>JAPJYX010000024.1:13055000-17855000 GCA_030503985.1 Himalopsyche tibetana
ACTATTTAATTGTAAATAATGTATTTTTTAGAATAATTGAAATGTTTAAGTTTGCTAACAACCATTTTTCGTAGTAGCAGAAATTTCGTAAATTATTGAATTTTTGGAATAATGTTCAAATTTGCTAACAACCATTTTTCGTAGGAGCAGAAATTTCGTAAATTATTTAATATTTGGAATAATGTTCAACTTTGCTAACAACCATTTTTTGTAGTATATATATTTTATCAAACTAATTTTCAAATACGCTCGAGGACATCAGTACGCACACATTTGTGAAAAGTAAAAAGTAAAAAGTAAAAAGTAAAAAGTAAAAAGTAAAAAGTGAAAAGTGAAAACTTATTTTATCGGCTATTAATATATAGATTGCTTTTATACATGAAAACTTGATATATGCTAAGCATCCGGTAAGACGGTAATTATTTCTGTTTCTCAATAACCCACAATCATCAACATAATGACGTCATCAAATCTTAGCGTTGCAGATTATTTTGAAATATTTAAAAAATAACTAAAACATTAACATCTAAAAATGACTATATTATTTCTTCATATTGGTAGTTAATCGATTCTTAACTTCATTATTCGATTATTTTGTAATCTATGTCCTAATGGAAATATCTCATCAGATTTTTTCCCCTATAAGAACTGCTTGTTATTCAGTTGATTAAGCTGTCTTTTTTAAAGAGAGTAGGGATAGAAGGATAGGATTATAACAAGACTAGTGGTTATCTAACACCCGTTTTATTAAAGGATGAGTGAGAGGGAATTCAAGACATCACATACATATATGCCTTCGGACAGACATCCATAATTCGATTGAAAAATCAATTTATAAATACTGTCCAAACTTGGATTTAAACCTGTGACCTCCGTGTTTTAAGTCAACGATGTTGGCATTTAGCCACGCAGCCAGCAAATACAAGCTATGCATTATAATAGTGTGACAATATAAACTATTAAATTATTATAGTGTCAAAATACAAGCTATATTTAAACTGTATTATTCGGTTAAATTCGTACTTTCTCGGTTACAAAGCTCAATGGAGTTATTGAAATCAAATCAACTCCGTAGTAAACAATGTTCCTCTCTCATTTGCGGGTGATTAGTCGAGTATTAGAATTCCAGAAACTACAAGTGTCCATGTTAATACATATCGTCACCGTAAAAAAAAATTCGTTGACCCTACGGTGACTCGAACTCAGGTCCGCCTGATTGAGTCTTACAAACTAGACCACAGCAGGCGATCATATTATTTTTAACCTGTCAAAAATCTTACAACTCCAACACACACCCTCTCTCTCTCAGTCGTATATATGTACAAGCGCAAATTTTTGATACTTGTAACAGGCAAATTACACAATTATTTTTGAAATGATTTACATTTAAGTCTATAAAAAATATTATTTTTAGAGCGTGTATCTTAAAACGCGAAGAAAAACTATTCAAATACGCCACAATTTACAAATTACAAACATACCTATGCATCGTACAGATCAGTCAATGTTTAGTAGTAGTTATATATTATACATAGTGAGTCAGCCGATCCCTTAGGGCTGGGCCACCTGGGACCTCACAGAGTTCCCTCTTCTGTTTTGCAAGCCCTCTCTTCGCTCGTCATGTACGCATCAAGTCACTCACATCCACGCACACATTTACTGCGTTGTCTTTTTATAGTGTTTTCCCGCCAGGAGCATATTAAGGTTGCGCGGCAATTCGAATTTTAAAGATAGTATAGGTCACACAAATATTAATATTTTTAAAGTATATTGAACACACATATTTTAACTAATAAGATTCATTGTAACCTTTTATAGAAACATCAATAAGCAGTTGCGCAACCTGTCGTATTGGAGATAGTAAGAAAATAAGAATGGTTGTTCTATCTATACTGCTGTTTTCATGATCAGATTGGGTGTTGGTAGAGATTGATTTTTTCTGTACACTTCAGTATAATTTTATAAATTAGTCAAACAATCGATATTAATTTTTATTTTTGTATATACATATATGATTTCAAGGAACTAAACCCTTAACCACGCTACAAGTTATAACTGCTCAAAGAGACCGATTAACCTAATAATAAGTTAATTATCAATCTTATTTATCTTATTTTCATAATAAAAAAATCATTTTAAATATAATAATAATAAATAAATAGTCGTATTTCAAATTTCAATAAATAAAGAATATCTTAAATTATTTGATTCGGTTCTGTATTGTTTTCCTCTCAATCTCCCTGTCTCGCTTTGTTGCGAATGTTCGCGTGTGACGTAATAATAATGCATTTGCGCATTTCGATCAAGAAAAGGTTGGGCTAGGTTTTCTATCACCATTAAATTTATTTTTTGACTGGTTGTTAATAATATCTTCTAAATCGTTATCAGATTGAAAGAAGTTGAATATACATCTTTATATACTTTATTTCTACAAAGCTTTTATGATATATTACATGCTGAAATTATCAGATTTACCGATATTCAATTGAAAGTACGGATATTTTTAGTAACAATTCAACTGATAAATATAAGCAAAAAAACGGAACTATCGATATTTACTTAAAACTATTGAATTTATTAGATTTTGCATGTCATTAAGAGATTTAACATTCTTTTTTTGTATGGTTTTGTCGGGTTTTGCAAGATATTTATCATTACGTTATGTATGAAATGATACGTACTATATAATTGATTTTTTTGATTGATTTAAAAAAAACGGAGTTTTTGGTCTTCTACAACAAACTAAAACATTACTATATTACAATTCGGCTTAAAAACATTTTTACTTTTCAGAGAAGCGCATTGGAAGACTAGTAACTTTTTTGATTCCTATTTCTTAACTATTACTAATTTGATGAGTAAACTTCGTATTCTATTAGAAAACCGATTATGGAAGAAAATTGTGATAATATATCTTATGCGTGTTGATTTTTCCCTCGCTAACCTGTTACACTAATTTCATTTATTTCTTTACACGAGTATAATAGGTTCTAATAAGTTAATCTAATCCGGATTATATAGCGGAGTGTATTCTAATTTTCTGACTAATTTCATTTCCACAATGCTTACTAGTTTAATTACGTTCACGGTACAGTAAGCCGAATTCAATTTGATTTTTCTGCTTGCGACGTAATCAACGGCGGAGGGTGAATTGCACCGCGATCTTGCATTGTTAAGCCATACACTGGCGGAGACAATTCTTCGAAAGTTCATCATTCATGTATAAAGAGTCCGATTCATTCTGTCTTGAAATCCTTATCAGAAAGGATTTAGTGATAAATCATGCACATTAAATATTATATTTGAGGTATTATTTGCAAACACGGCTCGTTCTAAAATGGTTGAAAAATTTAACTTTAATTGAATTTATAAAGCAATCAATATACACTTAAAAATATTTATAGTGTTACTTTACGAGAGAATGATATTTTGTATTTATTTAAACCAGGTTTAAGACTGCTATCTAAAAATACTTTTAAAATGTATTTTTATCTATTAAATTACATTCATGGTTCATATTTCAACAATTTTGGTCGGAATCGTGTTTAAAAATAAGAGCCTATTTTATAAGTTCTCAATAAAACCAATATCTAAATACGTGCAAATGCATAATAATTAACAAGAATTTGGAAAATAAAATTATTAAATAATGTTAACACGTTTTAGATAACGCAAAAATACTTCTGCATTGTATACATAAAAAAATAAATAATATTGCAGTAAAAATACCAAATAACTAAAGACTTTTTGTTCATGGAATTAACGATGAGTAAAATTCGAAAAAAATATCATATCTTAAAAATTATATTTACATTGTGCAAATAAAACATTTTTTAAAAATTCGATGAAATAATAACTCACCTTCAGTCCGCCAATGTATCGCGAGTTATTAAATGCCAATCCGCATGAACATTGATAAATATGATTTTCCGCCTTGGGGTAGCCGTGAGCAAAAGTGGAGGCGAATTATATTTGCAACCGGTGGGGTTGCATTGTGTACTATTTTTATAAATAATTAAACAAACCGGGATTACTATCATCCCGCAAAAGTTATTATTTTTAAATAATGTAAGCCTCTTTAGTGACTCATACTTCTGGCATTTGAGTTTTGGCTGCATTATAATATTACCAATGAAAAATTTCTATGGAATTTTTATAATGTTGATATCCAATTTAAGATTTCAACTGAAGGTGTTTGATAAATTTTTAATACGTAATTTGGATCGTTTATTTTTTTACATTTCTAGACGTTTTGTCACTTACGTTTGGTTTTACTTGTCAGCATTTTTACGCATTCAAGTGTACATATGAACTTGAACTCGTATTTTTAAAGGTTGTTTGTGACGAAACTTGTGGAAGCTTACAATATTTTAACGATTAAGCTTTAATGTAAACATTGCTTAATACTTTCGATGGTTTCGGCGGTAACTTTGTGGAAGTTCATTTTAATAGAAAATTTAAATTAACTTTGATTATTCCACGTATTGTGTAACTAACTGTGACACGTGTTTCGCCTCTTTAATAGCACAGGCGGTTCCCCGTTACTAAAATTGTTTCCAATTAATAGAGTAATCACAAACCTAGATGATTGATTGTAGCTCATTAGTTTTAATAGTTTGTAATGTTTAACGTCATTAGTAGTATGATTAAATTTGTTTGCATTTTATAATCCCCTCTTTGCTTCCATTAAAAAGGAAAAATCCCATTCTGATTGTTTACAACTCATTAGTAAAATTAGTATCATTATCTGTTTGCTTTATTTCGATTCTACACCCCCCTCCTTGCTCCTCTTAAAAGGAAAAAAACCCAATCCATTTTGTAATTTTATAATTTTAAAATGTTAGAATCAATCTTGCTTCATTACTTAAGCAAACTTTGCGATAGTAAGTCTGAAGATGCCTCTGAAAGAGGCGAAACACGTGTCACAGTTAGTTACACAATACGTGGAATAATCAAAGTTAATTTAAATTTTCTATTAAACATTGCTTGGTTAAGGTGCTAATTTTGTTGATAGTAAAGCTTGTAGTTTTAATTTTAAATATGTTTTTGGTAAATTCTACTTTTTTTTTATAAATAAAACACTTTTATTTCACATTTTTTATTAATAATGACCAGTTTTGCTCATCGCGGCCATTTTCATTTGTCATTATACCAAGTATTAACATTCAACTTCTTAAAAAGATTTATTAATTCATATGCCTACGTTTACACCAACCAATAAAGCAAACTGCATAAATAAAATATTATTTTTATACTTATTTAGGGGGAAAATATGTATGTATGTCATTATAGTAAGCTTAAAAATCTAATAGCAATAACTGATTATACTGGCTGTTCCATGAAGTATTTAATCACGTATACTGTTCATTATGTTACCAAAACTTGATTAGTGCTTTTAATAAAAATACTTTTTACCTAAATTATATAATAAATATATTGAAACAAATTTTGTTTCAAGCTCACGTTGCGCAAGTGTCATCTACTCAGTTGCGTGTTAAATGCTGCTATTGTAGGCTTGATAGGGTGAATGATTGCCATTTTGTCACCTCATTTGTCTGCCGTATATTGGATAGTTGAATGAGAAGCTACGCTCAAAAGCGACGCTCTAAATGACTGGGTTAACTCTGTGCGGTTCAAATTTTAATTGGATGGACGCGTAATAGATAAGGCCACAATTCAATTTTAACAAGAGATCAATTAAATTTTAGAATTCTTTTTGAAAGATTAATTTGTATTTTTTAACGTACAATAATACAACTTAGAAGACAATTTAGTTTTAAACAACAAACAAATGTATGGAAGCTTGGATGAACTAAAAAAATACAATGGCTAAAAAGTTATGCAAAAGAGACTTTTATACAAAACATTAAAATAATCTTTCGGTTAACATTTTGAATCAAAGGCATGTGTGTTTTTGATGTTTTAATTTATTTTTTACAAGAACAAGCTTAAGCAAAGTTATGTCAATGAGAGATATGAACTTTCAAACGATCTTCTTTAACCCTTTTTGGGTTTTTAACATCTTTACGATAGACGTGAAAGATTTTTAAAAAAGTAGTTTTCATTGATAGATGCTTACCAATATACTTGATCTTTATAAAATTTTAAGCGTTCGAAGATTGAAAAAAAACTCTAGTTTTAAATAACTAAAATTATAGTTAATTGTACAAAAGAGTGGAAATATGAAACCATATCTAATTTTATTAAATAAGGTATCGATATTTTTTTGCACATCATTTTTTTCTTAAAGAGTTGTAGTAGGTTATAACTATACATTATTAATTTAAGATAAAAAAAAATTTAAGTTATGTAAAACTTTCATTTGTTATAATGGCAGCTATTTGTATTCAACGTAATAAATATTTCTTTTTATGTACCTCGTCCATAAATATGCCATTAAAAACTAGGTCCCTTTCGTACATTTAAGGCAGTTGCCATTTTTCAGCCAAATCTCTACGCGCCACTAAGAGAGCTGTAGCGGATCTTTTAGAAATCAATATAGGCTCTGAGGGTTGATAAACTCCTCAGGCTTCTTGCCGTACGGAAAATGCCAAAGCCGCCGTACGACAGGTAGACAAATAGAATGGGTATCAATATTTATTAGAGGGATGGACTCGACGAAACCTGTTGGAGACATTTCAAACTTGATAAGGATAGAGAACAACACGACGAAAAAGTTCGTTACTTCATACAACTGGCTTTTTAGTATGCCTCTAGTTGTATTCAACTTTTTGTGTAAAATGATAAATATTTAAAAAACAGAAAAAGAAATTTATAACATAAATTAAAGTAATCTGATATTTGTGTAGGCTTGCGTATGATTTATCAACAGGTAATGTTAGTTACATCAATCTGACACTGTTTTACAAAACAAAAGCAAACATAATTGCATAAAACACTATAATAATGACTTTCTATCATACTATTAATTATTATGTAATTCATCTGTCACTTTTTTCTATTAAAATTATTTCACAGTGCTTCTTTTATTGGTAAATATCTGCTCAAAATAACGCAAAATAGTTGCCACTACATTATTCTATGAAGTTATTTTAATTAAATGCATAAAAATTCCATCTAGATTATAAAAATGATAGAAAATAAATAATAATGGATATTATTTTTGGTGTAAAGAATGGATGATAATAAGGTTGTAAAATAAAAGTAATTATTCTAACCTTTTATAGTTAACTACATAAATATTCAATAAATCTAACGAGTAACCATATCACCTTAGATTTAAATAATTTATTTTGACTCATCGCCCCTCAGGGGTGTAACGAAAATAAGCAAACTATGAAAATACAAAGTCCACAGAGGCTTCCTACGCTACCGTCGGATTAATTCACTTTCTCGGACTCATAATATTAAACTGATGTTTTATGGGAGTTCCCCGAAACTGACCGGTGCTTTAATGGTCTCTTATTTGCATTTCTAGCACATAAACACCCTTACACCTAGAATTCCTGCCCCACGCGTTGATGAGCTCACAGACATTTGAACACCTGCTCGTTAATATCAAACAGGCACGAATGGCGACAACTTATGGGGAATTCAAACGGATGAGGCTAAAAAGAAACAGCTAATATACAATACCAGCTACCGTGTCTTTTAATTTTGTTCCTCTCTATAAAAGATGAGATGTTCTGAATACGACTTTTGACTTAAATTTATTATATTAGAAAAACACTCAAGATTAAAAATCATTGCAGGCTTAATTTTCAATTGGTGTGATAAAAAATGATTGTTTTGAAGCTTGAAAGTAGTGACGGAAAACTAGTTTTTAATTTCACTGCATTATAACTAAAAAAAAGTAAGAATTATTAAATTTAAGCAGTGATGAGATTTAAATATCCTTCTTAATTAATTTGTAAACAAAATTAACTGTTATTATTTTGTGCTTTAAATAAATAAACTCGAACGAAATTATATTAAAAAGTATCTTATACAATATGATACAGTTCCTTTTTGAAAAAAAAAATATATGATGAAACGAATAATCGCGGAGGTGTTTAAGTTAAGAACTAAGAATCAATTAATAGTCCATTTTTTAGATTGTTTAAAACAAAATAAAATATTTTAATTACATTTGTATGACGTATGATTGTTTCAATGTAACCAATGCTGGAGACAATAAATGCTAATTTTGGTATTTTTTTTTGTTACTCACATGTCATTAGCTATTTTATTTTTTTAAAGCATTTAACTGTTTAACATCATATAATTACTCTTTCATGTTTTACGTATACTTTAAACCAATACGAACAACAGACAAAAAAGTGCAATACGTAAAAAATCCTTACTTCAAGATAATAGGTATATGATATATATTTAATTCTTCGGAAGCTATTTCAACACTTTTTTTGATATTATAATATAGTATATCATAAAACAACATTTTAATAATTGGTTACTGAATTATTTATATCTATATATCAGATAAAGAGTGAAAATGGAAGTCAGAAAACATAAAAAAATTCATGCCTTCAATATGAATCTATAGAAAAATCGATGAATCAATTTGATTTCAACATTACAGGTTAAGATGTCAGTCGTACAACGTTTACTTGGCTAGAAGTGCGACAAAGATGTCTTTATTTTTATTTCGATTATTTTTAATTTATTCTGTATATTTATATTTTAAAATGAACATTTAAAAAAGGTATGTCATTTTCAAAGTGAGTATACCTTTAATGTTTGACAAGGCAAACTCCTACCGCACAAATGTACATAAGTTTAACCTCGGTAATAACTTAGGTGGAAGAACCCTCATGGCTTTATCACTCAGACTGCGTGCATTGTTCATGAGGCAGGCGTCATTACGTGAAAACGTAAAAACCGTGTAACTTCCAAGCATTTCCTTATCTTACGTATAAAATCTCACGTGACTCCGTGATATGTGAGAGGGGGTCTGTCCAGTGTTGCGTCTAAATTATACAATACAATAGTTTTAATTACTGAAATTATTTAAATTTAATATTTTCCTTAAATAATATTCCTAAATCATATAATATACGAGTTATAATGGAGAATATTTTGAGTGTTTAAGAAAACTATGTGGTTACGCTTTACACTTGATTTAAAAAAATTGTCGACTAATACAGTTTATTAAATATGTCGTCATTATTTATTACATTAGATTAAAATATTTTTTTATCAACCATTTATTATAGATTCAATCGAAAAAAAATGTAATAAAACAATGAAAGAATGTCTCTATTTTGGTGAATCTAACTCTCGACATTTCTCATTTGGCCAAAGCTAAATTCATAAATAGTAATAAAATCTTTTGTCGATTACGAGAAAATATTTTCGTCGTACAAAAAATATATATATGAACATATTTGGCAATAAAACCAATGTGCTAGATTTAAAATGTTAAAATTATCTATCATCTATACTCTATAAAAAAATTCAATGTTTCATAAGATCAATCAGCCAAAGTGAGTAAAATAAAAACCAACAAAACTCCTATACCTAAAATTTAAATTATTTATTGAGATTTTTTTTAAATTGATGTTGCTGGTACTGTAACCCAGACTCGATTGATGCTCAGGGCTAAGCTTTGCCATTCGTTTACAAAAGGATAAATAATAACTTTATACGAAATATAATATAATCTCTCTTTATATGGTCACTGTCAATAATTAGTGGAAAAGAATAATAACAAAAGAATTAATTACTTATTTGTATTAGTTATACATTTATTTAATAAGGTCACAGCCGATTTCGCTCACCACAAGAATTTTTAGCAGATCGGTTATTATTGAATAAATGTGGAATTACTTCAAAAAAGTGTTATATTTTTTAGTATTAGAAATTTATAAAAACTGTGATTATGTAGTTGTATTTTTTTAATAACTTAAATATTACAGTTTTAAATCACAGTGTATGTTATAGTGTTCGTTGTATGTATACTTTTTACAATTTTCTGTAATTTTACTTATGTCGGAATTATATTAATTTAACATACCATATTGCACGAATAGCTTGCGCACGCCATATTTCACCTATTACGTGTTAAGCATAATAAGGTGGTTCTTGTCACCCTTTGTTACTAATTAAAAAGACCATAGATTGCGGTCGATGGACACTTGACGTTGATGCGCGGAGCTTTTAAACTAATTTCAATTTTTCAACTTGCAAATGCCGTGCGAGTGTCCCAAGGGGTGTCACGGTCTAGTTTCAATAATACGTTGAGCCACACTGAAACGTTTGTAATTGAAATGAATAAAACGAAACATATATTGAAGCTATGTGCAAATGACTCGATAAATAATTCCACTATGTTGAAATCGAAAATTTAAAAAAAAAACAAATTGTATGTTTTATTTTCTGTTTATTCATGATTTTATTTGACCTAGTAGATTAGAATCATTTAAAAATTAATAGTACAATTAAATGACAATTATAAACCGCTTAATCAAAAGCGTTATTATGTTTTAACTAAAACTGTTTTACAAGGCAAGTATTACATACAAATGTAACGAAAGACTAAGTTTTTTAAAGACCTAATTGTCGATTAGAAAATCTGCTAATTCTATTTTTTTAATGTAGATAAAAACTGGTTTTACTCATCAAAATCATTATTTATTGACAATGAAAGTAAATGCTATCTCTTTCTTATTGGCTTGAAGTCAATATTATTATTTTATCGTTTATGTGAAAACAAAGTTTTTCCACAGATGCTTATTAAAATTGTTATGTAGAATAACATCAAACAACTGAAACTTTGTTAATATTGTTGTAAGCTAAATTATAAAAAAATACACAAATATTCATATTCGTTTTTAATACTTTTATATAAAACTTTAACGTTCTTTTTCCCTTTGGGCAAAAGTTTTTTTATTTTTTTAATATAATACCATACTATACAAATTTCATACTTTTTATATATTATCGTATAGTTGAGTTATTAAAACTGAATATTTTTTACGTATTGAAAAACTGAAGCGACTTTATATTTATTAGAGCATAGGTTCCCAACCTTTAACGGGTGGCGACCCCTTTTTTAAAAGCCATGTGACTAAGCGACCCCCCGAGGAATTTGAAATCCTCGATTTGGTACACTTTTTCGTTATTTTGTTGTTCAAATCCAAAATCGAAAAAAGTTGGCGACCCCCCTGAAAACCCCTCGCGACCCACTTGGGGGTCGCGACCCCCAGGTTGGGAACCCGTGTATTAGAGTATAAAAATAAACGAAACCTAAGATAGATTCACTGGTCTGAAATACTCCGAAACAAATTTAACTTTAGAGACAAACCAATTTTAACTTTTTAAAGTTTTTGTATGCACAAGGGTGCATTGTATTAAACATTTTTATTCATTTTACACGTTGAGGTTAATATTTCATTTATTGTTGGCAAAAACTGTTTTAATTACAAGATATAAATATTGTTAGAATGCACAAAATGCAACGATAATAGTGTATACAACAAAAGAGCCGTATATATTTATTTCAATTACCGCACATAAATTTTCATAATTAACTAATAAATAGCTTTGTTTTCATTAAACTTGATAATAAAAGCATTGATTTGGTCACGAAGAGTACTCAACTTATTATTTGTTGTGTTTTTGCTTATCCATAAATGAATATGTTGCTTTCCTCGTAGTAATCATTTTTTTCTTTCTGGTCAGTCTAATGGCTAGTTACTGGCAACTTAACTGTCAGTAGTTAGAATCTTCTATTGTTATTCCACGTTGACCATCCGCATTGTGGACTGAGATCCAGCAGACAGTATGGCGGCTGAACAACCCAGTGACTATTCATTGTAAATCACGATGTTTTTAATTATTATAAATGTTTGTATTTATTTATAATAAATTAATGTTAAAGTAGCAGTAACTCAACGCATTTGAACACAATTTATTGCATTATTACTTACGAGTATGTAAATGAATAATTTATTATTATTTGAACTCAGTGTAATAATATAAATTACTGTAAGTATTGACGTAGGTCAAGAACAAAACTCAAGGCAAATGTGTATTAAAATAAACATTTAAAAAAAAATACAATTGACACAATCTAAGAGTAGGAGGAGACATACTGTTTAAAATAATTATATATAATTTATACGCAGCAAAAACAATTGTTATTTAAAAAGTTAAATTTTTAACTTTAAACAAGTCAATTGAAATTGGTTACAATATAAACAGTGAAACAATCTTTTTATGATCATAAAGTACTTTAAAATATTACAGTTCAACAAAAAAATACATAGTCAACACTGAACGGTGTGTAACTTATTTATATTTATATAAAAACGATAAATTACACACTGGTGTCGTTATAAATAAACAAAACAGATTAATCAAATTCCTCTTTAACACCATACGAAGTTCGTAAGTTTTTTCAAACTGAATATTAAAAAGCGAAAAACAAAATCTGCCAACATTTAAGGACTGTTATCGAGCTATGCGAAGTTAGTATTCATTGAGCATACGTTCTGCCACTGGTCAGCGGTCATCCATCAAACCACGACGAGCACGTAACAAGAAATGTCGAAAAAAGCAACTCGCGCTCTCTGTCGTATTTGGTCTCGCTGTGAAGACTGGTCACCTGTTAGCACTCACTTGCTGCTTCTGTCAGGTTGAAGAACCCACACCTGCGAAGCACTCGTCTTCCCCGAGCGTCCTTGCGAAGGTTAATGCAACTCGAGTGCGCTTTATAATTCCATAATACATCATCTATTTACGAAAATAAATATACTAATTTCAATCATATTCTTTTTAAATTAACTCTTCTCTTGTATGTAACTTTTTCTCGATTTTGTAATTATTATTGTTACCTGTTTTTATTACTCGTATTTTGATGGCTTAAAGTTAAATAACTTTATCTTCAATAAAGTGTTTTTCGTTTTTTTGTTGACTACTTTAATATTCATTCTCAGCTACACGATAGTCAAACGACATTATGTCAAACTTTTCTAGTTTCTTCTTAAATAAATAGTGAAGTTAAACATTAAATACATATAGTTGTCTTTTTTTAATATTTTTTTTCAAATAATTCTTTTAAAAATTCACCATTCACCATAAGCAATATAAACACATAACATTAGGTTTTTAATTAACATTTGCTTTTCTATTACAAAATAATAAAACGTGTTTTTTGGCTCTCCTGAAAAGTTACACTTTTTCAGATATTGTTGTCTGATTTTAAGCCCTCGATTTTACACTTAAAATTATTGCACACCAAATCTGAATTTCGTTGTTATATGATAAAAAAAACAAATATCAATATAGAAGCAAACCGTCACAGTAGAATTTTTAATTAATGCATTTTATTTCATTATATATAATTTATATTCAAATAAATACAAACAATGTATGTATCGTCTTGTCTCTAAATCATTTCAAATATAATAAAAGTGATAATTCACTGAATTTCAAACCGCTCAAAGTAAACTTGGTCATTATGATTATCATTGTAAAATTCATGCACTTAATAATATTACATTTATTTTAATTAAAAAAATAATTTTTAAAAAAATGATTGATAGTACATACTTTAAAAGTCTATTCTAAAAAAGAATAAATCAGACAATTTCATTATTTGTATCGGAGAAAACTCGTTGTTATACATCCCAGTATATAATCAATCGCATAGATTTTTACGAATTATTCTACGAATATTGTAAAGGTAATAATTACTGCTGAGCAGAGATTGCGAGCGAATATTATAGTTTTTTTGTATTTTTTTGATTTGACTTAAAAGATATTTTAAATTAGTTATACAAATTTTTAAGATATCAAAACGACTGATTCATACTTTGCGCATTTAAGAAGTATCTGCAGACTTAATCAGTTTAAACTGTTTAATATAGAATAAACAATATGAACGTTCCTCTTTACCATACCGATACATGTAATTTGTACGTTGAATATATTTTAAAAATGTAATAAATGAACTTTAAACGATACCTAATTATAACGGTCACATAAATAAATATAACGAGTCAGATATAAAATCAAACCGATGACGCAAATAAATTGGATCCGAAACGAAAAAAGTGACGCGTTACAGAGTAAATTTATACGTAAAAAAATGTGTGTATTTTTGGGGTGACACCAATTAGATGTTTCGAGAGACTCACGCGGAGGGGATGCAAGTGCGCAATATTTCATTTTATGACACACTTTAACGTCGCTAAATTATATGCACGGTACTCATATTCGTGACGTAGCGTGATTTGTGTACTTGTTATGAAGTATTTTTCCATACATTTTTATAATGAACTGATAACGCTGAACACATGTTTTTCTGTCGTGTTAAAAAGCAGTCCCGTTTAATGAATACAGGAAGAATTAAATTGTATTATACGAGAATAATTTGTTAAAATATAATTACACTCGTTTTTATTTTGTAAATTACACTAATGTATTTTTAAATTTATAATGGTCTCTTAAAGTGCATAATAAAGATCAATTGAGTTAGGTATTTTTTAAATTAAATTTGAATACATTCATAATGGTTAGCTTAAGAAAAAAAAGTCAACTGATCTATTGACAGTAGTTTCAAAATCAATTCAGAAGCTTAAATAATTAAATTTTGTTTGACTTGGTTGGAAAAAGCTAAAATTAAAATTCCCTTATACAATTAATTGACATCTAATTTTTGGTATCTTTTAAATAATATACAATAGACTATTGAATGAAACAAGGTGACATAAATTTCATATGACCATGTTCAAATCAACTAAATTAAGTAAACAAATATTAATTCATAATTCACTATAGAGTCTCATAGAACATAATGTATTATGGTTTATGAAAGAAATAGTAAGTGTTGTATCACATTTGATGGTGAATTAATTTTATATTTTTTTGCCGACGGGAGTGAGAGAGATACCTTTTCTCATTTGAATTAGGTAATAGTACAATTTTTATGGAAAAACTATGGGATTAAGTGAAAATCTTTTAAAAAATAGTCAAAGAAGTTAGTTGCTTCTTTCGTGCTTAACACTGAAAAATTCTTCGAATGTCGGACAATCATATTTGAAACGTGGATGGTTTTGGCGGAAGCGAAATTTTTCCGACAATTCGATGCAGTCAAGTGGAAAACCGTTTCGGAACGTGTTAGATACGTGCCTCTACGAGTTCTTCCACAATTACCCACCTCCCGTTTCCGCCGTTAGAGGTTTTCCCAAAAGGCTGTCTCGATTCTTCCTATAATTTTCGCAATCTGTACATGCTCGCGGCCTGCATGTGAGAGCGCAATCGTAGCCGGAATACTACTTCAGAAAACACGGGATTTCAGCAGAGATTTTCTTTTTAAGCTACTAAAATAAGTACACGTTTTTTTCACCAAAAAAGTAACTTATCTTTTAGGTAAATACAAAAAATATACAATATTGTTTTCTTAAAACGATGTTTAACTTTGTTGATTTCGTTGAGATAAGTCACTTTTAATGTGGTAAATGTCAATTTTCAATGGAATTCCATTCAATTGATACAAAATTAACTCTTGCTTTTTTTAAACTTAAATCAGGACCGAGCAATATCATTTGGTAATACTTTCTATTTGATCAAAGTACTTTTTGACGTGATTTGAATCCGTATTAAATTTTTTATTCGATTTATGGAGTGGGTAAAAATTTACAAGACATCATTAATACTCGAAAATGGGTGAAGTCCCGCCGTCTTTCACAAATTTATTTGTATGCATAGTTTGTTTTAGCTTGTAAAAGATACAATTTGATAAATGGACCTTGGTAATAAATTTCAAGCTCTGGCGAAAACACGCAACACAATATTCTGATAAGTTCTCAGCTTTTGATTTTAATGCATAAATCACTGTAAATTAATTATTATTTTAATGCAGCCGTCGATATGGTTTTGAAATAAGTAAAAACTACTCACACGATGTAAAATTCATCTATTGTATTTAAATAAAAGTAAAAGTATAATTTTATATAAAATACATATGATTAAAAGTGAATATTTTTTTTTATCATTGAATACAAAATAAATCAGTGATATTAGAATATAGTCAGTAATTTGAAAATATTTTTAGAAATATTTATTTTTATAGAAATTATACTAAGATATTATTACTATCGAATACAAGTGTTTGAATTGTAATTGTCTTGAGTTCATCCAACACAAGATAGCAGTCCATGCTACGATCACAAAAGATGTCTATAGCCACGATCTTAATGTCGTTTTCTTCTCGAGCTGAAAAACTTGCGCCCTGCTTACAAATTGGCCGAAATTGGTTTAACTGCCACCAAATAAGTACACCCTTAATTTCAAACAATTTTAATCCAGATCTATGATTTTTTACTGTGACAATTTTGTTGATTAATCACAGTATTTTACTTATATGATTCTGTATTTACCAACAAAGCTGTAAACTCTATATTTCATACTTATTTTTACTGAGCATTTTTGCACCGTAGTCGATAAAATGGAATTTTAGTTGTCTATATTTAAAAATAGCTAATTATATGACAACGCCTTGGCGTATTCTTTCAAAATCCATTTGACCCCGCAAATTACTTTATTCGTTAGAATGCCCTGCACAATGTATTATCAAATATCATGTAAAATATACCCAGAACAAAATTTAATATTTAATCAAATAACATAATTCACAATGATGATTTTTTACGATGTTGTATTGTATTACATATGATATTATATTACATAGGTTTGTTAATTTTTATAAAAATGCATATTATCACAGCCTGCAATGTTAATAATTCCAATTTCAATCAAATAAAAGTTAATTTATTTTATTTTATAATATTTTTTTATGTTTATATTGGCAAAACTCTATCACCATAATGATTGTAAAAGCCTTTAATTTGATTTTTATGATAATATTCATGAAAAAATTCTTTGTAAATACGCTAGTTCTATTTATAAAGCGTGAAGATTTGTTGAGGTAATTGTGTGATTCATTTATTGCGTTTTAAATGCGTTATAGAAAACAAAGTAAAAGATGGAAATTATAATTATTAAACATAACAATTTAATGTTGTGTAAAAACTGACATAATATTTATTAATAAAAATAGCAATGAAGATAGACACTTGCAGATTGCGAGTATTATCCTTTGAATAATTCTATCTGAATCAACCAACAAATTATAGCGACCCACATTCAGCGTAATAATAAGATAAAAAACGGCGTAACAAAGAAACAATCCAAACGACATTATGTTTCCGGCGCTTTCATCCGAGATTTCCACGGACCGAAGACAATCGCACGCTTCGTGAGCTTTCGGAAGCAAAATGTAGTAAGAGATGCACGCAATTTTGACGCTTGGAGCTTGTTCTCAACGATCCACCCTCTTGGCTCTTTATTCTTGTTTCTTCCATCACTGGCATTCAACATGTCTTATCCTTTATTCCCGGCACATCTCATCTGCTGGCTAGGCCGAGAATTGAGAGGATTACATTTCTTAGACCGAGAGACTTACGAAACACAGGCGCGTATTCGGATTTAATAACTCTAATTACTGATATAATAAAAACATATTTATTTTCTTATTTTTTCGCAAAAAATATTCATTTAATACTATAATAAACAGCAAGTTTATTATTACTTGTACATATCTCCAATCTTATGAAATTTTGTGTTCGATATATTAATATTATTGAAACACATTTGAAAGGTTAAGTGAATTTAATCAAGAAAAAATATTATATGATAATAATACCTTCACCACGGTAGAGCCAGAGATTCTTCATGTATCTATAACTTGAAGATTTTCCTTATCAAATGACATTTAGATTCATTAAATATATACATATATAGTGCATACCATTGTAATTATTTGGAAAATAACGTGATAGGCTAGCCTCCTATGATTGGAAACCATTTTGATAATTAATATTATAAAAAAACTTTATATCGAAACTTGCAATATTTTAAAACGTTGGATAACCACTTATAAAAAAATCATTTAAAAAAAACACAGTTAAATCCTACAAAAGTAATATTGCGTTACGTTATTTTTGATAATATAAAAAATACTGAAAGACGTACAGTGTAACCTTTAAGTGTTATATATTATTCAGAAATATAATAGTATTGTTAAACAACGTTTGTATTTACTTAATTAATTATTGAATGATGCATTGTACTCTTGTTTGGAAATAAACTTATTCACAAACATAATTGAGACATTTTTTATATATTACTGGATTATTGAAGCATTTATAAGTATAATTTAAATTTACTAGAGTTGTCCGTGTAAGAATTCTGAAAAATGACAGTTAGATGTAAAATGGATATTCTGATCAAAGCTTTTCTTTAATTAAATTGTGTTGTTTTAGTACATAACAATAATGTTTAAAATATAACAGTCATAATTTGATCAAACAAATAATACTATATTTAAACAACAAATAGAAATATTTATCAAATGACCCCAGAAGAATTATTTACTAAACAATCGTTCTGATGATGACTAAATCAAATAGATAATGACTTTTGCGAAAAAATATATTTTAAACGACAATAACGGTTAATCGATAATAAGTTTAAGTCAGTCAAAATTCCTACTAAAACAAAAAACAAAAAATGTTTAGAATATGCAGTAATTCTTTGTGTGCATATTTACTTATGATGGTGGGATAAAAATCCATAACCAACATCCACAGAAAAAGCATGTTATTTAGATATCATTGTTTTAATTGACAGCATACGCATTGATATTATCTGCTTATTTCGTTCCTGTTTGCGTCCCAACTGTACTACATTTTTTTATCAACACGGCCAGGACATAGGACGAGGCAAACAAAAGGTTCGCGAAAATGTGTAAATAAATAAACGCTGCCATATTTTGGGAAAATTCAGGGTC
Source organism: Himalopsyche tibetana (assembly GCA_030503985.1). Lineage (NCBI taxonomy): Eukaryota > Metazoa > Arthropoda > Insecta > Trichoptera > Rhyacophilidae > Himalopsyche > Himalopsyche tibetana. The sequence goes on from JAPJYX010000024.1 coordinate 13,073,815, forward strand.
ACGTATCGATATATTACTGTCCTTTGCTCAAACTATCTACGGCGTTTGTTTTTATTATAAGGCCGGTTAACGTTTTTACTGCTAGTATGAATGCTAAATCAGTAAATAAAAAGACAACCTAAGGAAGGCCATTTTGTGATAAATCGAAATAAAAAAAACGATTTTCATATATGTGTAGATATTTATTTATACAGCGTGGTTCAAGATATTAAAATAATGTAATGGTTACTTATTATGTTAGAAAATCAATATGTTAATATTATTATATTTAGAATGTATCAAAACAGATCGAAAGCAATTAATTGCATTATATAAAACTAAAATCGGTGACAAAACGCATCCTGGTTTTGAAAGTTATAGTTTTTTTTTTATATACAATCACAAAATTAATAAACAATATAGATGTTCAACAACTATAGAAGCTTTCATTTGAAAGATCTAATTTAAATATTCGAGTTATAATTTCCGGTACATTCGTTGATTGTGTTTTGAAAATTTATTTACAATTTAAAATTTGAAAGCTTTGCTGTTTATTTATTATATTGTGTAACTTAGTCTAATTATTGTTTAGATTATTTGTTAAGCACATAAAAAAAATGTTTTGAATACATTTATCTAAATAGAGATGTTTGATTTCATTTCGTGATTAAGAAGAATCGTTAACATAAATTATTATTCTGAATATTTCAATATCAATTTAATATCAATTCAATATCAATTTGATTGAGTTATTAAAACGGTTTTAACTGAGATACGTCACCTGAATTGAAATGAATAAAAGCCAAATTTATATTTATAAGTCCTCGAAATTTTCAAACTTCCTGCAAATCTATTAAGAGAAAAAAATTATATAAACATGATTCCGTTAAAGTTGATATACGAGATCAACTTCAGATTAACAAAAAAAAAACACTTCGTAGCTTAATGGCACTGGTAGTTGAACTAACGTAAGGTATAACTCGTACGACAAGATTTCTTGTTTTTCGTACAATGTTAACGAATTCAGTTGGCATAAAAGGTTTGTTCCAACTGGAGTTGTGTCACATAAATAGTCCTGCTTTTGCCTTTGGCGAGCGTTTCTGAACTCATTTGGAGAACATTCTTGATCAATATCTTTAAGAAACCAGCATTTCCACTGCCGCAGTCAGCTGTTTGAATGACACACTGCGTCCGAGTAAATGTGCACTTTATTTTATGACAACTCTTTGATATCACCATCTCATGCGATTATGGATCAGTAGCTGAAGGAACAGATCGCCAAGATAACTCTATTTGGCAAGGTCATGTATTCAATGTTATATACTGTTATTATACCAATATATAAAAATGCTGAAGCTCTTCAAAGTATCTCTCAACGTTATAATTCAAATAATGACCCAATGTTATTCAATATATACAAACAAATATGTATAAAAACCTTATAGATATTTAGCAAATATCAGTGTATGATTGATTGTGATTCTCTAAAACATAACGTATATGTATAATATATTGTATTCACAGCAATGTCATAAAAAATGTGTATTATTATGAAAAGAAACATTTATTTATAATAAATTATTAACCTTTAGTACTGTCAGAAGTTTTTACAACCTAAAAATACGAACGTTAAAAAAATCAATAAATAAAATCTAGAAAAAATCACTGTAATTAAGTATGAATGAAACTTTATTTAAATTCGAAATAAAATATCATAGAATAACAGCATATAATCAAAAGATTCCGCTGTTTGCTCGGCTATTTATTCAAAAAATATATCTGCAAGCTATCGTGAGAATGAGTAGCTTAACCACCAACACCCTTATCAACCCCCTCAGAACTACCTACAAGTTATCCCACTTCTACCGCTTTCTTATACAGGGTTAGAAAAACTTTTAAAGCATATTTTGAAAGTTATATTTAGGTCTATCGTGAGTATTTATAGAAAAATTCTCACGTGTTGCTCTGAATTGAAACGCATTAAGACAATTATTATTGTCGTAAAAAATATGATTACAAGATAATATAAAATATGTATTATATTTAGTATTTGATATTTTTAATGGCATCTTATTTTTAAAAATAAAATATTAAAATTTAGAAAAAGTGTGCAAGTTTTAACTATATTTTAAATAAAACACTTTAACAATTTTAGTTACCACTTTGATTTGAAACAAATTAAGTTATTTTCGAGATTTGTTGCTGAAAATAAGACGGTCGATAAATTGTTTTTATGAATACATGATATTTTTGAATGTCAGTGCTTATAAATAAACAGTAACAGACGATAGTCCAGAGTATTCTTGAAATTAGCCTAAATATGCAATATTTTTAGATTTATAGTAAAAAAAATGTATACTAAAAATCAATCACTTGACCCGTGAGCCAACATATTTCCCTACGCCTGCAGATTCTTACTAACTCCGTAGTCCTCCATCCCCTTGTCTCTTATCCGTATCCCTCGGGTGAAGTCCCCCAGAGTCTCATATAATGGCGACTGAGCTTATTCAGTTAGTTCCTTGAACAATGAAGCCAAGAGGAAATTATTTTCCTCTTATTTTGCATGATTTTATAAAAAAAGGTTTTTCGCAATTTGTATTATTTATGGGTTTTATTTGTTGATAACGGAACAAAACTCTTTTCTTTAGATGAGCACATTAAAAATAGTCGGTCGTGTATTATTCAAATATGTTCAAATAATAATATCAATCATTTTGTACTACAGTAAAATAGTTGGATAAGATTTTAGCTACAACAGTATGTATCTGAATACAAAGATGTTTTCTTTGCATTTAATACATTATGATGGCAATAAATAAATGTTAAAAATAATATTCTATACTTAACTATGGAATAAAAATGAATGCCCTTACGTTTTTAATACAAATCAGCACGCTATGTATTGCATTAAGTATTTCAAACAATCATATAAAGTTCCTTTATACTAAATAAAAATAAAAAAATGATAGTTTTGTTAGTTAACATGTTGTGAAATAACTTATAATTCAGTTTATTCGTAATCTTTGCGAAATTCTTTCAGAACATTTTTTTTAAATATGCTTAACACGTGTCGCAACATTTGTAACACAAACTGCAGAGTAACAAAGTTATTGAATTCAATTTTACATTAAAATGAACTTTCTCAACGTTTTAACGTTAACGCAAAAGATTACAATTGTCGATGGACTTAACACAAACAAATAGATTAACACTAACATACAAATTACCTTATGTTATACGTACGGTTGAAATAAATACCATTGAAAAATATAAAAAAAACACTCCCATGGCATATGGTGCGTATGGGAGTATTGGCTATTTGATATGCCTATTCCCCTAACGTTTTGGTTAAATATGTTGTTAAGCTCACAATCATGCGCATTATATACTGTTTTTTAAAAATCAAAGAGCGTTTTTTTAGGTGTTACAAATTGTTTAAATAATTCAAAACTACATACAAAGATAAATATGAGTAAAAGTTTATTTTTGTAACTGTAAATTTATTTTATCACAGTCTCATCATAATTGAACTTATTATTAAAATCACTTACGTATAAACAATTTTAAGCTCTAAAAAATAATTAACATCGAATCACCGAACACCAATCATAAACAGATATCATTATATGATCCATTGAGAAGTGAAGTGAGCCAAGTGGTACTTTAGAAAAAAAACGAATATTCTACAAGTCTTAAAGTATCATAAAAGTGAAAAGAGCTGAGTAAATACACACTGCAATAGTGTAATCTCTTTGAAACAAACATATTAAATCCACCAAAGTATCATGCAAAACCGTAATTGTACTTAAAATTCCAATAAACAAGTTTTACCATTTTACTACTTGGTTTACTTTGCCTCTCGACTGCTCATATGATACAATTTAATAGTGTTTAGTTGTATTCTACTGCTTTTCACTGGAAAGAAATCCATCTATGAGTGCTTAATTATCTTGTTCACCTAGTACAAGACAGCTATGCGTATATTTCATTTTTATATGAACATTTACAGACTTCTTACGATTCAAGTCGATAAAACACTACACATCATGTCCACTTTTCATTTTATTTTTGCGAAGTGTAACATATATTTTGTACCCTTTTTTGCATAGTGGTAATGATTTTTTTTTATATATGTTTTTGTCGTTTTTGGTACATACAGTATATCTAATTACCTTTGACTCATAAAAAAAAAATTAAAAGTATAAAATATGTAATTCCTCATTATGTCATCGTATTTTATTAACCGTCAGTAAGTTTTAATCATCTAACAACTGGAAAACCTTGTTCATTTCACAACTTCTTGAATTATTTTCAATAACTCTTGATTATAAAGGTCATTGAAAAAGTAGGTCGGAGATCATAATCTTGAGAATAATACGTACTATGAAAATGTAAAATAATACTCAACGGTTCTCAACTATATATTTCTAACGGAAGTATCTCAACAGAAGTTTTTCTACGAGGACTGCTTGTTACTCAGTCGCTCAGCCTTTCTTTTTCAAAGATTTAGGGATATAAAGCTATGACAGGAATAGTGGTTAACTAATCGTTCTCGCTACGCCCAGTAATTAAAATATCGGAAATGGTAGGAGAAAAATTTTACACATTCACAAACACCTACGTACAGAAATCGATAAATCACACGCCGGGTCATATAGTACAGTAGTTAGCGTTGTGGGTTTCCGTGTCGGATCTTACGGATTCGAGTCCCACTACGAAGAGCGTTTTTTCGCGATTGATTTTTTATTAGAATTTATTATTTTACGTATCGGTTTTTCAAACATTTTAAATGTTTTGATCACCAAATATTTGATTAAACATATATACGGTTAAAATGACAATATGCTGCGTTTGCTTTGCAGAATTATATTGATCATAGAAATCCTATTTTGAATTACTTTTAGTCAGTTAATTAATTGAGTAGTGGTTTTAAGTGCAGAAGATAAGTTATCAAAGTTTTCTCTTAGTTAAAATGTCTATACGCATGTTCATTTAAAAATAAGAGCACTAAAATATACATAATAAATCAATGTCAGTTTTTGGCCGTTTCTCAAATGACGCAATACAAGCCGTACTATCCTGACCGCGAGAGCCTTATGCTGTTAGTTGTTACTGGAGCTGAGTTGATTTGAAAGGGTAGCAGCCCTTGCGTGTCGCCATCGTTTCGAGTGGACGACGAGCGGGGGTGATCTAGGCCTTCGCCCCATTTAGCAGAGCTGCAGGCAACTCCCTGTCGTAGGGATGTTTTGGAAGAAGTCGTGCATTGCCGTGGGTGGATTGATAGATGTATGGTAATTTGACGCATCAGGCATATTGTCTAGCTTATGAGTGAATGTCTCCGCGTAAAAAATATGAATTCACCATCAATTTATTTACTTATATCAAATCACTGTATACGAATACACAAGATATCACCTTCGTTTATAAAGTAAAGCAATCCAACTGCCTTCTTTATAGAAATAACGTTTTGTTTTATATTTATATTGCTTATTTAAGATATTCAAAGTAAAAAATTAAATATAATATGCAAAATATTAGATTTTAAACTGTTGGTCCAAATGATTTGATTAACGTATAAAATTGTGTAAAGCTTAGTGGTGTCAAGTTTTATATCCATGTTTTTTTCGGGAAAAAAAACAAGTAAGTATAATTAGTGATAATATCATAAAATGTTAAAACTTTGCATGTTTTAAATTTCAAGAGATGGTCAAAAAACAAAGTGCTTTTAAAAAGCATTAATTTTCATAAAGATTACGAGTGTAAAAACAACTCATAATAATATTTAAAAAAAACTGAATACTAATTTATGAACGTTGCTGAACTTCTGGATATATAATTTTGAATTTTAATTGTAAAGCTGTCGAGGCTCGTATGTGATCTATATTTTTGCTCAGTGCTATAATTAAATTAATAGAATCGTCACTCCATAAATAGTTTTATCACCTTGCTTTATCAGTGTTCACACTACTTTTAAGGTGTTCACTGTCAATTCTTGGTGTAAATGCATTATGTATATTTAAAAAATAAAACACTTGTTGCACTAACTACATATTTGATTAAAATTAGGATTGGATTGACTGATCGTAAGCATGATAAATTGATTAAATAAAACTTGTTTTTTATTTCAATTGATAATGCTCGCGATGAGCAAAACTGGTCCTGATATTAATACATAATGTGTTATAAGTGCAAGAAGTGTTTTATTTTTAAGAATTCACGTCGTTAAAAAATCATTGCACAAGTGGAATATACTTTAATTGACCTGATATTGTAAATTTTTTTTCGCTCTTGGTAACGTATGTTGTGCGATCTGAAGTATGCTTGTATTGTTCCTGAATTGATTCGCAGTTTTTTAGGAGTTCCGTTCCCCAGGATCTGATTCCTGTTTTGTCACGCTTGGTTTGGTTTCATTGGGCGAAAATCATTTAGTGCATTCTATCGACGACAATGCAAAGGCCATGGAGACATCACGCGAATTCACTCCCTTCCCCCAAAACAAGTCTCATTCTATTACGGCAGTGAATTATCTCCGACAAATTTGTAAAGTGGATTTTTATACACGGCACCCGCCCAACCAAGCCGGGAGAGAGAACGGATAGATATTCGATTAACTCGTTATGCCCGGGAAATTGTAATCTAGAATGGAAGACGTAAAATAAAATATTACCTACTTTTAATGTGTATGTATGACTAGGTAAAAATGACTTACTTAAAAAATATCTCAGTCTGTTATTGCTCAGTACTGAAGCGTTTTTTGATAAATACTCTTATTTAAGCATCTTACACTTCAGTAGAAAAGATTGTGATTTATCGATTTTCTACTTCCTGTATACATTCTGTGGGCATGAACGTAAAGAAAACAATAATATGGATTTTTTTTAGGATTGAGTTTTGTAAATAAAAATAACATATCAGACAGCCCTACATTGGGATACAAATTCTTTAAATGAAAAACAAAGCATGTATTAAAACTTTCTTTCCGGCATTCAAACAAAATTTTAATCACTTGTTGAGCGTTCACTGTCAATTATTTATTAGTGCAAAGCAACTTCTCGCGATGAGTGAAACTGATCTCAATTTTAAGAAATAATTTGGAATCAGTAAACAACGTGTTTTTATTATTACAAATTGAATGACAGTTATTCATACAAAACAGTTTTAACGATGACTTAAAATAACGTATTAAATTGTGTTGAACCTTTATAATATTGAAGAAGAGATATTCAACATTTACTCGAGATTTTTAGATATCATAGCAACAAATCTATTACGATCTATGTTTAAACTTATTTATTTTTTTTGTACCATAATTCAAAAATGTTATACTTACTTTAATAAACGTATACTTAATTATACACAGGCGTTTCTAGATTTTCGTAAAATGATTTTTTTTAATCCATGTACACAAATATGTATATTTCAGTAAAACTGTGTTATCTCATAACTGCGTAAATATACATAGATAACGGTAATATACAAAGACGGGCATTTTTATTAAGTATGCGATATGTTATATAGCCAATTGAAGATATTATAATCATAAAGGCTTATTTAAAACAGAAAGTTTGATGTTCACTAAAGTATAATAAAGCAGGTGATCTACCTTTGTTCTTCAAACATTGATATTTAATTTGTAGATATACTCAACCGTATCTTATAAACGGTTATATACCTTATGCCCTCTAATTGAACAGATTGCGTGTGTATTAAACGATTGAAACATAATAATAAACAGATTTCGTGAAACGCTTTTCTATAGATTACAGTCGACATTGAATACAAATTATGACGATATGGTTATCTATTAGTCTTTTAAATACTCGTGACCAGTTAGTTGGACGTGGTTTTAATGGTTGATTTTAATGTTAGGTTTACCCGTCCTTAATAGGTTTATTTGCCATTGCTCAATTGTTGGTATGAAATTCATACCCAGTTGATCGCCGCCAACTTTTACGACCCAAAACGGTCTCATGTTTTTAAGATTGCGTCCTCTATATGTCGAGAGGCACCCTTTCCACCCCTTACATCGACTGAGTTTAAGTGATTAGATTTGTTCATGTAATATCTTTATTGGTGTCGCGTGCGTAATTGATATGGAAAATTGATGGCCGTAGCTGTGCGCTCTTTAAATAATAAACGATAATTGATTAGAGTAAAATCGAAAAAAACGCTGTTTAGTTTTGTAATATGCATGATATCCACCGTAAACTTCGTTTTTTTAAGTGACTGTTAATTTCAAATGAAAAATATTTTTTAATACATAATATATGTAATTCGTACGGAAATTTTTGCACCTTGATATTTTTATATATAAATGTATTTAAGCATTTAAAAAATGCAATCAATATTTTCTTTTCGTTTGTTTTAGGCAGAGCACAAATCGTGTTAAAATATACTAAATACTCAAATGTTTATTTGTTTAAAAAATCACAAATGTGATATTAAATACCGAAAAAAATCATGAACAATTATATGAAGTATTTTTAAAAACTTCAATCGGTCACAACTTCGGTCTCCTCGTAAGTCAATATTTGCATGTTTAATAACAGTGGCCGGGCTTTAAGTTGTAATAAATTTTAATCACATATTTCGATTGACTTTTACAAGTAATCAATTAATGTTAGCCTTAAAAAACATTTTGTTTACGTTCGAATAAAAATTATCATAAAAATATTGCATTCTTTACTGAGAGACTTTAGTGAATAAAAGATGCATTCTTTACCAAAAGCTGTTTTCTACGTACACTGCCGTCGCAAAAACAAGCTTTGCCTTAGTCGATTGACTGTTTCAATACTCGTGCCATCATGCTGGCCTTTTTGCAATAGATCGTTTGCAGTTTGTGGCTTTCATTCCTATACGTGCAGTTTCATTTGCACGCTATTGCACAAATTCAATTATCAAATTACTTTAGTTGGCTGAGGGAATCCCCCTTTCTCTTTACTCTTCGGTACTCACTGTAATTTCTGGTCTATTATCTATATCGGCCTACTGTTGGAAAAACAACTCTTTAAAAAATATATTTTTACCAATAAAAAGGAAGTAAAATCTTTCAATTATTTCTTAGCGGTGTACTGTAATCTTCATCGTTATGACAGAAATTGATAACTTACAAATTGATAGTTCTAAGGAAACAGAAAAATATAAATAATTTTTGCATATATGGTATAAATCATCTGACCGCGATACTTTATGATACGTAGATAGTTATATGTAATGTCAAAATATATATGATATGGATTTATGCTGATCTAACACAAACAATAATAATGTTAATAGTTAGTATATAAGGTGAATTGCCTGTCTTTAAATCTGCATTTATACAAATAACCGTTCAAATTTTAACTCTGTTTTTACCAAATTGGTACAAAACTGCACGAACTGAGTTGTTGCAGACAAGAAATTGATATTCATATAACTCGTTTTTCTTCATTTTTGTTATTTACAGACCTGTCAGTGTCACCTTACAGTGGTGATATATTGACAATATTAGCTTTGATCTATATTATACGATATGTCAAAATATTACAAAAAAAATATATTGTTGCATCAATTTTCATGAAGTCACTTATTTTTTTGTTGCAAATAATACTTTCGAAGTAAATGGGTTAAATTAAAATGCTTCATTTAAGAATAAAGCTTTTCCACTATAACTAGTAAAACACATAGGTTTGATGTTTTAAAAACAAAACAAGTTTTTAAGAAATGGAGAGCTTAGTTTTTTTTTGTTTTGCTTCAGAAATTAAGCGTTTATGAGTTATGTCAGGGAACACAGTGAACGATATCCTATAAATATAAAACAATGTAAATACGGAGATTATATTAATTTCATTGTATTATATAAATCTGCGGCGTTGTGGCAGGACCTGATATGTCCGTTTTTTTCCATGATTAATTCAATAAGAGTTCTGAAGAATTATAATTTATTTTAATTTTTTGAAAACATTTTAATGTAATTATTTCTTCTCCTAAAAACTAATGTGAAAGTGACATTGTCATAATGTCACATAATTTAAAAAATCGTAAAAACGCATAATAAATTGAATGGAAATTGTAAGAATTACACAGATTTTTCATTTTTCATTGAAATTATATATTTGTTTGATGTATTCTTCAAAAGCTAAGTCATTTAGATCCTTAGGCTGATTGAAGACTGAGAAAAAATTAATTAACCACACGAATTGTAAACAAATATTGTATGTCAAATTGTTAGAGTCATACTACGACTTTATAATTTTTGTTTGAGATCTTTCTAAGTTTGTAAACCTTATAATCAATTTACTTTGTCTAATTATTTTCTTTATCTTTCAGTAATTGAAATAATTTATGTTTTGATAACATCTGTAAAATTAATTTAAATTTTATCACGGAGAACAACAAAAATAGTTTTACCAAGCTCCCTAATAAAATACAACAAGCACTTTGTTCAGTTGGCATCAACTAATCAGAGTAAATAGCGTAACGCCACCGCACACGTGGCGGGGTAGTAACAAACTTTTGGGGGCGGGGAGGCGTGAGGGAACCAGCCACGTGGCGTGCGCGTGCGCTGGATGCCTTTACCCCTAGCAGAGAAAACCTGCCGGACATACTTCGCTTATAATTCTATTTGTTTAGTGACTTTCCGGCGTTTTTCGTACGATTTAATGAAAATCGTAACCGATTAGGACGATTGCAAACATCAAGCCGTAACTGAAATTTATGACACACAGTGCCAGCTTTGATATACATATATTTGTGTGCTAAAGGGAAATGAGAAAGATATGTAAATCAGATTAACTATGCAATTACCAATCAAACTATCAATCATTATAAGATAAAAGATAAAAAAATACTATAATATCAATGATATGTATTTTTTTCCAGACCTATTCAGGAATATTGGCGAATTTTACGCAAGTATAATATATACATATGATTGTAATGAAGTTCTTCTTTAAACGTTTCAGGCCTCATTTGTTTTATAATCCACGCTCGCTTCCAATGTAGAAGAATGTTTTTCTACGATAACTTCTTTTTACTCAAGTTGCTCATTCTCTCATTTTTGAAAGGAGCAGAGATAGAATAAAATAGGCTGGAACTGAACTAGCGGTTAACTATTTGATACGCCTCGTTAATCCAAGTTTGGAAGAGTGGTATAAAAAAGAAATCACAAACACACATTCCTTCGAACAGAAATAAATTTAAAAAATGATGTTCGTTCTGGGACTCGGACCGATGAGATCTGTCACGGAAGCCAAATACGTTTACCACTGCGCCACGGATTTCAAAATTATAAGAAACCTTATTTAAAGATTGGATAGGTCTGAGCATGCTTGAAGAAGAACTACAGATATGATTACTTGGTTAAGTTTAGGTATTAATTTATTCCTTACATTCCAAATGCTTTTTTTTAACAGTACAGCAACAATAGAAAATCTTTATTTAATTTATAAACTAATTATAAGGATGCATATCGTGCACATACGATTTTAAAATATATGTTAAAGCAAAAAAAAATCATAAGATAAATTTATAGATTTATTGATTACATATCTATTCAATCATAAAATTTATATGAATACAAATTGTTGTTCGACAGACAAAAAGTAAATACGTAATTATTTTTCTTTGTCAGTACTCAACTAGTTTTATTGTGTACTTTGGTTGATTGAAAATGCACCGACAAATTACGATTGCCCCCCACATTAAATAGATAGCAAGCAATTAAAACACTAAAAAGCTAAACCGCCCAAACTGGCTTTTGTTTTCTTGATTAGCCTTCTCGATTGCACCCCAATATTTTCATTCTGCAGCCAATCTACTTGCACACAATATCAAAAAAACCCAAAATGAATTGCTTTTTGTCAGAATTTTGTATTGTTTGTGACATCAAACACATGGACGTTTTGGTTTTATTTTTCAATGATCCATAAAACGGAATTTTATTCAGATGTCAAGCAATGTGTCTTAATTGTACGTGAAAATAGTTGTGCATTTATAAAAGGAAGTTATTTTACTTTAAATATTTTAAGCGCATGTTTTTTAAACTTACTTAATTGCCTATTGAAGTACTAATAAACAAATAAAAGCATTCCTTTTTTTATATAGTAAATATGTAGAATTTTAATGTATTTAAATGAAGCGTACTTCTTCTGTTTATAATTAATGACGTAACCTAACCAAGCCAATAGTTTTAAAGCAAGTGCCTGGATTACAAGCTGTTAAAATTTTAAAATTACATACAATATAAGTCTTATTATAAAGTTGAAGATTAAGAGAAGGAAAAAATATAGCACTAAGCGTGCATTAATTGACATGAATTTTTACATAACGGATTATACCCCGCATTTTTCTGTAAACCAATAAACGCTGGTTAGAGTAAAGCAAATAAAATAAATATAATGACAATGATTGTGTAACAAACATGGCAATCTCACTTTTATGGTGTTACCTGTCGATTGCTAGTAGAATGTAATTATATACATACAAGAAAAACGCATTACTTTTTAAACATATTTCATGTTAGTGACAATTAGTCATATAATGATCAGTACTGATTTTGCTCATCGAACCCACTTAAAACTCAAACAAGTTCTGTTAATTATGTTTAAGATCACAGTCAAATGGTGAGAAGAATTTATTTCGATGTACATTTTTATATTAAGTAAAAATAGTTACTTAAAAGTAATTAAATAAATATTTTTTGAAAATCAACGGTAAAACCAATATTTTAAAAGCGTGACGCTAAGGTAGGACAATGCGAGGGGCGGAGAAAAAAAGGGGGCTTTAAAAAAACTTTCCTCGTGCCTAATAATAATGGAGCATTTTTTGGCATTTCAAAAGCGGAAGAGAAATTTTGAATAGACGATGTTTTTTGTATGAGAGTTTGCGTACCGTCAAACTTTTATGCCGCGATTTTTACGAAAAAAAAACGCTTTTGTTTCACTCAAATGCCAAAAGCTTCGCATTGTTTTTGTTGAGTGATTTTAAAAGCTGCCTCTGACAAATTTTTCAGCTATCGATATGCGATATAAGATCTTTTATTATTTCAACAGGTACTTAAGTAGATGTATAAATGATAAACATAAAAACACTAAATAGAAAAATGAGTCAAACTTTTTACATTCATTTAAGCGAAAAATTACAAATTCCTCCAGTTAAAAGTTATAGTTTATTGTCAATCACCTTTCGATCATTACTGAATTTTAAACGACAAGCTTTCGACATATTATAAATTTCCTCGGTGAATTAAATAGTTTTATCTCTATTAAAAATTATTTAATATAGTGTATATATTAAATATTGATTACTTCCGATTATCAAATATCTAAAATTATTTATTTTTTTGAATTCCGAAACTTTACCTGGTTTGTTTGATTATTCGAACATTTAAAAAAATATGATACATCAATGTTTTATTCTATTTTATCTAATGGCATCTTTCTAGAGCGTATTGCCTATGAAAAATATAAAATTGATTCATACGTCAGATTCATATTGTTTGTTTTTTTAATTTTAATTCCACAACTCGCGTTTTAGGCTATATTGGTAAAGCATTTTAATTTCATGATAATACTTCTCATTTAATAAATGTTATCTTTTTGGATGATATGTGTGTGGTGTACGCCTTACCTAGATATATGAATAAAAAAAATATAGGCACTCACCTATCAATGATGACAGGATCTGAAGGAGTTTCATTTCTATTGCCACAACTTTTCTTATCACAGCACCGGCTGAAACAAAAAAACACAGTTGACAAGAGAAAATATTAAGGATTACACATAAAGCTTAAAGTTTCATTTCAATTTTGAATACCAATATAAAATGGTCAACATATGATTTGAATTGAGTTCAATGATAAAAAATGTGTCTTACGACAAATCATGCTGCGCAAAAACATATTATTTAGCAGAGCATGTTATGTGTTAGATAAATATCATTGAATTCAATCTTTCATTTTCCACAAACTTGATTCAATCCAAGTGTAATAATAATATTGTGTAGTTATTTAAAATAATAAAATAGATAACATAAAACATGGATTTTTTTAAATAAATAGCGATATTATTTACATATTGATATTTTTTCTCAGTAATGTGTAATAATTTTAATGTCTTTCTAGCATATTGATCTATCTTTAAACTAATTCATGGGTTTTCAGACCGATTTTATAAATCGTTTAACGTTTTAGGTAGACAGCCGATATTTTAGTAGTAAACAAGTGACTCAGTTTGATTCTTTTAGTTATGGGCAGAATACCAAAATAATTTATAAAGGTACATGATAAATCAGATTTTGTTATAAATTTATTGTAAGTTGCATAAAAAAATACCTTTTAAAAGTGTAACTTTTTATGTTGATTACTTGTAGTTTACAAAACAATTGATTACATTATGATATTATATTACACAGATGTAAGAGTTTTTGATTTATCCTTTTTAACAGTTCTTCTGAGTAGATAAAAATTATTGTGTATCTTTGCAGGAGTTGTAGCATTATATATTGACAAAGCCACTAAAATAAACATGCGAAAGTCATTTTCGCGTGAAATATTCCAAATGATTCAGCGAAAAACTGCGGACACTCGCATGTTTTCCCAAAACAACCCCGTTGTCTCAGCACGGACACTTAGTGTCGGCCTACCCCTACAAATCTTCCCGCGATAGTCGTCCGCCCCGCCCTGCCCGCACCCGCCTATCAAAACCCTCCCCCTGAGGAGAGGCAAAGCCCCTGGGGAGTCTGTCCTTTGCCTATTCACTCAATGTCTTTGGCCTTCGCTTTGGATCACGGCTGCGCGGGACTGGGGGGATATTACTCGCGACAGGGACTATCAACAGTTTGTTTTATGCATGCAAATGCTAGAACGCCACAGAAATACCTTGTTTTATAAACATGAGAGAAGAGAGAAAAAAATAAATGATTTATTTATACAACTACAATAATTTACAATCGTTTCTGATGCAGATTATAAACTAAAAGTATTGAATATGTCGACTGTTTTAAATATTTAAGTATCAGTGGCGGATTAAGCATATGAGAGGTACCAGGCGCAATAAAATCGTGGGCCCTGTTTTTAGGATAACATAAAAACGTCAGAAAATTCCATGTTAAATAATATAAAGAAATTAAAATCTGAACAAAAAGTATATGGATTATATAATATAAGCTATTTTTGAGACCTCTAAGATTTGGACCCGAAGTGTGCGCCTAATTCTATTATAGGTTAATCTGCTACTGTTTATTATCAATCGTTTCTAGGCTCTTTAATATGAATTGCTAATTCCACAAAATCTTACTATCTGTATGCTGTCGCTGATTTTACTGCCTTCTTCAATAACGTGTTGACGATTAAGAGAAACGTTTTGAATTACCCTCATACACTATCAGGTGCAGTTATGTTTGAGACTGCTTTTTGAAGCATGTACTTGATTGCTTAAAACGAGATCTAAAGAAAGTTTTTAAATAACAAGTGTAAAGTTAAAAGATTTGTTTATACCCATAAATAATCAACATTTGTTGTGTCAATCAATCACTATGGACATTAAATACAAAATGCGTACGAAAGTGATTTTAAATTATATGTTACGTTCTCAATTTGTACCCCATTCACTAAAACTCTTAAGGGGTATATTCAGAGTGGTATTCTCCCACTTTTGTCACATTTGGGACAGTTTAAATAATCTTAAAGACTATTTTTTATAAAAAAAAAAGTTCAACCTAGTGATCAATCTTCTTTTACCACGTTCGTTCCTAATGTGGAGTGTATGGTCTTCCAATAAAGTTTACCTCAACAAAAGTGTTGTTACAAAAACTACTTGTTACTTAATTGCTCAACTTTTCTTTTATCAAAAAGAGTAAGAGTTGAAGAATAGGGTAATGACATTGTAAGTGGTTAACTAATCGCTCTTCCAAAGCTTTGTTTTAATGATAGTCTGTACAAGGATTCAAGCCCATGAACCAAGTAATCAAATCCAATGGCGTTGATCACAGATCTGACATTGAAAAACCGTTTTAGGAAACTGTCAGTACTGGGATGCTATGCATAGTCTAAATATAACATCTTATAATTTATTCACATTAAATGTTGATTAAATGAATAGTCATTTATATTGGAAATACACATTGACGATTCCTGAATACAAGCAGGCAGTGTCGTAAACACTATGCCAAAAAGTTTCGACAGATTATGATAGTCTACCTGAAACGAATCATAGGAATAAACTTTGCGTGACGACTATCCACGATTCATGAAAAAAGTTTCAATCTTATTGGCTTGATAGTATTTATTTTTAACAAAAAGTAGTAATTCAGAAATACTTTTAACGTTTGCCCATATTTTTTTTTCATTTATTTTACACTTATCATCAATAATCATTCTATATAAACCAAATTGTTTACATTTAAGAAATTGAATAGTATTTTCAACTCTACTAAGAATTCAAGCTTTATATATATCGTAATATTTCATATACCGAAAACGCAATGTCTGTTTCAAGTAAGAACGATGAATTTCATATAAAATAGCAAGCGATGATAATATTTCTAAAACAGTATCTCTCATCCCAAAATATTGTCGAAAATCAGCTTTGATATAAAAAAGGACAATGACAAAACACACGATCAATAAAAATCTTGCACTATAAAAAATATTTTTACTACATGTTTTCTAACTTGAAGCAATACGATTGATTGTTTTTATTGCTTCTTTTTTAAATAAAATATCTCTTATTCTACATAAAGATGCAATTAATATATTTAAATTTTTTTGCTTAATACACTTTTTAAGACACTTTTTTAAATGACAAAATACGAAATCATTTGCTTTTTATGCAATGATAGTGACTATAGAGCATTTTTTATCTCTTGTAAAATTTGCGTCGTGTAGAATGGGAAGTATTGTTATATAATGAGTGAAATATTGGTGTTACTCATGATTGAATACAAAGTCAAAACATCAACTTATATGACAGGCTAAGGGTATATTATTGTTATTATAAATTAAATAAATTATTTTATACCTGCACATGACTTCGTGGGTGAGCAACACTCTGCACATCTCCGGGTTTTTATCCTGACCCTCATACATGATTGGCTGAAATCATAAAAGAAAAAAATTGTATTATTATAGATAAATGATTAATGATCAGTGTCATATTTTCATATAATATAAACATATAACAATAAATACTACAGGTGCAATACTAAACTAATGTCGAAAAAATTTTAAGGTATTGACAAATTTACGCGAACTGTTATGTATGTCCTAATCTTCATCATTTTTTTTTTAGTAAGAAACACATTAAGAGTACACATTACATTTTAATTTGACATCGGTTCAATCAGCGAATCTGATATGGTTTTTTTAGAGAAATTTAGTTGTTCTACGTATTCGAGGGTTATTAAGAAGATAGGTCTCTGTAATAGATATTTTTTTAACAGGAAAATATTTATTTATAATAGGGCTTGCGTATAAATTTTTATGGTACAGTAGAATCTTACTAGCATTATAAAATATTTTCAATATAGTGTTTTACATAAAATTAAGTAGATATGACATTCAAGCAACATTGATCGTAATAGAAAGACAACTGCGCACTTTAATGCAATAAAAGATGCCTCGGCAACGTGTCTTTACTTAACTAAACAGTAAGCAACAATTTTTGAGTCTTTCTGTCAAGATTGAAAACACAAAGATATCCGTATTTAATACCTTCATATGATATATTTTCCTTATATAACAGAACGATTGTGAAAGCTATCTTAAAGCTGCAATTATTAGATGAGGAAAAGATTGCCTAAAGTATTTAACACAGGTTTCCTGTTAATCAATATCTGGTAGATATTTTAATCACTTTTAGAACACCTGTTGGCACTTACAAATAAAGTTTAAAAATACATTAATTGATAACAACAATGTATTTATAACATATGCATTTAGTGTGTTTAGTTCAGCTGGAATTCAAACCCACAAGAAGGTAGCGTGTGAGAAGTTTTTCTAAAATATTCAACTCAAGTGCCCTGCTATAGAAAGCGCGTAAAAGTTTTAATCGCTTATGAGAACACCTGTTTGTATCTTCCAATAAAAGGAAAAATATTATTTATTTTGAATATGTAATCTATTTTTAATTGCAATGTATTATAAAAATGTAAATTTAATTAGCTCAGCTGGGATTCAAGCCTGTAGGGAGGTGGCGTGTAAGCTCCACTGAGCTTGTATGTGGCATTTCACTGTATCATTCACCATTTCAAAAATATTTTCATGATTTTATTGATTGCCATTTTTGTATTTCGTTATGAATTTTCTTATTGAATGTAAACATAAAAAAGTAATGAATGTGTGTCTTACATAACGCATTCAATATAAAAAAGAAATATAAAGTATCGAAATAATATTTTTTCTACGACTTTTAATAAATTATATCACGCATACACGTTTTGATAAATAAAGGTTTAATTTCATGTGTTGATTTTGAATGCATCAACTTTGATTGTAAATTATTTGAACAATGGTATTAAGCGTAGACTAGGTAGTACTACACAACCTTCATTTACACATAAGACAAAGACTTTTTGGACTGTTAACTTAACAAAATAAATAATCAATTAATTAATGGAAGGAAACTTATGTACCATAAATTTATATTTTATATACTTAGTATGCAACCTGCGGGGTCGAGTGGTCAATGTCGTCAGCTTAGGACACTGAGGCTGCAGGTTTGAATCCCAGTATATACATTTATTAACGATTGATTTTTCAATCTATTTATAGATTTCAGTTCAAATTACAGATGTATTTGATGTTCTGAATTAAGCCTCCTCCACCTATCTTATCTTAAAAAATGAAACGTAGCAAGAAAGATTAACTAACCACTAGTCTTGTCCTATTCTTCTCATCACTAACCTATTTAAAATAATGAAAATCGTTGAGAACTTGAGTAAAAAGCAATTCTTCAAAGTCTTTTGTTGAGATATCCATTACAGTTCACACGCTCCACAAAGGTAGCGAACATAGTTTAAAAAGTATGTATTTATATGAATTCAAAAAATAATAAAAACAAATGTTCACGTAAATATTTTTATAGAACAATTCCTAAAAATAAGAATATGCATGTCTAAATTATTGAATTAAAGTTGACTTTTATTCTGAAATCACTGAATTTAAGTCTCAAAAGTTATCACTCACGCCGATAACAGCTTATTGAAAAATAAATTTAAAAACATAAATTAAAAAGAGCAATCGATCTAAAATGAATTTATATAGAATATTTTACGATTCGTCTGTGTCAAAGTAAATAATGGTTGCAATTAAATATTTTGGCTAAGTCCAACAAGTTGTTTAAAGACATATCTATTGAATAAGATGACAGCGATAAAAACAGATCCGTCTCGTCTGGGATATTTAACCTCCGTCTAGGCGTCCCGTCACCCCACAACTACTCTTGCCCAGGTGTAACTCGTAAAATGTAATTACGCTTTACACAGGTCATTAAATGGTCCGAAAATTTCCCGCTCGGGGCTGCGACGGCTACTCGTAAAGACGCCACGAGACTTCAACTGTCACACAAAGTGGAGCCACACTGCATATTGTGGGAAGTAAAGACGATTGCAAGCAGGCGACTAAATCACTAAACGTGTTGATCAGATATCGTGCATCAACACAAGAGTTGCTGTACGAGATTTATACGAGCAGAAATAAATACTCGTGTGGATGATTTTCCTTCAAATATTTAACATTAACACTATTATTAATCAAACATATTAAACTATCTTTTCCTCTGGCACTTGAGTGACGGTAAGGGCATTAAAACACCAAAACAAAATCAAGAAAAATGGAGATTTGGGTTTAAAAAAACTTTTATATATTTTTAGACAGATGTAATAAAAAAATAATGTTTGGTAGTCTAAACCAGGGGTTCACAGAGTGTGTCCCGCGTAACTTTGTATGTGTCCCACAAGATTTATGCTAAGTATGCATATTGTGTCCATGTAACTCAGACGCTGTTGTAGTAAACATGCAGTTAGAATTGATTGAGTAAAAGCATCTTATTGTGATAAGAGTTCAATTGAATTCCTTAAAGAAATTTTATTTGAGTTATATTTGAATATAGGTAAATGCTCATGGAGTGGAATCTTTAATTGGAAGTATTTTTAAAAAATATTTTCTACAATGGACAAAATACATCAAAATTACCTGAAGTCTGTTTTGTGTATTCCCACCACAAAATTTGAGTATAGAACGGCAAGAATTTATTTATGGTGGTAATTAAATATGTTTTGTACATAATTAAAACATTAAAATGGGCATTACTTTCCATCCAAATCAGTTTTCCATTTGTGGAATCTTTCAGGTAAATTATAATGAAACAAAAAAAATAAGCTTTAAGATATTAAGACAACTATTGCACGTCATAAAACTAGTTAAATATGATCCAATACCTACCGATAGAGTATATATGTACAAGTTTTAATTTAGATTAATTCAACAATTTATTTATTTAAACTAATTAAACCATTTTTTATAAGCCCACGAAACTTAAATAAATACGAATTAAAAATTGTTTATAAAAGTAATATCGTTTTACTGCACATGCACAACGTAGTAGAGAAAAAGAATTTTTAACTATGTTTTATTTTTACCATCGACCAATTCAGAATTTATTTTATTTAAGTTATTGCGTCAAGTAATTATAAAAATATTTTTTCTCCGGTTAACAATGTATATTTTGTACCTGAAAGCGGGTGGGTAAAATTCAAAAAAACAAAATTAATATTAAGATATTATCATTTTTAATACAAATCTGTAATATTTTTTTAATTTACAAGAAATAATGTGTTATGAAAATAGTGTAATCAATCTTCATTAATTTTTATAAAAAAGTGCTAGTTGTGTATAGCAAAGGAAAGCACAGAGAATGGTGTACCGTTATTTAACCATTTTGTCTAAACACGATGTTCCTATGGTAGAGCGCAATTTCCCCCTCAGAAAAAGGATTATGTCCCTTATTAAAGGTAATCCTTATGATAGATTTTTTCCTGCTTAATTGAATATGTAATGGAATGGCTTACTGGGCTTTTGTATCGAGAGATATTCGGGGATTCTCGGAGACTTAGTGGCTGAAAGAAGAGGCAATATGTTTCCTACTGTACTTACATGTGGCTTATTCAAAAATAACACAGATCGGAGGGTGTTTTAGTGGCCTCATTTAAGGGGGATTTTTGGATGCACATGTTGAGTATTCAGGTTATTAATATAAACAGAATACAAGTGAAATTGTTTTCTTGTTGGAATGCATAAGCACTCTTAAAAGCAGACGATATCTTTAAAGAAAGTCTAAAAATCATGACAGGTGTACAACTATGTCATCAAAATTGATAAACATTAATATTTGAACATCTAGTTCAGGGGTGAGGAACCTTTTCATTTCTAAAGGCAACATTCATTTATCTGATTCAACATAAGGCCGTAAAGAAAACGTTGACACTAGGGTATCGGTAGCCAGATTATTTTCCGGGGCGAATTTGGCAAAAATCATGGGATTTTGAAACAATTTCATCTCAATTTCTAAAATCCAAAAATTTGTGGATTTCCCAAAATCACCAGCGCGAAGGCTTTTTTTAGCTCTTTCAAAAAATTTCGAATCAAAAATTCCAGGAATTTACGGATTTACAAAAAATAGCAGAATTGACCGATCAAGTCAAAAAGCCGTAGGTTTCCCTCCACTGATCTAGTTATTCTTTTATAAAATTGAACTGAAGCCCCATCAGCTTTAAATTATCAAACTCAATAAAGAGTCTTGAATGAAAGTAGATTTCAAAAATCAATTTAGAAAAAAAAAGTTTTTCTTAAATACTGCCCATCTTAATTCTACAACGTTAAAAAAAATCTATGTCTAATCCCAATGTGGAACATATGGCCTTCCTAATATTAACAGAAGTTTTCCTACAGAAACTGTTTGTTACTCATTCGTTTTTTATTGTATGGATGGATAAAAGGATAAGGCTAGGGCAGGACTAGTGGTTAACTAATCGCTCTCGCTACGACCAATTATTGAAGGATCGGAAGCGTGGGAGGGAATTTTTAGACATCTTAAACACCCATGACTTCGAACAGGAATCGATAAATTGATCGACAAAATGCTGTTTGTACTGGGACTCGAACTCGTGAGATCCGGCATGGAAGTCCACAAAGCTAACCACTGCGCTAAAGCACCCGACTATATTAGTTGAATATTCATCTTTTTGAGTGAGTTATTGAACATGATCTGCTACTTCTTTCTACAATCTTCAATTTGACATTACTTAATTGTTTCTTATAAAACAAAGCACCATTTCTATACTACACATTATAATCCTTTAGATATCTGTATATGTTAATAAAATTAAGTTTGAATTTTATTTTTCAATCAGTCATCATTATTGTTATTAAATTTCCCAAATAACAGTTACTTAGATGTAGTATTGACAGTTACATATATATATATATATATAATCTGTATTAACATATACCGTAGAATACATAAAAAATAATAAAAACGTTGTTCCAGTAAAACTGTTTCTAGGAATTACTGATTATACCTAAATTTACAATATAACATTGCAGAACATGTGCAAAAAAAATATTACAACGCAAAAAAAATTTAAAGCAATCAATAAAAAATATTTTTTTAATTTATTTTATTTATTTTTAGATACTTAATACTAAATGTGTTTTCTACTACAAAAAAGATGATTTTGTGTGTTTGTATGCCATCTTTTTTGTAAAAAGACTCTTTTGATGAGATGAATTGTACTAGTTAAAAATGCTACACAACAATTATTAGTCATTTAAATCACCAGATATTTAATGATGAAGTCTGCAATCTAGTTATTAAATATTTTTTACATATATAAATTATGTATCATAATACGATATTGTTTTATCACAAATAATCAGCGCTTACAAAATAATAAAAATTCTGTGAGAAAATATAAAAAGTAATTTACTTAATCGTATTATAAACGAAAACTTTTATTTTAATATGAGAATAATAAGACAATTTTTAAAATAGTTTCGTTTATGTTTATTAGAAAAATCTGATGTTAAACAGAAGGGTGACCCATATAAATCTCATGGGAATTATTCAGTTTCATGAATGCTTTCAAACGACTTAAATCATATTATCATACTTCATATCATTTTGCTTCTGGTATAGTTTAATTATTGATAAATATTTTGAAGGTATATTTTTATATTGACTTATATTACAATGATGATTTCGTACAAGACTGTTTTACTTTGTTAACAGTATAAAAAAAATCTTTTTATTACTTGAGGGGAGTATATGCGAGTAAATATACGCTTTAAGTTTTCTGATGTGTATGGCAAAAATTGAATAATACTGCAAATCCAATATTCAATGATTTCTTAAGCAATTTTCACTCAGCTTTGTACAAAATAAAAGTTAAACCCAATTTTCTACAAGAAGAAGTATCAAACAAATTACCCACGCTGCAAGCTACATGAAGGCGAATAAGAGACGAAGAAAAATTGCCAAGCAAAGACATAAGCGGGCGAAACTAAGTTAGCAACGGTGATTTACAAGAGAAACACTTTAGACTGCCTGGGGTAGCTACGACTGCTACGAGCTATAGCTACGATCCCCGCTACGGAAAGCTCTGCATAGTGCTGAGACACTCTTTATCTGCCTGCCTTGTGAAAGACGGAAGACCTATTATCTTTATATCACGACGAATTGTATGCGCTGTATTGCCACGGATATTTATTATTTGAAATTCAAATGGAAATTTTCTCTCGCGTCACTTTTTACGTGATAAGTTTAAAGGGAAAATATTCAATATGGAAAATGAAAGGTTTTCTTCGTATTATTATATTTTGAAACCAAAACGCGCCGTACTCATTTTTACTTCATTTTTATTCATGGGTGTCTTCGTTTAATAGTATGAAATACATTTTTTGTCTGTATTCTAAATACTGCAATCTTATTACAATAATACTAATTAATTGTCAAACTAGTCATAAAAATTTCAGCGTCAACTAGAATGCCTAAAATTATCATAATGCTTTAAGTCTACCCACTAGCAACATTGTTACATCTCGATTTTATCAAAATAAAGGAGTCAAAATATTTTTATCACGTATTTGTATTTAATATTTTCTTAATAGGACGATACTAAAAAAATGTTAATAAAGACCAAGCTCTCTTACTTTATCTAGCGAAATAAGTGATAGTGATCAATTCAGTATTATATATATATAAATATATTTTAATCCATTTTTGTTTAAAATTTCGAGCAAATGGTCTTCTAATGGAGATATTTCAACGATAATTTTCTATGATAAATTAAAAGTTACTCAGTTACTCAACCTCTCTTTTTTCGAATAGAGAAGAGATATAAAGGATAAAGTTAAGACAGAACTAGTGGTAAGCAAATCGCTTTCGCTACGCCCCGTTATTTTAAAAATGCTTTTCAAAATATGATTTGAACCCGTGAAGATTAGCATGGTGACGTTGACCACTGCCCGATGGAGCCGACATTTTTTAAATACTCATGGTTATTGTTCTATTATAAAAAACGTTCAAATAAAGTGATAAATTTATTTTGATTGCATTAGTTATGCATTCAAAGACTTAGTCATTACATAGATTTATAGTTAATAAATTAATTATTTAACACATAGGTAGTTTGGTTTAAATAATTGGACTTGTGTTATATGTTATGTTTCAAGAATAAATTGATTTTGTTTGTTTTGGCCGCCACTGGCCATCACATCATCTCGTATGCTGCCTCAACCGTCTCCAACAAATCGAATTAGCAGTCAATGTGTTTTGCCGCCTTTTTGGTGGCGTCGAGTATAAATATACACTGAGTGATATACTGGCGCTTTTTTGTAACTTCGTTTTCAACGGATTTTGAGTTAAAGAAGGACACGAGAAAAATTTACACGCCTTACTACATTTATGAGATAAAAACAGTTAAGGACTTAAACAATGATTTATTATGATGTTTGGTAATGGAATAAAATAATGTTTCTAAATTTACTGAGAAGTGTATTTTATCAATTATTGTTTTTGTGGAAGTAATTCGTTTATACCTTCCACGCATAATACTTGCTGAGTGTGCGCTGTTCACTTGATAATAATTATGTTTGACAAATGAAGGTCAATGTGACTTTTTTCAGTTAAACGATAAAAAAAAGTATGATTCTTCCGTTAAAGTTTTATAGTTATATAAAAAAATAACAAACAGATTCATTAGTTAAAAAAAATAATAATTGTTGAAATGAATGAGAATACTGTTCTAGTGCGAGGGTAAAATATTTGCATGTATATCTTGCTAGCCCATCACTGTCCAAACACAATTTGATGGACACGTGCCGACTTCAGTTAGATAATGCACAATCCCTCTATCGCAAAATAATGCAAACGTTTTCGACGTCTAAGGACTTGCCAGTGAATGGGAAACTAGTACGCCTGTAAATTTGGAATCCTATCGCTAAGACCAAGTGTAAATATAGAGGGTTATTTAGACGGGAATTTTTGATCAGATAAACTATTTCAGTAAAAGATAATGTGAGCGATCAAAAGAAAGAAAATATCGATAAATCACATGTTAAGTCAGCGATTAAATCGTCTTTCTTTTTTTTTGTTATTTGTTAAATATTTTTTTACTAATTCTAATTAAATAATTGTTTTTTTTATTAAAATTATCATGGCATTTATCGCATATTATTTTACAAATATTCTGATAATAATAAATAAGAATTAAATAATCTCATGTATTTTAGTGCTTTCCATCGCATTAAATTAAAAAACTAAGAATATCAAATGCTTACACTGTATTTGTCTTACATTTTTTTAAAAAAATAATTTTCAATTTGTGTATTTTGCCAAATAGGTTTATTTTAGTGTGGACATATTTTCATAAATATAATCCGTATATTTCTACTGGCAAAAATCAAGAACAACTTAATAGATATAGACTATTTAAGAACGTGAACTTAATTTGTTAATCTCATTCACATTGTTAAAGCATACAGTGAAACTGACCTAGATCTACACAGTAACTTTGTAGATTTGGGATTTAGTTTTCCCTCATTAAGGTAATTTCACAAACAAAACAATTATAAAAAGATAATAACACTTACAGTTATTTAACAAAAAAAATATCCACAATGCTGTACATTATGCTTATTTATAAGCCACAAAGTTCCAATTATTTGAATAATATAGTTATGAAATGTTCAACAACGGTCATTTAAAAAAAAACATGCAAATAAAATTAAACATTAAAGAAGATAAAATAATGTTTTTGTAAATATTTTTTACTGTCAAATTGAGCGCAAAGAACAGTTCCTCTTCAAAATATTAATGTATTTTTCAAATAAGTCTAACGAACTTTTGATTAAACATTAATGTTTGGCAAAACAATATAATATGGAAAGCCTCTTTGGAATTGCTTTCATTTTTTCTGTGGACTGTACAATAATAAAAAATGGATGTTTGATTCAGTATTCAAACCTAACATATTGTAATCATCGACGTGTTGGAGCTATTATAATGCGCCAACTACACAATATCATTGACATTATAGCTTCACCATACCGATATGATATAGCATAACGACCGTTATAGCAGCGGCGCTCGTAGAGGGCCTATCGCTGTAGAGCTCATTGTATTCGCGTAGACCCTGACTAATAAGCTAATGATACTCATGCTACGTGTGCTATATGATGTAACTAATCATGTGACCCATTTTTGACTAAGCTATTATTTAATTGAAAAAAATATTTTAAGTTTTTTATTTAACACTGCTTTAAAAACAGTCATGAAATGATCGCTTGATATTTGCTAATTGCTTTGCTGAAAACATTTACCAAAAATAGCATAATATTTTACATTATATGAATAGTGAATGTGCTTAATCTTTTAATAAACTTTAAACTGTTTAAATTTATTAACAACTCGATAATAATACAATTAAACAATTTTAATCAAATCATGAAAAAGTAAAGCATGTCTCACACCTCAAACCAAATGTTACAGTGAAATAGTTATACACAATTGATTACGCTAGAAATAATACCATAAGCTCACTGTTACTTAGAACTTTTACTGCGATTGAAATTCTCAGTTATTTAAGCACTACATTTATTAATATTGAAAGATAACCTTAAGAGTGATAATTACGTACCTTGAGTTTTATATTTATCTTGTATTTAAGCCAACGTAAGTGTAAGATATATCATAATAATTGACAATGTAAATAAT
Organism: Himalopsyche tibetana; assembly: GCA_030503985.1. Lineage (NCBI taxonomy): Eukaryota > Metazoa > Arthropoda > Insecta > Trichoptera > Rhyacophilidae > Himalopsyche > Himalopsyche tibetana. Next base: position 13,101,042 of record JAPJYX010000024.1, read on the forward strand.
TTTAGTCATACTGAAAGGGAAAATACAACATCATTCAATTGTATCGCTTAATCCTACATTGAAATTTAAACATATTATTAGAGATTGAGCCTTACGAAAATCAAACACAAAACCTTTTGATTACTAAGTGAACTTCTCAAATCATTCAAATAAAGTATTTGCAAGCCGTTGAATTGAATAAATACATCCAAATTTGTTTAAAATAGAGCTTTTTGACTTATGTAACGTTTTAATCAATTATTATTTATAAAATAAGTACAGACCTAAACAAAAGTGTGAGACTTTTTTAGTAATAAATGACGCGATACCTTGTCGTTCAAAACATGCTGAGCAGCTACTAAATATATTTTACTTTATTGCCAAGCTCGAAACATGAGTTCTTGCTCATGTCACTCGTACAACAAGCCTGTTATATTAGCCATTTTAAAAATAGTGAATAACGCGTAAACAGCATACTGTAAGGTTATACTGTGAACGATATAACACTTTGTTATGAGTTTTAGCGCAGGGGCGTTATTTCACACTAAACCCCTTGCGGTGGGTGGAGTAATATATCGTTGAAGCAAATTTATGTTAAACGCAACAAATATTACGGAAACCGTAAGCTCATAGCTCTCCTCATAAATTTATGAAGGTTTTATGATATAGGTATTTTACCAGCCGTGTGATGTCACTTAGTGATCATTTTGTTGTGATAGTTTCAAATTCCATAGACCTTAATTAATTTCGGATAAAAACAAAAGTAATATTTCATATTTTACAGATTAACTGTATATTTTTTGACCATTTATCAATTTAATAATATTCAATTTTGATAGAATAAAGTATTAAATGTTAAAAGTACAAGTACTTTGTAATTGACATTAAATAATTTTCTATTGGTATGAAATTTGATTCCATTTTTTTTTTTATAAATTACGTTAAGTTAATTATGTTGTTTTATTTTAAAAAACTCTTGTGTTGATGACATATTTAAAATTTATTTTTGCAAAATAACTATAAAATTTTAATTTAATCAGAAGTTTTAGAAAATGATGTTCTTAAAATATGCTCACAAGATGCATAAAGTAAAAATATTATTGATTTATAAAAACATATGCAAAGCTGTGCATAAATGTGATGCTTTCAACCTTTCTTTCCCACTTAATCATACCTCGTAAACGTGGAGTAGAGAAAACCATTTTGTATTTATAAATCTATCTTGACCCTTTTTGAAAAGCCCGGTCAAATGACTGACTTTCAACCAGTTGTCTTCAAAACAGATATTAATAAAATATTTTTATTTGAATAGTGTTTGTAGAAATTAGTATGAAAACTATTTTATTTTTTAAAATAATCCATTTCTACCAATAATTGACATTTATTAATATGTATGGAAGAAGTATTTGACAAGCCATTTACAATGATATTTGATAAGTTGATAAAAAAACAACTGATAAAAGGATTAATTTTTAATAAAATTAATACAAAAAAGTGAATCAAAATATGACGTATTCACTAGGGTATCCAATCCCGGAACCTTTTTCTAATCCCAGGAATTTGAAATCCGAAATTCGCTATACTTTTTCTCCATATTATATCCGAAACTCGTTTTTATTTAGCCTACCGAGGAATTTTAAATCTTCGATTTGCTACACTTTTTGCCCGGATTATCTCCAAAACTCGTTTTTTTTAGCTCTTCCAATTCCAAAATCCTATCAATTTTCGGGGCTTGCTCAAAATTTCTCAATCCCGAAATGCCGGGATCGCGACCATGTCAGTCCCGGGATTTCGTTATCAGAAAATTGGACGGGATCCCGGGATTAGACGCCCTAGTATTGACATCGTATCAAAATGCTTGATTCGATGATCAGTTGCGGTAAATATATTTAGAGTAAAATTTAGTAAAAGTAATACACATGGGTTTGTTTAAATTTGTGTGCTTATAAGACCCTCCTTCTATTTACGAATGGGGTCTTTATTTATATGTGAATAAGTCAAAATAAAACGGCTGTAATTTGTTCATACGCAGAAATATAAAGGCGTAATTTTAACGGGCATTCTGCGCGTATACGGGACGTATATTCATCGTTATTGCTCCTATGAAAGAAGAGTCACTGAGCGCAGTAAAATGAAATTTACGTCTACGGTGTAACCCTTAGCCGTAGTTACGTCTAACAAGAAGCCTTCTCGTGACGTACTCTTTCCTTTTACGGCCAGTGCGCCTCGAAATTTTCGCGACTTACATTATTATTATACAATTCAACATAAAAAATGCGCTTTTATTTTCTTATTGAATCCCCTTTTAGTTATTTCTTAATAATTTATACATATCGACTGTGGAAAAGAAAAAGGACGTAGCCCAAGGTTTTTTCAAAACAGCTTTTTTCGATAATCACAATCTATATAACTTAATACATATTCTATCAAAATGATGTAAGCTGAAAATGCCAAATTAGTATCTAAATTTAGCTTTTAAGTTTCAAAAAGAAGGGCATATGGAAGTTGCTATCAAGAAAAAATACTGAAAAAAAGGTTTTTTTTTAAGAAAAATATTTAATTCATATCAGATAAACCATTCAAATTCAAAACCAGTTTATCAGTCTCCATGCACTAAAAGTTTGTATATATTGCATAGTTTGCTTTTGGCCCAAAATCATCAAAAAACTTTTTTTGTGTCTCCTGTAAAATGTGTTATGTGTGGGTTACGTCCTTTTTCCTTTCCACAGTCGACATTATATAATTTAAACTTATTGAAAATGTTAAAAAATTAAAATCAACTGATAAAAACCGTCTAAAAAGTGGTGAAAATCGGAAAAAAGTATGGAAATGGTCTGAGTAAGTTAAAAAAAAAACTCGTCTTAGTCCAATAATTTTCAAACGAAATGTTTTGACATTAAAATCAATACAGTTAAATAATATAAGAACTCTGAAAACAAAATACAGTTTGATGTCAATTTTTTTTTATACCAGACATAAATTTACAGCATGAATCGCAGATTGATTGAAAAACAAGTCTTTGAAGCAGTTGTTGTAATATTTTATTCTTATTTACATGTAAAAATGTTTTTTAAACTTAAATAAGTTGTAGCTATAATATAACGTACTAAGAAAGCTTAGTAAAAAATATTACATATGTTAAAATCGGCAAATACTCAAACTCATTGATTTATATATAACATAGTATCATAGTTAATACATGATAAATTGTTCATTCTAAATAGAATATTTTTTTTTAAAGCAAAAAAATAAAGCTCTGGGCGTTAATTCGTACGCCACTGTCAGCGACAAGTGAACAAGCCATAAGCGTCTCGTGAACCGCGACTGTGCTATACCCAATTAACAGGGATTTATGGCTACCAAATAATTAACTCAAAACCTTCTTCTTCTTCTTATTCCTGCGTTTAAGTTTTCCTCTACGTCAAGTTGTTGGCTATATAATGCTTTACAAGGAAAAAAACAAACGAGCATTATTGTCATAATACAAATTGCAATCAAGATTCAATAAAAGGAAAGAGAGTATTTGTACATAACAATATTATTAGTTTAGGTTGACTGGACTTGGATAACTAAATTCTTAGAAATTGCCAAATATGGTGCTGCTGCACAAATGGTTTAAATTAAAGTTTGTAGCTATGAAATAACAAACTTAGTTGCTACAATTTTAATGTTCCTAACAACATTCATACATATTTAATTTAATAATTATTTTTTAATAATATGTAATTAATCAATTACAAGAACCACACTTAAACCTGTTAATTGATTGATTGATTTTGCGTTTACTTGGTAGATCTCTATTGTAATAAGGTAAAAAATACTTATTTTTATTTTATTTATTTATTTCTACATTTTTTTTCACATCAGTTGATAGCTTTTTTGGCGTATGCCTTCATTTCATCGGAACTTAATAGCTATTTTTTACTTTATCACACTTAAACCTTTTAATTCCTAAAACCTTCATCAGCCATCGATTCAATAAAAAAATTACGATATTTATGTGCGAGTTGTTTATATCTAAACAAATTGTTGTCAGATGTAATTGTTTTCTTTTTCAAGGAAGTGAAACATGCATAAATATTATAATCACTTAAGTTACGTTATTATCTGATAATTCGAAGTTTTGTTTTTTTAATGCATATTAATTGTACAAATGTTAATACGTTTACTGTTTTAAGCTACACGGCCAATACAAATTTACGACGTACTATTTATATTCTACTATCACCAGCTAAAGATTTAATAAATTAGATTCATTTAATTTAGTTGAAAACGGAAAGCATCAACTTACTTATCATAAAATATATTCGAAAAGTTTTGTCCAAGCATCATATATAAAATGTCAATTAATGTTACAAATTAGTATAACAATAAGTGAATCATTTTTTTCGTTTTAAAAATGGGCTTTCACGAAAATTCGTGAAACTCTTAGGGAAAATCGACTGTTTATAAAGTTGATCTTAACAGATGTCTTTTCTGAGAGATTGGGTATATAAGGATTGAGATAAAACAAGACTAGTGTTGAACTATTTATATAACTATAGATTTTTTTCGACATCACATATATTACATCCGTTATTTCAAACAGAAATCCATGAACCGATTGAAAAATTACGGAGCTTCAATAAGTATCAGTTGAAGCCAACAAAGTTAACCATTTGAGCATGTATCCAACGAAGATACACATTTCCATTATAAAGTAGGGAAATTTCTAATAGAACAATATTTTAATATTTTTTAAATAATAAGCCAACGCATACCTCAGTCATACAAAAGCAGTTTAAACATAATTACGAATTCTGCCTTGATAAAACATGAAGGGGGATTATTTTCTAGTATATTATCTTTTCATATTTTGTAGGCGGATGCAACAACACAATCATTGGTTTCCTGATTGTGTGGCTGCAAAACAGTTTGAGAGCACGTGCGTTCCACGTGTGGCTCGCGTGCAAGTCACGTGCGCGATTGTCATCATCGTTGTATGCTTTTTATGATAGCCAAGGTGACCCGATGATATTTATTTTGAAAAGAAAGCTCTTGCAGATATATCATACATTTAAATATACTAATATTTGTCAATATATGAATATCTATGAAACAATTTTTAATTTATTTTTGTTGCATATTATTAAAACTTTATAAATTGCTTCATTTGTAATATAAATATAAAATATTTTGCATGCATTTTGTCTCATAAAATTGTCTTTAATAATTTAACACGTTTTGTAACTAGCTATTAAGTACAGTTTGTTTTATTTTTATCATATTTTCTTTTGTAGGGATTTTAATGCAGATATGATCAAAACCGGGATACCGGTTATCAATGATATGTTTTCAATACCAAAGTACTGGTATTGAAAATACAAATATTCCGTTATTTCTGTAATAAAAATGAGCCAAAACCGTATTTCAAATAGTGGTATGCCAGTGGTCATTGACAATAATTGGTGGAAAGGCATAATTCAAAAACACAATATTCTAAAATAAAAATAATAAAACATTTTTAGTACTTTTTCCACATAAAATTTATTAGATCAGGACCGGTTTCGCTCATGATGAGCATTGTCAACTGATAAGAAAAACAATAAAACAGTGATATTTATACAAAATTTAAGTGATAAAAACAAGGTATGACATCATGAGCGAAACCGGTCCTGATCTAATAAATTTTATGTGGAAAAAGTACTAAAAATGTTTTATTATTATTTATTTTTTTTATAATGCCATTCCACCAAGTATTGACAGTGAACACCTTAAAAGTGAACACAATATTCATTTGTACTAATTTCTACTTTTATTTACCAATATCAGGACCGGTTTCACTAATGTCGAACATTATCAACTGATAAAAAATAGACTCCGTTATTACATGTTAGAGGTGTTAAACATTAAATTTTTGTTAGCTTAGTCATTTATTCATAATTTGTACTCTAATTTGTAAATTCTTGTCAATGCCAATTGTTTATTACACCTTTTTATTTCAATCTGTTTTGTATAAATAGCACAGTTAAATTCTATTTATTATCAGTTGATAATGTTTGCCACGAGCGAAAGTGGTCTTGATATTAGTAAATAAAAGTGGATATCCACTACAAATGAATATTGTGTTTTTCTCAAAGAATTGTAAATGTATAGAAAAAGTCAAACATGTATATAAAATTGTTCGCAATGAATTGAAATATTTTAAATCTACACAAAGTTTTATCAATATTGATATATAAATAAAAGGCTAAAAATAAATCAGCCTTTCAATGGTGTATTATTATTTTAAGAAAGAAATTTTATAATAATTATGATATATTTTTTGATGAAAGAAAAATTGAATTGACGATTTTCGATCCCAATAAGTCGTATATTTTTGCCTTATTTACTACTTGTGCAACCAGTATTGATATTAAAATACTGGTATTAATGAAATTGTCCGTTATTATAATCCCTGGTAAGTTGTGAAGTGTCCATGTATCTATTATAATTTCAACTTTTATTTTCTCTTTCCAAGCGACAATTTGTTGACAGGTAAACTTGACGAATACAAATCAACTAGTTTTTAATAATAAATAAGACTTAAATTATCCAGATAGATAACATATCCAATAATAAGAACAGATTTTTCTTTTAAACAATAGGGTTGCTTTTGATCTGTTTTTTGATAACGGAAAAGTATATTGAAAATTTTGTACGTTTATTTGTTACTTTATGTTTATTTCTACTAAAATACGTTGATATTTTTACTCTATTATAATGGAGTTCTACCAAATAAATGCTAAATCAATAAATAATCTTAGATGTTTAATTGTCACTTAACATCAAATAATTTAATGTTTACATATATCTAAAATTAATTAAATAAAATTATATAAAATTATAGTTTTAAACATTCAAAAAGTAAGCTTATTATTTTTTTTATATACTCATGTAAAATTAACAGTAATCCTTTGTAAGACCGGGAGATTGTAATTAAAATTGAAAGATTATTTGTAAATAGCTGTTTCTTATACTGGGAGGGGCTGGGTATTTTTAAAAGAATTCCAATATGATTTATAAAATCAAATAATTTTTTTTAGCAGATTATATTGACAACATATTTTCGTTTTGGTTCATATATTAAGGACATTCTATGGCAATTATTGTATTATTTAATACGTGTGAAAGTATTTTACTAAGTTAATAAATGTCAAGAGAAAAAGACGACTTACCTGTTTTGTGACAGAATCGATAAGCCTAACGAAAATATCCTGTTCTTGTCGGACACCTGAAAAAAAAACAAAATTATCAATATTAATAATAAATGTGTTTGTAGTTTACACGTTTTTTTCTATCAATAATAATTACATTTACATTTTTTTTGAATCGTTCAAATTATATACATTAATATCTTCGGCATCTTCATGAAAATGCCGAAAGGCGAAGCTTGGGTCGTTAGTGACAACACTTGTGTAAATGTACATAATTTGAGCGATTCAAATTTAATATTGAAATTCCACGAAGCACCTTCAGTAGAAATCTTAAACGAACATGTGTGCTTGAATTTAGCTGTTGAAATAATATATATAAATATAGTAGGTACGTCAACTTAGGCATAGTTTATAAAGAAATAACACAAACATTATTTAAAATACGTATTATTCAACAATTTTATTTTACATTTACTATTTTTACTTTTGTGTGCAGTAAATTATCCAAATTTATTCTAAAAACAAATTATTTAATGAATACTAAGATGGAGTACGAGAATGTTCATCAGTGGCATCCAGCACTTTCCACTATTAAGGTCTTCTAGCCACTCAAGCAAAATAACACAAATTTTATCATACACATATTTCAATTATTTAACATCAAAACCAACTAAAAGTATCAGGCCAACAGACAAGCATTATAATGCGAAGTGAGGAAGTTTCTCATACTCTTTCGACCATTTGTTTCATTTACCACAGTCAACCGCTCAACATTTCTGTGCTCCTGTGTTCGCATTATCCGTACAACAGAAATGACTCTACAATTTGTTAACAGGTTAAAATTACATGACGTGACATTTATTTTCCCGTCCTTTTGTGTGAGAGCGGGTAGGATAGCGTTTCGGCTATTTTCGAATCGAAACGAAGAGATAAATTTGGCGGAGCGTGTTTACTTGTGTTGGTACATGCACTTTATCGAATGCATTGTTTATGTATTACTGTTTTGTATGTGTTGTCTTAATGGTATAATTCAACGAGCAATAAAGGTGATTTACGTTAAATGCTCTATCAATTCACAGTTCAAGTAAATGGTAATGGCAATTAACGCAAATGGACTACTAAAATACGACACTTCGTTTATGGCCAATGTATACGACATGTCTACAACTGTTTTATTAGTATGATTGATTAACTAAAACACCCTATACTTAATGAATTCAAGAATATAACTAATTATATAACCTTAAACGTAAATATAATAGTTACTCGATAAATATTAAACAGCTTCAGATTGACATAAAACGTTTCAGATAAAATCTCTTCTAAATTATAAATGATTCATAATTTGATCAATTGATGCAATTAATAAAATATTTTTCTGCTTGAGCATGTAGTAGTGGGTTAGCCTTTTGTTAAATTAAGAAAAAAATATATGCGTTATACAATGTACAAATATTTTTTAATTTAATGTTTTTGATATACTCATTAATTAGGGCTTCCAATTAACCGGACTTTCCAACTAACCGGTTTTCGGTTTTTTTCTGGCAATAAAACCGGTTAACCGGTTTAAACCGAAATATAACGTATTTTGATTAGGTAGGTATGCAGAAAAAAAAATTTTTTTGTAGAAAATTTTAAATATTTGTCATAAATGCTCCAAATTTAATGAAAAATCGATATTTATCTTATAGATGGAACACAGAAGGCATTATATATATATACATCAATGACAATCAAATGTGGGAAAATATTTTATGATAAAATATGTCAAATAAAAAAATAGAATTTGATTATAAAACTCATCAAAAGAAAGATCTTTAAATAAATGCATTTATTTTTTTAAGCATATCGACTAGACAGGACATCCAATGCTTAGACAAAAATATAGTAGAACACAATAATATTAGCTTATATTATGTCTCCACTCCCACTTTTACTTTCACAATTATTTTTTAACGAGAACTGCTTGTTACTCAACCCCCTCTTTTTTTTAAGAGAAAAGAGATTGAAAGTTATGGCTAGAACACGGGTGGCTGATCACTCTCACTACGTCATAGTAATTTAAGGGCTAGTGGAATAGAAAATTAGGCATCACAGACCATCCATGCCATAGAAAAGAAATCTATGAACTGATTGCGAAAATCTATCCGTACTGGGATTCGAGCTTGTTTGGTCCGCAACCCAAAGAAATGACGTTGAACACTCGCCTATGGACTCGGCGTTATCATGTTCATCATGTGCAGACCATAATACTTAAATTATAATTGAGAATAACAAGCACAATAATAATTATATTTTATGATAACATCAATTATTTATTGGGTATATGTTATATTCTGAACAATTATTTATTTGTACATATAGGTATTATACGATACTAAAATTTTCATTTGCGTATCACGTAAAAAAATACTTACATAATATTATATTAAAAAAATCATAGTTCACAGTGTGTTTGTTTATCTATTGCTCAAGAAAATAATTCGTAAAAAAAGAATGCATCGAAAATGTTATATTTCTCGAAACTACAAATTTGAATTCAAAATTTGTATCAATCAAAAATAGGCACCAAGCAAAACTGTATTTGAATATATGTATTATATTATTTTAGTTAAGATTGATATTGTGCTATTTACCTGAAAAATATCAATGACTTCTTAATTTCCTATAACCTCATAATCAGTGCGTATAAACAATTTGTATACTACTGAGAAACTATCAATAATCTCATATTGTTTTATTAAATAGAAACATTTTTTCCGCATTAAAAAATACTTAAATGTATTAGTATTAAACTCTACTAGCTCATAAAACATCTACTAGGTTTGTCCGTTCTATTGTTGATTATTTTAGTTTACTTTGTCGACTTTGTAGGAAGGTAACATTTTAGCCACATCTGGTATTAATTTAATGACACCAAACAATACGCAACGCCTAATGTTTACAAGTGAGAAAGGATGAGTACTTAGGTTATAAAAGTACGACTGCATCTTTTGTCAACGTTTTGCAAACGGAAACGTATGAAGTTAACAAAAAGCAACCATATAATTGAACAATACAGTAAAAGTGACATGGGACAAAGTTCTTGGAATAATTTTGACCCCCCCGTTAGGTAAAACTTTACAATTGACTCTTGGGTATTAGTTTTCGCATATTGCATTATGGTGCAGAATAAAAGGTTGATACAATAATTAAAAGTATCATATTGAACGCAGCGATTTTTTGCATTGTTGATTTAAAGACAAAATCAAGTATACATACTTAGAATAATTATAATGCAATATACATGCAAAGGAAGAATATATCTACTAACAAGCACAAAAAAAATAACAGTGGGTAAGGAGATGTAGATTATTACTCATTAATTAAATTGTACATAGTTTAAAATGGTACATAGTTATATGGTATCCTTATTATTAGTTTTTTCAAGATTTATACGGATGATTTGTCAAATTTACAATAAAAGTTATTGAGTGACGTGCATGTAAGAATCATTCCGTCTCTTGATAAATAATTGTCAATAATTACGAAAAAATATTAAATTATTTGAAAAAGTCATTTCTGTTCACAACATGGACAACTTTGAGCCATAAGTAGATTTTTTTATACAATTCATATGCATGTTTCTTGTGTTATGTATTTTTTTTCCGCTTCTACGCAGTAAATTCATTGTAAAAGATTTTTCTTTTTCAACAAAAAAAATGAAAAATAAGAAAAGAGTATTTTCGATAAAACGCGGTTAACCGCGTGAAATAAACCGGTTTTCGGTTTTTTTCAAAACATGCGATAAACCGGTTAACCGATTTCGGTTTAAACCGGTTTGGAAGCCCTACAGTCATTATCTTCGATAGCTTAGCAACACTTGTACCGTTTAAAACATAACATTGGAGCAAAATTAATAGAACTTTGTATGTGTCAAATAATCTTGGAGCTTTTTACTCTTCCAATCAAATGTAAGTTAATACATTTTGAGCTATCGATATTAATTATACTATGGTACATTACATGTTGTAACATAATTCAACAACTATTATACTTAGTCAAATTTGACAGTTCAAATAATTATTGCGCATAATTGGAGTGATGAAAAATCTACCCCTTCTCCGGAAAACCACGAATAGTTTTGACACTAAACGAGCCACTTGATAACGTATTGGCAGACTACGTGTATTTTAGACAATATTTAAAAAGCGTTCTTAAAATTGTATTAATGTCATAATATAATTTATATTCTCGTTGATTCAATTTTGAATAATGTATATTATATTAATTTGCGAATCATGAAACATTTTAGCAGTTTACCGTAATAATACAATAAAGTTTGATTTTATGAAACATTGCATATTGAACTCTTTATTTGTTGATGTTTTTAATATTACTCTTTCTATAGCATTGTTCAACTAATTCGTAATGATATTTCTATTTTTTATTATAAAATAAACTGTTTTTATAAAAATATATTGATTAATTGTCAAATTTAAGAAAATAATTCCTCGACTCACTTGAGAATTACAATATTTATGTTTTTTACTTTACGATTTTTCCATTGATATATTGTACCAACACTATGTTTATATTGTTACGTAAATTCCTTTTGTATTTATTTCTAGTGCGTACAGAGAAATTATTCTGAATACTGAAGTAAATAAAGACGTACGTACGAGAATGAGTGGTAAATAACATAATAGTACAAAAGTGTATTTACATAGTCGATAAGACGAGCACAAAAAATTCCCAAAGGGCTCGTCTAAAGGAACAGTGCGCGGTACAAGCCTCTGTATTTACCGAGTGCTTGTCGTATTATGGTGGCCAACAGTTTTTAATTCTTCAGGATATAAAATGCATAATTTTTAAAGTCATAAAATATGTGAATGCGCAATGCATTTTTTTCATTTCTTGAGATCACTTCAAAAATTAGTCCAACATCATCTTGACTAACGCTCACAACATTTTATTTAATATACTAAAAACTATATATTGAAAAAAAAACTTCTGTTGAGATACCTCCATTAGGAGTGCATATGCTCCACATTGGAAGTGGACATCGATTAAAAAAAAAATATATTTCATACCAAGCTTTTGGATATTTTTGTCTGGATACAGATTTTTCTTATCAAAATTTATCGACATGTTCTTTCATCAAACGTAAATGGTCTTTATAAATATAAAAGTATACAGACATTCAAGTCATTATGAATATGTTATTCCTGAGTAATTAAATGATTGGTTGTTCTTTTTAAAATCATTTAGTGATCATATTTTTTGTTTCCGATTGGTTTGAGGTTAACTTCATATTAAATTATTAAATTTGGTATTTATAAATTGTAACAAATGTTTCATTCAATTGGGAATATTCTTTTTTCTGAAATTTTGTGGAGAATAACACATTACCGTCTGTATTGGAATGCCTTAAAACATTGTTAGCCGTATAAACTAAAAGAGAAATGAGTTCATCACACATTTCACTGAAAAAAATATATTTAATTAGATGGTTAATCTGCCTCACAAGAAATTTCATTGTACATACATCCAATTTTTTTTTTGAACGATGTATACGTTCCACGCCAAATAGGTATGTAGATACGTAACATTACGTAGTTTGCTTTAGGTTAGAAAACTGTAGGTAGCACTGTTCTACCTGGAAGAAGCCAAGTCACGCCAAATATTGTCGAGTCAAACTTGATGATGATATTAATTAATTATATCATTACCGTAGAGCACCCCTGTGCGACTATTGGTAGCCTCAAAATTTCCTCTTCCATCCCTATGTCGACATTGGGCGAAGTAACTAGAACCTACCTGTTTACTTCAACACAGGTACCTCGCTTGGCTGTTTTGGTGTCGTATTGATATCATTGGCAGACTAAATATCCACGACAACTAGAGGGTGATTTATTATTATCTTAATTTTTCTTTTGTTTGATACTTAAAGCAGTCTGAAAAATAATTGTTCAGACATAAACGGGTTTATTTATATACGTAAAAATATATCTAGATTTTATACCGGTATCCAAAATTTTACCACAAAAATCTCAATTTCGATCGCATTAATCCAATCAGCAATCGACCTTTGAATTACTGAAACAAAATTTTCAAACCACTATTCTAAGCATTTTTTTTTAAATACTTTCGCTTCACATTCTTGATGTTCAGATGTAGTTTTTGATTAAAAATAATTTTGCTATTCTTCTTACCGACTTATACTGAAATTCTCAAGACTATAATCATACATACTCCCAGATAATATAATATAATTATCTACATAGTTGTAACCATAAACAAACTTTTTTTCTTTAAACTTTAAAATTTAAAAAATAGGTTTTATAATATAATGTTCTTTCTTTTATTTTATTAAATTTGCATTGTGCATGGCATATTGGCTCAAGCTGAAATATCATGTACATTGAATGTACAACTGTAAACAATGGTATGTTTTTCAAATTTGAGTGACAACTGGCAAAATATATAAAACAATTTTTACTGTAATTAAGGATTTAAAAAAATTAATCTTTAGTTATAGGAATAAGTTTAATAGAAGCCGTAGAACACAAATAATATGTTAAAATTTATTTTTTATTTTTATTTTTTACTTGAATTATATTTTTATCTAGTATCGCCAAGGTGATAATAATTAAATTAAATTATGTATTTAACTGATACATTGGCAATATCTGATGGTTTTCAGAGCAACCTGTGTCCGTGCTGCATTCGCTTAGAAGTGTATTACACATCTACGTCACAGTATTACCCAGCCGAGAACGGCGCAGCGAATATGGAACACCTACTTAGCCTTACTTTAGCCCGCGCTACGATGTTACGCCGCGTAGAAGGACTATGAATTTTATTTTTATTTTCTACATCAAATTTAAACGTTATATCCTTAAAGCATCGTGTAAAGTTTGACTTACATGTTTATAGCGAGAGTAAAGTAGATAATACAATTTCATGCAAGGTATATCGTGAGACTTGCAAAAGCGTACGACGACGTATTTATGTAATAATGTTTTTTTATAGTCTGTCTCTGGTATTTATTTACAAAAAAAGCTTCAAACAGTGTTAAGATTGATACTTTAAATGACGCAATCAAAAAAATATAAAAAAGTATATTTTTTGGAAATACTTTTCAAACTATTTTGATACTTTTTTATGATATAGATATTATTGTATCATTCATTCAGAATTTGTCCAGATCTAGTTTAAAACATGTGGATTTCAAATAGAATTTATCAAAAACTAGTTTTTTTATAAGAACCGTTTGTCACTCAGTTTTTCAACCTCTTAAAGAGAGTAGAGATAGGGCTAGAAAAGGTTATTGACTGAATATCTTATAGTTATTTATTCTTCCCATTTTTAACAAAAAATGAATTTCAGAGAATATAAACACGATTAGACTGTATGCATCTATGCATTTAAACAGAAATCCACAAATCGAATGCAAATTAATTTATGAGACTGTTCGGATACGGTTTAAAACTCCGCAACCCAAGTTAGCGACGGTGAGTATTTAACAGCGATCGCATTTTAAATGATTTGATAATTAAATTTCCGAATATGAAAATTTGTAATATAAGTGTTTGAAATTTCAGATCCCTAAAATCGGAAATCAGAAAAAGCTATCAACCTACTACTATTATACTTCGTATTCAGATTATTTTTGTCTTATTCTATATGTAAAGTAACGCGATCGAATAAACTGTAAAGGAATTTTGAAAAACAGTTTATGCTTAGCAAAATGCACCATAAATTGTTCAAAATATTCACCTTAAATATTTTAAATATTTTAAGCTTTTCAAAAAGGAATTATTCTACGCAAATACCAAATAATAAATATATCCAAATTATTTACATGACTTTTCAATATTCATGTCAGAACTAAGCCGCAGCGATCGTCGTCGTTGGGTTTTATGACGGACCTCACGGGCTCAATCCTAGTACGAAAAGCATTTTTTCAATTGAATAATCAATTTGCGTTCTAAGGTTTAGATGTTTGCAGTATTTCTTCCCACCCTATTTATCCTTATATAACAAAAACTAATAGTCCTTTTCTGGCCTTACCCTTGTGTCTCTACTACTCTCTTTAAAAAAGAAAGGTTAAGGAAATTAATAAAAAACAGTTCTGGTATAAAAAATCTGTTGTGATACATTAGAAGACTATTTTCTACACATTGATAGTGGACATGGATTGAAATATATAACAATTTTGGTTGAACTACCGGTATTATTTACTCTATTTTGGTAAACTTACACTAAGAAAACGCATTAAAATAAATAATAAATCGGTGTGTTTTTATCAATATTGTCGACTTCCATACAACCATCTGTGTTCCCGACATGGTTGACGGGAGTTTCTTATCACGTCATTCAGCAGACAGTAATTTGCTGGGACTGCTTGCCTTACCAGGTGTTGTGTGATAGACTGACAGGTGAGTTAAGCGGTATATACCGGTTATAGTATTGCTGTTCTATTGCGCAGTGCACTTTTCTCACGGAACGAGGCTGGATAAAAATGAATGAGCATAAACATCCATGTTCTTAGATACTCTACACATAGGTACTTATTGAAAATTGTATAAAACATAGTAAACTTCATGGTAAACAGGACAAATTAACAATTTTATCTTAATCGATAAATATATCCAAAGACAACATTTACTTACATTGTTGTGTAAAAACGAAAAAAGACTGTTGACACTTTCTCCGGCTTGACATTTATTTTTGATAAAAATAATATATTTTTTTGATTGCGTGATATAAATTTGATGAGAATTTTCAATGCCACTCAAGAACAACTCGACGAGAAAAGATACTACGTTCAATGTGTCACATATTATAACTAAATTTTGTTTTTGCAAACACATCTGATCGTTATACGGTAATAAGGTATTATTGATTGAATTGAAATTTGCTTGGTAGAACTTCATTGTAATAATGTTAAAAATAAAAAAGGTATTTTTTTTACAAATAGCTGAATAAATGCATATTTAAACTTAGTTCTGATGACGGCATACGCCGAAATAGCTATCAACTATACATATATAAAATTAATATTTATAGAACAAAATTTTTCACCTTATTAAAAATGTATAACCTTACCTCCAGACAATTATGGTCAAAAAACATGAAAAATTGTCAAAGTATCATTATTACCATTCTAAGGTAATTGAAAAATAAACATTGCGAACCGTATAAAATGTTTATTCTGTAAAAGATCATTTTGGCCAATTCGATTTTCAACAAAACCACTAGGAGTATTTTTTTATTAAAATATTCTTAATTCAGTGATTCGAAAAAACATGTTTTCAATTACGTTAATTAAGTTCTTAAATTTGTAAATGAAATTTTATCATTTTTATTTGTCTTATGTTTTTAAATTATTTAATTACAATTGATAAATCAGCTATATCAGAGATTTTCAAATTTCACAGCTTTTAGAACCTTTTTAGTATAAAATAAATCTTCAACAAATTCTAAATTTTACTAAATTTAGAACAGTGTTTTCAAACATTGTTTATTTACTGAAGTTTTACCTGAAAAATCTTTTTTTAGATTACGAAAATGCGTGGGAGGTAAACAACCCCCGAAAAATGTGTAGCCGCAAACCATTTTTTGAGAAACACTATTTTGTATTATGAAAAAAAATACAAATCAAACATTATTTTCTATGAAATAAATAAAAACAAAATAATTTTTACTTGCAAATAAAAGAATACAATTTAAAAAAAAATGAATTTAATAAAATCACACTAAAATATCCGCAGCGTGGTCGAATGGTCAACATCGTTGACTTCGGCTACCAAGTTCACGTATTCAAATCCAAGTACGAACAGCATTTATAAATTGATTAATAGGTTTCGAACGAAAGTCATGAATTTATGTGATGTTTTAAATTCCCTCCCACCCATACTATCCTAAAAACGGGCGTAGTTAAAGCTAACCACTAGTCCTGTCTTAGTCTCCTATCAGTCTGTACCCACTGTCTTTGAAAAAAAAAGATTCAATAACTGAGTACAAACAATTCTTGTAGAAAAAACTTATGTTGTAATACTTCCATTATGAGGCCATATGCTCCACATTAGGAGCAGAAATGAATTTAAAAAAAAAATATATCTGGAGTAATGGTTCGTATTTAGAAAGAATTTAACTTCTGCGTCTAACTTTTTACTGTATTATTTAGTTTTTGTTAAAGCGTATAGAAAAAAAGATCTTTCACAGATATACGTAAGTTTGATACAAACGATATTCAGTATTTTACAGTTCGTTTAGCCATCTATTCATTCATAATTTAAAGTTGTTTTGTGCATGCAAATATTCTATGTACCAAGCATTGAATTGACTACATAAATATATACTTGGTACAGGGGTGGGCTGGAAAGGGCTCGTGCGATCCCTTTGTAAAATTTGACGTATGCCAGCGAGCCTCTTGTTAAATGATTAAAAACACTATTATCAGATCTAGCGCGTTATATAATCAATAAATATGCATTATAATTAAAGTTAATAACGCAGAGCTGCACACTTGTGTTTTTGATATGTATATTACTTACGACGGCTAAAGTTTATTGTTGAAAATATGAAATTGAAGCGATAATAATAAAACTTATTTCTTTTTAATTTTTTCAGCTATTGATAATCATAAAATTTTGTACATTGAGAAATTTTAAATAATATAAGTATATACAATCATTCGATTTCCTTAATAATTATTGCTTATAATTACATAAAATTAATAAAAAAAAATCAACTCCTTCCCCGGAACACCGTGAATAGCTTTAAAAGTAAACGAGCCCTTTGTAAACTTATTGGCAACCCACCGCTAACTTGATAACGAAAATATCAAACTATACTGTATTTCTCGAAGTATGAATCAATGAAATAAAAAATATCTTCGTCTGTTGTGTTGTATGACGATATGAATATATCACACAATAATGAGTAAAATCGCTAGTCCAATGACATCTGTTGATTCATCTAGTTAAGGAAAATACTACGATGAAATAGAACAAACACGTTGACCACTTAGCCAGTGTAATATGTATAAATAAAATAAAAGATGTGCAAGTGTCGTTTTTATTTAAATGAAAAAATATATATATTATATGATTGTTGAATATACCCTTACAATACTTTCAAACAAAATCGTGAAAAAAATGTTTGGCTATGTTTTATTATTATGGACACATAAATGAGTTTAACAATTCATAACTAAAATAAAATCAATATCAATAAGTTTGATATGTAATCAAAAATATAACGGTTTACTGAGTCAGCTTAAAAATAAAAAATGCCACTGCGTTTTAAGAAAGCCAAAAAATTTAACATTTAACAGTCATATATCATATGTAAATATGTAGGTACAATACGTTTGTTTGAAATTCACCAAGTGAAAACCAAAGTTCTTCCCAAGTAAATGCGTGATGATGTGGTAGCACTCGGTTCGAATCCCAGGGGCTGAGCGAAACCAAAGCAACGGACCTTAGAACTTGACCGCACATTTAGAAACTTGCAGCTTACATGGAATCTCTACAACTCTCTTGGATTATTCAATGTACCCTACAATGAAAACTCGAGTAACTTTGTGCTAAGATAATAAGATATTTGTATTTCTACAGTATTAGTACAAATACTATTGTAATAAATTTATTATTAATAAAGTTTTAAAAAAAATAGCCTGTAAGCGTTACCATTAACCGTTTTTCCTTCTAACATAGAAATTGTTTAAGTCTAATAATATTTTATACAATATTCAAGTCCAAACTGATTGCAAAGACTTGTCTTAATTAATTTGTCACACCGTGCTTATTTTTATGAAGTGAGAGTTTTAAACCATTTTTTATGTCAGCTAGTTAGTACATACAATTGTATCACAGATATTTTCCCATAGACTGTAAATCAAATTGGTTCAGTACTATTAATAGTCACAGTTGTTCTTGTATTAAAGTAAATACATTTGTAAAAAAAAAATCAACTGTATTTATTATGAAAAATAATGTGAGTTTTTTTACTTATTTTGATTACAATTTTTCTCGGTATTGTGATAAATTACTATTTAATTCCATTAAATATATATTCGTCTCCGGGTCGGATCTTATGCCGTAATAGTTAGCATTGTGGGCTTTCGTGCCGGATCTCACGGGTTCTAGTCCCAGTGCAATCAGCGTTACCTCGTTCATTTTATAAAATTTTGTTCGAAGACATGGGTGTTTCTGGTTTCTTGAAATTCCCTCCCTCCCTTTCGATCCTTTAATAACTGGGCGTGTTGAATCCTGTGCAGGTTCTGTCTTAGCCTTACCTTTCTATCCCTACATTCCCTACTACTCTCTCTAAAAAAAAGAAACTGAGCGACTGAGCAACAAACAGTTCTTGTAGAAGAAACTAATGTTAAGATACCTTCATTAGTTGGACATATTCTCCACATTGGTACTGGACATGGATAAAAAAAATATATATTTATCACTATCAAAATAGCATTAAGTGAATCGAAATCTTATTACGGGTCTTCATAATTACATATTAAATTTCTGTTTAGGAGTTAAAAGTGTTTACGTGACAATTAAAAAGCATAGTCATTTTGTAGATTACTTGTTTTTTTATATTTTAACAATGCTTATTTTTATCTTGTTGGCAGGTTTCTTTCATTGGTTCAATTAAATTATGAGAATTTGAAAGTATTTGAGAGAAATTTTTATTGGATATTTTAAACAACTCTCATAATTGAAACCCATACAAAATCCAAACCAAACCGATTAAAAAATATCTGAGCAATAACAATCACTTATAAATATATACCACGTGCCACAAGTCAAAACAACAATTATTATTATTGAAAGTACGGCAAAAACACTGTTTTCTTTGTGGTGTGGTATTACACAAGACATAGCAGGTGGGGCAATGCTGTTCGGGCAGCGATATCCTGCAAAAACTGGTCTCTGAAGATATCTTTAATTGTTTCCTTAAACACACGGACGCTACCAGACATATAAGGATACTAGTATTCCTTAATAAGCTACATTTTAATGTCATATCAAACGGGCTGCATTTGATGCAAGGACGCATAGCAATTTAAACATATACTATTTATTCACTTGGGATATTTTACAACAGATTATCTGACACTGCAGCCAGAAACTATAAAGAGTCGTAGAATTTTTAATTGGGCTGTCTTCATATTTGGTTGATAAATTATAATATTTTTAAAGGTTTTTTTAAAGAGTATAAAAGCGCAAAAACAGCTAAAAGTATTATTATTAATAACCTTATTTAGAAATTAAAAATAAGTGATCGACATTTGTATTAAGCTAATACAAATAAACCTGTGTTAATATATATTTTTATCACTTTTAATTGCTCGTGATCAGCAAAACCCATCATATCCTGAGTGTTTCATTTTTCAAAAAAAATCCTTTCCCACCAACTATTGACAATAAACGCCTTAAAAGGACTAATAATGTCGTTATTTCTCAGCTTCCATGGCAATACGGTAAAGCTCCGGTTAGTGGTGACGTAGTTCCAACATGTACTGGTTAATATAGTCAATATGAAATAAATATATTTTCTACTTGACATTTAAATTTTATGTAGAGCATCAGTATTTGTGATGTCAATTTTCATCCAGACGATTACGAATAACGCTGTCAAATTCCTTTTTTGAATATTTAAACTATTTGAATCTTAAAAATATCAAGTGAATTAATAATTACTTCAAATGAGCTATATTTTTAAATCATCGCTGTACCGTAGCACGCTAGTAAAATTGATTATATAAGGTGAATTAATTTGATTTTTTTTCTTCATGCTTAAATGTCTAATCAAGTGATTGATTGAATTGAAATACAATTAGAAGAACTTCATTATAATAGGATGAAAATAACACTGTATTTTTGTTCTACAACTTGTTTATTAAATATTCAATAATGTTAAAAATCATGTTTAAATATAATTTGCTAAGCTATGTATGCTTTATATCTATCGATGATCAAAGCACTAAATATAAATAAAGATGTTAGAATAGGTGAGAAGATGTATTATGTATCCGTTTCAGTCGGTATATATAGATAAGCTTACTTGAGTTAAATGAAAAAGGCGTAATGCTGAAATAGCTATCAATTTGATAACAAACTTGCTCAACTTGAATACATTGTTATTTTGTGGTTATTTTGAATGTTTTTAAAAAACTACATTGTTTTTAAATAAAGAAAACTGACATGTCATTTAAATTCTTTTTTTAGTAATCGTAATTTATTAAACTTATTTACCGTATAGTACTAAGTTTAATAATAAAAATATATTCAATATATAGTACAGATAAGCATCTATATTGATTAGTGATAACCCAATAAGTATACAACATTATTTTCTTGTTAAAACCTGTATTCTCTACCATCTTTGCAACAAAGTTTAACAGGTGTTGAAGCTGAGCTTCTTCACACACAGTGACTCCAGATGGTCAGAGATTTTTTCATTAGAAAATTTTTCAACCGTATCCACTTGTAAAGTGTGTTTTTTGCTTATTAATGAATGCCACGATAATAACTTGTACATGTCCGCTGGAGAAGTGAAATAAAAACCATTATAATGATTATTATGGATAACCAAGAAATGAAACACCTGGTTGCTAACTAACTGTAGACTATATCAGTCCAATGATTTTGCAGAATGATATACTGGTTCATACTGAATAGTTTACCTGTACATCATTAATAGCATTGTGAGTTTTTTTCACCTTTCAGAATGATTGATGTATTGCTTAACAATTATCATCTGTTTTATCTTTAATAAATGTTTAATTAATAAAATTTCATCATGACTAAAATCTTTTTTAGTAAACTTAATATTTATTCTACAGCATTCATCAACGTTACAATTTTAGCTTTTTTGATTATTTTGAACGAGACCATATAATATTACATATATATTTACATATTTATTTAATTCTAGAAATTTGTTTACAGGTTAATGATAAACAACAATTCTTACTTACTTGGCTTAAATAATCAGTCGTATTTTTAAAAAGTTTTGTGGTCTATGTACACTATTTAACTTTCATTAGAAAAGCGTAATTTAGTCTGCAGAGTACTCCAAACACATTTAAAAAAATCCTTTTTGAACATAATAATAAACAAATACCATTGATAACGGAAACCAACTTAAAATTTTTTCAATACACATATAATTCATAATTTAACCATTACTGTTTTTAATACCGTCGGAAACGAACAATATAGTTAGGCGTGGTAAATAAATAAATTAAAGCCTAACGTGAATAAATACTGTTCTCAACACATATTTTCTTATTTATTGATTTGGCATTTAATTGGTAGAACTCCATTATAATATAAAGTTGGTATTTTTACCCTAACATATTTTCTTATCAAAAATTATAGCACTTTTTGTAACATGTACACATTATTTAAGATAGAGCAGGACTAATTTTCCTCTTTGCCATTGTCAACTGATTAATTTTCAAAAATATAACTAGCTAAAAGTGTCAATTGTCTGCATTCGCTCAATATGTAAACAATGCACCGAAAGAAAAAGAGTTTGTGTATGTGTGCGTCCTGCGCTACAGATATACCCATAGACTGATAAATCATATCAAATATATATTTTTATAGTTAAATCTATAGTCAGTATGTACAAAATTAAAAAGTCACATAAATAAAACTTGCTTTTTATACATTATTAAAATTTTCTTACCATTCGCATAGAGCAACTGCAATCTGTATTGTATTCCATTATTTGTTTTTTGTCCTTCAGTTTCCTAAGCAAAAAGAAAAAAAGCAAATTCAGTAAAACCGTTTGTGGATTATTTCAATAAATTCAGGCTGCAATAAGAATTTTCACGTATATACGAAACGATTTTGTTCAAGAAATTGATAATAATAAAAAAGGTCGTTTTAAAATTTCTATCGTATTTTTACCCAAGATTTTCAATACACTATAGGTGTGGAAGTATGTTCGGTGTGGTAGAGTATTTTATGGCTTCCTCGAAATATTCAGTTAGAAATTGAATAACAAAAGAATAAAGTTCTAAGAAAACACATATTTTTGAAGATAAAGCTTATGAATTCTAAATATAATTAATATTATTACAAATAAAATATATGTATCGTTTTTTTTCACATTTTTTTTTTTTTTTATGTTTTATGTTGTATAAAGTATCACATTTTTAAATAAAAAGTTGAGATTTAAGCTAAATCTTATTTTATTTTTGTAAATCATGCGTAAAGGTAACCATATCGTCTTAAATTAGAACAATTATTTTTTTTTGATATCAATGTTTATTAGAATATCTTTTTATCACCGACTTTTCATCTATGAATACAATGTATCAACGGTCGTTGTGGTATATTAACAAAATATTAACGACGCCTCAAATGGTGAAATTATAAGTTTTTTTAATTCTTCCAAACCAGATTTTTTACCGAAAACGAATTTTTCGTGGATAAAAAACTACGAACACAGAATATTTGATATATTTAAATAATATTTGAAAAGTTATAGTTTCTTTTGAAAGTTTATTTTCTCGTGTCAAAGGTGTTAAATATTTTTTTTACGCTGGGAAAAAGCAAAACTTTAAATAATATGTATACAGTATAGTTAACCATGTTCTGAATTTTCTATGTATGAAGAATTCGTGTTCAAAAGAACCCTTTTACCGAAATGTCATGATTCATACAATTATATCATGTATATTCTATAATTAATCTATTTATTTAATCATTAAATGCAATAGTCCAAACATCTAAGTTAATTAAAGCTGCAATTATTTATAATGAAATACTGTATGTTTGCGATTTTCAAATTGAACAACCCGCTTATTCAAATTTGTAATATGTACCGTTCGTAAATATATTTTTTAAAAGTAATGATTGTGCGCGACTTAAAATTAACGTAGACATTTCAGACATAAATATTTCAGTCAAAAAACGTCAAGGAAACTGACCCTTGTATCGAGAATTTAATTAAAAATGACATAGCCGTGGTTTTAATGTAATTACATTTGAAACAAAGAGTTTTTAAAATGGCATTTGTATAAAACCACTGGAAAAAATAAATAAACAAAACAGACGCGTGTAACGTTTTGATAGAACGTTTATCTTCCGCTTATGACAAGCACGTGACGTACTGGTCGTACGCAAGTACCTACTGTAAAACATGTAATATTTATTCCATCTGAATAAAATCATAAATTAATATTTACTCTTTGACATAAAATAATATAATAAAACAAGTTTCATTTTAATTTCAGTTGAAAAACACTAAAGTAAAATTTAAAGTACAAAAGACACTTTCTGAAATATTCTTTTAAATGATAAATTTATTTTTACTACCAAAGCATTATTCGTATCTCTAGATTTCTCCGGCAGCTTCTTTATGAATCGTTTCTTTGGAAAATACATAATTATTTACAATTTGTTGATTGTCACGTCGGTTGTCATTTTTTCAGGACATTGTTTCTAGATATTTTAACAAACGGTCTGATTGGAAATTTTTCAATGCATCTTTACAATAAGCACTTCGTCATTATTAATATATTAATAGGTAAGTATATTATTGCCATTGTCACATACAAGTAAATGAATATTTGTGTTGGATAAGAATCATAAAAAAGTATCAGTAATTATATTACAACTAATGGATTTAGCAGGTCATAACTTAACCTAATCAATAATTAATATTCATTTATGATATTTAACACGAATAATTTATTTTTTTGAGGCTATGCAATCACAGAATAAAAAAAAACGAAATGTTAAATATATCAATGTAAGGCTATTCAAATATTAAAGTTAATAATTAATTGAGTAATTCATATTATTACAATATCGTATACCAAACAATATTTCAAAGATATGAATATGTACATTTAAGTTTATATACATAATCGTTTACCTGGGGTAATTCAAGAAACTATAATAAATAATGTTTAGTTTTTATGAGCGAATAAAAGTTACAACATTTCAAAACGGTTTCACTTTTTTTGATGAGTGTTTTTATTCAAAAGCACTTACATTCGGTGCTCTTTACAAATAAAGTTTTTAGGACAATACGTCACGCTATACCCAAGCGATTTCCCATTAAATTTCATTTATGAAGTCATGCTGAACTATTTTACTAAATTTGTTTAAGTATACATACGTTAAAATATTTATGTATTATTCTTATTTTTTTAAAATAAAACACTCTTTTGTACTGATTGCACATTTTTTAGGACTAGTATTACTTATGAAGAAAATTTTCAGCTGTATATATTCAAAACTCTTTATACTAACCTGAGTAAAACTAATAAGGGTATAAGTAGCAATTACTTGTAGATATATAAAAATAATTTATCGATATTTATAAAAAATATAAATAAGTGAATTTTATTTAAATGCTCAAAGCCTATGTATTACAAAAAAAACTTAGACTTAGACAAGTAAGAAAAGTATTTTTTTTTATTTTAGTTGAAAATACTCGTGATGAGCGAAACCAGTCTTTATCCTTATAAACAAATATAGAGTTAGTATATAAAAGTGTTTTATTTTTTAATGCAATTTATTTTCACAAAGAATTGACAGTGAAACCTTAAAAGTGATTAATTATTCTAGTTAATTGAATACAGTGAAAAAGTATTTTTTGTTATGTAAATAGTAATTTAAATTAGTGTTAGGTAATGGTAAACTTAATTTTGAATTTTCCTATATGAAACGAAATTTATAAATAAATGAATACATTTCAATCGAAAATATGTATATCGCAAAAGTAAATATTTACATAATATGCCATTTATGTTGCATGAAAGAATACAAAATCAAAACACTTTTTTTTATAATAAATAAATACCATGTATAATTTGAATGAGTATATACTTAAATTTAAAGCGTTTAGTTACCTGATCTTTTTCAATAAATCCAATAAATGCGGTCCTCTCAATTTCGATAGGTTGACCTGCCCTGTCGTAGAGAGCCACAACAAAATGGAAGAAGTTGCTTTTCCTAAGGTTACTTGGGGGCTGTTTTTCGAAATGAGCTCGTCCAACTCCAATGCTGCAGAAAAAGACAAAATAAAATTGAATAACAGGGTTTATAAAAATTCAATCTCGAGAATCATTTCGTGGTGATATACAAATATTTTTTTTACAATCAAAATATCAGAATGGATAAAGTAATTGAAGTTTTATTTTCAAAAACTTCAATTACTTATCGTGCTTCATAAAACTATCAATCGGTTTGCAGTTGTCTAACATTAAGTTATTCATTTTTCAATTTTTCTTTGAAATAAAATTTAACGGAATTCAAATGATTAAAAATAACAAATATTTTTGGAATATATTCATGCTCAGAAAAGGAGTGGATTATTTTAATTTGTCAAAAAAAATGATAGATATTTATTTATTTAACTATGTGTAGAACTATGTTTTATTTGAAGTTATTCTCTGAAAATGGCACATGAAATTAATAAGTATTTATCTCATCGGATAGCTTTTAACTGTTTTTTTCTGCAAAATATTTATTGTGTCATGTTTGATTACACTAGATTTTTATTAAGAACATGGATGTCGATTCAATCAATACCCTAATAAGATATTTTGTATACAAATGCGCACGTTAAAATCAATTCGACGTCATTCCAATCCAAGTTGTAAGTATAAAAGTATTCAATAAAGCATACGCATTCGTTCATCATATTAAATATCATTATTGAATTTTTTAAATAACACATAATACATATTAACAGGTTTATTGATTGTTATATTAATTATTTCATTTACGATTTCGATTGTAAAATAATACTTATTTTTCATGTTGTGTACTTATGTTTTATGTATCAAGAATATGTTTCATAAAATCTCTAATATTATAAAAAAACATTATTTATAGGTTATTTTGTCAAAAGGATTCATTAATTTCATTCGTGAGTTTATATTTCACAAAATGCAAAGAAATTTTCATAAAAGTTTAAGCCTACAATAAACAAAAGACTTTAACAAAAAAAGAGTAATTATTCATAAAACTGTGAGGTTTTGGCAAGTGATGGATAAATTTGTCATACACACGCATTTAAAACAGTAAATTTTTCACACGGTAGTGAAAATTTCTGGCTAAAAATTCCTTCTACTTGACACGACGACAGGCGTTTAGTCGCACAATATGATTAATAATGATGATGGCCTCTCTCTGTGACCGCACCCTATTGTTTTTTTTCTCTACTGGACTTTTGCACCCCCTGTAGAACAAACAACAGAATGACAGTTGAGGGAATTATGTCATTTGGATATTATGCCGATAAGTCAGTTTACCAAGAAATAGAGCCGAACTAAGATTTTAAAAACCCATTGTAGTAATAATATATGGAATGTTTTATCAAAACTTGATAATGATTTGTTTTATTTATTGTTATTTTGCTTTTTGGTGTGGGATATACCTCATTTGCAAAAGTGTGTAATATCACCAAACTGAAAATTGTGATGTTTAAATTGACAGTTTAAAAACAATTTTACAAATGACATGAACTATTTGCATTTCTTATAATTTATATATACGTGAAATCAATTTATTTATGGATTTCTCTCCTCAAAAATTGTTATTTCATAAAAAATATGTATATTATTTAAAAAAGCCTCAAATTAATTGATTTGTTTTAAAGTTGCTGCAGATCTAAAATACATAAAATTTTAAACCATGTCCGCTCTTAACGAGAAGCATGTCGACTTCTAATAAAGTATTTTGAGAGAAATTTTCTACGTGAACTAGTTGTTAACATATTAAGTCGCACAAGTTTTCTTTTCGAAGAGTGTACAACGCTTCAAAAATCATTAAATTAATGACATCAACAAAAATTTACTTCTGGTATTCAAAGCCATGTCGGTTTATCACTCTTCTGCATTGTAAATTAAAATTAAAATTGAATATTCCCTTCTTAACTTCATAAATCATTTGACGTATTTTTTTTTTGTTTCAATGAAAATTAATTTAAAGCAAAGAGAAGTATTAAAAAATGCTGCGATTTCTTTAAAAATAATATGTTATTCCTGAGTCCACCCCGCATGGAAATATAACAGTAATTCTAAGCATTGCAAAAAGTGCATAAGAATGTAGCATATTATTTATTAGTCATAAACCACGACCACACCTCTTTTCTATTATTAACCCTTTGGGTAAACATGCTAACTGTTTCCTTTGCGAAATATCCCGCTGTGAAGCCATAAGTGAACGATGAGAATGCAAGCCCAATACAACTGCGCTAATCCCGTTTGGTTTGTTTGACTTTGTTCGACTTAGCAGGTACTAACAACTTTACTTATGCTATGATTGTAATGAATAACGAATTGTAATAGAAGTAAATCTCGAAGAAGGAAGCGTAATGTTAATAAAATTTATAACGTGATCAAAAATCAATTTTTATTATTAAGTTTAAATAACATGTATATACTAATAACAGATTTTTAAATTAGAATTTACGTTTGATTAAACAACAAAGTATCCTATATCGTAAGTGTATTTTAAATTTCTTTTCGTCAACAGCTACATGTGATTTTTTAGGAAATGGTAAAAATTGCTTGGTATATTAAATGTATATGGTTAAATAATGCGGGGTTAACATATCGACTGTGGAAAGGAAAAAAGACGTAACAATCATTTTTTTTAAATTTTGACGTTCTGTCAAAAGGATGGAAGCTAAATTAAGCTTTTAAGTTTGAAAAAAGAAAGGCTTGTTAAAATTGCAACGAGAAAAAGGACATAAAAAACAGTTTTTCTTGAGCAATTTATTAAATTAATATTAGGCTTTTTTTTAGTCAATAAAAAACCAGTGTATCAGTCACCGTGCACTTCAGGGTTGTGTGTATTTCATAATTTACTTTTAGCCTAAAATCATCCAAAGACGCTTTTTGTATCTCCTGTAAAATTTTATATGTGTGGGTTACGTCCTTTTTCCTTTCCACAGTCGATATGATAAGAAATCTACATTATCATTGAAATTTTTCTCTATTTTGATCAATTTTAACTTTTTTCATACGTGTTTCATACTTTAGTGTTGCTTAAAGTTTTTTGTTAGTTTTCTATTTATTCATTCTGTACGAAGACTCTTGATGAGTATAATAAATTTCTCATCAAATAAGTACACTTATTTCAAACTAAAGCTTCAAAACTCGTGTAATTTGAATATAAAAAAAAATATTGAGATATCTACATAAAATATGGATCGACGCATTAATAATTACTTGTGATACAAATAAATACCATCAATAATTTCACTCTTCTAAAATTATTTTTTGATACATACAATATGGCAAGAGGATGGCAAATATTTATTGCTTGCCAATGATGATTTAAATAAATATTCGTGCAGAATAGATTGTGGCGGATATAAATTATGCACTCACGGTGAAAGTGTGTAGGGAGGGATATGAATGGCCATCTGAGGGGGGCACACGAGCCGCGGGCCGAATTACAAATTGAGGGGGGCTCATGCGCCCCCCCCCTTTTAGGATTGCGTGTAGTATTCCGTAAAACTTATACATATTTAATGTATTTTTTTATAATCAAGTATTTTATGCGCTCGCTCGAGCGAGTCGCTTGTTCTAATTTTTTCATTAAGTACAAAGTCGTAATAGGTATTTATTAGTTAATGTAATTAGACAAATTTACCACGCAGTTTATTATTAATATTTATTTCTATACCTGCCAATCACATGTATGCCAAACCCTAATCGTGCAAGCATTTTTACACTTCGCAGGGAGTAAGTTTTAATAAAAAATGCGCCAATTTTATCATATATAATTTTATAACAAGTCTACCGAGAATAAATATCCTCTATCAGATATTTTTTGCATATAAATTTGAAATATAATAAATCATAAGACCATACAAAAAACGGAAATCGCTTGGATGTCTCGTAAGAGTGAGTAACTGTTTAACTAACATAGTTCATAGTACAAGTTGTGTGCTAAATCCCTTTATTATAATAAACTTTTTGGTATCGTCTTTATTTTTTCCAAGAATGCAACAATGAAAATTAAAAAGGAGTGCAAAATGCTAAAATACATTTTTTAACAAGTAGATTAGGTTGCTTGATTAGACCCGTATCAACCATGATCATAAATACTAGGGCTTTTCGGTTTTCAAAATCCGTTTTTTCAACTTTGTAACCGGTTGTGCCGAATTTTCTATAAACAAGTCTATAAACAAAAGTACAGAAAGTTTGGATCTTTTATTTCATGGCTTAAAGACCATATGCGCCACATTGCCCAGCGAAAAGGGATTTTCGATATCAGGAATTTTTGTTACAAAACGATCAGTGGACGCTTTGTGTTTTCTTAAATCAAATTTTCTGAAGATTAACACCAAATATTTTTTTGCTGTGCATAAATTAATGACCAACATAAAATAAATCATTTTTTTTCGCCATTTAAATTGAGTTATCCATATTTTTTAAGACTTTGAAAACCGGACAAAACCGGTTTTTCGAAAAATATTGACATTCGAAAACCGGTTTTTTTAAAAGTCAGTTTTTGTATAAGCCCTAATAAATACGATAAGTGTAATATACTTTGTTTCTATTTTATTATAGTAAGTGCTAAGATCGAGCTTAGCGGTAAATAGAAAAAATATGTTTAAGAATGAGTTTAACACTTCTATGAAATGTTGCTATACTTGTGGGCTTAATATAACAAATCTTGCACATTTTATAACCGAGATATTTATATATATATATTAAAAATTATATGTTAATTCATTCGCATTGATGTTCTATAACAAATATTATATTGGGGTAAACAATATTTAATTATTTTTACTTCAAATATAATACATCGATGTTTTTAACTTGTTTGAACTGTTTTATTAAATCATTATTTTTTTTTCTTTTTATTATTTACACTGACGTACTTTGTAAAAAATTGATTATATCATCATTATTCCTCGGTTAACTCAATACTTTTATTTATGTCTTAAATTGGTCAAAAGACGTATTTGTGTACCGTGTTAATCAAAAAATTGGTTTATATCCCAAAACGCCGTGGTATTATTATAAACCTTTTCAAGTAAGACTATAATTTACAAATTAAACGATAGATTTCTTTGAAAACTAATTAAATATTGATTTTTTGTTATTTAAGTACCATATATATGTAAGCTACTTTATACAGCAATATTAATTATTTTTTTATCTGTTACGCAGCAAAACACACACATTCAGCTACAAAAACATGAAAGACACACTCTCATTGTGTCACTTCACATTTAAAATACTAGTTAATTATATTACTCTACATTGAATTGCAATTTTATAAAAAAGCATAACGCAATTATGTTCCTACTAATATGCCATTTACAATAGTTAGCATTTTGCTGTTAAATATCTCAACAGGGTGACTGTACTTGGTCGGAATCGAGTGGGCCGCCAAAACGATCGGCGAATCGAATTTATTAGCTACGCTCCTGATTATTCCATGTTATTTCGATTTCGATTATTACTAAGCAATATACACACAACACGTAGAATCTAGTAAATGTGCATCGCAGTGTTGAGCTATGAATTCTTGTTTATTTTATAATATCTTGTATAATAATACCGCCTGCGTGGTTGAGTGTCCAAAGTCGTCGGCTTCAGTTACGGAGGTTACGGAATCGAATCCCAGTAAGTGCAGTTTTATAAAATATTTTTTCATTCGATTTATGAATTTCTGTTCGAATGCATCTATCTTATCCTAAAAATGGAGCATAGTTAGAAAAAATAGTTAATCGCTAGTCCTTTACAGACTCTGTCTAACTATTCCTACTATATTTAGAAAAAGAGATGTTGAGCAACTGAGTAACAAGCAGTTGTCGTAGAAACACTTCTGTTGAGATGAACTCCATTAAAAATACATATGCTCTATATTGGGAACGAGCAAGGAAAAAAATATATAATTCGCCCGCTGTGGTCTAGTTGGCTAGAGCTCGCTTTACCGACCAGGTAGGTGAGTTTGGGCTTAATTCCCAATATTGGATGTTTGTGATTTGTATTTACATCGAGTTTATCTTGAGTGACTTTCAATAAATTTTCATTGAGTTATTCTCGTATGATCTTTCAACTTTTAAATATGTAGCGCATTCACATTAACTGTAATGACAAAAATGTACAAAAAAGTATTTTGTTATCCCCCAAGTGGTGCCAACTTTCAATTTTCAATGAATGACATTTAAATGAGAAAAAGAAAAAAAACAGGTTGGTAGGCAGTGTTGGTGGTTCCTAAAAAAAATAATATAGTCAGAACGATTTTGATAGAAAGCGATCAGTGAAATCGATTTAAGAATGAGTATATTAAACGTATGCTTTATAATCACCAGCAAATATTGCTGAAGTTCTTTACTGTTCATTTCATTTACTGGCATTATCGATATTTTTAACATCCATTTCGTAAGATTTTAGAGTAATTATTTTATGTACTTAATCAAAGGTATATCCAGGTTAAAGGCATATGTTACATTTTCAGATATTAGTTAACATTTTTAATATACAGACACATTATTGTTGGTCGTGAAACCTTAAAGCTCTTAATCAATACCGAGCAACGAATAATAATTTATGATTTTATTTTATTCTTACGAATTTTTTATCATGAAATATTTAAAGTTGAATCATTTCTAAAAATACCCAGTTCTAGTCTTGGCATCATAAATATTTTAAATGATAGTCTATGATGTCTTTATCATTCGAGTTGATCTCAATTTGATCTCAAATTATTTAAAACTTAATATTAAGTTGCGCATTGGTAGTGAGCGTTCGTGGATTTTTATCTGTTAAAATATATATATATTGAAATTATAGCTCAAAGCTTTTGAATAAAACTCTCTTGATATTGTGTCGGCGCGTCAATTATACTGGCAATACCGATGCCGGACGCAATTTCGGGTAACAAATGTCAATGCTTGTATATTTTTGCAATTCGTTGTTTTCGTTTCGAATCATTTTTTTAGTTACACAGGTACACGTAAAATTTGAATGGTGACATAGTGTTGGAATTTTTGTTTTCATTTCTATATAAAAAAAACGGATTTTTGCTTTTATATCGACTATATAATTGCCGCCTGTGTGGTCGAATGGTCAAAATCGTTGGCTACCGCTACGGAGGGCACGGGTTCGAATCCCAGTACGGGCAGTTTTATAAAATGATTTTTCAATCGATTTATGAATTTCTTTTCAAAGGCATGGATGTATGTGTTGGCTTGAATTCACCCATCCCACCCATCCTATCCTATGAACAGGGCGTATCGAGAGCGATTAGCTAACCACTTGTCCTGTCCTAGCCCTTTCCTTCAATTCCTACTGTCTTTGGAAAAAGAGAGGTTGAGCAACTGAGTAACAAGCAGTTCTCGTAGAAAAATTTCTGTTGAAATAAACTCCGTTAGGAGTCCATATGCTCCATATTGGGAGCGGACTTGGTAAAAATATAATTCTTATAAATAAAAAGTCGTTTTTGTCATCCAAATCCGTCATAAATTTTGATTTTTTCATGTGTCGATAATGCATAGTGCGTTATATATTTTACTTTAATTAGAATCATTTAGATAAGAAATATTTACAAAAATAGCCTTTATCCAAATATAAGCATTCGTGAAGCCTTATTTAACATTGTTACATTATCAAGAGCTACAATCAGCTTATTAATAATAATATATAGTTAAGTGTACCTCATTTTAATGTCAGCTATTGTTTGTATATGTCACTATTATAAGATCATATGATGTCTAAATTCCAATGTTTGCATAACTTAGAATATTTTTTTATATTTTCTTTATATGCGTATTTTATTAACTTATATAGCAATTCGATGGATCATAAATAATATTACAAAAATAAGTATTATAAATTGATATAATTATATAAAAAGGTACAAGGATTTTGGGAGTATAATAATGTGATACATTCAGTGGTGGATTAAGCAAATGAGAAGCCTCAGGCGCAATAAAATTTGGAGGCCCTGTTTTTTGGATAGCATAAAAACGTCAGAAAATTCTATGTGAAATAATAAAAATAAATTAAGATCTGAACAAAAAGTATATGGGCTATGCTTTTTTGAGGCCCTAAGCTCGAGTTTCATTCGCTTATAGGGTTATCCGCCATTGAATACATTCATTATTACTAATGAATGTTTTATTGATTTAACAGTCACTATTGGTTTTTTATATTTTGATAAATATTATAACAAATGTGAAAAGCGTTAGTAGAAATGTATTATAAAAAAATATATATTGACGCGATGCTGAAATAGACAATGTTTAAGAACTAAACGTTTTTCTGTTTTTGGCATCAAAGTAAAGTTAAATAAACAAATATTTAAATGACTGAATTTTCGATGTGCCGGCCTGCAAAGCAAGATAGTTAAAAATAATTTATTCACTTTACTGAATCTAGGATCAAATTAATTATCGAGTAATAAACAACGGAATGCTCATAATGGTAGGTTATAAAGTCAAAAAGCAAACAAAAATCTTGTCAAATTAACATATAAATTATAGTTGAAAAAATCCTCTTCAATTAAGTGATTGCGTTGAAAACTGGGCGTATTAATCCAAGTAGGTATGAATGCTAAATGGACTCAGTCTACAGTGCATCACCAACGCGACAGAGATAAAATGCTTAATACATTGGTACAAATTATTGTTGACTCCAGTGGCACCTCCATAATACAATCAATTAACGTAAAAATAAATATGTATGTTTCTGCTTTTTCCAATCAAACTCTCTCTTTGACACAATTTTGACAGTATATCGTTCGTCTAGTTCGTTAGTCATATAATTTCAAATATCACTTTTAGGGTGTTCACTGTATATACTTGGTGGAAAGGGATTATATGAAAAAAAAACATAATATTCCTTTGCCTCATGGCGAGCATTGTCAACTTGACAATGCTCGCCATGAGTGAAACCAGTCCTGATATTGATAAATAAAAGTAGAAATCAAGTAAAAATTAAAACCTATTTTTTTTCCTGATAACACTTACACTTACTTTAAATATTTAAGTTTTGTTTAATTTTGAAAAATATATTTAAAAAATATATATAAATGTCCGTTCCCAATGTGGAGCTTATGGTCTCCTAATGGAGGTATCTCAACAGATTTTTTCTAAGAGAACTGTTTGTTACTCAGTCTCTCAACCTCTCTTATTCAAAGAGAGTAGTAGGGATAGAAGGATAAGGCTAGGACAGGACTAGTGGTTAGTTAATCGCTCTCGCTAAGCCCAATTATTCAAATATCGAAAAGAGTGGGAGGGAATTTTTAGACATCACAAACACCCATTTCTTCGAAAAGAAATCGATCGAAAAAATGCTGTTGGTGCTAGGGCTCAAAGCCCGCAACGCTAACCGCTGCGCCATAGGACCCGACATAAAATATACAATATTTAAAATAATTTACATACGCCACTGATAAAGACTCGTTTGATTTCGTGACGAATACGTTTACGCCCCATTCTCTGTTCACTAAACACACATTAATTATCATGGAATACAATTGATGCCCACTGTCAAAGACAAAGATAATGAGAAATTTCAAACCTGCTTTTACATCAACTTTACTAATGTTAAAATTCTTTAAGGGCTCTAAATGTATTTTTTAACAAAATTTGACTAAGAGATTAATCAAAATTAAGAATGTGATTCAAAAATTGTCCGCAGTTTTATTACAAAAATCAGAATACACGGTTATTATGAATGAATAGTAAACACAGAGCATTCACCATTTAAACCAATTAACTTTAGTATAATACTTTTTGCAAATGTATTGATTTTATAATAGTTCTACTATATTCCTCAATATATTGTATCTCTATGCATGACCGATGCTGCTTTATGAATGAAAACTGTCTTTTTATTTAGTTGTTTAATTTTAATTGATAATTTTTTCCATTTCACCCATGGGAACGTGGTCGAGTCTTCAATGTCGTATGCTTCGGTTACGTACCCCACGAGCTCAAACTTTAGTAATAACAGTTTTATTTATTTATTTTTGAGTCTGAATGAATTCATGGATTCCGCTCAAAGAGATGGATATTAACAAATTTATTTCCAACCATTTTATTCCAAAAACTAGTCCTGTCGGAGTTCAAGCCTCCTATTTTTACTCAATTTAAAAAAGAGGAACTGGGCAACAGGCTATTTTCGAAGAATAACTTCTAAAAAGCGTCCATATTCTCCACACTTTCAGCGAATGTTGTAAACATCCTATAATAGTGTGCATTTTCAATAGATTCAGTTTTATCAGTTCCACTAATCGTTGAGAAAAAAATATCTTCGCGTAAACATTCAAAAGATTCAAAATTTATGTGCCATATTTATCAATAAAATTAGCCAAATAAAAGTTATTATTTAATGATGAATAGTGAAATGGAAGATCAACTTCATTCATAATTAAATATTTTGGTACATTATGCAAAAAGGAGTTGCAATATTTTACAGAAGGTATATCTGGAAAATCTTCCTGTTTATGATTCCAACAACAAACAGGATACCAAATTCGATTATCATTAAGAAAATTTTACGGACAGCCTCTCGACCTGAATTCCTAACGGATTGCGGCGTCGTTAGATGTGACGCGGTGTCGACGGACGCCAATTAATAACGACGCCCCGGGCTACCGGGAGCATCCGTTATTAGCCCCAAAAAGAGCACCATGTTTTTGCACGTTGGCAATATCGAACTGGCGATTTCAACATTTACTACAAATGCATCCAATGCAAAGCTTTTGTTTTACCATAAACATCTAACTTTTAATTATTTTGTTACTTATAGTACAATTTCGAAACCTCGTGTGAGCTTTCTAGTTGACTCCACTACATTATTATTTGATTTGTATCTTTAAACGAATTTATTTGAATTGAAAGGAGCATTATATCACGTTAAATATATATATATATATATATAATGTTAATATATATAATGTTTTTTTAACGGTCTGGTCTTATATATAAATAAAATGAACCAGTTGTCGTCTTGTAGTTGACAAAGAAAACTCTTAAAGGAACGTCTCAGAAATAAAACAAAAGATTTCCAATTTAACATATAATTATGTTTAAAAATTATAGCTCATTGATGAATAAAATATATTAGCACAGCAAAAAAAATGTTTTGTTTACTTTCAGTTTCTCTCGTAAAATAGTGTAGGTATAGCAAGCCAAAAGATACCAATCTAATTAATGTACAGTTAACATTCATTTTTCCAAATATTATATATACATACAACGATACTATACGTAAATTTATAATTAAATAACAAGCTATTAGATTATCAAGTCATCCAGTGATGAATAAAACAAAAAGTGTTTAAATTTTGAATATTAAAAAATCCTAGCAAAAATGGTTTCTAAAGCCTTTCTTTTAGCAAGGTAAAGTAGCTATATGTGTTTAGTAAAGATTAAATTAAACTCTAGCCGTATAGCCGTATAAAATTGACAAGTCTTTTCGTCGAATTTATTAACGTTAATTATCTCGTAATATGTAAATAACTTTATCAGTTTATTACTCTACTAATAGACAAATTTTATGTAATTTGATAATAGAGTAGCAAAAGCGACTTTTATCGCCATAATTTAACGAAAAAATTCCAACTAAAAACTTCCTCGCGCCTAACACAGCGCGAGAAAATTAAATTCCCGGTAAAAATTTGAAGACTTGACAAGCAATTTTCACATAGCTCATTTAATTAAAAACAATATCGTATTACATTAACACAATTAGTTCGCTTTAACGCCGTCAGAGGTAATGAGGTTAATTATGACG
This sequence comes from Himalopsyche tibetana, assembly GCA_030503985.1. Taxonomy (NCBI): domain Eukaryota; kingdom Metazoa; phylum Arthropoda; class Insecta; order Trichoptera; family Rhyacophilidae; genus Himalopsyche; species Himalopsyche tibetana. The sequence continues at coordinate 13,138,941 of JAPJYX010000024.1, forward strand.
TCATCTTTTCGACTGGTGCTACTGAAACAGGGGTGGCTCATTTTTCCTTCGGCTCTCGTCGGAGAAGTGAAGGGGGGTGAAATAAGATTAATTATTGTACAAGCTTTAAGCTGCGGAGGCCACTTAAATTATTTAGCGAATTCGCGGTATACCTAACGGATAATTAGTTCAATCAAAAAAATATTATTTGTTTAAGGCTTATGCCGTCTACATAGACATTTTTTTAAGAAAATATTTTATCAACCGTCAATACATTTTTTATTTTTTTTTAATTTATTTTCTTACAGTAAGTAAGTCTTTTTAATTTTTAGACAACAGTTTTGTACATTTAACGGTCGTAATTAGGATTAGTGGTGAAACAAAAATCCGTTAAGTCTACCTACATTATGGAAAAATACATAATTTCGTGAGTGTTCGGAGAACATGCAAAATACAAAAACAATGCATTAAAAGGCAGATAAAAAACGTTTTCTATTTATTTTTTTATCATTGGTTGCTCATTCTTTCAACGTATGTAAGATTAATTTTAAGGCATCGATTAATTGGTAAAAAACATATCTTGCATATTTATTTTTGCCAAATCGACATCGAAATTAAATTCATTTGAATTACTTTTACTGTTATTTAAACTGGTATCAGAACTGGTTTTGCTCACGACGAGCATTATCAACTGATAAAAATAAAATTTTACAGTGTTATTTGTACGAAACAAAATGGAATAAAATAGGTGTAATAAACAATTGGTATTGAAAAGAATTTCCAAATTACAGTGCACTCTAAAAGTAGTTACATAATAATTTGTTTAATAACACTAATACAAGTTTATATCGACTGTGGAAAGGAAAAAAGACGTAACCCTCAGTTTTTTTAAAGCAGCTTTTTTTCGATAATCACAATGAATTAATACTCGACACACATTCTATCAAAAGGATGGAAGCTGAAAATGCTGAATTAGTATCTAAATTAAGCTTTTAAGTTTGAAAAAGATGACCTTGTAAAAAATTAAAACCAAGAAAAAAGACTGAAATAAAGGTGTTTCCTAGACAATTTCTTTATAAATATTATGTTATGTCAACTAAACACCAGTTTAAAAGTCTCCGTACACTTCAAGGTTGTGTATAATTCATAATTTTTATATGGCCCAAAATCATCAAAACACGTTTATGTGTGGGTTACGTCCTTTTTCCTTTCCACAGTCGATATATAAGTAGCCATAAATTATTGTATTGGCAGTTCCTTAGTAGAACTTTATTGTTACTACGTAAACATATCTTGTTCGGATAACGTAACGTTTATCAGTCATTTACTGCATTTAATATTTCTCGTAAAACGGAATATTTTATTATTTAGAATTAGTCTTATTTTTACTTTCGCAATTTCATGACAGATGCCTAAGAAACATTTTGATACTAATACAAGGAGGGGCTGTATTATTATTGATAGGTATGTAAAAGTGGGGAAAAAATATAAAGGGTCGTCTATACTCGATCCAATTATTCTCCGCATCAATATTGTTGCACGTCTAATAGGCTTTAGGACCTACAGAGCGACACGGCACTCGACATCTACGGCGACATTTTGCTCTCTTATATTCTGTCAGTGTCTCTCAACTTTCTATACGTCTAACTACATTTTTTTACGATATGGATATAATGGTTTATATAAGTGAGTTTTGCGGTATAGATATCCTTTAATTATGATGTATATTTTGTCTTGTTTAAATCTCATAATGTGTGGAACTAGGCTATCGATATGTGTACAATTTTGCGTTCTCTTTTTCCAGTGATAATTTAAAAAAAACTCTGAAAAAATGCTTATGCCGATAATCTTTTATGAATCATTCATGAATTCAAGACAATTTTTTTTATCAACAGGTGCTTACAAACTAGGTATGTAGTTAGGTTGTATTTAACTTTTCCGGTTCTAAGCCAAAGAAATGCGACCCAAATACCCACATTTTCTTAAATATCTATTTTAAGCCTTAATTATTCAATCTATGTGACCCGCGACATGACTTTAAAATAAAAAATTGACCCACTTCCGAAAAAGGTTCGCCATCTCTGGTCTAGCAACTAATTGGTTAGAGCTTGCTTTACCGACCAGGTGGGTCTGGTTTCAATTTCCGGTAAGGTAAATATAAAATTAAGATTTTTCAATTTAAATTTGAGACCTAAGACGTGGGTGTTTGTGATATCAATTTACCTCGAGTTGATCTTGAGTGACTTACAATAAATTCTCAACGCGTTTTTCTCGTATGATCTTTCAACTTTAAAGTATTTGGCTCATTGGCATTAACTGTAATGTCAAATATATTTTTTTTAAATTACCATGATGTTTAAAAAAAAATATACATAGAACATTGTAAAATATGTTTTTTAAAACTAAGTAATATCACTTAACAACCATATTCCTAATAATATTATGAAAAAGACTTTTTAAATAAAACTCTTTAAAAATCCTTATCAAACATCACAACATTGAGAAACACCTGTTTTTAAACTGTTTGCTTTCTAGTAGACGGTAGCAGAAATAATGTGCAAGCAAGTCTACGCAGTGTAAACGTTTGGTTTGAGTTTATTATGAGCGGGCACTTTGTGGTACATAACCGAATTATCAACGCCAAATTCAATTATGTACCTATTTGTGTTGGTTTTTACAAGCTCTCCTCACAAAGAAAGCCTGTTAGTTTTACAAGTAAACTGATATGTTTCGTGGGCATAATTGTATTATGAATTTATTCGTCGCATGATGGCATCCAAATTAATTAAAATAATAGTTTATTTTAGTTTATTTGTGTAAGGTTTTCTTTACAAAGTTATATTTGTGGAGTTTTAAATGAAAAATTATACGTATTAGTAAGGTTTTGTGCCCCAATAGCTCAAATGTATAAAATGCATTAGGAAAAAATTATTACGTAAATACTTTAAAAACCAACCAGATATGATGACAAGGAAGTCATCTTTATGTCTTTGGTGACAAGTGATAACGAAATATATCGATTTAAAAGTATGCAAGTTTTCACTTACAAATTTTAAATCTTGATCTTAAAATTGTGTAACACTAAAGTTCATTTTAAAAAAAGTTTTATTTGAATAAGATATTATTTACCTACGTTGAAGGATATTAGCTGCAAATAAAGGACGTTTGACAGTATATTTTAAGTATGAATTATTTTTAATCAAATTTTCTTGCAGTTTTTTTATAATCGTCTAGACTCTAGAGTAAGAAAGGTTGTAACGTCACTCAATTACTTATATTTTCGATGGGTTCGAGCTCCCAAATACAGAACGCAATAACAACAAATTAATGAGATTTTTTCATTTTGCGATCCAGGGTGTGAATCTTCAGTCATATGCATTTAATTGATTTTTAACGAGGGTATGAAATTTTTATCATGAAAAGTTATTTTGACCGAAAGTTTACAACTAACCCTTAATAAATCACCATGAAATATTTTCTGAATCTTACAGAAGAAAAGGTTTTACGGCTACTTACAACTATGCACCGTTTATTTATACTCGGTTGGTATGTATATAAGAGACAATGCACTAATTTAATTGATATAAAAAATCATGTCATATGTATACGTCAAGTTTTGAGATACACCATATTGAATTAATTTCCAAGATAATCGCATGTTTTCCCCAAAAATGACAAAGTCTAGAAAGCTAGTGGAATCGTCATTGTACCGATTTCTAAAAATAAGTTCACGAACAGACGACTACAGGGTGGTGCAAAAGTGCGATCTCTTTGCGGTGTTTGAACAGCTCTTAATGACGCGGCAAGTTAAAGGCAACCGCCCATAATTGAATTACAGCCAGCCTCCACCGGTCGTCAACGAGGCGGCCTCACCTCTACTGCCGGACCTGTCTATTATTTAATACAGAATAAATAATGAATCACGAGAATTTTGGGAAAAGCTCTTTATATTTAAGACGTCTATGCACATAGAGATGATAAATTCGTTTTATTTTTTATAAATATCATATGATTTATTTTTAGATTTTATCTAAGTAAATATTTATTTTTCGAACTATCTTAGTATTTTTATAATTGAGATTATTTATTATTATTTAAAAACAATTTGTATTTTGTAAGAAGAATGAGGTTTTCATGTGTCAAACTGATAAAAATAACCTATTTTTAATACCTATAACATCAACAATTTATTAAATTTATGTCTCGAAAGCAAGAAAACAATTACTTGTTTAATTGATTTTTGTATTTGTTTTGAAATCAGTAGAGTTTGCTTAACTTTATTAATTGAAATTTACAATATTTTTTAAATTTCTTTTACAGAAATGAAAATTTCAATTTTGTAAAAACGTATTTCATATACCGCTCATGAATAATCATATACCATATGTCACAAAATTGAAACACACATTAAAAATATATTCAGCTAAACAATGAAAAAACACACGAACTAGCAAAATCGTGCAATCACTAAAATAATTATAATCACTTGTTTTCCAACTTGAAGCAATACGATTAATTTTTCTCTACTGCTATTTTTATTGAAGCAATACCTCTCATTCTACAAAACATAAACAGAGCAAATATGATCATTGTATAAAAAATTATACTCGTTTAATGAAAAACATTTTTTAACGATTAAATACGAAAAACAAACAATTATTATATAACTATAGATTTTTTGGTCTCCTATAAAACTTGTGTGTATAATACGACGTATTGTGGTATCACACGTGATATGTTACTTCCGATAATATTTCAAGACTGCAATCAAGTAGTCTGTATAAAACCGCAAAGGAAAAAATACATTTTTTTAACAATTCAAATATTGCAGAATAATTTTTCTCTTTTAATATTTCACAGTTTTATCTATCAGCCAACATCTGTCTGAATTATCAGTACTTTTAATACTTTTCTTCGGTAGAAATGTGTTTGGTAAAGATGATTTCTTCGTAGTAAATATGTTTATTGTGAATAAGTACAGGTAGGATATGGAATATATTATCATCTCACCGTGAAGCGTAAAGTTTTTAACAGATGTATGCTTATAGAAACGACTTATGTTTATGATGCTCGTACAATATTGGTTAAATTAAACTGTTACGTTTACAGTGGATAAAGGTGATATTAAGAATACTACACAAATATTTAAAATAAATATAAAAAAACTACACCAAAGAGGTGTGAGACTTTGTTCGAAACCAAAAAAACAGATAATTTGTGGATTGATTCCAATATTGGTAGTACATAATTTTGACTTTTTAACGAACAATAGTATGTGTTCCAGCCAACTCTAAGCCAATTGGCCGGGTATTTTTCGAATCTTTAGAAAAAAAAAATACTCAAGTCAAACGAGATTAACCCGAGAAATCAAAATGATTTTATGTTGTAAGGATTTGAATCTTCAAAATCTACTGATCTTTAAACTGAGCTATGAGTGTCAAGTACTGTCCAACGTAATACAAAATATGTAGGCGGCGTCTTTCAGTCTGCTGGATTGATGCAGTTTAACATCTTAATTTACGATGGAGAGTAAAGTAGAGAGAAACAAGATCATTAAGCGAGAAATGTAGCACCAATTCAAAGACTCTTAGATTAAATATCGACAAGGAATATTATCAACAAAAAGTATAAGTCGCTTACTTAATTCTTACGAAAATGTGTTTGTAATATGTGATTAAAAGTATAATAATCAAGATCAGAGATTTTCAATAGATTACAAAATGTCTCCATATTTAAAATTTATCGGAATCGCTCGAATACGGAATTATTTCATAGATTGATATAAATCTGGATATTAATTACAGTGGATAACAGGATATAGTGTGTATATCTTTTCTTAGCCAGTGTAAGCGGCTGAGTAAATGTAAGTATAAACATAGTTCTGATTAAGACATATGCCAAAATAAATTACTATGTTAACACTCTTTCAAAATATTCAAAATGTTAAATGAGGTGTGCAATGAATAAAAAGAAGAAATATGTTGATTAAGAGTATCATAATTTTACTTGGGATTAAAAATGACTAGATCCACTTTATCTTGATTAGAGAAAACTGCACTTTTCTTTTAAAAACTCTAACAGTTTTCATTATAAGATCCTATTTATACCTCAAATATGAGGCTTTTTTAGCGATGTTTCAAATTAAATCTTAATTATTCTTTTGAATCAGTACTCTGCGATATGATAGCAATATCTCAATTTGTCTCAAAACTGAATATGCGCGTGCTTAATCCCAAGCTATTTATAACATAACACTATAATATTAGCATATAACAATAGGTCGTTATAAAAAAGTGATAAATGTCAAAAATTTATGGAATATTTTTGTTTCGGGAAAAAAAGGAAATCGTCACTTAGTTATCACTACGACTTTTTTTTACAGAATTTATAAATATTTTTATTATTAAAAACCTTGTAAGTTACATTATATATTATAAAATTAAGATAGCTCTCTATATGTTGGTTGTCATATTCATCTGTAATTAACTTTCACTTCCACAATAATTAATTAAATCGACTGTAATCTACTGAAGTTGAAAATGAATAATAAAATGCAGTGTTATTAGTCCAACATATGGAACAAAGGAAACGAGTTTCTTTTGTAAAAGTATGTGCTACCAAGGTATTGCAACACAAAAGGATAGCACGCACGTTGTATAGCGGTAAAATATATTTTTAGCACTCAATAGTAAAAACAATCTAAAGCACTAAAAGAACACATCGATTGATTTGATCCAGTGTTAGTGGTATTCTATCGTCTAAGACAGTTTAAATTGAAATTACTAAATTCATTTATATATTTTTACTCATAAATACATTAAGAAATATGCATTTATAATAAACGCATTATTCAATAGAATTACTTAAGTATTATGCCTTTACTAAATAAAAGTAATTAAGTTATATAAAACTCTATCCACTACAATACAAAATGCGATTTATCAGTAGAACAAGCCTGTGCAAACCCAAAACGTAACTTTTTATAAAATTAATATAAATAACTCTGCACTTACATTTCCGTAAAAATAAAAAAATACATATTTTAACAACCTTTAATTTAGTTTAGTCAATATGTACATTATTTTAATTACTTTTGTTTATGCAAATATAAGGGATCTTTAACTTTACCAGAACATATTAATTGATAGAAATAAAGTTATAATGCAAAATCGTCGTATAGACATAAAATTTATTCACCATAGTCAGATTGTACGTTTTGATTAATTATCAACAAGTCGCGATAACAAGTTCTCTTGCATGAAAAAAATACGTTCAACTGGAATCTCTGACTGCAAAATAGACCTTTTCAATCCACAATTGTATCAATTAATCAAGACCGGTTTCTAACATCGTATCTATTGACAACTAACTGATTGGCTTGATAAGTTGATCTTCAACTGATGAAAAAGAATATTTTATATATATAAATATCACGGCTTTTTACCAAGAATAATTGGCAGTCAATTGCATAAAAGTGAATAAGACTTACTTTGAGTTGTCAACTAGGGCAGCAGGTTGCATCCATGCTCTGGCAAGAGGTTCCTCTTTAAGGGAAGTTACAGGACCTCTAGGCTGTGTATGAAGACCTCCGCCAGTATCTCCATGATGCAAGCCAAACATAAGACCTCCTACAAGGAAAAATATTTACTTAATTTAATATTTTACAATTCTACAATATCTGTGCGGAATTTCACGAGGAAGACATTGGCATGGAATTCGTTTTTTTATTATTATTTATCTCTCATTGACTATTATAAATGCTTTCTTCCAATCTGAGCGTAACGAGTTGCTTTATTTTTTTTCGAGTGGAAAAAAATCAAAATATATAATTTTTAGTTTAGTACTAAATTAACTGTAATTTAATATTACAATTATTAAAATATTTTTGTTCTTTATATCTATATTTTCATTGTAACTTTGCCTAAAATTTTCAGCTTAATTGCACAATTTATTTTACTACAATTTCGAAATCGATTATAACAGATGATAATAGTCTAATGAGTAGTCCAATTTTGTGACTTATTATCTGAATTCAAGATCTAATACATGTTATTATAAAATAAGTCATACGAAAACCAAAAATCACATAAATTTGAATTATTTGTCTAAATGTTTTTGAATGAGAGACTTAATGAGTAATTTATTTACAACAATGCATATTTTATCACTGTTTATAACAGTTGGTTTTAAATTACATGATAATTAAAAACAGAACTGCTGTTAGATACTCAAAAGTTTAATGTTTATAATAATTAGTACTTTGGAGCGATAATCTTGAAGTTATAAAAAAATAATTCTAAGTGGTGTAATATTTTACAAAGTTAAGTATCGATTTAGCTTATTGATTTGTATTATATTATGGTTTTGTAAGGCCCTAAAAACCATCAACGCCGTGTTGTCATCATACTGGTCACGATTACTTGTAATCGTGTTTAGCAATGATATTACTTTTGCTTTTTATTTAAATATTTCTCGTCTCATCATAATCACAAAATAAGTACAGTTTCACGGGACTTTCAAAACATGTTAACATAATGACTAAAAAAACACCATTTACTCACCAGCAGTTCGGGGTCCTGCAGGAGGGTACAGCTTCCTTCCCCAAGCTCCAACAGGGTCCAGCTCCAAGGGAGGCCATGGCGAACCAGTATAACCGGCCGCGGCCGCGTTTAGCTCGTCTGACCGAATGTTGAATATTTCAATACCGGTATATTCAATTTTAGTCAGAGCTTTGGTTTCAGCTTCGCTGACACTCAGAATTTCAGAATTCACCACTTTCGTTTTAGTTACTGACTTTAAATATAGTGATGTCTTTATTCAGCGTAATGTTTATTGTTAATAATATTTACCATGGCGACATAAATAGATAGCTTCATTAAAAGTAAAAAAGTGACACTTTCACTTACCGACGGTTAGTCAATTTTAGGTATTTACCGTTTTTTTCTAAATCACAACTTTACACATGATATTTATGTTTATAAAGATTTGACAACGAAATAATTATTTTTGAAATAAAAAAAAAACACAATATTTATTATATTTTCAAAATACACACACTTAGAAATTTATTCAAAATTTATTTTCATTATTTTAGCCATCGTATTTATTTAATTACGTTTGTCGAGAATAGCAATATTCGTTTATTAGAATGGTATTTTATGATTATTTTTGACAAAATATTTTTTCTGATATTTTATGTTTGTTGTCAAAACATTTCGAAATGTCAGCTGTTTTTCGATAATTTTCGTCCGACGCGTGAATTGTTTTTTTTTATAATAAATCCCCCGTGGAATTCAATATGGGCTTGTTCGGTGTCACAATTTTTTAAGTTACTGTAAGTATTATTAAATATTCGTTCGCGAAGTTTCCCGCATATCAGTTTGGTTTTGGGTGAGTTCGTTCGACGTCGCGGCACTGTTCGAAGGCGTCGCGGCGCAGCGTCGTCCCACGGCGAACGGCGGTGACGGAATAATGCCTCAGAGATATGCTTTGAGCCCCAGTGAGGTCGGACCCGTGAAGGGGGTTGAACGCTGGCTGGGGATATCGCACGCGACGCGAGGGGGGGTCACGGGGCGGGGCTCCCCGGGGGCGAGACCCTACCGGAGAGAGACGGCCGCTGGGGCAACGGTTCGCCGCATTGGGAACGAATGCGTTTGATTAATACCGTCTTTCAGATTAGAAAAATATTGTATTTATATCTATTCATTGCATCATTTCGTAATAAAATATAACATTGTAATATAATAACACTTTTTGTTGATTATTTAAAAAATATATATGTCCATAGTAAAACTGTTGTTTCACCCAAATAAAACAAATATATGAATTCCAGAGTAGTTCTAGTCACAACATTTCTGGTAGCTTAACCATTTCTTTTACTATTTTTTTCGATTTCAGTATTATTTTATTACATATAGCAACTTGGTCAAGAAAAAGAAAAACTTTAAAAAATAGAATCGATTGTATTGATTAGTGTATTGATATAATAAATATAAAGAGAATGCAAAAGATTTTAAATGACATATTTAAAAGTATTTGGCTAAATTTTGATATCTTTCTATAGATCTGGGTATCCAAAAAAAAAAAAAGCTGAAAAAAAGATTCAAAAAGATCATAAAATGTTTTCACAATTTTCATACATAGTTAGCCGATTATTTATATGATTTTTTGCTTAAAACACTAAATAAAATCAATATCGAAGAAACCAACCGGGAAAATTGGACGAGGTCACTATGTATTTCTCCAGGGCCGGTTGTGACGGGGCGTCTCTCCCGCGGGGAACCGGCCAATTAGGGGGGCCCTCGGTGGCTTCACGAGCCAATGGAGACCCGATTCTCACATGGCTCCGCCTCTCGGGGCTAGCAACGCAGGGACGGATGCCGAGGCTCTGATGGGAAGGGGCCATAATGTAGTGCTGACCGTTCACGTTCGATGTGAAATATATATTTCGAAAATGTTGATAAATTTTAAACTTTTCAAAATATGTAAATAAATACTAAATTTTACTTTCACCGATAAAGTTTATAAATATATTAATTATTGTAATGCAAGTTTTATATTTTTTATTTTTTTGCTCTTGTTGCACGAGTTGCTGTATTTCTTATCTTTGCCAAACATGCGTTTTCCGGCGACAGAATCAACATCAAATTGGTTAATGGATGCAATGAGTGGAAAGTATAACTAATTATTATGCACTTTAATTCATAATTTACCAATAAATGATCTATACTGCCATATGGTAGAAACATATTTTAAGTAAACAATGTCGTCGTCTTTAGTAAACAAGGTTCTTTATGCTTTTTTTTGATTAAATAGCCTTTGAATGCATTTTTATTCATATTCAAAATCCAGTTAAATTTGTATTTCAAAAAAAACTATATACTATTAAATCTATCAATAATAAATGTGGAAATAAAATACTCTCTAAAAAGATTCTTATTTGAGTAGTGCATCAAAACTGGATACATAATTAAAAATAACTTTAATTACATCATTTATTTGTAAATTATGAATTAAAGTGCATAATAATTAGTTATACTTTCCATTCATTGCATCTTTAACCAATTTGATGTTGATTCTGTCGCCGGAAAACGAATGTTTGGCAAAGATAAGAAATATAGCAACTCGTGCAACGAGAGCAAATGAATAAAAAATATAAAACTTGCATTACAATAATACAATATAGTTTCTATAAAGGTATCATTTTATGAAATCTTAAATTGCTCTTCCTAAAAAAAATCCTTGCTGGCCTAAGACGATAGTATTATGTAGTGCGTAATAATTTTTTCATATATGTCGTTTGCTTGCACCTCTAGTCAAGATGAAAACAATTTAATAAAATAACCATATTTTTTAAAGTATGGTCTGCTGGTGAGATTTTTTATAATATACCAACGAAAAAATACTTAAGAATTATTTTCATTTTGATTTTGTACACTTCCATAAAATTCTTGTCGAACACGACCCGGGTTTCACCTCTCGGCATCTTCCGGTACTAATCAGTGCGCGAATGCACTCGAACTGATTAGCACCTTTTAAAAATACTTATTTTTAAACAAATATCAAAAAAAGAACATTAAAATGTTAAAGTTAAACGCGTTCAATTACTTAAATTATGAGAATGAAATATTTTGTGTTTGTCGCATTTTTTTTTTTACATAAACCTGCTTCTCGTTTTTCCAAAAAAAAATATTAAAAAATTGTATTTCATCCGTATATGAATAAAAGTGAACAAAGAAAAAAAATGTATATCGACCGAAAATTTGTTCCGTGTATAGGCACCTTTATACGCAAGTCGATTTCGCCTTGCGCGCAACGCACCAGGGCAATTTCCCCGACAACTTGTGCGAAACAAGGACGCAACGATCGATGCTGCGCAAGTGAGAGCTAGAGAGCGTATGTTAAAACCTTTTTCGAAGGTGACTTTGGGGAAATTATGACGCAGGAGAGCTTTCTCGTGAAAAAGCTCGCAACCTTGGACCCCTTGGTGAGGGAATAACGGCCTCTGAGGCCGGATATAGGATGGGTTGATTTATATTTCATAGAACTGCTTTACTTTTCAACATAATGGCAGGTGGATAGATGGGTAAATGGGTCAAATTCGGCTATGAATACGAAAACAATGGTTCGCGTAGGGAATTTGCCTTTTGAAAGGATCGGGAAAACTCGTCATAATCCTTCATGTCATAAGATATACCTCTTTTTAACTATATACACAGACACATTGCGCAAACAGTACTAACGTAATACCTTCAATACAAACTACTCTTTTTCAAATAAGCCTATAAAAAGATTTCAAAAACTAACGTAAAAACTGTCAATCGGTCTACAGTCTTGAACTCACGTATCCCAGTTGAGTAATCACCATTGGGAAAAAAAAACATTGATACACAGGGATAATATTTTATTTGACTAAATTCGCTATCCGTGTAAATAACACGGTGATCATTGGAGACTTAAGAGGACTCTTTATCAGCGGTCAATCGATTAATTTCCTACCATGTCATGCCAAAATCCTTAAGATCTGTCGAATACAATATACCTTCCGTTTTACCGGCATGTAAAGCGTTCAAATAATTGAAAAGGTTTTCGTTAAAATAATGGCTCAGTTAAATATTATTATTTAAATAGTTACGATATTATTTTATATACTTTTAAGCACTTTATTTTGTTTTGGTTAAAAATAAATATTTATATCACTTTAAAAATGAGCCGGCTGCATTGTCGAGTGGTTGACATCGTTGGCTTCGGTTACGTAGGTCACGGGTTTGAATCCCAGCGTGAAAAGTTTTTTTATAAATTGATTTATTTATTTCTGTTCAAAGGCATTGATGTATATGATGTCATGGATTCCTCCCTCAAACTTATCCTGTACTTTTATAAACACGAAACGTAGTGAAAGCGATAAGCTTACCAAAAGTTTTATGTTAGCCTTATTCTTCTATCGCTATTTTTTTTGAGAAATAGAGAGGTTGAGCAACTGAGTAACAAACAGTTCTGATAAACAGTTAAGATAAACTTCAATAGAAATCTATATGCTTCACATTGGGAGTGGATGAAAAATGATAACGTTCATATATCATGCAAACATAGAAAGAGTAACAACAAATGATTGGAGAAGTTTTTTTATATTACACAGTTTGCTTATTGCTATGAACACGTTTTTTTACGTGTTATGTATTTATGTATGTTATGTTACATATCTGAGACGTTTCCGCCACTGTGCCACGTATCATACTTAAATACATTGTTTAAATTTATACCAAACTCTCTCCTTTAACTTTTTTTATAAAATAAATAATACAATTCTGAATCTAATGTATCAATCTACGCTTGTTTCAGAACAACGTTCACTTGCGTGTATTAAAATAGAAATCTACAAATTGATTTAAAATCAATTTAGGAATTCGTTCTCTTTGCCACGCTACATAATGACTCAAAACCCATGAGCATTGACCACTAAGCTAAGGGAGCGGAATTCGCTTACAGTTCACGGAATTCAAAGTATTTCTTAGTCGCGCTTGATAATATTTCCTAAAACAATCGTTTTTTCTGAAAATATTAACACAAGAATAAGTTTGTATCGACAAAATTATACAATTGTTCAGTCACGAACGAAATTGGCGAATATTTTTTGAGAATAATAATTTACATTAAATAGTCGGGCTGAAGAAAAGAAAAAGGGGTGATAAGCAATTAAATGCCCCACTAACAATTCTCCCTCCTTTACAGCCTGCTCCTTGTTCGTGACGGAAGACTTCACTGATTATATTACCATAGAATTCCCATAACACCTCGTCATTTACCTTATTCGAAAAGTCCTATCGAAATAAAAAAAACTTGGTCCTTAAATAATGGACACTCGAACAGTAGTAATATAGTATACACAGTTAAAAAATGCACTATAATGCACTATCATATTCCATACATAATTTATTCAACAATAAAACTAAAAAAGTATACACCTATTTTCATTATTTCTTATATATTAAAGGATTCTCGCAGATGGACGCTCTGAAGCGAACAGCGCATATAAAAAAATAGTAAGTTACCTTTTCGGTCACGGCTAGATAAAACAAGCAGATCGGCAATTAAAGTTTATGTATATAAGATAAATAAAAAAGTCATTATTTGATATTAATATCAAATTTGCATTCCAAAATAACTATGTTAAAATGTTGATCTTTGCTGGAAGCTTATCTTTTCATAAAAATAAAACTGATCCATAAGAAGGAAGGAAGTAAAAAGCCTTCACGCGTGAAGTAGTTTGGGTCATTGGTTGAGGGAGCTTTTAAAGTCGGAAAAAGTTTCCCTTGAATATCTAGAGAGGAAAGACTAATGAAGCAAATTCCACTTAATTTGTCTTAACACCGTTTTCTAGAGTAAGATTAAATACATACTTTAAAGCTTCTACTTCAATTCCCAAATGATTTTTTAAATGTTTTTTTATTCTACGGTTCACAGAGCAAATGCCTTTTATACAGAATGGATGGTATTAATTCCTTTTTTTCCTCTGTTAATGTAAAGTATGTAAAAAACTGAAATGTTTGAAATAAATTACATTCATTTATAATTGGCACGTATACGTTAACAAGGAAATACCTTACAAAATAAATAAATCTTAGTTATGCGATATCTTGAAAATCAATTGGTTACGCTTATTTTTTTTTAAATCGGAAAAAATCAAATTACGGAAATACATTTAAGCTAAAATTAAAAGTTGAAATTTATTTGTTTTGCTGGAGTTGTGTTATAAAATAAGAATTATTTATCTAAAAAAAGGGAAACAAAAATATGTATGTTCGATAGATTTGACGGTAACTTTATGAAAATTCGTTTATTATCAGAATATGTTATATTTTTATCCAATGATATTTTCTGGTATACACAAACGTCATTGACTATCGACCGAACACATTTTTTAAAAATGCTTATAAGACCAATAACTTATCTTAAAAGTTGTCAAATACTATTCTCGGTCACAGAAAAAAAAATAATTACGATCTACTAGTAAGATTAATCGGTCAAAGAATTTATAGTTTAAGTACTAAATAAACTTTATTTTTTAATCCTTTTAGTTTTACCTCATCCCAAACGGTTCATTGTATCCTGGCTACCTGCGCATGGCGTAAGTGGTCAGCTAACTAAATCTCTGAAAGCTCCGTGATTTAAACCAAACATATCTTTGCAATATTACGATTACGGCAATAACGGGTTCGAATTCCAGTACGGATAGTTTTTATAAATTGATTTTTAATCAATTAATGGATTTCTATACGAAGGTATGGATGTTTGTATTTTTTTAAATTCCTTCACGCCTACTTATCCTTATAAGGAGCGTAGCAAAAGTGATGCTTATTACTATTCCAGTTCTTTAGTTTTACCCATCTACCCAGTACTATTTAAAAAAGAGAGGTTAAGGAAGTGAGTTATAAACCAGTTCTCGTATACAATTTTTGTTGAGATAAGCTCCATCAACTACCCATTGGAAGTTTACATGGTTAAAAAATGAAAAGAAGAAGATAAAATATAAGATATAAAATCCCTATTATCACTTTTTTATATTCAATATTACAGATATTTTGGACTTTTTTCGTAAATTATTTAACTAATCATTTGTGTACGCTAGCAGCTTACCGTTGTGTCAATTGATCGCATTAACAATTTATGGCCTACAGATGGTATCTTTGATATCAATTTTTCACCTAATCCAACCTAACTTATTGCTTAATAATGTTTTTTTTCCATTTTTCACGATACATATAACTGTAAAATACATAATCTACATATTAAATTATGTATTTACATAAACTTTTATTCTATGTCCGTACCATTCTCTCACATTTCATAGAATTAAAAAAAAATATGCTTATCCAAATCTTTAGGCAAAAACATAAATAAAAATAACGTTTTATGATTTCAGTAATTTGACCAAACACATCTTATTGTTTCAAGACTTAAATTGTGCTAGCGGTCATTTGTTGGCTAAGAATTGCTTTTTAAATCAATTGACGCGGTAGTAAATTGATAGTGATTAAATTACTGACGGTAAATTGCGGGCTGAACATTTTCCGGACACCATTTATAAAATATATTTGACGTCTTGAAATTATAAACCTGAGATATCAAAGTTTCTATACTATAGGGTTAAGACCAGTGGTGTAGTGGGGCCAGGTCGGGCCAAGTCGGCGACCTGGCATCTGAAAATGAGGAAAGAGCCCTGTCACCTTTTTGACTTGTAACTTAATTTTCAACTACATACATATTTTACAAATTTAATTGTTAAAATTTGTGGTTTTGTAACTTCGGACGGAAACAAAAAAAAATAGGGAAGAAATCAATGACCGACCTGGTACCTATTTATTTATCACTACACCATTGGTTAAGACGGAGTCTGGAATGTTTTAAGATATATGAACAACGCGTGAGCCTTATCATACTGTGCATACAATTAAAACAATATAGGTATTAATTAGGGTATCCAATCCCGGAGCCTTTTTCCAATCCCGGGATTTTGAGATTGATTAATTTTCAATCCCGGGATCCCGGGATTGGGATTTTCTCACCGAGGAATTTGAAATCCTCAATTCGCTTTAGTTTCCCCCCGGATTATCTCCAAATCTCGTTGTTTTTTTTTAGCTCACCGAGGAATTTGAAATTCTCGATTTGGAATACTTTTTCCCAGATTATCACACAACTTCGTTTTTCTTTAGCTCACCGAGGAATTTGAAATCCAAGATTTGGTATACTTTTTCCCAGATTATCACAGAACTTTGTTTTTTTTAGCTCACCGAACAATCTGCAATCCTCGATTTGCTAATTTCGTGTCAATTTTCGGGATTTGCTCAAAATTTCTCAATCCCGAAATCCTGGGATCGCAGCTGTGTCAATCCCGGGATTCGAAAATTGAACGGGATCCCAGGATTGAATGCCCTAGTATTAATTGATTGCTTTTAATATTTAAAATGACGATGTACAGTTTGAAAAAAAGAAATGATTCGTAAAATTTGATTTTTTATATCACCGCAACGTATCCTCTCTTTTTTGTATTTGTTGAAAGTGGTAGGTTCCTCATTTTTTTCAGAATGCACATCTTCCCATCAGCTACTTTATCCAATTCCGAGGGTTGCAGGTTCGATTCCACCAATTGCGCGTTTCCCATTCGGAAAAACCAATTTGACACCGTTAACGTCTTGCGCTCCATTAGCCAGGATAATACCATCTGGACAACTAATAGCACGGTCCAATCTCCAGGATAATGTCTTTTGTAGTCGGTCTCTTTGAAGCTTTATTTTTGGTATTTCCCGAAATATTTCCGGGGCATAATTTTACAATAGTGCACTTAAGGGATTAAAAAATGCAATAATTTTTTTAAATATGAAAATTACAGTAGAGAGCTGCCTTATATGTTGATTTTAATAATATTTGAAGTCTTTACCTGCTTTGTATAAATAAGTTAGTTGTTTTATCTGGAAAGGCTGTATCCACATCTTGTGGGCGTTAGAGTTGTATGAAGTGTTGTGACCATCATTTTATTAAGTGAAGGAAAAAGCAATTTCAACGAAATATATTTTTGACTACCATGAATCACTTGAACAAATTTTTACAGAATATAGTGATAACGATGCGTTCAGTTGATATAAGTGCACTATATGGTGACATAGTAAATAAAAATGTTGGTCATTTTTAAATTTCTGTTATGATACTTTAGAAAGCTTCCAAAATCACAGTTATAATGATGATTTATTTTTTATTTGATAATTTTGACATCATATATATTTTAATAATAAAAATACATATTTGAGCAAAGTCAGACTATGGGTATATTAATTCGCTTTTTTCACATTTCGCTTCCTTAACGATACATATTTGTATACGTTCTGACCTGATTCATGATTACATCATGAATTGTTTTCAATTTATTTAATAATTTATCTAATCCAACTCCGGGAGCTGAATTCCACTTTGAGAAAAAAGCTTTAATTGAAGACGGGAGAAACTATTTCATGTCTAAAAATAATCAAATGCTTCTTGCTTGAAATGAAAAACGAATTGTTACCATGTAAACAAATAACGATAATATTGTAAAAAGAGCCGGCTGCGTGGTAAGTGGTCAATGTTCGGGTTTGGTTACGGAGGTCACTGGTTCGAATCCCAGTACTGACAGCTAATAAAATTTATAAGCTGTCAGCACTGGGACAATAATTAATTTTATACAATCGATTTATGGATTTCTGTTTGGAGACATAAACGTATATGATGTTTTGAATTCTTACCTATCACATCATACAAAACGGAGTGAGAGCGATTAGCGTGAGTGTGTTCGAATAAAATACAATGAAAAGGGACATTGTATTTTTGTAAAACTTATGGCAACGTTATTTATATGAAAAACTTTCAGAAACACCGAGTATTTCTAAACATCAATATTGTTATCTATTCCAGCCTTTTGGGATGATCTTACATTGTTTCCAACATTGACTTCGAGGAAGTAATCAATATAAAACAAAATTTTAACCAATAATAGCAAACTGTAGGTACTATATTTTTTAAGAAGGACTGCTAGCATAATGCGATTGGGTAGGAATGTCGGTACGTTGTAAAATTAATTACCCCAAAGACGGGCGATGTCTGTTCTTGGACCCTCACACAATACGGTGGTCGTAAAAACGTTCATGCTAAAATATTTCTAAAGTAAATCGATAATAAAACCCCATTTTTTTCAAAATATCGCCTTAAATAATACAAGAATGGTTTATTTTACAATCCGTGATAGCTTAGTGAATATTTTAGCTCAAATTAGTGGAATTTAATTACGTTTTCGAAGAAAATTATACCAAATATGATACGCATTATTATGGTCACCATTGGAGCTACACAGATTGTCTCAAAAATACGTTTGACTTTTTGTTTAAAACCGTACTCAATTTGCTGGTAATACGAGTAAAATCTGGACCCAGAGTAGACTATTGGTATTGAGTAAATCTAGTGAGAGTGCAAAGGTCGATATTACTACAGTCTTATTCGTTTAACACTTTGCACTCTCACTAGATTTACTCAATACCAATAGTCTACTCTGGGTCCAGATTTTACTCGTATTACCAGCAAATTGAGTACGGTTTTAAACAAAAAGTCAAACGTATTTTTGAGACAATCTGTGTAGCTCCAATGGTGACCATAATAACGCGTATCATATTTGGTATAATTTTCTTCGAAAACGTAATTAAATTCCACTAATTTGAGCTAAAATATTCACTAAGCTATCACGGATTGTAAAATAAACCATTCTTGTATTATTTAAGGCGATATTTTGAAAAAAATGGGGTTTTATTATCGATTTACTTTAGAAATATTTTAGCATGAACGTTTTTACGACCACCGTATTGTGTGAGGGTCCAAGAACAGACATCGCCCGTCTTTGGGGTAATTAATTTTACAACGTACCGACATTCCTACCCAATCGCATTATGCTAGCAGTCCTTCTTAAAAAATATAGTACCTACAGTTTGCTATTATTGGTTAAAATTTTGTTTTATATTGATTACTTCCTCGAAGTCAATGTTGGAAACAATGTAAGATCATCCCAAAAGGCTGGAATAGATAACAATATTGATGTTTAGAAATACTCGGTGTTTCTGAAAGTTTTTCATATAAATAACGTTGCCATAAGTTTTACAAAAATACAATGTCCCTTTTCATTGTATTTTATTCGAACACACTCACGCTAATCGCTCTCACTCCGTTTTGTATGATGTGATAGGTGATAGGTAAGAATTCAAAACATCATATACGTTTATGTCTCCAAACAGAAATCCATAAATCGATTGTATAAAATTAATTATTGTCCCAGTGCTGACAGCTTATAAATTTTATTAGCTGTCAGTACTGGGATTCGAACCAGTGACCTCCGTAACCAAACCCGAACATTGACCACTTACCACGCAGCCGGCTCTTTTTACAATATTATCGTTATTTGTTTACATGGTAACAATTCGTTTTTCATTTCAAGCAAGAAGCATTTGATTATTTTTTAGACATGAAATAGTTTCTCCCGTCTTCAATTAAAGCTTTTTTCTCAAAGTGGAATTCAGCTCCCGGAGTTGGATTAGATAAATTATTAAATAAATTGAAAACAATTCATGATGTTATCATGAATCAGGTCAGAACGTATACAAATATGTATCGTTAAGGAAGCGAAATGTGAAAAAAGCGAATTAATATACCCATAGTCTGACTTTGCTCAAATATGTATTTTTATTATTAAAATATATATGATGTCAAAATTATCAAATAAAAAATAAATCATCATTATAACTGTGATTTTGGAAGCTTTCTAAAGTATCATAACAGAAATTTAAAAATGACCAACATTTTTATTAGAAAATTTAAATTAACTTTGATTATTCCACGTATTGTGTAACTAACTGTGACACGTGTTTCGCCTCTTTCAGAGGCATCTTCAGACTTACTTAATAGTTTGTAATGTTTAACGTCATTAGTAGTATGATTAAATTTGTTTGCATTTTATAATCCCCTCTTTGCTTCCATTAAAAAGGAAAAATCCCATTCTGATTGTTTACAACTCATTAGTAAAATTAGTATCATTATCTGTTTGCTTTATTTCGATTCTACACCCCCCTCCTTGCTCCTCTTAAAAGGAAAAAAAACCCAATCCATTTTGTAATTTTATAATTTTAAAATGTTAGAATCAATCTTGCTTCATTACTTAAGCAAACTTTGCGATAGTAAGTCTGAAGATGCCTCTGAAAGAGGCGAAACACGTGTCACAGTTAGTAATACAATACGTGGAATAATCAAAGTTAATTTAAATTTTCTATTAAAATGAACTTCCACAAAGTTACCGCCGAAACCATCGAAAGTATTAACATTTTTATTTACTATGTCACCATATAGTGCACTTATATCAACTGAACGCATCGTTATCACTATATTCTGTAAAAATTTGTTCAAGTGATTCATGGTAGTCAAAAATATATTTCGTTGAAATTGCTTTTTCCTTCACTTAATAAAATGATGGTCACAACACTTCATACAACTCTAACGCCCACAAGATGTGGATACAGCCTTTCCAGATAAAACAACTAACTTATTTATACAAAGCAGGTAAAGACTTCAAATATTATTAAAATCAACATATAAGGCAGCTCTCTACTGTAATTTTCATATTTAAAAAAATTATTGCATTTTTTAATCCCTTAAGTGCACTATTGTAAAATTATGCCCCGGAAATATTTCGGGAAATACCAAAAATAAAGCTTCAAAGAGACCGACTACAAAAGACATTATCCTGGAGATTGGACCGTGCTATTAGTTGTCCAGATGGTATTATCCTGGCTAATGGAGCGCAAGACGTTAAAAGCGGTATAATAATAAGAAGCTTCGTGGAGCAGTGGAAAATATAACATAACTTTTTATTTACTTTTATACGCCGTATAAGTTATTGTGCGCAGTTTTATATTTATTGTTGACTCACTATTAAAAACACAGAGTACTTTTATATAATTATAAATGATGTTTATTTACATGGCTTCATAAATATTACAATAATTAATGAAAAAGCGCGAAAGAGCTGGGAGGAATTTAAATATGTATAATAAAACATTATATTGTGATATAACAACCTAAACATCATTCTACTTTTTCTGAGAATATTAAATTTGCCGTTGTTTGCTCATTTCAAGCTCACTTACAAAACTCTTTTTACTTTACCTGTAATATTATAAACAAACAATTCGAAATCGATTTAAAGAATGTGTATAGAAAAACAAATACTTTTTGTACTTGTTAAAAATTAAACAAATTTAAACAGATAATTATAAAAGGTTGTGGAGTAAAATTGGTTTTAAAAATATCAATACTTTTGTCAAGGTATATTTGGATAATTCACAAACACATAAATTAAATGATGCTTTCCTTCATACCTGTAATACTGAATCAATTTTTTAAAAGTAAAAATAACGTTACAGACCATCGGAATTTTCATAATTCTTCATAATTTTGAAAGGGTGCGATTGAATTTGAATGTATAAAAAGAACATAATACAAGTACAAATGAAAAGTCTGATAAATTGGATTTTTTTATTCGTTACTGACCAACGTTATTAAGTATAAAACTATATCAACTTATTTCAGAACTAACACCCTACTGGTTTTAAAATATAAGACATGTGACAGCCGTCTGCGCAATCTTTTCTATAAATACTAAATTTTAAGTTGCCATTTTCAAAAAAAAAACCATTTCAAAATATAAACAATTGAATCACAATAAACAGATGTCAACTTAACATATAAATGTGCATCATTCGAAAAAGAGAAGTAGTGGTATGCTGTGCGTAACAGACAGAAATATTATTTCCTAATAATTTGTCAGTTAGCTTTATGATGAAATAATAATTATGTATTCAGCACACTTGCCTGAGATCCCCATTCAAGATCTTTGAGTGATGATATTAACATTCTGACTTCTGCTTTAAGCAGTTTGACACAAGATGGGATGCGGGAATGGGGATGGGGTCTTGAATGACGCGATGTTAGGGCCCCCGTGGGGGTTGTTTGGGCCTCTAACTGTTACGGCCGTCCGATTGCTTTGCGATGAGAGGAAATTCGCCTACGCATAGTTTTGTTTATGATAATTGAGTTATCTACATTTTTTCATTTCCAAGTTTGTATTCCTAGATCAAATTAGAATATCATTGCAATTTCTGACACATATATTATCTATGACAGCTTCCGTTATACATATTAGTACATGTTTAGCCATTTACATTGATTAGTTTATGATTTGCCGCATGTGTGGTCGAGTGATCAACATTGTTGGCTACCGCTACGGAGGTCACGGTTACGAATCCCAGTACGGGTAGATTTTATAAATTGGTTTTTCAATCGATTTATGAATTTATGTTCAAAGGTATGGGATGTATGTGATGTCTTGAATTCCCCCTCCCACCCATCTTATCCTATGAACGGGGCGTATCGAGAGCGATTAGCTAACCACTAGCTAACCACTTGCTCTAGCCCTTTCCTTCTATTCCCTACTCTCTTTGGAAAAAGAGAAGTTGAGCAACTGAGTAACAAGCAGTTCTCGTAGAAACACTTCTGTTGAGATAAACTCGATTAGGAGTCCATATGCTTCACATTGGGACCGGACATGGTAAAAAAAAATGTTTACGATAATCTGCATATTGTTGCATATTATAAGTGTATTAACTAACAATCGTTTGCCTATTAATGTATTGCATATAATTACATAGGAGTGATAAAATGTTTTGAGATTAAGCGAGTCCCTTATTAAAGCATTGGCAGACCACCGTTAATATAATGTTTTTCCACCAATAATTACTTGAACTGACAATCTTCGTCAGTTTAAAATGCATGTCATGTCACATATATGTACTTCCTTATTAATCGTTAACTATTTTATATTCCTTGTAAATTCTTCAGTTAAAGTATAATTTAAAAAAAAAACTCTTAAGTCCTGAAAGTATTCTATACCATAACAAGAATTTTTGACTGATATTTAAAATACGAGTAAATAGCTGGCAGGTACCAAGCTTCAACTGAAAAATGTGAAAGAAGCAAATAGACCTCAACAAATACGACGGACAATGCATTATTATAATACATATAAAACAGATCCTAATGATAAAAACGATTTGCATTCTTGATCTATTAATCACTTTCATATAAAAAATAGCTCTAGCTGATTATAAAGCTTAATTTTTATCCGATGGTTTTTTTAACACTATAAGATAAAACAATAGTATATGTTGTATTTTTCATTCAAGTCAGCGTACATACAAACTGAAATTTAATTTGTATAGTTGAACTTATCATTTGAACATTTAAATTAAAATATTTACTGCTGTCACTCCACGTTCGTAATACCATTCATACATTGCCTACATTTACCTACCTTGTACGAAAACGCTTTGAAAAAATACTTTAGTCCAAGCTTGCGACATCAAATGGCTATTTTTAAAATCTACCAAGGGATTGAATGCCAATCTCGGTATACTAGAATATTCAATGATTGTTGTGAAATACCTGAATTGGATTTGCAGGTAAAATGGCAATATTGCTTTGTAGACAATTATGATTCAGGCACGGTTCTCAAATTAACTTTATACATATTTAAATTTAGTTAAAAATTTAAAGTATTAATTTTGCAAGTAAATATTTGACACATTAAACTAAACATCTTATTATAAAATACATTCTAAATTTTAAAATATAAATAAGCACGTCAAATTATTGACTTAATACCAGATTAAATAAAAAAATCTTTAATTCATACTTTGTATTAATAATTTCAAATAAAAATGTTATTCCATGCACTGTATAGATAGATACGTGTACCACATGTTTTGTTTATTTGTCAACCAAATATCGTCAAACTAAATATAAATTTAAACGTACCCTATATAAAACCTATTATTTACTGTGCGTAATTACGTGTTGAGAAGCCTATTAACACATTTTAATGAATACACATAATATATGTTAAAAATATATTTAGCAAATCCTTTAATAAAATGTATTTGTTTATATTATATATCTGCTTGAGAATCATCAAGAACTACTTTAAAAGCTTGTAAAAAAATAGATCAACACTAATTTTTAATTTTATACTAGAAATAGGTTTCTACTAAAAAATTGTCGAAATCACTAAATATTTTTAAAAAAAATTGTCTATATTCCTTAATTGTATAATTTTGACAGAATCTACCAGCCTTCAAACTACATAATATATTTTAATATTATTCATTTGAAAAATATCCATTATATATCGTTGTCATGTAAGTACCGACTTAATGTTCAATTAATTAAGTCAAAATTAGATATTGCTGTTTTTTTTCATTTAATTATATTTTAAAAGTTATGAAAATTTCTCTGGACGAAACTATTTATGTTGGAAGTGATATATATAGTTTTTTTTAAACTAATTTTAGGAAACATATGGTTTTATAATATATAATATTAATTAAACGTTTTACGGCGCTTTACTATTTTTTTTTATATTTCATCCAATTGAAGCAACGAAAACATTGATTTATTTATTCTTAAATAATTATATAAAAGTGCTAGCAATACACACGGTTCTAATAAAAATTCCTACCCATGCTATCAACCCTTAGTGGAAGTGCTTTTCTCTGGTCAGTGACCAGTGGTAAAATTCTCAGTTAACGCTTCAGGGCGTAGCTGATTCAAATAACAGTTTATGGTTTCATTTAGCGAAAAACAATTTGGAGGTTATGTACGATTGTTAAATAAACGTATGTCAACACGATTCCCCAGTGAAAATTTCGACAATGTACACTAGACAGAGTTATTGCTCGTATTATTGAAAACATAAACCACGTTGAGAATAATTACATACGACACAATAAAATGCACAAGTATTTATAAAAGTAGTAGTTTATGGATGCGGTAACGAAAGTTATAGGTATAATTAATGTGTTGATGGGATTAAGATTATCATTATAATAACAATACAAATTATAGATTTTTATGTGATAGAAATGGAAGAACTTTTCATGAAGTAGCTTTTAAATTTAGTAAAGAATTAATTACCACGAAAAACAAGATTTAAAGATTTACTTGAATTTGGAAAAGGTAAACAGATATATAAGGTGCATTTAAAAAATATATTTTTCAATATATGGTGATATAATCAGCAATGTTCCCGCACACGCGCACACCTCCCTAAATGTGCCCGCACACATTTTTCTATCTCCGCACAAGGCTGCACACAGAAATATTATAAAAATAAGTTTGTTTCACCATATTTTTATATTTGAGCACATTTTTTATTTCGTTGAAAATTTACTGCTCACAGAAGTTGATGGTACACATACACAATAGAAACATTAGTGGGAACGTTGAAAATCAGTATTTAGGAAAACCGCTTATATTTGACGGACATAATCATTAAAAATTGCTTTGGGAACTTAGAACTAATTATAGCAAATTTTCAAAAGAAATACTATATGAAACTTTAGAAGTGAATATTTGAATGGTTTCAATTTCCATTAACGATTCGCAAGTGTTATCATTTATACAATATTATAGATCGCGTATGTATCTCTTTTTTACCAATGCTTGTCAATAAGCATTAAAAAAACACTTGGCTTTTAACTATTATTTTATTTTATATGTTAACATATCCAGTATATTTACAGATATAATAAAAACAGTGGACTGGACATAGGGAGAGGCCAAGATACAAACATTGATATTACTGTCAAAGCTTCAACAATGATAAAATTACTCCCATTGTGATTTATCGTACCTGATTTAAGTAGTAAATTTGTAATTAGTACTATCGATGCTTTTATCATCTTGTATCATCATGCGACCAGAAAAAAACGGCAAAACCATAACTTTTATTTTATAACTTATAACTTAGGAATTAGAATATATTTTAAATGTATTCCATGAACGTTGTGATGTTATGCGTGATGAAGCAAAATACTTATCACATTTGAATAACAATGTTATCAAATTTGATTTTATATTAAAAATAACTTCCACAAAGATACCCCAAAATCCATCGAAAAAATAGTGGTAATTTGAATCAAATATTTCAATAAAGAGTCGTCTAGCTATGAGACATTAAAATTAACAATCAAAATTGTCGCCAAGGTATCCCAAATTCAATATTGTCTACTATTTGCTCACCTTTATTGATATTGCGACCGCCTCCCGATGTCGTTTGATTCGCTTAACTGCCCCAACAATGGCTGTTATTGCCTGCAAAAGTCGTTTGCTGAAACTATTCGCAACTACAAAGATAATCAAAATACCACCTCGAATTTAGTAGCCAAGTTTATACGTGTACTACCTATAAAAATACTGGGGATGTTCATTTATTGATAAGACGCAGCACTTTAGTTTTATTTGAATGCATACTAAAATAAGGCAAACAAAGATATAAGGAAAATTAATTAATTTTATACGTGCGTGTGTCACCGCAAAAAATATTCTATTTCAACTAAAAATTCTTTCTTAAAGTTTGTTAAATGTCTCCTGCATTGTTTTGTGTTTGGAGTAATATATTTATGTATCGTAGACAGTACTCTATTGTCTGACAAAACACACTAACTCATCAACAAAAAAAAAATCTCTGTTACCAAACATTTTACTCAAAAAAAAGTATTTCTAACAATTCACATTCCGTTTTGATATTATTTTATTAATTAACATTTAAATTAAATTTTCACCAAAGTAACAAGGTTTTGAGTACTTGTTACAGTTACACATAAAGTGTTCATTAATCAATGATTAAATAAAATAGTTTGTGTTTACATTATCCATTTAAACTCGTTACAGTATACTGTGTTATGCTGTGTTTTACTGTAATCTGACATTTTATATAACTTAAAAACTATAAACACCCATACCTTCGTACATAAATTGATAAATCGATTGAAATAGTTCTGTTTGCACTGGGACTTGCACCCATGAGATCCGTCACGGAAACCAACGACGTTCAACACAACGCCACGTATCCGGTATAGATAAAAGATATACACAACAATTAAACATGATTATTGGATTTAAGTTTTGTGTTGTGGTAAGAAAGGCCGTCCACCAAAAAACAAAATTAACACAAATTCGTATAAAATTGAAATGTTTTTTTCCAGTTTCGTTACTCAATCGTATTGTTCGTTTATATTCGTAAAGAATTAGTTTGAGTTACACAGTTAAGCAATGATAATACGTATTAGCGATCACAAGGGTCCGAACTCGGACCCTTATCGCGTATTCGAACCGCAACCCCGGCTCGGCATTAGTCAACCTGTCCGATGAAATAGTCAGTTTGTTTTTGAATAGGATTAAAATAGGGGTTGCTGAAAAAATGGGTCGGCCTGGACTATGTCCAGCAATACCAGTTATCGAAAACCTTGTTTTGGAGATGCGACTGTTATTTTGGTAATGCTTAACTCTTTTTACACGTATAAAAAAAACTAACATATACTATTTTAAGATGTAAGACATTGTTCCAATCCTAAAGGATGTGATCATCATTTTTAATCATATTGGCGCATTAACATTTTTGACTATATACTAACCGTCAAGCTAGAAGAGATTGGTAGGGAAATGATCATAGCCAGTTATGAATTAGCTGTTCCAGAAATAAGTATTCAAATATTTGTTGTAAACTATTATAAAAATTACCGTCTGAATATCGAAAAGTTCTTATAAAAAAATTCTCGTTTATTTAATTAGCTGCCGTAAAGGTGTAGTTTTTTAAGTTATGTAGTCTGAATCAAAAATTGACGGTATCTTTTTTTCTATAACTTGGATAATTTTACACAATTTTGTTGTATATAAAAATAAAAATAAAAATGTTTCCCGTCTCTGATTTTACAGTTTTCCTAGTAAGAACAATAAATCGTATGCGCCTTCACCTGACTGTTCCACTCCTTCCGTTTTTACAATACTAAAGGGATTAGTTTTTTCTTCATTTGTGTATTTTGTTTACATAATGCTACAGGACAAGCAGTAGTTATTATATGCATTTAAATATAATATCTTTATTGTTTATCTTTCTCAGAATTTAAAAACCAATACATTTAGACAGTAATATTGTCTCATTCACATTGTCTAAGTAGTAAAATATTTTTTAAATGTAAGTTAATTTATCTTAATATTTTTCGTAGTAACGTTAAAAATATATATTATTAGAATGGTAACATAATCATGTTTGCGAGTATATGTATAATTAATTTATTTGCATAACGATTTGAATATAATCAACCACGACGAATGGAAATATAATATTTAATTGTTTAACTGATAAAATTTAAAAATGAAACATTACAAGTTTGTAGATTTTTTTTATTGAGTTTCGTTCAAATAACTGAAAGATATTAAATGTTTGCTTTTGTATTTATGTTATAATTATTTTTAATTTTAGCTGTCTTCTTTGTTGAATAGTTTCATATTAATATTGGCGTATTGTTTTACTAATGTGATAAAAAATATATAATATTTTTACAGAATATAAAATATAGCTATATAAAAAAATAAACTTTCATACGTTATTATCTCTAGTTTGAGAGTTGTCATAAATTATTCATTGACAATAATTTTTCTTATAATATTTGCTTTACTAACTCGAGAACAGATGCTTGCGTCGGATAATGGGAGTGAGGTGGTTTGATTTTTTGAGGAATTCAAAAATAAGGGAGCGTGCAAGACAGCGTCCCGTCACGTCAATGGTTATGGAGAGACGTTGGAGCTGGCTGGGTCACGTGCTGCGGATGCCTCCGGAAAGTCTCAATCCTGCCTGCCTCTTCTTTCAACCGGTGGGATTCCGGCATCCTGGACGTCCGTTGGGTACTATCCATAGGATGTACTCGGCGGAACTGAGGGATGCTGGCATGTCATGGGAGAAAGCAAAGCTATTGGCGGGAGACAGGGAAACATGGAGGTGCCGCGTGGCGGCCATATGCTCCACATAGGGAGCGAACATGGCCAAAGAAGAAGAAGATGAAAAATGTATTATATTTTTACAGAATATAAGATAATAGCTGTATAACAAATAAACTTTCGTAAGATTTTATCTATAATTTGAGAGTTGTTTTAAGTTATTCATTGACAAGAATTTTTCATATAATATTTTTAGTACCAGTTTCTAGATGTATTACAAAAAACGCATTTCTTATTTAAAAATCAAATATAAATATTTTGCAAAATCATTGTTTTTGCATGTCCCAGAATTATTGTAATTCATCAACACGAGTTTTTTCTTTAGTGGTAATTTTCTTTTATTTATTTCGTTCCAAATTTGATGTCGTCGGTTACTAAATACAACAATAGCACTCGTTGCGGTCACCGCTCTCCAAAATGATCACACCTTAGGACCCTTTAAACTCACCCTTTTAACATAGGTGTGGTACGTAGGTTTGCCATCCTCCTTCACAAGCAGCCGTATTTAAAAGGATAATCTGTAACGAAGTGCCAGGCCCTGTTGAGATTTGTTTCAAATCCCATATCTGCTTGCCAATCCATCAAGATGGTGTATAAACGTCTACCCGCATTAAATACACGCATTATTTGGCTGGCTTGTTTCAGAAATTATTTTATTTGTTTGGTAAATAATTTATGTTCACGTTGTACATAATTGAAATTGCATTTTTAATTTAACTTACTAACATTTTTTTATTCAAGATGTAATAGTGTATCTGAAATTTCTTCCTTTAATCAAACTTCATTGCTAAAAAATAATTAATGTTTGTGTCGATAATAAACATAAATTTATTTCTGTAAAGTATTTAACTTATAACTTATCTGTTGAAAATTACAGAAAACGAAACAAGGTGACACCCATAAACTTAAATATATCATATATTTTTTTAAATAGTAAAATAATGTAATAATATTTAATCAGGTTTATTTTATGATGAGGTAGAATAAAGAAAAGCATTTAGTTCTAAACTTTTTTCATTAGTTGATAGGTGGGTAGTTCTGATGAAGGCATTCGTCGAAATAGCTATCAACTAATTTTGAAAAATTTTGTATAACATAATACTTTGCTATTTTTTACCGTATTATAATGGATTCTACCAAATAAATGCCAATTCAATTCATTAATTGTGGGAATTTATTTGTGACTTGTTATTTGAAACCTATCTGTATCAAATTACAGCACAATAAAAAAACAATAACAATTATTGATTTTATATAATAAATTATATCTTGTAATATCTTTTAGCTACGATGAGTAGAAGCGTTAAAAAGTCTCACATTTTTTCTTCTGGTGAGAAGTAAAGCGTTGAAAGACCATAACTTCGCTGAATGTATTAGGTGTAACAAATTTCACAAGAGCTGACGGTTAGCGATTGGAGCAAAAATACGGAGAAATGCGTGGAGTGGAAGAGGATTATTGAAGCGGCCAAAGTCCATGCCAACTATAGTGAAGAAATAGAAGAAGATAAAATTAGCAGTAAATAATTTGAAATTAAATAAATATCAATGAATAAATGGTCGTGGATAAATTAATTATTTCTGTATTTGCCAGTAAAAGGAAAAACCATTATAAAATTAACATAACATTGCTGATACGTCTGTTATGAAATATGATTTAAAAAAGCAAAAAAAAAATAATACACTATACAATTTTCACATTATGAATTTTCACATTAAAATGCACTTATTTTATTTTGCCGAGCTGATGTACATAGCAACTATGAATAATTTTCATCCCAATGAGCTCTCTAACCGAAATGAAAAACGAAGCGCTTTGAACCTTTTGCTTTTATTTATAACTCGCATATTCGAGTGGAGGCTCCGTCATAATCCATTTCCTTTTTTAATGGATTTAAGTGAGCGTCTACTCATATCTGCGACCGGGTCGAATCAAATATTTAAAACTCAAAAATACTGCATTCTCTCGCAGCTTTGAAAACAATTTATTATTTTATACTGTCCATTATTCTTCCCTAAACAAAAATGCAGAAACAAAAAAAACATTGAAACATTTCGCATTTAAACTATCCTTGACAAAATAAAGCTATCGTCGTTTTGCTTTTAAAATGTTTTTTTTATTGACCGAAAAATAAAGTAAAAATTAATCGAATGATGAAAATAACCAAAACATATATCACCTTATAACTCTTGAATATAAATAAATAGGTAAAAAAAGTGGGAGTCGGCTTGTAAGGTTCGTAGGCTCTCGACATCGTTTGCAGTTTTGTGGGCTCAAATTCAGCGACGGAAATTTATTTCACACATTCTTTTTTTCAATAACATCTGTATTATTTAATATATTCTTTCCGAATCTGACTGTAGCGAATACGGCGTAGAGTGAATAGAGCGCGATTAGCTAACGAGTAGTTCTTTTTTAGTTCCAAGAATAAGGTTTAGCTAATGACTAGCAAAGGCGGACATGGTTAAAAAAAATAGTTTCAGAAAGTTCATTGTCTTTACGGCAAATTTATTTTATTACCGAATTTTAGTTATAATATAAACGTGTTACTAGAACTTTTGTGAAAACAAAAATCAAATTTTAGATAAATGAATGAATTTAAAGTTAATGCGATGTTTGTTTTAGTTCTATAATTTTTTTAGCGTTAAAAAAATAAGTAGTAAATAAATTAACATGGCTTTAAAAGCGCACACAAAACGAGTTACTATTTTCAAACTTATTTAATAAAAAATGAAGTTGATATGTTTTGATGTAAATTTCCTACAATATAAGTTTTTAGGGGAACATTGGCGTACGAATTTCTTTTGTTGTACTAAAAGCTCCCCTCGATCATGTACGGAGCAAATCCTTTGTGCCGATTGAGATTTTATACCACGCGGCTAACAAGTGCGCAACTGGAATTTGATATGTCGGTCACATTTTTGATGGAGTCGACACCCCTCTGCTGCCGGCCAGATAAAATATTCTACCCCATTTGTGTATTTATTTATGCAATTATAAAAGAGATTACGCTGGTGCTTACTTGGAACTCGTTTTCACTTCATTTAAAAATCTTTTTAAAAACGTTTTGGTTTTCGCGGTAAAAGAGTACAACCCAAAAAAGTACGTTATGACAAGATTCTTATTTTTTTTCGTTGAAGACGTAATAAAATACATACAATTAAATTTGAAGATATTTTATTACATATCTTTGATAGATTCGGCGGTAATATTGTGGACGTTTATTTTTAATATAAAAAATAATTTGATATCTTTGTTATTCCAAGTTTGTGCTACAAATTGTAAGATGTGTTTCACCTCTTTGAGAAGCATCGTCAGACTATCGCAGCGCTTACAAATAAACAAAAAGTTGATTCAAGTCTTATGTTGGAAATTACAAAATAAAAGTCAGGGTTTGTCCATTTCTAATGGGCGCAAGGAAGGGGTAACGGTAAGATAAAAACTTTGATAGTACTAATTAAAAACTAATTACTTTCATTATGTGTGGAAAACCCAATGGAAATAAATTCAACAATAGCACGTGAAACACGTGTCACAAGTTGTAGCACAAAAAGTGGAATAAAAAAGTTATCCAATTTAATTTAATATTAAAAATAAACAATCATAATGTTACCGCCGACTCTGTCAAAGATATGTAATACAATATCTTCACATTAATTAAGAGTTGTCGGAATTTTTCAGCGCAGTTTTTTTAAAATTTGAAACCTTAAGAAATTACACTGAATGAAGTCAAAGAGTTAAAAAGTTAAAACAGACAAAATTACTATATTGTTTGTTACATTGAATTGCAATATTAATATTGTCTATGAATTATGAAGTCTTCCTTATTTATTCGAAATTACAAAAATATAAGTATGTTATGTTAGTCTAATGATTTAAATTTAATTTATTCCTTCCATTGTAATCAAACTTTTGCCTGGGTACTGTAGTAAGTTGAAGTCATTGCTTTTTATTGTGAATAATACATAAAATTAATTTGCTAATAAATAATGAAAGCAACTTCAGAAGATAGACCAACGTTAAGTACTACATAACCTTGCAAATTATGGTAAGAATAAAGCTACCAATTTATTTGACCTATTCTATTATACTTCAAAACGATATGTCTTTTCACCTAATCTCTGAGAACTGACATAATGAGGTTGACTGACATCGAGAAGGTATCTTATCTTACTGTTACCCACGTTTCCTCCATAAGAAGTAACAACAAAAATAATCGTTGAAAGTATATGAATATAATATGATGTATTTAATATCAACTCACCAATAGATTTGTCATATATTAGGTTTAGCTGCCAAAATAATATAAATATTAAGAAGATGTAATATACACGTAAAAAAATAATAGATTTATTTAATATTCATTTTCATTATCTTATCTATCATATAAACTAATTTTACATGTGATTGTAACACTTAGCTTTTTTTCCCGTGCTTATATTCTTCATCAAATATAAATTGGGGAAGCATTAAAAGTGTCTAATACAGTATTTTAAAAAAAAATGGTTTGAGGTTTCAACTTCTTTGAGGAACCAATGTTTTTTTTATCATTATTTTTTGCAACGAAGAAAAAAAATATTTATTAAAAATCGAAACAAAATTGATTTATAAGGTTATTTGAAAAGTAAATATTTACTGAGGTCAGGTTATATGTACATAAATAGCTATAAACAATCTTTTATGAATGGGCTTGAAACGAACGACAAAGTTAAAAAAACACTGATACCAAAGCAATCAATACATGTTAAAAAATCTTGAAAACATTACAATTAGACGTAATTTATATTAACACTTTATTTACTCGCACTTTTATTATTGTATAAAAATATTATACAAATAGAAATCTTAAATAAAAAAGAGTATTAATTTCTTATTGTAATTATTTATTAAACATTCTACAAATTATCTTATCTACGCTATCATGTAAAGATAGTATGAATTTCCTATTTTTGTAGCCTAATCCATTTCAACCTGACACATGAAAAA
The DNA here is from genome assembly GCA_030503985.1 of Himalopsyche tibetana. NCBI lineage: Eukaryota > Metazoa > Arthropoda > Insecta > Trichoptera > Rhyacophilidae > Himalopsyche > Himalopsyche tibetana. The sequence continues at coordinate 13,173,358 of JAPJYX010000024.1, forward strand.
ACTAGAGCCTACTTACTTACACTGCTACTTGTTATAGGGGATGGCCAAACAATTAGGGGATAATTTTTGTAACAGTTGGACTCATATGCCCCCTACACCCTGAATTAATATTTTCAGTGGCGGCGCTTTATTCAATGGCCACTAGAATATAGTGCTTATATTATTAAAAATAAACTATTATCATTTTATGAAAATATTTTCGTCTAAAGTTGAGTATCGAAAATATTATGACAAACATGTAAAATTTTGTTTCAAAATTTAACTGATACCCATTAGCAAACTGATACTTTTTATTTGATAAAATGATATCATATAAACTATATATAGCTTTTTTTTAATATATCTCATAATATATTAAGATTATCTCATAACAATTATTGGTTGGGTATCTTGTACCAACGCTTGAATGCGAAAATGTCTCCTGTCAATTGTGTTATTTAAAATATTATTGATAAGGCACAACTGTTTTTTTTTAACTGTCCAAATGTAGAACATAACTACTCCTAATGGATTTCATCTCAACATAAGAGTTTCTACGAGAACTGCTTGTAATTAAGTTGCTCAATCTCTCATGTTTTTCAAAAAGAGAGTAAGGATATAAGGATACGGCGGGGACAAGACTGGGTTAATTTCTCTACCTACGCTCAGTTTTTTATCATAAGAAAGTTGGAAGGGGGGAATTTAAGATATCACATACATCCATGCCTTTGAACAGAAATTCATAAATCGATTGAAAAATCAATCTATAAAATATGTTTGAACTGCGATTCAAACTCGTGACCTCCGTACTTTTAGCCAACGACGTTGACGACTCGACCACACTGGTTTACATATAAAAAATATGGAAGGATTAACAGCTGACATAGTTTATTTAATTAATTATTTAATGTACCCATTAGATGATGTTGAAAACTGTTATAATATATGGCTTAAGTTAATTCTCAAATACAAAAAATGCAATTCAATGAATTGAAAACCAATTACACCAAACGGAAAAATAAATTGCTCAACTAATTTTTTGTTCATTGAAATAACCTCAAAAAAAAGTTCTTCTACCACTGGGGAACTATGTAAATATCATCTATCATATCTGTCTACGGGAGACACTAACTGGTGCATAAAAATGCAGCAACAAAACGAACGCGAGGGCGCATTGTTGATGCACTATTGTTGCATAAACTTATTTAGTCCCTAACTAGCTGCATATACACTTGCCATTATACGACTGAGTGGCTCGATTGTTCCCTTACGTCATACAAAGTTGGCATATAAATTATCTTTACAATATTTTCGCATATATGATTTATTGGCGCTTTCGAAAGACCCACCATGAAAAATATTAATTATTTCCTCGTCAACACTTTTGTTTTATAACTGCGTCACAAATTTATCAATCAGAAAAAATACCTAAATGTTAATTTTCCGTCTAACGTCATTGATTTTGGTGACGGAGGTCTTGGGTTCGAATCACAGTACGGAAAGTTTATAAATTGATTTTTCAATCGATATATATTCGAAGGCATGAATGTATGTGATGTCTTGAATTCCCTCTTCTCATCTATCCTATCCTAAAAACGGAGCGTAGCGATAACGACAAGCTTACTATTAATCTTGTTCTAGTTATATCTTTTTATTCCTACTCTCTTTGAAAAAAAGAGGAGTTGATCAACTGAGTAACAAGAAGTCTCTTTAAAAACACTTACATTGAAGCAAGCTTTGTTAGAAGTCTTTATTTTTGCATGGTAAAATGTACGTAAATGAATGAAAACAACGAAATATAAAAAATAGTTTCATACAAAACCGTGATTTTGGTGTAGGTTCGTTACTTCATAATATTGTTAAAATTGCTATAGGATACTACACATATGACCTTTTTATAGTAACTTTTTGTTTCATTGGATTCGTTGAATCTTATTTTATGATTTTTAGATGTAGTTGGTGGATATCTTTTTAATGTTTACTTTACGCTATGTTTTAATTTAGAACATATAATATTCAATTATAAGTGTATAAATTAAATTAGTATTGTTGATAGATTAAACCTTGATAACGTTGCAGAAACTCTTTTTCATTATAAACGATTAGCTACACCTAGCTACCAAAATGGTCAACTTAAATAACCATGTAGTAATTTGTCAAACATAAATTATAAATAACGGTTTATTGAGATCCTATTTTTGACATTAATTAAATATTGCATCGTCAAAATAGAGATCGTTTAATTAATAATACTATTTTAAAATATATATCGAAAAAAATAATTAGCACTTCATGAAAGAATCTAACATTATTTTTTTAAGCACGATTGATTGGCATTGCGTTAAAAAAGGGCCATATGGCCTACTTAGAGCACTGTTCCCGTAAATAATAAAGTGCGGTACTGAATATAATAAAGTGGCGCCATTATCTGTTTGGATCATCGCAAACAGGGTGGCCCTGTGACGACTCCTGGCCATACAAATTGAAATGTATGTTCGGAATAAACCAAAAATATGCGTGACAAATATCTTGATAATTCTGCATAATACTTTATAGGGAAATTTTCTTCAAATGATATAAAGGTTTTTTAACAGTTTTGCTTTCATTTTGAGTATGATTTTATATCAGAGTCGCCTCTTTTATTTCAGTTCCATCCTACGATATTTAAATTCCATTAAGATTATTGGTTGTTAAGCAGTGTCTAAGAAGTGGCATTCGAAGAGTTACCACAAAAACATAGAGTATAGCAATCTTACGTGACATTCTCAAGAAGAGTTCAATCCCCGTCAGACGTTTTTCACTACAGTGGAAACGTCAAATAACTGTTTGTAGAGTGTGATATTACAATAATAATTACACATACATCAAATTAAAAAGAAGTAAAAAAACATTGAATCTCTATTCTAATTTGAAATATAAAAATCTCATACGAATGTCGTTGAAATAAAATAAAAAACATTCAATATTTTACTCAATTAGAAATTAAGTTTAAATTAGAAGCTTAAAGTTGGTGACAACTGAATCAAACACAAATAAAATCAATCTGAATGATCATTCAATGCAAAATATGGTAATTATTTGTGTGAGTATTGAATAAAATAAGCTCAAAAGAGAAAATTTTACTTCATTTGTATTGTTTATATGTACTTAACTTTGTATGAAATAATAATTTCTACGTTGATTGTTAAGATCAGGAATATCTTTTCTGCTCAATTTATATGCGTATATTTTTATTAATTTTATACAATAATTATTCTTCGCAATCATCTTTACCCTAGAGCAGTGGCTTCCAACCTATATGTTACTGCGCCTCCCTTTGAAGAAAATAAGATTATCGCGCCTCCCCATCCTATATTTCATATAGTAATAAAGACACGTTTTAAAGGGGAAATAAATATTTTGGACTTTTCGCGCCTCCCTTTGCAATAGCTCACGCCTCCCCAGGGAGGCGCGCCTCCCAGTTTGGAAATCGCTGCCCTAGAGCCTAGATTCTAATCCCCATACACGCTCTCTGTAAATTCCATGTGTGTATGGCTGAATCGAAACTTCGCGGATATTTGATTCGGCTGGCATGTGTTCATTTTTTTAACATGATCTATATAAATCTGTTCAAGGCATATGCGTGATTATATTACAATGTATGATAGTAATGTGTGTAACGTGAAGTGTGCTTAGAAAAAATAAAATAAAAATGATCGGCAAATGATGTTTTGTCTACTTATATAAATATGTATGTAAAATCAAAATATAGCCAATATGATAAGCTATTCTTCAAATAAAGCTTGTGGGTGTATTTCCACCTTTACACGTGTAAGTTATATTTAGTGTCTCTATAGGTTAGAAAAATCTTGGCTAAAGCATGGCTACCAGCATTACAGATACGGATAACTAAGGCATCTTATCTGGGATTTCGGGATTCACAATTATTTTGGGATATGGGGCTTTCGGTATCCCGAGATTGATCACTGGAAAAAAGTGAAAAATTTAGATATTCCTAAATAATTGTCAACTCGAAGACTTTAAATGGTTGGGAATTTAGAGATCGCACAATTATTCAGAAACGTGAGAGCTTTTTTTTTAAGTTCCGTCCTTTCAGAGTTACGACTGCGAATCCAGCACAAAATTATTTTTTTACCGGATTAAACGGATTTTCACGTCTTATAGTGAATCCTCAAATCCCGGGATCGTAAAATTTGTCGGGATCCCAGGGCTGGAGGCCCTAAATACAACATCGTGTTATTCTGATTTCTCCTAATAAAGTTTTCTCGACTCTACATTGTCGTTAATTCCAAGTATTTTGCAAGCCTTGCTACACAATATTACCCGAGCTTAACAATCCAGTAATATCTTAGCATTTATTTAAATAAAAATCTTTTATTATGAGATCATCATGTCAATCATACATATTAAATGATTGATGTATTGTAATTGCTATTCAGAAAAGTCTAATTTTTAGATAGAGCCAAAAATCTCTAATACATAAGAGAACATCTTCTCTAATACTCGAACATCTACTTCCTAGAATAGTTGTTTATTTGAAACCTTATTTTCATATTATATAGTTTATTAAGTACGTTTACATTCATGGCAGTGCAAATTTTTTTAGACATGATCTTATGAAAATGCAACTTTATTTGTTGGTGTTAAACTTCACTGGCGATTTACAAAAACACTAGAAAAGATTCAACGCAGTGTTGTTTGAATATCATATAGCCAAAAATCAAATATTCACTCCATCATAAAAAAAAGAAAAACACTTTTTGTAGATAACACTGAAAACCTTGAATAAAATTTTATAATTGGCAATGAGGATCTCAAATTCAGTGCACAACGATTAAAAGCTCTACTTACACCAATTTTTGTCATTGTAAAGTGTAAGCCAATCTCATGTAAAGCTCCGGTTTTTAAGATAAATAATACTCTGGAATCTCTTTTTACACTATGGATACGTTTCACACGTGAACATAAATTATAAAATAAGAACCAAAAAAGTAAAATAATAAATTCAGGATATCAAAAAAACTCATTATTGTTTATCGCAACATTATTTCAATAAAAACAAATACTTAAAAAAACGAAACAAAAATTATTCACTGTCAGACTTATATCAGAGTAATATGTGTTTTAAATTTTTCTGAATTTACAGTAAGTAACAAACCTCTTTGCGCATAGTACTGAGTACTAAGTTATTGCAAAGAATGTATCAACGTGTTATTTTGAAAGAGTGTATTGTTATCTATGAGCTACAAAAAACAATAGCTTGCTTGATTTTAACACTCGTACTTTTTATTTGTGGCATTCAAAAATAAATATGTATATGTTTGTGTAAAATGTATTTTGACTAATTACGACGGACAGAGAATTATTTACTGAGGCATAAAATCATTTTTTTTGTGTATGTTGTTTGCTCTGTCAAAAATAAAATTAGGAGACATTTTAAGACAAAAAAAACTGCCACCAGTCATATCTCTGTTAGAGCAAATTGAGAAATATGTTATACGACACAGGTGGACAATATGATAATCCGCGTAAGTAAAAGGCTAGATGGGGTGCCCCCGGAGGCCTCATGCAAATGGCTTTACCTTGTAGGGCGCCATCGCGGCTAACATAACGACGGAAACGGAAAGCACCTTCTTGAAAGAGCCCATGATAAATTGTCACTTAGCGTCCACAGCGACATGCAGTATTTATTATACACGCGCGATGTTGAACGGAAAGTGTATGTGTGTGTGTGCAAGGATTCATTTCCACCTGCTATTGATTTAATAATATGATTCTGAACAAATATTATGTCCTTCTCCAAAATTCTTCCAATATGGAGCAAACGAACTCCAAATAGAATATATTTCAACAGAAGAGTTTGTAAGAGAACTGCCGGTTATTCAGTTACTCGACCTTTCTTGTTTTCAAAGTAGGGATAGAAGGATAAAGCTAGAGCATGACTAGTGGTTAGCTGATCACTCTCGATACGCCATGTTTCTTTTAGGATAGGATGGATGGAAGGGAGGAATTCAAGACATCACAGTGTTCTTAGCCAACGACGTTGACCACTCGACCACGTTGGTTTACATATTAACAATAGGGAAGTATTAACACATTTGAATTGAACGGAAACAATAAATAATGAATAATACATATATATTTTTATTTAAAATGTTTTTCCACGTAGTTACCGCCGAAATCATCAAAATCACAATATATTTATTTGTGTTTTTTTCCTTCAACAAATTAGTGAGTGATTCAACGATGTCATTATTTTAATTACACATTCTGCAAATTAATAGCGACATACATACATATAATAACTGTAGGAATAATAACAAAATAATACTTGCGTCACTACTGTAATGGTGTACTTTGGAAGAACACTAAAAGTAGGGATCATATCTCACTATATTTGCTTTTCATAATACGTTGTTAAGGGCGCAAATGTGTCGTGATCTGGGTAGGCGGGAAGATATGGGCGGCCAGATACATTTCTTCATTAGTAGCGAGACCCATGCGAACCCTTTGGTCCGTGATAATGGCACTAATGACGTCATAATGTGGGCGGCGGTCGACGCCCTTTACGTACACAATCGGCGTCATAACTAATGTAACATTTCTGTTCACCACTGCATTTTCTAACACGCGAAAAATCTCATCATGATACTTCAATAGTCTAGAATTTTCTGCCTAAATTTTATTTTTTTCCATGTCCGCTCCCAATGTGGAGTATATCTACTCCTAATGGAGTTTATCTCAACAGAAGTGTTTCTACGAGACCTGCTTGTTACTCAGTTGCTCAACCTCTCTTTTTTTTCAAAGAGAGTAGGAATAGAAGGATAGGGCTAGGACAGGACTAGTGGTGAGCTAATCGCTCTCGATACGCCCCGTTCATAGGATAGAATGGATGGGAGAGGGGAATTTAAGAGATCACATACATCCATGCCACACAGAAATTCATATATCGACTGAAAAATCAATTTATAAAACTGTCCGTACTGGGATTTGAACCCGTGCCTTCCGTAACCGAAGCCAACAACGTTGACCACTCGGCCACACAGGCGGCGTCAAATTTCAAAGGTAAATTTCATAACTACCATTTAATTTGTTTGAGCTAGCTTTGCGCATTGTGTTGGTTTTTATAAATTTCATAGATATTCAGAAATTTTCAGTTGATTTTTCAAACAAAATATAATTTTCTGTCGAAGACATAGATGCATATTATGTTTGCGCCCGCTGTTGTCTAGTTGGTTAGAGCTTGCTCTGCCGATCAAGTGGGTCTGGGTTCGATTCCCGGTAAGGTCAATGTCGAATTGGATTTTTTTCAATTTTTCAATTGAGATCTAAGACATGGGTGTTTGTGACGTCAATTTTCCTTGAGTTAATCTCATGTGACTTACAAAAAAAATCTCATCGAGTATATCTCGTATGATCTTTCAACTTAAAAACTTTCAAATATCTGACGCATTGGCGTAAGATGTTATGTCAAATATTTTTTCAATTAAAAAAAAATACAAATTCAAAATAATAAAAATGTTTGAAATTCCTCCCTCCCACCCATAATATCCTACAAACGAGGCATATCGAGAGCGATTAGTCAACCACTAGCCTTGTTTTCGGCCAATCTTTCTATTCCAACTCTCTTTTGAAAAAAAGAGGTTGAACAACTGAGTAACAAAAAGTTCTCGTAAAAACACTAATGTTGAGATAAAGCCCATTAGGAGTCGATATGCTTCGCATTTGGAGCGGATATAATAATAATAAAAACATTTGTACCCAGCCAATAATATTTTAAATAATAAAATGACGGGAGATATTTTCGTGTTTTTTCGTTGGTACAAGATACTCTACCAATAATTATTATTTGCAGAAAAGAATAGAAAAAGTTTATCAAATAAAAAAAAAAAAAAAGTTACGAAGTCATTGCAAAGTCTAGATATTGTTTTTCGTCAGAATGCAACCTGGCTCTCTCCGGATCACTGGACCTCACAATTTATCACCGGACACGGTGCGTTTAATGCCAAGTTACATCAATTTAAAATCAAACATAACCCACACTTCCCTTGTGGTGACAGTAATCAAGATTCAGAGCATATTCTCTGGAATTGTCCAATTATGTCCGTAGAAAGAGGGATATTGTTTTCATTATGTACAAATAACCATGATAGTCCTATCGGGCATCCAGATCTAGTTTCGTCTCCAGAAAAAGTTTACCTTTCCTGCCCTTCACTTTTCAATCCTTAATCACATATGTTTCTGAATAAAAAGTTGTTTTATTAGTGCCATTAACTATTATTCTTGCTTAATATTTTTTAATTATTTTTTTACTTGTATTTAACTAACCTTTATTAATATCTATATATTTTTAATTATTATTTATTGTTGCCTATCAAATTGTATCTAAAAAATGTATCTTAACTGTATCATTGAGGAGATATCATCTTCGGTGTGATGCAGAAAGGAAAGACAAGTTTATCGAATTGAAAAAAAAAGTTACAAAGTCATAAGCTCGAATTATACATAAGAACAGCCATAAAAACAGCAATTTTTAAAGGTTGGTTATACTATTTACCTTCCGCATAAATAATCTTTTATAACGTGATAGTATGTAGTTTTGTTATAACCTCAAAAAAAGTATAAATTCATGATAACACAAATAAGAAAAATACCAAGGAATCTTTGCCACGTAACATGGCTGGAGTCCAGCGATGGCTACCAATACGTTAACAAAGGGCTCGCTTAATATCAAATTAATTTATCAGTCATGTGCAATTATATGCAATACTTTTTAATTAGCAAACGATTGCTACTTAATACACTTAACATATGCAACAATATGCAGTTTCCCATAAACTCATCAATGTAAATGGCTATAAATGTACTACTGTGTATACTGGAAGCTCTCGTAGATATTATATGTCAGAAATTGCAGTTAGATACTAATTTGATATGAGAATATTGTTTTCTATTAATTTAACAAGGGGCTCGCCGGCCGTGGTAAAATATAACAAGGGGCTCGCGCAAGCCCCTCCGAGCCCCCTCCAGCCCACCTCTGGGCTGGACCAATAGAGCATTATGATCGATTTTATAATTAATTAATTGATAGTTATAATTCATATTATACAAATGTACCAGTGTGTCTCTCTCGTCCGAGAGATTAGCTCGAATCGTCGGTGTGGTTGCCTTACCGGAACTAGCTTCGAAACTAAAACTTCCGGTCCAAGATGGCGGGAGAAGTTGATGGCGAAGGAGATGATATAAGCAACAGGGGGAAGACCCTGAGGAATCTCGAGACCCGATTCGATTAGCCGTCTTACCCGGCTGTTATGCGGTTTCACGGTAATAAGGATGCCTTAATTGGGGTTATACTTGTTATTACGTGATAAACTTTTGTATGATAGTGCACCCGGAGAGTGGATATAACGAGTAGTATGGTTTATAGTTGAATTATCACGTAACTAACTATTACTTGTTGCCCAATAGAGATTTTGATAATATTTGAATCATAATAGTAGAACGTTAACTTTAAAAGGATATGACGTTGAGCTGAGTATGTTATTAAAATAAAATATTATTATTTGTCAATAACGGTCTTTTTCTAGTTTTTCCGTCGGTAAAACACGTAAATGTCTTTTAACTATTTTTCAAAATAAGTTTAAATTTAACTTTGTATTTAAAAAAAAAATGTAAAAATATTTCATAAATTGTTATAGGAAAACTTTTTTGATTTTTCGACGACGATTTTTTATTGAAAAGAAAATGGAGCTCACTGCTTAGACACGCCACTGGCTCGCGTTTCATTTAAAAAAAACAAATTTTATGAGAATATAATTATAAGAAATGTTTAACTAAACTGATTTTTTTTTTATTCGATAAACTTTTTTTTTCTTTTGTATCATACCGAAGATAAAATCTCCTCAATGCCACACTTGAATTACATTTTTTTATAACAACTTGATTAGTAACAATAAATAAAACGCAAAATGGTAGCAAATGTAAACTAAATATGATAGAATGACTTGAATAATGTAAAAAAAATAATTAATGGCGGTAATCAAACAAATTTAGATAGCAGATTTGATTACTTATTTGAACAGGTATGCTTAGAATTTTTTTTTCGCTAGTTTCAATCAATTACAGAAATGTTTGTAAATAAGTCATTTTACAATTTGTCTTAATTATAAAGTTCATTGGAGACCGTTACACTCGCCGTTGAAATACAAATCAATAGTATAAATACATACTGGTTATTCTTATACTGACTCAATACTGACCATACTGACTTATACTGTCTTAATGCTGACCAGATGAATTAAAGCCATAAAATAATAATTATAATTTTATCCGTAAGATTGAGCCATATTGGCATAACGCTACAAGCATAACACAGTTACAATTCGTATAATTCCAACACTTATTACGCTTGAATCTATTGAATGAATATAATACAAAAAATCACCGTGACAATTTCCACCCTAGTTCAGTGACAATCATTGACGATTGTTACATGCCCTTTCATAAATCCAACCATATCAATAAAATATTTCGCGCCCATTCTGTCTCCGAAATAATAATTATTAATTCCACAAAAATGGAAATAATAAACAACACGGTGCTATTGAATCAATTCATCTGGTGGTACAAGTTGCAAATTGACTATTTTATAGCCTTAACGATGTGACATATTGGAAGGATTTATGTCTGCAATATTATTGTGGAGAAGGGTTAATTAGAGAAATAAACACAATATGTAAAAAAATGTTATTATAATTAAGCACTTAAAAGAATATAAATAAATGTACCGTATGATAATTCTTTTATAGTAACTAAAAAGTAATCAATTCAAATTAAATATTAAAAATTAAAAATGATACTTCATAAACATAAGAATAATAATGCATTTTTTAGAAAAACTAGCTTTAACATAAGAATACCCCCCGAATATTGTTAAAGTTTAACATATGTAATAAAAGTTGCCACCTGTGTGGTCGAGTGGTCAACGTTGTTGGCTTTGGCTACAGAGAGCCCGGGCTCAAATCCCGGTACGGACAGTTTTAAAAATTAATTTTTCAATCGATTTATGAATTTCTGTTCAAAGGCATAGATGTATGTGATGTCTTAAATTCCCCCTCTCACCCATCCTATCATATGAACGGAGCATATCGAGAGCGATTAGCTTACGCTTAGCCCTATCCTTCTATCCCTACTCTCTTTGGAAAAAGAAAGGTTGAGCAACTGATTAACAAGCAGTTCTCGTAGAAACACGTATGTTGAGATAAACTCCATTAGGAGTCCATATGCATGCTCCACATTAGGAACGGACATGGTTTTTTAAAAAAAAGTTGTCATTCGTCATTTAGCTCTTCAGAAAAATCAGTCACTTCTAGGGTGTTCACTGTCAATAATTGGTGGGCATTATATTTAATAAGAAAAACACAATATTTCTTTGTACTTATTTCTACTTTTATTTCTGGTTTCGCTTATGGAGAGCTATCCAACTGATTGATTAACAGTTGATAATGCTCGCCATGATCGAAACCGTTCCTGATCTTGGTAAATAAAAGTGGAAACAAGTACGAAGGAATATTGTGGTTTTCTTAATTATATCAAATTATTTAAGTTTTTCAAATATTATTTTATATATACATAGTTGATAACAATTTCATTTTTTTTTTATTTTACTACAATGTATTTCTACCAAGTAAAACTTAATCCAATCAATAAACTCTACAGATCTTCATTGCTCATTGTAAAAAAAATTCTTGTAAGAAATATTATTTCTAAATAAATTGCAATACAATTACCGTGGGCACGATGATTGTAGACATTGAAATAAAATATTATTTCCCAATAATAATTCACCCTATTTTGTTAGAATATTTCTCGAACTAAAATGATCATCAATTTGTAATTCTGCAATCATTCCGACTTACCCTCTTTTGTAACTTTTATCCATAGATCCGAAGTATGGAGCAGGTTGCAGATATTGAATGGGAAATATAAAACGCCTTTGTTCAATCATTACTAATTTTATTGTCAATGCTCGTTTAAAATAGCCATTAGTATTATATACAATTGGGAATACTTTAATTGTATTTTTTCAAAAAGTGCTATTTAAACAATAACACAGTATTTAGTTACTATATTTACAAAATTTCTACACTTAAATGTCAGAGGAGTATCGTTAAACATATCTGGATTTATCTGTTTGTAAAAACTGCGTTTGTGCACGATGTGCAGATACAGAGAGAGAGAGAAAGAGTGTGTCTAGGTAAACATTAATATTGGAAATACAACCTGGTGTAAAAATTTACTATAAACATGATGAATATTTATTTTTATAATAAAATTAAACCATTTGCTATCTAATATTGACCCACCACTAGTGGCCATAATATATTAAAAAACGGAAGTGACAAATTAATACGTCCCTGAAAATATGTGGCAACTCTATGTGATAGAAAAAAATAATTATTAATGAAATGAAGCCGGTCGTGGTTACACCTTTATAAATACATGATTAGTAATATACATTAAATTTATTTATATTTTTAAAATTTACTTACAGACAAAATATTAAATACTGAATTGACATAGACTAACAATATAATTTTAAAAATATTAATCCCTAAAAAACTAAAATAAATTGAAAAAAAACGAATTTCTATTAAAAGTCTATATATGGGACTGTTAATAAAAATCAATATATTTTTTAAATCAATCTTATTCTAATAGAAGGTTTAGTTTTTTTTTTACGTATTATTGCTTATTCTTGTTCAGTGGTAATGTGGATGGGATATGGATACTATATGTTCTTGAATTGAATATGGGCTCGTGTATAAGGTATAAGGCAGGACGCGTGCCTTTATGAGAGGAGAGAGGTGTCCATTAGAGCGATTAGTATTCGCGGCGCCGCTAGGTGACTCTGCATGTTTAATGTCCGGCCAGAGAAGCGCCAATCATTGCTAATGTAAACGCAAGCAACGCCATCTCGTGCACTGCACTTGACTTACTCGTAAAAACATACGCGTAAATTGTCAAGTTGTATATTTTTTTAAGGATTACTAAACACATCCACACAACAAAATACGATATCCAATCTCAAAATATTTCACAAACAACCCATCAACAGTCGGTGAACGATTGTAGATTTCAAGTAATTGCCTTTCTGGAGAAACCATAGAACAATTTTTGGCGATGTTGAAAGACTAGTTCAGGCATGGGGAACATGCGGCCTTATGGCTACTCTGGTGCGGCCTTCTGGCCAATTCTGTAATTCTGTAAATGTATGTAAATTCGTAAATTCCTGTTTCCGGCCAAAGATTCCCTAGTCAATGTTTACTGCGGCCTTATGTTGAATCAGAAAAATCAATGCGGCCTTTAGATAAGAAAAGGTTCCCCACCCCTGGGATAGTTGTTTGTAATGCCTAGTAAAAATTGGACTAGAAAATCTTATGAAAATATAAACTCTTCTCGAGTATAATATAGCATGAAGAATGAATATATGTACAAATTTGCCAGTTGGTTTTAAGTATTTGGTCAAGATTTTACGATTATCATGTAAAAGTAAATCTCCCTTTTCATTATTTTTTGAATACCTAAATATAATTGACTTTCTTTCCAAATTGCAAGCAAATTAAGCTTTTAATAATAGTCATAACACTATTTTCGTTTGTAACAAATCAATAAATTTAAAGAATCGTTCAGAAATAAATGATTAAGTCACTAGGTGTATTCTTACTAAATAAGTTATTCAAGTTAATATAAAATAAAATTGAGTGGAAGTTGACTATTTTTTTAATCTAAGTGTATCTTACCAGCGAAATAAGTACCAAACATATTATTTACTGCTTACATACAAAATTTAGATTAATTTTGTTATTATAAGAAAACAATATTATTTACCCACGATACAATGAAGCGAGCCTATCAATATGAATGCACCCCAAATGCATCGGTACAGTGAAATAATTTACCATCACTCTGCCGAGAAATGGACAGGTCCGGATCAGAGAGTGAGGATGCAGGAGTACATAAATATGCACAAGAAAGCTGGTTCCATTATCGCAGCTGGTGTGAGCTGTAACTAATGTTACATAGCTTTAGATAATTGTAGCTTTCGGTTGTGAAAGACAGTTGATGTACCTTTTCGTTTTTGTATTATATAATTCCAATAACTAATATATTTTTTAAGTATGAATGATGAGCCTAATAACATCGTCGCTAATACTGCAAGAATACCTATCATGAATTTGGTTAATTTGACAGGAGGGAACAAAAACGATTTTGCTGCAAAGATAAAAATAAACTTTTTACTTGCATTGCAATTATTTTTAAAGCCACAATAAACCATTGAGATGTCAAAAAAAAATGTCGAGAATTTGAATCCAATTTCATGGATCTACTATTTCACGCTTGGTCACTTTTTCCTGCATCACAAAGGTATTTTGAATTAAAATATATCACAAAATGAATTCAAATATAAATATCACGTTGAAAAATAGGCTAAACTTCTTACTGTTGTAGGATTTTGTTAAGTATTGAATATTTAATAACACACGTTCTCACAGATTTCAAAATTCTCCGAGTGCGTTGAAATAATGAAAGTTATCCAATCTCACTGGAAACGTTTCCGTTGTTGGCAAGAGGGGTGTGAGGCGAGGCGAGGGGATGGTCTCCCAGGGGTAAGGAATCCGGTCGTGGAAAGTAATACAAAATCATTTTCCCGCCATTCGGTTGTGACGGGAATAAATAAGGAAGTGACGTCATAAAGTGTCTGCAACTCCCAATGGTACGACCGGAAATATCTTCGTATAACATTGTTTTAAAGTGCAAAAGAAGTTTCAATATAATAACGAATTTAAAACAAAACCCAATTATCTGAAGCGGTTGGGAATTATTAAGTTTTACGAAGAAATTAGATTTACTATTGTCTGGCAACTAAATTTCCTTTTTTTAATGGTACAGAATTGAAAAATACAGTTTAACTTATCTTTTTGCTTAAATATATGCAACTTAAGTTCAGTTTTAAGTATGAAAAAAATAAAGTGTATGGTTGAAATATTAGAACACATCAGAATTTTTGCATCGAAAAAATTTAGTATGATTTATTAATTACTAGCTGACCCGACGAACTTCGTACCGCCTCAGAATCAATAAATGTTGTAATAAAAATAATAAAACATTTTTAGTACTTTTCCCACTAAATAAAAGTTATTTGATCAGGACCGGTTTCGCTCATCGCGAGCATTATCAACTGAGTTATTATCATCTGAGCATTATCATCAGTTAATAATGCTCGCGATGAGCGAAACCGGTCCTGATCAAATAAATTTTATGTGGAAAAAGTACTAAAAATGTTTAATTATTTTTATTATATTGCCATTCCACCAAGTATTGACAGTGAACACCTTAAAAGTGAATAAATGTTCTGTTAACTTAATAACTTGAAGCATGATGACTACCGAGTCAACCTTCAGTTGTAAATTGCGCGGTGGCAAGCCAGGCAGATCCAATAAGTTTAAAAATTAAGTTGGATAGTTGGTTGCTTCGTCTTCGTTTGTTACACGGTCGATAGGTTTAAAGGAATGCAGTGGACCAACGATTTGATTTTGAATTGTGAAGTTTAAATGATCCACATCTTTGTTCTTTGCCGCAAGAATTGCTAGTTCATTCAACCAATTGTGATTTTTGTGATTAGATGTTCGGGAACATTTTGTTGAATGAAGTGAAATTGAAAAAATTCGGCGGAAACAAAATCAATCCGTTCGATTCGTCGACAGGAACACCCCCGTTACCGATAGTCAGCAATTGCTTCGGCAGATAGATCATTTAGCAATGCAACTCGCATGTTTGTCGTCAGCTGAAGATTCTTTACATAGCGCCAGAGTCGTGATTTGAGGTAAGCGTTTATTTCATCGGAAGCGGTAAATCTTGGAATGACTGGTAGTGTTTGGTGGAAATCGCCAGATAGTAGAATCATTGCGCCTATAAAACATCTTGAGTCATTGCACAGATATTTCATAGTTCGATTGAGTGCTTCCAATGCGCATTTGTGCGCCATTGTCCATTCATCCCAGGTGATGATTTTACTTGCTACCAAAACTTTGGTCATTGGTGAGTGTTTCGCAATATTGCATGTCAGTTTTTCAGTCGTTTAAAGCAGTGCTCCGCAAGCGGTGTGCCGCGAGGCGATGCTGGGTGTGCTGCGGCGCGAATCTCTAATAAACGAAAAAAAAAATAGTTTGGTCGATACTACAAACTATTTCTGATGACACTATCATAAAGAAGCAGAAATAATTATTTTTTGGTTGAAAGAATATGTTATATGTACAGTCTGCGCAAGAATGTTTCGCGCACCTTGCGAAAGTTCGCTAGATTTTAAGGAATGTAGTGGACCAACGATTTGATTTTGAATTGTGAAGTTTAAATGATCCACATCTTTGTTCTTCGCCGCAAGAATTACTCATTCAATCAACCAATTGTGATTTTTGTGATTAGACGTTTGGGAACATTTTTTTGATGAAGCCGTCCTTCGTTGAGACGAAATTGTTAAAATTCGGCGGAAACGAAATCAATCTGTTCGATTTGTCAACAGGAACACGGTCGTTACCGACGATAGTCGAAGATCGTTTTCAAGCTTAAATCATTTTTCTCTTCTCCTTCGGGGCCGAGTTAATAATCCTCAAATTCTCATAACTATTAATTTACATGCTCCCAATTTATTCTTACGTGGGCGTAACTATGAGCAAAAACTTTTATTTCTAAAAACTTATACCTCGCTTAAGAGGTTTAAATCACCAGTTCCAAGGGCCGTTAGATTGATCAACGCATTGCCTAGAGAAGTGGACATTTTTAGTGATAGTATTTGTGAACTGTTTGTAAAATTTCACTATTTTATTTCTTGATTTTTTATGTTGATTTTGATTCTGATATATTATGTAGTTTTATTTTATATTTTGTCTTATTATATTTTTCAAGTAAATGGCGAATTGGCGTCAGCTGTTATGCCATGTACTGTAATTTTAATTTTGAACAATGAATAAATAGATAGTCAGCAATTGCTTGGAGAAATCTTCGGCAGATGGATCGTTTAGCAATGCAACTCGCATGTTTGTCAATTATTTGAGGCAAGCGTTTATTTCATCGGCAGCGTTTGATCTATCTACGTGGCTGCTATTCCAGAAGAAGAAACTGCTACAGCAATTTTTTTTATCTCGCATGAACAGTGGCCATAACCAATGACATGAAGAATGTCTTCCCAGCTCCACCGGGCGCATCGAGGAAAAATAAGCCACCATTTCCATCATCAATTACCTTCATTAACGTATCGCTAATTTCCTTCTGTTGAGGGCTCAACAGTGGTACATTCGTTCAAACTGATTGGTTCAATGCATCTCGATCATATTCACGTTCACGTTCCAATTCTCGATTGAAAGCGTCGTTCATCCCACGATCTGGCGTTGGCATTCCCAACTTGACTACCAAACTGCCGCACATGAGGTAACACATGTCTTCGATCTAAAGCACAGCCTGGTTATGTATCTCTTCATTCACCTCGAGATCGGGATTCCCCAAACTGACACGAATTCGATGCAAAATGTATTCGGACATGTCATCCTTGTACTTGTTCCACAGTTCACGGGGATTCGATGGGAAGCATGTCAAAATAATGATAGAAAATAATGTGCATATCTGACTTGGAGATTCAGAAACAATTTCTTCAGCGATTGTAATGAGTATCATTTTCAAGCAAATTGAGCTGTTGACATGCAAGTAGAAGCATACGTCATTTTTCGGATGAACTGTGTAAATGCGACTAAGAGCATCAGTAATCATTCGGATGAGCAGGAACCGCATCGCCTTGCTTTCGACGTTAAAATTTCTTCGATGTAGCTTTCCAAGTGTAATAACGTGGCATCTCAAAGTGAGAGCAACGTTCGTGCAAACAGCGTAATATTGTTGTCAAAAAAATATCACACCTATTTATAAACATAACCTTATTTCAACATTATCCGATTTTATTTCGTTTTCATTTTATATCATCGATTTGTTTTATTCTAATCCATACTCTAAATTTAAAATTATTTAGAAGTCAATC
The DNA here is from genome assembly GCA_030503985.1 of Himalopsyche tibetana. Lineage (NCBI taxonomy): Eukaryota > Metazoa > Arthropoda > Insecta > Trichoptera > Rhyacophilidae > Himalopsyche > Himalopsyche tibetana. Next base: position 13,191,422 of record JAPJYX010000024.1, read on the forward strand.
GTATGCAAAAGAAGCAGAAACAAATGAATTTTGGAAAAATTGCCACCTAGCGGATGAAATCTGCATACAAACGACATTTTCATTATTTCAAGGTGTTCGCCATTTGAAAACTGTATGAGAATATTAATTGTCTTCATAATTTCTTTGCCGTGATATTTTTCCGATGTTTTAATGCTTATTCTGCTATTCTAGGCGGATACGAATTTAATAAAACAAAGATCATTACAATCCGAGCTGTTATTCTCGAGATATACGTGGTGTAACAAACCCCACTTTCTTTTATATATATAGATTTTACTTAGTTGTTATTGCGTTATGGAAAGCGGCAATACAATCAGCGGTTGCATACATTTTTTTGTTCTTTCCAGAATTTTCGTATACAAAAATCCAGGAATTTGCGGAATTGTCAACATGAAAAAACTGGGACATTTTTTGGCCCTCGCGCAACTTTCTTAATTTTATTCAATCCCGAAATCCCGGGATTAATACTATATTACAATAATAGAGATATTTTTTTAGCCGTAAACGATTACGATTAAAAAATTCTAGAATGAGCTAGCTTCTTGAAGCCACATTTTTATTGAAAGAAATAAAAACTTAACAGCAACCTTCTTCAGACATCATTTACAATATTTAGATTTATTTTATAATTACTCAGAAAACGAAAAAATATCGGCATCGATATAATGTAAAGTCGTTTACAGCTTACATGTGAATGCTATTTCTATAAAGTATTAAATATAATAAATGTTATGTTTCAATATCACGTGCAGTATGTTTTTTATTGATAGTCTACCGTTTGGTGTCGGTACCTATTCATATATTGTTTTGACATGAAATATTTCATAATTTTCACAATAACTATCATTAATCACGCAAACACAGGAAGTCTTGGTAAATTTCTTCTCAGAATCGATCGATCAAACACACGTCAAAACTTTGCACATAAGAAAAGAATGAAAATACAAATATTTCATAACGTTGTATTTATTACGTGTACGAATTGCTTTTTCAGAAACGTTATTTGCAGCCAAGTTTTAAGAAGTTGAAAGATTTAAGCACGCAATAAAGTTGGAAATGGTGTGTGGAGTTTTAATAGTTTATGTGAATAGAAATTTTCATCCGATAAATAATTTTTACTTAGATGATCAATGTCACTTTTTCGTCATGAGTAGGAATAGAAAATATAATTTCTCTAGCAACGTTCTGTTTTCAGGATCAGATGGGCGAGAGGATATGTAGAAAACATAGACATTCATTAACTACCTTTGAACACATCCATAAATTGATTGAAAAAAAAATGACAAATAGTTAATAACACTTGCGAACCATTTTCATGTGATATACTTGAAATAAGTTATTAATTATTGTGAAAGTTTTACCCCAAACTTTCGTACATTAAATTTGGAAATGGTAATGGTTTTTTGTGTTATTAACGTAAGAGTTATTTTATAAAATATACTAAAAAGATTAGCTTAGAAGACGCAAATGAGTAAATAATTCAACGAGTTTGATACTAGAGGTAAGATACCTTTTTATCTAAGCATGCTACATTTATTGATATGTAATCTAAAAATAACGCGGTAAAGAAACTTCAATTGGATCTACATCTCAAAAGACTAAATATATTTTTTTATTTATTTAGAATTTTACATTTAAGAAACTAAAAGACCACACATTTCCAAAAATTTCTCATGAAACAGATTATTATAAATAAAGTCATTATAATTCGACTGTGGAAAGGAAAAAGGACGTAACCCACACATATTAAATATTACAGGAGGCGCAAAAAACGTGTTTTGATAATTTTGGGCCATATGCAAATTATGAACTATACACAACCTTGAAGTGCACGGAGACTTCTAAACTGGTGTTTAATTGACATAATCCAATATTAATTTTAAAAATTGTCTAGGAAAAACCTTTATTTCAGTCTTTTTTCTTGGTTTTAATTTTTTACAAGGTTATCTTTTTCAAACTTAAAAGCTAAATTTAGAGACTAATTCGGGATTTGCAGCTTTCATCCTTTTGGTAGAACGTGTATCAAGTTTGATATATTGTGATTATAGAAAAAATCCTGTTTTGAAAAAACTGTGGGTTAAGTCCTTTTTCCTTTCCACAGTCGATATGTATTATAAAGTTGAACAAAATATTATTTTCTTAAATAAATTACTCAACATGTTTCCATCAATATTCGCATTACGGTCATTATGTATTTATAAATATATAAAGTCAAAAAATTATTCTATGTTTTCAACTGAATGAATTGATATGATTATAATTTTAAGAAAATACCAACACACAATCAATAAGTTATTTTTCGATTAGAATATAAGTCCAATGCGTAGTTTCCAACATAGTGGATAATAAATTATTCAGATACAATTATAAAATATTCGTGGGAAAATATCTACATTTCTGCATGCATGCATTTATTAATTCTAAGATCTTTCCAATGCAAACACGCGGCTATAACCGATTGAAATTCCCATATACAAATAGCGCCACGGGTTAACTGTAAAGTTATTCAATTTTTTTAGATTTTTCAGCGTGAAAATTGTGTTTATGTTTTGCTGTGTAACACACAGAGCCGCAACAAGGCTCTAAGCATATGATATATACAAATAAAAAAAGGTATCCTCTGCTATGATAAAATGAAGAGTTTAACATTAATTTCCATTATTTCAAACGTTTGAGGTTAAGTCAAGCATCATGGTAATAGAGCACTTATCTTTGTCTACATTGCAGATTAAAATAAATTGAATTGTGTCTTAAGTTCTCTTAAAAAAAGTGTTGGTTGTGAAACACTATTAACCAGTACCAAATTTAGTGGCATAAATTTACATCACGTTTTATCTCAATTTGAATTATACGGACGCTCGTAGAATATTTAAACTGTATACTTTCGGACAACTTTTTTGCCTCACAATATTTACTGAGAAAGACTAGGAATTGGTTGGATGATATTAAATTTTTAAAGGAAAAACTGATACGCTCGCTTTTCAATGTTGGAATTGTTGTTCCTTTCATTTTTTGTTGTACAAGTCAAGAAGAAAAATCATTAATAACTTTATAAATAAATGATAATAAATAACACAGAAATTGTAAAGATGCTTCACATAAGGCGAAAACTTGTCACAATTATTTACACAATCAGTGGTATAACCAATTTCTAAAATATAATTTTATATAACAAGACTTTCCTCAAACTTACTGCCGTCTATATCTATTTTATAATACAAATAACTGTTATTATATAATTATTATAAGACGTGAAAATTAGTTGGGCATATCGGCATTTTGCGTGTGATTTCCGTGACATGCATAGAAGCTCAAGAATTGTACACGAATAAGAAGAAGAAGACGTGTGTTGGTAGGTGGTTGTTTTTACGAACATTTATTTTACTTATTCTGAGTATTTAAAATTAACCAAAATTATTTTTAAAACGTTTACTTAACATTTTGTTGGTTAAGGATATTAAAAGATTTTAAATTCTAATATTTATAGTAGCGTTACTAGCGATTACATTAACATCAATAATAATTTGAAGCATAGTTATAAGGTGGAAAAATAACAAATTATTTTAGTTCTAAAAATATTATTTTATATATAGCTATTTTGAGTATTCTTTAATTAAATATAGTAGAATAACTTGTAATATAAATTAAAATGTTAAAGTGAATTACAGGATATATTTTGTATCTCTTCTAAGTCGATACATATAGGCGAGCTTAAACATAGTTCTAAACTTCTGATGAAGGCATACGCCAAAATAGCTATCAACTTTATATTAAATAATATTTATACAATCCGAATATTTTGTAATTTTTTCACCTTATTACAATATAGTTGTACCAAAATGCCACTCCAATCAATCATTTGAAATATAGCAACTACACAAAATACTCAGAGAAGTAATTGGGTAGAAGAAATAAAGAATAACATAATATTAAGACTGACTAACTATTCCTAATATATATTTACACCTTGCAGAATATTAAACATTTTTTTTTATGTACATCGCGAATGCAATATCTTAACGCAACGTTTTACAGCAAATAATAAGCGCTTATGTGTTTTTATTTAAAACAAATGTTTTATATAATAATAAGTACGGGAATAGTCAGCGGGATTAACAAAAAAAAGTTCTGCTTCCTATTGCAGGATTCAAGAGAAATATTCGCTCCTTGCGGTTCTGTGGGTTATTGTCATTCAGGACGGTTATTCTCCCCCGGGAGGCGCCGCCCCTGACCACCCGTGACAGCCCTTATAAATGTTCTCGTCATTGTTGCCAATATTTCGGCTTTTTTTATCACGCGTAGGGCAACACAGGTAATGACGATTTGTTACTCACGTCAAGATTTCCGAGGGCGCGAACTTCCAAAGTAATCATTCTCCGCTTTCTTTTCACTTACTGCATTCCAATATCCATGCAGCCCGTGTGAACTATCCATCATTTTATTTAGTACAGCTCGCTTACTAGTTCAAGTGAAAATTTGACATAGTTATAATTTTTGACTAACACGAAGCATGGCTTAGTCACTTTTCGCTGTACTAGCAATATTGGTACAATTTAATTTTAATTTTACTTCTATATAGTATTAATATATGTGTACATAGCTCCAAAAATATGTTTTTTTTTTATAATTGGCTTTTCTGTTACCATATCTCATTGGCTAAGTACAGGCTGTTCTGTACTAATATCTCATTGGCTAAGTACAGGCTGTTCTGTACTAATATCTTAGGTTTAAACATTCATTAGTTTCTGAAGAAATATTGAAATGGGATGAGTTTTATAGGCCTAAGCTAACTCACTAACTAACTCTTTTGTGATGACAACTGTCAGACATTTAAAAGTTTAGTTATTTTTTTTTTATCATGTAACCAGTAATATCGATTGTTTTTATTGTTTATGACCTTAAATGGCAATACTGTTTGTTCTCTATACCCGAAGCTATTCTCGTTTTTTTCTTCCTTGCTTTTTGAGACACGAACCGGACACATCGTGTGTGGGGGACGCTTCCCAGTGCTGGAACCTCGCTCCAGTGACCTTTAGTTTTAGGCTAACTCGTGTTTTTTTTTGTGTTTTTGGGCGGTACGTGATTAATAGAATGGCGTATCGGAAAGTTCGACGTCCAAGATGGAAGAACTAATCCTTTTCCATATCAACGATAAGTAAAATATTTTTTTTGTTGTCTGTCGCGCGCAGACTTTAGTATTATTTTTCGCTTAACTTCTATAAAATCGTTTGTGCAAGCCGGGTATTATTGGTGTTGTAGTAATGTAAATTATATTCGTTAAATTTTGTGTGTGATTTGTAAAATCTTAATAACCATCTTCGTAACAGTTGAGCGATGTTTTTTTTTATTCTACCTACTCGTTGTACCTCGACTTATCATTCCAAATGCTGTTGGTCGTAATGATTTTTATAAGTGGGGATTTATTCTTGGGGTATAAATAACATCGTGAAAAAAAATAAAAAATTCTCACAAGAAATGAAACTCGTTCAAAAATAAATTACGAGTCGTTTCAATATCTTTTAATCTTTTTATTAAGCGGCATCATATTCATGCTTCGTGAGGTCAGTATTATCGGTGTTAAAATACTTTAATAAGTTCCCATATTATTTGTGTTGTCTTTAATGAGTTCCAAAGAAATTAAGTTATCCTAAACGACGTATTATATTTTAAAACTTGAAACCACAAAACACATTTGCACGTTTTCCTGACCTAAAACTCGTTTGATGGGGTAAGTAAATTACAATTATATATGTCATTAATTATCCATATATCTCATTCACGGCAGCGTTAAATCTTTTATTCATTTCGTCAACGGAATATCACAACTCCTCCCTACAAAATCTAATAATTTTACCGCCATTTTAACCCTTTCGTTATTTTGACTGGCCTTCAAAACCTGCATAGTACGGTATCGTTAAATAAAATTTAATATTTATTTTTTATTAAGAAGTTATCATATTGCTTGATGATATTTTTAGTATAACGATAAGTATTAAGTAACTTCACATAAAAATCAAATATTCCAACTTGTCCTGTTGTATGTGCCTGTGTATTTGTATAACGGATTTGTAATCACTTTTTTATTGAATGCCTGAAAATCAAAAAAGTCGTTGCAGTTCCAGACCAGTTCATCATAAGGTCAGCGGTAGGCTGCCAATACGTTAACAAGGGGTTCGCTTAATCTCAAAGCAATTATCAGTGTTCTGGAGAAGGAGTGATTTTTTTATCACTCGTATGCAGTTATATGCAATCCTTAAATAAGCAATCTACTTTTACTTATATTAAAATATGTAAGAATACGTAATTAACCGTAAATTTATCAATTTAAATGACGAAAAATGTACTATTGTGTACACTGAATCTGTCGTAGACAGTATATCTATATATATAAAAGAAAGTGGGGTTTGTTACACCACGTATATCTCGAGAATTACAGCTCGGATTGTAATGATCTTTGTTTTATTAAATTCTTATCCGCCTAGAATAGCAGAATAAGCATTAAAACATCGGAAAAATATCACGGGAAAGAAATTATTAAGAAAATAAATGTCCTCATACAATTTGTTTTTTTGAAAAATACAAATGGAACGTGGACATTGTATGACACGTTGTATGCTGTTTTCCAGTAAATCCACCAGATGGCGTTAATTACATTATACTTTGACAGTTGACTACTAGCTATGTATACATGTGCCGCGGTTTTTTCTAAGATTTTCATTATGTTTTAATTCCCATAAATCATTCTGTGACGTCACCGCACGTGTTTTTAAACAAAAAATCCGGTGCTGATGAACTACATTGCTTGGCATCGCGTCTTTGGGAATACTCGATGCTGGATGTATTCGATTGATTGGCAAAAATGGAGCTTGCCGTTTGCACGAACGTTGTTGAGATGCAAGGTTGTGGAATCAGAGTCGAAGAGTCGCGGTATTTTGGCCTGAGTCGGAGTCGTGAAAAATGAGCGGCTCGATTTTTTTTGAAAAATATATTTAGTTATGTGTATTCAAACAAAATAGTCCAAAGTGTTGACATTGCATGCTTTGCTGAGTAAAGATGATCTGATGGTATTACATATATATTGACTATGGAAAGGAAAAAGGACGTAACCCACACATGTTTTAATTATTTTGGGCCATATGCAAATTATGAATTGTACACAACCTTGAAGCGCACGGAGTCTTCTAAACTGTTGTTTAAATAACAAAGCCTAATATGAATTAAAGAAATTGTCTAGGAAACACCTTTATTTCAGTATATTTTCTTGGTTTTAATTTTTTACAAGGTCATCTTTTTCAAACTTAAAAGCTAAATTTAGATATTAATTTATCATTTGCAGCTTGCATCTTTTTGATAGAACGTGTATCAAATTTGATAGATTGTGATAATCGAAAAAAACCTGTTTTGAAAAAACTGTGGGTTACGTCCTTTTTCCTTTCCAAAGTCGATATATATATATATATATATGTTAAAATGAAATTGTTGAAAAATTTCCTCGGAGTCGGAGTCAGAGTCGTTAATTATTTTTAAGCTGGAGTCGGAGTATTTTTTTTACACGACTCCACAGCCCTGCTGAGATTGCACGTTATTTATACTTGGAACGCTTCATCGAAAAAAATTCAACGTCGAAAGCAAAGCAATGCGGTTCCCGATCATCCGGATGTGCGTTCTACTGATGCTCTTGGTCGCATTAACACAGTTCATCTGAAGAATGACGAATGCTTCTACTTGCGGTTGTTGCTGGTGAATGTTTGTGGGCCGACATCATTTGAATCACTTCGAACTGTCAATGGCGTAGTGTGCCCAACATTTCGTGCTGCATGTCAATATCTCATTTTGCTTGAAAACGCTACTCATTGGGACATGACAATCGCTGAAGCAATTGTTTCTGAATCTCCAAGTCAGATACACACATTATTTGCTATAATTATTTCGACATGCTTCCCATCAAATTCATGTGTTACCTTATGTGCGGCAGTTTGTTAGTCAAAGTAGAAATGCCGACGCCAGATCGTGGAATGAACGTCGCTTTCAATCGAGAATTGGAACTTGAACGTGAATATGATCGAGATGCATTGATCAGTTTGAACGAATGTACCACTGTTGAACCCTCGACAGAAGGAAATGTACGATACGTTAATGAAGGCAATTGATGACGGAAATGATGGCTTATTTTTCCTCGGTGCGCCCGGTAGAGCTGGGAAGACATTCCTCATGTCATTGATTATGGCCACTGGTCGTGGGAGATATAAAATTTCTGTAGCAGTTTCTTCTTCTGGAATAGCGGCCACGTAGATAGAAGGATGCCGAATGGTTTATTCACCGTTGAAATTGCCGTTAAACCTTCAAACCACTGAAAAACCGACATGCAAGATTGCGAAACACTCAGCAATGGCAATTTTTTGGTAGCAAATACAATCATCACCTGGGATGAATGGACAATAGCGCACAAATGCGCATTGGAAGCACTCAATCGAACCATGAAAGATCTGTGCAATGACTCAAGATCTTTTGGAGGCGCAATGATTGTACTATCTGGCGATTTCTGCCAAACACTACCAGTCATTCCAAGATCGACCGCTGCCGATGAAATAAACGCTTGCCTCAAATCATTGACTCTGGCGCTATGTGAAGAAACTTCAGCTGACGACAAACATGCGAGTTGCATTGCTAAACGATCCATCTGCCGAAGATTTCTCCAAGCAATTGCTGACTATTTATTTATTTATTGTTAAAAATTTAAGTTACAGTATATGACATAACAGCTGACGCCAATTCGCCGTGTACTTGAAAAATATAATAAGATAAAATATAAAATAAAACTACATAATACATTAAAATCAAGAAATAAAATAGTAAAATTTTACAAACAGTTCACAAATACTAAATCACTAAAAATGTCCACTTCTCTAGGCAATACGTTGATCAATCTAACGGCCCTTGGAACTGGTGACTCATACCTCTTAAGCGAGGTATAAGTTTTTAGAAATAAAAGTTTTTGCTCATAGTTTTGCCCACGATAAATTGGGAGCATGTTAATTAATAGTCATGAGAATTTGAGGATTATTAACTCGGCCCCGAATGAGAAGAGAAAAATGCTTTAAGCTATAAAACGATCATCGACTATCGTCGGTAACGACCGTGTTCCTGTTGATGAATCGAACGGATTGATTTCGTTTCCGCCGAATTTCAGTAATTTCGTCTCAACGAAGGACGGCTACATCAACAAAATGTTCCCAAACATCTAATCACAAAAATCACAATTGGTTAAGTGAACGAGCAATTCTTGCAGCGAAGAACAAAGATGTGGATCATTTAAACTTCACAATTCAAAATCAAATCGTTGTTCCACTACATTCCTTCAAATCTATCGACCGTGTAACAAACGAAAACCAACTGAATTTTTAAACTCATTGGATCTGCCTGGCTTGCCACCGCACAATGTACAACTAAAGGTTTGCTCGGTAGTCATCATGTTTCAAGTTATAAAGTTAACACAACACTTATTGATTCTGAGGCGGCACGAAGTTCGTCGGGCCAGCTAGTAAGTCATAAATTGCAGTTATATACTAATTTGATCTGAGAATATTATTTTCTACTAAATTAACAAGGGGTTCGCTGGCCTTAGTAAATTTTAGCAAGGGGCTCGCGCGTGCCTATCCGAGCCCTCTTTAGCTCACCCCTGCATAAGGTTGGACCGGTCGATCACGTTAAATATAAAAAAAAATACCCTGGGCTTTGTATTGCACGGTGGACTAATAAACTTATAGGTTTTTTTTTTTTTTATTCTTTTACATGTGAAAGCTGCTTAGAATATTGTCAGTTAAAATTCTATTAAAGATTTAAATAATATGTTGAAAATGATTTCATAATTTACGTCACACAAATAATGTTTTAAATATTCTAAATACTCTTTATTATTAATGACAAAAATTGGTAAATTAAATTCAATTAATATGTCAATAATTGCCTTATTTGAACAGTTGTGTAAAATATATTAGTATAATTCAATAAATATTAATAATATTCAGTTAACAATATGTCCTTGATTCTATTTGAGTTACAGTTGAGTTATGCACTGGTGGCTAGTCGGTTTCATACTAGCGACGGCTAGCCTCCAAAGCCTTTGGACACCACCAATTGTTTGTTGTTTATCCCACTATTCGTTTTGTCTATGCAGTCGCTGTTTCGTTACCGCTTTCCATAACGCTATCGATCAAAAAAATAAGCAAGTTTACATATTTTTGGCCCAGTAGAGAGCTGCATTTAAAAAATAAATATAGAAATAAAAAAAGAGAATGTAACTTGCTAACCATTTATTATTAAATGATATTAAGTGTCCTGTGTATACGTATACTGAGAATCCACCGTGGTGGAAGAGTTTAATCTGCTCCGCGTTGAATTTAAAGAGGAATCAAGAACATCCCGTCCTCAAATGCCATAAATAACAACTGTGATTGGTCAAAAATCTGTGTTAATTGTTTCCACAAAATTGTCCATAAGATTTACCATAATTTTGTGTGTTTATGAAAATAATCCATTTCGAGTAAAGTAAACACTGAATCAAAATGAAGATTATAATTTCCAACACCCATTGTTGACATTGGGTATTTCACACATATAATCCGTTGACTCTTAAGAGGTTAATAACTCAGTCAATTATTCATGAGGCAGGTTGACGACCCCGCCCGCCCCTTAACTCCTTCTTCCGTGATCATCTACTAACCCTCCGCGTGTGGCTCCTAACTCCCGACCCCTCCAGGAGGGTGGCGCAAGTCACACCAAACTTATTACTCGAAAGGTGTCCGGGGAACAATAAAGCGATCTCTATGTAAACAGTCATTCGAATGCAAATATGGCTAACGACAGAAGCAGCAACTGGCAAGTGCCATACTGTCATACCAACCTACTGCCACGAATCGGTGTTTTTCAGGCACGTATTCTATAATTTTATGATTTTCAATTATAATTATAATTGAAAAGTGGGGGAGAATCCGGACATAAGCGCAGCAAATATTTTAAAATTTTATAATCACACAAAACTAGAAAAAAGTCATGGAAATGTTAATGTTATTTATTCTTGTGTTAAAATATACAATTATGAAACAATTCGCGTCAACCTTCGCCTTTTTTCTTGTACTAATCTGAGTATAAACATTATAAGTTCAATAATGTATATACTAAAAAAAACACATATTATTATATTTATAATTTACCCTGCTCGCTTGATAAGTATTTTGTTATTAATAATATCACATGTGTAGTTCATCAAGTAATTTTGTTTTAAAAATTAGCTCCCTTAATTCTCCAGGCTGAAAGAAGACTGGACGACAGTTGGAAATCAGTTTCCAACACCATCAAATCAAAGTTTTCTATATAATGCACAAATTTTATTAGAACCGACTTTTTTAAGGTATTTTATAAAATAAGATTATTGAGTCTAGGAATACTGACGGGCGAGTTTTGCTTTGATATTAATTTTTAGTGATCAAATTAGTTTTAAATTGAAAACTTAGAGTTGTTTGTCACTTCAAACAAAACTTGTCGCAATTGGTGATATGTCGTGCTTAAATGAATATAAACACAATCGATTCGTATTATTGTTTAACAAACCTATGGATGATTTACCACTTGAACAAGCATAGCAACTACAAATATGTATCAACATATTAATTATGATGATATGCCGATACTTAGTTAAATATTTTTTTATATTTAGAAAAAGTAAATTTGTATAATATCAATACGATTAAAACACACGCTAATAATAATTATAGTAACTAGCTGTAAGCCCGTTGCCCAGCAACGTGAGATTTTTGTTGCATAGTATTTAATTTTGTTCTATTTAATTTAATTTAATTTTATGTTATTTTATTTGATGGTATTTTATTTTATTTTATTTTATGTTATGTTATGTTATTTTATTTTATTTTATTTTATATTATTTTATTTTATTTTATTTTACTTTATTTTATTTTTTTTTATTTTATTTTATTTTATTTTATTTTATTTTATTTTATTTTATTTTATTTTATTTTATTTTATTTTATTTTATTTTATTTTATTTTATTTTATTTTATTTTATTTTATTTTATTTTATTTTATTTTATTTTATTTTATTTTATTTTATTTTATTTTATTTTATTTTATTTTATTTTATGTTATTTTATTTTATTTTATTTTATGTTATTTTATTTTATTTTATTTTTATAGTTAGCAGAAATTTCGTAAACTATTTAATTTTTGGAATAATGTTTAAGTTTGCTAACAACCATTTTTCGTAGTAGCATAAATTTCGTAAAATATTCAATTTTTGGAATAATGTTTAAGTTTGCTAACAACCATTTTTCGTAGTAGCAGAAATTTCGTAAATTATTTAATATTTGGAATAATGTTCAAGTTTGCTAACAACCATTTTTCGTAGAAGCAGAAATTTCGTAAATGATTTAATATTTGGAATAATGTTCAAGTTTGCTAACAACCATTTTTCGTAGGAGCAGAAATTTCGTAAATTATTTAATATTTGGAATAATGTCTAAGTTTGCTAACAACCATTTTTCATAGTAGCAGAAATTTCGTGAATTATCGAATTTTTACAGTAGTAGCAGAACAGATGTCGTATTTTTTTTATTTTTGGGACATCAGTACGCACACATTTGTGGGTTGTGATTTGTGGTTTGTGATTATTTTATCGACTATTAATATATAGATTCACACACAATTAATTTAGTTCCTCTAATGATAAACATAATATAATTATATCCATAATCCTAATCATGAATTAATAATCATGTAACGGTACTTTCAAATACTGACGTAAAAAACTGACGCAAAATTCAAATAAAACTATTTGAAATAAGTTAATGTGACATAGGCAATTTAAAAAAAAAAACTAAAAAATATTGTATTTAAAAATAAAAGTACAAAAAAATAAAAAACGTCGATTTTTCATAGATTGATACGACAAATTAAAAAATATTAATAATAGGGTAAAAATAGCTACGTATTTAGTTCTACAGTTTTTTTATGTTTATTAGTTGACAGCTAGCTATCAACTTACAAATATCAAAGAAACTGTAGAACCAAACACGTTGCTATTTTTACCCTATTATATAATGGAGTTCTACCAAGTAAATGTCATAGCAATAAATAAAAATATATTAAACCTATATATGTATATATATATATATATATATATATATATATATATCAATAGACTTTTAGACTAGTAGAATAATTGCTACACTTGAGAATTTTTTCGCAAAAGTAACAAATTATATTTTTAGGCCCATTATCTGTTACGATGTAAAAAAAAATTTACTATGTCCGCTCCCAATGTGGAGCTTATGGACGCCTAATGGAGTTTATCTCAACAGTAGTGTTTCTACGAGAACTGTTCGATGTAAATACAGAAGCATTTATTTAATGACAATATTAATTAATACAACTATAAGATGAAGAACTTAATTTTACGGAATCAAGAGAAATATTTTGATAACCTACTAGTCAAATGTTATCTTCAGATTTTAGAGGTTCATAGAGAAATTTCAGTAATGTTATATTAGATATACTGACCACCTCTTAAATGATTATTATTTTTTAAGCATCAACCGACTCAACTAACACTAACATTAAACGACGGAATTGAAGCTATAGTTATATCATCTGTCTGTTTTAATTTCTACCAAGACATAAGGTAATGTGTTGCAAATTGTCTTAATATATTTGATTATATTATTATTTAAAATATTATACATCCTATACATTTTATTTGCATTCAGCAGTTTTTGTCAAATAGGAAGACCATGATTATTATCCGATTCAGAAATTGACAAAAAAAGTAAGTAGAGATTTGAAATATATATTTCATTAAATATTTTGGATGATACTAACGGACATTAAGATCGCAGCTTCTTTCCTTGCTCCTAAATCTGATAGATCAGTAGACCGCGGCTTTTTGCATTGGCCTTTGTTAAATTAAAAATTCATCTGTGTGTAGGTCTAAGTACTGCATATTTATGGCTCTCTGATCTTTTGTTATCCGGTTTTCTTGGCATTTTCCTCTTGAAAGTCTGCCGAACAACAATCACTTAAGAGTTATACATATAAAACTATCGAAGCACATAAAATCTGTCTAGACATTAGAATATAATAATCGTTGCAGTATAATAAATAAAATAACTAAGCCGTTAGATATGTGGACGGCGTTAAAATTCAAAGCTTTCCAAAAAACAACGAAAATTTTATTACTTTATCTGGCCTTTCAATATTTACATGTGAAAACTAATTGTATTCATAATCCTGTTAAAATTAATTGCTTTCTGCCACAACTGTGTTTAAATAATCAAAATAAAATATGACCAGATGCAAACAATATAATTAGGAGTTTATTTTAAGCAAGACATGACGATGGGACATTGAATGGGAAACGCCCTAATGATTTGTGTGTCACTTTATGTCTAGGTCCACCTAAATAATGGCTCACTAGATAAACAGTTAACATGGCCCGTTTTAACATTTTATTAATTACTATATTTAATTAATTATGCTGAGTAGTAATAGAACGGGGTGATTACATCTCGCGGGCAGTTTATGGCCGGTCTTATTAGTCGACAGAGACCGGCGAACTAATTAGTAAAATTGAAAAATTCACAGTATTTCGGAAAAAGTGTAGGAAAATATGTTGGTTAAATTTGTTGAACTTTTTTTGACGCAGCCATGATTTTTCTAGTCACAGAAAGTTTTAAAACTTCGATTATTAACTGTCTTATTTTTGACTATTGAGCAGTTAGAGACTAAATCAAAAAAAAAACATTTCTGAAGCTTCCTTCGTACTGTAGAGTGTAGAAGCACATTTTCATTTCAAATCATAGTTTTATCAATTCAGAAACTAAATAAATACATTAAACGTAATTTAATCGGTTCTTGTGACATGTTGTTTTAAGTTATGTATAGGTTGAAAAATAACTTAAATTTTTAAGTAAAGACATAAGTTTCATTACAACTTATATTATGTTATCTAGCACATACACTATTTTTGTCATTGCCTGCGCAGAGAGAGAGATTGTACGAGTTAGATGAACACACACACACACTCTCTCTCTTATGTAGTAAATATCTACCATATTGAACTAATGCTATTAAGCAGCCATATCATGTGTTGATTTATCTCATTAATTCACACAATTTTTCGCTTCCAATTATATAAACATTTCGCCATGTCTTGAACTGTTAATCAAACATCATGTCTGATACAGATATGGACTCAGGAAAACGCTAAAAATAAGCCAATCGCTCTCTATATTCCTCGTTTTCCGGATTGAGTTGCCGGTGGGTGAAGAGGATTGAAAACATTACGGCATCCATACTTTTCAATATATCACTTTTGAGCTGCAAATCAATTCATGAGAAATCCCTTTCAAATATTCGATCTTTTCACTTAACCGAGTAAAATGAAAGCTATTTATTAAAGTACTGACCATCTCAAGACATGATTGTTATAAATATGTTTCTTGATAGAAAAAATAATAACGGTGATGTTAATTATAACCCATTACTAGTTTAATGAACTAGTACTTCTGACAAACATTTCCAGCAAGTTCAATACAAGTGTTTGTTGAATGATAATATTGTAATTTATAAATCGGTGATTATTCAAACAAGTGTACTGCATGCTCAATCGGCTATAGTTAATTTATGTGCAAAGTAAGACATTTATCTCTGTATAAATTGCATTATGAAGTATCTTCTCTATCTTTCTATACAATACAGCGTATGCAACCAGGGCCTCCAATCTCAAGATTTCGAACAAATTTTGCGATTCCATAAACCCGGGATCATCTTTACACTATTCCCGGGATTCACAATAACAAGTGAAAAATCCGTTTAATCCGGTATTTATTTTTTGCGCTGGAGTCACTGACAGTCGTAATTTTTCGAAAGGATGCAGCTAAAAAAGTGGAATTAATCACATTTTTCAATAACTGTAAAATCTTTAAATTCCTAACTTTTTGAAGTCATTGAGCTAAAAATTGGATTCATTTGAACATTATTTTAGAATCTCTCAATTTATGATTTTTTCCCCAGCTTATGCCAACATTCTCCAAGAAACTGTGGCATGATATGATAGTGAATGATAAATCAAACGAAAAAATGTGAATCCCAAAATCCCGGTATCACAAAAAAGGTCCGGGATTGGATGCTCCTATATGCAACCAAGTCTTTGTTTTTACGATTCGAAATTAAAGCTGTTGGAAAGATGCCGTGCCGTAAAGGGTGGTGAAATCCGTACGACTATTCCTATACAAAAAAATATAAAAAAACATTCAAAGATTTGGAAATTTTATATGTACATTTACTTTACAGATGAATACCAGTATTACTATTTGAATAAGTTTCTTCTTTAAAATTGAAATAAATTATAGCATTAAAAGTTTATCATTCGTTTAGATATATCCATTAGCGGTAATGTCCTAGTGGTATTAAGAAGTGCATTTACATCACAACAATATGTATAACCTTTAGCATAATTCAACCAATCAGGTTTATTTAATCCAACATCGTTGCAAATATTCTTACAGAGTTTTTCACTCTCATCGATAAAATTTAAATGTGGATTATTTGCTGTGACAAAAGCGATTCCCTCCTTCGTGGTTGGGGAGTAAATTATCTTCCAATACCACTTTGGAACTGGCAACTTCTTTTCTGCCATCAAGTACAGGTCCACCAAATTTCCATTTGTGTCTGGGAGTTGACTGACTCCATAAACACCAGTTGTGATCAATATATCTTCTTGACGCTTCTCCGCAAGTTGCCTTGCTGTATTTTCAACTGTTAACCAATTCCCAGCGTTAATGACTTGCCATTCTGGAGCAACGTTTACAAAGAAGTATGTTGCGGTGCTCCACGATCCAAAGAGGTAGTCTCCATCTGGTGCAAGGTGGCCTCTGGCTAAGAATGATGTAGTTGTAAGATACTTTTGAGCCTGACTTGCGCCAAGAAGAGCTGTAAACCTTATCATCTGTTCAGTTTGTTTGTATAGGTTTGCAGTTGTTGTACCATATGTGAGACCGGGTGTGCGGAATTGCGGACGATCGGATTCAATTTCAGCAACTGAAAAGTAAAAAAAATATTCAATAAATACAGCTATTCAAATCATGGTTCTTCAAAGAAATAAAACAACTCCACCCTTAACTTTTTTAGACTTAGTAGAATGCAGTGGCGCCACTTTTGACCCTAGCGATTTAAATACACTTTTTTCAAAAGGACTCGAAGTCGTTAGTTTTCAGCAGTCAAGGCAGTCCGACTCCAAAGCTCTGGAAAAAAACACTCCCAAAAGATATATCCGTACGAGAGTGGAGTATGACTATTTTGTTACAGCGATCTGAGCCGCATGCCGGTTTTGCTACATTACGTGGGCCACAGCATTTTAGTAATACTAATACGTAAATATATAACATATATAAATAGCTGTGTTTTTAAGAGTTGTATTTAAGTGTTACGTATTCTTAATGGCATTTAAATGTTTGTCAATATGATAAGATAAACGATTTAAACTTTCAGACTGAATATTCAGGAAAAAAAAACCGCAGAATAAAATTGGTCTATTGTTAGAGTTAACTAATTTTAAATATCGTTAATCGATATATTTTATATTTAATTCATAACTTTTCTATATATAATGTTAATTAATAACCGGTGCTTTTTTTTTTAAAAAAAAGGTGACGGTACTCACTTTTTGTCAAGCTTTTTACTTAAAGTTGTTTTTCAATCCATGTCCGTTCTCATTATGCATATGGCTTTCTAATCTCAACTTTTATACGAGAACTGCTGGTTAGTAAATTTCTCAACCTTCGTTTTTAAGAGAGTAAGGTAAGGGTTAGGACGGGACTAGTGGTTAACTATTTGCTCTCACTTTATCTCGCTCATTTTTGGATTGGAAAGGAGGGAGATATCACAAATACCCACGCCTTTGAACTTAAGCTGAACCTGAATATTTGCGTTTGTGGATTGAAGAATATGACCCATTTCGTATATATTTAGTTCTTGGATATTTTTTCGCTTTTCAACAGATAGAAAGATTGATTTTCCTTTGAAAATTTATATTAAGCAGCTCTTCTGTTATTAATTACTTTATCAGGAAATAATGATGTAAAAAGATTTTTTTTTCTCCCTAGAGAATGAAAAGTTTTCGAATCACAATCAATATTTTTTTTGTGAATATCGATTAGAAACATTAAAATGCCAAGAAAAAGGTGTCAAAATGCCGTTCTACTATTTACGATTATGCAAGGAAAATATATTTTTTATACTCACTGGCAATAGCTTTTCCATAAATTGTGTTCTTAGAATACACAACAGCTTCGTTGATTCTGTCGTAACACACTTCCAGCATTGGTGCCAAGCCCTTCGAAGATCTGAATCTGAAATGTCACAGAAAATAGCATAGTATTTATTGAACTGGCATTTACTTTGGTAGATCTTCATTGAAATAAGGTAAAAAAATATCAAAGTATTTGAGCTATACAAATAATATTTTATTTATGGTTGATAGCTATATCATCAGAACTTTCAGAGCATAAACATAGGTCATGTATAGAAATATAAAATATTAGAACACATCGACCCGTAAAAGGCAGAAAATCGTTGCCGACAATTTACCATTTACCACAGTCGAATTTGAATAGAGGAAGACATCAAAATGGTTCTTTTGAAATCGATTTGGCAATGTGCTCTTCATTGCAATTTGTAAACTTATGAATATTTAACAGAAAGAAGGGTGCAAAAACTTCGACCTTGTATCATTTTATATTCCATTAGTTGGCAATAGGCTTTCCGATCCCGGGATCCCAATTACCGTCCAATTTTGTGATCTCTAAATCCCGGGATTGGTATGGTCACGATCCCAGGATTTCGGGATTGAGACATTTTTAGCAAATCCCGAAAAAATATGAAAAAATATGATTTGATTGATTTTGGATTTGGAAGAGCTAAAAAAAACAAGTCATGTTGGTATTTTGGGCAAATCAGTAAATTCCTGAGTTTTGAGATTTTGAAAGTCTGGAGAGCTAAAAAAAGAAAAACGAGTCATGATGGTATTTTGGGCAAATTGGCAAATTCCTGGGTTTTAAGGTTAAAGAGTTGCCTAGTTTCGTAATCCCGGGATCACAAAAAGGCTCCAGGATTGGATACCTTAGTTGGAAATGCTTGCGATAAACGAAACCAGTCCTCATCAATAGTAAAAAATATGGAAAATATTATGAAAATATCGGACTTATTTTTGCAAAACGGGTAAAACAATGACTTTTTCAATGTCATTACAAATTATGTTATCTGTTTGCATACTTCGTCGTTAAATATTATTTGTTTTGTCTGACACGCTATGTCTACAGATACCTTTATACCAAATATAAATAGAATCATTATCACTGGCGAGGATTATCAGTAAACGTCTAAGGCCAGATAATTGATCTAATTAAAATAGTACGTCATAGAACATAATAAAAAAATATTAGATAGTAATGGAATAAAAATAGACGATCGATCGATGAAGGGTTTCCATCTACAAACTCACCCAATGCTCATGATTTCTCCTTTTCCTCCACCACAAGGCACCTTTGTCATAACCAGGTCACTAAGAGTATTGAATGTGCATTCAAAAGAACTTAATGGAAGGTTTGAATCGTTATACAGGACTGTGTTTCCTATACTGCACGAAACCGTCAGTTCTTGGAGTCCTATTTAAAGAGTTATATTGAGAAAATCATAAATATATTATGTGTCAAAGTCACAGAATGTTATATTGTTGTTGCAGTATTATTTAACATTACAATATCGTTGTAAAATGCGATAAGAACACCTGGATTGTAATTTAAATTCATTTTAAATGAGAAAACATTCACAAAAAGAGAAAAAGTACTTCCTCTTTCTGTATGTATGCATTCATTGTCTCTTCTTCGACGGTCAAATGTTATAGTCCTTAAATTTATATGTGAATTTGTATATCGTCAGTAATTTTTGCACTTATTGGACTTTGTACATAATACTTTTCTTTGCAATGTACCCATTAAAATATAAGTAACAAAAAGAAACATTTTATATAAAAAGGACAAGCTTACCAGTGCCAAAGATTGTATTTGATTTAGATGGGCACACCAAAACCATCATTTCGTTGGGAGCTAGCGATAGTCCAGCTGATGTTGGTATGACTACTTCAGCGTTCGCAGAAATATTGAAGTATATTGGGTCACTTTCTGGAATATCTGTGTTTAGGTTCCAGGTGCATCCTGGGGCTAAATTATTTCATATAAAACATAGAGAATTGTCAATCAGTGACATCAAATAATCGTTTTCATTAATTGACTTAAAATTTACACAAATCATTTGTATGTTATCATAATAATTATTCTCTACACTAATACACAAATCCATCTTCTCCAAACAATTAAACTGTCGAAAAAAGGCAAACATGTGATAAAAATGCTCTTTGGAGCTATATTTTTTTCTGTAAAGAATTGGTTCTTATTACTACAAATCCAAATTTAATAAGATTTACTATTTAGGAAACTTTCCAAAAGTTTCCTTCTTAGAACTGAGCATCGTATAATATGTAACACTCCTATATTATGGATTAATTTACCACCAAATTATACAGTTTAATATCTGTGTGAATAAGTTTCAACATAAATTATTATTATCCTTAAGCAAATCATATACTTGACATTGGAATAATAAAAAATGCATTTAAAACCAGTGTGTTAAATCACGAACCCATCGAATGATGTCAGAATTATTTATAAGTATTATTAATTTATTACACTAAATAGTACAATATTTGGTGGTCTCCCACATACGTTGTATGTAACCTATAATTCTAGGTGGGTTTCCACACAATTAACGTATTTTGTTAATTACTCACTTTATCACACCGTAGTTGTAATTGGCAATGTGGGTCTGAAAACTAACGCGCAAAAACAATATCGACGTAGACAAATATTCTCACCTATTACTGCATCTGTCAACCCGATGATCAGCACCCAAGATGCAAAGCGCTGCAATATTTTATTGCACTTATTCAACATGATGCTTCGTGTAAATCTGTGTAAGATTAAGGTTTTGCACTGCTTTATACTATGTTCGCCTGATACACAAATCACAACTGAGTCAATATTGTTGAAAACATGTTACTTTTCATTGTCTTATTTAATTCGTTCAGGAAGGTAATTCGATACGGTGTTCAGTATGTTGAGTAGGTCGTGTTTGTTCTATTTCTAAATATTGTTTCCAAGTAGAATTATTTCTATACCTACTACTATAATTGTTTCAAGATAAATTATTTTTATTCGTGACACAGATTATAAAAGAGGCCGTAGTTATTATAATTGATGTATTAAAATTTTCCAATTAATAAAAAAAACACTGAAAAGAATTTCCTCACATTTTAAGGATCCCACAAAAGTGGATAATTATTATAGTTTTCAAAGAAGGTTTAATCTACTATTTATTTTTAAAGAAATCAAGCAATATAGATTTGGACAATGACGCCGACAGTAGGCTAAAAATATTTTTTTTACCAAATCGAATGCAAAGTACGAGTGCTTGTCGATTATTTTAAAAAAAATATTATTTTGTTGAAAACGTTGAAATGATTATTTTTATTATTTTGTGATTAGCAATAAATTGTGTTGAGCCAATTCAAACCTATTCACATACGAATATAAGCAATTAATTATCTTAGTCATTATAGAAATAAAATAATTTTTGAACTAATTACAAATTATTTGGATCGGAACTGGTTTCTTTCATCGCGAACATATGATCAGTCGATAGTGGTATTAACCAATGATGGTCCTGATCTTAATAAATAATGTAGAATAAGTAAAAAAACATATACAAAGGGGTTTTCAAAAAAAAATTAAAATCTCTTTTTCTTCCAAGAATTGACAGTGCTTGCAACTTAAGATTAATTCCATTGAAAAATAGGCCAGGAGCCTTTCGTGCTTAATCCGCCACTGGGTTTATTTATAAATGTAAATGCAGATATTTTCATTATTTTGTATATTCGTTAGTTCGTGCTTAGTATTGAAACACTTCTTTGAAATTTAGTATTGCTTACTGAAAAGTGAAAACCATCTTTTAAATTAATAAAGAATGTTTCGAATTTGACTATTTTAATATACAATTTATAGATTTATTGTCTATTGAGTGAATTGGGTTCCAAATATTCACAGATTTTGTTTGTTTCTGCTGCAATAAAGAGTTAGCCATAATTAGGGACGTAATCAAAATATCTGGGGACATCTGCTAACAATCCAATGAGTAAATGAGTACATATTTCACTATTGAATCGTTGGCCGGTTTAATACAACTTTGATCCAAGCCATAAAAAATATATATTATTAATCACGGAATTATCAAAGTTTGTAAGTTCCCATAAAGTAATAGTAAAAAAATAAATATTTACTTACGGCTGTTTCCTAGACTCCGATTCTCAGTTCATTATACCAGCTATTACTAGCTACTTAGCGTGTGTTTATTTAAGTATTGCCATTGGCTAGCTTACGATACTAAATGATTTATTATTTTTACGATGGATTAAAGACAAATGATATTTTATACGATTGGAGATCGGTAGATGGTAATTAAAATATACTCGAGTACACTATTTTACAGATTTATTTTATTAATTTTATTTACTTATACATAATGATTATCTTATAGCTAAATTAATTATTCTAAATATTCAACAATAAACAATAACAATACGGATTATTATTTTTCACTCGTAGAGCAAAAAATATACATCGATATATTGTATAGATATTACATACATAATAGATAAAATATTTTTTATAATGATCACTGCGTATTATGAAACTAAATAAATTGATTTTTTTATTTGTTTCTCGCCAAATTCAATTTTTCATTGTAACACAACATACATTGGTATATGTACATATATAATTATTTTTTTCGGTATTTTAGGAATACTGTTTTTTGGATTGGTAGATTTGTAAAATAGAAAAAGCTGCATCGTAAATATTTTAAGTAAATTAAAACTTTTATATAATTGGGCGAGTATTTCAAATTTTGATAATTATTATGTCATGGTCATAATATTTAATATCCCCAATTATATGTACCACTTCAGACCGTGTCAACTACACACGTGTGAAAAATTAGTCCATTATTATGAATAAAATATTTTAACTTAGTGCTAACAAGGGATCCAACAAATCTTTCGTTTCCCGTTTTAACGAATTTTTGCTGAAGTTTTTATTGTATTTTTTATCATTGACCAGCGACAGCTTTAGTTTCGTCTTTGAGGTTTTTGGTACTTTTATTGGCTGGTCTGTAGGCAAAGCAGATTCCTTCTCTTTGTCAATTTGCGCAAGTCTTTCGATAATGTTTTTCGGTTCGCTTTCTAGATGGTGGTGTTCTTTTGTTGTTTTTATGATATCAAAGTTATTATTTTCTACATCGCCAACTGTTGCATTTTTGTTTGCATAAACTACGACAAAATGTGAATAAGCGGAATTCGAAGGAGCGTTAATATCAGCAAAGTCTCTGAAATTTGCAAATTGATCTTGATTGTACAAAGGTCTTGGGTTTGATCCTCCATAATAGAATGCTGGTCTTCCGTGTCCATTATTATTGTTATAATAAGGATTGTCATAACTGTCGGCATCGGATTCAGTATCTCCACTATCACTGAAAAAGGTGCCACCAGGAATTACGCCAAAATTGCCGGAACCAAGAATACCGCTAGTGTCTGCAGATTGAGTGGTAGCTGACTTTGCAAAGTCGTTATTTCTGAAACCTGAATATGTAGGAGATTGATAATTCAAAAGTTGTCTCAGCGGGCTATTTGGTCTTTGACTATAAGCACCCTCTTGGTTGTAGCTTACAAGTGGTCGTGAATGACCCAGTGGTTGTTGTCTCGGCTGAAACAGACTAGCGAACGACGGGAAAAACGTTTGACTGCCTCCCTGAAGTTCTATTGAGTGGTCTTGTTGTATTTGGACTCTGTCGCTAGATGGGAGTGGAGCGTCAGGTAATCGTGTATGGCCATAACCTTCCTGCGCTTCCATAAAGATGTCGCTGTCATCGTAGTCGGACGAAGCTTCAGCCACGGCATCTACCGCTGGACTCGTAGATTTTATGACGCCGTCTGAAACAAAAACAAGGTAAAATGAATTTATACTTACATAATTTGTTATTATTTAAATATTATACATAATTTTTTTTAAAGTTAACAGTTTTTTTTTCAAATTGCAAATATATCAAATGATTATATACCAATGCTCTTAAGCTGTATCACAATTTCAGCTTGCGTTTGCAAGGGGATTTATTTTGCTAATTAATTCTTTTGAAATAATTCAATTTATTCTTGCACCCAATGATTATTTAATCATTACATCATGCGGTAGTCAAAACAGAATGTTTTGTTTTTAAAATATCTTTTCTCTTAAACAATTTGTTTTACCCCATTTATTAAAAGTATAAAACCACCATGTTCTTATGCAATAAATAATAACTATGTATAATTGCCACTTCTTTTGGAACAGTATAACTTCCGATTTCATTTTAATTTGATATCCGTAAGTTTTTACTTTCTACGAGAAGCAATGATCTCATTCTATTTTATGATCTCAGTGCTTTCAACCAGTCGCGTGCATTGGCTCCCATTGAACATATTTTATTCGATACATTTACTTATATCATATTAAATACATCTATATTATTCAATTTTACTTATAAAGCTTATCCCTAATGGGATAGATTTTTTAAAACTCAATAAAATAATTTCATTGCAAAATATGACTTTTTATTATGAGCACGTTATCTAAAGTATTTAATATTTTATCTCCAAGTCATTCATATAAGCGGATGGTATAAAACTATTTTTTTAATTATGATTTTTTTATTGTTGGAATAAACACATTGAATAAAAGTTGAGAAACAGCTATAACTATAACGAAAATTATTTAATTGAATGAACACTAAATATTTTTTTACAATAAAGTCTATACTACAGAAGAAATGGAATATGTATAATATATAATATATTTACAATAATCAAAACAAGACCGGGATCTCCGTCATTGAAAGTAGTATTGCTATCATCAGAGGTGGGCTGGAAGGGGCTCGGAGGGGCCTTGTTAAATTTTACGAAGAACTACGAGCCCCTTGTTAATTTTAGAAAAAAAAATATTCACAGATCAAATTAGACATAACTACAATTTCTAACATACTTATTATCTACGACAGTTTCAGTATATACAGTGGCTTATTTTTAGTCATTTATATTGATTAGTTTGAGGTAAATTGTATAATGTTACATATTATAAGTGTATTAAGTAACAATCGATTGTTTATTAAGGCATTGCTTATAATTGCATAGTGTTAAAAAAATACTCCTTTCACGGAACACTAAGAATTGCTTGGAGATTAAGCGAGCCCCTTGTTAATGTATTGGCAGCCCACCGCTGGCTATCATGCCTCAAAAAATGCATTCCTTAAAAAAGTAATGCATAATAATTGTACTGTAATATGATCGAATAAGTTGATATATTTTTTGTCTCAATCAGTACGTCAAAACACTCCAACGATTTAAACGTGAGCCACTGCTCTCAATAAAAAAATATAATAACACATAATTTATAAATGCTGCACGTAGATTGTAGATGACTATCGCTAAATATTATTTTTTAAATGGCTGAATTTAAATTTAACTATTGAAAAAAATGATTAAGTAATATTGTAACCCGCAATACAAAAGTTGAAATTATATTATTTAATCAACGTACGATATAAACAAATTGTAATTCATAATTGAATACACAACTAATATTTTTAACAATGGCTTAATTTTAACTTCGTTCGTCGATATGCTATATGGTTTTATCATATATCCAGAGGTTACCACATTTTATTTTTTTATGAGCGATTAGTTTTTAAATTTATTAATATCGATTGACTGATATTGTTTGTAATTTATATCACGAGAAAACTATAAAAAACTCCTATAATTATTTAAATATGAATATTTATTTTGTAAACAGATATTTTATTATTGTAAAAATATTGATGTGGAATGACAGGTAGGTAGTCTTAGTGTTTGAATTCATTCGTAGATCAATTTTACCTATCAATTTTTGGATTATAAATAACTCTTTAATGTAAACTTTGAACAAACGATAGAACAAATAAATTAAGCTCAAAAAATTATCAAAGTTTAAAGCTCTGGCTTTCATTACAGTATTTTTTCATCAAGTGTGGCAAGGCAATTGAAATTTTTTCGGAATTTATATCTTTAAATGGGAACATCTTCTAATTAAATGAAATCCTGCAATTTTGCAATGTAATTGAAATATTGACAAACCATAAGTAATTATTGACTAATCTATGGCCGATTTAACGTCGAGTAATAAATACGTAGTAAAACTATCAATACAATGAAAAAATGAAAAAATGACTCATTTATTACGTCTAATAAAACAATTTAAATTGTGTTGTAGTGTGTTTTCTTTAATGCCTTATATTATTACTATTAAAAGTATTTTACGCTTGAAAGAAAATTAATTAAAATCTGTATTATGTATTAAATGAACTAGAACAAATGTCTACATAACATCATTATAATTTAAAAAATTAAGCACTTATACAATTTATTATTTAATAAATTATCCGTTATACATATGATTCAATCAAATTTCGTGTTTATTACAATTTGATGTGATTATTAATTTTTGTATAATCGATCAACGTCAATATTAATGAACTAAATTGGATTAAAATATTCAAAGTCACTTTTTAACAAACATTTGAACTCTCGGAAGAAATCATTGTGATTCAGTAGGTGCCTACACGGTATATTTACGTAACTCCGCCATTACGCTTTTTATATAGGTATTATCATTTTTTTAAGAATCAATAATAGAGTTTTTTTTAATTTTAAACGGATTATCATGTTGTTGGTCCGAGCAACATTCAATTTATCAACATAAAAAACATTTGAGCGATAACTTTTAACACTACAACATCGGGAGCTCTTGTATTGATTGGTATATCAACTGGATACCGTGTAAAAACTGTACAACTATAGATGACTGGTCGAAAAAAATTAATGAAAAATAATCATTTTTATCCACATTGTACGAATGTTGTTTTAGCTGTATGTTATTTAAGATTATCTGACGATTTGCGAATCGTTTTTTCAATATAGACTATCGTAATATTGCGTAAATTATCTCCATGAGAAATTCAGATTCATAAATTGATTGTAAACCAATTTAAGAATCTTACCTTACCAGGATTCGAGTATGTGAGAGAATTAAATCGTATCAAAGTCAACGACGTTGACTGCTAGACCGCAAACCCGGACGTTAAAAAATATGGTTTCGTACACTTTTTGTATTAATTTATTTTTATTATCTATTTATCATCACATCTTTTGGGAATGTACAGACATGATTAACTAATGGGAAATAGTGCTCAAGACGATACGACTTAGTCAGATTTACCAAACTATAAGACATTCAAAGAGTTTATCGCGTCTTATGGAAATATAATGAAGCACAATTTCAAAAAAAGCTTCTATCTACAATCTATACCACACACTGCAGCGCATGCAGCCAACATACGAAAAAACGTATAATTATACTCTGGGGTATTATTTAGTAATGTAACGATACAGTCGGGTTGAGTAGAGTTGATAACATTAGTAAGTTGTTGAAGGTGGTTTGTAGCCGTCACGGCTGATTAATGTCTCTGAAAAGAGTGTGCGGATGTCCGTAGTAAGAAAAATAAAAGCATAACACTATGACAGCCTTTCTTAGTATACTATTACGCCACTAGACGTTTTAATAATTTCTCTTCAGTATTACGACAGATTATAATTTGTACCAGTAGAATGAAATTCATTAACAAACAAAAGAATAGCAAAAAAAATGATTTATCTACTTACACGAGTTTAATATGTCATATATTAATTTATTTCAACAAGAAGTAAAAGTGGATACAAAAAACCAGAGTTGTATGAAAGCATTTATCTTTCTCACATACTAGAAATTTTCAACAATACTTTTATCCATTAATTTTTTAGTATATTTATGGACTTGTATACAAATGCATAAGCATTTCGTCGTCACCGTATCTTAACTTTTCTCAGTTTTGAGTTTTTCGATGTAATGAATTTATAATTTCAATATTCCTTTAAGTCATATCTCAAAAAAATAACATTCCATGCTCTTTAATCCAGGGGGGGGGGAAACTTTTCGGATGGAGGGCCAAACTCTAGAATTCAAAATGGGCGGCGGGCCGCAAGTAAAATACCATTTTTATATGTATACTATTTGTTATCGTGAAAGAAAAACAATCTAATGAGAGAAATGGAATTGATTTACGCAATTCAACATTTTTTTAAATTCAGGTGCTAATTTTGTAATTGAGATTCTTAAAACTGTTCATTGGTGATGTTTAATCGTAGATTTTTTATTGAAGTTCATGATTAAAATTTTTTGTTCACATATATAGGTTGATTAAAAAATAACGATTATTACATTTATTTTCAATCTTTTTTTTAAAAAGGCGTTAAAAGATAAAAACGTGAATTTTTTCAAAAATATAATATTGCTCGCAAAAAAATAAGCGGCGGGCCTCCGTTTGCTCGTGCCTGCTTTAACTGAAGACAATGACGTTGGAAAAGAAAAAAAATGGCAATGAATATGGTCATATGCCACGTTTAGCATCAAAGAGAGGTTGGTATAGATGGAAACATCTTTACTTCCTCCCTTACTAATTTCCTCAAAGTCATTGAGAACAAAATCATTTTAGTGATGTTTTCTAGCGATATGAAGCGATAATGGTAAAATAAAGTACACTTATTTGTCTTGAGTTTGTAGAAAATAACCGACAATTTCTGTACATAATGTACCTAGATTATTAATAAAAACACAACATTCCTTTGTACTTCATTCCACTTTATTTAATAGGTCAGGACAGGTTTCGCTCATTGCGAGCATTGTCAACTGATCAGTTCTGGTCCTGACCTATTAAATAAAGTGGAATGAAGTACAAAGGAATATTGTGTTTTTAATACATGTAATGCCTTTCCACCACGTATTGACAGTGAACACCCTAAAAGGTACCTAGATTATTTTATATGAAAACGGGGCATAGGAAGAACAAATGTGTGTATATTACTGGTCGCTTTAGTTTCGTATAGATACTTCTTTGTTATCATGTCTGAAACGAGTTGTTGTGTGGCTGACATAAAACCACGTTTATTTGAACATGCCATTAGTCAATATGGTTGAAAAGGCAGACATGGATTTAAGAATGGAATAAAAATGTTAATATATTTTTTATCTTTAAATTGATTTTACAATTTAACGGATTTCAATAAATAGATACCCCTATGTACGAGAAATTGAGAACCCCGATGGCGTATCAAATGAAAGTATTTCTACCTATCTATGTTGATTTATATGATAAATTAATGAGTTAAAACACGGTTTTTATTAGATTTACTAGTATTTATGTTTCTGTAAATCGAGAAGCAGTGAATATCATTCACTATGCCAATACTTCTACCAGATAATTATTGTCGAATGCGTTAAAAATAATTCTACAGTGTAAAATCTACACGAAATAAAATTTCAGCTTTAATTAAGCTTAGGAATGTTTTTATCTCTTAGTTAATTTAATGCCAATGGAAATTATTCAGTGGAACCATAATAAGTTAAAACGGTTGCAACATTCAAATTGAATATCTTTCTAACATAAAACATCTGACATAGAACAAGTCATTTTTACCAACTTGTACATTTAATCAAGCTCCATTAGCTGTAGTGATATATGAATTAATTGAATATTGAACATATCATTACCACATCATTTTTTTCTATCAATAGTATATTTAGAGGAAGTTAATAAGGAAAGAAGCAAAGACGATGCCATTCATGCCATCCTCTCCTTTATGTTAAACATAGCACATGACCATATCGTTTGCCAATAATGGTTAAATAAAGTATGAAATATAGTTTTTTTGGTATACGAATTAAAGGAATATATGTCTATTGAAATTATGAATTCACTATATCACAAAAACTCGAAACTGACAAATGTTGAGATATACGATACATGAAGATATAATAAATTGATTACCTTTGTGGTTATGCTGGAGACATGAATATTCAGGAAATTGTTTTCGACATTTTGCTAGACCGTCGATGGTAATATGTACATTAATTTAATGTTCTTAACAATGAGTAAGCAATGCAAGCTGGCACGTGTTCCTGGTGAAGTCAGTAACTGTCTTTCTTTCGTAGTTTATCATTCAATGTAATTGTTTTTCATAACTACATAGGTATAAACCTTGAAAATTTTACAGTCGTTTTTACGTTATGCAATAATTAATTATAATACAAACATATTATATATAAAACTATTCCCAGCAATATTCCACCATCGCTTATTGAAATTTAGTGATACAATTTACATAGTAACTGAGCATCGTCCTCGCACGTGGACACAACCGGTCCTGCGTTAATGTGGCAATAGTTGTATTTACCCGATATCCGTTTCCGCGGTCTTGTTTTTTACACATTGCTCAGCTAATTGTCATCCGGTGCAACACAATTTTCATGAGCACTTTTGTATGATAATACTCAATATCGTTTATGGTTTCCGTTGCTCTCTACCATGAAAGTACTATAGTATGGGTATTGGTAAAACTCCGATCTCATCTCTATCGTATTAACCCTAGGCATTTTTATTTATTTTATACTTTGCACACCGGCTTCGTGGTCGAGTGTTAACGTCGTTTACTTAGAACACGGAGGTCACACGTTCGAATCACAGTAGAAACAGTTTTTACAGAAGGATTTATGGATTTTTGTCCGAAAGCTTAGATGTATGTGATATCTTGAATTCCCTCCAACTCATTTTATCCTAAAACGGGCGAAGCAAGAGTGATTAGCTAACCGCTAGTCCAGTCTGATTCTTCTATCATCACTCTCTTTGAAAAAGAGAGTGGTGATGTTTATAAATCGACTTATTTTTCTGCTTCAAGAGTGATTCCTGTAAACTAGACCTACTTTTCCACGGAGTTAGGTATTTATAAAGGAATCACTAGATAGAAGTTGATTTGCAAAATTATTGCTATGTAATTATTGCACGTGAAAATGTGAAAATGAAGAAGAAAAAGTGCTCTTCTACCAAGAGAATGCACCGCTACATAAGTCGATCGCAACAATGGCAAAATTGCTCGATTTGCACTTTGAATTACTTCCCAATCCACAGTATTCTCCGCTCCCAGCGAATGATAGCAGATCTAAAAAGAGGTTCGGTAATTTTTGCGATCAGTGACGTTTCTAGACTATGTGCCGCCTCTTTGCTATGTATAAAATAGCACCCTTGTTATTAAAAAAAATGAAATGTATTTATAAGGCCATAAGAGTAAAAGTGTCATTTTTTCATTGTTTCCCGATATTATAGAAATACATACAGATATTACTACGTTTAAAAAACGTTTTTGTCACTTATTCCATTTCGGTTTTAGGTGATTCATATTATAAGAGCACATTAATAACAAAGATCCTTAGAAATACATATGATCCAAAAGCTTTTTTATGACCCCGACCATTTCCGCTCGCCTTTATTAATTTACACCAAAGCTGCCGCCTATAGTGCCGCCATCTGTAAAAGTTATATTTAAAAAAGATTTTTGCGATAAAGTTAAGTATTTACTGTATAAAAATCAATCATACTAGCATTCTAGCATCATATTTATTATAAACCAAATTAAAATAAAAATTGTTTTAAAAATGTATTCTGTTATCATATATATCCTAAGACTTGCCGCCCCTAGGCAATTGCTTACTTGCCTATGCCCTCGGAACGTCCCTGCTTCAGAAAAAGATTCTTCCATACACGAATTTTCCGTACAAGAATACTTCGTCCGCCGATTTTTCTGAACACAGAACCTACCGTACACATACTACTCCGGACATTTAAATATTTTAAATATAAAAAATCACTGTTTTATTATAATGTATAATGGCCAATGAATATTATGCCAAATATATTTCAGAATAAAAGCATGCAAAATGTTTAATTATAATGTATATGAACAGTTTATCACTGAAAACGTATTTTGGCTTATTAATTTAGCATAATTGTGCTGTATTGTAATAAGGCCGATATTTTTGATTTTATTGAAAAGAAATATCATTCATATAGGTATTTCATATTTGAAAGATCACATACACAGTGTGTTTACATTATGTTATTAGTCTCGAATCTCGATATGTTGATGAATAAATTCGAATTATGCTTAACGTTCTTTTTTTATTAGTCATTCTACGAAATTATAGAGTGATGGATTAAATACCAATACAAAATAAAAAAAAGTCTAGTTTTTAGTCAGTCTACGCAAATATTGAGTTTTTTTGAAAAATCATACACAAAAACAAAATACGTATCGTAACTTTCAACAATAGATAATTAAATTGACTGGTGGCTAAGATTAGCTCATTGTGTACGTTGCGCAATATATGCAGAGAGAGAAAGAGTGTGTCGGTGTTTTTGTGCCGTGACGTCTTTACATTTAGCGATATAGACAGACAATGAAGATGTATCTGCTGTTATATATTATATATATATATAATATGATTTCAAGCTAATTGCATTTGCAAAGCAACTAATGATTTTTTAATTATGATTAAACGTTGACTTTGGACAGAAAAAATTAGCAGTCAATACAAAATTGATATTGTTATTCTGAATGGGTATGGATATAAAAGAACGTGGTATAAAAAAGTTGAAGATTTATGTGTTGATTTATTTATAAAAATAAACAATGGCGTAATAATAAATATTGAAAATTATTCAAAGAAGTGTTAATGTGCGAAATTAAAATTAACACCATAAACTCGACACGGCCACTGATTTGGTTAGTGATTAAAGTTATTAAAAAAGTATACTTAATTTTATGCTGCTTAAAGTTGACTGTAATTATAAAAATACGGAATTAAATTAAATGTAATAGTTAAAAAATAGCAAAATAATTACCTATATTTTTTATATAAACAAAAAAAATGTGATTTATTAGGATAGCCATTATCAAAAATCTCGATTTTGTGTT
Source organism: Himalopsyche tibetana (assembly GCA_030503985.1). Taxonomy (NCBI): domain Eukaryota; kingdom Metazoa; phylum Arthropoda; class Insecta; order Trichoptera; family Rhyacophilidae; genus Himalopsyche; species Himalopsyche tibetana. The sequence goes on from JAPJYX010000024.1 coordinate 13,224,588, forward strand.
AATTAAAGCAATTATTAAAAATATCGTAGCTAGTAGAGGTCTGCACGGGCCCGGTCTTGGCCCGCGGGCCAGTTTCGTGCGGGTAAGCACAATTGAGATTCGGGCTCGGGCCGGGCCCGGGTAAGGAATTTATTCTTCAGAAAAATATTTCAGACTATGTTCGTGTCATAAGTCAGCCATGATGGTTTTAATTATTACCAGTTCTATAGAGAATCGTAAATTGTTGTAAATTTGTAAGAAACGGGTTTTTTCGGTATGTTGAGTATAAATCCGGGCTTCGAGTCGGGTTCGGGTAACAATTGTGGTATTAGACTCGGGCCCGGGCCGGGTCGGGTATGAGTCTTTCAGGCACGGACCGGGTAATTTTGTAAAATTTCGCCTCGTGCAGACCTCTAGTAGCTAGGCAGCGGAACATTTCAATTTAATGTTTTGGATATAAACGACAAAAATAACAATTATGCTTAATTTAATTATGATTGATTAACATTACAATTATTGTTAATTAAAATAATAGTTTACTTTATCTTTATTTATTCACATGAAAAATATTGCTTTATTTTTTTATCTTACCTGTTTTAAAGAACACTTAATGGAAAATTGATTTCAGTATAAAGTTCTTTAAAAAATGTATCGTCTCTTCTTATTGTTGACATTCTCGTCCTCTTCCTATTTAACATGTCTAACCTAATCTTACATAAGCCATTGCCATTTTACTTTTATTAGGGCTTGTTAATAAGTTTGTAAAATTACTAGTTAAATAATACACAGACTATTCAACATGAATATGAAAATTAAAATGATAAATGTTTTAAGCTAATCTGTTAGTTTTTTTTCCATATCCGCTCCCAATGGGAAGCAAATGACCTCCTAATGGTGGTATCTAAACAGAAGTTTTTCTGCGAAAATTGTTAGTTACACAGTCATTCAACTTCTCTTTTTTTCGATCGATTTTTGTTCGAAGGCATGGGTGTTTGTGATGTCTAAAAATCTTTTACTATCTTTGAAACTGCTAGTTAATGAAGAAAATTTTACACTATATATTTGACATATATAAAGCGATGGCAGATATCTCGTACGAAAAAAAATGAATTTATAGTAATGTCATCATTCAGACATCGCCAAAAACATGTTCAGTTTAAATAAAAGTTAAATTTTTGAATTGCATCACAGCACACTTTCTCGCGCTACTTATGTAAATCGATAAAAACACGCCTCGCACGATCTTTCGATAAACTTATGGAGAATGAACAGAGATGGGATTAAAAAATATTCCTATTGATTGTTTGTCTTGCATTGTTTTACACGGTATTGATTCATAACAAGATATATGGATACGTCGATAAACGTGTCGAATCAAAGATATATAGATGTGATAGTAGAAAGAAATCGAAAGTTGTTGGGAGACAACAATCACGATTTATGAAGTGTATAATATAATATTTCAAAATATAAACATAAACATTTCATTTTAAATTTTGTTTCATGAATTAAAATTATTTATACACATACCGTAAATTATTCAATGATTTTTATCGCAATGTTCCGTAAGTTTTTTTGCAAAGTATTTAAATTTCGTTCTTTTGGCTGTTTAGTCTGCTCCCAATATTGTTATGGACTATGTAAATCGAATTTAATTTTACTATAACTAACTGTTAGTCAATGGCAAAAGATCTTTCTGTAAGCGATGGCTCACCAGCCTTAATAACTTGGCTAAAACACTAAAATTAGACATATTTTTTAAAATAATTATTTTCTGCTTATAACGCGGTATATGTTTAAAACAAAAAATGTGACAAAATTTATTGGATCCACTATTTATTTTAAGTACATATTTGTATGATTTGATAATGAAATTCGTAGATCTTCCTACACAAGGACCATAAACACTTTTAGTTGTAACTATAGCTTAATGCTGAAATAACTGTGAAATATATGTTTATAATTCTAGTGAAACTTTCAGTGTCTACACAAGTTTATTAAAACACTTATATTCATGTGTTATAATTATAAAATTAATATTAAAAAACTGTGTAAGTGATTAATAATAAAAACAATATAATATTGTAATGAAAATTTCAAAACACCACCATTCAAAACACTTAAGTACACTTAAGTAACACAAACACAACCATTCAAAACACTTAAGTAAATATATATTTTATTTGATAAAATCGCTTATGAAAATTGCATCTATTATAAAAACAAAACATAAAACGTCAAATATTGGAAAACTAATCTTCTCTTCTTCTTCTTCTTACAACAATATACATGACGTAGATTTTTTGCGATAACTTTTTTGCTGTTATGCTCCGTATAAGATAACAAAATTTGTTAACGATGAAAAACGATATTTATTTGAGTAAACAATAAATAAGAATGTGCTGACTTGTCGTAGATGAATTTTTTCTATTTATTTTTGATAAATTCGTACGTGTTTTAATACAAGTTGTTTCTAAATGATGTGATGTGATGATAGCGATGTCATTATCTAAACACATTTAAAAATAATTATCATGTGATGTTATCAAATAATTAGCATTCTTTTTATTTTCACGCACAGAGTGTAACCATGAGATTGTCGTATTTAACAGTTTGTCAAATAACTGCACTTAAAAAAAACACTAATTATCATTTTTAGTTGCTTTTAAATCGTTAGCAAATGTTTGTAACTATTGAAATTTTTATTTCGCATTCAATTAGATTAGTACATATATTTTACATGTGCTTATTTTTATTTTTATCCGTTATAATATATATCTGCATATCTGTTCATAATGGACATCACAACACAGCACTCACACTCTCTTAAATTTTTATAAAAAAATATAGATTGATAATTAATTATTTAAGAATGATTACATGTAAAATATTTTCATGAATTCAGCGGTAAGTTTTTGGTTTTTAAGTTTATTTTTAACGTTTTTTTTTTTAAATTCCCTAGGGTACTCAACGTTGTACCCGCCACCACCCGCTACGGCTTCACACTCTTCTTATAGGGTGTATTCCGTAGCGTAACAACGTTAGTCGTGTTCTTATTGTTATTTTTAACGTTTGTCAAATAACCAAATTATAATGTTTAATTTTATATTACCTGTAAGCTTTGACTAGGCAAAATTATAAAGTGAAAATTATCATAATGGCGCCAATTTTCAATACAATGATAAAGCAACAGTAAAATGTCTCGAAACATCGAAGAATAGAACGAGGAAGAAGACGTGTAATTACCTATCCTAAATTTCTTGCGACCTCATTATATCATGTGCCAGCAAATTTACAACACCTTGTCTGACTTCAATTTATGACTATCAAGTATTCAATTTTCAAACATTGTATCATTGATTGCATCGTTGTCCTATTTGAAGTCGTGATAACAACTGTGTGATCCAATGCTTTTTGTTCCAATTCATCCAATCCATTATAAAGCTCCATTTTATTAGTACCATGGTATGTTCAAAATCAAAGGGCTGTGCTATGGAGTCAATTAGAGTATTGTATTTTTTTTGCGGTATCTACAGAGTTCATTCAACTCTATTAAGAACAGATTGATTTTTTCAATTGTAGGATGAATTGCGTTAAAAACATAATGTCTGCAGGTAATGTTTAACGAAAGTTGTTAGCTTAATAGTAATTCTTTTCTTCTCCACATCCTTAATCTTTAAATTAAAAAAAATACATAATATATACATAAATTCTCATGAAGCAAGTTTTTAAACTAAGCGTGAACTTAGAAAAGTTGTAATACTTTCGATGGTTTCGGCGGTAACTTTGTGGAAGTTCATTTTAATAGAAAATTTAAATTAACTTTGATTATTCCACGTATTGTGTAACTAACTGTGACACGTGTTTCGCCTCTTTCAGAGGCATCTTCAGACTTACTATCGCAAAGTTTGCTTAAGTAATGAAGCAAGATTGATTCTAACATTTTAAAATTATAAAATTACAAAATGGATTGGGTTTTTTTCCTTTTAAGAGGAGCAAGGAGGGGGGTGTAGAATCGAAATAAAGCAAACAGATAATGATACTAATTTTACTAATGAGTTGTAAACAATCAGAATGGGATTTTTCCTTTTTAATGGAAGCAAAGAGGGGATTATAAAATGCAAACAAATTTAATCAAACTACTAATGACGTTAAACATTACAAACTATTAAAACTAATGAGCTACAATCAATCATCTAGCCCCTCCTTGCTCCTCTTAAAAGGAAAAAAAACCCAATCCATTTTGTAATTTTATAATTTTAAAATGTTAGAATCAATCTTGCTTCATTACTTAAGCAAACTTTGCGATAGTAAGTCTGAAGATGCCTCTGAAAGAGGCGAAACACGTGTCACAGTTAGTTACACAATACGTGGAATAATCAAAGTTAATTTAAATTTTCTATTAGAAAAGTTGACTTAAGAATGAGTCAAACATGTACTTAATATACCTGTGACGTAGGAAATGCTCAGGTTTTTTTAAAAATCTTTTTTATGATATGTAATGAAGAAATTTTCTTGTTTGTACTTTTATTTGTCACATAACATATAAGGCCAAGATGAGAATTGTGTCGTTATAAAAAATAGCACACTTACGATTATCCGAGTTTACATAGGTATCAATTGTATATTACTCCTTAAGTAAAGAACCAGTCTGTAAAAGATGATGTTACTGGGGAGTATTAAAATATTCTCCAACGATTATGATTTCGATGTAAATATACTCCTCTTAGAAATAAATGAGGAAATGGCACTATTTAAAAAGTATTATCGAAAATCGCTCTGCAGAATTAGGTTTTTTTGTGCTGTGATTTTCTAGTAATAAATTGAATTGAATAATTATTATTTTTTTAAGCACTGGTTTTTTTTTGTTTAATGTGAACAATGTGGTCATTCAACTGACGATTATAAAAACAATATAGAGTGCATTCAAGGTTGCTTTGATTTAACCTTTCATATAATTGATAAATTTGATAGAATAGTGTTTTGAACCGATTTTTCGGATACGTAAATAAAAATATATTACGTAATCTTTTATATTATATAATTTAAATTATACAAGTATTTATTTTTGAATATGTTTTAACTACATATTATAAATGAAAATGTTATGTAATTAAAATTATTTCCGTTAATATATGTTTCTCGACTTTCATTTAAATAACAAGAACGAGACAGTTATAGAATTAACTGTTGAAAGCTTCTATATATTCTTCTCTTCATAAATGATCTTGTAATTTTATCTCACCTAAGATTATCAAGAATCGTGATTATTTCTTGAAATATGATGATGGAATAGCCAATATTTACTTATTAAAAAGAAAAATCTTAAGGTTGGGATATCTACAAAGCTTTTACGTCATTAGAGTAAGTAAGTAAGTTAAAACAAGTGTAGATTACCGTAGGCCCAATTCAATTAATCGCTTATTACTGTGAATTTAAATCCGCGATTTTTTTGACGAATAATTAGATGCAATTCTAAATAACCGATCACGTTCGTAAAGTGCGTCCCTAATGTATGTCAATAGTAATCAACGGAGCTGACAATCATAGAGTACATATTTGGTATAGCCGTGAAGTAACATTCGTCGAAATGAAAGATGGAGAGATTGTTTTGTGAAGGTTACTTACTGCACACAATGGCTCATGCGCTGGAGATGAAAATGCAGACCTTGGCTCACACAACACGAAACTCATTACATAAGGCATTGTTTTCATTTAGATGCGTCGGAAAGTCATCGACTATCCGAAATTAAACATTTTAATTATATATCTAATAGTTTATACGCCTTATCAGATATCTCCAAGTTTTTAACCTCATACCAAACATTTTTGCAGTATTGATAAGGTCATTAGAATGAAATATACAGTCACCTTACTATTAAGACCTTTCAAGTCTGCTGAGAATAATTTTCACATATAAATCCTCCATTATCAATAATCTTGCTAACATTGGCAGTGTCGTGTCTCATGCGAGGTTTAGTTCCTATTTAAAAAAGCCAAGAGGCTTGCGAGGTTTTTAAATGTGTCAATATATAGACAGCATAAAAGTCAAGAGTAATGAGGTTTTGACATAATTTAACACTCGCAGCTCGGAGACTAGAAAAATACCCAAAATCCGATGGGGGGTCCTTTACCGACCGCAATAGTTTCCGTATTATTGGCCTTATTCTTATGAATTTCAAAATTAAATAGTTTGAGGGCTTTAAAATATCTGTCTGTATCATTTCTCATACATTTTTTTTTATAAAAATCTGTGTTTTTTTAGTAAATAGTCATATTTTAAGTTGCGCGTAAAAAAGACGTTATCCCAGTACACATATGTAATCGAAACTGACGAGATTAAGCCATACATTATTATCTTTACTTTGTACACATCAATCCGTTTTTTGTTCTACTTTGAGGATCTTTTTTATTTAGTTGATTTTTTTCATTTCTGTTTTATTTAATAGAGATGGAACTAGCGATCGAATATTTTTTTTTCTTCTACAAAAGGTCCAAAAAACTATGATATAAGAATACCTTAATTATAAACATTGTATCACCTATATTAAAATAGATATTTAAGAAAATGTGGGTATTGGGGTCGCATTTCTTGAGCTTAGAACAGGAAAAGAATCATTGTTTTTATTCATTTTGTAAAAGAAGGTTCATTTTTAACTTACAGCACACATTAAGGGAATTTTGACAAGTAGCTATGCTACATAGTAATCTTCGCATCTAGTATGATAAATCATGCTTTTTATTCAAATAAAATTATAATGCTTTATTTTTATCATTGCTTAAATCATATTATCAAGTAAAAAGGTGACTATTTTTCTTCAACTGAAAATATTAAGGTGTTTCAAAATATAGTTTCATAATATCAATTTGTTATCATGCACGGTATCTCAATGAATTGAATTTACTAGTTGAAAAGACGAATTGTTTCTTTTCCTAACGTGTGAAATGGACCTGCCAATGGTGGTGCTTTTCAACGGAGAAAAAAAAATCTATCGTTATGGTGTAAACATCAATTTTTTTTTTCTTATTCTTACAAACTTCTGATGATTTAGATTTTTCCTTTATTTAAAAAAGTTGACAATGTTTCAATAAAATATCTAATTGCTCTTTTTCTGTTATTTTTCGAATACAAGTTATTTGAATTGAATTACACATTCTAATCTTTTTCGATGCGTTTTTTAAAACAACTTAATATGGAGGAAGGCCGTAGTTAAGTAAATAAGTAATTATACCAGATACTAATGGATTAAATGTATGCTCAAGATGGTATAAAAAGTCTTTTATCTGTTATCAAATATTGTATAAATGCTTACTAACTATATCTGTCATCGATAGATTTAAGAAATAAATGTTTAAAAAAAAAATATATTCATACATCATGCTTTTTTACATAAATGACGGAAGACACTTGGCATATTGATCATTACAATTTATTTTTTTATAGCTTCTAATATTGTCCCATTAGCGTGTCTTATGTTTTTAAATACACTTTAAAAAAATCTTATTTGTTTTATTATGCCACTCACGTCATAATTAAAACTAATTATTTTTATATTTTATAACAGTTTGCACCCTACAAAATTCCATCAATAATTCTAGAAACACTGTTTGAAAAAATCGTGGGAAACAAACGAAGATACTCATTTCCTATGTACATAACAAAAACCGACGAGTGGTTATTTGACTTAACTTATACATATTTGAAGTACACGTTTTACCATTAGACAAAAGAAAAAGGAACAATGCAAACAATTAAAATTAACAATCAACGTCCATTTTCGATAATGATGAAAAATGAGACCTCGTTGCTCACGCAGCATTAAGTCTATACAAAGCCTGCCTAATTAAAATTAATAATTTAAACTTAAAAAATAACTACGTCTATTTGAATGCACTTCGAAAATAAGTATCTTGACCCAAAAGAAGATTAATACTGATGGCAAATGATTATTATACTAATAGGAACTAACAACTATCAACATTCATCTTATTTCGTAGTATAAAGTATCATCCCTTGGAACAATGTTGTATCAGTATCTGTGCAAAGAAAAACAGCTAGAAACATTTTACATAGACTTCAAAATAAACAAAAGCTCACTGTTTAGTAAACAGTAAATTTTACACAATGAAAAATAAAATTTAAAAAACGACATTTTATAATTACTTGCATATATATTCATATGTTATAATTCAAAAACCAGTGTTTTTCTTATACACTTCCAATGTAGAGCATATGGATTACTAATAGAGCATATTAGCAGAGGTTTTTTTTACGCTTTTATCTAATTGCTCAACCTCTTTTTTTACTATAATTAGTTTTACATTAAATGCAATATATATCTTCACAAAGCTACAAACGTACACTTAAAAAGGTTAAACAGAGTATAAAAACAGTAAAATTGTCGCATAAATTCCATTTTAAGTCTACAAACTAAAGCAGCGATTTCCAAACTGGGAGGCGCGTCTCCCTGGGGAGGCGTTGACTGTTGCCAAGAGAGGCGTGAACAGTCAAAAATAATTATTTACCCTTTAAAACGTCTCTTTATTACTATATGAAATAAAGGATGGGGAGGCGCGAAGATATTTTTTTCTTTAAAGGGAGGCATAGTAACATAAAGGTTGGAAACCACTGAACTAAGGTATTTAAATGAACAATAGTTTGATTAACTGATAATAATATCCACGCATCATATATGTCTATATTTCGATACTTTTATGAGATAGACGACACGGTGGACACGCAAGAGTATAGAAATTTATTGATGTGCATCTTGTGAGTCGTGAATGGAGATGCACGTTTGATAAATTAGCTTTCAGTGAAAGGAAAGTATTTCTATTAAATAGTTTCGCATGCATTCATCGATGGCCTACATTGGATACATTGACAATAATGTGAGAACACTTATAATGCAAGATATTACATTTTGTCTAACAATCATTTATAAAATACTTATAATGATGCATTGGAAATCGAACAGAATAAATCATCAATTTAACGAAATTACTCAAATTAAATGTATGCGTGTTTATAATGTAGTTAGTATAAAAGGATTGAGAGTAAATTTCAAGTATTTAATGATTTGATATATAATATTGTAAATCTTTAAAATACATTTGATTTTATCTTGTATATTTTAATATCACTGTACAAAGATATAGAAATATTTTTTTCATATTAATAAAAAAATTAAAGAAAATAAAAAAAACATTGCTATTTTAAAATCTTAGAAATACACGCAAAAGTATCATAAAAAAATAATTCCAAAAATAAAATAAAAATACAACAGTGGAATGTCTATATCTTTTTTCCAATCGATATTATTTTCTTTGATATGTAAAAGTATCAATTAGTTTTAATCATATGTATTTTTAGCAGTAAAGTTATCTTTACTTTAAATAAATTTGTTTTAAATTGAACAGTTTTCAATACAAAATATTTATATTTTCCGCGCTATTGTAGGGGTGCCGTGTAATGCACAGTATAAAGATGGCGTGTCAAAATGATTATGTAGCGCAGATTAACAATGATAAGCTGAAGACATAATTTAAGAATTACTTCAATAATTTAAAAAAAAACCTAAATATCCAATCGTCAATTAATTATCTACTAGTGTACGTAAGCCTTCCAATATTATTATTTTATACACATACTTTGAAATTGTACATATTTTAGCGAAAGCTAGCAAGACTTGCTCAAGTCTCTCCTGAGGCACCCTGGTCACAAAAACTTTACAATGTATAAATGTTTGGTTATCTTAAAGAGTAGCTTCGTGTAGCATTTGACGTTTAATCGAAATTGCCGCCAACACAGAAGTCGTTCGTGAATTATTTGTTTTAATTAATTATAAAAATCCAAGAAGCGTTACAGTTATTTTTTTCATTTATTCTGACAGTAATCAAAGATCATAATGCTTCTTGGATTTGTATAATTAATTAAAACAAATAATTCACGAATGATTTCTGTGTTGGCGGCAATTTCGATTAAACGTCAAATGCTTCACGACGCTATTCTTTAAGATAACCAAATGTTTAGCGTCTCTAACGTCTTATATACGCCTTTGTATTATAATAAATAATAGACGACACCGAATCAGTGGCAGGTAAAAAAAGACTTGAATTGTTTTAATTGTTTATCGAAAACCATTGTATTTTTAAATTTATATATAACACAAATTATAGCACTTATTCAACCATTTCATAATAAAAATACGACCAGGTCTGAGCATTTTTGAGTAGAATGTTTACTTCACTGCAACTGATAATGAGAGCGAGTAAGATGAATCAATCAAAGAAAATACTTTGATATATGAATTTTTATATTTATTAGTTGTTTTCTATATTTTGACATAGTAAACACTGTTCTTTAAAATCTTTTTTGAATGATTATAATTATGTTTTGAATATTGGTCTTTGGCACACAGAGTTATATTGTTATTTTTCAAATTTATTAGTCATCTTAAAGCTATTACTTTGTCAGCAATTTATTTTTCCTACGCTGTGAGTTGTGACTCGATAAATAAAATTCAGCCGCGGGTAAAATAATTAATTTAATATGAAACATTTTTGATTTATACTGCCTGCATGTCTATAAGTACTGCTAAATTGTTAAACACAACCTTGATTATTAGCGGTTGCTGTCTACTTCCGCGATATTTTATTGATCTGTTTAATATGACAATCGGAGCAAAGTTACGACATGGAGCAATTTTAAATTGACTTTGGCATTAAAATCGATTCTTAAAAATATATATACTTTCAACTTTACGTTCTATTTATAATAAAAAAAAACGACACCACATTCTTACTTCTGGTGTCTGATAAATTATAAATAAAATAATCTTATAAACAATCGAAGCACGTCTTTGTAAGTAAATTTATATTGAACGATACAATCAAAAAGCACTTTAAGACTTACTCATGGATTAATAATTATAGGATACGTATTGAATGTATGATTTTTAGATTTAAAAAAAAAATAATGCGTGGGAAGAACTAAAAACATTTATTCCACACCTGTTTCTAAGTAAGCGCTATGTAATGCAAAATATAACTTTTAGTTGGTCTCATTTTGATAATAAAAAATAAATTATTTCAACATAATTCGCTAATATGGCACATTTTTGTAAATCTCAAATAATGTTTACAATTATTGAGTTTTTACTATTTTACGAGTTAATATTTTTCTGTTGTAAGTGAATGTACCAGTTGCGTGGTCGAGTGTCAATTTTGTTAACTTAGAACACGGATATCAAGGGTTCGAATCCCAATTCGGACAGTTTTAATAGATTGATTTTTCAATTGATTTATAGATTTCTGTTTGAAGCCATGTATGTATGTGATATCTTGAGCTCCTCCTCTCATCCAACCTATCCTATAAAACGGAGCGTATCAAGAGCGATTACCTAACCACTAGTCCTGCCTTAAATTTTTCCTTCTATCTAGACTCTCTAAGGCAAATTGAGCAATTGAGTAACAAACAGTCTGGCAAAAACTTTTCTGTTAAGATTAACTTCATTAGGAGTTCATATGCTATACATTGGGAGAGGTCATGGTAAAAAGTGAATGTAAGAGTGAACTATCGACTTAATTTAAAACTAAGAAGAAGTCAATTATTAAGTATATTTTCTCAAACTTAAGACGATCAATACAAATAAGTCAAATTGAAAAATATGACACCGGTAAAGCCGGGTGTCTTTTATAACGCTAATACATACTTAGTTTTTTTAGTTGGAATTATTTATTGGATTATTTTTTTGTATTTAGTATCCGAACAATTTAAAGCATATTGAACACTAGTTGAACTGCTAATCTTAAATCATACGCTTTGGTATTTTGAATTTCCGATAACATAATATATGTATTATTTATCTACAGGCCTCATTAAAAAATATCTATTATCTATTAAATTATGCTCTATCTACATCTATTGTCTTTTGATGGTGCTGTATGTTGCCAGTGGTTGTTGGGAAATAGTTTGCTGTGCGCAAGAAGAACTTACCAAAGGTCAACGTAGATGTTAGCATATCTAAGCACTTAATGTATTCTAGCAGAGAAAGAAAGGCCTTTATAGAATTAACAAGCAGATGAATCTTATGAGAGCAATAACGGATTATCTGTTAACAATTGAATAATACTTGAGTAATAAGCACACCAGTAATACTTAAATGAAGGCCTTACATTTTAAATGTCAATGAAATTAAAAGACACTTCAGTAATAATTAGAAATCGGTATTTGTCTGACAAACAGATTATATCAATAAATGTATTCATTGTTTTGCAACTAATATTATTATTTAAAATTTCGACTGAAGGTGCTAGATGGAATTTCAATATGTGCATTCACACAAGTTTTGTCACTAATGACAGGTTTTCACCTTTCGGCATCTTCAGACGTTCAAGTGCACAGATAAACTTGAACTGACGTTTAGTAAATAAGTGCATCGTGTTTATATAAGAAATAATTGTATCACTAAGCTTAAAGTCATTGCTGGTAAAATAGATTAACCCATGGGAATGACAGATTTGAATGATTATTACTTTCAAGATTTATATTTAAAATAACCAAGTGATAAAAACTTGTTTTAACACTTACCACCCTTTGATGGACGGTAGAAAACCAGAAAATATTTGGGTCCTAGTATTTTTAGCGCCGTAGGGGAAGTGTTAAATGAATATAAACTCAAGTTGTAAGAGTAAACGCAAGGTGATCGATTGTATAGTATTTTTAATGCCGTTTATCCAAGCATTATAAAACATAATCATGTAGATTTTGACTCCATATCATTCATTCTTCACTGTTATCAGTATTTACTTCATAAGATTTAAAATATTCTTTCATAAATTTATCTTGCATGTATAATATTTTCTTCTTTCTGGTAACTCCTTTCGAATTGATTGATTGTATTTCATTGCTAAAAGCAATTATAAATTTTTCGATTACATACAAAAGTTTCAAAATTAAACGATTTGCAAAATATTAAATCAAACTGTAAATCAACAATTATGTTTTTTATACAATAGTTGAAATGATGTTAATTGATTTCCTAGACCGTTAATCTTAACTCATTTCAAAACCATTAAGAAAAATATTTAATAAATTTGTAATATTATATTAACAGCAGGTCATCACCATTGTTGTTTGAAAATCTTATGAAATACAGGGAACTAAAAACATGAGCTTTGAAATCTCTCTGCTTGTTTAAGTAAAGATTAATCTCTTACGAATAGTGGAAATTGTCTATAGAATTATTCATAATTTTCTTAGGTAAGATTTGTATACTCCTCATTACTAAGAATAATATCGCAATTCTACAAATATATATTTTACCTTAGAAAGAGAATTTTCAAAACATCAATGGTAAAATAATTTCTATGAATTATTGATGAGATTATTACGTTGTTAAATTTGTGGTGTATAATAAAAAAAAATACAAAAGAGTAGGTTTAATTAATATTTTATGACTAGATATTTAGAATTTTTCGATATTCAATGAAATTAAAACGGTTTTATAATTGGAAAATTTACCTACAGTTACAGGCTATATATATAATTTTTCAAAAGTTTAATGATGTAATAATACATTTATATCCATTCTACAGTATGTTCAATAATATAAAACTTCATTCGATTTCTAACCTTTTTTGTATGCTTGATAATTTGAGTAAGGACTACCATATAGGCTATTCTTTTGTTATACATAATGTGTAATAAATTCAGTGAGTAATAATTGGTATTAAATATATTTAAGCGCGGAATATGTTTTCTCTACAATTTACACTTAACAACTTGAAATGATTTTTAATAAAAATTACCTTTTTCTATCGAAGGCGAGTTGTTGTTGTCATTATTTTAAATATTCAGCTACCGAGGTGCTATAACCAGAAACATCATTCTACCTAATCCTGAGCTACCGTTCTACTATTTTTTCTTGAACTAAAAAATAATCTTACCTGATGTTATTATGCCTCTTAAACACTGTAACATATGTATAAAGATGGATTTGTATTTAAAAGCCAACAGATTTAACAATTGAATTTGAGAAATACCAAATTGATATACATCTTTTTTTGCTAATTACAGGCAATTACATATAGTTAATTAAACAATAACATACTGCTTTGTACTAATTCCACATTTATTTCTTACAATATGGAGTAAAATTAATCTTTTTCTCTAACCTAATTGCCTTAATACTCAGTATTGACAGTGAACATCTTATAAGTGAATTATAGTTGACGCAAAAACTAGCAAGAAAGAAACTGTAATAATATTATACATTTTGTTTTATCCTGTTATTGTTCCACCTTACGTTTATAAGTCTAACAACTATGAATGTGATTTTTTAAAAATATTTTTATTTATTTATGCATTACAGTTTAAAAATTAAATGATACACATCAAAAATGGATTTGGCATTTCTTTATTATTTCTTTTCTGGGTTCCTATATTCTGTCGAACCTTAGAATAATATTTTTGACAATCGATCTTCATCAAGCGAGTAACTCAACATTGTTAATATTTTCTCACTTAGTACAATACCTACTCCCAAAAAAAATGTTCTAATACAAACAATCTTTTTAAGATTGTGTCTTAATAAAATGCATTTTACATAATAGATTAATGATTTGATTGAAATGTGATTCATCAGAATTTATATTTTAAATTTATATTATTATTAAATAGTTATTTTGTAATATCTCTAAAGAAATTCTATAATGTCATTTTTTATTCTTTAGTGTGACGCTTATTTAATTTTGATGACAAATTATGTCAATAATCATTTTTTAAATTAATTTATTGCTTTTTTTAAATACGTTTTTGTCTATTTTAAATAAATGACAATTTCTCAATTACAAAACCAATACTATAAAGTATGTTAAAAATATAGGAAGTTACTATAAAATATGTTAAAATATGTAAATCTACAAATATCTTTTATCGTTGTGATAAAATATGCATGTTTTCCGACCTAAGTGCTAACTAAACGTTTTTCACAATATTTTTGTTATATAATATTTGTTAATAAGTACAGATATTTTAACCTCTTGATCCTTCAGATTACAAGTCTTTGGAAAAAACCATACGTTTTATAATACTGATAATGTTATTGTTAAATTTTATATACTTAAATTTTATGATTTTTGTTAATCTTTAAATGCTACTTTAGTAAAAGAAAATGTCGTCAATTCAACATTTATAATATGCAATTGGAAACGTTAGTGCCAAAAAACTTTCTGATTAATACTGTGCTTTGTTACAATCGAATTGGTGCGTGTATGTGTAAAGCGTGTTACTCTTGGTACCGTTACTATTTGCAATCTATAAAACTGGTTTCGCATTTCCATTAAAATGTATTAAACATTTATAAGACAAAACAATATCCACCTTTTTTGAATTAACGCGGAGTCGGTTTTACAGAATTTTCATATCTTCTTCTCTTGCTTTATACTTCAACCAGAACTGTTCTCAAATGAAGTATGCTAGGATCTATACACTTATATTAAAAAGTTTTTTAAAAGTTAATAATATATAGTTTATACCAGTGCTTTTTTAGAAAATAAAGGTGCTGGAACTCACTTTTCGCACAAGAATTTTACTAATGTTTCTTTTCGAATACATGTCCGTTCCCAATATGGAATATATAGCTCTATAATGAAGGTTTATAAAAATACGTTTTTTCGTGAAATCTGCTAGTTAGTCAACGTCTCTTTTTTAACAATATATCAAGCATGAGGCTCCTGAATTCTGGTCACAGAGTAAGTCTATGGACCTGGTATTGTTTTTTATTAAGGTATTTATTTACTTACGAGTCTTACAGTACCCGTCACATAGCATTCAAAAAGAACAGCCAGTGGTTTCCGAAAAAACTTTTCAAAGTAAATTAAAAATAAAATTTTACGAATAATGTTTTGAAACATTAAAAATGCCGAGAAACAAGTGCCGGAACGCCGTTCCACTACGTTACATGAGGAAAAGCCCCCGGTTTATGCTATTGATATAATTTGATTTTTAAAACTGCGGCTATGTTCACTGCTGTTATAGTCGATCTGTCAAAACGCAAGCGATTAACAAAATTTTCTTTTATCCAATTCAAGTTTTTTATGTTTGAACAATTTATTATGAAGTAATTAAAATGAAATACATATACTTTTCAATAAAATTCTTGACGAGCATGGGCTAATTTTGATAGTTTGTTTTAAAATAACCACTTTCTAAAGCAGTTTTTTTATTAGTGGAATAAAACATAAACAACGGATTACAAATAACAATAGTCAAAATAACCACTATTATTACATTTTCGTTATACCAACCGTAAAAAACAAATGCAAAAATTGTACAAGGTATTAGACACCCCATTATTTTTTGTCTAGACTTAATTAATTTGACAATAGCCACACACGTCCCTTTTTTATTTTTAATTACACCCATATAGTTCCTTCATTGTTTCAAGGTACTACCTAAGGATGGTTCCCCTATTCGGAATACGATGAGATCGCATCAAGTTTTTTGAAACAATATATTTTATTAATAACCGCTTTAAAAAAACAATTGAAAATGTGCTTTAGTTTAAAAATGTTAAGTTTTTTTGTTTAATGCTAGTTACTAATTTCAAAAGTACTATGAATAGTATTAAGTTTAATGTGAAAAAAAATATAGTAAGCAAATCAATGACCCAAGTTACCCATCCCTGATCTAGCATACATTACCATCCAAAGTGATTAATGATGACGTACGTGGTCAATATTTATTCAATAATGCGTTAGACAATACATACTGTATTTATAAATATGTAAGCCTAAATAAACATTTATTGAAATTTAGTTATTTAACTATTTGATTTATATAACACCAAGCAATTTGAAATGAATTTTAATATAAATTTAATATACAAACAAACAAGACATAATTTCGCGGTTGTAAAAAATTGGTTAGGTACTTCATTCAAACAATTCAGATTCAAATCTGTTAACGAAATTGTTATAAAATAATGATTGTCAGCCGTTTAATATATAAAAAATGAATTCAGCGCGATTTTATTCGCGTTATTATTATTCAATATTATCATCTGACATCACTGTAATGACCCGATATAACCGCTTTTACTTTCATTCGCGCGAGTTTGGAATGTTTACATTTTTTTTACTAGCCTCGACCTCAGGAATGTTGTCTGTGCGCGCTCCGTACTAGGTTTGACAGTCCTATGCAAATTCAACACCGTAATAATAATTTACACTTTTTTTACAGATGAGTGTAATAAATTATAATAAATAATATTGCACGAACAATTCATTACGATGGCTGATGATTTTATCAGCTGGCTTTCTTTTTATTTATTATATATTTATCTCACTCATTGACGGATCCCGATTTTATTTTCCATTTTTCTAATTTGTTAAAAATTTATTGTGAAATGAGTTCTACAATTGTTTAGTTTATTATATTTTATAGAATACAAACTTTATTATGTATTGACTATTTTTATATAGATATATATTTTTAATTCATCTATTTTTTAATGTTTTATTTAGGTATCATGTTTATTTTCAAATTTAATGGCCCCCTCTTGTGACAATTTCTGGATCCGCCACTGCTCAATTACTTCAATATTTTTATTTACTCGTCTTCAATTCAGTCTTCAATTTTACACGCTAAGCAAAAATAGTGTTTCCTTAGATTTAAAACTGACTACATATTTTATTACATTACAATCAATTAAAAAAGGAACAATTCTTAAATTAAAGTTTTTTTAAATATATTTGGCAATACAGTTAATTTCAATGAGCTAAATATTTTGAAGTTGAAAGGGAGATCATACGAGATAACTAACCACTAATCCTTTCGCAACACTCACAACCGTATCTTTTCTATCCCTACTCTTTTCAGAATACAAAAAAAAGGTGAAACATCTGAGTAACAAACAGTTCTCGTAAAAAAACTTCTTTTGAGATACCTCCATTCTCCATATTGGAAGTGGACAAGGATTAAACAAAAAAAAACAAATTATTTTAAAATGTATTAAGCTTTGTATATTTGCTACTGTTTTTTTTAAATGTATAATGACCGCATTTATGTATTGTGATTATTTTCCTCACTGTTAGAAAATATTATAAAAACTATAGTCTCTCTTTACTCAGGCTTTATGTTTAAGCGACAGTATGTTTTAATAAACTTTACTCTGTAAATCAAACAAAAGGGTTATCCTGAGATATTACATTTAAGTTAAATATTTATCCGTAATTTTAACAAAAGTAAAGCCGTCCAATAAAACGGCATTACATAAACTTAACGAAATTATAGTAGGCAAGGAATATCGAAGACATCACTGCTATTTATCGCTGAATTTGTTTAAAACTATATTACATGCTGATAATATTTATTCACAAACGTGCTATTATTATTGTATTACAACCGTTATGAAAATAAGATCGTTGTTTTTATTTTTTTACTATAAGATTGATCAATATAAAATTTGTTAATGAATACGTATTTTATTACCCACTTGTTTCAATATTTTTTCTTGATATTAGAAAGTTGATCAAATACATTGTTTGAAACAGAGAAGCGATAAATATTTAATATTTTGCAGTCACAATAAAAAATAAACATGATTTTTTCATTAGAAGAGTTGTTTCATATTAAATTTCACTGTAGCAACTTAAGATTATTTAATCGAAGCTTTGAATAATACACAATTTAAAATTATGTTATAACATTTTTATAATACAATTATTCTATTTATTTATTTAGAACTATTTACAACTCTACAGATTTTTTATTTAAAAAAACGTACAGTTGAATTTTGATAATCAAACGTCATCAATGTGTCGTGTATTTTACTTAACTTGGACATGTAATACTAAAATATTAGGAATTTAAAACAATTAAATGAAACGCGGAAAATTAACATTTTTATCAATTGTGTAAAGTTAACCGTTTTTTATTGTTATTTCTGCATGAGAACGTGTCTGCATGCACTCTCACCATTGCCGAGAAAAAAAACTCTCACGAATAAATAAATATTCAATTACTTACTCCTGACATTGTAAAAGCAATTGCTAAATAATAGCCAAAAATGCCTGTAGCATTTTAACTATAATTTTAACTTCAAACATATGTTAATTGGTATAGCTCTGACAATGAGTTATTTATTGTACTTAAACTATTTTTACTGGTATTTTGTTCATTTATTACTAGTTAATTGAAAGGATTTAATAAAACAAGAATTATAAATGTAAATCGTAAATTATTAAGAGTAAACAACATATTTTTATGTCTGTTAATAACACTTCTTATGGAATGATGTTTATTATTTTTTTACAGGTTGAAAATCAATAATTTTTATTTAATTTCCAACTGTAATTTTGTTCATTTGAAAATAGAATAGGACAATTAAGACTCATTGTGATTGAATATATAATTCTTCTCCTATTCGAATACATCGAATACAAAAAAGTGTAGAAATTATATCGATATTTATCATAAATAAATTAATTAAATCGAGAATCAAGGTATGCAAGCAATCAATTCTTTCAATGTAATGCATATAATAGCATACAAAAGTTTAAATAAAAACAAGTCTATCCCAAGCAATGTGAAGAACTTTTACGTGACGGAAGATACAATTTATAAAAAGGGTAAAAATGCATATAACCTGAAAATAAGTAAGAGATTTTTAAAATTTTGTCAACAGACTGCACTTCAGGGATCAAAAAACGTTCCTCGTTACATCACTATCATCAGATGATACTAGCTGGAACGTCATTTAATTGTTGACAATGACCATAACTTACCTAATTAACAATAACATCGACAGGCAATAGTAAGTATAGCATAAATATGCTAAGTGTCATTTAAGTGTTTGTAGTGTCTTGTGGAATGCAATACAAATTTTATAAAGAAATAATAAACTATTAAATACATATTTGTACATGCATTTTAAAAAAACTATTATATCGACCCGTTATCGGTAAAACAACGTAATCGACATATTATAAATTTTACAGTAATGGTCATGTTTCAATCATAACAAAAGGTTTTATTAACATCCTCTCGTAATAAGTTCGTAAAAATACGTCCATAAACGCGGTTAATAATATTTATTTTTACGAACTTAGCAAGTGAAAAAACAACCTTCTTCTGTAAATTTTATGAAGTGTCGCTTACGATTTTTGGCCGATTACGGGTCAATATGCACCTACAGAATAATATTTTACTCATTACTGTGCAAGCCAAACGTTCTATTTGATAACTCTCTTTTTTACCTCTATGTTATTTAAATCATTTGTTATTGATATGTGGCAACACGTACGTATTATGATCGATAACTTTAATAAATGAATAATTTTCATTGTAATGGTAATTCAAAACACAAATAAATTTGTATCAATCAGTGCATATCGAATCTAGCTCCAAAAAACATTCAAATGTATGATTAATGGATTACGCTACCCACTTGTACAAATGATTTAAATAATGGACGTATGTTTGTCTCAAAATCGGCCTACTGCATGTATGTTCTTGAACAATGAACGCTACTTTTGTGTGATGTAATAGATATATTTTCTCAGTTTGATGGAGCGCTATGAATTTTATTTGAATAAGTGGCAACTTTCTTTTCCAACGTTTATTATGACAGCATACATGAATAGATTAAATACATTTTTGTTATGCTAGTCTCTTCACCATAGCCCTTTTAGTATTTGTTATCTTGCATGACTAATCTATATTGCTTACATAATGGTCACGAAAAACCCGAAGAATAGGTTAAATCAATAAAACTTTCCGCAGTTACGATCGTCAGATATAATATTTTTTATTGAAAAGGAGGAATATTCGATTTCTAGTCGTAATAATTATTGTTTCACTCAACTCTCTACGGTAAAAAAACAAAATATTAAATAGTGTAAAATATCAACGTATTAGCTATACAGTGTTTTTTATAATATTAGTTTATAGCTATTTCGGCGTGCACCATCATCAGAACTATACTTAAGCCTGAATTTAATCATGCCTATGTATAAATTACGGTCTTTTTTTAAATGTTAATTTATTTCAAGTAAGTTTAACATATTATCATCATATAACAAAATATACACAGACTAACTAGATTCTTTATATAACATTCATTTATGAAATATCATTCAATTCGATGTATGTACAGTATAATTCATAATATTCAAAGAGATGATAACATTTTCGTCAAACGATACCAAAGCAGTCAATCAGTTCAAGTACATCCGTGCACTTGGAATGCCTGAAGATGCCGAAAGGCGAAACCCGGGTCGTTAGCGACAAAACTCATGGAAAAGTACAAAATTCAAACAATTCAAATTTGATATTGAAATTCCATCAAGCACCCTCAGTCGAAATACTTAATTATTTAAAGTCATTAGGCGATGTAACAGTTATTGTTGAAATCGTTTTCACGCTGGTAAAATGTTAAATAATTATATGTCTTAGATTAACAAAATTCAGCATTAATTTTTTTACTTAAACTTATAATATTGAACAGAACACAGGGTGGGCTATAATTAATTCAAAAAATATTCTCACAAGATTAATGCAAACATATTTTCACACAAAAAATCCTGGCTGACTCGACATATTTATTTTACACGGTATTACAATAACACGATTCAAATTATTCCAAATAAAATATTATAACTCGCAACAACTACAAAACAATCAGATTTTTCCGTACAAGTTTCTTTCGAACACAAATTTTACGTACAAAATTTCTTTATTCGTAAGCATTAATTAGAATCAAGCATTTGCTTAATATCAATAATGTCTAACTAACATTTAATTTAATCGTCAATGATTACTCGTTCAATGAAATGTAGTGCAAATATTACGCAAATTTGTCTGCGGTCACTTTGTACCTCATCGCTATTCGATCCTATTTTAAGCGTTTCCCTACATAAGTGTTAAAATACTACACTAATTGACATTTTTATTTCATATAGTAAATAAACACAACAATATTCTTCCGTTAGAAATAATATATTATAGGAATTACCTTATAGTAGAACTTTGTATCAAATAAATGCGCTTCTTATCGATAAGAGATTTTGAAAACGTTTTTTACAGATAAGATCAAATAAAAATGTTGATTGAGTCAAAACAAAACGTAAGTAATAACATGTTTGTTAACACATGACGAGCGAAATTGATTGTTCTTCTTTGACCATATTCACCCGTTATGTTATCTCCATATTTCCCTATCTCCCACCAATTGATTTGCTTTCTCCCATGACATGCCAGCATCCTTAAGTTCCAATGAGTACATCCTATGGATAGTACCCGACAGTCATTCAGGACGCTGGAATCCCACCGGTCTGAAGAAGAAGCTTGCAGGATTAAGGCTTTTTGGAGGCATCTAAGCCAGCCAGTTTCAACGTCAAAACTGATACTGCTTATTAAATGTAGCTTCTAGTAAAATTTCGATTCATTTTTACTAAATTAAATCACTCGTCTTTCTTGTTTACCTTTAAATAATAATTCAAATAAAGTTGTACGTTTTTTTTATGATATTATGTACAAATGTTTATTTTTTAAAGTAGCAAGATCGAGCGAAAGTATTTTTAAAAGCTGTATTAGAATATTCAGACAGCTCTCTCTGTCAATATTGGCTCAAAAAAGGAATTATTTGTGCGTAATTTACAAAAAAGTGTTAAATTTTACACTTGTCATCGAAGTGGACATGCTACATTGATCAATACTCACTAAATCACTAAAAACATACAATTTGTATGAATAAATGAAAGAAAACTATTATGCTAGCAACATCATTTTGAGATTACGAAAACGTCAAGCAATTATTTACGCATTCTTTGGCAATAGCACAGCTATTAAAAGTGACCAATTTCCCTACGATTATCATTATGATTTAAGTGTTCAAATCATAAAACAAACGTTTCAAATTATTTTTTTACACATATTCATAGATGTAGAATTAAAATGGGACGTGTGATGAGAAATCAACAGAGAGGCGGTACATTGTATTGCAATGCATTCAGATTTTTCTTATATGCGTAAAATATGAAATAATTTTGATATGGTAACGAAATAGTTTGTTTTGAAAGTATTAAAAAACTATAGAACTAATTTCTTCGCGTAATATTTTTTTAAAATACCACAAACAGCACTTTCTGAATAACAAAATATGTCATATTTTTTAAATAAAAATTTGAAGACCACTGTCGTAGATCTTTGATGACACTAAACGCATCATGGTAAACCTAAACATATTCTGTGCGACAGCTCAAGTAGGTCATATGTCTTTATTTATAGATTCAAGCTAAGGAATCGTCTTCTTAATTTCTTGATTGGATTATAATATTATAATATTTTTGAACTTCTATTAGGACTTGCTCGATTTGGCCCAGTAATCAGATAATTAAAAATGACACAAAAATCTAATGCTGATAAACTTCTAGTGAATAATTAAATACATTGTATCTTGATCACTGCACGTAAAATTTTAAAATTCTAAATTAAACTTGATCTAAGTGCCTAATCTGTAAACACCTATTAGTAAAATGTATATATATCGGACAACAGATGAATACTATTTGATTTATAGTCAAAATTTAAATATTACTTTTTACGTTTTCTTAAAACAGGTTATTTCAAGCTGCCTGACTTATAAATTAGATGATCAATATATCAGAAGGTGATTATAAATCGATAGACAACTCATATTGACAGCAAATTACAAATAGATATATTGATAAATCTCAACACAAAAACTAAGCTTTAACTTCATCGACTTGATAGTATATTAATTAACCATTTTTTTGGCTCTACCCGGATGGCCAATTTCAAAAACCTAGGAGCTTAAGAATTTTCCGAAATGAAAAGGCGCAGGAGCTCTTACCGGATTTTGAAAATATTTTGTCGCTACCCGATTTTCAGAACCTGGAAGCTTATGGATATTTGCCCGTGGCCCCCCAAAACTGTGCTGTGGCTACTTTAAAATTATTTTTTCTCTGTGGAACGTGGCTGTGGGCCACAGTTGAGAGATACTATCTCTATCAAGCAAGATCTTGATATTATCTGCAATTTAATTTTATTAACGACTGGATTCGATTTCATAACATTGAGTAATGTGCACGGCAGGAAAGAAATTTAACCAACACGCTAAGACGATTTCATTCGATCCGATGATATTTATTATTTTTATGACCAAACACGAATAAAAGCGGAAATAGGCAATCGTGAAAATTGAAAAGACTACATCGGAGGAAATCATTTATTGTCACGATTCTATCAAAGAATTATATGTGTTTAATAAAAATTCTGTTGTGAATGATACTACTTAGTGTATTGAAATATAAACACGCTAATATATTTTATTTTTTTACCGCTTAAAGTCAATTTTAGAGCACGCATAATAAATATCATCGAAATGAATGAAAACGTATAAGCGTGTTGGTAATTTTTTTTCCTGTCGTGCAAAATTTAATGAAATCAAATTCAGACATAAATAAAATAATAGTATATATTCATGATGTCGTTTAATAGTGATATCCTTTCTTTATTATATTTAAAATAATAATGTGGGTCGTGAGTGAAGTGATTTCGTGGATGTATCGTGTTCATACACCGCCTACTTGATGAGGCTAGTGATTAGTGTTTGCCCAGCAAGTTCATATTTTCTGTCAACTAGATTCGACTCTTAATCACCTACTGATATTTTGATCGTCCAGTTAATTGCTCAGACAGCTTCAAAAAGTCTGTTTTGATATAACGGGATGAACAGTATTCAAATGGTCACTATAAATTAAGTAATATACTAAGAAAAACACATTTTTTGTAGTTATAACCACTTTTACTTGCCAAAATCAGGATCGGTTTCGCTCATGGCGAGAATTATCAACTAAAGTTGTGTTTTTCTTAATATAATACCGTTCCACCAAGTATTGACAGTGGACACCCTAAAAGTGATCAAGTATTATATGTACATCTGATGACTAAGATGTATGTGTTTTATCAACAAATGTTTACAGATTAGGTACATAATTCGGGTTCAGTAAAAGGACATGAAGAAATATTTGTGTAATGGTCTAGAAAATATCAAAATATTTTGCTGTGTATTTTTTTAATTATCTGGTTACAAGATCCGATATGGCGCAAACAATTACATATAACTGCATATTTAAGTCCATCTTCGATTTGTTGGAGATGTTTGCCTAGTAATCTGGACGATTAACGTTACCAAGACAATACCAACATATTTTTATTAGCATTTTTTGGTGTAATTTTTTAATAATCTGATCACAAGACCCGATAGAGCGGAAAAATTTCCTGTCCGATTTCGATTTTTCGGAGTAGTCTACCTAATGAACTAGATGATCTATGTGTAAGGGATATTAAATTACAAGCGTTAAATTTGGTGTAAAAATTGACTATTCAACATAAAGAAGGAAATTGTTAGCACTTAAAAAATACAATCGAAAAAAGCTCACGATAAAACGTCGGTCATTTTTAATTTTCGTCTAAAACCTTTCACTGATTATTAGTTTTTTCAAAACTATTTACCCGTCCATTTTACACACGTATTATTATGTAAAACGTAGATACATATATACATTACAATATATCGAGCACGTTTCACCAGTTAGTTATTCAATTAACTTTCTTGTGTCAATCATTTATATGTCTATCATATTTGCTGCAGATATTTAAATAAAATATTCAGTTTTGTCGCATAGTTAACGAGATGTATTAAAATATTAACGGCGGAGAAGTGTCATGAATTCATTAAATTGCCTTGTTATTTTTTAGTGTGCCGTTTGAACATAATTTTTTTATATAACATATATTCAAAGTGTGTAGAAAGTATTTTTTTTTACATAAATAGGTTGAATTAAAATACAGTTTAAGACAAGGATTACACGTTTTTGCAATACATAATTTGAGTGTAGAAAAGCAAATAGAACTTACCATAGTTTTCTTTAAAATAAATTTCTTTCAATAGTTACAATGCTTACAACTTAACAAATTAAGTAAGCTGCAAATAAATTTTGAATACGTATTTTAATTTTGAAAAAGATGAGCATGTGAAAATTGCTACCATGTAACAAAAGGTTTTTATTATGTAACTTATTAAATTAATATTTGATTGAGTACATGAATAAAACACTTGCTTATTTTTTTTTCGTGCACAATGTTGTATCTATTAAATATTTTGAATTTGACTCAAAATCCTTTGAAAAAAAATACAATTTATTTTAAAAATATATTTTAATATCAAAATATCTTTTATGAAATTTCTTCCGTTTGTCAAATAACTTTTATATCTATATTTAACTATTGAAAAAAATAACAATCAACATTCATAAAACACGCATGAGCTATCGCCAAGAGCTAAATGCTGTTTCATTTTTCTAATTCAAGTACGTATAAATATGTATGAGATTTCTGGAAGTACTTCTAATGATTTTAGAATAAGTTAATTCTGAGAGTCTTGTTGCGTTCAAACATCTTTATCATTTCGTTTTCCGTAATCTATAATTCATTACTTCTTTCTAAAAAAAGCAACAATTTTGGAATACTACAGTTTGATAATAAAATGCGTTAATTAATAACATACGGAAAATCTCCA
Organism: Himalopsyche tibetana; assembly: GCA_030503985.1. NCBI lineage: Eukaryota > Metazoa > Arthropoda > Insecta > Trichoptera > Rhyacophilidae > Himalopsyche > Himalopsyche tibetana. The sequence continues at coordinate 13,251,176 of JAPJYX010000024.1, forward strand.
GAATATAAAGAGTGTTTCAGATCAATTCGTTTTACTAGCAGAAGTGTTGAAAATTACAATAATATTCATGATAGGATTTTGTTCAATAATTTGTCCGATAAAAGAATAAAACTAGAGAGTTGATTTATTTTTGTTGCAACAGAAAATATTAGTTCAGATGAAGAATTTTAAAAGTCTGTTGAAATATCTGAATTCGATGAGTCTTCGTCAAATGCTTACAGTGCCAGTGAAGAAGAACGTCAAAGGAATGCATCCTTTTTTTCTAATTGGTATTTAATTTCTAACAAAAACCTTTTTATTAAAAACCAAACTGCGCAACGACCGTTTAAGTAAACATCACGAAGATTTGTCACGATTCTTATGAAAAGTCTCGGCGTTATAAAGAAGATTAATTTCAAAATTGCGAAACAGAGAATTTACTTCATCCGTGGTAACCTTTCATTTTTCTGTAAACTTTTTATTCCGTCTAGAATACGATAAACGTGATAAAAGTAGTTCAATTGTATTCTCGCAAATGCACAATTTAGAGCTAACTTGAGAACATTGGTTGTGTAAATGTTAAGCGTTAGATGAATCAAAAATTGACAAGTAATTCTATAATCATTAAATTCAACGTATATTATGATTAAAACTTTAAAATAAAAAAAACATTAAAATTACACACCGGAAACCTAACACATTCTATTTTGTAATTATTGAAGAAAATAGATGTCAAAAATATCGAAAGTTTCAGTAGTACAAACGAAAATGTTTTTTTTATCCTTGTCCGTTCCCAATGTGGAGTACATGTTTTATCACAAAAGAATTTACCTACAAAAACTTCTTGTCACTCACTTGCTAGACTTTTCTTTTTATTCTAATTTAATCGCACTTTCTACGATCTCAATGTAAAGGTCGGATGAGTGGCAAAAAATCTTATGTGCCGTAGACAAAAATCGGTAAATCTATTAAAACTGCACATCCTTAGGATAAGGGCTCGTGAGCATATATTAGACAATTTTGTCATATAACGACCGCGAACTCGGCATTTATAAAGGAATAGTTTAACATTGTTACTTGCTTTTTTGTGTGTAGGGAAAATTAATAATAAATAAACAAGTAGTCATATTTGATAAGATATTTACTTAAAATGTACTTTCATGGATTTTAAAAGATTGCAAGGTATATGACTATTTTTGTATATTTACAATAAAGAGACTTTTGAATTTATCAAAATGACGAATTTGTATTGGTTTACTAAAGCGTATATCAGGGTAATATTGTGGTTTCTTTATACGGAATTCACCATATTGTGATCGAAATTTTAATACTTTTTAAGGGAATTCACACAGCCAAGTAACAACGTCGAAAAAAAATATTTATCGAGGACCTGCTGAAAATTAAGATCCTAGTCTATCTTTTAAGAGAAAGAAATCAATTAATTAGTCATGGAAGAATTTAGTTGGCAAATCTCATACATTTTCATTCAAATATATTCATCCATTCAAAAATAAAGATAAAATTTTAATATTTTATATAACTTTTGGGGTTATTCTAAAAATCTAAAGCGATTAAAAAATATACATTTCAACACAAAGTTGTATCAAAGAAATACATAAAATAAAATTTAAAAAAATACTGAATGGTTTTAATTACGAAATATGTCTACGGTTAATTGATTCGATTCTGGTAATAAAAACTATTTTCGTGTATTGATGGTATAATTTCTCTGCCTATAAATATACGGAAATATGAGTTACTAAGATTTTTTAATTGAGGCGGTACAACATTTTAAGTCAGCTGAGTTTATAGCCATTTTAATACTAATCGATATAATTTTTTAAGCAACGGTTAATTAAGTATCCATATCACTAAAATTTAACACGAAATTAATGACAGGGTATGATATTGAATGTTTAATTCAGATATTTATGTTGGTAATTTCTGTTTGCCGGATATGATAATATATTATATCGAAACATTTTTATTGATTGGCTATTGACTACAGAATTGACTATAGAACATTAAAAAAAGTTATATGAAAATTAGTCATCCGTTTTATCGATGAATGGTGTTACGCAAGATTTATACCAACATTTCCGTTCACGATGAAAGTTACGCCTCTTATCGTATATATGAACGAGATATAATTTCTAATTGTCTAATTTGATATGTAAATAGATAAGTATTCATAAATTTGCTATTGATTTCTACAAGAACTAGAGTCAGTTGGAAACTTAAATTAAAATTTATCTGCCGATTTTTTTTTGCAACAAAAGAACGAGTGAAGCTATTAAAAATAATAAGATAATATCTCGAAACGTAGAGAATAAATATGCAGGGGTATACGTCGTGTAAATATGAATTACAATACCGGTATTACCGAAAGCGGGATCACGATATTCAATATGTTTTTTCAATACCAAAATACAATAAAACCCCCATTTACACTATGGTCGGGACTGTGTGATTGGGGATAGTGTAATTGGGGGTGTAAAATTCATACAAAATTAAGGATTTGTTTTTTTTTCCGCGGAAAACGCAAAACTAAGATTTCCCTTAGTCTTACAAGAAAAAAAAATCGACGAAATATTTAATTTTTGGAGTAGTAAATATCCCGCACACAGACAGACGCCCAGCTATGCGTGTGTAGCCTGGCACGTGTTGAATACATAGACGCTAGCCAACATTTGACTGTATACGCGGCACAGACGACCGTCTCTTAGTAACGACAATGGAATGCGACCGTGCAATTGGAGGATTTGTGGCGAATATTTCAAGCCAGCGCGTAATTCGGGGTAATGTAATTGGGGGTTACACTGTACTGGTTTCGAAATGCAAAAATGTCGATATTTGGGAATTTAAAACTAAGCCAAATCAAATTGAAATGGTATAAAAATCATCACATTTTGTAAGAAAACTGTTTGAAAAGTATTTTTTAATACGCTAAGAGTTGTATCAATATTATATCAACAATAATATCAACTGGTTCTTAGATCTATGATACTTATTATGATGTGTTATATTTTAAGAAACCATACAATATATATATGGAAATCCACTGATTATTCATATTTTTTATGACGGTTTTTTATATGAAATGTCGATATACCGACTTAGATTTACATACCAGGTATTAAAATCCCAATTAAACTATTTTTTCCTATTTGCATTGCTAATTTTAAAATAGCGGTATTGGCATTTTTAATCACGGGATGTTATATATATTTGTCGGTTATTGAAAACCCTTCGTGAACTCTATTAACACAGTAAGTAGGGTGTTAAAAATATGGCTAGAAGTAAGCACGTCGATGCCTCGCGCGTTATTTCAGGATCTTATAGAATAGGTGTTTACGGATAAATATATCAAACATATTGAATAAACAATTAGATCCTTGAAGTTGACAATTGTATTTGAGATTAATAATGGATAAAATAATATAATTATTTAAGTCATTAATGATATTCTCCATAAGTATAATGCATGCAATAATAAAATAATTTGAATTAATTCAATATTAAATAAATGTTACGGATGATTATTTATAATTAAAATGTCTGTAAAAACAGAATAGATACTCTACACTCGATTTGTATGAATAACGTCGGATATATATTGATAATTAAGCATGTTTTTATAATAATTTATCCACGACTTACAATAAAGTACGATGCTTATGAAACTAGATAAGAAAAACAAATTATTGCCAATAAAATGTGAAAATGAATATAAAACAATCTTATTGTAATTTATTTTCCAGATTCATCTCTATTTTGTGTGGAAACTGAATGTTTTACTTGTATTTAATTATGTTTTTTTGTCATAAGAGAAATCTTGATCAAATTAAAATAAGTAATATTTAATTTTGAGCTCTGTGGATTTTTAATTTGAAGTTAATATTAAGTCATTACAATTTCTACATTTGTTAAATACTAAATAAAATTACTCCGATTAGTGAAACTTGTAATTTTGGTTTCAGTTATTGGTGCCCGTTAAAATGTTATGCTTTCCATACGTTTCAAGTCCATGACATAATAAAATCCGAAATGTCTTAATGTTGAATGCATTTAAAACAACTCAACAGAGCTGATCTGTACAATTAAAACTACAATACTTGAGATAAATGAGTTAATATCATTGTCTTTTGATGATCGGACCAATAATAAAAATAATAAAACATTTTAGTACTTTTTCCACATACCATTTATTGGATCAGGACCGGTTTCGCTCATGGTGAGCATTGTCAACTGATAAGAAATACAATAAAACAGTGATATTTATACAAAAGTTAAGTAAGAAAAACAAGGTATGACAAACAATTGGTATTACAACTAAGCAAATGAATTGAAGCAAAATACAAGAAAAAAACTATAAATAAAAAGTTGAAGACCGTTTAGCAATGCAAACTATTACAACAAAAATCTGTTACAGCAAAAATATCACTGTTTCATTGTACTTCTTAACCGGTCCTGATCCAATAAATTTTATGTGGAAAAAGTACTAAAAATGTTTTATTATTTTTATTATAATGCCATTCCACCAAGTATTGACAGTGAACACCTTAAAAGTGATCGGACCTATATTAAAATTGAATATATTAATGCAATATGTGAGATCATTTAATTCATTGATGATACTTGTTTTACATTTTTGTGTAATAAGAATATTATATTTTTTAATTTAAAACTTCTAATATTATTTAATTGTTATAAAAAAGTACGCGATTCTTGTATTATTCATATGTGAGCGGTCTCATGACAGTTGTGCAAGGGATATTTTCAAAAATATTTGTAATGTGGTTGTAATCCTAAAAAATATCACATATATATATACATTGAAATTGAATTGAGATAAATGACTAAATGACTAAATGATTCATTAAAAGATGAGACAGATAATAATTATCATTTCTTTACAAATCAGCATTAGATGTATCAAAACTTTCGTCAGCCATAATATCTCAAAGCTACCAATTTCTAATTGTAGCACTATAGAAATACATAAGTCATCGATATATTCGATACACAGATACCTTAAGCTCTTTAAAAGATTAAATAGACTTATTCTTTCTGAATATAAAACATGAAAATATTTTCAAGTTATTTAAATTACACAAACCATGCCGATTATTTTACCATGATCATTATTCACTCTTCGTACATTAATCTATGACTTGGTGGCTTCTTTTGCAAGCGAATCCGATTGTCTTCTTTGCCCAAAGCTGTTGCATAATGGCGTCGCGAATATGCGCCAATTCTGTGTACAGGTTACTAATTTATAATTAGGCATTATTGAACTCGAGACCAACAATCGATTTACAATTATTATTCCATAAATATAGGTCAAGAGACCGCTTAATAAAGTGTCACGTTTCTAGGCGAATGATATCAGCGAGGCTATTTTATAGTATCGTTATGCAATCTTACGAACCTCGTAAATTGTAAAATTTAATTAAATGTATTTAAAGGTTCTATAATTTTAAAATTATCCTTAAAGATTTTCGTCCTTCAATCGATCCTCACAGGAAGATTTTGATTTAAAAAAAACAGTTTCAGTTAGTATTGATAATAGTTGCGTTAAAAATTGATTTACGTTTATTTTTACATTAGCTTATTTTAATTTACTAACCTTTATATAACTAATTTACTTTAATATGGCAGTATCCAGTAGCGTAACAAAAGTTAACCATACCTACATTTTTTCATTGACTGGGAGAGTCTTAGGAGCAACTGCTCAAGACTTTGTGGTGTGCACAAAAATCAATATTTCAAAATAAATAAAAAGCTTCCCTGAGTGGAGGTCTACTCGTTCTTCGTATGACTCTGAAACTTAATTAAACGCCTGGCCAATTGTTTAAAAAGACGGTTAGATCGATTTGCACAGCTATTCTCTCTTCTCGTGCATTAAACGACACTTCTATACGATGTGTTCAGCATACTACATTATAAAGCAACATTTGCATAATTTACTATGAAATATGGAGTAAATGTGTTTCTCATAGATCATCTTGAAATAATCTATTTTAATTGGTGATTGCAAGCCGGTCAAGCAACTGATCTCTTTGGAGAGAGGCAATGAAAAAAAAACCGAAATTGTCTAATAGTTTTGTAATTGATCTGTTTACATTTATTTTTAACAGATTGATGTATAATTAAATATCTTATACTTTCGATTCCTCAATATAATCATAACTTCATTTAATTTTCCTTATTACGGTCTAGGACAAAAAATAAATAACGTAAGAAGTATGTATGATATTGACATTTTGGTGCGTTTTCGCTGACTGTTAATTATAGCTAATTTACTAAACAGCGTATGAAAAAAAAGATGTGATTAAGAACTGCCTAACATCGATCAAAACTGATATACTTAATATAAATGTGTAATTGAATAAAAAGGTATTGTAACTATTGTTAACATTCAAAAGGTGCATTCATTACATGTCTAAAAATATATAAACAGGTTTTGTTGCAATGTTGCATGTTTTCATACAATTAAATTGGCGGCTTAAAATAATATGTTTCTATTGTATAGAATAATAGAATAACACTGATACAATGTCACAAATTATATATATTTTATTTTATTATAATTTATTTTTGGATGAGTTGGAGCCGTTTTCAAAAAAGATGTTAAGTCGATTTAATATATTCCTAGCATTTAAGCCATATACCTCAAAAATACTTGCTCTGTCTAATTTAGTAATTTGATTAACACGGAAAAATAGTTTATATAATTTTTCATGTTAGTAAATTTTTTGATTTGACGTGTTTTTCAAGATAAAACTATTATTTTTAAGATTGCAAAGTTATTATGAATATTGCTACAAGACGTTCAGTAAGTTCGACTTGCTGACAGGGCATGCGGTGGCTATTATAAAAAAAACTCCAACTGGAGAATGGAAGTAATAGCTTAGAAAAGATGCAGTTAAGATTAATTCTTAACCACTATTGTATTAAATAATAACTATTATTATAGTAAGTATAGAATTTAATTTAAAGGTTGCAAAGATAACTTGGATACAATTACGGTATCTGCAGAAACTTTCGCTGTTACTAAATCACGTAATTTTAGAATTAAATTTATATAATAACAAAATTATAAACATAAAATTTAGAGACATATTATTTTGAATGTCGTATATTTATATCTCATTGGGTTTTCATTTTCTCACACAAGGTTTTTTTCGTATTGATTATGAGATACTTCAAGTTGATTTTATTAATGTCACTAGTAAGCATTTGGTCTATTTTCTTAATGAAAACAATCTGGAGACAGAAATAGGATGTTTTGTTAGCTATGCGGTAAAAAATCACCCAATTGTATAATACATAATTGTTGAAAATACGCTCACTCAAAGCTCTCTCACTGCGTTGTGCTGACAGTGTGTGCGTGGTGTGTTAAAGAATAACCGATCTTGTAATCTTTGCATATATGATATATCTTAATTTTTGTAATATACCCAATTTAACGGACTTTAAATCCAATGAAGAGTGAAAAGAACTAGGGCTTGTTGGTTTTAAAAAATCGCTTTTCAAATCAAATTCGTGACATTTGGAAGCCGGCTTTTTTTTAACTTGGTGGTGACAGAAACTCTGATAGAATATCGCTGTCACTTTACAACTTCACTGTCAATTCGTGGAAAAGCATGATATAAATAAAAAAATCTTTTTTACTCTTTTCTTTTTTATTAAAGATTAGAACTAGCTTCCCTAATAATATCAGTTTATATTTCCCGTGATAAGAAAAATCAGTATTGATCTTTAAAACTATGCAATCATTACTACAAATAAGACGTGTTTTTTTTATTTATTTTTTAAAATAAAGTTAATAATTACTGCTATAAACACAGAAACAAAACCTTCATTTTAAAAATATTGATTACTAGCTACTTGCATTAAAATTGCAACACATTTCATTGTTATATCAACAATTTTAAAATTGTTACAAAAAATTGGCTATCAATCATCTTTAAAACAATAAGTCGTACAAATTATTATATTATGTAACAATCTCACGTTTTTTGACTGCCTGATAAAATAGTTTTGATTTTTTTACAGTTAGATCAATCAGTACTAACCATTAATTTATTTTCTATCCATCATTCGCCTGCTGATTTACACTTTTCTGAATAGACAGTGGCGTATCTCGTCTAATAGTCAATTATTTTATAACAACAAAAAATAAGTCAGTGGGATAAGGACAGAACTTCAAGTGGTTAGCTAATCGCTACGCCCTGTTTATAAGTAGGGGAAGAAATCAAGACATCAAAAAAAAACCAGAAATTGATCACATAATCTTTTTATATGCTCAAAAATCGCTTCCTCCTAAGACTCTCCAAGCAAGGTAACTTAAGCGACGAAGTAACAACCAGCTCTCGTAATCTTTTGTGAAGAGAAAATCGTTGATGGTAGGCATGGGAACAAAAAAAGTAACTTTATATGTGTTAAATTTTAAATTTTAGAATGAAAAGAAAGAGTTTAAAAACTGAAATACGTAAGTTTACTAATAAAAGCTTTTTTAAAATCCATTTCCTCTTCCAATATGACCACGAAGTCAATGTTCCCTCTAAGACAAGAGGTTAGCTGCGCGGAAATTTTAAAGGCTGCGAGGACCGATCAAATATTAATTGAACAACTGTCTTGTAGTGCGCGCCAACCGGAATGAGTATGCGGGGCTTTCCAACTGCTGCGCGGCTGCGCAAGCGCACAGATTAAAAGGTACGCTGTTTCGATCTCATTTGGTCTGTCACGGAAACCAACGACGTTAACCGCTGCGCCACGGACCCGACAAGGTTAATGTTCGACATGAGAATTTTTCATCAGATTACTTAAATGATATGTTTTTCTTCCCATGAGCAAAAACTATTGCTTGTCCCTTTTGCAGGCAGTGACCAAACCGATAGTACTAAAAACCATGTCATACAATTAAAATAAGTAATGTCGGATTTTCGCGAATGAATTGTCTGCAACGTCTCTATAATGTTTGTATTTACCTTGATACATTTTTTTATAAATACATTGTTTTTGCGTCAAGCATTGTTTCAAGTGATTTCAAATTTTTCTGAAAAGTTTTCCCGTAGTTCATTGTCAATGATATATTCACCATTATGAGTAAAAAAAGCACATCATACGTAACGAATATTATTTAGAAAGTATAAAAAAATGCAACCTAAAGTTCAAAAAAGGTAAAACCCTTTTTTTAATATTCCGTGCCACTGTGACGATAGACCAAGTGGCAGATTCACGACTGTTTTGCCGCCAAACCAATTTTTTGCTGCCAAACCTTTCACTCGGCACATAATGAATTATTTCCGTGTTTAAATTGGTGCCTCCACAGCATCTTTATCCTTTTAAATTTGTTATTACACTTGCTACTGGTATTACAGTTCACTTTTGAAACAAAATCATGCCGAGTTATACAATGATATTGCGAGAAACGGCAGCTGCCAATCAGCATGATGATACAAATGCGCATTTTGCGAGCGAATACGTGGACGTCTTCAGACATCATTATTTATTCGTTACGTATTAAACAGACTTCATATTTGGGTCAATTCGAATCCGCACACTGGTTTTGTAACAATGCAATATATATTCGTAAATGATGAGCTTAAAATACTAATCAATCAATTAACTTATTGAGGATGCCTAAAATAATTATAAATTGCATGTAATATAACTTTCATGAGTTAATTTAAGCGAATATTAATTTTGAATAATAAAATAAACGTTTAGCAAAAGTCGTATATCCCTCTTTCGAAACTACATTTTTTGAAATAACATAACTGCTATTTTTATTTATTATATAATACAAAAGACTTTCTTAATAAATTATGTTTTGTTTCATATATGTACTTGGTATTTAAAATAACTATCTTACAAGTTTGAAGATATTGGAAGGCGAGACTTAGTTAGCAAGCAATATGTAACTCTAATACATTAATATTTTTTTAATTTTGTAAAAAAAAATATTGATATTAATATCAAAAACAATTTGAATACAAACAAACTCTTGTCAAAAACTCGTTGGTTATTTATAGGCTCTCCAATCCTGGGATCTAGTCCAATTTTGTGATCCTGAAATCCCAAGATTGGCACGGTCGCGATCCCGGAATTGAGAAATTTTTAGCAAATCCAAGAGCTAAAAAAAGCTAAAAAACAAACGAGTCAAGCTGGTATTTTGGGCAAATCGGAAAATTCCTGGGTTTTGAGATTTTGAAAATAATCACTATAGCAAGAGCATTTAACTGCATCTGAATATTTTAAAAATAGTGGACGTAAACCTCCTTGTGAATAAGTATAACCAATCGAAGCAAAACCAACAAACGGAAGAACTTAAAATTACTCTAACCGTAAACGAGGAAACAGGATAGCTGGTAATTAAAAATGTAGTAACAATAATTATTGTTTAAAATTAGTTAACCTACCAAAATGACTCCGGAAACAGTGAAGTAATCAGTTGAAATATCATTGTGTTTTTTTGTAGCTATACTCTTTTGTCATTATTTATCGGTGCGTTTGTTATAAATGTAGAGCAGGTGGATTTTTTCTTTAAAATTCTTTTCGTAATAGTCGATTTGTAGAGAGCGTTCTTGAAAATGGATAGTAATGAAATAAAAATATCGTCGAAATAACCAAGTAAGAATAATCACCCATTGTTAAGTGAATTTAATTTATGAAGCCTTAAAGAAAATTAAAACGAAGAGAATATTAATGAAAACTAAAAAAAATATCGTTTTATATTGTGTTACGCCATCATCTATTTGCACATATTTTAAAATATAATACTATATTATTATTTATAGAGGAATTGTTTGTGCAATTATAAATCTGCCATATATTTAAAATAAAATAAATCAGCTTCAAATACAAATCATCAAAGAGATAAGCTTAGAGTTATGACCGTTTAATGGAAAAATACAAAACTATTTTTTTACTATTAATAAAAGTGTTTCATTCGATGATATTTCTTCTCTAGAGATCGCAACACCGAACCAGTAATAAATAAATATAGTAAAATATCCATTTATTCCTAATAAGAAATGACATTTGGAATTGCGATACTGGACGAATAATTTTTTCTATATTTAATATCGGTATAAAAAATATCTTTTCATAGGATTTTCTTTTTGAATTACCGTAAATGTTTGTTTTTATTTCGTTAAAATATGATATTTTTAACAGATTGTAAGTCAATGACTAAATTTGTACGTATAAATAATATTTTTTTGCAAATAAATTCGTCGACAGAAAAAGCATTTTCATTATATTCTCGTTGGTTATAAATGTTATTATCTGTAATATTTTATACCGCAATACCAAACTTCGGCAATGAAAAAACTGTTGAAATACTGAGATCCTGGTGTCGACGATACTGGTCTTACAATCTTCATTTAGAGCTCATAATGATCGAAATCGTACAAGTTGGTTTAATTTAGCTGTTAAAAGCTTTCTACGAAATTAACTGATGTACGAGTATGTATAAAATGTTATAACATATATCACACAGAGAATGTTGCTCATTTTACCTACTTGGGATTCTATGTCGAGACAGCCGGGGAATTAATTTCCGGGAAATCGACACTTTTTGTCAGTCTCGGTTACCTAGACATTTGAGTAAAACAACCTTGACTTGAGATTTGCTAAATTTTTAATCAAACTTGTATAAAGTAGATTTTATTCATTTGGTATGGATGTAGTTTTGAGAATCTCTATACATTGACAATCTTTTCACATATTGGGAGAGAATACAAAAGGTTGGAAATTTCGAACTCATTTACTAAAATCATTGATTACAAATAAAATATAGCCACTGTAAAAAAGTGTAGCAGATGCTTGTTTGCAATAATAACCTTTATGTTATACAAAATTACTGACCCAATCTATTATTTTTCAAAGATAATGGATTCGTCGGAAAAATCAAACGAACCTCTTGAATGCTGTGTAATAAAAAGCAATATAAATATTTATAATACAATATTGTTATATTTTGCAATGGCACACTTATAAGCTTAAATAAGCTTGCGTGACTTTTAAGTTACCGACAGTGTACATGCGTAGAATATATTATATTTTTAATTTATTTAAATATTTAAATTTATTGTTAATTGTGCTTTCATAAAGAAATACTGCAGTACGACGGTTTTGAGACGCGAGAATTTTCCGGGACGTGAAAAATCCTTACAACATACGTATATTATTCTTTAAATGCACTTTCAAGTGTGATGACAAATCATTTATTGTGCACTTCAATGATATTTGTCCGCATCGAAAAATTCCACGAAATAGTTATATAAATATGCAAAGCACTCTTATTGTACACTGAAGTAGTCCGACTCCTACGCAAGCTTCGTACCAACAATGCAATATTATTATAACAATACAGAAGTGCATATTACATTGTTGGTTTAATAACAATAAATAAATAAATAAATAAATAAATAAATATTATGTTAACAGAACCACTACAATTTATCGTTTATGAAATGTGTAAAAAAATACTTGCAGCAATATCAATACATATACACGTTAATGATTACAATACCTGTCTTGCGTTAATTATGAAAAAAATATTAGAAACAAACATGTTTATTTGATGAAATAATTTAATAAAAAGGTGTATGTATTTTTTGAAGCAGGATGTGTATGAAATATTTGATAAATATATCGATTATGGAATGGAAAAAAAATGAAATCCACAGTTTTTGCAAAACACCTTTTTTGATAACCACAATTTATACAACTTGATATACGTTCTATCAAAATAATGTAAGCTAAAAATGCCGAATCAGTATCTAAATTTAGCTTTTAAGTTTAAGAAAAGAAAAGCCCGTGGAAATTGCGATCAGGAAAAAAGATTTAATGAAAGTTTTTTTTTAAATATCAGATAATGTCAATTTTAAACAAGTTTATCAGTCTCCATGCACTTCAATGGTGTATATATTTAATAACTTGACTTTGGCCTATAATCATCAAAAAACGTTTTTTGTGTTTCCTGTATTTTTTTTTATGTGTGGGTTACGTCCTTTTTCTTATCCACAGTCGATATAAATTTAGAATGACAATGAATGAGGATTTTATGTGAATAAAAGAAACTTTTCTTAATATGTATGTACATAAATACATATGTCAATTTTTAAGCTAAACAAAAACTAAAATTGAACTTCTTCATTCAAGTATTGTTTAATTTTTGTTTCATAAAAAGAAATCGTCACTTGTCACTCAAAGTTTATTATTTGCTTTTATAAATATACAAATGTTCTTAGAAAAATTAAAATTCTGTGCTTTCTTCCATACATTTTAAGTGATAAAGAGTAAAAATCTAGGTGAGCATTTTCAAACTTTATCATTGAAATTTTTACATTAAATTTATAACTTCAAAAGCATCTCGATTTTTTATCAGTTTTTAAGCTAATCCACAGATAACTCTATTTTGTCTGTTTATTTCAGTAATTATAGTCGGAAATTTTACCGAGTAGCCAATATTGCTAGTCTCGGTTACGTTACTCACAGGTTTAAATCCCAGTACGAATTATGCATTTGTTTCATAGGGAATGGATATTTGTGATTGCTTAATTATGGAACGGGGTCGAGAACGATTAGTTATACACGAGTCCTTTCAACACCTCCAACCTTTTACCTTTACTCTCTTGGAAAAGAAAACTTAAGACAACAAATATCGAGATGTTTTCGTAGAATAATTTATGTTTGGAGTCTTTCTTTATGCTCTACATTAGGAGAAAACTCGATGTTAAGTCAGTGTAAAGATGGAATATTACATAAGATAAAGGGTGTAATATCTTCCTTAATAAAAATTTGAATAATTTGCTTGTTGCATTGCTTGCTAGTTGCTACTTACACTCATGCTGTTCTCCCATACAAGTCGTGATCATAAGTTACAGAACAGAATACCCAGCGACTGTTTGCCAATAATTATTGTCTGCCGTAACCATTTTACTGAAGGTAAGCGAAAATGGTAGTCAATGGAATGCCAAAGCAATCGATCGGAATAAATATAGCGATTACATCAATATTTCTAAATATTTAATTTCTATTGTTTACATAAAAGCACTCGAATACGTGATTGACTAGTAATAAGCGTTCACTGTATTATGTATACGCAAAAAGCCTTTATCAGACGATGCGTGAACGGGTAAAGTATACCGGTATATTCTGACCAACTGAACGAAAACGTAACTTTTCAATAAGCTTACACGCATTGTTTCTACACAAAATTAAAAATGTTGCGTGTATTTTTTATAGTTGAAATTGAGTTAAGCGTGAAGTATTGATAAATCTTTTAAATAAATTACACGCTTTGTGTTTGTTAGTGTGAAATTTTGTAAACACTCAAGGAACAAGTTGCAACTAGGTTTTGTGTCTTTATTAGCAACATATTATGTACCTTAGTCAGTATAGAAAATCGATAATAATATTTTCAATCCATTATCAATGAACATACATAAATGATTATTACTTTGTAACATAATGAAATGTTGTTCATTTTATGTAGTTCACTGTCAATTCTTTGTAGAATGGCAAAATATTAAAAAAGTAAAAACGTTCTTGTATTAATTTCACACTGATATCAGAACCGGTGTTGCTCGTCACTGAGACTATTATCTGATGATATCAGAAAGTATATAACATTTTTAATCAAAATCGATTTATCAGTTGACAATGCTTGTGATGAGCGAAACCATTCCTGATCTATATTAAAAATGTGGGATTGCTAAAAAAGATTCAATTTTTAAATGGAAAGATATAACTAGTTATTAAACACCTGAAAATATTTTTAAAAAATCATTTCTTCAATGAAGGTCGATTTTTTAATTATTTATGTCGTTATTTACAGCAGTTAGCTATTTTTTGTATTTATATTATGACATACTTAAATGAGTGTGAAAAAAAATGTTCATTTATATGAAAAATATATAACAAAAATTATATTTAAGCGCTCATTTTACATATAATAATTTTGTTGGTCGTCAAAAATAAAATTATTTTTAATGAATTACGTACCCACGTATGTTTTAATAATATATTATATGGAATAATTATTATTTGCATAGATATTTTTATGAATGTGAATATTTTAATAATAATTGCTTACAACTATGTATTATTTTATCAAATTAAATTGCTGCTGTCTCGATATGTATTTATATTAAAACAGCTGAACGACCGTGGACGCGTATTTGAGTCTTTGAAAAACAAAGGTTGCTAGCCGGCGGATACATATATGCGTATAGGTGAAGTATCTGGAAGCTAAGAAAATTAAATTGTGTAAAGATGTCTCAATTTGCTTACAAATTATAGTGAATTTAGTAAAACTATAATTTTTGCGAATTTATCGCAAAATTTTATTTCGCCAGGTGAAATTTTATAAAAAAAAAACGTGCGGTCGTTAAGCTGTTAAAGAAAATAAAACGCAAGCGTGCGTATTAGTATGAAATGTTATTATTAATTTAGGTTTCTAAGAGAGTGTGACAAGTGCATGTAATTTTCTGCATTGACGGCTAGATAAGAAGTTCTCTAATTTACCTAATAAATATGCAAGCGATGGATTAAAATGCGATAGTAAACAGGTAAAAAGAGAAATGTATTGAGTTTTACTAATTTTTTGAATTATTTATTATTATAGCGCTGCGTTGACATCACATCTGTAATTTTGATAAAAATTCACGACGCCAAAATATAATATATCAATCCTAATGCATTTATAATAAACAATTTAATCATTTAATTAATTCTGAGACAGTCTTGTATAAAGATTTAGCATTGTAAGCTTTTTTAAATATTTTTTTCTGCTATTTGCTTTTTTTATAGAAAATCTACACAGTAATTTTTAGCAAGAATTTATTAGTTATCAGTCATTTAGGCATCTATCTTAGTATTTCGATTTCAAATTTCAGCGTTTTAGAGCTTAAAAATGTTCAATTTTAGCATATTGAATATAAATTTCAATTACCGTTACATCATAAAATCATATATTGTATAATAGCTCTATTTAGTGTTAGCAGTGATTTGCATTAATATATTCTTTATAATTATTTTCCAGTTTCTTCGTAATGTGTCATTATAATCAAGAATAAATTGTCATCTTAATGATTACTTACATGCGTGGCGTAAGTATATAATAAATCATTAAAGATGATCGAGTGGTTTTTGTTTATAAATAAATGTTATTATTTTTATAAAAAATGAATTCAGTCTTGTTTATTCCACCAGATTCATTAATTTTATGGAGAATATAGTGAGGATGCATTGCTTCAGTGACTTGGAGTCATTTATATTACGCCAGGCTTCAGCGAGAATACCCATAGGATGTATTTGATGAAGCAAGACGGCTTACTTTATCAGTGGTTCTTAATCAATGTCATGCAACGGCACCTTTATGAAGAATGCAAAAATATTTGTGTTCATTTTATTATTCTACCGATAAAAATAAAAAAAGGAAATTAATGAAAATATGTCTTACGGCATCCTACTAAGAACAACAAAAGATTTATTATTCTTCTATCAAATTTGATCAAATCTATCTTTTATATAACCACATTACACAAATAATGTGTAAAAAATTTAAAGGTAAGTAAAACGGTTTAGTTTTTGTAACATCTATAAGTTAGTAAAACATATTATTTTTTTCTTGTGGATGATTCCAAGAATTCGGGGAACGCCTCAGTTGATTAAGATGGACTTTTTGAGAACACACAAAAAACAAATAATAAAATAGTCTTTATATGCCTTGCCCACCTTGGGATACTGACGATTAAGACGCTAGTGTACTCCAAAACAATCCTTTTTAACAAACCATTCTATCTCAACTACACAACTTATTTTATTTCGGATAATCCCCAGTACTTAAGAAAATCTAAAGCTAAGGCCAACAAATGTATAGTCGCTATTTATAAACAATTAACAATCGATAAAAATCAATCAATATACCTAGGTTTTATAATAATTGGTGTAACATATTAAAAGTGCATATAACTTGTTTCGCCGCGGAACTTTTTAAGAGGTTGCACGTAATTCAATAAGAATACTTCAAATTATAATACAAATAATATGCAAATATTGATAAAGGTAGTCATTTTAAAATTCTCTTCATTCAACTCTTCACCCGTTAGATTTACAAGAATTTTTAAAAGTTAAAATGAAAAAACTCTGCTCACTAACCGTTTTAAATACTTGGCAAAGTCGATGGTCAAAGTCCCTTCGTGGTAGAATTACCTATTTATTTTTCTCAGATATTGCTTTTCGTCAGAATGCAACCTGGCTCTCTCCGGACCACTGGACCTCACAATTTATCACCGGACACTGTGCGCTTAATGCCAAGTTACATTAATTTAAAATCAAACTTAGCCCACACTGCCCTTGTGGTGACAGTAATCAAGATTCGGAGCATATTCTCTGGAATTGTCCGATTATGTCCGTAGTAAGAGGTATTTTGTTTTCATTATGTATGGATAACCATGATGGTCCTATCGGGCATCCAGATCTAGTTTCAGCTCCAGAAAATTTCTGTCACTTCAAAAAATTTGCTACTTCTTTTGGAAAAAAAGTTTACCTTCCCTGCCCCTCACCATTCAATCCTTAATTACATCTGTTCCAAAATTAAAAGTTATTTTATTAGAGCCATTAACTATCATTCTTGCTTATTATTATTTAATTGTTTTTTTTACTTGTAATTATACCAATTCTTTGTATTTAATTAACCTTTATTAATATCTTTATATTTGGAATTATTATTTATTGTTGCCTATCAAATTGTATCTAAATAAAATGTATCTTAACTGTATCATTGAGGAGATATCATCTTCGGTGTGATGCAGAAAGAAAAAAAACAAGTTTATCGAATAAAAATAAAAAAAAATCATTTTAAAATATATTTATCAAATAAGACTGGCATCTATTTTATGTAATTTAAGTACGCAATAGACAAAGGTATGTGTTGGGACAGGTCGATCACTTGTCTTGAGTTGGTCTACTTAAAAAATAGCTTTGACCATTTGTGGTCGCCGAGGGAGGTGTATGCCTGATGACCTCGTCTCAGAGAACATTGCCAAGTTCAACAGCTGCCGCAATTAAAGGCTTTGACGATTGCTTGATGAATATCTTATTCACAATTGATAGTATTAATACGGCTTAGAGGAAGGCTGTGTTAAATTCGTTATAATAATATTAAAAAAATGGCAATATCATCAGTGAAGATGTATTTAAAATTTGCAGCGAAACCCGCAAAAACCCGTCACAGAAGTAGTATTTTCTGACCGGAGAAATCGATTTTATTCCATAACTCAACCTCTCTTAGAGTATAAGAATAACGCTAAAGCGAGGCAAGTGGTTATCTCATTGATTCTGCTACGCCTCGTTTTTAGGATCGTATGGGTGACAGGGAATTCAAGACATTACAAGTATTCATGCCTTTGAATATAAATTTAAAAGTTGAATAAAATTTTATTTATGAAACTGTTCAAAATGTCATTCAAATTCGTGAACGCCATAATCGTATCCAACAGTCGGTACTATATAATAATGTATTAATAAAAAATTACAATCTCCAGTAAAGGTTCTTTAAAACTGTATCAAATTATACCCAACGCCTATATCTCTATAAACAGTTTGTTCTGTGTATTTGCGTTGTATTTTTCATATTGCCACCTCGAATGAAAGTGTCCAGACGATTATCTAAATCTGTTTTTAAGCCTTTTTGCTCAAAATATTTGTTCGAAAAAGGTGTGAGTAAAGATGAAAAATGTATGAATTAATTTACTTATCAGCTAAAAGGATTATGCAATCAAGAGAGATATAATTATATTATTACTGTGACAGTTAATTTAAAGCTTTAGTTTAACTCGCACTTGTTGATTGGTACGGACGTAAAACTGAAGATTTTTACCATCGGCAACTTGTGAAAGGGATTATGGCTACGTATTTCAGCTTCCATTGACAATTAGAATTAGTATTATTTAAAAATAATAAAAACAACAAGATTGATTCAATGTATAAGTGTAAATTGAAAAAATAAAGTAGTCACATCACAGTATTTACCAAGTAAACATGTTTTTCAGTTGTCATCACAATGATTATTTGAATAATATCTCTTAGATCACAGACAAAAATACGTTATTGATTTAATTTTTTTAAGCGGTCATCATTGATTTTATTTATTGCGCAATGTATGCATTTTAAATAGTTTTTGTCAGAATGTTTTTTGTTTATAATATATAACTAATTAGTAATATAATTAACGCAAAGAATTAAACCAACCAATTGACAATGTATCGATGTAAAAATAATACACAACAGTGCTTTATTTTTTTAATATACATAATATCTTCCCACTAAGTATTGACAGTGAACACCTGAAAAAAACACATTTTTAATCGCTTTTTCTTTCTTACGATCGCCGTCAAATTTGAGGTCGTATCATGTTTATAAAAGGTCCTTCATGGTTGAAGGTCAAACTATTTTGAAATTTATTAATATGTTAGTAATATAAAATAAACCTTATGGAATTCATTTATTTACGAAATTTTGAATTTTGAAACCAATTTAGTCGCTATAAAAGTTTTTTTTAAATAGGTACCTAAAAGATTTCTATATAATCAGGAATGTGGACATATTTATTTCTTTATGTGCGATATATTATGTTGCAAGGCTATACATATCATGTAAACACATAGGTTAATTTATTATTTAGTTCATCTGACAGGCATATAAATTATATGTGTAGTTAATTTAACCTGAATCTAATCACGGAAATTTATTCATATTTTATACAAGAAGATTTATTTTTGTAAATTATTAGCTTCCATTGGCATTCCAAGAAAAACATATAACATATTATTGTAAATGTGTATGGAAGCATATTTCTGAAACTCGTTTTTATATAAAATTATTATATCTCTATAAATTGTTTACCAGTCACTTAATAACAAATAAATAAATTGATGTCTAACAAAGTAAAGGAATCGACAAAGATTACGTGAATACGAATATTTTTTACAAATTATCGATTTGACGTTCAACATGGCTGACTAATAAAGCTTTTGTGATACCAATTCTGATCATTCATTGCAGTAGTTACTATTCTGATTATCAAAAATAAATTCAATAAAAAAGCTTCCGTGCTAAGTTTTTTGTAAAGCCTACTCAACAGAATTTTTGCTACCAAAACCTTTTATTACTAAGTCGCCCAAGACAATATTAAGATAACTTTTGTCGTTACGTCCCGTTTTAGATCAGAAGAGTGTAAGAAAATTTAGATATCAATTACATCTGTAATTTCTCATCAGACACAAATCAAATTAATAAACTGTCCATACTGACGTTCGAGCATGCACCGTAACTGAAGTAAACGACATTGACCTCTCGACCTCGGATCCCAAAAGTCAATTATTGCAAACCTCCGCATAATGGGGGTGTGTCTATCATTTTTACTTCCTACAGTGAACAATAAACGGAACAAAATGTGTTAAGTTAAGTATGACATATATTTAAATGCCCTAACCGTTAGTATCATTTTAAGCAATCGGTCAGTACCAAATGAGGTATCCAACCCTGAACCCTTTTTGTGATTCCGGGATTGAACATTCAACATAAAATCGAGTACAGATTGGGATTCAGCATTAAAAAAATAATTTCTCGGCAATTTTGAAATCCTAGGAGTATTCAAAAAAATTCGTGCCGACTTCGAAATCCCAGAAAATTGCAGATTTCCTAAAGTTACCAGCGCGAGACCTTGTTTTAGCTCTTTCAAAAATTTTAAAATCGAAAATCTCAGGAATTTGCGAATATCCCAAAATTAACAACGTAAGAGCTTTTTTTAGCTCTTCCAGGTTTCATTTTTTATATTTTTTTTGACGGGATCCCGGGATTGGATATTCTTGTACCCACATAATTAAATATGTAGTCAGTAAAAATGTTATGTTCAGTTGGTATAAACATAGACAAATTATAACTTATCATCAATATCCGTGATTGTAAATATGATAGGTTAAATAAAAACTGACCTTTTTAGGTTAGAATAGAGTTTATTCGTATAAATACTTGCTATTTAATAATAAATACTTTCCAGTTTGTGATTTAAATACCGACCAGATAAATATAAGCCGCTAATAAAATTAACCCATTCATAGTGTATTGTTTATGTAATGAAATTTCTCGATTGATTCCGTATTCCTTATAGTGAATAAATCTGTTATTATTTATTCAGCCAAACTTAAATTCTCTCCACTTAATAAATGTCCAACGCAAATATATACTCAATTTATTCAAATGATATTATTTATTAATGCGCAAATGTTTTGCATGTATTGGTACCACTCCAGATCATTTCGAAAGCAGCCGTAATCAAATTGATCATTTAATACCGATTTGAGATGAAATTGATAAGAGAGTGAATGTTGAAAAAATATATAAAAAAACGAAACTAAATAGTGAATGGTTTTTTAGCAGTGCCGCTGTAAATCTAAGCAACAACATTAATATAATCATTAATAATTTACAACACAACTAAAACGGATTCTGGAATTACGTATTGCTGATTATATATTGATGATCGCATTAATCAATTATTTAAGCCACTCATTTCTCTTTACATTAATAATGCACGTACATAATACCAAATCAAATGATTTGACTACATTTTTAAAATAAACCATTAATTTTTACTCTTTCAACATTTATTAATAAAGGTCGGAATCGGTTTAATTCGTCACGAGCATTTTCAACTGATAAGAATACATATTTTTTCAAATTCATGTCTGCTCACAATGATGAGCATTAAAACGATTAATGGAGATATCTCAACAGATGTTATTCTACGATAACTGCTTGTTGTGACTATGTGCGCAACTTGTCTCCTTTTCTCATAGAGTAGAGATATAAAAGAAATGGTTAGGATAGGACTAGTGTTTAGATAATGCCATACTTTTAAAAAGGAAGGATTGAATAAATGCGGCTCTTACTGGTATTCAAACTAATGAGATCTGTCACGGACGCTAAGGAAATTGACCACTGCGCTATGAACACGGCTGCACTCATGCACAGCATTATTTTTGATAATCCTCGTCATGGGTGAAACCGGATATTTATCATATATAATAAAAGTGGAATTAGCATAAATGAGTAAAAAATCAAATTAGGTGAAATAATAAAGTTTCAATAAAAATATTGAAATTTTTTATTTTACATGTAGATATGGGTAATAAATTGTAATTTTCACCCACTGAAATCAATAACACACTAAAATATAAAAATATAAAGTTAAGCACTTCAAAATTAATAATTCAATCTTGTGGTTGCTTTATTACGTTTTTAATTTTTTTAAATTGTATTTCGTATCCCCGATTTAACGATATATACACAGGTATATTATCTTTAGTAAAAAAATAAACTGAAAGAAAATTACACATAACGTCGAAATACGTATTTAATATTTACATTACGAAAAACTTTTTTGTAAAAAATAGTTGAATGATTATAGCAAATGTATTTAACTGAATTTCACATGTGTATGAGTACCGTATCAAATGTAATATTATTAAATACCGCCACTTTCATCAGATTCATTTCACTATTTTTTGTCAATAATTGATACGTATTTTGCAACTTTTGCCAACAATATTAAATTTAATCTATAATGATTGCAATCGTTTTCACTCGAAAAAAACTCTAATATGTTGTGGGTATATTATTCATAGCTTTTACTGTGTAATTTTAACTTGTCGCCTGCTGTGGCCCAGTTGGTTAGAGCTTGCTCTACCGATCACCCAGGTCTGGGTTCGATTCCTGGTCAGATCACACTCAATTTGAGAATTATTCAATTCAAAGTTGTGACCGAAGACTAGGTGTCAATTCACATCATTTCCTCTCCTCCCATCCTTCTGATCCTTTAATAATTGGGTGTAGCAATAGTGATTAACCAACCACTAGTTCTGTTATAGCTTTATCCTTCTGTCCCTACTACTAACTTTGAAGAAAGTGAGGTTGAGCAACTGAGTAACGAACAGTTCTCGTAGAAAAAACTTCTGTTGAGATACCTCTATTAGGAGGCCATATGCTCCACATTGGGAGCGGACATAGATTAAAAAAAAATCAACTCAGTGGCGCAGTGGTCGATGTCGTTATCTTTTGAGGCGGATCTCACGTGTCCTAGTTGTAGTACGAAAAGCATTTTTTCAATCGATTTTTCGATTTTTGTTCGAATGCATAGATGTTCCATCAAAAAAACTTTCTGTCGATGTTAAAGATTTCTATTGCAAGGCATGTGAAAAATGTTATATATATGTAGGTATGTGAAAGATTTTATGGTGATGAATATACAAAACGCAGTTTATTGGTTTTGAGTTGCAATGGGTTACGAGTATATTCACGCGAGAACAGGTCGCATCGATAGGTCCCTTACTCAGCGAAGAAAGTGATATCAACTGGGAGAAAGCCAATTGGCAGGGTTGTAAATATCGCGAAATCAATTATTTACGAGAAGCCGTCGAATGCCATCATGCAATATGCTCGTAATTATCAACTCGTGCTAAAAATGGACATACTGTATCTATACCGGAAGAAATATGCACGTATGTATCATATAAAGTCCTCGTACTCAAAGTAAACTGTAACGCCAAAAAAGAAAGTCATATAAACTGTGGCCCATACAGCAGAAAGCATTGAAGAACGCTTAATGTAATGTGCAATGCATTTTCACGCAATCTGCGACCAATATCATGTAAAAAATATTTGAATACATTTTTTTGTTTGTATAATAGAATGCCGTATGTTTGTATGCCGCCTATGTGGTCGAGTGGTCAACGTCGTTGGCTACCGATACTGAGGTCACCGGTTCGAACTCCAGTACGGGCAGTTTTATAAAATTGATTTTTCAATCGGTTTATGAATTTCTGTTCAAAGGCATGGATGTATTTGATGTCTTGAATTTCCCCCTCCTAACCATTCTATCTTATTGAAAGCGATTAGCTAACCACTAGTCCTGTCCTAGCCCTTTCCTTCTATTCCCTACTCTCTTTTGAAAAAGAGAGGTTGAGCAACTGAGTAACAAGCAGTTCTCGTAGAAACACTTCTGTTGATATAAACTCCATTAGTAGTCCATATGCTACAGATTGAGAGCGGACATGGACATGGTATAAAAAATAATAATAGAATTTGGCACACACTATACATTGATTTTAGTTAATATTTAAGAGAAAAGTGTAAGCATGTGCCACTTATAAAAATTAATAAGTCAACCATTATCTTGCTAAATAATACAGTATTGACGCTATACACAATTGTTCTATTGATATTGTAGATACAAAAATTGTTGGCTTTATAATATATTAACGTGCCAAGAAGAAGTAGTTGTATTTTATAAAATAAGACTGGAGAATGTGTTATGTAAATTTATAACAGGCATGCACAACCCATTCTATCTAGCGGGCCGCATCGAAAATATGATGGGTTCGGGCAGCAAGAAAAAATATATTTAACATACTCGTTTACATCGTTTTATTTTTGTGAATTATTTATATATTTATGTTGCATTTATAATAAAACATGAAATATACTGCAATCTTTGTCTGAATTTTTTAAGCTTATTCGAGAGAAATAACATTTGGGCATGGTTAATGTTTATTTAATGCAATCGTTTACTTAATATATACATATATTCTGAGTATATTTTTATATTAATAAATAAAACTTTAGAGGGCCGCCTTTACTTTTAAGCAAGTTGTATGCAGTCTACGGCCCGCGGGTTTTGCATTCATGATTTACAATAAATACAAATTGTTGTTAACATGATGGTATTAGATAAAACTACTCCTTTAGATTTTTCAGTAACAAAGAATCCTGTAATACTGAAAAAGTTTAAAAATATAAGTTTAAGCCTGATTTAAAGTATTAATAAAAAAACTAAAAATCATATACACATACTATATATATAAATTATAACCATTTGCCAAAATGTATTAAGAGTCGTAAAATAACACAAGTAATGCAGTGACAATATTATTACTGAAGAAAACTAATTATAACAATATTATAGAGAAAAGAATTATTATTGACCGCTTAAAACTTATAAACACCGATGGTATTGCAGATAAAACTTATTTTTTACGACGGCGCCAAAGGTTATGAACGCAAACATTCCGCTTTATATGCGCCATCAATTTCACTTTCTCACAACACGAGAATATCAAAATACTTCTCTTTTTGCGAGTAAAATAGCATCGCTGTCTCCCAAGTACCGACACATTGTACGCGAGAAGTGACTCGATGATTTCTACCACAGTTTATAAACATTAATCGTCATTGAAA
Organism: Himalopsyche tibetana; assembly: GCA_030503985.1. Lineage (NCBI taxonomy): Eukaryota > Metazoa > Arthropoda > Insecta > Trichoptera > Rhyacophilidae > Himalopsyche > Himalopsyche tibetana. The sequence goes on from JAPJYX010000024.1 coordinate 13,276,475, forward strand.
TTATCACTACAATTTTTTTGACGCGCAATTATTTCAGTATTCTATAAACCTAATTTATATTATAGTTGCTTTTGAAGTTTTGGAAAATCTAGTGTTGAATAGTTAAAAGTACTCAAATAATTCATGTTTTTTTTTTATACTGTGTTTTTAGTACAGTGTGATATTGTTAATCCTGTGTTTTGTTTGCTTTTAAATATATATTTTTGAAAAGAGATAGGTTGGTTAGGATAGAATTATGCATTTTTATTTTGAAGGAATATTTTTACAAATAAGTTGCCAATAAACACGTCATACGATACAATTTGTATTTTAACAGTTTTTGATGACACATATATTTTTTATTTTATTTATTTAAAGAGCTAAAAAAAAAACCTCTCGGGTCTTTTGATTTTGGGAAACCTGTAAATTCCTAAGTTTCTAAAATTGGCCGCACAAGAAGAACTATTAAAAAGGTCTTGTGTCTTTTCATTTTGAGAAATTCGCAAATTTCTAGATCAAATTTTAAGATCTGCCAGCGAGCAAAATGTTCAAAGAATTGAAAATTATTTTGGAATCTTTGAATCTCTGAGTCTCCAAGAACTTTTTTGTACGAGTGCGTGGGCGAAAGAAAAATATTAGACGCAAAAGAAGCCACGGGCCTTCAAAAAGGTTGAGAAAATATGATCTAAACTATTGATTTATGATTGAATGAGAAATCATTTCGCAATCTGTAGACAAACAAAAAAAATATTTACGCCACATTAAATTTTCATTTATAATACTATCAAGAAGCGTTCAAGAGTGGCAGCGACTCATGCCCTTTGCGAAATATCCAATTCATTTTCTTATTTCGATGTTATAGAAATACTCTTTTAAAAATGTTACAAAATAAAGTAAATGATTATTTTTCTTTTTAATATTGATTTTACTTCAGAAATGACAAAAAACAGTTTAAAAATAATATTGTTACAGAGACAACGATATATTTTTCTGTATGGCATCTCAATGAATTGCATATTAAACGAATTTGTGATGTAATTGTAAATGTTTACATACAATTGTACGGTTGTAAGTGACAATCTGATAAAAAATTTAAATCGATTTACATTAAATAAATGGTTATTTATGATCTGATACAATCTGCCTTATATTATTGAAATGAAAGTTTCACATAAAGGTTAACGTTACAACACTGATCAAGTGTCAAAAACCCCTTTTGTTTTTTGGTGTGACACGGCAGTGCAATAAAAATTCTTTAGTTAAGAACCAGTCTCTGAATAAATAATACTCATATTATTATGGTTATTCGAAAATACTGATATAGAAAATATTGACTGAGATTTTGTATACAAAAAAAGTACAATCGTTTTGTTATAAAAGAAATTATGCACTTTTGAATGTTCCACTTTTTTTTCTGTGATATTGTATATATCACAGTTAAGGTGTGAAATCTCGTCAATTACAATTGAAGCTTACTTCAATATAATCCACATTCACTTTGACTAATCAATTTATGAATTAATTTGTAAGTGTATCAACTCACTGACGAGCGGTAGGCAGAGTAGAAGTGACACATCATCATCATCAATGTCATTTCATCTTTATACGGGGAACTGTGGAACCGAGCTCCAATCTCCCTTTCATCTAAGGTTATATATATAATTTAGATGTTTTGGGTCCATTTCATTTAATTTAATTCCATTTACTTTTTTTAGAATGCTTTGGGTTTGTCTGTTGAGAAATGACACACGGCCTAGGTTATGTTAGTGTACTGACAAACGCTGGTCAAAGTAGATATGACATTACGGTTTCGGTTAGGAGCAAAAATGACAACAAAACGTTGAAATCTTTCAGTTAATTTAAGATATTAGATGATAGCTAAACACAACAACTTCATGATTGTGTACACAACATTGGAAAGAACTAGTAACACTATGTTGAAAATGATTAAAGTTAGCTATGTGTGTGTGTGTAGTTAATTTACACATTGGCTAGTTAAAGTGCTCATTTTTTCTCTCTTGTATACTGTAACTGGTTAAAATGGATAATTTTTACATCGGCTAGTTAATTTATACACTGATTAAGTGCATACTTTAACTGTGACACTGTATACAAATATTAAACATCCAAGGAAACATTCATTACAATCAGAACAAATAATTCCATTTACCCACTCTCTTGGTCAGATACAGAGCTGCATGTGTATGGTGTATTAACTGTGTTTTCTTGTTATAAAAAAGACAAAATGGAGGAAAATATGATATTTTTTTATGTCGATGAAACACGTGAAAATGTTCGATAATATTCCAAATTCAATTGAAAAAATATTTTAACATTTCGATTGAAGGTTAACGGCGGAATTTTAATATTAAATTTGAAGCGTTCAAATTGAAAAAATATTTTCTTTAGCAAACAATTTTCACTTACAAAACGAAAATTTTGTTTTGTGGTTTTTTTTCATTTCGATCTTTACATTAAATATAATATACAAAAAATAATAATTTCAACAAAATATTACAGGAAAAGCGCTTGGATGCAAATAATAACAATACAGTAAATAAACAAATTTCATTGATAATTTATACGAAAGTATGTGTTTAAATTTTATCTTCAAAATATTGCACACATACTTAATAAAATTAGTGTATCATGGCTAAAAATCATAATACATTTACAAAATCTCTTTCGAGTAAAAGATTCAACGATTGTTTAAGATATCTTTTTTGTATTCATCCTCAGAGATATTAAATTCAGGCCAAGAATATCCAGCGAATGTCACTTTCATTTGTTTTCAAAACCACATGAAACCGATAGTCTACATTTACCCGATTGAGATCCAATTGCAACTTATGAAACCACAATCCATATTGAAATCAATATAAGCCAATTGGTTTCCTAGTAAGACGAGTAAGGAATTACTTTACTCCTCAGAATATTGCTAAAATACTTCTGGTTTTCTGTTCGTCTAACTATTGATTATATATTATAATACAGTATTTTCTTTTTTAACGTTATTCAAATAAGTAATGAATATTTTTGATTTTAAAGAATGAATATAAAAATTGTTGACTAAGATAAAAAAAACATGGTAAATCAATACTATATGTAAATTTTATTATGTTTTTTTTTATTTTATATAGAAAATAAATTTACCAAAAAGAAACAATTGTTCATTTTATAATCATCATATTTGTATACTTTCTAGAGATCATAATAATTATCGGAGAAAGGAATAATGAAAGTACAAGTTGCTACATTATATTGGCCGAGTTTGTGATCAAGTGGTCAACAATATTGTTATCAGATGTGGAGTCCATGGGTTTTAATCTCAGTACTTACAGAATTTTGAATCGATTTATTGATTTATTTTTGAAAGCATAGATGTCATAAACATCATCTTTTCGATCTTAAAAATGGGGTGTAACGAGAGTGACTAGCTAACCATTAGCCATGTGCTAACTCTATCTCAGTGTTTGAACTCTCTTGGTTTAAAGCAATAAAGTTGAGCAACTGAGGTACAATCAGCTGTTAAGAAAACTACATTTGGAGTTCATATTCGTCACATTTGAAGCGGATATGCTTAAAAAAAAAGATAATATTATAATTTCGCTGTGTATATTCGGTGTTGCTGGAATCTTAGTAGGTAATCTCGTTACGAAATTTCAATCAGTCATCTATTTCAATCCTCTTGAGGCGAAGGGTTAATAAATTGATTCTAGTTTTAATAAACATACTGCATCCAGAAACATTAAAACAATAGACTTATTTAATATTTTGTTTTTACTTCAGAGGAGAATTTTTTTTTTGTGGGAAAAGGATGTTATGATTTCAAATTATATGAGAAACACTGTTTTTTTTTTGCCATCTCCGCTCCCAATGTGGAGCATATGGACTCCTAATGGAGTTTATCTCAACAGAAGTGCTTGTTACTCAGTTGCTCAACCTCTCATTTCTTAAAAAGAGTAGGAATAGAAGGATAGGGCTAGGACAGGACTAGTGGTAATCTAATCGCTCTCGATATGCTCCGTTCATAGGAATTCAAGACATCACATACATCCATGCCTTCGAACAGAAATTCATAAATCGATTGAAAAATCAATTTATAAAACTTTCCGTACTGGGATTCGAACCCGTGACTTCCGTAACCGAAGCCAACGACGTTGACCACTCGACCAAACAGGCGGCTGACACTGATTTAACCAATACAAAATATGATAATTATTTACTCAGCTGAAACAATTAAGTACTTGCTTTTTTATAATAAATCCCTAGAATAATGTTCTTTGGAATGTAAAAAAAGCAAGACAATGGAAGGTGTGTTTGTGCATATGTTAGTATTAGCATAAATGTAAGCTACTTGAGTGTGTAAGCAGGAAAACAGCGACTTACCAACCTTGAGCAAGAACAGAACGTTGCACTTAACCCTAAATCTATGGAATGGGTGAGAAAATCCTTTGTCCATTGATTCTTGATTAATCTGTCAACTTACCTGAGATAATTTAAAAGTGGGGTTGAATTTATTGTGAACAGACTTTTGTCCAGGTGGAGTAGATTAAAATGAGTAAATAAATAAAGCTTAACAATAAATGAATTAAATCAAATATTCACACAAATACTTTCGTATATATAAAAAATGAATAGTATTCAATTCAAACTTTGCATACTATTTTAAAAAAATATCGGAGTCAAATATATTTTTTTGTTTTCATTTTTTTAAATATCATTAACATCAGTGTCATTAATTTTGTCACTCTTTTTAACAGCTTCGTGAATAACATTAGAAATCAGAGTTGTTATTCATATTTTTTAATCACTTAAAAATGTACTTAAAAACTTCTAAGCGGTAATCGGACCAGATCCATAATATTTGGATTATGTATAACTATTACACCTTGTGATTTAATTTAATATTATAGTGTCTTAAATCAAGAATCGACAGTTTGCTCTTTAAATGATTGACAATTCTATATAATGTCTTTATTCTATCAGTCATAACAAAAACATACTTAGACAACGATTGATTTCGGAATGCCTTATATTTATTATTTTAGCTTTTTTACAAATGTTAATTATTCATTTTTGATACGAGGTTGATTTAAGCACCTGAATCTGTAAATATAGAAATATAATAATAAATTTCACGTATGCAACTAAGGAACTACTTTTTTATTATTTTTCTTGTACATAACTGAATACCATGTGGTTACCCGGTTTTATAACATGACATCTAAGTATGAATTTGTTCTACAGATTAGTTACTTTTGTAACTAAATTACATTTAATAATAATTATTGAAACAAATTTTGTAATTAAATTCGTTTCGTCAACGATAGTTATCACAAGTGTTTTTTAAATAGTACAGTATAATCATATTTTTTTCCTTTAACATTATAAAAGATGTTGATAAATGTTGATTACAACCTCAAATAGTACGTCCTGATTGTGAATTATCGGAACTGATACGATTGCTTTAAATATATCGGTTAATTGAAATTTTGAGCAATAATTGTACCTTTGTCGGAAAAATTAGTAAAAAAGCGTTGCTCATTATGATCCATAACTATTACCAAGCAAAAAACCTTTTTTTAGGATTGTAAAAATACTATTCACTTCCGGTAAATTATACATTATTTCCATAGCGTTGAAAAGAAACCAGTAAAAAGACTAGGAAATTGTTTCTAGATTTATTTTAATAAAAATGAAATTTATTTAATTCTTTAATTGGCTGCTCAAAATCAAGACGTTATAAAGTAGTTAAATTTATCTTCAAAGCAAGTCATAGTGTTCATTTGGTTTCCTCACTCAATAGTTACTTGAATGATAAATTGCATACATATTTAAAAACTGGATTTGTATCAAGGTTTCGTAAGCTGTGCCGGTATTGCCCCGCTTCTAGACCAAGTAGCGGTGTGTTTTTTCAAAACTAAGCAACACAAAAATTACACACGTAAAAACGTGACTTGTTTATATCGATTGTATTAATTTACTTTTAAAATGTTTGCAGACGGATTTTTTAAAAACATATTTATATTGTTGTACCTAATAAATGAAATGTGTTGATTATAACATTATCATTACAGACATAGTGTTTTATAACTGAGTATTGTTTTCAAAAATCTGTCTTTCTACAAAATCAGTTTAAAGTTCTTTAAAACACGCAAAATGACACCTTAAAGAATCAAAGTATCGATATTAATATGTAAAAAAAAATCCTCCGACTAGGTTGTAAGATCTTTATAAAATTTTATATTTTAAATTTATCCTATGATAATATAAAATTTTATATTTTAAATTTATCCTATGATAATATAAAATTTTATTTTATTCCACCGAGTGTAACAAAACATGACAAGTCTCAAGAAGACTCCAAAAGAAGAGTGCCACAGTTTGGTAACACGATCGGTGGAATAACAAATTCACCAAATTATGCTGTTTATGACATTCATGGTGTTAAATGTTTTTTCTTGAAATGCAATTATATTTATAAAAATTAAATTGGAAAAAATTACAAAATTGTCACTATAAAATTAAATTGTTATTCCACTTCTTGTGTAACAAAATGTAACCCGTATTTCGCCTTTTTGAGAAGAATTGTCAGACAGAACATCGTAAGACTTACAAATAAACATTAGTTTAATTAAAAATGAACTTTCACAAAGTTACCGTTGAATTCATCGGAAATTTAAAACTATCGCTGCATTTTATTGCGTTTTTTAAGATGTTTAAATGTTCAACCAAAATCGGATGGTGAACAATGAAAACATTTTCAAACAACGATATTGCATTACGTTGTTCTGAAATGAACACGTAAAGATGACAGTATTGGTAATTGCATAAACACGCCGAGTGGTAGTGATGTAACAAACATTCAGTTCACTAAACCTTATTTTTTAAGAGAGAGATTCATTCTATGTTACATTGATAGATAAGATATTTCACTACATATTGAAAATAGTTGTTGAATCTACGTAACTTCCTTTAATTGAGTAAGTATACAAAAAATGGACCCAGGACTGTAAGTAATTGCAATTTCTTTGGATTAACAGTTTTATAGTTATTAACAAATAATCAACATCATTTGTTTTTCAATTCGTATTCTCCGAGGAAACAAATTAATTACTTGCGAAACTTAATGAAATTCTATCATAGAAAAAAATGGTATTTTATGCTTCTAATTTCGGCAACTGACCGGTCGATAAGATCAAAACGGATTTTGTGAAACTTTTTGGTTTTGGTAATATTTTATTTTATGGAGTGTGAATTTAAGATCGTAGATGCTTCGGACAAAGAATTCGTAGATGTTTGAGAAAAGAATGTGATATTAATTTCATTAAACTTTAACTTTTCGAAAACAAATCTGAGTTATGTTTAAACAGAATCAAAAAAAAATCTAATAAATAAAATGCAGATCACAGGTCTCATAAAAGAGCAGTCGTCACAAATATTGGTAATACAATATAATATATTTAATACATATAAAGCAAGACACGGAATTATTTTTATGAAATTTATTTTTGTGTATTGGTAATGAAATAAAGAACTTACTGAATCTTAGTCTCAATCCCTTTGTTTGCAATCAATCTCTTTTAATTTTTAAAGATATGCAGTCATAGTTTGTTGATATTATAGTAAGGGAGTTTTACAGAAGCCCCTGTTTACCATTGTATCTGAGGAAACCGGTGTGTCACTAATAAAAACAAGATATTTACCAAAAAGGGAATCCATAATCTATCCATATGCTATCTGGAAGAGGTTTTAATATAATATCATATTCCTTTGAAGGTATACAATACCATATACCAGGACTTGTAGGCTTTCATTTTTAAAGTAGATCAGCGTACAAAAAAGGTTGAGAAGTGCCTAAAGTGAAAAAGAATAATTTGATGAAAAAATAATTATTATGCGTTTTTATGTTGTAATTATTTACATTATAAAAATCGTTAATTTGCAATGAACTCGTTAAATTTAATAATAAACGTTTTTTTCAAGCAATTTTACTGTATTTAATTAGTTTTATAGTAACATAACTATTCAAGGATACGACACACGTAAATTTCAAAATTTACAATCGAAATTTAGTATTTTCAATTAACTATAGAGTAATTACGTCACCCGAACGCGTTATTCATTATCAAATTTTATTAATCATTAAAAAATCGGCATGTTGGCACACTTGAAACGCTTAAGAATTTTAAGCAGGCAGGTATTTTTTAATAAATTTATCTAGACAATGGTTATTAGTGCGTGGTGGTTACAAAGCGCATCAGTTGCATTCGCCAAATGATGCCTCTTTGTTTTTCTAATCAATACATCTTGGATTCATGATTATTTAATGATTTCGATCTAGATTTGGTGAATGAACGTAACGGTGGTTGACTTTTGCCAAATTATAGCTTTATAATAATTTTAAATTATGAATGTATCATAATTTTTTTAAAACTTAATTAGGGTAATTTAAATCATCACCTCAGTGGCAGTACTATACATAAAATAGCATTTTGAATATAGATTTTTTAATGCGTAACTCTTAATCAATGTTAAAAAAAAAATCATAGATGATGTCGATATGCATACAATTTCGAGTTGTTTTTTTTTCTTCATCGTATTATATACGGAAATAAAATTTAATAAATATCTCTTTATTTTATAAGTAAATCTGCAGAAGTTTATAAATGGAGAACAATTTTGATCACATTGAAAACCTATTCCATAAAAAAAACTTTGCGAAAAATTCCAAAATGTCTGAAATAATTTTTGGTTATTTTTTAGAATTATGGCAGAAACGAATTTTATCGATTCTTATAATATATTATATAAGTAACGTAATCGAGTTGGTGGCCAAGAAGTTTTATAACAATATTACTATTTAAAATAGTTACGTAAAGAAACGGAGATTCCCATTGAAATTATGTTTATAAATATGTTAATTAATTCATAAAAATGTGTTAAGTATATATATATACTTATGTTATATTTAAGGGCTCTGAAATCAATGACGGCAGTTTCCGTGTTTTCTCGCAAATGAGTTATAAATGTCATGTTAGGAGCTGAAAATTTCGCATTTAATGTTCTGACATGTTTTTTTTTCATAAAATTGAGTTTAGAACAAAAACGGCGGTTTAAATACTCATGTACTACAGATACGGCAGTTATTCAACTGATTTTACAAACCAATGTAATTTATATTAACATACCAGTAGGAATATTTGACATTACTTTTTTCAAACGTGTTATCTATATATTTATTAGTCAACTTTTTAGGATTATGAAAACTGCCGTTTTTGTTTTCCGAACCCTCATTGTTTCAAAAATGTTTTTAATGGGAATATTAGCTTCTACAAAAAACCATTAGCTTAAAATTTTACTCTTCTCATGTAAATTGTGACATTCAAAAAATTAGTTTTATATTAATATTGATTACATATTTCAGTGTTTACCAAAGTGTGGTACGAGTACCCTTTGGGGTACGTGAATAGTTTGTTGGAGGTACGAGCTGCATCGGGCTTTGGCTGTGACTGGTCCAATAAGTAGCTTATATATTTTTATCGTTATTAAAGTATATGCATTTTTTTGACTAGGTACTCGGTGTTAAGAAAATTATAGTAAGAGTACACATATGTCAGAAGTTTGAGAAACACTGATATATTTCAAAATTCATTAATTAAATGAAAACGAGTACTTATTACATTTATTTAGACGTATGGACAAGTTTACTAAGAACAATATCATAAGTCAAAGTAAGAGTGTTTTTAGCCTTAAAGTTGGAATTAAAAAATCATTTTTATTCTGGAATAACTGAATAATAAACAAGTCAAAAAAAGTTTTTAGTTTCCCTGTGTTATTTTGTGATATAAAGATTTATAATATCTGTATTAAATAAATCAAACTATCAATTAATAAATGATGTATTATAAAAAAAAAAAAAAAAAAATTTAATTTATAAAAGAAAGCAGTGGCGGATTAAAGCGTGTAAAAACATTGCTTCGTGTATAAGAATATTAATTACAGCTTGTCGCGGAACATAATATTGTTTTCGTTTTCTATGTAATTAAATAATAAATCACAACTGATGTCTACAATAAATATGATTCATAGATTTACGCAATACATTACTTACATCTGTATTGTTAATAAAACTTCCTCGCCGATACGGTGGGCACTGAATAATGATCAACTGACCATCTTTAACTTTACTGCTACAAAGTATTTTTTTAATACAGGAATATTTTTTATGGAATAACGATGACAGCTTAAAATATGGTGGGCGAATTTGGAATATTTCACTTATGAGAAAGTTTTTTGATTACTCCAGAAGTGAGTGGGCTTAATTTTTGGTGCATTGGCTTACAATTATTTTTTTAATTATTTAATTAATTAATTAAAATTACAAAAATAACGTTTTAATTATTTAACTTCTTAATATTTTCCAGTAATAGTTTTGACTCCTCGCTAGAGTTAATAAACTCTTTAAAAACGATGGGCCTTTAGTATACGATTTACACAAAATATACTTAATATCAACTACATTTAAGAGACTGGGTTACTCACTTTAGTGCAGCCATACTCAAACTTTTTTCCTCCGGGCCGCATTCCGATATTTGCTTCTCTACGTGGGCCGCAACATATTTATGGTAAAAGTCTTTTTTTTAGCCCACCGAGGAATTTGAAATCCTCGATTTGGTATACTTTTTCCCCAGATATCTCCAAAACTCTTTTTTTTAGCTCTCCGAGGAATTTGAAATCCTCGATTTGGTAAGAGCTTACTGGGCCGCAGGTTGAGTATGGCTGCTTTATTGCATGGTTTAAAATAAATATCATGCAGCTCTTAATGGGAGGAGAAGACTCCTGTTATATGTCGATGCGTTGTGAATAGCGGACATACGAGTGGAAGTGGGACTTGCATTGAATAATTGTAAAATTTCTTAATCAGATGTAAAATGCCGAAATATTCGTGCTATGAGTAGCTTACACTAAAATATACTTTCTTTAAAATCTTTAATCTGGTAAAATACTCGATTAAATTCAGCAATAAAATATTTCAGTTTAATTTATTCTAATTTACGTTTAAAAACCCCAGATTTCTTATCGTTCTTCGAAACACTAGAGTCATATTTAATAAGTGTAATATTATTATTGTAATTTGAATTAGGATGTTAGAGTGAATAACATGATACATTGTGTATCTCTTTGGAGCCAGTAGATAGCTGAGGAAAATGTAAGTTTAATCATAGTTCTGACGATGATGAAAGCCGAAATAGTTATCAACTAATAAGTACAAAAAAACTATACAACTAAATACGTTGATATTATTAAATAAAATATTCATTTAAAATAATCCAGGTAAAAGTTTTCATACATACTGAAATAAAATAAAAATATTTGAATTCTTTAATTAGACTTCTCATAAGTATACGACATTTCAATATAAAATTGACTGACTAAATGTGAATAACACACATATATTAAAATCGTTGAACACAAAGCGTCGACTGAATACAATATTATTAAATTTGAATCGTTCAAATTATATACATTCACACAGATTTTGCCACTAACGACTCGGGTTTCGCCTTTCGGCATCTTCAGGCGTTCAAGTGCACGCATGAACTTGAACTGACAAGTACCGTGTCTAAGTTCATCCGTGCACTTGATATTGAAATTCCACCAAGAACCTTCGGTCGAAATCTTAAATTATACAATATTATTGTTTAAATCCAATGTATTCTTTGAGCAGCCACTGCCGAAGAATACACTATGCGTGCCTTACTCATTGTCCCATTAATTGTGTAGAAATTTCAAACAATTAAAAATGCCATAAAATGATTTCCTATCAATAACAGATGTATACAAAATATTGGTCGTTGCCATACAAATAAACAAAGTCTCTCCCAATTAATTCAACCATATTAGTCGATTGTCGTAAGAAAAAAAAATGTTAAAGAACTGAATTATTTCCGCATGAAAATTATCAAAGTTAATTCGATATACTTTTTGCAGAACTATCAAAATGTAAATAATTTAAAATCATGTATATTCAGTAGAAATTAATTAACAATCAATCGTCATTAGTCAGAAACTCTACTACTGTTTTACTTCATTCACGACGATTTATTGATTTATTTTTAAAACTACAATATAACATGTCAAAACCTGTTTCATCACATACCATCATCTGCAGTGTTAATATAATTAATGATTTCCATTTATGTAAAATCTGCGTGCTTAAAGCTTTTGAGGTTGAATATTCTGTAATTTGCGATAATCAAGAGGTTACAAGGGTAAGTCAGATGTTTTTTTCTGGATGGCTTAAAATGTATTGTATCATTTACTTTATATTGTGTTAGAATTATTTTTTTTTACCATGTTCGCTCCCAATGTGGAGCAAATGGACTCCTAACTAACAAACAGAAGTGTTTCTACGAGAACTGCTTGTTACTCAGTTGCTCAACCTCTCTTTTTCAAAAAGAGTAGGAATAGAAGGAAAGGGCTAGGACAGGACTAGTGGTTAGCTAATCGCTCTTGATACGCCCTATTCATAGGATAGGATAGGTGGGAAGGGGGAATTCAAGACATCACATACAACCATGCCTTTGAACAGAAATTCATAAATTGATTGAAAAATCAACTTATAAAACTCCCCGTACTGGGATTCGAACCCGTGACCTCCGTAGCGGTAGCCAACGACGTTGACCAATCGACCACACAGGCGCCTATTTAGCGCAAACAAAAAAATGTTTCATTCAAATATTTAAAAAGATTGTTTTTCGATGTATACATAAACTATCGTCTTCATTTGAATATAAATTGAACATTTTCATTACGTTTCAAGTCTGATAATATACAAGTTTTCACACGAATTCCACAGCATTTTTTTGCATTTTTTTTTTGGTCCCATGTTGTTTATAACCAATTAAATGCACTATAATTGACAAATAAATTTGATCAGAGCGTTTTATTACAGGTGCACAAATTCCGGCGCCTTCGAGATGATTTTTCCGTATTCGTTTTTGAATGTCTTGAGATTTTCAAACAAAAAACTTGACCTCTAGGACAAAAGGCTGTTTACCCCATTTGTTAGAAAAAGATATTTTTAAGCATGCAATCAATGCGTACTTTAAAAATACAATAAAAACAATACAACAGTTCTAGACGGCTTCATGTAAAGAATGAATGTTTTATTATTAATTAAAAAATATCTATAAAATCGAGGATAATAATTATCGTGATTATAATTTTATTATTTTAAAGGCGATGGGATTCACAGAAAGGTGTATTTTTATGACGGAATAAAGATATAGTTTATTTTATGAGTAATCATAGGTTTAAATAGGTTCTGCATGCTAATTTTATAGCCGATTTAATTTATATTTATGTTTAGTGTTCTAAGTATATAAACATAAAATAATACTTCACCTTTGGAAACTAAAATTTATAGTTGATAAAAATCCTTAATAGTTTGTTGATTTTAAGGTATCGTGTCCATTCCTATAACACGGTGTGACAACACCATATTTAATTACCATGCTAAAAATCTGTCGGAGCATTAATAATTTTGTCTTGTCATGTGTATTATGTACTGTATGTTTAATATATTTCTCAAGTGCATGGAAAATTTTTGTCAGCTGTAATGCAATGTAATTTCCTTTTTTTTTCAACGGATTGCAATTTCGAATAAATATAATGTAACAATATATAATTACACAAATATATTTAAATAAACGACCAACAGAGATCGCAATATCATACAAATTAATAAAATACTAATCTATATCGTAAACTTAAACTTTAAAAACCTGTTCATCAATGCTTTAATCTGTCAATCCCGATCTGCTTTTTCAAATACAACGCTTGTTATACGGGTACTCGTAAATAACTGCATCGTAGGTTATAAATTGTTTTTTGTTTATTTTTAATCCCGGTATTTCAGTTAAGAAAAGACAGCTGAAATCCCGGTTCGTTGATTTTGATAATACCAGTATTGCAATCCCTGGTCGTAGCTTGAGTTTCAAATTCTATATACTTCTGTGATTGATAAAACAATATATGCTTTAAGTATAATAAATCTTTTCAGTCGTAAAAATCTATAAATATTTAAAAGTAGAACAATAATTAGTCTGCATTAGGAATGGACTTTATTACACATACAACTTATCATTAATATTAGCGAATATTTACCCATAAAAAAAAATCATAAATGAACGTAAAATGGATGAGTGTGTGAGATAAATTCTCTCATAAATCGGACTCGTATGATTAAATAACGAATTTATTAATGTATAATTAAAACGTAAATCATTTTTTGTTGAGAGTAATTTTATTCCTTACATATTGCATAGGATTGGCAGCAAACATATAAAATTTTAATGAACACATCTGGCAACATTTATTTCCGTGTTGATGCATTTCAAATTCGGAATAATTTCTGTTATGTAATTTTTCTAATGACCTGTCAAATACGCCATGTCAAAACGCATCTCATAATTTTATTCCGTGTCTTTGTCTATCGCATGTCTTCTATCACATTTCCTGTTATTCGATCGTTTTGACTTCTAGCAATGACTAACGTTGCCCTTTGACTCGTCCGCAGACTCCGTTATGTCGATTGTGGTATTAATTTCACTTTCACCCAAGTATCTTTTTCTAATGTGGACATGTTATGTAAGAAACTGGTCGGTGAAAACAGTTAACAGATGATACTGAATAATACATACACACACATACACTGATACGTGCATTTACCATATATGTCATAATGCTTTCTTTCTCACCTTCCAATCGATCGTAAAGTGGGGTGACCATTCACAGAAAAAAAATAATACATTTATTTACATTGATCGCGATGGCAACATATTGTCTTAATCCAATGAAAACATAATTTCCTACAGTCATTTGATTGCATATAAATAACATTAAGAAAATATCAGTCGATTTCGAATATGTGTCATTTTTATTATTTCAATCCACGAATAATTGTAAAAATAACCTTTCACTGCAGGTTGTAAATGATTTATGTTTTCTATTCTATTGTGTAATATTTCATCCATTTAAAAAATATAATATAATAATTTCTATATTTGAAAAGATTTTTTGGTAGTCATTTTTTGTGTTTTTTTTTTAATTGTGCTGTGTATTTTATATTGGAACATTGGCTGGTTTTCCCTTGGCCACCATTTTTAATACGTTTTTAGGCAACAGAATACTCTTTTCTAATAAAGTTAATACATAATAAATTACGTTAAGAAGTTCTCTCTTAGATGGCACTAAAAAAATTTCACCCCGGATTCTTAAAAACTAAACAACAATTTAATGTAAAGTCTCTATACTACGCATACATACATCATGAACTACATTTTTTTTTTAAATAACAAAAAATAAGAGTATGTATACTAGACCAAGACAGTTCCTTTTAACAAATGTTGAAGGAAAAAATATATTATTTTGCATTGAAATATCAAGGTGACGTGAGGTTGGAAATCACAGCTTCTAGTAATGCAGCACTCAAAGATTATATTTTGGTATGTTTTCAATATACATATATTATTCACAAACCATTTGGTCAGAATATTATGCTGTTTGTCGTTAACGAGTTTTTTGTATTTGGCAAAATTCTCACTATTCATTGAATTTTTTTATCAACATGAATGCAATAACGGAAAAGATTGAATATTTTAAAAATATATTTGCTTTAATGCTCAAAGCTTTGACGTTTAATACTTGTTAAGAAACATAGTAACATATTCAATGGATTTTATTTAATCACTATCATTTTGAAACGATTGTCACCTTACCAATCACGATCGTCGTGTTTATGGTTTGTATTTATTCAACAAAATAAAAACACGCATAATTTATTCACTGTATTCTATTGCCAAATCTTAATAGTTTAACGATTCTATAATGGTCAAGAATTACATTATAAATTTACGAACGGTTATGCAAATATGATGTCCACTCCGACCATCTAACATATTTTTTATTCATATTCATAAATATCTTTAAAATCTTGCACAATTTTGATTGTTCTTATTTCATTATACCTAACATTGTTACTAATAAATAATTATTCAATTATAAAAAAATGTTATTTATTATTATTATCTCTTACAAAATTTACCAATATTGTTTTGGTTATATAATAATTTTGCGAAATAATGATTCCGAACCAGGAAAATTTATTGATCATATACTTAAAATATTACAATATTTTTGTGATGTAGAATAAAGATAATTAAATTTGTTACAGATTTCATTACCCAACTAATAGGATGATATGTTGTTTTTATCTATTTAAAATATTTCTTCACATAAAAAGATTAGGTTCTATTTATATGCAGACAACAAAGTAACTAATAAATAGTTAATCGATAACTGATGATTTTATACCTACAGGTATCGCTTGCAATTTAATAATCGATCATGTATTTTTACAGGAAATTACATTACAGAGCTTGTAACCAATGTAGACGATATAGACATAATAAAGCATTAAATGTGAATATTTTTATTTTATTACTCTAATATTGCTTTGATTATGGGTAATCAGTTAAAACCGCTTCAGTACCGTAAGGCCACTGGTGGCCGCTACATACGAACGGCATGAGTACCTTAAATCCACTAAAGAACACGAATGTAACTTGAAATTATTAAACTATATATATCATTTTATAAGTAAACTTTTAATATTCATAAATTCAGTACTATTTTTTAAAACTATTCAAAAATTAATACTTTCGATGGTTTCGGCGGTAACTTTGTGGAAGTTCATTTTAATAGAAAATTTAAATTAACTTTGATCATTCAATAGAAAATAATCATAATTTTAATCAGATTTGTAATTTAGAAATACTCCACCGAGTAAATAAAAAGGGTTTAAAGATGAATAGCTTAGAATTTTTAGAAATTAATAAAACTCTTAACAAAAAAGAAATATTATTAAATAATATTCTTAATAGCACAGGCGGTTCCCCGTTACTCAAATTGTTTCCAATTAATAGAGTAATCACAAACCTAGATGATTGATTGTAGCTCATTAGTTTTAAAAGTTTGTAATGTTTAACGTCATTAGTAGTATGATTAAATTTGTTTGCATTTTATAATCCCCTCTTTGCTTCCATTAAAAAGGAAAAATCCCATTTTGATTGTTTACAACTCATTAGTAAAATTAGTATCATTATCTGTTTGCTTTATTTTGATTCTACACCCCCCTCCTTGCTCCTCTTAAAAGGAAAAAAAACCCAATCCATTTTGTAATTTTATAATTTTAAAATGTTAGAATCAATCTTGCTTCATTACTTAAGCAAACTTTGCGATAGTAAGTCTGAAGATGCCTCTGAAAGAGGCGAAACACGTGTCACAGTTAGTTACACAATACGTGGAATAATCAAAGTTAATTTAAATTTTCTATTATTCAAAAATTATTTTAAAAAAGCGGTAGGTATGTGAGTGAATGTTTTTTAGCTTAAAACATCGCGGTACTGAAAAGGTTAAATGAAATAAAATGTTTGTATATCATACCATTTTAATATACATAGTTTTTTACTTGTCACGGAAGACAGGAATTGAAGCCGGAACCTTTTTAATACTAAGCAAAGCACTTTCTCGAGGGATGATAGATACCAAAAATTTGCAGTACAAATACACATTATTGAAGTATGTTTTCAATCTATAAAATTTTTCAATATTTTTTTAAACTTCTAATAAGACTTACTGTCGGGTCTTATGGCGCAACTGTTAACGTTGTGGGCATCCGACAGACCTCAGTCCAGGTTCAAGTCTTAGTACAAACTGCACTTTTTCGATCGATTTATCGATTTATGTTCAATAACACGGATGTTTGTGATGTTACTCCTATCATTTCCGATCTTTCAACAATTGGGCGTAGCGAGAGCGATAAGTTTACAACTAGTCCTGTCCTAGCTTTATCCTTCAATTCCTACTACTCTCTTTGAAAAAAAGAAAGGTTGAGCGAACTAGCAACAAACAGTTCATGTAAAAAAGATACCTCCATTGAGAGGGCATATGCTCCACATTGGGAACGGACATGGATAAAAAAATAATGTTCATTTAATTATGCCATTTAATGGGAAAATTCTTCGGAAACGGACTGTGCAGAAGTGAAGGTAAAGTTTAGTTCCTAAAACGGACACAATGATAAATCAGCCACTTTATAAAAGCCGGGGC
Source organism: Himalopsyche tibetana (assembly GCA_030503985.1). Lineage (NCBI taxonomy): Eukaryota > Metazoa > Arthropoda > Insecta > Trichoptera > Rhyacophilidae > Himalopsyche > Himalopsyche tibetana. The sequence continues at coordinate 13,294,634 of JAPJYX010000024.1, forward strand.
TCAAGATTCAGTAAAGAAAATGTCAACTCGTTAAAGCTTATCTAACAATTTGACTGCGCTGCCTAAAAGGTTGATAAAATATCTTCGGGATCTTTATGGATATATTGTTAATGATATCAAACATTTCAACACAACTTCCGCACTAAAGAAACGTTGTATCAAAATTAATGGGTTCTATTTTTAGACCAAAATTCTTTTACAGTGTTTTTAGTTCGAAGTGAATATTAGTTTCCGCGGTAAGCAGCTTGTTTTTAGCTACAAGCGTATAAGAAATATACGATTCAATACAAAGCACAAAGTAATAAGTTCTATAAATCATTCACTCTGGTATGATCGTTCATCTGAGAAATGGGGAAAAGTAATACACATTATATATCCGACAAGTGTAATTATTTACGGTTGGTCACCCGCGTACAATATTATATAATTATATATTTTTTTACATATTATTAGAGTAAAAATCATGTCTTTGATTTGAAAAAAAAACGCCGCGTAAAATGAATCTTTGCAAGATGATACGGTTAGATTTTATTTCAAAGGAAATCATAGATTGCATCATTTCAATATTGAATACTAATGTTTTTTATTATTATTTTGACTTTATTATGTAATTCATTCATTTTATTATTAGCACTTCTTTCTACATCAGTTTGATCTTTCTCGAGAATTTCATTCGACTTTTTACCTATTAAAAAAAATCGAGTTATATATTCATAGCAACATATATAACCAGGTCCATTGTCACGGGTACACATTTTCACCTTAGGTTACAGTTACTTAAAGCCAGTTTCATATATTGATTTTTTAACTAATTTATAGATTTCTGTTTCAATGCCTGGATGTCTGTGATGTCTTAAATTCCCTCTCAACTATCATATCTTAAAAACGGAGCTCAGCGAGAGCAGTTATCTAAACACTAGTCTTGTCCTTGTCGCATCATCCTGTCTCTACCCACATTAAAAAATACAGGTTGAGTAACTGAGTGACTCATTTGAGATAAATTCTATGAGAAGTCTATATGCTACACATTTGGAGCAGATGTGGAGAATATATGTATGCTTATATCGATACTCTAGTTTCAGAGTGCGCTGTGTATGAATTTATTGAGTTAAGTGTAAAAAATTTCAGCATACATACATCCAACACTCTCAAAAAGCAGTCAAGTTGATATAGTCCATTAGATTCTAATGCCGAAAAATAACCATTTTTATGCCGCATGTCGGTTTTTCTATCACCCCCTCCTTGCCTCCCGTTTTATTTTATTTTCATAATATATCAGATATTTTTTTAAAATCCATGTCCGCTCCCAATGTGGAGCATATAGCCTCCTGATGGAGGTATCTCAACAGAAGTTTTTCCTACGGGAGCTGTTCGTTACTCAGTTGCTCAATCTTACTTTTTTTTGAAAGTGAGTTGTAGTGAAAGAAGGATAAGACTAGAACAGGACTAGTGGTAGGCTAATCGCTATTGCTACATCCAGTTTTTAAAAGATCAGAAGAATGGGAGGAGATCCCAAACAACCAGTCTTCGATCACAACTTTGAATTGAATAATTCTCAAATTTACTGTGACCTGACCGGGAATCGAACCCAGACCTGCGTGATCGGTAGAGCAAGCGCTAACCAACTGAGCCACAGCAAGCAGTCAGAATAGTCAAATTAAAATCAATTGTACTTAAACAAGCATTTGTGAATGTAAGATCATCTGAGGATACCCCTGAAAGAGGCGAAACACGTGTCACAGTTTGTAGCACAATACATGGAATAATTTAAGTTATTTTATATTAAAGTGGAATTTGCTCACTAAATACACACTGGTATAGTGCTATCTCTCTAAAAGAAAAATATGAAATCCATCAAACACCAAGGAAAGTCATGATCGTACTTAAAAGTCCAATATAAAGGTTTTACAGTTTAACCATTTGGCTTACTTAATCTCTTCGTGGCTCAATTTTTTTCTGTATAATATTTCTAGTTTGAAAATAAAATAGTTCGGTTATTGGCTACCTATAGAACTTCTTCATTATATACATATTTCAGATAGGAAGCGGATTATATTCACAACGGATGAATTCCTAATTATTTTACGTAATTTTAAATATTGCTTCCTTTTTCAAATTTGAGAATAGGAAACAATGAATTTTAAACAGGTGTTAATAAATCGGCCATGAACATTATAACGTCCGACACAAAGGCGTGTCTCACTGTCAATTTAAAATACTCAACAATTCAATGCGATACAATTAATTGTGTTCCGAATTCAAGAATTTATTGCCAAATCGGTTGATTAACATAATGCTATGTTATAAAATAACAGCGCACGTAGACTTACCACACTTAACAGAAAAAATGCTAAGTATCCTAAAAGTGTGGTGGCCTTTATTGGTGGTAAAGCGGTTAACAGACTGAAACGTACTATAATATTACTCAATATTTAATAATATTTTCCACAACATTTGGTGTTCTATGGTAAATGAATTTTACTAGCATTTGTTGTTGATAAATTTACATTTATAAAATACATTGCTTTAAACAGTGGTTCCCAAAGTGGTTCTTAGAGACCCCCAGGGGTCCTTGTGACCACTCAGGGGGTCCGTGGCCGGTCAAAATTAATTTGGGGGTGCGTGGACAATGTCAGGGGGTCCGCGAAAGTTTCGATTTGAAATAATATTTGTAGCACATTTTCAGGATATGAAAGTTAAAATAAATAGCAATAAATAATTTGATGATAATTTTTAGGTCACAGGACATAGCTTATGACTGACTTATTTGCCAAATTTTATGAAACAAATTTGAAGCTACAAGGCGATGAACTTAATTTAATCAAAACTAAAAGCACAATATCTGCGTTTATTGCAAAAAAATATCTATACAAACAAAACTTGGGGAGAGGAGAATGCTCTCAGTTTCATAATCTTTCGAAATTGGAAAAGCGAAGTGAAGATTTGCTTGATTATTGTGAACACTTAGCGGCTCTTCATTCTGATCTCAGCCCGATGCATCCATATTGTTACAGGAGCAATTAATTGAATTATCTACAAATGAGGAACTTAAACCAATGTTTTTACAAGTCTACCACAAATTCTGGTTGCAAAAACGGATACAAATTTTATATACTACTTTATGGGTCACTGCACAGAAGCTGTTGATTGCTTTCCCGTCCTCTTATTTAGTAGAACTTGGATTTAGTGCTGTAACCTTATTACAAGAAAAAGAACCTGACTAGAAATTAGTGCTCGTGGAGACTTACGATTGTTACTAACAAACATAGAGCCGAACATAAGTGATCTGATATCATCTCACCAAATTCACCCGTCACATTGAAAAAAATGTTTTATTTAAATTTCAAAAATTATCAATTGATGTAAATACTTCCTTAAATATCAAAATGTTTTATTTATATTTTATTAACACCATTTACCATTCAATGTATCAAAATATAATTTATAATTTTTCTCTTATGAAATTATGTTATTTCACTTGGGGGTCCGTGGTCAAATTTTTCTCCATGAAGGGGTCCGTGAGCATAATAAGTTTGGGAATCACTGGCTTAAAACAATGAAACTGTTTGTTATATTATGTTTAACTAACATTTTTTCATTATTTTTTTTAATCCATGTCTACTCCTAATGTGCAGTATATGTTTGCATAATGAAAGAGTCAACGGAAGTTTTTTCTTCGGGAACTGTTTGGTACACAGTTGCTTAACCTCTCGAAAAAAGTAGAGATAAAAAGGTAGGGTCTAAGACAGGAATAGTGGTTAACTAAATTTAACAAGTGATTTGTCTAAAAATTCCCTTCTACTCTCCCAATTCTAAAATTCACAAAGAGACTGTTAAATACAAGAATATTCAAAATTTTCGTCAAAAACATTTATTGTGTTTATATACTTTAATATTATTTATTAGAGAACGAAACAATTTTAACAACTGGTCGAATTTTGATGTGTTTTTTGTGTGCCTTGCTTTTTTTAACTATTTGGCGAATTCGTCGATAAAAAAGGTCTCTCGCCCTTTTCCTTGTCAAAATTGACGACTGACTGAACCAACTAAGTCAACACAAAATAAATATGTTTTAATTTAAATATTGCATTCACAATGGGTGATAAAATAAACTAAATATTTACTTCGGATGAGATTAATCGATGTAGTCTTTCAATTTATTAAAGAAGGTTTTCAAATATTATAAAACACATTTAAAAAAGGACGCTCGTAAAGTATGTATAGGTGAACAATTAATCATTAAATCTTGTTGAAAAATGGATTTTTTAGAAATCAAACGGTAGACGTAATTAGGGCCACCACCCACGGTGAAATCCATAGAATAGAAGCACGAATGGCTTTTTTGTTTTGATTTTTAGAAATGTGTCTCTTCGCCTTGACTTGACCATTTGTGTGATAATTTCTCGTTCGTGTCCGAAAGAACTTGTCCAAAATTAATGTTTTTACGTATTTATAAAAAGTAATATTTTTTCGCAAAACGGATGTTTGTACAGTTATTTTGTGATTACGTCATTATACTGTTTACTCATATTTGGTGTTTTTTTTGTTGTGAAAATTGCTAATATTCCTTAATAAATATTGTTTTTTTTTGTGATACTGTATATTCTTATTTTGACCTTTTCATCGTAAAATTTTCGTATCAATTTTCATTTAAAATTCATCCAAGAAACAATAAGGATAAAACAAATAGATTGACGTTGACAATGATGAGTTCTATACATTTTTGGGAGTTTGTTTTGATGCCCAAAATGAGTCAAAATAATAGAACTTCTTGCATTTTTGTAACAACGAAGAGCAGTTCTAAGGGATATGCTTTATAAAATTCATTTATGCTAGTGACAACCCTAGAAGAAAATAATGTATTTTTATTTTTGTAATTTATTCTTAAGATTGTTCAGTTTGCTTTTGGATCGTCCTGTAACAAGAGGTATCAATATCAATACAATATTAGGACTTAAAAGACAAGTTTGTAATAGCTTAATGTTTTTTTCGTTGCCAAATTCGATCAGTTTATGCGGCGATAAATTATTTGTACATGCTTATACCAATAAACGCAATCACTTTTATAGTCGACAATTTTTTGGCGGATGTCAAAGAAATAAATAAAATCACACTGTTAGTCGACCATTGTTGAACCAGTTTCAGCTAATAGGCGATACGCTCAAAGTAAAATATTACTCGAACAATTTACTCTGTTCAATACCTACACCAACCCACTAGCTCACTTTTTAGTAATATAAAATCGCAAAGAACGTGCTGAATGAAATAAAGCTTTTTTTGAGTTGATACTATATCGGAAACAAGTTTTGAAATCGGTGATTTGCTTTTTTTTATTGATTTAACAAATGAATATTGGCTGAAAATGGTTTCTGTAATCGTAATTTATGAGTCTATTTAAATGGGTTGAGAAATAACGCAAAAGTATATCATTAAATTCAAATAAAAAAAACATATTTCAATCTTGATTCTAAATAAAAAAAACGTATCTTAAAATTTTACTTCGAGACGCAAAATTCATTTAACAAAAACAAAATGTTATTCAAATTTGATTATTGTGATATTCATGCAGCTTTTGATAACTACTGGCGGTATTCATATCACATAGTAATTAAGTACAAATTTTGTATTGAGCTTTGTTTTAATTTAATAAATAATGCATGTAGATCACAAGTATAGTTTAAAATCGTTGATAAAACATATTTTTTTAAGTAAATCTGGGCCTGTTATTTGTTTTCATTGTAAAAAGTATAAATGAAAAGTATGCAAAAAATAAAAAGTAATTCAGGCTTTATGAAAAGTTTTCGCTATAACCCCTTTCCTTGCAATTAAATAAATATTTGTTTTAAATTAACTATTAAATTCTAATTTAAAATTTACATTTCAATGGTACATTGAAATTTGACGTGTACTGGCTTCCTTGCGTATAAAATAATTTTGTCTAAGTGGACTGCAGAGTCCGCTTGATTCTATACACAATTAACTAAATTTAAAAACTTTTTTTACATGAAACTAATTAAAAGTAGTGTTAATCGATGGAGTGATTATAAAGACTGTGTACGTATTATTAATTGCCTTATAAAATGAACGTTATGAAATTATATATAATATTAAACGTGTTCGCAAATTTATCATTACATACATTTAACCTAGTATTAAAAAAGTTTAAAATAGTTTATGTGGGTAGTTAGGGTAATAATTTATTATATTATCATGAATAATATTACGTTCTGCTGTTAGATGTGATTTACAAGAGAAAAAATATATTTAAATTTACCTATATATCAATATGGTGTTTTATTATTTGTTTTGGCATTTACTTGGTAGAACTCGATTATAAAAGATTAAAAATATCAAAGTATTTTAGTTCTACAGTTTTTTAATAATTTTATGCGTTGATAGCTATTTCGGCTTGCGCTATCGTCAGAACTAGAACAGAGTTCTGACGATGGCGCAAGCCGAAATAGCTATCAACGCATACAATTATTAAAAAACTGTAGAACTAAAATACTTTGATGGTGTTTTATGTTGATAAATCGAAAAAATATATGCATATTATATTTGGATAGATTTTTTTCAGATACCTTAACTATGCTTAACGTGGCTGCTTTCTAACGTAATGTGTTCAATAAATAAAACACTAATTTGTATTAATTATAGATTAATTTTATATGATCAGGAGCGGTTTCGTTGATGACAAGCTTTATCAACTGATACGTCTCGATGCAACTCGTGATGAGCGAAACTGTTTCTGATCACATGAAATAAAAATGGAATAAGTACAAATAGGAGTTTTATTTTTTTAATATAATGCCTTTCCACCAAGTATTATAAGCAAGTAAGACAGTGAATACCTTAAAAATGATCATGGTATGTGTGTGAAAATTTCTCGTTCCTACATACAAATGACATATAATGAAATATAATCACTTTTAAGGTGTTCACTGTCAATACTTAGTTTAGTATTATAATAAAAATAATAAAACATTTTTAGTACTTTTTCCACATAAAATTTATTGGATCAGGACCGGGTTCGCTCATGGTGAGCATTGTCAACTGATAAAAAATACAATGAAACAGTGATATTTATACAAAAGTTAACTAAGAAAAACAAGGTATGACAAACAATTGGTATTACAACTAAGCAAATGAATTGAAGCAAAATACAAGAAAAATAAACTATAAATAAAAAGTTGAAGACCGCTGAGCAATACAAACTATTGCTAATAGATAATAATTTTGTATAAATATCACTGTTTAAATGTATTTCTTATCAGTTGATAATGCTCACCATGAGCGAAACCGGTCCTGATCCAATAAATTTTATGTGGGAAAAAGTATTAAAAATGTTTTATTATTTTTATTAGATAATATAATGTTATAATGAATATAATTATTGCATTCATGACACCTTTATACTGTCAAATACAAAATAAAAATTTTGTTTTATAATTCAAGTCCAGATCTAAAAAAATATATAAAATATGAAAGGTTATCAAGATTTTTTTCGTATAATTGACTACCAATGAATATATCGTATTTTTTTCATTTTAAAAATGTTTGATAGCGCTGGAATTAAATACGATCATTTTTTTTCGACTATTTAGTCATTCTACTGGATTTGAATGTTACTTATTAAAGAAAACATTTCATGTCAATTAGTCTGTATAACTGAGAGTCTGTATAACTGATAGCTTAAATTTTCCTGATTGTATAAATATTTAATCAATTATAACGAATTACAGTGGAATATAAACAGCATCTGAATGGTAGAAAATATTTTTAAATAAATATGTTTTTTATGTATCTCATAGTTTACAATTGTTGTCAGCGTACAGGGGTTAATACATATTTTATTCAGCGTGTGAACATTTGAACTTATGACAGTGACTTAGCCAATTTAAAGTTTTACTTGCTGTGTGAAATAAATTCAGATCATTTTAGAGCATTATGTGATAATCACTTCAGATAATGTTCAAATTGAAAAAGTTTAGTTTAAACGTAATTAATTCCATAAATTGCTCATGGTTTTCGGACCAGTGAAAAAGTTTTAATAAATAAATGAATTTTAACACAGCACATTAAAATAACACGAAGAAAATTGTCACTGTATCGAGATTTTCTTAGTATTTTGTTTGGTATAGCAAATTTCATAATAAATCAGTGAATCAATATTTCAGACATAAGTAATTTAAAGTAATTAGTGGTTAAAGGTTTTCTTTTAATGTAATTGATTTTTTCATAGCTGCTTTCATGATGCTTTACAAACTGTGTCGGTTAAAATATGTTATGTAATAATGTCATAGAGTTCTACAAAGTAAAGTTAAATGAAATCAATACATTTTAAATACGCGTTTCATTTAACTTTTAAAATTAATTCAAAGCTGTTTTATTTAAATATGTCGCGATTATTTAATATATTTTTTTGTCAAGTTTACATTATTTCAACTTAAAAAAAAGTATCATGTAAATTTCATTACGATAAAACTCTTGAAATAAATTAAAATTTAAAGTACCTTCCCATACCTTCTCTTAAAGTTTAAAAGATCACAAGAATATGTACTATGTTTCATTTCACTGACCTTTTTGTTGTGTTACTGGCACAGACGAACTCTTGGAATCGGCTGGAAGTGGATTGCAAGACACGATAACTCCATATCCAATCACCACAAATGTCAATAGAAAACTTTTGCTCAGACGAAACATTGTCACTGTTTTTTTTTCCACTGAAAATTTCACTGAATCTATCTATGCGTTTACCACCTGTGTTGCTATCTACGAAACCCCATTCATTAAAAGCAAAATAATTTTTTTTCCACAATGAATACTTTGTGTGCACTTTTAAGGTTAGGTGGTCCACTGTGTCGATAGCGCGATTATAGTTTCGTGTCGAATTTAGTCCAAGCCGATTCTCAAGTTGCAGCGGCACAGCCTCCACGTAGTTCACCTTTCACGTCCAAACGAGTACTGAACACCTCGATTACTTTCTACCTGTTTTATATTACCATTGTGAATTGCGCTCGACGGGTGTTTTTTAGATCACGGTATCAGGTGATTGCAAAGTTGATGCATTTTTGGAGAATTTTGATTCGAATGCAAATTGCTAACGACACATATGCAACAAGCAAATGGCACGTATACAATATTATTACTTAAATGCAACACGAATAATCTTATCTTATAATACTTACGGCATTTATTTGGCATATTATATTGTATGATAACTATTATGGTAATTTTGGATAAAATCGTTTTCATTTCACCACTTATTCATTAGATATTATGTATTGTCGTTAATAATTGTTTATATTTAATTTTATATAGAACGGATATAAGATAAAATTATTTAAACAAAAGAATCTGTCGTTATTTCCATTATGATTATTCGCATTACTATTAAAAGAGTAATTTCGAATTATGGTTTAATCCAGAACTGTTTGAAAAAAATGATGTGTCAACGTCAATATTATAATTTTCAATATTTGAGATTAAAATGTAGTCATTTCCAGAGCTATGGACTGCAATGTTAATGCAATGCAAGACGAGAGGATTGCTGCGCGGAAAATTCAAAATCTGAGCAGGCCAATCCAACAAATGCGCGACATAGTGTCAATATTTAAAAAAAAAAAGTTATATTTGTTATAAAAAATAGTGTTTTTGTGTTTGTTTTGCATCAGATAATTAAAATTATTATTATTGTGTGTAAAAATAAAACATTAAAAATAACAAATTTTATTTTATTTTATACGTAAAATAAAATCAAGCATAAATAATGATTACAATAGCAAAAATAAATAAATAATCAGTCGTTAATAAAATAATACACATATTTTATAAATTTCATATAAAATTGTAAAGTCATCCCTAATATCTGTCTACTTCATCTATATTAACTTCTTGCATTCATAAAAGGTAATAGTTTTGTTTAGGTAGGATAACTCAAATTTAAAATTTTATTATTTGCTGCTGTTGCTTTAGTGTAGTGATATGTACTGATATATACTTATCTTGGAAAGTGATATATATTTAAAATAAAGCAATATTTTAATAGAAAATTAATATATTGACGAAATATTTCAAAAATTGACATTAATATCAACCACCCTATATCACGGCTACACAACTTCCGATTCAATCTCAATGTGCAAAATTGTGGCAAAATTATGTTGTTTAAAGAAAATCATTAAAAAGTTTACTTAATATAAACGTTAGTCAAACTGGTATTTTGATAATTTTGAACAATTATAATTTATAAAAATACAAGTTACCAAAAAATCTTTTATCGCGTTTAAAAACCAATGCCAAATAATAATTATTCAATTTTGTCGTGTGTATTTGACTTATAATTGCTTCTATTAAAATAACGCCGTTATACTAGAAAAGCAAACGATTCGAGATATTCGTAATATTGTATAGAGGTGGAAAAAATTCGTTTGGATTTGTTCACTAAGCCTCATTCAGATTAACCAAGCGTCCTCACCCGAGCAACAATATTGACTGAGTAAGCGTCAACACGCACACGAGTTTTCTTAACGATTCAATTTATTTTTACGAGCGTTTCGTTCGATTCAACGACACTCATCAAACACCTGTTCAAATACGTTGAGACAGTGAGCAAGCGAGTGCTCTCAGGCGAGAAAATATACAGTTTATATTCACTCGCTCACTCAGATTACTCGCCGAATCACTCGGCCAACTCCTGTGCGTCGCGCATTGATTGTTTTTCATTTGGCCGAGTACACTATTTTGAAATGTAGCGCATTGGTAAAAACTGTACCTTAACGCTGGCTTAGATTGGTCGAGTAAGTTGCTTAGTAGAATGGATTTATTAAGTAATTTAGTCCAATAATTTACTTACTGAAAAGTTTCCAAGCCCAGCATATTCGTGAGTGACGTGGCAAGACTTAAAATTGACCCAAATTTTGAAAGTCCTAAGATGAAAAAAAATATTTATAAAATTTATAAAGATTTTATTTTAAATACTTTGAATACTCGTGGCTCATTTTTAGGAATAAATGACTTATTCTGATTATTTTATAAATAATGAATATGTTGGAATACATACAAATTTATACATACGTTTTCAATATTGTATTGTATATTTTAAGTCATTGTAAACAAATTTCTTTGCTTCTGCTTGTTTATATAGAGTAGATTAAAAATATTTATTGCACTTAATAAAATATAAATAAGTTTTTTTTTGTATAATGTTTCCATGATATGGTAATGTGACCCAGGGTGAAATTTGGGTGGGCCCGGCTTATGTTCAAACTCTGTACTTTTGTTGTGCTTTTTCATCGAATTGATCTACCTAACAAATGTCAAAGTATCTTGAATTATGTCAGCGTTAATTTCATTTGTTCTTTTTTTAATTCAATTACAAAAACAAAAAACACTACATGTCTACCAGATCTGTAATATATGTTTATATATTCGTTACGAGATCTTTAAGTTCATCATCCTTGTGGCGTTGGGGGCATCACAATTGCTTCCCAGACTACGATCGTGACGAGATATACTGCCATTGGAAAATCCGAAAAATGTTTTATATGCTCGCCACACTGGACATGTTTTATAAATAAATCAGATGTACTGCTCAGTAGTGCAACCTTTCGAAGATAGTAATCGGTACGAATTGTTACTATAAAAATTTCTTTTTGCGTAATATGATAGTGATGGAGCTTTTTTTGACAGAGTTACCATGTAGAATACTAAGATTAATATTACTTCATAGCGTTTTAAAGCATAAGCGTTTAGCTTCTTCGTTCACACGTGCATTTTTACGGTGACACACTTGAAAAGATGTGCGTTGAGTACACGACCATTAACATGAAAAAATTGATGAAAGTTGTCAAAGTTTACTGCTCTATACGCATGCATATAAACTGATTGATATAAGTAATCGTATAGCCAGTGGCGGTGTAAATTCACGAGAGGCCCCAGGCACAATAAAATTTGGAGACCCTATTTTTTGGACTACATACATAAAAATGTCAGATACAGTCAATACTACAAGTCAATTAAAATCTAAAGAAAAGGTCTATGGGTTACATAACAAGTCATTTTTGAGGCCCCCAATACTTGGAGGCCCCAAGTGCGTGCCTTATTCGCTTATGGGTTAATCCGACGCTGGAATCATAAGTAATTCAATGAAGCCCGCACGCGTGCAGCCTCAGTTATATTCCTCAAACTGATTGAATGGAATCGAACATTTTTATTTTTCACTTTTTTTTTGGTAATCCCGGTATTGATATATTCATCCGAATTTGCAATATTTAGTTAGAACAGGGTTTGTAGCTTATCACTCTTACAAGTCAGAACCCTTTATTTTTTCCTACGAAAAAAACGTTGGATTTTTTAATAGATTTGCCAACATTTGACAGACTGAAAACTACCACCATTTCTCTCAAACCCTCAATTCAACAATGTCTAAATATGTTATCACGATCCGTCATTGTGAACTTATTATTATTGTTATAAAGCTAAGTCTACTTTGTCCTTGGGTACAAATGTACTTCGAATAAGTGTGTAGGTAACATACTTTAAAAAATTCTTATATCACAAACTAATGTTAAAAATCTCTTCACCGAATCACCGAAGTGTCAATTAATCATCCGACTACGTTCGTGATTGTTCTCATTTTTCATATTCCACTATAATAGATAGTTGGTTTCCTGCATATAAAAACTCCATTGCCAATTATGATTTTATATGGATGAATTGAAATGGCTTTATTTATAGGTCACCTAAAAATGGTGTTTCTCGTAATTTTTGTGTGACTTAGTATTTTTTAGTTGTACTTGCGGTATTTTAAAAAAGACTACTGAAATTAGGAAGAAATGTAAGGGCCTCGCTTCTTGCAATAAATATTATCAATTAAAAGTGTTCCATGTAAAATAAATAAACATTACAATCTAAAAAATATTTCTAAGCGAAAAGGTATTTTCGAGGCCCCTAAAACTTGGAGGTCCTAAGCGCGCGCCACTTGCGCTTTGGGGTAATCTGCTACATCGTTTATAAGTGATAATAACGGCCTATTTTATCGCATTCACTCTTGACGTCAGAAAACTGCATGTTACCAGCAGCTCGTATCAGGCGCGGCTAATCGTTTTGAAAAGATGTCGTGTGAAGAAAATAAATGTTTTAATTACAAAATTATTGTGAATAATAGTTAACAAAGGCGCATTAATGTTTGATATAAAAAAACTACATCAATTAGAAACAAAAAGAAAAAATGATTTTCCATTTTGACGAAAAAAATCTTCTACATCATTTGTACGTTGCTAAATATAACTTTAACGTCTATTTCTAATAGCAGATCAGGATGCAAAACAATGTTTCTCATTCATTCGTGTAATATTTTCTGGTGCTAAATCAAAAATGAAAAATTATTTATTTCTTAAAGGAAATCGAATTCCAAAAACAAACATTACTTTCACCTGACATAGTAGTAAAAGATTTTTTTTTTAATTTTATCGACATCGGTAAAAATTATAAACGTCTGTTTTAAACTTTTTATTTACTAATAAAGCGATTGAGGCGTTCAATCTTTGGGTGTGACATTTCTTTACGCTTGTTTTAAATGTAGATAAACTCTGCCTAAACTGATAATAAAGGTGCTTTTAACCAGGCTAAGTGTACTAACTCGTGATAATTTCTTTAAGAAACTTATCAGAAATTCATCTTGAAATATCTACTATATATAATAATATCCAATAGACAGTCAGCTATATGATGTTTTTATAATTGTTTTTAATAGTAATATAATAATACGATTATGTCACAATTTTAAATCGAGAAACTTTTAAATAAATAAAAAATAATAAACTAAAACGGTGGATTACATTATAAAAACTGCTCGCTAAAATACATCACTCAGTGGGAGTTGAGCGTTGGCCTATTTGCCGTGACCCCGTGGTTAAGGTGCGGGAAATCTATACCAAGTTAATTTAAGCCTAGTAGAATAGTTTCAGCGCAATAATGTGTGTACTAGGGATTTTGAAGCCTCGGGGTTTTAAAAGTCCTGGGACTCGAGGCGTGATAAAGTCAAAGTCCCGGGATGTCCCGGGACTCGAGACTTTTATTTCCCCTTCAATAAAATTATAATTTTATCAAAATTAAATATTTGCATGTATGTATGTATGCATTTATGTATTACATACACTCGGCGCCTTTTGAAAGTACGTACTAGTAAAAATCGCGTTTTTTTAATACAATGTTAAATAATTATTATTTTTATTATATTATGGATATTTGCAATGCTTACGGTAAATTTTTACTTGGAAGAGATGATAACGGTACATGTAATGAAAAAATATCAATGAAGCCACTGTCAGGAGTAAATTTATCACCGTTACTTTACAATACAGCTTTTAGACCTTTTTGTCCTATCGAGGCATTAGTATCTTTGTGAAATAGTGAAAAAACATTTGCACATAAAACAACACTAGATATAAACATTAAATTTTAATATTTTGTAGTCTGCTTAAAAACTCCTTCGCCTTTTGAATTTCTTACTACATATTTTAGTAATATTTACGCAATACGATAATGGTACTAAAAACAATGATAAAACAATAAAAATAAACGTCTAATGGAGGTTATTGTCATAATATTTCAAAAGAGGGAAAATCGTTTACCAAATATCTTCACGGAGAAACATTTTTTGTAACTAATGTCCAATGTCTTAAACTTTTTTGGGCAACAAACATTTTAGACACAGTTAACATTATCATCAAAGTCACAATTTCAAATGTTAACTATACTAATTTTGACACAGCTGAGCTAATACGAAGTTGTCAATAATTCAGTTTCTGTTCAGAACAATGATCTTTCTTAGATAAGAAGTTAGCTGCGCGGGCCAATCCAAAATATTTTTTTTATATTTGATATTAAAATAGTGTTTTTTTTATAATTATTTAAATTGTTTATAATTTTACCATTCGATAATTTAGATCATTTTTTACTTTTAGTGTATAAAATGATACATAAGAAATACACAACAGAACGCATTTTAGAGGAAAGTTGGTTTACAGGCTTACTTATTCATATTTGATAAATATGGTGCAAGTGAGGGTTTTATTTATTTCCGTAGTATATTTTTCAACTTTCAAGAGACATATGCTACAAATATTACTTTCGTATATTACTTTTTTCTTTCTTTTTGGAGAGAAAAAGGCCAAAAAATTGGAAAATAAAACGAACGTGTGAGTGAAAAGGTCGACATCGACACTTATTTGTATTATGTAAAAAATCTAGTTAAATAGAATTTTCAA
Source organism: Himalopsyche tibetana (assembly GCA_030503985.1). Taxonomy (NCBI): domain Eukaryota; kingdom Metazoa; phylum Arthropoda; class Insecta; order Trichoptera; family Rhyacophilidae; genus Himalopsyche; species Himalopsyche tibetana. The sequence goes on from JAPJYX010000024.1 coordinate 13,309,906, forward strand.
AAACATCCTAGATGGTAACAGCAGTCTATATTATAATATTCCACTAATAGTCGAATTAATTGTATGTTTACAATATACAGGAAAGCAGTGACGTCCTTAAAAAATTACCTCTTATTTTTTTACAATATCTCAATCACAACAACTAAATTATTTTTGAAAATCGTAGTAACAGTTCACAAAATGAAATACATTAATTATAAAGCTTAAAATAGCTAATTTACTATTTTTCAACACATTATATTTAAAATATATATATTACATGAGAATTACTTAAAGCGTATACGAACCATTTTTCATTATTTGTATAATACGCAATTAAACATGTTGTCACTTATTCCGTTTTGGTTTCATGTAATTCATATTATATGTGTACTTTGTTTATAAAGATCCTCACAAATAAATATGATCCAAAAAGCCAATATTATTGTTGAATAATTTTATATACAAAAAAAATATTACCATCACTATACAACAAAATATATATATAATTTAAAATGCATTTACATTATACATGTACCGACTCTTTTTTAAGCATTATTTCGTAAATAAATATTGAGGTATCATATTTATTCTAAGCCAAATGAGTGTGTCAAAAATATTTAATTATTTGAATGAAACATTTGTGATCATTTGCCGCTCCCTATGACTTGCCGCTCCTAGACAACTGCTTACTCGCCTATGCCAATGGAACATCCCTGGCTTCCAGAGTGCTTTTTGCACTTCAATGATTCAATTGTTATTACATGAAAAATTGAGAAATTAAAAAAAATATATAGCAATAACGAAACTATTTCTGATCATATTAAATAATAGTGGAATCAGTACAGTGCAAACATAGAATTGTCGGCGATACTCTGAGCGCTTGTCGTTTGCTAAGACAGAATAAAAGAAATTTAAAATAAAATATTTGCTAGAAAAATAAATTATCCATCCTGGAAATACAATGTTTACTGGCATCTATTGACAGTTCAAGAAACTTTTTTCTAAGCCGTTGTTATAAATTACTTTTATCTTGTATCGAAAATAATATAATAATAATTGTAAGAACAGTAACTATGTCTTTTTTTATAAAGCTTTAATAATAACCTCTAGAACAGTTATGGCGAACCTATGGCACGCGTGCCCGAGGTGGCACGTGTGAGAATTTGGATTGCACGCGAACGATTTCGAAGTTCAAAAATTAAATTTTGATTAAATAATCCGTGAATTATTAATTTATTCCGTTTTATTAATTTTCAAATGTTTCCTAAGATAAACGACAATCGTTAAATCGTAAAATCGTTTCTATTTTGTTTTTTTTACTGTTTGGGCACCCCACACAATCGAAAAATAATATTTGAGGATTTTCGGCACGCAGACCCATCCCTGCTCTAGAGTCTAGATCAGGCATGGGCAACCTTTCCTAGGTCTGGGGCCAAATTGTAATTCTGTCTCCGAGTCAAGGGCCGGACCAAATTATCAAACATAATAAATTAAATAAAACACGTTGCTACTTCTTAAATATTTTTTTATTTATATAATTAACGACATAATATTAATATTATATACTGATTACAAAATTTTGTGTGAAGATTAGCCTTAAACTAGAATTACGAGATTCGCAATATTGGCTCCCTGGAACTGTTAATTTCTTTCTCTATTACTTTGGCAAGATGAATCAGGGCCGGACAAAATAGCTCGGCGGGCCGGTGGTTGCCCATATATGGTCTAGATCAGGGATGGCGAACAAGGGACCCGTGGGTCACGCAGTGACCCGCGTGAGAAATTATCTAACCCGCTTGAACTTTTAGAAATGGTTGTTTTTATTTAAAGTCTTAATTATTCAATGCATGTGACCCGCGACATGATTTTAAAATTTTTAAAAATCAAATTTGACTCACATGCGAAAAAGGTTCTCCATCCCTGGTTTAGATGGAGGAATGGAAGTAAATAATGTGTATAATACTACAGTGCAGGTTGTGTAAATTTAGGCAGTAAGAAATTAGTTTACTATACAACATGGATTTATCCAAGTATTTTTAACATAACATAAAGTGATATTTGATAATGATATTACAATGATTTCATAGTGATGTTCAACTTTTAATCACTTTGAATTTTTAAACTGTGTTGTAGTGAGACTTAATATGTTGTACATTTCATTGTCGATTTAAAAAAAATAACATATTTTATTGAATATTGTACTGATATCTAGTGAGCTACTAAAATACTTTGTAAAAAATGTACACAATGACATCTACAAAATAATTACTATACTATTTTCATTTAAGATAATCTACTTCTTTATATTTTTGGAAGATGTCTCAGTTTATGATTTGAGTTCCAATCGGAAAATCTATATGACACTAGCTGGCCCGACGAACTTCGTACCGCTCAGAATCAATACATATTGTGTCAATTTATTGGCTGAACTAAATTCAGTTTAAATGAATACTCAAAATGAATTAAGTTCAATAAATGTGCAAAATTCAAAATGAAAAGTATTTTAATTACATTGAAATGATGTAATTCACGTGGCACAGTCGATAGATTTAAAGGAAACCAGTAGATTAACGATTTGATTTTGAATTGTGAAGTTCAAATGATCCACATCTTTATTCTTAGCCGCAAGAATTGCTCGTTCACTCAACCAATTGTGATTTTTGTGATTAGATGTTCGGGAAAATTTTGTTGATGAAGTCATCTTTCGTTGAGATGAAATTGCGAAAATTCGGCGGAAACGAAATCAATCCGTTCGATTCGTCAACAGGAACACGGCCGTTACCGACGATAGTCAGCAATTGCTTGGAGAAATCTTCGGCAGATGGATCGTTTAGAAATGCAACTCGCATGTTTGTCGTTAGCTGAAGTTTCTTCACATAGCGCCACAAGGTCGATGATTTGAGGCAAGCGTTTATTTCATCGGCAGCGGTCGATCTTGGAATGACTGGTAGTGTTTGGCGGAAATTGCCAGATAGTAGAATCATTGCGCCTCCAAAAGATCTTGAGTCATTGCATAGATCTTTCATAGTTCGATTAAGTGCTTCCAATGCGCATTTGTGCGCCATTATCCATTCACCCCAGATGATAATTGTATTTGCTACCAAAAATTTGGCCATTGCTGAGTGTTTCACAATCTTGCATGTCAGTTTTTTAGTGGTTTGTAGGTTTAACGGCAATTTCAACGCTGAATAAGCCGTTCGAAATCCTTCTATCTACCTGGCCGCTATTCTAGAATAAGAAAATGCTACAGCAATTTTATATCTCGCACGAACAGTGGCCATAATCAATGACATGATGAATGTCTTCCCAGCTCCACCAGGCGCATCGAGGAAAAATAAGCCACCATTTCCATCATCAATTGCCTTCGTTAACGTGTCGTACATTTCCTGCTGTTGAGGATTTAACAGTGGTGCATTCATTCAAACTGATTGGTTCAATGCATCTCGATCATATTCACGTCCACGTTCCGATTTTCGATTGAAAGCGTCGTTCATTTCACGATCTGGCGTTGGCATTCCTAACTTGACTAACAAACTGCCGCATATAAGGCAACACATGTCTTCGATCAAAAGCAAAGCCTGGTTATGTATCTCTTCATTCATCTCGAGATCGGGATTCCCTGAACTAACACGAATTTGATGTAAAATTTATTCGGAGATGTCATTCTTGTACTTGTTCCACAGTTCACGGGGATTCGATGGGAAGCATGTCAAAATAATGTGCGTATCTGACTTGGAGATTCAGAAACAATTTCTTCAGCTATTGTCATGTGTCATTAGGGTGATCAGGAACCGCATCGCCTTGCTTTTGACTTTAAAATTTATTCGATGTAGCGTTCCAAGTGTAATAACGTGGCATCTCAGAGTAGAGCAACGTTCGTGCAAACCGCGTAATATTGTTGTCAAAAAAATTATCATACCTAATTATAAACATAACCTTATTTCAATATTATCCGATTTTATGTCGTTTTCATTTCATATCGTCGATTTTTTTATTCTAATCCATACTCTAAATTTCAAATGACTTAAAAGTCAATCCTATGCAAAAAAAGCAGAAACAAACGACATTTTCTTCATAATTTCTTCTCCGTGATATTTTTCCGATGTTTTAATGCTTATTCTACTATTCTAGGCGGAGATGAATTTAATAAATCAAATATCATTAAAATCAGCCAAGCTCTTCTTGAGATATACGTGGTGTAAATAGCCCGACTTTGTTATATACATATAGATAAACTAGCTAACTAGCACACACTGTTGTCAAGAAGAAATTTTCATTTAGTATTGAGACCACGACCCATGCAGGAAAATGAGATTATTTTTAATATTTCCTTTGATTAAAAAAGGTTAATAGATTTTGATAGACTTTAAATAATTATCCCCTTAACTTTGTATTTATATAAGTATTGCTATAAATATTGCTTAAAGTGTATGTACATACATCATATCTACTACAGCTCAGGTATGAAATATGTCGAGAATACTCAAGCAATCATGTTCAATGTGGACTAGTTATAAGCCAATCAGTCAAACTCTATTCGATAGAAACGTACGCGGATAAAATACAGAAATTTAAAAAAAACTTTAAGCACTGTCTTCTTTCAATATGGAGACCAGTGGTCCAAAAACTTTCTTTGAAACATTCAAAAACGTTTTCCCCAAATAGTACATCACCCCGTCAGTTTGACATCATCCATTTGATTCATTATAAAATATTTAAATATGTGAAGGGTATTGGGTATTTTTGCCGCGGCTTAACATAGCCTTACAGGACACTAATGTCAATTTATTACTCCATCGTTTTCTGTGGGAATGACAATACTAAAATTGTTTGGAGGAATCATGTGGTGGCCATATGCTCCGACTAGGGAACGGATATGGAGAAATAATAATAATAATAATTGTTTAAATATTTAATTAACAGTCAATTATCATCTCAATCTTTTTGTGATTTTTATTTATTATAATCACCGTTCTATCATTATTGCAACCAGTTTAATAAGTGCGACGGTGAAAATTTATTTGCCAACTAAATAAATTAGCACGTTGAGTCCAGCGCCGTGTTTTCACGAGATGTGCTTACTAAGGTCTCCAATCCCGGGATCCCGTCCAATTCTGTGATCCCAAAATCTCGGGATTGTGACAGTACTAGTGCCGGGATTTCGGGATTGGGAAAATTAGAAAAAAATTAACGAGAGGTAAGATTTTTTTTTGGGAATTTCGTAAATTCTTGGGTTTTTTAAAATACAAATCCTGAACATGTAGAACTGAAAAAAAAATCTTACGAAGTTTCATTTTAGAAAATCCGTAAATTCTTGACATTTTGGATTAGAAATTCTCGGAAGAGCTAAAAAGGAAGAAAAAAGGTTCGAAATCATCGAGCAAAAAATAAAAAAAATATACATAATTCTATGTTGAATGTTCAATTCCAAAATCACTGAATCTTAAAAAGGATCCGAGATTGTATGTCTAAGTCCTAATCTTTCAAATAGAGACAATTGTAGTGTTTAGCAACACTTTTTAGAAAATACTCTCAATAGCCATTATACATCTTACTAACAAGTCTTTCAAAAAAAATATTTATATATTATTTAAATCAAAAAAAGTTACAGATTTCATCACCTAAAATTAAAGCTACTCATTTGATGCATTAATTTTTCTTTATGAAGGCCATATTATGGTTCAGTTACCGAAATCAGTTTAAATTGATTTCAAAACATATTTTGAAATTAATCTCTCTACTTGACGCTACAGTCCAGATTTTGTCCAGTGATTTAACTGGTAATTCCACGTAGTACTTTTATAAATTCAATAAAAATGCTATTCCTAAAAAATAAAATAGGCTGGACAGTTTCACCTAATTTGGACCAAGAACAAAGAAGTACAAGCATCGTTTATTTACGTATTTCACTGCCAAATAATACAGTGAAAGTGTCACAAAAAATAAATCGAAGATATACTTACTCGCTTCTTTGATGATGATTTTTTCCCAATTCGATATTTTTATTATTTTTTTCTTTCAGGGAATTCCTGCATGGTAAAATTTCCAGTCTCTTCGTATAAAGTATTATACAAACACAGTGTTCACCGGGAAAATTAGCTATTTCAATCAATTCCATTGTAACATTGGCTGTATGCGAAGTTGCATCGTCTTTTTGGAACCACATATTAATCAAGCTTAAAGCATCCAATTCCGGTGTTATAAACTATCAATCATGTAACAATAACAATTCAGGAAATAAAAATGTACACAAAAAAGGAAAAAGTGAGTATGCAAAAATATTTCGTGAAACATTTCAGCATACTCACTTTATTTTTTTTGGTACTTAATGCCTTTTTTATTTACTGTATTCAATTATGAACAGGCAGAACTGCTCCCTACGGTTCGGTTTCACACAGCCCCAAAAGGACACACTGACTTGATTGCAGTCAAAGCTTACTTCAACGTATTTGAAAAAAAATGCTCCTTTATTTAGGAATCACCAAAACTTTAATTCCTCGTGAGAATTACTTTAGTCTTCTATAACGACCAGCTATCATTTTACAAACTTAGCACATGTTATTCAATATCAGTTTGATTGAAGTGGCTGTTAGCCTACTAATACTTTTTATCATTTATTCTATTTTTAGATAGTCGTTTCTTGCAGTTCTGTTGAAACCATTAATTGTGTATATAATTGTGTGCGTATATCCCACGTATTTTTATTCAAATCAATAGACAAGATTTTACTTTAGTCTTTTCAAATATGTTTGCTATTTATTTTTGATGTGTTTACTTTGTGTTATGGAAAAAAAAGAAAAAGGTGCGGGAGGGAGCATGTATGGTTCATTAAAAAATAAATAAACGAACAGTTTTCATTTGAAATAATATATATTATTTCTGTGCGAATGTAAAAAAAATACAATACAAACATTTCGAGGAGTGATTGATTAAATAAATGAATAATAAATAAATAGATGAGTGAACCTAAAATAATTATTTAGCTATAACATAGTCATTATCAAAATAAGAAACTCTGATAAAATCATTACATATCAAAAATACTGGTTTTAAGTCATATACATATGCTTCATATGTGTATTAAAAAATTATCTAATTATTACTAGAATTGAGTCACCAGATCTGAAATATTAAAAAAAAAATAATTGGTAGTAAAATATTACCAACGTACACGATGTCGCTTTTATTCGAGGTTCCAAGACTTTTATTCACATTTTTATTTGAATATGTATGGCACATTTTGATATTCTCGAAATTTATTGAAAAATTGCCTGGTTTACTCATTCTTTATAAAAATAAAAAAATAATAATTTTACTACTTATAAGTTATCTTCAACATCAAAAAATTCAGATCTTTTATGATAAAGTTTTTATTTACATATTTACAAATTAAAAAAGATAATATTTCTAAAAAAGTTCATGTAATATAAAAATAAATTATATTTTTTGAATTTAATTCGAAGCGATAATTTTAAAATACTTGTTCTAAGCAAAAAAGTCGATGTTGTCACTTTTTGTTGGGTTTACCGAACGATGTTAATGAAAGGTGACATTTTTTTCAAAAGACATATAAAATACATATAAAAAAGTAATACAAAACGTAAACATATAAATCTCTTCCAACTAAATATTCAAATAACCAATCCATCAGAGACGAATTTACCCCAGGATTACTTTATTATACATATTTTTTCATATTGATTGAAGAATTTGTATTTCTTTAAAGTTGTTTTAACTGGCTAGAGTAATATTTAAGTTTGATGCATATACAAATAAATACAAATTATCACAAACAAGTAAGACTTAAAAATAATATATTCAGGAATTCTATCATGCTATGCTAACTTTTATGCCATTTCCATATAACAATTTGTTTGTTGCCTTAAATACTTTTTTTATAAATATTGTTTTTCATTTAAATTCAAGTAAGTCCTAAATTGTCAAAACGAGTCGGTAAAGGTAGATACACCCAATCCTTTTTTTGCACAGGGGATACGTTCCATGCGAAAAAACTGTGTATAGAAAATGAAGTGCATGTAGAAAAAATAAAGATACTTTCCATTACTTAAGACCGTGCAATTTCGAAACAGTGCAAAAAGAGAACTAGGTGTACTTGCAATTTTCCAATACAGCGAAAAACTGTTTTCCTTTAATATTGTAAAAACGATATGAATACAAAATAAATATATTTGTATTTTGCAAATAAGGCACAATAATTACGCTTGATAATTTAGAGTTAGAAATAGATTCACAGGAACTTTTTGTTCGTCATTTTCAACGGTTATTTGTTTCATATATTATGATTTAATCAATATGAATCAAATTCAGTCAATAAACATAAACCTACTAATACGATGGGATGGTTTCACGATAAACTCACCCTTTTACAATATCACAGATAAAAATATCTAAAAAATGTTAATAAATACAAAAAAAGTTTATCATCATCATGTAGTAGTGGCCTTAATTTTCTTCCGTAATTTTCCGTTTTTTTGTAACGGAGTCCTACGCGCGGTTCTTTCATGCTGTTTCTTATGTTGACCAATGCTATTAATCTGGCGCAAGATTCTTCGCCAATCTTGCAAGAAATTGTTATACTCTGTAAATACACTATAATCTCTGGTATGGACTCTTGTAAGATCTGGGTGTTCCGGCCAGTCAATGTCAGAGTTGAAGTTATGCTTAGTTTTGTGTTTATTTATCGTTTCAGTGTCCTCAAAGCTGGTTTCCAATTCACACATCAAGGCTCTGTGTTGATCCATTATATGCTGGATAATAATTTTACGTTCGGTATGCTTAAACGTAGCGCTATATGTATGAGGTTTCATGTCATGCAATTTTCTGAACGCGACTCCGTATGTATGAAGTCCACTGAACAGCTGAGGCAGGAGAATCGAAATCTGTTGATAAAAGAAAAAAAAATCGTTAGTTATATTCAAAAGTTTTTCGCGCTTTTTCTTACAGTTACATATACTATGTTCAGTTTTACTACCGTCGGTTTTTGCAATCGTTTTTTGCATGACAATCAAATGTAATTATTTAAGTTTTGATTTCTTATTATCTGTTACAATTCCAACAGAATAACGTTTAATGCAAGATACAAGACGACTCATTATTTTAAAGTTGACAACATTAAGTTAATTGCAAGGTCAGATGTGGATATAATGTATTTCTGTATCGTTTTCCGATTGCCAAGTATTATTAATGATTACATTTATATCGCTGAGAAAAAATAAAAATTGCTGAGGCCGTTATTAGTAAGCGCACTAACGAGTTAGCTCAGCATCTCGTCAGCTTCGATCACTCACTAGAAAAGTCATACTCATTATTTTTCGCATACAATAATAATTAAGCTAATTACGGTGCGAGTTCGAGGCGTGCGTTTTGCTGCGCGGAAAATATGACTTTCATGTGCGGCTGGTATGCGAACTGATGAAGGGATATCTGTAACTGTGGGCAATTTGACGTTAATTGAGGCGTAACTGGCACTCTGGAACGTAAGACATGCATTGCCAACGCTGCTAATGAGACGGCAAGACCCGAAGAGAGTTTTGATCATGTGCAGTTAAAACAAGCAGGTGTCATTCGGCTACTACAACGCCCTTTATTATAAATCATTGAGGCGACGTTTAATGTCAACGCCGATTGTAAAACTCGATACAATGTAAATAGTACAGACATATTGCAGTTAAAAATATCTCAATTTCATTCCAAAGTAAACAGAACGTCTTGCGTATAGTAAGTTAACTGCATATTTAACGATTCCGACAGATAATTTCTTTGATAAATAAATTGTATTTTTTTCAAACCGAAAAACCATTCCAAAAATATGTTGTAGTTTACTAGTGTGAAAGGAAATTTATAGAAAGATCACTACGCAGAATTATGTTCATAGATTAATTTCAAATACGTTTTTACTTCGCAACAAAAAAAAATGTTTGTAAATTACATGTGTAATTATGAAATATTATAATAAACATTAGATATTTAAAAACATATTGATATGAAATCAAGTCGTATAGTTTTAGTGCTGAAATCGAGCCGATGTCGGATGTTGCTAATTATCGCGTTTTTGAGACGTCTGATACATGTAATGTTTCACATATGCAGTTGCAGAATGCATTCTTTGAGTTCGTGTTCCTGATGCAATGATAATTTGTTAAGCTACCCATGCCCGGGTCGCCGCTTTATTCTCCCGGTGCACGTCTCATTTTTACGATTGCGTGTTGAAGTTTCGTTTCTTACCGCGCGTCGGTATCTCTACCCGAAGAATCAAATTGGGTTTCTTTTTCTCCCCGTGGTCCGTGGACGACGATTTAGAGACTGATGCATAATGCTTTTTTAACGATAACCCCCGGAACGAGTCCAACGGTGGGAAAGAAGGTTCCGAGTAGTTTTATTCTTGATATTTAACTAGTACTTATGAATGTGACCTTATAGAAATTTCTTTAACATTAATGGTGAAATTTCGAAAGCTTATTAGTATATCTTAATAATATTTTAGCACGAAAATCTATCGTATTTCAATAGTCATTATATTTCCTCAATAATTGGACGATTGATTTTTTAATATTATGTTACTTATACCATAAAATGTCTGAATAAAAATATATAGTTAATATATGTAAAAGTAAAATTGATTGTTTTGTACTTGGATTTGTGCAATGGATACATTAAAATAAAATTATAAAATATTGAAATGACATTTCATACGCAGAATACTGGCGCCGAAATAACTAAATATCTTTCATGGATTTTTAATGTTTGAATTTGTAATGAGTATCAATAAAATTATTCCTTTTCTGTGTACGTATATTGAATAGTTAAAAACTTCAATCTAACATACAATTATGTGTACTACTATTATTACTACCTAATCCTCAATCAACTTAAAAAAAACTATTTAATAAGATAATTTATATGCCAATGACTTCCAATTTAAAGATTAAGTTTAAACCTGCATAGGTTCATAGATAGTGTATGAAAATTATTATTTGATTGACTCTGAGAAAAGAGTTTTCATTTTTGTATGTTATTATAACTCGGACATAGATTTTTAAATTTGAGTTTGACTTTAATTGAGATTATGGTATTAGTTCATCTCATACAATATTGCCATAACAATGAAGATATACCTATTTGTAAGAAAAATACTAAAAACATCATTCATTTCGACACATTTTATATATATTAAATCTCTTGTATTTACAATAATAATACGTAATGGAAAAGTAGTTTTTTGGGACCCGGATTTTACTGTTGAAATTTTTTCCATTAAAATTATATTTTGGTAATGTTTTGATTAAATCATCAATACTACAGATTACATCGTATGGTTAAGACGTATATATGATTCACGTTTCAAAGCCTGAAAGTTATTAAAAAATGCTTTATTGAATATATAATATTTTATATTTTCATTTACTTTATCAACTGTAATAAAAGAGACGGTTACTTTTTAAAGAAATTAAATACATCTTTTCGATAGTTGAAATGTACTTTTGTAATATTAAAGCCTATACAACTTTATGTTGTATTGTGTAAGCTTTTTCAATGGTTTTTAAAAAATCAATTGTCGTTTATGATATGACAAATGGTAAAGTATTTTTGATTCAATTAAGCCGATCGAATCGTTTTTAATCGGGTTCTCCCTTTATACTAAGCGTGATTATTAATCAGGCAAGTATTTTGTTTTGATAATATTTTGAATGAGATTTTTAGTAATTTCTCATCAATCATTTTAAAAAGAGGACAAAGATTAAGAAGGGTACTCTTCTTTTAGTCCGCAGATAATAATGCTTTATGGTTTAAAAATGCGGCTGAATATCTGATAAAGAGAGGCACATTAAAATTACACATGCAAATTTCAGAAAAAGCTCGAGTGATGCATCGCTGTTATGCTACCCGAGGCGCACCACTGCTTATTCTTTTTCAACGGAACGACTAGTAAAAACTTTTTTTTTAAAAATGGGTTATTATTAATAAAAAAGACGAAATTTTATTAAACTGCGAATTTCGTTTCTGAAAAGGTTTTTTAACAACATAAAAGTACATTTTATTATGGCTTACGCAGTTAGTTAGAAAGTATTGTTTTCATACTTGTTACTTACATTGTTTTTAGCTTTAATAAAATTTGTACAGTTCATTTTCTACAATATTTTACTACTTATCGTACCAAAAAAAATTCATCTAGAAAAAAAAAATCACCAGCCCATTTTACAGTGAAAGAATCGGCTTCTTCATGCCTAGATCTCAAAAGTTCTTTCTCTTAAGCCCAACTTTTTAAAGTTTTAACGGAAATAATATGGCATAATCGATGTTATATTATGTTATTCATCGGAACTGTATTGATATAACATGTTTTAAGGATCTACAAAAAACATGACTAATGTAATGATGTCTTAATATTTTTCACTGATATTATTGATCATAAGATGTAATCTTAATGCAGTTTTTATCATACCTTAATAGCTGTCCACCACAAGTCATCCCTGTTACATCTGTTTATCGGATACGATACGTTGTTAGTTGTTACTTGTTACAAAAAACGTGATGTGGGCACAATTATTTATGTCCCATACCTGCCTTTCTATACAAAGCATGGTGCTTTGACTGGGAGCAATGCAATCTCACAGCACTCTCAGATTGAAAGCTGTGCGAGGACATTACGTCAGAAATCTTTGAGTACGAAGTATGTGGGTGTAATATGTGCGTTTTCTCTTCAACTTTAATTCACTTACTACTAGCGAATTCAAAAGATTCATATACTACAGCGACGAATGCAAAATTTTATACCTTTTGAATAATTTATTCGTTTATTGACAATCCATTCGAATTCCCGCATTCAGAATGAACGAATTGTATTATATTATATTTATAAAAGGAATATTTTTTCTTTTAACTTAAAGTGTATTTTATAAATGACAATTTTTATGACTCGCAAATGATTATATCGAGAGATATTCTATTTTGTATATCTGCACAAAACATGGACATATTTTTAGCTAAAGAGAACGTTCACAATGATTTGTAAGATAAAAATAAACCACTTTTCAAAAAAACTACAATACAATATGTCTATTAATCTTTATATACTATACGATTGTTAGTATAATTGCTGCCTTAATTAGATGTTAAAAAATCAATAAATTAATAAATATCTGTTAAATTAGGTGTATGTATGATTAAAATCGATGCTTACCGTTTTTTCTTTGTTCATTTTTATGTGATTTTTCCTAAAATCTTTGTACATTTCGAATTGCATTCTCGGCAGTTTGTTGTCGCTGATCTGTTTTGAAAGTTTTGCCACGTGTTTATAAAGTGGAGAAATATACGTTCGGTTGATGTATTTAAAGTCGGCGATTGTAAGATTCATCTGGACTAGAAGTATTTCTAGTCCCCTGGGTTCGTTATTCTTCATAGTTCCGTTAACATGAACTGCACTACAAGTGTTGTTCAATAATTGTCTCCTGTGTCTCAAGTTGTGGGGGGCTGGAGCGGCTACCACTGACGTCATCACTGTGCTTATGACTATTGTTGAAATAATTAAAACCTTCAATTTATTTGAGGAGAAACCTGAAACAAAAATAAAAACAAATAAGTTCTAAGTTTTTGTAAAAGACAAACAAACATAACAAATAAGCATCAAATTAAAGTTGGAAGCTTTTTTGTAAGGATTGCATCAGAATATTTTTTGGAAATTTATTCTTCTGTTATTCTTCGCTCTAAATTTAAATATTAACTGTGAAAATAAAGCATTAAGAAAATCGTTGAATGTGTACGACACTTCTAGCAAATAGTAATTTTATTTTTGGTAGTGTGAATAATTTCAGTTTTGTGTATAGTATGTATTTGAAATTAAATGATATGATTTTATTTCATCTTCGCATCTTGAATTCGGTTGGTAAATAGTATATACTAAAGGTGTCTTTTCTTGTCGAACAGCTTTTTAATCTCGTAAGCAGATGAGTTTTTTACGCACGGCAATTCGATAATTGCACTCCTTCGCATTTTTACCGGGTGGTCACTAATGAGATTGGCTTTCAAACCTTCCTCTTAATCTGACTCGACATTTCAAATTACGTTTATGAACAACTGATTACATACCAATTGGAAAAGATAAAAACTTTGTATGTCTACGATCGAAAAGTTCATTTTATACTATGTTTGTTATCTCCTTAAAATTTCGAGATACAATTGACCCATCGCGTGAATATATTAATTTATATTTTTTGATAATGCTCTACTCTTGGTACAGGAAAATATTAAATTTGAATATAGTTTTTTTTAATAGTCCATACATGGCTTATTCAAAACGATTTTACCCATATATAAATATGCAGTTATTTATTAAATCATCAAAAGTAATTTATTTCAAGAGATTTTAAGCAAAATGGCCGAAGTAGATTTTTTATAAAAAACTATCTAAAATATCAGGAATAATCTACGATTCGTTTTATTAAAACATTTTGTTTTTAAAAATAGCCAATATTATAATACTTTTTTATGCTTATATTAAACGTTGGGAAAGTATTTTTTGTCTAATAAAACTTGCACATATTTTCCATCTCGAAAAGATTACCGATAGCTGAGCTGTGCTGCTTTGTTCTTTTTAGTGTCTCGCAAGCCAAACTTTACGCGTTCTGAAAGCTCCGCGGGGAATATAACATGCAAATATCAAATATAATATGTCGGTATCAAATTTCTGAATGAAAGTTTTATTTATGGGCATGGGATCGTGAGATAAATACTGGCTTAAAATTGTTTATTTAGGAAGCTTTGATATCACGGCAACAGATGGCAATTTTATCTATGAACAAGATAACATTATTATACAATAATACTTGCTTCGACCATAAATGATAATACAATATAAATTAAACTATATAAAGTTTATCATTTAATTCAGGACCAATTTTGTAAAAAAAATAGAAATTAAAATATTTATAATGAATTATATTGCACAGAAAGCTTTATTTTGCCTGTCTGATAAATATGAGGAATATTTCGTATTTAAAAATTCATTTGAAAATGTTTATATTTGTTGTATTTATATAACATTATAATTTAATGTATTAACTATGCTCAAAACCAAATAAAATTCGAATAAACTCACGATATTACTTAAGTATATGTCATTAAAGTAAAGTAGTAAAATAAACAATATTCTGACCAATAGAAGTTGTGAGTCATTAAATATTTATTAGTTATTTAGAATAAAATGCATATTTATTGCAACGTTCATATAGTATTGGAGTTTTATGCGTATACATTTTGTATTGGTTCATCTACGTCATGACACGTGTTTTTTTTAATATATTGAAGAATAAAAATAGTGCTATGTTTACAAATAATGAAATTTGTGTTTAAATAAATTCTTGGGATAGTATTTAAAATATAATGAATTCTAAACGGAATTGATAATATTTGCCGTCGGCACAGTTTCAAAGTAAATATTTAATAACATTGTTGGAGACTCAACAAAATACAATGCCTTAATGTTAATATTTCGAAATTAAAAATAAACAAAGCCTAAGCTATCTTTATATACCTAACATTTCCGTTTTTTTTAAACATTAAAAGAGTTTTATTTACGGAATAGTTAGTGAGTACGTTATTGATTGCAACATAAAAATAAACCGTAGTTAGACATTTAAATAGTGTAAACGATAATTAGTAATAAGAAACAATAAAATAAATGCACAATTATTAACTGTTTATTTTGAGTTGTTAATTACATAATGTTGAATTGGTTTCTAAGAATATAGCCGTGTTATTATCAAATTGTCGAATTAATATACGTTTTATTGTCACCCTATGTTTACAGAAATATATTGTTTGATAGAACTTTAAGCTATCGTAAATTAGCCAGTAGACATTTAATTTTAACGATAATAATTTAAAAATACTTTTTTTTGGGATTTATTAATAAGTTACTATAGGAAATAAGATAATAAAAACACTTCACACACCGATTGACTTTGTCTCCATGAAAGATTTTCTGTAAGTCGCATGTCCATATTTCTTCATTAATATTAAAATCTCACTTTTCTAATGTAATCATTTACATTATTTGAATGAAATAAAATCTCGCTGACGGTAAACATATACACCATTATCACTTCAACACTGAATTATCGTCAGTTCGATTATGTTCCGACGTTTCCGAAGATCACTTGATCGAATGACTCAATAACAGCGGAGAATTTCGTATACTGCAAGCGGCCTTATTGAATTATGATTCACTTATTTGGTAACGCTGAAGGAGCACGTTTACACTATGAAGCCTCGCGATAGACTGGCCGTAGAGTCGAAGCGTAAACCTTTCGTTCAGAGACCGACTCATTGAGATGACGCAGTTGTACGCGGGCCGGATCACCTCCGTCTTTGCATACGAAGCCCCGCCGGAGGTGGGAAATCACGGACACTAAGGCCGGGCTGAAGAAAATTCGGGTGGGACTTAAAAATTGCGTAACTTAAAAAAAATACAGACGTCATATTATTAGATTATGCATAGGTCACGTATCGGTATACCTGATTATTTGATCATTAGATCGCGCGACATTATGACTCAGCGGCGTTGAAATTTCATTTCCATTTGGCCTAGTCCTCATTACTACAGACGTACATTTCCTACTACACATGCAATTGCTAAATTTATACACACACAGTTGCACTTTGATAACAAATGTATCTTAATGTTTGATAACGTAGTTTTATAAATCAAATAATAAACAATATAGCTAATAGAAATGACTATAATGCATGCAAATATTTATTTACGTTACAATACACTTTTAAATCTTTTTATAGTTTAAAATTCTGTACATATTTAAGTTTAACTTAATTATGTGTAATAAGCACATTATTTTAAATAAGATTTTTTTATCTTCCTCAAGTCAAAGCTCGGGAATGAGTCAACTGTGATGGGAATAGCTCTACGATCTAAGTTTGTTGAGGTTTTCATGTAACGGAGAGATACGAGTAGCTTTTATGTAGTTTTAAACAAATTCTTGTTAAAATGCAAAAAAAAAACGGTTTTAATTTTATATTTTGAATCCACCAAGATCGTTTGGTCGAAATCTTAAATTATACAATATAATATTTAAAAAACGGTCTACAAATACAACTGTGAGACTCTGATTGCAATTAGGCTGGAATAATTGATTGTCATACTGATTGTCAATTAAAAAAAAAAAACAAAAAGTATTATTACTGTGCCTGCGTAAGTCGTAGTTTTTGTTTGTACTTTGAGTGCTTTTGTCATGGGCTACCGGATTTTCCGATTACTCGTCATGAGAAAAAAATTGATCCGAGAAAGCGAAAGAATTGCCCGCAATGTAAAACTAAACTGACAAAAACACTGGGGAATCCCCTTGCAAATTGACGCCGGTTCAGTGAATGCGGATCACCATCCATGGCAAATTGAATTGACAGATTTAAAAAGTCATAATAGTATGTTTGGAAGTTTTTTAGCCATGCAAGTATGATTCCAATTTAACGATTTGACCGAAAACTGACAGTGCTTTAACTATTCATTTTTGCGAATAAACCCACATGTGAATTAATGACAAGAAATTTACTATGAAGGCCTCGATTTTAGTTATTGTTGAAAACACAACGTACCTATAATCTAATAACTATTTTAATCCGTTCTGTTAAAATATTAGTTTAAAAAGTTCCACCGAGTACATACTATGAAAACTTCTATATTTAAAAAAAAAACTTAAATCGCACTAGTATATATCAAATTTTAAATGTATTAACAAATAATAAAATAAATTATTATATTTCTACCAATTACAAATAAAAAACTAAATTTAAGATTGGCTAAAAATGTGTTTGAAGAGTACAAAAACATTATTGATTACTGTATGTATTCTTTAATTTTAAGGTAACTTTAGCCGTTCTATGTTTATAGTATTAACGTTAAATTTAACTCAATTGCTTTGCAAGCAAATAAATTGTAAATCATTTTACTGTTCAAATTATATCAATTATTCAATTAAAGATATATCTATTTATTGACCAATAAAATGCAAATGCTTGGCTATATTTTAACAATCGTAAAGTGTAGTTCAATTTATATTGCCGCGTATGCAAATGCGTGAAAATAATTATGCATAAAGACTGTATATATAAACACCCTTAACTATTGACCAGTATGCATATAAAATCATGACTAGATAAATGTATAGAATACTTGTCTTTCGAGGGCTTTTATTGATGTTAAAGTTTTACTGAGATAAAAGTAAGACTAAGGTAAAACAAAAAAATACTACCCATCATTTTACAGTCATAAAATAACTCTACGTCATTTAAATAACATTTAATTTTATAATATTCACATTGGCGCGTGTTGTGTTTTAAATAAAGATTGTCGTTATATTTGATATATAATGAACTATATCAATTGATTTCGTTTGACGTATCGTAATTTATAAAGGATTTTTCAAACAAAAATATTACTTTGAAAACAAACATTGTATTTTAGCTCGGTGAAGTAAGTATCAATAAAGACATTACATATGAGCAATGCTCTTGTGTGGCCACACGTTTTGTTTTTAACTTCAATAATCCTGACAGGAGGAATTGATATTGGCTGTTAAATTGAACGCAACACCCGTCTCTTTATTATTCCACGTGATCTACTGAGTGTACTTGCATGTAGCTTTAAGCTTTGAGACCAGTATTGGAAAAAAGTCTATCCCACATTTATCATATGACATTACAGTGTAGGTGGAACGCTTGGAACTATGTTGCTGATAAAGGTTTAACAGCACAAACATATGGCTAGACTTTAGATTTGAAAGTGAAATTGAGACATTATGACAGTAAAAATAATGGATATTTTACTATTAAAAATTGCGCCATATAACATTTATCAGGATTAATTTAAATTTGGATATTATTACGCTCGGGGAAAATATATTTTTTTAATACAAACACTGAATAACTTTATTTAAAACAGGTGTTGTTTAAAAGAAAAAATAGTTTTTTAAAAGATCCGGTATAAAAAATAATGATACATTCTTACGATATGAAATGACGGGATTTTATCCCCAAGTATTTCTGGGCAAAATTCCTCTCTTATCAACGGAAGTCAAAGTGAATCATAATACTTTCTTTATCTTTTGATACAATTATTACTTAAATTGCTTTATAATCAGGTAAACTTATCGGATTGGTACTAAAAACATTATCTAGATAACAAAACATCAAATACCTGTACAAACATGTGCTCCAGTGACTCATATATTATAAAATTATGAAATTTCATTTACCCGACAAAGTTAAAAAAATAAAAAATAATGGACGAGTTTGTTTAAAATTATAGTGAAGACCGTCGCTCTGTCACAGTTGGTCTTTGACGCAAGTATCTAATGTTTTACGTTTTGTCTGTCATTATGTTTTAGCTTATTTTTGTGGGAAATCCAACGTAAATGTATTTACGTTTACGTTAATTAAAAAACTGTGAATCGTTTGTAACTACTAGGGCATTGTTTACGGTAAAAAAGTGGCATTATTTTTGATAATGGACATTAAAAACTTTTTGTCGTTATTTTGATTCATCAAATTAAAATGCATTACAAATATTAAACGTTTCCATAAAAATGCTGTCATATTGTAGTAAATACGATGACGTAAATTGATGTTTTTACGAGATAATATTATTTATTTAATTATAAAATAAGCATTGATGATTAAAAGTTACATGATTTTCAGCTACTTTTCAATAAAAAAATTAACACCGAAAAGAAAAAAATTACATTAATCGTGCTTGATATTTTTTAAAGTTTAGTATAAACTTATTCACACTCGGTTATTTTTTTTACAAATATCACATAAATCAAGTGTAAAAATGTACAATTAATGATAAATGATTCAATTATTGTACGGGAAAGTCTTGTTTGCTTCAACTAATAATGTTTTTAATTTTATAATCTAAAAATAAAATGTTATTTAAAACTTTTTAAATTAAGATGTAAGAAAAAAATAATATAATACGTACAGTCTCCTCGCATTTGAGCGCACTCTGGTATGATTAGTCGTGCGAAATCCATGGTGAATACAATTTAACACTTTCCTAATAAAAATATTTGTCTATTTCACTTTAAAACAATGTGACACTTATGATTCAATATAAACATTGATTGCACAACACTCACACGCTGATAAAACTGCGGTATATATCGTATTAGAATTTAACAATTGAAATAAATCAGATTGCGAATTTATTCCGGTCGCTTTTCTCTGCGTCTGTGTTGTACCTTTGAAGCTATCAAAGTATCTGTCATTTTAAGTACATCCAGTCGTTTTTATATGAACAGGGCAATCGCAGCGTCGCATCGCGCAAACCGTGCGTCGATAAGGATGGGTGGGAGTGGGGGACGGAGGCGTGTCTGTCGTAAAGCGTTTCATGAATGAATATTATAATGTGCGCGGGAAACGGCCTCTAGGGGAAAAGAGGGGTGTGTCGGCGTCATTTAAGTCAACATCCGGATTTTCGCGATGACTGCGCTGGCGCCAGAGTGTGTATTGAGCGTGTTAATCATAATTTACGGTTGAAAGCCTTTTCAACTCGACGTAAGATTATCAACTCGTGTATTATCTGATCAAAAAACACTGTTTTTATTTAATAATTTTTTTAGCTCGTAATGCAAATAAATTCAGGCCGTATTGAAATACTTTATTTATTACATAAATTATCAAGCCAGTAAAATATGTTTTTACTTTATGTTTTATGTTACAGCTAATAATTACCATTGCGCGCGGAAAATTAAAATTTTAAATCACGTTAGAATTTATGACACTGAAAGTGAAATGTCAACAAAGAAAATAATTTTTAGAAACAAATTAAAATTATTAAAAAAAATACACTGTCATGATACACCCATTTGATTGTTAAGGTAAAGCTTTTACTATTAGACAATAAAAACTGATGGTTGAGTTTTTTTACAAATAGTCGAATTCAAATAATAATCGATGTTATTGTAAATCTTATAACTGTGTTTCTGACAGCAAAATGAGCTTTATAAGAATCTATATATGTATGTATATTCAGGAGGCACTCAAAGTTTATTTTTATGATCCTTTTTTTTTCTACTAGACCAATATTTAAAAAAAAAACACTTCTTACTTCTTCTACGAACAAATATTTGTGTTCTTCTAGAACAATATATTATTTAATAAACTTTTATTTTATATATGATTATGATTAGATGTATGATTCGAAAAAATATTAATTTCTTGACTATAAAACCTGACGCGTGTTTTATTGGAAACTTGCCGCCAGATTTAAACCGCAAAATGTAGCGGAAAACCACACACTTTATATGTTGAAAATAGTCAAAACCGTTCACAGAATATTAAAAATGACACTGTTATATTGATAAAAAATAGTTTATATTTCTTACCAGGTATTATAGTCAATTAAAACGGATTATTAAAGATAATTATTTTTCCAGTTTATCACCCACCGTTGCAACTAAAATTTTAGTTTCAAAAAGTATAGTTTTTATGATGGAATAATCAACAATATTTTCCAGTGAAATTTGAAAATATCTCAACAAAAGAGGATTTTTCAACGCTTAAAAGAAGGAATATTCTTATTTATTTGTATAATCGAATATAAATACATACTGTCGTATGACATAAATCACGCAATATTTTATGTGCATATATATGTATTTCAACAAACCACACATTTAGCTACCTATGTAAACTCATTTTTGCTAATGCCATATCTTCAAAAAATTAAATACACATTTATACTAATGCCCACTTTTATTTAAAAAGATTAGAACCAGTTTCGCTCATGACGAGCATTTTCAATTAAATGTCATATCTGTAATAAAATGATCAATTAGGCGTCCTATCAATCCTGTAGCGGGCTTAAGTTCCCAGACGATTTGTTTTTTATGGATTTGTATTTAAAGACATGAATGTCTGTGAATATCGATATTTTTTTTCTTTATCATTTCAACGATCCTAAAATTAGTCCCATTCTTTAATAGTCATCATGTCAGTAAAAGACTGCAAATATTCTTGATAAAAAACCTTGGGTTGTTTGTAATCTTGCATAAATAATTAATTATCATTTCATATAAAATGTTTTGAAAGTCATTGAAAGCCCCACATGTACTGGGCCATTCTCGATGATAAAAAACGTGCCTTTCCCATTGCTTGTGCTCAAACTTTTGAGTGCAATGTCTACGTATTTATTTGCACGTCGATAATTTTTGAACAATCATGTCTCGATATTCGATGACGATCAAAGTTTATGGAACATCCTTTCTAGGAATATGGGTTTTGAAAGCGTATGATAGATGAAATCGTTTGCGCACGTCGTGCAGCTGCCACTATTACTAGCTTAAAGCCATGCATCCGCCTTCTACCAGACATCAACCAAAAGAGTTACGATACTAGAAATTAACAGGTGGTAACGCCACTTGTCAACATTCTTAGATGTAGCTAAGTTCTGAAACATTACTAAATTGATTAAAAACAAATGAAGACATTATTATAAAATAATTAACACTGATTTTTTTTTTTGGTGGCACAGATAAATTTATTTGACATATTAAAATTTATTTATCCATCCTATGGCGCAGCGGTTAGCGTTGTTGACTTCCCTGCCTGATCTCACGGACTCAAGTCTCAGTACGAACAGCATTTTTTGATTTTTTTAACAGTGTTTGTGATGTCTAAAAGTTTCCTCCCACCCTTTCTAATCTCTTAATAACTGGGTGTAGTTAGAGCAATTGAGTAACAAACAGTTCTCATAGTCTATTGCGAATATTGCGATACCTCCATTAGGAAGCCATATGCTCCAAATTGGGAGCGGACATGGATAAAAAAATGAAGAATAGAAAATACAATATCATAAGTCGGAAATAAAAAAGTCATTGCGTCATATTGATTATAAAAAATATAGTCTTAACATTTTATGCTTAAAAATATAATATCGTATTGGTTAACTATCTAAAGTTTTAACATTATTTTAATAAAAACCATTATTTCACGGCCTTATATTAATGCTAGAAATGTATTCCAAACAGACAGACTTTGATGGTCAATAAATATGTCTATAGTCATTACGACTGTAGTTAATCATCCAATTTAGCGGTTAGTAATTAACCATAATATATTTGTTTATATTAATATGACGATTAAAAGTAATAAATGAAGTATAAAAATTAGTTTTTAAAACAATTTAACGGCAATCAAAAGTTGGATAATATTTCCACAATAGATTTAAATTAAGTTAATACAAATATGTACATGTTTGAGAAATAATAATATTATTATATATATCAAATAATTGTACGTTATTGTTGCCATTTATGAATGTGAATATTGTAGATACAAAAAGAACACCAAATTTTTAATCAAATCAAATTCTTTTTAAATTTATTTCTGATGTTAATTTTACTGCTGTTAACAATTTACAGTGATTTAATTTGAATATTAAATCAGCAACATGTGACATCTCAATAAAAAATGTCACTTAATTTGAAATATAATAATTTTATTTGTTGTGTGACGAAGTCTATATATAATTATGATTCTTTAGTAAGCTTCACAATAATTTGTGTTTTATGACTTGTTTTTCTATCCAAACTTATATGAATGTACGTCTTTAATTAATAACGTCATATCAGCCATTAGAAAAAAATCCGATTACAGCTGATAGTTTGAAATAAATATGTCATCAGACCTTTAACATATTATGCAGTATATATACCTCGTAAAAAATTGTCACCACAATTCATTTTTTGATGTATTTTTTTAATGTATTATTATTTTAATCAGTTTTTGAATATGTAAAAAAACTACAGATCAAAATATAGGAACTTCTTAAAAAAAAAAAAAAATTCTTCATTATTCGTTAGTAGTCTTATACTTATTTTCTCTTCGGAACTTCTTCTATAAAAGACATTTGGACTTAATTTTTGATATTTCATATTCATTATATTCTACGCCTCTTAAGACCAAAATTAACCCTCCAGAGACGAGAGCTTTTTTCCGATAAAAAAAATATTTTCTAAGCCATATTGAGGTCACGGATAACTTTTATTTCTATCGAAAATTAAAAAAAAAAAACGCAAAGTCGTTGTATAGAAACCCCGCATGACTATATGGTCATACTCATCCTTTTATTACCGTGTAATGTTGAGTACGGACAGTAGTAAGGACAAAAGTGACCGTATGGGCTTGCAAACATTCGGGGTTGAAATATAGCTAAACGTGATTTTTTTTTAAATATTTACAATTTGACCTCTTTAGATCAACATAATTTCAAAACAAATGTATTAGCAAAATAACTGTAAATAATTTTATGTTTTTATAAAAAAATATCCAACAGAAATACTCTTTAAAATAATGAAAATATATTTTATATAATTTTTCACCTGCTCAAAAATAAATAACAGATTCCTGAGAAATCCTGATTTTCAGCTCTTCTGAAAAGTGAAGAAAAATGAAAGGATACAAATTAAATGGTCAGAATAAAAATATATACGGTCAGAATATTTTGTAAAAAATTTGGTTACGTTAGGTTAGAGTTTTTTTTAAAATTTAATTAAAGTTGTGACTTTTTATTCTGACCGATACATTATGACCATTTAATATAAACTCTGTCCGGAAAATACGACTCAAAATGAAATACATTACATTTACCCTGATGGGTCGATATTATTTCCTCAGAGTTCGAGCATGTATCTTAAAATTTAATTTTATATGATTTAAACTGTAATGTAAGTCATCCTGGGTTAACATCACAGCTTAAATATTACTCATTAAAACTTTGTATCAAAGGTGATAATCGAATATATATATCGACATGGGGAAAGGAAAAAGGACGTAACCCACACATATCAAATTTTACAGTAGGCGCAAAAAACGTGCTTTGATTATTTTGGGCCATGTGGAAATTATGAATTATACACAACCTTGAAGTGCACGGATACTTCTAAACTGGTGTTTAATTGACATATTCTAATATTAATTAAAGAAAATGTCTAGGAAAAACCTTTATTTCAGTATTTTTTCTTATAGAAGGTCATCTTTTTCAAACATAAAAGCTAAATTTAGATACTAATTCGGCATTTGCAGCTTGCATCCTTTTGATAGAACGTGTGTCATGTTTGATAAATTATGATTCTCGAACAAAGCTTGTTTTGAAAAAACTGTGGGTTACGTCTTTTTTCCTTTACAGAGTCGATATGATTGTGTGATGTTTCCAGAAATTATTGATAATCATTAATATCAAATTTTGCTATAATTTTTTTACTTCCAATTATTTTCCGTTGGTCTGTAAAGTTAACTGATAGATATCATCATAAACTTTATTGTATATTTTATATTAACAAACATTTTCTTCATGTTATTCTCCTCAGTGTTCAGTTTTAGAAAAGGTGAGGCTTTTTCTAAGACTATTTAACACCACCTATGAAGAATAATATGTAACACCTACGTTATCGTTATTTTAAGCAGTTTTTAACATGAAAAAATCTATATATAGGTTGAGGAAACTTGGTTAACAAATGATACACTTTACTTTTAAATTAACGTATGTTCTATTTTTTAAAAACCACCTTGTAAAAAATCCCTAATCTAAAATAAACGTTTATTATAAAAAAATATTATTCTTAATTTATGCAATATAATTATGATATCATGAACGTAATTTTATGGTTATTTATAAAAAATTTGAATAGTTATAAATGCATAGAAATATGCCTTTAATTAGTAATTAATCGATAGTGTAAATGTATGTTTTAAGTGTAACTGGTTAACCTGATTAAAGGAAAATAGTCAGTACTCCGTTAAAAACAATTCGGTGTGTACTCTAAGATGAGTTTCAAAATTTAAAAACTGTACAGAAACACGGGTGTTGGGTTAAACGTTTAATAAAAACACGGCGACAAACATATCTTGTTTCATTCTAACCGTTTATAATCATACAAATATTATCTCATTCGTGCACGCACTATAGATAGGAAATGACGATATTTGAATCAATTTATAGCATAATAACAAAGGTATACTATACATAGGTGTGGCTGAACTTTTCAAGTTCTTTAGTGTTAAGATATTTCCAAAAAAGGCATGAATTTTTTGCATTTGAGCTGTTTCTTAGAAAATTATAGCATAGCAACGTCATGAATATCTATTTTTATTTCAAGTCTAAATCTATTTGTTTACCTACTTTAAACAGTTCATGTTCGCATATACAACAAAGATAACGCCCTCGTAAAGTTGCGATAAGTATAACAATAGATAGACATAATAGTTAGTATAAATGTTATTGTGATGACGTTGAGGTAAAATAAATTGTCACTTTGCAACAGCCGTTTCTTTAAACAAGCGTTGTGGCCAAAACTTTGACAGACACTTTAAAAATTTGAAGTATTCAGTAGAGTATTTTATTATATTATTTATACATTAGTCATTTTTTTAAAAATGTAAATGTTTAATTGAGTTAAAATTAACGTGGTAGGCCTGCATTGTTTACCATAAAAGCTATCTAAACCGTCAAACACAAAAGTTGAGTCGTTGGCTGGATACCGGAAAAGCTTTTAAATATATTGATTGAATTGCCATTTACTTCGTAGAAATCTATTGTAATACGGTAAAAATACCAAAATATTTAGTTTTACATTTTTTTTTTAAATCAGTTCATAGTTATTTTGGCTTATGACATCGCCAGAACTATCTACTATGGCTAAGCCGAAATAGCTAAAAACTGTTTTTTTTTTTTTTGTAAAACAAATACCTTGATACTTTTTACCGTATTACCTTCAAATATGTTTCATAATTCTCTTAATTAAAACATTATATACATTTTCTCTGGTCTCCGTTTGAATTCAGATTATGACAAAAAAACTGACATACCATATAAATAAAGCTCATTATGTTGATGCTGTTTCCTCTTTATGTCAATTTCACTGGCAAATTGATAAATAATATTACTAAATTAGTAATATACACTCTAGTTAAATTACTTTCGATTAAGCGGCTTGGTCTATGTTTTGTTGAAATAGCTCATTTCGATGAAAATTACAATTAGCTTGAGTGAGTGGGTTTTTTTTATTATTTTTTTAAAATGATGTGTACCTTAACAACATTTTTACCTTGTTTGTATATATTTTTAACGCATATACGAATAGCACATCTTAACTGAGTTGTAAAAAAGTGATAATTATTATTTGTCTCATCTTTTTGGTGAATCATTTTTTGAAACGTTTACAAAACTATAAAAAGATATTTCGAATATATGTAGAACTGTGAGAAGATTGTTTATATTTCTTTATTTCCGTGTGAAAACAAACGTCTGCTTGCCGAAAGAAAATTAATATTTTTTCTAGTTGTATTTCTGTGGAGTTATATAAGAGAGATATTCGAATATAATTAGTAAATCAGGTCAAAACATAAAAAAATACTTATAGTTCGATGGAACTAGTTCATCGTTATGAAGACTGTAATTAATACAACAGTAAGTTTAAACATATAAGTATAAAATTGCATTTTTTAAATACTTTTATTTTAGCAATAAATTTCCCCTGGTTATCAAAATTTCTTTATAAAGCAATTTTGCTTGTCATGGAAAGAGAGTTTGGTAATCTCGAATCATCGATAATGTTTTAAGAATCACATTTTGTAACGGTAAATATGTTACGTTAAAGTTTTGACCTTTGTTCCATTGACTGTCGTTTTCAACAGTGACTCAACATAAAGCCTTACCTAATAATATAGTTTCATTCACAAAATAAGACATACGACAAATAATACCATTTGACATTAATATAACTTTTTTTTATTAAATGATGTAAAACAAAACAAACAGTAAAATTTACTTTAAATTTCAAATACATTTCATATAGATTGGAAAAAAGCCTAATATGTATTTGAAGAAAAACTCTAGATCGGTTATGAAATATACTAAAAATTATGAACTCTCAACTAAAATGCTATTGTTAAATTTGATTTTGACAGTTGAGATGGAAAACTTTAGAGAAAATCATTGACCAAACATTAACTGGAAAAAAAATGATTTCAACCAATAAACTTTGAATATTTTTTATTCATACTTCGAATCTGAAAAATCAAGAATAACTTGGAAATACTTCTAAAATCAAGAAGATTTTGATAGCCTGAATTAACAATGGTCAACCTATCAGGTTTGAGAGACTTAATAAGACAATAAAATATCATGAAATTGATAGTTTTTGTTGGGTTTGAAATCAAAACAAAATTTATTATATTATTACTTTCATCGACAGTCGTAATCATTAACAATTTTCCTCATAAAAAGTATACCACTATTATTTTGTTATTGCATTACATACTGGGTTTTTTGTTATTATGAATGCAGTAATTTTGCAGACTTTTTCCATGTTTTTTCAATGATGATATCTCTGATATCATATAGAATAACTACACAGTCAAATGAATTTCTAATTTCAAAACGATTTGAAATAAACTGCTCATCTCGGAAATATCCAAATCCACACCCACAATATGATTGTCGCTTAAAATACTTCTTCGAATTTGTTTCTACGTATGGAAATAAATGATCCCGAACCTATTTTAGATATGTTGATTCATCTGTACAAGTTCATTACCATTGTATTATTTTTTTTACCCAAAAGTAAATTACTATATTTTTTTTAAATTTCCACCTGATTTGATTAAAAAAATTAACTATTTTCAGTGTTGTATAAGAAGCTTTCGACTTTAAGCTTGGGCTTAGTTGGTTAAAAAATTGACTTAGGAAACGCGGTTACCTAGCCTCTCGTCCTTTCTTCCTCACATCTCGCATGTTTTCGTTTGTTTTTTATAGATTTTTAAACATTCATACATGCCAGTGATTACAAGTTATTGCATTGTACCATAATAAATCTATTTTAGTTGAAAATGTAGGTTAAAAAAATGTATTTTATACAAAGCCCACTTAAGTGACTCTAAAATGTTGAAGAACTTCACAAAGTTATATTTAACAAATAAAAAAAAGTCAGAAACACACTTTTTTATTTAAATATAAAACCGCAACATAAAAAAAGTCGTTTAGATTCAAAGTTCATTTAAAATAAAAATAAAAATCTGGAATTTGGCAATTTCTTTTATAAACAACTAGTGCAATATAGGAAAAAAACTAGAATTTAGTCACTAACTTTTGATGGAAATATCGAGAGAAGAATAATTTTGATATTAGAGATTGCTATATATGTATTCTGTACGAAATAATTCATTTTTTTTTAAATTTCAATATCCAATATGCTTTGAAGAATTTTTTTGAATAAAATAATACCTTCCAAATGAAGTAGGTTAACATTTTTTTAAAATAAATTTTATACTAGGGAATAATTTCAGTCGTTGTAATATTAGCCATGACATATAATACAATAATAAAAGGAAAGTATTCAATATTTAGTAAAAACAAATATCCGCTTAAAATTCATGCCAAATCTGTCATTGGTTACTGTGAATTTATTATTCACTGTTCAAATAAAATACCTTTGATGCATTTTAATATGTCACGAATGACGTAGGTTTCTAATGCACACAGATACGTTAGATGTGATTTTTTCAAAGACTTCCAGAGAAGTCTTAAATCAATACATCACACAATGCAAAATATTCATATTGTGAGTAATACGGGAAATTTTAAAACCTTTAAGCAAAGACACAATCTGTGTTTGATCTGTCTGGATTGTTGTGGTTGAAATCAATAATTATTCATTACTATTATAAAAGCAGGTACCTGATGCTTATGAACGCATCTTATTTTCGTATAAAACGATGTGTCATCTGCTATGCTATATAAGCTAGATTCATAAGCTTTTAAAAACCATGTTGAGCTTTTCAAGTAACAAAAGGCGCCTTAAGGCATATTTAACAAATTTAAGATGTTTAAAATAAATTAATATATATATATATTTAAAATCATTTTTACATATTTTAAATTATTGACTTAATTAATCTTCCAACATATAAAGTTTTTATTACATTTTTGATTCCAAGAGCCAAACAAAGTTTTTAATTTGTATGCTAAACAAAAAAGTTTAGAGTACTGATATCTTAACACAATTTAAAATATTTTTGCTTTCATTGTGTAAAAGAAGTTTATTTTTTATAAAAAATTCAGCTACGAAGCTAAAATTGTAAGGCAGCAAAACACTTTTATGTTTTAATAATACATTGTCAAATAACTGTATTACCGTCAACTGTATTAACGATGATCAACTAATTTATTAAAATAAAAATAAAACGGTTCGACTCAAATTATACATAAAAAATAAAAATGCCTTTACGAAAATTATTTTCTTCTAAACAAGCCTTAAAACGAAGGGTAGCTATTTCTTATTCATTCTCAAACCTCCGACGAAGAAATCTTTAATGACTCCAGTGTTCTATCAACAAACCATTGCTCTTTTAGAAAATGTATATTAATATTTAAAATATTTGTTTTATATAAACTGGAATCAAATATATTCATTCTGCTTACATTGCAGCAGGATCTGATAATAAAATGCAGTCATTAAATGATATCGACACGATGTGTTTTATATGATTGATGCGTTATTAGAATTGTATCTGTATAAATAATAAGGAAATGTCAATAGTTGAAGAGAAAGTAGCCCCTCATATTATATGAAGCCTCAATTTCCACATAAAATATGTTAAAATTAACATTATCTTAAATTAAACGATATACAATATTATTATAATGTAGGCTTACGTATGAATATTCGATACACTTTGAAGCACGCGTGTGAGAAGTGGGCGTAAATCTAGTGACGGAATTAAGTTGTTACATATCATTTCGGTTACATTTTGTTTTGTACGATGATTGATTAAATGACATTTTTTCATACAGATTGGCCGTCATCAGGCTTGAAAATCCGGATTATCTTGTGAATTTAACACTGCAGTGGGCTGCATATGACGTAAATACGTAATTAAGAAGAGGTTGTTTATGTTTATTGTACCACAACATTGATTTTAATATACACTTACTAGAAACAGAACGAGAATTTAGATAATTAATTACTTATAACAGTGGGGTAAAGTATTAATATACCAATTTACATAACGCTTTACTCTAGCATAGATTAAATAGCTTATAACACATATTTATATTTTCAAAACGTTTATAGGGGGGGTAATAATATGATTTCATCAAAGTATTGAAAAAGATTTGCTTTTAGGCAAAAGCTTAAGGCTATATTTATTATTGGAGTAATAAATATGATAATGTCTTTAGAATTTTCGAAAACCGTGTCCGCTTCTTATTGGGAACATTTATTTACTTTGAAAGCTTTTCTTAACATAAATTGGGAATATTGCATATTGAATATTTGTGTTGCTTAACTTCACTTTTTTCTAGAGTTAAGTAACAAAAAATAGGCAAAAAAACGTGTGGCTAGCTAATTGCTTTTGTAACGGTAATTAAGACCTACGAAAACATATTATATGGTTCAAATTGTCCGTTCTGGGAATTCTTCCCATTGACACCGTAAGTAAAGACAATAAAGATGCACATAAGTATTTTGTACCTACGTATTGATTATAAAATGTGTTTTGTTACCTCAGTAATGGACAAGAGCAATTTATCTGTAAGAATCATCAAAATTACAATAAAACTTGTTTCTTATTTCTAATAAAATGTATGCTTTAAATATTTAACGCAGAATAGACTTATAAATATTCATTGAAATATATTAACTTTAATAAATTTTAGAAATCACATGATTATATATAGGAAATTTTAACCTATAATACGTTATAAAACTAGATTTAATCGATAGGCGCCATACTTAAAAGCTACTTTTCAATCAATATTACAATAATTTTAACGTTTATAAAATATTATCGCATCATTTAGTTAATGATAATGTCAAATTTACTGGTGGAATTCACAATAATAAAATTCCCCACAGTAATTCATTTTTTTGTTAGAAAATCGCATTTACAGAGTAGTAACATTACTATTTTAAGATGTGATTAAGTTGAAGTAATAACAATATAATCAAAAATATATTTGTCGAATATTCTAATAATATGGGACGGTCCACAAATTATAACACTTTATAATTGTGTCTCTGTATAAATAAAATCGCAAAATTTTAATTGATCAACTTTGATATGTTTTTTTTTTATTGAAAACATATTATACATTTTCTTATATTAGTAAATTGATTGTAATAATTACGAAAACATCGTTTTCTGTTTCAAATCAAGCTATAAAAAAACTCTTAATTATAGCTAAGCTATATAA
This sequence comes from Himalopsyche tibetana, assembly GCA_030503985.1. NCBI lineage: Eukaryota > Metazoa > Arthropoda > Insecta > Trichoptera > Rhyacophilidae > Himalopsyche > Himalopsyche tibetana. The sequence continues at coordinate 13,342,172 of JAPJYX010000024.1, forward strand.
CTAAGCTATTTGCTGGCCAGGGAAGGGATTTAATTCTAATTGTTTCTTTGTAATCTGAAACCTAATGATTGAGTTAATTGATTTGTATAAAAAAATATTTATACATGCAATGCCGATCTTTTAATATGTTAGTTAGTCGAGTTAACTTAAAATGAGTAATAAATTAGATCATCTATTGATACGATACAAACGTTTCGTCAGAAATTATCAATATTTTGGCGCCTCAATTATTTAAGATACTGACAATTTCATACAAGAAATTAAATATCAGCTAATCAAATATCAAGTGACTTTATCTGCCAAGCTGATTACCTCTGGTGTAATAAATAAGTATGCCAAGTTTTTGCAATTCTCTAATATGATAATATGACTCACGAATAGCTATTGCTTTTTTGATTATTCACGAGAGACGAGACCGACAGATTTTATTGATATGTAGTGGACACATTGGTTGCTACGTGAAGTGAAATGGCAAATTGATTTTTGACCACATTTTGACACCTAGCTTAAGTGGGCTTTATTGAACCTGTCCGTTATTTATTATTAATCTTTGCTTTTAATGGAAACGTAAAATGGTATTTAGTAATTCAATGCTGGTGATAAAAAAAACAATAATAATATTTAAAAATGTCTGCTATAAATTAGTCACTTTAAGGGTGTTCACTGTCAATACTTGGTGTAAACAAAAATAAAAATTCATGTTCTACAAATTACCAATTTTATTTAATAAGATCAGGACCAGCTTAGCTCATGACGAGCGTTATCAACTGATAAGAGAATATAAGATTATAGTTTTATTTATATAAATCAAAATGAAATGAATACGCAATACGGTGTAATAAGCAATTGGTTTTGATTTTTTTATAGTAGAGTATGATTACTTTTAAGGTGTTCACTATCAATACTTGGTGGAAAGGCATTATAATAAAAATAATAAAAGATTTTTAGTACTTTTTCCACATAAAAAAATCCCACAAAAATTAAATTTCATAAATAAAATTTCCACATAAAATTTTATGTGTAAAAAGTACTAAAAATCTTTTATTATTTTTATTAGAGTATGATTAATTCTTTTTACTTCCAAAATAAAAAAAAAAGCAGCAATTGATATGGCTTGGACACATGCTGCGGATGCCTCAAGGAAAACTGAACCCTGCCTCTTCTACCAACCATATGGATCCCGGCGTCGTTGAAAGCCACTGATGACTATCCACAGGATGTACTCAGCGGTGCTACGAGACGCTGGAATGACCTGGGAGGAAGCAAAAAGACTAGCGGGGGATAGGAGAATCTTGAAGAAACTATGTGGTAACCATATGCTCCGCATAGGGAGCAGATATGGAAAAAATATGATATTATTATTCATTGGTATAAAATATTTATTGATGCTTTTCAATGCTGATTGTTCACAAGACATTACTAATTTCATTTTGATTTAGGTATATAAATTATACTGTAACACTGTATTTATTCTCTTATCAGTTGATAATGATGGTCATGATCGAAACTGGTCCTGATTTTATTAAATAACATTGGGAATTTACAAATGATGAATTTACATTTTTTTTATTTTTCGAGTGGTTGATTTAACAAAAATTATAATTTACGTAATGTGTGCTCTTGTTGATGTACACAATACAGAATTTGACGTAAGAACATAACAATACAAATATTGGGTGTCTTATGAAAAAGTAACATAATCAACAAATCGTTCATGAACCATCAGTCAATTACAATAGGTATCTAATTGCAACTCGATTACATATCGTTGTTTACTATGCAACAGAGCGTTGCGGAGAACGAAGAGAAAAAGGTTTTTTTTCAAATTCGCGAATGAAACACAATTTAATTGTCGTTTCAAACTGCCAGCAAAAAGGTTAATTAAAACAAATACCCATCATTATATGAACGCAAATTTCCGAAAAACAGATTTTACTTAGAATGACATTTAACATTAATTATAGTAAAACTGTCGATTATGCGGTATTTGCTGTCCAATACGTTAGTATAGTTGTATACAATACTATAATTATCATACAATCGTGTTAAGGAAATATTATGAAATATGCTAAAATTAAGATTCTTTCGCAAAACTAACTTATTAGTCTATTCATTTTAGATATATTTAAACATTTTTTAGCGTTCCGTTACTATGTATTTCCACTTTATAATTTATTTTGTCCGTGAGCTTAATAAAAGCAAAAAACTATACAAAGCAACAGCACATTTCTGGTAGAAATTTATAATGTAGAAATATATTTTGAAGGTCCCAGTTAAGGTTTCTTTTAAATCCATGTCCGCTCCTAATATAGAGCATATGGCTTCCTAGTAGAGATATTTCAACAGAAAAATTTCTACGAGAACGGTTTGTTATTTGGTAAGAGAGTAGAATAGATAGAAGGATATGGCTAGGACAGGATTATTAGTTAACTAATCGCTCTCGCTACGCCCGGGATTACGCTATAGAAGTATCGGAAAGATGGAAAGGAAATTTTAGACATCACAGACACCCATGTCTTTGAACAGAAATCGATCGAAAAATACTGTTCATACTCGCCATGAACCAGTAAGAAGCTAACAACGCTAACCGCTGAGCCATTGGTCCTGATAGGAAATTATTAGTCATGTGAATTCTTCAATTAATATTGACAACAATTCGTAAATTACACAAATTTTTATGTTGTAATAATTATGGTTTTTCGCCATATCTTAAATTCCTTAATCAACGATAAAAAATAACAAGTTAGTAGGTTATTTTACTATCTTGGCGCGACCAAAAAATTGCACATCATATTACTGTCACGATGATTAATATTGCTTTATCATTCGAAAAATATTTATCGTCCCTCGTGTTCTCGACGTCAAAGGTTCGAATCTCCTTACTTTAAGTTGAAGTTATAGCATGCGTTATGATGCTCCATAACAAAGTCAATTGCTTTGTTATAATAACGGAAGGAGTTTAAGAAGTTATAAAATTTAAAAAATAAACTATCGAACTTCAACATTAGGTCATCGAAAATCGAATTAACTGTTATGGATAATATTTTTTTAACGAAACACTGTTTAAATGTTTGGTTCAACTTTTATTTCCATATCTCATAATTGTACACTTTTATATAAATCACTAATCTTATAATCGAATAATAGCAACGTGAGTTTCAAGGCGTCTCTACTGGATCGATGACCGGTCTATTTGAACTCTTGAATTGAACTGAATGGGAAGAGAGTAGGATATCGGTTTTGGGCGTTGAAAGGTTATTGTTGCAATTATAGTATGTCATAGAGTATTAACATAGTACTGTATGACAAGATGTCGAGTATACATAACATAAAAATGTTAAAAAAAACCGCCACATATTCATATGAAATAAAATTGTTCGAACTGAATTGAAATAATTTAAATCTGCCAAGAGAAGTATCAATATTGCCAGGTTCAAAAATTAATTAACTTTCAAATTGTGTATTTTACGAAACCGTAGTATCTATGTTTATGAAAAACACACGCCATATTTTTTAATGACGGCATTTTATGTATGTAAGATATAGAAATGTTATAATACGGATATTGATAACTTATCTAACATTGCCGTATATTTTGCTCTTATTTATCTTATTTTTATAATACCCACAATGAAAAATAACAAAACAGGAATTTTGAAACGGATATTTTTTAAATGTAATTATAAAAATCTCTTTTTGATATTTCGGGCTTACAAGTAGTTAAAAATAGAGTGATTCTATTTTTCGATCATAAATATCGCCTAAAATTATTCTATTTCCATATTTATAAACATATAACACGTTTTTATTTGTGAAGAGCACGTGTTTAGCAGATAAAAGATTTCGGCTTGATAAAGATATTCATATTTTTTTATTTAAAATAAATTTACAATATCTATTCAAAGATACGGGTTGAGTGGGCTCAAAGAGATGATATTTTTTATGTAAACTGGTTTGACAAATAAAAACCGACAAGGACGCTATAAAAAAAATCGCTGCATGACTAATAATTCACAAGTCTGGTGAAATACTTTTGATTGCTTTATCAAATTAATTGACGAATCTTCTTGTTGTCAAGTGAAAAATAATATTGTTATGAAATGTTTATTTATCTTCCACATTATTGATTTTTTATTAAACAAATTGATACATATTTACATCACATTATGTATTGTATTGCGTCATACTTTTCAAAATAAAATACTCTAGTATCGTCTAATAAAATAACTTCTGAAACATATTTACATTTAACATCCCGCGTGCATAGCAATATCATTTTGGATGCTCTGAAATACTCAACACATGATTGTGTTGAGTATTGCAAAGCGTTTAAAATAAGTGTTATGCAAGCTGGAATAACATCACATGTGTTAATAACCGTGACCGGTAAAATTGGTATGAACAATGCCATTATGCGCATATCGTTCTGTCTGTGTGGTAAGATAACAGTTTTATGAGAGAATGTAATTTAAATTTAGCATAATTTTTAGCAAAAAAATAGCATGATTTCATTGTGCATAACGTGAACGTTTATTTAAATTAACAAAACTACTTATCGATTCAAATTTCATTTTTTTAAATTTTAGTCGAGTATTTACGCGAAAGACTAATGTTTTTGTTTTTTTTATCCATGTGCGCTTCCAATGTGGAGCATATGACTTTCTATGAATTTCTCAACAATTTTTTTGTACAATAACTCCTTGCTAAACAGCTTTTTAACCGAAGAGATTAGAGATAAAAAGGTTATACTCAATGCCATACCAAAAAACTGTTATACGAAAAACAGCCAACTTGTTACATATTTTGATATTTTAAATGACTCGAATGGACACTGGAAGAAAAAATATTAACATAATAAGCCCAATTAATAATTCCCAATTCTTCGAATATTAAGTTGATCATATCTAGTCAGGTCTTATTATAATAATAGGAAACCTTTTGATCGCTATGTGAATTTTTATGCTAAATATATCAATAAAATAAAATCTTTCAGTTCTGATATTACATTTTTTATATCATATATTTATATATGAGCTCCGAGAAGTGCAGTGGTAGCAAAATGGTAAAACTTTTCTATTAAACTTTTAGGTACAATGACATCTTTACTTGGTGTTTTGGTGGATTTCATTATTATTTTACGGAAAAAACAGTATTGCAGTGTGTATTAACTAAGCTCACTACACTTTTAGGATACTTTAAGACATGAAAAATATTATAACGCGTTTAAATTACTTCAGTCACTTAGTCACTTCAACTCTCAGGGCTTCGTAAAGTATTGTGCGTTTTTATTATACTTTTCTTAGTTTCGGTCTCTTATTTTACGCCAAATTTATAAACGCAGATATTTTTAACTCTACCCAGTGCCGGCGCGAGGTTATTTGGCACCATATCGACTGTGGAAAGGAAAAAGGACGTAACCCTCAATTTTCCAAAACAGATTTTTTTCGATAATCACAATGTATACAACTTGACACACATTCAATCAAAAGGATGGAAGCTGAAAGTGCTTTGTTTTTAGCTAAAATTTAGCTTTAAGGTTTGAAAAAGATGACATTGTAAAAAATAAAATCATTGAAATAAAGGTTTTTCCGAGACAATTTCTTTAATTAATATTAGATCATGTCAATTAAACACCAGTTTAGAAGTATCCGTGCACTTCAAGGTTGTGTATAATTCATAATTTGCATATGTCACAAAATCATCAAAACACGTTTTTAGCGCCTCCTGTAAAATTTTATATGTGTGGGTTACGTCCTTTTTCCTTTCCACAGTCGAAATATAACGGATATTGGCGTACCCCCCCCCCCCATTTTTTTAGAAATAGTGAAAAAAAAATCCTGTTCATTAAAAATACTTTTTTATGTACATACATGTCCGCTCCCAATGTGGGGCGTATGGCCTCCTTATGCAGGTATCTCTACAGAAGTTTTTCTACGTGAACTATTTGTTACTCAGTCGCTCAAACTCTCTTTTTAAAATCACATAGAATACTTTTATTTATTATTATTAGGGTATATTAGGGTCGAGTGGTCAACGTCGTTGGCTACCGCTACGGAGGTCACGGGTTCGAATCCCAGTACGGGCAGTTTTATAAATTGATTTTTCAATCGATTTATGAATTTCTGTTCAAAGGCATGGATGTATGTGATGTCTAGAATTCCCCCTTCCACCCATCCAATCCTATGAACGGGGTGTATCGCGAACGATTAGCTAACCACTAGTCCTGTCCTAGCCCTTTGCTTCTATTCCTTGGTTGTCGAGGTTGAGCAACTGAGTAATAAGCAGTTCTCGTAGAAACAGTTCTGTTGAGATAGACTCCATTAGGAGTCCATATGCTCCACATTGGGAGCGGACATGGTAAAAAAACTATATAAAAATAATTTTAATACTCCATTTATGCGCTCCCTATTGGTTTGCGCCCTAGGCGGCTGCCTTGACTCTACCAATAGCTGGCTCTATCATCTTGAAGCTAACGCATGCATCAGTTCAGACACGAATACGTCACGGACAATTCCAGAAATCCGATTGTCACACACCTCTAACTTCAAATATGACGTACCGAATATACATATCATGGTGTATGTTTTCCTGTCTTGTGAAGTTGTCTTGTATTTTGCTTATTGATATTTCACACATTATCGTGATTCTAAGTATTTTTTCTACGTCTCTTATAAATGTTTATTATTACGAATTTATAGGTGCCTATTTTTAAAAAAGAAACGAAGTGAATGATGATTCAAAAGCACCGTCGATGGCACAGGGGAACAATCGTATCTATTTTCGTCGACGTAATAGTCTTATCGAATACGTGGGTAGCGCCAGGTGACACGCTTTTGAATTGCCTACATGATAATAGTGGCGTTACAATATCAATGATGATGCAATTAAAATTAATATTGAATAATTAGAAAAAAAATCTAAATACCAGCTGTACATTTTATAGTATACCAACATATACGAGTACATATCGACTGTGGAAAGGAAAAAGGACGTATCCACACATATCAAATTTTACAGGAGGTGCCAAAAACGTGCTTTGATGATTTTGTGACATATGCAAATTATGAAATATACACAACCTTGAAGTGCACGGATACTTCTAAACTGATGTTTAATCGACATAAACTTATATTTATTAAAGAAATTGTCTCGGAAAAACCTTTATTTCAGTGTTTTTTCTTGGTTTTAATTTTTTACAAGGTCATCTTTTTCAAACTTAAAAGCTAAATTTAGATACTTATTTGGCATTTTAAGCTTCCGTCCTTTTTTTAAGAATGTGTGTCAAGTATACATTGTGATTATCGAAAAAAAACTGTTTTTTAAAATTGAGGGTTACGTCCTTTTTCCTTTCCACAGTCGATATACATATATATTGTATGTCTTGGAAATTACTATAATAAAATTAATTTTACTATTTTTACCGTATTGTGTTGCAAGTTAATGTAAATTATCTCCTTCTTGTTCTTTGACCATATTTGCTCCCTATGTGGAGCATATGGCCGCCACGCGGCCCCTTCATGTTTCTCTGTCTCTCGCCAATTGCTTCCTTCTATGACATGCCAGTCTCATAGAAGGAAGTTCAGCCGTGTACATCTGAGTAAATTTTACAAATCATTTAATTCATATGGCAAAAAATCAATAAATATTTTTAGATAATATTCTAATAAAAAAATTATTATGATATCTGGCAACCTAAGACCAATAATTTGGAATCAGATGGTTTTTTTCTGAAATTCTTTTGAGAACCTCATCTATAGAAACGTCTGAAATCATAATCAAAACTACATACGTCAGATTTCTTAAATCAAATAAACGAAATATTTGAGTGTTCTGGAAACAAAGATTATACATTTTATATATTAATTGGATTTCAAAATTTATTTTCTTACATGTTATAGTGAGTCTTAAATACGATCGCCTCATCAATCGGTATCCTGGGATTGAAAGCCCTAGTTTCAATGTCTATATTATAAAGGAGCTTTTTTATTAGTCGTTCGATAATTCTATATGCATATTTTTTTTATTTTCTTTCTAGTACACCATGAATAGATGCTTATCAATCCACACGTTTAATATTTTTTCTTTTGAATTTTGATTTCTAAAAATTGTAATAAAAATATTTTTTTTCTTCGAAAATCACACCCATTTTAAAGTTTATCATGATGATTGTCTTTTAAATTAGTTGTACGAATGACAGCTATTATTGGCTATACATCAGTGGTTTCCAAACTTTATATTTGTATATATATCAAAAAAAAAAAATCTTCGCGCCTCCCCACCATTTTTTATATTATACTAAGTGTTTGTGTTTTAATTGTGTTAATTGAAGTGCATGTTTTCTTTTTCCGTCTAGTTTTGATTTTTACGTTTGCTGTTGGTTGTCTATGGTACGACACACACGCTACCTACTGTATGTTAATTGTACTATATCCTTCGCGTAAGTGCAAGCATACGTTGTCAAAATGAACTGTATGGCAGACATATAAACATTGATTTTTATATATTGTACCTACTGTAAATTAATTTGTCTACGCATATAACCATTCCAGAAGTGCAAGCAAAAGTTTTATTACAATCGGATAAGCGGTGTGGCAGCGCATAGAGTACGAACAAACAAACATTCATTTTTATATTTTAGATATTGTAATATATGACACTTTGAAATTGCGAAAAAATGTAATGATACAAAAAACGAATTTGACAGAATAATATTGAGGTTTTAAAAGTTGTAGATCTTTATGTTAAAGTATGTTATATTTTATTTCATTTTTTTTCAACTCAAACTCATCATCTTGATTATCGACAAATTGATTCTGTATCTAAGATTTTTTTAAAAAATCACGAGATTTGATATATAATATTAATAGAACAACACTAAGTTATCCACGTGTTCAAGAAAAAGGGTCTTTGGTTGTTTCAATATTTATTTATTTATTGGTTAAAATTTAAAGTATAGTACATGTCATAAGAACTGACGCCAATTTGCCATGCACTTGACAAATATAATTAAAATAAAAAACAGTACATAATAGCTACATCAAAATCAACATACAAAATCAAGAAATAAAAAAGTAAAACCTAACTAACAGTTCACAAATACTGTCACTGAAAATTTCCACTTCTCTAGGCAATAAGTTGATCAGTGGAACAGCTCTTGGAACTGGCGACTCTTACGTAATACGGAACAAGTCCACCTAGGATGTTATAGATTTATGTATTCTTAACCCGTTGCACGCGTCACCAAATCGAGCATGCCCTGTACGTGGCTGCTTTTTTGCGGATTTTGTTATCGCGTTTTTGACTATAAATATAGGTTGTAATATTTTTTCAACTAATCAAATATGTTAATTGCCACCCAAAGTATTTTTTTCCATAATAAAATACAATATATTTATTGTATTTTCGGTTTAATTCAACAATAATCATTCTTCATACAATTGCGGCGTGACGTCGCCATATTGCAAAATACCGCCACGCGCGACCGACAACACTGCGCCACCACCATACCATATTTTTATAATATTAAATTCTCGGAACAATATCAATTTCACCCGCACTCGATCGTTTATTTACATTATCCAAAATCTTGCATTGGTGACATTAGTATGTTCACGGCGTGTTCCAGAAATAAATTATTTAAGCCTATATTGAATCTTTTTTTACTAATGCGGTAAAATATTTAGTAATATTTTCAACCAAGTTATACAATTTTAACACAATAGATAGCTCTTATATAGGGTTTGAAATTTCCATGACATCTATACGTGTCACGCGCGCTGAGGGCATGTTCGCTAAGACATGCATAGTGGTCATACGCGGTGAGAAGGCTAAATACTTTTCCCACTTAATAATTCAAATTTTAACTTATTGCACTTTGGAACTAGTTACTAAGGTATCGATATATCTTATTCACTGTGAATCTCAGTCCAAAAAGTAAACACAAATTTACGTTTAATTTTTATGTTTACCCACGTATATACGCACGCATCATTTACCAGACACATAGATGAATTGCTAAAAGCATCGAATTGCACCTTATCTTTGTATTGACACACCAGTTAACTTATAAATAGCAAACTCTGGACTGATTATCAGTCAATTCGTTGAATTAACAAAAAAAAAATACTTTTACACGTATGCGATAATCCGCACGTGTAGAGATACCACGTTTAAAGATCTTCTTACGTCAAATACTAGGAAATTATATTAAAAATCGAGTAGTCTTTGAACCGTTAATGTTATCAATATATCCGTTTAACATAGATGTTGTTATAAAGATATTTATTATGTCTGATACACTACCTCCGTCATCAATGTGTAAAGTGTAATTTATGCCCATTTAAGGTATGAATCACTCCTCCGTTTAATCTTTAAATTATTGAATGATTTGATTTGATTTGGTTCATTCATAATAACGTAAAGGAAATGAAATTGCAATATTTTAGAGTGCTCCGATAAGACATTTTCTTCCGTTAAGTAAGCGATGCAATATGAATTGTTTTAATTTCATCATCTTTCTGATATATATGAGGAGCAAACATTCAAAAAGTGTTTTGTCACAATTTTTGAAAAATGGCGTTTTATATCAATTCTGATAGCCCATAATAAAACCTATGAATGGAAATCAAAATAAGTGTTCAAAAGGGTTTTTTTTTCATATTAAAATGAAATCATAAAGTTGACACATTCATACAAACCGTCACTTTTGCAACACTTAAATCATCATTTTCCAAGCTTTGTATTTGTGTGACAAAACACTATTTGAATGTTTGCTCCTCATATAGGTACCAAAATAAAAATGAACGCTGTTATTTTTTTTACATTATTTAAACAGAACGTTATTAATTGCAAATAATGTTAAAATTAAGGGTCAAGAAAATGCCGATAATATTCATTTTTTTTTCTTTTTTTTTAGAATAGTAGTGAAGAAGCAATGAAAACATCTTTCTCCATATTTATTGACTACCAACAAACGCCTTTTTTAGGAAATTCGCCCTTCATTATTTTTATTGGGCTGTCTCCATCTTTTTCTATGACTTCCCTTTTTTACATATGTAATTGTTCTGTAATTATAGTTGATTTAGCGTTAATTTTATTATCTAAAACACATTGTATTGAATAAATTACAGTTAAATATTTAAGTGGTATGAACTTATGATTTTTATGATTACAAGTGAGCTAATGTGAACATATAAAACATAATGTTTTAAGAATATTTAAACATTTTTATAAATGCATTCATTGACAATTTACAAATAGTTTTGAGTATAACATGCGAACAAAAGTGTTCTCATATTCGCCAGCTGAATAAAAATGTAATATTAAAAAACTTAGTTTTCCTCGTCATGATTGAGTTGAACAATATGGAAAATACCTTTGTGACAATCTCACATTTATTCTGCTAAGGCCGGATTTGCGGTAGTAGAATGTTATTGTTTTTTTACAAATATTTTATTGTTCGTGATAAGGAAATTTTGCACCGGCTCTTGGGTGAGATAGGTAAGACGGGATTGCCCGACCGGCATGGCTAAATACGTTGATTATCCGTGGGTAATTACCTGTTTGTTGGATGAAGTAATCTATATTTTATTTAATCTTTTTTGTTTTTTAACGGAAAATTTTAGTGACAGAATCATTTTACCGAAACGCTTATGATATCGACAGTATACCTTCGTTTATCATTAAAATAATTTAATTAATATTTCATACAATGGTTTGATAATTATATAAATAAAAATGTATTCTATATTTATTTTATCTTGCTTATCTACCAATATTGACATAAGAAAACTTTGTGGAGCCGGCAAAGCGGTTATAGAGTTTTTTGCTTAGTTTATTTCTCGGGTGGTTAAGATTACAAACCATGTATTGATTTCCTTCTATATACTCTTTCAATAAAGAAGCTAAATGCTTAAAAAATAAATAAGCTAAAACTACTATCAAGTACTTATTGTAAACTTAAATATACATTATCATTTTTTTTTTTTTTTTACTTTAAACCATGTCCGCTCCCAATGTGGAGCATATGGACTCCTAATGTAGTTTATCTCAACAGAAGTGTTTCTACGAGAACTGCTTGTTAATCAGTTGCTCAACCTCTCTTTTTCCAAAGAGAGTAGGTATAGAAGGAAAGGGCTAGGACAGGACTAGTGGTAAGCTAATCGCTCTCGATACGCCCCATTCATAGGATAGGATGGATGATAAGGGGAATTCAAGGCATCACATACATCCATGCCTTTGAACAGAAATTCATAAATCGATTGAAAAATCTATTTATAAAACTGTCCGACCACACAGGCGGCTAACATTATCATTACGCATAAGTTTTCTATTCGTGTAACAATTAAATTTATATATATTTTTGACACTGATGCTTGTATATAATAATTGAAACGTTCTACACTAACAATACAAGAGAAATTATCTGTTTCCTACCATGCTATTTGCATTGACTGCATTCAAACTCCCAATCTCTAGTATGTATGTGACATTTTTAACTTTTTTAAACATTGAAAGAATAATATAATTATTTCGGTATAATTAATCAACCGTCAAAGTTTTTCAAAGTCAATCGTTGACATACTAATAATATATAAAATATTTCATTTGATTAATACTTAATCGACCTTGCGAAATACGTATTAACGCTTGAGAATTTTTTTAGAGAGTTTATAGATCAGTGGTTCTCAAAGTAGTTCGTGAAGAAGCCTCTGAAGAAGTCCGTGACAAATTAAAAGTCATTTGGGGGTGCGTGAACAACGTCAGGGGGTCCGCCAAAGAATACATATAACAAATATTCACTAAGCCAAAATGAACACATAAAAAAAATCAATTCCTCACTCATATTGTATCTCTGTTCTCTATAATCCTAGATAATTTTTATAAGCCCATATCATACAAAACATAACTTGACATTAACAATACTTTAAAATTATAAACGTCCTTGTGGTTTCAATAATTGATTCAGTGATTTATTTAAAGCAACAAAACGAGGAAGGCTATTGAACTAAAGTTCATTCATGATATTTTTTTACAAGTGGCCTTGATTTTTTTATAATGTAATATGTTCGTTATGTGAAATAGTTGAATAAGATTGCAAGATGTATTGGATTATTATGTTGCCATGCCAACAAATACATATTTTATTAAATGGTAATATTAACAAGTAACCTACGATTAGATTATAAAAACAATCAATAAACAAGTTACGTTTCTTAGATACCTACTTAACATTATTTTTGATGTGGTGGGTTTTATGACACAATTATAATGAAGAGAGAATTTGTTTTTAAATTTATACGCTTTGTAGAGGGGGCTTAACTTTACAAGCCCCCACGGGTTCTTAAAATTTAACAACAAAAATATATATTACTCCCATCCGAACATTGGTTTATTTCATCAGATAAGTGGTTTTAAAACTATAAATATTTCCAATCGATTCTTTAAAATTAAAATCATACAATTTATAAAAAAACTTGCTGTCTGTTTGTGAAATACAAATCTTTACTTGGAATAAATATTTTTATATTTAGTTTAATGCAGCCTTGTTTAAGATTAAGTCATATTTAATAAATATAAGAACTAAGTAAGTAATATGTTTATTGATTGAATTGACATTTACTTGGTAGAACTCCATTATAATACGGTAAAAAATAGCAAAGTATGTAGATCTTTATTTTTAAAAAATCTCAGTTGCTAGCTATTAAGGCGTATGCCTATATAGTTCTGATGAAGAGATAAACCGAAATAGCTGCTAACTAAAATTTAAATTTATGTAGAACTGAATACTTTACTATTTTTACCGTATTATAATTAGTAAGTCTTATCAGGGTGCTGGAATCCCATCAGTTGGAAGAGACATCCATAGCACCTGAGCAGCAAAAGTATTGTCGTATGTTTGTCTCAAGATAATCAATCCCTGGCGCATAAACAATTGAAAAATGAATTACACTAAGTTTGTTAATCAGTTATATAATATAATAATAACCTCAACTCTTTTTCAACTGCATATAATGTCACATTTTTTCATGCACACTATTTTTGTTTAATTAACAAAGCAATTTTTTTATCAAATAATATTATGTTTATTTCGAATAGGAAAACCCAAGTCCGCCAGAGCAAAAAACAGCATGTGTGTACATACTCTATCACACGACCGGCTGAAACTCTTCCGATGTGGTGTACGGAATAGGATGTCGATAACGCGATTTTAATTGAATAGGTGAAACTGTGTTTATGTTCGCTTGACGTCACAAACTAGCTGGTGTCACGTTATCAAACGCCGACGAACATTTTGACGTCACTTGATTCGCGAGAAATTGTCTTTTTATACAAATACAATGTATCGTGTTAGTAAAACCAAACAAGATAACAATACGTGTGAGTAAAAAGAATGCAGCTATACGTATAAGCGAGCGAGAGATACATATATGTTCTATAAATAGGTAATTTGCTTACGGGGACTTACCTAAACAGAAATAACTATTATGTTATCAAAAATTTTGACAAAGATGAGAAATATATTCATAAGTGTCAGGGTTATGTGATGAGTTTTACTGTTATATCTTGCACTAGCCTCGTGATGAAATGGTGCTCGATATCAGGTTGAGACACTCTAATCTTTTACAAGAGAATATCATAGTAAGTGGAGATTTGAAAATTCCTACCATCTGCGAGTTCGTTTTTGAAATCTCTCAAAAGATTCACTGCGAGGTAGGAAAATATTATAACTCAACGATTTTTCATCTTTATAACTATGACGAAACAATCTCCAAGAATCGATTTTTCGAAGAAAATATTATTTTTCTTCAACTTATAAACACGACCCTTAGCATCATGAAAATCACTCTTTTCAATTTACTTCCTTGTGTATTGTATGTGGGTGTGTATTTGTATGATTAAAGTATGTGGGTAGGTATATATAATATAATCTGCACATGAATGCATATGTTGTCCACGTGAACTGGCTTCACTGAGGATTGTTAACATCTGTAAAAATCACGCCCTTCCGTCAGCAGCGATATCAAAGGAATGCAAATGACCAAAACATTGGCGACGAAAAAGACTCAAAGAACTTTGACGCTGACGCGCCCTAGCACTTAAAGCCAGTGGCGGCTGGTCATTGTGGCATTGGATCAATGCACCCCTTTTATATGCAGGGGCGGTAATATATCATGAAATAATATTCAAACATAACATTTATATCATTCACTGATTTCAAATTCAATAAAATAAAATATTTTATTCTAAAATATTTATTATAGACAATAAATACATGAAGAATTTAAAATGAGTGAATGGTATAAATATTATGTTTGAATATTATTTCATGAAATATAACCGCCCCTGCATATACAAGGGGTGCATTGATCCAATACCACATTGACCGGCCGCCACTGCTTAAAGCTCCATAAATTTAATATCCAAAAAAAATATAGGAAGTTTTCACATGTATCCTTATTTGTCAAGTATAACAAACTGTATGCTTCCACACGAAATTTAAATATATTTTATGTTTGTTGTCTATGACCAGCTATTTCTAATTCATTATTTTATATTTGTCTTTCATCCAGATTCAAATACTATGTGTGTAAAGTTGTCACTTATTTTGTTTAATAGCGGCACATTTTAAACACCTACATATATATTATTAAAAACTGCCAAATATGAATTAGATTGCGTTTTTTTTGTTTTAAAATGTCTATACATCTCTTCTTTTTTCTGACTTTTGCGGTTCAATGCTTTCTATTCAAAAACATTGTGGTCGATTTAGTGTTATCAGAGGTTCAATGTTGGTTTTAAATTAAAAAAATGATTTAGAATTTTAGATTATAGTGTCTTACCACATAAATATTCAGTCAGTCTGTTTATATCGTGGAAGATATACTCGTAACACAAATTAAAAGTTGTTGCGATAAACATTTATCTTTTATTGCAATGAGAAAGCTGGATTTAAAAAAAAACAACGGTTATATTGTTTATACTTGAAATTAACCACCAATTTATATTTGAGTCAAAAGAAAACTCACACCGCTCATTTTATATTATTTTTTACAAGTGCGTTAAATTTAAAATTTATTACCCCCCGGGGAGTTTACAGTTTAATTTATCTTAAAAACAAAGTTATTTTCAGTATGATAGCACACTTAAAGAATTTAAAGAATTTTATCTCATTGCTATCAGCTTGATTTACTACGAATGCACAATGGATTACAGTAATAGACTATTTAGGTTATTAAATAATTATAAATTTGTACATTGATTTCCCTACTCTCTTTGGAAGAAGAGAGGTTGAGCAACTGAGTAACAAGCAGTTCTCGTAGAAACACTTCTGTTGAGATAAACTCCATTAGGAGTCCATATGCTCCACATTGGGAGCGGACATGGTATAAAAAAAAAAAAAAACATTGATTCAATGATGAATAATGAAACTACCCGATAAGATAAAAAAAGTCACACAAATCAATCGATGTCAATCGACATGAAAATTATTAAAATTCTATTACCTTTATCTATAAACAAGTATGTGTGATTCAACCAATAGGAATTTTCATTGACAAATATTAATTATTTTTTAAAAGTAGTCACTGTTTATTCTTGGTGTATATTTAAAAATAAGGCAATGTTTGTGCAGATTCCACATTATATATTCTAGATCATTTTTGCTCCACTAGAACATAATTAAATGATGAACTATAAAATGACGTAGAGGTAAATATATTTTTTTAGATCTATTTTCGCTTACAATATGAAACATATAGCCTTTCAATAAAGGTAGATCAACAAAAGCTTTTTTCAACGAGAACTGTTTTGCTAAAATTTTATTTTTCGATATGATGATATGGCCAAGACAGGAGTTATGGTTATACTTATCGCTTACTTACTTTATGGAAAGTAGGGATGAAAATTTTAATCATCAAAAAAACCCATGCATTTGAACAGAAATCGATAAATAAAAAAAAATCCGTTCGTATTGGGACTTGAACACGTGAGATCCGTCACGGAAGTTATGCCGTTGATATTTTCTAATAATATATATTTATGGTCCAATTTAAAGGGTTAGTAAAATCATCCACAACTAAAAAGTAATTGATATATTTTTCTTAGATGACAGGTTATTTGCATGTGTCTGTATAAAAAATGTATGTTTATTACTTATTTGTCTCACTCCATTTCCCCCATGCTTAAAGTAGCGCCACTACTTTGATCCTCCTGCAACAGTGAGTAGACAGCGCGCGGGACATTAGCGCGCCGACATTAATCTTAAAGCAAAGGCAAAGATACATATTACATAAACAGTACTAAATACATACGTGCATATACAAATTTAAATTTCAATATTACTAGATGTTTTTTTAATCCATAAAATGTTCTTAGATATATCTGTAAAATTACCAATTAATTAAACACAATATGTAATTTTAGCAGAAAAGTCATCTTAGGTAAGTAAATTTATTTTAGCAATGTACATAGAATAATCCTATATTGCGTGGGTATGACCCGCGCACTAGTTTCGGGGTGCCGCTGTACAGCATCACGGCTCATCAAAGATATCGGTGGTTAGTGAATCTGGCGGGCTTGAAGCTTGCGAGGAATTTGCCACAAAACCGAACAGAGAATCACACTTCCATGCGAGATCTTTAAGCAACTTTATGCGCTTCTTTATTACACTTGCAGGCAAAAGTGCCACTGCGTCTGTTCGCATATCGCAATATTTTATACAACAGTGCGAAAAATGTTAAATTACTTAATTTGCATATATGATACTGATGTTATGTATCGGTACCTACTATACTTTGAATCAGGCATGCACAGCCTATTTCCACTAGCTGACCGTAAAGAAAAATGAAATTTAAAGAAGGTTACAGATTTTTTGATCACGCTCCTTCGTCGACAACAATGAAAAGGGAATGCATACAATCAAAATAACAGCATTGAAGGAGGCTCAAAGAACTTTTACGTGATCTAGGATTGAGTGCTCCAATCATTTTGATATACAAACAATTTAAAGACAGGTGTCCACTCGGCAACAGAAACGGTGAACATACAATAAAACCTTATACAAAAAACGACTTATGAAAAAACCGGTTTTCGAATTAATGTATTTCATGAAACCCGGTTTGACACAGTTTTTGAAGATTCGCAAAAAAATATAATCCACTTTAAATAGAATTTTTATTCTGCAAAAACACTAAACGTTCTCCAATCTAAATTACTAAGTCACTTAATTTTGTCAACAAAATATATTTTTTCTAATTTGTTGGGTAGTGAAGTAGTTAGTATAGTTTCTAGGACATCTAATATAAGATCAAAATATATTAATTTGTTTTTTGAGTCATTTATGACAAAATTTAAAGTGTTTTTAAGTTTGACGTACTATACTATAAACTGTTTTCAAGTCAAAATAAACAACAACAATATTTTTAAAATAGTCCTAAATCTAATATTTTCAACGTATTCTTTGATGTAAACCTACTTTTCAATTATATATGTAACTAGCTGACCCGACGAACTTCGTACCGCCTCAGAATCAATAAATGTTGTAATAAAAATAATAAAACATTTTTAGTACTTTTCCCACTAAATAAAATTTATTTGATCAGGACCGGTTTCGCTCATCGCGAGCATTATCAACTGAGTTATTATCATCTGAGCATTATCATCAGTTAATAATGCTCACGATGAGCGAAACCAGTCCTGATCAAATAAATTTTATGTGGAAAAAGTACTTAAAATGTTTTATTATTTTTATTATATTGCCATTCCACCAAGTACACAGTGAACACCTTAAAAGTGAATAAATGTTCTGTTAACTTGATAACTTGAAGCATGATGACTACCGAGTCAACCTTCAGTTGTAAATTGCGCGGTGGCAAGCCAGACAGATCCAATAAGTTTAAAAATTAAGTTGGATAGTTGGTTGCTTCGTCTTCGTTTGTAACACGGTCGATAGATTTAAAGGAATGCAGTGGACCAACGATTTGATTTTGAATTGTGAAGTTTAAATGATCCACATCTTTGTTCTTTGCCGCAAGAATTGCTCGTTCATTCAACCAATTGTGATTTTTGTGATTAGATGTTCGGGAACATTTTGTTGAATGAAGTGAAATTGCGAAAATTCGGCGGAAACAAAATCAATCCGTTCGATTCGTCGACAGGAACACCCCCGTTACCGATAGTCAGCAATTGCTTCGGCAGATAGATCTTTTAGCAATGCAACTCGCATGTTTGTCGTCAGCTGAAGATGCTTTACATAGCGCCAGAGTCGTGATTTGAGGTAAGCGTTTATTTCATCGGAAGCGGTAAATCTTGGAATGACTGGTAGTGTTTGGTAGAAATCGCCAGATAGTAGAATCATTGCGCCTATAAAACACCTTGAGTCATTGCACAGATATTTCATACTTTGATTGAGTGCTTCCAATGCGCATTTGTGCGCCATTGTCCATTCATCCCAGGTGATGATTTTACTTGCTACCAAAACTTTGGTCATTGGTGAGTGTTTCGCAATATTGCATGTCAGTTTTTCAGTCGTTTAAAGCAGTGCTCCGCAAGCGGTGTGCCGCGAGGCGATGCTGGGTGTGCTGCGGCGCGAATCTCTAATAAACGAAAAAAAAAATAGTTTGGTCGATACTACAAACTATTTCTGATGACACTATCATAGAAAAGCAGAAATAATTATTTTTTGGTTGAAAGAATATGTTATATGTACAGTCTGCGCAAGAATGTTTCGCGCACCTTGCGAAAGTTCGCTAGATTTGAAGGAATGTAGTGGACCAACGATTTGATTTTGAATTGTGAAGTTTAAATGATCCACATCTTTGTTCTTCGCCGCAAGAATTACTCATTCAATCAACCAATTGTGATTTTTGTGATTAGACGTTTGGGAACATTTTTTTGATGAAGCCGTCCTTCGTTGAGACGAAATTGTTAAAATTCGGCGGAAACGAAATCAATCTGTTCGATTTGTCAACAGGAACACGGTCGTTACCGACGATAGTCGAAGATCGTTTTCAAGCTTAAATCATTTTTCTCTTCTCCTTCGGGGCCGAGTTTATAATCCTCAAATTCTCGTGACTATTAATTTACATGCTCCCAATTTATTCTTACGTGGGCGTAACTATGAGCAAAAACTTTTATTTCTAAAAACTTATACCTCGCTTAAGAGGTTTAAATCACCAGTTCCAAGGGCCGTTAGATTGATCAACGCATTGCCTAGAGAAGTGGACATTTTTAGTGATAGTATTTGTGAACTGTTTGTAAAATTTCACTCTTTTATTTCTTGATTTTTTATGTTGATTTTGATTCTGATATATTATGTAGTTTTATTTTATATTTTGTCTTATTATATTTTTCAAGTACATGGCGAATTGGCGTCAGCTGTTATGTCATGTACTGTAATTTTAATTTTGAACAATGAATAAATAGATAGTCAGCAATTGCTTGGAGAAATCTTCGGCAGATGGATCGTTTAGCAATGCAACTCGCATGTTTGTCAATTATTTGAGGCAAGCGTTTATTCCATCGGCAGTGGTTGATCTATCTACGTGGCTGCTATTCCAGAAGAAGAAACTGCTACAGCAATTTTTTTTATCTCGCATGAACAGTGGCCATAATCAATGACATGAAGAATGTCTTCCCAGCTCCACCGGGTGCATCGAGGAAAAATAAGCCACCATTTCCATCATCAATTACCTTCATTATCGTATCGCTAATTTCCTTCTGTTGAGGGTTCAACAGTGGTACATTCGTTCAAACTGATTGGTTCAATGCATCTTGATCATATTCACGTTCACGTTCCAATTCTCGATTGAAAGCGTCGTTCATTCCACGATCTGGCGTTGGCATTCCTAACTTGACTACCAAACTGCCGCACATGAGGTAACACATGTCTTCGATCTAAAGCAAAGCCTGGTTATGTATCTCTTCATTCATCTCGAGATCGGGATTCCCCAAACTGACACGAATTCGATGCAAAATGTATTCGGACATGTCATCCTTGTACTTGTTCCACAGTTCACGGGGATTCGATGGGAAGCATGTCAAAATAATGATAGAAAATAATGTGCGTATCTGACTTGGAGATTCAGAAACAATTTCTTCAGCGATTGTAATGAGTATCATTTTCAAGCAAATTGAGCTGTTGACATGCAAGTAGAAGCATACGTCATTTTTCGGATGAACTGTGTAAATGCGACCAAGAGCATCAGTAATCATTCGGATGAGCAGGAACCGCATCGCCTTGCTTTCGACGTTAAAATTTCTTCGATGTAGCTTTCCAAGTGTAATAACGTGGCATCTCAAAGTAGAGCAACGTTCGTGCAAACAGCGTAATATTGTTGTCAAAAAAAATATCACACCTAATTATAAACATTACCTTATTTCAATATTATCCGATTTTATTTCGTTTTCATTGTATATCATCGATTTGTTTTATTCTAACCCATACTCTAAATTTAAAATTATTTAGAAGTCAATCGTATGCAAAAGAAGCAGAAACAAATGAATTTTGGAAAAATTGCCACCTAGCGGATGAAATCTGCATACAAACGACATTTTCATTATTTCAAGGTGTCCGCCATTTGAAAACTGTATGAGAATATTAATTGTCTTCATAATTTCTTTGTCGTGATATTTTTCCGATGTTTTAATGCTTATTCTGCTATTCTAGGCGGATACGAATTTAATAAAACAAAGATCATTAAAATCCGAGCTGTTATTCTCGAGATATACGTGGTGTAACAAACCCCACTTTCTTTTATATATATAGATGTCATTTTATTCGTAGCTATGAAAATATCATCAGCATCAAAATATTTCTGTTATTTAATAAATTAATGAATATGTTCTTATTCTAAATACCTGGTTACTAAGTAGAAAAAACCGGCCATCAAATGTCGCAAATTTTGCTACAAACCCGGAGTTTGAAAACCGACCAGTTCTACATACAATGCTATGATTAAAACGTTCGGTATGTGTGTTATGCGAGCAAATATCGTGAGACGAGTTCAAGTTCACGGTTACATCTCATTTCAGTATCGCGATTCCGTTAAAAGTATTTTGCTCAGACCGGATACAATGCGATCATCATTTATAAAAATCCACGAGTGATTTAATACTACGAATATAATATTGCATTGGTTCAATCCAACTCTCACGGTAAGGGTTTTCGTTTACTTTACCATTTAGTAAAGATGGGTGTCTAGACCAGGGGTGGGGAACTATTTCATTTCTAAAGACCACATTTGCTTATAATTTATCTGAACATTGACATCCTCCTCACTTTTTTTTCGACTGTCGAACATATAATGGATTGATTTCGCTCTTTTTCCAAACGTTTGCGTATAATTTTTTATTCAAAGTGAATATTTTGATCAAGTCAAAAGACCGCAGGATCCCTCCACTGGTCTAGACCGTGGCGTAGTGGTTAACGTCGTTGGCTTTTGTGACGGATCTTAGCATGAACATAATTTTTCATTATGTTCAAAAGTATGGGTGTGTGTGGTGTATAAAATTCCTCTCCCAAAATTCTAATCGTAAATTAATGGGGTTAGCGAGAGTTATTAGTAAATAATTGTTTTGTTTTGGCCCTATCTTTTTATCACTATTCTCTTCGCAAAAGAGAGGTTGACAAACTGAGTAACAAAAATTAAACTTAAAAAAACTACTTTTTTTTAAAATATTTATTAGAAAAAAATCGAGTCACGGTGATATTTTGGGCAAATCGATAAATTTCTGGGTTTTGAGATTTTGAAAAAATGAGGTGCGCGCCGCCCTACCAATATCTTAGATTGCGCTCTAGGGTCCGAAAGGGTTGGTAACCCTTGCATTAGAAGGTCATTAAAAGGTCAAGGTAGAAGATGCTCCACGTTGGTAGTGGACATAGACTAAAAAATTATTAATATTATATTAATAAATGGACTATTTGCATTTAAATACATAATTATTAGTCATAGATGTTTAAAAAATAAAAGAAAAACGTAGTAAGTGGCTTTTCCATAACAACGACGAATCACTATATCGAAAATTGTAATGTCAAGTATGTCTTCTGCAATGCAAAAATATTCAAATTTTTATTAATTGGCATGTCTAACGAGCCGGTAATGTATTTATTAGGGTATCCGCAACATAAATTTGATTGATTGCTTCGTCAATGACTTGACAGAAAACAAATATAACACAAAAAAATAGCAGCATCATCTTCCGAAAATAAAAATTACACTTGATCATTTTTGATTGTAGAAGAATTATGTCATCGAGTCGTTTTTTTGCATAAATTAATTGAATTGGTCACTTGGTATCGTTGTTTTAGTTTGAGAATCCGGTCCAACATGTTCCAACTTAATGACCAAATACGGAAGTAAAAGTTGAACTCGAGTAGTCACTTTGCAATAATTTCTCTGGTTTATAACAACTCTAGATGATCATCGCTAAAAATAGATACGCTTCCTAATAATCATTAGGTATACACAGCTTGATTAACGGCATATTTGTAATTTAAAAACGGTATTCACGTTTGAAAAAATCAATTAGTCGTTTCTAAAATATAATTCGTAAAATACAGCAACTGAATAGATGAATAAATCACACTAATTTTAGAGCAATTATTTTTATTAGAAAAAACCTTTTTTTGTATAACAGGAATACTGATTTTTAAATTAATGTCAGACCTTTTTTGCATAGTTGTAGTGCAGGGGTTCTTAACCTATTGCGGTGACGGGCGCACTTGAGATTTAGGAGAAAAGTGGCGGGCGCGTGCCAGATTTTAACATACGTAGTATTAAAAAGTAGTATATATTTATGTATTAACTTTATTATTGTTACCTAAGCTGCTTTAAAATAACATGGATATGGTAATATTTTTGTGAATTCAATAAATCTATTAAAAATCATTTTATTTACAAATATTTGATACTTTGCCGTGCGCACAAAAAAGGCTCCGACGGCACGGGGTTAAGAACCCCTGCAGTAGTCTGTAGATCAGGGGTGGGGAACCTTTTCGTATCTAAAGGCCGCATTTATTTTTCTGATTCGACATAAGGCCGCAGTAAACATTGACTAGAGAATCTTTGGTCGGAATCAATTTCTTGGCAATTTCTTAAACTCAGAAATTTGCGGATTTCCCAAAATTACCAGCGTGGGACCGTTGTTTTCAGGTTTTCCAAAGATTTTGACATCGAAAATCTCAAGATTTTACGGCTTTACAAAAATTGACAGAATTACAGGATTGGCCAGAAGGTCGCACCATCGTAGCAAAAGGGCCACAGGTTCCACACGCCTGGTGTAGAGTACCACTTAATTACAGTAACCTTCTGTTTTACTCAATCTTTTGGACACAAGAGGATCACAAGAGGAGCATTGAATTAAAAAATTGAACAGATTAAAAAAAAAATATAACAGTTTTGAAGGTAATATTTTGACCCTTGATTGCATGGAAATTACGAGGTTTTAGGGACGTTGAAAATTTAATTATTTTATTTTAATTAGTACTTAAATACCATAGCAATAAATCTTTTTTGTTAAACTGGATTTGGATGTGTTTAACAAAAAAATAACTAAGCTCCTTATATAATTGACACAGAACTCTCAGCAACATATCCCATTCATATTTTTAAGCATTAACAAGTCAAAAAATTAGATGCTAATATAATTACAGCATCTTAACTAAACGTAATTGTTTTTTAACATGCATGATCTTGATTGCTTCCCATGTTACACTGGTTACTTTATATCTAAATTCTTATTCGGCACAGCACAGTTAATTAAAAATACATTTTCTTATGTATACACTCCCTTTTCAAGTATCGGTATATAAAACTAACAATTGTATTAAAACCTTCATTCACAGCCACTAATTCATATAGACTTGTCTTTGTCTTGCGCACAAGTCACAAGTCGTGTAATACAAAATCAGATGTGTCATGAGAATGATGTGAGTTCAATACACACCCGAATCAAAAATACAAATAGTTTATTTTAACGTTTCACAATATATTTTTTTCATACAAAATAACATTATTTTACAAAACTTTATCAATAACAATGAATCTAATTTTAAGTTTTACAATACAACTGAATGGAAATAACATGCAATAAAATCAATTAGCCACATAAAAAATATTTTTATTAATGAAAATGATTATGATATCTTTTAATGATGAAAATTAAAAAAAAAAACCAAACAACTTGAGACAGAATTTTTTAAATAGATAAGAAGCCGCCAGGTATAATATATTTATACATATGGAAAAAATAAAGTTGTAAAGTCATAAAAGTTTAAGATAACCGCCAAATTACCAAAAAGACAAGAATTATCATAATATGTATGTAACAGGATTCGTGGATTTCGTGGCCATAAAGAGAAAACGGTTAATAAATGCAATTTTTAAAAATATTTTTTTACTGCCTAGTGTACTTTTATTATCGCTTATTAGAGACGGATGTTGCCTGCGATATTTGTTCAACACGCTGAAGTGAGCTTTTTTTTATATATGAGGTCTTGTTTTAAACTATTATCATACACACGTGCATGTTATCATCCAGTTTTATTTTTTAAATCTAGATGTGTAATTTAATTTGTATCGGAATCAGATTTTGTCGAAATTTTAGCACGCGCCCTTTTTAGTGCAACTTTTTAATGCGCGACATTGTCTTGCGTGCTAACGTTGAGGCGTCATGTGCAGTGGATTGGGACTTGGGAGTGTGTTAAATAAATTTCAGGGTCAAAATATTTTGTTTGAATTTATTTATTGATTATTTCGATACGATACAGTTTTTTAAGTGATGAAAAAAAAGTAAAAGATAGCAAAACTTGTTAAAAAGCTTAAATTTAAAAAAATAAAACCTTTTTCGAGCAAAACAAGCTTTTTATTTTTATAAAACAAAACGAAGTAAATTACTCAAGTTACGACAAAATATTTTTTTTTGATTTATCGGTATAATTATCACTTGCACGCAATGCATTATAAGAAGAGAGAGTGAGTGTGTGTATTTGTAAACGAATAAATATCGACATGTGTCACTGTCAGTGTCAAGTTATGTACGGACAGTTTTATAAATTGATTTTTCAATCGATTTATGATTTCTGTTCTAAGGCATGGATGTATGTGATGTATTGAATTCCCCCCTCTCACCCATCCTATCATATGAACGGGGCGTATCGAGAGCGATTAGCTTACCACTAATCCTGTCCTAGCCCTATCCTTCTATCCCTACTCTATTTGGAAAAAGAGAGGTTGAGCAACTGAGTAACAAGCAGTTCTCGTAGAAACACTTCTGTTGAGATAAACTCCATTAGGAGTCCATATGCTTCACATTGGGAGCGGACATGGTTTAAAAAAATAGTAAACATCATGAGTTATCAGCAAACTGAACTACGCTGAAAAATCGTTTGAATAAAATTACATCGCCTATATCTTAAATTCAATTTTTTCATAATAGATACACATTATAAAACGAGCGTCATTTCAAACGTTTGGCAACATATCGTTTATTCAGTATATCTATGGAAATTCCACCTATGATTATTGTCAGCGTCAGAAAATCACGCTCGGCTGATTATGATAAAAATAGGTGCCTGCATTGAAGCAGTTTTTGTATGGTTATCTACCTGTAATCTTATATAGGCTAATTTTTGCATCCGCGACAGTGACGCATCGTTATAAAGAAACAGGTCGGTTATACTTATTATTCCGTTCTTTATCAGTAAAAGCTGATTAATTAAATAAAATGGACCTTGCTTCGAATAATTGTGGGCGGCTTTATATGTATAATATCATTGGAAATGATTTATTACTCGAATTTAGCTTGAGATACACAAAAACAAATATGTTTACTCATTAACTTACAGCATTGCAGTGTGGCTGTTGCAAACAAGGTAATAATCGGATTATAGTTATTTATAATTACGAAGACGCAACTGCCTGTAGAAAATATATATTAATTGTTAAAGACTTTTTTAATATACTGATAAATGTTAATCTTCAAAGAACGATCCTTTTTATATATCTGGATATGGAAATTAACGATAACCTAATTGAATCGTTTATTTTCAATATTAATAGCCCATTTTGAATGTTTATTTTTATTGCTGTTTTATTTTTTAATATGTAAAAAACTGTTAATTTATTTTTTACAGGGCTGTGGAGTCCAGCTTTCAATTAAAAACCGACTCCAACTACAAATTAATTTTCATTTAACTTACATATCTTGTTATACCATCGGATTATTCTAGTACATTTCAACAATCAATATGATAAATAGAATAATATTTTTTCTATATATTATTATTATTTTTACGACTCCGTCTCCACTACCGGAAAAAAATTCAACTCCACGACTCCCGACTCCGACACTAATGCTTTGGTTTTTCACGCTTCTTTGTATATTAACGTTACTCGTAATTTTTCTTTAAGGGAATTCATTTCATTGTGAAATATGTAATTTATACACAATGTTGTACTTGACGAACAATTCAATATTAATGACAGCCATTAAGATCAACATTAATTTCGAAAAATCGATCGGGCACAAACGGTGGTAGAAATTAGAAAAAAACACTCAGATTTACGGAATTATGTTTATTGAGAATTTGTAATTAATTTTATATCAAGCTACAATTACAAAAAGAATATTCACAGATAGAATTTACATTGACACAAATAATATCCGACTTGCACAAACGAAGTTATAGTTAGTTTAAGAAAAAAAAATACGCTACTATCAGCGCGCATCAGACAAACAAAAACTATTTTTTTGATTATCGTCGAGATTGAAAAGGATTATTTCTTCAATCTCGGAGGACGAGCTTTTCGATTGAACTAAAACTTTTAAATGTCTGCCAGTTGTCATCACAGAAGGGGTTGTGAGAGCTAGGGCCTATAAAATCTCGTCAAATGTCAATATCTTTAAATATTGATATCGAGTTATCGTTAAAAATCACTTGGACGTATTTTGTGGAATACGTATTCATTGCTTTACATTCTTAAATGTAAGACTAAATTAAAAATAATATGTAGTAAATATATTTTCAAGAGAGTAATTTACAATAAGATGTTAAGCAAGAACTGTTCATATTCCTACAGAAATACTATTTTTTTTCACGAAGCTTGTGATATGATATATCGAAAAACGAATTTATTGTATAATAATCTCAACATATTCTAATAGCTTCAGCTAGGGTATCCAATCCTGGAGCCTTTTTCCAATTCCGGGATTGAGATTAGCTCACCGGGGAATTTGAAATCCTCAATTCGCTATACTTTTTCCCCGGACTATCTCCAAATCTCGTTTTTTTTTTAGCTCACCGAGGAATTTGAAATCCTCGATTTGGTATACTTTTTCCCGGATTGTCTCAGAAATTCGTTTTTTTTTTGTTTAGCTCACTGAGGAATCCGAAATCTTCAATTTGCAATCAAAATTTCTCAATCCCAAAATCCCGGGATTTCGGAATCAGAAAATTGAACGAGATCCCGGATCCCGGGATTGGATGCCCTAACTACAGCGATGCAATTTATAATACACCGCTTAAAAAATACCGTGCTTAATTTAGCATCTTGCATATCGATTCTTATGCCTGTTTTTAAAGAAATAAAAGTGTTACTTGAATGAATAACATTTAACTATCTTAATAAGCGAAAGATCAGGAAATATTATAAGCCATTGTACGTCATATTTTTTTGAACAGTGTCAGGCATTGAACAAATTTATTATAAATAGTCGTAACGCAGCGCTACCCTCCCAAGCTTGAATTAAGGACCTATGCAAACTTTGATGTTGAAAAGTATACAATATTGATAAAGTAAGAGGTTGTTGTTTTGTAAAAAGTCGATTTTAAAAGCAATGGTTTTCAATAATTTGATCATATATTTTTTTTTTAGTTTTAAGCGTCTCAATTTGTGTCAACTGTCTACAAAAATCGTTCTCCTCGAAAATATTGACCACAATTTAAAAACCGAAACGGCATACTCATTCAGTTACATGCTACCAACAATGCAGTTATTGCGATAATTATCATTTTTAACGTTTATGAAGACGAATTAAATGTTATAAAATGTGAATGATGGCTAAGAAAAATGAAATAAGATCTTTAGCTTAGAATATAATTTTCAAATTAGGCGACCTTCTACAATAAATAAAGTAGTCATGAAAGCCCGAATTGACGAACAAATATCAAATTTCCATCAAAGAATTATCAAATATAATCGGCTTATTACTCAGGAGTAACTGAAAATTGCAAAAATAATAAAATGTGACATTTGGGTGTCGCACGCGTTGACCGGCTGTAAAAAGGCGCAAGGACTAAAGTCTAAACGTTTCGCAGTTGCTGCAAGATGCTGCAAAAATAATGGACAAAAAATTATGCTAGAGAGCCTTATTGCAACCAAGCTTCTCATCCGACTTGCTCCCAGCAGATTATGAGTCTGTTTTGTTATATTGAAAATTTTTTGATAGACAAAACACCGAACAAAACAAAATGAAATCGGCTTTATAACATGAATGATATTTTAAAGAATGAATAAATTATTTTTAACAAAAACACTATATTACATTAGGTTATTAAAAATAGAGATTTTTATTTTAAAACTATCTTATAAAAGAAAAGTTAAAATATGACTTTGAGCTTCATTTACAAGTTTAAGATTTCGACTGAAGGTGCTTGGTGGAATTTCAATATTAAATTTGAATCGTTCAAACTATGTACATTCTCACAGATTTTGTCTCACAGATCCGTGCACTTGAATGCCTGAAGATGCCGAAAGGCGAAACCCGGGTCGTTAGTGACAAAATCTGTGAGAATGCACATAGTTTGAACGATTCAAATTTTCATTTACAAGCATTATGAACATTACTTTTTACTACACCAATTGTCTTAAAGAAGAAAAAATATATATTTTTTGGTCTATTAAAGGTTGCCATAGTCATTTAAGAACGGCGATGTAAGCATTTTGTTACTTAGATAAACTAAACGCTAAGATTCATACTAAATGTATATTAATTTACTTTCAACAAGCCATTTCCCTATAAGAGGGTGCGGTACTGTAACGATTGGAATATCAAATTTCCTGCATAACGAGCTGCATAATTTATGTAACATAGCTACAAGGATTCGTTATAATACTTGGCAATAAGTTAATACGGAGACGGTAGTCACTCGTGCATAATCAGGTATGAAGTCACTAGCGTATTTGTTTCTTAGCCGATAGGTAAATATTTTGTATTTACAAGTGTTTGTGGGTCAGTAACACTTTACGCCGCGTGCCAAACATCGTGAATCGGAATAAAATCACGCTTATTCAGATTCAGTATTGCCTGGTGAAAATGAATTTTCTCTATATTATTAAACATTTCGAACCAGATGGATTTAAAAATTACAGATTTTTCGATTACTTTAACTATTAGAAATCTTATATACAATACTGTAGAGTCGAAATCATTTATTTTCATTATGTTCTGTTTTCAATTAATCCATAGTCAATATTTTTCAAAACAGCATACACTTGATAGCAATTGTGATACAATTTTTTTTTTGATATAAAAATGAATGAGCTTTAAGTCTTAGAATGCGTCAGCCTCAAAGTTCTTCGAGTCTCCTTCATTGTTTATGTTTTGGTTATTTGCATTCTTTTTTTTTCGTTGTGGACGGAAGGGCGTGATCGTTTTCAAACGTCAGCAATCCATAGTGAAGCCAGTTCACGTGGATACCATATGCGTTCATATGCAAGGTATATTATAAACACTTCCCCATATATTATTCTCATACATACATATACGCATGGGCATACATACGGTAAAATGAATAGAGTCGTTTTCATGATGCTTAGAGTTGTGTTTAAGAGTTGTATTAATTTTAAAAAATCAAAAATCCATGGAGGATCGTCGAGTAAAAACTACTCTCAACTTAAATTTTTCTTAGGTATTGCCTCGTCACATAAATGAATGTAAGAGATCGTTTGCTTATAATTTTTGCCTATTTTGCTGTGAAACCTTTAAGAGATTTCACAAACGATCTCGCGGACGGTAAATTTTTTTTATTCTTCACTTCAAGTACCACGAGGCGTTACATATATTCCAAAGTGATTTATTTTTTACAATTTCTAGAATCTTCATACGCTGATGCATAAACTGTATTACTTCGAATTCAAAACGGTCTTACTATGACAGCTTGAGCTTTTGCTCCAACAGTTCTCTAATGGCAGCAACACAGTCGCACCCGAATACTCTAAAGATTATTCTATTCTCTACATCAGATTTGAAGTAGAGAATAGATTTATCTTTAGAGTATTCGGGATTTGAAGTTTATGATGATGTCAGAAAATGTAAAGATTTTCCGGATTCTTTGTAAAATTTTGAGCTATTTTGCTACTAGTTCAAAAATATTTTACTGACAGACTGCTATCGTTTTACGCTAAGGCTGTGGGAAATAAAAATATTTGTTGAACTTGTGAATTTGTTTAAAATTATTATGGGAAGCAGTAATGTAAAATCAACATCAAATAATAATGAGTGTATATCGGTACTTTAATACTAGAACCGAGATACTTGAATTGTACCGCTTTCGAGAGTGGTGCTGAATACATATGATCTCGCATTTCCTTCTACAAAATGTCATTGAAATAATTTAATTGCTTACAATTATACAATACAACATTTGACATTTTTTATTTTGAACAATTAATATTTTTCAGACGTGTGTTCATCAAATAAAATCTGAATTTTGCTATGCCAAAACTAGTGGAATCAGTGTTTCCTAGTTGCAGTATTGAAGAGACAATTTGTGGTACATAAAAAATAATTCACATCGAATGTAAAGTTACCTCAAAATATCATTCTTTATAAGGTATTCCTAAGTACTGATGGCTTTTTGAATATTTTTTAAGTTCACTGACCGTCAACTGAATGATATTTTAGGTTTTTCACTTGTGTGCGTAAAATTAAATTCCAGTCCGTTTTTTGATAGTTCAATGGATGTTTTACAACTTGGCTTAACAAACGTTTATGCTGTTATTTTTATTAAGTCAACATATTATGGCAACACCATAAAGATTTTCTCATGGCAAGATGAAATAATATTACCTATATTACATTTGTAGCTCGATTATTAATTTTCGTACCGGGTGACTCAACGGTGAAGTCACCTTGTACCAAGCGGTGACAGCGAGATTGTAGTCGACATTTTCGCACATTGTAAATGAAGACTGTTAATAGTTAGCGCTGTCATAACATAATAATATGTAAATTTTTGTTTTAATATAATAGTCAGTAACATACCCAATAATTCATCTGTAATACGTCAGTAACAATGTAACACAAGATGATTTATGTTTAATATTTGCATAACTACCTAGATGTCCAAGGTAAAGTAGTGAAAGTTTGCCAACACTCTTTTCATACAGGCAGAAGGAAGTTACCTCTTTGGCCTAAAATATTATTTTATGAACTCTTTTATTCACAGAACCGTCAAATTTCATGCAATAAGTTTTCTGAACCATTTTTTTTTATTAAAACTCTCAATTGACATAATCTTTAGGTCGACAAAATTAAAGAACAGATCTAGAAAAGAGTAATATGCCCGGAAAATAAATCAACTAAGATAGGTACTTGAATAATATATTTCCAGTGTCAACATACATAGTTTCGATAAGTCAATATAGTAGTCAAATCTTTTTGAGATGACAAATTCAATGCTTCAATAAAACGAATCAGAAATCGGGCTCCACTTTAAAATTACGATGACATACAAAATATCTATTGCTGAGTCTTTTTCTTGTCAGATTGGAAACTTGGAAAATTTCGTACCGAAACGTTAAGACCTTGCAACAACATTTGATCGTCTTCTATGTAACGGTATGAATTGTCAAAATACATTTGACTAATAAAAAATTACAACCGTCTCACGCTTGAACTCGGTCAGAACCAAGTGTCTCATGTCCATCGCATGCATTTTGACAGTGCTTCTTTACGGTTACGAGTCATGAAACATTACAAATGCACAAGGTAAACATGTAATATGCTTTGAAAACAGATGCCTGCGGCGTATACTAGGGGTGCAGTGGTTTAACTTAAAATAAAAAAGCGACTATTGAACTGGCTTGGACATGTGCTGCGGACGCCCTAAGAGTGCGCAAGATAATTGCGTTGTGTATTTTTTGGTAATTTTATTTCCTTACGAATTGATGAAATGTAGTTTATTGGTTACGAAACTTACCGTTACAAGACCGCCCCATGTAATTGTTTGTACAAAAAAGCACTATCACATAACCATCAATCACTGTTTTTGTGCGCCGTATTGAGTTATTTCACATTCTTACGAAAAAAATTGCAACAGTCGTAAATTATGTCTTACTCAACACGACATTTTTCATATTTAATTAATATTTAAAGGATTACACAAAGAAACTAGATTCTGGTTTGTGTTTGACTTGAAAGTAAGCACTGTGTATCGATTAAATGTTTATATTATTGGCGAATGAATATGGGAAAAATGTTTAAATACTAAATACTTAAAGCTTAATAACTAACTATACATATACGCTATAAATTTATACAATTCAGTTGAATATGAATGTTAAAACTTTGTAACTTTGACAGTTCGAATAAAATGAATGCGGTTGACTGCACTGGAAGGAATTTGTAATATGTGATGGCAAAATTTTAATTGTTTTTATATATGCGGTGTTTGTACTATTTCTTGCTATAACATTAGTTTTTTCCAACAGGCAGTCACAAATAACCAAAATACTTTGTTTATTTTGAACTCACTACATCCATCTGATTTTTTTTCTTTTAGCTATACCATTTTATATATCTTTATCAGGACATATAAACAATCCTGCACTGTATCCGAAACATTAACAAACACTTTTGTTTAAACGTTCGCAGTATTCTGAAAGCTTCGTAAAAACAATATAAATATATTGAATGCATCACTTATTTACGATGAATCACAAATTGAAAAAAATATCGTAAATTTATTATGTGACTAAGAAAGAAATTAATCTATGCAATTGGATTGAGACAATACCCATATTACTAATTCCAACCACTAGGAGTGTTAGGTAGATGTTTCTCGGGAGACAAAAATTGATGTTTTGAAAAAGTGATGTAACCCTTTGAATTATTGAAGTGAAAATTACTCATAAAGTGAGATTTCGCCAATAATAATGTATGATACTTTTTGTCGCTTCATTTTTGGGGCAGGGCATTAACATCATAAAATTTCACCCACACATTTTCATATAATGTGTTTATGACTCCATTATGAAGAAAAGCTTTTTTTGATGATGGCCCATTTCTTATTGAATGAAGTTCCCTGACACGGATATAGAAAAAATGTTTTTTTAAGAAATATTATAGGAATTTGGAGCAATCGAAAACATTGTATTTTTGAATAATAATCAACAATACATATTTTTACGCTTTTTTGTGAAATATTTGAAAAACGCACCAAACGATATCTGTGTCCTTTTTCTTTTTCTAAAAAGTGCGCTGTGTTGATTATCATAACTACCATTGGATAAAAAAATGATTCTTGACTTCCCGGTCCTTTGCTCCCAAACGCCATTACGAGATATCAGTGAAACACTATCAGCCTGTCAAAGCTTCGGATTTACATATAATTTTTGACGTCAGGGTCATCCAATATAATGGATAGCTTGCAATCATCCTCGCATTCAACAATACAACAGGTGACCGAATCAAATATTACAATATTGTATAATATTAATTTGTGCGTTAAAAATCCATTGGCTTAATATTTCGTAGTTGTAGACAGTTAGTTTTTATATGTTGTATTACTTATTTTATCACTGACACTACTTTGAAGTGTATTGAAGAAGTTAACATCGAAATATCTTATGCTTAAATCTAGCTTGTCTGATTTCTTAATAATGCAGACTACCAGTGTTAGTGGAAAAATAATCGTTTTTAATTTGAAATAAAAAAAACGATACAAACGAACCTGTCAAACTGGAAACAGGTTGTGATAACTTGTTATGAAAAAAATGATCGATATTATAAGCGATTTGTTTCTTGTAATATTTTTTACAAAGCGTCCACTTTGTCAAAAGACACGGCAAGCCACTGGATAAAATTTTTAAAAATATTCCACCATATTAATAATAAAATAGTTTTGTATTGATTAAAATTTATATCCGACTCGATGGCCAGTGAGCAGTGACTCGAACAAAAAAAAACTCATCAATTGAGTAATATCAAACTGTCCTTGAAGATAGTTACTTAATCTGTTACGAGGCATAAATGACGAACTTGCTACACCTGTACAGGGGATTCCCTTAGACTCACTGTGACCAAACAAATAATAAACAATAATTACATTAGCGTTTTTGCAAGGTAAAATAATGTATATCGTTCACTGAGCACTGATATTGTTTTTTACAGCATTAAACAAGTAATTAAACTATAAAAACCAATTACTTGATCTAATAAGATATTACTTTGATGTTTCCTTATACATATATCAATTCAAAACAAAGAGTTAATACAATTTTAATAACATATAAATGACGTATTTTAGAACGGTGAAATGCTTGTATTATTAATATAATATATTTTTGTTTATTATCAGCAAGTCGGTTGGGTATTCGCCTCCAGTTTTCTCAGCAGCGAAATCTTGGCCTACTTCTATTCCAACTTCCTTCTGGGCTAATTTATGTTCAGGAATACAAGGAAACTCTCAAAGTATTTATCTTGCTAGCAAAATGAAAAGTTTTTTTATAGTAACACCGCTAAAAGACAACTTTGTTTTAAGATACACTTTTACTATCTCACTCTCTGAGAGAGATTTGAAGAAATAATTATCTTCTTTACTTACACTTTACACGTAAATAAAAGAAAAAAATAAACGTTTACTTTTGGAGCAGTTCATATATTCGAGGTCACAGCAGTTGTATATACAAAATCAAAAATAAAATTATTACATTACATACATATAATTATTCATTATGTTTAAACATTTAAAAAATAGCCAATTTATTTATAGCAAATAGTCTTTTTATACATATAACAAAGTCATTAATTTGTATCCGCAATTCTAAAAATAATAGTTAAATTACTCATCTACTAGCGCCGGTTCAATAGAAATATCCGTTCCATTGTTTTCAATGCTCAAATAGACATTCACGAATTAATCTACCTCGAGATTAAATCTGGTTTTTCCTAAGGCGCTCGACTTATTCTCGATGCGGTCAGATCTCGTGCCAAAATGTAATGACTCTGTTTGATCAAAGAATACTTATTATATGATTTCATTTTGACTTTCTTGGGTGAGTACTTTTGATATATTTGTCATACGCCATGTTTTTTTTAAGCAGAAAAACCCATGGGTATTTAATAAAAGCAAATAAATAGTTAGTACTTTTAACTTGGCCGTCAAATGTTTTTTTAATTGAGATATTACTTGCATATTTACAAAGAATCTTTAAGTGATATATATTTTTCATCGAAAGATATCGTTCTTTTCTTGTGACAAAAATCTTTGGTGGTGAGTGGAGAATGAATATTTAGATCCTTTGGCATCGTGTTAAACATTAGATTATTTTATTTAATAATCCATAATAAGTTTTATAAATTTACCCATGCTCATTTAACTCGTGTTATATCAGTAAAATACCCATTCTTTTTAGAGAAGGTAATGAAGGAATAATTAATTATCACATAACTTTTTCAACGTTATGTTGTCTGTACGGGATAAAAGATACGAGTAAAATTATATGTTATTTTGGAACTATTACGGTCATTGTTAACGCAACCAGGCACTAGCTATGGGATCGAATAATATATCCATTTAAGGAAAGGATATGTAAGAAGAAAGGTACATAACATATTGCACACTTCGATTACTTTCCGTTAACGCGTTGTAAATTGTAAAACTACAGTCATATAAAATGCATCTCATACAGATTTTATTGCGCCGTAAAACATTTCCATGCAATTTACTCAAAGCATAAAAGCCACCGATATTAAGCTCAATTCATCAGTTTGCGGTGCTAAAAGGTATATTAAACTGAAGGAAACAATTCAGTTTTCGAAATCGATCGGTGTGTGCACCAAACGTTTGTTACTTACGTGTCATTTAAATATTCTATCTTCAAGATCTCAGGCGTCAGTGAATTTAAGAAACTATGTAGGTATAAGATGAAAAACAGCTTTTGAGGATTTCAGATCCATAAAATGATTATTTATTAGTTCCTTGTCTTTTTTTAGGTGGGTTAGTGAAAAATGTATCTACCGTGTACATCGGAAGATGGTTGTATTTATTTTTTACCCCAATTCTTCACCGTGGTTTTGAATTGAAATTTAAAATATTGGTTTGACTCATTACCAATCATCTTTATACGAATGTTGTTTTACGATAACTATAACAACCCAACGTGTGTTAAAAGCTGAAACCTTTTTTTTAGTATTTTTTTTTATAAAACAAAACTCGTCTATTTCTAAGAGTGATGTAGCTCTTGTATTACAAAACAATGTTACGTAGGACGCACTATAATAGAGGATAGGTACTGTACCTAATAATCTATAGCACAGTTTCCCAAACATATGGTATATTAGAACACTTTGCAAATCTGTAAACGTCACCGAAACACAGCTTATTTTAACGTGAATCCGTTTTTAAAATTGCTTCTATAGGGAGGCAATTCAAAAAAACGAATGATAACAAAATCGGGGGATACAGTTTGGTGTTGTAGCTTCATATCTATCATCGCTATCCAAAATTTAATTGCACCACTAGAAAGCTAAAGAATCAAAAAATCTATTGGGCTGTGTAAAGACTGTGATACATTGCGCGGGGCGGAGGGGGAAGCGCCGCCATTTTGAGGTATCGAGATTTCTATTTACTATAACTTTTGACTCAAAGACGTTACGATGTTCGTTTAAGTTTATATTGTTAGCTCTTGACAAAATCTATCGATTAAAGATAAAACATTATCGTAATATTGTGACTGTGTTAAAAGAAATAATATATATAATTTCGGGCTTAACGCATCAAAAAGCCATGTCGAAATACAAAGATCGCATACGGTTGGAAAAGACTTCTCAAGAGCAATCGAATGGTACCATTAAAACACTATATGACCGCGTCAAGCTGTGCCGGCAACGTAAAAATGGGGTGTAATATCACCTATTACGAGACGTATTCGTCTACAACACACGGCCGTGTCCACGACACAGCCACACCCCATTTTTTTGAGTCAGGTTAGTAAAACATAGTAAAAAATATATGTTATTTAATCGCTTATTATTTATTAATCAGTTATTTTTCACGTCACATATAATAAATAATTGTATGAGTAAACATAGCTATCGGTAATTCAAAATCTCCGTCTACTCTTAGATATTTGACGTTTTAAACATCAATGGAAATTGGCCATCGCTCGATTTTTAATATGAAATAGAAAATGCTTAAATGCGTTGCAGCGTATTTATGTAACCATTCCACCTTTTTTTGCGGAACACCTATTTAGGTCCCACGAAACACCGGTGCTCCGCGGAATAGTTTGGGAAGCCTTGGTCTATGGAATCAAATTGTTCGTGCACTGCCTACATCTAATTGGATGACTTTAATTGATAATAATTATTGAAAACAAACCGTTAAATTGTTTCGTAGCTTCAAATATAATTTAGGATAAACATATTGAGTGATTCAAGATGTGTTTGTATAATAATTTCACTTCAGTATCTGAAAACCGCAAGTCACCGTGATTTGCGACCGGATAGGAATTGCGTCAACTGATTCTTATGAAAGCATAGGACTTTTCTGTTTCATAAGAAGGTTCCAGAATATAATTTAAGTGACATGCGCATGCGATCATTTTAAAAACTGTCAACCATCTATAGATGATACAGGTGTAGACAAATAACTACTGCAAGTTTTGTTTTAGATTTGATTTGAAAGCTTTTAACACCAGCCTCTCTTTACAGATACCAGGTGAGTCAATTTATGGTTTATTATTAACTATAAATTATCACGATCGGAAAATATTAAGTATTTTATAAAATGAAAATAGATGTTATATGAGTTATGACTGTACTTTATGTTCATCTTCATATAAAAAACAATGTCCACGCTATCGTTACGTTCTGTCAAGTCTTTCCAGCGTTGTGTAGCGCTAGCTTTATAAAAATACTTAATAAAAAAATACATTAACACTTAAAATATAAATTTTGAGCTTATCTGTGTATATAATATTTTTGCCGATAGGTTTACCCAACTAATAAAACTAGCATATGCTGAAACCCGGCAGCACAGATTTTGTATTCTATGAAGACTCGCAAACGCTTATAAGCAGGTGCGTGCGACGCATACATACATCTTTTCTGTAGTGCAATCCGTTGTGAAGCCGGCACAGATTCCTGGTTGACAGTATACTATTCCATGCCTACGGGTTAGGATGTGAACTACGCTGCGAAACTGACGAAAAACTAATTAAATTTGTACAAACTCCATAGTGGTGTTCAGAAATATGTTTTATTGTTATCGAGAATTAATATGGTTTGTATAGAGGCAATAAATGTTTGCAGATTATTATGAAATATAGAAGGTAAAATATTAAACCAGTAAGCTTATTTCTCTTCTTATTGTGTTTCATTTAAAAAATAATTTATTTAATGAATTATAATAAATATGGTAAGGAAATCCAACGTAAAAGAGCAATCATTGAATAAGAGTCCCTTTTCTA
Organism: Himalopsyche tibetana; assembly: GCA_030503985.1. NCBI lineage: Eukaryota > Metazoa > Arthropoda > Insecta > Trichoptera > Rhyacophilidae > Himalopsyche > Himalopsyche tibetana. The sequence continues at coordinate 13,381,867 of JAPJYX010000024.1, forward strand.
TTACTGAAGTTATACCTTAGTAAAATGTCTATGGAGACTTCATAACAATAATTGCTTAACTTTTGTATATATGCCAACAAGTTTTGTCCATCCTGATTCCATGTTCCAAATTAAAGAATATATCAAGAAATATAAATAGTTTTCTTAATGTATATTCACATACATTTTCGATAACCTTTTTAACGTTTTAATACCTCTCCTTGTATTTACGTGAATGCTCGTATATTAAATAATTTTATGCATTCCACGAAAACTGGTTGCAATAAGCAGAAGGATCTTACCGTCTCTGAATGTTCCCATAAGAGTTCTTTACGCCGGCTCTCTAGTTATCTAAAATAAGCATCTTTTAAGATTTGCATATTGCATTACTTACTAAATATATAGTCAGTCAAGAGGCTACAATATACCGAAACTAAGGCTTGGCTAACCTAAAACGTGATAACCATGTATTTCAAATTAATTTGATTTATTATATTATCATATGTTTTAAAATTATGGTGTGTTCATTAACTTTCTTATTTAATATTTAAAATATATAAAATTAAAGCTGTTTGAATGTATTTCATCAAAATATCTACAAATATATTGACCCATAATAGGCAGAAAATCCTAACCGATAATTTATACATTTTACAGGAGAAGGTTTTTTTTTAAATTTCTCTCGTACTTAAGTTCAATAAAAGAATTCTTTAAATGCGGTTAATGTGTAAAAGTCCGCTCCCAATGTGGAGCATATGTACTCCTAATGGAATTTATCTCAACAGAAGTGTTTCTACGAGAACTGCTTGTTACTCAGTTGCTCAACCTCTCTTTTTCCAAAGAGAGTAGGGAATAGAAGAAAAGGGCCTGGAAAGGACTAGTGGTTAGCTAATCACTCTCGATACGCCCCGTTCATAGGATAGGATAGGTGGGAAGGGGAATTCAAGCCGTCACATACATCCATGTCTTTGACCAGAAATTCATAAATCGATTGAAAAATCAATTTATAGAACTGCCCGTACTGAGATTCGAGCTCGTGACCTACGTAGCGGTAGCCAACGACGTTGACCACTCGATCACACAGGCGGCTAATGTAATGGTAATGTATGGTCGATGACTACTACTTGCAGTTCTATAGATCGGCGTTTCTCAACCGAGGTCTACGTGGAACGAACGATAACAAGTCAAAACGCTAAAATGCACAGGCCATAAAAAATATCAGGCGAATGAGATAACGTTCTAATTTTTTTGTCACTGACCGCCTAGGCATTAATGAACAATTATTGGCTTAAAATGCAATGTAAGTAATTCTGTCGCTTAAGATCTTTTGTCGACTGTGGGTCGATATGTTATTGAACAGCTTAAAGCCCCTTGTAAAGATTTTTGTTTCGTGTTTTACTTTAGTATGAAACATTGTATTTCAAAACATTTTTTTTTGTTTTTTTTTCCTAAAGTATAGGCATTTTTATATAATAATTGTACAATCTAAAACTAAAAACAAATTTAAACATAATGCAAACAAAATAAAAATAACATTCATATTTTAAAATAATTATTCAATATCGTAAAAGAACAGGGAATTAAAAAAAATGTTATCTTGCTAAAGGTGAACAATGAAAGATTGCTTAATAAAAAAACTTTTATTTTCAGTTTTTTTTGTTTTCGAGGCTTAAATCGTTATTTTTATTTACTTTCATATATTTTGCTACTGAAAAATTACTTGTATGTATATAATATATATTAAAGACTATTTTTCAAACACACTTTTTGATTATTAAACAATTTATATCCACAGTAGAATATCACTGTTGCCAAGTGCTAACGATCTATTTTGTTCAAAATCGAAGATTCCAATCTCGTTAAAGTAATTTTCATAGATTGGTAGTGCAGTAAATTTCCTAATCGTATTCGATGTGTATAGATTTATTCCCGTAAAAATACTTCCAATTATGTAATGCTGAATCTAGAATATGAAAATATGTTTTTTATTTATCAAACGAGAAACAATAATAAACATGGTAGGAACTACATATTTTAATAAAAGTATGCTTCTTAGTAGTTGAAATACTCTTTTCACTGTATACATATATAACTATATAAGCAAAAACGAAAATTGCATGGCAATGTTTGGTCAGTCAAAACTAAGCGAGACCTATAATGAACGAGAATCAGGATCAGGTTGCAAAAAAAGGAAATGTCTTTATATCATTTTGTAGGCCAATACTGATTTAATGTGTATAACAAAATTACGAAAAAAAATAACGATGCATGTGATTTATTTTCAGCGGCTGAAAGCAGATATTATCAAGGCGCCAAAGTTTCTCATGAAACAGACGACAAAAAAAGAAATTAAAATTGTTTTATGACAGTGCCTTTATACGCTTTTAGTGTTTTATAAGGACTGTTTTGAATATCGGATGCGCGCATCTCTGTGCGCATAGTGCAGCAAAGTCGTGCGCAGTGCAGGTGCGCAGTTCAACTTATATTTTTAAATGAACTTTTAACTTTGAACCTTAGAACTAGAAAACCACACACTGCCTTATGCAAATATATATATAAAAAAATCATGTTTATAAAAAATATATCTAATCGAAATAAAGAATTTAACCTTTTGAATCATCAATGCCTTTTTCCGGAAATCTAAGATGAACTGTCACTGTTAGTCATTGAATTAATAGTTAAATACTAGACCGCCAAGGCTTAATTTTAACCGCTTTTACTATTCTGATGTATCATAAGTATTGAAATCGATTCCTGGAAGCAATATACTGTTATTGATTAAAGGTTTATTCATTAGTAGTCTTAAATTTATCCATAGATATCAATAATTTATATCCGGGTTGTTAAGGTGATATTTAATTTTATTATTTTTATATGATACTTGAATGTCTAGCAGCAAGCACTATGTATATGTGAAGGAACTATTGCATTTTCACTTAAGCATACGATAGAACCGATAACTTGAGGGTATACATCGTCGCAATCTTTAGCTTTTCAAAGCACATGCTATTTATGAAACTTGTCATCTAAACTTCATCGTTAAACTCCTTTTTTAATAAAAATTTAAAACTTTTTTATGAGAAATTGTAATGTTATGCATTCAACTAAATATGATTCAGAGAATAATATCGTTTCTAAAAACATTCCGTTTGGGTACTATTTTTTCAAAAATGCAACTCTCACTCACAAAGTTAACATTAATAGTATTTGAAGAAGAAATATATGTCATTATAAAGTCAGCCAATAGCAAGAAGACGATAATCACCATCAAATTTTGTCTGAAGTATGTTTCAAATAAATAAACATTTATCCGATTAGATTTAACGGAATATTGTTTAGTTACTTTAAAATTAAAGTGAATTTATTTTTTAGGTATATTTAAAGGTTTTGAAAGCAGTAATATAAGATTGACATTCAGTTAAAAATTGTACATAATTTGGTATTGAAAGATTCGTTTTTTTCATCATATTATTTATTATCCATAATAACTTTTCAGACACCGTACCTCAAAGCTCAGTGTTAAAATTCTAGCTTTACGCTTGGTTGATTAATTCGCTTACATATTATTTTGTCAAATTATTACTCTTCAATCGAAAACCAAAATAAATGGTTTTCCTAATTCAATGAAAACCAATATATAAACAATTCATTTAACTTGGTTAAGAATTTTTGCGAAAAATATTAGAATAAATATGTATATTTTATGAAATAACTTTTCCATATCGTTTTCTTTTAACCTTAATCTACCTAACCTTCTCATTCTAGCATAACTCACATCTGCGGGTAGTATGGATAACAGTCATATTATTAACAAATTGTAAAGTTCTTCCAAATGGTTATTACCAGATTGCTCTAATCTTTGGGCAAAGGAAAAACAATTCTGTAAAATATCGTCTGATGAATAATGGAAACATCTTACAATATACTTTGTTAATGATACGATTTAAATTATTTTTAAATGTACGATAACAATATATTGTTTAATCCTGCTTACGGATTGGCCATGGACTGTTTTTGTTAAACATATACCCATTCATAAGTATTTTTAAGTACTCTTTAGTGATTTATTAATGATTAACGATCTTCCTCGCTTTCTGTTAAACAAATTGTACATTGTTAAAAACTTTCCCATAGCGTTTTCTTTTAACCTTGCTTTGTAAATTCTTTGCCGGTCATTTTTCATGTATTGTGTCTTTGCATACCATATGTAAATAAAAAAGGGCCGCATAACTTCATTTTGAAATAAAATAAATAACTTTGCAACATAGAAAGGTTTTCAACGCAGCAGTGTTAGCTTTATGTTTCATTCTTTATTTGCATCTATAAAATACTTCATTTAAGGCAAGTTATAAGGGCATTTCAACAACAGTATACCACTAACAAATCGTCATTTGGCTAGACTACCACTATGTTTAAAAGGTATCATAAAATAAACTAAGCTGAATTTATAAATATCAAAAACTAATTATTTGATTTCCACCATTGATCAGTAAGTTCAAGTTAAGTCCCAGTACGAACAGCATTTTTTTCTTAGTATTTTCTATTTAAAGACATGAATGTATGTGATCACTTTTAGGGTGTTTACTGTCAATACTTGGTGGAAAGGCATTATATTAAAGAAATAAAACACCTATTTGTACTAATTGCACTTTTATTTGATCGTTGATCAGAACCGGTTTTGTTTATGACGAGTATTATCAACTGATACAAAATACGTCAATACAGTTATATTTATACAAAACAAATGGATTTTTAAGGTGTAACAAAAAATTGGTAATAATTAAAAAAAAATTACGTCTAACAAATAAACGAATAATGAAATCTTACCAAAGAAAAATAAAAATCGATAAAACCTCTGGGAATTTTTTACAATGTAATTCAAAATATTTGTGAAATATATCCTGAACTATATTGTTGTATATTTACTATCTATGAGAATAGTTTCCACTTCTTTTCAAAGTATAAATTAAAGAACACCTTAAAACCAACATTATTTTAGTGTCGGCAGTTTTCTACTAAGGGTGCGAAATATTGTGCGTTTATCAAAACATGTTATAAAACAAGCCATTCATAATATATTATTTATCGCGAAAAGAACATTTGTCAATATTATTGATAAAAACATTTATTTAGTGTTTCCCACGTTGCGTTTTATATAAAATTTACCGTAAATAAGACATTTATTTAATATTAATCCCGTATTCACTTTGTCGCAGGGCTGTGGAGTGGAAACTTTATTTTTTTTTCAGTTAAAATAATTGAAAAAGTATTCTGAGTTGAACAATGTAATAATATTAATATTCATTAACTGTGCATAAATATGTATTTGAATTTATGTCAGTTTTGCGAATTGGATTTTTCATACCATGATTCGCTATGGGTAGCAAAACACCACTCTACCCGCATATGATCATGCATCACGACGCGATGTGTCTCACTTTTACGAATCTAAACAATGTATTCGGGGCTTTGTAAGCAGAGTTTTTCATAAATTCGACTAAAGCTTAATAAATTGATAAACCTTTCCAAAAACACATATTCGATTTTAAAATACCCTATTTGTTCTAGTAGTATGTAGAATTGAATCTGTCATAAGTTAACAAGTGAGCAACGCAATAATATAGCAAAATATGAAGAAATTCAATTGAACTTCTTTAAAGCATTAAGGTTCGAGTCTATAAATGAATGGCATGCAATAATTTTGGAATTAGAGTGTATGTATGGTAAGGAGTAGAGTCTCAAACCTCGGGACCCTCTTCAATTTTTTAATCCTAAAATCTCGGTATTGTGGTAGCACTAATCCCAGGATTTCGGGGTCGAGGACAACAAGTGTAAAAATTGCCGAGCGAGCACACAAATGAACACCGGGTTCCCGAAAACCCACATACTAAATAATTGTAAATCCTGGAATCCTCCAAGAATCTGAAACAATTGTGACACGATTTTTTGGTGACTGATCAATCCGGGATCCGAAAAGTTGAAAATCAAACATCCCAAGATCACAAACTGGGTCCGGGATGGATGCCCTAGTAAGGACGGCAGACTTTTAAATCTAAGCTTCACGTCCCTCCCTGCCTTATCGCAATAATGACAGTCTGCATAAAGCAGGGATGGCAAAACTATGGCACGCGTGCCTGAGGTGGCACGTTTGAGAATTTGGATGGCACGCAAACGATTTCAAAGTTCAAAAAAAATATTTTTTATGCTTAATAAACTAAAATTATAATAATAAATAATCATTGAACTATTTATTTATTCCGTTTTATTAATTTTCAAATGTTGCTGTTGTTATTGTTGTAATTGTAATTTTTAAGCTTGTAAATAAAATTACGAAAAAAAAAACATTTTTTATTTTTTCTATTTTGCTATTTTTTTACTGCTTGGGCACGCCACACAATCAAGAAATAATATTTGAGGATTTTTGGCACGCGGACCCAAAAAGGTTCGCCATCTCTGGCATAAAGCCTCAACTGCTGTATGTACGCCATTTGTATTCTTAGTTTGTGTACGAGAATAATAATAATAATAATTGGAGGCAGTTGACCGTGGAACATTGACATGTTTGCTGGCTACGAGAAAACTTTTTGACTTATAGCATATGAAACCGTGGCGCAAATTGCATAATCAATAACAAATTAACAGAATATTTTATTGTTGGAACTTTGACTTCTTACGTCATTCTGCAACTATTTGAAGTAAAACAGGCATGTTGATATTCAACATCAATCAGGAAAATGAATAACCACTACACTATAAAGGTACTAGCAATGCCTTTATTTCATCAAAACATTACATATGCTTACTTTACATACATGAATTCAAATAAAAAATTCACAAAAACACTTTTTAATATCTCATTAAAACTCGATGAAACTATTACGAAGACGTAAATGCACTGGAGAAAATAGCAAGAAACTTTCTCATAGAAACATCTCATCGCACACCTGTATAAATCTATTGCAGCTGAAATAGTTTTTTAAGCCATACATGGCTGCTCCACTTACTTCCAATGTTCTTCAGCAAAAACATCGTAGTTAGAAGGTAAAGTTTTTCAGATTAAATATTGAATGATAGGGTTGCTGGTACTTGGCTAAAAGCTTTATTTCTCAATCTCATCAATACTTAACGATGTAAACTTCCCATTGATACATTAAACACGTGAACTTTACATAAATAGCGTAGCTAAATACAATATTCGCACTTGATGTACATACATAATAAGTAAATATATACGCTGATATAAGCCGTTTTCATTGATGAATAAGCTGAAAATGGAAGTGGAAAAAACAATTCGTACAAACAAACTTTCGTAGCATAACAATAAAGTCGGATATTTTTAACATAGCTTTTAGTCGATTGTCAAAACGTTTTTGGGCATACTCCCCTGCTAACTAAAGTTTAAACATCCTTTTCTATTTTATATTGCGTAGAACATCTGAACTATTTCAACTTTATCTGAAATATGACAGTCTTATTATATATTTACACTCGACAAAATTTAAAAAATGTAAGAAGTTGTATTAGATGTTTTTTTTTCTTTGAAATAGGTAAAAAATCGATAAAATATTGAAAAAAATGAACATATTAATTTACGCATAATCATCTTTTTTCAAAACACTGTGTGTTTACTAAGCAGGGTAGTATCAATCGGGTCATATTGGGGTCAAGAAGAGGTGTAGATGCTTTCAAAAATAGATTTATAGATTTTTACCTATCAGTGCTTCTTTGCCCATCTGTTTAACCTTTATTCGAAATAGAGAAGATAAGCGACAAACTTATGTACATTACGTTTTTGTTAAAAGAAAAAAAACACTAATTCATTAACAACATTTAATGTCCCACTATGATTTTGAAAAATTACCGAGATATAAAAAGAATTTAAAAAAAAAATCTATTTCTGTTTAAAATTGTCCACGATTTACTATTATCAGGTGTAAATCTTAACAGATCCACAATTGCTTTTGGTAATATATTAATGTAATATAACAAATCCATTTACCAGACGACAATGAAGTCAATACAAAGTCGTTTATTTTATTTAATGAATCATTATAGTTACTACATGTGTGAATATTTCCATTTTGTACTGTGCAATGTAATAAGCTTGCAAAAACTTGCATGAATTGCGTTAAATACAAACAAACTGGTATTGATATTTATTAAGTACTAAAAATGGATGTTATGAAAATTATGTTAAATGCGTCAATCGGTGAGATTGTATTTTCCGGGATTTCCTTTTTCCATCATATATTTTCCGATGTCGTTACTCTCAACATGCGTTATCATTGAAATTTCGACATGATGTTTATGCACTTTACCATTATGGCATGATAACATTAACGGCTTTATTATCAAATAGGTATTTTCTGTATCTGTAGAAGATTCAAAATTATTTATTTTTTGATATTCTTTGAAACGGAACTGAACCCAAAACCGCAAAAAATGTTTTTTTGTCGGAACGTAAACTGGAATCGATCAGTAAAAAATATCGATTTTTTGGTTCAGTATATGAACAAGCACCGAGCGTTAACATCATTCTACTCCCCAATTCGTTTGTCGTAGGCGCAACCATTTTGGAACGCTTCAACGCTAAAAAACGATGTATGAGGGAAAAAAACTTGTTCCAAGAACAATAGAAGGATGTTATTCTTAGTCACACTAAGTTGATAGAACTACAAGGTAAGATTTAAGCCCAGAAGGCATTTAACTTTGGAGTAGATTAGCGGACACCCTCAAGACAGATGCAGAAAAGCTAGGTTTAAAGGACTGAAAATAGAAGTCCGAGACATAAATGCACGAAAGACTTGTAAGTTGGTATGTTGGCAATGGAACTAGTTTTCCAGCTTAAAGACTGCTAGCTTAAAATAAAGACACATATTTTACATAAATTCAGCCTCGTAGCCTGTCTTTTAATATATTTAAAAAGTTGCTCTCTACACTCTCTTTAGGGTAAACATATACACCAATGCTTTCAGGAACAAATAGATTAATTACTACATTGACAATAAATCATTGACTTTTAGAGATAACATGTATATAACAACTACATTAACCATAGCAGCGCAGAATTAACAAAAAAACCACGACGTTGAATTCACAGTGTATTTTATATTAACAACAGATTAAAATAACAAAGTATTTAGCTCTACAGTTTTTAATAATTTTATTTGTTGATAGCTATTTCGGCTTGCGCCATCGTCAGAACTAACGTCGGCGCAAGCCGAAATAGCTATCAACAAATAAAATTATTAAAAACTGTAGAGCTAAATACTTTGTTATTTTAATCTGTTATAAATGGAGTTCTACCAAGTAAATGCCAAATCAATTAATATTTTATATTACATACAATATAATGTTTGAAAAATGCTGTCTTATCTACTCCTCTTACCGCTATCTTTTTCTGTTTAATAATAGAAATCATAAACAAATACTTCAAATACATTCAAAATAATGTGTACTGCTCATATCTTAAAAAAGTTTTCCTTTCATCATTGCGTACAAATAATGTTTTTTTTTTGGTTTATTTATCGTGTTTGTTCATTCAAATGCATGCATCTAAAATATTTGTCGTCTCCTTTCCTTTCCTTCTCACTTTTTACATATATTGTTTTTTTCATTATCTTATAGGAACACAAGTCGACGTAGATGTATGAATCATTAAATTATGATACACAATATGATTAAAACCGATTAGCTAAGCATAGATAAAAATTATGCAGATCAATTGAATTTCCGAATTAGTTGCTTGACAATAAACGGCTTTAAATAACAGAATAAGAAAGCAATTAAGAATCTTTCGTTACTCGTTACAGTTAGTTTTGATCAGATCGGTGGAGTCGGGTAAAAAAAACTACGACTCAAGTTTTAAATTAAAAACTGACTCCGACATTGAATCATTTTTGTTTAGCTTACATATATGTATACCATCAGTAAAGCATGCAATAGCAGCATAATGTATTGTGTTTCGAATACACATGTTACTTATCCTTTTCAAAAAGGGTTGGAGTCGAAGATTTTTCTGACTACCGCTCTATAAAAAGGGACACTCGACAACACAACTCCCGACTCCGACTACACAACCCTGGTTTTGATGAGCGTTATCAAAATAAATATGAAGAACTACTTGCATATTAACTGATGTTACCAAGTACACAATAGTGTTTTGTTTTATCATTTAACTATTCAACAGAAAGGACCTTGTCATTTTTTGTCATTATTTGATATCCTTTTATAATAAACATTCAGAAACCGTTTTTGATTATGATTCGAAAATATGGATCTTTTAATTTGGATTTATTTTTCAAAATGGTGAATTAATGCTTTTTTGTATAGTTCGTAGTGCAATGCGAGATGGCAAGTAAACTTAAAATTATAAATTATTTTTCATTTTGTTAAAATTCAATTTAAGCAAATACATTATAAAATTATTCCGTATTACACTATTAAATAATACTGACGTACCTTATTATTACGAACGGAATTTTTCTTTTACGGTAGAGTGTAAGTACCATAGGTCAAAATCGCATGCTAATCACCAGACCACCTACACATTTCACGACAATTTACTATTTCCGGCTAAGAGCTTTGCAGACTTACTGACTTTCTAATCGTAAAATGTCTACAAACCACCGTGTGAAGGCGTATGGATACACAATAAATGCAAATGACAAATAGGCCCCCTTTTAAGTATACGGCTTTTGATTCCCAACATTTGTTATTGGTGATGTATTTGATATGTCTGCACAGAGATCATAGGTGCAAACTCTATCTTGTTGGACTATTGAAATGTTTTACAATACATAACCTCATTGTTGTTTTTAACCAGTAGTAAAATTGATAAGACAGCTTACATAAGTTGCATAATTTTCAGTGTACCAATTTACCAATAAAATATTACTGGAGTTGAATAAAAAATTGTAATCATTGTACAAGTCGATTTTTTTTGTCGAGTACTTTTTACTTTTTTTAAATCTTGGTAATACTTCTAAAAATATCAATATTTTTTGTTTCGTTACAATGATAATTATTTTTTATAGTTGAAAACTTTTTCATTGCCACAGCTTTCAAAATTGTTTAGTTTTAATTCTATAGGCTTAAATAATTTGCTGTAATAATAAAATAAAGTTACCCTTTTATTACGAATTTGATCAATAATATCTTAGTAAGCGCACTTTTCGAAGTTTTCAATTTTTATATGTTTTCTAATAGCAAAATATGCTCAATAGCTGAGAAAATATATTTAATATTTAGAATGACAATTTAAAAGTGATTTATTATATTAACTAAACTTTATTCGCAAATAAAGATTCGCGAGCAATTCGTTTATCTTTATAATAAATTGAGACAAAAAATCTTTTCTTTTAAAATTTACCTTTCCTCATATACATACGTAATTAATTAGTTTGTAGTAAAATTAGTGTTTGTATCTAACACTCTCCCTGAGTTCATAGCAAAAAAAAACCTTTATTTTATAATTCATAAGTTAAGAATAAGAATCATTTTTTTACGCTATACGTAAACTTAACGATTTTTTTTTGAAAATGCTTCTCAGAGTATCAAAACACGGTGATATTTTTAAGCAACTTGTGAAAAAACAATGTTATGCAATTTAATTTTTTATTAAAATAAATTCCACAAAACTTACAGTTAAATCCATCAAAAATATCAAATTGTGTTATTAATCTACGAAACTAAGTAACTTTATAACAATAAAAATGAATTTGTATATGCCCTTTAACTGGTAATTGATATCAGAATAAATAATAGCAATACGGCAGAAATTTCACTGGCCAAATAAAATAATATAAGAGTTTTTCTTACCTGGGAATTTACCTAAGGAAAGTTTTCAATAAAATCTGAACACCAAGCAGGCTCATACTTGCTTTCATTCAGCAAGTTCTATGAATGAATATCGAGAGAGAAGGTTGTGTTTTACTAGGTTGGTAAACGAGTATGATAATGGAGAGACGTAACATATTAAATTACTTGTTAAGGCTCGTTCGATACATGACAAGAATACTTCAACAGGCTGCCAAAGAGAGAGAGAATATTATTCATTTGTTTCAACACCGTAGGAAATTATTACTGTTAAAAGTAAATGGCGATTATCGAAAAAAAACTAAACTTTCGGATCGACCAATAAAATTGTTTTTTTTCTAATTTGTAGGCGTTCGTTTATAAACAATTCAATGTTTATAAATTATACGATTTTTCATATTCATCGTCTGACAAAAAACAAATTACGGAGTCAATTTACTAATCGAAAATGTTGAAATGTTTGTAAATATGTTTAGCATTTTTAAACAATACATAGTCTAGCTGTGATATACATAAATCAACTTTGTAGTATCAAATCTTGTAATTAATATTAATTTTTGATATTTTTAAGATGAGTTCCAAAAAGTTTTAAATGCATCAGTACATAAATATATCAAAAAATAGTAAGGTATTAAAATGTACTTTAAGCACTGTTAAAACCACTTCCAAAGATCACTATCGGTATCTAAGCTCACATTTTTTAAATAACTAATATGTTACGGCTAAAAAGAACCAATCAGTATTTTTCACGGTGTTATAGTATAATTTATTACTTTTTACGCGCAATAAATATTCATGATAATTTTTTTCATTTTTTATTATAACGAAAAATTCTGCTCCCGTAGTTTTTTTTGCGATTTTTTCTAAACACAATTTTTGGAGAATATGAGTTATAAATACTTAGCCCATCAAATATAAATTATCATTCAATTCAAAATTATTATTCTCTCGATAAAATTAATACTCCATTAATTTATTTTAATGCATTTTTTTGAACTACAGAAATTTATTTCTATTTTTTTAGAAATCATCAATCATTAATTTTTATGGTTAGAAATTATTATGGTTAAACAAGCATTAATTAGTTGTTACACAAAGCCGTTCCTCACTTTAAATCAGGAGACGGCAAGCTACGGCCCGCCGAAAAATTAAAAATTTGCCTTATTTTTTAATACGTTTATTAACAATTGGAAAAAAAATATTCGTTATTTTTGTATTTTTTTTTTGTGCATATTATACGTAAAAATATTACTTTCCAATAAAAATATCTATATTGAACCTATTATATATATTAAATTAGAATTACTCGTGTACATTAATATATTTTTTTTGACGGCACCGTTACGTTTTTTCGTACATTTTTACACGGATTTGGAACCGATTTATCAAATTAAATGAAAATTAGGTTTTTTTACTTGCCACTTTCTGGAACCATTGTATCGCGTAAAAAGGGATTAGGCGTATATTGAATCATGAAATTTTGCTATGAAAATTTGACAGAAACACAATAATAATAAGGGATTCTTTTTTAAATGACTAAAATTTTATCCACCCAAATATTTAATACAGAGAATAAATACTGTACTGCGTATTTAGTAGTACAGTAATTGAAATAAAGTTTCAGTCAAATAGAGTATTCCGCTATTTTCCAATGTATTTATTTCCAACGAACTGACTCCTTTCTTGCCATTATCAACTTATAGTGGTCGTCACAAAAAAACACATTTTTGATAATGATTATATTACACCAGCGAATAGAGGGCAAACAGAATTCATACGGCGAAATACAAAAAAACATGCCTTTTAAAATTTTGAAAAAATTGTATCTTTGACAGTGAGTGATTGGTAAATTTACAATTATTGAGTATAATATTTTTTGTGAAAATTGGATTACGATTTGGAAAATATTCAGTTAGTCAGATTAGTGCCTTAAACATTTCGACATCCTTTTTAGAAAATTCTTTATTTTAACGTCTTGCGCTCCATTAGCCAGGATAATACCATCTGGACAACTAATAGCACGGTCCAATCTCCAGGATAATGTCTTTTGTAGTCGGTCTCTTTGAAGCTTTATTTTTGGTATTTCCCGAAATATTTCCGGGGCATAATTTTACAATAGTGCACTTAAGGGATTAAAAAATGCAATAATTTTTTTAAATATGAAAATTACAGTAGAGAGCTGCCTTATATGTTGATTTTAATAATATTTGAAGTCTTTACCTGCTTTGTATAAATAAGTTAGTTGTTTTATCTGGAAAGGCTGTATCCACATCTTGTGGGCGTTAGAGTTGTATGAAGTGTTGTGACCATCATTTTATTAAGTGAAGGAAAAAGCAATTTCAACGAAATATATTTTTGACTACCATGAATCACTTGAACAAATTTTTACAGAATATAGTGATAACGATGCGTTCAGTTGATATAAGTGCACTATATGGTGACATAGTAAATAAAAATGTTGGTCATTTTTAAATTTCTGTTATGATACTTTAGAAAGCTTCCAAAATCACAGCTATAATGATGATTTATTTTTTATTTGATAATTTTGACATCATATATATTTTAATAATAAAAATACATATTTGAGCAAAGTCAGACTATGGGTATATTAATTCGCTTTTTTCACATTTCGCTTCCTTAACGATACATATTTGTATACGTTCTGACCTGATTCATGATTACATCATGAATTGTTTTCAATTTATTTAATAATTTATCTAATCCAACTCCGGGAGCTGAATTCCACTTTGAGAAAAAAGCTATTGAAGACGGGAGAAACTATTTCATGTCTAAAAATAATCAAATGCTTCTTGCTTGAAATGAAAAACGAATTGTTACCATATAAAAAAATAACGATAATATTGTAAAAAGAGCCGGCTGCGTGGTAAGTGGTCAATGTTCGGGTTTGGTTACGGAGGTCACTGGTTCGAATCCCAGTACTGACAGCTAATAAAATTTATAAGCTGTCAGCACTGGGACAATAATTAATTTTATACAATCGATTTATGGATTTCTGTTTGGAGACATAAACGTATATGATGTTTTGAATTCTTACCTATCACCTATCACATCATACAAAACGGAGTGAGAGCGATTAGCGTGAGTGTGTTCGAATAAAATACAATGAAAAGGGACATTGTATTTTTGTAAAACTTATGGCAACGTTATTTATATGAAAAACTTTCAGAAACACCGAGTATTTCTAAACATCAATATTGTTATCTATTCCAGCCTTTTGGGATGATCTTACATTGTTTCCAACATTGACTTCGAGGAAGTAATCAATATAAAACAAAATTTTAACCAATAATAGCAAACTGTAGGTACTATATTTTTTAAGAAGGACTGCTAGCATAATGCGATTGGGTAGGAATGTCGGTACGTTGTAAAATTAATTACCCCAAAGACGGGCGATGTCTGTTCTTGGACCCTCACACAATACGGTGGTCGTAAAAACGTTCATGCTAAAATATTTCTAAAGTAAATCGATAATAAAACCCCATTTTTTTCAAAATATCGCCTTAAATAATACAAGAATGGTTTATTTTACAATCCGTGCTAGCTTAGTGAATATTTTAGCTCAAATTAGTGGAATTTAATTACGTTTTCGAAGAAAATTATACCAAATATGATACGCGTTATTATGGTCACCATTGGAGCTACACAGATTGTCTCAAAAATACGTTTGACTTTTTGTTTAAAACCGTACTCAATTTGCTGGTAATACGAGTAAAATCTGGACCCAGAGTAGACTATTGGTATTGAGTAAATCTAGTGAGAGTGCAAAGTGTTAAGGAATAAAAAGTGAAATTAAATCTAATGATATATTTAAAGTGTTCACTGTCAATTCTTGATGGAAAAACTTTATATTTAAAAAAAGCAATTTGTACCAATTTCACATTATTTATTAAGATCTAGCTGGTTTCACTCATCGAGGGCATTGTCAACTGATGAAAATATTCACAATAAGCGAAACTAGTACTGATCGTAATAAGTAACGTTGAAGTAGTACAAAAAGATTAATATTATTTTGATCGTATTGTATACTAATAACGATCCAATAATTATGTTCATATATTTTTATAAATATTTTTGACTTATTAATTCTATAAAATGCAGTTTAAAACAAATGAATATAAGCTTTTTATCTTTATGAGAAAATAATTTTCCGTCTTTTATCAGTTAACTCACGCTCACTATGTGTCAAAAACAAATCCAGCTGTGCCTCATGAATTTTCCTTTGACTTTTATTATTTTGTTTCTGAAACTCTCAAATTGAATAGTGTGGGCAGGCAACAGGCACCTGTATGTCTGGCCTGAGTCCGATTCAGAGGTGACGTCATCTCAGTTGAACAAATTTCGACGCGATTTTATTAAGCCTCTTTAGCAGACAGTGTCGAAACATGTATAGTCACCGCCTCATTCCATCCAGCTGAATAAGTTTATACAGTACTCAGGTGTGAGTTCAAGCAGACTGAGCCAGCGAAGTTTGTAATCGTGTGTTGTAATTAGCACGGCATACACCAATGTAATTTATCCAAGACCTAGCCCACCGGAACTATGATTTATTTTATTTTTAGAAGTAGTTAGGAACTGAACCACAAAGGTTAATTGTCATTGTTTTACGAAATGGTTTCGATTTGTCCAACATTTTTATAAATTAAAATACATGCGTAAAAAATACAAATCAAAAACGTTTAAATAATTCAGCATAGCTTCGAAATCTTATAATTGTTATAAAATAGGCTGTATTTAATTAAATTACTTGATTCTCAGTGAGTTATTAAAATATATATTTCATTCATAATATTTTAAATACAATACATAAGTTTCCTAAGTCGGAACTGAAAGCTATCTATGTGCATACTGATTTTTCAATATCGAAATTAAAATTATCTTTCAAATAAAATACAATATTGTAAGGAGGTAATTGATAAAAAAAGCCTTGGGTGTGGTAAACAAGCTACAACTATTCAGTTTTAGTCCTTCGATTACAAAAAACTATTACAAAAAGGTTATGAAATATTTTTTTCGGAATTCGATTTTTGATTGCATAGTAAGTATTATTTATTTATAAACGGTATTGATTGTTTTAGTGTCACTTATTCATATTTTATATCTTTATCCGCATTTTTTAAAAATATTTCAATCAATTGCTTGTTACATATTTAATAGTTGGTTTAGTATTAATGTATTTAGTAATAGAAAGAATAACGTCTCGCGTCTTTCCATTTTGGGAAATCCGTAAATTCCTAAAAAATAAAATCTACCAATGAGCGAAATTTTAAAAAAATTGAAAAATATTTTGGAATCTTTCAATCCCCGAGCCTCAAACAAACTTATTTGTATGGGTATGGGCGGCACAAAAAAATATGCAGACTCAAAAGAGGCCACGGGCCCAAAAAGTTTGAGAAACCATCAACATATCAATGTCATTCAATAACTTTTTTCTCTTAAAGAAGTTCTCCATCGAAAATCGTCGACCGAGTGGCAGCCAATAACTAAGTGATTAAAATCAACACCTACGATATAAATTTGTTTTACAATACTTTTGGTTCCAAAGTGCTTACTGAAAAATCAATAAACGTTTCATATACGTACCTAGTTTTATAGCAATGTTTTTATCGTTTCATTTCCAAACGTACGTAATATGTGTATGTATTTTCCAGGGCTGCGGAGTCGGAGTCGGAGTCGTGAAAAATGAGCAGCTCGATTGTTTTTTTGAAAAATATATTTAACGATGTGTATTCAAACGAAATAGTCCAAAGTATCGACATTACATGCTTGGCTGACTAAAGATGATCTGATGGTATATATATGGTATATAAGTTAAAATGAAATTTTAGAAAAAAATCTTCAGAGTCGGAGTCGGAATCGTTCCTTTTTTACACGACTCCACAGCCCTGGTATTTTCGATAAATTTCTGTTGTGTATGGTCAGTTCAAAGATTATTTCGTTTTTATTAAGGCTCACTTTTTGGTGGGAGTCGAAAAAATCAACCTGTAGTGGCAAAAGGTGGAGAAAAAAATTATAACATAAATATAAAGATCGGAAGCGGGGTATTAATCATAATACGTGGTCGTTTCATCTGCCTTTTGACGGGCCTTTTCGGAAATGCGGGGGTGAAGTTTTTCCCGTGTGGATACACACGTTTAAGGTTTGTTCAACTTGAGAAATGATTTGGCAGAACGTTCTCGAAGATGTTTAGTAATTAAACGATTTTAGTAATACATAAATAACAATTAACGCTTACTTTTCGTCGTTTAACATTACCATTTATAGAGAGCCATAAATGGTGAGCTTGGCTCACTTCTTGTTTAATCGATATATTATATAAATTTAGCACTGTATTTTGTTTGAATCATAGAACTGTTACTAACAATATTAATTGAAAATCTATAAAATAAGATAATTTTTCGAGTTCCATGGCGCAGCGGTTATCGTTGTGGGGCTCAGTGCCGGATTTCGCGGGCTTGAGTTCCAGTACGAATAGCATTTTTCGATCGATTTGTCGATTCTCGTAAGGAAAGCATGATTGTTTTTGATGTCTAAAAATTTTCACCCACCCTTCCAATCCTTTAATAGCTGAGCGTAGCGATAGTGATTATTTAACCACTAGTCCTGTCCTAGTCATATCATTATATCCCTACTACTCTGTTTGAGAAAATAGCTTGAGCGAATGATAGAAAAACAAGATAAAAGATATCTTTATAAGGAGGTTATATGCTCTACATTAGTGTCTGCCAAACTGTGTGCTGTGGCACACTACTGTGCCGCAAGAAGTCTCAGATGTGCCGTGGTGTAAGAAGCCTTAAAAATGACAATTTTAAATAATGCCTCTTCAAAAACAAATATTTGTCATGCATGATTTCGGAAGAAAAACGGTAGCAAATCGAGGATTTCAAATTCCTCGGTGAGCTAAAAAAATAGGAGCTACGGACATAATCTGCATCTTGGTGTGCCGCGGTACTAGTTCCATTCATCAGTGTGCCGTAAAAGTTTGGCAGACACTGCTCTACATTGAGAGTGGACATGAATAAAAAAACTATATTTTATGTTCAATATTTTTCTACTTTTTACTGAAATATGGACGACAAAATGAGCCCTAGTTGAAGAATCTACATGAAACTGATTTTGCCTTTTATAGTACTTAATTAAGAAATACTTATGTTAAAGATGTTTGATTGATTTACGCCTCTATAGTTTGCATACGACTTACAATTAATAATAAGTCACGCCATCTTTGGACTCACATAGAAGGAGGGAGAATAAAAACATACTTACTTGATTAAAAGGCTAAGCCCACTTCGACTTTCACATTACTAAAGTCTTGAGCATTCTGCAAGAGCATCTCACACACAACGTTGTATTTGTATCGTTCACTCTAATATGCAGAATGTAAAGAAAAAAAGCAATCAAGCATACCACTTTCCTCACGCCCCATCCTGGGAGAAACCTCATAGATATCTTACTATAAAATTTAATTTAATAACTTTGTTATTCCACTTGATGTGCTAACAATCTTTCTTCACTTCTTTAAGAAGCATCACCAGACATATTATCACAAGGTTATCGAATAAAGTTAATGTTTAAGCCTTGGCCAAGGCACTAGATGTATTGATTTTGTAAGAGTTACTGTTAAGTTACATCACCCATATCCAAGATTTAAAGTTACATTTGAAAAATCTAAATTTCATATTGAGCTTGCTAGGCCCAAAAACTGTATTGAATAAAAAGTATTAAAATTAAAAAAATGTTTTTTTTGTTAATTTGACAGTGAAACCCTAAATCTTGGTATTAGTATTTAGGCAATCCCGGGATTGGAGGATCGTCAAGATAATCAGCGTTCCCGGCTTGGTAGCCCTAGTTACAATACAAGCTTTGCACCATAGACAGGATATGTGTGTCGTAATTTACTATATTATTAATCTCCTTAACTTTTCCAAGCACGATATTCATGTCCATGGTAACTTCACTAACTTCCAACTATGGAATCCTGATGATTTCAATTATATTTTCACGTTCTTCATCCAGCATGAAGGTGGGCAGCTAATACCAATATTGCTCTCTGGCGTCCTAAATGGTACATCATATGTCGTCATACGCGAATCTGTATTAATATCAACGCAAGTTATTGCAATGAAGTTATTCACAATTGAAAGTGAATATGCCAATGTCCAAAAGCAGCGATAATGGAACAACTTACACGCCGTACAGTTCACAAATACGAATGCAACAAGCTAAATATAATATTATAAATCCCACTCTGAAATACAATATTTCAGTGTTGTTGTCTCGAGATGGTCCATAATGAATTGCCGAAAGGTGAATCAACCAATGCAAGGTCGAGAGTCATTAATCTACAAGCGCTCAGTGCACTTTATGAAGGATGTGAAAGGTGTGCGTCGATCTTTACAATTATATATATAGCGTTTCAGAAACATAAAATCAAAAACAAATCATATAAAAAATGAATTTAATCTATCTCGGGCTTTGGCCAGAGTATTCAGATTTCAAATCTAGTTTTTAAAACGATAACAAGAGCGGATATATAAATCTTCAAAGGGTAAGGCAGTTAAAATAAACTCGACGAGTGGAAACTATTGAAATAATAAATAGTGTTTTATTCGTTATATTGAGTTATATTTGGTAGGACTTGAATCTTTGTACTCTATTAAACTTTGTTTTTTAATCATGCCATATATCTGTATTAAAATGTATTTATTTTTCATTTTTTCCCATTTATCCAACAAGCTAATTACTACTGAAAACCAGTTCTTGTTAAAGACTTCTAGGATTACGGATGCTACGATTTGGCACGATACACGATACAAAAAATGCAGATATTATTAATTTGAAGTAATTAAACAATATTTTAATGTTATTTTTTTACTTGAACATTGCAAATTTTGACAAATTATAAATTTAAATCTTTTACAATGAGGAAAAAAACAGAATATAATTGAATATTCCGTTTTTTTTTGAAGTAATTTACCTACAACTTTAATTTCATTTTTCTATAAAATATATAAGAACGGAGATACATACTTTTACTACGTTTTAATTTAATAGGTTTATTTTTTATTTTTACTTCAAGCAAAAATCGTATCAATGCTCAAAAAATAACGAACGAACGTAGATTTACAGAACGATTTCACGGAGGCAGCGACTTTAACGTTTAATTTTAAAGCCAAAAGCGCAGCAAAGAAAAATAAATATTGACGCTACGCTTTTTTTGGAACACTGTGCATTGAGATTCCTCTGGGTTGAACGTATCGCGAACAATGTATGCCTCAACATCTCGTTAACCCGTGTGATTACATCTAACGTATTTATGCAAAAGCTCTAATAATCAGAGCTTTGGAATGCCTCTACAGTGTATCAGTATTCCAAAGCATTGAACATCGAATCACTTTTTAAGCACCATGGACCAGTTTCTTGATTAATGTTGGTTGTTGTGTGAGTATTAACATAGTTTATTGGATAATTATACCACGTCTCATTTAATGAAAGCTTTCAATTTAATTTAAATGTGAGTACATAATGTTAATTGAAGAAATGACCGACTTAAAAAATAAACTTATATTTAATTAATTTGTAAATAATACTTCTTTGATTATAATTTGGTAGTTTTAAAATGATTTCATTCTGTGGGGTATGCGCCTGATATGTTTAATAGTTAAGGTATAATTTATAGTATTAAGTACAATAATTTAAAATAGTGGAAAAATAGAAAATTGCATTAAAATTAGTTGTAATAAAAGCATCAAAAGCTATCAAAAAATTCCGGGGTCTTATTATAATAACTTACATTCACCAATAATCGGGTTTTGAAAAAAAGCAGTATTTTACCATGAAAATTTGTGATCGCCGATTGTTTCATTCTAATCATTCCATAATTATTAACATTCATTTAAAAATGTGATTCACCAATGGTGATCTTTGGCAGTGGTTTTAACACTGTTTAAGATCAATTTTAATTCCAAACTATTTTTCGTGTGTAGTTATGCATTTTGAACTATTTTACACACCTATCTCAAAAATATAAATAATGAAAAGTTTGAGTTTTTTTACTAAGCCAATTTATAAATATTAAATGTATACCTGAAATACTGTAAAAATTTTCATCTAATGACAATGCAGCTGTATCACGTAAATGCCGATTCAATCAATACAATAATTTACCCCAGTTGTCAAGGGTAATATTTCACATGTATTTTATGACTACAATAAAATTGTTTTTATTGTAATGAATAAATATTTTTTTTTTGTATCTCACGTGCTTTTAACTCTTCACAGTCAAGCGAGATGTATTGATATATAATTTAGAGAATATATTTATATTTGCATCCGTTGATTAAATATGACAGTATAATGACACAATAAAGATATGATAATCCAGATAAATATATTTGTGCAGTGAATAAAAATAAGCATAACTAAGTCGCCGTTTATTCTTTTCCATCCTTTTGGTGAGTTAAGTTAGTTAAAAAAATACCATTGAATTTTAATAAAATATAAAGGGGTATAAATTTATAATTTGTCAATAAATAATTAAATATTAATTAATGATACAAAATAACTCATTTATCAGTACATAATGTCAATTAATGAAGTAGTTTTAGACAGCCAATTAAAATTTATCGAACGTGTAAGTAGAAATATCCATTGGCATTATAACTTTTAGCAGAGGCGTACCCTTGACTTTACGAACGAATTATTTAACGACGAAACATAAAAGTCAAATACAATGACAATATTTTATAACTTACGCCGAAACTATTGTAAAAATCATCACACTTAATAAAAATAATAAAACATTTTTAGTACTTTTTCCACATAAAATTTATTAGATCAGGACCGGTTTCGCTCATCGCGAGCATTATCAACTGAATGCTCGCGATGAGCGAAACCGGTCCTGATCTAATAAATTTTATGTGGAAAAAGTACTAAAAATGTTTTATTATTTTTATTATAATGCCATTCCACCAAGTATTGACAGTGAACACCTTAAAAAAAAGTTTTTATACAAATCAAATTATTTTATTCCAAAATTATTATTAAACATTAATGTTAACATCCAACACTTACTTTACAATAAGGCTTACTTTATTCTCGTAAGTGTGAGAATGGTGAAAATGAAATAATTTCTTTTCTTTCTACGAATTTATGGAATGAATAAAAAGAACCATACATTTTGTAATCAATTTGTTTTAAAGCTACTTTTATTTTTTAATAGGCGATAAAGATTACTATGAAGTATATAATCCACCAAATTTGACGTGTTACTTTATTTAGGATAATTCAATCATCATCTTCATTTGCTTCTCTTATTTTTATAAACATTAGAAAAAAATATATAATGCTCTTTTATGAGGCGGAAAATTTCCACCAGGGATTGACGAATTGGTGAGACATAACATGCAAGAAGTTACAACGTTAGCAGGACCTCCCAATTCATTATCAGACACAGTCCGATTGGCCAAGCATAAATTTTAAACTAAACCTGACCCAAATTGTTCTCGTGTTGATAGTAGTCAAGATTCGGAGCATATTCTTTCAAATTTTCCGATAGTTTCCTTCCGGACATCCAGATCTAGTTTCGCCTTCAGAATATTTCAGCCAATACAAAAAAAAATCCGCCTGTTTTTGAAGAAACAGTTAACCTTCCCCGTCTTCACTATTTCATCTTAAATTTTATATATTATTAAAAGAAATTCTACTGTTTATTTTTGATGACTTTATTATTTACATATTAACCAAATATTATTTATTGTTGCTAATTTTTTGTATGATAGGAACAATAAAACAGTTAATCGAAAAAATGATTATTTTGCGTACGTTATTTTGAAATAAGATTTTTTGTAAAACAATCACCGAATATATTTTTTCATATGTGTCATTTTTTATTTAAAAGCAGTTACATCCAATACAAACTGGATTTGCTTGATTATCTTAATTATTGACCATTGACAAAATAGTTAAGAAGTTTATTTTTTCTTATCGTATTTTTATTGATGATATAAGCCTAAAGCAATAATAAAATACATGTAAGAAATAAATTGTCTTTTTTTATACTTGATTTTGGCTATAAATAAAACTATGTAGCAGTTTGAAGATAAAATATTGAATATTGTAATAAACTATTATTTTAAGGTTTCTTTTAAAAAATAAATATGTACGCCACATAGTTTACCCAAACACCTGAAGCATATTTGACATCTTGTTTTTTTATTTAAGACGTGTAAATAACTGTTAATAGGCACGTACAACATAACAAGTTATTTCGCTTTGAGCCATGTTAATAATTTCAATGAGATCATAAAGGCCTAGCCGACGCTAAAATATAATTAATAGCTATTTGTTTTATAGCTATAAATAATCAAATCAGTCACTGCTATTTGCAATCGAAAATAATCGCCACAATGTACATACAACAATCGCTAATATCTCATCGAATTTTCGCAGTGTAATATTGAATCAAAAGGCTGCATATTTTCAACAGAATATGCGCATAGAGAAATGTTTTATTGTAACCTAAGTGCAAAGTTGTATAAATTATGATAATTTTGAAGCCGATCCTTATCAAATTCTTGATGTTTGTTCAATAAATTATTACGAAATTGTTTGTTGACTCTTCCTATTATCGTTAATGTTTAACGCTCTGTCACTCAATCAATTAGATTTATATTAAATGTGTTGTTGTTTTATGTAATTATGCTGCGAATGTGTGTGTAGAAATTTTAAGGAAACAAATAACGTAAAAAGACCATTTTTTACCAAACGCCATCCGTGCTGGTAGATGTGTGATATTAAAGCACATAACTTGAATATTTCTGTATAAATATACAGTATTAACTAAAACAATGATTCAAACAAAGCCATCGTCGTCATCGTCGTTGGTTAAGAGCATGGAGGCATGATTGTATCTGATGTCTTGTTTTGTTCAGCTCCATCCCTTCACAGTGTTATGACAGCCAGTGACTCCAGGGCAAAAAAAAATACCGGATTAAACGGATTTTTCACTTGTTATAGTGAATCCGAAAATCCCGGGATTAGTACTCAGATAATCCCGGGATTGAAGACCCTACTTTCAATATCTCGAAACTAAGATTTTCAGATTGTTCTACTGGTGTATTAATGAAGTGATATGTTATCCTTGAGGCTATTACAATAATGAAAAGATATGTAGCGTGGCACCGTATACAGCGCAAATGCGTGACGGTTTTTCACTTATTTGTTTTACTCTATTATTTCATAAATGTTTTTATTAACAAAAAGTTTGTGTTTTAAGCTTCAACTATGTTTTTCTCAAACTTGGGTCAAAAATTGTAGAAGTTTTTTTTTTAAATTGCAATTCATAAATATATAAAATGGTTCGGACTATTTTCCGAAAAAGTTTTTTGCATGGTTAAACGTCGAGATAAATCATAATTGAATATTTGTAATAAATTTACAAATTTTATAATTACACTACCTTTCTATAAAGAATTGCCAGTTAAGACCAGTACTAGCAGTAGCTGCCCGACTATTAATTATAGTTTATTATTGTTATACTACTAATAATTTATTTGCATAAATATAATTTCAGATTATTTGACAAGCATTTTATTGCAGTTTTTCTTACAGAAACAGAGTCATATATGCCCAGTATATGAAAGTGCTTGATAGCTGAATTATTCAGAAATTATCTATTAAAATTATACTTAAATGCGTAGATGGCCAATATAAAACAAAGCTGTAATTTCTACTGCGTGACTTACCAATAAAACTAATCCAGATAAATATTTACATGTGGCAGTAAACTTAATCTCAATGTAAGCTCATGTCAAAATTAAAGTTTAATGTAGTTATGCTGTAATTTTGATTGCCGAAACTGTTTTTTTGGTTGGAAATGACGCATCATGTGGGCCGAACATGCCACTAAAAGTGGTTCTAGACCAATAGAGAAATCAAGTAGGTAACAGGTTTTTAATCACAATTTATTGTCTATATGTTTCAATAAGCCAAGAAGATTGCCGGCCACTTGGCGTCGACTTGTCTGTTTTATCGACTGTAAATATTTCGATAGACAGCTTTTTTGCATACTGGCATTTGAGTTCGACAACTGTTACTAGTATTGAGAACAAACATTTAAAATGCTAAATGCGATACATTTAACGAAAAAAAAAACCTCTTTTTATAATATTCATGATGTGTCCCAGCTAATAGTTTCTCAACTTTTTTGGGCTCATGGTCCCTTATGATTCTCATATTTTTCCGTGGCCTCCATACCCGTCCCGTACAAAAAGTTTTTTGAGACTCGGGGGTTCCAAAATAATTTTCAATTCTTCGAACATTGCTCGCCGGCAGATTTCAAAATTTGACCAAGGAATATACGGAACTCCTAAAATGGAAAGATGCAAGACCTTTCTTTAGCTCCCCTTGGAACACGCTGTGGCCCCCAGGGAAGACACCCGGTCCTCGGTTGGGAAACCGTAGTCTAGCACATTCATGGTGTCTAAACTTTAAAGCAATTTAGAGAAAACCATTTATAATATTTGTGTAAAATTAAGTATTGATTTTTTCCCCTTATCTAAATTCTTATGATAAACCCGTAACTGCGAAGCCCATAAGTGTTGAGATGGCTCTCAGTTTTGATGTTAATAGAACACAAGAAAGAGTAAAGATCAATGACGTCAATTAATTTTCTGTATATGTATATTCTACCTTGAGCTTAAAAGCTTTAAATCCTGTTTTAATAAAGCCTTATATACACGAATACTGACTTTCATCGTTTTGTATACTTTTTCCGATATGATAGAATTAGAAAAAATATTTTAGTAATTAACGTGTTGATTTTAAACAGAATAAAAAATCATAATTAAAATCAGTTTTATTGGTTTTTTTATAACGATTGTGAAATTATTTTTTATTTTGGTAAATTAATTAAATACTGTTTTTTATAGATATACAGTAATATTTATTAATTATTCTATAGATAGCTCAAACACACAAATTTTTTTATTTTCCTAAACTTTATTTTATGTGACAGTATTTTATTTCAATCTCCAGTTTTGAGTTGCTGAATCGTAACATATTTTGATATTTTGTCCATTTGAGGCATTTTTTTCCGTTACATTCTTTTTTTTTTAATACACCTATAAAAGTCATCATGCTACGCTTTGACGGCGGATGTAGTGAAAAAGTGGATATGGGTAAGTAAATCAAAGCATTATTCAAAAATTATTGAGTCTTTGTAAGTGTTCATAGTTTTTGTACGCCTTTGAATTTTTTGCACTTCTGACCCTCTTTTAAAATTTTGACGATTTCGAAAAACACTTGCAAAAAGCTTAGCATATTAATTTATCGCTCCCTTTAAATTGGAAAAGACATGTATGCAACCACTGCTTCGTGGCGGTTAGTATCTTAAGAAAGTAAACGTATTTTTATAAATTTGTCACTTAAATTATTATTCAGTGCGTGGTGTACAGACTGTTGAACTAGAATTGAATAACAATTTAGTGTGTCGTTCAATTTTTTTTATCTGTCAATCATCAGTTTTTTGTCATCGTTTAAAAAAAAACATCTAACAAATCTCCGTCTGCAGGTACTTGAGATCAATCTTCATGTACGTTGCAATAAGTGATATCGATTAGAAATTTGCATATGCTTACAATCACATATCATTTAAAGTTTCTAAGTCAATACGCAGCAAAAACTTAAGTATGTAGCTACTTTAGTAACGTAATGAAAAATGACAACTTAATACTTGTACTGAATACTGTCAAATTGATCGAATATTATTTTATGTCATGTTTGATAAATTAGACTTTTTACTTGCTACATTTAAGAATCAAAATACCTTTGATTCATTTCAAAACGAAATAGCTGTATTTATAGTTTCTGAAGCATAGCAAAATTACAAAATTGAGAAAGAAAGTTTGACATAAGATAGGAGAAGATATAGGATATAGATATATAAGTTGAAAATTGTAAATGCCCTTAAAAAACAAGAAAATATAGACGCATAATGTAATTATAAACGAAAATAACACACTGTAAAGTGTATACACCTTATGTTCTAATGATAAGAGTGATTTAAAGAATTAAGAAAGCATCAGGCAACTACTCTACAGGGTTACAATATATATATTTATAAATATACACATTATACGTTTTATATTAACCACTGTGAACATATTTTTTTATTCTTTTCCTGCTTTATTTAATAATAAAAAAATATCAACAAAATCATACAAAAGATATACTAGAACAATGATTTCTTGTAACTATAATTGGAGATTTTATAAAAAAATGTTTATCGCGGTTTACCTTACGATCCTTGAGTCATAAAAAATGTAATATGTAATTGAAATGAGTCAAAAGTTTCTCCTTTTCCTTGTGAGTGAAAATACAAACAATTTTACGATTATTGAACTCATTCATTGTGTTTTAGCCGCACAAGTTTTTTTTAAATAAGTAATCATTTTAATTATAAGCTTTAATTCTAGATAACGTAGATTAATATCCTGATCACAATCAGCCGATAATAAAAAAGTAATACTTTTTCCTATACGTATGTTATGTTTTTTTAATACATATGAGAACTTCCTGTTAGGTCAATAATTATATATAGATCACGTAGATAAATCGATAAAGCATGTTATTTAATAATGGCATTTAGTTGAAATTAATATTAAAACATATTATGCATTATTTTATTATTTTATTATTTTATTATGGTAATATTGAAAAATACAGCAAGAGTAAAAAACCTACATAAATGATCGATAACAAATTAGGCGCTGACTTTAAGATGTAACGCAAAGCAAGTGAATTAATTATATTTAATTCCATTTGACTTTTGACTGTTTATCAGACACGCGGACTTTTTTCTTCGAATATGTTGTTTGGAATAGCAATCAGATAATAGAAAAACTGCTTACAGTAAATATCACAAACGGAATACATAAGACATCTTAGTAGTATGTAATGCTGTAATAATCTCATGGGGTCTTATCAATCTACTTCAAAGATTTATCTGATGAATTTTTTCAGAATTTTGCTATAGATATCCACGCTTACACAAGATATTCTGTCGTTTTGCTAAATGGAGGTAAAGGTCTCAATAACCCATAACATTGTAAGTAACTAACCATGACTCATAGTAAGCAAAGTTCAGACATTTTTGAACAATTTGTGTATATTATTAATGGGCCCTCAAGAGGAGAGCCAAGTAGTTACATGGTAAAACATTTCTATTGGAATTTTAAATACAATCATGACTTTACTTGGTGTTTTGGTGGATTTTATATTTTTTCTTTTATATAGATAGCACTTTTACTGTGTGTGTTTACTGAGGTAACTCCACTTACAAGATACTTTAAGACAAGGCAAGACAAAACAAAATAAAATAAAAAAACAAGACAAAATACCACTTGGGTTACTTTACTTCTCATGGATACATTTATAACATCTACCGTTTTGATTTAAGTGAAAATTTTCAGCTCAAATATTTGCACAATTTTATTTTATTAAGTGACTTAGTTCTTCCTTTTTTACATTTTTCTATAGATTGTGTTGTTTTTAATTAAATATTTTCCATTATCAGCACTGAAAAGTTATAGAAATACGTTTAGCGAAAGTATTTGTTCATTTTAAATTTGCCTACCAACAGACAAAAACGTAATTATAATTATTCGCCAAAAAACTGTTCTTTCAATCGTTTTGCACTCAAGTGTAAGACAATTTTAGAATATTCGTTTTAAAATCAACCTAATCACACCTAGTTTGTGGCGCTTTGAACAGCCTAAAACAGACAAAATATCACCGCAACGCAGCAGCGTCTTAGCAAGTTGCCAATTTTCTCAAAAAAATTTGTCTTGACCATGTTGAGTTGTTTGGTCGATATGAACTACAGAGTGTGGAAAAATGTGTAAAGTTATTCATCGATTCAATCAAATATTTATAATCACCTCATATGAAACGTATTGTATAATGAAATATATGTATAGTATGATTACCAGCTTTAATATTTAACATAAACTTATATCTAGTTATTTTTTCGAATGAAACGCGGTAGAACGGCGTTCCGGCACCTTTTTCCTCAGAATTATCGATTTCTGTTTGAACGTATACCCGTTTGTGATATCTAAAAATCCAAAAATTACTTTCGTCAAAAAAAAGGTTGAGCAATTGAGTAACGTGTAGTTCAAGTAAAAACACTTCTGTTGAGATACCTCTATTAGAAGGCCATACGCTCTTCACTGGGAACGGACATGCATTGGAAAGAAACAAAATACTAAGGTTAAAAACTTGACAACGAGGAAGTAACGGCACTTTTTTTTCAAAAAAAGGCACCAACATAAGACGTATATTTTTTAATAAGAAAAACGCCCAACACTTTTGTTATGTAAATTTCTTATGCTTATAATAATGTGATTTTAAAGTTTTAAGGATGGCTACTAGGGCTTGTCGGTTTTCAAAAACTGGTTTTTTGGCTAAAATTTGTGACATTCGAAAACCGGTTTTTCAACTTCGTAACCGGCTGTACCGAATTTTCCATAAACGAGTCTATAAAAAAAAGTACAGAAAATACGGATCTTTTATTTGATGGATTAAATACCATATGCCCCACATCATAACCCAGCGAAAGGGTATATACGATATCAGGAAATTTTGTTACAAAACGATCAGTAGACGCTTTTGTTTTCTTTAATCATATTTTCTGAGGAGTAGCACTAAATAATTTCGTGTTGTGGATTATCATGTATATAAATAAACAACATGAAATTTTTCTCGCTATTTTAATTGAATTATCAATTTTTTGTGATACTTCTAAAACCAGTTTTCGAATAATATTGACATTCGACAACCGGTTTTTTAAAAAGTCGGTTTTTGTATAAGCCCTAATGGCAACGTTACAGGAAAAAAAACCAATAAATCATTGCAAAATCAATTGTCTTAGCCGTCATGTTAAACATCGTCGCAACGTTTGACTCATCCTTAGAAGGCCTGATGGGAGGCTTCAATCTCTTTCATTTACGAATTAAAACCATAGCGTGAGATCATGTGTGTTTTAATATTCATGTTATGTAAACGGCCGTATGTCACATCGTAAATTAAAATAAGTCTAAACACAAGCGCTGAATGATCAGGTCAAAGATTGACAGTCACCCAAAAAAATCTGTGAGATACCAAACTTTATTACCTGCGGCATTTTTAGATGTTGAACGTGGTACGTCATTAGTAAAACACAGGTGTAGCTGGTGAAGTCAATGCCAAGAACAAAGGGAACGGTTTATATGAATTGTGGGAGTTTTATATTAAATTATATATATTTGATTCCGCACACAGGTACTGATTAACATTTTGATCGCCCCTTTTAAATAGATTAGTCATTCTAAGAGAAATCCGTCGACCTATTAAAGAAGTGTTTGTCGTAACATTTTCATGTGAAGGAACCATTGAAATAATATTATTAATTCAAGAATTCATCTGGTGATTTGGTCACATTATAATTATTGAGTGAGTTAAACCTGAATGGGCTAACGAGTGCATAAAAATCTCCATAAATATTTATACATAATATAAACCTATGATTACAATTGACTTTCTTTCAGCAATCAGAATTTTATCAAAACCATTTTAAAAAATTCTCCATCGTACCTATTCAGGTATTTAGAAAACACAATATTCTTTTGTACTTATTTCCATTTATTATTTAATATTGTGCTTTTCTTAATATAATGCCTTTGCACTAAGTATTGACAGTGAAAACCCTAAAAGTATTCAAGCATGTCTTCTTGTTTGTATTCCAAATATTGTTTCTGAAACTTTGTTCCAATTCATTTCCTATTCTAGTATGGTCTGTATTAAATTTTGACAACTTAATCACTATTCAGATTAAATGTTAAACTGTCCTTTTCCGAAATAGGAGACTATCTATTCGTTCAAAATATGTGCTAGGGCTAATTTTTGGGAATGTTTTACTTTTCAATTACAAATAATAATATGTATAAGAATTAACAAATACATTGTCTTATTTCAATTTACATTATAAATATTTGTTCATAAATTTTTCTTGTCATCTTTTTTTGGAACCTCGTCATAGCTAATCAAATTCTGGACCTGAATTTCCTGTTGTATCGTTAGTTCAAATCTCTAATGTTTCAATACAACTATCTTTAAATGTGTATTTTTATCTAAGTATTCTGCTTGTAGTGCATATAAAACACAACTGTCAGTTATTTTATTTCACTAATTCTTCATCCACTTTATGACTTCTTGTAGGCCAGGCTTCACAATATTTCGCGAATTTTTATCTTCAAAATTTGGTTAAACAATAAATCTAATTGAATAAAAAATAAGGTTATTTCGAAGTAGGACTTTCCAACAAACCTTAAAAAATATTTTTGGACAATGTTATATTTTCGAAGAGACACAATTACATTATTCATAATTTAAGATTTCGACTGAAGGTGCTTGGTGGAATTTCAATATTAAATTTGAATCGTTCAAACTATGTACATTCTCACAAATTTTGTCACTAACGACCCGGGTTTCGCCTTTCGGCATCTTCAGGCATTCAAGCGCACGGATGAGTTCAGTGACGGAGTCAGTTCAAGTTCATCCGTGCGCTTGAATGCCTGAAGATGCCGAAAGGCGAAATCCGGGTCGTTAGTGACAAAATTTGTGAGAATGTACATAGTTTGAACGATTCAAATTTATTACATTATTCATCTTTAATATTTTGACTTCATCGTCGGTACAATTTTGGTAGCCCATCAATTTAAATGAAAAAGGCTTGTTTAGATCATACATTTTTGCACTTAAAATTATGATACAGTCTTGTCAAAAATATCGATGCAGTCATTGAAAACCTTTTCATTAGTATGATATAAAAATGACGCGTGTAGTTCATCATTGCGATTGAAAAGTTTCTATGATACATTCTTTACATTGTCACAATAATTGATACACAATAAAGAAGTCAACTGGCAATCACTTACTTATACGGTGATTTTTTTTGTCGAATGATGTCAGTGATCATTTTGATTTATACGTCCGAGCAATCAACGATTTGTATCTCAGATAAACACCGGTTGGCAACATTTTGACTGTCGTAGACACACAGATCAGCACGTGCTTTGAATTTCTTAAAGCAGTGGTCAAAAACGTTTTTAATAAATAATCCAAAATTTTTCAAATTTGTAAATTGAATTTGTAATGTAAGTAAAATGTAAGTTCAATTTACATTTTAATAGCCTTTTAACTTAGTGATCTACTTATATTTTTGAATATAAACGATACAAACTGTTTTCTACGCGTCAGTTCAAGTACATCCGTGCACTTGGAATGCCTGAAGATGCCGAAAGGCGAAACCCGGGTCGTTAGCGACGAAACTCATAGAAAAGTACAAAATTCAAACAATTCAAATTTGTTACCTTACTGTTTATTTTTAATGGTAATAATTAAAGAAAATACGAAGAAGTAATTAAACATGTTATAAGTAAGTCGTGACGTGCTTTACTTATTTTATAGAGAAGATGAAATGAAAACATTACATATACATTTAATTCAATATATATATATATCAAGTATTCATTCAAAACCAACCGAGGTTCCATTGCTTGATCGCAATATTAAAAATTAGTGCGTCACCACTCGACCATGAGTATTTTTTCTAAAACCATGTCTGTTTCCAATGTTGAGGATGTTGTTTTCTAATGAAGGTAAATAAATAGTAATGTTTTTTCTACAACAACTACTTGTTACTCAGTTTTTCAACTTCTCCTTTTCTAAAATAAATGGAAAGATACGGCTGAGAAAATACTGGTGGTTAACTAATTGCTCTTGCTGCGCCTCACTATCTTAGGATTGGACGTGTGGTAGGGAATATTTAGACAACACAAACATCCATTTCTTTGAATAAAAAATAGCTGTTCGTACTTGGACTTAAACCTGTGAGATTCGTTACGGAAACCAACGATGTTAACAAATGTGTCACAGACCAAACTTTATGTCGTGCGTATACTTATTTAAAATTGAAAAAAACGACAATCTTTTATTTTTAATTAATTACTTTTAGTTATTTTGGGGAGAATGAAATGATTCAAACAACAATTTTTTTAAAGAATGGACATCACACATTATACGACATAAGTTTGAGTCGTTTAGTAGATTCAGAATTATGAATTGAAATTTATTCGAAACCTTCGTTAATTTTACTTCTTCAAAAATGATTTTTCAAACTTTTTCAATTTAAGACTTCGACTGAAGGTGCTTGGTGGATTTTCAATATTAAATTTGAATCGTTCAAATTATGAACAGTAAGTTCATCCGTGCACTTGAACGCTTGAAGATGCCGAAAGGCGAAACAGGGGGCGTTAGGGACAAAATCTGTGTAAATGTACATAATTTGAACGATTCAAATTTTATTTTTCAAACGTTAATATGCCTGTTTTGTAAACTAGGCTATCTAGAATAATTCATATTCTATAAGAGAGGTTTAAAACGGGGAATAAGCGGTTTAATGTTGATAGTATATGGTTGTAAACACATGTATATTATAGTATACTCGTGTCTTAAATTGTGAGTTATTGTAGCAGTATTAAAATAACAATATGTATACGTTTTATTAATAATATTTACTAATAAATTTGTAGATGTTTTTCATTATAACATTATCCGATCTACAAATATAAAATTGGCTTCAATAAATCTATTATTTCATATTTGAATAAATGTGATATGTTTTTCTTTGTATATGGTACTTACAATATGCAGATTAACTGCTAACATCAATGATTAATTGCGTTTGATTATTCTCAAATTGATAGGCGTGTCTGCAATTGACCCACAGGTTAATGGTTTCTGACCACTGTTTGAAATATGATTTCGTTTTTTTTTTACTTCGTCTTATATTCTGGTATCCTGGTACCTCGCAGTGAAAAAGTTTTTATCATGTTCTCCTACAACGAGGTGATGTCATCTTAGAACGTGTTTTAGAGAGTGATTGTTACAATTTATATATTCATCCTGCAACTACCAATTTCAATTGATCAATGATCTTACATGATTCATGACTTTGAATATTAAGGAAAATAATTATTCCAAACGTAATGGCAGTAATTCATGTCAAATTGTGATTCGTATGTGGTTAAAATAGTTAAACTACATCCCTAAAGACAAAAGACTTGTAATTCGGGCATGAGTCATGCATACAGTATTAACCCGAAATTCTATTGCCAAAATTAAGTAAAATATAACGATTATGATATATATGAAAATTTAAAATACAGCACAAATTAATTGACATTGTAAGTTCTGTTCTATAATCAAAAGCTTAGCCACCATTTTAAGTCGAACAACAACTCAATTTAGTCAGTCGATTTAAACATACAATATTTTGATAAGAAAAATATAAATTTAAATTTGAAGTACAATGTATGTATTGTATAAATTAATATGACTTTGGTTGCTGGGATGTATAAAAGCCACTCAAATATTTTAAGTAAATTACACCTCATTATAAACAATTGTGTTTACTTATTAATCACGCGTGTAATGCGTTGATCTATTGCAGTGCTTTAAAAAGAAGACGGTTTTCAACGTTTTAAAAAATGTGCCTTCGGCAAAAAATATTCCAGATTACAAATTTTACTTATTCGTGAAGATTGAATATGTTATTATAAATTATAAAATAATTCTTGATTTATTTTACTGCCCTGACGCCCTGTCATGGCAAGCACTTGAAAAAATCTCGAAATTGACGAAACCGGTATTGATCATATTAAATACATGTGAAGTTAGTATTTTTTTTTTTAAATTTTGTGAGGTAATATGTCTTTCTACCAAGTATAGACAGTAAACCTTAACTTTAAAAGTTATATAATAAATTGTACAATATATTATTTTTTTACCAATATTTAATTATATATATATATATATATATAACAGTTGGTGCGATATTCGTGTTAAAAATAAAATATTTTATTTAATACTGAGGTTATTGTTTTATTGTGTTACCTTCCACGCTGTCTACTACAGATTTATTATTACTTCGCCAGATTTGACGTCATCTAATTAATATATGCTTTTTATGATTAAATAAAAATAATATATATACTAATGGGTCGCCTTTATACTGTGTCTTTTATAATAGACAAAAATCTTTATATTGCCCTTGAGAATGATCTATGCATACCAATAAATCTGAAATTGGCGGCTGCGAGTCTGGTTCGTTCGTTTGATCACAGACGCCAATGAATTAATACACATAAAAAATGAGCTCGTTGGTAATTTTTCTCAAGAAACATTTTATTATTCCAAGAATACTTTACGCGCAATATCAATAGTTTCTTCCTTATAAAATTGATTTTATATTTGAGTGTAAAAAAAACTTGATTAATTAATATGTACC
Organism: Himalopsyche tibetana; assembly: GCA_030503985.1. NCBI lineage: Eukaryota > Metazoa > Arthropoda > Insecta > Trichoptera > Rhyacophilidae > Himalopsyche > Himalopsyche tibetana. The sequence goes on from JAPJYX010000024.1 coordinate 13,418,069, forward strand.
GTATGGATATTTAACGATATCTGCTTCATACATAAAGCGAATGTGAGTTACGGATATGGTTGGATTAGAAGTATTTTGTTCATATCTTGATTTAAAATACAAGTGTGACATCAAAAAAATATCTGTTCTAATATATATATACATTACTGTCTACAATTACAGTTTTAATATGGCTTTCCTATAATATGATTTGTTTGAATTTACAGAGTGTGCAAAATATTTTTATTTTATTAATTATGTTTCTTTTACATATAATAGAAGCTTAAAAATTGTAGAAGTTAAGAAAGAAAGACAAAATTCAATATTCATTTTACTGTTGTGGAAACGAGTTATGAATGTAGGCTGATAAATAATTTAGAAAGCTTTATTACAATATTTAATTAAAAAGCGGATTAATCACTAAAATACTGTTAAAATCTTACACTATTATGAAAAACACAATATTCTTTTGTACTTATTTTCAATTCTATTTACCAAAATCGGTACTGATCTTGGTAAATAAAGTGGAAATAAATACAAAGGAATATTGTGTTTTTCTTAATAAAATGCCTTTCCACCAAGCAACGTTCCCTCTAATTTTTCTATTGTGTGTGCGGACCATCAATTTCTGTGAGTAGTAAATTTTCATAAAAATAAAAAATGTGCGTAAATTAAAATATTTGGTGAAGTAAACCTATTTTTACAATATTTATGTGTTTGCAGCCTTTTGTGGGGGTGGAAAAATGTGTGTGGGCACATTTTGGGAGGTGTGCGCGCGCACACGCGCACACCTCAGCGGGAACATTTCGGCACCAAGTATTAACAGTGAACACCCTAAAAATTTCTAACGCTAAAATTATAGATATTTCTAAGTAAAATAAAAACAACAATGCAATTTATAAAGTAAATGCATGCTGTATTTAAATATGAAAAAAAAAACACAGTATTAAACTTTCTAGAATGTTTGACAGTCAGTTATTGAATTCTTCTTTGGAAAGCCAGTTTGCGTAAAAAAATACAGTAAATACAAACATTTATAATGTTTTAAAATAAAAAAAAATCAAGAAACAGTTAAATAGAGTCTAAAAAAATAATTTAGTTTATTTAACTTTCATTAGATTAATAATTAAGATAACCACAAATATCTTAAACATTTTTATTTGATTTTGAAAGTATATATTTTTGTTTTTTTTTACTCAGTAAAAATGACAGGTGTCCTTGATTACGAATTCATATGCTACACATAGTGTACGGAGTTTTAAAAAATTACGCCATGTAGCATCGCGTGCTTCATTACATAATAACACGTGAAGATGACAGGCAGTTTCACAGCTCCAAAGATCACGGCCTCAAATTACCATATGCGATCATTTTGCGATAAAAGCGTGTAAATTAAATTTATGCATATTTTATCAGTTTTTGACCTAGCTTTCTATACTCGTTAAGATATAGCCGTGATGCTTCATATACGATTCAATTTATTAAAAAATATATTAAAACAGATTTTCAATGTGTTGTTTTTGAACTGTGACGAGGAAAAAACAGAAAATAATCATTCATTATTTTAAAACACGACAAATAATTGCATTCAATAGGAAGAATTTTCTTACGACGACGTTGAAAGATTTTTAAAAAGTTCTTTTCACGATTGTCTCATCAATTGAAAGTTTAATGTTTTTTGACTTACAACTACTGTCTTACAAACTATACACACTTCTCGAAGCCTTCTTCTTCAACACCTACAAAAATAAAGTGAAAACTCGTATAACACATATTCCCATTGCACGTTTCTATCAATTAGACGCAGTTAGTGACAAGAAAATTACTAACACGAACAAACAAAATGAATATGACACACCAACCTTTTAAATAAAAAAAAACAACATATATGATAGTTTTATTAATTTAGACCAAACTATTAATGTATACGTTTATAAATAATTTACGTTTTTTAAACTTTTGTAAGGCTTCTTAATTTTGTGTACAATTGATGAAAGGAAATATTTCGTCATTAACTTTATATTTTTGTTATTAAAGTGTTTTCGCAAGAAATTATCGTTACTTATCTCTAGAAATGGTACGCAGACAAATATGATGAAAATAATTACCTTACCTCACTTAATTGTTGCCAAAAAATAAATTGTTCTTGTCAGTCAGTCGTATATCAAATCAAAATAATATGAAACACTAAAATAACATCGGCATTGTAAGACGGCATCTAGAAATAAAAAGTCGTCAAAATAATACTATTTTGTTTGTTTTGTATACTCTGTGAACTGGATTATTGAAAGTCCGATGAGACTCGATTCTATTTATAATACCCACGCAACTATTTTAATGTACGAGGGAGTCATTTTGTATAGTGTCAGAAGCTTTTGCCACAGAGTAATTATAATATTGATTAATATGTCGAATTAAATCGATACAATCATATATCATCAATTTATTGCTTATTTCGCAAACGGGAAAGTTGAATATTGATATGAAATTTAATGCCACACCGATATTAAAACTGAACATTACCTGAAAGCTTTATATCAACAAGGTTCTATTTGTGACGTCAATTTTACATTGACATTTGTAAATTGTCACTTTTGTCAAAAACTTCTGTACCTAAAATTAAATATATTGTTTTTTTGTAATTGTCTGTTTATGTGTTAGAAAAATTCATATGACCTTTTAATTTGTATGCAGATAACGTGTATCAAAAGTTTGAATTTTTTTGAAACTCGATTCTCTAACTTTGGATTTTTGCAAATGATCCCACCCCAACTTCTAAAATTATTTCCTCAACAGTAAAGATGGAATTTTAAGGTCTCACCCGTCATACTAGATAGAATTTAAGCTTATGAAAAATATAGCATTCACACGTCATTTTCGTAAAAAATCGTTCAGGACCGTTTTTGCAATTCAATAATTTAAATAAAGCTTTTTCAGTAAAACAATGCACAAGAATCCCACTATTTAGGCTCTGTAAAGCACTGAGCACGCTAGTGACTTACATTACATAAATGGCATATTATTATCTACAATTACTCTTTTGATGTCATTTAAGAGTAGTTTAGATGAGTAGTATCATATAAACAAAGTTCTGTTCGAACAAATTCAATTAGTTTATCTGTCATGAAGAACACGCCCTATAAGAATCAAGAAGGAATATGTGTCGGGTCCCCAACGGGGCGCAACGTAGGCCAGACGCACGCATGCATCGCAAAAACATGCGTATTAGCGTACACGGCTCAGTGCTTCTTCGTGTAATTCAAAATCTGTCCTGCAATGGTTGCATTGCAATGCGTCGCCTGCGTCTCACCATACGCTAAGCCTCAACATTCCGCATCATCAGCGGCGTTTTTCAATAAACGTTTTGTCTATTAAATTAGATTGTAATTGTAATAATAATTCAAACGATTATAAAAAGCGTAATGCATATTAAAGACATTAAACACTTGCATGGTTTTTAAAAGTATTTACGTTAGAACCATATTATTCGCAGTCCGTTGAATGGCAATCAAGTCAAGTGGATGTTCATTCACTGACGATGAGTCAGAGGATTGAAAGCGTTAGACTAAGTGGCAGAGGAATTCAAAAACAGCAAGAAACGGAAGTAAGCTGTGATGTTGAGGAAAATAATTTGAATAATATAGATCAGACCAATCATAACGTCATTCTCATTAATATGAGTAATGTTAATAGGTCAAGCGCTTTTTAATTCGCTAGACAACATGTGCTTCTAAAATTAATTGGGTTTGCAGACTAATGTTACCTTCAATATAATATGTTCACTTGGTGTTTTTTGCAATCGTTTTTTACTCACAAATATTTTAATTAATAACAAAGCATTTTGGAGCAGAGCTTTTTTGGTCTGCATTATGTGACGCAGGAAAATTCATTTATTGTATGAATAAGTGCACTCAGACAAATACTTTCAAGCATCATGTATTGTTTTCGAGCTAATGTTTAGTTAATTTATTTTAAATTCATGTCTGTCATTAACATATTTCAAAGTAGAAAAATAGTGAAAAAAAATCTTTTTCTTTTTACGCTCACCAGTTCTTTAACCCATCCCTTACTATGAAAAAAAAGCACAAGCTCCTGAGCTGTGTAGCCGTTACACATCAGGCAAACGGGAGTGAATCATGACAATTATATGTAGTACTGCTGTAGTAGTGTTATATAATTGGCATGATTCACTCCCGTTTGCCTGATGTGTAGCGGATACACAGCTCAGAAGCTTGTGCTTTTTTTTTGCATAGTAAAGGAAGGGTTAATAAAAAATCTGCATTATATTTTCTTAGTACAAGTGCCTTCAATCCCGGAATTGTAATATTATTAATCCCTGGATTTCGGAATCGATGAAATTTTAGAATCTTGCGCGTGAGATTTAAAAAAAATCCATTTTTTTTTAATTTTGGTAATTCCGCAAATTTCTGTGTTTTTAAAATAAAGGTCGGTGAGAACTTTTGATGCTGTGAAGCGTCGATTTTCTTGTAGGTTTCTGAATTTGTGTTCATTAAACTATGTACTTATTGTACTATATTACCTCAACCTCCGGTTTCTTTTTTTTGACAACCCTCAATTTTTTTTTTATTAAAAGTTTAAATATTTTTTAGTTAAATCATTGCATTTAATAAGTGTAAGCAATATTTTTCATTTATTACGTAGAATAAACCGGTCCATATAAATAAACTGTACACTTTGTGATGTTGTGGCTTTGTAGTACAAACATGTATTGAGTGTGATTCTAAATTAATTTATAATACAAATCAAAGATCGCATTAACTTTTATATTATAAATACTAGCACACGCATCAATATTTCAAAATATAAAAATTCTGTTGGTGAATATTTTAAATTTCATTTTTTTACGGTGCAAATAATTATATTTTTATGCGGTCTACTACAGGAAAAAAAGTGCATTTCTGATATGGATATATCACCTTTGAGTGTGAAAAAATAATATTCAGTGGCCGCGCTTAACAGAAGGCATATTATATGTAGGAAATTTACTCATTGTAACACTTTATTAAACGGTATTGTTTTATTTTTATTTTTGGACACATTTTTACGCCTAGCAATTACGTTTTGGACCTTATTTTTTAAAAAAAAATTATGTCATGTCCGTTCCCAATGTGGAGCATATGGACTCCTAATGGAGTTTATCTCAACATAAGTGTTTCTACGAGAACTGCTTGTTAATCAGTTGCTCAACCTCTCTTTTTTCCAAAGAGAGTAGGAATAGAAGTAAAGGGTTGGGACATGACTAGTGGTTAACTAGTCGCTCTCAATACGCCCCGTTCATAGGATAGGATGGGTGAGAGGAGGGAATTCAAGACATCACATACATCCATGCCTTTGAACAGAAATTCATAAATCGAACCCGTGACCTCCGTAGCGGTAGCCAACGATGTTGACCACTCGACCACACAGGCGGCAATATTATTGTTTATATATGCCGCGTTCTATGGAGCAGTGATATCCGTGCCGGATCTCACGGACTCGAGTATCAGTATGAACAGCATTTTTCGATCGACTTATCGATTTCTGTTCGAAGGCATGGGTGTTGTAATGACTAAAAAATCCCTTCCACCTTTTCAATCATTCAATAACTGGGCGTAACGAGAACGATTAGTTTACCACTAGTTCTGTCAAAGCTTTATCCTTTTATCTCTTCAACTCTCTTGGTAAAACATAGGTTGAGCGACTGAGTAACAAACGGTTCTCATAGAAAAACATAAACATAAACATTTAAACATGCTTTGTAAGGAGATACAACCAATACGACGAGACATTGTGAGTAAAAAGTTGTGTTTCCTGATAAGATAATAAATAGTAGTCGTAGATTAATACATTTAACAATATCGGTTGTTCTTTTAATTCTCCCTTATACTGGAATCAATTTTATTTATTTTGAATACGTTATTTTTCTGTTATTATTATGTCAGTAGTAAAGTATTTATGATAAGATTAGCTGTAGTCGTTTTAAATCAAAGTGATTGTTCTCAATTCTTCCGTTATCCCAGCGCTTTCCACATAAAAAAGAGACAAAATTAAAAACGCACCTGATAAATGTATCTATCTATATTTTCTTTTTTACAGAAGTTCAAAACTATAGACGAAACGCCAACTACCTAATGCTTAAAAACTTTATTATTCGATTTAGTAGGAAGTAAACTTTACGAAAATGTGGTTATAATTAATTATAAAGACTTCCATTAGCTCCAATCCAATTTTCACCGCAAATCCGCAAGCAATATTGATATAACCTACTTACTTACTATAACATGCATTGTTTGTGCATTGTCCTTTCGTTGCGGTTCCCTGACCACAGACTATGATTATAAATTATTTTTAATGTTTATTTCCAGACATCAGCTGTTATGAAAACTTTCGTCATTTTGAAAATGTATCAACATACGAATTAATTCCCAAACATGTGATTTTAAAACTATTATTCTTTATACCGAATTAATTTACAATGAACATTTATAAATGCTTTTTATTCAATAGCGCTGCGGTTACTTTGAGCGAAAAGTATTTGATATCCGATTTTGCGACATCTATAGTAATTAATTATGTCACAAATAATACAATAACAGTCGACAATTTCATTGAATGTTTCATTTTCAACATTAAAAACAAATCATCATTTCATTAAAAACAAATTTAAAATCAATTCTAAATAATTTATGATAGTCTTTGGATTTGATCTCATATATAATATTTCTTTTTAAGATCACAATAAAATGAACTGGTTATTTCAAAGACCCCACAAGAACCAAATAAATCAGGAGCGATACAAATCTCCGTAGCTGTTTTTTTAGTTGCATACATACTTTACGTATGGTATTCCAAGACTGAAATAAAACTTCTTTTTTTAGTAAAATTGGTGTTCATATTCACACTGAAGCTGTCCCAGAAGATAATGGTAACGTTACTCCTAATTCCCAAATATCCACAGTAAAATAAGTTTCTCACTTTTGTGAGTAATCGTGTTTTTGAAATGATTAGTTTTATTTACTTCTTTAATAAAAGCATTGAAATAATAAGTTTAGTTATGTACTGAGTCGACGGTATTAAACTAGGCGGTAGGTATGTGAATCTAATAAATTCTTAACGATCGTTTGTTTAATGAAAAGTGAACGACAGGTAATAAGTGCTATAACAAGTATCGATTATCCTCAATTTGTTTCTCCAGTTAAGCCTCCACGCTAAGAAAGTTGATAATATTATTAATGGTGTCTCTTTCACAGCAGAAAATAATTAATGACGTTTCATATTCATTCATGAGATTTACAAAAGGGTATTTTAAGTTCTGTATGTTATATTGCATACTTGCTCGGGAATATTATAATTAATTATACTTAAGTAAAGAAAAAAAATAATATATTCAAAGAGAATATTTATAATTCGTTACCATACATAATTTTTATTTTATATTTAAATTTTACTTTGATACCAAATTTCACGTAGCCGCGACAAGTCGGGAAAATACATATTAAAACTTCAATGACGAAGCGGAAGATAGTAATAACTGTACAGAGATATTGTACATATAAATGAAGCCCAATTAAAATTTCAGGTTTCATATCTTGATAACTGCAGCTCTATGATTTTCCAGTTCAGTTAGAATATATATGGACTTTCCTGAAGAAGGATTGTCCGAGTTTTTTGGAGATCCCGAAATCTCGACCAGATTGTCACATTTTCCGGTGTTAAATATATGTTGTAAGTAAGGTTGCCTTAGTTTTTGAAAAGTTATGAGTGATACTTTTTTTTTTTAATCCATGTCCGCTCCCAATGTGGAGCATATGACCTCCTAATGGAAGTATCTCAACAGAAGTTTTTCTACAAGAACTGTTAGTTACTCAGTCGCTCAACCTCACTTTTTTCAAAGTGAGTAGTAGGGAAAGAAGGATAAGGCTAGAACAGGACTAGTGGTTGGCTAATCGCTATTGCTGCACCCAGTTATTAAAGGATCAAAAGGATGGGAGGAGAGGAAATGGTGTGAATTGATATCACAAACACCCAGTCTTCGATCACAACTTTGAATTGAATAATTCTCAAATTCACTGTAATCTGACCGGGAATCAAACCCAGACCTGCGTGATCGGTAGAGCAAGCTCTAACCAACTGGACCACAGCAGGCGACTTTAGTCGAGTGATACTACATGACTTTCAATTAAAAAGAATAGTAAAAAAAATCGTAAAGCATTTAGAAATGCTTTTATAAACTATAATTAATTATATTGATGAGTTTTATATTAAATTTGTGCCTGCCAGGGTATTCAAGATTGAAAATATAAGACGTCGTAATACGATTTTTCAAGAGTATTTTAAATGTTTTTATTACCGACACTATGTCAAACTATAAAATATGCGTTTTTGACTTTCAAATTTTTTTAGTAAGAAAACAAAGTTCAAATGTCTGAATCAGATGTTTAATTTGTCTTTTATGTATTGAACAAAACACTAAACTATGTTATATTTCGAGGGTAATAAATACGACAAGGAATGGTAGAAATCAAATGATTGAAACATCACGACAAAGGCACCGAAGAAAAAGGAAAATTAAATCAGAATACAAAGAAAATTGTTACGATTGTTATTATGTCCGTACATGAATTACTGGGCATATTTTATATTGTACAATGAAATTTAAAATAAAATATTTGTATACACAACATTAAGTTACAAAAATGAATAAAATTTCTGTAACCCCGATTCGATTGTTATATTAGAATGAAGCATTGAGAAAATATATGCTTGTTTCATATATATTTGTACATGGTATAACAAAATTGATTTTTAATAAAGTTAAAATGTTTTTAACTTTAAAACAAGTATAGTTTTTACTCAATTTACTCCTAATGAGAAATTATTATGAAGTCAACGAATCGATGAACAAAACACATAATTTTTCATGAACATCTAATATTAAGCAATAAATCATTTTATCACAATTCAAAAATGATATTTTCCTGTTTGTTTTATTTTTTAATCAAAACCTAATTCAAGAAATGGTTATTATATTCATCCTGATAAATTATAAAAATTCGCTTGAATAATCAAGAATAAGATTAATTTGCTGTTATATACGTGAGTTTTGCCGCAGAAACTTTAAAATGATTTCTGATTCGAACTCCTTCATGCGAATAACTACAATTTTTCTCAGAGAACGGCATCATTAAAAACCTCTTTCGGTGTGGGCGGAGCTGCAGCTATCTTCACGTCAACTGTGATGAGATGTGGGTTCAGCTCAGCACCTGTGAACCCAATATTTAGAGAGTGCCTTAACATGTTATTATTTACTGACTGAGGGCTCAACCCAAAATAATATTCCGTTTGGGATCTTTAACCCAATAAGTTCATCGGTACAAATAAAGCTCATCTTAACAAGTCGCTTTTAATTTAATACTTGATTAATAAAACTCGTTAAATAAAACGGATTGAATTGAATTAAATTGACGAAAAAAATGTCAAGCGCAATAATGGCGCCACGGCTTACCTCGTTGATAGTTTTTATGTGAAGTTTTACCACAAGTAATTTCTATTAAATAGTTAGGATTTATCCATTTAGTAAGGTTTGAAAAGCACAAATAAAAAAATACAACTTTACATAAGAGGAAAAAAATAGCTTGGACTGAATCAATTAACGATAATTTTATTTTTAGATTTTTTGTGTGATCACAAATATTATTATAGAATAACATAATATATGTACATATAAAAAATCTTGGATTTTCCATATAATTCTCTGCATTTTCAATCGTTGCAATTGATTAATAAAATTAAATCCAAAAACAAATTCGTATTAGCTGAAGCAGAATTCTTCTTTTTCGTTTTTTTTTCCAAAAACAAGTATTCCGATGTAGACTAATAAATTAATTTCACTACTATTCCTTCTTCTGGACAAAAAAAAAATAATTTATATGTAGTAAATATACACTCTTCAAAACGAAACTTAGATTAGTTACAATGCAATTTGTTTGACTTTTTTCAACGAATTATGACGGATTATTTATGGTACTTTTATATCCTGTAATATATAATCAGGTTTGCAAAATTCTTCTCATATGTACTGTTACATCGACAGCTTTTGTTTATGTTTGCATTTTCTTTTTGACTCAACATTAATAAACGAATTTCCTTTTATAGTTAACACTAATGCTGTACTTAACTGCTTGTAAGTTAATGTTATGTGTTTTACAAATAATGTCCTGTTACTTACATTGAATGGTGCTGTAGAAACAAAACGGTACGCATATTTAAACGCAGAGGCTTAGAGCTAAAATATGTTTTTTCTCTAAATCATAATATAGAAAAACTAAAATTGAATATTAGCAAATAAGGTTTTGTGATATACAATTAAGTCTCAAAGTATATGTAGATGATTTATTTATTTTTTATATTTATTAAAAAAAGTCCACTCTGCATAGTGTAAAATAAGTGAATTTTCTGAATTGGTATAAAAAACAATAAATATATTTCTAACGAAATTAAACTTACATATGTGCTCATAAAAATATTGCCTGGAGGATTTACAATATTTATCTTTGTAATCTGTGTAAAAGTAGATTTGGAAATGCAATATACATGCAATGGCTATTTTCGTCACATTGCAGTACTTAACTCATTTTGGACCATAATTGGATAAACAATATATTAGCTACGCGAATGCATTCGCGCACTGATCAACACCGGAAGATGCCGAGAGGCGAAACCCGGGTCGTGTTCGACCAACGGTTTAATAGGAGTGTACAAAATAAAAACAATTCTAAATTATAATTAAATTTCCATCAAGCACCTTCAGTCGAAATTTTAAATAGTATCTTAGCTTACCTTTTGGGCCACATGCGGCCCATTAAGTTTTTATGAGTGCCCTAAAATAACAGATGCTTTTTATAACATCTAGTATTGTTCGCAAAGCTTTACGTAAACGAAAAAATATTTTGGATACTTTTTTTATTTTGTGTACTTACATTTATGTGATACCACTATATTGTCTATATTATGTATAGTATGTGGTACAATAACGAATATCTATAAACATGCTGTGGCCCACGTAATCTAACAAAAACTGAAATGCGGCCCGAACGAAAAATAGGTTGAGTATCGCTGCTCTAAGCCATTGTCATATATTCAAATGTAAAATTCCATCAGTGTTCAGTAAACCAATTATTATTTTCCACGTCGAAAGAAAATGTATATTTTTTATCTTGTATAAACGTGTGACTTATTTCACGTATAGATTTATATTAATTTCAACATTTCTCTTTTATTCAAATAAGCGAATAAGTAAGATAATTCTTATAATATTATAAATGAAAAGTTTCTTTCTTTTTCCAAAGCGAACAGTGATATATTTAAAATTTTCTATCTACTAATAATAAAATTATTTCCAATGTCTGTTAATAAAGACAACACATATTTTGATGCGTTTTATAGAGGACTCACGTTCACACCTGGCCGTCAATTTGAATGAAACTGCAAACGAGGCCACAAACTATTGCCGGGGATTTTATGAGCATGCATACAATATTTTATGATGGTAATAGTTACAGTAAAATTTAATATGTAGTTTGATATAATGATAATTACGTCAACTATGAGAATACACAAACGGTTGCATCTAATCTAAATTCAATGGATACAATTTTTTTAGTACACTCCTTTAACTGTATGAAATATATGTTTTTGTATTTATAATTTAATATAATGGAATAATTAAGAACTAGCTCAAAACATTTACCTCATAGTACATTTTTCTCGATTGCTTTAAATATTACCTCCTCGGATAATTTTAATGTTTGACAAGTTAAACAGCAAAATACACTTATTTACAGTGATGACTTGCAATAAGCTACATCTACGAGCGTGTATGCATAATTCGAGTACTAAAAACGCAGTTATAAAAATATATTCAAAATTATAAATAGTATATACAGAGAAAATCCCCACGGGCTTTATTCAATGGCAAAATCAATTCCATGAAAACCGTCTTACGCAATGCGACAATGAAATATGTATTTATTATTACAAACATGGGAGGGCCGTTTCCAGTAAAAGATAACTGACATCTATTTGAGGTCAATTGTATAATGTAAATTCAAAAAATCCCGAGTGCGAACATTGCAGATATTTATTTTAATAAATCTTACATGCGCTATGTTTTATCCCCGTTGAAAAAAACACATTAGTAATGAGATATATTTAATGATGCACTTTTAAACTATTTTTATTCTATGTCCACAGTCAATGGGGAACAATTTTCTTTCATATGGAGGGGAGGTATCTCAACAGAAGTATTTACAAGAATTATTTGTAACTTAGTTACTCAAATTGCATTATTACATAAGACAAGGACAGGAATAGTTATGAGCTAATCGCACTATTATTTAATAGTTATTTTTACGATTAGATTGTTGGGAGAATTGAACAGAAGATTGAAGAAATGTCGGGTCTGTTGTACAGTTGTCAACGTCGTTGGCTTTCTTGGCGGATCTTACGGGTTCTATTCCCAGTACCATTAATTATGGATTTTATACCAGGTGGAAGTGTCACATATGAGTATTCGCTCTTTTGATATATGATGTATGTGTGCTGTTTTGTGCTGTGCATGCATTTAGCGTATAGGACTTTTATAGAGATAGAGTGCATACACCAAAGAGTAGAGAAATACACCAAATCTCACACACGCATTCTTTTTATTTCTGCGCATGCGATAAATGTTGAATGACAGATAGACAGAAAAATCAAGTCAAAAATGTGTTGTCATCACAGAAATAAAAATAGAACGTTAAATGTTTTCTTAATTTTAATGAGATCTTCTTCATTAAAGATTCATCTCTAGCGTTAAGGATATGGATGGGCTCCTTTTTAATTTTAATTTTAAGCCCATGATGTTTGACCAGAAATGGTTTCATATCAGTCGCTTAAAAATGTGTCTTTAAATGGTAAATATTAAGTGGTATGAGGTTAGAATTGAATACTCAATGCATAAAAGCCTCCACCCGGATATTCTTACCCTTAGTTTTCAACAACAGTAATAACTCTACAGCCTTACAATCAGCAAGATTGAATTTATCTGGCGCCTCTCGGCACTTCCTCTTTGTAACAGAAAGTAATTCAAACCAATAAACATACATTTTGAATTACAGTATGATAATTTATGGCACGTATCATGCACCGAATTGTTGATCAGCGCTAATTGTAACAGTTTCTGATTTTGTGTCACTTTTCAAACAATAATAAAAAATATGACTAAGCATAACATCGTGACACCTCCAAATATGAACAAAAAAGCATCGCATGATATTTGCTCATATTTGGAAGAAGTACACAACGTGTTTACAATCGCATCACCCCATAAATGCACTTCGAATGAAAGTGTCTATGTCACAAATCCGACGCGATAATATGAGTCGCGCACTCACCGGATATCGCGCCCACAAGCTGCACTAACGTCCATGCGAAACTAGGTAGGGACTGCGGTCTGTGATCGCGGTACAGCACACATTTCATGTCGGAAAATCCAGAAATCAAAAACGCGAAATGATCTTTTGAACCGGGAATCTGATATTGTGAAATTTATGGAATTTTTCACGATAAAAAATACAGTCGAACTCGGTAATTACGATCACGGAAATAGTGAGATCTCAAATTTAATAAAAAAACATTCATTGAAATTTTAGTTTATGGTTTTTCCCATACATTTATAACGAGCTACTTCTCGGGGGGAAATTTAAGAACAATGAGAGTGAAAAGAATGAAACAAGCATCAATTTGAAATTTTATAATAAAATTGGATCGACAGAAAAATGTAATATGTGTGTAAATTTTATAATATATTTTTGTTTGAATTGCGACTTTTTGTGTTGTGTGACCGATTCAGATACTTCATGTCTTTGTGTGATGGGTATGTTTGTAAGCATTTAAAGATACCTATTTCCTGATATAACGAGCAAATTCATTTGGTCTTATCTTCCTCGTAATTACCAAGTTAGACTGTAGCTTGATTGTGTGAAGTTAGAACCAATATTGCAAATAATAGTAAAGGTGCTAGATATTTGTCAATTTAAAGTCACATCAGTTCGGTACACGAAAACTTTTCATGTCGTTCTTGGAGAAAAAAAAATCCAATTGAAAGGTTTATAACGATATGTTAAAACATTACCTTATGATAGAGTGATTTTTCTCAATAAATTAAAATATAAAATATAACACGACGTCCACGTATTTTTCAAAACATAATATATAAACGAACCTGCTTTATTCATTACAGAAAGCTACAAATTTATATTATGTATGTTATTTATTCATTATTCGATTGGTTATTTTTTCTTTTATGAACAAATTATCAGGTGACCTATCTAAAAAATATACATTTTACAAAATTGCCCATTCCGAGCCCGAAAAATTCAGGCCCGACCCGGCCCGGGCCCGAGTGTAATACCGCATTTCTTACCCGAACCCGGCCCAAAGCCCAAACTTATACTCATCAGCCCGAAAAAACCGTTTTTTTACAAATTTACAAAAATTTACGATTCACTACAGAACTGGTAATAATTTAAATCATCATGGCTGACTTAAGACACGAACGTAGTCTGAAATATTTTTCTGAAGAAATATATTCCTTACCCGGGCCCGGCCCGAGCCCGAATCTTAATTGCGCTTACCTGCCCGATCCCGGCCCGCGGGCCGGGCCGGGTAGAAGCCCGAGGCCCAGGCCCAGGTCCGTGCAGACCTCTAATTCATCCATCTACTCAGCAGTATTCATTGAACGTAAATTCAAATGCTATTTCTTGAAATGTTCTGAACGATGGTCACGGTTACTTTATTGAAGATCGTGAAAATAAAAAAATGTATTTTATAAACTGATCGCTATTTAAGAAAAATAATGTATTGGCTGAAACTTACTTTAAGTAAGACATTGTTTTGTCTCAAAATATTATTCAAGTAGGCTCCGTATAGAAAAGAAAGTTAATTTCTAATCCCGGAATCGAATTTCTGAACTATCAAGGCTGGGTTCGCAATCCCTATTAGAGACATAATAACGTATATTCGAGTGGATTGGCCACTCCGAGACACGAACCTGTATCTCTATTCGAATCTTGCGTACAACGTTTCTCCCCGGCTACTTGATAAATTACTCCCGATGAATGGATACGCTCACTTTATATTTGCATAGTAAGCAAATGCGGATACCCTAAGAAGATTTGATGATTTTGTATTTTTTTTGAAAAAGTCTCTCAACTAAATTTTAATTGGTATTTCGAATATAACAGGTTGTGTGAAATTTTAAGTGCGTCAAAATACGTAAACTTTTGAAAGAACGCATTTAATAAAAAGATAAAGCATTTTTTTTTACTAAAGCACTTGTTTATGAATATCATTTAGTTTGGTTTTCTAGCATTAAAAATGAAGATTCGCTCAAATAATTTCACATTCAAAATAATATCATTTATTTTGTAATGAACTTTCGTATACTAAAATTATTTGGGTCCGTGGTACAGTACTAAACTTCGTTGGCTTCTGTGGCAAATAGTATTTTTTCAATCGATTTCTGTTCGAAGGCATCGATGTTTGTTGATGTCTAAAAATCACCCCCCCCCCCCCCAATCCCAATCCTTAAATAACTAGGTGTAGCGAAAATTATAACCTTTTAAGTAGCCTTTTAACCTTAGTTCCGACTATCGCATTAAACTGAAATATCCAATAAATCATAAAATGATTCTTGTAAAAAGAAGTACTTTGATATTTTATAAATATTGTTCATAATTCATATTTTTAACGCAATTTTTATTTTTATGTAAGTGAGTAATGATTTTCGAAGGCTCTGTCTATTTCATGGTGAGAGTGTTAATGACTTGATATTACAAACATATAATTTTACTATACTCAGTTGAGAAAATTAACTTTAAATTGCTGTTGTCAAGTATACAAATAATTCAATAAATTTAATTTTAAGTTTCATGTAGGAAGAAAAACTAGTGCCTTTTGTATTTTATTATAATTATTTTAAAACAAAAGATGAATTTTCCAGAAGCCCCCAAATAACCTTTTATGACTCGTAATTAAAAGTAAGCCTGATCTCGCCATCACCTTGTACGTACGTCATCATTAATTAACATGTTTAATTTTCACGTTACTTTAAATCAAATATTGTGATATGCTGTGGGTTTTTTTTATCATTAGTAATTTATTAGTACCTTTATACATACACATATTTTCTAGGCTAGTTAGAGTATGTCTGACCATTTTAATAGTTTTTTAATTTGTTAAACAAGAAGCAGGCGTCAAGATGATGTAATATTTTTTTAGATTTTATCACATGATTATACTGCGTTCTTTAAATTGTTAATTTGTTAGAAAAATAAGGTCGGATAGATTTTAAAATCATAATATGTTTTGCTTATAAACATTATGTTGGTATTAGCATTCATAAATTAATTTACTTCTCGGTTCTCATCCTTGTGGGATTACAATATATCGTATCGTACTTCTGTCTATATTATATTGCTTTTAATGTTAAATTGAATTGTTTTTTTTCTTCACTGTAAAATTCTTAAATTTATAATTTTTCAATCTTATCCAATGTTAAATAAGTAAATTGCTAATCACAGTCAGAACAATATCCTTTTAAAATAGGCTTTCTGGAAGGTTAATGCTAATAATTATTGTCAAATGACTGGAGACTGGTTTAAAAGTTACGTCTCACAACATTTGTGGTATCGTTATAACAATGCAAGGTATATTGAAGTTTAATTGATGTTGGTCGTTAATATAGTATCACAAAACAAACAACAATATTAATGACGTCAAGATTAAATATATTGCAAATGTTGGTAACAATTTTGCATCTAATTGATCTGTTCAATTTGTTTACATCTAAAAAACAATATTCATTTGTGCTACATCCACTTTTATTTCAATAGATCATGACGAGCATTATTAACTTGAAAAAATCGGTTGAAAGTAATGAGCGGAACCAGTCCTGATATCTTTTAGTAAAAGTGGAAGTAGTACAAATGAATATTGTATTTTTTTTTTTTTAATGCCTTTCCACCAAGTATTGACAGTGAGCACACTAAAAGTGATTGTATGTATATGAATATAATTAATATTTCATTTTAAGATAAATATGTCAAATTTAGTTTTGTTTATCACAGTTAAATCAACATAAAAACAAAAGTTCGCTAAATTTTACGTATGGTATGTTTCTTATTTTTCAATAAAAAAGTTAACGGAAAAAGAATAAACTATTGCAAGTACTAAAACTAAGGCTTGATAACGGTTGAAGAACGAGTCTTCTCAAATTATTTTGAAAAAAATGAATGTTTACTCAATATATTTAAAAACCTACCACAATCTGTCTCACACAGAAAATAAGATAAAACATTAAGGCCCATTGCCGCCAATGTACTCTTTACTTTCAACCATACCTTATTAACGTCATGAAAGCAAAAATATTTTTTCTCCGTTTTTTTGAAATATCAATTTTGATTTTATTTTTTTCACACTTATTTATTGATCACAGTGGTGAGTTCTGTGTTTGACCAGAATATAACTATTTTGAACACGTATGCCATATATTTTTTTTTATAATATATCTTTTAATCGAAGCGAAGCAACAAATTTATTGAAAATTGATTTCCACAAACTCGTCGTCAAATATATTGAAAAGAAATATTTTAGCTCATGCTTTCCATTCTTTGTTAAATTATAACAGGAAAAAAATAGATAAATGATTCGAAAAATATTTTTATGGATTATCCAAACATATATATAATAAATCAAATATCCAAAACCAGCATTTAAAAGCTTCTTTGCTTTTATGTTTAAGTTTTTCCTCCAATAAATAAAGCTTTTTTCTCAAACACGTTGAAAGCGCTTTGATCATATACCTAACTGCCGGTATGCCGCATATAATAAAAAGACCTGCGGGGTATTCGTTAGATACAAAGGTAAGAACATGTGTTTTAGTGTAGGAAATAGGAAAGAGTTTTTAGCAAGCCTTTTCTGAAACACGCTTCAGGTATGTAAGGACCGGCGCCGGGATCAAGGATGGAATAAGTAAGTATCGAGTATCCGTTTACTCGTCAAGGTTATGAGAATAATAGAATTTTCGTCGGGTTATTGATTGGTGATAAAATGAACAGAGAAAGTCGTAGCTGTGAGTAGTATTATTGACATTAATTATTTTGTGAACTATGATGATTACAATAAAAGATCTAAACAAGCATTGTTTTCTTCACTATGTAAAGTATGGTTCTTTAGTTTTAAGCATTTATGATATACATTGACTTAAAAAATCAATGAACAAGTTGCACTTTAAGTTGGCAAACGAGTCGTAATAAAATAATACATATACGGCGATTGACGACAATTAGCGGTACACAATAACCGTGTGATTTGCATTTGTGAGAGCTTAAAAGGAAAATCAATATTCAAAAAAATAAAAAAACAAGTAGATTCACATTTCTAATATATTTTTTTTTTATATAAAATTGAAAGTGTTTGAGCTTTGTTTTTATACTTGCTGTTCTATTTGGAGTGGCACGTATTTCACTTCTTTGATAATCATTGTCCAACTACTTCTATTCCAAGATTTTTAATCATATCGTAGACGTTAATTCTATATATGAGAAATAAGGAATGTAGTTTTTGTCTTCTTTCTGGTGGTTTTTTATTTTTTGAAATATTGTTTTGACAAAGAAATGTTTAGCATTTTGATGATTTTTATTTTTTCTTCTTCTTCTATTTATGACGTTATAGTATGAAGTGAACCTTGGCCGCTTCTATCAATTTTCTATTGTACATTAAGCTTGATCCTCCGCTTTCCTACGCCAGCCGCTGACTTCCAGCAATCGCAAGTCGGTAACACTGCGTCTTCCATTGCTACGGTTTGACGAACTTGTGATGAAGCTCGTTCTTTTGCCTTTAAATCTATAATACAAAAAAAGGCTTTTATAACAAACCCGACCACATGCAACTTGTACCACGTTTACGCTGCAAAATGTGAAAATGAAAAAGATACTGCTCTTAAAAATAAAGTTGCCAAAAGATTCATCGCATTTTTGATGAACGCAGTTTGTTTTTTTTAATATCACTTGTAGACAAATTTATATTTGATTTTACACGGGTATCGAAAATTTAAAAATCTCGACATCCCTACCTCTGTGACGGGTTCCCACCAGTCGGCCGACTTTGAAATGCTAAACTTATGTTAAAGTCCTTTTCAACGCTGGCCATTTTTGATATGTTGCCACGATTTTTTGCATCAATGGTATTGGGCGCTATAACGGAAATAAACCGCATTGTTTCTGAATAAAAACCACACTCAAAAGGCTGCAATTTTTAAGGCTTCGCCTAGTTAGGTGGTCTAGCATAATTTCGAGTCTACGAATAAAGTGAATGGAGGCTTTCGTGGTAACCTTTGATAAAGAATTTCACCGCTCGCCGTATGGTATTAAGACATTATTTATCATGTCATGTTATTATTTCCCGTGTGATCGATTTTAAATTTGCAAGAAAGCTCTTTATTGTTTCATTGATCATATTTCCACAGGATGTGGTTTTTCTAGCCCTCAAATGTTAACCATATTTCCGTTGTGAAATTTTGCAATATTATTACCGGTGTCTTTGACTTTGATGTATTTTTATTCCATTTATTAGTATACAAACAATATCAAACCACAAAAAATCATTATCGAATGCACCTTGAGAACAAGAAGCTAACAACAAAAGTAGCAAGTCATTTTGCATATGTATCTATATACTGCCATACTTTGGCTAATAACGACGTCTAGTCGACGGGTCACTATCACCAAATATCTATTTAGACTTGTTACTGTAAACATTATAGATATAATAACATTTTCAATTTTATATTATTTGATGTTAAATATTTTAAAAATATCCTTTTGACAAAATTGAATTTTTATAATTTTCTACATTTCAAATTTCACGTTTACTAATTATACATTTTTTCAAAATTTGTTTCCTACAAACAGATAGTTTGATGTAGGAAAAACTAGAAAAATTAATTGCTTACTCCACAAGAATTATAAAACATTTTGTATAGTTATTTTTCCATGATTCGACGAAACCCTTTGCTATTTTTCATTTTAATCTAACAGAGTTAATCAGTAGGAAGTTTCATTTGAAGAAGAAAATTCACCTTCAATAGGTCAACTGTCATAAAGCCAATAAAAGAATATATCGATGACTTAGAGCTCAAATATTGTACTGAAATGTACCAAAAATACCCTGTTTTTAATGAGTTTAAATATTGCATCTCCAAATTTAGTGTTTCAAAGCATCAAATCATATAAAAATACAGTATTGGTAATCCTCTATGCAATATTTTTATGAGAAAAGTTATTGTATTTCCTTAACAATATATTTATTTTTATTATTAACGATATTTTCATTCCAGTTTAAAAAGTTCACTGCAGTGTGGATTTTTTTAAAATTATTAAATTTGAAAGTTAAATATATATGTAACAAAACACTCTTATATACCAAATCTTATATACAAACTTTCAAATTCAGTTATCTCTATATTATGATTTATGGAGATGCAATATTTAAGCTCTAAGAAATCAATACTGTATTCATATAATTTCAAGCTATATCTTGCACCCTTTTGTCTGAACACTTTTCGTAATATTGTTTATGTCGTTAATTTGAGCTGTAGTAGACAATTATTTTATTTGCTAGAGTTTTTAATAATTAAAGCCATAGAATCATTTTATATTAAAAATCAGTTTATTCAGTCGTCTATTTTTTAGTTTCCAATCATGGTCTTCCAAAAAGTGATATATTTTTTTAGCAAGACTAGTTTTAATTTACATTGATTTGATCAGTTGCTACCCAGTCTCTTTTTTTGCATATTTATACCACAATTAGTGTCACTTAAAATCAAGTAATGCAAATGTATTTAACAGTTTTTAAAATGCCGATCTATTCAGTTTTTGCAGATTTTTAAATATATGGAGTAAATAAGAAAAATCTTTTTTATAATTTCCCTGTAAACAAAACTCCATTTTACATTATAATTTTTTCTCTTCGATCTTATATGTTCTGGAACTAATCTAACTAAATTAAATAAAAAATTTAGCATACTGTCTATCTCTCTTTTGATGAAATATATTAATTTTTGATTGAATGAGTAATGTCAAAATACTTACAAATACAAATAACTAAAGACATGTCTAGTTTTAAGCTATTACATCGATTGCTTTAACTGTTTGATTATACATTTTTTTAATATGCGGCCTATTTAAAAGATAACAATTTTAATTTTAAATGACATAAAATCATACATGTTACGAAATTGACCATAAGTATTTTCAGCTTCTCGCGTTAGGACTGTGAAACATCAAAAAACAAATGAAACAGTAACCAAGCATAATATTTTATTTATTTAAATAAGCCACAAAAACGACTAAAAATATTTTTTTTAAATCTTTCTTTATTTTGATGAGACGCATATAAGTAATGTGCTGTTTTAGGTGATAAATCAAAATACCTGTCATGCTCAGTTTCATGTATATGTTCTAAAAGACTATAAATCGAATATGAATGTCTTTTAAATGTTTAAAATCAAACAATTTTAGTTTCATCTCAGCAGGATTCACCGAATAAAGAGCGCGAAAAATATTCGAATGGTTTTCAAATTCATAAATCATTCGACCAACAGATAGGTGCGCTGAGTTTGCCCTTACAACTTTAATGACGTCAGCACGTTTAAATAAAAGGGTTACATCAGAATCTCGCTCGTTATATTAAACTAATTTACAATAAATTATATAAACATTCATTATAACAACGCACAAGACATTCATGGTTTATGACAACATATCCATTTCTATTCACAGTAATCGATTTGCAAGTGCAATTTACGTTTTGAAAGATTTATTAACACGTTTCCGTTTGCTGTGAACTTATGGAAATTGTTTTAATAATTGACTTCGTATGTATTTAATGAGATTTAAATTGTTTCGTGAATGTGAATAAACGTAAAATACCAAGCTTCAATAATTTAATATCAAACTAAAACCAATTTTATTACAGCAATTATTAACGGCTTAAATGAAAATTCTTGTATCGTAAGCGATTACCTTTCCATGATTTAAACATACATTTAGTTATTAAACTAGTAAGAAACTATTATACTTTCTTAGACAACGATGAACGGGATAATTAAAAACGACAGAACCCAAAAGATAAAGCAGAACCTAACTTATTATATAATATTTTAACAGGAAACAAAAAATACATTTCACGAGAAAGCTTTATTCATTGAATGAAGTAATGCTAAGATTTCATGGATTTGGGGCTATTTTGTAATACTATTAAGACTTTATTTAGATACAATACATCAGTTTGATATTTAAAGCACACAAAAACCACGTGCAGAAACCCGACACAGACAAATACTTACATACATTAAAATTATCTATATTCTTCTTGTAAGTTTCTGCTTGCCAAAAATATTCAAAATTGTTGTTTTGTTATTTAAAACGTGCATGCAATTTACGTATTGCATTACAATAATTTAAAAGTCAATTGTTTGCGTTTATTCAAGTCTTTACAAAACATTTATTATTTTCCATTGCGCGGTTTTTTTTTCTCCTAAAATATTACGTTGGCAATGCAGCTTTAGTAATGTGAGCGTATGACCCAGAATGGCTACGATAATGTATGTATTATTTTTAAAGTGATCTTTGAATTTAAAACAAAACAAGCAATCGGTTTAAAAAAAAAATCATTTACCTGACGGTTTATATAAGCGATTATTAAAACATTTTGGATTTGATCAAAATACACATGAGCGCAACCCTGCCAGTGTTGAATTTTTATGTCTAACCGATTCATTAAAATTAGTTTAATTCCATATTAAGCAAATTCATCCGAACGAAAATTTGAGCAAGAAGCAGGCATCGTTTAAAACATTTCCAAAGCGTGAAACACGCCCTTTTGACCATTTTCGTTTTCATTCTTAATACAGTTCGTTTGCTACATTATTAAAAAGATGTTTTTAAATTAAATAGTGTTTATAGTTTTTAATCATATTTTAGACTTGCATTATTTTTTACTTCCTTGTTTAGATAGTACGCTCAATTTGTTTCAAACGAAAATCGCTAATCAAAAAAATACATACAACTTTCAAATGAACTATGTCGTGTTTTAAATGTTATTTCGTGTAAAGTTTACTTGTACTTGCAGAGGACTAAATGGAAATAACCAAATAACTACCGTAGGAGTCACAATCTTTCATAAATTAGCAGAATAATCCACATTGTTATCAATCTGACAACTCTTTACAGATAATATTACTTTTGAGCAAATTAACAAATAATCAATGCGTTGCTCGAAATTAATTACTTTTATACGTATGCATTTGATCTAGTAATAGCACTCAAAATTTTAATTATCATTTTTTATATGCATATGTTTCCAAGACAATCTAAATTTCATGAGAGAAAAATTAACATTTACTTATAAATATACAATATAATATTACTCAAATTGACACTTGTTGGTAAATCTTTTTCCGCTATCAAACGGTCTCCAATCTCATGAAAAATGCGTAAAAATTGTGATCAGAACACAAAGAAGGAAGTAACAAGATTTTGTTATCTTGATTTTACACTAGTCATTCGATTGACCAACGTTTCCCTCCCAACAAGAGGTAATTATTTCATTTGAATACGTGATATGTTGAGTTTATTCACCCTAAAAATGATTCTAAATTCGTCCCTGTAAAGAATCCATAAAATACGCCACCGAATAAGTATTTATGGTGTAGCTGTAAATGAAATATATCGCAGACAAACAATAAAATTGAATTCCTGAAGGCTTAAATCTTCGTAATAAATAAATTATCCCAAACGTTGACATAAATATCGACGATAAAATAAATCTTAACATCTCGAATGTGAATGCGAAACACAATTTGGGTGCTGATCTCATACTTTAATTAAAATTGCGTCTTTTAAATTGAATAGAATGAATGATACTAAAAAAACAACGTTAAGAATTTAATTAGGTATCATTGATAAGATCAATAGCAACTACCTATAATGAAGTATCATGATAAAATCAACTTCAAAATTTTCGTTTATTTGACTATTGGTAGCACTTTTTTCTTAAATACAATTCCGATGTAAACCAATAATTTCATGTTGTATGGTAATGGTTCCTTCAATTAATGGAATTGCATCGTATACCTAATTATTTTTGACACTTTTTGGTATTTTTATTGTGATTGAATTATATTGATTGAACTATTTTTTAAATAAATACGTTTTTAATTTAAATTAGTATTCTTACCGATAATAAATCTAAAAAAACATGATGTACGTCCCCACAATTTCTCATTTCAGCTCAACTAAGCATGCAAATACAAGAATATGGCTTTGAAAATTGTTGGTGGTTTTATATAGAAGCTTAAATTTTTGTCGAAAG
This sequence comes from Himalopsyche tibetana, assembly GCA_030503985.1. Classification (NCBI taxonomy): domain Eukaryota; kingdom Metazoa; phylum Arthropoda; class Insecta; order Trichoptera; family Rhyacophilidae; genus Himalopsyche; species Himalopsyche tibetana. Next base: position 13,442,522 of record JAPJYX010000024.1, read on the forward strand.
AAAAATAAACCATAACAAACGAACATATCTTTGATTATAAATCAATGTTTGAATGTATAGGGATCGCAACATTTGAACGTTAAATAAGTACTAAAGCTTTTGACTACCGAGTCAATAATTGTATAATATAATCATTTTATATTTGTAACACAGAATAATGTATGTTAATAATAAATTAACTCTACGGCTGTGGTTCCCACTAGATTTTTTTTTTTTTTTTCAAAAATGTCTCTAATGGATATGTTGTACAAAATTTGTTATTCTTTAGTTTAATTCAGAGAGTATTGATCGGAAAATAATCACTTTTTGTAAAGAATTGTCGTTAAGTAACTGAGGATAATTTATGTTATTATTAATATACCAATATTGATTTTCTTTGTTATGATATGATGTGTTTACTTCTTAAAAAGCCCAAATGAAAGTAAGCACTATCACAAAAGTAATAATGAACTAAAGTTATTATAAACATTTGTCATAAAATAATACTTCCAAAAATAAAAAATATTACATAACAATAAATGAGAAGTTACGTATTGTGTATGTCTATAAAAGATAAAATTTACACTTTCGACTTAGTTACGTAGTGCTGTTTAGATTTTTTTGATAAATTTGGCGTTTTTTATTCAATCAACGTCAGTCGTTTTCATAATCGTCATTACTTAATGAAAGAAATCCCTTTTTGAGCTGATAGCATCACTATCTGAGCAGTTACATGGAAATTTCTTCGGATTTCCAAGAATCTGCACAGGAAGTAAACGAAAGTCTGTCTCGCTCGCTCGCGCAAAAGCCTTCGACGATGGTGGGCGAGTCGCCGGCTGTACCTTAAGTAGGTGAACTCAGTTGCAGAGGTGATGTCATGGTCCAGTAATGTATTCTATACGAGTCTTACTCGCCGTACTTAGGGATGTCGATCCAAGTATCTAGTACTCATTATATTTATGCACGAATACTTTAGTACATTGAGCATATACTATTTGTAATCATGTTAATTGGAATCGAATCCGGCATTTCCCAACATATATTTTTTGGTTACGTATTAGATCACAGTATTATTTTTTTAATTACTGTGGTTGAGCATTTTTATAAATTTAAAGATCTTGATAATGTGACTTTATTGCCGTCATCTTGATCCACAGAAGCTCTTTGAACTACAAAACAAATTGATTTGATGATCTTAGAGGCAACGTTGAAGTTGATATAAAGAACAACAAACAAACATCATAAATAATTAAAATTTAACTATACTTTTCCACTGTTTGTGTATCTATGTGTTTAACCACTTTGAGGAACATCTTCAGACTAACATAAACCTAACTAACTTAAACTTTTCAACTCCAACATAACAATAATTCTAATTAACAAGTGTTTAAGTTTAAGAAAATTATCATAGGGGCGTAGAATCTTTAGTATAATTTCGTGTTCAAATTAATTTAATGTTAATTAATGTGAATGATATATTTTCCATATAAGCAAGCACTACTTAAAAATTCATCTTTATTAGTTATATTAACTCAAATAATAAATTAACGTTAACAGTTGAACAACACAAATAATTGTTATATTCACATGACATAATATAAACAAAAAAATTAAAACGTTAGTTAAATATAATATAAAAGCAATTAAACATTTCCATTTGCCGCAAATGATTAACCAACATTAAGTAAATACCTACAATCGCGTTGAAAAAAAGTTTTCTTAATTTCATTTATCAATGATTAATTAATGATTTAATCAAAGAAAAAATTACGTGATATTAATTGTTATTTTGAGATAACGTTATCTTTCTCATATCTCATATTCTAGATTTAGGCATACCGATTTACAGAATATATAAAACATAGTAGTAATCTTTTTTCATGAGGTAAGAAATAGCAAACATCTTTAATTCAGCACGGTTTCTAAATGTTTAATAAAAAAACATTTTTACCGTAAAACTGTTAAAATGATAACAAAATGACTATTATAAAGTTAAACATAAGTCTTAATTATCAAAAAAAAAAAAAAATTGCGAGTAATTTTTTTTGAATTATTGAATATTTCAGGCTTCGTTTTCTTAAAAAAATATATGTATGAATATGTATGTTATAAGGTGAAAAAATATCAAAGTGTTTTAGTTTTACAAATATTATTTTATATGTAATTGATAGCTATTTTGATATAGTTTATATAATCGTTTATAAAAAAATATTTGTAGAACTATTATAAGATACTTTGACATTTTCCCATTTTTAACAATAGAGCTCTACCAAGTAAATGCCAACTCAATCAATAATATGTATGTTAACCTTGTGATAAAACACGGAAAACATGTCAATATAAATAACTACATACACATACGACATTCCGTTCATTCATTTATTTTTCAAAACTTCAAAATAAACTCTAGTAGTCGGTGTTTTTCCAATATCCAGGTACCAAAAGCCTCAAGTGAAAAGCATCCCTAATTTCATCGAGACAGTGAGGTATCGCGCATCATCACTGCGAGTTGCATCCTACGGTGCGATCTCTGCATATTCAACAGTCATCGACGGTATTTATTAGTGCATTCACTTACCATTACGTTGCTCTGGCGAATGTAAATGATTTATGATATCATCTTTTTTTAATCATAACAATACGGCGATATATATTATTAAACTTCTTTCTCCTTAACGTATGAATTTTCCTTTCACTGTACTCGACATTGTTCGCTTTGGTACATATTTAACAAGATTTACAGACAGAAAGCAGTTTTAAATATCATAATTCATTTGGTATACAATTATATCGGTCTGTAAATCCAAATATGTATATAATTTGCAACTTTGAATTTTGTATATCGTCATCATTCCGGCAAAAGTTGCAATGCAACAAAATTAACAAAAATTTTGTAAGTACACAGTAAAATTATTGGATATCAATTCGTTGTCTGGAATAACTCAATAGTTGCATATACATTTTGCACCAGATATTTATTAGTATGCAGATTTAAAATCACACAATTGTCCGTATCTATTGAATTGTATATTGATTTGAGTCAGGTCAGCATCAGTTCATATGTATCTTGATATTATAATTATAGTATTAAATTTTATTTTAAGTTTACTAAGAACTATCAATTTATATAATAGCACGATATTCATTTCGTTTTGTGTAGTGAAGATTTAGTATTCACCAATGTAATTTTTACTAATCTATATTACATTTTTTCCCATGATATATTTGTTGCTTACGCCATACCGCATCTTTTATTAGAATAATAAAATACTAAGCTATAATTTCAAAAAATAAAATGCACATTTGTACTTATCCCTACTTTTATTTGATAAGATCAGGACCGGTTTTGCTCGTGACTAGCATTAAAAAGTGATCAAACAATCGTCAATAAATCGTTCGATGTTAAGGTTGAGTTAATTGAACACTCAAAAAGTAAGTTATATTGATTTTGGAAAACAATAAACATTAAAAACGATGACATATTTACTTCTTTAAAAATATGTTACTAAGTCAATTAACACTCTTAGTTTACAGGCTTTACAGCTCAGTTTGTCAAAAATGTTTCTTTCGTTATTATGGCTTTCTAACTTTTATACGTCGAGTAAAAAAAATCACCAAAATTCTTAAATGGCTGAGCATATTTTATGAAAAAGATAAAATCATTGGAGAATTTCAATAATGCAGTGGTACAGCGTAGGATAAAAAGGTAGGCCGAAAATTTACTGTCTAGACGTGTAGACGGAGATGCTGATGACTGCCTCTTTCTTGGGGTAAATAATTAGCGTGCAACCAGTATAAGTAGGAAGTAAACTAAAAGAAGCTTTTTAAGGAAACCAGGATTTTCTTCAACTTTCCTTCTTTTTGAAAATAATTATCGGAAAGTTAAAAATATTCTGTTTCCAAATACAACTTATTAACCCAAATAAATTAGACTTTGGAGTAATACAAGATTCACTTAAGCTCGAAGAATCCTTAACGTTGTTTCAAGTGACGTGTTTCAATCGTAAAAGATTTTTCTTATAAGTCGATAAGTCTTATTTTATTTCCTTTGAGCTGTTATTATTTTGACTTTGAAAAAAAAATACTTCTGTATGAGTCGTTGAATTAAAGTAAGCGAAAACGGTTGCTTACTTTATAACAAAAAAACTTCACTTCCAATTGCATCGTTACGCTACGTTTATGGTAATTTGGTTAAAAAATCATTTTGTTCTTAATCAATTAAAAGCTTTATTGTGTATTGTTTTGAGCACCATGATCTAATCTTTGTATTAGGTTTTCATATTTCTGCGCGATACTCTGGCGGTGAAATATGCAAATTCATAATACCTGAAATTCCAAGCTTGGTCCAATGACTTGAGTGTTGGCTTAACATGGGAGGTATGCTTACCAAAATTTTAGACACACATTGATAACACAGCGGCTCAAAACCATACAAATCTATTATGATATTAGAAATAATTAATACACAACCATGCCAGTTATCATTTTTTAACAGTAATATAATAAATTTACTTCAGTAAGTAAACCCTGAGGAAGATTTGGTGTAAAGGGCATGCAATAAGCTAGTCGTTCTCAATGCCCCCGTTTACCCTATTTTAGTAGGCTTATATAAGATTAGTCACTTTTAAAAAATAATTGTAGGGTCAGTATGTATTTAAGCGGATGTGGTTAAGTTAGGCTTAGTTGTCAACATAAACACTGACACAGACCAACAATGTAAATACTGGCTATTCTGTTTTAAATACCGACCATTTATTATAAATACTAAATTTCTTATATGAAATATTGTCCAAAAGTTGATTTAATACTGACAATTTATAAAATACAACCCTATAAGTATAAGAATCATGTTAGCTGTTATTTTCTAGGTCGTAAAGAATAACACTTAGTGATGATGAATATTTTTAGTAATTACACTATTTTATCAAATGATCAGAACTGTTTTCGATCGTGATGACTACGATTGTGTATACAAATCATAGATGAATTTAAACCTAAAGTGACTCACATTTACTACTCCTGAGGGAAGACAAAGCGTTGTTAGGCAACAACTTCGCTGGATGGATGGGGTGTGATAGAGCCTGCAAGTGCTGGAGGCGAGCGATTAGCGTAGGAGGGAGGAAGGTCGAGTAGAGTGGAGTAGATTGGTTAAGCTCGGACAGTAGACATAAGAATAACTCATTCGAATTGAAATTAAATCACTGGTCAGATTTTTTTCATTAAGTGTAATAAAAACATTACAACTATGTCAAGTTGTCTGTAAATAAAACATGTTTACTTTTTTGATCGTTTGAAGCAGGATGTGTAACAACATCCTCGTCGATTTCGGCTTTTGCCATCGTCAGAACAGATGGCGATAGCCGAAATAGCTATCAATGCATAAAAATTATTAAAAACTGTAGAACTCAAATACTTTGATATTTTTACCTTCTGATAATGGAGTTCTACCAAGTAAATGCTAAATAAATTAATAAAATATTTTTTGAAAAAATGCTGTTAAAATGCAGGTAAATAAATCGGATCAGTACTTCCAACACATCAAATTATTTAATCTTACTTTAACTGGTAAGTATAACATAAGTAACTGAGAGGGTCATATTCGTATTCAATAAAATCTTTTCCGACTTGCATTCCTTAGGTTGTTTATATCTGCCTTTTAACAAAAGGGTTTACTTTGTGAATCGAGTTGGCTTACATTTCATTAAGTTCTTCATTGCAAACTTCAACTTTTCTCTCTCGCTAATTCAATGATATTTGTTTTTGCATTATATTAATTTAAGTTAATAATGAAAAAAATAACAGACACAAATCTTACAATCGTACAATCCATAAACTTTAAGATATTAACACGCTGATACCTCACCCCGTGTTCAATGCAAAAGGAGAATAAACGCAGTTATTTTTTTTGTTCTAGATGCAATATATTCTGTGTTATTCATATAAAACTCTTTCGATTCAATGAAACTATTCAAAGTTTTGATAGTAAAATAGACTTAATGACCTCAAAATTTACATAGCTAAAAATATTGTTTTACATTTCATACAAACCTCTGAAAATAAAAACATAATGAGCGAGTACTTAATGTGCTAAACAGAAATGGCATTGTAAAACTCCAGTTGCATGAAGTGATTTGGACTAATTTTACTTTTATTTAATGAGATCAGTACCGGATTCAATCATGGCGATCATTATCAACTGATAAAAGAATATAATGTTACAGTGCTTTGTATACATAACAAATGTTTTCTCTTATCAGTTAGAAATGCTCCTGTTCCTGATTTTATTAAATATAAGTGGAATTAGTACAAATGAGTATTTCATGTTTTTACTGTATTGCCTTTCCATTAATGTTTGACAGTTAGCATGCTAAGTGTGTAAAGCCAGTTTCCGTAAAAAAAAGGTTTCGCTGTAGAATATCAACCCGCTAGCGTAATGTTTTCATTTGAACTATCAAGTCAATATTCTTTTCATCATCTTCCAACCTCTGCGGTTTGGGCATTTAAGGTTAAGGATTTCCTCTGTCTGTAGCATTTATTTTTTTAATTGATCATCTCAATACTTCCTTTCGCTCTTCTTGTTTTTTCAGAAAGAGTGAGTTAAAAGATTTACTTAGCAAGAAAATCTTTTATTGAATAAGACAAATAAGTCACAGACATCCATGCAATATTATATCTAATTTATAAATTGATTGAAATAATCAATTTATCTTTTGATGTTTCTATCGGGTGATTAAAAGCTTTGATTGATCAATCATGAATGAACATACCTGCTTCACACTGGACTAAAAAATCATGTTCCAATTAATAAACCATATATTTTTTTGAGTATTTATCACGGCTGTAGTCGGGTAAAAAAGCAACTCCAACTCTGGCCTTCAACTGAAAACTGACTCCGATTTTTTTTTTCAAATATTTTCTTTTAATTTACATATACTTATATTATCATATCATCTTTAGTCAGACAGTGGCAACACTATGGACTTTTAAGCTTAGAATATACATCAATAAATAATTTAAGAAATTGGTCAGAACCATAAGATTTTTCCGACACAATTCCGGAAAAATCACCCGCTTCTATGACTTCCAACTAAATTTACACAGTCCTGGTATTTATTCGACACATATTGTGATAATACTACTACCACAATTGCGAGTCAATTTTTCAACCGTGAGATAAAGTGTGTACTCGGTAAATCGGTTTTAAAATTCTTGTATTAATACTATGGCTATCTGTTCAAATTTTTAATTCATCATTTAGTGAGTATTGATATAGAAGAGTACCATTTCATTATTTTAGCACTGATTGGTGATTCAAAGTTTAAATTATTGAGAGTTTCGTGTAAGTATAAATATTTTTAAGTTGATATCTATACAAGTAGAAAAGTTTGAGATGCCTTGGCTTTGAGAAGATTGACTTGGAGCGCGTGAATGATTTAAGAGTGAAGTGAATTGTATAGACAGTGACGACCGCAGGCCGCTGGCCGCCCAACAAAGAATGTTTGCAAACCAACCTAACAAAGTTTAATAATAATATCACCTCGAATGCATGTCACATAATAAAATATTAAAATTTCACTTATAACTCCAAAATGACATTATTACTAATCACTATATTTTCTTATTTATTTTTAATAACAGTGTTGAAATGTACCCATAAAACAATATAATAATAATAATGTAGAAAAAAATAGCATAACCTTTTTCATCAAGTGGCCCATATAAAAAAATATAATAGGTCCTTGCCGCAAAAAAACGTATCGTGTTAAGTATTCATTTACAGAAAATGTTTTCACTGTGAATTTTTCGTAAAAATATTGTACACTTTCACATGTTATGTCACTAACAACCCTGGTTTATAATGTATCTTAGATAGTATAATATTATGTGTTGTTTTTTTCCATTTCGGTGTGATATTTTATATTTTTACAAGGATACCAATTTTGACATAAGATAGGAAATTAATGAATACATCAAAATTTTCAATTGACACAATTCAATTTATAAATATACAAATTAAACTGCAAGATATTTATTGTATACGGTGAAAGATGAAACGTTGAAAATATGTTGTTATTTTTGAATAAAATAATTTGAATAATCTAATTAATCAAATAAAAAATAATATCTGTCTGTCAAATCTAGAGCCATTTGAAATCAATAAGAAACAATCAGGTAATTGATTGTTGATAACAGGTATATCATATTTTGATTGCCTTCATAAAAAGTAATTGACTGTCATATAGTTCGGGAAATCCCAGATCTAATAATTATATTCTTGCGTAACACTATTCGTATATAGAATTTGGTATTTTCTCTTTTCTTATGTAACCATACTGTTTATATTCCTACAACTCTGATTTTTATTTAATTTCAAAATAATATGCTAAGAAAAAAATAATAATAAAAGAACAGTAGCCGTTTTAATTTAATAATTCTTGACAGATGTTTTATTTGCACAAAAGATTTATTATTTCTACGATCGTAGTATTTAAATTATCTAAATGATTACGTGTAATGTTTTAATATGTAATAAGTTATTACTTAGTACATTATCATTATAATAAAAGTAAAAATATTTTATAAAAAAATATATGGTTGAGTGGTCAAGGTTGTTAGCTAAGAACATGGAGTTCACATGCTCAAATCCCAAAACGGACATTTTTTATAAATTGATTTTTCAATTGATTTACGGATGTGTTGATTCCCCCCCCTCCTCTCACCCATTCCATCGTAAAAAAAACTAGGCGTAACAAGGGCTATTAGCTAACCACTAGTCCTGCCCTAGCTCTATTTTGAAGACGGTTTTTTTACCAGAATGCTTCCATTGTATAAAAATGAATAAGTTGTAATTTTCTAAGCAAATTAAATGTGGTTTGTAATCCGCCTGGCGTCATTATTTTTTTAATTGAAATTGCAGGCAATGCTAATGCGCCAAATATGTTAAAGTTAAAAGATCATTCGAGAAACACTCGGTGAGAATTAATCGCAAGTCACTCGATATCAACTCGAGGTAAATTGTCATCACAAACACCCATGTCTTAGGTCTTTAATATTAATTGAAAAATTTAAATTTGACATTAATCTTACCAGTAATCAAATTTAGATCGACCGATTTTTAGAACAAGCTCTTAAAAACTACACTACAACGGGCTGAGTATTTATATGGTTATTTCAAATATTTGATAGATCCTGTCATCACACGTTTATCTCTACATAATTCCAATATAGATCAATGAATAAAAACGTGTCACTCTAAAGGTATTTTAAAAAATCTTTTGCAAAAAAACAGCTGTAGCTCTTATCTAAATTGGCATAGTAAAAAAGATAAACATGTGACGACAGGATTGTATCAAATAGTCGAAATTACTCATGACGCCAGGCGGATTCCCCATTGCAGTGAGATATAAAAATGGTTATCAACTGTTATCAACTTGTATAGACATTGTCAATGAATAATTATTGCTATCAGCATAATTGGACTAGGGGGCTATGAATTCATGTCATATTATCAATAAATATTTTTTGCGCAATGATAATACTGAACTTTTTTTAAAACCGCGTAATAAAAGTTAATTCTAGATGAATAGTTTAGTTGATAATGCTCGTCACGAACGAAAATGGTCCTGATCTTATTAAATGAAAGTGGGAATTGTGAATAGAGGGAAGTGAGAATAGCACCCTTAAAGTAACCTAGGTGAATAATTTTTGAGAGAGTAATTGCTGAATATGAAAGAAAGCTCTTCTTGAAAAAACGCACAATTTATTTTTTGGGAAAATTCTTCATTGAAGGATTGACTAAATAAACAGTTGGAAAAACGGTGGTCAAACGTTTATTTAAATCAGCGGAAGCGCTTAAGTAAGGTATATATTGTTAATTTAAGATTTCGATTGAAGATACTTGATGGAATTTCAATAATTCATATTGTATACACTCCTAAACGTATTTTTACTAAGCACTCGAGTTTCGCTCTTTCACCATTTTCAGTTTAAGTGCATCCGTACACAAGTTTGAAGATGTCTAAAGAAAAATCCCGAGTCGTTGGTGACAAAACGTGTTCAAAAAGTTTACTATTTAAAATAGATATTTTATTTTTGGTATATATTTTATTACTATCAAAGGTGCCCAAGTGTCAATCTTTCCCGCAAAATTTATAAAAAATAATTCTAAGCTGTCTATTCAATAAGTAGATATTTCCTTGCTAATTATTAACTTAATTAAACTTGACAATAATTAATTAATACCTATCCTCCCAAAGTGAAATATTTTTTTTGCTGCGTAAATATAGTCTGACGATGGCGAGAAACCGAAAAAGCTATCGAATATATTTTATAACCGTTGTGACGTTTTGCATTTTTTTTATTTTATGCCTTAGGTATTGCATGTAAATTACATGTGTTCTGTAAATCTGAATAAATAAATTTATGTAGGTATTTTTTTCTTTTAGGTGTCACAATGTATTTATTGTCTTTTAGCAAAGACTATTTTAATACTGATTTTATCAAAAGCACTGATCTTTGTATATTTTTTTCATCCATATATGTCACTAGCATGAAAGCTTTCTTTTCTAGTTGCCCCAATTATTTTTTTATTTGTTTGCATATTAAGGATATTAAGATTGCTGCAACCAAATGATAAATAAAGGTTGTTAGATATTACCAGGATGTATTTTTCTATGACGTTTTGAGATTTTGTTGTGCTATACTTACGAGGTGTGGTATACATTTCCGCGAAATAGCGCATATCAAAACGTTCATCAAACGGTAGATTAAGGACTCCGGATATTGGTTTTTATTTATTACGTCTGTCAAAATTGGAACATGATTAAACTTCATACAATTACTCATCATATTATTGCGAAAGAGGATGTGTTTTATATGACGATTCTTATCGTAAGGAATGTCAATTTAACATCGTATCAAAGTAGATTAAAATCACTTACCCACGTCAGAAAAGAGTTCTAGAGTTTTCCGGAACTAATGATAAGGTAGAAAATTCTGTACGGCTTATTATAAATTAATACAATAAATATTTGCGATGGTATTTGACTGATATCATTTTGATAACTATTATACATCATTTTGGTTCTTAACGGAAATTTTGATTAAAATATACGCAAGCAAACGATTGCGCAATAATTTTAAATTGTTATTTTAACCGTTGGTTTACATATAAATAAATTGTTTTATAACCAATGTACAGTGATGTATTCCTGAAAGTCAAACATATATCTTAATAAATGAAAACATCACAGACACTGAACAAGCTTTGGAGATAAAACAAGGCTGTGGAGTCGGAGTTTAAGTTGTGGAGTTGTGGTGTTTTGGGTGAAGTCGAAATCGTAAAAAACAGGCCTTCAACTCCCGAGACTTGAGACTTGCTAAATTATTAACGAAATTTGTATAAAATAAATTTTATTCGTTCAATATGACCTATGTACGTACGTATAACAATTGCTTGTTTGCAATAATAAGAATAAAATTATTATTTTTCGAAAGAAATGTTTTCAACGGTAAAATCCAACAAATCCCTCAAATGATGTGTAGCGAAAATCATTAACGATACAATATTGTCATCTTTTGCAATGTTTAATTAAAAAAATTGTTTTGTTTTTCCCCACAGTATCGAAGCATATATGGGGAAATATTATTTCAAATGTTTTTTTTCATAGAAAATACTACAGTTCTTCAGTTTTGGGATGAATAAAGCCAACATTTCAGAACCCTTAATAAATACTGTTTTTTTTTAATACTATCTTCAATGATATGGAAATCTTGCACCAAAAGTAAAGTTAAGGTATTTTAAATCAAAATTTATTTAGTTAAGATTCGTGATTCGAATAGTAACGAATTAATATTTCCTGTCTCGAGAAAGTGCGAGTCGAAATACGAAAAGTACATGAGTAGATTGAGTACGCGAAACAAAAAGATATTTAATTCTTCCAGCTTTGTGCGAGTCAAATCATTCTCAATTAGCGGAGAAAATTGTGACGTAGGAAGCCTTATTACCCTTGATTATCAGGTTGGCTTTGTTCCGAGGACGGTGATGGTGCCTTTATGGCGTGGGCGGGCGACGAAAGGTAGAGTGGGCGGCGGACGTGCTATGACGCCTCTATTTGAGAAGCCTATATTCTTCAGGACGCCCTTAGTTTGTGAATGAACCGGAACTTAAGGTGTGTGGTGAACAGTATCGGCTGAAGGCTATTTGGCAAATAATGTTTGTATAATCACAAACGATTCAATAATTGTATAAATTAAAATGTCATGTTCGATTCAGCTGAACATTATTTTTTATGAATATAATGTTTTTCTACTGAAAATCAACAGCTAACTAATACTTTCAAATTATTAACTTATTAGCAATCAAAAAATATAGGTACTAACGAATTGACTCCGATAAAATTAAAACAAACTTAGTGTTGTTTTCATTGGAAACAAATTAAATGGTCAGAATTTAAATCAATTTTTGGTCGGAATAAAAATATATATGGTCAGAATATTTTCTAACAATTTTGATTAAGTTTGGTTAGGTTAGTTTTTTTTTAATTTGATTTAAATTAAGACTATTTATTCTGACCGATATATTATAACCATTTAATATAAATTCTGACCGGAAAAATACGAGCCGTTTTCATTTATTTGGACAGTCACATTATTAAGTGATTGTAAAATGTATAATTTTTACTAGTATTTTATTTCTCCGATTGTAAAATTGTGATTTAATGACAATACGTATTATAAATCTGGTACTTGGTCGATTAACAGGGACTACAAAAATGGGTGCTTTGAGTTAAGCTCGGTTTTGGCAATACTTGTATCACGTTTATTTGTGAAATAAAATTATATCTCGTACATATAACTGATTATAAAATACACTTGAGTATCTACAAAGGAAACTATAATGTTTAAGCACATGTCGTCCAAAGCCTCCGAAAATGTTGATATTGCCAGAAATAATAAAACATAATTGTTTTCTTTTCAGTGCAAAGTTATAGACAGTAAGTCTCTTTTATTTAAATATTATAACATGTTTTAGTTCGATTATTTAAGTTAATCGATTTATATATCTAACTGTAAGATTTTAAACCATTACAAACGATGAATAAATTCTTTTGTACAGAAGTTTTTGATTTGATGAATATTCCCTACACAAAAAGACTACATATTATATATCCAATCCATCATGGTAATTCAAAATGTCAAGTCGAGATTTTATCAGTTTCATTATAATATAAACAAATCAATTGTGTTTATTCTAGGCATTTTAAATCCTTGTAGTGTATCTGGTATAAAATAATATGTATGAAAATTATGCATATGAGAAACCTTTGTACCTGTAGTGATTTAGTTGAGGAAATTGAGATTATGATTGGTAAACGATGACCATCTACCGACTGAAAAGAAAACATTTATTATTATTATATAAATCGGCTTGTTTATCGTATTACAAATTACTGTATATGTAGATTACAGATCATCTTAAAATTATTCGATTTCTTGCTAATTTTGCTAATTGTCGTCCCGTAAGTCGTTTTTTTCTACGTTTTTATATTAGATGTTGTAAGAGAACATTGAGTACAATATTCAGTAGAACTTCAATTATTCGGACTAATTAGGGATGAACGTAGTCCGGATAATAAAAAAATTATCATTTTCATGAAAAAATAGGTACCTACAATCAGTTTGAAAAAATACATAAATTCATATTTTTTTTTTGGATATGAAATTTATGGAGCTTTAAGTACCAGGACGCGCTAGCGTCAAGGTTCTTCTAGTCTCCTTCATCGATAAAGTTTTTGAATTTTTTTAAATCGTATCCCCTTACCATCGTTTTCAGACGGAAAAGCGTGATCACTACAGAGATGAGAAGTTTACGGGAACTCCATATGCACTATTTTGTAAATCACATTCTATATGCTTCTCCATACTATATCCGTACATGTACACACACATGCGCATACATACATACACACATACAGCATACAAAAAAGTCAAACAAAGAGTCATTTTCGTGATGCTAATTTCGTTCTAAAATTGTCACATAAATTCAATAATTCACTTTTGTTTAAGACTAGCCCTTCTTTTAAAACTGTCAAATCGTTAAAACTTTTAAGACACATTACCTAGTTTCTTAAGTTACGTTCTTTTCGGCCACTTTATGGCGACATCTATACAGAGAAATGTGTAGGAAAAATATTTCCTTCACACTCATATCCTCTTAGTCTTCTTGATCTTGTTCCAGTGATTCAGATTTTTCTTTAATTGTCTACTTATCATTTATTTTTGGCAAACAAGATCGTTTACATTGCAATTTACACGGTGATATTTTCGAATCCACAGATTTCGAATTCACAGATTGAAAATTAGGCTATTACGTTTACTGGACTGCTGGATCTTATTACTAATGGTCTTTTCGTGGACAGAGCTAAAGAATATAAACTCTGCTGCCGTGTAACAGTAATTTTATTGTGGAAGCTCATAGATTTTCTTCACTATTTTCGTATGTTAATAATCATCAAAGCATGTGTTTTCAATATAAACAATTGAATGTTTCAATTACATCGTGATCAATACGTTGTTTTACAGACGTTACATTTAGTAGATTTTTTAAGCCATATATAAGTATATTCGCAAAAATTGTATAAATTTGAACAATCCGGATAATCGAGGTCCGGTTAATCGAAGTTCTGCTATCATATTAATCTATGGGGTTATGTATGGCCGCCAGTGACAAAAAATTTAAAAAAAAATATTGAGTAATGTTCTACCAATGAAAAATATAATTTCGTGAAAATTCACACCGCTTAACTTACTTTTCGTAATAGGTGTAATGATATATCATATAAACTAAAGCTACGGCTTAAACAGAAATAGCATAAAGAAAGAGAATCGAAAGCTTATGATTTGTGACGGTATAAATAAAGTACACATTAACTTTATTCTATTGGTTCCGTCTGCTATTCACCGATCTTTAATATGTATCTCCATCATGAATCTCATTTGTTTTAAATCGACAATTCTTTGAATAATAAGTCATTTATGTTTTTTTATCTAATTAAATTCATTTCAATGGACTCATCGGCACCCTTTAATTTCTCCTTGTAAAATGAATTTAAGTTTTTCGTATGTTATTTTGCAGAAAATACCATCAAACAATGCAGCTTTTCTGCGATTGATGGTTGGTATAAGGGCTTATACAAAAAATGACATTTTACAAAACCGGTTTTCAAAGATTAAAAATAAATGAATTATTCAGTTGAAATAGGAAAATAAATGATTGAAAATACTTCTTTTTTGTTCCGTGAAAAAAAAAGTTTACTGATATATTACATATAAAAAATATTCTTTAGCTCGTTAATGAAGATTGTTGTAGAGTTGTTTTAACGCATATACCTAGGTAGATAAAAGTGTAGATAAAAGTTTTAAATTTATAAACAATATTACAAAACGAGTTAGCAAGTTAAATAAACTATCTGTCTATACTTACCTCCTCCAAAAAAGATGTGATACATCAACATTTTACAAATACCTACGATTTTTATCAAAACAACGTCACCTGAGATCAGGGTTGCCAGGATTCCCTATTTGAGCGGGACTGTCCCGAGTTCAATCGACATATCCCGAGTCCCGCATTGCAAGTCCCTCTATAATCCCGACGTATACATGTATAAAAGTCTTCGAAATAGTGAATGTCCCGATCTGTGTTTTTAGAATTTTGGCAACCCTGCCTGAGATGCTCAATTAGGATTCAAATTATCTTACATTAGTATCAGAAATAGCTTTTACTGTACCTATTTAAATACACTTATAAACAAATACATTTTTTTGTAAGAATTGCAATACCGCCAAGACAAAATTTGGCATTTGTTGTTGGAAAACATTACGAACGCAAAGAAGATGAAGTGAGTTTTGACGTTTTTATTTCCGACTAATCAGAGAAAACGATTCTCAATGCATGATCACGCGTATAAACAGTGATTACGATTTAATAGCCATAAAATATGAATTTAAATGCATTTCGACTCGTAAAATATACATAGTTGCCGCAAAACCTCGATGGAATCGGCTCGTCTTCTCCACGAGTGCGGTTCCAACAAAGCAAAATGTCTCGCAAAAAAATGCAATCAAACTGCAGTAAAATTTTAAAGGTGCACGAACTTTATTTTAAATTAGAATAAATTTTACAGCTTTTGCACATGATGAAAAATAATTGTCTACAAAGTATTCCACGCTTGCAATAAATGTATGTTCGTACAATGTATAATGAATTATATGAAGATCCCACCGAATAAATGTAACTGCATGACATCCGATTATATGGAACGTTCCTTTGTATTCGTAAACGAAACCACTAATTTGAAATCAAGGAAAGTCTTATTTATTTCTAAACGAATAAAAAATAACATAACATATTCTTGGTTAAATATCTTCTTTTTTATTGATATTGGGAATAAATTACTATTCAGCATCCAAAGCCTGCAATTAATTCATACCTCCCCGCCAGGTTACCGCGAATTATTAAACAATGGAAGCCCGAAAATATTGTTTTTATTTTAATATGTAATTAATATTAATATGTAATTTATTTAAATATATTTTTTTGTTTACATTAGACTAACTCTAAAGTATTTTTGTTAAATAATAAGAACTCAAAACTTCCTCAAGTTACCAACTTTTAAAATAATTTTGGATAACTCGTATTCATTAAAGTTTGCTTGAAATTAATCTTATTATAACTAGCTAATGAGTGTTATTTAAACCAGGGTTTCTCAACGATGGGCCATGTGGCCCCCCAGGGAGCCACATAGATTTATTTTTGTTTTAGGGAGCCACAACACAGTTAGGGGGGCCACGGGTATTGATAAAACGGTACAGGGAAGAGCATAATGGCGGACGCCGCGCAGCTATTTTTTGTAAATCCGTAAATAAAATAAATTACTGGCATTCTAGATTCGAAAATCTCGGGAGAGCTATAAAAAAAGGTGTGTTTTTGAAATTATAATTTTAATAGGAAGACAAAACAATGGTATGGGGTCACAGAAAGATAAAGACACTCAAAAGGGGCCACGCTCCCAAAAAGGTTGAGAAACACTGCTTTTAACTCATCAAATTTTATTTACCATCTTCAAAATTCTCTGGACGAATAACAATAACTTTATTGCAAAGCTATTATTTTCTAATTGTTTTTGTTTTTTGGTAAATGACTTTCTTGAACATTGCAAAAGGCAACATAATCTTACAGTTTTTGTATTTGTGTTTTTATAGCACATGATTACACAATAAACAATTTTTCCGCTATCAAATCTATTTATCACTGTGTATAAACCATTCGTCTTTTAGAGTCTGAATCATGCGACGGGATATAAGATAATTTAAATCTTGACAGAAATATGTTCATCACATTTCATAACACAGTTGCAGTAAAGGAATTGATCAATATAATTATTACAAGACATCGGAAAACACTGATAATAATATTACCGCTTTTGAAATTGATAAACAATGATATCATTGGCAATCTTTCAAAACAACGAAGATTTTAAGAATTTTAATGATATTTCAACGAATCGAGTGTGTTGCTTATATTTGAATACTATTTTTTTGTAATACTATCTGTCAATAAGCGCATAAATCAAACAATACATAATTAAAATATCATTTATTCATAACAAATACAACCACTTATATTCAATTTTTAATAGCTTAGCAATTTATCACATTGCAACAGTAGGACAATCGATAAAACACACGTGTTGATTAGGGCATCCAATCCCGGATTGCGGGATTCACAATGTCTCAATCCCGAGATTAATCGTTTTTTCAACGCGCTTTTTTATTTATATTTAAACTATAGTTGGATGAAATCAATTTGTGGAGAAAAAATATCACAAATACTCATGTTCAAGATTTCTGTGGCCATTGATGTCTGCAATTGGATATATTTTTTAGACATTAAAATTATTTTTTATTTATCAAGTATCATATAAATACTAACGAATGAAGAGATTTATTTTTTTAATAATTTAAAAAAAATCTTCAATTCAATAAGACTAACTTCAGTGGCAGGATGCCACTGATCCCCTCCCACCGATAAATAGGTATTTTCCATAACTGTTAAACAGATGATTTAATGAATGACAATTTATCTGTATTGCACAATAATAAAACAAAATATATGTTACGAAATATTTTTCAATATTGTTATCTTATATTTGTTTCAATAATAATTATGAAATATATTGTTTTCTTTAAATGTGTTTTTATGACATATTTTTTACATATTGCTCATAATACTCAAACATAATATGCAAACAATTATATTTTGTTTATCTCTAACATCTACTTAGTGTATGTGTAAATTTAATTTATTGGAAAATTGTATGTCATTAATAAGAGGACATCAAAAAACAATTAGAAAGCATAATCCATTTTTTTTATTATTCTTATTTTTAACTGTATGAAACCTATCCTGATTTTAAAATATATAATACTGGATTACATAGTATTCTATATTATCGAGTCGTTATAAATTTAAAAAAAACGTTTCCATTCGACAACAATACTGTCATACAATTTTGACCACGTTTCTTCCTTTCGTGACAAAATCGTTTAGGTCATGTAATAAATACATTATTTATAAGTGTGAATAGATAGAATTAAAAAAATGTGTAGTAATAAAATCCTAAATACTACGAAAAATTGGAAGGTTTTCAAATACTTAGATCGATTAAAGCATTTAAATCATCGCAAGCTGTTTTTTTCTATGAAAGTATCATTATAAATACGACCCCGACGGTGTCATTGTGTATAAATAGGTTCTGAAACATATGTATTTAGATACGATACGATTGAAAATTTTCAGTTTTTACGGAGATAAATTTTCTCTATATAAGTATGGTCATAGTCACTCTAAATTCTTTTCAATATAAGTTTAAGATAAAGGATATTCATAACAGTTTTTTAATGTAAGAATAATCAACAATATCATGAAACTTCATACTTTAAAAGTTATTTCACATGTCATTTAGTCCAGTAAAAAAACATTTCTTGATACGATTAACATTCAAATGATTCTTCAGAATGTTTTCATTATTCTCCGAGCATTAATTTATTCATTTTTCCTCTGCTGAATAGACGGAACAAAACATGATGAATGGAAAATCGCTTGCATTGTCATCGTTAAACGTAACATCTTTATTTATTTATTATTTTCGATTTGTTAAATTTAATTTTCGAATGAGTGACTTCCTACAGTCCCTATTTTGCATAGCTACTGTATTTTATTTTACGAATCTATGATACCATGTACGGAAAAACTGATAAATAAAATAGATTATATATTTAGGATTCCCCTTCATTCATAAATATGTTCAGAGACAATAATATAATCTATATACCGTAACTAATTTGTGCACACTCATTAAAATTATCGGTACACAAAATATTATCTTTATCTATTGATATAATAAAAGAAAAAGATTAAAATAAATACAACAAAATAATGCGGCGTTTTGGTTATTATTTAGTGATCCCGTACGCGCTCCCGTGAGTCAAATAGAGGAACGACACATAGCGAGAGCCCAAACCTCACTTCAGACGCACACCGAGGCCCTTATGTTATTTTTTCTAGTGACTTATAGATGTCGTAGCCTTGAGAATAAAATTACGGAACTAAGCCATTAAATAACATAAATTACATATATTTAATTTTGCATTATATATTTATTATTTAATATTACATTCAGTTAAAACTCAAAATATAATTGAGTATTTTTTAATGAAATATTTATTACTAACGAAACGGTTTTAAGCAAAACATTAACAATCAATAAAACAAATTTTATTAAAATATTAATTATCACCGTAAAAGTCTGCAGAAGTGAACACGAAGAAAATACTACAATTTCGTAATAAAATATTTAATAAAGCCTTTTAATGACTCAATATTTTACGAGGTCCGTTTGCTAGCGCTATATGTAAAAAAAGGACAACAAGTTAAGAAGACTGCAATAATGATATAGATTGATTATTTTGGTTCATTGACCTTGTTGGATATGTTTTCATGAAAATTACATCAAAAGAAAGGGGAGGAGACAATAGTGTGTCTTGAATGGCGTAACTATTATAGCAATCGCATACGCCCACTGTGGGAGTGGGGAACGAAGTAATCCAAATTATTCTAAATAACAGTTTACTATACATACATAATATGCGATATAGCTGCAATTACAATTAAATAAATTCATTTTACTTCATTAAATTATATATATTCTTATTTTTATAATCTTGGCATATATGCCAAATCAACTTTTAAAAAGGCTATGTATCACTTTTCTCTTATTTCTACGATCAAGCATACAACTAACCATTTCCAAAATTGGTAAAAATGAGTCAAATATGCAGGATTGTAATTTTTGTGTCAGGCATTGATTATTTTATAAACTGTTTGCCAAATCGATCAAATCTTATATGATTTTGACAGTGCCGTAGTAAGGGAAGGGAGGGGGTGCAAGCACGAGCTGACAGCCCCAGGCGACATTTTTAAAAATAAATACAATATTTTTCGAGAAATTATATTTATACAAAAAAAAAATCAGCCTGCATAAAAAACTCCTATTTCATAGATAAACTATAATAGAAGTGATTGAAAAACAAAATTAGAGCAATCCACCAAAAACACCAAGTAAACACGTGATTGTACTTACAAGTCAAATATAAAAGTTTTACCATGCTACTACTTGGCTCACTTCACTTCTCATTGCTTCACATGATAATCATTTATTATTTCTACTATGCATGTATTTACAACTGTTTGGGTTATATTTTGACAGTGAAATATTTTTGTTTATTCAGGCATATACAATTTTTGGTCGACTCGCTTGTCATCACACAAATCGTTGTTCGTGTGTTATGATAAAATGTTTACTTGAGAAAAATGCGCTAGATATACTAGTGGCGCCTAGTCGGCAATTCAATGAATTATATAATTTATTATAGTCTTACAAAACGACACCTATCGGCAAATTTTCAGCTGCACATTTCACTTCACACTTCAGCATTATGGTTCTTACAAAAACAACTTAGGTACTCTTTTAGGGGCATGCTTATTGTGTTTCCATTGCAACCATATCATAATTTATTATTTATTAGTTATTATTATTTTTTAAAAATGTATATCTATAAAAGGTTCTTAGTGATAATCAGCGGTGGGCTGCCAAAACGTTAGTAAAGGCATCACTTAAGCTCACAGCTATTTACGGTGTTCTAGGGAAGGCGTAAGTGTACGAGGCTCTCGCTTGGGGCCTCAAAATATCATATATATTATAAAATTCATATAATGTTTAAAATTAAGTTTCAGTTATTTGAAAAATAGGTTCTACAAAGTGATTTCGTCAGAGACCTACCAAGTTCCCTCAGGAAGGCGGTGTATTTTTTATCACTTTTATACAATATTATTAAATCAATCACATGTTATGTAATATAGGTACGTATGTTAGGTCACAACTCACAATACGCAATATTCTGTAAAATAAATAATATCAATTAATGAAAAATTAACTAACTTCCCTACCATAGGTTGTAAAAGTGAAGAAATCCAAGATTGACGCAGGAATGTATATTTTTCTTTCCGCTTCCCTTATAATGTTTCAAACTTTATGCCTTAACCGTTCTATAAATGTCAGAATTTCCGTTAGGTACAGATTTGTTACTAAGAATATTGTTTTTTTATTATTATTATTTAACAAAGGGCTCTCAGAATCAACAAGGAATTCGTGCGAGCCCCTTTAGAACTCGATCGATTTCTGATCGAAGACATGGGTGTTTGTGTTGTCTAAAAATTAACTCCCCCCTTCCCGATTCTTTAATAACTGGGCATACTGAGAGCGATTAGTTAACTACTTTCCTAGACTTATCCTTCTACCCAGGGGTGAGCTGGAGGGGGCTCGCGCGAGCCCCTTGTTAAATTTTACTAAGGCCGGCGAGCCCCTTGTTAACTCAAGAGAAAAAAATATGCTCATATCAATTTAGTATATAACTGCAATTTTAAATTTATATATTATCTACGACAGCTTCATTATATATAATGGTACATTTTTAGCTATTTACAATAATAAGTTTACGGTAAATTGCATATTGTTATATATTGTAAGTGTTTTAAGTAATAAACGTTTTCTTATTTAAAGTATCCCATATAATTGCATAGGAGTGACAAAAAAATCACTTCTTACCCAGAACATCGATAATTGCTTTCAGATTACGCGAGCCCCTTGTAAGCGTGTTGGCAGCCCACCGCTGCTTCTACCTTTATTACTCTCTATGGAAAAGAGAATTTGAGCGACTGGATTTAAAGTAATGGCTCATAAGCAGGGCCGGCGCCACCATACAGGTGAAATAGGCAACCGCCTAGGGCGCAAACCATTAGGGACGCATAAATGGAGCATTCAAATTATCTGTACTCTAATAAAAGATTTATTTTATTTTGACGTTTGTATTTGTTCGTTGTAATTATGTATCGCATTTTATATAATTCGAAAAATAGAGGTTGAGCGACTAAGTAACAAACAGTTCACGTAGCAAAACTTTTGTTGGTATACCTCCATTAAGATACCGTATGCTTCACATTAGGAGCGGAGATGGATGTATATAAAAAAAATATGTCTATGATCCCAAGTTATTTTTTTCATTATTTATAGGGGGCGCGCCAATAATCGTTGCCTAGGGCGCCAAATAACCTCGCGCCGACACTGCTCATAAGCGATTCATTTAGTAGTTAGTAAGATACCGATTAAGGGTACTTAACTGGAACGTAGAGCGAGTGAATGGTTGACGTTTTAAAAATATTTGATATATTGTATACTGTATACAGTGTCGGATTATCCTAATGAGGCAAATGAGGCGCGCGCTTGGGGCCTCGGAATCTTAGAGGCCCATACAGTTTTTACACTCCAAATTGGACATTTTACATATCGAATTGGACATTTTACAAATCAAACTGGATATTTTACAAAAAAACAATTGGATAATTTATTAATTAAGTATATTTACGCAAATTTTCATGAAAAAACAGTTATAAATCAGTTTAATTTATAATTGTTTCTGCGCGGCAGCTCCAGATAATTTCATATACATATCGACTGTGGAAAGGAAAAAGGACTTAACCCACAGTTTTTTCAAAACAGTTTTTTTTCGATATTCACAATGAATCAATCTTGATACACGTTCTATCAAAAGGATGCAAGCTGCAAATGCCGAATCAGTATCTAAATTTAGCTTTTAAGTTTGAAAAAGATGACCTTGTCAATAATCAAAACCACGAAAAAATACTGAAATAAAAGTTTTTCCTAGACCATTTCTTTCATTAATATTAGATTATGTCAATTAAACACCAGTTTAGAAGTCTCCGTGCACTTCAAGGTTGTGTATAGATCATAATTTGCATAGGACACAAAATCATCAAAACACGTTTTTTGTGCCTCCTGTAAAATTCGATATGTGTGGGTTACGTCCTTTTTCCTTTCCACAGTCAATATTCATATGTATAATAATTATAGCAGTTTGCAGAAGTGACGGTTGCAATACGAGACTATAATAAAGATGATAATGAAAAATTTAAAAGAATTATATTGTACATATATAAATACAAAAATCAGCTAAACTTGTATTAATTCCAGCAGTTTATATATGTGTCCAATTTGGTTTGTAAAACGTCTAATTTGGTTTATAAAATGTCCAATTTGGAGTGCAAAAACAGTACACTTTTTGCTTAGATTTTTACTATTTTACTTAAATTTTTCTGACGTTTTAATGTTATCCAAAAAACAGTGCCTCCACATTTTATTGCGCCTGGGACCTCCCGTGTGCTTAATCCGCCACTGACTGTATAGAATCGAACCATCGAATAAGTTACTAACTAAATAAAAAGTCACATTGCTTAAGCTGCCCGAAGAATTCATCCAACAAAATCTTCCAACATGTCCCAGAACCCTTCTGCTCATAACAGACACGTCGAAAAATGATTATTTTTCTAAATTCATGCACGATCGCTGCATTCATTCATGTGTGAGAGGACACTTGATACGATCAGGCTGCCTCGGAAAATAATTTAGGATCAAAATATGGCCCGAAGTGGCGCTTTGATCGCCCGCCCGCTTATGGCCTGAAAAAATATAACTTTTTGACACGTTTGCTCAAACAACACCACGGACCCCCGCCGTTTTATGGATTCCACTGTCATTTAAATTTACCTATGACAAACATCCCCGTCTCTTTCCAATCGAAAAGCGTCGAGTGTTATTTTATGTTTTGTTTCGCCTGCTCGAAAAGGTTCTCAATTATTGTACCGGCGGCAATAGCGGAAAGATTTCAATCATATTTGAGAACGATTCGCGATACAATCTTTAAGTTCCATCTATGGGCCTATGGCGGGATTAGTTTAGCAGATTATTGAACCAACACATTTTCACTGTACGGTAAAAATTTATTAATTGCCAATATTTTATTTTAATGGCAAAATAAATCAGGGTTGTCATGATTTAAATACCTGCCTATTGAATTTATTTCCTATCTCACATAGCAACTTGCCTTTCTTTCTATCAGGGTTGTGGATTCGTTTTAAAATCTACTAACTCCAAATCGAGATTTTGACTGTTTTTTTTTCTTATACGAATCTTATATTGAACAACACGCCGTTGTTAATTTACCAGCCATACCAACGAATCAACAATTGTCTTACTAATATTTATACAGTCCTTAAATATGTGTTGATGAATGAATGTTCTTAAATCGACTGTGGAAGGGTAAAAGGACGTAACCCACAAATAACAAATTTTACAGGACACACAAAAAACGTATTTTAATGATTTTCGCTCAAAGGCAAATTATGAAATATACACAACCTTGAAGTGCACGGATACTGATAACTAGTTTTATATTGGGAATATTGTTTTCTTTTTTAAATTTAAACGGTGCTCACCGCCCTGTCAAAATCAGCAAAGAACTCGTCCTACCACTCCGAACTCCCTACCACCCCTGGTGATTATAAATTGACAATGATTATATCAATGGACGGGTCCTATGGCGCTGCAGTGCGCGTTGTGGGCTTCCGTGCCAGACCTCACGGGTTCGAGTCCCAGTACGAACAGCATTTTTTCGATCGATTTATCGATTTCTGTTCGAAGGCATGGGTGTTTGTGATGTCCTTCCCACCGTTTCCAATCCTTCAACAACAGGGCGGAGCGAGAGCGATTAGTTCACCACTAGTCTTTTCCTAGCCTTATCCTTCTATCCTTACTACTCTCTTTAAAAAAGAGAGTTTGAGTGACGATGTAACAAACAGTTCTCGTAGAAAAAAATATGTTGAGATAACTCGATGCTGATCGTTTCTCTACCGATCCGTCAAAACAATCTGACATTAAGCAAATAATTTTAATTTCAGTGACTATTGGCATTATTTCATTGATTGGAAAATGGTGAGCATCTTTGGTTGTCCAATCGGTGTCATCATTGTAGATTGTCAAAAGGTTGGTGTTAGTGACCGACCCCTGTTAAAAATTTAAATACTTGCCCGTAATATCATCATGGGAGCCAAAAGAATAAAAATGTGACTCTTTTAAATAAAAGTAACATCAAAATTATATTACAGATATTCTTGATGTTAAAACGCGGTGAGACAAATACATAAGTACAGTCGAAACAATATGAGTATATTCTTAACATTTCTGTGAATTATTAGTATATTTTTGATGTTTTATTTGTATATATATTTGTCACATTTAGAGTGCGAAATCTCGTCAGTGTATACATTCTCAATTCAATATATATAATACATTGACTAGCAGTTTTAGTTGAAGTTTACATTATAAAAATTTACATATATTATTTATTATGAATACATTATTTGTAAGTTTATAAGCTCACCGATAAGCGCTAGACATTTCGGGCTTTGCTATGTTAGCATACTGATAAACACTATTTAAAGTATAGATGACACTACGGCTTAGGTTAGGTTAAATTTGATGAAAAGAAAGAGGGTGGGAATGACAACAAGACGTTAAAATTTTTGAAGTTTTATGAAATTTCAGATGATATTCTGCGCTATCGCGTTCGCATATCAGTGAAGAGTGGCCGGCAACATTATAATTGCACGCATGATAATGGTTGAGTTTGGAGTAGTGGATGTACAGTGTAGACATTGACTTGTTAATGCGTTTATTTTTTCTCTCATATAAACTGTAACTGGCTTAAATGAATGTTAACTTTGAATATTAAATTTGTACATTGAATAATTACTCAGATTAACTTTATCATATATTTCATTTTATACAGTTGTGGCTTACGTAGTTCAAACATTTAAATACGACATGAACTGCTTGCTAACTTTAATTTACAATATACCAGTATCATATCAGTAGTATCATTTTCAGACTATTTTCTTAAAAATATATTAAAATCGTATATATAATATACATAAAAAATATTTTAAAAAGTTTGTCGATGTACCAAATACACTATAGTAATTTATGGTCGTTTTTTATTGCATTGTTTACAGCAAACATTGCCATCCAATTTTACTCAAATATCAATTGACGCGCATGCGAAAAAAATATATTATTAAAAAATACGTCATTAGAAGGAAACATAAACACTCTTACCAAATAACATCACGAAAGAACCGCCCCCTAATACGAGTAAAGTGTTTTATTTTTTGGTAAACAAAATAAAATAATTGATAGCTTGTAATTATTATATTGCTTTTTAAAAATAAAACACTTGCCTTCTACACGATTTTACATTCATTATTTTAGATCAGGACTGATTTTGCTCATGGTGAATATTATCAACTGGCTTAATCTAAATATCCTCATCGAAAATCAATGATGTGGGATTATTACAAAAGTGTTTCTAAATTATATTGCCTTTCCACCAAGAATTGACAACACCCTAAAATTGAGTATATATTAGAAATCAATAATAAGCCACTTATGGCTGTCAGTTGTCACATAGTTACGATCAACCCAAATATTAAAATAAATTCCATGCTTATTTCCTATGATAATCAACTTTTAAATAATTTTTAATGCTAAAAATATGTAATAATATTATAATAAACATTAAGTTTTACAATATTAGATTATTTAACAATTTTGATTGAGTTTGTAAAATTCATAGTAGATATGTATGGTTGTTTTTGATTACAGACGGAATTCATTTGTAAACTAACGAAACACTTAGTTACAGTCAAATTGTATATATTTTCTTTCGAGTCATTTTATAGATACGAAGAAGTTTTTGTATAATTAAAACTATACAAGTTTCACGAAGAAAACAAAATCAAGAAAATTTAAGAAGACATTGCTAATACCCGATGAAATGCGACATAATTTTATATTTTAATTTTTAAATAGTAGACACCCTTTTTCCGAAAATTTTCTTCTAGAAGATAGTCGTATATTTATCAGACTAAGTCGGTGAAGAGAGCCAGTCGCGTCGTAATTGAAAAGAATATGGCACAGAAATGTAAACGATCGTTATCAAGTCAAGATTAATGTTGTCTGTCAGGATTTATTTCGGGTATTCTGGTTTTATCGTCATATTTTGTGTTAATATTCTTTTATTTTTTGACAGCACATCTTTGCTATGAGAGTAGTGCACTTTGAACGATATGAAAAGATATAACAAAGACAAAATAATCATAACGAAGTGATGCCGCCGTGCTTTAATCTTTGAAAAAAACAAATAACTATTTAAAATGATTGCGTAATCGCTAATCAAATACGCAAATTGTTTTTTGTTATCAATACAGTAAAACGTCTATTATCCGGATTCGAATTCTTAAATAGCCTGAATGGATTAGAATTTATAAAAGACCGTAATTTCTAGTAATAAAGTAGAAAATGATACCATATGAGAGATCACAAAAACAGTAGTACAACATCCAATATACCGACAATCTGACAAAGAAGATGTTGCCGAGTGATTAAATCACGATATGAACGATGATGAATTTCATACACAGAATAGTGTGGAAACACAACCAGACAAAAAAGAAGAATATTAGTCCAACACATTCATTTTCCAACATATTGATATTAAAATATACAATATAAAATTTTAACAAGTTCTCATGAATAGTATTGTTAGCAGACTCCTGTTTTTTATATTCGTCGTGCTTAAAAAAAAATACCGTATATCAGTAAGTTTGCAAATAATATTATTTGATGTCCTAAATAAGGACAAAACGTGATGGAATTTTTATGCGTAGATTTGCGTTTGTATATAAAAAACTGGGCAGTAAATAATTTCCACATGAACTGTATTTTGTTAACCTGCCTGTGGTATTTTTTTGCACGAACGATAACAAGATGAATGACTCCATAAAAAATAACATGCACACTTTTACACACTTTCATGTGAGATAATATATGTTTTTAACAAGAAATAGTCATTTGAGGTTTATGGTACATCTTTAAACGAATTGAAACGAATTTTACTTAGTAGCGCTTTATTGTTATATTATATTCTATAAAACAAATACAATACACTATATGTATTTTACAATGACGCGTGAGAATAATCAACATTTTCACTTCCAAACCACCAGAAAATTGTTGTCAATTATTAATAATATTAAATACATGTCTTGATTATTAACACAATTTTTTACTTACCCAAATATGATAAAAGAATAATTCAGTTGATACGGAACATTTTATTTCTTTTTACTTTAAATATTAAGGCCAAAAAAATATATGAATTCATTTGACGATTTACGTATGCTGCAATGCATACGTATTAGTAATATTTTACAACTTTTCTAAAACTGAAAATACATTTTCCTCTATTCTAAGAACCGAAATCGGTACAAATGTATTTATTTTTTATGAAGTAGAAACGTTAAAATATTATGCCCAAATTAGGTAAAAAGGAATTTATGTTTATACTATTAATTTTACGCACGAAATATGACTATTATTTACAAAAAAACAATCCTAACTTGCGGTTAACAAATAATTATGTAAAAACTTAATTAACTAAGCAAAAACACATTTTGCGGCTTATCTAAGTAACACCACAGTATTATGTGTAACAAATTAATATTTATTAGATACACATAAAAATAAAAGGGTTTCTATTAATATTTTGATACTACTTTTAGCATTAGCTTAGATTTTGGAATAACTTCAGTAATTAGATGCTATCAGTCGATTGGGACTGTCAATTAGAAGCTGGATTATTTTTTAATGCAATAAAGAAAGTTTTTAGTCGCGTTCAACTCATATTAATTTAACTTTTAGACTAATGGAAGAAATTTCGGAATTCATAATAGATTTTTTTTAACACTGTATATGCATATATAAGTTTTGCGATGAAATACATATACATATATTTTGAATCTATGTTTATCTACAGAAAATATGGAGCCTGCAAAACGGGCTTTTAGTTGTATGATTATTTTAATTTATAGAATGGGTTATAGAGTCAGTCTTTATATCCGTTTTCCGAATACATTCTTGCTTAGTATTAGTTTAAAAAGAATGTATTTTGAAAACAATTATTTTGCGTTTTAATTATAATAAAAGCCTAAAAATAAATAACGATAATTTCAATCGAAAAGCTCACTTACTTGCCAGCACTAAAATGAAAGAGGCTTTATTTTCCTGTACAGATACAAACAATTTAACCGTTACATTCACAGTGCTACGGGTTGTACAAAGGCAGTTTCGCATTTTTGTGTAAGATTTAATGACCTATCATTCGAACAATGAAACAGTGCGTGCCCGCGCATGCGTCAAGTTGTGAATTCCAGCCAATAAAGCTCATATCTGTGGATGGTCCTATGACCGTTTCAAATTATACGGAACAGAGAATCGAGCCTCGCGTGAAGTGCTACGCAGGTCCGCAGCTACGGCGTAGAATATTTTTTGTTAAAGGGTAATTAAAATATGTTTGTCACTGTTATGAGTACTTTACTACATACAACGCGATCTATGTCATTTAAATATAGCTGTATAAGCATATCTGAATTGTTTTTTTACACTAAATATTTATGGTAAGTATATGACAGACGATGTCTAAGGTATTAAAATCAAGACATCTCAATTTGATATTTACTTTTCCGAGACTTGAACTTATACCAACCTGATTGCTAGGAAATTATCTTACCACTAAACTAAAAAGGCCGAGAGGAGCATATACAAAACGTAATTGTATTAACATTATATTGGCTTAACCATTCAAAAATTAATGTTCTAAACACGAAACAATCTTTCAATATTCAATTCGATACAAAAAAATACTTGATCTGGTTCTGGTACTACGCCTTGTTATGGTTGTATGAATGATTAGCAACGGAGGAGACCCGTCATCGTGAGTATAATTTAAACGCTGCCCTGCGAAATATTCATTTTATATACAACAATGTACGCACTGTATTATTACCACAGATTACACATTTTGTAAGTTAACATAAAAATATTTAAAGCGTTTGATCCGTATATTGATGTCAATAAAAAAATATTATAAATAAACTTTACGCAAATTCATTTTTAATATTATTTAATACATATTGACGATCATTTTTTTTCACAAACCCAGGTTTATAAAAATATTAGGTTAGTTTGAACTAATATTAACTGAATATTGATCTAATTTAAATAAGTAAAAAACTTATTTTTCTGTTTCAAGCTATACAATTTGCTTAAAACTAATATAAAACAAAGTACAATGAAAATCAAAGTTTTTTAAAAATGAATTTACTACTACTAATTTAGTAGATGTTTATGTATGTACTTAATCTAAATATTTGCAGTAAATGACATATTCAATGCTGTGTACTGATATAAAATTATTTATACAATAAAATGATTTCGAAGAAATCGCGATTAGTTTTTATTATATGTTGCCTATATTTTTTTAACAAAATCGAATGTTTATGAATGATTTATGTTGATAAATTTAGAATCATTGAACACAACTAACTTTTCGTTATATTTAAAAGCAGTTAACTGTTTCGTACATTTTATCATGACCTCATTACTATAATAGAATAACTTTTCTCGAATTCGTCTTTCTATGAATAATTTTGTTCATGTTGACATATTTAAAGAACATTTGTGATTTTTTCATATCGCTGGATAACACACTAACGACCGGGACCACATCCGGGCCAAGGGATTAAAATCATAGATATTCAATTGTGTTTATAATTACTTTTGAAGCGCACCTCTTTGTGTTAAATCGTGTTCTGTGAAACACTCTGTCAAAATAGTCGCCACCGCTCAGTGCGCAAATTAATAATCTAATACCAAAGAAAGCTTGCCGCGGTAATCCGAAAAAGCTCTAAGTGTTTTGACCACCCTTAGTTAAGCGATAATCTCTATACTACCTGTGATTATCGAATACGGCAGTCTTCTTTGTACTTGCATATATAGTTGTAAATTTTTGAGATAGTTTTTGTTGTTTTGTGGATTTTAAATAGAGAAGATTAAGTTGAAGTATCCATGTACTTAAATTAATTATAAATTTTCTTGCATATAAATTAAGATGTATCATTTCTAAAAATAATATTGATTAGTAGTTGTAAATAAAAATGATGTATCTATTATTAAAAAAAGGTTGTTATTTTTTATTAAAAAATAACTTAAGACGGCTTCAAGCAGCGGTGGGTTGCCAATAAGTTAACAAAAGGCTCGCATAATTCCAGAGCTTTTTACGATACCATGGAGAAGTGGTAGATTTTATTTTATTTTATTATTGTTATACAATTATCGGCAATAATTATTTGAAAAATCCAATGTTACTTTATATGAAATATGAATTTATTCAAATATCTCAATTAAATCTTTTAATTTGTAATCCAAGACTGGGGTAAATTTATTTGAATTACCGGATGAAAAGTTAAGCACGTAAAATATTCCTAAAATATGGACTGAAGTATGCGAATGTCTGAAAATGCTATGAATGCTGCCAAATTTGCATTTTTCATACCGCGTACGCAATCTCAAACGACCACCCATCTGAGGAGCGGGCGTGTGAACCTACCACTTTATTTATTTGCTAAAACCGATGACGCACAAAGTGAGCGTGAAATGCCAAAGAAAACCCGAGACAATAATTTCATTTCGCCCAGTGACATCTCTCTTTTGAAACACGAAATAAGAATGCAGAACAGCGGTGGGAAGTTCACTCGGACCAGACCGAATGTTTCCAACGGTGATAAATTACTTTTAAAAAAATGTGTCCAAAAATTGTTCTACCCAAAAATTGTTTGACAACTAAATCATTGCGAGTAGGAGGTTCGTTTACTGCCATGCATGTTACAAAAATGAGCGGCTCTTACAAAAGCAAAGAACTGTGAAATGGGAGGCCTGTTTGAAAAAAATCAAATAAAAGAATTTTCTAAACAAACCAGCATACTAAAATCTTGACACGAGCAGGTAACTAACTGACTATGCCGGTGGCTTAACAAGCTGTCTGAAAAACAAGCCATATTAGGCTTTAAGAATGCTTATTTTAGAGGTTTATTTTGATATTCCGGATACTTGTGAATGAATAGAATTATACCATTCTTATTTAAAAGGACGTGATTAAAGGCGCCTTCTCTTGAGAAGAACATGTAATATAATAATATTGTAAATAAAATAAGTTTGCCTTTTCCGCTTGTAAATTCTTTAAAGTAGATGCGATTGTATGAAAATGCTCGTTAGTGTTAAAGGATCTTAGCGTCATGGGGATTCAAACTCAGGTTGGCAAAGGAGGTCATAAATTTAAGATATGCCTGCCTATTCATAGAGAAATCGCTTTTGTTTGTACAAAGCGTGAACCAAAGGGGCGTTAATGTTTTTGTAGAATAACTTATTTTTTAAATTTTAAACTGCCACAATGATGTGTCAGGTATTTTAGCAGAAGAATTATGTTATATTATTTGAATACAGTTAATGTATTATATTTTTCTTTTATCATTTTTAACAAGGTATGCACTCAAAATCAAGCTATTCCTAATTTCTATAAGATAGAGTTTAAAAATATTTTATTTATTTCACACACTGAATTGATGGATTGTAAGCTAAATCTAAAATCAAACATCGTGAATTTCTTTTCATAATACTTATTTTTCTTCAGTTTCTAGTATCTGCGGTAGAACATATTTTTGCACAGTCTTTGGCATTTTAAGAGTATTTTTCGAGGGTAATTGTGAGAACAGTTTCATTTATTGTCAGAAATTGGTAGCAAAAGACACCAATGTGGACGATATTTCGTGTAACGTTATTTATACAAGCTTACCAATATTCTTAAATATATTTTGCACCGATTTTATTTTACACATATAAGGAAACGCCTTTTAAAACAATGTAAACTACATTAATGCTTACATAAAAAATGCATACGTAAAGACAAATACTCTTTGTCAATACATCGATAAAACTTGTTTCAACGGAATTGAACGGAAATTAATAGTATCGGAAAATCTGTCAATAAGGAAACAGTCTTGCAAAGTACACATATTTCTGTTAAGTCAATAAGATGTCATATTAAACAACGGCTGGCTTCTTACTTTACTAGTTCACAAAGAAACAAGTTTGTGCAGGATTGATCATGAACGAACTAGATGGTAAAAAAAACTGTGCCAACTGTGTTGCCATTTACATTGGAGTTGGTAACTTCTAGCTCAGATTAGTATAACGCTACAAAATAAGACAAAAAATACTCATACATTGGACATGGATACACACTGATATTTCTATGTAATACTGTGTAGAAAATAATATACTAAAGTAAAAAATTGATGGTGGATAAGATTCCTAGTATATTACTCCATTCATTTATTATCAGACCATAGACGAACTCGTTTACACACATTTATTATGTCAATGCTACCATAACTTGATATATCCAGAGCCTGAGTAATATTTCTTTTAAAATGTCAGAATTTACAGGAATAAACCTCTTTGCTCTCAGTACAAAGTTGTAAGTTCATGCAAGGGATTTATCCAGAGATGTGGAGCAACGTTCCCTCTAAGCCGAAGGGTTAGCTGCGCGGAAATTTCAAAGACTGCGCGGGAGCTGCGTGGAGGCTGCGCGGACCGATCAAATATTAATTGAGCAACTGTCTTGTAGTGCGCGCCAACCCGGAATGAGTGCGCGGAAGCTTCCCAACTGCTGCGCGGCCGCGCACGCGCGCAGCTTAGAGGGAACGTTGGTGTGGAGTCGGAGTCGTGAAAAATGAGCGGTTCAATTTTTCTTTGAAAAATATATATTTAATGATGTATATTCAAGCAAAATAGTCAAAAGTGCTGACATTTCATGCTTGGCTGACTAAAGATGATCTGATGGTATAACATATAATTGAGGAGCAAACATTCAAAAAGTGTTTTGTCACGCTAATACAAAGCTTGTAAAATGATGATTTAAGTGTTGCAAAAGTGACGGTTTGTATGAATGTGTCGACTTTATGATTTCATTTTAATATTAAAAAAAACCTTTTTGAACACTAATTTTGATTTCCATTCATAGGTTTTATTATGGGCTATTAGAATTGATATAAAACGCCATTTTTCAAAATTTGTGACAAAACACTTTTTGAATGTTTGCTCCTCATATATGAGTTAAAATGATATTATTGAAAAAAATCCTTGGATTCAGAGTCGTTAATTATTTTAAAGCTGGATCGGAGTTGTCTTTTTTTTACACGACTCCACAGCTCTAGATTAACCTCTTTATAAAAAAACGTAAAAATTGAGTCCAGTGTAAAGCGAATGATTAGTGACAGAAAAGTCTTCAAGCAAAAGTTAAAACCTATTTTCATAATTATATTTACTCTCAATTTGTAACATTACTAGCTTTTCAGTATTTCTAGTTATTATTCTAAAAATTACTCACTAAAACAAATATAGACTAAAAATTGCAAAACATGATATCAATTTTCGTAGTCTTTCAGAGTGTCGAAATCATAAATACAGCACTGGTAGTTAGAAGCTCTATGAGTACGCGTTCGACCATCGCCGTGGCCTAGTTGTAAATTTTAAGTTGCTCTTAGTTTTCTACCTAAATGACGCCATATAGTTTTTTTTTGATTCTGACCTTGACAACGGGTGACCTCAATTATTTTAAAAATATTATTGAATGTGACCAACGTTCCCTCTAAGCTGCGCGCGTGCGCGGCCGCGCAGCAGTTGAGAAGCCCCCGCGCACTACAAGACAGTTGCTCAATTAATATTTGATCGGTCCGCGCAGCCTCCGCGCAGCCTTTGAAATTTCCGCGCAGCTAACCCTTCGGCTTAGAGGGAACGTTGAATGTGACTGAAAGTAACTTGAATCTGAATCCATTAAGATTGCAAAAAAAAAATTAAACCAAAATAAAAGTTCAAAAATAGTTAATGTAAGAATAACGGAGCTAAATTTCGTGTGTACTATTTCTGCGCTAGCCCATCAATTGTAGCCATGTGTACAATGCTCGTCTTCAGTTATAGGACACTTTTTATTTTTTCGTTTAAAAACTGGTTCGTAAATTTTCACCTCACTTACACACAGTTTTCTCTCCCACGCAATCGATCTTAAAAACAAGACGTACTGGGGGCGATAAACTTATCAATTGTTTTGCCCTATTCATATTATTCTATCCTTTCTCAGCAGCATAGAAGCAGTTCTCGTAGAAAAACACCTTTTTAGCTATTCTTAGTTTGTATCATATCGCAAAATGATAAATGATGTTAGGGTAAATCACGTGTAATTTTTAACACTATCTACACTCCCTACAGAATGTAAAAGTGTCACGATATATTTTTTTTTTTATATAGTTAATATGTTATCCACATTATTAATTCATAGCTAAGCAAAAATCTAAGTTTCCTTGAGTAAGTTATCTAGGTATGTTAAGTTGAAATAATATTCGAAAGGTTTGTGTTTCATCCATTTACCTATATCAAAGCTGTTCGCATTATAAATTTAATGCTATTGTGCGATTCGAATAAAAGAATTGGCGGGTGTAGGCGCCACGTCCTGCAAGGACCTCCGCATCAAGGACCCTTCTCTTTCAACTCCCGGTATTTTGGCTCCTTTAAAGCCTTTGCTGGCACCGCTGTGTGTTGTATTGTACGCCGTCACAATCTACCTAAAAATAAATATTCCTAAAAAGTATTTAATATATATATTTAAATATTGATGTAATAATAATCTTTATTTGAACTATATAATATTGTTGTGCTTTCTGTGTGAATTAAATGTGGTTCCTTGTCTCGTCATATTTATTTATATTTACGATAAATTATTTATATTGCGTGATCAATTTATACAAAGGAATATATGTAGTAACGTTTATAAAAACAGCTAAATCATTGGGCATGTATTGAAATAACTTTTATGAAACTGACTATGTTTGAAGCTGAAAAATAGCATATTATAAAAAATACGTAACATTTTCTTTAATGCAATGCATATGTTTGCAGTTCTAGACATCACAGTGAAAAGCTAGTTCATCTTGATGTTAAATTACTCGTGAAACAGTCAAATAAATAATTCAAAATCACGTGAAATACTTATAGATGAATTTATACAGATAAGATTGATTTCATAATGAAAAGATAACCAACGTATGCTAAATCTACAATACAATCAATCCATTTATCATGTAGAAAAATAACTTTTTATCAATCTATTTTGTATTTTTTATTTTCATTAAAGATCAAGAATCAAGATTAGACATAATTAATTTTTCATATTTTTAACGGAGGCAAGGCGTAAATTAAAAGAGTTTTTTAGACATATTGTATTCCTACGCCTGGTTTAAGTAGGTTTCTCATTAGGAATTACTGGAAAACGACATTGTCGGTTCTTGACAAGTTATTATTAAATGACGTCTGACTTCATGATAGATGTTGAAATATCAATATAATTTCTAGAATCGTCAAGGGTCTGATGCCAATGATGTTCGGCAATCCGCAGACATCTCTTTCGCGCAAAATGTGGCCCGGGTTCGGATCCCCGCGGTGTGGGACCTCACACATTCGTTGGGCCCTTTGCTGCATTCAATATCAAACTTAAGAATATCTTACTGTGGTCGAAAAACATTGATACAAGAGCGTGTTGGGAAAATTTATTATTTATCATTTTTTTAACATACCCAGAAGAGTAATCATTATTATATCAACTATGTAAAAGAAAAAGGACGTAACCCACACATACCAAATCTTACAGGAGGCGCAAAAAACGTGTTTTGATGGTTTTGGGCCATATGAAAATTATGAATTATACACAATCTTGAAGTGCATGGAGACTTCTAAACTAGTGTTTAATTGGCATAATCTAATATTAATTAAATAAATTTTCAAGGAAAAACCTTTATTTCAGACTTTTTTCTTGGTTTTAATTTTTCACAAGGTCATCTTTTTCAAACTTAAATTCTAAATTTAGATACTAATTCGGCATTTGCAGCTTGCATCCTTTTGATAGAACGTGTATCAAGTTTGATACATTTTGATTATCTAAAAAAACCTGTTTAAAAAAAACTGTGGGTTACGTCCTTTTCCCTTTCCACAGTCGATATTATAAATTAAATTATAAAAAATATTAATTATTGCTAGACTACGAAATGTTATCATAGCTCCCTTGCTTAATAATATCTATATACCTACAATTAATATTACAATTAATATGTTTAACGATTCCATATGATGAAGTTTTGAAGGGTTGTAAAACTACCCATACTTGTTCAAAAGCCCAATAAAAATACTATTTTAAATATAGCGCAATACACAATTTATAGTTTTTTTAATTTTGGCTTTAAAATCTTTGAAAACGCACATATAAACCAAGAAAAAATAAGCAAGTAATAAGCAAGGAATTTCTTGAAATAGAATACTAAATTTAAACAAATAACTTTTTATTTTAGTTTTGAATAATTAAATGTGACACATTCTTACCCTTATTTGAGAATTACCTGCCGTGAAAGTGTATCTTGAATATATGTATTGATTTTCAAAGTTCTCCACATTAAGATGCTGCACACGGCACAGAATTATGATAAAACCCTACTCGATCACGCTGAGTATGCAACGCTATATCGCTGATCTACACTGTTTTGACCACAAAGCCATTTCATTTTTTAAATGTTTTAACTCCGAAACTAGCTACTTTAATTTGGTTCTTACCCTAACCCAACTTACCCTGAAATTGAAGTACGGAGATACCAATAAAATTATTATATTCAAGTCCTTTGCATGCTCCACCCCATTCATTCACACTTAAAAAAGAATGCTAAAGAAATTTACGTAAATCAATCACTTAATATTAATTGGGAATAGGATAAAGTTATAAGGAATAACTATTTTTGTTCAA
The DNA here is from genome assembly GCA_030503985.1 of Himalopsyche tibetana. Lineage (NCBI taxonomy): Eukaryota > Metazoa > Arthropoda > Insecta > Trichoptera > Rhyacophilidae > Himalopsyche > Himalopsyche tibetana. The sequence goes on from JAPJYX010000024.1 coordinate 13,480,829, forward strand.
TGTTCTTTTTCGTAGACAAATAATAACATAATAAACGGAATGAAACAATCATGAATTCTATTGATTTCGCTGTGTCTTACTTTTGATATTTATGTTTAAATCTTCGTTGAAATAACTGTTGCAGCAAAAAAATGTTGCCCCATTTTAAATATAATTACTGACATTAAAGTTTTATATGACGCGATCAAATATCAAACATTGTTATCCCAATATGTTTGCGTCCCCTATTATACAAGATTAGATAGTGGTAGCTGGTAAATATATTACAGGTATTCGATTGTATTGTGACTTGGGAGAATATATCTGCAAACAAAGCACAATTTCTGTCAAAAAGAGTGCCGCAAATGTGGGCCAGACTGATTTAGCCAAACAAAATGGGCGGTATGTGGCGCTGATAGATTTTTATTGTGTTTAAATTCAATAAGCAGGAATGCATTCAAAGAAAATAAATATATATGTCAAATCTAAACGGTTTTAAACGTTATAATTTATCAAATTTACTGTTTAAATATATCAATTAAATTTAACTTTACTTTAAAATATTACCCAATAACTAAGTCAGTATTTTTTTTATTAAATTAAATCATTTGTATGTTATTATTGTTATGTACTGGCATAACTATAAACCAACAAATTTGTCATTTATGTGACTTCGCAAATAAAAACATTCAATATGCACTTAAATTAACTGAAAATAATGTATGTACCAAAAAAGAAAATTACATTCATATAATAAACTGTTATAACGAAAATATGATAAAAAACAATGTTGCAATAATCAAACGGAAAATATTGGATTCCTTTCGAAAAACTAGAGCCGTTAAAACTGACTGAAAAACAAAGTGAAAACAGTTAACCTTATAGCTGCCGTAGAAGAAAGTACGTAATTACCTATCACGACGGCTATAATTTGCAATTATTAATTTAATTAGTTTTTGACGAGTTAACTCGTAACTGTCGTGTTGAGCACGAACATTTTTACGAGACATCTCGTCTATCATCGAGTTAAGTGATCAATGACACAAACTAAGCTTGTCATCTGTTTATATAAATAAACAACTTTAATTTAAGATTTCGACTGAAGGTGCTTGGTGGAATTTCAATATTAAATTTGAATTCTTCAAACTATGTACATTCTCACAGATTTTGTCACTAACGACCCGGGTTTCGCCTTTCGGCATCTTCAGGCGTTCAAGTGCATGGATGAGCTTGAACTGACACTTAGTAAATGAAAGTTTCGTGTTTATATAAGAAATAAATGCTTCACTGAGTCCAAAACCATTGCTGGCGAAAAGGATAAGCTCATGGGAATGCCCATGGGAATGTCAGTTCAAGTTCATCCATGCACTTGAACACCTGAAGATGCCGAAAGGCGAAACCCGGGTCGTTAGTGACAAAATCTGTGAGAATGTACATAGTTTAAACGATTCAAATTTAAACAACTTTAAGTTTGCAAATATAATATATCAATTAGGTTTTGTAATGTAGCATTCTTAAAATTTAAAAAAAAAACAATATAATACTTAATATTATTAAATATTATTATACTTAATATTATTAAAATATCTATACAAAACTATAATCAAGTATACCTTTATACATATAAAAACCTATATTAATAATTTATATTTTATCATAATTTACATATTTTTTACGATTCAGATTGGCATTGTGGCGGCAAAATTGTGGTCATTTTATTGCTATTAGGTATTTAATTCAATGGTTAGTATGTATTTTTTCTACAACTATTGACACACGAGTACTATTATTTGCAAACAAGATGCAAGTTGTTTGCAAGGATTTGCGATCTTCTCAACCGAATGCATTTATGAATGAATGTATTCGTATCCCTGCTTAGTGAGCGTGCAAACATAAAAAATAGCGATTCGGTCGCTTCTTTTCAACAATGGCCATTGCTCACAACAGAAGTTTCTAGGAACTTAACTCTATACACATTCAGTTAAGTATATATAGCATATTGAATATGAAGTCGACATAGAGCAGTAAAGCAAGATTTGATTACTATGTGTTTAATTGTTTTTGTCGCCGTAATCGATTTTCAACCAATTTGGTAGCTCAAATGATTATTCAAATATATTTTGGATTTAAAATCAAAAGGGTAGTGATGTCTGCAATGATTCCATCTCACCCCTTTTACCTTAAGGTCTCGTTTAGACTAACCAAGTACGAAGTCAAGAGAGTGAACTCGTCCGATACAAAACCAAGGGATTTGGCCGAGCGATCCGACAAGTGATTTGAGGAGATCGAGTAAATAGAAACCGTTTGTATTTTCATGAGCTCAGGTGAATGATTGGTGTGAAAGAGGCTTAATTGGTTCTAAAACTGGTGTGCAGAAAGAAAGATTGGAAAACTGATACTTTTTCTAACTCCATCTATATATACACATCTCTTGAAAAGCAAGGTCAAATGACTTGACTTAAAAAGAAAATTTGTAAAAAAGGAAAGCAAATACTTTGATTTTATAGTAACAGTAATAAAGTATGAAATAATCAGTATCAATATACTATGCATTTTTATACTGTTTTGTTTTGCTATACGATCGTAATAACAATTCACAAAATAAATATTCTTCAATAAAGCCATGATAAAAAAAAAATTATATATAAATTAACGAAACAATACTCACTCGATGAATAAACTGTGTATTTTCAGATCAAAAGTTTGCATTTTTCGATATACAATTTTGTGGGCATTCTACAACATTGGTATATAATATTTTTTCTTTTCAAAGAAAACAGTTAATTTTGGAAAATCTGTAAATTCTTGGGTTTTTTTATTCGAAATTCTCGATAGACCTAAAAAAAGGTCGCACGTCCTTTCGTTGGAAAATCACAGGATTTCAAAATCACCGGGGAAAAAAATCTCAATCCCGATTTATACACAATTTTATGCTGAATGTTCAATTTGTCAATCCCAAAATCACGGGATCACAAAAAGGGTCCAAGATTAGATGCCTTAAATTTCAGCACAAAGTCATTGAACCATTTTAAAAACTAAAGGCCCCAAGTGCATACGGTGCATGCATGTAACTAAATCTTTGAACTTCATTCATTGAAAAAACCGCTGTGTGTAATTTGGCACACAGGAATTATTGAACGTAAAAAAAACTCCAACAGAGTGCCACAACTCCAACGAGACAAAAGAGTAGTAACCTAACACTTTATTTGGCTATTTTCCTATAATGATTATTTTAATACGGTTGGTTAGTTACTAATCTGTTATAGGATATGACAGTTAAAATAAAACCAATAGTTGTGCCAGTACTTTATTATGAAATTATTCAAACTGTTGAATTAAACTGTAACTGAATATCTATTTCATTTCCGCTTGCAACCGGTAAGATTATTTTACTACACTTTGATTTATTTGAAATAATTTTATGTACATTTTGATTGATTTCCATGACAACGCATTGTCTCATTCCTACTGACTTATTGATCTTTTTTGTTTTATTTTACAGAATACAAATTGTATTCATGTAATATTTTCTATTTTTATATCACATTTAATATGTTTGAAGATGGGGATTTTGTTAAAATAAACGTCTCCACAATCGAGTTTTTATTTTAAATGATAACAAATCATTATTGTTACTTTGAGTTTTGCTCTGAAGATTATTAATTAATCTTTGTTGTCTAGTATTCTCAGATCGAGTAGTTTGTGCTTAAATGCTTTGAGTATTGTGACACAAATTTCTTTATTATCTTATATACGAAGCCTGCGTTATCGATTATTGTATCAATTGATGTTTCAGTTGAAAGGTATATAAAGCATTTTTTTTTTGGGAAAAAATAATAATTGTTTGATAGAGAATATAGGTGTATTTAAATACACGCACTTGTAAGAAAAGGGAGAGTAAAATATTGAAGCAATTTATAATTCATATTATCTGAAGCAGTTGACTTCTTATAACGGGGAATTTAAAGGGTGCTTTGTTTTCAATTTGTATGTATAACAAGGGCGGAAAATTCACCAGGCCTGTATTTAATGCAGACAATAAAATGAGTGGTAACATACATGCTTTAGATTTAAAAATTTCGTAAAGGCGGTTAAACACGTGTTTAATAGAATAAAATGTGTCACTGATTGACTTTCTCAAAAAGAAAGATCTCACAAGTATTACTTTCGACAAAGCTCGCGAAAAAACCCAATAAATCAGGCGATATGTGTGATGAATAAAAATGTAATTTGTAAACGTTTGAACTGTGATTAAATATTGTTCCAGATAATAGCTACAAATCAAAGTATTTTTCCATGTGGAAAATCTGTAAAAAATATTGTTTGATGAATGAAGAGTCAATTTCGTGTCCGTGGTACAGTGGTAAACATCGTAAACTTCCGTCCGCCATGGGTTTTACGACCAGTATGAACAGCACTTTTTTCAATTGATTTTTTGACTTATTTTGCATGAATATTTACTATGTCTGAAAATTCCCCTCGCAACCATTATTTTTATAAAATAACGCGGTGTAGCGGGAGTGATAAGCCAGCCATTTGTCCTGTCCTGCCCAATTATTTTTACCTCTACACTCTCTTTAAAAAAGGATGTTGAGCAACTAACAAACAGCTCTCGTAGAAAACTTGAGATACCTCCTTCAGGAGGTTATATGCTTTACATTGGGAGCGGACAAGGAAACAATAATGAAGAATTAAATCATTTATTTATTTTGCCAGTATCTGATTAAATGAGTCGATCAGTAGGATATATTTGAAAATGATTTTTAAGAATCATAAATGATCATGTTTCATTTTACGTGGTCAGTTATTAAATGAAATGTAGGTGCAGTATTCAAATTGTTAATATAATTAGTAACTGTTTAAATGAATAGTAACTGAGCGTTTGTGCACTTTGTTACTATATATAAAAATAACCTTTTTTAAACATTTTTTTTTAAATATTCTTCCACTATTTACACTATAATACTGTCAACTTTAAATCCCATTAAATCTTTCAGTGAGCAATATTGAGTTCTGTTTTCCTTGCTTTTTCTTTGCTATCCTCAACTGCTACGTCACCTTTGAAATCGATTAATTTTACATCAGTTCTCAATTGAATCGTGTCGAAGTGGATCAATTTTAAAAGGCCATTGACTCTACAGTGAAAAAACCTTTAGAGGGAAAATTACTAGTACCTAAATACGTTGATGATTTGTAGAATAGAAAGCCATATGTCAAATACTGTATCCTTTATTCACTCTCAATAAGAACATCTTTACCGGCTGTGCTTTATTTCAAACGGCATGAATTTATATTTCACATACTTGAATAAATATTGAATGTATGTGGATGAATGATGGTACAAAAATGGAATGCAATTTGATGTAAAAATGGATCCAAAGAGTTAAGTTATCAATACTAAAGGACGTCTGTATACTACCCTAAACTAATTAAATACAATGTTTATAATGCGACGTACTTAATATATTCAACGTTAATCTGATTCATATCATAATTTGACACACGGTATCCTGATCGATGTTAAAATTGAGAGTTCATTCACGCACTGCAACATCGTGTTGATATTGTATTATTATTTGAATGTTTAAAAAAACAACAACACCATAGTGTCAAGTGTCTTAGTCACTAACAGATAACCTAATAGAGATGTCTGCTTTTTGTGAAAACAAAATTCGTAAATTATTCCCAAGTTTTACGTTACCTTTCTTGAACAGACCGCAGAGGTACGTGTACTAAATTAAAAGAGTATGATTATATTTTAACACGAGTCATCTGTGACCGTTTGGAGCTGTTGATGTGGCGAGTGGTTTTTTCCAAGCTGATACCTATGCCGTAAAACCAGAGATAAAGAATGGCCATCGACACAGCAACCTACATTTCGTACGCGGGTTGCATAATAAGCACAATAGCAGGTTAACAATTTGATTGACTTTCACGGGGAAAACTTTAGATGCAAAGTAACGGATTCGGTCACGTTGCGTCATTTTTATATGAAAGTGAATACCAATAAGAATCATCTCATCATTTATAATAACACTAATTTTAATTAGTAAAAAACCGACTACCTTTGTATCAGAAATGAGTAAATATTTCATTGTTATTTTCATACAAGTTTCGTAAATTATTATTAAATATAGGCTTTACTCTCTTTCTCACTGTTATTTATCCTAACAACGACCCAATCATTGTAATGATGCTTGTTTTTCCAAGCTTTTATCAAAGTTACATACATTGATAACAAGATAATAATACAAAGTATCAATGAATGCTAGTATACTTGTCAGAATCGAGCATTGTCGGATCCAAGGGAGAGGCCATGGGGGCAATGCCCCCCCCCCCCCTCTGGAGATTTTTTTTTCCATTTTTCTATTCTACAAAAACTTTATTGTGAAATGGGCTCTTTAATAATTTAGTTTACTATGTCTTATAGAATACATACTTAATCAAGTATTGACTACTTATATATACATAGATACATTATTTTTAAATCATTTATTTTTTAATGTATTATTTATGTATCATGTTTATTTTCAAATTGAATGGCCCCCTCCTGAGACAATTTCTGGATCCGCCAATCTAATCAAGCTTCCTAGATTGTTAGGACCGTGTTACTATTTTTTTTTACACACTTTTTATTTATACCGAAAATATTCTAAGCGTTCCTTGTATTATATAAACAGGATTTCAGCTTTTAAGCCAATAATGTTTTGAAAAATCAGTTACTACTAATGAATGATAATTGTGTCACTATCAAAAAGCTTAAATAACAAATACATTTAACTTTGATATGTTAAAATTTTTTTTTTTGGGATAACAATACTTATTCTATATCTAGAGCGTAATATTATTTGATCTACACCTATAAAATTCTTATACTTGTAATACATTCTTGGCAGAGACCGCCAATACCATTTATGAAGAAAGATACAGTTGGTTCTTAAATACCGCAGCTTTTAATGTATGAAGTTCAAGTTTTATTTTCAATGACAGAGGACTCAGGAATCCTGGCTATTGGGAAATTGAGACATCTGCAGTTTTAATGTTGTATCACTCTTATGCTATATGCAATAAATAAATAAGCAATCGATTGTTCCTAAATACACTTATAAAATGCTATTATTTTCAATTTATCGTAAAAAAATCAATGCAAATGGTTAAAAATGTCCTACTGTGAATATTGAAGCTGTCGTAGATAATATACGCCAGAAATAGCGGTTATGTACTAATTTGATATCAGAATATTGTTATCTCTTAAAATAACAAGGGGCTCATCAGTCTTAATAAAATTTCACTAGGGGCTCGAGCGAGCCCCTCTAAGCCCCCTCCAGCCCACCTCTAAATGGTCATATAACAGATATTCGTGTCATGGATTGCAAATCCATGTACGCTTTCAAAAGCCTCATAATGAAAGTAACGAAAATGTCAATTTGGGGATACGAATGACTGAGCATATCCGGGAAAGAATTTGAAGCACTCGTCTTCGGGAAAAATGATGTATTTTTATTATTCTGAAATCATCATTAATCGTATTTTATATAATAATTATTATTTTTCTACTTGAAGAACAATGTAATCTATGTCCGCTCCCAACGTGAAACATGTGGCCTGCTTATGGAGATAATATCTCAACAGAAGTTTTTCTGTTGTCTGTAACTCAGTTTCTCAACTTTTCATTTTCGAAGAGAGTAAGGATAGAGAGAAAAATACGTAGACAGAACTAACGGTAAACTCATCGCTTTTGCTTTACTTCGTTAATTTAAGGATTAGAACAAGTGGAAGAGAATTTTAAGACATCAAAAACACCCATGCCTTCGAATAGAAAACGATTAAAATGTCAATCGATTTAGAAAAATACTTTATAAATAATAGATACTTTTTGGAACTGTCACATTAAAATGTATGTATTTTGTTAAAATTGGATTTGATTTTGCACACCTTTTTAAGACGTATCTATTTAAAGAAAAACAAATAAAAAGCAGACTCAAATGACAAAACAATTATGATTTAATTATTGATTTGTGAAGTTAATTCTCTTTGAGTTAATCTCACGTGACTTACGAAAATTCTCGAGTATATATCGTATGATCTTTCAACTTCAAAATATTTGACGCATTGGCGTAAGCTGTAACGGCAAATATTTTTTTAAAAATAAAAAAATCAAAAAAAAAATGTACTGTTTTCACATATTTTTTTTAATTCGTTTTCACATGTCGTGTAGTATGGCACAATCATCGCACCCAATGAGCAGAATAGTGCTAATTACTTTTTGCCATCTTGCCAAGGTTATTAACTGATATTATTTTTACGTAGCACATCCTCATCATAAAAATAAAAATAAAGGTATTTAAGTGGACAATATGCCATCTTAAATGTCAACCGGACAAGCTCACTATAAAAGGTCACTTTGTTTGATAAAAATGATCACCGTTTTTATTTCAACTGGATGTCGGAGGCATCGTTACATCTCAATACGAACTAGCCTTTTAACAATAACATTTTGTCAAGGGTTTATGTTAACAACGACGGTTTAGGATTTTGGGGCGCGCTGTTTTGACGTAAACAATAAGTACCAAATCGAATCGCGTCCATTGTTCCCGGGAATGCAAAAGAACTGGACCATTCTATTTGATAATAGCCCTGTTTTTACGATGCGATTTCTTCAATGATTTTCGCACCTTTCAGCCTCCTAAACACATTGTGCTGATCATTTAAGTTTATTTTAGTTTTCGAGCTGCTGACCAAGTGTTCATTTTGACGTCTCTTTATAATATGGGTGGGCGAACGGTGCACATAGTTCACCTGCCTAGTCTTGCATCCACGTTGATATTATTATTATATTCTCGTTTTGAATGGAAAAGCGGCGTAATGTGCTCGTGTAAAGAGTGATTGCGGCAGCACATAGACGATGCGTTTAATAAAAATAAACTGTAATAAATCCCACAAAGGTTGGGGGCGAATGAAACAAATCTAGAACGAAAAACAGGAAGCGTTTTTAAATGTCAATAGACTTCTTATTTCTTAGAAATTGAAATAAGTCATCCATTGATTGTTATCCCATAATGATCAAGAAGATTTTTCGTTTTATTTTTTCTCATAACATACATTTATGGCGTAGTTCAGCAGTTTAACTATAAATAATATGTTTTATTACACTAATATTAATACATTATACTTATATTTAGACACATGTAGCAATCAATATATATCGTTTTGAATTGAAATAAATGTACTCAAAAAATACATATTTAAGAAAGGTTTAAAAAGTATCGTAATTATTTTACAGTCAAAAATTTTAATCTATGAACATTCTTTATGACTTATTTTTTTTGAACCTATTCAATTAATACTGACTTTTAATGTCGACGCGAAAAGAGTTCACGCATTAATAAAAAACTAGTAAGATCATTATTAGAAGAAAAGGCGGTTATTTTATGTATTCAAAATATTAGAAATGATTTTAAAACTTCTTATAAATGAACTTTTTCCGTGGCTTCTTAAATACTTTATCTATTAATTGTTGATAGTTAGTATTAATGTAAGGCATCATAAACTTTAATTCAATTCTACAAAAAAAAATCTCTAGAGTCTAAGCAATCTTATTAAGAATATTTTATATGATAGTTTGTTTTTTACTAAACAGCTGATGTAAATTTATATAACAGACAATATGCAATCATGTTTATAGTATTCAGTGATGTCCAAAAGTCGGATCGCTTACCTTACAGTGTCAAAGTATTTTGAAGTCGAGATTAAGACGATAATTTAATTTATCAAATATAAAAAATACAAAACTGTAACAATATTATAGACGAGTGTGTAAATAAAAATACATAAACAAATATAAGGGCTTTCGATTAAGCAGATGGTACACTGTTTTTATTATTAAATTAATATTGTTTCATTCTTGACTTTTTTCTGAATTTAATATTTCTCATTTTTCACTATTCCAAATATAAACAACACTTCTTATCCATATTCAAAAGCACTTAGTTCGTTAATGCTGTTTGTATTGATGTTTTAATGAATTATGAGAATGACAAAGTCTCACTTTTACATGTTTCGATTCATTGAAATTTAAAATATCTTAGAAAACAGTCAAATCAAAAATCACACAAAAATACCAAATTTATAAAATTGTAGTGGAATGCCAAATATTTAATTTAATAAAATAGTTAACGAAATTTTCAAATGTTGTAGTTGATAATTTGTTAAATATAATTAAATAATATTATATGGTTTTTTACATATACCATGAAAAGTGAAAAAAATGTGGTACAATAAAAAGTGATTTTTTTTCGTTAATTTTATTATATTCTACTTTTTTTAAATAATATCTCGCTGAGCATATAAGTTGCCTGAATTTTTTTTAACAGTAAGATTGAAAAAATATTATCTGCGCTTATCAATCAATCTTCTGTAACTGGTTGATAGGTTTTTGTATTTTAATGATATTCAAATGAAAGTTATTTGGAATCGCAACACATTAGTCAAAATTTAAAATCAGGTTTTGAATGAAATTGATTAGTATAAGTTAAAAATTATAATGTTTTTCCAGCAACGACTAAGAGTAAATTTCATTTCACTTTCGTGTTTCATTCCATTTAGTAAAAATCTGCTATTTTCCTTAGATAATATTTACTTTGGCAAAGTAGAAACGAATACATAAGTGTGTGTTGCAAAAACCCGATATGTCAACACGACACGTATACAGATGTAGACAGTGTTGAACGATTCTCATAATAATATTGTAATCTGGCGAGGTCGTGAAAAGTACGGCTGGTGTCGCGGCGCGCCATGGTATTTGAGCCACTTCCGTTCGCAGGCGTCGCCCGGAGAGCCTTCGAAGCGAGGGCGCCCCTCTTTCAGTAACCAGCGCTCAACACACTTGTCAAATGGCAAGTTTTGCAATCGACTATATTGTGCGCCTGTAGTCATTTGTTCTAAAAACACGTTAAGGTAATAAAAGTCTATTCATTTGTTTTGATTCAATACTCTTCTTTAAAAACAAAGCCTGTTCCATTATTAGATGACCTTATTTATTTTGTTTGCAAATACATTACCTGAAACATATTTTTATGTCGCTCCATTTCACACCGAATTTTCTGTCGATTTCCAGAGACTTAGGCCTAGTAATTCAGCGTAGACTTTGTTTCCAAACACCAGTCCATAGAAAAAAATGTGAGTCGTTTTTGAGTGGTCTTATAAAAACACGTTTGATATTTGTATCATGGAAATAGATTTTCAAACATATATAGACGACCCCCCCTATAGCGTTGATATTGGGACAACGCTATAAGAATACTACGCTATAGTGAACTAGTCACAAAATTTGAGGTAAAGTTCTTTCTATTGTATTTTGTGAATTGAACGAAATCAGCAAAATAAACAACTTTTTTTCCCTTTTTATATATTTAATGACCTTTTGCTTAGGTTTTTAAGAAAGAAGAAACGGCTTCTGACAAATATTTTTCAATGCACAGGTATTAAATATGTATTTAAAATATAATATACTTATAAAAAAATCTTATTTGACCGTAGTGTTTTGTAAAAAAACTACACTATAAGAAAGACCGTTATACAAGGAGTGATATGAAGCTTTACTTCATGGAAAGCGCTATAGGGAGGTTCAATGTATTTAACTTCTCTATAAATAAATGTTCTGTTGAGATACTTTCATTAGGATGCCATACGCTCCACATTGGGAGCGGACATGGATAAAAATAATAAAAATGTAGTTGTCTTTATTGAAACAGGATAAAGATTTAATACATAGAAGTTGCATACATATATTTATTGGTTTCATTACCAGTATAATTCATTATAGTAAAGTTATCGGAAATTTATCATTAAAAAAACAATATTTAGAATTGTTTTCTAGCAACATTCTTGTTTTACCAACAATATTTTGAGTTTAACAATAAACTGTAAAATATTTACTTATTTAAGTATTTTTTTTAATAAATAAGTAATCTCACTACGAAAAGTAATCTCCGAAAAACCCTGAGATTGAAAATCATCGATCTGATATTGTTTTACGATAGTACCGTATAAATTTATAATAATTTAATTAAAGTATGGACCAAATCGTAAGCTTTTATTAAGCCCTCAGAATATACATCAGCAAAAGGATTAAAGTTTTTAGTTTTATTGGACAGCTTATAGTACCTATTCTTTATTATTAAATAACAATAAAATTTAAAAACTAGTGTACTGAAAACTATAAATATTTTTGACGGATTTGGCGGTAACTTTTTGAAATTCATTTTTAATATAAATTTAATTTGATAACATTGTTATTTCACTTGTTGTGCTACGAACTGAAGAAACACGTGTCGCATTTTGTGACCCGATAAGTGAAGTAACAAAATTAAATATTTATTTTTGAGATAAATCATAAATTCTTTTCATAAAATACGTGCATGTTTTTGTTAAAGGAGACTTGAAAAGAGAACGCAATCTCTGGTAAATATCAAATGATTCATTTTAACTGCACTCTGAAATGAAAGTATTTCAGGTCAACATTTTTGATTAACGAGGAGATTTTCGCTATTTCTAAAGTCGTGAAGGCATAAAATGTCTATTTATTTAGCATATATATTTGCATTCATATAATTAAATTATCACTTGTTTGATTTATGATAACGGTTTCACTAAAATTAATGCGAATCTCTTGTATCTTATGGTCGCAAATCAAACATTACCGAGGCCTGGTAGTGTTTTCTTCTGTGTAACGTAGATCTTCAGTAGCGTTCGTAGTCTAGAGATGATATACCGGTCATTCACGAACTATGCCTCGAGCATTTTTAGAGAATTTATGTAACATCAATTTCATTGACATTATAATTACATTCCCACTAAAAGTGAATGTGGCAGCGATAGTTTACCAATTTAAAGAATGTGGAAGTGATTGGTAACAAACGGAAATCAATCAAGGAATGTGAAAATGTTTACTTGATATTTTTGTATCGTTTATTAGGTCATCCTTATCCTAATATGAAGGGATCGAGTTAATTTTAAATCTTTTAGATAAGAACATATTTGATATAAAACCGTATTGCTGATGTCTAAAATGTATTAAAATTCAAAAATTAATTTTGAATACCTGACGAAAATTAAAAAAATCAGACACATCAAAAACAACCATACACTAGTTTTTGAATCCTTGAATTAATTCAATAAACACAATAATTTCACATAAGACCATATAATTCTTAAGAAGAGTTTTAATCAAAAAGCTATTCGATAACATATTATTTCAATAAAAATTATGCAGCTAAAACTTTAATTTGTTAAAATAATCGATGTATTTAACTTTTGACGCTTGATGAATACGAGCTATTGTGCAGCTTTTTTTTCTCGCAATTGTCTCATTTTATTAATTTGCTTATATACAAAGAGACAAAATTTTTCATGGTTCTAAAGCTTTGTTACGAAAAACAAATAATCGATCGTGTAATTGAAATTAATATATTACTTAGAGTAGCTTATAAAGATATCTAAGTGTTAAGTTCTAAAGGGACTTTTGTTGAACTAAATATTTTTTTTTACTTTATTTTTATACAATTCTACCTTGTTATGCGAACTATGTAAATACATAAAAATAGCACATTTATCTAAGATTCTTTTCTGAGATTTATAATTTAAATCATCCGTTTTTTTAAATATCTTGTATGATAGTTCATTCCGTATTTAAGGTTATTTAATTTATTAGAGTAAAATATTAAGTGTAAAATATTAATTCCTATATTGTGCGTGTATTATAAATCAAATTTTAAGATGTGTCAACTATGTCACTTTTTCCAACAAGGAAAATTTAATTCATGCATGGTACAATTCAGCTTGACAGATAAAGGTATCACAAGATTCACAAGATCTATTCTTTGCACGCTACTGATTTCTAATATATATTCTTGGCATGTATTTCTTTGGTGTAATATGAATTATATAATATATCATTGTTTGACCTAAAATATATAATTATAAGGATAATCTTCGATTAAATAAGCTCGGTAAATACTAACAACCAAGTCTAAGTGAAAGTCTCGACCTTCTCTAACATTATCTTTCAAGTCGTCTAAAGATAAGGTTTGTGTTAATAAATATAATGTACTTGCATTAGCACGATGAGCTTAAAAGTATGTTTTTTTTGTCTCAAATTTTCCTTTTAATGAATCACCGTGAATATTAAAATATGTTCACTGTTTTCAAATTCTTTATCGTGCGAATAAGCACGTGCCATCAACATCACTTCTAAGTCCGTTACATTTGTTTAATCAAACTTCTACAAGTATTTTTTTTTTTGAACTGTGAAACACGCGTCTATTTGATTTGTACAGTAAATATTTAAGATAGGATTTGGTTATAATAACATCGAATACACGTGGTTTCAAATTTTTTTTTAAATCAACAGGTCGCCTATCGTTTGCTCTTATAGCTGTTCTACTCGAATTCACTCGGATTTTAGATCCCGATATTTTTTCTCATAAGTCATAACTCAAGAACAAAACGACACTGTAACCTGAAAATAAATATGAATTATCTATCATGAACTTTCAAAAAAAAAATGTACTTATAGCCAAAATGAATACATGCATACGATATCAAAAAATAAACTGTCTTGGAATGGTCTTATACATAGTGGTTTATACTTGACATTTATTGAACAATTGATTAACCACGAAGCAACCCTGAGTTCTCTGAGCGGACTGTTTTACATTTATCATTTTTTCAGGAAATAATATAGGAGAAGGGCAGCCTTTAACGATTTAATTGAATTCTTGATTAATTGATTTGACATTTACTTGGTAGAACTCAATTATAACAGATTAAAAATACTTTGAAATTTTTAATGAATTCTTGATATTATGATATGCATTTTAAGATTATTAAAAAATACTATGAAACATTTTATAAATATGACCTTATCGAATATTTGTCATATTCTAATAATATAGCTTACATGCCAGACCTCACGGTCTCGAATCCCAGTACAAACATATTTTTTTCAAGATTTATCAATTTCAGTTTGAAGGCATGGATGATTGTGATGTTTAAAAATCTCCCCCCATCCAACCATTCCAGCCCTAAAATAACAAGGTGTAGCAAGGTGACTAGTCAATCACTAGTTCTGTCTTAGCCGCATCCTTTATATCTCTACTCTTTTCGAAATAAAGAGAGGTTGAGCAACTGAGTAACAAACAGTTCTTGTAGACAAACTTCTGTTGAGATACCTCCATGAGAGCCCCATATGTTCCACATTGGGAAAAGACATATATGTATCTGCTTTATCTCACATAAAAGATGTTTTTGAGCTTTTTCTCCATACTATTTTGTACTTTTGGTTTGCTTATTTTAAGTCAAAAATTAGTTTGTATAATTTTAAAAAAAAAACAAATTCTTCCTACTGCTATCGCAAAAGTTTCGTTAAAAAATATGATGCTGATTTCCATTAAAAACACAAAACTTGAAAAAACACAAGATTTGTTCGTCACTTTTAACGTATTCATTGTCAGTATTTGAAAAAAAAATGATACTTTCTTCTTAAATCAAGATTAATTTATTTTGATTAGGGCAAATTTCACTTATCACAAACATTATCATGACTCATGAGTTTTTTTATTTTTTTTAAATATTTTTTTGTGTTTAAATGATACACCAGAGAGATAAGCCTGTTATTTTTTTTCTTTTGAAAAACGATGTTTTGGTAAGATTTACTGTGTTGTATAATAAGAAAAGGTTTATTTTCAAAAAAATTAATATGCGGAACATGTGCCATTATGAAAGCTTCTCTATCTCCCATTGAAAATTCGTAGCGCCACTCAGCAACACTCAAAACTTAGTCCCTAAAAAAAAAAAGTGATCTGTTCAGTCATTCTCACTTCCTGTGCGTGAAAATTGGTATTTTTACGGATAATCTTGATATTTATACCACAGTTTCAAAAAGAAGATCAAAGAACTAATAATAGTAAAATGTTTTTTCTCTTTACCAATAAAATACTATTGTTTAGTAATTAATAATCGTACAAAAAATTAAACAGCATTTTTAATTGTATGGTACATTTTAACAAAAACAACTCTCATGTTGTCATTATGTATTTTTTTTAAATTTATGTGTCTTATAACAATGTCTTATAGCTATACTATCGCAATATATGGAAAAAGTAACCAAATAGAATTTTGAAAACAATAAAAGAAATTTAAGTATATTTAAATAAACAAAAATTAAATTTGTAAAATCAATTTTAATTCAATTCACTAAGCTCATCGCTGAATATGTTTGTCTATTTATTATTGCAATGTCATTTTTTTTAAACATATCTATTTGTCTACAAAGAACTCTTCAGTTTTTAACATAAGTCAGAAAGCATGTAAGAACTTTGATTATAAAAGTGAACAATAAAAGAGGAAGAATTTGACACGCTGGATAATATTAAAACAATTGGTCTCGGTAATACACTTATCGTCTATGTTTGAATTATAAAATCTTGTATGGAGATATTCATTGAAATGCCCCATGATGGGGCGCTACTGTGCACATAATCATTATATTATACCACAAGAAAGCTCTATTTTTTTACACGATAAAGCTAAAAACAATAAATTCAACTGATTGATATTGTTTTATATGTGTGAATTGTTGCACAGGACACCGCTCAAGCTTAGTTGAGTTTGCTCGTAATTTTTTTCTGAATGAGAAAATCAAGCCGCCTTTTTCACACAAGAATATGCATAAAGAAACACGTCGAAGAGATAATGCTTTATAATCCTTGGAATCCTTACAGCAGTCCTTGTGAAAACGTATGACGAATGAGTATGACCAACCACTCGTATTTCGACTGTCAACTTAATCCTTTCACAGGTACAAAGCAGTTGTTAATACTATTTTAAACATTTAAAATAATTTTATTGTTATCACGCGAAACGATCTTCACGGTATTTGGTTTCTAATAAGTACAAGCAGGGATAATAAACATTGTTTTTTATAAAAAGCGTACCAGTATCAGTTTTTAAGTTTCATTCGCATTTGTGTAAAGCTATATTTTATTGAAGAATTGCCTCTCTTCCTAATAAACTTTACATTTTATCACCACGCAGTTGTATGTATCGAAGTGTCATAATGAAAAATAGAATTTTCATAATAAACTAAGCTTAATATATATTGCGCATTTGAATTATTTTTATTCTGCACACTTCCATAATTTGTGTAAATAAGTGTATAGAATAAAAACAATTCAAATGTGACATTAAATTTCCATCAAGCACCTTCAGTCGAAATTCTAAACTATATATATTGCAATTAATTTCTTTCCACAGGATGCCTTATTTTCTTCTAAAGCTACCAACATTACTAGGAAGAAAGAAATTCATACTTGATTAATAATCTTATCGTGACGAATATTTCCTTGTTCGTTGTTCATATCTAGACAAAATATATACATTCATGCCGTTCTATAAAAATACAAAAATATGGTAAAAACATAATTTATGAAAGTTTCTAAGCTGGTACTTGAACCCAGAAATCCTGCAACGGAGAAACGGAAAGCCCAACACCGTTAAACCCGTGTGTAAACGACAAAATAAATTAATAAGAGGGAATAATTAAATTAAATTCAAACAAAAATCTCAAAGTATTATTTAATTTATTATATAGTTATGAAGATGGTTTCTAGCCAAAATATATATCAATTATTTTAAATAATAAATTATAGAAAAACTTTCTTTCAAATAAATGCTAATTCAAACAATATCAAATATTGTTATTAAATCGTTTTAAAAACTTAAGTATTTTTTTAGAATACTTACAATTAAACATCATTTTATCCAACAAAGATTAAAAGACGTTTAAATATTTTTGAGCTAGCGAACAATTGCTAATTAAACTATTGTTAGCAATTTCTTACAATATACAACCCCTGACTTTCCCTTGTGAATCTGTAATGTTCGAATAGTTCTAATCCCCGGCAAACGCCTTGAGCTAAGATCGATAATGTTCGTAATAGGGGTGTTAAAACTTACGTAGCGGTTCCTTTGGTTGAATTTTTGCATCGCGTATCCTGTGGTGCTAAAGATTTCAGATAAGTATGAAAAACTGAGATTTGTCTTCCAAATCAATAGCGCCGTCAGTGCTCACTGATGCGCCTGCCTTTTCTTGGTCACAATATAAGTTCATTCTTGCAATTTCTTAAGGGTGGGCACCAATGACGTAGAAAATTAGTCTCCAGTCAAAATTATAAGCATTATCACAAACCGAAAAATGACGGATATTATGTGTGTGAGTATTTGTTTACCATAAACGCTTCCGATGTGAAGCTTATGAACTTCTAATGAGTTTTAACAGAAATGTTACTATAAGAACTTTTTAATACTCAGTTTCACATTTTTTTAAAAAAGAAAATAGGAATAGAAGGATATGGCCATGACAAGACTAGCTTATCGTTCTAGCTACGCTCCGTTTTAAGGATAGAATGATTAGGATGAAGCAATTTATGACATCATATATACCCATACATTCGAACAGAATTTTATAAATCGATTGAAAAATGTATTTATAAAAATTTTCCGTACTGAGATTCAAACAGATGACAAAGCCGATGACAATGATCACTCGACTACTCAGCCGGATAGAGTATTTATGAAAAAGTGAGTATGCAGAAATGTTATTTGTGTCACTTACTTGTTTGATCTTTTGTGTATAAATTATTAATACTGTATTCAGCTGTAATTTCAAATATTTTAAATATTTTAGGACAGCACTTACTTCTTACTTCCGCTTACTTCTTTAAAAGCAGAGAGAAATAAAAATTAGAGAAATCAAAAAAAAACTCAAATTTGGGACAAAAAATAAGTCAAGTTGACTTATTTTTTGTTCAATCAGTTGACAATGCTCGCAATGAGTAAAACCGGTCCTGACCTAATTAATAAAGTGGAATGAAGTACAAAGAAATATTGTGTTTTTACTAATATCATTATAAAGTACTCAAAAGAAAAATGTCC
The DNA here is from genome assembly GCA_030503985.1 of Himalopsyche tibetana. Classification (NCBI taxonomy): domain Eukaryota; kingdom Metazoa; phylum Arthropoda; class Insecta; order Trichoptera; family Rhyacophilidae; genus Himalopsyche; species Himalopsyche tibetana. Next base: position 13,499,801 of record JAPJYX010000024.1, read on the forward strand.
GATATAAATAAATTGCAAAGTCATGAGAATCACAAGACAAATAGTATCAACTAATTTAAATGTTAAATGAGAAATTTATTACCTCTTTGCATAATATTTTATACGGTGAAACATACATCATCTTTTTTTATGATTATAGTATTTTCTCTACGCCACTGTTAAATATATACATTTACATGGCATCTCCAAGCAATTCACTCAAAAGTAAGGAATGTTATGGAATTTTAGGATATGGAAAATTTTGTTTTCTGGTCACAATATTGAATGATATTTTTTATTGTTTAAAAAAAGAGAATTTTTACTAGTAACTTTTTGAAAAAAGCTAAGTTTATAAAATTTACATCAAGCTGTGAAAAATCATTTTTACATTCAAAGTTTATATTTAAAAAATATCATTAGCTTATTTTTTTAAGCGGAACCAGTGTGTTTTAAATTCATGCCAAAGCCTTTTCTTTATGGTATGCAATTACTAAAACGTATTTTTATTTATTCTTTGATTACTTATTGAAACTGAAAATTGGTTTTTATATAATAAATATCATGTTTTTTAATAAAACAGTTTTATTTGTTGTGTTAAAATATTTTTAATCCTTAAAAATAAAATGTTATAAATTCATAATAAAAAAGGTTACAGCTCAATAAAAAAAATAGTAGCTATTGAGCTATGTTTGATCAAATTAGCTGTACATATTTGCAGAGATTAAAAAATCAATTGTGAAAATTTGATATTTTTAATTGATAAATAAATTTTAATCAATCCCTACGTAGTATGACACCAGTAAATTTGTATTATTAAACAAAAAAAACACACGGATAGCAGCGATCAAAACATACAATAACGAGTCAAATCGAAGTGTATCTTCTACCTTTTGAAGCTGATAGATGTCTTTAACAATTGGCGCTAAGTGGCAAGAGGATTATATAAAGTAGGGGGTATTCAATTATGTTTATTTCTTTTCTTATAAACATAAAATTTACCAGAAACACATCCAATTATAATAAAAACAGATAAAAACAGTTATTTTTCTCTTTTTTAAATAAGTAAACGTAGTAGAAATTTTGTATCAAAGGAAGACATAGTTGTGTACATTGAAAAGTTTTTAATACTTATTCAATAAAAATGATTTGAACTATAATATTTTTTTCATGGCATTCAAATATTCTTTGAATAAAATGTAATTTACCAAGCATGAAAAACATAATTTATTTTTTTCGCTTATTTTGCGTGAATAAATCAAGTTTATTTTGTTTAACTTGTCAAATTACATAAATACTTTTACTAAAAGTAATATTAATGTGTTTTCTCTAGCACATGACATTAAAAAATAAAGAGTTACTTAACATAATTACTTTACTTTAAAGGTATGCTTAAAGCAAAATTTTGATATAGGTGATTTTCAGTTGATGTTATTTTGTCATCAATACACCTAATATGATTAATTTCTTTCATTTTTGATAATGTCTCTCAGTAATTGCTCATCTTTTCTCGAAAAAGAATCAGCTGTTAATTTTCTACCTCTACGCTTCGTTTTCAGAAATGCTAAGGGGCGAAAGAAGGGTTGAACAAAACACACATGTATTTAATTTCAACCCCTTAGATTTACTGTTTTTAATTCATAATTTTAATTCATAATTAAGAGCATTGACTGCATGGCTACTGGGCAGACATTCAATAGATCAGTGTGATAAATAATTAGATCACTCAATAATACAAAATTTGATTGGGTCATAAAAAGCCCTGACTCCTGTTATTTTATCGAACAAATAGTCAGCGACAAAGGCAGAAAGAATAAAATAGTGGTCTGCGGCGCAAACAATAGGCCAGTCTTCTTGGCGTCACCGTGCGGGGCCCCCGAAATTTGGCAGAGTCCAGGTGTATACACGCCAACCCTGCTATTGTGCGCGGTGATCATATCGCAGTTGCCTATCTCGAGGCGCTTGCGCAGATGAAAGAAACGGTGACAGTAAATAACGGCCGATACGATCGCACACTCCGTGGATTATTATTTTATTTTTGAAATGACAGAAAATTTCAACGATGATCCTGTTGCACCACGAACCTGCGGCATTACAATGTCATAAGCTCGTAAACAACCGGGAATATTGGAACATTAGGACTGAAATTATTTCGTATGTGTCACGACAAGCCGCATCAATACAATATAAAAAAAACAGTACTTGCAGTACAACTATCAATAAGTTTATAAAAATATACATCACAATTTAATCCCGAAACATTTGTACATGACATACAACAAATTTACGTATTTTTACGCCATCATTACATACATCAGCATATGTTTTCTAACTTATACGATGTGTTTTTATAAAACCGTTGATTCCGTCTATGGTCTTACCTGTTGTATGAGCTATTAATCTTTCATATTTAAGTATATATTTTTTATTAACTTTGTCTATCTTAGTTATACACCTCACCCAATATTTCCGCATGTGCATTGTGTTATGTTTTACACAAAGCCTCGTTTCATTCACATTCTTTGTAAATTCGCTAAGGAAAAAAATCGCTATTATTTCTATATTCCTGTTTTGAACATTTTCCAAGAATTTTTTGTACCTAGTGAAAATACAAAACGATTGTTCTAAAAATAAATATACCAAATCCGCTTCCCGTGTGTTTTTAAGATATCCTTTAAAAAATATCAAATTCAATATAATGTTCATATTAAACTGCAGTCATTTGCCTAGCGGTGAAAACTGTATCAGAAGTCATAGATGTATGTTTTATGTGATATTGCACTTAACTAATTTTATTCCTACCTACTCATATCATATTGCAGTCATGTTGCCTAGCGGTGAACACTGCTGTATGAGTAGTCTTAGATATAATATATATGTAATACTGCACTTCACTAATTTTATACCTTCCTACTCAGATTATATCCATACATGAAAACAAGAAATTGTGAACGACTTGTTACCACTAGTATTTTTTAACTCTTTTTTTCCCTTGGCTCTACCCAAAGAGCAAATATGAGCGACAAAACATTTTTAGTTGTGACTGCTCATTGATTGTTCATATATATATACCTTATATTTGGATATGAAAGGGTTGAAAAATATATTTTACAGAAATGCTTTAGACATTATAAGTGTTTGCGCTTCACTTTCAAAAGGTGGCATGAGAATGGGAGAAAGGATAACATAAATCACCGCGACCAATACCTTTGAATTTACTTTCATATTTTAATATTACGTAGAAAAGCTTATGCATGTAAATTTTCAGCTGGGAAATCCAGCCCCAGGCCGCAGCACGAAAGCACGGATCATTATAAACTGGGCCACTGTATTCATGCGATATGTGAATATTAAAAGGTACCCAGTCAAAAGTATCCAACGTCTCGGCAACTAGATTCAACATATTATAATAAACAGACTGCTCGTTTGTCGTGGTAATGAGAATCGGTTTTATCGGATGTTATATTACAACTAATTCTTTTCATTATGACTATATAAAAGTTTAAGCGTTGGCCATCAAGGATTTGTCAGCATCAAGATTAATTATCCTAAGCATTATTTCTTCAGATCCAGACGAAAGGTCTTAAGAGTCACAGAGGCTCAAACCACCCATCTTGTAAAGACTGACCAGGTCCACGAATATTATCTGGTTTTTCAAGCTCTATATGGTTTCCATCCGTCACTCATTCACCCAATGTATATGGTTCAACCATCTAAAACCGAATAAATTTGGGTTTGATTGACTAAGCAATGTATGTGGCTTTATTTCTCTAATAACGCGTAAGGTATATTTTACAAAAATTTCGATTAAGATTTGTCACTCTGATGTAATAATATGTTTTTTATTTTACTCTTTCGACCACATGTTCTTATTTTAACGTATCGCCGACAAAAAAAGTCAAATTTCAGTTACTAAGTGTCAATGTTAGACCATCGACATGATACTTCTGTGTCCACTTTTTACCGCAAATTGTCACCTTATGTTATCGTATAAACATTAAAAACACAAATTAAATAAAACGTCTTAACCGCAAAAGTTTGCGGTTTGTAAACCAAATCTTCAATAAATATTTGGTTAGCAGCTATTTACACATTATTAACACTTGTTTTATTATTAATCATCTTAATATTGGAACAGGCGCCTTATCAACTTTTTATAATACCAGACACAAATTTTAGTTAAGATAGTGACCAAGTAAAAAATAACGGAAGGTCAGTAATTTTTATATCAAAATCCTGGATACTAAGAACTATTACGCATAGTTAATTCTGCTGATATTAATAACAATATCAAGCGTGGTATTAAAAAATAATTGTATACCACATCAAATAATTATCAATGAATGGTCTAACAACAAATTGGTCATAAAAGAATAGTCAGGTTACTGTTATATATACATACATATTTATGTATATGTACAGTGATTTTTTTTTTTTTTAAATGTGACGAAACTCATTTCTTGTCAAGTTTTTTTCTAATCCATGTCAGTTTCCAATGTAGAGAAGATGGCTTACTAATGGAGGTATTTTATCTGACATCTTTTGACGAGAATTGTTTGTTAATCAGTTACTCAACCCCTCTCTTTTTTTGGTGAGAGTGAAGATAGAAGGACAAGGCTAAAACAGAATTAGTAATCAATTTATCGCTCTTGCTTTGCCCCATTTATTTTAGGATTGGAAGGATTTCTTTTAGATATCACACCTATCCTTACAGAAATTGTTTGAAGAAAATTGTGTTCGTACAGAGACTCGAATCTGTGAGATCCGTCACGTAAGCCTCGTATTCCTATGAGTGACCACTTATCAACGTATTTGAAAGGATTGAAAAGTGTCAAAGGTGCTACGACGATTTATAAAAAAGAGAAATAAAAAAAGTCGAATATTGATTTGAAACATTAAAAATGGCAATAAAAAAGGTGCCGGAACGCCGTTCCACCACGTAACATGGAAAAAAAGCATTGTATATATATATTAAGGACGAAAACAGAAATTGTTCTACAGACATCTATGGGCTAAGCCTGCTAAGCGAATGATATAACGTTTAGTTAACTTAACTGCGTTAAATCAATTGGCAGAAGACCAAAACCTAGTGACTAGTAAATTTAGTATAGTTTAGAATGTAGATCACAAGATGATTTAAAAACTGTTTCGTACCTTAGTTCTGTGTTAGACGTCTTACTTGGCGTAGACCTTATAAAATTAGACATAGACATCTTATAACATTAAACGCAATTGATGATAGAAGATACCCAAAAAAAGTCAAGACATATACATGATATTATGTATATCAATCATTTTTATGATTATATCAGGAAATCATCAACCTAAAGAAATATGACACCCTCGCGTGCAATTATTTTCAATGTTTTAAATACTAAGAAATACAACCCTTTTTACTGATTCCACATTATTTAATATATGCAGATCTGGAGCATTTTTACTTATCTCAATCATTATCAGCTTAAATATGTTGTAAATATTTTTCAGGTTCTGCGGCGCAGCGGTTAGCGTTGTTGGCTTCTGTGCCGAATTTCTCGGGTTCGAGTCCCATTTCGAACAGCATTTACGTTAACAAAATCAAATACATTAATATAAACAATAACTTTTTATTGATATATACCGTTCCATTTACCCTTAATCGGTGTACTGTAGAGAACTGCTGTACCGCAAGCTTGTAAGTGCACTGCGAGAAAAATATATAACCGAAAAAGTCTTTAGAGAAATTATGAAAACTGACGAAAGATAGAATGTCATTTCAATTATGCCAAATCGGTCGCATAAAATAATATTTTTGTGAACTCGGTTTCTCGACAGTAACAAATGTTTAAATTAAAAAGCGAGAAGGACTTGAATTGGAAGACGAAGGATTGAGGATAGCTATATCAAATATTTGACCAAATATTTCTGAAATCTGAAAAAAATGTTAAACTCAGTGATCACATTAATTAATTTTCACATAAAATGTTTTTTTATACACGTACATATATATACTTTTTCTTCAACTATCATATCATCCATGTTATTAATATGTAATAGAAGTTATGTCCGCATATTTTTCATTGTTTTCCGACCATTTGATTATGGTGCTCCGTATTTTTTTCTTATGATTAAAGAGCACCGTTAATCCAAAAAGGCTAGAAACTACAGACCTACATTAAATAAAGAAACATATATTTTTTTTGCTGTTAAATGCTGTTGATATTGTTAAAATTAAGCATATTTTTACCCACTATGATAGACAAGAAGATATAAAAAATGTTTTTTTTATTACTAACTAAATAATATTTGATTTAAAAAAACAGACCACGAGCCGGTAAATGCAGTTTCGTACCAAATGATACTGTGTGCGGTTTCTTCTCACTCTTACATGAGTGCTTAAATAGGTCACGACTTTGCAGGCGACATGATATAAAAATAAAAACAACTAAAAAGAATACATAACTAATGTAAAGTTTTAATGCAGCAAAAGTGTCATTAGTTCCTTTGAAGATTTATAATCCCTGCTAGTGTTTGCCTTTTATGTATTCATTGATTAAATAAATCTTAATAATAACAATTTAATTACCGAAATATCCGAGTTGTATAACTTACCATGGAAGCGATGTGCAGATAGATAATGAGTCTTTGTTATGTGTGTTCGAAAATTCACTCAACACCTACACTGACCCACACAGTTTTTCTAATAGTTGCCATGCACTGGCAGAAGAGTGTGTGTATGTGTACTGCATTTCATTTAAATACAGATAAATCAAAAAAAATATATGTTTCAACTGATTACATATCGACTGCGGAAAGGAAAAAGGACATGACCCTCAATTTTCCAAAACACCTTTTTTTCGATAATCACAATGTATACAGCTCGACACACATTCTATCAAAAGGATGGAAACTGAAAATCCCGAAGCCGAATAAGCATCTAAATTTAGCTTTTAAGTTTGAAAAAGTTTACCTTGTAAAAAATTAAAACCAAGAAAACACACTGAAATAAAGGTTTTTCCGAATTTATTCAATTAATATTAGGTTATGTCAATTAAACACCAGTTTTTAAGTATCCTTGCACTTCAAGGTTGTGTATAATTCATAATTTGCATCTGTCACAAAATCATCAAAATACATTTTTAGCGCCTCCTGTAAAATTTTATATGTGTGGGTTACGTCCTTTTTCCTTTCAACATTCGATATGTAGTATTGTTCCTCATCCAAATATTACCCCTCTATAACACAGGTTCCACAAAGCACGAGCTACATTAATTTATTAAACATTTACAAAAAGTATGTACGGTACGGTATCTTTCGTATAGTGAACAGGTTTTTCCGAACAAGATTCTTCCGGACACGGACTCTCAGTACAACAATTCTTCTCAACAGGATTCTTTCGTATAGAGAAACTCCAGTTCATAGAATAGTCCGGACACAGAAAATTCTGATCACTAGGCATTCGCTGGTTGGATATTTAAAAATATATTTTTTTTTTCCGTAGTATTTAATTTTAAATAGTATTTAAAGTCTTGATATCAAATCTCGAATTAAAAAAATATTAAAATGTACGTCCGGAGTTTTCTATGTGCAGAAGTTTTTGTGTACGGAAGAGTCTTGATCGAAAAAAACGATTTAAAGAGTTTTGAGGTACGAATATTTCGTGTACACTGTACAGAGGTATTGATAAGTAGAATTGTTGCTCGGAAGAATCACGAAACTTGTCGTATTGTTAAATTACTGTATAGCCAATGGTTTTATGAATTGCTAATCTAATGCGGATAAGATTGCGTAATAAAATATGACATATTATTTTATTACGGTAAAGAATGTGCGACATTCGTTTATAAACGAATAAATATGCCATCACCATTTTTTGAATGCGTATTTATATAATTTGTATTTTTTTTACTGTTATTTTTTTATTCGCAGACTATCCCATACGCTTTTACGACGACACTTATAGCAACTGTGCTCGATGTACGTGAGGAGAAACAAATGAACATTTTGGTATGAAGTTCCTCTCCACCGATCAAGTCAGATGAAAAATTTAAATTACTGTTATACCTACAACACTCATTTTGCTACAAAAAATATCTTAGTAATAAACATTGATTAAACAATTGTCTTAATCAATTGATTTTATAATACGTACAATATGCCGAATGGATTTCTATTTTCAAGTAGTGACATCTACTGCTTAGAATAATAAACTATATTGAATCAAAAAAATATTGGTGAAACAACAAGAATTTTACTAAAAATAAGTTGATGATATTTCTTACAATTTAATAATTATATTTCTTCAACCGTCCTCTAAAAACATAAATGACGCCTACGATTGTCATTAAATGCTTTTCTTCGTATATATTTTTATTATCATTTCTGCTCTCAGTGTAGAGCATATGGCTTACTAATGTAGGTATCTCAACACAAGTTTTTCTACGAGAAATGGTTGTTACTTAGTCGCTCAACCTATCTTTTTCCAAAGAGAGTAAGTAGGGATAGAAGGATAAAGGCTAGGACAGAAATAGTGGTTAACTAATCACTCTCGCTTTGTCCAGTTATTGATGGATCGAAAGAGTAGGAAAGAATTTTTAAACATCACAAATACCCATGCCTTCGAACAGAAATCTATCAATCGATGAAAAAATGCTATTTGTACTGGGGCTCAAGTCATTAAGATCCGGCACAAAAGCCAACAACGCTTACCACTGCGCCATAGCACCCGACATTTTTCTTCATGTATTATATATATATACATTTTTTTATCCATGTCTGCTCCAAATACGGAGCATAAGACCTACAACAGAAGTTTTTTTTCTACGAGAACTGTTTGTTACTCAGTCTCTCAACCTCACTTTTTTTTCAAAGTAGTAGGGAAAGAAGGATAAGGCTTGAACAGGACTAGTGGTTAACTCATCGCTATTGCTACAGTTATTAAAATATAAGAAGGATAGGAGGAGAGAAAATAGTGTAAATTGACATCACAAACATCCATTCTTCGATCACAACTTTGAATCGAATAATTCTCGAATTCACAGTGATCAGAAATAAGACATAATTTCCCATGTTTGACGCTGGCGTGGATAAAATAAAAAAAAAAATTTCGATACAGCAGAGGCTCGCTCAAAATTTTTTGAATTCACGATAACCAATTAACGCAAAATGTAACATAACTCAGATATGTTTTCCTTTAATTTTTGAAAAGTTTTCCGACTATAGGAAATTGTCTTTTAAGTAGAATTAGTGCGTTGAAAAAGGTCGCTAAAGGGAGCCGTTCGTTTGTAGATTATTAATATTTGTATTCATCTTCCACTTTTTCAAACATATTATAAAACTAGATTATTACAATCATACAATATTTGAGTAGTTTTCAATAATCACCATTAATTTTGTCATTTATATTACAACTTTAGAGCTGAATATCTTGTGTGTACGTAGACACAATGATACTTACTCGCTAATTATTAAATAATATCTCTATAATTGAGAACCACTTCTGATTAAATATTTTAATTTAGGTACTTAAAATAGTGTAGTAAGTAGTTATAGTAAAAATAATAATAATAACTGAGCATGAATGAATCTATAATTAATTACTTCTGCTGTCATTAGTATGATTGCTTATTATAATTGCATTTATGAATGAAAAAAAAATAACAATACTATAATTTTGCTACGGAAGTTGACATTGTATCAAAATAAACCAAATAAAAAAAACTTTTAGTAAAATAAAAATTCATACATTTTTTTATCCCCGGGTTTAAATCACACAATACTGAACATTTTGAAAACGTTGTGAAGTTTTCAAAAAGTAATTGTATTATATATAACTTCACTAGCGTTAATTTACTATAATCGATAAGTCACAAATGTTGTCATTTTATTAGGCCTACTCAAATTCTGATAGCGTGATTGCAAAATTGATATGTTGTTTTATATTTTCCGAAATGACTTAAGGCTTACCTTACATCCTGGTTTTCTGCACTGACCGACAGCTTTGGGCTGAAACCCCAAGCAAACATTTACATTAATAATATGAATCAATAACTTGTATTTTGGCATCCAGGATAGGAAATTTTATCTTTAGATCTGTCTTGTAGGTATGTTTTCGTGTATAGTATGAATCTTCTTATATATGTATATATGGTTAAAAAAAATCACGTATTAACTGTGTTCATAAAAAAATAGATCTTTACCTATTAGGAGCAGGGTAGTTCGGTTGAATAATGCGCCGCTTATTTCTTAGAGAATAAATTAACTTTTGTATCTGATCGTCGGAAGTGAAATCGCCGATGAGCTTTTAAATAAAGGATGACGCCGGGAAAATAATATGTCGCGTCCGTTAACGCTGAATTTCAACGTCTTGAAACCCGGTAAGCTCGTGTCAAGCTCTTTATGCCCAAACGATGTAATATTTGTTTTTGTATTAGTTCAACATTTTTTTTGTCAGTAAATATGTTTTTATGGAGGAAGTCAAAAACATATGTAACGTTATTTTATTGCAAATAAAGCTGCATAACTAACCAAGAGAGGGCAGTAAAATAACCTAAATCGTGAAACATCATTTATGAACAACCCAGACGTGCTCATAAAATCTCGATAAAATAATTATGTAAACATTTAAAATCTTAATTTAAAACAGTGTCACTTGAATAATTGTTCGGCTTAAATGATGACTTAAGTGTTTGTGAATAGAAGGATAAGAATAAGGGACATTTTTGGGAATCACTAAAAAAAATACTTTGATAATTAATTGAATAAATGATCGAATGCGACTCGAACCCGTGAAACCCGTCACGGAAGTCAACGAAGTTAACCGCTTCGACCCTGCTATTGAGATTGCCTGGATGATATATGATTTCTGTTTTCCATGATTTCTTTCAAGAAAAACTCAATAAGAATTTTTCCAGTCACTGAGATCAACTAGATTAAAAATTACACTACATGTACCCATGTCAAAGAACTCAATTTTTGTGTTAAAAATACTCATTTTGATTACTGATAAAGATGGTTTCCCACCACCACCCGTTGTGTATATGCAGCCAACGTTTAATGGCCGCCTTCCACAACGCTATCGACAGAAAAATAGGTGTCTACCCCTTACATTCATGGCCCAAGCAGAACTGCACGGGACTGATTTTTAACCATGCATTTATGTGCTTAAAATAATAATAATAATAAAAGTGTGACTAGCTCAGCCACTTAAATCAAATTGATATTAAGTATCATGTGTATAGTCCGTATACTGAGAACTCGTCGATGTAGACTAGTTTAATGACTCTAGAGAGGAATCAAGGTTGTAACGATCCCCATATAAATTGGCAAACTTTTCAAATTTCGTGAAGTTAGCTTTGGTTGCAATCAAGTCAGCGTGGCCTATTGGGCCCGTGTGAGGACGGACTTCATCTCAGGGCAGTATCACAGAACGTGATTAACGTCTGATACTGATCATTGGAAAAGGCTAGTTACTTTAAATCAAGGTTGTAAAAGTGCCAAATATTTTACGTGAGGATTAGTGCAAACCGCACTTAGGTCACATGTCATTACACTGTAATGACATGTGTAAGCAAATATTTTAATCTAGAGAACCTTGCGAGCCGCGGGTTGCCGACCCCTGCTTTAAATGCCCATTATTGTTCTCGAACAAATTAAAACGCTTAAAAAGCAATGTGAAAATTGAATAAATTAATTAGTTTAACAGCGATGAACGTAGGTCCGGTAAAGAAATGGTTAAAAGAGGTTTTTTATGCAAATGTTTACCGTCGTGGCCGTGAGTCGCGAGTGGACGGAAAAAGAGTGAGAAATAAACAATAGCATGTTGCTTGGGTAAGACGCAATCTATCTCACACTCATTCTCAATCCTGCCAAAAAAAATGTGTCCCTCCTTCCACACGTTCTTTTAATGTTGGGAATAATGATCGGTGACATTTTTTAAGTGGTCCGATATTGGTATTCGTTACTTTAAAATTAGTAGTATGTCACAAATTAAATTTGATAACATTATTATTCTACTGATTGTGCGACAAATTTTGACACGTGTTTTGCTTCTTTGACAAACTTCTTCAAGCTAAAAACTATGATTTGATTAAATTTTTTACACTCCCACTGATTTTCAGTTTTCGACAACTTCAAGCGTTCAAGTCCACGGATAAACTTAGACTGATTGAAAAACTAACGCTTGAAGATGCCGAAATGTGAAACTCATGTCATCAGTGAGGTAATGTGTGGGAGTGTACAAAATTTGAACAATTCAAATTTAATATTGAAATTCCACCAAGCACCATCATTCAAAAGAGTGGACATATTATTATTATTTGTATTAAGCCCTCTCTTTGCGTCCAGTTAAAATAAAAAAAACCCTTTCCTCTTAAGTGTAGTAAAATAGTCAGGAATAAGAATCATTGTTTATTTATGAATTACCTCACAATTAATAGTAAACCTGAAGATGCTTGTCAAAGCGAAACATGTGATACAAATTTAGTTAGTGCAGTAACAAAATTATGCAATTTGATTTCATATTAAAAATGATTTTTTCACAGTTACCGTCAAATACAGAACAGTACAAACAGAATGTTTATTTTTAAATTAATGATTTAAATAACCGTCTATTACAAAGGATTAAGCAATATTAATAAATTCTTGCTTTTATAACATGAAATTATGTAAGAAAAAAAAACAGTTTCACTATAATATTTATAGAAAAGGATTAAAATTAACCATCAAATATTGTAGACTATACCGATTATTGTATGCATACATTATTTTCATCTTGAATTTATTAAATTCATATAAGATTTTCACAAAAATAAAAAAGGTACATCAAATATAATGCTGTTTAATTAAAAGATATTCAAAGCAATTTGTAATATCGTAATATATTTTATATACGACCAATTTATGAAGTGACTTATAAACGAGCTAATCGTTAGATAGATTAATTAGCAGAAAAAAGCTATATTATTCGTTTTAATTGTAAAAAAACACTTAGCAGTATCATTATTAAATAAAAAAAATAGCAGTTACTTACGTTGATCCAAACAATATTGTTTTAATTTTTTATTGAAACAGCTCAATGAATATACTATTTTATAAAAAAAAATACCAATACACTAGCAAAAACAATTTGTATTTCTAAATAACACAATGTGACTCTTAAAAGTCATTTTATAAATTGATATATCATAACTCATTATGATAAAATAATATGATCGTATGTAAGGAACGATTACAAGGTAACATTGTCCCATCTCTTTTTTTATATCAGTCTGTAGACGATGTCTAGACACGTAAGAACACCTTGTTTAATGTGGTCCAACACGATTCGCGGGTCCATCTCTGTGTGTTTTTATTTACTTTTTGTTGATAAATTCATTGATGCTTTTTAAGGTAGATATTTATATTTGTATTTTTACGTATTTGTACCATACACAATATTTATCGGCGAGAAGTCGTCGTGTTTGCAACTAAATAGTTCAATTAAAAAGTGGTAAATAAGTTTTTTAGTGATTCGGGTAGTTTTGGAATCAATGAAACTATTAATTAACTTAGGATCATTGAATATTAGATTGTTAAACACATTCATTTAGGTTTTTAAGATCCATTTAACACATTATTTCAATCGACTTGTTATTTTATCTACACAGTAAATTTAATACGTCTTATAAACGTTCTGTAAAATTGACTAACGGCTACATAATTACATGATAATAATTTCATATAAATTATAATAACATTGAAAAGTTTTTAATTTAGCAAACTCAATTTTAGTTTCATATAAATAAATATTTTTCCTAAGATCACGCTTAATCAATCGAAGGTAGCATCGTAATTTTAAAAAATGCTTGTATATTTTTTATATAATTTTGACAGTTTGTTTCAAAGTAAACTCTTAATAAAGCACTCTTTCAATTTATATATATCTATAACAACATTGAACATAGCCGCGATTATTATCTTTGAAGTGTACCAACCGTAAAAACCAGATAAAAAAATCTAGTTGAGTATAAGAGATCTCCCTTTATTAGTGTCCAGACCTCAACAATTTAAAAAAATAGCCCACCTGCATGTAGAGTATTACATACAAATAATTTTGACGACAACAAGAGAAATACTATTGATAATATTAAAAGCATGTTAAATAATAAATGTTAGTTGTGAATGATGTCTGGCGAGTAGTTCACGTCGTTGGATTCAGTTACAGAGGTCACGGGTTCAAATCTCAATACAGACAGTTTTTATAAATTTAGTAATAGATTTCATTCCAAAAGCATGAATATATGTGATGTCTAGATTTCTCTTCCAACCATCATATCCTAAAAAAGCGCGTTGCGAAAACGATTAGCCAACCACTAGTCCTTTTCAAATCCTATCTTTCTATCCATACTCTATTTGAAAAAAAGTAGGTTGAGCAACTGAGTAACAAGCAGTTCTTGTATAAACACTGCTGTCGAGATAATCTCCGTCAGGAATCTATATACTACACACTGGAAGCGGGCATAGTTTCAAAAAAAATAATGATTGTAAATGAATCCACCTAGAAGATAAAATAAATTAATTTTAGCTTAAAGTTGATTCAATTTATCCAGCAAAAGACCAGCGACTTCATTAACCTAACGATTTCTAACAAAGGTACACAAATCTATACACACAACGTGCACCAAGGCTTAAACAAGAGAGAAAAGAGTTAATAATTATTGTCAATATTTGCTTCCTGCATTGCGACTGCGTCTCTGTCTTCACAATAATAATATGTCACTCCATTTAACACGACAGTGTGGTCATAATTTCATGTCAATAGACAACTTAGACGAGATATCTTGTTCTCAAAGTGTCATGTTAAAGGGTCCACAACTTACGCCAACTCTATAAATATATGATATTTTGATTTTTTTTAGCAACTAAAATGAAAAAGAAATTTAACGAAGGAGTAAAGAAACGATACCAAAACGAGGAAAGACAAATAAGTAACTTAAAACAATTTCCAATATTAAAATAAATTGCATAGAAAATCATAGCGTTTTAAGCTTCTGTGCCGGATCTCACGGGCTCGAGTCCCAATAAAACAGCATTTTTTTGATCGATTTATCGCTTTCTGTTCAGCGGCATTGGTATTTGTGATGTCTACAAATTTTCTCTCACCCTTCCATCGTTTAATAACTAGGCGGAGCGAGAACGATAAACTAACCACTAGTCATGTTCTAGCCTTATTCTTCTATCCTTCTAAGAGAAGCGACTGAGTAACAAACAAAGAAGTAGGAGGCAATATGCTCCACATTGGAAGCGGACATGGATTAAAAATAAATAAATACACTACAATGTTTTTGGAAGTTTGAACAGATTTTTATTTTATCATAAAATACAATAAATTAAATTATATTTTATTAAAAAGATGTAGAGCCGTTAAACGACGACATATTATTTTGTTGACGGATTCACTCATAGCTCTAATATATCCTTCATACACAAAATACTTTAACTTCGTAGATTACGGTTTGTATGTAAAACTATTAAAAATGAGCTACAAAGATTTTTATTCACAAAATAAAATACTTTTGAAAATAGATCAGTCTGTCAAAGTTCCTCGCCATTTTTGGCGTAATAGATGTTTTGTAATCTGAGTCGAGTATATTGATATTTTAAAAAATGCAACACTTCTTTCGGAGTGCGAATTTTCTGTTACATTAGGGTTATCATTTATATTGTTAATCATAGCAAAAAGGTAAGACAATTACATCAATGATTTTCAATTTATTTGGCAAATAAGATGAACCAAAAAAAATCTTTTATTTCAACAAAACCAAAAAAAAAAACTGTTTTCAAATTAACACATCCAAATTAAATAGCAGCACAGTAAAAAAAACCGAAATACATTTATTTTTAAGAAATATTGAAAAAATGGTATTAAAGCTAATTCAAATACCATACATAATTAGTCTGATGAGAAGTCAGTCGAGATCAATGTTCCCTCTAAAGAAAGAGGTGAGCTTCTTTTTTTTAGATTAACTTGTTTTTTTTCCTTTCTGCATCACACCGAAGATGATATCTCCTCAATGATACATAGAAGAGGTAAGCTGCGCGGAAATTTCAAAGGCTGCGCGGACCATTCAAATATTAATTAACCAACTGTCTTGTAGTGCGCACCAACCCGGAATGAGTACGCGGGAGCTTACCAACTGCTGCGCGGCCGCTCACGCACGCAGCTTAGAGAGAACGTTGGTCGAGATGTACTCGACAAAAAGACACATCTCAGATACCATGTGGAAGTTCTAAAATAAGAATATTTCGATCAAAAGTTGACTTTTCTGGCACTCGAACTCAGATTAGCGTGACCGATAGGTAAAGCACCTACCAAATAAATCACAGAGGGCGAATTTACAAAAACCTCTTTGAAATCGATATCACACCAGCTAATTTTATAATCAAAACATACTCTGCCACACTGTACAGTGACTAACTATGCATTATTCTAAGAATTTTAACAAATTTCTCAGTAATGTATCATATATCCAGTGCAATTTTAATACTTCTTTAGCATTTCTCATCCATCGATGATCAACCGCGGAGAATTCATTTTTCACTATAAAAACACTTGACGCTCCTTTCCAAACCGAAATATCGTATCCCGTGTATCAGGAGTATTCTTAATTAAATATAACTAGCTTTAAGCCTGTTGCCCTTAACGGGGGGGATTTTCGTTGCTTTTTTTAAATCGTCAGAAAATTTACTGGCGTGAAAAATAAATTCCTATTTATTGAATAAGCCAGAAAATTTTAACGTCATTAGTTCTCTAAATGGATTTTTTTAGGAATACACCCAATTCTCTAAAAGAACTAGAATACACCGGGACTTCAAAACAAAATATGCAAATGGCGGATATAATAAAATATATTCATAAAAATCATAATTGAGCTGCCTTACTGAGCTGCTATATCCAATATCTAAAACCCTGCAGTATTCATATTTCATAATTTTTAGAATAATTCAAATGTTTCAAGTATGCAAAAAAATATATTTCTCAGAAGAAGAAGAAGACCCCGGGACATATATCGACAGCCCTGCAGTATTTATATTTTATAATTTTTAGAATGATTAAAATGTTTCAAGTATGCAAACAAATATATTTCGCAGAAAAATAAGTGTAGGTACCCGAAAACTGCTATTCTAAAAATGAACGCGTCCAACGCCCCGGCGACACGTAATGATAAAATCGATTTTTGACAAAAAAATGACGAAAAAGATTTGAGTGTCCAATTATGGTGATCAATTTTTTACTAATGAATGTCTATCACGATTAGGGCTTGTCGGTTTTCAAAAACCGGTTTTTTGGCTAAATTTGTGACATTCGAAAACCGGTTTTTCAGCTTCGTAACCGGTTGTGCCGAATTTTCTTTAAACGAGTCTATAAACAAAAGGACAGAAAATTTCTATCTTTTATTTGATGGCTTAAAGACCATATGCCCCACATCATTACCCAGGGAATGGGTATTTTCGATATCTGGAAAATTTGTTACAAAACGATCAACTGACGCTTTGTGTTTTCTTAAATCATATTTTCTGAAGAGTGACACCAAATTATTTCTTGTTTTGTATTATAATGTATATAAATAAACATTAAAAAATTGAACTTTTTCTCGTTATTTTAATTGAATTGTCCATGTTTTGAAGAACTTCAAAAACCGGATAAAACCGGTTTTTGAACAATATTAACATTCGAAAACCGTTTTTTTCAAAAGTCGGTTTTTGTATAAGCCCTAATCACGACTGAACGTATAGCTATGTGGAAACATGTGGCCGGGGCTCGCCAGATAACTTACTCGTCAGATGAGAATATAGGCCCGAGGCCCAGCGTCCTACAATTGGGAAGTAGTGCGTTTCTGATAAGGAAATATGTAACTTTAAATGCGGAAACTACAGGAATAAATTGTCTGACGCATTAATTTCTGTACCACGATTTTTTCCCTGTAGAGTCAATTCCATAATTAACATAAGAACAATCTCGTTGAAAGCTTTTTTATTATATTTTTTAATTTCTTCATAAAAATTACTATTTTTCCGGTTTTTTTATTCATCAGTATTTATCAATTATACACATTGCCTTAATTTTATAGAAGTTGAGGTTTGAGCTTTTTAACTATTTAAATTAGATAAACATTTAGTGATACCAACGCTTTAATTTAAAAAATATACTTGCGCTCTGCACTGTAAAATAGCTTTTATTTTACTAAATTTTCGCTAAAATATCAATTTGGTTATTATTATTTGCTAATAATAATAACTTATATTATTATTTGCTAGTGAAAAAATATATTGAACCATTACTATTTTCATTAATTTGTTCGCACCGTGGTATACCATATTTTGAATTAAAAACACTTTTATTCTTTACACTTTCTCTTCCATTTTCTTTGAATTTTTTTCCTACACTTCTAAACATTTCATTAATATTTGATAATCCTTCAATAATTACTTTACCTTAATAATTCTAGTGGTAATGTTTTCAGCTGAATACTTATAGCAAAAGATTATGGTCTATCAACATACCGATTTATTTGTTGAATGGTTAAATATTCTTAGTACTTATGGATCGAACATGACATTGAAATAATTACCATTATTTGATAATATTCATTCACATCTTCAGTTCATTGCAACAATTTATATACACTTCTCATTTATGAAGCATTGACATTTGAGCTTCAAAAAAATATTTATCTTGAAATTCAACCTTTCAAAAAATATATGAGAAAAGTGAAAACCAATTTTTAATGATATAGTAAAAAAGCTTTTATTAAATCATTTTTCACAATCTGCTTTGATCATTTTTAACACACTTAATATGAATCCGCACAAAGTAACTTAAACTATAAATTTCGACAGCAGGTGAACGCTGAGTTTATATAATTAAGCTTTACTCAAAGCTGCATATAAAAAAAGTGTCCGGACGCAGGAGTGATCTGGATTTTTTTACATTTACCTTAAAGTTTCTTATTCAGATGAAATGAGATAATTATTTTACGGACTGCAGTGCGTAGCCACAGCAACTTTTTATTGGTAAATAATTAATCTAAGGCTGACGATCATCAGTTATAAACATGATGTTTGATACTTGAACTGAGTCATATCTGAAGCAGCTCCTCAAATTCCTTAACCATGAATGTCTCATATCTCTGGATCATTAACAGTGGTCTGATACACATTTCGCTCTTTATACGTGACTAGTGAACCCATTTTTTTATGGTTATCAATTTTGTTTCCTCAATAGGTTGCTTATTCAGTTTGAGATGCCAAGTGGACTCGTTAAACTAATTATGGCAATTATTAGGCTTAAATGATTATCAAATAATAATTTAATTACTCCGGAGCAATTAGTGAATATTTAATGAGGTTGTATGATAAATAATATAATACAGCAAATGTTATAACCATTAACAAACTTATATAAGTAAATATAAAACTGAATACAGTATATTTATAAAATAGTTTCTATGGCATCATATTTTTTTATAAGCCAACATCAGCTTTTATTCTTTATTCCTTATTTAAAATTCACAGTAATCTTTAAATCATTAATACATTCTATAAAGTTAAAATTGATAAAATTTTGATTGTATTCTACCTGGCCGTCAAAACCTACGTTTAAGCAGTTTTCAGCATTTGCCTGAAAGAAGCCATGACATCGGAAATAATGCGTTGATCGGCTTTTTAATAGGCCCTAATGGTAATAATTATTGTTTCCTAGTGGGAACCAAGTCATTATTATTTATATTCGAATTTATAAACATGACTTTTTGAATGAAAAAAATCCTCTTTATGCCATGGCATGTCAGTTTGACCCATATCTAAAGAAAGTATCCTGTGTGATCGGCTTATTTTGTGACCTTCAGAAAAGATGTAGTATATTCGTGCTATAACATAACGATAAAATACTTAAGCAAATGAAATGAAGCTTTTTATAATTGTACGAAACACTTTGTTAATTCAATATTAAATGATAATATTGACTTAATAGGCAACGTTTCACATGTAACAAATCTCACCACTTTTATACTAATGTTATGATATAATATTTATAACAGAGCTATGAAGTTGGGTAGAGTAAACGACTCCGACTCCGGTTTTAAACAAAAAACCGATACCAAATAAGAATTGATTTTTCAAATTCTTCTTTTTAATTAGCATACCTGTAAGCCATCAGATCATTTTAGTTATGAAAATAGTTCTAGCAAATTTCATCAATCAATATGATGAATAGACTAATATTTTTTAATTATTTTTCAAGAAGTTTGATTTCCCTAAGTTTTACTTAATCTTAAAACATTTTTTTGTTCCCAAAACAAATAAATATTATGTTGAGTGTTCTGTTTTAAAAAATATATGCAAATAATGGGTCGACTGGCTGGAATCTAATGGGATAAAGCACCAAACTATCGGGTTAGAATATTATCCAAATTTTTTGACTACCTTCCTTCATACTTGCGCATTTTTTGTTTTTGCTGAAAATTCAATGCACAAAGAAGTGGATGGTCCGCACACACAACAGAAAAATTAGAGGGAACGTTTCTCCACAGCCCTGATTTATAAGGAGAATCAAAATATTTATAGTTACATCTTTTAGCATTTCACTTGGTAGATCCTCCATTTTTTTATTTCAGAGACGACCCCGGTGACGACAACGTGATATCATAGTATTTATGCAGCGTTGGGCTGTCAATACCTTAATAAAGGGCTCGGTAAATCGGACATCTACAGAAATTGCAGTTAGGTGCTGATTTTATCTGAGACGAATGACTTTTTTTTTATCTTAACAAGAGACTCGCGCGAGCCCCCTCCAGCCCACCCTTTTATTTATGATAACATCAGCAACAGAATACTCATTCAAAAAACTAAAATGAAATTAGGCTTTAATATTTTAAAAAATGTAGGCATAAATATTATAACTATATTATAAATATCTTACTTTGACGTGTTTTAAAACCACAATTATATAGTATTCGGACATGATTATTGAACAGTGATCAGTAGCTATTATGGCTATAATGACATATTTAAATAAACATAATACTTTGAAGACAATTCTTTAAAAATTATAAATTCACCCTCGCATTATTAGGTACCTGCCTGTTCAATCGAATGCAACGAATACTTGATACAGGTTTGTCATTATAAACCTGTAAGTACTTCAAGAAGGACTCTAATTACCACAAAATTGTATTATGTCAAGTGTCAGGTATAAATTAATTAGTACTGATTCTTGGAGTTTACGCTTAACTCGTGTAATATAAACACCTATTTGTGAGAAAACCATTATTCACTGTTAATAAGTAATTATTATATTTTGAGTGCTATAACAATATATTGTTTCAAAGTGCTTTTTCATAGAAAGATTAAATGATTTGCATTTATAGTTTTGCTTATCGGTAATAATTGATATTCGGTAGATATTTTGTATAGTTGTACTTTAAAAATAAATTTAGAAACTTTTGATAATTTAACATATTGTTTTATTATAAATATGATGAATTGTAAAAAAATGCTCGAAAATTTTCTTTTAGATTTATTTATTTAATGCAGGGCTGTGGAGTCGGAGTCGCGGAGTCGCGGTATTTTGGCCGGAGTTGGAGTCGGAGTCGCAGTCGCGGTATTTCGGCTGGAGTCAAGAGTCTGAGTCGGAGTCGTGAAAAATGAGCGGCTCGATTTTTTTTAAAAAAATATGTTCAATGATGTCTATTTAAACAAAATAGTCAAAAGTGTTAACATTTCATGCTTGGCTGACTAAAGATAATATATAAGTTAAAATACAAATATACAAGTTAAAATGAAATTATTCAAAAATTTCCTCGGAGTCGTTAATTATTTTTAAGCCGGAGTCGGAGTCGTCAATTATTTTAAAGCCGGAGTTGGAGTCGGGGTCGTCTTTTTTTCACGCGACTCCACAGCCCTGATTTAGTCATTCAGTTAGAAAAACCATCATGAACGATTTTTACGAAAATTACAGTATTTTTTTCTTTAGCATACATCCTATCTAGTAAGGAGGATGAGAACTTTAAACTCCACCCCATCTGTCGTGGAAATCATTTCGAAAATTTGGGCAAAAAAAATCACAGTTTCAAAATGTTTTCAAACTTTATATATATCTACGTTATCTGCATACATGAGGAGCAAACATTCAAAAAGTGTTTTGTCACAAATTTTGAAAAATGGCGTTTTATATCAATTCTGATAGCCCATAATAAAACCTATGAATGGAAATCAAAATTAGTGTTCAAAAAGGTTTTTTTTCATATTAAAATGAAATCATAAAGTTGACACATTCATACAAACCGTCACTTTTGCAACACTTAAATCATCATTTTCCAAGCTTTGTATTTGTGTGACAAAACACTTTTTGAATGTTTGCTCCTCACATATTGAATGATAATATCACATTTGCTAACACATCGACCCATAATCGACAAAAGAACTTAAGCGACGCAATTCAGTAAATTACAATTTAAGCCAATAATTCTTCAATATCTTCTAGCCCAGCCTTAGACGGTATTGAAGAATTATTGCAGAACACTGGTGCTTCATAGAATCTGAATTGGTGTTCCGCGAACACCCACATAACTGAAAAACCACTATTTTTCAATATTTTACGAAAACTATCAATTATAATTCCTTGGTTCGAAATCTATTTTCCGTTACAGCAAAACCGTCATCAGCGCAAGTGATTATAAAAATCTGACTGATTTTATTAGCGATTTTGATATAATTATCATTCTGTTCTTTCTTGGTGACTTTGTCAAAACAACCCCTCAATGCGTGAAAACAAGTAATTATTGTTTTACTTTCGTTTTCTACAACCTATTTATACGAAACAGGGCTTTCTTTTCATGCTGCAGCGAAGTCAAATTGCAGGAACAGACTCGACGCCACACCATTTAAAAACAACATAATATTTTTTGTTTTTATACTATTATAAATTACCCGACTTAAAAAATAAGCCAAGTGTTTCGTTAATATTTTCGGAAGTGTTGCAATACAGAAAAAAATAGTGAAACCCTGGCCTAAGACGTCAGTGACAACATTTTTAAAGCGTTATCTCATCGCCTGATATTTTTTAGGACCTGTGCATTTGAGTGTTTTGGTTTATTATCGTTTGTTCCGCGTGAACCCCGGTTGAGAAACGCTGATCTATAGAACTAGAAGTTGTCAGAAAAAAATATTATAATATCAGATATTGGACCATTTACTATCTTCTTTACTAACTGCACTAAAGTAGTTCTTTTTTAGAACTTAATTTTTAAAAAAATTTACAAATTGTCAGTTACGATTCTTTGCCTATTACGGGTCGATATATCCGGAGGATGAATACATTTAATGAAAGGTAACTATTAAGGCCTCCAATCCTGGGATCCTGTTTAATGCTGTAATCCCTAAATCCCGGGAGTGTGATAGGACTAATACCGGGATTGAAAAAAATAGAAGTTACGCGACGGCTAAAATAACTCCCAAATTTGTTTATTTTAGCAATTTCATTAACTCCCGAATTAAATCAAATCTTGGAAGAGCTAAAAAAAGGTCTCGTTTTGTTTCATTTTAAGAGATCCGTTAGTTCATGGGTCATTGAAATCGACAAAGATTTGTCTATAAAAACCGCCGAGCAAAAAATTCTCAATCCCAAATCTGGGATCACAAAAAGGGACAGGATTGGATTCCATTTGTGTGCACAGCAGTTTTTCGTAATGTACCCAAAACTTGAAAAAGTTTTCAGACTGCTTTTGCAACTTAATGATTCAATGAATGCATAAATGAATGTGAAAAACAAATCCATTTTTTAAAAAATCAAGCTATCTTCATAGGTATTAACATCTGTAGAGTTGTGATTTGATGAGTATGAGTTTTTTATTACTATTTCCGAAATTCATTTCTCATCTGTCAGCTATAATTATGGAAAATATATCAAAAATGGCGATACCAAATAACTTCACTTCGTCGCACATATGACCACCACGCAGCATATTTCTTTCAATTGTGTATATTTATTTTTTCTTTGTGACGCAGCAATCTTTCAGTCCATGGTTTTGATGGTTTCCAAAAATACTGCAATCCATGTATTTGTTTGAAAAGGCTAACTAGGTAATGTGTAGTCTTATACCATAATGCAAAGGCTCAAAAAAATAGCATTACATCTAATGATTGTCGATGCGCCAAATATTAAGTTTTCTTTAAAAGTCAAACAATATCAACTCAGGGTAAAGTGACATCAATAGCATCCATGTCCAAGATCTACACTTTACTGGGACTTGAACCCAGACTCATCTGATTGATAGAGTAACGCGCTTACTACACGAGAGGTCAAGGGCGAGAGGTATATACAAACATTGAAGGAGCTATAAGTTCATTTGAGTATTCTTGTAAATATTTGGTAAAGGATATTTGGGAAAATAATGAGGAAACTTTTGGTGAATTGGAAAATAATTTAAAAAAAAAAACCATTATTTAAAGTGGAATAACATGTCTTTGGTTTAAAATTTAACATTTCATACCATTATTTTCAAATACTTTTCACTAATTTAAATTAAATAATTTATATGTACAATTTTCATTAAATACTAATACACTATGTGATCACTGTGATCGTTAATATATAGTCAATACAAAAATTTAATTATCCTAAGTCGTCGTTTTTGTCAAGAACAGCTTTTTATTTTAACCATTCTACATAAGTTTAGATTATTTAATATATTTTCACTTCACAGCTGCATTTTGCCAATTTTTCATACTTTTTATAAATATTTAGGAACATTACTAATTTGTAATGGATATATGAAGTCAATTTGAAACATAAATTTATAAAATTTATATAAATTATACGATGAATCACATATCACAGATATAGTTAGCAAATAATTAAAATATCAACACATCGTCCCATAAGCGTTAATATAAAATTTAGAAATAATTCTAATACTGAAAGCAAACTAAGCTTGTAAACCATCATAATATTATATGGACAAGTTCATTGAAAAAAGGAAAATATTTAATACTTATTCGTTGTTTTTCATTCGAATTAATTGATCAAATAATCGATCAAAAGAATTTTAGAGTCTCTCGTGTAACAATGGATGAAAAATAAATGAGTGAAATTAAATATAACATATATTCATATAAAATGTTTAAAATTATTTATCTATGAACAATGCAGTATTGTCATAATTTATTACAGTACTAAGCTCGATGAATAATGATACATTATTAAAATAAATAATAATTTAAAAACAAAAATGTTTTTCAAAAATGTACGAAATAATGATTATGGCCGACATTCATTGTGTACTTTTTATTATATTTATTACGACTAAATCAATCCTAAACAATATTTGAGATTATATTTATGGGTGAAGAATATCATCCAAAGTGCTCGTATAAAAATCACGCACAAAGATAGACACAATTATAAAACGAAAACGATAGATACTATTTTACTAAATCTCGTCTGCCGAGACTGGCAATAAAATGGCTCAAACAGTCTAAAATAAATAGTTAGTAAGATTTTTCTAAAAAAAATACTTTAAAATCACAATAATTCGACAAAATAGTTAGCTGCGGATATTACGTTTATCAGTTTATCAGTTTATACGTATTAAATTCATCAGTATAAATGACAGTCAATAAGTTATTATTAGGTATATTTTTAAGAAGCAAAAATAGTTGTATGTAATACTTTCTAAAAGCACAGTAAAAAACGGTCTTAAAAATTTTCTTTCCAGACACATAAAACGATGCTTTGATTAGCTATTTTTATACAATATAATTTGTCTTACACGACTGTCTATTAGATAAGTTCATAGACACAACAAGTAAGATATAATATTTAGTTATAATTTATGTACAAAATTGTTTTTTTAAATATAATATATGTATAGTAGAAACACCACAAAAATATATAGACGGCATGTTTAAATTATATAGATCTTTACAGTTTAACAGGGTATTGATTTCCAAAACTAACTTTAAATTTCAGCATGCCTAACAAATGGACAGTTCTTAAAATTAGTAGATCAACTTTTCAGCGTGATTACTGATTGCCATGTATGTGTACGAAGCAATCTTGATAAGTCTTTTTACTGACATTTTTGTTTGCATATATGTAAAAAATCGTAGCTCACAATGGTTTAAGTGTATTACTTCACGTTATTGTTAGGTGTAAGTTCATTCACTATTTTTTACGCACAGTCTTAGATAAAGTCCAATTGTTTGTTTTGTTTTTTTCGAAGTGACAGCTGTCTTGGGTGTGGTCTTGCCAAGGAATCACCAGGCGAGATCTGACGCTTCAGGGAAGTTTGGCGCTGAAGAATTCGAAGACTTGGACGACGTACTCTAGGGCGTTCATGTAATCGCGGAATATCAGCCAGTCGCGGAGGTTGCGGTATGAAGTGTCCAGGTTTCGGAATTCGTCAGCCATTATGTCACGGGTGACATCAGCGCGACGCTCGACTCCACGCTCAATCATAGCCACCTGATAAAAAAAAAGTTTAATTAATACAAGCCATACAGATATTAATGTAAAATATAATCAATGCATATTTACTGGATAGTCACATAGTTTTCAAAAAAAATAAAATAATAATTACCTGTATTTCGCACAGCACTGCTCGAAGCTTGTACTCAGCTTTGGTAAACAAGTCTTTGAATTCTCCTGAATTGGAGCGCTGGTCACGAGCAACTTGTTCAAGTCCGACGGCAAACTTTTGAAGATTTTCATAAGTGTCCACCAATGTAGAATCTAACTTGTTCTATGAAATTAAAAAAAAAAACAATAATTAGAAAAACATTTTAGATAAAAAAAAATACTTTAAATCGTTGTGTGCATTTTCGTTTATGAAATAATGAACTATTCTAAATTTTCCGGTGCCGTTGCGTGCTAGGCACAATAGTAATCGAATAGTGTGACGTGAAAAAAAAAGAGAAACAAATATCAGCCAAAACTCTGGCGCGATAAAAGCAGTTGGATCTATTTAGTGCCCTGGCAATGAAGAGGTACCAACTCCGCCCAATTATTATCAGGGAAGCAGCAAAGTATTAGAGATCGCGTGATGAAAAAGACATTCTAGATCGACGACTTAAAATAAATACTCAAATGCATGTTAACTAGCTGCAAAGTTTTTCAAAAGTGCATGCATGAATATCATCATTTATAATGCGATTGCAAATTTTGAATAAAACACACGCCAGGTCAATTTGACTAAGAAATAGTCACGGAGCGACGCGGGTCGCAGAAATCAAAGAAGTGGCGCGTCTACGCCACGAGCAAATCGTTTACTCCAATATTGAGCTAGGCAACCGATGCGTTTTTACAGTGATTCGACTGAAAGTATATGGTAGGACGGCACCAATTATAGTATTATTCTCTCCTAGTTCTCGACACGCCATCGAGTTATATTATAGCGGCCCAAGGTCGCGGTGAGGCGGGTCAAAGCCTCGCGCCCCACCGCCTCGGGCAAGGATCACCCTCCTGTGTCCTCTGCTTTTTTTTATACATCAAGAAGAGACAAATTACTTATATATAGCTTTTTAAAAGGCCAACAATCTTGGTGATTTAACTATACACTAGTACCTAAGACGATTGTTTCAAGTATTTATAGTATTGAGTAGTACAAAATGATATTTATTTTTAATTTAATATAGATATTTACCTCGATTTTATTGAGATGATCTGCTGCTACCTTCTCCCCTAGGTCTTTAGGGATGGTTTCCTTACTGGGCAACCATTCGTAACGACTCTGCTTCCAAGAGTTTTGATGACCGCTGAAGTCAACATTGAAGGTTTTTTGTACCTATAATAAATAATAAAAAAATGGTTAGACATACATTATAAAGTAAAATACACACAAATTCATGTAAATGAAAGAAGAACTGTGTGGCCAGTGAGCAGTTAATATTTACTAGTTTCTATGAAATCGAATAAGATGTTTTTCAGAACGCATGAAATCGTTTTTAGAGATTGTAAAACAAAAAAAAACAAATTAGTGGCATCTAGCGAGTAGTTCTTAAAACTACGATCGGTTCGCGGAATGACTCACGCATTTTCCTGGGAAAGCTTTGAAATGGATAAGTACCATGTCGCCTAACTGTAGAATCCCTTGACGAAAATTTTTCGTTTCGCCGTTTTAATTAACTGATGCATTTGTCGTGATTCTAATCTAGCTCCTGGCGCCGTCAACAATTGCCGCGGCTACATGCAATAGGAATTTTCTATGAGACATCGAAATAAGGATGTCATATTTATTCCATTTGACTAATCGGCAGCTAAACAGTTGGATAAGCATCTTTAAAACTCGACAGAGTAATTTTTTCTCGGTCATAATAACCAAGATAACTGTAAACTGTGTATGTTAACTGTAAAAATGATTTTATCGAATGCTATTTTGAGTCTAAGTCAATCTGAATTTATTTTACAACTATACAAAAGACCTTTAATGAAAAATAAGAGAGAATCGTTACTATACATATGTAAGACAAAATACAAATTCAATAAACAATAGATTTTACGCTACTTTCAATACGTCCTTTAATTGTAATTTCAAACAAATCATATCAGATCTACTACGCTAGAAAAAATATTATTCGTTTCACGCGAGAAGCTTGTAGTAATATTTTATTGACTTATCGTACAAAACAACAAGCTACGGCAGCGCAATAGCGTCCGACCCGCGAACGAATCCATAATAACAACAATGTTTTGATAAATTTCCATGAATGCATTTCAATTCGTACAGCTTTGATAAATAATTAACATCCAAGAAGTTGCAGACAGTCAGAAAATAAATAATGTGACGGCCGTAGGCGTCAAGCACTTCTCGGAATATTCGACTCGATTCGTACGAAGCGGCCTCAATTTTGGGGAACGCGGTTACATAAAAACATACTTCGCTTTTTTATCATCAATAAAATAAAACTTCTATTTTGCAAGCAATAAAAATACCTTTAAAGACATATTATGATCCTTTAAACGAAGCCTTAAATAATAACATTCACCCATAATATTAGGTTAACCTCGTGCCAAAATGAAACTACGAAGCAAAGATTTGACAATGAATTGTGTAATACAGGAAAATCTTGATATGTTCACAGACATCAGTTCACATCCGACCCGAGCATCATAAATCACCTGTCACCAAAAAAGTGCAGTTGTGGAAAATTCACTAGCATTCCAAAGAAAATTTATTTTTTCGATTTTTCTTCATTACAACACATTAGAACCTAATTTATAAAATAATTTATAACGGCCACTATTTCATTTGCATTTGTCTTTATTTCAAAGTATTACTGTTTTATTTTCAAAGTGTATAGCATCTTTATATACAAAAAAAATGGGAAGATAAATATCATTTAAAAGTACTCATATTATCCGAAAAGCATTTTTAAAGTAATAAATATAATTTAAGGTGTATTTATTTGGTGGTGGCAATGTTATATAACTTCTAAATAAACTAGAAACATAAATTAAAAACAACTGTTAACAAATGTGTACTGCGATGAAACTTTCTTAGGAAAGTTGCGCTAAATGTAGACTGATCCAATAAATGTGGCGGTCATACGATAAACAATTACTAAGAAAATATCGATTGCACATAGTTTAGTCACAGCGCAGCCCAGATGATGTCATAATACCAAATATCTGCCTGGAAAATCGGTTCAACGTAACCGTAAGTCGAAATCGATTTTCTTTTGTATATGTTAATCTATGCGTAAAAAAATAAAGGTCAATGCGAAGGGGGTTAAGTTTTCAATGTGTAACAAAGTTCACGGCATTCCTGGCTCTAGGTTAATATATAGATGGAATTGAAACAACGTATTGTTTATCTTCGATATAATTCGCGTATTATAATCTAAGAAGACAAATTCATTAAAAACCCGCTTCTTGAATGTTCAATTTATTATTTCGATCACGTAACAATATCAAAAGACGTTGAGATAATTATTTGAATGAGTTCTTTTTAATATACAATAATAGTTCAAAAGTATAATTCTATCGTATCATTATTATAATTAACAAAAATTAATACAGTGTGATACGATGTTGAAATCATTTAATATCACCGAAACATCGTTAGGATGTTTTTTGACACGGTTAGCTTGTAATATAATGCACCGCACATTCCATCGGTTACGTAGAACTTTATCCCAGATGGATGTTATGGAATTTCTGGTGCCAAGCAGTCTGCCGTGGTAAAGCAGATAAGAATTGTTTCTCAGAAGTCTTCCGGTGAAAACACCACGAGATACTATTACAGAGATTGCACTCAATTTTTACAACACAACTATTTGTGATATGCAGATAGCTATTTGTAATAATTACCACATTTTTAAAAATATATGACGTATAAGTTTTTTTTTATCAAGAAATCTAATATCGATATCGAGATAAATGTAGATATTTTCTTTCCTATCAATAGTGCAAACCTAGCATTAATATACTTGAATTTTTAATAAAAAATTTAAAGAATTATCAGTGACCTCAGTATCATTAAAAAAAATGTATGATAATATGCAATCTCTCCATAAATAAGACTGAATGTGCTCATGTTACCGATTCAACATATCTAAAATAACTGATAGAGTACTTATATCAATAATGTGATGGTGCTAATAACATGTGTTTGATTGAATCAATTATGATATCAGTCAGGCACCTTTCGATGTGTTGCAAGTGCAATATGCAAAGACAAGTGCATTATTATTTTGTTTCATAACGATGTGTATGAATGAATACAAATCGTGTGTGGCGACGAGAGCTTGTTTCTCAAAACAAAGTGGCCGTGAGGAATTTTCACAGTCAGCAAAAGAATCGTTTGTCAGCTGCAGCTGTTCGCGATATCAAATGTCGTCAATTTATAAGAGCGAGCATTATAATAAACACACTACTTCCCATCGCAATCTACATTCACCTGATATGTTATAATCTAAAAATGTTATTTTTATGTTATAGTTAGTATTTTAAATAAGGTTTTAGTTTTCATATACAAATCATTTATGAATTGCCTTCGGTTGTAATTTCAAAATCAAAATCTATGGCCGTCACTTTTATTTCCAATTGCAACTGTTCTTTTCATCACACTCTATGCGGTATTATACTATGTTGATACAGCGATAAGCCGTGTGTATTTATCAATAAGAGTGATCAAATCGATAAAATGATATAAGCATAAGAATCCTTTTCATTTATACATACTAGCAGTTTATTAATCTCAATTATTATAGCACCCACGCTCTGAGAACGAAATGTGAGTAATATTGTAATCAGAAGTATCAGGCTATCAGGAAAGTCTCGGAGATAAGAAAAGTCTTCCGATCCCACCAGACAGTGTGTCGCCCATTAATATCGCTTCGAGAGAGAGTGGGACACCTCGATTCGTTTTTATCTCGCTCAACGACCGGCAAATTTATAAACACGTGCATTTAAATATTTCGCTAAGTGCACTCTTATCGACAAAGGATTATGATCGCTCCGCGTACATTCTCTATGGGCTCGTATTCTCGATGCGAGTAATTTGTTCGTAGAACAAAAGGGAGATACGTGAGAAACGTACTGCAAGTTAATGTAGAAGCAAACTGATATTCTGTTTTATTGAATGGATTTTGATGGCAATGAAATTATGTCTCCATTTACTCAACAAATTTATATTCACGATGTGATAAATAAATCGCCACGTTAATACTACGACTAAGTAACTCTGATTTGATGGAAAATATAATTGAAACTTTATTTACATCTAATAATTAATATGCATATGCGATATTAGGCGAATAATCAATGCTTAAAATACAAGATAAAAAGGACATCATATCAAAGAACTATTTCAATAATATGGAAAGTCAAATAACCTAGTTCATATGGCAAAATCATAATTTTTGTATCTCTGATTTGCGTAAAACTTAAATAAAATACAATAATAGTTCACATTACAACACAATGTATTAAATACGACGTTGTCTCCGCCGTTTCGTTTGCAGTGTTTCATCGCAAACAACAGACATGTTGCAGGAATATAAAACGCAGTAATTGCCAATTTCGCGTGCCTAAACAATGCACTGTGGAAACAATTAACTGCCCACGTAGGCAAATTGAACCCGCCGGGTGTTTTTCAGAGACATTTTACCGTCGTGGATGCGTCATCTCGCGGTGTGCCACAGAGCACCACACTATCCTGAGATGATCACTCGCTGGCTGAATAATTCATTTGGGCGTCGTGGACCTGCCGCACTGGAAATCCCCACGTGAGTTCATCAAACTAACTATGAAAGAGTTATATTGGGAATAACGCGTCTCGGCCCCAAAATTTTCACACTGGAAAATCGATATCCGATCGCCGTTCTGTTATGCATTGTATCACCGCTCAATGATCTTTTTTTTTTATTCGAGTACGTGATAATACTTTTTATATAACTATGCGATCAAAAATTTAAGTAATATTCACATCTGCAGTAAGAGAAAACCTTGAAAAAAACCGCTAGATCAATATTAGCTGAGGCCATAATTATAATCCTTGAGTCAAATATCAATCAGAACAGCCCTTGTTTTATAATTAAGTACTTCGACTGAGGGTGCTTGATGGAATTTCAATATCAAATTTGAATTGTTTGAATTTTGTACTTTTCCATGAGTTTTGTCGCTAACGACCCGGGTTTTGCCTTTCGGCATCTTCAGGCATTCCAAGTGCACGGATGTACTTGAACTTCAGTTCAAGTACATCCGTGCACTTGGAATGCCTGAAGATGCCGCAAGGCGAAACCCGGGTCGTTAGCGACAAAACTCATGGAAAAGTATAAAATTCAAAAAATTCAAATTTGAGCCCTTGTTTTGTTGATTTCCAGCAAAATATATACAAATATATTGTCTAATTCTAATTCTACTTGAGTTTTTGTTGAATGAAATAGATAATATTGTAGACAACTACGCGTGGTATAGTGTGAACAATCGTGGCGCGGACAGCACTGCTTTCTTTGTAGCATTTACTAGTAGCGTCTAACAAGGATTCAATCTCGAAATGCCATTGTTTTAGGACGGTAGATCCGGGCGAGCTAGTCGAAAGGACGCGTTTCTTACATCCTTCGCTACGCGGATAGGAAGCTCATTATCTCATCGGATATCTCGGCGTCCGCGGTACGTGAGCAGATGTAATTGAAACGTCTCGGCCACAACATGAATGGAAATTAATTAACCGGCGCGAACAAACCGATGCCACGGCAGGTAGGTGGACATTTTAGAGGCGATAGGTGAAGGGACACAGTCCGAAAATTCCGTCACATATGCGCGCTAATGTGACAGGCGAATCGAGTACTCTTATGAACGTACACTGTACACATAGGCGAATGCGTACGTAATGTATGCGCGCATACAAGTATACTATCGGAAGAAGCAGCAATACTCAATCTATCAGTGAATTAAGAATCAACACGTGCTCAAAAAACTGTGAAACACCACAATACTAATTATCGGCGTAAATGTATATTTTTATTCACGCTTAAACTTTTTTACTGTCTTGCTAATTTACTGCTACGCGGTATAACAGTAAAATACATATATTTTAAGCATGTAATTTAATTAGATGTTTTTTTAACCTAAAATTATTCATTGATTGGAAACAGTTGGACTGCATAGCTAAGGCGTTATGGTATATAAAATTATTTTCGTATCTACAATTGAATGAAATGACACATATATCATTTTATTTTTCCACACGATAAAGATATAAAGTTTAAACAATGACTGATGAAATTTTATTAAATGCTGTTCTTTACTAAAGTAAATTGTGTAAGTTTGGAGCTCTTTTGGCAGACGGTGGCGGGGCCACGTGGACGTACGCGACTCGCATGGCTAATGAGCGGCGGGAGGAAGTTAGTTCGATAGAAGCGACTCGCGACTCGCGGTGCACCCTTACCAGCGCCAATATCCACAGCGCAAGTGCATCGGGCACTCTTATGCACTTTGCATCCATATCTGCCAAATCTACTACATTCTACATTCCCGTCGACTATTCAACAACAGCCTTGCCGTTTGCGAATCTCGTCAAACTGAGGAAGCCATTTAAATTTATGATTTCCTTTGTGTTGGACCATTACAGTATATTTTAAAGTACTACAAATACTGAGAAGAGAATCATGTATAATAAAGCGATTGAAATTCTAGAAATACGATAAAAATATCTTTTTATATTGAGCTAATAGAACAGTGTTATAAAATGTATTCGGCTTAAATAAATATAATGTCTTTATACAATAAAAACTGTATTATTATGTGATCGCCAAAGCAATAATATGTATACAATCGCATATATAATATTAGTGAATTTAAGTTAATCATTTTAAAATTTCATAAACACAATAGTTAAATAAAAAACGACAAAGAGTATAAGGTAGTCTTTTTTCATATTATTACAGCTAAAAAATAATTTTCGTTGCACCTGTTCTGTCAGATTTGACAATGGTTTCGTGAAAGAAATTTTCTAGCCAAATCATGGCATCGCATCGGACGGGCGTACCTATAATATTTACTATCAACTCGCTTTGGCCCATTTCCGCCTTACAACCGGTGGAACAATCCGGTCTTACTCTTTTTGGGTGCTTGCTGCCATACGAATAAATAGAGAATTTATACGGCGATAACAATAATCAATCTACGACATAATGCGTCGCTTATAATTTATTAGAAAATCCAATTGTGGCCACCCGTACTGAAAAGGGTAAATAATTTAAAATATAGCCATATAATATTATTTTATTACCTTTTTTTTTGCTGTGAAAAAAATTGAAACTCTACTCAGCTTGAAGGAGTTGCGAAAAAACATCCGGCAATAATAAGCTACCAATCGAAAAATTACAATCCCTTTCCCGATCTCAATTTAAAAATTGCCCAACCAGATTGTCCAGTACGACATATAACAAAAACAAGTGAACTAACTGTCGCGTAATACTTGCAAGCAACACTGATAATGTCAATCAATTAATTTCAATTGAGACAGTTTTAATGACTATATCGGCTGTATCTGAAATGGCAGGTGTCTCTGGACATATCACAAATCATCCGAATTATACTTGCGTTGTTATGATTCTCGCAATAATAATATGGTTTATTTGCTGTAGAGTTTCGTTGAGTCATATTCTGAGTATGAATGATACGGACGCCTGCTCTGCGATCATTCAAGGCTCTCAGGTGAGTCGAGCCAGTTGGCCACCGGTCGCGGGATTCCCTATTGCACAACGACCGCAGAGGTGCGACGCCGGTCCGAGAATACTGATTGGCGAAATTCGGCCGAAACTACTCGCTATCTGCGCTCGGATATAGAAAGGCGGATTTCGACCATTGTGATATATAATAAAAAAAAATACGTTAGATACGTCAGCGACATTTCTGATAATTACGATCCGATTTAGTAACAACCATTTATAATAAATTGTCATTATATCCGCCGGGCAGTTACCTGACTTTCGGCATGCACTCAAAAATAAGAGTTACTGAAATGAATCGAACTTAATACACATACAGAAAGATTCCCTGACTTTATTTTATCAAAGACAATCAGAAGTGTTGTATGTTGTTTCGAGTAGGCTTAGTTTTTTACAATCATGATGAAATGCAAGAATTGATCTACAATCGCAGATGAGACAGTGAGTCGATTGATCGATTGAAGTGATTTTTGGTAAGGAGGCGTCGCCGCGGATCGATAGCCGCTCGCGGTCGTAACAGTAACGCAATAATTAACGGAAAGGAAGCGACCTCCTTGACCGGATGCACCTCACCGCGCCAAACCTCCTCCCGCACCAGACGAGGACGCACAATCGATCGAGTCCCGCGAAAAAACGAGAAAGGAATATCCGATATTGATAGTCTTGGAGATTCGTGCAAATGAAAGCCGCGATATTTTATTCAACCGGTGGCCTGGAGCGTCTGGACACTCCGTTTTCAGAGACGATTCCGAGACGGCGGGGGAGAGGGGAGAAACGCGTAAAATAATGTGTGAATGAGTGAATAATTTATGAATGAACTGAAGGCGAGTAAAAATTACACAGTCAAATATCGCACGTCAGGATTGAAAGTGACAATTCAACGCATGAATAACCTACTTTATGGTATAAACTCTTTAAAACTTAAAAATAACTTACATAATCTTCCTTGTAATTGTCGGCATCAGAGAGGGCGTTTTTGGCTTGAAGTACAATTTGGTTGAGTAGTTCTTGGTCACTAACGTATGGCATTTCAATATCCTGAAACGAAAAAAAACACACACACATTAATAATAATTAAGCCCGCTTTTTATTTTAAGCTAAAAAAACATATTTTTTGTATATCAATTTTAAATGTCCTTTTAACTTGAAGACATCACTGAGATAAGTTCATTTAATTGAGTCACCTATATGACAGTAGAAAACTTATCAATTACCTGTGGCATAACTTCTTGGTTGGCTCCCATTCCGCAAGGGTTGATCCATTTGGGCTGGTCTGTTTCGCGGGAAGGTGAAGATGCTGACGCTGCCGTTGGGCTTGGCGGACGAGCTGGTGCAGCCCGCGTGCAAGTCTGTTGCATCATGGTGAATAGGCAAATCCACACGAAGACTTCGCTGAATTCTGAATAAAAATAAAATACTAATGTTAGCACGTTTTGACATGTGATAAATAATAATATTGCACGAAGTATTTATTCAAAAGAAGAAAAAACACGTTTCCGTTTTGGAACGTTCCATAATATATTCACAAAATGTCGGCTAGACACTGTAAAATCCATGCTTATATTTAATATGGATTCATTTTTTTTTTTAAATATGACTTATACCTCAATAAATTACTGACCTAAAGTATTCAATATAATTTTAATGCATACTACGGTACTTTACGGTGACAATTTCGAGTTCCAAATAGGCAATTACTTATTCCTATTATTTTTTGTCAATCGGTAGCCTTTCCGATGCAACTGGATTATAAGCTTAAAGTGGCCCATCAAAGAAGGTAAAAAAGACTGCCACGAATTGTGATAGAGATGTCAGTTACCTGGCGGTGTGTCTTTCACAAACGATAACAAATTTTATTGACCCACAAACAATCAGCGCAGGCTCCACAAAACTGTTCACACTTTTCAACAAGCAACAAAAACTGTATCATTATCTTTTTACTGCCCCAGTATAAAGTGTGAAATTATATCAACAATTAAATTAAAGCTGTTAGGTTGATATAGTTATTTACCGAATCATATTTTAAGCCGAATCTTGCATACCGTTTCTGAAATTATAAAAAAAATCAAGTCGCATACTGCTGCATATTGCTTCATAAACACGCAAGAATGAAACATGATTTAGGCATAGTCAAGCTAAAAATAATATGCTGAAGCACTAAGTCTGCCAACCACAACAGGATAATATAGTCTTGTCGTGTTTTGCATTTTAATTATAATTCATATAAATATATCTAAAAAAATGTATGAATGTCTGACCTTGGATGGAGAAAAACCCATTTCGAAAACAGTATTGAGTGATATCTATTATTATTACCCATCATTAATTCTTCGCAACCAAAGTTTCTATGAAATTTTGGGAATGTTTTTATGTATAATTGATTTTTTTTTTATAATGCAACATTGGATCGTTCAAGATGATAAACCAATTTTAATTAGAGTGACAAATAACATCGCCGTGAGGCAATCCCTAAGGGTTAAAAATTCTTTAGATATACAATCGCACGGGATGCCACCTTTAGGGTGTGATAGTTAACATTCCTGATAAAAAAATAATGGTATTTCAAACTGTAAACAAATTTCGATTTGAGAAAACAACTTTAACCAAAATATGTGTTGTAGAAAAATCCATATATTTTAGGTGGGTACCCCTTAAATAAAGCTGAATTTAATATTGTGTTAATGTTGATAATATACTTTTCAAAAGATCGCGTACCTAATCAATTATTGAACAATGGTATTTTGCAATTATAATTTTTTCATTGTCTTTAATTCATAACAAAAACATCATGAATTCTAAAGTCAAAAGAAAACGATATAAATAAACGTCACGTCAGAACAAATCTAAAACATTGAGGTCAAAAGAAGAATCATCTATGAGCACAAATTGTACTGATTTTTAGCTGGCAATTGATATATTTTAATATATAATAAGCTTAATGAAATTAATATTTTCTCACTGCGACGAGAAATCTTATATTTTTATTCGACTTGATAGTAAGCGAAAGAGCAAGTATAAGGGGATCAAATTAATTTGTTGAAACGGAGTCGCGTTGTCAAATACGCTGGCAATAAACTCGCGACATCGTCAAAAAAAGATCAGAGACCTCCTACGCGATGATGCTGAGGTTCGAAAGGACAAAGCATCACTTCGGCGGGAAGCAGAACCGCCACTCGATGATAATAAAAATAATAACATCATGAGGAATAAAAAATAAAAAAAATGCACGCCGTGTGGCTCCTTTGACTCGAAACACTGTCGGGAGGTTCTAACGAGAATTGTCGCATCAAAACCAGGAACTAGAAAGAGGTGGGCTAGTCGATGTTAAAACACATTAAAAAAAAAAAAAACAACTCGCCGCAGTGACGGCGGAAACCTTCGAAACTATAATAAACATATATCTTTCTACTATTACTACTACTATATAAGCTGAATTTTAAATCATATGTAAACCAACATCAAGAATTGAAAAGTTATATGTTCGTTTACAATATTATAAAAAATATAAAATGTGTAATAATTAGGTATCATAAAAAAATTTGCACACAATATTCTTCAAAAAATTAAGCAATGATTTTGAATAGCAATTGTTTCATAAATAGGTTAATAAATATTTTTTGTGAAAATTTTCGACACAATTCATTTTATGTAGTGCGCGAATTGAAAAATAAAACGATGAACGCGTACTTATGAAATAAAAAAATCTAATAATATTGTAATTAGTTTTGTCACGTGTCGGTCACCACCGCCCCTGTTCAGATGTGCTCTAGAACAAAAAGAGTTTAAAAACCGGCGTAAACTAATAAGGTCTGGGTCGTAAATGTTGAGTGCCCATAATGGGATTTAGTAACGCGGCGAGTGAAAAAAGGACTATCAATCGGCAGTGAAGAAAAATGTGTATCAGCCGCCGTAACTGTATCGCTGCATGATTAACTTTACGAGGTGGAACAGTAAGCCGGCACCTACCTACCCGCTCGCAAATCAATTTGCCACCAATGCGCTTAATGGCAAAATTTAAAAAAATATGACCGTTCATCACAGAAAAGCAGAAACAACGCACCGCACAGCTAGTCATTATGGCATTATTGTCTCCATTACTTATATTAGCCTCCATATACGAATTTCGACTAAAAGTTCAAACATAGTACTTAAAAAAAATCTATTTTGTATTCCATAGGATAATAATTTTATTACTCGTGGTAATCTTCAGAGTAAACATCTAACAAAGCATTCAGGTCACTGTCGAAGATATGTAATATATTGACAACATAAACAAGTATTTATTAAAAGTATATTGTTTATCAATCGATACTTTTTATCTTTGCATCATCACAGTCTGTGTAAAAAATGTCTTTTTGAAATACCGTATCATGCTAATCGCGCATTATTATATTTTATTAATAAGTGTGTGTATCTTAAGAAGTCGTGGATTTTATGATCGATACCGCATTACAATTTGCATATATTAATTATTACGCTGTTCAAATGTTGTGAAAATTGCCTCGGAACGGTGATGTACGTACATTTTAATAAATACGGGCAGGTTTACGAGCTTCCATGATTTTATGTGACGTTATTAAGTTAGTTAGTTATCATTTGACGTATAATAAGCAAAACTGGAAGCTTCAACGAGGTCATTTCCACATTTTTCTATCCACATAAATACCAAGCGGCATCGTACACGATCTGATTTGATATTATTAAATTGAATAATGTCGCTCGGTGTCTTGTTGTGCGGCAAAAAAGAGGTGTGCGATAAAATTGATTGACACTTTTACAAATCAAAGTAGACTTTTATTTAATATGCGGGCAAATATGCTGTAATTATACTTAATAGCTCGCGCTGAGAGCCTGCGAGATGGCACTTTTAATGTTTATGGAGGAAACCTCGTCGTCCGAGTGCCATATTTTTTTATCACAACTTCTGCGGAAAACGTGGCCGTTGATAATTGCGGCGGAATGGAAAGTATTTAGATAATAGCAACACGGAATTATTACAAGCGTTGTGTGCGGCCCTTTTTACTCTATGAATTAAAACCATCAGGTGACTATTATTATTTAAAACGATTAACGTGACATTTACGGCCTTAAAAAATACAAGATCAAATATAACTATCCTGCTTTATTGATATAACAACATTCCATTCATAAACACTTGAGAATTAAAAATATTATACGATTTTCAAAACAAAAAAATACACTCTGTATTAGTGAAAAAACAAAGCTTTGAAAAAATCTACTGACATTTGTCAAAAAGTGTGAAGTATGTTTTTTATCGTATTAAATCAACTTAACGCTGTCGTTCTCAAGGTACTACTCGCCTTCCTGTAGAATTTTGACCTACCTCAACGTTACTGAGCGTCGATTATCGCAAAAGTAGGCGCGGATGATCTATACACCCGATAAAAATATGCATGCATGATATGACCATATGTCTCAGAAGAAAAATAATCTAAGGAAAAATACACGATTCTATCAGTGAATGGAATATAACATCATAACTGTGGATTGCATAACATAAAAACCAAAACAAACGCCTGTAGTAAAAACCGGTTTCGTCATTAAGATGACGTCATTTTTCTATTCAATCCTGATACATGTCAATTGAAAATATTCATGTTTTCTATACAAGTCTAAACATGTGACAAAGTTTGATTCAATCCAACAGTAGTAAATAAATCTTCCCATGGTAGCCTACAATATCTGGATGAAGATAAACGTTTAAATATTTTTTGCGTATCGTTATGCAGATCCTTTTACGTTGAAATATTTGCGAGTCATTACATAAGTACGTAGCAGTGGCCAGTACATGTTGCACAATGTAATTAATATAATGATAAACATTAATTGCCGACTTCAGTGTACGTGAAAGACTTCGGTAAAGAAGTCAATCAACTTTACAACAGTGTTTTATAATCAAAGCAAGTGTGCACCGGTATATCATTTTGTTAAGGGCAACAAATGCATCAAGTTTATTACGTTCAGGTAGAAGAAAACAATACAAAACTAATATTGCAGTGGTGCTACTACTTACGGATATTTCTCTATTAAAAATATGAGTCTAAATTATACATTGCGTTCGTTGTTCGACTTCAAACGTATTTACACATTTTTTCCAACACGCGTTTTCTATTTCTATTCGGAAAACCTTGCCTGATTATTAAGATTTTTAGTTTGATGTTTTTTTCTATGTAAAAGGAAAGTTTTTTTTATACTGTTCTGAAATGAAACCAATCTTCATTGAATATATTGTATTGCATAAACAGCAAACACAAAAATACAATTAAATGTATTCATACTAAAATGATTGGATTTAATGTCTTCTGAGATCATGTCAGATTGCTAGCGTGAGAGCCAAACGACAAACACGATCTGCGAGCTTTCGACGCGAGATTGTAACTAGACAATATTTTATAGGCGGTAATATAACTTGGCCGAAGACGCGCAAAGGTGTGCAAAAAATACACCCGTCAGCGAGGAATTGCCGCAATGTCCCAGAGCAGGAGGTATTCCGACAATGTCCCGGACGCGACGAGAAGTAGGCACCGCCGTGCACTGCCCCACTAGACCTCCCGCCGCGGCCCTCCGAGAGGTGCAGGAAAAAAGCCTACGCGATAAAGGTCACCGGATGATAAAAAAACTTATGCAATTAGAGGCCAATTAGACATGTCAACTGCGATGAGAATATAGCAATGCACCGATACGTCTTACAACGAGCTTTTTCAATGAATTTATTTTCCCATTCAATGCACTGCTCTGTTCGAAGGCTTAAGACCAGTCATATAATATTTACTGGTGTAACTTATAACAATACTATTTATAAAAGAAAGAGCCTCATAATGTCACGCGAGATAGAATTTTCACAACTTGAAGAAATTTTGAAGCGACTTATTACAAAACACAAACTGATAAAATAAAAAAAAATCTACAAAAATACTCGGTGTAATTTTCTAATTTAACCTGTCCGCTAGTAAGCCTATGAATTATTCGTGAAAAGCGATCATTGCTACTTCACCGTGCGTTGATGTCTCTTTGGTTACATCATATTTCTGCATGTACGCTGACTCAGTGAAAATAAATTAACGTATACGATAACATATATATTGTCATACATTTCCCTAAAACGTGATACCATATTTACATGGATAGAGGAGTAAGTATATCTCAACATCAATGATAGAAGTGCCTTACTCTGGTACTTAATATTTTTGAGAGGAGAAAAAAAATATTGTTAAATATTGTATATTATATAGCGTAGTTGAAATGTTTAGTTTGAGACTTGTTAGGAAAAGAAAAAAAAACATTGCAGCAAGCGATGTTTTTAAAGTATAATTTAATTTA
This sequence comes from Himalopsyche tibetana, assembly GCA_030503985.1. NCBI lineage: Eukaryota > Metazoa > Arthropoda > Insecta > Trichoptera > Rhyacophilidae > Himalopsyche > Himalopsyche tibetana. The sequence goes on from JAPJYX010000024.1 coordinate 13,542,311, forward strand.
AAAAATATAGGTAGGTAATCAAAGAAATTATTTGTATAAAAAGTAATCATTACATATTTTTTTTCAAAATTTTAAAAATGACGATGAAAAGTCGAGAACCAAAAAACCAATTGCCTACGTCATAGTGACGCTATTTATAGTTTATTTGAAACGCTGATGAAAATAAACATTTCCATATTTATTTATAATAAATTGTTAATAAAACGAGAGCCTTTCGTCAAAATTAGTGACGGTGCTGTCTATTTGAGATGATTATTACACTATCGAAAAATTTGTTCCGATACAAAATCAAGTTTTTCCACTAAAAATAAGTAATTCATTAGATATTACCAACAACCTACTCACAATCTTAAAATAAAAACTGCGTGATTCAACACTACAAAAGTATGACAAATTTCATAGCGCTATTTTTTTCTCATTCAACAAATAATCAACATTTTAAAACGTAACTGCTGTCACATTTTTAAACGATCATGTAGTAGCTGACTTCATTAAACAGTTAATAAGCATTATAGGTTTGACTGCAGTTAAATTATATATACGTTATTCAACGAGAAGTTTTATAACTACCATTAAAGACATTATGTCATTCAGTATTACCAATGTCCACGACTATGTTTTTCATCGAACAATTCTCAATAAATATCTTTCAAAGATATGATTGACATAAAGCAAATTCCGAGTCAGCAAAGTATATTTGATTTTTTAAAATATAAAATAAGAAAAAAAACAAATTAAGATAATACTTTGAATGAATGTTTACTTACTTGGACTAAAATTTCTTAATCTTCTATGGATGGAGCGTCTGCATGGCTTTTTTGATAACACTACTGAATTAAATCTATTATTGACTATGCTATCGTCACTCGGCAACAAGGAGGCGTTTTGGGAACAATTTCTTTTCGTATCGTCAGATTGTTGTATATTTCCCATTTTTGTAATTTCCGAATCGAATATACAGTCGAATTGCAGAGCCTCGCTTTGCAGTGTCTTATCACAGCCGGATCTCCTCCGTCTCTCCTCGCGGGTCTTTTCATTTAGGTGGGTTTCTTTGGCAAAGGATTGCAGCCTCATGGCCACTTGGCCGAAGTCTCTTTTGGTTTCACTTCTCGCTCTCGCCGTGGTGAGGGCGGTGCGCTGCTCCCTGCACAGCATGCCGGGAATGTGATCGAACTCGCACCCCAGGCAAGTTTCAATGGCGGGAGGATCGCCGATGTTCACCGAACAGCCCATCGCGAAAACTTTTGGAAATAATTTTCACGAAAATACTAAATAATTGTCACTCGGACTGCGTTGCACAAATCTGCACTAATGCAGGTAAACTTTAAACGTATATATGATTTTTTACTATAACGTCTTGTCACATACACATATTTTTTTTTTATATTTTAGTATATAATTAACAACAATTATCACTTTAAAACACGAATTAAAAAATATATTAATTTGGTCGATATTGAAACGCTCACTATCAAATCAACGCAAAACGCAACGGTTTTTTTACGTACGATTAATAGAATTAAATATCGATATATTTAATGATGATAGTTATATTCGCACACGCCGAAAATATGACCGTGTCTTCTGTCAAATGTGATTGTGAATTTTCGGAGGGATACCTGTTGCCCGTGCAATGTCGGGTGGCCAACTGAACTGAGAAGAGTGGCGTCCCGCGGGCATATAGCTCGCGCCCCGCCCCTCCGGCCCCGCCACCCCGCCACGTGCCGGGTGACGAATCGGCGAGGGGGAATTCGAGAGTTCGGCCAATCGCTGCGGTCGATCCGCCCGTTGCCTTCGATGCTCTGCAAATGTTGATGGCGGTCGACGACGCCAAGCCGTGCGGCCACGACGCCGGACCGCGAGATGAAAGTCGGTCGGCGTCGCGAAGAGGGCGACTCGGGAGTCACTCTAACGGCAGACATCGATTGGATTTGTGCACCGGTGCGTGCACGTTGCATCTTATGCATTTTCGAAACCATTTGGTCTAACTAACACTAAAGAAAAAAGCTTTATTTAATAAAAATGGTTTATTATTCGTGAATATTGTAAGTACAGCAATTATTTAATCATTTTTTCGTATACATAAATTATTAAAAATTTCCAGCCTTTGATATAAACCTCAAACAAGAGTTTTCATATTTAAACAAAAAATAATGAATTAAAAAAAATCAAGACAACATGATATTGTTATTGTATTTTATTACCATCATTTAAATGGAATCACTAAGTATTTTATACAATCTTTCTATTCGTTTTTTTAATCACACAGGTATAAAGAAACAACATCAAAAATTACTGTCCTGAGTTAAAACATAAAAGGCACTTCTCGTTATTAATATCTGATGAAAAGAAGTTCAATATGTTCAAAGAAATATATCCAAGTGACCTCTAATTCATTTCGAAAAACTGACTCTGATATTAAAATAAAATGAAACATATTTGATGTACATGTGTTTTTTCAACTGTGATACTTAATAGTGGCATATTTTACTATTTAATATAAATAAGTTCAACAATATTTACAAAATCATTTCAAGGATCGAAAGTATAAATGCCTTATATAAATAATAGAGTTTAACTATAAGTTTAATAAAAAGCAAGCAATGTTTGCTGTAATTTTTCGAGAAAATTTCAAGGAGAATAAAATAGCGCATAGTAATAGAATATTTCGATTAAATAATGTATTACTCTATGAGAATCTACTGACAGTACCGGTAATATGAAGTGCGTAAGCAGCTCCTTCAATAGTAATACAAATTCTCCCCTTTTTTTTTTAAAAAAAAAAACCTCTCTTTGTAAACATGATCAACGCTAGAATAGTGACATACGATGCGAGTGATAACAGAGTGACATTTTTTTGCATCGAAATACGCATTGGGAATTTCACTGCAGGGAACTTGAATAATACAAAGATAAAGTAACGACTACGCGTTGTTGACATAGAGATACGTTTTGTACTTTTTTGTGTGACAATGGTTTTCGCGAGTGTCAATATGCAAATAGATACTTTTTGATATTAAGTTTTAACTATTTACTAGCGTATTTGGTAATCCGATATTTTTTTCTAAATGGCAATCATTGTCTGATCTAAAAAGAAAATCTTAGCCTAGTTTTCGAATTATTATCATTATACCATAACTAGACTATTCGTTATTATTATTATATTATAATTCGATTAAATATACATATGAATATGTCGACTGATGTTAAATATAAATCAAATTTATCGTATTTAAACCTTAAATAAAACAACAATTTTTAATAAATTAAGTGATTTTCAAAAGGTTTTTAGTTAGTTTTAAATTAAAACCTAACATAGATAATGCATACATTTTCAGGAATAATAGTTTTTTATTTGATGAATAGCTATTTTTTGCACATGAATATTATTACAATAAACAATACAGTCGCTTAAACTGACCAGAAATTCAAATCAAGAATATTAAAAAATAAAAGAATCTCTTACAAATACTGAAGATAAGAAAGTTTATGCACCTATAAGTTATCAACGAAAGGAAATGACGATAAAGATAAACAATCTCTTTGATTTCAATCTGCACGTATGAATAATCTTTAAAATTGAATGAATCAATTCAGCTTTAAATCAACCAGTCGGTACTATAATCTATTAATAACAAGACTTGGCTTCTAAAAATATGGTTTATATTTGTATTATAATCATAGTTTCTTATTCTCATATTAAAAAAGAGCCTGAGTGACAGTTACAATTACCTCAAACGTATCAATATCAAAAACCAGGCCGGTTAACATAGAGCAAAACGTTACAAATTGACTTCTTTGATCTGATCTTGGGTACTGCTCAGCAGTAAATCATAGTTATTTAAATTACAATGCATCATATTTTAAATAACAAAATCAACGCCTTTTTTCCTTTTAGCGTGCTTACAAAATAAACATTGACGGTGAATTTGCAATTATTTTCCACAGGAATTAGTAAGTATCTATAAATAAAGCTACAAATCGTATCCTGAAGACATATTTATTACACCTAACTCTATGATGACTGATGTCATAACAATCAATCGAGTGAACTCACGTATCGACAGAGAGCAATCAACTAAAAAAAACAAAATTATGTATTTCTCCTGACCTACGAAATGTTCATAAAAAATTAAGTGCCCATTTAAATAATATTCAAATTGCCATTTTGATATTATTTAATGTTCATCAATTGACTAAATATTTCCAAGCATCATTCTAAATAATCTGTTACGAACAAATTTATTTTTACTTCAAACGAGTGATTCAAAGAGTTATTGATAACTTATTAATAAACTTCATTGACAATTTTTTCCTCGCCGATTAAAAGTCAACATTTGCTTTTATGAAATATGGTGTTTACTCTACATATACGCATATCGATCGATCGATGCTTAGTCACACTACGAGATAATTCGAATTTGCAATATAACGCACGCATCCGGCGATTTGAGTACACTATTTATGGTAACGTATTATATAAGATTCCATAAGAAAGAAGATAAAAAAATATGCACAAACGATCACACATAAGTTATAAGGACATAAACCATTATACCTAAATATGCCAATAATTGAATTATGTCAGCATGTAGGTATATGTATAATGTACCTAGGAGTTATAATGGTTTTCATTTGTTGCTTAATTAATTTATTATTACACCTGTAATTTCATTATCTTTCTTCCTTCGATAAATACCAGTTTATTTTTTAAATACAAATGCTAGAATGACATCACCAAATATTACATACAAATATAACATGATGAAGTATTTATGTTTACCTAATTAAACATTACTGTCACGTTAATGGTACCGCTTTTAGTTTGTACAAGCATATTGTCAAAGATTTACTCCTCAGTCACATTATGATAATTCAATTAAAATAAAAACACAGGTTGTTTTAAAATTTCTTTTAAATGTACAGGTTCTTTTAAGCAACACAATTTAAGCAAAGTGAAAGTGTAATCCTTACCGTTATCTTGATAAATTGGGCCATCGTACCCTAGTAAGTTTCTGTCAATATAAGGGATAAAAATAACTTTTCGGGTGCTGTCCAATAAAAGTTTATGGCTCTCGAGATAGAAGATATTATTGTTGACCTTGTCGATTTTTTTAATGTTTTGTTTTGTACTTGAAGTTAACAATTTTATTTTACGCCTGTTTTAAAGGCCTACCTTTTATTTTTCTGAACCTTATTCGTGCCATTATCTCACTTGAAAACAGGGGTGGATTGCTATCTCGTTTCAACTGTTCAAAACTAAAGGAATTTACCAGATAAACACTAATACATAATTTTACATATTAATTGTTTTTTTTTATATAAAATGTCAAAACAAACTCAAATTATTTGTATTGTAAGAATTATATTTTATCATTTTTTTTCATTCAATTTCAACGTATTTCTGTGATTTTCGTTTATTTACATGGATAAATCTGAAGATACGAAGCCGTTTTTATATTTAGATGTAATAAAAAAAAACATTTTTTCTAACTACTACAAAAAAAAATGTTCCAGGTATTAAATAACTAAATTTTATCAACGGCAAGTCCATGCAATTCGAATTATGTAAAAAATAATTTAAACAAAAATAAATTAAATAATCTCCAAGATAAAAAGATCCACCCCAAATGCCAGAAGTGAAATCTATACTGTTTTATGGCTCACACCCTCATCCTAAGAGACTACCGTTGGTGGCGTTTTTTTAAGTACATCATTGAAAAGCACCCCCGCGCTTGCAAATTGGACGCACTTTTATGTCTTTATTACACCTCATGCTCCGTATTCAATGCTTCTCTTGTGCTTTTGTTTTATAAATACAATTGAAAAAAATATTATCATTGTTGCATGCCGCTCGCACAATTGTCTGCCGGATCTTCAGTCCACCTTTGTCACATTCTTTACGAAAATAAAGGCAATGCTTATAAGTGTTCCGATTGATGGAATTATGGTGACGAATTGTTTTATTACTAGGCACGCTCCGTACAGTTAAGTATGCAAGTATTTTTTGAATTTATCTTTGAATGGGTACCTACTCAAATTTTCAATAGTATTGAATGGACAAAGTTAATTAGTTTCATTTGAAAAACAATTAAAATGTTCAAAATAGGGTTATTTTTTTTAAGATCTAGTATACAAGAGCCGTACACTCATTTTTGGGAAGATATACATAATGATAAACATTGCGTCAGTAGATACAAAAAAAACAATTTAGCTAAAAAGTAAACTCAGGTAAACATTTTAGGGAAAAAAGAGTTACGTCACTGTACTCCCGATATTATGCACTTGAGCTAAATGTACTATGAACCAAATCAATATTCAAAAGTTTCAATTTAGTCAGGCACTACTTTTACATTCCAGGATTTATGATTTCCGACATAAGTAAGCCGCTTACCTTCAATATGAATTAGTGCTAATTCTGGTTTTCTACCAAAAACTTACGATTTTAATTTAAATGGAATTCAAACAAACTATATTATTGATCAGTTTACCACAGTGCATAACAAAAAATAAATAATTAGTCTCCATAACAGTTTCTTTTGTAATATTATAATTCTACCCCGTACCTACTGCCAAATGGAAAGTATACGCGTATTCATACCCAGGTTAGGATGCAAAAGCTACAGATATTTGCGATATTTTTTTATAAATGGACAATTTAATATTGCTCGATCTAAAGAAATTCATTGCATTCATATACAACTGTCAAAATGTCAACAAAAAAAATGTCATTCGAAAATCGTGAAATATTTTTTTTCATGAGAATATTTGGGTTCTGAAAAACAATTTAATTATTAAAGTAAATTTTACTATTGCATTTAAAAATAAATATATTTTTGCCTTGATTATCTGAATTATTTGTAATCCGGTACATCTTAATTCTTATTAAGTTAAATGATTATAAACACATTTTCGAATTCTACACGTCACATAGAATGGTATAATAATTGAAAATTTCAGAACAAAAAATGACGACTCTTTCTCATTTAAGACAATTTAAAAAAAATGAGGCAAATTTAAGTCACTTTTATGCAGGGGTGGGCTGGAGGGAGCTCGGAGGGGCTCGTGAGAGCCCCTTGTTAAATTTTAGTAAGGCCAGCGAGCCCCTTGCTAACTTATGAGAAAAAAAAATCTCAGATTAAATTAGTATATAACTGCAATTTCTGACATATATATATATATTATCTACGACAGCTTCAATATACACAGTAGTATAATATGTACATTTTCAGTAATTTACATATTGTTGTATATTATGAGTGTATTAAGTAACAATCGACTGCTTATTTAAGTATTGCAAAAGACTGATAAATAAATCACTCCTTCCCCAGAACACTGAGAATCGATTTGAGATTAAGGGAGCCCCTTGTTAATGTAGTGGCAGCCCACTGCTGCTTATTCGATTGTGTCATTCACAAAACCTTTCGTTTGTGGCCAATGTATACCTTACAGTTATTGGAAGCGGATTATTACTGAAGACATTCTATTAATAGGCAATTCCATCCGCGATCGATTATTTATGTTGCCTTATTTCCTATAAACCGCAACAAGTCGCGTTCATCGAAAAGTAAAGTGTTCGCGAATGTCAGCACAAAAGGTAAAACCAGAACAGAAAGCGTCACAGCGTTACACCTTTTCTTCCGTCAGTCGCGCGGGGAGATTTCCGCGCGCAATAATTCCGCGATAGTTCCCTTGGCTTCACGGCGATCAGTTCCAGTGATCAGGCGGCCGGTGGCGCTGAATCACGCGCTACGAGGCGGGCGAGGCGCTACGGTGACGTCAGCTGTAGCGTACATTTCGAGTTTCCCGGAAAAACGTTCGGTGGTGGGGCGCACAGGGAAAAAGGATTAAGATTAAGGAATATATTTACGGGAGTTTTTCCACAGGTGTACGTCTAGACTTATCTATAATAATCTAACAACTATATCAAATAACAAACATGCCTATATAGTAAATTTTGTATAACCACACATCGTTTATAATTGAAGGTTACGCATGATAGACGTCCTTAAACTTGGTCAACAAAAGTCATTAAAAATAATGTTTAAAAGATCGTTACTTTTTACATGCAACTTATAAATTGATTGTTTATTTATAATATATAGACTATTTTAAAATACTTGTATTAAGCCAGATTTAATTTTCCGGAAATTAAATTATTCATATAAAACTTGAGACACTATAAGATACAAAAGGTTAGTATTGAAACCCAAATGCCTAATCATTTTTATGCTGTATATCTAATGAATAAATGAAGGCAGTTAAATTATATAACAACAACTATTTCATCAGTTTGTTGATATTTTATTGAAGAAAAAAATCATATAGAATCGTTGCGGTGATTTATTAATAAAAAATGATGCATCATTGTTTGTTTTAAAAACAGGCAAAATTATCAAAGCTACGCAACATGTAACATTCAATTTAAGTGCAGTAGAAAATTTTCCACGGGAAGTCAATGTTTACCATATGTATAGTTTTCCGGGGCAGTTAATTTTCACGGAAACGCAATAAAAAGTTTAAGTACGCGCACTGGAGCTTCTAGAAAGATTTTCTACTTCCTTTCGCGTGAGATTCATTGGCGAGAAATTCTAGTGGCCTATTCTAGCCGGAAACAATATGACGACAGGTGGGCGAGCCGACTCCGTCAAACTCCGCTACTATTCAAACAATTGTTGGTATTTCGATTGTTTTTCTCGGAATTATATCACCTCGATTCAAATACAAATCGATAATGACAAAATGTATCGACGATTATGTTGACTTTATCGCTTTCTTGCTTGTACTTGTAAAAAACCATTATCGATTCTAAGTTTGCAATGAATCAGATTGACACCATCACTTGTTTGCATTAATCGTCATTTTGTATTACAAACTTATCATTTATAATTATATAATATAAGTAACAGCATGGTTCAAAACTGCGACTTGTAATCATTTTAACTCATACCAATACTTATAAGCAGTGCTTTTTTTCCCATGTCACGCGGTGGAACGGCGTTTGGCATATTTTTTCTCTGCATTCTAATATTTCTAACCAATATTCGAAAAAAAAATATTTCCATTTTGCTATTTCGAAAACTTTTGATTTTTTATGGAGGAAAAATGAAGATTGATTTTTGTAAAAACATTATTTCGCAAAAAATGAATAACAGCAGATTTTTTTTGCTGCATAACAGAAAAAAACAATGAAAAATGAATCTTTCAACGAGTTGAAAAATGAAATAAATCTCCAGGATGTGAATGGAAACGAAATGGGTCATATACGTACGTATATGTAAGTACGGGTTCAGGCAAAGCTCAAAGGCACGGGTGTTTCTAATACCGAAATTCTCCCCCACCTTTCCAATCAAAATATTAACGAGGCAATGCAAGACCGATTAGTTAACCATTAGTCCTACCGCTATCTTTCTATCCTTGCTTTCTTAAAAAAATGAAGGTTGAGCAAATAATTAGCAAGCAGTTTTCTTAAAAAAATTCTGTTGAAATATCGCCATTAGGAAGCCATATGCTCCACATTGGGAATGGCATGGTTTGGAAAAAAGAAGTGAGTTCCGGCACTTTAAAAAAAAAAAAAAAAGCACTGCTTATAAGGGATAATTTGTGATATTTTTTTTTTGTTTCCACGTTCGCTCCCAATGTGGAGCATACGGACTCTTAATGGGGTTTATCTCAAAGAAAGTGTTTCTACAAGAACTGCTTGTTACTCATTTGCTCAACCTCTCTTTTTCCAAAGAGAGTAGGAACATGAGTGATTTTAAATAAATTAGCTAGCTAAATTGTAAAATTCAACAGTAAAAAAAAATCGTAAAAAAATACCAAAATAGCCACTGACGATAACTTTATAACTATTTTGGAATTAAAAAATATGCTACTTTTGTTTCAAAGCTGACCGGCGTAAATAATCAATCAAAACTTTTTCATCATTTATAATGTTACATATTAATAAAATAACTTTTCAATAACCATACCACTGTTTCTTCAAACCCAGGCGGGATTTTGTAATTATATGTATCGTCAACGCGGCAGCTCATTACATACGTAGAGTACGGGTATTTATTATGCCATTGGTGATACCAAACATTTTCACGGTCGAATTGTCAAAACCCGTAGTCAGTTGAAAACAAGATATCATAATCGTACCAAACTTTAAAATCCATGTACGTGAGTAGTTTAAGTTAGCCATACTAGGTGCCGTATCCTATCGTAAAAGTATAATTTATATTCTACTTCAGTTGAATTATTGTTTAACCCAGATGTAAGCGTTGTTACTGCCTGAACTCAACGAGAAATGAGTAAAATGTATAAATCTACATAGATTTTAATTTGATAGAGCTATTTTTCTTTTACTTCCGAAATATCTCAACAATATAACACCAATTAATCAAAGCAGTCGGTATTATTATTGAATATGAATTTAATTAAACTTCAACGTGTATTAGACTATCACAATCCATTAGTGGCTGATAATTACCGTTAAGTATTTTATATTAATAATAAAAATAATGTCCGAGCACTTGATATTTAAATTATGTTTTCTGAGAGATAATATTGAAAATTGGATTTCAAGAACCCATAATAGTGTCATAAGCGACTGTAATAATTGAAAGCGATTACGCGCAATCATTACCTTCTCGACAACCAACCCTTAACGATTTTAATGATCGTTATTTTTGCGTGTGCTATATTTTAAATACACACCAGTACCTAAATGGTTCGCACCATTTTTAAAATGGCTTCTCGCCTGTGGTGATAATGACTTATTAATTGCAATACCTGTCATCAAGTTCACTTGTTTGACAAAAGTACTTTGCTCAGATTAAAAGCCTAATTGAAAAAATATTAACGAAATAATTAACAACGGAAGATTTTATATTACAGTAATTTAATGTTTTGATTCTGCAATTACCAAAACTTTCCAATTTATAAGCCTCTGATTTTTTAAATAGCTTCAAAAATGTGTTTTGACGCAACTGTTTACAGCATCATACTTCAATTCCAAAACCTTTTGTCAAGATCCGCCAATAGAATACTAATATAGTTTTCAAAATAAATTCTCTTTTCTTTCAAATTTGAGCTACATTGTATTTTATAATGTTCTAATTCGTACAGAGTTAGAAAATTAAGACGACTAGAGAAATTTAAAACACTAAAAAAGCACACACTATTAAAATAAAATTTATTTGACCATTTCACCACCTTTTAGGCATTTTTAGAAACAACATCATTAAAACTTATAACTTTTAGTTGCTATATGCGTAAAATAGTTTCATTGTGCAAGCTTTAAAATAAAAGTATGTACTTCAAACTGTTGGCATATTCTCATATTTTTCAATATAATATTTAGCGAGACTGCTCCACCTTTATTTATTACTATCCATTTATTTTTAAAAATTGTGTATAAATAATAACCATTTAACGATTTTCAATTTATATAATAAATCGATTGAATTGGTATTTACTTGGTTAAACTCCATTATATTAATGTCTAAATAACACAGTATTTTATTTATTTTTAATTTTTTTAGTTTTGGCGAGAGAAAAAAGCCGAAATAACTAAAAACTAACTAATGATAAAAACATTGAAGAAATTAAATACAGTGTTGTTTTGACCTTAAAATATTATTAATATAATAACTCGGAGAATAAGAAGGTTTTTAATTGATTCCATAGCAAGTTAATATTATTATCATCTGTTGAATAAAAATACATAATATATTTTGTCGTGTAAACGAACCCATAAGATGTAATATGTTTTATGTCGTAAAAATATCTTATCTTTAAACGCGAGAAATTTAAATATCCTATAAGAATATTATGTTATAATTTACAGTCGTAAATAATAAAATGTACCAGTCCAGAAGATTGAGATTGAATTAATAAATGATATATTATATATTCGATATTGAATGAAAATATGTTACTTGTATAAAACATTCATTAACCAATGCATTAACTTTTAGTTAAACTACAATACATTCGAAAATAAAATCGACGACGTGGTGTAAATTGAAGTGAAAATTTTAACACTATTATATAAACATTCCTATAAATACATTAACACCTTCTTTAAAATCGATTTGAACGAAACGCATTCAAGAGGACACTTTTCTGCTACCATTTCATACTTGAGCACTTCCATGAAGTCGTACTTCCAAATATGTCTGATGTGCTTGCTACCAAACGGCTCTCTTGAGGCGGTACCTTACGATGAAAAATAAACGAAAAATAATAGCAACCGTAATTTACTGAAATCGATGATGACTTTTTACCGCAACACTACTTAGCGTTGAGTATTTTAATCCACATAATCCTTCCACAAAATAATTTTCAAACCGCATACAAAGGATGAACCGCTGAAACTTGTCATTTGTCACTACAAAAATCTCTGTGAGAAAGGCCGGAATTGGGCTTTTGTATAGGACATCGGTTCATTCATGCCCTGTTTTGTGTTAAATTTTCTTACCTGACAATTTTATAAAGGTTTTTACTTTTAGAAGATAGGGTACAATTTAAAATACAATTGTTTTATTTAAATATCATTGCAAGCCTATTGATACTGGCAGTGTGGTCTATACACCAAATAAAGCCTAAATCTTACTCAAATTGAATTCAGCTAAACATGCTTACACGAATAATTATTGAATTAACACTTCTTAAGTAAACAATAACGTGTATATTATTATAATGTATTTTCTTCTTCTCCTTATACTATATCTGCTCCACATGTCGAACAACACATGGCCACCACGCGGTGCCTCCAAAGTTATCAAAAACCCATATATTATTTATTAAAATGTTACAAAGATAAATTTTAACAAAAGTAATTTCGCCTTATAAACATTACTTGTATTTTGCGCGTTTCAATTCACAAACGGTGAGTCCATACTTATTATTATGACCACGAATAAATAATTTAAGAATTATTGGGTTCGACGATGCAATCAAAGAAAACGCGTCAGTAGTGAAAATACTCGGCGGTTATACAAAAGTCCAGAGACTATTATAGTCTTCCGAACGAATTGTGCCGCATATTAGCATAGTAATTATTGAATTTAAATTTGTTAATAAAAATATAAATTTATTATTAGATTTGATAATTGACATATACTTACATAAAGCATAAAATACTTTTTACAGCAAGAATATTTTTGAATTTGACTCGTGAGAAGAATTTCAATTACGAACATATTATGAATTAATGTTCATAATCAAGATTGTAACGCCAACAATTTTTTTTATCAATCTACTGGTAGTATTTTTATTTGTATCATAAAGTAAGAAAATAAGCTATTAAAAGCGACTGCCCAAAAGAGACTTTTTATTCATTGAGATATTTGAAAGCGATTATACAAACGGCGTAACTATTTCATGAAAAAAATGAAATCTTTGCTCAAATATATTTGGTTTGAGTGTATTTTATTTGTATGTTTGAATAATCAAACGCCAGTTTTAAGCCAGCCATCGTTTAATTGTCTCTGAGCAATAGTCATTCCTTACTTTTTTGCGATAGGTTAATTAATTCATCAATTTATTTGCGTACTTTATTAAATTAAGCACATCTGATTTGTAAACTATTCAGGTGCAGCAACGGGTACGAAGTACTCGTTAATGAATATTGTTTTACTGTGATATTACTTCCCTATATATTTCGATGTAAGCAATAACAAATAAAAACAATGACATGATTTGGCGACTAAAATAAGATACACCGCCATTACGTTGCCGACAAGATAACTATTATATGGCAAAAAGTAAAAAATTATGTGGGAATATTTTGGCATCGATAGAAAAAAAGTACCAAGAATGCCTGTGAACATATCGCCTACGTTATCACTCATAATAAGAGTTTTATAGAGCAAAACAAAAATAACATCAAACTTCAGTGAATGATTCAACATAAAACAAAAAAAAATATGTTCCCACAAAAGTGACACATAGCCATTTTACAATTTACAACTGTTTAAACAGATACTAGTTTCGTTCGCTCGGAGAAATAATTCCGCCAATTAATTATTCGAGCATCAGAATTAATTTACGTGATTCACAATAGAGAAATATTATATTTGTTTGGATACTAACGCCAATTTGCGTACTTTTAAAGCAAATTTTACGAATCATAATATCGACGGATTACAAGTAATTTTACTTATAAATGTGTATTACATTAATTATTCCAATGACGTGTGATCAACTGTAAATATGTACATACAATGAATTAAAACATAATGTTTAACTAAATTATCTGGAAGAAAAAAAGTGTAAAAGTTGCAGGGTACATTTATATCTTCGACGATTGTTTAAACTGTGTTAGCAAATATGAGTATGAATTTATATAAATAATTCCTAAAAAATTATAAATAACAGCTAAACCAAGGCTAAAACTTTGCGTAACAGTCAGGCAAGGGTGCAAGATACGTTGATTTCTTAAACCACATGAGAACAACCAAATAATGATAATTTCGCTCTAGATTAACACGATGAGAAGAGAGTGAAGAGACATCACAAACATCGATGTCTAAGATCCTAAATAGAAATAGAGCATAAAAACAAATTTTATATTGACCTTGCCGAGGATTGAACTCAGAGCCACCAGCAAACCTGAAGTTTTTATCACTATAATGTAACGTGGGAAATAATAAAAAAGGGTTCAACGATTATTAGTCTCGACTAATAAATAGCTCCACTTTGATTTACAAAGTTTACTTGAAACGTACAACCAACATAAAAAGTATTTAAAAAGTTGAAATTAGCATCAAAGTTTACTGCATTTAAGGCAAAAGCTTAACAATGGCAAATATAGAAAGCTTTTTAATTTCGATATCCGTAAAGGTGTGGTCACGCTTTAAAGCTGAATCGAAATGTACTAACTACACATTGACCACTCAATTGATTTACGAATTAATTACCAAGAGTATGATTTTTTCAACCCTTCTCACTTTTTACTTCGGAAGCGGAAATTGGGGTCATTGACCCAAAAAAACTTTTAATTTTGTTCTTACTTCTTGCCCTACATGAAATGAGAATATTAAGCTTGTATCTTTCAAAAATGAAAGACATATTTAAGCCATTTTACACGCTGAGATTTATTGATGTGATTGTAAAACTGTAAGTATTCCGATAACGTGGAATGCTTAGATTTTAATACAAAATACCTAAGCAACTGAAAACCATTTATGGTTTCAGAAATGATTTCAAAGAGAGATCAATCTGTTCATAACTAGTAAAAATTTAAAGAAGTTTTGTAGGATCTAATGAAATCATAAATTAATACTCAATCTTGCTAACTTACGCTCGATAATATTTGATTAAGGATACTATAACTAAGGTTGTTTTACCTAAGTTAAGTGCAGTAAAAATGTACACGAAAAGTGCCCGTGAGAAATTTTGCAAAATAAACATATTACATAGTAATAATCATATGTTTGATAAATTGTAACAGTGACTACTTTATAAAACATGAAATGGTAGGTGACTTAATATGTATTTATTTGTAAGGTAAATGACCACATACAACAACTACAACATTACGTTCGTAGTGATTTTTCATACCACGTGTAATACCGCACACCGCTTACTTTAATTAATTTGAAAACCTAATAATAAAAATATTATAAATATTTTAAAAAGGCGTTATAATATATGAATAAATAATATATTTTAATCTGAATTATAATTAAGAACATAACGCAAAGAATTGGTGAGTGAGTATAAGAAAGAATCTGCATATCACGTTGATGTTTTTGCTAGAATGACATCTATTAAGTAATTTGCTCATTAATTCAAATAAATTGTACGTTCTCAGTTGATTTAAATATAAAA
Organism: Himalopsyche tibetana; assembly: GCA_030503985.1. Classification (NCBI taxonomy): domain Eukaryota; kingdom Metazoa; phylum Arthropoda; class Insecta; order Trichoptera; family Rhyacophilidae; genus Himalopsyche; species Himalopsyche tibetana. The sequence continues at coordinate 13,558,133 of JAPJYX010000024.1, forward strand.
AACTAATAATACTATTACGACAAAGTCTGCTGCATAAATTAATGGATTTTTTTCAAATACTACTCAACTGTAATAGGTAGCGTATAAAAAAAATCCGAATGTCGATTTATTAAAAACTAACATCGCTTAATTTCACATTTGGTCTCTCGAATGATTTTTCGTTCAGAATGTCTGATCGATAATTACTTAATTAACGAAAATAAATAAAAACTTGTTTTAATTATATTATAAAAACTGCACATATTTACAAGGAACAGTATTAAACATATCGTTGAACATTGAACCCGCGTCAGGTTTTTTTTTGTGTTAGTAAAATTGTAAATTCACACGACATGTTGGTAATGTGTTTGAAATCGACCCCCGGTCAAGCGGCGCCGCGTCCTTGACCGAGAACCGGCGCGGTGACGTCACGGCTCACTGCTCGCGATCACGCCGGGCAATACGCTGTTATCGGAATTCAGTTAAAACATACACAACAATCTAACGAAACACACAATCACTAGCCGGCTCAGATTGATCGATTCGAGGGTAAGGTTAGTTGCCGATCGATTGTTTGTTTTGTTTTCACAGGAATTCTGAAATGAACTATTCGAAAAACCAAACAATTATAACGAAAGCACGAATTTTCTTGCGGACGAGGGAATTAGTGATGGAAGTTTGTGTACATACTTACATAGAAAGGCTAGAGCAGCGATTCTCAACCTGCGGCTCACGTGCCGCATGCGGTCCTTTAAGATTTTATGTGAGGCCCAAAACAAACATAGTCACCAGATACCTTCTCAAACGTCTGGTAATGTTTGCATGCAAACATTTACGTAGACGAATGAGTATTTTGGATACATTTTTATTTTTGTTTATTTACATTTATGTTATGTTAATATAGTATGTATAAGTATGTGGAATATTTACGAATTACTACTAATATGCTTCGGTAAACGTAATGTATCCAAAAAGGTTAGGTTACAATGAAAATTCAAACAATTTATGGATATGCCTCCAAACAGAAAACTGCGGTTTTTTTATTCAACCCCCCTCTCCTCTCTAGTTTTAGTTACATACGGCCCGTAAAGATGTCGCTTAGCTAACATACATAGCCCTTTCGACACACCTCACCTTCCAACTGTTTTTACTCTATAACTTCTGTTTGATTCTCTTTTGTGAGTAAATTGGAAGATAAAAAAAATGTACTCTACATTTTTTAAACCATAGTTGATCAAAAAAACAAAACGAAAACATAAGAGTTCACTCCGTGTACACGTGAATTAATTTAAAGCTCTGTAAAAATCTGAATTCACGATTTCAGACTAAAATGTTGCTATTTCTACTATTTGCACAGTCATAGTTTGTAGTAAAACTCATAATCTGGTCACATCTGCCGCAATCGTAATAAAAACAAAATAACGTACGGATGAAATTAATGTGTGAACCAGTCGGTTGGCTGGCAACGAGCCTGGCTGCGTGAGCTTATGGGATCGATAGCGGCGGAGTCACCATAACATTATGTGTGATTCACGCAAAAATAATACTGAAGCTGCTTCCGACGCGCGACGGCAAGTGGACCACGGCGCGTTGGCCCGCGCTATCATTTATCATCGAGGCACCTCGTCATCGTTGTTCGACTCGTCACACAGACTTCTCGCTGGAAAATAGTATTGTTATTTGTTGACTCAATCAAAGCCTACTTTTTATACGTCTCGATGGATATTTTGAGAAAAATTCCACTAGCAGACCAAACCAGAAAATCAAATAAAAACCACCATATTCCTGGATGTGTGCATGATGACTGTTACCAATGCAACAAACTGTTACAGGCATTATGATACAGATATCAGATTCGTATTTTTCCAAAAGCTATTTTTTACTCAGATGAGTAATATGACTAATCAGATGATATAGAAATCGAGGATTGAACAAAGTGAAATATGCATGTAAATTTATTTAAAGTGTGCATACAAGGTATACATTAAATTACGTATATGTTCCTGATTTAGCTTGCATCTAATATGCAAACAAAAAATACTTTTGTTCGCCTTATTTGAATAAAGTTCGTATATTCATTGAGGAACACTATCATGTGACAGACATATATCCTTCATAATTTTGTAAACTAATTATTTTTTGCTAGGCACTACTCACAAAAATATTATATGAATAACATAATTCACAAAGTCCGTGCCAAAAAGATTCGTACTGATTTACAAAACTGATTCCAAACTTGCTCAAAAAGTTAATTTTAGGCACAAAGTTATTATACGTAAGAGGGAACATTAATGATAACTCGTATGTGAGCTCTCCATCTATCATATTTGAAGAAGAAAAATAAATATTTGATATAACAGCATGTTTCTGTCATATCAAATACTTATTATATTGAATTTATAATCATTCCTAGACCGGAAACCTAATTCAGAGAAGGAAATATTTAATAATTCAATTTATTACCTGAAAAGATCAATAACTATTTATGATTAAAATTCAACGAACTGTTTTCTATAAACCATCGTGTACGATTCTTGTAAAATTACTAAACTGCATTCGTGCAACATGTTGGATTAATTTTCAATTTATCCATTCTGTAAAAGGCAAAATCAGTTTACAAGTTGACTGAAAGTTGTGGACATGTCATAATAGTTTTTGAGAAAACAACTTACGCATTAAATATAAATTTCAGCACAATTTAACAAATGAATTTCTGGCAGAGGCTTTTTATTGTTGAATATAAAATGTTACGACATCAAAATAAATCATCGACAGCTGATCTAACTTAGATGATAGGAATATGTTTTTCCCAAAACTCGGCTATTATTTAAATCGTTGTTTTAATAGTGATTAGCATTGTTTGTATACTTTGAATCCAATCATTCACATTGTGATTCATATTTATAAAGAAACAATTAAATATTAAAATTTATCATAAATCAATATGTGTTAGAACAGTGCTATTTTCTTTGTATACGTGAGAGTTTTTATTCGTTCATTTTACAATAGATATATGAATTAACATCTAAAAATGTCTCCCTCGTTCACCTTACTTCAATATTGTTTCACCGTGTAAAATACGGTGTACCGACAAACGGTCTAATGACAAAATGCCTACAAGACAAAATGTTTACTATAAAAAAATCTGATACATGTTTATTCGCATGAGTATTTTTTGTATTGCCAACGGTCGATATGTTATGATGGGTCGATCAGGTATTAGAATATTCAATGTATCAGATTTTTTTTAAATAAACATTTTGTATTGAGACCATTTGTTGTGGATCCGTGAAATACACCGTGTCTGTTACCGTAAAAATATACGTCGACGAAGTTTATTATTGAAGCTTTATTTTTACTGCAAGTCCTCTTCTAGTGCGATGAATACGGGCTCGTAATGGATTATAATGTCAACAGTTTTTTTTACAAGAACTGGTTTTTAACAGTCGCATAATATTTTTTCGAAGAGTGTATGGGCAGAACCTGGGTTTTATATCAAAGAAAAAACAAGGGATCAATCAATCGCTTTCTACAACCTTTTAAGGAGTGTATTTAAAATAAGTAGAAAGAAATGGATTCAGACCATGGCCATGCATTTCACCAAAAATTAAAATATTTTATCGATTAAAAAAAATATGAATAGAATGTGTCCACCCGCGAATTAGAATTCGTAAAGTTGTTGATAAACCCCCGATGGCAATCACCTCTCGGCTTCAGGATATGTATAAAAAAACAGTTGCTGTCGAAGTTGATTACAGTAAAATAGTATTCTATATTGCAAGGTACGCATTAGAGAACCGAAGGAAAGTTTTCATCAACGATAAACTTTTGGTTTTGAAGCCAATATGACGATCAAAATTTACAATGTGACCATAGTCTAAGAAAGTAATATTTCGGAAGTGAAGTAACGTGATAAAAGCTACTATTGTATATTGGCGTTGGCACAAGTATGATCAATTTCTTCTTAGTCATTGTCTTAATTTTGAAATGCATTCCGGTCGGCGTATAGTCTTTGCAATCTTGATTATTCATTGAATTCCTATTTGCGAAAAACAAAATACCTATCGGCTAATGCAATTCTATCAGTAATAGACAATTAATGGACACTACTGCCTACACTGCCTACTGAATAAATACCGTTTGGTCAAAACATTCAGCTACGTCTACGCTAACGGTTTGATGTATTCTAATATTAGTGCAGCTGAAGAGCTTAAGCAAAAAAAATAATCAAACCATTCCATGTTATTAAGAGTTTAAAACTGATAATACTGTAATATGTTTATATGAAGATAATAAATCACAATGTGTTTTTAAATCCAAAATTAAATCGCCAAGTAAACATATGTATGTAACGATAAAGTTTGACAAAAATCAACCGACAGACTAACAAATTACTTCCAAAGTCCTAAGAAGACCGTAAACTGTTTTCTATTTTTCCGATGTATACTATGATTTAAATTTATTCCTGCTGCGGTAAGGGAGATTTATCATAAAAACTCTGCATTTTATCATGCTCAAAAGCTCGTACTGTTACTCGTGCTCGTCATTGCAAACATTGATGTAACGAAGAGATGTTGAATATTTTTTCAAAATTTGTTTTGTTTTTTACCATCATTATTAAATATACAGAAAACGCAATTATATATATTTTTAGTTACAGTTTATAGAGGGATTAGTATGACTATGAATATTTTGAATTGATATGTGATTGTAAGCGTTAAAATAAAATTTATCGAATGGCAAAGCAAAATTAAAAAATATTTTTTAATTTTGTCGAAAATACATACTACTCATTTTGTACACAATTTTGAAATAAATTGGTTAAAAAATATATAAATATTTGATTTTTACACGAATTAATTGTTGTTATTTTAACGGAATTTTCAAAGTTAATTTAAGATTCTTAATGAATTTAAGCATATTAAGCGTGCTATAATATTTCAGTGACAAACGCATTTTTTTTCCAGACGGTCAAAAACTTGCTCGGTTATTATCAAGTAACTACAAACAGTCACTGAATAAGCATGTTTTAATCATTTTAATTTGTATTTTTAATATGTCGTTAATAACTAAAATTTTGTTTGTGCCAACATTTTGTTTTTCTTATATATATAATATGTATGAATTTTTTGCACGATCTTCTGCACGAACACCATACGGTCCATTTTTTTTTATTTAACACTCCCCAAATTAACAAAAAGTTATAGTGCACATCTTCAATTTTGCTATGTAGTAGATTTATTTTCGTTGCTTTTTTTGAAACGTCTCTACCCTGTAAACCTGTTTTATTTATTTAAAATTATTCGGTACCAATTCGTACCTTTTGTTTTAAGCTATGGTAAGTCGAAAAATGGCATTATGTGACAATTAGATTTAAAGATTCATACAGTTTTAACCAAACGTGATTGTTTTTTGAAATGCGTGACTTTCATTGCTTTTCATGGTACTTTATTACTTTCTATTTGATTTAATATGTAGTCTTATTTTTCCCAGAAAAGTTATGAGAGTAATAATGCACTTAAACATTCCTTTTTCAGGTAATTTCAGTATAGATAGAAAACTACCAATTGTATTAGAATCTCTTTTAGCAGCCACTAATTCATTAAGACATCTACGGGAAAGAGAAGAAGGTATCTGACAATATAAATATATATTTTTTTAAATCATTCTGCAATGGTAACTAAAGATATATTGTTTGACTTGTAGCAGTCTTAATTCAAAATAGGAGTGTAAATTATTTTAGAATACACTTTAAAATAACAATAGAAAAATATGTTAAACCACAGAACAAAATAATATGAAATTAGTGGTTTAATAAAAACAGCATACATAAGTGTTCATTAAAAGGATCCCGATGACTAGATAATACATATATATAGTATATATATTATTATAGACATGATTTTTTTGCAAATCATGCTGCGGTAAATTCTGTTACGGCAGTAAACGTAATACACAAGTTCAAAGTGCAGAGTAAAGGGGAAGTCGATTGCAGTTCCTTATAGAAACCACACAAAATGAATGAATTGACATTCTCAGAAACTGCAATCTTATTCATGGAAAGTGAATCGATTACAAATCCATCAAACAATTCTGAGCCAAGAAAATATTCCTTGCAATCGAAAAAAAATCAAATGTCACGAGTCGTGGAACTGCTAAAAAACCCGCAAAGCCATGATTCCATATCGTTAACCAACACATTCCCGCAAATGCTCCGCGAGTGGAAAATAAGTCGTGGAAGATTTCTCGCTAGTCCACAAGAGGTGTTACTACGATCGCAAGTAGTACTACCATTTGATGACGCAAATTCATTCATGATTGTGATTTGGCACAGTGCCGCGCGCGTGGGAGGGTCAAACATATAAACGAGCAAATTATTAATTCGACAAGACATCGAGACCGTCTGAAGCATTATGTTTTATTGAAATCTTTTTATAGCATTGCATGAAGAGATCATAAAAAAAAAAATTAAATTTATCATATGCGTTATTATAATCATCGTTTATCATAATCAGTTAACAACGTACTTTAATCCGTATTTTTTTTTTAATAATTTAAACTTATTTATCCTATAATCTGTTTTATTGTGCGTCTGCAAATTGGGCTAAGAAAATTGTATAGATTTTATGTGTTGTACATATTTATGCTATTTTTACGTCCAGTCCCAGACAGTGTATGTGTGCGTACTCTATTACAGATAGACAGATAAATCAATACAAATATATTTATATTATTTTTACGAGGGCGGTCGCACAATACCGTGCCATCCTTAAGGTAGATTTTTTGAGCTTTCGTTGATTTTTTGTTCGAATGTTTTAACATACATAACGTTGCTTTATTCCCCTTCAATAAATAAAAATGCCGTTGATTAAAATTTATTGTGTGTTATATGATGTTATGACAGTTCGTAAAGTTGCTATTCCGGTGGAGTTATGTCCGTCTGTTTTTACATATTACGAAATATGTGATTAATTGTATTATCTAACTAGGTACGTGCACGTTACTGCATAGTTTCTTACTATCGAGCGTCGAGTAGGAAACCCGCCGAGGCAAGGTTGCGCGCGGTCGTGCAATCTGACACACTTTCAATGCCGATTTAGCGCGGCGGAGTCATCGCGAGCGCTGGCGCCCGAGGCGTCGAAAATCAGTTCACTTTTTTGCATGAGCAGATCCGGAAAATAGACATAATGCCGTGCGTGTATTACCTCACGCAATTCCACCGCAATAATTTGATATACAATGATGCCAAAACCCTCTCAAAATCTGCCCACGTGGTCACATGCCAAACCGTGGAAGATTCGCCGAAATTCTTTCGCACAAATATAATGAATTATGTGTGTTGAAAAGCGTTAGAAAATTCTGTAAAATGAGGCTATGTGTATAAATATTTAGACAGAAATTTAGACAGTAAATTCTCACACAACTATTTGGTAATATTAAAAATAAACTAGATTGCTCAGATAGAAGTCGACGAATGTATCAATAAGGGATACTTTCATGTCAAATTAGTGCTCGAAAGCTAAATGCTAATGCCATGAAAACTTTTCCTCTGACTTGCCGCCACCATAATTTATTTTCATGTTCTTCGACATTTGCCGTCTTTAATGTGGATAAAATAGAATACTAGCTGGCTAGCAACTACGTGGCTCTCAACTCTACAACGCTTTGGTTCGAAACAGACAGAGCGTGGGTCGATTGTTTGGGCCTCAAGATGTTCGAAATATACCCTTATGGTGGAGAAGATTCAGAAAACAAATTTGAGACTTCTATATATGAGGGTGTATGGATATTACCCATGGCTGTACCCAACTAACTTTCTCTTAGGCATGCTAAGCTTTAATAGTTTGAACATTCGAAGAGAAATGTACCTAGCCATATATTTTTTTCGACTTATACGAGGCAAAAATGAGAATTCCGCCATTCTCGAAAATGTGAAACTAAATCTTCCTGATTATTTTTTGAGAAATCGTGGACATGATTTTTTTCTCTCCTAAAGTGTAGGACCAGCATGCCAACGGAGATAGAACTTTAACGGTGTTTAACAATATTACTTCGTATGTCGACATATTCCACGTGAACGTGGGTGAGTTCCGGACGAATACTATTTTTTATGCATTTAAATAGAGTTCATCGGAGCTTACTCAGTTGACTTCCCTGTCAATTTTTTTTTCTACTATAAATATTAAATTGTTTTATGTTTTTTTTTCTTTATTGTACAAGTCTAAAATTTATAATTTGTCAATCTTATGCAATGCTAATAAAATAAATATATTATATAAATAAATCAGGTAAGATATTCTCTATGTTTGGTCATCAAACAAATTATCAACTAATTATTTGTCTAAAATCACTCCTGAAATATTTCTAATGTATTTATAAATCTTCTCTCTACCATATTTGTATGTATGTATGTTTCAAAACTAGTTTGAAAACGTAAAATATCTAAGAAGGGACCAAGTGTATTTTGGTACTACAGTTTTTATGTACAAATCTTCATATCTTAAAAATCTGTATAGCTACCACAATAAAAGAAATTTTCATAGAACTTTCTAGAGAATATTTCCAAAACAATATTGCGCAAGCGTAGATCAGTGTCTGCACTCATCCGCAATGAGAACAGTGTATGGTTAATATTTGAGTTACGCCATTTCGAAGATACTTCGGTTGACATTTTATATGGCGCCTGCCTCCAAAGAATATCCGCGATGACGTCAATACCACATTTTTAAGATGCCTTTTTATTAAGAATATGAAAAATGCATAGTCATTCACCGTTTCCTAAAATACACTTCTCCTACGCGAGTGAGTAAGAGGATCTGTGGTCCAGCAATTTTTTTTTTGTTCATCCATTCATAAACCATACATTGGAATTCTTAAGAAATTCGTTGACAAAAAAATAATAACTATTCAATCGCGATGATCGTAATAAAAATTTATCTCAATTTTATAACAAATAATTCATTTTCTACTTCGAACTATATAATATCCGTTTTTCAGAAACTTGTGCCTAAAACAAATGATATATAATAGCAATCAATATCTATAGAAAATTTTGATCTATTCTAAGTAGAATGAGTCCTCTGTAAATCATCACCAGCCATTGATTTTTGAGTAATTATTTTATCAAATATTGTCCAATACTGTTTTCACTGGACAATAGTAAATTTTCTTGAGATAAATATTGATTGCCCATAAGCGAAGACGTGCTAAATGATTGTCAAATATAATTATTTTCCTGTTTTATCTAACACTGAATCTGCAGTTCAATTACATTCCGTGGGCAAAAATATATGTTATAAATATCATATTCTTGCATTATCCTCAAATGACGACTTGTGTAAATATTAACTGTTTTGTTTAAATTATCACGAAATTCAGTCCACTCTGCCAGTTTATTTATTACCTTAAAAGTCAAGAACGGTACAATTCAATTTAAGCCCACATTTTCCTGTGTGATGGATTCTTCTCTTCAGAGAAAGTTTTAACTGCATTATCGGCCATATCATTTATTTTTTTGAACGTACGTACCATTTTTCACAACATAGTGTTATACATATAATAGTTTATTCATTTTATATTAAATTAAATTTAAAACACTCTTTTTTATTTCTACCTTTTTTTAAGCACAACATTGCATGGTTAAAAGATTGGTCCCGTGCAGCTCTGTATCGGGCCAAGAATACGATTAGTAAATTCGTTTATTTTCTTGATCGTGCTGCGTTATAGAAGACGGTCGTGAAACAGCGGCTGCATACACATAACGGGTGGAAGTGGAATAATCATCAACCAACTTGTATTTAATTTAACAGTTGACCTTTGTAAGAAAATGAAAATAGTTAGATTCAAGGTACACTATTTTCACAAAACAATGTTTGGTGATAATTAATGAAAATATGTTTTTGAATCATAATTTTACTAAAGAGAAATTATTTTTTAATATGTCAGGAAATGTACTTCATTTGCAGACGGACACTTATATTATATATGACGTAGGTGTTCATCGAAGCCACAAATTAATGACCATTAACATTTTTGTATCTGAAACTTCAATTGAACGTCCAGAAAGTGTCGTCAGCGTCTAGATAAAATTTTATTGGGATAAACACGTGAGACATCGTCTGTTAACATTTCACTGTTTAACGAACGGATGTTCGTCCAATTGACATTGTCACCTTACAACAAATGGGAATAAACCGGTGATTACTGAACAATTCGACCGTAGTCAGGAACTCGATCAGTGTTCGAGAGGTTTCTATGATACTTGTTGAAGGAACTTACAGAACAAATTAAGATTGTTCATCTAAAATACTGACTAAGAGGGCAAAATAATTAACACCAGCCAACAATATTTTTCGTTCCATCGAAACTATAAAACCAACAGAATCCATTTACTTCAAATACAATTACATATATCATCAATCGACGAAAACCATAATCCCTTTTTTCACACAAATCAAACTATTTATAATTTAATATCCCATATTATTCATCAGTGAATATGTGATGCTCTATTCTAAATCTAAATTTTAGAATATTAAAAATGGCCAAAAAAAATTCACTCGCGTTTAAATTTACATTTAAGTGGTTTGATGAACTTGTTTCTGAATTTATGAAATATATTGATTTTCATATTATTTAATCCACATCATTCCATTAGCCACTAAATCAATAATTAATTGTGATATATTATCAAACTGTTTCATGTAATGTTTCTACGACTACCCAGTGTAACAGTAGATATTCGAGAGAAATGTGCCTGATATGGCTTCAAGAAATAATGAAGTATCACTGGTATCGTGAAATAATTTGACCAGTTGTTTAAAACTGTTTTGAGTATGCACTAAATTGAATATCGTATTCTAGAGTAGGATATCTTCATAAAACGCCGAGCCATCTGTATGCCCAATTTTACATAGCTGGGCACGTACCATTCGCTTTAGTAAAATTCATGCTTTATCAATAATGAAACCATTTCTTGCAGCCACTTTAGCTATATACTAGTCACGCGGATATCAATTAGATACAAAAAAATGCTGTATCGCGTTCGAGCATTTGTGTCACCCTTTTTACTAAATGAAGTTGGGCTGAGTTGGTTTCTCTCTTAAAAATTTCGTGAACAAAGTAACGTAATAGTTGTGCGGGTCACTTTATCATAAGTATTAAATGGAATAGGTAAAATTGAAAAATATTTAAATATGCACAATGTTAAAAATACATCACAATTGAAGATTTGACGAACAGACGAACGTAATGAAAGCTTAAATAAATATAATCATTAAAAAGCAAAACTATTTCATCAGATGTTTTCATTAACCTCGCTGGATCAAATACACGAATCAAAACAAAGATCAAGTGACTCAAACACTCAATTTTTCAACGTAAATCCACTTGAATAAACCAAACACTGGCCTGAACGTTCTGAACTTTGATACAGAGAAAACTATTATCAAACAAAAAAGACCACGCACGCCCAAAAACAACTATTTGCTGACGACAGCTAATTAGATATTTTTTTAAAATTATAAGTCGATATTAAATTTGATACGAACGTCATCAACGCATGCTACTATAGTCCAGTAGAAGAGTGCATATATTTCAAATCTGGCGGTATTGGGTTCACAGTCCCAAAAGGACCATTAACACGTACCGATTAAAAATAACATACGCAATTCTTTATCTAATTATGCTTGTGACTTGAGATGTGTTCAATGTTGAATCTTTTTTTTTTTTACCATGTCCGCTCCCTATTTTTAGCATATGGACTCCTAATGGAATTTATCTCAACAGAATTTTTTCTACGAGAACTGCTTGTTACTCAGTTGCTCAACCACTCTTTTTTCAAAGAGAGAAGGAATAGAAGGAAAGGGCTAGGACAAGACTAGTGGTTAGCTAATCGCTCTCGATACGCCCTGTTCATAGGATAAGATGGGTGGGAGGGGGGAATTCAAGACATCACATACATCCATGCCTTTGAACAGAAATTCATAAATCGATTGAAAAATCAATTTATCTGAATCTTTTTACTTCTCCTAATTAAGTTTACTTTACAAAAGAAGCTTTCTAACATATAAACGATGAAATAATCGATTTAAAAGAATTTATACTAAATTCAATATTATGTATAATAATACTATGGTTGCCCATATTTTATAAGAAGAACCAGTGCTTTAAAAAAAAAACGTAACCCAACTCACTTATTGTCCAGCTTTTACGTAACTTTTTTCTCTACTATATGTCCGTTTCCAATGTAGAGCATATGGGCTCCCAATGGAGGTATCTCAACAGAAGTATTTTTAATAGAACTGCTTGTAGCTCGTTTGCTTATCCTCTCTTGTTTTTGAAGAGAATGAGAATAGAAGGATATGATTAATACAGGACCTGTAGCAAGCCAATCGATCTCGCTTGCAGCTTTGTTTTAGAATTGAAAGGGCGAGCACTTTTTTTAGATATCCCATACCTTCGAACAGAAATCAACCAATGAAAATTATGTCCGTTCTGGGACTCGAATCTGTGAGATCTTTTTCGGAAGGCGTGTATTCTCGAAAGTATTATGGGTACACGGCACATTAAATTAAAAAAGGAACTAAGATAGGGACAAACAACCAATGCTTTCCAATAAAAAAATCAAAAATTTTCAAGGCAAAATGAAAATATAGTTAAAAGATTTAAAACAATAAAAATAATGCCAAGTAAAAAAGTTGCCAGAACGCCGTTACATGGGGAACGAGCACTGAATAAAGAACTAGTACTGAACTATTTTTGAACAATAAAACGAGCGAAACATCATTTAAAAATATCATGAATCATGATGACAAATGACCGTCTGCAAAAAGGAAACTAAAAAAATAGTTTACCAAATCGTGTCATAATGTATGTGAATGTATAAAAAATATATATAAAACGTCCTTGCAAGGTTACTGGCGTCTCGTTGCGTAAAATTTCACAAATAAAATGTTAACACCGCTCGGAGGTGAAGACGTGCCTACAAAATTAAATTAATATTCGATCAAAGTTCACAATTCTATGCCCATTAGTCACAACTTTACCTGCTGTACAAATGGTATGACTTCGAGGATCGGTTAACACATTGTAAATCTGCAATTATACATGCGAGGGAATTGAACGGTTGAGTATTTAAAAAGACTACCAAAGCTTTTATTTCAGTGAATAATTTAAGTTTTTTTTCACCCAATATATTTCTCTTTTTGCAAAACAGATAAAACATAATTTATTTATAGTTTTAAAGTTATAATGTAAAGTGTTATTTAGTAACACTATTAAATTCACTACAAGCTGCCAGGAAGAGTGAGGCAGAAATTTGAAAAAAAAACACTATTTCGTGTTATATTCGTATACACGTGTAGTATTGAAGAAAATTCGTACCCACTACTCTCTATCTGTATTATTGACTGAGTTAAATTACTTTACTAAAAATGAAGACATATCTTTTAAATAAAAGTCAGCACGCATTATGAATGTATATTCCACTGCTTCCGCAAATTTCTACTCGCAAAAAATCATTTCAACTAAAGTATTTCTGCATGATTGTAATCTTCAGTTTAATAAAATACATTTCATTCATAGCTGAAAAGACGATGTTGTCGCCAATATCATTCACTCAACAATATTTTTTCCATTGGGGTCAGATACCCCAAAAAGTTTGAATATGTTTTTTTGTACAAAGAAAATTAGCGTGTATCGTCAAAATTTAGATTGCACCATTATACCTGTTTTTATTACAGCGTGTTCCGGTGAAGTCTGATCATGTTTTCGCGAGTTTTTTTTATTCAGCAAAATTTTATTGCAGTTTATTAGAGATCAATGTAGCGAAATAACAATAACAATAATGTTTGTTATTTTATTTCAAACTATTTCAATCAAACTACAAACGTCATTTCTTGAATGAGCCACAACAATAATACGAAGTATCACCACATATTTATTTGACGTGGAATCTCTCAAAAGTTCTACAGCGAGGTCGGAAATTATTATAACCCGAAGATCTCTTACCATCATTATAAAAGCGAGACAATGACAAAGAGTTTGTTCATACCGACATCAGTTCTGTTCGGAGATCCCATGTAGATTAAAAAATCAAAGAAATATAAAAAAAAAATACGACCCGAGTTCTCTCAACTCTCGCAACTCTGCAGCGTTCGCGCCCTTGTCTCGGCAACGAGGAAAACTAAACTGAACAATAACATCAAAGATAAGGTTGACTGGAAAAGTCAATAATTAAGATTTTTGATTTTGTACTACCCTACATACGTCAGCGAATTGTTTCCCTTCTAGATACAACTGTTGATTTTGAGGTATTTATTGTAAATCGTTGAAAGTTTTGAAACATTTTAATAAATTTAATTATAAAATTTATCATAAAGATCAATTCAGCATAATTTAAAACTATCCTTTTTGACGACGGATTCTAAAAATATCTGCTTAATACAAATACCTGAGGTATGTCATATAAATGTTTTGTATAACTTTCAGTACATTGTGCCTAATTTATTAAAAATTCTCCACGTTTCAACGATCCATTTATTATTAAATCGATGATACACTTCCAAACTATTTCATTTTCACCTGTGAATGCGTATGTTGCTTTGAAAAAAATGGGAAAACTTTATAACAGTGCTAAAAAACAATCACCATACCTTAAATAAAATTCTTTAATTTTTGCCTATATTAAATTTTATAAATTTAAGATACAATAGAAGCGATCTTGCTTATATGTTTTATTGAACAAAATCTAATTCATCGATAATGATCTTTATTGTGCTGCTTATAATTAATATCAAATGAATTGTTTTTTTATAGCGAAAGCAAAATAACTGAAAAATTAAACATCGTAAAAAAAGTCGAATTAAGACTGTATAAAATATAGAGTCCTTGACGAGAATGTGCTATGGTTCTCAACAGCTTAAGATTTGTGGCTATATATTTCGGATTTACTTTATTTCACACGTTCATGACATAATAATATTTTAAATAAAGTTTCCATCCAATTAGCAAAAAAATCACATCACATAATCGATGATATCACTTTTTTAATAGCGTACAATAAAAAGGCTATCAGTTTCTATATTAGTCAAAAAATCACACTTCGGCCTGTAGTCCACCATAAACTATGAATAATTATTTATTTTATATTCATAAATATTTTTAAAGTATCGATGACATGAGAATTTGGTTTTAATGATTTTTTTATGAAAAAAATATTGGATGCAAAATTAAAACAATCATCTGTATTATAAATCAATCAATTACATAATTTAATTTAGTAATGTCGAAAAATGTTTTTTGTCCAAAAAATACAATTTAAAAATAGACTCAGACAACCATTCACCCAGACCTTAAATTTAACATCAACGTCAGAGTAAAAATCTTAGAAATACGGTAGAAAATGACAAATTATTTAGTTATAATATTTTTTAAACTGATTAATGTACTTAATACTTTGTTATTTTCTACCTCATTACAATAGGGTTCTGCCAATTCAATCAATAAAAATCTTAGACCAGATAAAAGTTTGTGTGGTGGATGATTTTGTGCGTAATTGATTGTTCTCAAATTCCACAAGGGACTTTTATTATTTCAAAGTCAGTGATATTTTCAATGCCATTTAAATTACTTAGAAACATTCCACCGTTTAATATATTTTGAATGAAATACGCATTTAAATAAACTTAATTGTAGCCAGGAATATCTTGGTGGTTTTTCATCGTATTGCTTTCGGTAGGCGAAACAATGACATATAAATATCTGACAAAAAGCACGTGACGTGGGTCTATAAACTTATCTAATGTTTTAAGAAATGTAGTGTTAATTCCTATCTACCCGTAGGAGGAAATTATGGATTTAAATACAGAAGCGAAAACATGTTACAGTGTCAGTGTCACACCTATAATATATGTATGATCAGCACGTATCCATTACATATTACGTATATGTTAACAAAAATACCCTAAATAATTTACAGTACACATAATCACTTCCAACCTGTCAATTCGCTATGGAACAGCATAACATATATTTAAAAACAAAGCATAACTTTTTGAAACCAATTCCGTATAAAGTATTGAAATCATGACTGGCTTTGCTTATCACGACCATTATCAACTGACCATGATGAGTAAAACTGGATCTGATCGTTGTTAAAATATACGGAATTAGAAAAAGAAAGTCGTGTCTTGTTTATGATAAAAATCAAAGATCATCATTATAGTCAAGAAAAATTACAGAGAAGTGTTGTTTCTAAAAGTATACTGTGACGTTCTTTTGCGTAAAAGCTTAACTTTTGTCATACGCAATATTCTACTGATATTCCGGAAACATTATGACTTGCCACTGCATTGATGGAAGCTGGGAGTGATAATAGCACAGGTTTGTTTTGACTTCATGATACCGAATAGCTGTCTTGTATCAATCTTCTTTTGAATGAACAAATTTAAAAAGTTTGGGTTTCTTGAAAAAATTCACGAGTTTAAGTTGTAATTAATATCCAATGTAATTAATGTCCGATCCACATGTCTTTCATTAAGCCAACAGTCAAAATATTATTATATCAAAAATTATAGTTGCACAGATTAATACCATTTGTCACAGCAGTTCTACAAAAAAATTTAAATAGTTATACTAACGGTCCAACGATGTTATAAAATCATCTAATTTTCTCTTGGAAACAATTACTTCAAATTATTAAGTGTTATCAATACTATAATGAATAGATTACGTTGGAACACACAAACGTAAAAAAAAATTCTAAGGACATTGAGTACATGTTTAATAAAAAAAATAATATCGCGAAATTTTCTTGTATGCATGCGCTTGAAGCAGAGGTGATGATATTCATGAAAGTGTCATTTTAATGGTGAAGTGATAACAACACTTTTCATTTCATAAATCACTCATTCGTTACGCATGTGAATTTACTTATGAAGTAATTGATTATTCGACGACGTGGCGTTTGAAGGAAAATTCAAGATATCTTTTATTTATTTGCAAGTATTTTATCTTTTTGAAGAACAGGGAGCCATATTCGTAGGTATTTTTTTTATATGGGGCAAAATATTTTTGGCGACACTGCTGATAATGGCTAGACTGGTGTTACTGGACTATGATTTTGATAAGTTGCTGGGGCATAATGTAGTTCCTGTATCCGGCGCGCAGGCCTATCTCTAAATACCTATGCAAGGTTGCATACCTGTACGTCTGCTAATAACTTGATTCACCGCTCTGTCATGCAAGATTTTAAATTCCGCTTTTGACGGAATGATTCACTCTCATATGAATGGAGTGCGCAGCGCATACACTCAATTGAACTAACATTGGCAGTCGATCGGCCTGTATGTCATCGACGAAACTCTCCAAATGTTCACACACTAAATAAACACTTTTTTAAAGTGTGATATGTCATTTAAAATCATTTAGTATTCGGTAGTTGTTTGCCTGGCTATAGTATAAATCAACAAGCTGCGAATATAGCCATAACTCTATTGAATTGATCACTTTCAGCGAACACAAAAACTTTTCTTAAATGTTCATTTGATTTTAGATGACAATTTCTCCTTCTATGGTAGAAACCGCCAAAACAAACAACAAATAGTTTATTTACTAGAAGAAGCACGATTATACTAGCAAACATAAATTTATTTACAATATTTCCCGTACGTGTCTCTATCTATTCACTATATATAAAAGAGATTTTTACATAGAACGATCGAACAAAATTCACTG
Source organism: Himalopsyche tibetana (assembly GCA_030503985.1). Taxonomy (NCBI): domain Eukaryota; kingdom Metazoa; phylum Arthropoda; class Insecta; order Trichoptera; family Rhyacophilidae; genus Himalopsyche; species Himalopsyche tibetana. Next base: position 13,575,848 of record JAPJYX010000024.1, read on the forward strand.
GAGAGGTAACTAGATAGAAAATTTGAATGAAATTCGCTGTCAGCAAATCGTTTATTATTAATATAATAAAAAAAATATATATTATATAAATTAATTATTATTAATCAATATAATGTATTAATATATTTAAAAAAATGTTTAACATTAGAGCCTTCCATGAAATAAATCTTATTTGTAATATTATATTATATATAAAAATATTTTTTCTAAATATCATTATATGTTTGAAATATTATTAACTATGTAATGGCTGAGGGAACAGTGAGTTACATATTACTATTACTATTGACAACATTGTGTAGTTTTAATATATGAACACAAAAGTTTGTATATTTTTGACAGGCAAGTAAAGTTTACTATTAAGTTTTTTTACTCAGTACACTGTTTTTGACTACGATTAAAGATTTATTTAAAAATCTACGCAATCATTCCACTTTATCATTTTTTTTAGAAACGGCAACATTTAGTGAGCATACGGATCATTTAGAATATAATTTATTTCCTCAAACAGAATTTGATACCGACGGTCAAATATTTTGAATAGTAAATATCGTATCAAATTAAGAATAGTGCAACTTGTTTTATGTAATAGGAAAAGTCTTGCCTACAACGTAGGCATTAAAAGCATCTATAAAATTTTCTTCTCGTGACAAGAAAATCTACAGGTTTTATTTAGCATGTAAAAAAATCTTGTAGGCAAAATGGCATTAATAACAACGATTCGCTGAGCGCAAATATGTACTTGACGAATCGTTTTCAAAATTGTCTACACAGCGATAAAGTTGGTTTGACAGGTAAAAGTGCTGGCAACCTTTAAGGAAAATATTTTATTATCACGTACACATATCCTTACAGGCAATCGTCGCGATTATTAAACGATATAACAGTAATATCAATTGTAACGCGAAAATGATCATTAGAGGGTTCGTTGTGGCTTTTTTATGTTCATTCATTTCTCTTAAACTCCTAATGGTTTGACTTTTCCGTCGTCCCGTCATACAACTGTCATAAAATTTATCAATGTTCGTACGATTAATAATCTTGTAAAAACACCTCCACATATTAATCAACGTAGTATATTAACAATTTAAGAACACAACCCTTCCGGCCTACTTAAACTCTCCCACCACGAACGCCATATTTAATGAGGTAAAAAAATGTCGGTCAGAAAGGGAGAAAAAAGTCACATTCAGACCGGCCATACCCGAAAGGCGACCAATCCCAAAATGAATATCGAACTTTAATCGAATGCGACTGTGCAGACACGCCACGGCCGTCAGTCAAAGGGTGAGCCGACAGCCAAGCAATCTCCGCCAACTGGCTCAGCGACTTACTCCATGTGTACCAAAGATCAAACTCGAAACCCATTACAATAATTCTAATATTAAATTATATATTCATTTGTTCTAGTTTGAACTAATGATCACGATATTCAATTACTATTTTTTAAGTCACGTCTCCTGACTCCTCCCAATGTAAGGTATACGGGGTTCTTTGGGTTTTATCTACAGAAATTGATAAATAGTCGGACATAACTCATTTTTGCGTAATCAACTTACGACTCATATTTATTTATGTATGCTCGTCACTCGATATTTAAGCAAAGAAGGATGAGTGTAGTGGTAGTAAACCAATCGCCAGATAAATCAATATTTTTTTGATCATATAGATGTGGGTATCTTAGAAAACATGTATATGGGCTTAATCTGTACATCGACTGAAAAGATTTCACCACGAATCATTGGTCCAAATTTCTTCACAAATGATGCCAGCCTGAACGTTCCCATGAACATTTTCGTTCTCTATTTGAATGGCATTAATGTGGGAGATATGTGATTTCAACAAAAATACCCAATATGCCACAATCGATGTGTTGGAGGAAACATTCAATGAGCGAATAATTTCACGTAATGGTCCAGTAAATTGGATTCCAATATCGAGTGTTTTAACACCTTTGAGAATATGCTAAGTCACTTGTTTACTCTGATAAACCAAATACAAGACTGTTTGGAAGCCAACATTTGCCACGTTTTTGACGACAAACGGTCCCAGCTGCTTCAAAAAGTGGTCGAAAATCAGAATTGGCAGTACACTTTCAATGTACCGTACGGAAAGTGGTATTTTTTTTAGTTGCGTATGCTAAACAGCAACGAAAAGAACAAAATACAATTATTCCGTAATAAAAATAATTATAAAAAAGAGACTGTATCTGTTTTATTATTCCACGTGTAGCTACAATTATTGACAGCTTAAAAGTTATTTTAATATATTTTTTCGACTGAACTCACATATTGCTCAGGTCTGCAAGCCGCTGGCTGTCAGGCGAATTCATTTTTCAGAGAGACTACGAGAAAGAAGACTAAGAGAAAAATAGATTTGTGAAATTAGAGGAAGATGATTCATTTAACTTTCATTGTTATTATAACTGGGTTGTGTCAAAGCATGTTGGACTTACATGCCTTAAATATTCAAAAATCAAAATATTTGACTATATTTTCAACAATTAGAACTTTTTAAAAAAAGAGCGTTTCCACTCGGAATCGAATTCTATATACCTACATAATCAGTAGGAATATATTTAAGTGATTCATATAAATGCTTTAAGCAAAATTCAATACAGTAATTTTTACTTTTGAAAGCCTAACATTATGGGTAAATAATGACCAGACCTGGAATATGTGGAAATGCCATGGCGTATCGCATCCTCTTTGCGGAGCTTTCGCCATTGCGCATATCCAGTAAACAAGGTAGTTCACGCATCCTCATTTTCACCTGACCAACCTGACCAAAGTTTATCACGCATAGATGAAAGAAACAACAACACTTTTATCGTCTCATTCATTAAGACACACACATACACATATTAAGCACAATGAAAGAGCTAAGTGGATCTCGAGAAGAGATCAAGAAGCGTACGGAAAACATTGATTACTGGATACCGTCCTGCATTTTATTAAATAAAAATATTTTTTTTCATCGTCGTTTCCGTTGAGGTGGCATTTTTGAGCGCTCAATTAGGTCTTCATTGGAATGAGACCAAGAGGACTGGTCGCAGGCTTTCGGCCTGTGTCCATCATGGGTGGGCGGTCGAAAGCTTTTTTTGCGCCACCGACGATTATCGCGCAGACCGTTTGCCGGCCCCGAAAACGCCGCGCACGCGAAAGCTCCCGTGAAGCCTCCGAGTCACTTCCGCGCCATCTTGATCGGCCGTGGAAACATTCAAAATGGATCGCTTTTCTGGCGGTTTGAAGTGACCGAATGAACATTACGAAATAGCTCGAGTCGATTATATGATGGGAACATGTTAAGACATATTACTACCGTTTGAAATCCATGCACGAATTTATTAGAAAATATTCACTCCATTAAAGTTATTAAAAAAGAATCAACTAGATATATTAAAATAAGCATAAATTTTGTTATTTAAATATTCATTAAGAAACATCTTAATAATAAGAAAAAATTGAGCTGGAAAATTTAATCTTTTTCACGAATATTTTTTCCCAGACGGACGTTTACAAGAAAAATATATATTTAGAAAAATAAATAAGTCTTCCAATTAAATAAGTATGTTTTGACAGTCTAATATTTTTATACTTATAAATACTAGAAATAATCTACCACATAAAACATTATGTTGACTCCTGCAAAAATGGTTTGTAGTAAAAACAACTAATATGCTGTAGTATGCTTAAATTCATTAGTAGTATAAAGTTAAATTAATGTTTATCTAACTTTCGTCTTTGAAGATCTTCGGTTATGGTTAAAACCCAAATTTAGCATCTCTTTTCTGATTGACAAATATTAACAATCAAACATCAATTATTTAAATACACGTATCAAATATAGTATATAATTTCATTACTTGAAGACTTTTGAGTACATAATATAAATGAATTTAATTCAAATAAAACCGAACAGTACTCAACAGTCTGTTGCTTGTGTAAATAAGTATTCACTCAAGAATTAACAGGAGAGTATCATAAAACTACACGTTGAATAAAAGATGTGTTATATAAACCAGTTAAAATTCCCTGGATTCGAGTACACACATTGAAAATATTATCCAAGAATATGGTCAACATAATATATGTTTATTGATGAATGAAATAGACGGCAAATTAAATCATATCCTTAATTCACAAAACCGCAAACACAGGTTACGGTTCTCAGACCGCCGTTGTAGGTGAAAATTGCCAGACTTAATACAAGGATAACTTTACCACTTTTTCTGTATTTTGTAAGTTATAGCGTAGTTTTTTTTTGCATTCTGACAAGAATCAATAAATCATTGCTTAACAGCTAAGATTCCCGATGGCGAAGATATGCGAACCGCAATCGTAAAATTGACAATATAAAATACGTCGATTGACATATCAAAGAAAGTTATGCAAGGAATTCACGACCTTATGAGGTCGAGGAAAACGAGTAGACAGAATGGACTAGAATAATGAATTAAACTCACATATATGTTCTGTCGCTAATACAACCACCGTTTGCAATCAATTATCTGATACACTTAAATTGATAAAAATATTTTTTACCATGCTTAAAATATTTTACTATTTATTTCATATCAATAAAAATAATACTGTGCAAAACCGATATTTAATAACGAAAGTATTATTACAGCAATTCTTATTATTTTATGTTTAAGAAACACATATTATAAATGCCCTTTTTATTTCACTGCGCGATTCAGTGTTTTTAATAATCATGGGAAGCAAATATATATACATAGCTGTCGAATTCTCTATATTTCTGTTTATATATATATATATATATATATATATATATCTTTAACTGTTTTGTTAATATTTCAAATATAATCCAGCCACCAGAATTATAATAAAATATCATTCTCAAAATGAAAATTTAAAATAAGTATATATCACGCCAATACACGTTAATACATATCAATACGCCGTAGATCTATGATCTAAAAAACAGGAAGATTTTTAAAAAAATACGAAACCTGACTCTAGTTAAAAAATACTTTAATGGTTCAATTTTACTGTTCAAACTTTTAAGTTAATGAAGAATTCAAAAGGCACAGAATCAATGTCGCATTATGGTTTTTTTTAATGTATATAAAATGTAACTTTTCACTGTCTTATCAATGCGAACAATCATTTTCACACGCAGAATCAATAGATTGATAGCTTGTTATAAAGTTGTATAAGTGTGGTTAATATCTAGACAGATGTCTCACCGCAACTTCCCGCCAATAAAATATACAATTCAAGCTTCCTAGCATTGCGGGTACGCACTATTACTAGCTCTCATCAATTGTAGTGAAAAAATAATATTATTTATATTAAATATATACTTTATCGATAGGTTCACATGCTAAAACGCTGAATACTTTTTACTTATTGATATGTACTTATAGCTTCCTGAATTGAGAAAGGTGAATTATAGAATCCAAAATCTTAAGTGAATAACATTAAAAACTACAAATTACTAAATACTAAATGAGACGATGAAGTAAGGTTGTATTTTCTATGCACTTGTATTATTTGGTATCTAGGTATCGGAATTGGATACCTTAATAAAAACATTAATAAAAGGCTATTTAAACTAATCCAAGTAAAACCAATGTAAGGATATAAAAAAACAATACCGAGCTTTTAATATAAATAGGCCTGCATTAATTTATATTCTTATAAGTTGAAAATGTTCATGATCCGCGAAACCGGTCAAAAAATAAAATTTTAACTAGCACAATAGAATGTCTTATTTTTTGAAAGTATAGTACTATTATATTATATATATATATATAAACGCATTACGTGGTAATTTGGATGGCTGCATAATAAATGTCGAAACATTTAGAATTGTCTCAAACGTAACCAGCATACTGACTATTTGTTTAAATTGTTCTTAGTAGCAAGGCATAGTTTATAAATGCTGCTTTCAAAGAAGTACTTCAACAGGTAACCGAACGTATCATTACTTATTAGTCAAATTTGCGCGGAGGTTTTTGCTGACCTTCGCCACATCCTAGGTGGTGAAAAATTCCCATCGGTCGAGATAAAAAGAAAATCGTATCAAATGTAATCATACTGCGGTCGATTTCGAACGTAATTAGGTTCGAGATCATTTCCGTTAAACATTATCCGACAACACAACGCTAACTTTTGCTGACCTCCTAGAATGTTTCCGCGGCTTAAGAAGTTGATAATTTTTTGTAATGTATAATGTGCATTTAATTCTTTAGAGTATTTTAGAGCCGGCTGCGCGGTCGAGTGTCAACGTCGTTGACTTAGAACACGCAGGTCACGGGTTCGAGTCCCAACACAGACAGTTATTATATATGTATATATGTGATAGTATGGATGTATGTGATGCCTTGAATTCCCTCCTACCCACCCTACCCTAAAACGGATGAGGCGAGAGCGATTAGCTAACCACTAGTTCTGTCCTAGTCCTATCTTTTATCTCTACAAAAATATTTCTCTTTAAAAATAGAGGGTGATAAACTGAGTAATAAACGGTTCTCATACGAAACGTCTGTTGCCATATTATAAACCGCAATTAAGAGACTATATGCTCCACATTGGGAGCAAACACGGCTTAAAATGTTTTACTGAATTAATGAAAAAAATGTTGAAGAAATTCCCCAACCAAATAAAATACGTTGAATCACCATATACAACATATATATTTACAATCAAAACATTTATTATAGATATTAACAAGCAGTTTTCGTAAAAAAACTAACGTAAAAAAACGTAGTAAACTTCATGAAAAATCCATATACTTTACTTTGAGACCGAGCATAGCTTAAAATAATAGATATTATTATTTAGGGTTGTCATTTTACGATCCAAAAATAACAATAAGAATATTTAAATGTCACTTTCAACAAACTAATAAACAACTTAAAAATAACATAATACTTTTGACATAGAAATATTTTATATACAGAATATTTTTTGCCCGTCCGTGTACACAATTTTTACTCCTAATGTGAGCAGAATTTTCTAGTGCGAAAGGATACGTTATTTTTTTTTAAATATACTCCGTTGAATTAAATCGATGCTGACCGAGATTTAAGAAAGTCTTTAACAATCGTTCATTTTATATGATTTGGTAGAAATAGTAGTGGCTAATTTCGCTTGGCAACTAATCGCCACATAAAAAGTCTGAAAATTTTAATAAACATTTCTTTCTATAAGTACTGTTTTGATAACGATGTCTTCAGCTCTCAAAATCTTTATCACTTAAGTCTTACTAAAGCTCTTAGAAAAGTATGTGTTATCTACCATCTATTATTTATTTAATTTCGTTAATGTTATCGTGATAATGTTAGCCTGTTTTGTGTAAGATTTTTTTAAAAATTAACGATTTTACAATACCGTAAAGTCATAAGTGGAAACTCACCGGGATATTCCTTTTGAATTCGAAAATACATTGAAGCAACATTTTCTAAAATGACGGCAGATCTCTTGGCACACTTTTGTAAAATATTATAAAATCCACATATTTTTTTGTAAAAAAACTGTAGTGTAAAAGTTTCAACAAAATTTGAGCCGAGACTGACGTCTATAAAATCACGTTTGACTTTTGTTTTTTTTGCTGAATACATTTAAATTAAGAACGTTTATTAAATATATTTTTTCTCTATCATTTTATGGCTGATGTAAAAGCAATAATAAATTTACACTTGAAATGCATATTATAAAACAATATATAGTAACCGGCATCACTTTTAGCAGGTGAGATATGTATTTTGGAAGATGAAGCAATCCATGTCAGGTTAAGATCACTCACATAGTGCGAAAATATATGTCATTAAAAAAATGTTAGCAATAAAGTCATTTAAACGTCATTAAAACGTATCCACGTCAGTGAAAAAACATTGTATTGAAAGTATACAATTTAATAAATATATTGTCTAGGAGAGCTCTTAACATAAAAAAATGTTAATTAAAATGTCTCGAAAACATGATTCACACAAATAATAAACTAAAACATTAATTAACTTCAACCGAAATCGTTTAACAATAATTATTTTACGTTGCAAGCTGTTAAATTGTATTATTTTCATAGTTCAAAGGAGGACACCAATATTGTTTTCGGCATACCTTCCAATCAAAGCAATATATGAATTTAAAACATATATGAAGCGATCAATATAAGAACATAAGCAATAGAACGTGCCAACTGACTCACTCGCATCCGTTTCCGAATTCCAAACTGCCCGCCATCATTAAGCCAAAAATACACGGAAAGATTTTTAGCGAGATTTGATCTCTCGTGTTGTACGTTGAAAGTTCTTCATGAAATCATACTGAATAGTTAATAAAAATTGATTAAAAATCTCACCATATACATATTCAGACCATGGGGCATGTGTACAATTTTTGTGTAGTCTTCAAGTTATCAACAAGATCATGAGTGACCTATATTGACTGGACAATAAATAAAGTATTGGAGCGTTCGTATTTCGTCTCCGCGTTATGATATAGTATAATATTAAGCTAGATTGTAATGTATTTTTCTTTATATATTTTTCTAAATGGACGAGCAAATACCGTATAAATCGAATTAAAAACGATGTTTTTCTTATACTAAAAAGTAAATTTGTAAGATCTTTTGCGTTTTATTCATGGATTCGTCAAAATATATATACGTAACATAGAATTTATGTAATTACTGTGCTTTATAACACCCCTATTTTATTTATAGCAAAACCAAGTGTGATCGGGTTAAGTTGAAGCCCACGATTACATTATTGTCTTCTTTTGGATTACCATTTTTCTGCTCCCGTTTCTCGGCTATAGAAATAAATAGAAGACCTTAAAAACTAAATATCGACCACCTGGAGACCAATAATCGAATAACTAACTAGATGACTACAATGACTAGAGTAAGTCATTAAAAAAACTGAAATAACAACGGCCATCTTGTATTTGAATACTGCTCTAATAAAACAGCTAGCGCTTTATTACACAATAAAGTTTATATTATTGATTATATAGTGCATCTACTAATTTACATTGTAATTATTCTTTTTTTAATCTGAATTTAAAGAATACATATTTACGAAAAATAGTTTATTAGACTTATTCATTTTGTTTTACTAATAAATGTATGCAGTCTGATTATATAAAAATGTTTTTGTTGAATACTTCAACGGTAAGATTGTAGTGATTAGCTTTTGATATATATATATATTTTTATTTTAATTCATTGATTGTGTTGCTAGTTGTTGCTGTCGCAACTAATTAAAGCCATGAGAATAAAAAAAACTTTTTTTTTTTTAAAGATTTTCTATGTGTGGTTTTTATTATGTCTACTACCACATAACATACAACAAGCACATTATTAATAGGTTGGTAACAAAAAAGCTGCATGCCTTTAGTCATCATTCGCGATGGACCAGCGAATTAGTCACAACATATTGAATTGTTAAAAAAAACTCATAAATCTTCACATTCGACCTATAATCTCGAATTTCACCGGCTCTTTGGTAATTCGTGGGAAGCCGAATATGCGCTGTTTGATTAGGACCGTTCCTGTTTATTGTTCTATAAATATATGGTTGCCGGTATCAAATAGATAAAACCAATTATGAATTGTCTTGTGCCTACGGATATGTATAAGTTATTTTGTCAAAGTTTTGTTCTAATTTTTCCTCTTCTTACTATCGAAACTTGTCAAAAAATCTTACTTAATAACAACGCATATATTTATTTTGTTGATTTGTTTTGTAAATTCTAAGCAGTACAAATGAACAAATAAATTACCAGTAAAATACTTTAGTGGTCAGTATTTGTTTGGTCTGTAGCTTTCTCCAAAACGGATAGAATTCAAATAAATTTTTAGTTAATTCAAAGCAATTTATGAATTTGTATTGCTTACCAAGATACTGACAAAATAAAAGATTCTCTGTTCTAACAATGGCATATTTTATTAGTAGAATAAATTTACTAATGAAATTTTATTCATAATTTATAAAATATATTTCGATAATAATAAATTATGGTGGAAGCATGCATACATTTTCATTCCAAAAATCAATGTTTCTAATCTCAGCTTGGACCCACCCTTTTTTGCACGGCGGATACGTTTTATGCACAACAATCGTGCAAAAAATAATCCGTGTAAAAAATAAATTTTAATAATAATAATACCTCTGAACACGTAAAAAATACTATAATACGATGTGTTTTGATGTAATAAATAACATTAAAATATAGTGCGGTAGAACCTTTTTAAAAGAGTCAAAATGTAATTGTGACATTTTTCGGATCACCTTTTAAAGGAATTTAAGGTTATGGCAGGAACAAGAATGCGAAAGAATTAATTCTTGTCATTAAATTAAATCATCACTTTCGAAGAACATCCCGATTCCCGACCGATGTTTGCGGAGGCCAGCTAACAAGCGTCCTACGCGAAGTAATAATATTGTGTATAAACACCGATCATGAAAACCGCAAACGAACTAAACCGCCTCGGTTTCATTCATCTTTTTTTCTCGCCCCTAATCATTACAATCGCAACCCATTCTTATACTTGTTAGCACAGCGCTCGGACACTGAATCGCTCCCACAGTATCAGCGGGCTCTTAAAATGTGGGAATAGTTCTATAAAAATAAGCTAAATACATTTTTTCGCTATTTGGCAATTAAAAACCAAACATAGTAAAAGCGCACATATTACATATTTCCTCACAATGAAATTGAATGTGTAATGCCCGAGAAACAGTATCACTCCCAAAGACGAGCACTTAATTAACGTTCTTGGGCTTTTGACCTACTCGGTAACGCAGTATAAAAAACATAGATATATATGACACCCTCAAACGTCTCTGACCCCCTACCAAGTCATAAAATAGGACACAGAGAGAGCCCCTAACTATTATTTTTTTCCCATCCTTCTTACCTTAGAAATGAGCCCCTTACCAACAACCGGTTCTCATTACAACACTGGATCGCATTTAAACTTTTCAACTGTACTAGCTGCAAGCCCGTTGAGCTCAACGGGGGGATTTTTTTGCATTTTTAAGTAGTCAGAACATTTACTGGCGTGAAAAATAAATTACTAACCTATTTATTGAATAAGCCAGAAAATCTAAGCGTAATTAATTCTCTAAATGGATTTTTTTAGGAATACACCCAATTTTCTTAAAGAACTAAATTACACCGGGACTGCAAAACAAAATATGCAAATAGCGGATATTATAAAATATATTCATAAAAATCATTATTGAGCTGCTATACCAAATATCAACAGCCCTGCAGTATTCGTATTTAAACATTTTTAGAATAATTGAATCATATTTCCGACGTCATCGAAAAGGTGAAATCGGGGACCGACAGACAGACAGATAGACAGATTACATTATCGACTATTAATATATAGATGCCTAATGGAGTGTTTTTACAGAATAGGTCTCACTAGAACAGGTTGTAAATATTTAATAAGGTGAAAAGAATTCCATAGTACTTTAGTTCTACAAATATTATTTTATATAATATGTTTGATAGCTATTTAAACATATGCCTTCTTCAGAACTAGTTTTGATACTTAGAAAACTAGCTCTTACTTAGTTACTTCCATATGCGGAATTTTACTTCGGTGACATATCCAATTAATTTTCGGCAAAAATACGAAGGCTGCAGACTGTGTTTCCAGAGCCCTTTTCCGAAATTTAATGATTTGGAGAAAACATAAATGAAATTTATTATTTTGTAGTGGTGCTTTTTTGAGAATCGTAGAAAAGGATGATAATAAAAAGACGAAAAATCTTTCGGCGTTTCAACCACACGCCGGCAAAAAGGTTAGATTAGTGTAAAAACTGCTCGTTTAAATTAGAACAAAAAAAATCTAAAACACACAGAAACGTCTGTATAAATAATTGACCCACGGCGGTGATTATAAAAATTATGAAAAGGATATTTTTTTACATCTTGTGAATGGATTTTTATAGCCGGCCAGGTATTCGATTCGTATTGAGGTTTTTTTTTTAAATATTTATTTGTTGAATCTCCGTGGGTGATATCTCAAATATAACACGATGTTTCTGTATAATTTTTGAGATGTAGTAGATTTACATTTTTGGAATTTCATTCATGTTTAATTTTTCCTGTATCTTCCGTTTGATGTCGGCGTTATTGAATTGTACGCGGTTTTAAATAAATAATGATTAAATATAGTCGGCAATAATTTCCCATTTTTTACAGACAACCCATGTAATATTCAACACATATTTAAATATTAATTTAAATGCTTTGATTCCAGATTTTCGCAAAAAAAAAATATAAAGCCAAAACTTATTTACATACATTATATATTTTTTACAAAAATATGCAATCCCGTGATCGAGGCAAATGATTTCACTTTAAATAATAACATAACAATCATTTTGATGGAGCAAACTTTTTACCACACTTATACTATATCAACGTTGGAACGACAAATGGACGTAACCCACTAATAACAAATTTTACAGAAGGCATAAAAAACGTTTTTTGATGATTTTGGGCCAGATCATGCATACAAAACTTCTAACAATTTTTGGAATTAAGTACGTTTTACGTCATGTCAATACAATTTATTTTTTAAGCGCTAATAATACAAGCAAAAATGTATATTATTACTGTCAGCCCCTGTAGCCTAGCGGTAAGAGTTTTACTCTAGTAATCATTTCGGTACGAGTTGACGTATCAGTAATTAAGATTTTTTTCAATTTAATATCCGAGATCTTTATGAACATAGGTGTTGTGAGGTATGTTTTCTCGAGTTTATCTCAAGATACATTAAAAATAATAATCTCACTATTTTGTGTAATTTAAAATATGAAAAATTATCTATTTTTACACCATTTAAAAATAGTCACACACAAGCAATTATTATGAAAGACTTATTATTTTATTATTTACATCATATACAAATATACCAATACTTCGTAGCGTTGTTCAAACATTTACTAATCAGTGGAATTACGTTATTTTATAAAAGGATCACTTACATACCAGAAATATTTTATATAATAATTTCATCACATTCTTCTTTCTGGCACCACATCCATGTGATTTTATCAATTTAACTATATATTTATATTTATCTAAATATCTTGATTATATTTAGGCAATGATAGCAGCGTTATATTTAAAGCCATGTGCTTCCACGGGTTCTATGTCTAGACAGACCACGACAAAACAGATGTTCAAATTAATATTTTTATCGAATAAACTTATTAAATAAATACATATAAGTTTATTTTTTATTGAATACAAATGGCATTTTATATACTTTATAGTACTTAGTGAATTTTACCAGCGGTGGGGTGCCAATACTTTAACAAAGCGCTCGCTTAATCTCAAAGCAATTCTCAGTGTTCTGGGGAAGGAGTGATTTTTTTATCACTCCTATATAATAATATGCAATACTTAAACAAAGCTATCAGTTGTTACTTAATACGCTTATAATATGTAACAATATGCAATTTACCGTAAACGTAATAATTTAAATAGCTAAAAACGTACTACTGTGTATACTAAAGCTGTCGTAGATAATACAATATTATATAGAAAAGTCAGAAATTGCAGTTATGAACTGATTTGATCTGAGAAGATTGTTTTCGGATAAATTAACAAGGGGCTCGCCGGCCTTAGTGAAATTTAACAAGGAGCTCGCGCGAGCCCCTCCGAGCCCTCTCCAGCCCACCCCTGAATTTTACCCCTGCAATTATTACCAACGATAATTAAACGTAATTTCTTCTTCGTTGACTTTCTCTCTTTTTTCTCTTTAGTTATTTGTCATAAAAAATGCACCTAATTCACTAAAATAATCTGAGAGTTCATATTTAGAAAAATTGCATGAATATACTGCTTGAATAATGTATAAATTATTACATTTCCGAGTCTGATATAATTATATATTCTCATCAAGAAAACTCAATTAATTTATCAATCTCAACGTTGATATCTAACTTGTAAAGCGACTGCCGAAAAACAAACTGTTATTTTTTACACACGAACCCCTACTAAAACTTTTTACTCTAGTAAAAAGGTTGAATGGCTTAAGATTTGTTAATGAAGTTGTTAGGGACTATAAAATGTGACCCATCACGAAATAGCTTGTCTGACAAGATGTATCGATGTTCGACCAGATTGGTTAGGAATTTACACGTTAAATTAACAAAGAACTCTGATACGCATCTTAGTTTTTTTGTTTGAAACAATAAATTTATAAAAAACATTGTATTATTCACTTTTAATATACATCAAAACTTTTCTTACGGATGCTACGAATTACAGTCGATCTATTAATATAAAAAAACGTTAAGGCAAATAAAACATCTGGTATTTATTGTCCTAAGAGTACTATTTTTGATTGTGAAAGAATAACACTTAACCGTTTGAATACCGCCCAAATAAATCAATATTATGTCCCAGAGATACTGCGTGTTTTTGAGAAAAATAATTTTGCCTAATATACAATCGAATTCGATATTTTAAAAACCTATATTGACTCAGTATAGTTAGCACTACATATATTCATCAAAATATTGCTTATGTTCTATGAGAATACCAAGTATTTGATTATTTGTCTTGGACATCCGTGTTCGCTTGCACATGTTCCGGACATCTGTGTCCGCTTGGTATTCAAGAGGTTAATATTAATAAATAATCACTTATTTGTATGATTCGAAATCGGAACATTTTTTACGGATTGCACGAACACGCTGTCGAGCTTCGGTCACCAAACCTTTTAATTTGATGGGTTCAAATATAATCCATGTCTGCCTCTAATGAGTACCAAATGGTATTCTAACAGAACTTATGCCAAAAAAAAACTTTTTATCAGAATTTCTTGTTGCTACAATTTAGAATTTAAGAATAAGGCTAGAGCAGAGCAACTGGTTTACTTATCCCTCCCAATATGCCTTGTTTTTAGGATAAGATGAATGGGAGTAAAGAAATCTATAAACGGGCTCAAAATCAATTAATGAAACTATTCGCATATCAGGTGAAACTGATGATAATAATATGAACTGTTTGAAAACTTACCTTGTTTTTATCGAGTCGGTGGAAAACAGCTAAATGGGTCCTGAAAATAAAAAAAATATTTATATTAGATTTTTCAACATGGTTTGTATAAAATGCACTGATCCAGTGATCGTAGCAATGACTTTTGATATTGAATGTAACTTTTTAATTACCTGTAAATATTTTTATATATAGATTAGTAGGAACATAATGTAATATTTACCCGTGATTTAAAAAATCTCGTTTTGCGACAATGCAAAAATAATAAAAGTATATTCTAGTCCAGGGTTTACTAACTGGTGGATAACCCTTCTCAGACGGGAATCGTTTTCTAGATTCTTGTTTTTTGTAGTTTTTTTTAAATACTATTTTGAATACAACATGACATCTTCATCAATTATTTAATATCATATCACTTCACATGCAAATAGACGACATTTTAAATACCTTGTAATTCTACTGAAGGTTTTTTTGATTTAAATATGATTCAGTAATTTCAATAATTAGTTAGTAAAAAATTATCTCAATAAATTATTAATATTATAAACATTAATAACTACATATAAAAAAAGCATGTATACGTTTATGTATAATATTATTTCGATTATACTCTCTCTTAGTTACACTCTCTTGAATAGGGGAGAAAATATATTCTGAACAATGGTGTAAGGGGTGAACCGATCTAAAAAGTTTGGGAACTCCTGTTCTAGTACCTGAAGCTTATTTTAAAAAATATATCTGGTACTGATGAAGGGACGCTTAAACTTAAAATAGAATTACAGTTTTGAATAAAATACATGTATACTTAAACTGCTACAGACAACAATCTTTATCAACAATCAATTAACGATAAATATGACTATCGCAATATTATATTCAAATCGATTAAAATTGTATTGATTACGTAAAATGGTTATCATTGTATCGCGTTAAATCAAGAAAGACAACTTTTGTTTTTCTCAATATTTTCAAAAACATTATTACTATATTGAAATGGATTTTTTATGAGTACATATAAATAACGTTATCTACAAAAAGGCTTTTTGTTAATAATTCGTTTTTCACTACATGATAGTTGAACAAAATTATTTCGACCATTTATTTTTTTTTGTCTTAAATCACCAGTAGTGTTTAAAATTAATTAAATAAAGTTTTTCTTGATTATAATTGTTTAAAAAAAATCCCTAGATATTTGAGCCATAAGCAATATAAATGTGCAATTAATGATAAATTGTAAAATAGTCCATTTTTAATGATAATGTTGTTTGAATTTAAGAGTTTGATATATTATATTATATTGGTATCAGATAAAAATGACTAAGGTACTGTTTGACTATTATTAGAATGTTGAATTGGATCTGGTTTAATAAATCGAGTACTTGAAATGAATCAATAGGGAAAACCGAAAATAGTATCTACTCAAATACAATGGTACTCTGTTGCTAAAGCTTTCTGACAATAATGAATGCATTAAAAAATCCCCAAGTCGTAGACATTGACTTAACTGCGAGTAAAATTTACTATGAATTTTCCATACAAGTCACTGATGACGCAATGAAACGTCTGTATATCAACTCTTAGAACAATAGAGATCATAAACGAAGATTTGACAGTATGATGCCGCCAATATGAAGACAGGATTTTCTGCTTGCCAAAGTTCACACGACATACCGCAAAAATTCGGTTGACTCAGAATTCCAATAGATCGCGCTTCCTGCTTAAATCCTGTTAACTACCTGGTAAATCTCTGGTTTTTTCGTGACCTTAGTACATTATTACACCTACAGCGTTGCTTCACCAAAGGTCCAATATCCACAGATGATCTAACTTACCCACGATTATGAATTTATTATTATTCATCAGTGTGGTATGTTTATCTTTAATATAATTTTATTGCGAGGAGTGTCAATTATTAAGGAGTCGCCCTTTTAATGATATATTGTTTTATCAATTATTATTGACTAATCTGATTATATTTCTTACTCATGTTATGATAAATAACTTATCTTTTAACTTTATAGCTTCCGTTACGAAATTAAGCGATTGGTGGAAATTATCTGATAAATAACAACATCAATCAAAAAATATAACAAAATAAGTATAATATAATTAATTACTGTTTTACCTACAAAGGTTTTCAAAACTTTAATATGTTTTTTTCCGCGAGATTTGAAATGCTAAACGGACATTTCCCACAATATACTTCGAGTGGATCGTAAAATAAAATAATTTGATTTAAAAACGTAATCGGAAAAACTATAATAAATGCTCTAGCTTGAATATATTGTAAGGAATAATTTGTCAAAACAGCATCAGAACTAAAGTGGCTTGATGAGAAGGAACGAGTGCGTTGTACATCAGTTGTAATGTAGTAAAGCAAATAATAAATATTAAAACACTGTAGAGCTTATAAAAGTAAACGCAAGCTTTTCCGTGAGAACTGCTGTTTTTCAGTTCTACCTTATCTTTTCCCGAGGAGAGTACGGATACAACAATAGGGCTAGGTCAAAACTAGTAGCTCGCTAATTGTTCTCGTCAAGCTTTTTAAATGATTAGATGGGAGGTAAGTAGGATATCCAATCCCGAAGCCTTTTTCCAATCCCGGGATTTCGGGATTGATTAATTTTCAATCCCGAATTTGAAATCTTGAATTTGCCAATTTCGTGTCAATTTTCGAGATTTGCTCAAAATTTCTCAATCCCGAAATCCCGAGATCGCGGCCGTGTAAATCCCGGAATTTCGGGATCAGAAAATTGAACGGGATCCCGGGATTACGGGATCCCGAATCCTGAGATTGGATGCCCTAGAAGTAAGTAATTTTAGACATTACAGACATTCATATTTAACACAAATCCATAAATTTATTGAATATGAATTTATGAAGATGTGCACTGAGATTTGGGGTAGCATAAACCGCAACGAATTTAATCTCTCGGTTATGAGATTTGCGTGGAATAAACATTTTAACTAATGTTTTATTTTTGCAAATAAAAGATTTCTACCATTTATGTGGGATACATTTAATATTTTGTAAAATCAGAAGAAATTCTTGTTTGAAGTTTTGTATACATTTGGCCTCCAGATCGTCTTTATGAGGAAATATAATTATTCCTATAGCTCTACCAAAACATGCCGTGACCTGACGGTAGTTTACAGCTTGTATAGACGAGCACTGAATCTTGATGCAAAATTCGTCTAGCAGTTAATAAAATATTATCTAAATAGTCTATTACTTTCATTGATGACTTTACAAAATATGTAATACATTTTTAAAACTTATTATAGCTAATAGAGATATTAAAACAACTTCGTTTCGAGTATTCATAAGAACAGAAAGAAAATTTAAACAGTGAATATTTTTATAGTGAATTATCATATCCTAATAATATATAGAAAATTATTTTTTTTATTTTTTATTTACCTTGAAAATTAACAAAGCACTTTTAAGATTGTTCCAGACAAGGCTTAAAACACCCATATCATCGAAATCGGGATCCCAGCATTCATTGGGTTTTTTCAACATACCGGTTTGGAAAATGTAAAAATATCAAAAATTCTGTATTGGAAATTGACCAAAATCGAATGTTGAATGTATCGAAACTATCGTTAGATTTTTTAATAAAACTGTTTGTGATGAATTGAAAGTTTCAATAGACTTGTTCCAGAATTGTTAAGCTTTTTAAAAATGAATTATTATTTAAAGAAACCGTATTTTGCGTATAAGAATTGGGCGTTTATGATTTTGATTGTATTTTATACGGAATATTAAAATAGCAATAATGATGTGCTAGCCCCGTATTGCGATCCCAATTGGCTGTTTTCGTTGTCATATTTGAACTTTTTTATTATGCCAGTGCTGATGTATTCGCCAGGAATATATGAGGGCTCTAGAAACCATTACGGCAATCTCCATGTTTTGTCGAATTTTTTTTGGATATGTCATCGTGTAGAACTGGCATTTCTCATATAGAAGTAAGTTATCAAAAACACAACAGACTATAACATGTACATTTTTGAAGAGTTAAAATCATGTTTGTAACAAAAGCGGCAGTTTAAATAGACCAATATAACACGGCAGTTATAAAACGGATTTCAAAAAACAGTGTTAATTATATTAAAACAGCAAGATAATAAATACTAATAAAAAAATTAACATTAGTTCTTTCAAATTTTTTATCTATATAAAAATAAAACATTTTGATTGATTTGCAATATTTTTGGATTATTAAAACTGCCGCCTTTGTTTATTAAGTTCTCATGTAAATTATTTTTGTATGAAAAAACTCCAACATCAAGTGATTTTTAACAAAATATGCCTAGTGTGTTGTGATTTTTTCACAATATTTTTTTACCTAGATATAAAAAGCAAATGAATTATTATCATTCATTATATATTATCAAAAAAGTATAAAAATAAAGTATTGTGACTTATTTGTATTTGTTTTGAATGACAGGGAAAAAATCAAATATGTATTATTGTCATTCAAGTAAGTACAAATTTAGCATAATTTCAGTATGTTTAACAAAATGATTCACTCTTACGAAATTCTTTTTTCCTCAATTACCTTAAAAATAAGCCTGCGAAAGTTTACCTAGAGCATCGTGAGTAGTGATGCAACACAATATAGGTATAATAAATAAATATATTTGTATTTTACCTGACTGTTTTATTGTAAGATACATGAATCACAAATACAAATACAGTAGAACCTCGATTATCCGGACTAATTGGGGATGAAGGTAGTCCGGATAAGGAAAAATCCGGATAATCAAAAAAAAACACAATTTACATGGAAAGACATCAGTGTATATATTTTTTATTTGTCCAGATTAACATAAAGCTTAAGTATTAAATCATTTTTATCAAAAAATACATTTATTGGTTTTTGTTTAAATAAGCGAATACTTTTAAGACATATAAGCAGCGGTGGGCTGCCAATACGTTAAAAAGGGGTTTGCTTAATCTCAAAGCAATTATATGCAATACTTAAATAAGCAAACGATTGTTAATGATACACTGATAATATGCAACAATATGCAGTTTAATCAAGGTAAATGGTTTAAAATGCACTAGTGTGTAAATTGTAGTTATGTACTAATTTGATCTAAGAATATTGTTTATTCTTATGCCATCTATGGTAAACTCTAACAAGGGGCTCGCGCGAGCCCCTCCGAACCCCCTCCAGCCCACCCCTGCATATAAGATATCCTGAGATACACTCTTCTTGGCTCTCAAGCCACTTAATGACGACATCTAAGCATTCTGAAAATCATTAGAATGAGCGGGACCAATATCTCTATCTTTGCATATCTCTTCTTCGTCTTCTTAATCTCGTTGAGACAAAAATTTCCTGAACTATTTTCACATCATTCAAAATTTGAAATCCAAGATTGTTCGCATCAAAATTTAACCACTTGATAACATATTCTTCGACACATTCAGCACATATTAAAATTTGTGCTATCTTATGCTTCTTTATTGTCTCTTATAACAATGTCTAGTGTGTTACTTGAACATTCGAATAGTCTTTCCAAGAATTTTTTCCATGATTTTTTCACTGTTACACACATCTAAGATGTTTCAATTCTCAGAAATTTTAACGTTAAAATTTTATCGATCTGGTTTAAACATTATATTGATTGGTGAGATGATGCGTCGTCTAGTAATAATAATGTTTTTCCTCTTTTATCTATGCAGTTTTAATATTTTTTTACTTTTTGAATGATCTGTTTTTCATACCATCGTTTTAAAATTTCACCATTCATCCTGTTCTTTTTCTGATGGTAATATTCAATCGGAAAACTTCTGCAATTTCCAACAATGCAAAACAACGAACAAAATGGTATCCACTTAATCACATATGTAAACAACGGTGGAATAATCAAGGTCCGGATAATCGAGGTTCTACTGTATGATCTCTAGATTTTTTTTTTCATATTTGACCCAGTCAATTTATTCTAGATCACAGTACTACCGTCGTAGGTAAAAATAATACTTTCGGCAAATTAAATATGCCTAAAAATGAAACCGTGATCTTAACCTAAATAATTTGTTTTGGTAATATTTCATTGATTAATTTTCCAGTCGTGGATCCAGAAATTGTCCCAGGAGGGGGCCATTTAATTTGAAATTTAAACATGATACACAAATAATACATTAAAAAATAGATGAAAGCCTTTTTTACGCGATATTGAATTTTCGCGATTTTTTTGGACGGCACTGTAAAAAAATATTTTTTGCGCCAATTTGAAGAACAAATTTTGTTTTTTCATACATTTTTGATACTTTTTTTACGCGATATTTTGATTTTTGGAACCGATTTATCAAATTATATGAACATGAGGTTTTTTTACGCGCCACTTTCTGGAACTAATGTATCGCGTAAAAAGTAGTAATGATACTGATATATATAGAAAACAAGAACATTATGTACATTGATTCACATACATACGACCATAATATTACATTTTTTTTTAAAATTTCTAAGTTAAATTATTTGCTTAAAGGGTATTTTCTCTAACTAGTTTCATTGATATGCTTTGTGTATATTATAAGTTCGACATTTTTTATTTGAAATTTATAATGTTATATGAGACATGCTTCGAATATTTCGTATTAACTGCATGTGTGTGATTAGTCATCACAAAACAACTTTCACGACAACTCTCTTCGATCTTGCATCAAATTATTGCAATTTGCGTCATAGGCGTTGAAGACCATTACTGTACATACCTACGTTACAGTATTGACTGGTGTCTACAATAATAATTTATGAATTAAAAAACTTTGTATTGGCCTTTCGGTGTGAACCGATTACAAATGAGAGCAAGTCTTCAAAAAGCAGCCAAGAGTAGCTCACCTCTAGTTTTTGAGATACACCAAATCTTACCACGGCTTTAGCTTGACGAATGTCATTTTTTGTCATTCGAAAGTATCCGTTTATAAAATGATTATGCTTAATGAGCAAGCCATCTCTTTATATTAACAACTAACTGTCGTATATATATTTCATTTCATTTCAATATACAAGATATTACGATTAAGGTCAATAAATATATACTACAAATAATACGACTTGGCAAGCTGTTTTGCTTTGAAAGGTATGTGGAATTAACCATTGAATTATAAACGGTTAAGGATATCTTGCATCTTTATGGCGTTTCCAATATTTATCTTTTAAAAAACTACTTTATTATTAACAACTACAATATTTTCTAAGAATCATTTTGAGTGAGTTGTAAAACTTTTTTCTTGGACTTTTAAAAACAATCACGTCTTTATTTGGTGTTTTGGTGGATTGCATATTTTTATTTTACGGAGATAACAAACACTATTGCAATTTTTATTAACGAACGTTACTTCACTTTTACGATATTTTATGACTTGTAGAATATTACAACGCGTCTTACTTTTTTTTTAAATACTACTTGGCTCACTTCACCTGTAATGGGCACATATAAATTGTAATTAAGACACTACTTCGAACATCGTATATGATAAATACAAAAAATAAGCAATGTGCTAATAAAGTCCACGGAAAATCAGTCAACAGTTTTGTCAAATATTACATGTACAATTTTAAATAATCTTAACCTGCAATAAATTGTTAATAAGATCAATTTTCCCATAACTCTTTCTTGTTTTCCTATGAGACTTATGTCCCGTTTACGGAAAATGAGAAGCTGAATGATATATGTTCTTCTTAAAGCATAAAGCAGTATCACAGTTGCAAAACTTTTTGCTTACTTCTATATCTATCACATATTTTTTTCGATATGGGGAAAATCTTTTGAGCACTTTACTATGTATATTAGTTAATATAATACAAATTTGGTTTTTTATGTTCTAATAACAAATAGCAATGAATCAAAAATGGTAGGTTTTTTTGAGATGTTCGTAATTAGCTTGCATAATGTTCTAACATGGTATCATACCTGGCAAAGGTCGATACGTTAGGTATACACATTATAATATATACAATCATGGAATTGCGTTTATTCAATTGATAATATTCGTATTACGGGAGTTAATGTAAACAGTATTCTTATTTCGTTGACAAAAACACTTTCATTGAATACGTAAAAAAATACCTACACAATACACTAATGTTAGGAAAATCCGGAAATTTTAACGTTCTGATTCATTGGTTTGTGGAAAAACTCAACACAAAAAGCCGTTTCAATCTATTATTTTGCATAAAACGTGATAATCGATTATTATTTACCGTATTAAATAAATAATACAATCGTTAAAAGATATGCTATAAATATTTGAATCATCATGTTTTGTTTCAAATAAATATGTAATTTCTTATTGTTTTATATGGCGTCTCTTAGTTTTAGACCAGCTTCAAATCGGCGAATTAAAAAAAAATCGTATTCATTATTTTTATATATCTTAATTTTACATGCCAAAATATTATTGAGTGGAGAAAAATAATTCAGTCACTAATGTGTCAAAAATATTTTTTGTTTAGGGGTCAATACCCTTGATATCTTCAGTTAAGACTTCAGAAAAGTCTATATCGAGGGTGAGGAACCTTTTCATTTCTGAAAGCTGCAACCATTTATTTGATATTAGCATAAGGCCACAGTAAAGAAAACGTCAAAGCCCATCTTTTAAATAAATATTTGTGATTCACAATGTGAATTAGTCAAGACGCAATTTTAAAAAACAATATTAATCTAGATTTAATAACTTAATTTATCTCTTTCATATTAATCAACGAGGCAGAACAAATATTTTTCCTGAGTAATTTGAACCTTGCATGTGAATATTTAAAGTAGTGGAGGTGATAAACCCACTGCCAAACTGTCACTGTCAAACATATTATGTGTGGATAACTCACGTTTTTCCAAACGCTCGCGTGTAATTTTCTGATCAAAGGGGATATATTGATAGTTGTTTATTGTTGAAAATTAAAATTACTGTACATGACATAACAGCTGACGCCAATTCGCCTTGCACTTGAAAAATATAATAAGACAAAATATAAAATAAAACTACACAGTACATAAAAGATCAAGAAATATAATAGAAAAATTTATCAATCAGTTCATAAATATCATCACTAAAAATGTCCACTTCTCTAGGCAATGCGTTGATCAATCGAACGGCCCTTGGAACTGGTGACTCATACCTCGTAAGCGAGGAATATTTTTTTAGAAATAAAAGTTTTTGCTCATAGTGGATTTATGAAAAATTATAAATAATTATATTCAGTCAAAAGGCTACACCAGAGAATAAAAAAGGCCGCAGTATAGGCTACACCTGGTATATATACTTAAAATTTAAAGTGGAACTTTTAAACGTCATTGTATATATTGCAAAAACAATTCTTAAATGTATAATAAGCAATGGATCGATGTATTAGGTGTGCAAAAATCTGGGAAATACTGAGGTTTTAAGCGTTTTTACTCATTAAAAATTGATTACAGCGTAATTCCGCCGGTACAAAAACAGGCGTCGATATCAAACACTGCATTATCTTTTTAAATTAGACTAACGACATCAAAAAAACCCGGAAAATTCGGTACGTCCCAAATCGTATATCTACCTTTTTTACTCGGACAAAGTTGGTGTTTGATCTATTTATAACGAGTGAACTATTTCTATTGCTTTTTTTTATTTTCACTATTAAATTAAATGGCTTGCTCTTGTTAATGTCAACGTGTCAAAGAAATCTTTTATTGAATTTGTGAATTAAGTTTGATCGATTTAAGCAGGAAGCTATTGGGTAATTTACTCTATTACCTGAATGAGAAACCATTCCATTACTATTCTTTGTTATTTAAAATTATCTTATATCTTAATGCCAACATCATAATATTGACCGACATGCTTGGGAAATTAATTCGAGTCGTTTGTTTGTTTTAAAATTAAACTGGTTTTATTTCCAGTTTCTTAATTGTTGTATTTTTTTTATTACGTTTTAGCTTGTTTACGATGTGAATGATATAAATCAAATAATAATTATTAATTTCCGAATGATTTAACTTAAGACAAACATTGACATTTGCAATATTTTGAATCAAAGAGATCACATGGCGCAGTGGTTAGCGTTTTGAGCTTCCGTGCCAGACTTCACAGGTTCGAGTCCCAATACGAAAAGAATTTTATCGACAGATTTTTCGATTTTGTTCGAAGGCATGGGTGTTCGTGATGTCTCACTCAGAATTCCCGATCTTTTAACAACTGGGCGTAGTGAGAGCGATTAGTCAACCACTAGTCCTGTCAGAACCTTACCGTTCTATCTCTACTACTCTCTTTGAAAAAAGAGAGGTTAAGGGACTGAGTAACGAACAATTATCGTAGAAAAAACTTAAGCTGACATACCTTCATTAGGAGGCCGTATGCTCGACATTGGGAGCGGACACGGATATAAAAAATACATTGAATCATTTGAATATTGATATTTTTTTATACTATTCGTAGAAAATTTCAAAAGCATTCATGCTTTTACATGTTTTATTGGCCGAGAAAAAAATACTGAATGGAATCATTTCTAAATAATTTATTGCAGAAACTTTATTTTTATTGAAATAACTTAGCTATCGAAACATTGGAATATAATTTTAAAAAAATACATTTTTACGGTTACACACTATTCTGCAGTGCTAATAGTGTGTAGTCCAGGGATGACAAACCATTTTCGCAAGTGGGTCAAATTTGATTTAAAAAAATTAAAAAAAAACATGTCGCGGGTCACATAGACTTAATAATTAAGACTTTAAATAAAAACAATCATTTCTAAAAGTTCAAGCGGATTAGATAATTTCTCACGCGGGTCCCTTGTTCACCATCTCTGGTGTAGTCCTTATACGGTGAATATACATAATGTAAAAAAAACTACAGAATATATCATAATAAATCATTTAACATGTTTAAAGAAACAATTATTCTCGTTATGATACCACTAATTTGACAATATTATAAGTAGTTGCTCCCACACGCCTAAAACACTGATAATTATTTTGCTCTAACTATGTAGCAGTGTGTAGCAGCATTAGTAGTATCGATGCATGAACACTAAAATGGATTCTTTGCTTCACCTACCATCTTAGAAAGGTCAAGATAACAAGATTTCGTCAACGATATGTTTGATAAACAAACCTGTGGACAATTTCTTTTAAATTGATTGAATTGTATAATTTAATTATTGAAATCAATATAGGCCTTGAATAATAGTCACATATCAAGAATATCAATAATCTGAAAATATAAGTATTATTCATTTGTTTTCAACTATATCCGCTCCCAATATGGAGCATATGGACTCCTAATGGAGTTTATCTCAACAGAAATGTTTCTACGAGAACTGCTTGTTACTCAGTTGCTCAACCTCTCTTTTTCCAAAGAGAGTAGGAAAAGAAGGAAAGGGCTTAGGACAGGACTAGTGGTTAGCTAATGGCTTTCGATACGCCCCGTTCATAGGATAGGATGGGTGGGAGGGGTAATTCAAGACATCACATACATCCATGCCTTTGAACAGAAATTCATAAATCGATTGAAAAATCAATTTATAAAACTGCCCGTACTGGGATTCGAGCCCGTGCCCTCCGTAGCGGAAGCCAACGACGTTGACCGCTCGACCACACATTATTCATACACACATATAACTTATATATCGTGGTCCATACAGGGGTGGGCTGGAGGGGGCTCGGAGGAGCTCGCGCAAGCCCGTTTTTAAGTTTTATGAAGGCCGGCGAGCCCCTTGTTGATTAAAGAGAAAACAATATTCTCAGATCAAATGAGTATATAACTGGAATTTCTGAATTGTATATTATTATCGATAGCCTCAGTATACACAGTAGTACATTTTTAGCCATTTGGATTAATAAGTTTACCGTGAACTGCATATTGTTTCATATTATAATTGTATTAAGTAACAATCGATTGCTTATTTAAGTATTGTATATACAAACTAATAATAAATTGTAATTGCATAGAAGTGATACAAAATCTTCCCCAAAACACCGAGAATTGCTTTTAGATTAAGCGAGCCCCTTGTTTACGTTTTGGCAGCCCCCCGCTGGGTCCATACGTTTAAATAAAATATTTTAATTAAAATTAAATAATATTTTTTGATGCTTAGAACAGACATGATCGATGTTCTAAGACGAGACGGAAAATTCTGCGTGGGCTAATCCATCAAATGTGTGGAATAATTTGTCATATTTGATATAAAAAATTGAGTCCATTTGTTTTTGTACACCAAAAATTTTAATCATTTGATAATTTAGAAATGAGTTTTTACTTATTAGTGTATTAAATATAACTTATTATTTTTTTTATACATAAAATAAAATCAAACAAAAAATAAGCTTAAAATGTTACATATTTTAAAAATTCAAATAAAATTTTCTTGTTTTTCATGTCTTTCGATAAAACTATTTTTAATATTATACACTCCATTAAGATCAATTTCGTGTTCTGATAAAATATAAGAATTTAATTCTAGTTATATTATCTAAATGTTCAATTTCTATTTTATTTCGGTCAATTAGTGGTATTCAGCACTCTCATATTGTATTCTCTTATTAGTTGATAATGCTCGAAATGAGCGAAAGCCATCCTGATCATATTAAATATTGTATAAGTGAAAATAGTAAAAATGAACAGACATGACATGACTAAATTATATTTAAAAAATGTTTATGAGAAACCAATTCGATTACTGTGTACTGTAACGTTTAGCACAGTTTGCAAACGGTGTGTGTTTTTCGATTTTACGATATGAAAGAGAGGCCATAAAAAACCTAAATTGCAAGCCTATTATGGTCATAGCATTGTGCGAAATAATTGCATAGGCTTAATATGATGCAATTTAGTACTTTCTTGAATTGATCCGTTAAAGATCCGTATGTTATGACAGCCGGATACAAAACTACGTCACTCGTCGTCACGATGGCGTGAGCTATAACTGTATTAGTGAAACAATTATTACGTAAAAGTGATTTCTTTTACGAAACGTTAAACCACTACACTTGTATAATTGTAGAATACTGAGGTAGTATAAAAAAGAAAATATTACATTTATTGCAAAGGAATATTGTGTTTTTATTCATATAATGCCTTTCCACCAAGTATTGACAGTGAACAACCTAAA
Source organism: Himalopsyche tibetana (assembly GCA_030503985.1). Lineage (NCBI taxonomy): Eukaryota > Metazoa > Arthropoda > Insecta > Trichoptera > Rhyacophilidae > Himalopsyche > Himalopsyche tibetana. Next base: position 13,603,962 of record JAPJYX010000024.1, read on the forward strand.
AGTGAAATAGAAGTAATATGGAATTATAAGACACAAACTCACAGATATATTGTATCACAGATAAAAAATATTTTTGAGTATAAATCTTTTTTACATGTCATAATTCGGGTCTCCAATCTCGGAATCCCGAATCCCGCTATCCCGAGTTCCCGTCTCAATCCCGAAATCGGGATTGAGAGATTTTGAGCAAATGCCGAAAATTTATAGGATTTTGGAATTGGAAAAGCTAAAAAAACGAGTCACGTTGATATTTTGGGGGAAAAGTATAGGGAATTTAGTATTTCAAATTCTTCGGTGAGCTAAAAAAAAAAACGACTCACCAAAACTTTTCTCCAATTATACACGATTTCATGATGAGTGATTGAAAAATTGAGCAAGATGAATCCTATGTAAGCAACAAAATTAATGAAAAATGATGGTCATTCTAAAAAAATATTGTTTACATATAAATTAACACTTTGAATTGGCTGATAAAACCTAACACTTTTAAAACGGCGATGGATAGTCAACTATGTGGTTATTTTTTTAAACAATATTGATTAAATAATAAACCGAATTATGTTGATGTTGTCAGTAAAATTTCTAATGTAAAATTAATAAACAAAACGGTTGAAAAACTCTGAAAATGAAGCATTGATTTTATTTAAATAATAAAAAAAGCAACAAACATTATACAATATTATTCGTATCGTATTATTTATTCTGTGTAATAATGTGGTAATTTGGTGTATAAAATGCTCATACCAGTGTCTTTATGTGTGCAAGTTCTTCGTACCACTTAAGCAGTAAATTTGCAAATTATTCCACGCTAAAAAAGCTAACAAGTTTTTCATCGAATGATTAATTCATCAATTGCGAGAAAATTTCGCTTTGGCGCCGGCGCCTTTAGCTTAGCTTAACAAATATAGTTAAATTCAACCGATACTACATTCTCTAAGTTAGCATTATCACTTGAACTATTTGATGTAATCCTTTTACGGAATACGGGGGGGGGGGGTAAAACGCGTTGAAATAAATAATTGCGCTTTTTTGATACTGGGAATTCCCACTTATTGCATGTCGTTACGTTAAAAAATCTAGGCCAAATCCGTTCTTTAACAGACATACAATTCTATGACGCCAATACTTGCATAACCTTTTACTATGTTATTAAAAAAATGTAATTTATTGTTTATATTTGAAGCTCTGCCTACAAACGTACGTCAATCGTTTTAATGTGTATAAATTATTAAATGATTGCATACACGTATAACTCATCTTAATCAACCCATTTTACAAGGTACAATAAAACGAAATTTAATACGATGCATAAGTTTCAAATAGTTACATACATTTCTATTTTTTTTTCAATATTTATAAAGTGGCTCATGTTTTCCGTTATGCTTTCTAAGCTCTGAGTTTCTCAATTATTATCAAATGCAATATCCAAATTGACAATAGGTTGTAGTGAATAAGTAGCTACTGCAAATAAGAAAAATAAAATACTTTTCAACTGTTGCTCTTAAATTATTGCTCTCTGTTCTAAAACTTAAATATTTCCTCGTTAAACCGTATGTCTTACAGTTATTTTTAAATCGTACAAAACACTCGTAAGAGAGTCGTCTGTCTAAAACAAAACTATTGTTTTCTTGTTTTTAATAATACTTTATTTTCTAAGCTTCTGGAAGACATTTAAAAAACCAAAATAAGCCAAGCCAAATGGAAAAGAAATAACCATTCACCATTTCCCAACGGTAGTTTATTCTTTTATGAATTTCTGTTCAAAGGCATGGATATATGTGATGTCTTGAATTCACTCCTCCCACCCATCCTATCCTATGAACAGGGTATATCGAGAGCGATTAGCTAACCACTAGTCCTGTCCTAGCTCTTTTCTTCTATTCCTACTTTCTTTGGAAAAAGAGAGGTTGAGCAACTGAGTAACAAGCAGTTCTCGTAGAAACATTTCTGTTGAGATAAACTCCGTTAGGAGTCCATATGCTCCATATTGGGAGCGGACATGGAAAAAAAAAGTTTATTCTTTTAATTATACAAATATACAAATATTCAAATTATTTAATTAAATCAAGGTTTATTAATGTGACTTTGCTATGACCATAACCATGTGCTGCGGTGGACTACCAATACGCTTACAAGGGGCTTGCTTAATCTTTACGTTATTACCAGTGTTTCAGGAAGAATTTTAATTGATATACTTATATCATGTAATAAAACACAGTATACCGTAAAATAAAAATTAAAAAAAACAATAGCTGAAAAGATCTTTCCTACCTCAGATTGCAATAGTGAAAATTTCTTTCAATCAATAATTTTGTTTTTACTTTCTTCCGTATTTAATATATTTACGTTGTTCTAAGAAAAAGTTTACTATAAATTAAAGTCTTAACGTATCTTTATAATCTTGACAATTTGAAATATTGGTTTCAAAATGGTAGAACGAAGTAATAAATATCAAGAACTGTTCTTCTCAAGCATGTGTACAATTACCGCAAAGAGGGAAAAGGCGGAGTTTGTAACTGAATTGATCTAATGATATATATTTTTTTAATTTAACATGGGGCTTGTGCGAGCTTCTTCTAGCCCCTGCTAGCCAACTCTTGACGATGTTTAGTAGCATAATATATCTAGAAAAAGAGATCATCGACTAATAATGAATTCTCCACAATACTCAAAACATTAATTTACTTACATAACTTAAGAAATATTATTCGAAACAAAAAAAAATAATACGTACGGTAAACTAATATACCGAAATGATAATTGAACCGAAATCTTGTTAGAAAATTCGGCAGAACAATGTATGAGTGTCTCCTCAGAGCTTAAAATTTGAATCACTAGTTTGAAGGCTGAGGAAACTTCCTGTCGGTGAAATTTTAATGAAAGCCTTAAAGCTGTAATGATTGCACCAGTTAATACTGAGATCTCGGAACGAATGTCGGAGGAGTGATTCAAAATCCGCAATCGGTATGACTAACGTCTCGCATTTTGACGGCCAAAGCTTTTCTAGGAACGGTTCGCGAGTTTTTCCGAGAAGATCGAAGAAATTCACGGGAATTGGAAAACAAAAATCGCCGCTGCTTATTCAATAGACGTGATCTAAGGCCGAGCCCGTCTCTATCTTGGCGATATCTCCGCCATGCAGACAGAATATAAGGTCAATTTTTTTACGTTTTACCGGGAAGAACCATAGTTCAAAAAAACATTCCAAAAAAAATCGCATACCTTTTAAATTATTGAGAAAGCCAGCGTTCGAACAATCGACTGATGATTAATTATAGTTTAGATAGATTATAGTGATATTACTGCTAAATAAAACGCACAATATGAAAAATTAAAAAATGGTCCAAAATATAACAGCTTAAAGTTGACCCCCTCTACAGCGTAGAGATTGGTACAACACTATATGAATATAACGTTATAGATATAGGCAGTGGTGTAGTGGGGCCAGGTCGGCGACCTGGCACCTGAAAATGAGGAAAGCGCCCTGCCACCTTTTTGACTTGTAACTTAATTTTCAAGTACATACATATATATTAAAAATCGTTTTTTTTATTGATTTAATTGTTAAAACTTGTGTTAAATAGGGAAGAAATCAATGACCGACCTGGTACCTATTTATTTACCACTTCACCACTGGATATAGGAGACTAAGCACCTATACAAATTTTGAGGTTGGGTTCGTTCAATTGAACCAAATCAGCAATCAAACATTTTCTCATTTTTTTTAATCATAAATGACTTTTTTTTAGTTTTTTTTACAGGAACAAACAGCTTCTGACAAATATTTTTCACGTACATAAAACATGTATTTATATATTTATGAAAATTCTAATTTGACCTTGAAAATTTAGCGATTTGTAAAATAACTACGCTATAAGGGGGACCGTTATACAGGGGATTGCCACATACACATTAGGAAACTCTATATAGGAAAACGCTATAAGGGGGTAAACTGTACTTTGAGAAATAAACCGAAAAGGACAAAAACCACTGTTATTCGTCTGAGAGTACACGTATCATGCAAAATTAGACACTTTTGTTCAACAATAATGTAAACATTTTTTTATTCGCATTGTTTTCTTGTTAATATTAAAGTTCTTACAATGGCTCTACGTACAAATAATAATAGACAATATTTTGAGAATACTTGCAGAAATAAATACATTACTTCTTTTTATAACTATACATTACATATTTGACTTGAATCGCTACTATTATAAAACATAAAAAGAGCAATTATAGCCGTTATCACTAAGAGGAGGGTCTTCAATTTATTGTTATAACGAAATCATGATATGAATGTCTGAAAAGAAAATAAGAAGTATCTGGTAATTTTATTGAATAATTAAGTTATGTTTTTAGCCTCATTACGTTCATACGTACATTTGTTAGATAAAATGTCATCAAATACATGTAGCGTTATTTAACACAAGATAAATAAAAATATTTCCGACATTAAACCACTGATAAAATCCAAAAGAGGGAAAAAACCAATAATGTTATCTCGTTGTATAAAATTTAAAAAAAATGTTTCAAAAATGAATTCCCCGACAAAAATGATAGATTTTCCCAAGTAATAATTATTCAATGATACCACGCTCGCCGATGACAATTTCCCGTAAATAATTAGCATTAAAAATAAATAAATAAAAAAAATACAAACGGAAAACGATATCGTAGCTCATATTGTTCATAACAATTTTCTTTGTCAAATATATTAGAAATATTAGTATTCAAATACACTGTGTTGACCACAGCCATTAGTTAAAATGATATTATTCATAGGTTAAAACACAATTATATCATTATGGGATGAGATAAACAAAGCACGATTTTGCAGACTGACGTAGATTCTGTTCCATCGCATTTTGGAATTGGGGTTTCCCTACTGTTTTTTTTTAAAATTATTTTTTTATGACCCGTTAATCACCGGGTACAATAGATGGAAATAATTGATATTTTGTATGTCCGACATGTATACTGCATGGCTAATAAGTCGTGTTTACAAAACATTATTATATTCAAAATATACAAGTCAATTGGTAAGCAAACTAAAGTTGTATTAATATACAACAAACTCTTTTTTTACAATGTCTGCTCCCAATTCGGGGCATATAGAATCCTAATGGAATTTAACTCTACAGAAGTGTTTCTACGATAACTGCGTGTTCTTCAGTTACTCTTCCTCTCTTCTTCCAAATAGAGTGGGGAAAAGGCTGGGGATGGACTAGTTGTTAGCTAATCGCTCTAGCTGCGCCCCGTTTTAAGAATAGAATGGGTAGGAGGCGAGAATTTAAGACATCACATACATCAATGTTTTAAAACAAAAAATCATAAATCGATTGAAAAATCATTCATTTTAATTGTCTAAAGTAGGAGTCGGCAACCTGCGGCCCGCGAGGCGTCGTAGTGTGGCCCGCAAGGTTCTCTTGATTAAAATATTTGTCTACACATGTCATTACTGTGTAATGACATATGACCAACGTTCCCTTTAATTTTTTTATTGCATGTGTGGACCATCAACTTCTGTGAGCAGTAAATTTTCAGCAAAATAAAAATTTGGCGAAACAAACTTATTTTTACAATATTTCTGTGTGCTGCCTTGTGCAGGGATGGAAAAATGTGTGCGGGCACATTTTGGGACGTGTGCGCGCGCACACGCGCACACCTTAGCGGGAACATTGCATATGGCCCAAGTGCGGCCCGCATTAACCCCACGAAAAATATTTGGCACTTTTTCAACAAAAGGTTGCCGACCCTTGGTCTAAATCGAGAGAGATTAGTTAACCACTAGTCCCCTATACCAGCCCTATCTTTCTATCTTTACTCTAAAAAGGGGAGGTTGAGTAACTGACTAACAAGCAGCTCTCGTAAAAATGTTATGTTGAGATACCTCAATCAGGAAACCATATCTTTCACGATGAGAATGTACATGAATTAGAAGAATTTAAAAATAATTCAGTTCCAGCACTTTTTTTTTTTTTAAAAAAAGCATTGAATAATACAATTAACATTAATGAATACATAAAAGTAATTTTAAGAGGGCGCTCTAATCTTCTCGAGAAATATTTACCGTACTTATCAATCCCTATAGTCACTTATAACAGCAGGTGCATCTTTTATAAAACAATTTTATATAGTAACATTCGATAGCCATAATAATTATTGTGTATAATTGTATAAAATTAATAAAAAAAAAACCATCTCTTCCAGGAGCACCGAATAATTAAATAATATTTTAATGCTCTTAAACTGCAGTGATCCAATTTCAGCACCAACAAGTTTCCAGCGCAAGCGTTTTTCCAATACATTATTTAAAAAATAATTTTATTATATTTATGAAAAAATAAACATGTTTCGCAAACGTTCTAAAGCACCAACCACACACGCCCTAGCCCCACTGAAATTTTCCATACAACACCGCGATTAGCTTTGAGATTGAGCAAGCCCCCTTGTTAACGTATTGGCAGCCTACCTCTGATTAAACTATTTAAAATAAATACTATTTAAAATATGAAATTTATACAGATACACAATTGACAATGTTTCTCTTAAAAACTAGCCAGTAAAAAATATCCGTTTGGAAATAATCTATTATCATTTTTGTAATTAATACCTATGAATGAATTTGTAGTCTTGTTATTGAAAAACAATATATCTTGAGACATATTACAAGATAGACGACTTAAGTATATAAAAAACCACCAACAACTATTATACTGTGATAATAAAAAATACATGTGATTATAAAAGGTGCAGCAAAATTTATTAATTACATAATTATTAAAAATAAAATATTATATTTGAAGATTGTTCACAACAAGCGTGGATCAAATTATTGACACAAAAAAATATCATCCGGTTAGAGAATGATATTTAAAAATAGCAATTTACTCATTAAAAATTCTCAAATAGCTACATCGCCCATATAAAATCGTGAAACGAAAACGTCCTCTTATAACCACAATTTATTAATAAACTAATCATATAAAACTGGTTTTTACACTGTCATTTTTTTTCTTACGTTTGTGTCATTCTTAAAACTCTATGACGTCATAATACTTCTCACAAAACGATCAAAATTTCGGCCGCTTAAAGCCAACCAAATCCGCGCATACCTGGAATTATTATCTAATGTCATCTATAGTTAAAAAAACGAAACTTGATTGAGGTAACGTCGAATATGTGACGTATTTATACAAAGGTCGCGATATCCAGTGTTTCTCAAAAAAAAAACCACTCCCTATTTTGAAATAACACAGTGGTCTTAATTAAATTTATTTCTCACAAACATTTATAAATATTTATTCCCTTCTGTTAACATTATCAATTGCTTAAAAAAAAAAAGTCCATCTCCGCTTCCAATGTTTTTGAAGTTTCTATATGAGAACTGTTTGTTAGTTGCTTAACCTCTCATTTTCAAAAAGAGCAGTTGAAATAGAAAGGTAGGCAGGACAGGACTACTTCTTAACTGATTGCTCTCACGACGCCCCGTCACTTAAAGCAGTGCTTCCCAACCTGGGGTCCGCAGGTTTTTCTCGGGGGTCTGCGAAAATTTTCATTCTTTCAACATTCTTTGTGATAAAATAAGAACATGTGATATAAAAAAAAAATCGGGGGTCCGCAGATTATTGTTTTCAGATTTAGGGGTCCGTGGCATAAAAAAGGTTGGGAAGCACTGATTTAAGGTACCGATTATCAGACCCGTCACGGAAGCCAACGACGTTGACCGCTGCGCCATGGACCTATTTTTTTATACCTGCGTGTAAAACAAAACTTTTGGGAAGTACCTATATTTTGACTTGTCGTTTAATTAAGAAAATTATTTCTTGCTTGACACTTATTTTTAAAGAATATCATATCACAATATTTTTAACACTTACTCCTGGTTTTCTTTGACGTCTTTAGTGACTCGATTACCCAAACTGAAATGAGGTCGATTTTGTCCGTACATAAGATTTTTTTCAAATATGTTTTTATGTTCAATTAATTGTAATACTTTTTTTTACGTAAGAGTAGGTAATCGGAGAACATACGAACAAAAACAAGTGAAACTCGCGAACATATATTTTTTTCATGCTTATTTATTATACAATAATGGAAAGAGTTGCACGCGAACTGTAATATAATTTATTTAACAGTGAGTGTAGTGGTTGGTCTACAGCTACATCTGTAAATAAAGCGAATTATTACAAACATTAAAATATAAATCTGTAATAATTAAAATCTAGCTTCAAAGGATTTTCAATCATTTCATTTTTATACTGTACATTCATTGCTTATTCGATGTTGAAATGGGAGAATTATTAAAAAAATATTTTGAATTATAATATATTTGATTTTGTACAGTTTAAAAAGTTTTTCGAAAATAAATGGTACTTTTTGTTTGAGATGCGAATATTTATTGACACAAAATAGGACGTCACTCCTTGAGCACGCCACTGGTAAAACATCGCCGACACAAATAAAAGTTATTGGAATATAATAATAAGAAATGCTTTACTCAACTGTGATGATTTGAAAATCTTATTTAGCTAGAGTTTATCAATTACACGAATGTTTGTTAATAAGTGTCATAATAACTTGCTTTAATTATAGGTGTCGCTGTATACCGCTACACTCACCCTTAAGCAATATCATGTATAATGCCATCAAAAGCTATCTACAAATTTATTTTTACAAAGATATTTAATAATAAACTAAGTAAATTGCTGTATGCTGTAAGTATTCAACTGACTTACGATCGGAGTATTACACTTTCCAGTATCGTGATAAAACATGATAAGTTTTCTACAGGTTTATAAGAATGAACAGAATCGATTAATGTTGAGAGGCTTTGTTTTATCGTATTGTTTGCGCCACAGAGTGTCATGGCCTCACTGCAAACAGGTTAGTTTCGCGTTAAACATTACGTTGGCAGTGCTGCGACGTCGTGCTGACGTCATATAAGCGCGTGTGACGTCACTGTCATCCGCTCGACCCACTTGTCGACGCTTCGACAGATTTAGGCGGAGCAACATACTGTGACCAAGTGTCTTATTTATTGCGACACATGGCTTTATAATATATATTTTTTATCGATGTATTTAATGTCCACAAAACACATTAAACTAGTATTTGGTGTCACTGACTGTTTTTGAATACACTTAACAAGCTTAACATAATATCTTATTAGCTGACATGCGGTGTTTTTTCTTGTATGGACTTCAATAACTACTGTTTTAAGGTTAATATTTTTGCATATTTCAGAAAAAAAAGTGTAGCACCTAATTATCGTTTATATGAGCCACTCAAAAGAAACGACGAATTTATGATTATTTAAAAATCCACTACCGCTTCCCAAGCCTAGAGTATATTACCTCTTAATAGAAGATATCTCAAAACAAGTTTATTTTTAACGATAACTGTTTGTTACTCGGTTGCTTAACCTTTCTTTTAAGAAAAGAGTAGTAGGAATATTATTTATTTTTTGTTAAATATAGGCATTGAAAAACCATTTTTTTACCATGTCCGCTCCCAATGTGGAGCATATAAACTACTAATAGATTTTATCTCAACAGAAGTATTTCTACGAGAACTGCTTGTTACTCAGTTGCTCAACCTCTCTTTTTCCAAAAATAGTAGGAATAGAAGGATAGGGCTAGGACAGAACTAATGGTTTAGCAAATCGCTCTCGATACGCCTCGTTAATAGGATAGGATGGGTAGGAGGGGGGAATTCAAGACATCACATACTTCCACGACTTCGAACAGAAATTCATAAATCGATTGAAAAATCAATTTATAAAACTGTCCGTACTGGGGTTCGAACCCGTGACTCCGTAGCCGAAGCCAACGACGTTGATAACTCGACCACACAGGCGACGAATAAAAGTAAATAAAAGGCGGGTAGGAATAAAAGGATATTGCAGACTGCAGAATAACAAATAATAGCTCACCCTACGCTCGTTGTTCGAGACATCACAAACACCCACGCCATCGAACAGAAATTGATTGAAAAAGTACTGTTCGTACTGGGACTAGATTCCATGAGATCCGTCACAGACCCCAACAATTTTTAATGCTGCGCTCCATAGCGCATCTACGCTCGGTTCCATAGCCGAAAATTGATTATCATTTTCCGGGACTTGATGGATGAATGAAGGAAAACAATGAAAGACGATAGACCGAGGTTTCAATTGATTTAGTATTCCACCTTTAGTGAAACTGAGCAGTGATGCCAAAGAAAAAAAATACGTGTAATACATAGATAGTTACGCAATAATGAAACAAAAAAAATATCCATTAAACTAATTGCATAATTGAACAATATTATGGTAAAAATCATGCTTATATTATTATGAAATTTCAGTACAATTATTAACGCTAAAATGGTTGACTATTCAAATTCATTAGTTGAGAGATCACAATTGTCATTCCTGATTGAAAAAACTTGGTCTTTCGATAAGGATTGTTCTGTAAAAAGAACAAAACGATGGTCGCCTTAGAAGCACCGTAACAAAACAGCGAATCCAGTGGAGCGTGGCAAACCGGAACTCCGGTCGAAAAGAAGATACTTATTGTTATTTCCCTTTATGAAATGTCTTCACCTATGTATGACGTCTGTTTACTTCCGATATCAAAGGACACGGAGCTATTATTGGCACTCGAAAACGAATAATCCTTTTTTTTACAAACAACTAGAAATAGAACTTACAGATATGTCGTAATAACGAGCAGGTAGAGTATTTTTTAAATTTTTACTTCACAAGACCTACTTTTATCGATTTCTATCTTATTCGACACACATAAAAAAAGAAATGTAAATAAGCCATGGATTATCTTCTAAACCAGCCTTTTTAGCGTAGAGTAATGAATTTTAGCAATATATGATTCAATCCAAGGAATATCGTTATTAATTATGTATAAAGTGACCCATTATTGTTTTTATAGTAGGTTTAAAAAAATACGTAGTCAGGCAGAGTTGGTTTATACACTAGCCGGAATGCTCACTAATTAATAGTCAAAAAACATATTGTATAGCAATATGATAACAAAATAAATTGGCAATAAATATTAGATAAAATTTTCATTATTTTTAATAATTTATGAACCTAAACGGTTTATTGCGCTTGTCTCCGCGGATTAAAACTCAAATATCTGAAATTGCATTGAATTAAATAGACCGTGCAGACTATCTGCAAATAATTAATCCCTTAAGTGTTGTATTAAATAGCAATAAAATAATCGAGATCGATTGTCAAATAAAAGAAACTGATTTTTTTCACGTATTATTATATCCACTATAAAATGATAACTACGTGAGTTCATTCATAACCGATTAAAGCCTATAAAAATTACTTACTAAAGTTAAAAAAAAAAATAGAAACATACTATAGATCCGCACTTCTCAACCGGTAGCCACAGCATGTTCAAGGTGGCCACAGAGAAAATATTACTTTAGGAGAGCCACGGCCACGCTATATTACAGTAGAAGGTGAACTTTATTTCATAATGAGTTTTTAGCGCATTATGTATTCGAAATTAAAATTATAAGTGATTGAGCTAAAAAAATGTATTGGGGTCGAAAATCTGTCAATTCGTCATTTTTTTCGCCAGTGATCAATCCAGGATCACGAAAAAAATGTGAAACCCCAAATCCCTGGAACATACAACCAAGTTTAGAGGAATACTACGGCACATCTTTTGCAAAAGTTTGAACACGAATAACGACATATCCAACATACCTGTATATATGAGTGCAATAGGGTTTTTCTTAGTATTTTTTTGTTTTATTCTTCTCGAGTCTGAGTCTGAGTCTCGAAAAACTAATTAGCATGGCCAATAGCAGGGGCCCATGGGCTCATAAGGTTAAGACTTAAGCTCAGAAGGTTAACTATGCTATATATTACGTAAGTAATCACTCGAGATATTGTAGTTTAATGAAAAAACAGTAAAATTATCAACAAAATATTTGGCACACTAAATATGTATGCCCCATTTTATTAAAATTCTTATATAAACTTATCAGCTCGATGCGTACGAGTGAATATTTATTCTTTTCACAATTGCAGGGCTCAATGTTTTTACTAATAAATCATTTAATCATATTAGTTGTCTTATAATAATCAATTAAAACGACTTGAATTGTTTAATTGTACCTTTCTTGGTTAAGGGAAACTCCTGCGTAAAAAAAAATAACAATAGTCATCATGACTTGCTCTAAATTCTTGAATCTTTTTTTTTTGCCCGGAACTACGTAATAATTGTTTAACATTTGGTTAATTTTAAAATGTTTACTTTCAAAACGTATTAACTTAGTCACCATGACGCTTCATTTTTTACTAAAATCATAATATGAAGATAAGCCTATTTCACCAATCACTTAAATTTAATTTTTGCATAGAATGTTTAAAAGTTGTTATGATTTTTTTAAGAACGAATTGACATTTGACATAATTTCGTCCAAAACAAATAAAATGATAAATATTAAATTTAAAAAATGAAATAAATAAATAAATCTCACCCCTACACATAAATGTATTTTTTAATTTTCACTCTTTTAAATAATTTTATTCTCAAATAAGTAAACTGTCATTATTATAATATGAGAAACTTGAATGTATTATAGCTTTGCTAATGGCTATTAGCAGGGCTGGGTTGGAGTGGGCTCGGAGGGGTTTACGCAATCCCCTTGCTAAATTTTACTAAGGCTGGCGAGCCCCTTTTTAATTTAAGAGAAAACAACAAAATATACTCAAATCAAATAAGTACATAACTGCAATTTCTGACTAGTATATTATCTAGCCGCCTATGTGGTCGAGTGGTCAACGTTGTTGGCTTTGGCTACAGAGGGCCCGGGTTCAAATCCTGGTTCGGACAGTTTTATAAATTGACTTTTCAATCGATTTATAATTTCTGTTCAAAGGCATGGATGTATGTGATGTCTTGAATTCCCCCCTCTCACCCATCTTATTCTATGAACAGGGCGTATCGAGAGCGATTAGCTTACCACTAATCCTGTCCTAGCCCTGTCCTTCTATCCCCACTCTCTTCGAAAAAAAAGAGGTTGATCAACTGAGTAACAAGCAGTTCTCGTAGAAACACTTCTGTTGAGATAAACTCCATTAGGAGTCCATATGCTCCACATTGGGAGCGGACATGGTTAAAAAAAAAATATATATATTCTCTAGGACAGCTTCAGTATACACATTAGTACATTTTTGGCCATTTACATTGATAAGTTTACGGTAAATTTCGAATTATTACATATTATAAGTGTATTAAGCAGGGCTGTGAATGCGTGTAAAAAAATCTATCAAAGAGTGGAAGCTGATAATGCCGAATAAGTATCTAAATTTAGCTTTTAAGTTTGAAAAAGATGACCTTGTAAAAAATTAAAACCAATAAAAAACACTGAAGTAAAGGTTTTTCCGAGACAATTTCTTTAATTAATATTAGGTTATGCCAATTAAACACCAGTTTAGAAGTATCCGTGCACTTCAAGGTTGTGTATAATTCACAATTTGCATATGTCACAAATATATCAAAACACGTTTTTAGCGCCTCCTCTGTAAAATTTGAATGTGTGGGTTACGTCCTTTTTCCTTTTCACAGTCGATATATATATATGTATTCCATCAGATCATCTTTAGTCAGCCTTACATGCGATGTCAACACTTTGGAGTATTTTGTTTGAATACACATCATTAAATATATTTTTCAAAAATATTTCAGGCCATTTTTTACGAATCCGACTCCAGTCAAAATACCGCGACTCCACGACAGCCCTGGTATGAAATAACAATCGGTTGCGTATTTAAGTTATGGCATATAATTCCATCGTAGTGATAAAAAAAAACTCGCTGCTTCCCCAGAACACCGAGAATTGCTTTGACATAAAACTAGCACCTTGTTAACGTATTGGCAGCCCACCGTTGGCTATCAGTACAGAAAAATAGTTAATCAAATCACACATTTAACGTCAATAATAATAAAACAATGTAAAATATATTCATACTACTGTGCATCAAGATCAAATGTTTTCTTAATTAAAAATAATGTAATAACAAAATACATTTGATAATGGCTTCCGTACTAAATAAAATAAAAATAACGGTAAAAAAACCAAACCTAAATCGTGTTCATTTACTGCCATCTACAATGACCCGCCAAAAGCTGTAAAACAATAGCTCTATTGCGACTCGCGGATAATAATAAAATGGCACCCAACGGTTTGTGAACACAATAGTGTCATCTAACGGTAAATAGTCGAAACTCACGGCTAGGCACAAAAAAACGACGCTGTTTTTCGGTGGATAGGAATCTGACATACCATCAGATTATTTTCATCGAGATTTAACAACTCATATTTATATTATACAATAATGAACATTTTTTTTTGTTATGATTAATTAATGTTTTTTATTTAACTTTTGCTTCTTTTTTTGAATTGTTTTTTTTTATTAACGGTATTCAAATTTCAAGTTTCTCTAGATAAGTGGTCCCGCCATCTACTTGTTTTTCATTGAAATTTATTTATCATTGAAATCTATATTTTCAGGAAATCCACCAATATCTTATCTATTATAAATTATTAATTATAGAAAATAAAATGTCTATTTTTTTAAATAATGATGATTCGGACAGCTTTCCATTATTATGTATGATTCGATGAGATATTTTTCTTTTCTGCACACTAGTCTATGCAAAAATAAAAAAAAATCTCCTCAAAAATTCATGGGGAGATACCTTAACAAACACTGTCCTTTTTTCACTGTATGTATGTATATTGTAATAGTTTTCGTCGTTATTAAATTTAAAAAGTTACCCTAATTATTTATCTGAAATGTAAAACAATTTTCAGAATACTGATATTTTCTTTCACAAATTGATTTTTTATTATTGAAGAAATTTGCCAAGAAAACATATTTTCCATAACAAAGTGATATTTTCCCAAGAAGTGAGCTAGGATTTTTTAATTAAAAAAATGGTAGTAAAGTAAATAATAATAATGTCGAAAATGCAGTATTTATCATTAGTTTGAATTTAAAATGAATGCGCCAAAATGCGATGAGTACAATTATCTATGGCCAATATCACTTCATATTGCAAAAATCATTAGTTTATACAGCAAGAATAATATTGTACTGAAAGTCGTAATAAGGTGTTATCGACTATTGTATTGAAATATTTGCACATACATTATTTCTATAAATTTTATTGGACCTGACAGTAAATTTTCAACTTCGCAAAGGCATAACACACCATATTAGAGATAAGCATCCATTATTAGGAATAAATTATGGCTTTTCCAAGTTTTCTATTTGCGATTGTTTCAGATAATATATCAGAAACGGCGCCTGCTGTCTGCGGAAAACGTGCCTATCGATCGAAGAGTGGCGCCGACCTTACCACTCCGGCCTCTCAGAAGCCCAAAACATTCCGCTAAAAGTCATTTCACAAAAAACTAAGCCTTCTTTATATGAGTTTTAGAAAAAATGTAATGATAGTATACTCATTGGTAAAATCCACTTTATTGCAGTTTTAACGCGAAGACTACGTACGTACACTGTTACGTCACGTTAAAAACCTCGAGATCAGCGGTGGGCTGCCAAAATGTAAACAAGGGGCTCAGTTAACCTGAGAGATATTCGCGGTGTTATTGAATTTTTTTTTCACTCTTATATAATGATTCGCAATAATTATCAAATCAATCGAATGTTACTTAATATAATTTTATTATGAAAATATATACTGCTAAATAATTTTAAAAACTCATGGTATCGTTTAGTATGCTTCCGAAATAAAAAAAAAATACGAAAAATTTATAAAGTTTTTTTTTTCATATTACATATATATAAACCAACTACAGTAATTACTGTTGATCTGAGAATATTTTTTTTACTTTAACAAGGGGCTCATTTGCCTTAGTCAAATTTAACAAGGGGGTTGCGCGAGCCCCTCCGAGTCTTCTCAAGCCCACTCTTGCCCTAAATATTAAATTATATGCAAAGAATGCTAAGCTGACATATCGATAAACAAAGCGCAACTTTATTTTAAAGTATATTTCTAGAACTTTTTCCATCCATCTCAAAAAAAAATATAAACAGTCATTTCAACGTCATGGGGCAGCAAAAACTTTTCACTACACCGTATGCACTAGGGCTTGTCGGTTTTCAAAAACCGGTTTTTTTGCTAAATTTGTGACATTTGAAAACCGGTTTTTCAACATCGTAACCGGTTGTGTCGAATTTTCCATAAACGAGACTATAAACATAAGGACAGAAAAATTGAATCTTTTATTTGATGGCTTAAAGACCATATCCCCCACATTCATTCATTATCCAGCGAAAGGGTTTTTTCGATATCAGGAAATTTTGTTACAAAACGATCAGTGGACGCTTTGTGTTTTCTTAAATCATATTTTCTGAAGAGTAACACCAAATAATTTCTTGTTGTGCATTATTATGTATATAAGTAAACAACAAAAAAATATTAATTTCAATTGAATTATTCATTTTTTGTAAAACTTCGAAAACCGGATAAAACCGGTTTTCGAACAATATTGATATTCGACAACCGGTTTTTTCAAAGTCTGTTTTTGTATAAGCCTTAGTATTCATAATAAGGGAAGATTTTAAAATAATATTTTCTGTAACTTGATTTTTTGAGTGATTATTTGAGTGGCAAATTTCAACGGAGCTTTTAATATGTAATTTAAATTAAAAAAACAGCCTAGAAAATATCTGAATTATTACAAAACATAAGCTTTTCTAAAAGTGTTCTTTGGCAACCCCTGAAACATTTAAGGCCATAAAGTTAGATTACACCCAAAAGTTGAGTTGCGTGATGTAAACACTCTTAGCACGTGTGGCGATAAACAATCTCAGAAAATTTTAGAAAATGTATTATATTGGTTTTTCTGACACTATTGCACAATACGACGGATATTTTAGTGGTTTAAGATCTCACTATGAAATAAAATATGTTTTATTCACATATGAATTTTCTATGTTAAAGGACAACTCAATTTGAATTTGCAACACTTAGTTGCAGTCTTATTTTGTCGATAATTTCATACATATATGAGTAAGAAATACTACTGGTCTGTTATTCAAACTGAAGGATTGTTAGGTAGTAGTTTGCAGAACCAAGGGTTATATTCACGTCATGCGAGGATGTAAAGCGACTGATGAAGATAATGAAACGATAATAGTAATAAGCACCATTTTTTTTAAAAAATAACATAACGTTCTTATAGGATTCTATGTAGGGCTTGTGATAGTTATAATTCCGGAATTTCGGGATAGAGAACATGAAATGGAAAGTTCTGGGAAAGTTGATGAAAATAGGCAACTAGAAGAATTTTTCAAAGTTCTCACGAGAGCTAAAAATAGTCCCAATTTTTTTTAGTTTTGGCGATTTCGTAAATTTCTGGATTTTTCAAATTAGAAATTCTGGGAAGAGGGGTCTCGTGTCGTTTCATAGTGGAAATCCGTAAATTCCTAGGAATTAAAAATTTCCGAGCAAAAATTTCTCGATCCCGAAATTCTACACGATTTTATGATGAATTTTCAATCCCGGGATTGGATGCCTTAATTCTATTGGAACGTTTTTCTTAGGCATTGCTGCCAGATATTCTTGACATTTTTTAGTGGATTAAAATCCTGGGCCGTGGCCCTAATTTCTAGAACCGGTGTGTACTACATCCTATGAACGCTATATATGCAAATTTGAATTTTGTACTTTTCCATGAGTTTTGTCGCTAACGACCCGGGTTTCGCCTTTCGGCATCTTCAGGCATTCCAAGCTTAAACTATAACTTAGCTATATATGCAATACGAAATCGTATTTAATGATTTATTTTTATATATTTCACTCAGAATATGTATACTTTACATGAATTTTTTTTCAATAAAAATAAATTATTTGGGTGGGTTGATATCTACGCTATTGTATGTGTTTTTTTTTAAAATATACTTCTATAATTTTGTGCATCTGAGTAACTGTTAGGACTCAATCAAAATCATCCTGTATCAAAATTTCTCTTCGGAAGGCTGGGACAAGAGGATCGAAACCGGGATAAGCCCGAAATACCGAAAAGAATAATAACATCAGTCTTAAGCAAATGTTTAAAATGTTATCGTTGAAGATCAACACTGGCTTTGTTAGATGAAAGCGGAATTGTTTGATAAACAAAAATCCTTTCAACAATCGTTCAAACAAAAAACATTTAACCATACATAATTCACACCTGAGAAATTTAAGCCGTGGAATAAATAATAAAAACGTGGTTAATTTATCTCTACAAAAATATATCATTTTGGGTATGATGGCGTATCTCGATTGTAATAAATAGCTATCCGTTGTTGTATGGACGTATCCAAAAAGCTCCCTAAAGAAAGTTTACCGTACTTTGTACATGCATGCAACATGATTACCTAGCTTATATTATACAAATTGTAATTTATAATACAAAGTTGTTACGCTACGCTATTTCTGGAATTATGATGTCAATTGGAATAATTTTGAATGCTAAGATTGTTTTTTATGCATAAATATATTCCCACACCTACTTGTGATTACATAGAAAAATAAACACAACAATGCTGCTAATGACTTGTGATTTTTTCTACACACTGAATAATGATTTACAATATTCAAATAATATTCTTTGGTTTATTTTTGTATTTAAATTACTACTTATTTCTCATAAGAGTGCTAAAAATCATATAATTTGTATTTTTTTTTCAGAATGTTTTAACAAGAATATCGTTTTTTAGCGTAAAAATATAATAATTGCAAAGCAACAGGGAACTGTATACCGTATATGTAATGAAAAACATTATAGTTTTAAAAGAAACACGTAGCTGTGCAATTTCTTGCCACATGACAAATTTTAGAATGTTGTCATCAAAAAATAAATACGTATATCAATATGAAAATTCTTATGTCATTTAGATATTTTATATTACGAAGGGAACCTGTTTTATCTTCTTCTGTGTTAGTTATTTTTTATATTATTATTATATTGACATCATTAGTGGTTTTATTAAAATGACGCGCTTCTTGTGTTTAAAATTGTGTTTGATTATAGGCAATGTTCTTTTTAATACGAAAAATTAGCTGCGCGAAAAAAATAATAACTGAAAAGGCCAATACAACAAATGAGCGGCATAATTGTCAATATTTGAAAAAAAAATGTCTTTTTTTGTCCTGGAGCTCAATTAAACTTCTGCTGTAGAGGTTTATTTTAACTTTTAATAAATAATTTTTGATAGCTTTTGTTTTTTTTTCCTAGCTCCCGCTTGTGTCCCGACTTAAAGCTTTATAATAATGTTAATCCTACTTATCTATACTACTTATATAGGTAAAGTTGCATTATTTATATGTAAGTTCTCAATATAAGCACTCATTGACTCATACTAGGATTTTTCCACAAAACTCGACGTGGAATGAAAGAAGAAGACTTATTCGATCATAATTCAATGATACGAGAAAATATTTTAGTAAGTTATCGATAAACTTTATTTTTATTTTTATGATTTCAAGAATCAATTTCTAATACGTGATAAAATAAAAAAAAAGTGACAAATCGTGATAAAAGCTAATAATAGAAATGCTCAAAAGATTAAAGAATGCTGTCAGAAAAAAATATTAACATCATCGTTATGAATGAATCATTATTTCAAAAATAATTTTCAAACACATTCATTTCTTCTTAAATTATCGTAGACATTAAATTTGCATACAATAGAATGCAAATTATACGAGCTGGCGCGCGTTAACGTTCGTACAAGTTAAGTGTGTAACGATTTATTTTACCATCTTGAATTCAAATTAAAAATATTTTGTAAAAAGAATAGAGGTTTTTAGAATACTGTAACTATATAGCAAATATTTCATTCGTGGAGGCAAAAATTACTCCCATCTACGAATATCCCAACCAATAACCTGTAATAAAAGAAAACATTGCAGAACTCAAAGTGTCTAGTATCGCTTTGACTTGCTGTACAAATTCAGTGACCATGTGCTTAAATGTACGAATCTGAAAAAAATTCATATATTTTTCAAAAACAATTAAATAAAATTTGTACTAACATATATTTTAACAAAATTATGTCATACATAAAATACTTAATTATGTTTAAAAAATTTACAACAAACATATTTATATAAAAATAGTTTTTATGTGCTTAAAAATGTGCATTAGAGTTAAATAATGAACAAACGCATGCTTTCGGTAATTTGATTTGTAATTGATTTTTAATATTGATCTATGTATTATGTATTATATTATGTTCAATGGTGAACATTAATTTTCAATATTTAGTATTAGAAAAAAAAATTAATAAAGCAAAAAAAAAACGACCAATTGGAATGCCAACACGAAACGAGCAAATCAAAATCGGTATTTTAATATTGCGTATAAAACACCGCTGTAAAAAAATAAATTATCATAAACGAGTTATTACCATATTATATAATTAACGGTTTCTTAACCCTTCGTTTACTATGCAAAAAAAGCACAAGCTCCTGAGCTGTGTATCCGTTACACATCAGGCAAACGGGAGTGAATCATGACAATTAAATAACACTACTACAGCAGTACTACATATAATTGTCATGATTCACTCCTGTTTGCCTGATGTGTAACGACTACACAGCTCAGGAGCTTGTGCTTTTTTGCATAGTAAGTCAAAGGTTAAGATCGTTGAAATAGTCACCTATGTATTACGGAACCTGTCCATACTGATTGATACAAGTCTTAGCAAATTTTAATATTTCAAATTATCGCAAAACAGTTTTATTGAAACATGTTATGTTTTATACACATTCAAAATTTGGTTTTGGCTGATTTTCAAATTCAAAATTCGGTATTTTGGCATTGAATACACACCATGAATACTGAGATTCCAGTATCGGTAATACTGGTATTGCAGTCTTGAAATATGTATGTAGATATGTACTATTAAGAACGTTCTTCAACAAAAGACGTGTGGTCACCGTGTGTATAATTTGCAAACACTGGTGTATTCTTATCATACAAACAGTTAAGGAAACAATTTCAGGTCAGTTGATAAAAAATTTATTATTGTATGGTGTATTTTTAACTCAATGCTATGCGATTAGTTACGATTTGCTATTGTTTCACATCGTGCAATTTAAAATATGGAATTGTTGCTTACGTAACTGAATTTCAAATACAAAAAAAAGGAAGTAACCAACTTTATCTTAATTTTAATATAAAGATTTCTTAAAGGTGAGTGTAGCGATCTACATCGACACCTATAATCAACACAATTTATTCAATGACTTATTTACAAACATTCGTGTAATTGATAAAATCTAGCTAAATAGGATTTTCAAAATAATCCAGTTGAGTAAAGCATTCCTTTTTATTATATTCCAATAAAATATATATGTAAAAAAATAAAGGGAGCTTGTGGTGTGCTTAAGCAGTGACTTTATACTTCTTTTTCAATACATAATCGCATCTCAACTAAAACCCACTATTTATTTTTAAAAAAGTATACTAAACGCTAATAAAATTACATAAATTAATATAAACATTGACTTTTTATTTTATTTTCTGATTTTATTGGATATTCATAGCTAATCTTAAAAAAGTGACCGTCAAATGGACAATTGCTAAAAATAGGAGGCTACTGGCTCCTTATTCATTTTTTACAGATAAATGTTCCATCCTTCCGATCCTTTAATAACTGGGTGTAGCAGTAGCGATTAGCCAACCACTAGTCCTGTTCTAATCTTATCCTTCTTTCCCTACTACTCACTTTTAAAAAAGTGAGGTAGAGCGACTGAGTAACAAAAGAAGTTTTTCTCGTAGAAAAACTTCTGTTGAAATACCTCCATCAGGAGGCCATATGCTCCACATTGGAAGCGGACATGGATTAAAAAAATGTTATTTGAATAGAATAATAAGGTATGCTTTATTTACTCAACTGGAATGTTTTGAAAATCTTATTAAGCTAGATTTAATAAAGATTATGGGTGTCGCTGTATACCGCTACAGTCACCATTAGTTATGCTTTAGAGATGAAGATGCCTTTGCAAATGACAAGAAATAAAAATGTCTAGCGAACGGAAAGAAGAACGCTGTATCTAGAAGTTAGTCAATGTGGGTTGACGATGATAATTTAACTTTTGATAAATGTGCTCAGCTGAATGCAAATTATCGTTTTCAAATAATAAGACATGAAAAAAGCAAATATAAATATCCGTCAGTCACGCTTTGTAGTCGACGCAGTGATGTACAAAAATTGCTTTTTGTCAACCAGATCCAGACAATGATGGAATTTATTTTTAAAAAATTCTCAAAATAACTAAGATTATAGTCGTGTTGAGTACCTATGCCAAATAAATTTGACGAATTATAAAGTATAAATCTTTTTAAAATTATCAAACTCTTTTATTTTTAATAATTTTTCCCAGTATAATTGTATTCTTTTTTTTCTAAGTACATATATATCTTAAAGTTATTTAGTGAATTTAAAGACTAATACATAATATATTTTTGAATAAATGACAGAGATGGTTTGAAAATTCCAGTTGTTTGTGTGGCTGTCAGCGAAATGAAATGAACACTCTTAAATGAAAGTTAAAAATTATTATAACATTTATTTATAAACTATGAAAACTTTTTTTTTTTTTTTAATCCATATCCGCTCCCTATACGTAGCATATGGTCACCACGAAGCTCCTCCACAATTCTCTATCTCCAGCCAATCTCCTCGCCTCCTCCCAGGTCATCCCAGCGTCCCGTAACTCCGCCGAGTACATCCTGTGGATAGTCATCAGTGGCCTTCCACGACGCCGGGATCCATCCGGCCGGAAGAAGAGACAGGCAGGGTTCAGGCTCTCTTCAGGCATCCTCAACACGTGTCCAAGCCAGGTCCACCGCCGTTTATTTATTTTTGACGTGATAAGAGGCTGGTTAGTCCGTTCTCTTATCTCCGTGTTCCTGACAAAGTCAGACCATTTCACCCCTAGCATTCGTCGCAGGCATCTGTTTTCGAAGCACAGTATACGGTTACTCTGCGCTTTCGTAAGGTGCCATGATTCGCAACCGTAAAGCAGCACTGTTAAGATACATGCGTTGAATAGGAGGCACTTGGTTCTGACCGAGTACAACCGTGAGTCCCAGACTTTCCGCATTGAGTTAAAGGTTGCTCCAGCTATCCCTAATCGGATCGCGAGCTCTTTACACGGATTGCCATCTCCCGTGATGTGTACCCCCAGGTACCTGAAACCGTCGACTCTTTCGATGTTTTGACCGGCGCTCGTCAAAGGGTAGTGTGGGTCCGGACAGGCACTGTTGCAGAGTACATTGGTTTTACTCGCATTGATTTTAAGACCGATGCGATATGAGTTTCTCTGCAGTCTATCCATTGTCTCTTGAATACCCTCGACAGATTTATCAAATATAACAGCGTCGTCTGCATACTCGAGGTCGCATAGCTTTAGATTGGGGGTAACGGTCACACCTCGGTCAGGTGGAATTGACTTCCTCAGAATGAAGTCGAAGATTATAATGAAAAGGAACGGAGCTAAGACGCAGCCCTGTCTGACCCCGGTTGAGACTCCAAACCATTCAGTGGTTATATCACCGATTCTTATGCAGCATTCGCTCCCCTCGTGCAAGCATTTGATGATGGCAACAATCTTGGTTGGGATTCCGTTCCATAGAGAAGACCGGTGCGGACTATCAAAGGCCTTCTCGTAGTCTACAAAGCAACATGCCAGCGAACTGTTGAATTCGTTGCTTTGCTGAAGAAGGCACCTAAGATTGTGTATTTGGTCCGCGCAGGATCGGCCAGGTAAGAACCCGGCCTGGTTTTCCCTGAGGATACTCATAATTGGAATCCTTATTCTCGCCAATACTATCTGCGCCAGGACCTTGCCAGGTACGCTGAGCAGCGTTATGCCACGGTAGTTGTCACAGCACAGTGGATCACCTTTTTTGTGGATTGTGACTACCTCGCCACTAACCCAGTCCCTCGGACAGCGCTCTTGCGCCCACACTATACTAAGAAGTTGGTGCAGGGGGTGCAGAAGCGCCTCCAGGCCGTACTTTAGGAACTCTGGATGTATACCATCCATGCCCGGCGCCTTCCCGTTTTTTAAGCGCTGCACAGCCGAGGAGATCTCAGCATGTGTCGGCGCATGAAAACTTTTTAGTTACTTAAAATTTACTAAAGAAATTATTTTTTAAATGAACCGTTTTATATATACAAAAGAATATATTAATGACAAAATAAATATGTAGTTTAATTTAATGCATATCAGTTATTCATCATTTACTCAAAGCTTGAATGAAAAGCTTCCATTGTAATAGTTGCATCTCGATCATTAATTTATTAATTTTAAATTATGGATGCTTCAAATAACATATTTCATATATTAAATTACATCTTCACAACTTATTTTCAAAAATAAAACTAAAATATAATTCATGCGTCTTTATCCAGCTTACATTTTATTCGTTTCTGACGGAATAGAATACATTTTGAAGGGATTCACATTCTTTAAAATATTATGACTATTCTGACGCAGATAAAAAACAAATTTTACAATTCAATCAATAAATTATGTTTTCCGATATCACATAGTAGACTGTAATTACCAAGTAAGTCCATGTTTTAGTAGAAATTCTGTATTCGTAAAAATTTTACATTTTAAAAAAATCCTCATTCCGGATCTTGTAGGATTGCGCAAGACTTGAAAATTATTTAAAAAATGATTGACACTGGATAAAAAAAATGAAGGTGAGACGCTTGTCTGGTTTGACAGAATGATATTCTTTACGGAGTGTTAAATAATTACAAAATATGAGCTCACTTTGCTAGCTCAGCGGCTATTTTTGAATTACATTTTGGCTGACAAATAAATACATATATTTCACATAAAAATATGAATACTTTATAGAATGGTATGTGTTAATCGATGTTGATATTCAAATTCCTAAATTAAAAAATGTTGACCACTTACGTAAATTTAAGTATTATGTATACTATGAAATAAATGATGTGTGAATATGCCATCATACAAATAAACACTAATATTCGACGGTGCCAAAAATGTTCTTTTTTTCATACTAAATTAATGTTCTATTAATTATATTTATGAATTGTAGCATATTCCACACATCAGTAAATTATATTTTATTTGAAATTTGCTCAGTATACATGTGAATATATATATGTGTTGCGACAAAAATAAAAATTCCTGTAGAGAACGTGTCGAAATAGTTTTTTATTCTATTTCTACCGATAAAAATAAAATTGATCTATTTGCATCTACATAACGTTAGTACTCCGGAACGCCTGACAAAATGGAAAAAATGTTTAAACTTTTCAATCTATAAATTTTAATTCAGGAAACTTATGATTGATGATCATGTGTTTAATCACTCCGCTGAATAAGCCATATAACATGTCTGCTTCCAACGTACAACATATGGACCATTTATGAGTTTCATCTCAATAGAAGTTGTTCCTATACTATGTGGTGATAGTCTAGATATATTTTGGAAAATCTTTATATTAAAACAACTAGTGTTCAATTGTAACCAACTTCAGAATACTTTTTACCTTTATCAAGATGGATAAACCAACGACTTGTATTATCCTAGCACTGTTGTTATATATTTCATTTTCCGAAAACATGAAAAGCTTGTTTGTATATTCCCTTTATCGTTCTTGTAAATTGTATCAAGCTTCGAAGCAATCTTAGTAATTCTGCTACATTCTTTTGACTTATTTATTATGCTTCATATTTTAAATAAACAAATATTTTAATCTGGAAAAACATCCCCTTATTCTAATACTAGAGAATAATTAGGTTGTACGACAGTGGGCGAGACGCAATCAACTGATAAAAGTTGTAATTATAAAACCGATATCACTTTTTCTGACTAGTTTATTATAAATTGTTGTGTTTTACGCTACGTAATGTGAACATTGAACTTTAATAAGAAATAATTATTGCAAGTTAGCTAAAAATATCATATTAAAAAAATACAGCATAATATTAATTAATACATAGATACTTAACGCAATTTTGCTAATATGCTATTTGCATAAAACATTTTTTATATAACATGACTACATGTAAGTAGGGTTGCCACATTTCATGCAAGTGAATCCGGGACATTTGTACGATTTGCTGACTTTCGAATCCAAAAACCCAGGAATTTACCGATTTGCCCAAAATACCTCTAAGACTTTCGAATCGAAGTTAAATAGTTTTCTCTAAATTTCCGGGACAATTTAGTACTCATCCGGGATAGCGATTCCAATTCCGGGTCAATCCCGGCCAATCCGTGACACCTGGCAACCTTACATCTAAGACGTAATTTATAATAATAAAATAATGGTAGTTATCGATTGTATAATTACGATCGTAATTAAAAAAGAGTCGTCAGTGCAAAAAAACAATGGCTCGATCTGCTTTGATAATCAGGGATTCCCAAATAATTAAACTTCGCTTTGTGTTGATATTTATTTAATAATATTATTCAAGGCTTGCCTTGAGAATTGTTATAATAATTATTATAAACACCGACGTAAAAACATTTTTATATTACGTGATAAATTAAAAAAATATATAGCAATGTTTCATGTCGAGTAGGTTACTGACCTGCAAAAAAGATACACTTTTTATTATTATTTAATATTGGCAGATTTCATTTA
Source organism: Himalopsyche tibetana (assembly GCA_030503985.1). Classification (NCBI taxonomy): domain Eukaryota; kingdom Metazoa; phylum Arthropoda; class Insecta; order Trichoptera; family Rhyacophilidae; genus Himalopsyche; species Himalopsyche tibetana. The sequence goes on from JAPJYX010000024.1 coordinate 13,630,657, forward strand.
TTATAAAAATATAATGACAGTGTTGTGGTTTTGAGAAAAATAAATGTATATTTTTTTATTGTATAGAATAATATAAGTAAAAATTGTAATGTAGAGAAGTTATCAAATATTCACATAAATAATGTGGAGAGGTGTTAAAATTTTTTAAAGGTTAGTAAGTACGCAATAATGGGTTTCCATCGACAAATTTTTGTGTTAAATTTTTTTAACCTTTTACCATCCAATAACGCGGTAGATATGTTCCATTTTAGATTAACACTAAACATTGACAAAATTTAGTGAGCGAAATTCTACTAGGCACGTGTCGATACTTCAATAAGAAGTTTATTCGCAATCATCGAAATCCGCGACCTGTGCTGTTGGTACACGCGTTTTTGAGGAAGGGGAGGGGTACTGCGATAAATTTAAATCTATGTATGTTGGAAGCATGTATTTGCATTATAATATAATGTGAGTTCATCATTCAAATATCTAAAAGAAGAAAAATAGTAGTCAAATGTAAAAATGTCGGCCATATCACATACATAATAGGAGTACATTTTTTTATTTTGTTGATACAAATATTAATTTCCAACGATAGTTTATCTAGATTAACAGTTCGTAAACTTGTGCCCACGTACATGCTATTTTCATGCTCTTGCTATTTACCAAAATTTGATCCTAACCGTGTTTTTCTCATAATTGATTGAAATCGTAAATATTTAAACATTTATGTTGCCAAGACAAAAACGTTTTGATTTCACTCTCTGAAGTTACGTAAGTAAATAATTGAATAATTGTAACACAAAATACTTAAATCTTGATTTAGAAATCCGGGATGCACCTGCCACTATTAACCAGGGTTCTGGAGTCAGATTCGGTATGTCTGGTGTTTTTTTTCCGGAGGAGGAGTTGGAATACCAGGAAACTCCCCTCTCTTAGAAAATTTGCTTAGTCCCTGATCTCGATAAAGCATCTAGTGAACTGCAAAGTTTTACCAAATTATATATTACAAAAGAAAACGCTATTCACTTATTATTATCAATAAATAGTCAACTATTAAGATTTTGGAAGCGTGTAAAAATGCTATGTAAATTCAGTATCTTACATTTAACTTGGTCGCATGACTAAATAATGTCGCATGGCGCAAAAAACGAGATGCTCCAAAATATGAAGTATGTTTTTTATTTAAGTATAATAAGCTCTGTGTGTCTTTATCAATAAAATCATCTATGTATTTTAAGATCGAAATTCGTGGTACATCATACATGCAACGTTAAGAATTTTTTGACAAGTTGGTTATAATGGTGTGAGGTTTCAACCATTTTTTTTAAATTACATATGAATGGTAGTTTGTTGAATTAAAAAAAAACATTGAAACTTATTTTAATTCAATACAATGATATGAAAAAAAAAAAATGCCGTATTGGATTATTTATGTCACTTAAAATATATATTTTAGTTGACATGACATTAATAAAGTTTGCGTTGTTATGCCTACCAGGTGAGATTATTTGTGAACGACTCAGTACCGACAGTAGAGAGAAGTATTATGGATTCATTTATTTTAAGTGCATCGTTTATCGTTGTCATCTTAAATCATATGTTTCCAACCTTTTTCGGGTGGTGACCCCTTTTTATAAAAGCCATGTGACTAGCGACCCCCCCCAGGAATTTGAAATCCTCGATTGACTTTTTGCCCGGATTGTCTCCGAAGCTCCTTATTTTTTTTTAGCTCACCGAGGAATTTGAAATCCTCGATTTGCTATACTTTTTGCCCGGATTTTCTCCGAAGCTCCTTTTTTTTAGCTCAAATTTTAGGGAATTTCGAATCCTCGATTTGCTATATTGTTAAAATCTAAAAAAAGTTTGCGACCCCCCAGGAAACCCTTGGCGACCCCCAGGTTGGGAACCCGTGTCTTAAATGGTTATTTAATATTGAATCTTTTGTGATGTAAAAAATGCGTTAATTTAGTAATTGGTAAAAATAAATATAACTGTGGAAGGTGAAGGAGAAAAAACGATCGAGACTCATCAGACTTCAGAAGTTCGTCTTCAAATTTAAACCAATGTGATCACGATGTAGTAATCAACTAGGCGATCACGTTTCTCAGAAAAATTAATATGGCTTAGAAGGGCGTTGAACCAAATACGGTTGCAGATAATGTAGATGAAGACCTGATCTGGTTATAATATTTAAATAACCAATCATTAGACATCAAAAAATATATCCTCATTGTTTCTGTTAAGATGTAAATGTACCCTTAGTTCATAAAGGAAATATCATCTTTGGTGTGGTATCATAAAAAAATTGTCGAATAAAAATGTAAAGAATAAATATTTTTTAAATCAAATATAAGTATCAATCCATTTATGTTAAAGGCCTAGCTTACAAAGCATGGTGTCGCTCAATTCCTATATGTGGCCAAACTTTTTATCTTTACGCGAGACTTAATACTTAAATCAGTGGTAGCGGTTTGCTAACCTTGCTATGTTGTCATAAAAAATGTAGTAATTCAAAGCACAAAATAATTAGTATAAAAGAGAAACAAAATGGATAGATAATAAAAGTCGCCCAATTAAACATCAAGCGGGCGACTTAGAATGGATACGCGGTCGGCGTCGTTGAAATACATATATATATAAAATCATTCGGGAAAAAACTACTTTATTATAAACAGAAATCTGACTTCAACGCTCACATTAGTACCTTAATAGAGGTTTTACTTTTTTAATGTGTTATTTGTAATAACAATTGAATTATTTCGGAAATTTTCATTGAGAAACGAATTGATAATAATAGTGAGGCGAGAATTGGTGCATCTTCAGATCAGGTTTTTTGTGTTTATCTAAATCTTTAAAGTAAGAACGTAATAATTATTACTACCATAGCTTTTTCTAAGAAATGTTTTAATTCTCATATACTTACTAACGAATGCTGTAACACTTCTTCGATACATGAATCTGAATACCGTTTCGAGGTCAACAGCTGATTATTTGAACACGATGCCATCTTTAAATTGTAATTTTATACGGTCATGAATTTATTCGTAAAAAGAAATTTGCTGGTTGGAAAACGAGATAAATATGGCGAATAGAGTAAAAAAATAAACATAATATGCGTATTACTTGAATTCAGTAGCGCAACTAGAGAGTGCATACGCCACATCAGGCATTTGAAGATAATAATATTTTTTCTCAATTGTCAATTGTAAATGTATTTTTTTTTTAAATCAAATATTAAATTAAATATTTTAAATTAAAAAAAATTAAATTAAAATCAAAATGATAGTGCCTGAAATATATCGAAATTAAAAAAATACGATTCAAAATATTGCTCAAAAATTTTATCTATGCCTCTGTATAAATAAATATAAAAGAATACATAGAAGTTACGAAAGTAAATATGTTTTAACAATAAATATCTCAAGACACTATAAAAATCATAAAAAACAAAATATTCTCAACTTACCAAGTCACGAAGTTCAATGGCTTTTTTCGTTTTGATATTTGGTAATACGACACTCACATAAGTTTTTAACACAAATTCACACTAAAATTCAAAAATTAAAACGTATAACTGTCTGTTTACTGTCTGTACAGTGAATTCTGAACGATTTTCAACGGTTTATGTCAGAATTTTAAGTTAAAAGCAAGAATATTCGAAAGGAGACGCTAACACTTCCAAAGCAATATCTACCCACAGACAAGATACATCAAATAAATATAGGCAAATGGACTCACGAATCTCCCACACTAAAAATTACTGTAATACCGAGGTCTCGGTGATGTTACAAATCGCGAACACTAAACCGGTCGAAGAAACATGGGCAGACGACGTAAGCTCCTCTAGACTAGAATGCCTACGTATCTAAACAAAAAGAAATAAATAAAACGAATGTGACAGATGAAAGAGTTGAGGCGAGATGTATATATTCGCTCAGCACGGACACTGTTTCTATCATATCTCTTCGGATACCCGACACTAATATGTTTATAATACGATAAATTTTATCATCGATATCGTTTTATCATTTGTTTGTATTGAGATTGTAATATTTTACGTACAATTTGTATTACAGTATAACATTTTTATCTCAGTTTTTTTTAACTAAAAAAACAGTTCGTCGAGTAAATCAATATTTGAAAAATATATATAATAAGTATTTTCAACATCTTACTTAGTTTCATTTCTACTGACAGACAGATTTGAATCCTCGAAAGTTTTTACAAGTATATTATACAAAACTTAAAAGTTTCCGCAATGGAAATTAGAGTCGTTATTTTTTTCATACAGAACGCTCGTTTGATGTAAATTATTATAAAACTGATAAACTAACGAAAATTGTTAGTTTTTGTTCGATTTTAATACAAAAATATCTTGAAGGATAAGAAATGATATTCCTTGTAAGCATACGTATAAAAAAGTATGTTTCAAGCAAAGAATATACATATCGAATAAATATTGTTTTAAGTTTGCCCGAAATTCTATTAAATAAATTTATTGTTTAATATTTTAATTAAAGTACTCATGAATTGTTTTTTTGTTCAAAAGATTCACTTTGATAACTTTTGGCGCCAAAATATTTGAAACATATATTATGAAATAACATTTATACAATACAACTCGGCGTCTTGTTTGGAGGGCGTCGGTATTATGACATCGGCACTAAGAAATGACCCGACGGCAACGTCTTTCCATACGTCCACGGCGCTTTGTATTCAAAAGAAAACTGAGTGAAAATACGGAAAAAGAAGTCGGTTTTGGTGGCGCCGTGCCCGTCTAACGTCACACTACTAAGTACTGAGGTAAAATTCGCCTCTCGGTTTATTTTCGTCCCCGCGACTTTGATACAGGGGCTATCAACATTCATGAATAGATATTTGAAACAATTTTTCACAAACAAACGATAACTACTTTTGATGGAAGTCGATTGTGACATTTCACAGCGGGAAATCATATTATATTCATAAAGGTACAGTAGTAACTGGAATGATATTATTTGATATTAAAATGAAATTGGCATTGATAGATGCTTCCTACAACAATTTTAATGAGCAAGTTGTTGATACATTATGTCTCTGCTAGCTAATAAATATTTGAAAACAAAAATTTTGACAATGATAATTAATCTCTGAAATATTATTCTTTCTGTTGAGCTATTGTTTTAATCAAACGCACATCGAAGTTAAAGGCAAATCTAATATAAAAAAAAAAACAAATAACTTGTGATCAAAATTCTCATGGAAACAATAACAACTTTTAGAATAACAAATATTGATGCTGTTGATCATTGATATTTTTATACAATTAAAAAAGTTATTACATATTCTAAAGACTACGATTTCTGTGAAACGACTCGAAAATTGACAGAGGACTGAAGAAAAAACAATTTATTAAGCGATAGTTGCTCCATTCTAGCAGTTACCAAATCATATTAATTATTTTAATGCTGTATAATCTAATACTGTTGGTAGATTATTTTTTGCAATACATGTCAAGCTTAAAGAAGGCTTTCATTCTTCGCTTAAATTTACAGCCATTGAGTTGAAACTAAGTTAACAATTAAATTAAAAACCGTTACGATATAAATTTAAGCAAAACATAATTTAAACTTTACTATTCTCATAATATCTCATTCTTATTAACCTTTGTTGTATAAATAACTTACACATGATGTTTTGATCACTTTAAGGATGATAGTTAACTGTCAATTTTTAAATAAATATCTTTATGAAAATAAAAACAAATTATTCTAACCAGGGCCGGCTCGTGTCTTTTGCAAAGAGTGCGGTGCGCTAAGATATTAGCACTATCCACTCATAAAGATCCCGTCTTTTGTAGCGATGTGCGAAGACAGTTCTGGTCAATACGTAAATTGTAAAATTATTAGAAAAATAATGTTTTATTAAAAAATCTATTACGAGCTGATTTTTCGTCGAACGAGAATTTATTTTATTTATGCACTCGAGATATTATCGACCCGTAATCGACAAAAAAGCGTAAGCGACTATTCATAAATTTTACAAACAAAGGTTTTTGTTTTATGGTACTCTCACATTAATCACGAAAAAGGGATTCCCTTAATACGGTAAGTAATATTTGGTCAATTTTGGATTTATTTCCTGTATCCATATATTAAATTGGTGACTATTAATTGCGTTCACTTTTTATCTTTCTCATTTTATGATTATTTTCATTATCTATTGAATAAAATACATTCGTAGAAGATACTTATTTCACAACTGTATTGCATGATTAATACCGGTTATATTGATCATAATATTATATTTTGGAATAAGTCGATAGATCCAATGAATATCATTTTAATACTTGAAACATAATTCAAATATTTATTTAAAATTTATGTTGGTTAATACTTTAACTTGAAAACATCTGCCTAAGCATTTGGCTCGTTCTGCGTTGGCGCACATACGACACGCGGCATTGAAGTTATGTTACACAGTAGGAACACAGCCGGTGTTGGTGAGCGCACACTATGCCACATCGCAGCACATTGCCTGAGCTATTTGTGTATGGCCACATTGCATTCATTCACGGATCGATTCAAATTAGCCGACCAGCCATTGATCGGAATTTCAATCAAAATTTGATATTCATATATTTATGCTCCCAAAGATTGCGCACACTGCTAAATAGATTCAAAACTTCATAAAAACGGACAGGAAAACATGATACTTAAAGATACGAATAAAATGACATTTGATTTAAAAATAATTAATTATATTTATTTATCTTATCACTAATAATTTAATATAAAATGCAATACGCGCGTTGTACGCGTATCTGTAATGAAAGGAACAGTGCAGTGATAGAGATTTAAGAACGGAATCGATTTCATATTTGAGAAAATAAAATTTTAAAAGGAAAGAGATATTGAAATATTTGTCTTCCTAAAACACAACTTAGGAGTGCAAAAGTTATATTTGTATATGGAACAGGAGAAGTGAAAAAATATTGCTTAGTACAATAAATTTAATATAAACATTTCATAATTTTCTTGTACAAACAAAAACCGCTCACGAAGGTAACACTGCTTTGACGTTTTACTGATTTTCAATCGTTATCTATAAATAGCCTTGGTTATAATCGTATATGCATGGAACTGATATCGCAAAGCTATTGGTCATATAGCCATTAAAACAACTTTGTATTGATTTATCGTTAAATAAAAATAAAATTTGTCGCATTGAAATAATAGTTTTACTGTATACTGTACCGTTAACACACGTAAACAGCTATTACTTATATCTAAAATTGTTTCTTTTAAAAATTATTTATTCTATATATGGAAGTACCCCAATCGTAAGGAAAATTGAGAATTGTTCTGCCATTCAAAATTACAAATTAAGTTAAATTATTTATGTGTCTTTATTTACAAAATTTATATTGTGGTGAGTAAAAATACACAATCAAAATTTGTTTTATTATATTTTTGCTTGAAAACAATAGACAATACTATTTCACCTCATGTTATTTAAGTATTAAATACATTTATTTCAGATTTGAGTCGTTAAAATTATGTACATTCACACAAATTTTGTCACTAAGGACCAGGGTTTCACCTTTCGGCATCTTCAGGCGTTCAAGTGCACGGAAGCACATTCAGTCGAAATATTAAATTATATCTATTTCATATATAAACTAAAAGTTAAAAACACAATTATGGAGTATTTTACTGAACAATTGCTAGAACACGAATATAGTTTTTTGAAAGCATTACACACTCAGATGTGAAATTTTCACCTGAACTTTTTTTCACAAAGAATAAATACAGTTAGAAGACCCACGTCGTAATATTATGGAATGTGACATTTAAGAATTTTATGCTAAAAATGTTATTTATTTAATTTATTAATACTCGATAAGATTAACGAAATGAAAAGAGGTAGATAAAATGAAAAAGTAAAAACGGCGATAATGATTATTTATTGAAACAACACTGCTTTTTGAATTCAAAGTTTTCTGTTAAAAATAAAAATCTAATTTAGATTAATACAAGTTAAAAGGAAATGAAATAAATTTTCAATTCCTGCACAACCGTGTTTTTAGTTTTAATCAGTTCTTAGAATCTAAAACAAATAGGAAACTATTTTAAACATTCTTCGAAGCAGCTTTTCGTACAAAATGATTTGTAACAAGTTGAATCAGAGGTTATTTTCATTGAATCGATAATTTTCTTTGTGCGTCTATTTCAAAATTAGCATGTTTTGTTTAGCACTTCGTAAATGAGTTATCTATAGAAATCCAATCTCTTCATCAAATAAGGATACTGTAATGCACACAAATAATATTTTAACTTACGTATTTTTTTACATAATATGAGAATTTTATACAACATACTAGTTTGAATAGTAATATAATAAATTTTTGAGAGCTCTATTAGAATTTTTCTGAAGTTCATTGTATTTTTACATCATGTGCGCTCTTTCAATCATTGGATTCTTACTTGAGTATTTTTTTTGTCATGTGCTTAATTAAAACTGGCTCGTTAATGAGTCATTCAATATCTGTTTTTTTAGAAATAAAGAGAGAAGGAATGGTATATAAGGAGTAATTAGATAACTACTCTCTTCGAAACCATTTTGCAAAGAGTAGAGATGTAATGGATAGGACCAACGTTCCCTCCTCCCAACGTGCGCGGCTGCGCAGCAATTGGGAAGCCCCCGCGCACTCGTTCCGGGTTGCCGCGCACTACAAGACAGTTGTTCAATTAATATTTGATCGGTCCGCGCAGCCTTTGAAATTTACGCGCAGCTAACCTCCTGCCTTAGAGCAGTGTCTGTCAATACACCACAGACCCCACACAAGTAAACCACACAGTGGCAGTATTGAAAAAAAAAATTCAGGGTCGCGAAATTTTGAGCCACCTTTGTTCCAAGTTACAACCAAATATTAGACTACCTCCCCAATTTTGTGTAGCCTACCTTTTTAGTTGAAAAATGCAATATAGGTGTTTTTAGAACAAGAGGCTTCATTTAGCTTACATTATTCCAAACAATAGAAAAGTTCAGTACTCTTTGTTCTGCTTTTGCTCAGATGTAAAACAAATATAACTCCAGTGGATCCCAAAGTGAAGAGGTCCATGACAAATTAAAAGTCATTTGGGGGTGCGTGGACAACGTCAGGGGGTCCGCGGAAGAATACATATAACAAATATTCCTGACACCTTTTTTTTATTATAACGAAAGTTATAATAAATAAAATGGTAACAATTTTTACGTTCTGAGTAAAATATAATTGTAGTACATTATGAAATAAGTAATGCCAATCACCCACCGTGCAATTGATAGCGGCCGTAATTGCAATTAAGTTCTAATTTGTACGTCATGTGCATTCAATAAATGTTCCTTGTAAAAAATATATAAATTTTAAATGAGGTCAATTCACAGGTCCATAAATATCATTAGGGTATCCAATCCCGAAGCCTTTTTGTGATCTCGGGATTTCGGGATTGGACACTTAACATTGTGTGACTAATTTTTTAGCTCGTCCAAGAATTCAAAGTCTCAAAACCCAGCAATTTTCAAATTCAAAATCCTATAAATTTACGGAATTGCTCAAATTGGATGGGATCCCGGGATTGGAAAGTCGTAAGATAGTAAGTAGCGCTCTCTATTGGCTGTAACGTTTTGGCTGGCATAAGTACTGTACCAATGCATACTTTTATGTCATAAAAGCCTACAGAGGCATAGACTAACAACAAGTTCTCGTTACTCTGTCAAAATCATTGTATTTTATCAAATAAGTTATGCGATATAGAAAGCAAACAGTAACCTAAAACTTAAAAAATCAACCATGTGATATACTAACAACAAGTCCTCGTTGCTCTGTCATAATATTTTTATGAGGTCGAAAAAGTTATAAGCTACAAAAAGTTATAAGTTATAAGTTACTCCTAAAAAGCTATCCATGTGATTGAGTGACAGGTAGTTCTCATAAAACCATTTTTTTATTCAACAGTTTCAAACGATTGCACTCAACAACTTCTCATTTATAGTATATTGTAGAAAATCCTGAGAGGGATAGACTAACAGCAAATCCTCGTTGTTCTGTGAAAACCTTTTTAATGTTTCGGACCATTAATACGATATCTTGCATAGTCTTAAAAAGCCGACCATGTGCTGGACCAACACGTAGTTCTTTTATTAGATGAAATTGTGGAATTGATTTAAATACTAAGAAACATTGGTTTGTCAAAATGTTTTTATAATCAGGTTGTAAATGAAAAGCATCACGGGGAAAATGTAAGGAAACTCACCAGACAAAAAAATACCATCCTACCTGTTAGCAGTGTGGATGAACAATGATCGAACTTTGTTGGCTAGGGGGGGTTTATACTAAAATTTATAAACACTGCGCATGCGCGAGATAAGAAATTGTTGATGCATCTCCTTGGTTACGGTCATCATTCATTCACAACCTGTCGTCGGCTTTCTTACAGTGTCCCCCTTGTCCTTGTCCAAGTTGTCAGTCACGTGATAAAATAGTATTATATAACCACAATATAACACATAATATTATATAACCCTTATGCTTTTATATAACCCTTATGCTTCAGATTTCAATTTGTTTTTATTAACGTGGAATTTTCTGACGTTTTTAGGTTGCCTGAACACCCGGGCCTCTAAATTGAATTGCGCCTGGGACCTCCTTTGTGATTAATCCGCCACTGGCCGCAACACTCACAAACGTTTAAAACTGTATTTATTGAGGACTACTTCTCTGTCAATATCACGGTTGGCTTTTTAAGAGAATGCAAGATGTCATTATTTGGTTTACATATCTTATCACTTTTTTGGAATATACACCTTTGGTATAGTGAAAAGACTTTCACAGAGCAACGAGGACTTTTTGGTAGTCTATCCCTCTCAGACTTTTGTCTTTATGAGGACTACCTGTCAGTCAATCACATGGTTGGTTTTTATGAATATGCAAGATATCGTAACACTTGCTATACACAAAAAAGGTTTTCACAAAACAACGAGGACTCGTTGATAGCCTATCTTTGTGATGGCTTTACTAAGGTTGTACTCTTCAAGGAGTTGTTAACTATAATTGTTTACAATAGTTGAATGTAAAAAACATTGTCAGCTTTTTAACAATATGCAAGAAAGAATTATTTCGTATAAATAATTTGTCACTTGTTAGACATTATTAACAGATTTAGACGGAGTAACCTGGACTCGTAGTAAGTGTTTACCTCTAAGGGCTTTACTAAAGAGGGAAAGATACTGAAAGTCGCAGGATGCTCCACTATCTACTGGTATTACCGTATCTTTTTCTCCAAGAACTATTTGAAGTCCAGTTGCTTAACCTCTTATTTTCAAAGAGATTAGGGATATAAGGAAAGAGTGAGAATAGGAATAGTGGTTAACACAGCATAGATTTACTGAATTCAATCTGTTTATTTTCTATAAATATTAAAAAATAAGTTTTATATACTCTTTGTGAATGTTCGCTCACAATATGGAGCATATAGCCGTCTGATTTTTCATAACTGCATAAGACGCCTCTTAAGACTAGAACTAAATGAGTTGATAATGCTAAAATCTAAGTGCGTCGCCCGTGAACTTGTGTGCGCCGCACACTTTGCACACGCTACGAGCCGGCCTTTCACATAAGTCTTTTTTGGGAAGCTATGTCTATACTTATTCTCTTCACCAGATATTCAATATACAGCGAATCAATCTGTTTTAGGTAATAAAAACCACGGCAAAAATAAAAAAAATATATATTTGCAAAAAAAATATCAAATATGCGTGAGGTCAATAGGTCCCCATAAGAGTTAATATTTGCTAACCACCAGTCATGTCCTAGCATTATTCTTCTATCCTAACTCTTTTTGACAAAAAAGGGTTGAGCAACTGAGTGAGGAACAGTTCTCGAGGAAAAACTTCTGTTGACATACCCCAATTACGGATCATATGCTCCACATTGGAAACGGACATGTATAAATAAATCACCCTTCAAGGCATTAAAACTAAATTTATTATTTCACTTGGGGGTACATGGTCCAGTTTTTGCATTGAATGGGGTCCATGAGCATAATAAGTTTGGGAACCACTGATTTAAACGAACATGAAAATTATACACACTTACATGTTTATAAATAAATACCTACATACTTATGTTAGTAACAGCATTTCCCTGGTGGCAATCAACTGCGGCTTCAATACGTCGAAATGTCATTAATATATTTTTAATTATTATTTAATATACACTTAAATCGTTAACATATTTTTGTGCCAGTACATTGGTGATTAGTGGTACAAAATATGTGTGCTGTTGAGCAAAAAACTGACAAATGCTATTTTTTTAGATTTTCAGACTACTTCCGGTCTGAAAAAAAAATTAGTTTTTGGTCAGAATTAAAGTATTATACGGTCAGATTTCATAACCATTCTGGTTAGGTTAGGTTAGGTTAAGTTTTTTTAAATTTCATTTAAATTATGACTATTTTATATCAATTCGGACCATTATTTTTTTTATTTTGCCCTCTGTACACTGACCGATATAATATAATATAAATTCAGACCAATGTGATAAATATTATGACCGAAACTGTGTTAAAATTGAGACTGGTTAAATACGAGCCATGGAAAAATCTAAAGCACCCAAAAAAGAAGGATTCAATTATATAAATTTCATTGTCATTCATAGTAAGACATAATATTATCAGCGTACATCGAAAGGTAATTATTATGCAAATGACATTATCACGATTCGAGTACTGACAATCAGTGATTATTGAAGCTCTTTATTGCTGTCGATTGTTCATAATACCTAGTCAAGGTTATATCGATATGCAATCTAATAAAACAGTTATGATCAACCTGATATTTACCACCCACTGGTGGTCGATGGTGACTTTTGTCCACTGCAAATTACGTTTACGTTTGATTTTGTTAGTGAAATATAATACCTACAAAGTATGTTTACTTTAATAATTAATATTGAAATCATTATAGTACTTTGCATATGGAATTAATGAATATCACTCGATGCGTTTTTTTACTTAGAGAAGGGTGTTGAATTTTTTACCAACACATCCTCTTTTAAATTTAAGATTTTGACTGAAGGTGCTTAGCGGTAAATTCCACCTAACCTTCAGTCGAAATCTTAAATTATATAAATATTGCTAGTACAGCAAGATTGGCTGAACTCTGTAGTAAATTAGTGTTAACGTTTCGTGTTGTTAATCTAAATATGTGGTTCAATCATAAAACCTTTTCTGACAAACAAAAATAAATATAATTCTTAAAACTACTCACCATTCAAATCTGTGGGCATTCCTATGGGCTAATCCTTTTCGCCAGCAATGGCTTTAAACTCAATGATACATTTATTTATTATATAAACACGAAACATTCATTTACTAAGCGTCAGTTCAAGTTCATCCGTGCATTTGAACGCCTGAAGATGCCGAAAGGTGGAACCCGGGTCGTTAGTGACAAAATCTGTGTGAATGTACATAATTTTAACGATTCAAACCTCCTCTTTTAATCACTTTACAGTCACATCTACGTTGTATATAATTATTCTCTTTCTCTCTAAATATTTATACTAAACTATATTCTATGAATATCAGCTAAGTTGACTAAGCACAAGTTTTAAAAAATTTTAGTCAAATCAAAGAAAAACATCTATATTTTTTTGTTTTGTTTTACAAGTACCCATTTCATTAAAGATGCGACGACTTTGTATGCATATAAAGAAGCATTTAATTTATTGTGTGTCTCGCATAAATAAACATTATTAGTATTCTCTTCATTATCTACCATAATTATAATTCAAGCTGTCCACATATTGAAATTGGGTACCCATATTAATTACATAATTAAATGCACGAATTTATAAATTATTATATCAGACTTGAACGATTCGTATTCTAAAGTCAAATATTGTCAATGCAAAATTATTGTTGAAACAGCACAAGTCTTGACTATTGTAATAAATTAGTTTCAACTGTGTTAGTGACAGGGTACACCAAACATAATGTTAATGAGTTTGTCCTTGTCAAGACCGTTTCAATTGGTATTTAAAGCTCCACAGCATTTACATGAACTATGAACCAAGTCTTGTTAGCAATGTTAATAATTTTTATGAAAGGTACAATATTAATTGTACTATCAGTACAATCTGCACTCACGACCAATAATAGTTAGTTATCATACTATGACTGCATGTAACTATTATCCTTCAACACTGTTTAATAGATGTGTAATATAGAATAATGAAATCAGTTATTTAATAAAGATCATTATTTTTCAACCACATTTATAAATTTAAACACTTTCCCTTAAAATTTGAGTTTTAGTAGAAGTTTGATTGTAACGATGTTTGTTTTCTGATTTTTTTAGTATCGCATATTTTCGAAATTAAAAAAATTGCAAATTCACAATGTCACTCCGTATTATTTAATAAAAAGTAGCAAGTTATGTATTTTATAGGTAGAGATCAATGTATTGTTCAATGAAAAGACAAGTGTAAATAGGTACCTCAAAAATGATCACATTATAAAAAAAATTAGGTACTAGTGGTAGTAAGGTCGACTCGATAATGTTGAAAACTGATACATATACATATATCACACATTGGTTGCAATTTTCGATTATCGCGACCGTACCAAAACGTAGTTTTTTATTAACTTTTCAAAATTCCAAGATATATTTACGAGAATGTTTGACACACTAAATTCGTTTTGTTTCATCAGTGTTTGCCTGAAATAACTGACGTCCGAAGGCATTGATAATAATGTTTAGTTACAAAACAGCTGTTAGTTGTAAAATTGCATGTCACTGGAAAAAGTGCTGCGTATTCCAAAAACAATCCTCTAAAATACACTTTCATTCTTCGATATATTTGGAAATTTTCTAGCGATACATTTTGTATTCCCCTATCTGATAAAATAGCAATTGAAATTAAAGCTTAAAATAAACAACGAAAAGGTAAAGTGTGTTTTATAAGAACTCTTTCTTGACATTTTTCAGTCAAATATGTATACTAATTTAAACGTTTTATAAGCTATTTAACTAAATATTATATTAATGGAAACAAATCAAAAAAACTTCCCCCTATAATTTTTAGTTTTATCGCAAAAGCTTTTTCCAATTAGCTTAATTACTTTCAGCCAAATCAACGTATTGCAGTCAGGCAAAATGGCTCGATAAATAAAGTTTATCGCAGTTATCATTGAAAATAATAATATTCCCCCATAAATCAAATTATTAAAACCTAAAAGCTCGTATGGGGTGAAAACTTAAGACCCACTAGTTGGCTTTTTGTGGCTATTTTTGGCTTAATGTGATTGATCGCTTCCACAATTTAGATTACAAAACATTATGCGATATTGTTCTTGGCATGGCACACCTAGCGCCATGAGAAACACGCAACCTAGAAAATATTATTATTTACTATTACTGAAGTTATTATTCACGTAATAAATTCTTTTTAAGTAGCAGTTGTTGTGCTATATTCACCGATTTTAGGCGGAGACTCAGAAAGTAAACATACATGTATATGTTTAACACTCAAAACTAGGAGTTCAAATGTTTTTTTTTTTAATCCATGTCCGCTCCCAATGTGGAACATATGGCCTCTTAATGAAGGTATCTCAACAGAAATTTTTCTACGAGAACTTTTTTTTACTCAGTCGCTCAACCTCACTTTTTTTCAAAGTGAGTAGTAGGGAAAGAAGGATAAGGGTGGAATAGGACTAGCGGTTAACTTATCGCTATTGCTACACCCAGTTATTAAAGGATCAGAAGGATGGGAGGAGAGAAAACAATGTGAATTGACATCACAAACACCCAGTCTTTGATCACAACTTTTAATTTAATAATTTTCAAATTCACTGTGATCCTACCGGGAATCGAACCCAGACCTGCGTGATCGGTAGAGCAAGCTCTAACCAAATCAAATGAATACTAAAACTTATCGTATTCAACAAATAATTTGTCACACATTTTGAAAAATGCCGTTTAATATCAGTTCTGATAGTCCATACTAAAATTTATGGACGGAAATCACAATTATTTTTCAAAAAAGATTTTTTTCTACAAAATTTAAATCATAAAGTCGAGCAAACCTTGATTTCTTCAACACTCAAATCATCATTTCCCAAGCTCTCTATTTGTGTGACAAATCACTTTTTGAATATTTGCTCCTTGTCGAGTTACAATAATTATACGGTCTGGTATTTCGACACAGTATATCTCAGCATAAAATATAGTATATTTTTCAAAATTTGACGCCAGCCAAGATTCAGATTTCACAATAATATAATAGCATAAAAAAAAAAATTCAATGCGTACACAAGGTCACACGCAATTAAAAAAAACCGTAAAAACATATTTTACGTTAAAATTTAATTTAATGATAAATGCCGCATTAGAAAATATTCTGTATTCTAAAAAAGGCGTCGTTGAATGTTTAACATTTTTCGTGATGACTCACAGCAAGAGCTACTTTTTTGGATAATTATGATAAATATATATTTATAAACTACGAAATTAATTAACATATTTCTGTCTTTGGTAAAACATAATATGATTATTTTTGTGGAAATTTCTTACGGTAATTTTTTATAAATAATAATATTTAACGGTGTGCTAGTTTGTTCGTTCATAGTTAATTCCTATTTGGAACGCAGGAAGACAAGCCTTCACGCATTTCTGAACTGTTTAATGTAGGTAATATCACATTATAAAGTTTTGTGTGCGTGATAAAATATGCATGTTTAGATATGTTATTATATATAAAAGTTAAAATAAGGTTTTTTTCAACAAAATACATTACAAATTTGTAATGGATTCGGCGGTACTATTAAAATTGATAGTTTTATTTTTTCACTGGTATCTACCAGTTTTTATTTTATTTTAAAAGACCTTTACTGGAATATAATTAAGTTGGTAAATAACCTTTTTATATTATCGTATTCAATTTAGAAGTTGTATATAAGCATATTTGTATTTGACGTGCTTAAAATTTATATATATTTGAGGAATATAGCTGAAAAACTTGCAATGTCTCGCTATTTCTATATTTTTGGAAAAAGAAACAATTCGTGTATTTAATTTCACACACAGCCAAAAGGACTACGTTTGTTCTTTTTAATAAATTATTGCATTATCAAACTTAAAGAGAGAAATGGCTGTTCACCAAAAGGATATATGTATTAAAAGAATTCGATTTAGATCAATCGATCTACTCTCAAGCCCATTTTAACATCACCGTTCAACAAGGTTCATCACCGGTTTCGCTCAACTCGAGCAATATCAACTGATTAACGAAAACCGGCTTAACCTCATTAACTTACACATCTAATAAAAGTGTGTAATTAGAGATTTTTTTAGGAATTGATAGTGAACATCTTTAAAGTGATTATGAAATGACCATGGCATTATGGAAAATAAAATCTTTCATTTTTCGTCTTGTTTCAAATAATCACCATACTATCATATTTATTTTTATTTTACTGTCAAATCGCAATAGGTATTTAACGAAGAACATTTTTTACGAACAAAAAACAAATTCCTCACTCATTTTATTTTGGGAAATAATATAATGTTCAGACGAAATGTTGAATAATATTTCATAAAAAATACCGTTTGGAGAGTGTTCGCTGTCAATCAGACCATTATTTTAAAGTTTACACAGGTGCAATTTATTTTCGGAAGATCATACAATTACTTGGATAGGTACTATTTTGCTGTTTTTTTTAAACCGATCTTGAATATCGCGCTGAATATAATATTTTATAATAAATATTCATATAATTCATTACTAAAAAGAATATAATGTTCAAACTAATGTTGTATCGTCAGTCGCAAACTTTATTACAATTTATAGTAAATTTATTAAAAATTAAATAATTCTTGCTCTGTCACATACAAATAAACAATAAAAATATTAACCACTGTATAGGGTAAAACCTACTATTATTGGCCAACTTCAATTATTGGCCACTTGCAGATATAACCTAGTTTTATAAGAGATTAAACTAACATTATCACTCGTTGACTAAATAAGGAAGTTCACTAAGTATTCCTCCGTTGATATAGCAGATAGCTGTCATTTAAAGCATTGTTAAATGACCTAAAATCTGATTTTAAACATACTGTTGGAGCGTTGCCGTAAAACAAGTGAGATTTGTTGTCAAAATCACAAGGGTTTGACTTCCGTGTAAAAGTACGTTAAACATTTATATGTTCATTAAATGAATTGAAAATTGATTTGAGTAGTTTGTCTTTAGTGTATTTATAAATCATTCACTGATTCAATTGGATATATTTTTATAAAAAGTTATAATGTTGGTGGCCAATAATTAATTCCATTTTTTTGCAGAATTTCTATTATTGGCCTGGCTGGCCAATAATACAATATGTGATTTATTAATAAAATATTTTATTTTATTTCGAAAATAGTATTTTGAGAATATTATTAATCACCTATGTATTTTTCCGACAATCCTATATAAATGTTGGCCACCTGGCCCATAATTGTGGTTTTGATGGCCAATAATTAAAACTTTCTTCACGCAATATAGTAATCATCATTAAAAGAAAACACCAAAAGGCTGGTGTCAAATTCCCAGTCATTTTATTTTTAGATGGCCACATGTCCTATGTTACATATAAAATAAGCAAGTTATGTTTTGATCTAAAAAAATATATATTTGTTCTATACCCAGTTCTATACAGCTATTCAGACTCATCATAAGATGAATTAATTAAACACTTCAAAGATAATGACGAACTTCGATTATTGAATTTTGATAACATAGGTATTTCAAACTCTATAGGTATTTCCAATTTTGATATTTATGTACATTCAGCTCGATTTAATACAAATTATGATTCTTACATTAAAATGACATTAAATTTGCGTTATTCACTTAACTTTACACTTTATATTGATGTGGGAACTTAATATTACATCATTAGTTATTATTTTATTTTTCAATATTTTTTTAATGCAATTTTTGGTATGGCCAATAATTGTATCTTTTGGTGGCCGATAATTGAAAAAAGTGGCCAATAATTTTAGATTTCTGCCTTTTTTTTTGTTTATTTTTTTTCAAGTGCAAAATATATTTTTTTATACATTTCAGTAATTGATTATCATAAATAAATAAGCAATTTAGCACATGATATTTTTTATTTCACCTTTCTGAGGATACGTGTCTACAAATCAAGAACATAGTTGAAAAAATCCTTAAGTGGCCAATAATTGTATGTTTTGCCCTATCTTGTTGTAAGATTTGTTCAGAATACATATTTTTTTGCTTTTTTTGTAAATTGTTTGTTTCGACAGTAATAATGAATATGTTCGTATAGTTTAATCAAACTTGAATCTTACGATTTAACGTTTTTTTGTTATTACAAATAAATAAATTTGGCCAACTTTTTGTATAATTAATCTGGGTCATGTTAAAATTACCATGTTTAAATTGTTTTTATACACATTCGTATTTTTTGTCACTAATGATCATCCGTGCTCTTGATTGCCGGATACGTTCAATTTAAGCAATATTGAAGTAACATCAAGTCGGTTCAGGTAATAATAAAATAATATTATCATTTGTGTTTTACGAATTACATAAATTTTTCTGCATTGCGTTAGTAAATTTATTTACATTAAAACTACTACAATTAATCAATTTCCTATGTAAACATAAATATGTAAAAGAATATTTTTGACTCAGTCTATGATATTGATTTATTGTGAAATAAATTTTCCTTCATTAATTATTAATAGCTTTTTAAGCGAACCAATGAATCGAATTCTCACTCACTAAAGGACCTAACACGAATATTTACTCACTATAAAATCAATAAATGTGTTGATTAATTAAGTGAACGTCAAAACAGTATGGAACTTTCTGGAATGCTTAGTTTTTTAACTGAATTATCAAACTAATATTTCGAGTAAGTAATTGTATTTTTACTGTCCAATACTCGGGTAGTGACGCGACTTCGTTGCGTAGTTTGAATCATTGAATAAACAATGACGAAAAATGATGTTACAATATATTGATGAATTTGTATCTAATGGCATACTATCCTGAAACTGAGTATAAAGTAAAATCGCTTGAATAACGTCGCTTTCAAATTTCACGAATCAATCATAATAACCATTTCTATAGATAAGGTTGATAATGTTGATACAATGACTATACGATGTGATCGTTTAACATTGGGAGCGTATATGTTTATTAAAACAATTTGAAACAGAATTTTCTACCATTGATTTTCACAGGTGGGATAGACGGTCGTACATGGCCACTAGTGGAGGAGTATTAAACGGCTTATAGCAGGCATATATCACAAGGTGATGATCCCTGTTCAATTAAAACGAGTTGATATATCTGAATATATTCCAAGGGTTCGGTTCATAAGCAAAAACGAAGTGGTGAAACTTGCAAGACTTGCCAAAGTCTAAGTCTGGTTAAATTTATATAGAACTGAGACAAACAACTGAACCTCAAATTTAGGAACTGAATTCTACTTTATTAAATCATTGATAAATTTATGCAAAATAATATTTTAAAGGGTTGAAAATTGTTGAAATTTTGAATGAATCATTTTTCATAAATCACTCATGTATTTAAGATAGTTTTATTTATTTATATTTGAACAGATTCTTATAGCGTTTCTTTATTTATGACTATAATAAAATCTCATAGTATTCATCCATTACAATGATTTTTTATTCTAAAATTAAATTTACTTACTGTTTTGTAATGTGTGGAAACAATTGTTTTGTATTAAATTGCTGTTGAGCTTTAAACATAAAAGTATAAGCGTACTGGGTGTTTATAGTTGATATTTTTACCAGCGTATTTGAATTTTAGTGTGGGAGTTTTTTCAGCTGATGCTAAAAGTAATTTGAAATTCACTTTACTTTTAACATACCGTGGAATTCATTTTTCTAAGTGAATATTATTTGTTTTTTGAAGATAGTTTTATAAGAGGATTGCATTATTTGTTTTGAAAGTAGTCACATTAAATTTGTAGCACGGGACGTATACGATATGAAAACTTAATTTATCAAGTATATTTTTTAATCAATACATTTTGAAAATAGTTTTTCTATCAAAAAAAAATGTATGCGATTACATTTCGCACGTCAAAAGAGTTGATTAGTGATGATGCCTTTGACAAATTCAAATTTATTTACCAACTTAAACATCATTGCGATGCATACATAAATAAATGGCTTAGATCAGCAATACTCAACCTCTCAAGTAAGCTCTTACCAAATTGAAGATTTAAAATTCCTCGGTAAGCTCAAAAAAAGGAGTATTACCATATATATATGTTGCGGCCCACGTAGAGAAGCAAATATCGGAATGCGGCCCGATGGAAAAAAGGTTGAGTATGGCTGGCATAGATGATTTGATATTCTTCTTTCGATATAAGTGATTCCCTGATTTCAACATATTGTGCCCAATGTGATAGCAACATACTAACACAAAATATTTTATGTTAGCATGAAGTTTTTCGCAGTACAGAATGGACTTTAATATGCAAAACCTTCTTCGACGCAGGAAATGGTTCCCGGAATGAATTATTAATAATATTTCATTTGATTCTATCAAAAAGTTACAACGTGATGATGTCTAATGGCTTTTAAATATCGTAAGCGGTTTATACGTAGACACATTTAGCCAACATGACCAGCTATAAATAATAAATAGAGGACACGAACTTTACTTATTGCGGCATTGACACAAAAATAGGTAAACAACTAACCTATAAAAATTTCCGGAAAGTTGAACATCTTTCCAAGAAAACAATATATATAGTTTGTAAAGGGCAGTAATACCAACCAATCGATACGAGTGAATGACAACACAGTAAGTCCAACTAATCTATAGAAGAATTCATAATAGATGATTACTAAACTTTTTTTTTCGAAAATTTTTAATCGTTTCACCTTATGTTGTTACCTCTTTGCTATTACTAGTAATTTGATAAAACAAATGAACATGTTATATTTGTTTGTTTGACTATCACTCCGGTTTATTTAAGCCGACTTAATAACCGGCATGTCTGTCGTATCTAAAAATAAATTACATCTTCATTGTTTTTCTGAACAAGATACGAATTACTGAGGTTATTATGTTTTCGAACCGAAATAAAACTTCTATTGTTGATATCCTCTTTTTTATGAATAACAAATTAAGATTAGGTAATATACACTTTTTTGAATATATACTTCTTAGCGGTGTAAAATAGAAAATTCGAAAGAAATTAATAGTTAAATAAAAACTCTTAGAGATAAAAAAAATGATTGATACAGGGATAATAGAATATTTGAATAAACTTAATTTTACAAACAGTATACATGTAATCGATCAACTGCCTTCGTTTCTTCTATACTTTAACATGTTTTCAAATTAATGATCATTATATTTTTCCACTTATTGATTAGTATCGAAAATTCTTACAAAGAAAGTATCCCTGACATTCATATAACTATTTGCTTTCATTTTTAGACCCAGTTTTCCATTAGTGGATTACTATAAAAGAATTTTTATAAATTTTTCTAATAATTGTGATCAAATAATATTTCACATGCTTCCATCAAGAAATAACTTAATATTACTATTGTAGGTATAACTGTAACGACTGTTTCTGTGTTTGGCAATCATCTTAAAACTTAAAGTATCATACAATTGTTATTAAAATACCACAATAGAAGAAGGCTTCGAGGGCGTGAAAATGAAAATAAATCACCACTAAAATTACTATCTTACGAAATCAAGTTTTTTTTGCATTTTTATTTAAGGATACAACAGATAATGAAATATTTGCAAAATGGTATGAACATAGATTTATGTAATTTTTAAAATGTATACATATAAATTTTCTTTTATCGTTATAAGTTAAATTGCACAATAATCTACATCCTGCAATATCTTACCCAAAACAGCATAGCCAAAAATATTTATATCTTTTTTTATTTTTATTAAAATCTATTGAATTGAAAAATTACAATAGTCTCGTGTACCGCAGTTGCATCCCAAACCCAAAATGCAATATTACATGAAATTAAATCTTTGGTATGCGCGTTGTAAATTTTTCTAAGGTGAGCGCGGCAGCCGCGACACCATAACAGGCTAGTTAAATCAGGCACAATGGCCGATAGTTGGACAAGGATGACGTTGTGAAACGTCTTATTACTGATAGATAAAGGCCACTCGATGGGGGTGCCAATATAAGGCAGGGCTGCGCGGGTTTTCCTTCACGCTGCCGGCTGTCCGACACGATTCCCGGAAGTGGGCCGCTATGATATCCCATCACCAAGGGTTCTCAACATCATTTTTATTAAATTGTATTCCAGTTTCAACTATATCGAAAATATAATCATATAAATCGATAAGCTCAGAACTTGAAGACATCTTAATGTCATTTTTAATTTAATATTATACAGCCCCTATTTATGCGACAGACTGATTTTAATTGCAATCGATTTGGCGTTTAAATGGCGATGATAAAATTTACTAAAATATTCCTTACAGTTATTTGAAATATCTAAAATGAGTTTTTACTTAATGTGTATTTTGTTATAGTATTTAAAATTTTATCAGCTCATTATATTTCAATTATAAATATAAATAATATTTACTTACTTGTATGAGGTGCTTTTCTTTGAAAATAGAGGTATTGGAACCCACTTCTTGTCAAGATTTTTTTCTCATCCGTTTCCGTTCCCAATTTTAAACATATGGATTCATAATGGAGGTATCTAAACTGAATTTGTTTTTCGAGGACTGCTTGCTACTCTGTTTTTCAACTTTTCTTTTTTCCGAAGAGAGTAAGGATAGAGTTGAGACATGACTAGTGGTTAACTCACCACCCTCGCTTTGCTTCAGGATAGGAACAAACCATTACATAAAAAACTAACAGTTTCTAAAACAAAATAAAATTGTATGAATATTGATTTGAAACATTAAAAATTGCGAGAAAAGGGTGCTGGGACTCCGTTCCATCGCGTTACATGGAAAGAAAAGTTTTGTTTGTATATGAATATTGACTATTAATAATATTAATCTCTGTCCGTATTTGAGGATTCGATGATCAAAACTGCATTGAAAAGTTTATATATTATGCATTTTGAACGAGTCATCTGTAGCAACTAGAAGGTATTCCAATGGCATCTGAAAACACATAGCTAAAGATAAATCTTTTGCGTTATATGTAATATCCACTAATATCAATGTAATGTAAAACAGAAAGTCAGTTTGTTTTTCCGATACAATAACTCTTCACAACAGTGGTGGGCTGCCAAAATATCAACAAAGGGCTCGCTTAATGTCAAATATATTTTATGTGTTCTGAGGAAGGGGTTTTTTTTTTATTACTCTTATACAATACGTAATAATATTACCAAAACAGTTACATTGAATAATAATATGCAATGTACCGTAAGACGAAAATTTATATCAAAATATAAAAAATGTATTAACCTGCATTATATTGCAAGAGTGAGACCCATTTTCTGTTTTCGCCATGTTTCAAACGTTATACTCAAACCTTCGCAGATTAATATATAATATATGTTCTGCGTTCCTTAATATAATTATAATGGATGTAAATAAATTATATTACTCATATATCTGAGAATATTGTTTTTCTTAATTTAACAAGGGGCTCGCCGGCCTGCGTCGAATTTAGCAAAGGGCTCGCGCGAGCCCCTGCGAGCCCTCTTCAGCCCACCGCTGCTTCACAAACGACAGCAGTAGCGATTTGATAGTTTCACACGAGATTTCTGTATCAACTATGCTATTTTCATCTTTTAACTTTTAACGAATAGCTTTAAATTTAAATCTTCAATACTGCTCTCAACAGCATTAAGAGACGTCACCTTGAGCGTTCATCACCTGACAGCATAGTATCATTAAATCACGATTAATGCAATCAGTTAAAAAGGATACTTAAATTATTATGACAAAAACATATTGACAACCACTGGTTCAAATATAAAAACAGTACAAACACAATAGGTTCTTCATACTTTATAAATATTATAAGTATTTCAGATAGCTAAATATATAATACTTACTTCATCATTTAAAAAAATATTATCTATATAATATAATTTAATAAAATATACATTCAAATATAAATCAGTAATATGACGACTATTTGGTCATTTACCGGCATGTTTTATTTTAAGTCATCAAATAGTATGTAACGTGCTGTGAAGAACTTCGGCCATGCCTGTCTCTTAGTTCATTTGATGAGGTTCTGGCGTCCGAAAACCTTAACATCGCGTCCTGGTAGCTATGCACTCTACGTTTTACATGCATGCCCGATATAAGAAAATAAGGGTTCAGATGAAACTGCATTATGCATTCAATATATCAAAGCTGTGTACTTTTTTTGAAGACCAGAATAAAGTAAACTTATCCTTTACCTGATAACCATTTATTTCAGAGAGGTTAATTTAGGAAGTCGGTCAGAAGAGGTAACTAGGTAAGTGATCTTGTTTTGCAAAGAGAGGAGACGTAAACATTTCATTAAAATATGGAAACAACTATTTTGTTTGTAAATAAATAAATAAAGCATTTCATGTTTTCTAAAATCCTGTTCAAAAATCCTTGTAAAAAAAAATCTAATTTATTTTATGTAATATAGTAATATTATGTATTGTACGATAAGGCCAATGATAAAAAAACAATTAAGTAGGAATATGTATAGGTAGCTCACCAGACAATTTCAATTTCTTAAAGTAGCTCACATCCTTATTGGGCTTGGAGACCACTGTTCTAGATTCTAGATGAATGTACAGGACTTATCAATACTGTTGAGCGTTCTTCCTTTTCTGTTGTTGTTTAAACAGGTATCAATCCCCGTACGGAACATTTCATGCATTTATTCTTCAATCGATTTATTGATTTATGCCCAATGTAAACATTGTTAACATTTGTAATATTATTTTTTTACCACTCTATAAGAACATCGAAACGGGTATCCAGAAAGATTGATAAACTATAAGTTCATAAACTATAAGGATGTCGGTTATCCCACTGCCAGCCGTTATGTGTACGCAGCTGCTGTTTCACGGCCGCCTTCCATAACGCAATATGATCAAGAAAATAAATTAATTTACTCCTCATATTCTTGGCGCGATAAAGAGCGGCAAGGTAACTAACTCTTAACCATGTACTGTTGTGCATTGATACCCATTTTATAATATTATAGTTCAATACTTGAAGATATATATGAAGAGAGTGGTAAAAATTCTCAATTCTTCAATTCTCGTTGAACGACTTTTTTGAAATAATCCGTTATAAATATTTGTTAGAGAATACACGAATGTATATCTTTCTCCAATACTAAAATTATTAAATTATGTATCGAGGTATTAAAGCTAAGCTATTGTATCTCCAATTTTGGCCGAAAATGAGTTAAGTAATGAAATGTACCAAAAACAGCCAATAAAAAAGCTTAGTTAAAAAATCACATATCTAAGCCTAATTTTTCAAAGATTATATACATATCAAAATATATAATTGTAAATGCTTCAGGGAATATTTTTAAGACCACATATATTTTATTTCCTTTTTTCATATTTCATACACTAAATGAAAAATTTCATTCCAGTTCAGAAAGTTCACTTATTTGACGCTATGTAGTGTGGAAAAAACTTTTTTTATTTAATATTTAAGTGAATATGAAATTGGTTGTGATTGGATAAAAAAAGAGAACAAAATAAATGGTCAGAGATTAAATCAATTTTTGGTCAGAATTCAAATAAGCTTTTTTTGGTCTGAATAAAATTAAATTTTTGGTCAGAATAAAAATATTATACGGTCAGATTTTTATAACTATTTTGGTTAGGTTAGGTAAGGTTTTTTTAATTTCATTTAAATTATAGACTATTTTATATTAATTCTAGTTATTAATTATTTATTCTGCCCTCTGTACACTGACTGATATATTATGGCTATTTAATATAAATTTTTTAGTAATGTATATAAATTCAGACCAATGTGGTAAAAATTATGACCGAAACTGTATTAAAATTCAAACCGGTTAAATACGAGCCTAAAAAATACGATTCATTGAATAAGTGTACCAAATTTACTGTTGTTTTATACCGTATAATGTACACACAAAGCTTTCTAAGTGCCATAATCATATTAATTACCAGTCATCTGGCTGAATCGTTATTATTTATTATTGATAGAAGTATTTCTTTTAGTGATAAAGGTTCTGTCATTATCTGGATGTATCGAGCCGTAGACCAAAAAAGATTACCAGAGATTGGGGGTAGCCGGCCACCTTAGGAACTGCCCGTCACTGCAATTCTGGGAATCAGTCCTTTGCTGGCCTTAGATAATAAGTACCGTGGACGATATGCCGTACATCATTCAACAAGGGAAAAAATAAATTCCATAGTGTTAATATGTACGGGAGATGAAGATAGTGAGGCAGCTATTCAAATTCCAAAATATACCTATTAAGATTAAACATTTAACCTATTAATAGACAGAATTTATTCGGCCATATTTTATAACAACAAATAATCATCACGATGACCACAAATAGCAATGTAGGTATAAATAATATTGGAATGCAAGGCAAATCCAGTTTAAATACAATTTAGCTATGGTAGAATAAGGAATCACCATCCAATGTTTTTTGACACCTGTTACGAGAAGCGGTTTCGCTTATCGGTTGGGTGTTTTCAGCTGATTTTAGCTTGAACTTGAAAATAAACAACCGCTCTGGGAAACCGATCACTACACTATTAAAAAGTTTAGAATAAGTACTATATAAGTATTTTTTTTTAGAGAAAATGCTTTTTATGAGGTTCCTTTACGAACTCACAAATAACATTAAACTAAATCATTGCCTTTAAATTGATTATAAGTTATCAAACGGTTTACTTGACCATTTTTCTATTTAACACTTCCTGCAAGAAATAAATTATATTTAACAAAAAAATATCACAACCTTATTATTTTATTCAAAGGTTTTCTCAATCATTACATGTTTAACGATCGGTCACTTTTGTCTCCACACTTTTCAAGCGATGGCTTCCACTATCACTCAAGAACATGCCATAAAACAGTTGGTCTGAAAATGAATGATAATTTATTTTACAAATATTATAAATAAAAATAAAGATTAATTGTAGATTTGTACTCGAACAACAAATTAAATATAAGTAAGAAAAAAATGCCAAATATACTTTTGTTTAATCGACCATATCGAACCAACGATACAAATTTCGGATCAAATTTTGATTATTTTATTGTTAACCTCTTAATTATTATTTATTTAATTTTTGTTTACACATTCTGTTCACAATGGCACTACGTTACAGGTATTGAACGACAAATCACGAAAAAGGCTCATCTTTATGTAGCACAACAAGGATACAATAACAAAATAAACAAAAATTTGTCACAAAATTCGACACAGTATCCCTAATCTATTGAAAAATCACGACCAAGAATGTGATAATGTTTACTTTCAAAATAAAATACTTCTCTATGTTTTATAGTATGTAGTTTTTTGTTAATCCTAGGATATTTTATACCGCGTCTGTTCTCGGTGTAGAACAGAATTATTTATAAAAAGTAATGAAAGTAATGGGGCTAGAAGACTGCATGTTAGCTAATAATTCTATGGTTACCTTTTTTACTAGATGAAATCGTCATAGACTTTCACAGCAAAATCATAAAGGATCAATGTATAAAAACGTATATTCTTGGATTTGAGTTACTGACCACAAAACCAAGTAGGACGGATGCTTTGGAATTTTGGATCATAACCACACGGCATACACTATGAACATTTGAAATTATTTGTTTTTTATTTTCGTTATTATTTACACACATACTTAAATAAATAAAAATCTTGCCAATGTCTAAATGTGTCCAAAATTAAATACTGTATATTTCTTAGACTCCCACTATATTATTCAATCAAATCGTGTGGGATTTTCATTCAACTTTAGTATTGCATCACACCATCGGCACTAGCTTCACCTTTCAATAAGTTTTTTGTATATCCGTTTCGACTGGATTAGCAATTTTGATTACTGTACATATTTATAAACGTACTAGTCAACTTAATAAATAACAAAAATATTATGCTACTCTTAGACATA
This sequence comes from Himalopsyche tibetana, assembly GCA_030503985.1. NCBI lineage: Eukaryota > Metazoa > Arthropoda > Insecta > Trichoptera > Rhyacophilidae > Himalopsyche > Himalopsyche tibetana. The sequence continues at coordinate 13,659,794 of JAPJYX010000024.1, forward strand.
TAATAGGGATGACCAGTGCGTCGATCGTGATGTTATTTTTTGTCGATCGGGGGTAAATGGGTGTTTATTGTTCTCAATGATTTAATCAACTTATCTCTCTTAAAATAAAAAAAAGTGGCCACTCCTGATATAGATGATTGCTTTTACGATGGGTCGATGCTGAAATAGGCAACGACTAAATCTTACAATTCTTGTGGAATAAAATAATTAACATCTTGTCGCCAATATTGAAAGAGCACGTAACTATTTTTTTTTGGTAAAAGTACTTTATTTGTTGCGACATCTTACTCATTGGAACATTTTTGTATTTAGACACTACAAATATGTGTATTTTCAACGCGAAATGCATTAATATATATTATTTCAATATGCGCAGTAAAAAATTAGATTATTAAAATTATTAAAAAATTAAAGTTTTTTTTTATTTTTGCAGTAATATCGTCTTTCGTCTCTCCTGACAAAAATACCCCAATTCAAAATATATGTTTTCTTGTAGTATATAAATATGTACTTAATATTTAATTATTTTCGATAAAAAATGTAACTTTTATCAAAGTAATTGAATTACGCAATTAAGTTATTATTTTATCAAATAATTAATATTTTATAAAATATTCCATTACTTACGATTATAATGTTTTGGCACATGTTTTATATTATGTGACAATATTTGGAAGTTTCTAAATTTTCTCTCTTGATAACTAAAAAGAAAAAACAAATGGTATTTCACATACCTCTTCAATCAAATTTAATTTAAGCTACCATATTATTTTCGATTGAGTAATGTTACGAAATGTTCATTTTCAATAGTGTCCCGTATGAGCTTCGCAATGTCGACGGTAGGTGCACACTGCGGGTGTCTGTCGGTATAACAGGTTTCTGTATGGGCTCGGACTCTCGCTAATCAAATTAGATGGCACGGCTGGCGCTGTAATCAAAACAATCGCAAGTATATTTTAAAATAAATAATCTATGGACTCTCGCCGGTCATCCAAATCCATGTCCGTTTTCACAGGTGTTATAAATATGTATTATGCACGTTTATATTACATAAATGTATTTATTTTTGTATACATGGCACATTGGAGTTTTAAACTGAATACAAGGCATACAAATTAGCTATGGATATCTTTTTTCGTTCTTTTCTACGCGAAATCTTTTGTAGTTTTTCTTTGACGTTGTAACTCATCTGTTATATCGTCTAGTACATCTTTACACAGTTAATCGACTTCGTCATTGGCTATCTATATATTTTTTGTTTATTCAATATATAAATGCGGCGAATTAAAAATTATTCTATGAATGCTTAATATGAATACATAAATGTAGCCGTTTCCAGTGGTGGGCTGCCAATACATCAACAATGGACTCAATTAATTTCAGAGCTTTTTTTATCACCCTCATACAATTATACGAAATAATAATTAAAACAATCGAATGCTCCCGATCCCCTCCGGCCTACCCCTGCCATTTTTGAAAATCAACGTTTCTGAATGTGGTTATGAATATTGATACAGTATTTTCTATGACGACGTTTTAATTATTAAATTAAATATTCCGGGTGAGAGAAATATTAAATTGACACAAAAGGGCAACAAGTATCTCATGAGTAAACCAAAACAAAGATTATCCATACTTCCAGCACGATAAAATATGAATACAATGCAATTATTAATATTCAATGCAACACGAAGGCATCCAATAAATTATTCTGTTATCTTTGCCAAACTACGTGCGTAGAGCACAGAAGAGCGTTGGTGACCGAAAGACCCTAGCAACTTTGGCTACGACTCTGATGTGGCCAATTTCAAAAATCTTCCTGATTTGAAAAACCAAGGTTTTATTTAGTTATTACTATATTTATCAAGTTGCAATTATCAAAGTCTTGAGCCAGAGCTAAACCAAAAACCGAAAAAAAACGTTGAAGTGTTGAAACGAAAATCAGAACCGAGCTGGAAAAAAATATCAGTATTTTTCGATTTGGGCTAAGTGAGCTAAGTGGTATTTTAGAAAAAATAAGTTAGATGCGTTTTAATATTCTACACGTCTTAGAGTATCGTAAATGTGAAGTAATTTCAGTTAAAACACATGGAAATAGTGTTATCTCCTTAAAATAAAAATATTCAAACACCAAATAAAGACATGATTGTACTTAAATTGTTTTTTAGATTTTTACAATTTTACTCGTTTGTTCAATTCACCTCTCCAGAGCCCAAATTTTCTTTACAGAGAGCGGAAACTGAATACCGGAAAACCGTTATTTTTTCCAAAACGAAAACCAAAACCGAACCGATATATATTTTTTTTATCCGAAACGGAACGAAAAACGAAAAGAAAAATATCGAAAAAATATGATCTAGTTAAGTTTGCTATTTGAAACATATTCTTACTAGTAAAATATTGAATTCTAGCAGAATTGACCGCAGCTTTACCCTGTGAAACTCCTGACGTAAACGTATGCTGACACGAACGAAATAGTGGTATAATTGAAAATTAGTGGATGTGTGATTGCTACCGAGCCTTTTCTGGGAAAAACGATAGGTGTCTTCGACGTCTGCGTATAATATGACGCCTCAAGATTTAGACAATGTTCCCGAGGTTAATAAACTCGCACATCTAGCTGGATTCTATGAGAAGTATAAAATTTAATTTGATTTGTATATCAGATCATTATATTGTTTTCCTTGGAGTATGCGCCAGTACAATAATAATTGTTTTAATTTCATTTTACCGTGATTATCAATAAGGACTTTGAAAATATAAATATGCATTGAAAAACAAATTACGAATAAATATTAAAGATTTTAAGCACAGCCGAATCATAAACAAAACGTAATACACCTATAAGGATTCTTGATAAAATGTGTTTATGAATAACTAAATAGTTTTCGGTCTTACTGTATAAAATGGCAAAATATTTAGTTCTACAAAAAAAATAATTTCAATTCACAGCTATATCGGCGTATGCCTTTATCTGAACAAAATCAATTGAAATATATATTTTTGTAGAACTAAATACTTTGATATTTTCACCGTATTACAATGTCAATAATTTTTGGTAATATTTTTAACATCACTTTTTTATCTTAGTTAAAATTACAGAACGATAGAGTATGAAATCGATATGAGTTAGTATTTCACACTGACTAAGAACAATTTGAATATTTTGTTTGGGTGGGGTGCAAAAGGTTAAAAAAATCACAAACATTCACAGCTTCGGATAAAAAATCGACTGAAAAATATTGTAGTTTTATATTTTTGATCGCACAACTCTTGTTTAGCCCCTTTCACGTGACAACCCGACTTCGGTGAATGAGGAAAACGTTGCCAACCTAATGGCATCTTGAAAAATCTAAATTTATAACAAAAAAAAATTAAAACTTTTTAAAACGTTTTATAATAAAATTCAACACGCATAAATAGTATATCTTTAAGAACGAGTTTATTAAAAAATATAGCTTGTCATTATAAGAAACAGTAAAAAATACTTTGATTCACAGTTATAGGTATTCATATTAAGACATATCACTAGCAATCGAAAAATACTCTCGCAAAATAATTGCATTCAATCATGAAATTATATGGAGATAATAAAATCAAGTGAGTTATCTACTTTTAAATATTTACCCTTGATACGTTGGATCTTACAACCCGACACAACACACGAATATACTCTATTTTATTTACAAACTATTAAACTACTAGATTAAGTAAAAAAACAATTCAACTAAAATGTCAAATCGAAATAAATCGACATTGTGAATACTTACTCTTTTGTTTTGAAAACGAAATCACGCAAACGATACACGTCGCAAATCGTATTCCATTTTTTTTTCAAATATTCAGCATAATCAATAAATTAAATAATAATTAATTTTAGTTTGTAATACATAACACTTATGATAATTATATTATAAAGTCACCGATTTCAATCCTAGATTCGCTTACAAATTTTCAGTTGACTTTAAAAAACGAGAAGAGTTTTTTTAATCGACTACCGATAAAAACCGTTATATAAAAAAAATAGTCAAGTCGAATCGTTTTACTTGCAATTCTTGCCAGCTTTTACAAGAAATACATAATGTTCTTTCATATATTTATGATACATTCACGTTTTGAAAAATAGCATTTATTTTTTTAATTCAATTGCTACCGTTGTGTTCTTGTTTAGCGTATTACTGGCAATTTAAATTCATGACATGAAGGTACAAAAATATTCAATTCCAAAATATTTTTCATTAAATACTGTAGCTGCAATACACTGTCTTGATATGATACATGCTTATTAAATACAACTTAGATAAATTGAAACAAGCATGTTTTTGATTGATTTTAAATTTACTTGGTTGATAAAAATAATAAAACATTTTAAGTACTTTTTCCACATAAAATTTATTAGATCAGGACCGGTTTCGCTCATGATGAGCATTGTCAACTGATAAGAAAAACAATAAAACAGTGATATTTATACAAAAGTTAAGTGATAAAAACAAGGTATGACAAACAATTGGTATTACAACCTAGCAAAAGAATTGAAGTAAAATACAAGGAAAATAAACTATAAATAAAAAGTTGAAGACCACTTAGCAATGAAACTATTATGACAAAAACCAATTAGGTATGAATTATCATTACCAAAGTAAAAACCAACAATTAGTGTATATAATAAATAAATCTTAATGTCTGTCAACCAAATTGAGTTTGGAAAATCCAGTAGAGCACAATCCAGCAAAATTGATTCCTGCGAAAAGAATAAAGGCAATATCAATTCTTACAAAATAAAAGCAAACGGAGAAAATTAAAATTCTAAAAAAATAAAACAGTACAAAAAAGGAAATATAATAGGCTAGAATTATGTTAATGAAACGGATATAACAAGGGTGATGGTGCAAATACAAGCTGTTCATTTAATAAATTAGAGTCCGGCAAGAATTTATGTCTATTTATTTCTAAGATCTCTTGTTTATCAAGTTTTAAAGATTTATTGTTAACATGCAGGATTTTAAAGTTTTTTGAGATATCAAATGTATGCTTATTTAGGAACAAATGGTTCCCAAATGAAGAAAATTCATTCCCTTTACGTGAGCAGGCTAGATGTTCTTTAAATCTGATATTAAAAGCTCTTCCCGTTTGACCAATATACCTGGCTCCACAAGAATCACAATCAATTAAATATATGTCACTTTGGTTAAGAATGTTGAGTTTATCTTTAGAATTTACTAAAATGCGTTGTAAGTTAAAAGAATTATAAAAAGTGACATTAAAAAGGTTTTTGTTGAATTTCCTTGAAATCTTTTCTGAAACTCTACCCAAGTAGCTCAATTTCACCCACTGTTTCTCAACAGCTGGCGCATTAATCACCAAACTAGAGCTTACATTTATCAAAGCTAGTTTTTTGTGTTTTTTAAATAAAAGACGATCTCATAAATTTTATGTGGAAAAAGTACTAAAAATGTTTTATTATTTTTATTATAATGCCATTCCACCAAGTATTGACAGTGAACACCTTAAAAGTTACTTGGTTGAATTTCACTACATATTATTTAGAGAAATTTCATTTGTATGACGAAATAGTTGTTGGTTTTTTTCATATGTTTCACTGACTTATAAACGGTTATTATAATTTAAGATTTTGGCAAAAGATAATCGATGGAATTTCAATAATAATTTTGAATTGTTTACGATGCCTTTCGACATTCAAGTGCACGAATGAACTTGCATTGACTTGTCAGATTAAAATTTAACAGTCATAATATTCCAATTGAGTTTATCCAAAATAACATCATATGTAAAATAAGATGTTCAATAAATTTAATTCCAGTAGATATAAAATAAAGGAACAAATGGTTTAGGGAGGGTAATTTGAAATAAGTCAAATTTCCTCGTCCGGATTATTTTTCTTTTCATGACTACTTTCTAAATGAGTATGCACTATAAGTTTTAAGCATACTTCTTACTCAACATAAAATAACTATTTTCAAAAATTCATTGAATAAGATCAAAAAAGATTTTTTACTTTATTGTTTAATTATACCGGATAAATAAATGGTTGACATATGAATCAGTTTTATTTAATTTCCAATATAACTTCGAATAGAACATTTTTCTCCGACGTATCTCTCCAAGTTATCGGTGTGAATTGTTTCTATATAAAAGTTTTCAATCATGTTTTAAGTCTCAAATGCGAATCTATGCTGACCTGACACAAATAATGATAAGAATCGAAGGCATATACAATTTCCTGACTATAAATCTGCATCAATAATATTTGCCGAAATACTAGTTAGTACAATTAACGCACTACTGAGTTATTCCAGACGAAGAATTGATATCCAAAATGTCTCATTGTTACTTAGGTAATTTTATTATAAATTTTATTACTACAAAACTTCTGCCAGTACGGTAATAAACTATATCAACTGTACTGAATGAATGAATTGTACTGGTTTTTTGTCACATAGTTCGTTAATTAATTTTCCCGTTTTATAAGTATCAATGAAAACTGAGTTAAACAGTCCTGTTTTACAAATTGAGTAATATGTAAGCTATAAAATATTTCACATTACCTAATTAGCAAAATGGTCCAGAAATAAAGTTGAGAAAAATATTTTTCATTATCAGTTACGATTAATTTTCTAACATTTCTGTCATAGTATTTCTTACACATGGCATAGGGTTAAATTAAAAGGCTTACTTTAGTTCATTCAGGTATAATAAGCGTTTAGTGAGAAACTACAAAAGAAGTTTAGCCAAACAAATTCGATAGTAATAAATTTAATATTTCATTATTTTTAAATCGACGCAGGTGGATCTAACATAAGTCACCGCTTCAGCCGACTTTCTCATGATGCTGATCGAAGAATATTTCTTGCACGTGGTGAGATGTTGAACTATTACGTAGGTATACCGAGCCCAGTTGATCCATGTACCCTGGTGCCGTCGGAACAACAGCCGAATTTGATTTGGAGCCAATGAAGGCCGATAGGTTTCCAGGAATCGAACGAAATGCGTACAGGTGTAGCGCGCCCGATTGAATCGATACATTCTTTATAGCTTTATATAGTGAACTTGACTTTGAGGTTCTAAAAGAGATTTTGATTTATGACTCTAGTAGTGTTGACATACATATCTGGTACAACAGATAATGCGATGAAAACAAATGTCAGATTTTTTTACATACTTACTGATATGAAAAAAAATATCTATGGTTCAAAGCAATATGTGATATGTCCATTTTATTCGAAATTTACTTTTTCACATATTTTCTGTGCGATGGCCACAAACTTCTTTATAAAATCAAATTATAAAGTTAATATATCAGATACCTCTTAAAATCATTATATATTAGGTTTATTTTTACACTTGTGAAAAGTTTCAATTATTGATGTTTATCAAAAATCATTTTTAGGACATGTATCATCATTAATAAAAATGGGCGCATTAGAGGTGTAGTGAGCCAAGTGGTATTTTTGAAAAAAGTTAGATATGTGTTAATATTCTACACGTCTTAAAGTATCGTAAAAGTGAATTGAGTCAGTTAATTAATTCACATTGAAATAGTGCTATCTCTTTAAAATAAAAATATGCAATCCTTCAAAGCACCAAGTAAAGACGTGATAGTACTTACAAGTTCAAGAAAAAAATACAATATTACTAGTTGGCTCACTTCACCTCTAATGGGCCCATATTTACATACTCCAGTCTACTTCGATAAACAGTCCACCAAAATAAAAAGGAAGCATTCTTGATAAAAAGTAAATCATATTTATTTATCTGACGAGAATAAAATATCACTTAAGATAAATTAATTGATTTGGCATTTGCTTGGTAGAAATCCATTATCGGAGAGTAAAAATATCAAAGAATTTGAGTTCTACAGTTTTTTAGTTAAAAAACTGTAGAACTAAAATACGTTGATATTTTTACCCTCTGACTTTACATAAAATTATAAACTATTTTATCTTAAACCTAATAATACGAAAATAAGAAGCAATAATGCATTTAATTTCGACTATAAACTCTATGAAAATTTTAGCCTCGGACAATCTCAACCCTAAGTATACAATGTTTTTCTACAATATCCTGTTTTTAGGATTGGTAGAAATGTGAGGGTAAAGAGATATTCATATCAATAAATGTGTACATACTTAGATTCTAACCCGTGAACGGCAAAATTGAAGAGATTGATCACTAATTGATTCCAACCACTATTTATAATACGTTTTAAATCTCCAGGTAATCCAGTTATAATAATGTGTGTAATTTCCAGCAAAAAAAATTACTACTCGTATGTATATCCTTGACAGTTAGCATAAAAGAAATGCTTAGCAAATCTTTTGAATACGTGAATCGAATTCGTTATCATTATCGAATTTCGTGAAATTTTTATATCGATGTGTTTAAATTAAAGTGAATCAATAGAGATTATTATTTTGTTTGACTTGTCGCCTTCTACCAATATACCGACGATATGTTATATTATAGATTAATACTTTTTACGTCATCGAAATGATTCGTTCTAAACTAAAATTATTCTTGGACCCATGTAATAGTCTCATAATAATAACGTTGCTAAGTATTTTTATGAGACTAAATCTAGTTCAAAAAAGGTATAATGTAGGAACTACATACCTTGATAAATCCTATAGAAAAATATCAATGCAGCGGTTCGTTTCGTTGCAAGAGATTTATCTTTCATATACCTAAGTACGTCTGAATACATACTTTGAAGATTCATTATAAGAGTTCCTGGAAAAACGCACATTTCAATGTTATCGAAGCTGCTCCGATGAGTTAGATAGTAGTCTATTATTTAAAAATAATAGTCCAGACACGATTTTGGTATGTGTGAACAAGTGTTCATTCTACAATACAAACTAATAAAATTAATATTAATCTATTACCGGTCAATGTAGAAATAAATTGCTTGCTTATTGAATTAAAATTAAGATTAGAGATTTTTCTTTGTTTATAAAAAGATTGATGTTTGTATCAATTATCTACAAATAAGAGTAATAACCAATGAATTCAATATTAACATAACCCAACTGGTGGGATCAGCATTATTAAAAATGTAGGTATAAGACAATCCATGTTTTGTTATTATAGTATTATACAAAGAGTTGTGTCAATTGATTACTTAGTCCTAATTTTTACGTTCTGGAAATTATTAATGGGAATAATTATTTACTCATGTATGTATTTATGTATACGTATGGGTATAGTATATGAGGAGGTTTATATAATATGTTATGCGTATAGTGTCCACGTAAATTGTCCTCACTGTGAATTGCTCACTGCAGCGATCACTATCTTCTGTCAGGCACGATGGAAAAAACCAATGATCATATGCGATAAAGGAAGCTCGAATGACTCAAAGCTCTCTTAATTTGAAATCCAAAGATGCATAATTACTTACACATGTGTTTCCTTTGCTACATGTAAATATATTAACATAGTGATCTAAGCTCAGAAAGTATTAAAGCTACTTTTCAGATTAAATGCGTTTAGCTGTTTACAATTGTATTTCATGCTCAAATCAAATAAGGCTTAATGTTTTTCAATTTAAAAATTTGAATAATATATTATATAACAGTAAGTAAACAAAACTATGTTGCCCAAAAACTTGAGTTATATGTACATTTGTTCTGATTGAATTTTATAACGTTAAATAAATCTGTGTTTGACATAAACTCAAAATATGCAATTTTTGAATCGTTCAAATTATGTACATTTACACAGATTTTGACACTAACGACCCAGGTTTCGCCTTTCGGCATCTTCAGGCGTTCAAGTGCACGGATGAACCTGAACTGACGCTTAGTAAGTGAATTATTCGTGTTTATATAAGAAATAAATGTATCATTGAGCTTAGAGCCATTGCTGGCAAAAAGGATAAGCTTATGGGAATGCCCACAGATTTGAATGTATAAATGTCAAAATATATATTTGCTTCTTACAAAATATACTAAATAGTTTATTATAATGCCATATGAATAAGTTACGTTATTAAAATAGAACACTTTAAATACAATAAATGAATCTAGTATATTAAATTTCAATCATTAAATACAAATCGAATCGTTAAGTACCGTCGGCAGTATTTTAAATAGAATATTTATAAGAAATGAACAGAGCAACATTTGATTATTTCCTGTATTGTAAATTTTGGTAATATAACATATTATGCAACTTGTCATAATGTTTGTGTAAGGAAATATTATAGATTATGAAATAAATTTGTGGTACATCGGAACTAAACACAACCGTAATAGTATAATATTATCACTTGCGGAATCTAACTGAGATAGACGCCATCTTATATTGATTGTACAATAACGGTTATTTACAAAATGGCTTCTTTATTAACAATAGTCGCGTCTATTATTAAAAATCATGATTCTTTGATCCCGCAAGAAAATTCGTGCTAGGAATTTTCAATCATTGTAAGAAGACATGGTCTATTTATTTTAAAAATTCTCTTTTTTAAATATCAAGAATACAAATTACGAAGGTTAAATGTATATTTGTAAATTTTTACTTTTTTTAACTAATCTTCTTTTTATATTGATATTATTTAAACATTTTTTAAATTCTATTTATTGGTCAACAAAATACAGTCAAACATTTGAAAACTCATATTGAATCTTCGAATAAAAACTATTAATGAGTATTAATATACAAAAGTTTTATTTCGACTACATAGGTCAACATGAATCACAAGATATAGGTATATTTTTATGTGAGATAGTTCCTTGGTAATATAACGTTAAAGATTACAAAGTATCTTATTCTTAATATAACAACTAAATGATTTTGCTTTTTTATTGTTATGGAAATGAATTTTGCAGTTTTCTGAATAGCGATCAATATCTCGTTAAATTCGTACACTGGTAGAAGACCTTAAGTCAAAAACCGTCTGTTTTGAGTTATGAATGATGATATATAGATTTTTATACGCTGTATTTTGTGAAAAAACGAGTTCAGTCATATTCTGTGTATTTTTAAATAATTTGAACAATACATCAAGACATTTCCGTTCAAAGTTATTTTTGGCAAAAAAGCTATTAGTAACTTAGCGCTTTTGAATATTTAGATCGAATTCGTTAATCTTTATCGTTTTTAAAGTGGATGGAACGATAGGTAATAATTATAGCTTATAATGCAAAACAGAGATGTTAAAATTTAATGATTGTCGAAAATGTCGATTATCTCAAAACAAGGTTTTTTGACTTAATACCTTCTGCGAGTATACTAACGATTATTAAACTTGTCCATATGTATGTATAACAATTTTGATTATTTAAAATTGTCTTCAACTTAAGTGGCCTGCTTCAAATTTTATATAAAGTTAACGAAAGAATAATAAAAATATCCATTTAATTAAAATCTCACACATAGAAAATTTAAAAAATATTATATACTATTTTCAATGTTTATTGATTAAGAATTTTGCTAATTTTCAATAAGCAAAGATTCTGTCGTAGCTGTAAATTAACAAAATAAGTAGGTATATTGAACTTTAAAATTGCACACAATGCGAATAAAGAAACACGCAGTGGGATTGGAATAGCATGTTGAATGTAAGTCTTGGTGTGCAGAATGTCGGGCAAATTAAGCCTCTTGCATGAGCGGACTTTTCCAAGAATATGATTAACCAGCCTCGCATGGCCGAGGACAGAATAATCGCGACAAATTAATGTCCATTAGCCAAGACATTCTTGGTTTGACGATAATTGGCCGAATGCCGTTTATCCTACGGGACTGAGTTTCTGGAAAAATGCCCGTTTTTGCCATTCTCCAGCGGCATCAATTTTTATCTAGTCACTCGAACCGGGCTGTTTGCTCTGTGAACATCATTCTAAACATTTAAATGCAATTGCACAATGATTCGTAAAGCTTTTAAATATCTATAAATTCATTCATAAGTCAATGGGTGCGATCAACTTTAATCGCATACAAAGGGAAAAGTTCGGAAAAGTTTTTGATAATAATCATTCTTGTAACGAAGCCTCTATAAATTTCAAATTATTTTTCCTAAAAATGCCGTGACAGTTGTCAGTCCAAACTTTTTGAATATAGTCATTAATTTATTCTTCTAGTTTCTTGGTGGTTTTAAGCAGGCTTATAATATCGCAATCCTTACTTTTTAAAAAAGATCCATAATGATTGTTTTGCTTATCAATATCTTATCGAATTTTAGACGATAAACCACTCTCAAAAGAAAGTCTAGTGTTTTTTACTTCTGCACTTTTATTTTAATAAAGACTCCAAATATTGGTTTAGTTTATTTTTCATTTCAGTTGCGTCTAGTGTCAACCAAATATCTTATGTTCATAAAAATACAGTGCGTACAGTACTTACTTATTTTACAAATTTTACGATATTTTTTCCTATATCAGTTGATAATCCTTTTCCTCAGTGATTAATATTAAAAACTGATAACCAAAATTAGTTGTCGTGTTAATCAACGCAATCCATTATTGAACGTTTGAGCCGACCAGTAGGCAATGCAAAGAACGCAGAGCAATAATGAAATATATGAACCAAAAAATATTTTGCACCCTTTTTTTGTGCTCGTTAAAAATCTACAAATTACATTTTTTTATTAGTCAACAAAAATGCTTTTATTTTGCAGGTGTTAGATCAATTTAATTGTCATCAACATAACTCAAGAATATTACTTTTTTACCACACAAACGTACCGCTCGTCAATAGAGAAAGGACCTACTTTATAGTGAATAACGTATTAATAAAGGGGAATTTCTCCAAGATTAGGTTTTACGACAGACTGGCTGACGCCTCTCGTGTTATAAAATCTATTGAAAAAGGGATGAATGCGTAACAGGTGTGTTAATTAATAACTCCATTAACCAGTGGTATCAATTTTAATGTAAAGATTTAGTTTTAAATCAAAAACCTTTTTAAGAAATGATGCCTCCCTTTATTAGTATTATTTAATAATTTATTTCGAACTCATTTATTTGTTTACAATTCTTAAAACATTTACCAATATATTTGCATATATCACGGGCTCGTTACATGATCAGTACCGGGTTTTCTCACAAGGCGAAATTTAAAGCACTCAATTAAATGTTAATTTAATTTACATTTATCGTAATCAGATAATCATTATTCGTATATATTTTACGAATTATATAACTAATTTACAAACAGTTATTAGTTATCTATTTTTTTCGTTTCATTAAAATAAATACAACTAGCACTAATTCAGTTAATAGGTAATTTATAAAACTAATTCATAAAATAAATTCTGGATATATTAGAAAGTTTTTTTCCATATCAAAATAAATAAATTAAACATATTATTCAACCATTCAAATAATAAGTAGTAATAAAATATGTTGGTACTCTTTGCATGAGTGCAATGTAATCAGAATAATTACGGATACAAAAATGACGATAAATATTAGATTTCAGAACAGTTTTTTTTATATAAGTTATAAAATAGTAAATTTTCTCATGCTCAAATTTGCAACAGTTATAAAAAATTGAAATACAGTATATTTATCTGTGGTGGCAATTTACGCTTTATATTATAGAATTTGGACATAATAAAATTCCTCCAAAAATGATCATTACAATAGAAAGTAAATTTTTGCACTTTTTTATTTTATATTTTTTTAGTTTAGAAGTAACATATCTTGGAGAGAACTGGTCCAATAAATTCATCGAATACCACACTATTGGCGGTATTTTTTCATACCAAAAGGAAAGGTTTTTTGTTACTATGCGCAAAGCTTTGAATGATGTTGTTCTTTTCACCACGAGTCAAAATATCAATGAAACGTTTAATAAAAAATAGTTTTGCTGTATAATTATTTTGAAATCGGCCAATTCAATGACTGGCATATTATTGGGGATGTTTTTTTACGATCAAAGAACAAAAATATGACCCAGAACGGTATTTTATTACAGATTTTTTTGAAAATCATATAGAAAATAATATATTAAGCATTTTTATGACAAATTATAGCAACCGATAGACGTAGACACTACTGTTTTTTTTATGGACGTCGGAATGTGCAAGAATAGTTACCACTCTTTTTGCTTAAGTTAAATAAACAAGAATTTTAAATAGTCAAAAAGGTAATTTAGTAGGCAATCGTATGGTTTTTGTTGAAATTTAATCTTGCAAGCTGAGTAATTTAAAATAAAGTTTTTTTTAGAAATACTTCTATTCCAGTTAACAATTCTATAAAATATTGATTTTACAGTAAAATTAATCGCCTTAATAAAGTAAACAATGAAATGCATTAAGTCAGACAAGAATTAAATAATATATCCAACTATACCAAATATTTATTATGATACTGAATTGTTATTATTACTGTATTCAACCAAGAAAATGGCAATTAATTCACTAAGCCGACTAAGCCATCTTTATACAGCTGTTAATAAAATAAAATATTTCAATAAAACATTTATAAATATATTATACACGAGCGAATTTTTCGATCAAGTGTTCAGAATCATTTTTATGTGAATTATATGATTAGAAATATCGATCAATTTAATGTAAGTCGACTGTAAAATCGTTAATGTTTTAATTAGTGTGCACTCTACAGAAAAAAAATACTTAATTTATTTATTTATTCATTTAACATTGCATAAGATTGACAAATTATAAGTTTATGACTTTTACAATGAACAAAAAAAATCCAATTTAATATCAAAAACAGTAGATTTTTTAAAAAATGGCAAGAAAGTCTACTGAGTAAGCTCCAACAAAGTCTACTTCATTACATAAAAACAGCTTTCTCACCCACGTTCACGTGGAATATGTCGACATCCGAAGCAATATAGCTAAACACCGTTAAAACTCTCCCCAGTAGCATCCCCATTGGCAGGCTGTTTCTACACATTGGGAGAACAAACAATTCATGTCCACAATTTCTCAAAAAATAATCAGGAACATTTAGCTTCACATTCTCAAGAATGGTGGAGTTCTCATTTTGGCCTCGTATAAGTCGAAAGAAGTATATGTTCAGGTACTTAGTGTACCAAAAAACAAAAGTGCTTATAAATACGAAAGTGGTTTTCGTGGATTGTCAACTTTATTTCTAATGGGTGGGACATAAGAAAAACAAGAATCTAAAAACGCAGTTATTATATTAATGACACTGTAAATATCAACTGCAGGAAGCTCGAACGGTATTGGTGCAATTATTTACTGTTGATTTTTATACTATCTATTTTTCATATAACTTTATCTAATGACACATTGGAATGTAAATCTAATAGTGTTGTTTTTCGCAGAATTATGCCATTGCATGACTTATCCCATAATACAAATAAAATACAAATAACGGCTACATCTGTTCCAAGTCATTAATTTAATCAATACCTTTATTGCGTACAGCATGATAGTCAATATTTCATAAATCTAATTTATCATCCGTAGTCTTCTTTATACAACGCTGTTGCATAAGTGAAAAAGCAAAGAAACAAAAAGATCGGGGGCACATAATGTGAACGAAAGTAACATGTCTTTAATTTGCCGCTTCGTTTTCAGAAGGCACCGTCCACGAAACGTTGGTTCAAATTCTAGGAATCTACCTATTCAGATGTCTGATTCCCGGGCAGGTCGATCAAAGGGAAATCTAAGCACGACAATGACTATCTAGTGTGGTAAAATTATGTCTTGGATGCATAAAGAGGGAATGATGCGATGGTTCTAGAGGTCGATATAATTATATCGATCAGTTGAGATTTTTTGGAAAGATTTTAACGCATCAAAATGTGACATGTAATAAACACTTTCAGATCTTTTTAAACCCATGAACTGTGATTATATTTCATTAAAAAAAAACAAATACGTAAGCATTGTTTTATTATTTCTAAATTCACCTGTGCCGAATCAAGAACTTGAAACCTGTATACATTTTCAAATCAAACAAATGTAATTTCTAATTATTTTCTTACGTTTTTTAAACTATAACCATCTTCATACAATATTTTTCGTTTTAAGTAAGTATTTACTTCATGTGAGCTTTCAAGCTTTATATCTTTATTGATTCCAAAATCTTAAAATATAATTTCAAAATTATTAATTGGACTATTAGCAATTTAAATCAAATTACATTAAAAGTAAACAATACTTCATTTTTCAAGTGAATTTATGAATATTTGGTTGATATCACCACATCAACACCGACTGTAGATCATTAACTTGGTATAGGACAAAAACAACCTTACTTTTCCCACGTTGTATTGTTTTTTTTCTTAAATTCTATTGTTCATTTGAATTAAAAAAAACTGCTCATGACGTATCTACTATTAAATTCGCGTAGAAAAAATATTGTTTTCTATTTAAAGATTTGTATATTTAGTGATTTCGTAAATAGTTATAACCACTGAATTTTGTATCACCATTTTATCAAACATTAACTTACTTTGAGAGATTACAAAGGCAAAGTAGAATATTTAATACACTGTCATCATTTACAATTTTATCATGGCCGAATAATTTTTTCAAGTCAATACATAAAAAAGATTTCAAAATAGGCAACAACACTTTTTTTAGTTTACAAAAGAATAAAAACCAATAGAGCTTTTGCCAAATTTAAATGAGAAGATATTGATTATGATTTCGATATAAGAATTATATTTATGACTCTTTAAAAAAATATATTTATATAACTGTATATCTCTAATGCAATTTTTAATAAAAACGAATGGAGATAGTAGCAATTGATAAAAATTAATTATCATTTTACTTAAAGAAATAATCTATTTATGGTAAGCGCTTAAATTCTTTTCAGTCCTTTTGAACATGATAACATAAAACCTTAGTGGCAAAGTTTTAGAACTACATATGTGTATTCTTATATGTAAGACGTTTTACTACGCGAAGTTGCAGGCTTTTCTTTAGATTATATCGAAACGAATTTTGTATTAAATGAAATTTATATTTTTTCATTAGTTTTTGATTGAATATTGTTTTCGCGATGTTATATTATTCTTTAGTATTACATGAACAAAGTTAATTCAACTATATTTGGCTTTCAATTTCATGGTGAATATATATGTACAGAGAATATCTTCTACGTACTTAATGAATTTTAAATGCAGTATAACTATTCGTTATCTGTAAATCACAAATTAAGTATTAACAAGAAGAATGAATCAGATATCGATCACATTGTGAGCGGGCACCAAGAAGTTGTTTGTATACGTTATGTATTAAAAATCATTAAACCCTGATTCCTAGTAAGCGCTCTTCTTCTTGAGAATTGGACGGTCAGCGGCCAAGGAGGGTTACCTACCAGGAATTGAACCCCGGCTTCGCTGACTATAAAAACCTCGATTTCCACTGCAATGGAAACATTTCACTAAGCAATATCTTTGCAAAGACATCGTCTTTCAGAGGAAAATTTTCCGTAAGCTCAATTTGCAAACTTTTCGAAAAAATCTCGTCTCTGCGACAGCTTTTAATCGGTATGTCGTAATTTTCTTAAGGGAGCTTTGTCACTTCGCGCGATTTTCAATTTACACTCGGAGTTTGTTCTTCAAAATAAGTGTATATGTTAAGACAAGAAAGAGACTGTTAGTCTTATTTTTTTATACCTATACTCAAAGCAGTTTTCTTCATAAATTTCTTAATATATATATGTGCTTTATCTTGCAATGTGTAATTCGATATTTTTTTTTTGAAATGTGTGGTTTTCTGTTCTTACTTCAAATTCACATTTTTTAAGAAGTCAATTATGTGACGGTGAGCGTGTAAAAAGTGTTTGTGCAGTGTGATTTAACAAAATTAGATTTTCTTTAGCATTATAATACAATATACGGCTTAAAACTGTATAAAAAATCGTCCATTACTTGTATTAACTTAAAAAAATGATTTTTACACGGCATACGATAAATCAAAAAACATTCTTTCATTGAAATGAATATAAAGATATCAACTTAAATTTTACATAAATAAGTAAAATATCAACGTTACATAGCACTTTTAAATTGTATTTCTTTCCAGTTGACAATGCTCGCAATGAGCGAAACTAGTTCTGACCTTTTAAATAAAGTGAAATAAAGTAAAAAGGATTATTGTGTTTTATTAAGTTAAATAATATTTTTTTTATATCAGAAAACTAACTATATTCTATTTTTTTTTGTTATCATTATAGATATTTTATGTGAAATCAGTGTATATATAACGATTTAATTCCTTTGTCTTTTGGCAATACAAAAGATTCATTGATCCTTAAAATAACTATGCCCAGTATCATATCACTATAGTATCAACCGACTGTCTATTTTCAAAACACAAAATCATGAAGATATTGCATTAGAACATATGGTTATTTGAAAAACAATATTTTTTCAAGTGAACTTTGAAAAACTTTCGCTAAAACGTGGAAAAAAAATATTTTTTCTTGTGCTACATTCTACAAACTATAAAATATGTTTTTATAACGCATTAATTCAACGTACGTGTTGTTTAAGAAATTTAAGATATCTAAGACAGCAGTCTTCAAAGTTGTCGATTGAAATATGTTTAAAAATGTTATGTTAATATATTATCAATAGGTTACAGTACACTACTAAATGATTCCGATAAAGAACTGAAAAAAAATGGTGGATCTTTTGTTTTTAATATTAAAAACTATCGTGATTTATTCGGTTGTTGTTGTTAATGTTAGAGCTAAACAACGTTCACCATTATGCGTATAATACAAGAAATGTGTTTATAAAAAAGATAGCTGATATCCGCTACGATCACCTGTTTATTGAACTCTAGTATAATAGTATTCAGAAAAAATATCCTAGAGCCAACAACCTTTGGCAAAAATCTCCCCGATCAAAACACGACCAAACAAGAAACATCCGCACATAATAACACAGCCAATTAATCTGACAATCCGACCAATCAATGAACCTGCCAATGGGTTTATAACGAGAAAAAAAGAACACCAGTTATTTTCTCACAGACGCAATAATGAATTGACTATAAGTATATAGATACTATTCCAACAGGCGACAGTGGCATGTCTAGGTTAAGGCCCAGAATCAAACATCAAGTATGCCGATGAAAAGATTTCAGACTGTTTTTCTTTTGCCAAAGCTATCATCGAAACTTTTTTCATTCATGAATCATGAATGTTATAAAAAATGTTTAAAATCATTTTTTATCGTGTAATTATTATAGTTAAATATGTATATATTGTATATATTCAAAAAAATATAATATTCATTTGTACTACTTCCACTTTTATTTAAAAATATCAGGACTGGTTTTGGCTCATGACGAGCAAGAAAATACAATATTACAGTGTTATTTATAGTCTTATAAGTGTTTGCTGTTTTATCAAATTTATATTGTTAATGTGCATAATTATAGAAATTTACTTAAAAATCTCACTCACTCTTATTAGAATGGGATCATTTTTAATTTGTTAATTGTTTTCGCCATTGTAAAAGCTGTATGTCTTTTTATTACTCATTCGCAGAAAATACTCGAAAGAAAATCAAAACTTTCTTTTTTACACCAGTCTCAGATTGTTTTATGTTTAAAATCTTAATATAATTATACTTTTTCAGATCTTCAAATATCTTATAATAATATTGGCACTTTAACTCAAATGGGTACTAAAATGAAAAATTTTCGGCTGTTTTAACTCATCTTAATTTTGGAAATCCCATTCAAATGTGTGTGAATTGTAGGGGTTATATTATTTCTAATACTTTTTCATCGATGGTTTTGCGCCGCCACTGGTTGAGGCGAACCGATGTAATGATAGAAACAGCTTGATATTATTTATTAAATTATGGTCCAGCTATTTATTGGCAAGTCAGGGATATGGTCGCCGGCGGATGAAAGATATCTGCCAACGACTGGACCAACCAGGTTTCAGGTTCGCTGTCTGCCTCTGAGAGTTCGACCAATGCGAGCCAAACGCTACGGGCTATCCGCGAATACCTCTTACTCCCCTTTTAAATTCATATACTAATAATTATGCCTATGTATAATATGCACGTTTCCGTTAAACTGTAATAAATAATATATCTCGTGGCGTGCTGGTAATTGCTGCGAAATCATTAAAATTGTTGTAATCCACTACAACTGTATCGAAGCCACTTGCAAAACGGAATGTTTAAATATGAATATAATATTGTACATGCATCTTTGGAGAAAAAAGAAGTAAAGAAAAGCAATTATTTAATACTTGCAAATCGTACAAAGTATGTAATATAATAATTTGTTACATCAAACGAAGAAAACTTTTCATTAACTGCTAAAGAAAGGGCTGTAAAAATTAGGTCGAGTAAATATAACACAAGTTATAATAAAAATAATAAAACATTTTTAGTACTTTTTCCACATAAAATTTATTGGATCAGGACCGGTTTCGCTCATGGTGAGCATTGTCAACTGAAGTCACTGTTTTATTATTTTTATTATAATGCTATTCCACCAAGTATTGACAGTAAGCTCATTAAAAGTGATAACACAAGTTATTAGTCTTCATGTACTTCATCATAAAAATCATCAAAACACATCTTTTTGTGTCTCCTGTAAAATATGTCATACATATGTGGGTTATGTCTTTTGGCCTTTCGAATATAAATTTGAAACCAATATTTGTCATCTCACGCATGGGTTAAATAAGTACACTCTTGTGCAGCTGATAGTGCACCATAAAGTTTTTAAAATAAAAAGACTTTGTTAAAGAAGCCTATAATGAAATTTCCGTAATTTATAAACGTTATGTGTTTATCAATGTGTATCAAGGAGACTTCTTTCGAAATTTATAAATAAAACTCAATTGATAGCGACATTTTTTATATGTATGTTATTGGATAACAAATAATATATTTTATTCGTTATGCTTTTTGAACAAATGAAACAATAAAATATGGATCGTTATGAATAGTAGGTCTAATTACTGTTCCAAATTTCACAAAACGTATAGAGATTTTAATGTTAATTCACCTTTTTTTGTTGAATACTATAATAAACCTTAAGCTATGCAAGCAACCTTATTAAAAACAGAGGATTTAATAATCCGTACGGGTCCCACTGCCAAAAACCAACGTGAAAAGGGGGGTAGGAGTTATTCAGATCATGTGAAAAATGTTTAATAACATTTGTACATAATGATGAGCTTTTTTTGAAATTCAGAAATTCTGAAAAAGTTTTAATACGCATAACTTTCATATTGAATTTTAAACTTTTTTCCTTTACTTAAAAATATGAACTTTATTTATGTTTATCCGTCGGGATTTTAACTGATTTTCAAAAAAAGTTATCTTGTTTTTATAATGCAAACAATATTTATATCTAGTAATCAAATTCAAATAAATATACCGTATTTGTTTTAGATCACTATATGACGCATTATATTATAATGTTAATCTATTATCATTTATATGAATAAAAATATTGTTTTATAGACTGACAATATCTTCGTTAAAATACCAATCATTCAAATAAAATATATATTTATTTATATTTTACAATTTAAAAATGCTTCAACTCAACGTTGATACTTTATAATCTCAACGTGTTTAATTGCTATTTTATTATATATTTATGCTTTTATTTGAAAAACTTATTATTACATCAGATTATTATACATAAACACCACTTTGAATAATGATTACTCAATGAAAAGTCTTTGCCTTCTTTAAGCGGGCTGCAGCAAATTGTTTGCCGACGGACACAATAAATCTTTAGTGATTTTTTGAATTGATTGAATTTTAAATAATTTACAATCATATTATCTACAGAAACTTTATAAATAAAAAATTAAATACTTAAATAGTTTTAGCTGGTAAAACTTAGGATAAACGCAATAAATAAATGAAAAATA
Organism: Himalopsyche tibetana; assembly: GCA_030503985.1. Taxonomy (NCBI): domain Eukaryota; kingdom Metazoa; phylum Arthropoda; class Insecta; order Trichoptera; family Rhyacophilidae; genus Himalopsyche; species Himalopsyche tibetana. Next base: position 13,681,630 of record JAPJYX010000024.1, read on the forward strand.
TAGAAAGGTTTCATTCGAATGATGGATTGAATAACATTGAAAAACGATTTACTAACGTACTCAATGTATTCTTTAAATGTTAAAAATAAATAATTAGAGTAAAAGAATGACAGCATTACCTAATCTATGAAATAAAATAACCACCTATAGGTATAGCAAGTATGTTTATTTTTAAATAATAAATACCTACCATAAACAACATATACCACAACCATACTCCACATTAAAACAATAATAGTAATACACTCTTTAAAAATAGTATTCTGTCAAGATGAAGTCAATCAAATCAGGAAAACTATTGGAAAATAGTAAATCCGGTAAATTAGAACTACTATTTATTCTGACTCAAATATGATAATTTTTATTTTTTTATAAATGAAATAGTCGGGATGACTTGTATTATATTACATACACTAAACGCTGATATAACCGTGCCAGGCACGGACATATTAAATTATAATTATTCTTTTAAAACTATTCAATATTTTTGGCAGTAAAAGCTTAAATTAGAAATAATAATGCATTAATAAAAACACAATACTTCTTTGCACTTTATTTCCACTATATTCAAAAAGGTCAGGACCGGTTTCGCTCATGGCGAGCATTGTTAACTGATAAGAAATATAATTTAACATTACTACAGCAATAAAATGGCACTGTAATGTAAAAGCTTAAATTAGAAATAATAATGCATTAATAAAAGCACAATATTCCTTTGCACTTTATTTCCACTGTATTCAAAAAGGTTAGGACCGGTTTCGCTCATGGTGAGCATTGCGAACTGATAAGAAATATAATTTAACAGTGCCATTTTATTGTTGTAGTAATGTTAAATTATATTTCTTACCAGTTAAGAACGCTCGCCATGGGTGAAATCGGTCCTGACCTTTTTAAAATAAAGTGGAAATAAAATACAAAGGAATATTGTGTTTTTATTAATATAATGCCTATCCACCAAGTATTGACAGTGAACACCCTAAAAGTGAACAATAATAGACTTGCAAACATTATTATAATTGGACAGTTTATATATACAAAGTAAGCTTTGCTTCTTTTATTGATCTTAGATTTGATATAATTAGTAAGGTAATATTATTATGAAATTATTTCGAGCACTCTCGATATTGGTATTGCTCATGATGATCAAAACTAGTGCTTATTTTTATTACAAGCAACGTACGAAAAAGTACCTACTATTTTTTTTATTGGACATCTATCCACTAATTGATTGTAATAATTACTGCCATCATCAGTCAGATAAATAATATTTACCAATATACATAATAAACTGATACAATTTTTCACTAATTAAACAGGCAATTATTATAAAATAAAATATGGAAAATGTATTCTAAAATGTTGTAAAAATTGTATTTATCCCAATTTCGAATGATTTGGTAGTATCATATTATCTTCGATGGGTTCGGTGGAAACTTTGTAGAAGTTCATTTTTAATATACAATTAAATTTGATAAAACACGTGCCACATTTTGTAACGCAACATGTGGAGCAACAAAGTTATCAAGTTAATTTTTTATCGGCGGTATCATATTTAATTTTAAGAATCAGCATTCAATAATGTATTTACCTAAAAAATAACCAAAAGAAATTGGTCTAAGTCTAAGGTGCGAAAGAACATATTATTATAATATAAATAATTGATAAATATTTTTTGAAGGCAAAACTTTTCTGAGAATTAGTGTAAGTGTTGATTACAGGGCTGTGGAGTCGTAGATAGAGTCGGAGTCGGAGTCGCTGTATTTTAGTCGGAGTCGTAAAAAATGAACGGCTCGAAATTATTTTCAAAAATATTTTTTATGTGTATTCAAACAAAATAGGCCCAAGTGTTGACATTTCATGCTTGGCTGACTAAAGATGATTTGATGGAATACATAAATATAATTTGAAATGAATTTTTTGAAAAATTTCCTCGGAGTTGGAGTCGTAAATTATTTTAAAGCTGGGGTCGTAGTCGGAGTCATCTTTTTTTTCACGACTCCACAGCCCTGGTTGATTATTCACAATCACAATAATTTTATTTAAAAATAAATAGTCAAAATTATTAGTAATTGTAAATTTTTTAAACACAACACAAAACGATTGAAATTGATTTTGTTTTGTTCCCTTAGTTGAAAACTACAGACGAAATCTCGACACATGATATAAGGGTGAGAGAAACGGTCTACAGCGACATCTATTATTAAGCAAAGTTTTTACGTAGCTCTTTTACAAACATTCAAGTAATTGATAAAAAAAGATTGGATTTTTAAAACATTACATTTAGTATTCCATATTATTATATTCCACTTACAGTTATCTGTAAAACAATGACTAGGGGGCCAGTTGTGCGTCCTGCTATTTTTTTCAATAAATAATTGCATGTCTACCAAATACACTATTTATTTTTGAAAATTTTAATAAAATATGTTAACTAATTGAAATGCATCAAGGGTGGGAGTAGCGGTTTACAGCGACATCTTAAGAAAAATTGGGAAGAGACATATTTATAATTATTCCTTTTACTAATAAAATCTAGCTAAGATTTTCTATATGCATTTGAAAAAAAATATGTAGTGCGTTTCAGTTGTAATGAATTAATTTATTGAAAAACGTCATTTAATAGTTTGTTTTTATTATAGATGACGCTGTAGACCGTTTCACACACCTTTCGCTTTTATTTATTTTTTGTTTTTATTGGACATGCATAGCATATCAAATGTTGAAATACTGAGTAATTTTTAAAAATTGGAGTCATTGCTTTTTATTTTGATAAAAATAATAAATTATTAATTTTGATTATAGTTACATCTGTTTTATTCTACAATAACTAACTTCCAGCTATTGAAGATTTTAAACAAAATAAATTTTATTTAAAAGTGATAGATGTCGTTAAATGATATTTTGTATTAATTTATTTAATTGCTGTGGTGAAATGGACATCAATTTATTACAGCATGTATTTGCACTTTTTCTATTATTTACTCATAATAGTTTTCACATATACATAGATCGCAAAATATGAGCTATTTTAAATTTTGAATACTTTATATTTTATTAATAGATGTCACTACATGAAAAGCACATGCTATAATGTAATAATATGTAGGTACATAGTTATTATCCAATAATTATTTTGTGTTGTATCTAAATGAATAATTTTTTTTTACAAAAAATCAATCTGCTGATAACGCCACGATTAATAATTTAAATAAACAACTTTATTAGTTTTTTATATTGAACTATACAATTTTAAAAAATAAATGTTATTATATTTGGTTCCGTAGAGCTATGGTAAAAATATTCAATGGGGCTTTTTTGAATGTTAGCGGAAATTATCAACGCCTTAAACTGGGCCTCCATGCGTCAGAGAAGAGACTATTTTCGTCCGGATGAGCACCCAAGACACTGGATTAACATATAAATTCAAAAGGGTAATGCGGTCGTCTTTTTGGGTACACTTGATGCATCAAGGGTGTATTGAGAGGTTTTTTACCTCTTTAACCTAACAGCTGCCAGCCATACATGGATGGGAGGCCACGGGTAGATCAAACGTTTCGAAATAAGTTAAGCCCACATATTATTGTTATTTACAACATTATTATTTTCAGAAATATTATTTTTAACACGTTGGATCCCGGAGCCGTGTTTTCACGTGATAAGCTAGCCAAGCGTTGAGTCCCGGAACCGTGTTTTCACGTGATGCGCTGTGTTTTCGAGCCATAATTGTGGTATTTAACATTTTTTATACAAAAAACTCGGTATAACCGTTATAGGAGATACTCAAATCATTCTAAATCAATCTTTTAATTATTACTTTAATTAAAAATAGTTACTGATTTTACCAACCAAATTTTAAGAATATCATAAAGAATTTGATGGGTCCATTTGTAGTTTTGAAAACCGCATGATGGTGCAGTGTCTGAGTTCATTTTCAATTATAAATTAAGATATTGCATGAAAAAGAATTTTAAAAAAAGCATTTCTATGACTATTCTGTTACTAATAACAACAGCATTAAAAAAATAAGTTCAATTGAACCTGCAATGTGAGCGCCAAGCATAAAGGAGTAAGACTCGGTACATGTGCAAAAATTGTAATATGGCTTTCCATAGCAAACAATTCTGGCAATAATGCCATAAATAAGTAAATAATAATAGTCTTTCAAACAAGCACCAAAAGTTTCATTTGATTTGACTTGGTGGTTTTACAGTTATAGCACTTTTAGTAAGTAATTAGGAAAAAATGCAATTCTTCAAAAATAAGCTGGGCACACGGGATAGTTTTACCTGATTTGGGCCGGGGCCGAATTAATGTTCAGTGGCGACAAAAATATGAGCATCCTGTTCCTGTTACGCTTTTTTTTGCGAAAAATGAAATTCTAATGTTGTTTATATATAACAGAAATGTTTTCTTTTCAAATTCAATACAAATAAGAAAGATCCCGGGAACTAGAAAGTATTTGATTTCGTGTGCAAGCTTTCTGGGTAACAACTTTTCCCTCGAGAGAGCGTCTGGTAACATTTACGAAACGCTGTAATTTTTCTATACAAATAGACAACGATATCGTGATAAAATACGGAGTAAATAATAGTTTTCTGATTTTCACTACAACGCCAAAACCCGCATCAAATACCGTATTGCAGGGTTTCCCAAACTTATTGTGCAATGGAGCACTTCGCCAATCTGGAAATGTCACCGGAACACAGCTTTTTTTTTAGGTCGGTAACAGGTAATAATAGTGAAAATATTTAAAAAAAAATATGTTATTAAATCACTTATTATTTATTGATTAATTATTTTTAAAACATGTTACGTAGAAATATGAGTAAAAAAAACTCTCAAAGATTTAAAACCTCTGCCTGTACCTAGATATTTGACGTTTCAAACATCAGTGGAGATTTTTCAACACTCGATTTTCAGTATAAAATAAAATATGCTTAAATGTATTGCAGGTTGCAATGCAATTTTTTTCGGAACACCTATTAAGGTCCCACGAAACAACAGTGTTCCGCGGAACATAGTTTGGGAAACCCTGCTGTATTGGATATAATATGATAATTAGGTAGTTATAATAAATCAAGTCTGCCATAAAGTTATGGCAGAATCTAAAAAATAAAAAAAAATACCACTGAACTTGGAAAACGTTTCCAATTAAAATGAATCGCTATTTAACAGTATGTTTATTACAAAAAAAAACATTTTCAAAATAACCCATAAACACACGATGATGCAAAAAGTAAAGCCAAGCAATATCTTGATTTTTTAAACAATAAATCATTCTTTGTTTTTAATTTGGTAATTATATTAGCGCGCAACAGTAAGCAGTTATTCCTAAATATCTAAAATCTTCTCATAAAACATCCTTAAATATTTTTCTTTGGTAATTCATTTCGCATTATCGCCACGTTCTTTCGCATTTTCCACACAATACACAGCATGTGCAAATAAAAGCCTTTCTCGCTTTATTCCTCCAACAAGAAGGCTGTATTGTATGAATTGAAGACGTAAAGCTCCTTCCGGCCACAGTAGGCTTCGTTAGTTTTCCCTGCTTCTGCCGAAATTTTCCTTGGGTGATGAATTCTTCAGCCAAAGTACCAGTGGCGTCCAATCTCTTTAGAATACTAATGTGCGTTAGAGTTAAGATTTGGATTTTTGAAACTTAATATTTTATTGTCTTTTCAATTAAGTCATCTAGTGCAGTGCTTCCAAATCTTTTCAGTCCACGGCCCCCTAAATCTGAAAAAAATAATGCGCAGCCCACCTCAATACAAAACATGTTCTGCGACGGCCCCCAATATGGGAAGCACGGGTCTAGTGCATAGTTTCTCATTTTTTTTGGGTTCGTGACACCTTTTGAGTCTCATATTTTTCCGTGGCCCACATACCTGTTTTGAAGTTTTTCGGAAAACATTTTTTCATTGTTCAATTTCAAATACCCAAAAGTTTTGGAATATCCCAAAACGAAAAGAGGCGAGACCTTTTTTTCTTTAAGTCTTCCCAGAAATTTACGTATTTCCCAAAATTTCTAAATATTTTGTCGCTGCCCGATTTTCAAAACCTGGGAGTTTATGTATATTTGCCCGTGGCCAGGGGTGGGGTGGAGGGGGATCAAAGGGGCTCGCGCGAGCCCCTTGTTAAATTTTACTTTGACCGGCTAGCCCCATATTAATTTAAGAGAAAACAATATTCGCAGATCGAATTATTATATAACTGCAATTTCTGACTTATATATTATCTACGACAACTTCAGTATACACAGTAGTAAATTTTCAGTAATTCACATTATAAGTTTACGGTAAATTACACATTTTTATATATTATAAGTGTATTAAGTATTAATCGATTAATTATTAAGTATTGCATATAATTGCATAGGAGTAATAAAAAATTCACTTTTTCCCCAGAATACCGAGAATTGCTTTGAGATTAAGCGAGACTCTTGTTAATGTATTGGCAGCCCACCGCTGCCCGTGGCTCCCCAAAACTGTGCTCTTGCTACGCTATAATTATTTTTTCTCTTTGACCCCTTGGAACTTGCTGTGGCCCCCGGTTAAGAAACACTAATCTAATGTATTTTAGTGATGCGTTATATCTTCTTCGGTTGTTTAAGAATTCTTTTCACAGTAAATTATCTATGATAATTCAATTCAAACTAAGAATTCATTGCCAATCTCAGCGACAGTAAATTTAAAAGGCTAAAAATGTTTCAAATTCAAGCAATTGAGAAAATACACAAAGCAAAATGATATACTTCAAACACATTAATAATAAAAAAAATATTCAAATATAATATAAGACGATCGTCCCACCTTCATAGTAACGTCTAGCAGTTTTAACGATAAAGTCATAGACATTAGTCATATTCTAGTGCAAAATCCAATAGGAAGAAGACGATGAATTGAATACAAAGAGCAAAGATTGGGCCGTAAATTTCTCTATATTATAACTGTTTGTTAGAAGGCAGCCACAAAATTCGTAGGTATACTGTGGCAAGTGACGGTAATTTTATCATCATAGATGTTTTTTCCGCAATACAGGAAACGAATTGTTTTTATCAACAGCTTGTAAATTATCTAAATTGTGACAATATTCTCAACACAGATCGCTAATAACAGATAATATTGTTCTATTATATTTTTATCAAAATACTTTTTTAATAAAAGTAACTACAATCTTTTAATTGATTGAAATTTTAATTCTTTTAACGCTACTGAAATAAAGAGTGAAATGAAAAATAAATAACAGTACTTTCTGCCCTATTCAGTTAGTAAGTTGAATAATTCAGAAGCGCATATAAATTTTGGTTTTTTTTTCTCCTTTCTCGCTTATGTTTATTTGCAATCAGACCTTTCCGCAAACGTTTGAACTGCCGCGTTCTCAAGAAAAATCTGTCCCTTTTTCATTGGCTAGAGCTAGAGTCTATTCCCAAAACCCAGGAGGGTAAGGATTATATTGAATGTAGTATTTTACAGTATTGACATTTACATCGTGGTTTTCAATTGAAACTATAATTTAAGCATCTAACAGTAAAAAAAATCTTTCAAATCTTACGAAACAAAATGAAAAAGAGGTAATTTTTTTAAACAGCCACGGAAAAGTTAAAAAAAGACTTCGATTTTTATTATGTGAATAATAAATAACACTGTAATGTAAATATATGTGTATAAGTGTTTAAATGTAATATAGTGTTCGAGGATTTTTCTATTCCCATCTACTAGGAAAATCATATACTATTTAAAATATAACGCAGTATTTTTTGTGCGGATTCACTTGAACGCGGTAACAAAATAATAATTTGGAAACATCGCTCCCTTTAATATTGTTTACTGTCAATACTTGGTGGAAAGGCATTCTATTAAAAAAATACTCTCTTGTACTATTTCTACTTTTATTTAAAATGATCATGACTGGTTTCACTAATGACGAACATTTTCAACTAATAAGAGAATATGCTAAATATGCTAAATACCTCTTAAAAATAATTTAAAAACTTATCAAAGAACAATTAGAATAAATTGGCAACTAACAATTAATTCGACTGTAATTATAATCTGAGAAATTTGGAAAAATTGAGTTAAAAATTGATCCAAATATGGAACGTGTTCTTAAATTACAAAAGACCTGAGAAATCCAAGAGCACATTATAAAGCATTATACAAAAAGTAATGAACATTATCTGATCAAAGATTTTCAGCACCAAAAAACTTTTAAGATAGCAGTGATATTTCGGCTTATTGTGGAATCGAACTGACCAGTTCTTATTATGACGATGAAAGCTATTTCAAGCGTATTATAAAGAAAATGGTTACAAATTTCAATGTTAAATAACAGCAACAAACATAAGTATGTATGAATTTTAGCTTTGATCCAAGTTTTAAAAGTAACGATCTTTTGTTGTTTTAAAAATAAAATATGATGTAATAAAAAACTTATGACGTATTATGTATACCTAAAAAACAGTGAAAATATTGAATTGGAAAAATGTTTTCGGTATACCAAACTATGGAGATTTTCTGGAACGCATGTTTATATTTAGAATAAAAACAATGTCTTCATTTACGAGATTTTGTAAACAATGAAACCTATTTTATGATTTTATATGAGTTTCTTGCAGGGCTGTGGAGTCGGAGTTGGAGTCACAGAATTGTGAAAAATGAGCGTATATTCAAACAAAATAGAACAAAGTGTTGACATTTCATGCTTGGCTGACTAAAGATGGTCTGTTGGTATACACATATATATGTTAAAATGAAATTATTGAAAAATTTCATCGGAGTCGGAGTTCTTAATTATTTTAAAGCTAGAGTTGGAGTCGTCTTTTTTATACGACTCCACTGCTCTGGTTTCTTGCCTTTTTACGCAATTCCAATTTCACAGTATATTTTTTTGAATACTGTGATGCTGGTCTTCAAAAACCTGCATGTTCTTTTCAGGTATTAAAAAAATACCATTTAGCTGCCAATCTGTGACTGAAGAGCTTCAATTCCCCATTATCTTGAAATACCTTCTTTCGATCCTTAAACGAGCCAGCAGTGGACTGCCAATAAGTTAATAAGGGGCTCGATTATACTGAGTATTTCAGACCGTTCAAAATAAGTGTTATGCAAGTGGAAATAGCAACACAGTTAGTTTATTTATTGTAATTATAAACGAATCAGGCTTAACACCACTAGGAAACTGGTATTGCTTATTCAACAAGGATATGTGGTCTGCAAAATGTCGAACATATTTTTTTTAGAACACATTTACTGTCTGACCATAATATTAAAGTTATGTTAGGTATTATTTTAATGACATTTTAGATTATAAGTGAACTATTACTTATATTACGCATACTAAATATTATAAATGATTTAAAAAGCTTTTCATGTAAAAATCTTGCAATGTTTTTTTATAATGAATTATAAACATTACTCGTATTTTAAGAGTTGAAAAAATATTTAAGTTTACCTGCCACACGATATTTTTTATGTTAATATTCTTGAAAGGCCAACATAAAATGCTGATTTTTTAATTTAAAAAACAATCACCAGTTAATCTTGTTGAAAGTTTGTTTTAATTTTCTTCGATTTGATATCAAAAATCGACGTTATCCTGTAGCAATAACGATTAGCACACAACTAGTGCTATCCTAGACCTACCCTTCTATTCTTAATCTCTTTGAAAAGGAAGTTGCGCGACTCAATAACAAACAGTTCTTGTAGAAAAACTTCAGTCGAGATAAATTCCATCAGGAGTTCATATGGGAGCGGACATAGTAAAAAATGATCTCAAAAAAGTTACAAAAAGCAATAAGATTCTTGTAAAAAATAAATTGATTTTTGATAATTTAAGAATTTGTAAATTTGTTTATTTTATTTTCATGGTAGATATAATTTAAACATTAATTTACTGAATTCTGTAACACCGCGTGTTGTATTATAAGGGCATAATTTGAAGCCTCAAACCAGTGCTATAATAAATATGTGCCTATCATATTCGCAAAAAGTTTTGTGATAAATTTACAAAATTTTATGATACTTTGTTTAAATTTTGAAACATGAGAAATATTAGCTTGTTACATGGCCCATGTTTTTACTCGCAGAAAATCTGATTGCCAAAAACAAAATAAAGTAAGGTACGCACTCACATTTGTAATTTGTGATAAACTTTGCCATTTCGGAGTCAAATGTCATGAATAAAGAAAAATAAATTACAAAGAGTGATTTCTAGAGGTTTGAAGCTTATTATTTCGTTGGATTAATTCTTAATAAATAATCTTCCTTTATGTTCGCTGAAGAGAACATTTTCAATTAGGAAAGTGTTCGTGTTGTAACATTTTCTTTTTAATCTCTGTTACTGTATGTGTACATCGAATATTTAAAAAAAGACAAAATTATTATTCCCATAGTTCAAGGATTTTTTGAAGTATGAAAACAAGTGGGAATATAAATGGAACTTTTATTTGTTTTTCAAAATTTGATTCGGAAAAGAGATCAGCTTTAAAATAACTCTTATCTGTTGAAAAAAAAAAAATTAATGAGCCAGACAACCAAAACTTATTAAGTATTCACGTTTTTTTTTATATTTGCCTATTATATAAAAACGTTAACATGAAATTTAATTACAGTTGACCGAATGTAAAAATAACTTTGTTTAAGAATCGTCTCTCAAAAACTGTCTAAGTGTTAAAGTTTAAAGGTTAAGTACTTACCTACCAGCGTATTTTTTTGTCATCTTCATACAAAAAAACTTTTTTTTTGTATAAAAAAAGACTTTCTCGTGTATTTTGTATGCCGGCAATTTAAAATTGATCGTTTTCTTGAGCATTTCTCTACAGAGTTTTTAACTGAATGATTAATTTTTAATATTGTTTGATAATGTCCTAAATTTGATGTAAGTATTAAAATGTTTCATAGTAGAATAAGGTTATTAAGCTGCCATTTTCAGATAATATTCAGCTATAACAGAGTTTTCAAAACTATGTTCCACTAAACCTAAATAGCTTAAATTCCGAAATGTAGTAAGAAAAGCATGACTTCCTGGTTTGGAATCCATTTTTTATACCAGTCAAACCAATAAACTTAAACGCAAGTAAACATAAAAATACTATTGTTTTAATCATTGATTATTATTTAAAACAAAAATACAATCAGCCATTAAACTATTTATGCCCGATTTCATTAGAATAGTCCGTCAATTTTTTTACTATTTTTTTTATACAACAACAAGATTTTTTTATGATGCTGCAACAAATCCAAGTGCAGGAACAGGCTCGACACCACAACAAATATAAGAATTCAACTCACCAATATCAAGATTTGCTATTAAAAATCATCAAAGTCATTAAAAGCTTTGTTTATTCACATTTGTAAGTAATATATATAAAAATTATTAGTCAATAAAATATTCTTCAATACCTACAATCACTTCGTCATAAACAATCACATTATATCGGAAAACTATTTCATTATACAATCGGTCCCAAAGTCGATGCTTTTAAGTATTACATAATAAAAAATAAATAATATCTGCTATACCGACCGAAATAAAAGTCAGAAGAATTTTGTATTGTCTCGTAATCTCGCTAACAGGATTGTAAGTAGTAATAAACCCTTTTTATGTAGAAGAGTTCATGGTCATTAAACTTCATGACGTACATTAAATTTACCTTACACTGGTAGGAAATAATGCCTTACTTATAAGAAATGTGTACGAACTATTTAAGTCAAAAGGAAATATCAGCTTGGAACGTTGATTACTTAGTTAATAGTTAGAAACATATGTAGAGACCCAAAGTGTAATTTTAATGTACCCAATTGTTTTATATTTTGTATGGCCAAATATGGTGCAGCGGTAGCGTTGCTGGCTTCCGTGTCGGATCTCACGGGTTCGAGTCCCAGTACGAACAGCATTTTTTCGATCGATTAATCGATTTTTGTTCGAAGGCACGGGTGCTTGTGATGTTTTTACTTCCTTCCCATCCTTTAATAACTGGGCGTATCGATTAGTTAGCCACTAGTCCTGTTCTAGTCTTATCCTTCTATCCCTACTTACTCTCTTTGGAAAAAATAGGTTGAGCGACTGACTAACAAACAGTTCTCGTAGAAAAAACTTTTGAGACACCTCCATTAGGAGATTATTTGCTCCACGTTGGGAGCGGACATGGATAAAAAAACATATTTTAATGAACTTTAATGTTCTTCTATTTATTAAGGAATTCCGCCTCATTTAACTCAATGCGGACTGTCTGGGATCCACACCTGTACACGAAACTTTTAACCAAATGCCAGTTGATAAACGCTTTCATTCTACCAGTGTTACTTTACGGTAGCGAATCATGTCAGAGCTAGTTCGATATTCGATTAATTGTTCAATCCGTATCAAGATGTTTATGAATTGGAATTCCATTAATAACATGAATAAATATGCCTTCCCTGTCACATTATACTATAACTTTTGATAAAATATGTTAATTCTATCCTCGGGGTCGGCAAACTTTCAATGGAGAAGAGCCAAGTTGTTAGGAAAAAAACTTTAAATATGCAATATATATTACATAGGCTTTTAGAGTTAAAAGTGTGATAAGGTCAAAACATTGAAATTTAAACTAATTTGTTTTAAGACTATTTATTAACACCATATTTGTCACATTTCCTACGAAAACACAATGTCAATTTATTACATTTACATTGTGTACATGTTAGAATATATGTATTGTGTATTTATTGTAAGCAAGTATAATTTTATATAGATAAGAAAAAATATGTTTAAACATAGTTATGACGACGACTAAAAGCCAAAATAGCTATGAACTAAATTAATTTTTGAAAAACTAAAATTCATTGTTATTTTGACCTTTCTATATTAATCTATTTTTATTAATTTTGCTAAAGAGCATGGCATGGCAATTATATCAAAATATAATTAGTACTTGTAACGATTCTTTAAGATTTGTAATCACTTTGTAAGTGTCAGTATCAAAATATTACATTGAACTGAAAGTTATCTGTTTTAAACCCGATAATAACAATTTTATTTTTGATGATAAATTATTGTATAAATTGGTATAAACTGGTGGAATTGCACGTATAATAAAATTTTAACGAAGTACGACAGTTTGAAACAATTTTGAAAAAATAAATGTTGTTATCTGCTCCATTGTACAGGTGTACAAAACACAATAGAGTAAGCTCACAGTGCTTAGCAGATTGTCTACTATTTTAACGGAGCATAAGAACCCGATAAAAATACCAATCTAAAGAAATCGCAAATAACGAAGGAAATCGCCGAGCAACTCTTTCAAAATAGAGGAGGAAAATCCTTTGCTCACACAATGCTAGTATAAACAAAATATAAAAGCTCACGTATTCTTTACATCCGAGGTAAAGATACTACGTGTACAAAACGATTGTAAAAAAGCTCCTGTATTTTATTTGGAGGATCAACTCTCCTCGGAGCTTTGTTCGGAAAAGGCAGTATTGGAGGAAACGACGCTGCTATCTATACTGTGGACGGGGAGGACTTGTTTAGCTTTTGTTCTGCACCTAACTGTCTCATTAACCATGAATTGAACACGACCTGCAAATACTCTCGATGGAAAACCGATTCGGTTACGATATGAAAATATCACATGGTAAGCATTTTTGTGTCGATTTTTACATTTACATATATAAAGGAGCTTAACACTAAATACAATAAGTAACCACAGTTTGCTAAAATAAAATAAAATAAATATTCCTAGTATTTTTTTTAAATGCACGTGTCTGTGACGTTTACAGTGATGAGACTATTTAATATAATAATTTAAAACATTAAATATAATGACAACACAGCAATATTAGAAATAAATATTTCATTCAAAGCTTTGCCGATAAGTGGTCATATTTGTATTCAACGTGCAATTTGAATGTTTATAAAACGATTTTATTGTAATAAAAATAATAAAACATTTTTAGTACTTTTTCCACATAAAATTTATTGGATCAGGACCGGTTTCGCTCATGGTGAGCATTGACAAATGATAATAAATACAATGAAACAGTGATATTTTTACAAAAGTTAAGTAAGAAAAACAAGGTATTACAAACAATTGGTATCCAATAAATTTTATGTGGAAAAAGTACTAAAAATGTTTTATTATTTCTATTATAATGCCATTCCACCAAGTATTGACAGTGAACACCTTAAAAGTGATTTTATTGTAGTTGATAATTTACAATTTGAACAGAGAGTTTTATTATTAATTGTTTTAAATATGATTGTGGAGTCGTCGAGTTTAACACTGCGACTCCAACTTTCACTCCGATTATAATGTATGGTCCGACCCCGATCTAAAAAAGATGGATAATTATATAAATACTCTGCGTAGGTATTTTCAATTATTAAAAAAATGTGCAAATTTTGAAAAAAACAATTAATTTAAAAACGGCCCATTGTTACCAAAACTTCACAAATCTCACTCTGAACCCACAACCTTTGTTTTAAGTTCAAAATAATCAAATAAAATCAAATGATTACAGTTGAAATTGCGCCGTTAAGAACTAAACCTTATTTACAGCTGTACAACTATGTAGCTAAAAGCTACAAATTAAAAATGAATACTTTTAAACCTTGAAAAAGATGTCTATTTTCCTTTAATTTTGGTAATAAATAGTTTACTAGTGTTAATTTAATAAGCACTTGGTATTCTCTAAGCTTCTTTGTTTTCTTATTAGTTTATACTTTACTTTAGTTTATAAAGAAACTGTTTCGTTTCTCTTATAATTTCTCTTGTTCTAATTTTGTGGAGCTATTATAAGTAATATTCTACAAATCAAAACATCAAATTGTTGACTTATTTTTCTATTAAACTAGGCAATCGAATTTTGTTTTAACCATTTATTATTACAAGTAGAAAATGTTGATCTTGCTTAGTGCGATTTTTTTGGATATTTAAGTAGAATATCACTTTGAACATCAAAATCTTACGTTATTTTTTTTAGTTATATGTTTGCATGCAAACGAGAATTTCAGAGTACAGAAAGTTAACAAAGCTACGTTTTGTCGTGTATTCGTCACTGTCGGAAAATTTTATCCTATCAAGTACTTACTGTACAAATGAAAAAGTAAAAGAATTGCTATATACGACGTGTTAATCGAGTGGAAGAAAGTCACATTTGTAGCTTCGTAGACCATTGCAGTACCTACGGCGTAGAGCAGCAAAGAGTAAAGGTGGTGAACTGTGCTTAACGTAGAGGAAGGATACAAAGTGTAGACACCTCGTTTACCTTTATATCCTCCGTTGAATACTCTTTCTTTAGTGATCCATTAGAAAATGCATTTCTTAGGAGACGTAATCTTTTAAAATCGATTAATATAAGTTATTCTTCGTAAAAGCATGAATATAATGTAACATACTAGAATCTTTATTGGCATTTGAAATTGTATGAATTAGATAATTTATTTTTATCACTTTTAAGGTGTTCACTGTCAATACTTGGTGGAATAGCATTATAATAAAAATAATAAAACATTTTTAGTACTTTTTCCACATAAAATTTATTAGATCAGGGCCGGTTTCGCTCATGATGAGCATTGCCAACTGATAAGAAAAACAATAAAACAGTGATATTTATACAAAAGTTAAGTGATAATAACAAGGTATGACAAACAATTTGTATTACAACCTAGCAAAAGAATTGAAGCAAAATACAAGGAAAATAAACTATAAATAAAAAGTTGAAGACCACTTAGCAATGAAAACTATTACAACAAAAACCAATTAGGTATGAATTATCATTAACAAAGTAAAAACCAACAATTAGTGTATATAATAAATAAATCTTAATGTCTGTCTGTAACTCAATTTGGTTGACTGTTGTTGGTTTTTACTTTGTTTCTAGATAGATTTTACATCATCATCTCAAAAATTTCAACAATTATATTGTACTTTGACAATTGACTAAATAAAACTTGTTGTTTCAGGTCAATTGTATTTAAGTGGTAATAATTATTCCATAATAATAATACATAAATCAAAAATTTAACATTTTTTTACGATAAAAATAAATCAATATTGATATCAACGATATACTATCATCCTAATAAAGTTTTACACCTAATATGTCTGGTTAGAGATACACATGTATATGATTTTTTTATAATTTTCGATCGTAAATTTAATTTTACACTACAAGCCTTGTTAATAATTTTCAATACTGCTTTAAATGTGTTTTTCATTAGATAGTTATATTATTATGTTTTGATAAAACAATTTAAATCGTGTATAGTGCACACAAATGAAAAGTAGATTTAAACTGCTGGCATCATTAATCTTATGGCTTTCTACAACCTTTCACAATAAACGTTTAGAATACAGCCTTACAAGGATAATAAAATTATGATTAAAATATAACCCACTGAGAGCGGATCGAGCATAAGATATACGAAGAACCACATCAAACGAGAAACCGAGAAGTAAATAATAAAATATGAACATGCCTTCATCAGGATTATTATTATTATTAAACGGTTTGTCTTTAGCTCCGCTAGTAAACCCTTTTCAACAAGTTAGATAAACTTAGTAAAATGAGTAAAGAATAAAGTTGTTACACATGAAATCCTTTCTACTGCCTCTGGCCAATACTTACTTTGTTATAATATATGAAAAACTTAACGATGCAGAAAATACAGTTTCTTGTTTTCATTTTAAGTATAAATGTGGCCATGATTTCTTAATGTAATTTTATTTAATATAATGTAATTCATGCCAACGAATACAAGTATGTTAAACGTTTAATGGGAAATGGTTTTTATAAATTAAAAATAATTATAAACTTTCGCATTTATGTAATAACCTTTTTAAAGGTTACTCAATATATTAATAGCCAACTGTCGACTATTATTAACAAAATAAAACGTTTGTAAAAATAGGTTTCACGTATTTTAAAGAGAGAATTATTTTTACTGTTAATTATACAAAAAAAACATTAGTTAATAAGATTATGACTAAATTTGTGCATGGTCTGGGTCATTTATTTATGCTCATTTGAAAGGAAGCGAATTTTAAATATGATGATTCTTAGCCAGGACAAGACCACCGAGTGAAAACTTATTAGTATTCGCAGTAAATACTTATCATTTTGTTTTCTTTTTAGTACGTATTTATCGTTTTTACTATATAAATGTAATTTTAATGAATTTTTTCGTTTAATTTTAAAAGAGAAAAACATATAAATGTTTTTTTAAACTTATTACTCAATGCGCAATGTATTTTTGTAGATAAAATACAATTACATTATTATAAATGAGCTCTCTCAAATTTTCTCCAATAATACTCATGAATATCTTGCTGAGAAATTTTGGAGCAAGTTATGGAGGTTTACTGTGATTTTCGTTAAAGGGGTAGTCGATTTAGTGCCGGTAAATACGTAAGACAGCTAAACGTCAGAAGCCAAACTACCTTGGACGGTTAATATAATATTAACCAAGACCACTTATAAAATACCACCAAGAGGTGAATAGATTAAGAAATAATTATTTGTAGAAACTTCTTACAATTCTATTTCATCATTAAAACTAGAGTGCCGAAGAAATTAGGACCAACTACCCTCTGTCAGCGTTGCGAAGGATACATGCCACCAATTTCAGTAGTCAATTCCACACGTCGTACCGTTTTTTTTAACCCAACACTATGCGTATTAAATATGCATCATTTGCGAACAAAAATATCTAAGAAACTGACTTATTTTGCTGAAGGAAAGTGACTCGTCCGCCTCTCCATTTTGTAATCGTCCTAAATAACTTGCTTTATTATTCTAAAACTGCTGCAAAGTAAAAAAAAAAAATGACTATAGTATAGTTTAACTATAATTGAACTCTTAGTGGTTTTCTAACCCTTTCTGACACAGATTTTTACGATACGAAAGAAATTGTAATGTGATAACGTTATTAGATTAAAACCATATTTATGTAACCGCTCATCAGTTATGAATCTTCTAGTATCTTCTTCCCTGGGAGCAGAATTTGAAACACTAAGTATGTTACCAAGCATGACTTGCAATTAATAAGATTATCGATGATTTTCGAGTGCTTTTAGCTGCACCTTTAATCTTCTCGAACTATTTTACCAATATTCAATCATACTGCAACACAATTTGTTTAATAAATATAACTTTATTTACCTAGTAAATATAAATACGTATATTTTCTTAATACAGGTTAAGAAGCTGAAAAAATTATAATGAAGATATTAGGTTACACATTTAATGAAATTTTAAAGTGTAAGAGCCCAAGAATAATAATAGATACAATCACTTTTTCTATCGATTACAGCGTCAACAAAATGTATTAAAACACTACACAAAATACAACAAACTCTAAAACATCCATGACTAGAATCAGAAATAGTCCGTTTTTACAATTGGTAAAACAACACATCGTCTTATCGGCGCTGGTATTTAAAAATTTACAGTGTTACCACTCTGGTAAAAATTGTATGTCTAATAAGTATATATAACAAAAATCTGATAAATTTACCAGTTATTAAATTCAAATAAAAAGGATTACAACAGAACTTTATTAAGATCGATTAGGATTTGAAGATTGCAAATAAAAATAATTTAAATCTGCCAATTGTACCAATATTATCAGATTCCCGAATTGATAATATTTTCAATGATGTATTATTATTTTAAGATATCGTTAGTTATTAATGAAAAGCATCCGTTTATGATTATGATATAATATTATTTAATACCGATTTTGCTTCGCTTATTTTTTTGTAATCTTATTTATATTCATATTTTCAATGCCGATATTTAATAAACAATACCGAAATACTGGTATTGATAAATTCGTCTGGTATTGCCAAACATAATCAGGACGTACTGTGTTATTGTTATTGTAAGTAATCTAAAAAATATAATAGATCCGTATTATTTACTTTGGGTGTCGTGTGTATTGTGATTGTATTATTTCTTACGCCTATTTTCTATAGCAAATACTATACACTTAATAGTGTTTAAATGTTTTGAATTATTAATTTTCTCAATTATATAAATTATGTACTAGTAAAGTTTTCCTACATCGCGTATTTACTAAATTATTTATTTCAAAATCATTTTTTAACGCGATTCTTGAAAATTTGACGTTTCTGGATTAATATGTCACTGACAAAATGAGCGACCATAAATTTTCGATTATTCAGACAAAGCAGCTTCGCAATTTATCCGATGAATGTCGCCACTGTGTGAGATAATATCGCAATGTGTTCACAATATTTTATTGAACAAATATTCCAAACATTCAGGATGGTATTTTAATATCATCCGTTTGAAATAATGTTAGAAAAGGTTTTGAAAGAAATATTTCAGAAATGATTTAATGATACCATTTTTTTGATTTGCTGTCTCTCTTGAATGTTAAACTAGTAAACTCACAAACTAAAAATGTACAGAAATGTAAAAAATCATTATCAGATTGCAGTTGTACGGAATCATGAGGTTAGTCGTTTATTTCACTACGTTGTAGGAAAATACTTTTTACGTTTTTTTTACGAAGAAACGACATATATATGTTTTAAATATAAATTGTGTGTACCTTTATAGACTATTTTTATATTTAAGCTATAGAATTATATAAAATATATTTTTTTACTTGACACATCAATCACTTTATTAAAACGAAAGTTTGATTAATGTTCAATAAATTTGGTTTTTAATATATACATACTTAATTTTAACCGATAATATTAGTCGGTTTATTGTCAACATGCACAGTATTTTTAAATGATACAAACCTAAATTTGATTGATCAAATTTTTGTTTTTACTAACATCCATATGTATTATAATTAATCCGTTTAGATCTGAAGATAGTTAACCTGGGTAATAAACGCGTGCTTGTACATACAATTTTGTTTCTAATACTGCTCAAATGGTTTTTTGTATTGAATTTGTACTTTTTGTTCGAATCTTTATTTGTTAATTTGATCGGACGTTTAAAAGATAATTTTCTATATTGGAGGAGTTACGAGGCTTACCCTTAATGACAACATTATTTCACAATCCTTTATTAGATGTCAAATAAAAGTAATCAAATCCAAACAAGGTTATTTTTATTCCAGAATATACCGCCTTCGGCAAAAATTTCAACAATATATTTTTTATATGCCTTGCTTGAATTTTCTTAATAAAAGTTGAAAAAACTTTTATAATTTGCTCAATAAAACTTATTTTGGCATACTTGTAAAATAAAATATTTATGAAATCTTAGTAAAATAACATTAAAAATATTGTGTTCTTATTAAGATCCCTATTTAAAAAATGAAAAAAAATATATTAACAACAATATTACTACTACAAGAACTGGGCGTTTGCTCAAAATTTAACTCAATAACCATAAAATACAGTGGCGAAACATTTAATTTTGTTTTTTAAACTGTTCTTTTAGTTTTTAATTGATTTAAGTGTTTATAAACTTATTATGTGATCATTTTATTTTTCACATATATTTAATCGGCGACAAACATTTTAAAATCCCTCATCCATGCTTTACAGATTCATTGGCCACATATCCGCATGCCTGTCAATATCACCTGACGTTAGCACCGCACCCCACGATGGTGACACATCAATAGATCAACCAGCCACAATGGTGGCCTATTTTACCACAAACATTTTTTGCCCACATACACATTGTATCGATAAAAATAACGATCGAATGAACTGACCGCCCACAGCAGCTTTGTGACACTTGTGTCAATCTCCCTCGATCGTATTAATACAATGACAACTTTAGCGATATTTTGCTTGGCTTATAGATAAATGATGATGTATTTACAATATATATCATGTTTATTTATAGCTGTTTTAGAGGGATATTAATTCAGGACGTATAGTCGTTGTCACTATTCATATAATGGCACTAGACGAATTTATCGAAGGGCATTTTTAAGGGTTTGTATTTTTCCAGTCAGAATTTATATTACATTGTTCAGAATCAGTGTAAATAGTCAAAATTTAAATGAAATTAAAAAAAACCTATCCTTAACAAAATGGTTATAAAATATGCTGACCGTATAATATTTTTATTCTGACCAAAAATTTATTTAAATTATGACCATTTAATTTGATCCCTTTTTTAAGCAGCGACACAAACAAAGATTCGAATTTCGTTGGCCCATCACTTCAGTGTGATTAAGAACACCTTTTTTTCAAATTAAGTTGAATTCTGTAATACTATCTTATTATTACGTATATGCATATTTTTTTATACCACATAAAATCATTAGTACATGAAATTTTAAATGGGACAAGCGGCTCACCAATGTGAAATTTATTTCGTTCGGGGCTTACCTTCTTCATACACAAAATTAATTTCTAATCAGTACTATTATTGTTTGATTACAACACCAACAAATATTTTGTTATTTATAGCTATGGAACAAGAATGAATGTTTGGTTTATTTGTGATTGCAAGTATGATAGTTTGTTTGTAGATGCTTCTCAGAGAGGTAAAACACGTGTCACATTTTATCATGAAGTCTGTGGATTAACAGGGTTATTAGATTGAACAGTTTTTTTTTTATGAGGCTAAATTTGTTTTAATTAAAAATATATTTTTTATACCTATGTAGCCTATGATTAATAAATGCAAATTTTTATGGCATAATTTAACACCTTTAAAAAATACGTACAAAGAAAAATAATTTATATATACAATATTCACAGTTGGTATATTGACTCTCATAACATGTTAAAAAAGAGAAAACATTGTCACGAATATCATTCATAAAATCATAGTCATAACGTTTTGAGACATTTTATCAAAAAATATAAAACAAATCATAGAGTGAAATATATGAAACTAAGTCCAGAAACCAGTTGACAATTGCTGGTGTTTAGGTTGATAATCTTAATTCTTATATCCAAGGCATATTTTGTATGTACTAAGCAAAACAAATGGTTTAATGTCGTCTTATATTGTGAAATAACTAAAAACGTGGGAGTATGAGATCCCATTTGGTAAGTTTACTTGTGATTCAATAATACTTCTTTCGGAAAAATAACCAAAATTGCTTCATTGATTAAAGTGGCTATTAATCTAATATTGATACTCTTGTCTAGCAAGACGAAAGAAAAATCGTTCCATCTCTTGTGGGCGTACGGTAGCTTATATAAATACATACAATTTTTTCATTTAGCAACACTTTCTCTGTGTACTAGAAAAGATAATTGAAATAATTTTACTAGTAAAAACGTATCAGCTGTCGAACTTATTTTGAAAAAAAAAACAAAAGCACTACAGTTGTGTCGCAACTTATTCTTTATTTTCTAACGCGAAACCTTGAATGGAGATAAACTTAGAAATTTTGATAGCTCAACAACTGTTTATTGATTGAATTGATGTTTGATTGATAGAAATCCATTATATTAAGGTAAATAATTGTGTAATAAAGATTAAACGTATTTTTGAATCTAGCGTTCTGCCATATTCAGAATTAATAACTTTAACAGAACACTGTATATTTTGGTTACAAAACTAAATATTTACATGTACCTATGTTATTTTAAACATTTAACGTAATTCAGACATTTAATATCTCTATCTGAAGAAGGTGATGAAAAATGGCAGAGGTTAGGTCAGCAATTATGATATGATTTTCACTTTACCTACGCCTTGTTTTCAGTATCTATAAGACAAAGAATGATTGGGGTGTACAAAATTGGCATGGCCATCCATCTCTTTCAGTATAAATTAAATCTAAGCTACGTTAAAGTTTACTTTTATAGTTAAGAGGCCTTGGCCGTGCAACCAACTATGTACATATATCACAGGAACATCAAATATTCGGATCTGACAACAAATGACTTAACTACCGATTTATAAAATATATCAATTAAAATGCTCGATGAATAGAAAAATTGAGAGGTATGTTCGATTGGGTTATACGACCAATTTATCAGATATTGAATTATAAAGTTGAACCTTTCAGTCTGCAGTTGGAATCCGAAGTGCGAATTAGATTAGATTTGAAGGCGTTCTTTGACTATTACGACAATTTGCAATTACACAAAAGCTCTCGCTTCAGTAATGTATTCAGGCTTCGCGGCTCCCCGCCCGCTTTTCACGCTAAAGAGTTTGATCCGAAGCTTTGTGTCCTTGCAAAAGCTGCGATGACGTACATAGAATTTACACGTTCCGAATACCGTCGCGTGACTAATTGTTAACTATAATTGTGACCGTAGCAGCACGTTCGTCTTTGACAGCTGGACATCTGCACTGATCCTTTATTTATCTCAAAATAGAGAGTAGAAACGGTAGACTTTGGTAATCAAACAACACTCATCGATTTTTTCTAATGACTGACTCATTAGAATATCAAATTGTCTGTAGTCAGTCAAAAGAAAGTAATTCTCAGTTTTTTTAAAAATATAGTACAACATAATACATTTTCTATCAAAAGGATGTAAGCTGTAAATGTTAGTATCTTAATTCAGCTTTCAGGGCCTGTGAAAATTGCAACCAAGAAAAAAGATTTATAGAAAGGGTTTTCATAAACCCTTTATTAAATTAATATTAGATTGTATTAATATATCACCAGTTTAAAGGTCTTCGTACATTTCAAGGTTGTGTTTATTCAATATTTTGGCATTGGCCCAAAATCATTAAAAAATATTTTTCGTCCCTCCTTTAAATTGTGCTATGTGTGGGTTAAGTCCTTTGCCTGACTACAGTCGATATAACAACATCTAAATAAAGAACTGTCTCATTAACGTATTTTTTTTCAGTCTGAACCTTGTTTCTTATACGTTATATGCACTTAACAATTTAATTGTTTTCTCAGCACTTTTAAATGCGTTTATTTTAAATATAATGTTTTGCAAATGAACATAACTAGTAATCGGTCTTAACAAACTAAAGCCTTATATTGAAAATTAAACATAGAAAAGTATGCAGAAACATAATAAAAGCGATTAGTTTTTCTTTAATTTTTGTTTTCATTTATTATAAAAATATATGCAAAATAATCGTTTACTTGCTTTCTTAAACACTTCCGGGCACAATAAACCTTAACGATAATCTCAAAGTTTGCTGTGGGTTTGTTGAAGAAGGACAAGTACATCTCAATTATACCGTTTTAATGGCTAATTACTATTTAATAACAACTAAGTAATGATTTTTTAGGCTATATTCCATAAAGTGGCACTACCATCTTAACTTTAAAGTATTTATGAGTAAGTGTTGTCTACCATCGATTGAAATTGATGTACGAGTTATGTTTTTTTAATATGTTTATCAGAAATAACATAAGTTTCTTCTATAAGATTAACCTTATAACTTTGGTATGTAGATCTGTATATTATTTAAAGATTTCATTATTATTATTTCTAGTAAAAAGTAGTTATCATTTGACCTTAAACTTTAGATCACTTTCATGCCCCGGTGTGTCTAATGGAATGTAAATTTTGATTATGTTATACTAGCAAAAGTAACTGAGCCGAATCCAATATCTCTCAGGAACTTATGAAAAACATTAAAGGAGAACTTGATCCCTCGCCGTACCCTTTTAATTTTCCACACCGGGGGTGTTAAGGCTGACCTAGGGCGCCTTCTCTAGGGACATTAAAATTTACAGAGCATCTTCCCTGAACGTGTTTGGCAGTAAACGGACGTTAGGGTCGCGTTCTACACTAACCATTTGTATGCGTATACTGAGTGAAATTGAATTTCTCAGTTGTATATTTTAAGCTGTATTGTGATATCTAGATGTATGTAAGCTAAAGAACAATAATAAAATATTACAATATTCAGCAATGCTAAAGATTCAAACAGATATCATAAATTGATAGTTATTGCATCATTGTAAAAAGAATTTTAACTATTGGAATACTTAGTGTCAAAACTGTAAATTCTTTCTTACATGATAATAAGTCATTTAACATGACTTTGCATTAAGCACAACATTCAAAATATTAAAGAATTATCAACTAATAAATTGACGTAGAGAATAAATTGTCATCTTAGAATTTATTTTTATTTCAGCTCTTTATCAGTTATAAAATTTCTAAACGAATAATCAAACAGAAGTCTTTGTTCTGTCTTATATCACACATGGATTCAATTATCAAACTCTTCAATAATATTCATCAGAAATATGAATTGACAAAAAAAACTAGATTGATGACATAATATTATGAATGAGCAACAAGGATCGACGTTCATCCAGTATTGTGAGTTACAAAATGAAAAACATCACGTTTTCTGATCAGGTAAAATCTGTCTTTTGGTACATTGGTTTGCTGTTCTAATACAGAGATGCTGACGAAGGTGCGGTTGTACTGAAATATCTTATTTCAAATATACATATGACACTGTATTGACTGAATGTTCGTCTGCACTATTTAAAAATTTAGCGCATTCTATTTTTTTGAACAACTAAAATAATATCATGCATAAGATCTTCATTAGAAGAATATGGGAAGAAAAAACATAATCTTGGACAACAATTATAAAATTCAACTACCATAAATGTAACAGATTATTTTCAATGATTCAAGTAATGATTTATTAAACCAATCTTCAAGTATAGTTACTAAACTGTCACTTTATTATAATTGGTTTGATATCTTTCACGCTTTGTTGGCTGCATTTCGGTTCAACAGGATATTCAAAAAAATCTCGAAAACTTATACAAGCTGATCTTAACCCGTATGTATTTGTAACTTAAATTTATTTAAGTTTTGACTAGATTCCGACGAAAAATTCAAAAATATACTCTGATAAATAAACTGAGAAGCGAATGTTAACAATTGGTAGTATAATATTTTAAATCATAAATGCTTACATGATACAAAAAAATACAGATCTAATCTTACATTTCTTCACATTGCATATTGATTAATCGGAAAACATATAAAAAACTTTTCAGCTATCAGTTGTATTATAATGGACTTTTTTTTAAATATATGCATGTTGCCAGACACCTCACGTGTAACATTGATAATTCAACTATTTTAATTACAAATTGTATTGATACCTTGATGTTTTATTTTGCAAAATATAAAACACACATTAGTTTTCATGCTTAAAACATTTACTTTTTGGCACTGTTTGTTTGGAAAGCGATTTTATATATTTTTGTATTGACTAAGATAGGGAATAGTTACAATGTTTTAAGCAGCATTATTCCAAATCTTTGCAACGACTAATTTCAAGTTTGTGAGTACAAATGGTTTAATCTACAGTTCGCTTTATTTTTAATTTATTGTCAAATATTATTTTTATTCGTTTCGAACAATGGTATATTGTAGGAAAGCATATTGTTTTCACTCATCAACGCATAAAACATACACTTATCTCATTTTTTAGAGTTTATACAGAATATGTCTTAATTTTAGTTTGGTATTTGGAAATGGAAGGAATGGGAGCCGAATAC
The DNA here is from genome assembly GCA_030503985.1 of Himalopsyche tibetana. Classification (NCBI taxonomy): domain Eukaryota; kingdom Metazoa; phylum Arthropoda; class Insecta; order Trichoptera; family Rhyacophilidae; genus Himalopsyche; species Himalopsyche tibetana. The sequence goes on from JAPJYX010000024.1 coordinate 13,708,030, forward strand.
GTTTATCTTCGAATTTCTGAAATAGCCCCTTGGCTATGAAAAACAGTTTTAAGTGAGCTTGGTCATTATTCGTCTTAAAGCGTGTCTCTTGTGTTTCTTATACTAAAAATGAAAAGTATTTTAATTTGAGTGATGCGGAATAATTCCGACAACTTTTTGTAGACACTGACTTTTTATTGTTTACTGATTTTTTATTAAAATAATATACACAAGGCGTAATAAATTTGGAAATGTAGTATTATAATTATTCTACAACGCCAGATGTTTGGAATACGCAACACTTGATTGAAAGGACCAACGCAGCACTATACAAAAATAATATATAAATATGTAAGTGTCAAGTTCTTGACTAGATTATACCATGTAAGTGCTTTAGAAAAACTATACTATAAAAATTATCAAAATATTACTATTTTCAAGCAATAATATAATAATTCGTAGAAAGGAAATCATAATAAATATTAAAAAGTTTCCTAAGCCTGAAAGCATCTCGCAATAGCTTACTTTGCTTCCCTGTAATATCCATATAGTTGTACACAAAGGAATCCCCTTACTGCTAGAATTCCATATGCACGAGGTTTACCTTTAATCCTTATTCGATTTTGTATGTCGCAAGACTTACAATCACGTGGAAGTTTGTATTTGAGATATTGGAAAAACAAATATCAATTGAAGCAACATGGAAAAAAATAAGATTCGAAAAACATGTTTTATCAAGGGAACTAGAGAACACGTATTTGCGAGAAGTGGAAATCTTTTTTCTACTCGAAATTAATGTTAAACGATAATGTGGACGTGAATAAAAAAACAACGAATTTTATACTTACGAAACATCTTCGTTCGTAAGTATAAAACAATAAATAAAATAGGAAATTAGACATAAATTATTAAGAGATTATTTTAATAATATAATAAAATATTTCTTCTACCATCAAGAAACAGATTTACACCAATTATTTTATAATGATAAAAGAAATCAGCAACTAAATAAAATTCGCCAACAAATCATAGTGTATCCTGTTGTATATTTTTTTTCAAATAAAGAAATTGATTTGAGATCCAGTGGTATGGTAGGTGGTTTTATGATCTCATGTCAGTTTGTTTTTTTCTTCGCTTCTATTAATATATCAAAAGTGTTGAATAACATTAAATTTACTTCAAACCATTTATTTAAGCAAAGATGCTATCATTAACACAGAACTACATATTATCGACCTAAAATTTTATAAAAAAAAACAGTACATTATCGTTTGACCCTTTTTTCTATCCGTTTTCTTTCTCAGATGATAATGATTAAGCCACGTTTTCCGTATATACGTAAGCTAAGGACGAGCAAAGCTCCAAAGCTAGGGAAATCCTTCGGGAATCAACACTATAAAAGCTTCTTAAATGCCTACGATTTATGTAGAGAGATAAGCAAACAGGATTTCTCAGCGGGACTCCGGTGACCGCACGTTCCGGTTTGCCCGGCAGTACATCAAACACAGATACGCCCACACTTTGATATGCCAAAGGTTCCCTTCAAACTGGCCTAAAAATATATTTACTATTTATATGAAGACTTGTTTGGTTGCAAATATTTATTTATCATTAGACTTGAGTTGTGACTTTGCAGCTTTGTAAATTGGTCACATATCACATTTACTTAGCTCTATTCTAAAAAGCCTAAATAAATACAATTTCAAGTATTCATTTTTTTTTAAAATCGAGAAGTTATATTGATTCAGTGATTACTGAATTCAATGATTTTTTTATGAAAAAATACTTTTAATGTGTACAGCAGTCAAATAAAAAAAAAATAAGACTTGAAATACATTTAAATAACAAATTAAATAACAACTTAACTTACATAAGCTTAAAATTAAAAACAATTGTACGAAGCTTACCACCGAATACATACACATGAAATAATAAAATACGCTTATTAACCCACCACTGCGAAAAGTTGAAAAATATTCTTTATTTATTTCTTGTACGTGATAAAATCTATACTCTATATTCAAAATAATACCACAGATCAAAAATATCAAAGTATTTTAGTTCTACAGTTTTTAATAATTTGTATGCGTTGATAGTTATTTCGGCTTTCGCCATCGTCAGAACTATCTAGTTCTATCAATAAAAACATTCTAACCAGCGTGTAAGAAAAAGTGTAGCGTTTCTTAATAATCATCATTTCTCTGTGTAGCTATAAAAATATATAATAAATATATAGCTATACTTTTCAAGCACTCCTAGAACAATTCATCAATATTTTGTGAATTCTCCGAAAATATATAATTATATTATGTATAGAAAAATAATAAAACTGTAAAAACGACAAAAAATGTATCCACATAAAAGACACTTATTATCCGGGCTGCACAGCATACATTACTTGTTCGTATCCACAGTATAAGTATTCATTAAGCTTCTACTTTTATGTTTGTTATGTGAATAAAGCTTAATAATTAAATGGTTTTATTCAAATATTAAACTAAGTGAAAAACAAAAGCTTCCAATTCAATCACAACGCTGCGGATACTTTTCAGCGCATTCGGAACTCTTGAAGCTAACAATCCCCATTCGAAACTTGTTAAAAGCTTCTTTTGTTCACAGTTTCTTCCGCTTGAATTAATACTTGATACGTGACTTCCATTTTCTTACCTCTACCGTTATCGAAAAGTATTCAATTATCATATTATATTATATTGGATACTGCTGCAGCGTTGGGGAATTTTATAGAGTCTAAAATCTTACCCATAAATAAAATATTACCATACCAGATACGAATACAAATAATTTGATCATTGTGGCTTTTCAAATTATTATTTTCTTTACCTTAATCCAGTGGTTTTCAACCTTTATGTTACTGCGCCTCCCTTTGAAGAAAAACATATCTTCGCGCCTCCCCATCCTTTATTTCATATAGTAATAAAGACACGTTTTAAAGAGTAAATAAATATTTTGGAGGGAGGCGCGCATCCCAGATTGGAAATCTCTGCTCTAATTGATAACGGGTTGAGAGTTATGAATTTCATAACCAGGGTGTCGGTCTCTATTCCACAAGGTTTAGGTTAAAGTTCTAGCAAAGTCAAAATCAAATAATGAAAAAATTCAATTTAAATTTAGGATCTTGCACAGGGATATAGTTGTCATTTCTGTCTGAGTTGATTTCATTTAATTTGTAAATTCAAAATATTTGGCGCATTAGTAATTATTAAATGTAATGCTTGAAAGTTTTAAATACTATTTTGTAATTATAAGACGATGAAACAAATAATAAAAAAAGAAAACAACTTCAGTATACTCATTCGATTGATACCAGGAAAGTCGTTGGTTAGTTAAAAAAACTCACTTTCAATGTCACTTTTTCGCATTGATTGAAAATACCACTGAGGTCCATTCAGAGTTTCACTTAAAGTACACCATAAATAATCATTCACGCTTAACAATAACATTCTTATAAATATATTTACTTTAACAGAAATATAACTGAATCTTCCCAGATAATAACATTCTTTCATTATCTACGTACTAGTTTTATATTTTTAAAACCCAGAAGTTTTGTAGATCCACAGACGTTAATGTTGAATGTATGCAATTCTTTTACAAGTAACAAAATGAAGTAACTTAAGCACATGAAATTCAAATACAAACCACAAACTTAATACAAATACCACATTGATTAAGTACAAGCTTTAATTTTTAGTTATGTTGGTAGAACATAATAAATAGTATGTCTTTAACTTTTCATCATATAAAAAATCCATTTTCATTTGAATGCGACGGAGGATTGCAGGTTATTTAGACATCATAATAGAAATTCGTGACTCCAAAAAGGTCGAGAGCCCTTTATTAGATGATATTCAAAATCTTGGCTAGGATTCCGTTTGCCTTATGTCGCAAATGTGAGACCGGTGAAGACTATCAAACGCCTGCTTGTAATCAACGGCGCAGTTCACCAGCATTTATTTTTTAGCATTATTTTAAGTAATTTATACGTACAAATTCTGCTTAAATAAACTATACAAGATTCAGTATAATTAAATTTAAACATAGTTCCGACGAAGGCGTTAAACCAAAATACCCTCCAACTAGTGGAGCAGAATTATTTGATATTTTGATCTTATGTTAATGGAATTTTATCAATATGTTGCCAAATCAAGCGATAACTCCTGTTTTATTTTATATGTAAGTTCATTAAATGAAATAGTCAAAATTAACAAAACAAATATTCTCTTTTCATAAATGCAGCTCTAATTCAGCGAGTGCTAATCTCAAATTATTATCTTTTTATTTGGTATATAAGTGTTTATAGTTGTACTTAACAATTATTACTGCATATTTATTTCAGTAATCATCTTTTATATGTATCGACAAATATTTCGCTGTAAAATTTATCTTAAATCAATTATGACTCTAAATATTATTATGAAATACATACGGAAGTAATTAAAACATATTGGTGAAATATTTGCAACGGCGTAAGTACTTTTCCAAATATTTAAAAAAAATTATACTGTGAACATAATATGCAAAAATTGAAATTAAAAAATAAACTGTATTAAGTAACATAATATCTGAAAACAAATCATTTTTTAAGCCAATTTTGATGGACTTCAAAATATTCAATGATAATTGATACTCACTTTTAAAGTGTTCACTGTCAATAAATACTTAGTGGAAATGCATTATATTAGATAAATAAACACTCTTTTGTACCAATCGTACCAATTCTACAATTATTATGAAGGCGGCATTCGCTCATGACAAGTATTTATATTTATACATTCTATAACGTCAAGATCTGAGATTTTTTTTCTTTCATCATTGAAAAAAGGGCTCGTTCTCCTAATATGCCATATTTAATAAGAGGCTCGCCAGCTCGCCAGCATATTGTATAATAAATTAATCTGGAATTGTACATTTTTTTTAAAATTTATTATACTAAAAATAAATACAGCTTCACGTAGATAAATCCAAATTGTATGTACAATAATAACGAAAGATATTTTTGTTTTACTTCTAGAATATTTGTGATATTTAAAAAAATGGGTTTATTTAATTAGAGATTTGATTATATGCTGCAAAGAAACAGTACTATATAAAGTGATTGCTTTATTAAAAATCCTAAAAAACGCATCACGTAGAAGCAGAGTGTTGCAACTAGATTGCATTCAAACACTTTTTGCTCAGCTTACTGTAAGCATCTGGACTCCATATAAGAAAGGAGCAGCGAGGCTCTTCTTTGTTTAAAAACTGAGGAAGTAGTTCCGTTTTCTTCCGGCAGCATCATTAAGAGAGCAGTAGTTCAGTGGGGCAAGTGAAATAGATGCAACAGCGAACGAAACGCATTTCCATTTCAATTTAAATCAACATTTATAAGACAAATAGCCAATTTGCGCGCAACAAAGGATATATTTTAACTGAGCTTTTGTAAACAAAGGAAATTTTATAACGAGTCAAGTGGCCAATTGGGATTTGTATCCATAATAAATTGAATTGCATTATCTTCAGCTTGAAATATTAATGTGTACTTATTTATACATTTATTTATCTTTTTTGGCAGATACATCAGAAGGTTAACTGCCAAATAACTATTATCTAATTATTTTTTTATGATCTAGTACTGATATTCATGCTGAATTGTAATTTATGAGCTAAGGATATATTAAAGTATTCAAATATTTTAAATGATAATGAACATTCTCGTGTAAATAGCTCGAAACGAAAATTCTTAAAGAGGAGCTGTTTTTCACATTAACATTTGCAATATGATGTTTGTCAATATCTGATAAATTTAGAAAGAATACTTTTCTTATAAACAAACTCAAAGGTACAATAAATTGTCGGTAGTGGTAGTGGATCAAACTTAACTTAACAAAGCTATAAATTTTGTAACACATTTTGTAAAAAATGAATATTTAAAATAAACAAAAATACCACTTAGACTCCTATAATTATTTTTTGGATGTTAATAAATAAAACATATATTATTGAACAGCAAGAGAAACCAAGATGTCGTTATTTATATAATACTTTCTCGATGCAAAACAAACAATAACGAATATGGATAAATTTAAAAATTAGTCAATCAATCAAATTACTAGGAGACAATAACTAAATTTTATTATTTATAAATATAAAAGAATAAGAAACAAACAATTGTTTTTATAAAAGTTTTATTTCAATTGAAATTGGTTAGTTACCTCAAAAATTAAGCTGAAAGTTATTCTATGGTGCCAAAGATTATATTTTTATTGTTGAAAGAATTTTTATACTAATCTCTAAAAATAACGAATGACAATTGGAAGAAATGTATATTTGAAGCAACAAATTAGCAACGTTATGAAAATGCAAGTTTAGTTAGCAGAAAGTATTGTAAGACACAAAAATAGCATACAATGTGTCATTGAAATGACATTACATCAAATACATTTCCATATTCAGTGTGCCGACTCTACGTCCATTTTTACATGCGCCCTAATTCAAACGAAACATTTATTATCTGATCTGAATCTATTTTAAAATGATTATTTTCTAAAGATATCCAATATTATATCTTCACAAGATTTATGAATAATTTAAATTTCATGTAAATATTGCTACTTTATAGATGTCACTACTCAACATATAATCTATGACATTTATTAAATGTCAAGTTAGCTGATGTCAAAATATATTTTTTGTTCACCGTCAACTTTTTGATACGATAAACTGATGGTTCACATATTGGAAAAGCTTTGACGCAAATATTCGTAATGGATGTGACCGCTTTTCAGAAGGTAATACAATTAAATGCCACATTTCGAGTGAGTTAAAAACCCAATATCAACACTAAAATAAACACGGACTGAAAATTGCATTTAAATTAGGTCACGATGATAACTTCGATGGAAATAATTTATACAAATTGATTTCAAAATAAGTTGTGTGATAATTATTTAAAAGCTTGTCATTGGATTTCAATGTTTTGTATGCCTACCTTGACTAGAATGTAGATAATATTATAATTTAGCTATTAATCGACTACCTTAGTTTGATGTATTACGATTACTAACGATGGCATTTTTTTATTTATCTGAACATTTACTTATGCCTGATTGCTAAAAAATTATATTCTCTGCTTATCGGGGCTTAATATTTTCAATTCGCTATTCTGAAAAATTCTCTTTTTTGAATAGGTTAAAGATATTAAATGATTTCTTACCAAGCTATATGCCGACATCATTTTTCGATCAAACTCGTTTTACTTTGCTTGAAAATTTACCAAAATCAACAAGTTAATTTATTCAGCGAGTTCTTTGAAGTCTTAACTTTTTTATTAAAGTACCATGAAATTGATGATGTGACGTTGAACTATGATATCTTCTTTGAACCATTTCAATCATAATGTCTTGGTGAATAGAATAAATTCCCACTTTGTGTCCTCTCATATCCATAAATTATTACGTTTGCGTAATGTACGGTGTTTTTTTAAATCCATACCACACTGTAGAGTGTATAATATATATTTTTTAATTGCTACTGTTAAGATAAGATTTTTACAATTTTTGAATAGCTTAAAATGCAAGATAAAAATTGACTCTTTTTAAATTTCATATTTGATGATAAAACAAATCACTCAAATCTTAACCTTGTGAAAAAATACTTTAGCTTTACAACTAAAAGGAAGTTTAATTATTTGATTTACAAATTTTCTAATGATTTATTAAACAATATTAAGGACACAAATGAGTTACACCTTGCGATGATAACAAAGTATGAAACTTAAGAGTTTCAAACGGTAAGAATAAAGCGCTACAACTTGTTCCTGCCAGCTACAATGTCTTTTATGAATCTCTCGAGTTGCTAGGAAAAGTATAAAATACTTTGTTTTGTATTAGTATTTATATTTCACAAACAAAAAATATTATAGCGAAGGGAAGTTATTGAATCACAAAATTTTGGTAACCGGATAAAACAGAACATCACAAAACGTATAAATGTATGGAGTCTTGGAATGAGGAATGATGACATGTACAAATCATCGTAATGTATGTCCTTAGAAAACACTAGTATAGATATATTTTACAATCAATTAGTAATCTCTATATCGTATTAGATACAATAAATAAAACAGCAATCGTGCATATCAATAACACTTTCAATCTGAAATTGTCGTAAATACACTTATATTCGACGATTATAATAGTCGCCATTGACTGATAAAGTAAAGCGCACAGTATAACATACTCTTCTGAAATTATTACCTGTATGATATTCAATTATTGTATTAGATTTTTCCAATAAATAGTTAAGAAGAAGCAGGTATCATTCAACTAAATGTTTTATGTTCTCATGTTCTGTTTTATCATGATCTGTTTATTCATGGAACCAAAATTTTAATAATTTTCAATGGTGAAATATTAACTATCATAAAAATATATTGTATGATGGACGTGGGGGGCTCAGTTTAACAAGTACTCTCGAGGAATATATATGATACAGTAAACCATGCACTTATAAGTCGCATTACAGATTTCTTAATCTTTAGTAATTCAAAAATGCGATATTTTTACTAATTACTACTTCAATAGCTTTTCAGGTAAAAATTAAATTAATTTATATTTATTAATAATCACTTTTAGGGTGTTCACTGTCAATACTTGGTGGAAATGCATTATATTTTAAAAATACACAATATTTTTTTGTACTTATTTCCATTTTTAATTTATCAAGATCAGGACCGGTTTCGCTCATGGGGAGCATTGTCAACTGTCAATGCTCCCAATGAGCATGTTTTCTTAATTAATTAATAATGTTCTATTTCTTAAAATTACCAAAAATCCTTAATGTTACTATAATTTTTTATCGCAATTTATCAGACTTATTGACTGCGCTTAATTTATTAGGCTCAATATAAAAAAAATATTTTTAAAAATATGCTTTTATTTAAGTGTACTAAAAAGGTAAAAATAATTCCGATATCTATTCCCTCAAAATTATTCCCTCGTCTGAGCAACATCCTGACCACATGACACTCTTCAGCACAGTAAGTCGGATCGTTGACTCTCCAGAGAATTGGGAAACAAACCATCTCTCACATTCTACTATCGCTAGTAGTCGACGGTAGATTAGAGGCATTAATTTCGGAATAATTGTCTCATATGACTAAAAGTAAAAGCGCGCAGCGAAAATATTTATCTAAAACTTAATGTACAATATAATATCAAATAAATTAAAGACGGACGAAAATATTAATCTACAACTGATTGTACAGTATAACATAAAATAGATTTAAGGTAGGTGAAAATGTTTATCTTAAACATAAAATACAATATTATATCAAATAAATTTAAGTAGACCGAAAATATTTTCTAAAACTTAGTGTAAAATATAATACCCAATAAGTTGAATCCGGGCAAAAATGTGTTTCTAAAACTTATTGTACAATATAATATCACATAAATTTAAAGCAAGCGAAAATATTTATCTGAAACTTAATGTTTATAATATAACATCAAATAAATTTAAACCAGGCGAAAATATATATCTTAAACCTAATTTACAATATAAAATTTAAAATAACTCAGATTATTCCACGTATTGTGCTACAAACTGTGACACGTGTTGCACCTCTTTCAGGAGCATCCTCAGACAATATTACGTTCACATAGCTTGTTTAAGTACGTTACAGTATACGATAATTTATAAAAGGGAGTTAGCTTTTTTATATCGAAAAAAGCTAACTCCCTCATTCGTAACCATAGTGGATTCAACCCGACATATAGCGTAAAAAATTCATTAGAATTAGTTGAAAAACTTAAAAATAAAATCATTCCTTGCAATTCAAAATTAATTTCATTTGACGTGGTTAGTTTATTTACTAATGTACCAGTCAACAAATGCAAAAGGATTATCGAAGATACCTTAAATGCACGTAGAGTAAACCCAATAGTAACAAAAGAGTTATTAAATATATTAGACGTTTGCGTTGACCAGAACTATTTCCAATTTAACAATACAATTTATAAACAAACAGAAGGCCTTGCAATGGGAAACTGCCTATCACCGTTGTTAGCTGAGTTTTATATGAACTATTTAGAAGATACAATTTTTAGAAACAAAACAGAAGCCAAACCTATAGTCTATTGGTTCCGATATGTAGACGATATTCTTTGCCTGTTTAATGGAACAGATAGACAAATAACTCACTTTCATAACTTTATAAATTCATTAGATAAAAATATTAAATTCACTCTAGAAGTCGGAGGCAAAAATATTAACTTTCTTGACCTAAATATTAACATTGAAAATCATTCTCACGAGTTTAAAATATTTCGGAAGCCAACATTCTCTGACACTGTAATCCATAAAAATTCAATGCACCCATTTTCTTATAAACTAGCCGCTTTTCATTCAGAAATACATAGACTTGTGAGTGTTCCTTTAAACGAAATAAACTTTAATATTGAATTGAAAATCATCAAACAAATCGCCATAAACAATGGATACGATATGTCTCTTATAGACAATCTTTTATCAAAAAAACAAACTAAACTTGCAGAAAAAATGATATTTAAAGGTATAGTGTCAAAGGACATAGATCATACTAGGTATTGGCGTAGAATCATTTTTTTATAAAATACAAGTCTCAAAATTAAAAACAGCTAGCTGATAGTGTTAAACCTGCTTTTTACTGTAAAAACTCTTTAGGCAAATTATTAATTAATAATAAAGATAAAATACATTACTTAAATAAATCCGGAATTTATAGATTGCAATGCTCTTGTTGTACAAAGTTTTATATCGGCAAAACAGAAAGAACATTGAACATCCGAGTTTTAGAACATATGGCAGCCTTTAGATTGAAAAAAGACACGTCTACTTTTGCTAATCACTTAATTTCGGAAGGACACGTGTTCAATCAGGAACAAGGGATAAAAATGTTACACCCAAATACGGACAGTCATAAGCTCCTTTTCCAAGAAATTTTAGAAATCAACAAAGCACAGTTGCAAAGTCTTCCGATTTTAAACGAAATATCAAACTTTCCCACATCTCCTCTTCTATACCCTATATAACCATAAAATCATATAATCATAAAACCTTTGCCGACAAACAAATTATATAATTCTTGAAACTGCTCACTACACAAATCTGTTGGCATTCCCATGGGCTCATCCTTTTCGCCAGCAATGGCTTTGGACTCAGTGATGCATTTATACCTTATATAAACACGAAACTTTTATTTGCTAAGCGTCAGTTCAAGTTCATCCGTGCACTTGAATGCCTGAAGATGCCGAAAGGCGAAACCCGGGTCGTTAGTGACAAAATTTGTGAGAATGTACATAGTTTGAACGATTCAAATTTCATTGTAGGACTTAAAAGTCCCCGGACGTTCCAACTTAAATTTTTACTTAGGGTTCGGAACGTTCACATAAAGCTCTGCGTCTGAGATTTTGGCTAATTCATGAGTGGATCTATAGTATAGTATTACTTAATATTACATATTCTTTATTATTATTTAACTGAAAATTACGTAATCTTTTAATTTTGGCAAGAACATCGGCTTTACGCGGTGTTTTTCACTTAATTTAGTACAATCTAAACTTCGGATTAGTTACTTCGTACAAATATCCGTCGAGTGACTTCTGAGGGCGACACAGACTTGACTAACAGCAAAAAGTTTTAATTCTATATATACGATCGCATGATCAACTGTACTATCCTGCATCTTATATACAGTAGAAAATAAGCCATGCAAAAAAGAATTGAGTATTTTCTTATTAAAAATCGTTTCATTTATATGTAATTCAAAGGATAATGCGATCTTGGTCTTTGTTCATTTTTAACTATTTTTTATTTGACATAATATTTGTAGTATTAAGCAGCACATTCAAATCCAATTTTTTACCAGTAAGCCTGTTTTTATGAACGGATTTATTCTTCTTCATTAAAGAAAAAGCTTGCTTACATTGATTAAATAAATGTTTTACGTGAAAAAAATATGTTTCAGTAAAATATTTAAGGGCCGTCACAACAATTAAAATTTAAAATCACTGGTTTAAATGTTAGCAAAGATGGTGCAACCTTGTTGTCTCATGTTTTTCGTTCATTCAACTAACGTGAGCTTCCACCATATATGAATTGTGAACACTAATCTATCTGTTCGCTGAAATACTTGATTATCCCTTACCGGTGGTAATTGCATTTAATAGCCTGAAGTTGACAATGCTCGCAATGAGCGAAACCGGTCCTGATATATTAAATAAAGTGGAATGAAGTACAAAGGATTATTGTGTTTTTATTAAGAAATAAGTATATCTAAACGTATGGATTTCAAATCATTTTAAACTTATCTTTTTCCGATATTTAAAATAAAATCGAAGAGTAAGAAGATATATTTAATATCAGTTTTCTGGATGTTTTATTTATTATTACCCAATTTAAAATGAAAGACTCAGCGACTGTTTTTAAACTATAGTTCCTGATTACTTTTTTTTTCAAAAACTGTAGTGTGCATGCATATACGTCCTTTCTAAAAACGTCGTTATGTTTATATTGGTGTGTAAGCAAAACTAATATGACTATACGTACATGCAGTAATATGTGTGATTTCTCAACGGTGAGCGAATAATGTTAATGTTTTACTCATACCATTTAAACTGTTTGTTTGAAGAAACTTGTTATAACTACAATATAAACATACGAAATAATATCATCTTTGTTCTTGAGGTAATTGACTTGCAGCGTCTTAAACAACGCTCTTAACATTCTGTAAAATACAACCAATAACAATTAATTGTTAGAAATGTGCTGTTGAATTTTAAAACAATCTGATATTGAGTGGTGTTTAAAAAATCATAAAGCACGATTTAATTGGAATATGAACTAGGCATTAACCAATTAATGATCGTATCTTAAATATGTGAATTACAAAATAAACATTAACGTTATCAAAAAAGTAAGTGAAAATCTTGTGAGATTTTGTTTTTTTCTTCACCGACAAACACCGTTCAGACTTTTAATTTCCCGCAAATGAAAAAAATATGAAAAGGCTTGGCTAAGCATAAATTTTATTTGTTTTATTTCCGGTTGAGTATTTTACGCGACGGCACTAAACGGTGAAGAGATAAGACGATAAATTACGTCAAGTTCACCCCTGCTCCTCGTTGGCACTAATTGTCTTAAGTGCCATTTTTAACGACCTTTCTAATTTACTTAACGCCTGTATTGTGTCACAAGAAAATAAAATGTTTTCAAATATTTCAAGGTGTTCATCCTACGCAACGCGCTTCTTTTTCGTTCTTGTAAAATTAATGATCTTAATTAATACTCACGTACAAGGTATAAAAAATCCCTTTATAGAATGTTAAACATAAGACAAAGAAGTATGGAAACAAAATTACTTACAGAACATGTATGCTTATTTAATTATTTTCTTCGCCTTAGAAAAGGATCGGAAATTTATTTAAAATACTTTATTTTTGGGAAATACTAGCTGTGCCATCATCAGTAAAGCATGAATATATTTTCCAGGCGTTCAAACAAAGATTAAATTCATTTATTAATTCATTCAAAGTTTATTGAATCTGTGATCTTTTCATACAGTATAAATATACAGTTTAGTGTTATAAGAAGTTGGCAGAGAGCACTTTATTTTATACTAGCTAAATTTCTAATTATATATATAAAATTCCAATATGAAAGTTCTGGGTTTAAGCGCTAGTATCTCTAGGTGGAGGTAAAGTTGTTTTAAGAATAACGTAAATGTGTTCAAAATATTATGAAATTGCTATCGATTACCATATCAATGACTATAAATAAAGACATATAGTTTCATACAAAAACTACAAATCATTTTTATTTTTACGGTATCGATTTTCAGATTAAACTATTTATTAGTTCTTTTTTAACCTTACCTAATTTTGTCGCATATAACAGACTTACAAACGCCCAACCCCACTATCTGTGTTCTTATATTTGTGAAATAAAGTCATTAACTTATCAACACACATTATTATGTAGAGAAATTGTATAAAAAGTTTTTCTTTACAGGCTTTCATAAAATTAAGCCTTGGCCGACAAGATATTATAACCGCACAAGAATTGGCGCAAAATAAATAGACTTAAAAGGAGCTAAGTGTTATGTATTGTTTTTTTGTACAAAAGAATAAATCAAAAAGATTAAAAAAAACATATTCAAGTCGCTTAAAAGCTTGCCGTAAAGCTTTCCGTTTTCTTTCGGATCTTTTTTGTGGCACAGAAAAAAGTGAAAATTATTGTCGCCCGCGTGCTGAAACGCAGAAAAGAGGTTATGGCATTTTTTTCTAGACCACTTATACAGGAATAAATATAGGAATCCGTTAAATAAAATCAATTATATATTGAGTAAAATTTGTGATGATGACGACTATTACTCATATAAACTTTGATTAGTTGTTCATACATACAATAACTTTAGAACAACCGAAAGTTTTTTTCTTTAATCCTATAAATTTAATCACTTTTTAGGTGTATCATTTGGTGGAAACGCAGTAAATAAAATAATAAAACACTCTTTGCACAAATTCTACATTATTAGGTCAAGGGTTATTTCACAAATCACGAGCATTATTGACAACATTTTGCCTCTATAATGCTCGCTTAAAACAAAACGAAGCGGAATCACTTAAAAAAAATATTTTAATCTAGGGTTGTTTTTTATTGTTATTTCACTGTTCTCATCTAAAATATCGATGTTTCATGATTTTGCATCCAAAATCATTGGTATTTTCTACCTTTTCTATAAAATGCTGGTCTTGAAATGAAGCGAGCAGGAGTTAGTCAATAAGCAAACGTAATTGCTTTGTAAAGTTTGATTTAAAGCAACACACGCTGAGATACAAATATTAATTCATAAAAGAGATAATAAAAACCATTCTCAATAGTAAAAGCTTTGTGTTGAAAAGACCTACACATTAGTATATCTTTGAAACTATCGCACAAAAATAATAAAACAATGAGGTATATCTCGACGCCATTCAATAGTAATTGTCATTCTCATAATTTCTTCTCGTAATTTGAAAATTTAAGATTGCCTCTGCCATCTTATTTAACGTAAATTTATTTTTACGGAAATGTTTTTCCGTTTTTTTTTCATATAATGTTTAATTATGAATTCTTAGTATGTGATACAATTGGTTTTAATTGGTTCCATGGTTGTATTACGAATGTATAAATTCGGATAATTTACTGAGAATATATTATATGATTTAATGTACATATTTAAACTTATAGCATCATATTTTAAAATCTTTTAATTTTTTTATATTATACTAAGGTTAAAGACAAAATAATTAGTTACTACAATAAAAGTCATCAATCACTTATTTGTCATTAATGTAAAAGTATTGTCTTTCGATCAACTCAGCAACTCTTTCTATAAAGTTCAAATAGTAAATATGTAAAAGTAAAAGAGGCAAACTTATAAGCCTAGTTATACTAACTTATTGCCAATTTGATGTAAAAGTCTCGTATTTCAAAAATAAACATAAAATAAACATCTATAATATTGAAAAGAATTTAATTGTTATTCTTTTTTATTTATATATACATATATACTCATGCAAATATTAGATCACTTGGATTTAATTGAATTAATTAAAAAAAAAATATTTGCATCTTACCTAAATGGACTGTGAATTTGTATAGTTAAACTTTAATTTATTTTATTCCTGTGCATTTTATTTTGAACAGAGCCACATACTGGATGCACGTCATCTTCATAGACGATATTTTAATATAGCAGACGTGGTTTACTCCATTCAATATGCGTACAAAATACGCGACCCGTCTTACACAAACGGCGGCTCTCTGAGACGGCAGTTCTACATATTTAAGTTTGGGAATATTAAATTTTTCTTGACTCAATCAATATTGTCTTTGTTATTTTAAGAACTATAATTTCCTGCTTAGTCTTAAGTCATTCTTCATTTTTCAAAAATTTCACGGTTAGGTTAGGTTCATCAACAACATTCATAATTATTAAAAATCATAGATAGAAACGATTTTACAGTATATTGCGAATATTTTTGCACCAAAGACAATAATTCTTCTCGAAGACTTTTTAATCAAATAATATAAACATTTAATAATATCATGCACCCTTCTTCTAATCTTTGCTTCATGACAACGATTGTCTTATATATAAGTTTCCTTTGCATATATTATTATGTACAATTATAGAGAGTATCGCAACTATATGTATTGGCAAAAGTTGGTAGCTGTCAAAATTCACAAAAATAAGTAAAAATAATAGGATTCTTGTATAACATCTCTGTCTGAAATACTCAGTTAGTTGCATGTATTGTATAAATTTGGGAAAAGAGAATGTTTTATCAATTATTATTATTAATGCAAATTCAAATGCAGGCTTTTGGCCCAGCATATAAATGCTTAATTTTATTTCTGTCAGATTTATGATAAAAAAGAGGATTTATCTTAAATGCAAAATTTTGTATTTGCTGTTTACTCACGATTATCAATGAAAATAATTTCTAACCGTACGGTGACGATATGATGGAATATTATATATTTATAAATGTATATGGCGACCTCGCAAACTGGCTTCACTGTAGATTGCTTACTTCTTCAACGGTCACGTTTTTCGGTCGGCAACGATGTATGAAAAAAGTAACAAAACAGTTTAATCAGAAATAAGGGAGACTGGAAGACTTCTAACGTCAATCCAGATCATTAATTTATTATTTCAGTGAATTTAATATAGCACCTACGTTTATTAAATAACCAAATATATTGATATTAATCAATTGCATGCGCATATAAGAAGTCAGGAGTATTAAAAACACCAAATTTCCCATAATTAGCTAGTCTCCTTAACTTATATTAAGCCATTCAAGAATATTAACATCTTGTACCAGTATTTCATAACTGTGCCTTGTTATGCCGGTGTAAAAACTGGTCTGAACAAGTGTTATTGATTTTGACCACACAAATAATCAAAGTTATTGGAGCGTAGGTTCACGAGCTGCCAAACAAACATTTCTATACTCCTTCGAAGGAACGCGTATTGACACACAAGTCATTTATTACACAGGCGGATTGTTGTTTTATGCCATGTTGTGAAGTTTGCATATATTTTTGTAGTAGCGATCATACTATTCATTTGATTATTTTAATAAATTTGAATAGTGACGTCCATCTGATATGCAATATATAGACGCAATTGATATACATTTGCTATTTTTTGTTTAGGCAATATACAAAACTATTACCAATTGTATCTTCGGATGCTATAGTCTCTATTCATCCATGCAGAGTTAGCGTATGAATATGTGAATGAAATTATTCTCTATAATAATAAAGTCATTTAAATATGTTCAATGAAAAGTATTCTTGATTCATTGTTATTTTTGCTTGATTCATCCGTTATGTGTCAAGTTAGTGTCTTGCGGCGTTTCGCTATAAGTCAGGTTCGAATATTTCAAAACCACGCAGTAAACTTATCACACATGCTAGTTACTTGTATGTCTACGTATGTAATATTCAGCGGATGCAGTTTATGCACGAAGAGAAGCTCTAGAAATTCGTTTCGCAAGGTGAAATAATAAGCAGTGTGTTTTGTTAACCTCGGTTGGGTTTATACTGTATAGGAAAACTGCACGCCTTGCTTGTATAATAGTTTCAAGCAAAAATAATAATGAAGTAGACTATAAATTCATTTGGAAAAAATAACAAGCCAAAAATTGTTCTTTTTTGCATTTAATTTAGTAGAAAATGAATTCGCAATGGGTCGCAAATTAATACGTCCGTATCTATTAAATAAAAAGTAGTTTTATACTAACCTTTTGTATAAACCAAGCATCAATATGTTACCTGTTCTGTTAAGCAATTTTACCCGATAAATTAAATTTGTATCCAAATATTTTTTATATTAAAAATTTTCTTAATAAATAAATATTAACAAATTTGCCGTGCTTCTTATCGCCCTCGGAAAAAAAAAGCTTTTTTCTTGGCACTATAAAACTTGATTATGGTAAAACAAAACGACGTAACCCATCGTTCGTTCAAAACAGCGTTTTTTCGATAATCACAATGTATACAACTTGATACGCGTTTCATCAAAAGGATGAATGCTAAAAATGTCAAATTAATATCTAAATTTAGCTTTTTTTGAATTGTTCAAACTATGTACATTCTCACAGATTTTGTCACTAACTAAATTTAGCTGTTAAGTTTGATAAAAAGAAGATTATGTAAAAATTTCGACCAGAAAAAAAGACGTGAAAAAAGGTTTGCACATAACAATTTATTAAATTAATGTGTGGGTAACGTCTTTGTTCTTTTCCACACGACTGTTATATACTATAAAAGAGAACATTTATTTTAATATATGCATTGTTTGTTTCATTACTCCGTCTTCTTCTTTATGTCACAAATTTTACACTTCTTAAAAAGCTTGTAAAAGTTTCAAGAAATTCAAACCTAAGACTAACAGTCACTAAAACTATTAGCGTATCAATATTCTTTTTTTAATAAAAATCGATTATCACCGTTGATAGCTGGTCATCAACGCTTCTTCCTTAACGAGATAAACAAGAAGCTTAACTGTAATTATCACAAAAAAATACGTCAAAATACGAATAACGAGAGCACGACGACATGAACACGTAACAGATTCGCATCGTCTAATAATAGGCGTCCCGGCGGTCGTTGTCGGAGGCGTCGGCTTTATACACCGAAGCCTCACGTGTCTTATTTCAGTACGTAATTCTGCCCTGTCGGCAACTAACACTTATTTAAAGCCTGCCCTACTTCATTTGGATTTGCCTGCACATTTAAAACAAGTGACGACAATTTTAAGCCGGAAGAATTAAAGCTTCGTCTCTAATAAACAATCCCTCAAACAAACAGTTGTTTGTATGTGATTAGTCGTATGAGTGTTCTTTACAGTTTGCATTTTTATAATTAAAGTGCTATATCTTAATATTTTATGAGTATTTACATATAACACTTTCATAATTGGCACACTTTTAAGACATGGACGACTTGAACATTATATCAGACAAAAAAAAGCCACACAAAATTTACTATATTATTACTTGTCAAGCTACTGAATCTATAACTCTCCAGAGCACTCAACGATATAACCGTTACAACCTACTATAAATAAATAGTTTATACTGGTTTTTTATACCACACTAGCGTTGAACCTATTTAAATTATGGTAAGGAGGGTCTTAGGAGCAGTTATTTAAGATGTGTTCCCTTTACTTTGATATGTGCCGAAATGAAAACGGAAATTCTCATAATATGTGATTTACTCGCTGTGAAAGAGTATAATGGCAAATTTGCCGTGATGAGTTATGCATTGGGTGGTTTTAAAATAAGATGACAGAAATTACGTTATCTCCATTCACTTCTTCATATACGGAAAAAAATGGATATGCTTGTCTCTATCCAACGTGGTCAATCACAGTTTTTCGCTCAGCGAACTTATTTTGAAATCACTTTCAAGGTGTTCACTGTCAATTCTTGGTGGAATGGTACTATAATAAAAATAATAAAACATTTTAAGTACTTTTTCTGCATAAAATGTACTGAAGTTGATAATGCTCGCAATGAGCGAAACCGGTCCTGATCTAATAAATTTTATTTGGAAAAAGTACTAAAAATGTTTTATTATTTTTATTATTTTGAAATGTCTAAGGTAGAATGCAACGGGTGAATTTCACCAACTTTTGTCTCGAAACCAAAGACAAAGCAAAGTGGTTTTGTCGTGTTGCTTAAAAATATTAACAAATTATACAGTTATCAATAATTATCAATTGGTTATTTTTTCATATTTCTTATTTTTTATTCAATCACTTGGCTTACTTCACAAATATTTCACAAAAAAAAACGATATATTTATGAAGGGATATTTTAATAATAATGTATAAAATAAAATTCAATATAAATGTAAATCTGACTTTTTAAGTAAATGTATGAAATAATAATATATCTTTATAAAGGATTTATTATTTTTTGGCAAGTTTTATTGAAAATACTTTGGCGTTCAAGTAAAGGTGAGCTAAAAGGTCTACTGGTAGAAAATTTCTTAACACACTCGACCTTCGCCATTTACGGTTAGGTTAACCTAGGGGCATAATGTCTCGTGGAGGTAATGATGTTCAAACGTTATAGGCAATTAAAACAACCCCCTATTAACTACACCTTATAATGACGCGTTTGTTTAATGAGAGCTTTCATCCATCAATTTGGTGGCATCATTTTGCTTTTAGGATTCCGGAAAAGACCACTTTTACTCCGGTGGAAAAATAGCTTAGTCAGAATAAGTGTGTCATGATAAAAGGGGATATTTTCTAATATATTGATAGTAATTTTATAACCCTTATACCACCGCTACATGTATTTCTCTATTGTCGATATTAATTCAAGTTAATATGTTACCGGGTTTTTTAATCATTGACTTTGTCAGCTATGAATTAAATAAATTACTCTTAGATATTTGACCTGAACATAAATATGTAAATCTTTTCTTTTCATTAAATATCATAACAATATATTTTTCAAAATATATAGGCCTTTTGTTTTTGATTGCATGAAATAAAATCACAAAATAGGTAATGAATTAGAGCCAATGACTACGCTATTTATTTAGTTTACTAATAAGCAATGACGAAAATCCTTTTGAAAGTGACAATTCATGCCACACACTGTTTCACTAAGCTAACAATGAGTTTCTACAAAAAAAATAAGTGTCCATATACACTTATCATTCAGAGAAGATTAAAATAATACTTTGTAAGGTTAATATATCAAATTATTGAGTTACACAATAATATTAGTGATTGATACAAGTTAATGTCATTTAGATCAAAAAATCTATCATTCTTTCAAATTATGACATTTTCCAAGTCTATGGGTGTATTTTATCTATCAAAGCAGGTAAGTGAGGGCATTTATGGCTTCCTCTGTAAATTCTGAAGAAAAAAACATTGGTCGTCGTATTATATAAAACATCCACTTGTTCCTTTACACTTTGCAAAATTTTCTTTAATCCGATTATCCATTTGCTTCATATAATAACAATTCAGCTTTTTGTCAGATGAAGCAGGAATCCCACGATCGGATAAAAAGACAATATTTGAGGCTCTCTGAGGCACCAACTTCTATACAAAGACAGAGCCGTAACAAGGAGCTGGTTTGTCCATTCTCAACTTTTCGAGCTCCTTACAAAGTCAATCAACCTCAACACTGATATCCGACGCCATAATCTATAAACATATTCAAATATTTTTAACATAGGTAATAAAAAGAACCGATAATTTTTTTATTAGCTATGAAGGATTTCCGGTATTCCCATTCTTTAAGAGGTCAGCGTGCAGTTTAGAATTTTGTATCTTTCTAGTACGCCACTCGTTTAATTAAGATTTAAGCCAAATTTCTGCGCACATTTATTAAAAATAGGTGAATTAATTTACATTCTACTAAATGAGGAAAATTACTAAAACTAAAAGATTGAGAAGTCCTTTGTTAAAAAGGATATATTGAAAGAAATGATTTTAGTAATATAACATACTCAATTTATGTAACCGACGACAGATAATAAAAGCTTTATCCATGACATACTTTCATTTTCTCATAAAAACTAATCTTCGATGGAAAATTTAAATCACTTAAATCTGATTAATATTAACGTTGAATAATTGACAAGCTCAAATAAGCCGAAAAAATAAATTTTACTATTTGCAATGGCGGCAAATTCATTTGAGGCAATGTCTTGAGTTTTTACAGCTAAACATCAAATTGTAATAGCTTATGAAAGAAGCATACTTACGAGTTTTTATTAGAGGTCTTAGTGACCCCTATCTGTAGGTCAGAAACTCAAGTGCTCACGCTCTCAGTTGCGTACAATTCTATACAAAAAACAGCAATAATGAATTGATAAAAATGTTTTTACTAAATCTGTCGTATAGTGAAAGTTTTTTGACGAACATGACAATTTTTGTAAAACTTTCAAGTGTAACAGACAAAAATCATTACGATCTCTAATATGAAGTTTTCATATTTGAGTAACATTCAGCTAAAAAAAACAAAAGCGAAACGTTAATCGTCTTTCTGCAATGATCATCCAAATGTAATGAAGGGTTCCATCGCTCCAATATAGACTGCAAAAATCATGTTTTATATTTTTTTAAGCTGGAAAAATATTTATATCGCGGTCGTACAATTTTTTACATAATAGACACAATCTTTTAAATTATTGAAATATAATTTAAGATTTCGACTGAAGGTGCTTGGTGGAATTTCAATATTAAATTTGAATCGTTCAAACTATGTACATTCTCACAAATTTTGTCACTAACGACCCGGGTTTCGCCTTTCGGCATCTTCAGGCATTCAAGTGCACGGATGAACTTGAACTGAGTTCAAGTTCATCCGTGCACTTGAATGCCTGAAGATGCCGAAAAGCGAAACCCGGGTCGTTAGTGACAAAATTTGTGAGAATGTACATAGTTTGAACGATTCAAATTTATTATTGAAATATATTAAAGTTTTGGAAAAAAACCTTATTGCTTAGTGATTTCGCAAAGAAATATTCATAATATATTTTTTTAAAAAAGCGATAGAAAAAATCTTCTTTTTAACTGGCTGAATACAAAACTATGCGTTTATAAAACGCTGTTTAATTGAAAAAATATTGCGTTTAGAAACGTCAAAATTTTTAAATATAGAATTGCCAAAAAATAAAGCGATGTCTTTTGTTCGAAATGTTTTAAATGCATTTTACTGATCGCTCGAGAAATAGATCAAACAAGGGTTTATATACCTATAAAAATATAAAGATGTACCCCACATTTTATTCTATCAAAAAGACGTCACTGTTTTCACACATACAGCAAAATGTATTAATCTTACTAGAAAAGATCACACTGTTAATTCCTCTCTAGTTAAACACCACCCACATAAAAAATAAAACCACGACCCAAAACCATTTGAGACTACTTAACAAACGTTTAAGATAAATTGTATGTAATCATTTATCATAGCAATAACACTTTAATTAGGACTTGAGAAATCTCGACACGTTCTTTTTTTTAATTTAAAGCTCTACATAAATTAAATCATTTAATACAATTTATTAAAAGGTATTCACATAAAATAATCAAATCGGTTTTACGCAGTGGAAAAGCATTTTTACAAACTATGCAATTTATCCGCAATAACAGATCTTTGATGAGTATGAAATTTATCATTCATCGTCTCCATTCCAGCAGAACGTGAGAAATACATGGTTATACGAAAAAAACACTTTTTCTGAAAAACAGAGAAACATTTTTAATGTAAATAGTGAATTTTATAACTTATAATATGTCAAAAAACCATTGTAGAAAATGAATATGTTTATACAAATCAGAGTGTTTACACTTATTGTTGAAAAATGTCGACGTATGCTAAAATTTTCTCTGGTTCGACCTCATACTTAGCCAATAGAATATTACAATTACTGTACGCAATTAATTGGTGGTGGCGTTTTCTTTATTTCCAAATAAATTGTTTGTAATAGTTCAGAAAATTAATATAATATTAAATTCACTCTCAACCACGCGAGATACTTTTGTTTTATAAGTCGAAGTAAAAAGAGACACTTGCTATTATCACACAAGTATTTTGATTATTCCAAAGCTATTTCTTGAAATGTATTCTTGTAAATTATTTTGAAAGAAACACTTCTATGATAATTTATAAGACACTTGATTTTAGCTCAATCATTCACAACACAATAATAAATGTTTACTTCGTTTATCAAAAACATCAAACACTTAAAAATTAGTTTGTGATAAATTTGACATACAGTATATTTTCTTAGTGACTATCTTTTGTTTCATTTTTTTCAAATCGTGCTTAGCTGTATCGTATTAAGAATAAGGTGTAGCTAGAATCAAAATCCTTAGCCAAATCTCAATGTCTCAAGTAGGGCTTATACAAAAACCGGTTTTCGAATGTCAATAATGTTCAAAAACCGGTTTTATCCAGTTTTCGAAGTTTTACAAAAAATGGATAATTCAATTAAAATAGCGATTTCATTTTTTTATTTATATACATACTAATACACAACAATAAATTATTTGGTGTTACTCTTCAGAAAATATGATTTAAAAAAAACTGATCGTTTTGTAACAAAATTCCTGATATTTAAACCGACAAGCCCTAGTCTTGAGTAAACAATATATTCATACAAAATTTTATGAATTCAATACTAAGCACATAGTTAGAATTTCCTTCTATCAAACGCAAAGGAGGATAGATAGAAATAACATTTTTCATCACATTATTTTAAATATAAGTCTGTGCTATTTATTACGTGAAATTCATTTATGACGGAATTCATCTTTTCAAACAGAATAAGTGAAAATCATTCCTAGTATCTAAGCTTCTCTCTACGTCCATTATAAAGAAAAGCCCCTTTACTTATATTTTTTTAATTTATAAGTTAAGAAATTATTTTATTAGAAAATTACCTAGTTACTAGATAACTTTACGATAGTTAATCTAAATATGATTCTCAAATAAACGAAACACGCGTCACAATTATCAACAAAATTAGTGAAATAACAAGCTACCATGTTACCACAGAAAAAAATATACATCTTTTTAAATAGGGGTCTTTCGGAAGATCAACATAAAAATCGAAATTGTACAATATTAATTATTTTAAAATCCATGATTTAAAATACGGCATGCCATCAAAATGGCGCTCTATAAAATCGGGATGGGCACGAGGGTATCATAAGTGGAAGCGCAAAGTGTTTAAGCCTTTTCAAAGCAATAATTTTTGCTGATCCAGCAACAGCGAGGGATCTCAAGTGGCTTTTCCATCAAGAGGAAAAAATGATTCTCAAAAAGTTGTCATACCATAACGCCATCTCATTTCAGGCACGAACAAAACACACAAAAATGTATTATCTTATAAAAATATAAATAATACTCTTCCGTTCACAAAAGCAGTTTAAACCATAAAAATTCATTCAATCATTTTTATGTCGTGAACTGTCGATTCTTAATAAAAATGCACTATTTTTAGAAAAAGGGAAATAAGTGGTTATGTAATAGGTTAAGCTAGCTCTTATAATTTTTTGATATTGAGAACAGAATATTATTCAGGATCACTCTACGTTACTTTTTTATTGTTTAATACACACTCAATATTGTATTTCTCAAATGCACGGCTCATTTCCGAGAAAAAAAACATAGCTTTTCTTTTGAAAAAATAGGTTCTTAACGAGAACCGGTACTTTATTAACAAACATCTACATTAGGTTTATAAATGATGTAGATATCTTTGTTGCTGAGAGAGACTTAAAAAGGCTAGAAAAAAAATACATTCAACGATGTGAATTTAAAAAATTATAAATAAATAACCACACAAAATCACGAAACATACATTTATTTTTTATCACATCATTCTATTAGAGCTTTCTCTTAAATGGAAGATTTAGTAATAGACTTATCACAAAGCTTCTTAAAGACTTCTGTAGAAATAGTCTAGTTCGAGTTTAATTGTCGCATTATGAGCAGACAGTTTCCTAAAACTTTATAAATAATCCTATTAAGTTACTATAATGATAATATTAATCAAAATATATTTTTTAAATATCAGCATTTTGTGCAACAATTGCAAGTGTCTACACAAATAAAACTGCAACAATATAACACGGATATAAATGGCATAAAATTAACTCTGTAAAGTTTAACTATATTATAAAAATCATTCAAAGATTAAATGTTATAGTTAGAAATAAAATCACTTTTCTCTATTGTTACCCACCACAATATACCAACAATACCTACATCGAAAGCGGACTTGGCTTTGAATTATACGTGAAACTACGGCCCTTTTATTTTCATTATTTATTATATCAGAGCTTTAGAAGCATATAAAAGCTTCTAAACTACGCGCGTCCCTTGATTCTACTTTTAAAGTAGCTAAGTACATTATAAACGCATCAATTCTGATGAAATTTTCTCTTCTTTCAATAAAATAATCTGATAACGCCCCATATTTGAAAGAGCTTAGCAATAAAAAATCTCTCCTATTTTTTGGCTTACCTTAATAAGTACGTATAGGTTTATATTTGGCTGAATTGGCAATTTGAGTTTTAAATTTGAATAAATCTACCTAATAATTATCGTTAAAACGTTTTTGTCGGTGTCGTGTATTTAAAAAAAATACTGTTAGAACTGATCGGTTAAAAAAAAGATAAATTAAGAGCACTTTTTTACATATTAAATGGAATGATTATACCAACTGATTGTGATAATTAAACACAAACCATTTATATTGAATTTTTCAACGAATCGACATTTATTTTTATTTTAGAAACATTACTTTTTTTAATTCAAATTACATCATAATTTTGTAATACTGTAATTTTCAAGTAATGTACATACTTGAAAAAACAATTCTACAACTTTCAACTTCGTTATAATTATCCAATGTCTAAGTATAAAAAAAAAATATTTTTACCTTCTTATATGTAATAATTTTTCACTGGCAGGTAGATATAGCATATATAATAAATATATGATTTGTAGTTCACAATTTTAAAAGAACAGATGGGTAACTTATTTGACCATATCAACATATTGTATTTTTTTGTCATTAAAACAGAATAATGGGGTTTATACTTATTATATAAAAACACTTTTTTCGTAGATTAAATTTACATGTTTACTTTGATCTAAAATAATATACGTTAAAGAAATATATGCAATTTAAAAATAGCATTCAATTTTATCAATATAAAAACCATCCCCACCGAAACTCAATAAAATAAAAAAAAAACTACAATATTATTTAAAACAACTTTGGAGTGATCGTTTTACATTTTTGCTGACCGCCAATAGTAACGACAAATTTTCACTAGCTGATTTGACAATTTGACTTTTAATTATTATATATATTATTGAATTTTAATAAACAGTATGAAATCGTTGTCAGGTTCTATGATACAGCGGATAGCGTTGTGGACTTTCGTGCCGGATCTCACGGGTTCGATTCCCAGTACGAACAGCATTTTTTCGATCAATTTATCGATTCCTGTTCTAAGGCATGGGTGTTTGGGGTGTCTCAAAATTCCCTTACACCCTTCAAATCCTTTAATAACTAGGCGTAGCGAAAGCGACTAGTTCATTGCTTAATAACTAGTGTAACACTTATATCCCTACTACTCTCTTTGAAAAAAGAGAGCTTGAGTGACTGAACTACATACAGTTTTCGTAGAAAATATTTTGTTGAGATACCTCTATTGGAAGGCCATATGCTCCACATTGGGAGCGAACATAGATTAATAAAATTGAAATGAATGTTAAATATTATATTGTTTACACTGTCAATTTCCGGTGGAAAGGCATTATATTAAAAAATAAAATATTGTTTTGGTTTTCCAGTAGTGTTAATATACTATTTCTATAATACTTAATTATGTTTAAATGTGATTGCAAATAAGTACTATTTATTTGTAAGAGGTCTTATCATATTTTAACTATATGTATGTATTTTAGTGTCACTATTTGTATTAACATCTTTTCATTACACATATGTTAGTCTCACTTGGTCTTGTATAAAAAACGCTCTATTAGTGTATATTTTTATCAGTTACAATTGTTCGAATCTTAAATTAGAAATAACTACAAAAGAGTGTATTTCTAAGCATTATCAAGTTATTAAAGAATTGGTTAAATACTCTTCTGTTGTTTTTAAAACCCTACTACATTTTAATACAGACGAAAGTATATATTTTATGAATTTTCATTTGATTAATGAACAGAATTAATGAAATACAAAGAAAAAAGTGAGTTTTTGCATATTCATAAACCTTAAACCAGAAATAATGAACTTTTATCATTCCTATTTGAAATGCAAATTTATTATATCAAATTCTTTTATGGGATAGACTCAACGTCAAAATTTTGACGTTTATTAATTTTAAGATACTTACTTAGTAAGTATTACAAATTTTAATGATGGATATTTCTGAGATATCGCTAATTTTTAAATTTTGCTTCATTATTCAAATGATATCTTTTGTTCGATATTGAAGTATAATAAATTTCTTTATGTAAAAAATAATACTATAAACATAGACACTACATGAGATATTAATTTTGACATTAAATAAGATAGCCATTGAATGGAATGATTTTTTCAGTTTGTTTTATGAAAAAATATTTTGCTTTAAAACAAGCATGCACAATCTTTTTTTTCTAGTAGGCCACAAAAAAAATTGATGAGGCACAAGGAAAATCATATTTAAATTTCACTCAATCCTTTTTAAAAAGGGGGCTACGTTTCATTAAAAATAGCCGTGTAAAAGACGTGAAAAAAAAAGAATATAGATGAATGAACGATTCCATTAAATTTAGCCTTATTATTTTGAAATCGTGTACAAATAAAACTGTTCAAAAAGAGGCTTATTTTTTATTTAAAGATTTACTTATTTACAAAAAATGTTTTTATTTTGAAATATTTAGGTATACATGTTTTATTTAATATTTTAAGCTAATGAGATCTTTGTTTATGTAAGTTTTAAAGTGATTCTATAGAATTTTACTTAATACTTGTAGTATTATTCCGAAAAATCTAATTAAAACTTTATCTGTAAGCTTATTTAAATGAACTAATTTATTCTACTTTATTAGAGGAAAATTTTGCTAACAACATATAGTATATTTTATTTTAAGATAATGCAAGCGTAGACCACTATATATTCAAAATATATAAATTATTTTACTTATAGAAAAACAGCCAAACACACTATTCCAGTTCCTTATATTTTTTTTAAAAAAAGGTCTCCAAAGATATTGAAAATTTATTTGAGTATTTTAATAGCAAATACGTATATGCGAAAAGTTATAGAGAGTGAATTCTTCACTTAAAAGATCCATTAAAAAACTACTGATTTCGTAAAAAATACCTTCGTTTTTAATATTTGGTTTAAATGGATAATAAGGAAAAATTTATTACTTATTATTTTTAACCATTAACGAATATTGAAGTTATTATTTTAGGATCTTAAAACATCTTACACACAATAAAATTCCCTTCATATCACTTGAATCTTCATGTTTAAAAATTGTTAGGCTTAAAGTATGTATGTATGATATTAAGAGTATGTATGTATGATATTAAGTGTATTTGTTTTTATTTCAATGTGATACATTTAATAAAAATACATTGTACCTCGCGCATTTTTATTTTAAATTTGAATTGCCAAATAGGTTCAATAAAAAAAATATATAACAAAAAGTAATAAAGGGTAAATTCCATGTTACTTTTACTAGAAAAAACATGTTAATTTTAAAAATAAGCGATTTCATTTAATTTCAAACACATTTTGGGCAAATTAATAAATGATAGTATGTAATACATTATTATTCTAAAATAAATTCTATATTTCTGGTTCATATAATATATTGTAATCGTCAGTTTATCTTATAAAATAAATAAAATACGATGATCTTTTATTAAATTTATGCATTTCATTTAACACAGAAAATTCACTAAATTGAAATATGATAATACCAACACAATACATTAATTCTTTTTTAATTTACTGAAACCGTATATGCGTTATGGTTTTGCTTATCTACTCCCTGCGAATTCATAAAGTACTGACAGCTGACACTACCACCTTAGTTATTAAAATATTTTAGAAAAATCCATCTGTATATTAAGCTTGATGTATTAATCTGGTTTACCTGAAATAAGGATTTATTTTAAAAGCGACAACGTTTGTCAATAAAAATATGAATCCAATATGTTTAGTTTGGAGAGACGTAATTTTGTTTGCAATAAAAAATAGTTCACTTTGTACACACACGTTTATAATTAATATTGAAAGAATTAAATATTAATCTTTCTCTTGAGTATTCAATGAAAGACGAGTATATTATTTTTGACGCAATAAAGAGATCGTGTGATGAACAGCACGATTCGCTCAGCGAGTTTAACTGAGAATACAAATAGACGATAATAATTCAGACTGATTTCCGCTATAAATTACGTTTAGACAAATACATGGCGCTTCACATTGAAATATTACTGAACGAACCTGTTAATAATTAATTGTATCGACTTTGATGTTTCTGGGCGGAACTAAAATATCACATCAGAATCGTTCAGTATTCTACATTTCAATATTTGCTGTCACCAAAAGATCTGGGTTCGAAAAAATGTGTGGAAGTATTTAAATTGTGTTAATTAGTGATCGTAGTATCTATAATATCTGAATATTGAACTAAAAAATTATTACATATACATTTTAGCAGTGCTGTTTCCCATATAACGTGGTAGAACGGCGTTCTGGCACCTTTTTTCTTGACATTTTTGATATATCAAATCGATATTAGCATTTATTATATTACATTGTCTGTTTGTCCCTATTTTAGTCCCTAACAAATGTAATGTACCTGGTATCGTGGCACTCATAAATTAAAAAAACAATTAAAAACGAAACCGAGTCCATAGAATTATTCGTGCTTGATTTAGTGCGCTTTTTGTTTCACGTAGATTTCATCTGGAATAGTTTAGTTTCTTTTGTTCATCAAACTCGTAAGTACACCTCTGATATTTAGATATCCTTCAAAATACTTTGATCAGTAGTCGCTCAGAGAAAAGCATGGCTTCCGTGAGATCCGTCATGGAACCCTCATTACGAACGGCATAGGTGTCTGTGATATCTTAAGAAATCCTTACCCTTTACCAATCTTAAAATCACCCTTACCCTTAACCTTTTCAAATTTAGAGCTTCTAGTTAACCAGTAGTCCTGTCCTAGCCCTATCCATTGCTTTCTTCGAAAAAGAGAAACGTTGAGCAGTTGAATAGTAAGTAAGCATTTATCGTAAAAAAGGTAATTTTGAGAAAGAAAAGTTATATGCTCTACATTGGGAACGGACATGCATAATTAAAAACTTTAGTAAGAAGTTTGACAAAAAGTGAATTCCAGAGCCTTTTTTTTTTAAAAGCATTGCGTATTACTAATGTGTTTTGATATGTACTACAGAATTATGTTACATTATATACATTAAGATTTCAATATTGTTAATAAAAATATTATATCTTTATATTTATCATTAACAAAACGACGTTGTCAACTCGACCAAGCAGCGTAACGTATTATATTTTTTAAAAGTTAATAAATGATCTTCTTATTAAAACATCGTTTTTAATGAAACTCAGTATTTACTCTCTGAAAAGACGAAGCTTCGTAAATATATTTAACACTGAATATTTCTGCTTTTAGTTTATACTTCCGGATAATTTGCGATCATTTTAAATATTGTTATGTCTATAGTCTTAACACGAACTTTTTATTATAAATAGTGCTGCGTAAATTTAATCATGAAATTATTTTTCGAGATATCAAGCATAAATTCATGCTATTATCATTCAGAAATGTTTCTATCAATAAGGACTAAATATTGTTATAGACAGGATTTGTATATTAAATTATGATGTTTACTATCAACTCTTTGTATATTAAAAAGAAAGCTTATTACTTATGAAATTAATTTGTTGCATGGCTTATTAATGGTAATATTTGGCATTTTATTTATTTGATCCATTAGTTTTTACACTGTACATTGAAGTTTGAGGAAAGTCCAGAAGATTACAAAGTATTCAATCAAAATTCATCAAACCTGATTGGTTGCTCAAAGACTTCTGAGAATCTTGATAGCTCTCTTTGACGTTTGATCAATTACAATAAAATCAACAGTTCTTAGTAGCAAAATCAATAAATCCAATCAGACATCTGTTTAATTTACGAAAATAGTTTTGTACTTAAATTTAAATACTGTAAGTTTCAATCTCAATCGACGAAACAAACATTGTTTTAATCACCTTAGTCAATTAAAAAATATGAACATAGATATACTGTAAAGAATCACCTGTCAAAAACAACTAACACGGGAAGTTCTGGTGATACAACAAAATAAAAAATATAAGCCATAAACACTTTTGATTGTATCGCATTATATTGCATGTATCTTTATACCCATGATATCAGTATTTACATTGTTGTTTTTAGTATTTACATATCTGCAGTACTGAATGTTCTACTCACTCGTATTACTTCATAGTATTTTGCCTGATTGTCACACAGCATGTCTTAAAATAAACTTATTCTTGCTGTTTGGGGAACAGGAAGACAGGAATGAAGTATGGAACCGCTGCAACTTAAATGACGAATACGTTTTCTAATGTGAATAATATTCATCTCAAATACTTTTTATTTATTTAAATAACAAGTCCTTTCAAATATTGTTGAAAACAATTACCACATCATTGTATTTGTTTGTACACATAACTTTTAGTTTCTGACCGTCGGACTAGTTATTGTAAACAATCTCCTTAATATTATAATATTAATATTATTGTATCGTGTTTATTTAGACGATATTCTTTGTATCTTTATGTATAAATATGTTTATAAGACACAAAAAAGGTAGTCGAAATTAGGGATATCCAACTGATATCACTTGGTGGGCCAAATAATATAAAACATATCTCTGATGGGCCACACAAAAATATTTTCATTAATAATAAACAAACAGCTTTTAATTAAAATAATTTTATTATTATTTTTAATCTTTTTAAAATACATTTTCATTTTTTTTAATGTATTTACCAATAACAAATTGCAAAATGTAAATAAAATTAAAAACTTCGATAGACATACAAAAAACCATAAATTGGGCCACTGGTGGTCCGCTGGTCAAGGTTTGGGCATGCTTGGTCACACGATACAGAAACACGATACAAAAAATTAATATCACAATAAATCTCTAAAGAATCATTTAATCAATTATAATTTACTATAAAATACATCCGTGTTTTATTTACTCAAACTAGTTTTTAACTTCACAAGGCCTTTTTTGTTTTAAGCACAACTTAGATATTAATTAACAGAGAATATATATCGTGCAAAGAAAGAGACATTAAATGGCATCACAACTTAAGTCAATACGAACAAATTCATATATTGTTGTTCCTAGGAGTAAATATATGATTATAGTTTATTTAATTAAGGGATTATTAGTTTGTCATAACAAAAGTAACACTTTGCTTCAAATATGTCATTTTCATTGCAAGCAGCCGTCAATTCAATATGCTTAACAAGTCTTAACAAAAGCTTAATATATACCACTTGACAAAATATTATTAGCGCTGAAGCCGTAAAATTCTTTTGCAAAGTAATATGCAATATTAATAAACATATATATTTTTATTATGTAAAACAATTTTCATATATTTTTGTATTTATATTATAGAATTTAAAAAGTTTATATATATAATATGTATTGTTCTTCCCTGGTATAAAAATATGGTACACAAAGCAAAATCTTTGAATACATACTATAATTTTATTTAGTAAGTTATTATTTTGTTTTCTCGTATAGACAGTGTTTTGTTTTCAATAAATGATTTCATTTCAGATTTTTTTCCAAAATTCAACTTGTCTATTTATTTATTTTTAATATACATACTTAATAATCAAATTTTCGTGAATAAACTTATAGTTGATAATATGTTTTTGAAGTTGACTCAGGAAAATAAAGTTATTATTTAAATATAGAGGTTTTCTATGCATTATTTTATTAGTATATTCAATAAAATAAAAATGGACAGGTGAATTTTTGAATTGGGTGACTCATACATATTTCAAGTTTTACACACAAAATATAACTTGAAACAATCATGTACATAAAACTATATTTTACCAAATTTTACTTTTTAAAACTTTGTTTGCATTTTATAAATGCATTTATATGACTACTTTTAAACGATAACAAAATGTTACGGCGTGAGCTGCAAAAGTATTTTTAATAATGGGAAAAAGAAGGTTAATAATAAAAGTGAGAAAAAAACAATTCAATTATTTTGCGAAAAAAACTTTCAAATAAGATACACATATTGGTTGTCCGTTGTTAAATTTATTTTCGATTCTTCCGTTTTCAGACTTCATGTCAAAATACTAAAATTTGAATTCAAATGATGAGTGCATTTTTTGTTTTTATTTAATCGTTACTATTCATTGAATCTGTAAATGCTTCTTTGAGTAGTGACACACGTCAAATAACGGTATTACTTATCAATACAAAAAAATAGTATTTCATCTTCTTTTATACGATTATGACCACAAGCAGTTGAAGCGGTCTAAGTTGAAAAAATATATAAAATGAGTAGAAAAAATTTACTCACTGTGTGGAACTGGCCGTGTTTCTATTTATGAAATAGTTGCATCAAATTGTGTCTAAATTATATCTTTTAATGAACTTTGAAAATATTTTTTCACATAGTGCATCAAACGAAAATATGTCGGTCGAATTTTACAATTCAAAGAAATAATATATCAGAAGAGCCCAGCTCTGTTTGGCATTATGCTACTAGATATGAATTCGCTAGCCGCAAGCTCTTCTACTCTACTCACTGCGGCAATTGTTATGCGCGCCTCCTTCACTACGTGATCTGGATTTCATATATCCCGCTACCGTCCTGCAGCCCGGTATCGCGATCGACTACTCTGTACCACAAAGCATAGTTGCGACATTCCTGCGAAGGTTGTTTGCTTAAACTAATTAAAAATGGGTTGTTTGAAATAACTATTGTTGCATTATTATAGCATAAAACCAAATTTTGTAAGTATACTTGGACTAAAAAATGTTAAAATTATCAAAAAGTACGTTTTTTATACATTTTCAACTAATAAGGACATAACAATAATAGAGTTATTTTTATACTAAACCATGTTTTTAGGGTGTAACGGGTGTGAGGTATTAGTGATACTCGGCTTAATATAAATAGCAATATATATTCTTACTAGTATAAAAAGCTGGTTATGAGAAAAACTGATTTGGTCTTATTAAGTGTATTTAAAAATAATAAAAAAGAGTGTTTTATGTTTTTGATAAAATTTGTTTCCTCCAAGTTACTATTAACAGTTGGTATCTTTAAAGTAAATTTACCCGAGCGGATAACAGATATTTTTTTGTATATGAGCAAATAATCTATACACAGAATTTTAATAAAAATATAAGTTAGTCGTCCAAATTTTCCACCATCCTTTTAGCAGTTAAAGATAGCATTCTTCTGACCGTAAAGAACAAGACTAAGCTTTTTTTCTTTTTACACAGTGTTTTCAAGATCAAAAAGGAATAAAAATCAATTAATGAAGACACTCATACGAGAATTTGCATACGTGACATTGTAAGTGAAAATACCAAAACCATCAAAGGTTACAACATACTAATCATAAGCAACGAAAAAAACTTTGAATTCCTCGTCTATGCGGAATATGAATACTGACTTATTTTTTTACGCAAATTAAAACTTTTAAGTTTTAAAATCTTACCGTTTACCGTACGATTCCTGAAGAAAAAGCTACACAAGTCTTTGTTAACTTTGTTGTTCGCAGATGCTTGCACTGTTCTGTCCATCAAACCAAACGTTCACATTACTTTTAGGGAAAGTTTGCTTTGTATGCAACTTCAAAACTTAAAAAATCATTCACATGGTTTTCTCCCCAAGATTACACACCATCAGACTTAAATCTAAAGAATATTAAAGTAATGGTGTTAAAAAATACAGTTCTTATGATAATACTACATCAAAAATACAATGCTTTGTCATTCCTACAATATAAACTAATAGGATGGCCAATTGGTAAAATTTTATCAAATTTTTGATAATATTGAAATTTAAGGACTTACCACACCAATTTAAAAAATACAGTAAGGTTACGTTAAATTTAATAAAAAAGTTAAATTATAATTGAAAATTAAAATTAATTGATGCTATTCTATAAAACTTTAAGTTATAGAGTTTTAAGCTCAAGCTGACAGCTAAGATCATACGTAGTTTAAATCAGTGAAAGTTTGTACATAGTTATTAATAAAATCGTTTAAGATTAAAGTAAAACAAATATGTTTTCAAATTTATTTCGTTTTCAATAAAGAACTAAACTGTCTTTTTTATACGAGTAATGAAATTAAGTTCGTCCAATTACCCATGTTTCCAAATAGAAAAGTTTTTTTGCCAAGATATATATTCTTAGGGTTCAACTAGCCACGTTTACAGAGTAAGTAATATCCGTTTACATGGCGTTAAAAAAAGCTTCTGCTATATGAAAAGATTCACCCTTGTGACATTCAAGATTCAAAGGGTCTTTCCAAATTGATGTCATTAGTTTTTCAATGTGATTTACACGAAAAGTGCTTAGCGCTTGGTGAATACTGTTATTTTTCAAGTATTATTTTCAATACGCTAAAAATGTATTACTTTATATCTCTTGATAATAATACATTTATTATTTATATATGTGATACATTTCGAAGGTATTATATTTCATTTTTTCATAAAAACTTTATCAAGTAACAAAGAAATAATATACACACAAGTATATTTAAATATATGAATTGCTTACTGGTGATTCTTGTTTTTTTTATACAGCATAAAGACTCTTAATGGAGTTTATCCCAACAGAAGTGTTTCTACAAGAACTGCATGTTACTCAGTTGCTCAACCATTTTTTTTCAAAGAGATTAAAGATAAAAGGATAATGCTAGGATAGTAATAGTGATTAACTCTCAGTTTTTAGTATACGATGTAGTAGGAGGGAATTTTAAGACATCATCACACACATACATAAATACATTCATATCTTCGAACAGAAATCTATAAACCGATTAAAAATAAGTTTTTATAAACTGGGATTCGAACCAGTGACCTTCGTAACCGAAACCAACGACGTTGACCACTCGATTTCGCAGCCCCTTAATAATTAAGAAGAAAAAAATATTATTCATAGAATAAAAGATATAAACTTATTTACAATTGATTTTATAGACTTATAATATGTGTTACTATTATTTATCGTTGTGGTCCACTAGTCATACGATTTTTCGATAATGCTTACCAATTGTTTTCGCTGCACATTGAACATCTTTAATAATAGTTATTTTTTTATGCTTTAGTTTGCTTAATTTTGTAGTGTAAAGAAAAGTAATAAAATAAGTAATTAGTATACAGATGGATTTAATAGACAAGAGAGTCTTTAAGCTAAAGTCT
Organism: Himalopsyche tibetana; assembly: GCA_030503985.1. Taxonomy (NCBI): domain Eukaryota; kingdom Metazoa; phylum Arthropoda; class Insecta; order Trichoptera; family Rhyacophilidae; genus Himalopsyche; species Himalopsyche tibetana. Next base: position 13,745,135 of record JAPJYX010000024.1, read on the forward strand.
TAAAGCGGAATTTAATCTGGCATCTGAAGTGGGCTTCACGATTTAGCTAAGCCACCGGGTCATCTCATAAACTTTACTCCTTCTTTATTACATTTTCTTGAATGGCACTTAAATTCCGACATCTTTTAAGAGTCGTTAATCGGTACGTTATAAAGAGAAGAGATGGAGAAAAAATATAGTTTGGTCAATTTTATTGATAGCCGTGAATGCGTCACCAAATACTTATAATATCTATATTTCAATAGAATACTTTAAACTTATTATAAAACAACTTTCGCTTCGATTTACTCCGAAATTACTCTTTGTTAAACCGTGCGTCACTTGCTACAGCACACACGGTAATAGTGTTTTAAATATTGACCGATAAATATATTCTTCAGGATTGGTTGCATCTATTTTTAATATCAAAATATACAACTTTTGAGTGTGAATTACTTCGTAAATCTTGTAAAAAAATCCTTTTAATTTAATAAACTGACCATTATTTCCGTTATTACATTTTATTATGTGTCAATACCGGATATAGTTTTTTTTATCTACCCTACCTCTTCCAAATAAGTTTTTTTATTTTTAGTTTTTTCTAACGCATTCTTCTTTTATTATTTATTAAGAAAAACAATTTACTTAAAACCCTTCCGTATAACGTGTTACATTTCTAAGATGTAAAAATATACACTTAAAAGTATTGTAAAAAGTAGAGCACAGTGATTCATACAATTATTATTTTGAGCACGTTCAACTAACTAACTGTTATAAAAAATGTGATTTCTATAATTATTGGAAAAGTTATAAAAAATATATAAAGTTTTAAGATTTTTTTTATCACTTATACCTTATACATAAGACGAAATATGTAGGTATTTATTATTTTTCTTTGTTATTTTAATTAAATGTTACATGATGGAATTAAACAAAATTATTAATTTGTAACTCAAAAATATTAATTATCAATTTTGAGTTTCAAATTGATTACATTGAGAGGAAGTCTCTTTTAACTCGATTATAATTTTTAGAATGCAAAACATCAAAGCTTTGTAGAAAATTCAACGTAATCACCTCGTTATTGGAGAATGTTATATTTAATGCTCACTGCATATTTTGGGGATTGCCGATATTAATAAATTGAGACAAGCTTCAATTTCTTGGGAAAACGTACCAAGTACTTTATTCGGGGCGTGTCTATACTGTTCAGGCAGTTACTATGGTTACTAACCAGCATCACAACGTACCGTAGGCAGCTGTCGTAGACAACCTCTACGTCGTAACTACAAAACCTACGCACAGCTCTGTGCTTCGTAGCGAGCGAGAAAAAAAAGTTTTTCATTTGCATCTTTTCTCTTAAGGGACGGTTAATTCATTATCAGTTTTAAAATTTCCCATTGAAAAAAAAGCACATAATATAACTATTTTAAATTAACGTTTTACTGAAAAAATAGGATTATGATCTTTTCTCTGTAATTTTTTTTTCAACTGAGTTCCTTCCGATTTAATATATTTAAATAAAAATTGGGAAAAAAATAACGAGCCACTTTATATTGTTGACTTATTTTAGATATTCATTAATACCATTACTTCAGCTTGCTAAACAATTTATGGTACTGTCCCAATTTAAGGCGTCAATACTTGACAATTGTACCCATGGTATTAAGAGTTTTACACCAACCTTAGAACTCGATGCCCCATTAAGTGGATTTTTCCAAAAATCTTCAATTAACGTGAGATCATTTGAATATAATATAAGTGTGTTTATTGATTTGAGATTGCTTTTTTTAATATGACTCAAATTTGCTGAAATAATTTCCAAGAAAAATATTCGTCACCCGCCTTATCTCTGTGACGGTTTACGTACCTTTTAAATCTATTTAGCGGTTTCTTTAAGCTTTTTTTTAATAACAGGATATCGAAAAGTCGTCCATTTTTTTACAACAAAAAGTATCAGAAGAAAAAGTAATTTATTAAATAAGCAGATGGTATGGAAATCCTCTTTGTTATCGTGGCCGCAGACTTTTCCATGAGAGAAAGCAATACATCAACATCCATTTGAATTCTTATTAAAGTTTTAACACTGAAATAGTTTTCATTTTATATAACTAGGAGGTCAAAAATAAAGCTTTATTAAAGTAATATGAATATTCTTATTCCAATGACATCAAAATTGGAAACGGTGCGAAAATTGTATTTATAATATTTCAATTTCAGACTGACCTTTTTTAAAATAAGACAAAAAATATTTTTAAATACATATCGAACTGCATATTTATTTTAACACCACGCCTTTGCAAGGAATATGTATATCGTTCCTTACTAAGCAATTTTATAAAACTACGAAATTTTAATTTATTTAAAAAAAATATACTTCCATCGCCAAAATAGTTTTGTCAGATTGACCAGAAACAAGTAACGTAACAAAGGTTTAAAATTTTAATATTTAAATTGAACTTTCACAAAGTTACCGCCGAATCTATCGAAGACATTTTATTTTATTTAGGATAAAGCAAACTGATAAAATCATTATTTTAAACATTATACAATAAGTAAAAAACCAAAAAATTTGTAAAAAATTTCACTTATTTTGGATAGTAGAGTAAGCAGAAAGTAAGTTTTTATTTTAAATTTACGAACAATTCGAATAAGCTTATTTTAAAATTCTTCAAAATGTAGTCCATTTGTCCGAAGGGCTGAAAGAAGAACCCCTTAAACGTCAGAAGGTAGTATTTAACATGACAGGGGGTGGGGGCGAATCTATCCGTCTCGCTCTGCAGTGTCTCGTCGACCGTCGACAGGGAAGCACCTATCCCCGACGCTCTTCGGTGACGTCGCGACGCCGGAGAAAACTTCCGACGCTAATAACGAAATAGCTGAGTGCATCGTTGTCAGTGCTTTTCATAAACCACCCTAAAACAATCGATCAGTAAGATGTTAATCGGAAACTGAATTTTGCAAGGTAATCAAGCAAAATATTAAATTCAAATTATTTTTAATTTACATACAATATGTAAATATCTATACACAATGAACATTCCACTATAATATTTTTTACTATCGATATATAATTTTTGATTTTATCACTTTTAAATCTCTCTGAAAGTTGGAAACGTTGCTAAATATAAATCAAGAAACAAAAATAAAAGAAATATGGTCCATTTTCAGTACATATGCTTAAGGTATGTCTAGCAAAATGAAACTTTATTAAAGGAAGTAGTAGATAAGACAATGTATATTCAGAATAAATTAGGCTTTTTCACCTGCTTACCTTTGCTGTAAATCTAATCAGCGTATTTCTAAGTGACATATTGTGAGCACGTGTGTTTTTTTGGCTGTGTACGTGAGTGTGAACACTGATAAGAAAAATATCTACCATCTGGTATATTGTATTTCAAGCCGACAAAAAATAAACGTAAGTATTACTCACGTAATAACACATTTTGACATAAAAGATATGTTTTTTCAATAAAAATATTCTTTGTAACCGTATCATTTTCAATACACAGAATTCGGTTAAATAATTATGAATAAAATAATTTTATTTGCAAGCCGAAAATTTCTCATTTTTCTTAATTTCTTAATTTTGATTTATATTACATTGTATTTAGTATTTTTAGGCAACGATTATTGTAACTGATTGATCACTACACTTTTTTTGAATAACTTTTAACGTCATTTATAAATTACAGAGAATAACTGTTCGTTGTTTTTAAATAACTAAAAACTCATTAAAACAAACTTTTTATTCTGCAATAAAAAATGCTTTATTAGGATCGTTCGATATTTTTTTTAGGATATTCCATTTTTATTATTTTTTCAGCCTCTGCTGCTTGTGAATTAGAGAATATGATCTCACTTATAAATATTCTATCGATAGATATTTTATTGAGGAGTGATTATTATTTTATAGCTCATGCTCTTTTTGCAGATTGCTTCTTATGAGAAGATACATACGAGAAGACTGATTGTTACAATAATATTACACGGTCTCTCAATAAGATGTGATAAAAACTGATAAACATGATTAGTATTGCTTAATTAATTACAAAATGGTCCGATCCGTGGCACAGTGGTCGACGTCGTAGGCTTCCGTGAAGGATCTCACGCGTTCAAATCCCAATACAAACAGCGTTTTTCAAACGGTTTATCGATTCTTGTTTTAAATGCGTCGGTGTTATTGATTTCTAAAAATTCCTTTTCACCTTTCTAATCCTAAAATAACAGGAAGCAACGAGAGCGATTAATTAACCACGAATCATGTCCTAGCCCATATTTTTATATATTTTTATATCTTTGTTCTCTTCGAAAAAGAAAGATTGAGCAACTGAGTAACAAGCTGTTTTCACAAATAAACTTCCATTGAGATTCTTTTATAATGAGGTCGTATGGTCCATATTGGGATATGATGCGGGTTAAATAAAAAAAATCTCAGAATTCAAGTCTTCAAACTCAACTTTACCGTAAAAAAATAAGTATTAGATCATTTTGGTAAGTATGACCTCTGTGATGATGTCTTATTTATATTGCAATAACATTGATTTTTTTTAATGTTATTTTTTTGAGTTGTCAACACCGTTGAATTCCGACACAGTGCTCACGGATTTCAATATCAGTATGGACAGTTTAATTTTTTAATTAATTATTGAATTTCTGATAAAAATTATGAATATGTGTAATGTTTAAAAGCACCTCCCACACATCTGTTTCAAAATCGTGAAGCAGCGAGAGCGATTAAGCAATTATTAGTTATATCGTAGCTCTATCTTTCTATCAATTTTCTTCTAAAAAGAGAGATTGAGCAATAGTTGCAGAAGAAAAAAATCTTTAAATAAACTCCATTAAGAACCCATATGCTTTTCAATGGGAGCTTACATGGCTTTAAAAGAACATTTATTAAAAAGTAAAGCAAGGCGTGAAAAATATTTTAGTTTAAGATAAGTTAAAAATATGTATGAATGTGATGGAATAATACTCTTTTTTTCGTTTTTTTTTCTCTATCAAACAACAAAATCTCCAGCGCGTAGTAATGAAAATAAAAGACATGTAATGGAAAATCCACCGGTGACTACGTGACTTGTAACACTTCAATACCAAACCGTCTGGGATAAAAACTTTTCAAGAAAGAAAATATCTATTAGTGGAAACGTCAAACTTTGTGATATACTATGAAGGTCAAATAAAACTGTTTAAAGAAAAAAATATATAACTCTATAATTTTCTTATTTTACCGCTTAAGAATTTTGAAAATTTCATGATAATATATCACTATCTTAATACTACAACAAGTATACACGATTTTCAATATTTTTTTCCGACAGCTATTGAATATGATCTTACGTTTCCTTACACACAATTCAATTCAACATTATTTAAGAGTAAAATAATAACGAATGGCGAGCTCGTTTTTTTTGTACTACCGTCTTCGGGGATATGTACGCCGAGGTATCTGAAGCTGTCAACCGTAGGAATGTCAACTGTAAGAATGGCTGGAGCCACATTCAACTCAATGCGGACTGTCTGGGACACACAGCTGTCCTCGATTAAAACCAAATGCCACTTGTTCAACGCTTGCATTCTGCCGGTAATGCTTTACGGTTGCGAATCATGGCACCTGACGAAGACTCAGAAAAACCGTATACTGAGCTTCGAGAACAGATGCTTGCGTTGGATAATGGGGGTGAGGTGGTTTGATTTTGTGAGGAATTCAGAGATAAGGGAGCGTACAAGACAGCGTCTCGTCACGTCAGTGGTTATGGAGAGACGTTGGAACTGGCTTGGTCACGTGCTGCGGATGCCTCCGAAAAGCCTCAATCCTGCCTGCCTCTTCTTTCAACCGGTGGGATTCCGGCGTCCTGGACGTCCGTCGGGTACTATCCATAGGATGTACTCAGCGGAACTGAGGGATGCTGGCATGTCATGGGAGGAAGCAAAGCTATTGGCGGGAGACAGGGAATCATGGAGGTGCCGCGTGGCGGCCATATGCTCCACATAGGGAGCGAACATGGCCAAAGAAGAAGAAGAAAATAATAATCTTGAAAATTGTCGGTTTTAATTATTTATTTGAAGCGACGGAAAACAAGCTCAGATCTGTATTAACCAAATAATTTAATTTTCAGACAAAAATCAATCAGAGTAACTTAGATGTAGTATAAAGGTAGAAATATGTTTTCAAAACGGTTCTAATCCATGTCTTAATCCTGTCTCTCTTTAAAAAAAACAATGAAATTCTTCTCAACTGACAATTTTTAAATACATTGTCGTACAAATTTGGTGACCAATATTAAGTTTCTTCTACTTATTAGTATTATAATATTAGTGTGAGCTGTTATATATACGCGATAAATATCAATTGCTTAAATAAATTTAATAAAAATTAATTGCAACTTATATAACAAGATTATCGAACATGACTTTAAATAAAACGAATATGTAAATGTAAGACTTAAATATATCACACTTAATTATAACAAATTTTCTTACAAACTTCGGTTAAGTGGTAAACGGCGTTTAGTAAAAATTGAACAATCCAAACATTTTTTTATATTCGGACTTACATCTTGTCTTGTCTATTTTTTATTCTTTCTCCAACTGAAATAATTTCATTTGTGGGTCCGATTGGATAAAAAAATCTTACCGATGTGCTTGAGTGAGCTATAAAAATGTACTACATTATATTTAATTATAAAATCATATTTATTTTTTTGTTGAACGAAGAAATTTATCACAAAGCACTGGAAAAGAAATCGATAATTTTAAATGCTTCTCCAGATATCCAATCACTTTCAAGTTGCTCGTCGGTATTTTCAAATATTTATTTTCCGGCGACGGAGTACTTTGGTGAATTATTTTATACATCACTGCACAGAGAAAAGTCAATTCCATCCATCATATTTGACAATGGTACACAAAAGCAATCGCGCTGGAGTTTATAAGGTCCTGGCTTCAAGTATGTTTAACTTTATAAAAAAAGCATTATTTTAGATTACTTGGTGTAAGTAGTCAATTTTTGGGCATGATTATCAGCAGATTTGATTTACATGCTGATCATATTCATAAAAAATACTCGTTTAAAGCTATTTTTTAATTGATCAACCATCAGAATCATTTAAATATTTTATATTTATAATAGGAATATTTAATCGTAACATTATTATCAAGTGTAATTTTTCGAAAAGTTTTTTTGACGTTTAAGCTCATTTTCATTAAAAAAATAAAATTGATTACTTTATTACTCCACTTGTTGTGTTACAAACTGTGAAAAGCGTTTCGCCTCTTAAAGAAGCATCGTCAGATGAGTTACCTAGAGAAAACCCACTTTTTTTTCTATAAAAAACATATATTTTAAGAAATTAACAACTGAATTACGAAACGCTGTATATTAAATATAAAATCTAAGACGAAATAAAACATTTTTATTCAATATTTCATCATCTTTTTGTTATAAAACTTCAAAATCTAGCAATACCTTATATTATAACATACAAATTTATTCAAATAAAAAAACTTTTAGCCTTCATCGTGCAGAAACAAAAATAATAAACCTACTTTAATTTCATTTTGCATTAATATTTTATCCGACAGGGTTATTTTAGGGCAACTTACTAAAATTTATTAAGTTGCTCTAAAATATTTTTAGTAGAGTTTTTTCACACAAATCTTCATAATTAAAACGCAACGTCAGAAAAATGTATTGATTGCGTCAAAAGCACAAGCATACTTGTTAATTATGTTTCAGAATAAAATTAACAATCACACAATCCATCACTCCCCTAATCAGGATTTGAATCAGTTTCTTTTCAAAGGACAAAAGATTTTCCTAGCACAGAGAATATGACTCCATAAATATCCTCACGTACATCATCGGTAGATAAGCAGAATAAAATGAAACGATACGCCTTAGGCTTTTTTTTTTTTGTTACGCGTGACCTTCTGCCAGAATTACTGTTACTTTATCTTTTATTACGACATTTACTTTTTTCTGTGTAGAAACGTGGCGGATATTTTCAGAAATCGATTATTATCAAAGTATTTTGAAAACAACGCACTCACTTTAAACATAAGAGAAAAGTTTTTTTGGATATCTTTTAGTCATTTGTTGGTTAGTAATAAATATTACATTAGTAAAATATACAAAAAACAACATTAAATAATCTCCATGATTAATGAATACTTCGTGCTTTTTCGTTAAAAATTGACCACTCAGCTGGCAGGTGACCTACTCGGTTTCATGAGCAAGGACTTGATACCATGAAGTAACACTGCCGGATGAATTCTGAAAAAAACAGAACTCTTTGCTACGGGCCGTCCTCACACGGGTACAATAGACCACGATGACTTGATGGCAAAAAGACTAACTACGCTTCCACTTGTTTTTTTAATATAATTATTTATATTTGAGTTTATAGATAATCTCGATTTCTTACTTGAGTCAATAAACTCGTCAAAAGCGATTGGCTTTCAGTATTCAGATTATACACAGAATCCTTAATATTTAAATGATTAAAGTGGCTGAGCTAATCATACATTTTTTTAAATTTTGTGATTTCAATATTTCGAAGCACCTTTTAGTGCAGAAGTCTTCAACATTTTCGCACATAACGCCCAAATTTTTATATTTTTAAAGTAAAATTTCCTTACGCTTTCTAAAATTACAGTAATTCGATTGCATGTAAGAGTGGCCTACTTTTTTAAATAAATTACAAAATCTTTGTCGGGAATTTTTCAGGAAAATTACCAATCCATACCTCAATTAAAAAACATGGGTAGAAATTTCGTCTGCTCGATCATAATAAACAAATAGTTTAAAGAGAAACATATTTAAAAAAAAAAAACTTAAGATAGTGGGTGACCTACTACGTCAACCTCAATCTCCTACTAGTATGCAGTATGGACCAGGTTGATATCTCTTGTTCTAGTGCAGGAATGGTGAACTTTTTTTGCAAGTGTGTCAAATTTGATTTAAAAAATAAAAATAAAATCATATCGTGGGTCACATAGATTGAATAATTAAGGCTTTAAATAAAAGCAATCATTTTTAAAAGTTCAAGCGGGTTAGATAATTTCTCACGCGGGTCACTGCGTGACCCACGGGTTCCTTGTTCGCCATCCCTGTTCTAGTGCATGATTCACAATCAGTCTCATGCAGTTTATCTCTGCCTATGCTTGCAAGGTGAAGACTTTTTTCTGACGATAGAATTGTGGAAGGCGGCCATAAATCGTTAGCTGCATATTATACACAAATTGTTAATTGATTTATAGAATTGTTAGAATTTTCTCCCAAGCAATGAGTTAATTATAGTCGTTTCCTAACTTCAACCTTATTACCTCTTCCTCTGAAGATGGAAATTTGACATCTAAATTAAAAGCAATTTACGTAAGTACAAGTTTTTTAAAGATTTTAAGCACTCCGTGTGGGAGCCAAGGTGGCGTAAAATTAGTATTTAAATTATTTTTAATAATTCTGTTTATCATCCAAAAAATATTTAAAAAAAAACAACAACAAAATTCTTAATTCAATTGTTTTTTTTTGTAATAAACTTATCATTTTGAATGTGATAAGTTCAAGTCTAGTATATATATGTAAGTATGAGTAATGAAAGTACAGATATCTATTTTCAATACTGTTAACCATTCATCTACCTGGATAATGAAATAAGTTTTAATAATAAAGGTCAGATCAATGATTTGCGGCTAAAACTTTTTTCTTATTCGTTTAATTATTGTCATTTTTAGTAAGTCTTAAATAATTAAAATCAGAACTTTGTACTCTTTATATATGCTTATTATTATTTTTTTTATATTAAATGATTATGATTACAGCGAAAGTTTAGATAAATTAAAGTGTTTCTTTTGATGTAGATTTTTTAAGATTATGTCGTGCTAGTAAAGTAACTAAATCTGTACATCCTTATTAATAAATAAAACGAACCTTTAGATCCTTGGCTAACAAGCTTCATAGCTTGAGACATAAAACGTAAGATATCCGAGGCTTTAAAAGGGTTATAACCCACATGATGAAGCGTTTCCTTCCTGGCCTGTGAAAGTAGACCCCCTTTCCCTCTTTCAATTAACATTCTCGAGTCGCCTACAAGAAAAGTGGGTTCATTGTTTTTCACTAAAGGGACCAAAGCGTGCCAAAAACAAGCGAAAGTCGAATTAATTGCTTTTTATCCGTTTTAGACATTCAGCGCAGCTTTTGTGAATTTTTGAAAACTTCTTAAGTATCTGGAAATATCAAAAGTTTCCATTGTGACGTTTCATTGTGTTTTTAATCCTTCTTAACGAGATATTATTCTTATCATAGAATGACCAATTAGTTTAAGAATAATAGTATTTACTTGTAGGGTCTTCACTGTCAATACAATAGCATTATCAACTGATAAGAAATACAATTTAACAAAGTTATTTACACAAAAAAAAAATGAAATAGAAAGGTGTAATGAACGCGTCGTGAGCTAAGCCGGTCCTGATCTTGCTAAATAAAAGTGGAAATAAGTACAAAGGAATATTGGGCTTTTTTTAAAAAAATAACAATATCAATGAAAAAGTTTTTTATTATTTTTAAGCAAGAAATATTTTTTTTATTAATTATTTGTTGAATAACAACTTTATATTGATTATAAGCATACATTTTTTCATCACTTATATTTTTAATATACGGTTTTTTGTGTATTTTTTATTGTTTCAGAAGTTCCACCATTGATGATAACCTTTTTTTCATAATAAAATAGTGAGCAGTCAATCTTGAAATTTGAATTCTATATAATTTTAAAGAGTATATATGTATTATTTATAGTGTCTTATATATTGTAACAAATTAAATATGTAAGAAAATAAATTAAATATCTGTATTTTGTATCAAGGATCTAATTTTATTTCTTTTAATACTTCCAAAACTAGGTTCTTAAGTTACTCGGTCATATTATTGGAGAAATACATTTTTAATATCACCGAAAGCATACAGAAACTTTGAATGATGCATCAACCCTTAAAAACTTTAACTAACCAATCTTATTAATAATACTTACCCTTAAGTCATGAATATTTTTTTTTACCTTGGATAGATTTTTTTCATTTAAAAAATAAATAACTTTACTGTAGATAGTCTGACGATGCTTCTCAAAGAAACAAAACATTTGTCACAATTTGTAACACAATAGTGGAATAACAATGTTCTTAAATTTAATTTTTAATAATGGATAAATTTATTTTTATAGTGCTCGTGAAGAGTAACACTGGTCTTTTTATGATAACAGGGATATTATAATTTTATTTTTTACCCGGAACAGTCTTGCTTATGACGAGCATTTCCAATTGATTTCATTTAAAAATGATTATTTTCAATTCGTAAATGTGGGATTTGTTTATTTTTTTAATTAAATGATAACTCAATAAATCATTAAATATTCATTCAAAACCACTGTCAAAAATTTTGTAAAAGTTATTCATTAAAAAAATGCCCATCGTTGTTTATTTTTATTTTACGAGCACTTATTTTTATATCCTTAAAATACAAACGATTTTCTGATTGTTTTATTTGCTTTAAATTTTACATGGCCAAATTTCATACATGATAAATTCAGTACATTGTTTGGATGCAACGTGGTGCCACTGTTTTTTTTATAAATGACACAATAAAGTCCAATTAGTTTAATGTATTCGTGGATTTCCGTGAAAGCAGTATCAACACATAACAGCGTGAATAAAATATAAAATTGATGACGTCATAATAAAAAATCATCTTTGTGATTCGAATCAATTATTTCATATCATAATAAATACAAACAGATTCGTTGAATGACAAATAGATTATTGAATGTTTTGAATGCTATTTACCGTCTGAAACTTTGCAAAGTATATAATTGATGTCACTTTAACAACGCAAACAAAACGTTTGATTCGTTTTATTACTTGTCACAGAAAAATAGATAATTGAATATATAAAATTGATATAGAAAAATAGTCTATTGTTATTTAACACTAAAAAGCTGCGTTAAAATCTTTTTCAATATGACATATGACATAACACTCTTTGTAAGTAACACATACAATATTTTCTCTATAACTGTAATCAACATTATAATGTTATAATAAACCAATTTTTTTCGCACTATGGCAATCGGAAATGGTTTTAGCTTTTTGTGTCAAGAGTAAATTTCTTAATTACATTGAATCTTTTGTGCTGTCAAAAGTTCCATATAAACATGTTTCATTGAATAAAGCCAAGCATTTTCTATATACTTCTTTGATTGTTTGATATTTCTTGGGAAAATGATTTTCCTTAGTTACTTCACTGAGACAAATGAAATTCATAGGGGGCAAAGATATCTGGTTTAGTTAACTCCAGAAATAAAATTGAATACTCGGTGTTATTACTTCAGTAAGTTTTTTAGCAAGTGCAATAGTAAATTAGAATTATTTTAATATTACCATAATCCTTATTAACATAGCAACAAAAATCACAGGCTATCCGCTATAAAATCACGATTATTTTACGAAAAATACAATAAAAAAATACACAGTTTAATTTGACTGTAGAAAAGCAGGTGGATGTAACTCTCAGCTTTTTCCGGTTGTCAAAATGTATATATTATATACATCATACAAATTATATAAAAATAATGTAAGCAGCAAATACCAAATTAGTATCTAAATTTAGCTTTTACGTTTGAAAATAGAAGGAAATGTGAAAATTGTGACCAGAAAATAGAACTGACACATAAGTCTTAAAAAAAGATATGTTAAGAATGGATTAAGTTAATATAATAAACACTACTTCATTAGTATTCATGCACTTCAAAATTGTGTATATTTAATATTTTGACTTTGGTCCAAAATCGCCAAAAAACTTTTTTGTACCACATGTAAAATTTGTTCTATATGGGTTACGTATTTTTTCCTTTTCACAGTCAATATGTACAAAATAAAGAGGTTCATAGCTTCCATTACATTCTAGAATACACGCCCTAACATTAAGGGCTGAAAACCATGAACCGACTTAACATCGTAAAAATCTTAAATCTTTTTTTCCAAATCAATGTTTAGATGCTCGTTAAATACTTAATTGGGTACATTTCTATGATTAATATTATAAATAACATTAAAATGGAAGTAGTTTTTAAATGAGTAACAAATCATTATGGTGTGAATATATTTTTTTCATATCTGCTCCCTAGTCGGAACATATGCCCACCACAAGATTCTTCCAAGATTCTCTGTCCCCCACCAGTCTTTTTGCTTCCTCCCATGTCATTCCAGCGTCCCGTAATTCCTCCGAAAACATCCTATAGATGGCCATCAGTGGCCTTCTACGACGGTGGAATCCATCAGGCTGGTAAAAGAGACAAGCAGAATTCAGGTTTTCTTGATTGTAAATATTAATTATACAATATTTCTCCTGTTTTTTGCAATATAATCGGAAACCATTCTTGACAAAAATTACAATAGTTGATTTTTTTAAAAATGTTTACCATGTCTACAATATTTTACTTTAATTAAATATTCTTGTGTCATATTATTTATATAATCCTAATATTACCATTTCAAAAATGAATATGTTTTAATACTCTTTCCCTTGCAACATGTGCTCCCTGTTATAAATTAAACCGTCAATTTTCGTTGACCTTTATAAGCTTCTTTTCTTTGTTGTTTTGATTTGTAACTTCTGCAGATTTTTTAATAATCCCTTGGAGAATTAACTTTTCTAAGCTTTGATCTTTCTTAAAGAACTCAATGTTAATCTCAAATCTTGCTATGTTGAAAAATTGAATCTCACATTAAATCAATATCGACAGTGGAAAGGAAAAAGGACGTAACCCATACCTATCAAATTTTACAGGCGGCGCTAAAAACGTGTTTTGATGATTTTGTGACATATTATGAATTATACACAACTTTGAAGTGCACTGAGACTGGTGCTGGTGTTTAATTGACATAATCTAATATTAATTCAAGATGTTGTCTAGCAAAAACTTTTATATCAGTCTTTTTTCTTTGTTTAAATTTTTTACGAGATCATCTTTTTCAATATTAAAAGCTAAATTTAGACACTAATTCGGCATTTGCAGGTTGCATCCTTTTGATAGAACGTGCATCATGTTGGAAACATTGTGATTATCGAAAAAATCTGTTCTGAAAAAACTGTGGGTTACATTCTTTTTCCTTTCCAAAGTCGATATGAAACATTAAACCCTGATTACATTTATATATTTTTATTTTGATGAATTATTATGTTTTCTTGTCACTTTGATTATTTGAGCAATTATTGTAAGCCATATAGTAAAAAGTGTTGTTGCTTTCAATACATTTTATAAAGGTTATCGTTCAAGAAATTAGATTTTATTATTAACAATAGTACTATATTGTAAATAGTTATGCACAGATAATCAAACATTTAACAAAGATGAGCTGCATTTTAAGTAAGTTTTCTTCTCATTGAAAAGGAGCATGATGAAAAAATATCCTAGTTATTGGCCGGATTTTTTTTTTCTTTTGCGATTATGTAAGCTTTTTTACAAGTTGAATAAATAAACATGTCTTTAATATTTGTCTTTTATTTTCGTTAAAAATTTAGTTATAAATTTATTGTTTCTATCACAATGGAGAAAAAGAAGTTGAATACAGTTGATAAAATAAGTAATTAGATCTATTGACTCACTCATGTAAGAAAGTATGTAATATCAAATGGAACTTAAAATTTAGTCGATGACGTGTGAACGAAAACGTTATACCCAATAATTACTTATCTTTCCCAAATTTAGGCATTTTAATCATCATTCTATTCCGTATATAATACAACTAGATAAATAAAATGTCACATAAAAAGTTTTCATATAAAGAAACGACCCGTTTTTTTTTGCCAGGGACTGGACAGCAAAATGTTTTTTTAAATCCGTCACCATATTGGAAAAAATGTGTACGACAAAATGGTTTTGTATTATAAAGGTTGCTTTTCCCGAAAATAGATAAGCCAAAAATGCACCAGTTATATCTAGGCTAAAAGGGATGAGCAGATACAAAAAAAATCTGTTATGTAGTAAACTCTTGTAGTTAACTTTATATGTAATATTTATCATTTGAGAGGAAAGTATTTAGATTTATTTATTTTCTAAAATTAAAAAATTGTCATTTATTTGTAAACTGAAATAGTAATTTAATCATTTTTGTACAGCAATAGGCTAGCAAAAATATAAATTTAAAACATTTGAATAAGCAATAGGAATCTTTTTATGGGTAAAATTGAGGAAAGGTTTTTCTTTACTATTAGTAATTAGGCCTTATTGACGGTCTACAAACCGATGAACTTTTGTGTATTGAAAGTTTGTCAAAAGAGAATATTTATGTCACAAATAAATACGTTTACCTTATTGGCTTAATATTTTTTGAATTTTCTTGAATAAGACATTATTTTTCCACATTATCCAGTAAGTTTTTTTCTACTTTATTTAAATCAATACAAATAAAGCTTTTTATATGTCGTTATATAAATATGTCAAATTTATGCTTACAAGCTTCACAGTTGACTTTAACTTTTTCAATATTAAAAAATGGATGTTTTCAAATTAGTCATGACCCGAAGAAATGATACATAAAATATAACACTTAAATTTTTCGAAATAAATAATTAGTTTATCTGATAAAATAACTTAAATAAACGATTTAATTATTTTGGCGTGTTATATTTCAAAATAACTTCGTTGGGCAACATCATAAAGTCGAAAACGGATTGGTGAATACAACGTCTAAGTTACAATCTCTTGTTTACATACCGCATTTCGAAGCTCCGAGCTTCGAATAAATATGTCTGGCCGTTAATGAAGAGCTTTACCTGTATTTTACCCTTTGTATGAAGGTCCGAGAAAACTTTTTAATTAAATTTTACCGATATGCATTCCATAATGAAAAGTTTCTTTGTTAATGTAGAAAAGTTTCGTGAAAATATAAACTTTGGATGATGATGGTAAAGTACGTTAGATACAAAATATTAAAAATTACAATTTGGTAGGATACTAATTAGTTTGTAATGTTATTGTAAAATGCAGACTCATTTATGCGAGTTCATTAGTGACAAAGTAAACTCCACTTAAGTAGGCATCTTGACAATTTTCCTAAAATGTATTATGGTATTTAATGATTTTACGAAGCTGTTGTAAAATAAAGAATGAAATAAAACACATCGTCGGTTTACTCCGAAAAGTCATTTATTGAAAATTTGGTCAAAACTGAGTGACATTAACAAAACTGCTTATTTTTCAAGTCACAAAAGTCACTAAATGTCTTAAAATACACTTATATTGTCCAATATCATACGTTTAAAATTATTATGTTGTATTTCATACACATAAAACGAAATGAAAGATGTCATTAACAAGTTTATATCTGTCTTACGAAATAAATTTTGTTGACCTCTTGCATCAAGCCGACGACATATTTTATTTTAACTATTCTTTTATTTCTTATACTGACTTAAAATTATTTGAGATTAGCTAACCTGGTGTTGATCATTTCATAAAATTGAAAATTAATTGTACGAAAAAAAATATGTGTAAAAAAATATAATGCACTATGATCAATAATTAACAGTTTATATCTTTAAATGTACTATTATTTATCTATAAAACACAATTTATTTAAAATAAAAACAACACAATAAAAACTCTACTTATATGACAAAAAAATAGAAATATTCAATAATTTTATAGATCTACTTGATTGACATAAATATATAACTCTTGTAGGTATAGTTTCTTTAAATTATATTCTGTTTTTTTTTATATAAAAATCTTTTCTTCGACTCGGAGTTAATTTACACTGGTTATCGATTCATTGCAGACTACTTTTTGCCAAATTGTATTCATTTTCATTTTTACATTTAAAATACAATTCAATTGATTACTACAACTTACAAGTATTATTAAAATTATTGATAAAAGAGATTTTGGTATTTTAAAAGGTATTTTATAAACCTAATAAAAATAAAATGTTCAACTCAGTAAACATGGCTGTATCTTGTTTTTAGCGTTACTTTTAACAAATTAAATATGGTATCGTATTTTTAAAATACAACAGTAGATACAGAAAAAGCATAATTTCCCATTTTGTAAAATCAATGTTCATACATTATTAGCCATAAATCTTTACCGAACAAAATGTCACAACCACTGAAATCAGTGACACATAACAATAAAGGATTTTATCATCGACTACAAAACAAGAAAATAGTTTTATTCAAAATGGACAACGGTTATTAGTAGACTATAATATATTGCTTTAAATTAATTCAAGCCACAAAAACAAGCAGAGTCGGCGATTTTCAATTCGATCAAATTTTATCCATCGAGAGAAAAATGACGATTGGATTTAAATCTTATTGCATTGGCGCAGATAATCCGATTATTTTGCAAACCTTTTTGATTTCTGAAAAATCCAATTTGCAATAAAATTCGAATAGCCAGTATTAACTTATAGCGTTGGTTATACTATTTGAAGTATTGGATTGATAATGAATGCAATATTTTTTTAATTAAAAAAAGTATTTCATCCTAGATTGACGAGGAAATAAATGTCAGTTAAGAAACAATACTTTCCCAGGATTATATAATTATAATTCCAGGTTCAAGAATATAACACATCAATGCCTAATACATTATTTGGAAAAATTTTATATAAAAAATATTATATGCAAATTTTACCAAGAGTAATTTTATAAAAAAAAAATACTAAAATCATTATATTAAAATAAACATTTTATCACAAAGAAAGGCGTTTTTGATTAACTAGGATTATTTTTTTAATAAAATGGCTAAAATTTCATTAAATACATTTTTATTAAAAAAATACTTTTTTATTATTCTTATAAAGTTAATTAGTATTCAAAATATGTATTAGCTTAAGCAAGACGTATAACGAAATGTTAACGCTTTCAAGATATTTACAATTATTCCTTCATCAAAAAAATACGTTTGTCAGATTTAAATATAAAGGAAAAACGATAAAACTGCAGCCATTTTCTTGAAATATATTTCGCAATTTATGTTAATGCTGATCCAGCCAGTTTCCATTTATTCTCTTTTACATCCAAACCACTTAAGCTTCCCTTCGTGTATAAAGCAAAACCTCTTAAAAAACCCTAAATATCCATAATGGCTTCATAAATTTTCAACATGCACCACAGAATATTTTATTGGCCTGCAACATAATAAATGTTTTGTGTAAACACAATGCCTATTTGTAAAGCAAATGAGAAATAGAATCATTCTGATAGATAGATAACATGAATTCAATAAAATAGACATTCAATTATTAATGAAACATTACCTTTGATTTCACCAGTTAACGAAGTCAGTGCAAATCATTCATACTATTTACATTAATCAATACATCATTATTAACAAATTAAAATTGACACTGGATTTTTAAAATTCATTGTTGATTTATTCATCAATATAACATGTTTTAAGCAATTTGACATTCAGAACATGTTTATAATAATAACTATTTGCCTATCAATAATATACACTATTTTTACTATATATACGTTTGCAGGAATTATTTAAAAAAAAAAATCTGTATCCCGTTCAATGTCACTCGGCAAAGTTGCATTCAATAACCATAGATTACCTTTTTATACTTTTCCAATAAAGAGTAACAGATAATACCATTAAAAAAAGATCGTGGTCATAACATGTTCTTAAACTATTAAATAATTTTTCAGCACATTATATTATAGTTTAAGCAAATCAGTCTAGGAGAATAACTGCTTATATTATCATAGAACTAATAAAAATGATTTATGTATTGCGATGCCTTGATCTAGGTTTGTATTAGTAATCAACGACAAACAAAAACAAAACATCGCAAAAAAAATTGACTACGTCATCACGTCTGAAGGATTTTATTTCCGATTTCTAAATCAGACGCGAGTCAATGCTGGATTGGGGTCAATCTATATAAGGCGGTCGAGTTGAGAGTTATGTTAGAGATGTTTTCGTTTATATTGTATTGTTTCAGCTATAGACTTCAGTTGACGCGAGTCATATCTTAAATCACTATGTTAGTTAACAGTTCTATCTTTTATAATGAAAAAATTCTCATCTTACAAAGTATATCATTGTATTAAATATATGATTGTTCAATCAAAGGTAATAAGAGCTATAAGATCTATTTAAGTAAGGCTGTAGAGGATATAAATTTTTGAGTAAATGAGTTGATATAATAAATTTCATAGTCGACATTAAGGTATCCAATCCCGGGATCCCGGGATTGAGATTTTCTCACCGAGGAATTTGAAATCCTCAATTCGCTATTCTTTTTCCCCGATTGTCACAGAACCTCGTTTTTTTTTAGCTCACCGAGGAATATTAAATTCTCGATTTGTCAATTTCATGTCAATTTTCGGGATTTGGTCAAAATTTCTCAATCCCGAAATCCCGGGATCGCAGCCATATCAATCCCGGAATTGATCAGAAAATTAAACGGGATCCCGAATCCCGGGATTGGATGCCCTAGTCGACAATTCGGTCGCTTTTCAATGGTACGGATCTCAGAACAGGTAACTTTCATATATTTTTGATTTGTAACCAAAGACATTGATATTTATATTTTTTACATTACTTCTCAGCTTTCACCCACCTCTTATTGAAACCATTTTACGGGGAGTATAAAAAGCGATAATCTTACTTTACTAGAAATATTTCTCCACTGTTCTTCTTCTTAGAAAAAGACTGTACATGTTGACTGTTTTTTTGTTAAAACAATTATATATTGAAACACTCGTTTCGGTTTTTATATATTTTACGTTTGGAGTGGAAATAATTAAAAAAAAAACCTTGAAATTAAAAACCGGATATTTAGTTAAAAATCAAGTACTAATTTATTGTTTTTGATATTTTAAGTGATATATATAATATATGAAAACTTTTCGCCTACTGCGGCCCACTTCGTTAGAGCTTGCTCTACCGATCACGCAGGTTTGGGTTCGATTCCCGGTCAGATCACAGTGAATTTAAGTATTATTCAATTCAAAGGTGTGTCCGATTCCATGCAGTGTTAAAGTCTTTAATTGATGCTTCATTAAAAATGATATATAATTTTTTCACTAATCAACGAGTTACGGTGATATCGTAATAAAATCCCATAAAACATTTCATACATTGTGAAGAATTGCCGGTCTCATAAAATTATTTCATTCATCAGTCAAGTGTCCATTGGAAAACGAAGCGACCCGTATTAACTGTGCCGTGATGGATTTATTTTGGGTTGCTTGCCTAAATTGATAATTTATTTGCCAAGTTTTGATCGAATATAAAAAAAAACTTCTTTTTGACTTTATGTATTTTTTCAATATAATATTCATCATTCGCTTTAGACAGTAGGTAAATTAAGCATTTTTCGTGAAATTCTTTTTCAAAAATTGTAAAATTTTTTTTTTTTTCTAATTAAAGTCGTGATCCAAATGAAATTATTGAAGGATTCAAAATATGCATTTAATTACGATAATCTATACCTTAAAACCCTTAATAACAAAAGATGACGCTTCAACTGTTCAAATTTTTTCAAATTTTTTTTGGTGATGGTATTTGTGAACTGTTTGATAAATTTTTCTTTTGTATTTCTTGATTTTTTATGTTGAATTTGATGTACTGTGTATTTTTATTTTACATTTTGTCTTATTACATTTTTCAAGTGCATGGCGAATTGGCGTCAGCTGTTATGTCATGTACTGTAATTTTGATTTTTGATTTTTAACAATAAATAAAACAGCTGCAGGGAAGCCTATATCACTTGAAGCAATAATTACTAACAAAGGAAGCCTCTCCTACAAATTATTAGGCTAACCGTTTATCAAAACCATACTACTGGCTTTTGATGTGGTCTCTTTGACCAATTTAACACTGCAAAGTTGTTTGTACACTTATAAATGAGAAGTACAAATTTATGAATGAACGAACTTATAATTTTACATCATGAACAAAAACTGTTTTTTTACCTACTTATATTTATGCGTCTTATTATATCGATAAATTTGCAAGCAAATATTGGCTAATGATAATTTCAATTTATTCATTGAATCCTCAGCAAAAATTTAGTCTGACATTCCGTAAAATAAAGATATAATAATTATTTTTAAAATAAGTGTAGTTTTGATACAGTCATATTTATTTTTAATAATTACTTTTTCACTTTTTGTGGAAAAATTAAAAACTTACGGTAAAGATATTATTTTTATACAAAATAAAAATCATATTCTATTTATAATTTTAACAAATTAATAGTCAAAACTTTTAAAAATCACTATGACATAAATTGTTATCCTCATGTAAATATGTATAAAAACAAATAAAAATCACTTTGCGAAATTTATTTGACGAGATAGACTTTTCGTATGAATATAGATTAATTGAAAATTTAATTTCTGTTCATAGATTGCATACAAAATCATTTTAATTTTGCGAACATATTATAAACGTGGTAATTAGTATTGTACTTATCAACGACTGACTCTATGGCGCTTAAATAAATAAGAAAATACGGTTTTTAAATGCTTATATTCAAAATATATTTTTACTTCACAAAAAAATAGACATAACGAAGTTTTGTGTCAAATTCTTCATTGAACTGAAATTGAACACAGCGCAAAAAAATTGCTTACTTATATGATCAACTTAAACAGACTTTTATATTAATGATTTATATGAACAGAATGAGATTTTATGATATTTAGTGAAACCAAAGAGCAGTGGCTGAAAAAACAAGCTTTAAAAAAAATGTATCGGTTGTCATGCTCTACGGTTTTTAGAAAAAAAGTAGGTAGCTTCATTTCGATCCCTTCTCGATTTGCGACTGTAGGTCTGAATCTGTACGCTGAAATCCATTATTCAGAATTTTACGGTGCTACACAATGACACTGCTCAAAAAGCATAAATTTTCAATTAGTCTAATTGATTTTTCAGAGAATTTATGGTCTACCGTAGAAGCGTAGAGCCGCAATCATATTTGCGAACGGAGAGTGTGGATGTGTAGCTATTACGCAGTACAGTGAAGCAGTATTGGCGTTGCAAATAAGTTTATTTAATCAGAATAATGGTTCTTTTGAAACCTTGTACGCAGGTGACTTTTCAACGAAATATTTTGATTACTTAGCCTAAATTCTATCGCTAATATTTCAAACCGTTGTAAAAAATAGATGACGTGAATAATTGCACAATAAAAGTATGTAGCTACACAATGTTAATATGTTTATACAATATATATTGTTTGTTGCTTTTATAAAAGTCAAACTATTGAATATATTATAATGAACATTATATGAACGGGTGAAGCTTTACGTTAATATAATATATGTACAATGATTGATAATTGTTATTTATTTACTCGACAACGATACCCACATGTATTAACTATATGTTTATATTATTTCATCCATATTTATGAAAAATTACTTACACTCAAATATTACAAAACTACCAAAAATATTTTACGTAAAAATTAAAAAAATCATATAAAATATTATACACATCTGTATACTATTGCCACAGGTAAAATAAGATTTATTTATGATAAAATTTCATGGATTCAATAAAAAACATATAAAGCAAACTCACTATAAATATAGTCTTGTTAAAAAAACCATTTTGTTGACGCTGTTTATGAATACATAATAATTTTTGATCATCAAATTAAAATTAAAAAACCTTACACTAATAAACGATGCAGTACAAAAATGAGTTTATTTATTACATGACTGCATATATTATACAAAAACAGTAAAGCAATGATAATTTTACTTTAGTTTCATATTCACAAAGTATGAATCTCTACTGTGCATTTACCGTGTATATTTTTTATTGCGAAGCCTATTTACATTTAAAAGGGTATTCTTAAAGGCATAATGGCGTACAACGAGCATGTTTTGAGAAAATTAGATCTCAAGAGGCTGCACCATTGCAGAACTAGCTTATATTTTCCGTTAAAACAGAATCCTACAGTTAACTACAATGATAATGCAAGTTCCTTAGTATTGTTTGCTTCTATCTCTGTTAAAACGTAATATAATAAATTAATTTAATAATAAATTTTCATTTACAAATATAACAAATTAAGGTGTTCTTTAAAATCTCAATTTTAGATACATATCACCACTTTTGTGAATATTATTTTATGCGTAACATAAACTTGACCTAAAGAGACACTACCATTTAAAATACCGTAATTTAAAAAAAATGTGAACAGATGGAAAATTATTGAAAATTATGGAAAATGTATATGTTTTTTATTTATCTTTTTAAAGCTGCGCGAAATATACACAAATACTTATGAGTCGCCATGATGTATATTAATTGGCATTTTTATTTTACATATAAAATGACATCTTTGCTATTTTTCTCACCAAATAATTCATTTTATCATGCGCAAGGTCACCACCATACATTTTTTTGGCTAAAAATAAAAAGAGCAAAGATAATACAATGTTCAAATTTGTTTCTATCTTCTAACGGTGTATATAATAAGATTAGTAACGACGAACCGACTGACGGCAAGAATGACGACTTCCGGCGACAAATGATGGACACACTCTTTCGCATGTCGTCACATCCGGTTATCAGACATTTTTCGTGACAGGGTCAACATATTTTTGTAATGCGTAAAAAAACACAAAAAGTAAACTAAAGGCAGCTGACAGGTTGACAGGTTTAGATTAAAAGCTTTGTTCATTATTCATATGGCAACGTATCAAACAATTCCCCATAAATTTCAATTAGGCAAAGCTGTACAGATTTTAATACAAATTAACAATTTTACAAAAATATATAGTTTGTTTAAATGGGAGTTAAAAAATAAACATACAAAAACATGCCTAACTTATGAAAGTTTTTGGTGGGATTATCACTTTTGAGATAATTATGCTATTTTTTCTCCAGTCTTTATTTATTGTTAAAAATCAAAATTACAGTACATGACATAACAGCTGACGCCAATTCGCCATGCACTTGAAAAATATAATAAGACAAAACATAAAATAAAAATACACAGTACATCAAATTCAACATAAAAAATCAAGAAATACAAAAGAAAAATTTATCAAACAGTTCACAAATACCATCACCAAAAATGTCCACTTCTCTAGGCAATGCGTTGATTAGTCGAACGGCCCTTGGAACTGGTGACTCATACCTCCTAAGCGAGGTATAAGTTTTTAGAAATAAAAGTTTTTGCTCATTGTTTCGCCCACGTAAGAATAAATTGGGAGCATGTAAATTAATAGTCATGAGAATTTCAGGATTATTAACTCGGCCCCGAAGAAGAAGAGAAAAATGCTTTAAGCTTGAAAACGATCTTCGAGCTTCAAGTGAGTGAAATGATAACATTCCTTAAAGAAATTTGGTGGGGTAGTATTCCTTTAAGGAATTATCAAAGGGGAAGAATTTAAATTTTTTGAAATAATAATATCTTAGAAATTTCTTATCTCTCTATTCTATTTTTTCTATCTATTATTATTATCTATTATTTTATTTATATCTCTTTCCAGCCAAGCTAAGTATTGTTTAAATACTATGTCACCCAGAATCTAAAAAACTCAAAGGGAAAACACTAAAGAAAAATCATAATATAAAAATATCAGCGTTATTTTATACAAGAGTGATACGGTTGTCTATGAGGAATAAATTTGTTTTTTTCTTGATTGTAGTTGATTCTATTTTTAAAGAAAAAAAATATACTTTTTTTTATACTGCCGTCATAATATTTGTACCCATATTATATTATATTTACAATTATTTATAGTGGTAGGCATTAAAGATTTTTTTTTGAATTTTGAATTACAAACTTTAAATATTATATTTATTAATGAAGTTTAAATATTGTAAAAGAGTTTAGCTTCTTTTCTTCGGGTGACATTTAAATTTGTGATTAAAACGACTCTATCTGGTCGAATTTTTACCACATCGCAAACAGCGATCGGGCCTGGTTTGACCAGCGGGCCGCAGTTTGCCGACCCATGGACTAGACAACTTACATGTACAATATAAAAACAATACCTAAGACGACGAGAAAGAATGTTAACTTATTTGCACGCACCCCATTATTATTGAATTTTAAAAATATGTAATAAGCAATGATTGAAATAATTTAAAATTCTTTTTTATTTTTAATTTTGTTTTTGTTAATTTTTTATCTAACCTAACGGTTGTTTATTGTTTTCAATTACATTTTACTTTTCTATTCGTTCTTACTCATTTATCTTCATTAATTATTAAAAAATAAATTACGCTGGACTTTCATTTCATCTCAACTATCATCCTCACTAATGTCTATAATATCCTGTTTAGCATAGAAGACTAAAATAATTAAGCGCTACTCATAACTATTTTTGAACAACAAAAACAAGATAAAAGATATTTGATACTAAAAGCCTGTGGTGAAAAATTACGTGTTGTGTTGAATATACAAATTACACTCTTCGCATAATCTGTTAACGTCAAAAATCTCAATTTAACAGTAAAATCTTCTGCCAAGCTCATATATTATTTTCACAAAACTGAGTACCTACTCACGCGGACAAAGTAATAAAATAGCAACGTAGTTCTAGATACAAGCCACTTTTTTGTTATATTTAGAGATATTTTTGACCTTAAATGTGAGAATTTTTTTTAAAATAAGACGTAATAGATAATTTCAGTTACCTAATTTTTAAAGTTCAATGTAGCCATTCATTCAAAGCATTCAAAATCTTTAGAATGAATTCAATGAGATTTCAATCATTCTTTATGTCGAGAATATGTACTTATTCGAGTATTTGAGCAGTAAATACTGCCAAACAAATTATTAAGAAACAGTTTTATCAAAGAAGGTAAAGCAAAGTTTAAGAACTTTTCGCTTTCAGCTATGTTTATTGAATGCATGTACTGTAAAACATACATGATTGATTTTACAGGTTAAATAAAAACACTTGTCACATTTTCAAAATACCACCATAGATAAATATGCGCGGTATGTTTCATTAAATACAGAGTTTTTACATTTCCAAACGCATTAATTACGATTTTTTTCGAGGTAAACATTCATGCGTTTGAACAGACTCGACCTTACAAAGGCAGAATGACGTAACTCTTACAGGACAAATTTTACAGGCGGTACAAAGTAACATTTTTTTAAATTATTTTGGGGCAAAATCAAAATATTAATTAAACAAAAGGCTCGAGTCCACGACAACTTAGAAGCTAGTGTTTTTTTTACTCGATATAACATGTTAACAAAAAAAAACCTTTTGTGTAAGCTTTTTTTGCTGGCAACATTTTTTACAGGCCCGTCTTTGAATGAGTATTAAGTTGTATGCATGGTTATTATTGAAAAAAATGATAGTTATTTATTTTTGCTTGACTAGTAAGCCGTCAGCAATAAAGAAAATATTCATTAAGATTTTTAAAAAATATGAAACTATTTTTTTTCGTATTACCAGTATTTTAAAATGCAACGGGTTTTCACAACTTATAAATAAAAGACAACACAGATAGTCTTAAATGTATATTTATACATTTCTTTATATTCTCATTTTATATAATTTGTAGTTCTATTGAAGACTAAATATGTATAGATTTAATTTTTTGTCACTATTCATTTTAATGAGTAAGTTTTCTCAACGGTTTTTATAGCTCTATTAAACATGATGATCTATGATTTAATTGTTATAGCCCGAAAAATACGGCATCCTCTACAAACAACGGAAATGACCTTAAACTTTTCTCATCAACGACTGTTTTCCGTTGGCAAATAATTTAGTACTCTCATTAGGTAGATATTTGTGTTATTCTGGCATGTGAATTTATTTTATTTGCATACTAAAGGTCAACATAGTACGCCAAGCAGCCCTATAATAAATTGCGAGAATGATACTTTGTTATGATTAGGAAATCATAATAATAAACCTGGACTAAATTCAACAGTTAGATGAATTTTCACCAGTTAAACTAAAAAATCTTTACCATTGTAAAATTTTTGACGACTAAGCAAAATTATTACAGTTTTTTTTATTTAAACGATGTTTAATGCTATGTCAGCAAAGATCAATCATACATTTTCAATAGTTTATGATTTTTTATTCACCGATTGAAACTAGTAGAAACTATTGTGTTTAATTTTATCGTAAAATATAACCGATTTAAAAAATATTAAAATTGGTTATGGTTTTTATAAGCTCTGTTCTTCTGCGTACTTCTGACGGTTTGCGGACGGTTTGCAAACTGTTTTCGAATTAGAGTCTAAAAGCTTTCAATTCGATTCTAATTCGATAACAGTTTGCAAACCGTCAGCAAACCATCAGAAGTACGCAGAAGAACGTCGTTTAGTTTATTTTTTTAAATTAAATATTTTAATTTTTCTCTTAGAGGCTACATAACTCTATTTTCTCTTAGAGGTTATTGAACTTGTATGAATTTAAAAAATAATTTATAAAAAACAGATTTAAGCATTTATTAATATTTTACAGTTTTGCAGCTATAAATTTTAGTAAAATAATAAACACTATCCAATTTTGTTCTGAAGTCGTGTTTAAAATATTTTTTAAAAAGATGTTCTGAATATGTACATTTTTTTAAAAAATAAACGCGGAAACAAGCATGAGCAAAATATCACATTTAAAATTATAAATTTACATTTTGATTTTTTTGCACTATTTAAACAAAATATCGCGTAATTACATGTGATGGACCAGGAATTTTTTTAAAACTTAAAAAGAGTTTTTGTGTAACTTGTATTTTATTCAGAACGGTTTGATACTCATTTTTTAATTATCGATCTTAGTAAAATGATCTAAAATCTACCATTGTACAAAAAAAAAAATATTATTTACAAGTAATAAAATTAAACAAAAAAGTAAAAGACTTTTTGTGTACAAAATAATGTTTCAAAAACAAAAAGTGAAATTTAGGGAGTCTATGTTAATCTTAGACGTTAACCGGTGCAAATGGCATTTTCTTTAGTATCAAAACTTTTCGTACGGTCCATCCACTTTCGTTTCCCTCGTTATAAAAGTAAACCATCTTTTCCTTTGTCTTTGTTCTTTTCAAAAGCCATTAGAACAAAAAGTAACTTGATCCCATTATCAATTACTACCAAACACTCAGCCTTTTAGCAAACTATCCTATTGAATCACCAGATAAACCCTTCTAGCATTTCCCAACTAAATTGACGAGAATTAACACCGTTTCCATTAAAACGCTCACAATTCAGCTCACTAAAATTCAGCCTATTCACAAAAGTCGTAACTTACTAGACGTACGTAAAAAGGGGGGTTTTTTTACAACGATATTGTAAATTTTCATAGTAATATTTATATTTATATCATATCCGTGCACCGTAAAATATATATTTTTTTAAGTTGGTACAATTTATTGAATGATTTTAATTATTAACAAGTGTGTTCTTCTTACTCGAAGATACATAATACACTATTTTCATAAAATTATTTAACAGCATACACAAAAAAAAACATAAATAAAAGTCGTGCCGTTCATAATTGTTTCTAAAATTTGTGCAGGTTCTTACAATTTATGCAATACACATGTTGATGATTCAATGTGTACATTTTTCAATTTTAAGTGTACAGTTTTTTGCATGAATATTATTATTCTGGGTAAATTGCTCAAAAACGTTTTGCTCGAAGCAAATTTATTGGAAGGAAGTTTCTGGAAATACAACTTTATAAATGAATGAAAAAAATGTCATGAAATGGGATATCCATAAAAAACTCTTTAAATTTTTATAATTAAGGTTTAAAAAATTGTGTCGATAACAAATCATAAAACAAAAAAAAACATTTGTTTTGTATTTTTTTGTCTATAAATTAACGTTTTTATAATCCATTCTATAAAAAAAGTGTCACACAATATAAGGCAAAAAATCATAAAAAAAATAGAAATACATCCCTTTTATATGACGAGCTGTGCGCTATTTTACGTACATAATCACATGCACAAGTATATTTATATTTGTGCCAAGTTTATAATTATTAATAGCTTTTGTGCACAATACTAATGTATGTACTCTACCACTGATAGGAGGTTGTTGGCCACAAACATATTGTTATTTTCGTAGTTTGCTAAACCTTTGCTCCCTGAATGATAAAAGTACTGCAATAATATGTGTTGTGATAAAAAAGCCATGGCTATAAAATGCTTCATACATAAAATGTAATGATATTACACAAAACGGGATTAAAATTTTCTAAATAACCAAATTCGAACCATTAAATACCGTTAACTTGTATTTGAAGATACGTAACATTTAATAAATAATACTTTCGAGGGATTAGTTTTGAGCAACTGATTTCAGGAATTCGCATTAAAAAAATCTGAATGGATATCACAAATATTAATAGTCAAATTATTATTTCACCTTCATTAAATTTTAATTGAAAAATTGAAGGTACATTGACAGTTCCGTATTTTTTAACCACATTTTAAATTTAATATTATATGTGTAGTGTTATATTATATTAATAGTATGAAACATAATTTTTTCCATATTTTCTTATTATAAATATTGTGATATATTACTTTATGAGCAAAAATTCAGCTAAGTATTTATACTACGCATATGCGCATAAATATAGTATAAATAATACTTTATAAATTATTTATGACACACGAAAAATATACACGAGCAGAAATGCCAACGACGAATATTTTAGTAACGACAGGCCTAACTCGAGACATTTTGAAACAACGATTTCACTTCCCGGATTAGTTTGGCTTTAGTGCAAACATGTTTTTCTTGGTCTCGCGTATAAAAAAAACAAAAGAAGGTAAATACAAAAAAGTAGAGAATGAATTTATTTTTATGTTGCCTGTTTACGGCGGTGAAAAAGTTTTGTTATCGTTACCGATTGATCCAAAGAAAAGTCTCTATTTCCCAAATAAAATTAGGAATATGTCACTTGCCTTTCAAAAACAGAGATTCGTTGCCTTCTTCCGGTATATTAATTTGTATGTTTTTTGTACATTATATTCGTATATATAACTGTATCAAAAAGTATTTGAACTATTCAGTGTTTTTGTCACTATGACTGACAAACTTTTCTGTCTGTTGATAGCAATGCAATAACTTCTCGACTCCCAGAGTTACCAACAACGACCAGCAATCTCTCACTACAGTTTTTAAGAAACCGTTGTACTAAGCGTATCCTATAATACAGCTATCATTGGTGTCAAATGTTGCCACGAGTGTTTCAAAAGAAATTATATTATTGTTGGGTGGATATTTAGTGATAAATATTTGAAAAAAACATTCTTTTCATGATGTAGCAAACATAGTAAGAGCAATATTATTTGACTGAGCACCTTCAACCAGTAACAGTTGGAATGACTGAATTTGAATTACAGTTATCTTTCATTGTCCATTTTCAGAAATTCTTTTAGGGTGTGATCAGCGTTCAGTTCTTTGTTACAATATTTACAATCTGGTTTATGAGCCATACTGTATGATACTACAACAGTGTATAAAAAAAGAAATTCTAATCTAAAACCCACTTTAAATCTTTAAATTAATTGGTGTAAAATTTATTTTTTAATTTTCACTACTTCATTTCTCACGTTAATGATATATGTATAACGCTGCTTTCTTAAAAACTATTGGTTATGTCGAAAAACACACTGTTGTTTAATTTGTATATAAAATATTATTATGTTTTTTAAAATATTATCTATTATTGCGCTTAAAGTTTTATAACTTTAGTTAACAAATTTTCCATTGTTAGAGAAAACATATTTTCACTTAAAAATAAAACGATAATCAGGATCCAGTTCAAGCACCGCTCAAAACGATCCAATCATTTATTTTAAATAAATTATAAATATTACATAAAATACATTTTGCATTAGTTTGAAAAACCCATAAAATTAAACCTTATTTTATTTATCTTTATTCGGTAGTTGCCAAATAATTAAAAATAATTTCATTTATTCTTTCCGTTTTGTTTGCACTTTCACTAAATATGGTCCGATTGCAAAAGGTCAGTACGTCGTGTAAACTTACGAACAAGTTGTACCCACGAATATCTTATTTTTTACGTTTTCTTAAACGATTATAATACCGAACGACATCTCAAACACATGTGTCAGTAAACTAAGACTATAAATTAAAATAGTTTTTTTTTATTTTAATTTTTAAATTCATAACATTACGTAATATTTTTTATTGTCATTGTTGAAAGATAGATTTTCGGATAAAAGCAGTAAAACACATTAATATAACCAAATTTTTTTTTTAAAGATATTATACTTTCACTACTGTTTCATAAATATAATAATTTTGAACGAATACGGGTTTCTGTTAAAATTACTTTGAAACTTTTCCTAATCCGTTTTTGAAAAAATATTTCAATAACTCGCTTGAACTATTGAAAACTACCATCTCATTTTCCATTTATACTGTCATTTTATTTAAATATATAAGATAGATAAACACTGAAAATATTTTAGTTATACTAAAATTTATGTGAATTACCACCATAAATTTACATTTATGGAAAGACATTAAATCTGGGCAAAGCCCATTTTTGTAATTTAAGTGAGCAACATTCGGATATGTATGTTATCGAGTTGAAGACTGACTAATATTTTAATAAAAATGTATTTTATTAGGTACGAATGTTTTTATTTTTTTGATTTTTCAATAAATAGTAAAACTTATAGATGAATACAGCATTATAAAAGTATGTAAACGTAAAAATATTATATATATAGTGATGCTTAGTCATTCATCGCGATGTATAAGCAACAGAAAGAATCAGTAGGGTGTTAGCATCATGACAACCCATTCATTTGCTATAAAAACTCACTTGAGAGGCTTACTATTTTTAGTTTAAATATGTTTGAATATGGTAAGGTATAGTATAGTATCTCACGAATACTATAATATGGTCAAAAGTATATTACAACTTATGAAATAATTTATCAAAACAACTTTAGCAAGTTTGAGGTAAAATTGAAAGTTTTTCATGAGAAAGATTGTGGACGAATCGTCTAACTCTCGGTAAAAATACCTTTTTAGATAAGAACACATTCATATTGAACTATTGGGAGTAACACACCCATCGAGCCCGGATTCCAATATTTTATCATGAAGAAAAACTAGAACGAAGGTACTCCAATAAAAGTTTATCTGCGATCGAAGACGAGAAAAGTCCCCATGTGGAACATTCCTTTATCAAAATATACTTGCCGAGAAAAAAAACTAATGCAGAAGGTATTGACTTCGCATCGTGTAAATATTTTCGAACAATGTGACGTATTTTGTACTGTTTTTGGAAAGGTCTTTGTTAAAATTAAATTCCTCCGAGACGCCAATCCTGAGCGTGCAGAAAGTTGCTTGAATTATTGGTTATTCCCGACGGATAAAGCTGTACGTGATAGAAAATAAAGAAAAAAGTTTGTATTTCTTATATAGTTTTATTTTTACTTGTTATCTATACTTCTAGGGTATTTTGTACAGTGGTCAACGTATTTGCTCTTCGTGACAGCTTCCGCAACTTCTAATTCCACTATAAACTGCATTTTTTCAATCACATGTAATATTTAAAAACTCCTCCCAACACTTTCAATCTTAAATAATGGAGCGTACCGATAGCGATAAGCAAACCACTCATCCTGTCTTGCCTTATCCTTATAACCCTAATTTCTTGAAAAAAGATAAATTGAGCTGCTGAATATTCTTCACATTGGCAGCCAATATGAACTAAACAATATTATACTTACCTTCTTTTTGCATGGTTCCTGAATTGCTCGGTTAAATTTAATGGAACGTATCAATGATTTATCTAAATACACTGCATTTTTTACACAGAAAGTTTCCTCTTTATAAAAATAAGATTGAGAGTTTATTCGTTTAATGCATAATTGAATCATTCGATGATAGTAATGCTGTAAAAAATTAAATTCTATTAACTGCTTAACTTTGACACTGAAAAAATCTTTTCGTTGCTTTATCACTTGAAATAATGTTATGAATTTTATTTTGAAAACGTTGAATTCAGATTAGATTAAATTAAAATATATTTTTTTAAAAGCCCGAAAAAAATTCTCCAATTTGCCTGCAACGGGATTGATTTTTCGCAGCTGTAAGTGAGTACCGTTATTTTATTAATCAATAGCCTTACTATTTAAAGTATAACACAGTATATTAATATTATGTCGTCTTCGTTTTACTATGAAAAAGAAAACCAAAACAAAAAAAAACATTCGTTCGTGGATATACAAGGTATAAGTTTCAATGTATCTATTTCGACAAGTGTAAATTTATATTCTTATTCTTGACTCGTAAAGAGAAATCACTCTTTTTTTATTTTTTATATTCACTGCATACAAACCATGAAAAATTTGTGATATATTTTTTGTTGTGGTTAAGTGGGACGAATTCAGGTCACTTGGATTCCAATACAAGCTATGTGTTTGTAAATTCGTGTAATATTTTTTTGTGTAACTAACATCTAAGTTTACACTATATCTCTTCACTGATTTATGATGCTCTGTTTTTTATCCGCAGTATAAAAATATGCTTCCATGTGAGTTTTGTTTGCTTAGAGATTTTACGCAGTAAGGCTAAATACATGCCTATAAATTTTAACAAAATAGTATAACATTTTGACGCTCTGAAAAATAATATTCTAAAAACAAAAGCATGTCGCTAATATAAAAAGCTTTATCTTTCAAAAGTATACACACCACTGACTTATAATAACGTCCATTTTCAATGAATAATCTACCCAAAATCTAAGCATATATCATAAGTACTTAAAAAACCTTGTACGCTCCCAATGTGGAGCATATGGAGCTTATATCAACAGATTTTTTTTCTGCGAAAACTACTAGTTATACGTTGCTCCATGTTTTCGAAGGGAGTAAGAATAGATAGATAGGAATAGGACGAAGTGGTCTGCTTATCGCTCTTGCTGCGCCCCAAATTGAAACTGAAGAATGCGAGTGGGGCTTAACAGTTTTTAATATTCGAAAGCCGTTTTTTCAATTCCATAGTAAAAAATAAAACGACAAATTACAAAGACGTCAGTACTACTGGACACTTGAATTATTCCACCATTTTGATTGAAAATGTGTGATTTCATTAAATGAATTATTCCACCAATAACAATGACGCAAAAAGTAAATCAGAAATTGTTATGTTATAAATAACCTTGTATACTCCTTTATTCAACGCCTTATATTGGTAAATAATATTAAAATTAATATCAACTAAGATTAGATGTAATAAATAATAAGTATGTTGAAAACATAAAAGTGACTCTGGCTTCAAAATAAATGTATTTGTATGGTTGGAAACTTTTTAATTTTATTTATTGAATCGATGACGTAACTATGCCGATAATAGTGGTCCTTGAGACTTTCGTATAACGATTAGATCACTCGAGTTTATATACTTGAGTAATTCAAGCAACATAGAAAATAAGGTTAACGGTAAGTTAATGGGAGAAACGCGTGTGGAGGAAGATTTATAGGTGCCTCCACAATCGTTTTGTCTAGCCTCAACGGATTCCTTTTAAAAATAGCCGCTTTGTCACAAAATAGATTTTCGCAAGCACACTTGATGTATTATATTGTAAGCATCCTCGAGACACCAATTTTAAAGTGTTATCGTCTCGCCACAAAGCAATTTATTCACTTCTTGGTGCCATTCCCGTATCATTAGATCATTTTGACTTTTCACGAAATAGCGAAAACAAAACATCATTTTTTCAACCAGTTTTTAAAACAGGTTTTGTTACGCTAAGTAAGCAGTTAAGCAGCTTTATATTAGTTTGATTTTTGATAATTTAATTTAAACTTTATAAACGCCGATTAACTTAAAAACTGGCAACATACAAATTGACCATACTAGTAATAAATAAAACATAGTCTCATAATAAAAAGTCATTTACTTGCCTCAAAATAATTTATAAAGTGAGAATATGTACAGAATATAAGCAATATTATATTAAAAGCCATTATTTGTTGCTTCTTCTTTGAAAAACATTTGACAAAAACAATTGTTTGCTTAAAATAGATTTCTACTTAGTATTCACAGAATATATCGAAAAGGTTAATCTATCATTTTATCAACATCTGTGCCACGACTTTTAAATCTTTTTTAGATAATGTAAATATTTTTTTAAATGTTTGCAATTTATTCATTAGGTTTTAATTATTCTCAGTACTATTGAGCTATTGATGGATTGATTTCATTTCCATTGGCATCCATCAAACAAAAAGAGGTTTTCATAAACAGAATTATAAAAAACAATTTGTCTATTGTTATTGTTGAAAAATCTTCTGCGTATTAAATTTAAAATAATATTAATATCAACTGTTTACCATCTGTTATCTTATCAAACCACAAGCAGTCATCTGTTATTATCAATCTCGAATAACAATAAGTCCTTTTAAAAAAAATCATTTTCTTTTCCCAGACTCAAACCGCGCTTATTGGCGATCGGTAACATTTCAAATCTCAAATGCGACGTTTTGAACCATTTTACTGAAAATATTATATATTACAAAATTTATGTTTGATTAAAAAACTTATAGCTTAAATAAGTGCTTGACTATGCTATTATTTATTATTCATAGTTAATTCTCGACAAGTTAAGTTCTCTTTCTCCCAACGAAAAAAACCAGCTGCCGACAGCCATTTTACTGGGAATAACGATATTGCTTTGAATATCTGCATATTCTACGAAGTCTACATATGTTATCGAAAAATTCACGGTGATCTTGTCTATCAATTTGTATTTTATTGAATGTATGTGACTGTTTTAATCATATTTCAAAAGCAAAAAGCCATGTATAGTTTTTTGTTGACGTTATGGAAAAAAATGCTTGTAAGAAAAACAGTACGAATAGGATGATAGACACGAAGAAATATTTCTAAGTTAAAATAAAATGAATAAAAAAGGTAAAATTTATTAATACGACATTATATTTTGTTGATCGAAGAAGATCGTGCTGTGTTTTTAATGATTTATGTACAAAAAAAATAAAATGTCTGATTGATTCAACAATAAACTCGTTCATGACACCTTAAATTGGAAAAGATCACATTGGTATTTTCATAGCGATTAGCAATATTAACAAATAGCATAACACAATATTATAATTTTGAACAATGTAAATATTTTGTTGGCTTACAATGTGATAAACATCAGTTAACTTCTTAAAATTTATGAATTTTATAAGTGCAGAAACTTAGATGAACAAATTTATAAAAAAGGCCAATAATTTTTCACAACATTAAAACTGGACTTGAAGAAAAATTAAATGTCTAAAAAAGAAGACATTTTCAGAAAAAAAACACGTATTAGAATTATTAGCATCACTTAACCACCAGCTCCGTAATAAGAAAAAATATGGAAAAGTTATACAGCTGATTATTGATATTTGCCTCGGATTTCTTCTATCGCTTTCAAACAAAACGTATTTTTCATCCAAGATTCTTAAAAAAGGTTTCGATTCCAATTAATTTTTATTTTTCATGTACTATTTTCGTATAATGAATTTTGTTTGTTCAATTTATAGCAGATATTATTTCATAATATTTTTTATCGTGATTTACAAAACAATATTTTATAACATGCTATAATTTATAGCTGATCAATAAATCAGTTTTATTAAGTAACAAAAGTAATACTGAGTTATTAGTTATCAGTAAGACTATTGATCACTTTTTTAAATATTTAATATGATCTATCTTTACGGACGAAAAAAGTTTAAGCTTTTATATCAGATATATCAGAACCAAACCAAAGTTTATTAAAAGGTTTAAGACCGCACGTTTTGGGCATTTTCTGATACAAGCAATAATCTTACGGATCCATTTGTATTCATCTTCCTTCCCCGCCAATTACTTTTTTGTGGCTTTTCCATTTTCCGAGAGACCTGCTTACTCCACGCGTTAACCTCAATCAGCAAACATACAAGGGCGATTTCCAAACAAAGCTTACTTCGATGACAGTGTTGAAAGCTTCAATAGTGTCATCTAGGGATTCTGTGTCGAGACGTCCCGGGACTTTTAAGGTTTTTTGCTGTCTTAAGTCCCGGGACATTTAACAGCAAAGTCCCGGGACTTAAGACAGCCAAATTGTACATTTTTAATTTTGAAAAAACCATTCTAACAAATAAAAATTGGATGCAAGCAATCGCTAATGTGACCTAAAAAGTTAATTTTGATTTAAAATAAAGTTACATTGGTGTCTATCCGCGGGATCAGTTTTGATAAAAATGCATTATATTTAGTCTAAGGATTAAAAGCCGGGGTTTTAACAAAATTAAGTATGCATATATAACAGGGATCTTATAAAAGAAACAGCTGTTTAGATTTATAATTGTAGAAGTTTCAAAAAACTTAGACACGTGTTCGCTTAACTATTTTTGCAGCATGGGATAATCGCACAGAATTCCAAGAAATAATGGAACCAATAGTCATTTCTAGAAAATTATGTTATAAAGCAAGGCAGCTTATAAATGTTTTATTACCAACCGTTCTGCTGAGACTAATTGATTTTCAAAAAGAATACACGAAAGATTTTGACAAATGCTCCACAATAATATATTTGGAATACGGAGATAATTTACTACAAATTGCAGAACTGTCACTGGAAGAAGAATTAAATAGACAGATTACAAAACATCAAAAGATTTCTTCATTTTCATTGTTATTTTTTCAATACATGAACCGTTATCATCCCTTTTTAGTACATACATACAAATATTTAATTTTAATAAATTTATAATTTTATTGAAGAGGAAATAAAAGTCCATAGTCCCGGGAAGTCCCGGGACTTTGACTTTACCACGTCTCGTGTCCCGGGACTTTGAAAAACCCGAGACTTCAGAATCCCTAGTGTCATCTATTTATCTATACGTTCCTTGTCATCCGTTCAAATGGGAAATACATGAGAAGGTCAGTCCTAAACTTTTAACCCCTTAATACCAAAAGAAATATGTTAATAATAATAATTCTTCAAAGGTTGCACTGCTGAAAAGAACTCTAAGAAAGCTACATAGCAACATAAAACGAAATTCATTTTTTGCATTAACAAAAATTGCAGTGGCAAAAAAATTGAAAGACTACATTAAAGTCTTCCACACTCGTGCACTTTTTTGCACAATGAAGTGTGTTTTGTAACTTTTTACTGTGCTAATCCATTACACAATTGAAAAATCAATCCATAAAAACTCTCCGAGCTAGAATTCGAACTTGTGACCTGTTTTATTATTTGAATAAACTATAACCTATACAGTTTGAAATCAAAATATATGTTTACTTATTAATATTATAACTTTACTTGCGTGTGTTTAATTTTAAGTTTTGTGAAAATATAAAAATACTTTGTAATTTTGAGATTCGCAAATGTATGTCATAATTTAAAATGACGTCAGCTTCTCTTTAAATAACCAACTGACATAGATACGTCAAAAATTACGACGCCATGTTTTCTAACGTATTTTAAGCGTTTATTTTTGTAAACAAAATATTTACCCTCGTCAAAATAAATAAAACTGATGACACTTTGTCCCTTGTGACCCAGTGTTCATTTTTTATAGTACAAACATAAAATCTGTGGTTGAAAAATATTCTATATCTATGTACACATATATCTGCAAGAAAATTGTTCAAATCAATTATATTTAATGTTTCTTGTGACGACTATTAAGCAATTAAAGACATTTCTGGATTTAAAATTATCGCTCAACCTCTCTTTTCAAAATGCTTCGTTAAAGTAGCATGATCACTTCCAAGGTGTTCACTGTCAACTATTGTTGGAAATGCATTTTAATAAATAAAAAAAAAATGCTTTTCTACTAAATCCACATTTTTTTAAAGATCAAGACCCGTTGAACATAACTCTTAGGATTTAGGATTTAGGATAGTATAACGCCTGTGTAAAAAATATTATTGTTGCTAAAAATCAATTTAAAGAGAAAAAACACGTGTAGTAATAATATTTTCATTTGTTTATATGTATTATACATCGACTGTGGAAAGGAAAAAGGATGTAACCCACAGTTTTTTCAAAACAACTTTTCTTCGATAGTCGCAATGTATCAAACTTGATACACGTTCTATCAAAAGGATGTAAACTGCAGATGCCGAATTAGTATCTTAATTTAGCTTTTAAGTTTGAAAAAAGATGAGCTTGTGAAAATTGACACCAAGAAAAGAGACTGAAAAAAAAG
This sequence comes from Himalopsyche tibetana, assembly GCA_030503985.1. Classification (NCBI taxonomy): domain Eukaryota; kingdom Metazoa; phylum Arthropoda; class Insecta; order Trichoptera; family Rhyacophilidae; genus Himalopsyche; species Himalopsyche tibetana. The sequence continues at coordinate 13,784,335 of JAPJYX010000024.1, forward strand.
GTTTTTCCTAGACAATTTCTTTGATAAATATTAGATTATGTCAATTTAACACCAGTTTAGAAGTCTCCGTGCATTTCAAGGTTGTGTATATTTCATAATTTGCATATGGCACAAAATCATCAAAACACGTTTTTTGTGCCTTGTGTAAAGTTTGCTATGTGTGGGTTACGTCCTTTTTTCTTTCCACAGTCGGTATTATTATGAATAACGTTCATCGATCATATTTTATTTTACTTTAAAAAACATTTACTAACCAAATAAATTCTCAAATTTGAAATTCCACCAAGCACCTTCAGTCGAAATCTTAAATTAAATAAATAATCCTTTATTTTTACTTTTTTAACATCATATTTTTAATTTGATGTCATGTCACAAACAGTATATAACCAATTTAAGTGTTTGATATTAAAATTTTAACTGTTTACTTGTGGTATGGTCTAAAAAGTGATTTAAGCTATGTATAAAAATACTTACGTCTCTGTAATATCAAGAGACATCGTAATGTTTATATGACCTTTCTCACGGGGACATATTTATTTCACATGACGGGAACAAATTTTGTGGTAAGACGAACATTAGGTTAGGCAGACAGATAAGGTCATCGAAAAAAATGAGACGGCTTCCTTCTGAATGGCCACCAAAAAATTGGTGTCGATAAATAACAATTAGCTAGCGCGAGACCTTTATGGTCTGATCCTTCGAGGGCAGGCTTTCGGGCCGCCAGTAAAAAGACTTTCATATCTCCCTTGAGAATAATACCCCAGTGAAACGCGCAGAGGTCGCTTCGAGTTATCTCTTTTTACATACGACCACCTTATGTCAGTATCACACGAACAAACAAGTCGATCTAGATGTATGAACATATTTCGTTAGTTCGAAAATGTACCAACTACAATTATATATATATATTTGTAAAACGTAAAAAACATATTCTTTTTTGCATTCTGCATATTGATTACGATTATGTTAATACAGTAGGACTTTGAATATTCAGACCAGTTGAGGATAAAAATAGTTCGGATAATAAAAAATCCAGATAATCGAAAAAAACTACAATTTATATAGTAGTACAATTTCATTTATCTAATAAGTTTTCCCTTTTTATCTATAGAGTTTTGTTATTTTATCACTTCTAGAATATACTGTTTTTCATATCACCATTTAAAAGTTTCATGCTTTTTTATAATGATTGTTTAAAAGCATCTAGGATTCTTTGATTTTCCAATGAACTGTATGAATCTGTGTTTGCTTGCTGCATTGGCACTCACCATTATGAAGACTACGTCTTCTTTAATTGTTTTGTATTCATTGTAAACTTAAAAGTAGATGCAATTCGCCACGTACAAGGCAGCACATTTGTAGAATTTGTGTTATTTTTTGACGATCCGAATAATCGAAATAATCTACGATATACAATGTAAATATTTAGAACTTTTATACGAAAAAATCAATAGTTGAAATACATGGCATTTTTTGTAGCCCAACGTCTTTTCTTGACACATACTATTCAATTCTTTGAACTTTTCTTCAGAAATGTTTTTTTATTAATCGATTTTTGAATGGCCGCTAGATGTGCGTACAAAATACTTATGTTTTTTTTATATACATACACTCAGGAGGGTTGAGTATGTGTTGTGTTACTATGCAGTCTACAGTATTCTGTTTTTCAGATAACAATATCTTTTTATTGTGGGTTTTATCTATAATCATGACTTATGATTTTCCATTATTCACCATTTCGATTATTGAGCCAAACAATATTTTGTTCATCCTAGCATATAAGGTATTTTCTGAAGGTGCTTGATAATTTTTCATATCAAATTTGAATCGATAGAATTTCGCATATTTGAAATTGAGTATTGCTTGGTATTAAAGTTCATAATAACCTATTTATTTGTTTATTTGGAAGAAATCCATTATTATAGGGTAAATAGCAACGTATTTAGTTCTACAGTTTTTATATTTATTAGTTTTTATATTATTCTTTTCTCAGCTATATATACCTATATACACATAGTATATATAGCATAGTATATATAGCTGAGAAAAAATTAAGTTTAATTATAGTTCTGACGATCGCGAAAGCCGAAATAGCTATCAACTAATAAATATAAAAACTATGGAACTAAATACGTTACTGTTTTTACCCTATTATTTCATAATAACCATTATATATACTTAAAGAAAAGTATGCCAAAAATATCTTGATGCATTTTTACAAATATAATTAAATAATTGGATATTAAAATTTACTTTTAACACTGTTAAAACCATTTCCAAATCAATATCGGCGTCTAAGCTCACATATTAATTGAATAATAATATGATTAGCTTAGAAAGAACCAATTGGCGATCGGTTTTTTTTATTGGTATAACATGATATTTCACTTTTCACTTTTTCTAATTTATATAATTACAAAAAAATGTGCTTCTGTGGGTTTCGCGATCTTCTCTCGATTTTCGGAGAGTATGAATTATGATACTGAACTCCTTAATTGTCCACACTAACATGACTTTTATCTTTTGACGTACTAGAATACTCAAGTGCTCGGATAAAACGAAACTAGCAGAAAATTTGTATAGTTCATATATTATATAAACAGAATTATTGATGTTTATTAAATAAATATTTTTTATGAAAACTTATCTTAATAGGTAAAATTATTTACTAAAAAAGTTCAATTCAAATTAGCTTTTGTCCATTTTTATTATTGATCTTGAGTAATATTTTAAAGTTATTGTTTTTCATAACAATCCATAATAACATATGATAAAATAACATTTATCTTACGTTTATGAGGAAACAAAATAGTTTTTTTGTAAGTAAGCTTAAATTTCTTATTTGCTTTCACGGAAAAGCAAAGTCAATTAGAGTAAAAAACTTTTTATTATGTTCGCTTTGACTAAATACCCGCGATAAAGGCCACGAAAAGTGTAAGTAAGTTAGCAAGATCATAAATGCGCATTATGGAGTTAGGCAAAGTATTGTCTCGACTGAAACCACCGTGATTATTACCCGAGAAGCCTTTTCAGAGTCTTAAAAGCTTTCTTTATACGGAAGATAAAGGTCTTTAAATACTTACATTTTCCCATTAGATTGCATACAACTGATGACTAAAACGAAAATTTTATTTCATAGCATTGTTAAAATATGTTTACATAAACACATTTTTAAATTTTACTAGACCAAATCATTTTAAGTTTTAAACTATGTATCAAAATTAAAAAAACACGCATCATTCAAATATATTTATAAATTTATTAAGTAAAGAAATTGCTTGTTTAATATGTATCTAATAACCAATGTCGCTTGCATTTATTGCCTAAGTTTTTTTTTTCGATATTTTAATCATATTTTTCTAATTTGAATTCAATTGACTCAAAAATATTCACCAATAATTTAAGCTTTAAGGGTGTCAATAGTTGGCGGAAAGGCATTATATTAAAAAAACACAATATTACTTTGTACTTCTAAACTTTAATTTAAAAGGATCAGGACCGAAATTTCGTTTTCTATAAATAACACTGTACAATTACTCAGCTACTCAATTATATTTAAAGTATCGTTTATAATAAAATATGTGAACGTTTAATGATTTCTTTAATTTTTTTTACAAATTTAATCATAATTTTATTGCAATCAAGTATCACTCTTCAAAATTTATATATGTAAACGAGTGTTTGAAAATTTCTGTTAATTCCAGAAAATTGAATTAACTCTAGTCATTAGTTTCAGTTAAGGCTTTATGTATTGTTCATGCGTAAGCGGTTTAGATAAATCTTGAACTTAAAAGAAAGTTTAATTTCTTATACTGAGTTAACCAATTGAATTTCATTGAAGAATCATGATAGATTCAGAAAACGATTTCAATACATTTTTTGATATCAGTATTTGTTTTATTTCATTGCAAACTTCAGCTTGTAAATTTAATTAAATATTAATGTTTTTTCAGTCATATCTGTTCCTAATGAAATATATCACCAACACTTTTAGTTAATTTCTCAGTTTATATTTTAATACAAGTTAAAGGTGAGTTATTCATTAAAACATATTATTTCTCTTCGCCCCTGTTTTCTATGCGTTTATTTAGATTTTTATTCATATTTTGGTTTACTCACGAACAATAAAAGTTATCATTCGAGACTTTGATAAATCGACCGTCCTATTAAGCAAAACATGACTCGTGTTTTGTGACAGGATCTCACACAATACCTAGTTGTTTTATTAAGTTATTTGATCGGGAGTGTTCGCTTTCTAAGTTTATATGTAGCCGTATTTTTCAAATAACTTGTCCATGATTTACTTCTAATGCGTAAATAATTTCTCTTCATTATGATTGATTCAATTTCGTTTCTCCATTTACTCGCATAGTATATTTTTAACAATATCACACGTCAATTGGCAAACCTAAATAAATTATTTAAATTCAATTTATATCGGATTACGACCACTGTAAAACAACCAAACAAACTGAGTGCATATTTACTTTATTTACGCTGTAATTGGATATTTATATTTTTTAATTATTAGAATTAAGTTAAAATAAAACATCATATTGAACGTATTACACAATTTCTAAATAAGAAGGTTTTTTAATTGATTTTTAAATGCACAATTTAAAAAGTCAATATGATCAAAAGAATAGCAACATTCAAAAATTATAAGTGAAAATTCCATCTTTTACAAATTTCATGTCTCCGCTTCCATTCTAGTAAAAGAAACAAGTAGCATCTTGAACATAAAGTATATTTGATATTTTTACAGTTATATCTTATACCTCTATGAATAGCTGAAGCAAAACGTTTTTGCAGGCATTTTTCTTAGCCGTGACCTTGAAAATAACGTAGTTTATGCTTTTAAAACCCTTGAGCGGTTCATTACAAACTTTATTACAAGATTTAGTGAACGGTTGCCGTTTTAGATTTTCCAATCACAGAGTTATTAACGTTTCAATAGAATGAGTTAATTGTAATATTCATAGTATTAAAAAGTTTATCTCAGAAACCATTGCTTGATTTTAGCTTTATTTTTCGCACATTTATCTATCTCTATTTATAATCACAATCAAACTTAATTAACGTTTCGTTTCACTTTAAATATGCATTTGATTTTTGTTTTTAGTGAGACCCGATAAGATAATAAACAAATTTTTACACCTTATACCTTTTTATTCAATTTTTATAGATCGAAATTTCTTTTCAATACGATTGGATTTTTAAATTTTTCAGCGTATAAAAAACGTAAAATTTTCTCTTTAAACTCTCTGAAGAATTCCATTTTCGCAGTTTAACAAAGAATGCAAGGCTGGAATGCAATACGATAGTACACAACACAATATAATACGAATGCTGTCTACTTTATACACGAAGCATATTGGCCTTGGACAAAACAGCACATTTTATTATTTCCATGAGAAAACACTACTAACAAAGCTTCGTGCTAGCACTGCCAACATTCTTCTGCGGCCTAATGAAGAAACAGGCAAGAAAGAGGAAGAAAGGAAATTTCCGTTGAAGTGTTTTGTGACACAGGAAATTAAAAATTCTATCAACCCTTAAAAAAGAGTTATAAATAATAAAAGCAATCCTTAGACAATAAAGAAATATATCTCAATGTATTTATAAGAGCTAATGCTTCAAATTCTTTGAAATAGAATGATAAATTGATTAAAAAAAACTGTTTTTTTGTTAGTCACTTGACATCAACACTCAAAAAGTTTAAAAAGTATTAAATTGATATTAAACTTACTGAGACATGAGCTAAGTCAATCTCTTACCAATATAGGGGGCGACAAAATAAATAAATACATTAAAAATAATAAAAAAAAATATTACTTTTTCCACATAAAATTTATTGGATCAGAACCGGTTTGGTGAGCATTTTCAACTGATAAGAAATACAATGAAACAGTGATATGTATATTAAAGTTAAGTAAGAAAAACAAGGTATGACAAACAATTGGTATTACAACTAAGCAAATAAATTGAAGCACAATCCATGAAAAATAAACTATAAATAAAAAGTTGAAGACCTCTTAGCAAAGCAAATTATTACATCAAAAATCAATTAATTATGAATTAACATTAACAAATTAAAAGCCAAAAATGAGTGCATATAATAAAATCATTCTGCTTTTAAATTAATTTCTCATGGAATTTCTCCTCAAAACACAATTCATATATATTGTGATAATAAGTAGTACTTTTATTGTTTGGCAGTAATCCCTTATCCACAGTTATAAGAAAAACATATTTTTTTAACATCACTTTGCTCACTTTTTTATTACTTTGTTTAAAACGTTGTTGGTATTGGCTAAGGAAGTCACGGGCTCGAATCTCAGTCCGGACAGATTTTATAAATTGGTTTATAGATATTTGTCTAAAGGCATGGATGTATCTGATGTTTTGAATTCCCTTTCACCCATTTTACTCTAGAAACGGGCTTACCGAGAGTGATAAGCTATCCACGTGTATTGTTATCTATCCTTCTATACCTAATCTCTTTAAAAAAAGATAGGTTCAGTAACTGAGTAACAAGCAGTTCTCGTAGAAACACTTCTGTTGAGATAAACTCTACATTGGAAGTGAACATGGATTTTCTTTTTATTAATTAAATTAAATAGAATCAACGGTTGAATGAAAAACTTTACTAAACTGTTATAAATATATTATATTAAACAATTCCAAAGGTAATGTATGTCAAAATGGGTAATAAAACATTATCTTTAACGTAGTAGCTCAACACTTAAATATAAAGTAATCCATAGTATGATAATATGATTCCACCGCATTTGAAAATATCACACGTATGGCTGCGTGATGATGCCACTATGAAAGAAATACATCGACTTGAAATGTTTTCGTAAGCAATTTTAATATTTGGCGCACACGTGTGGTTTTGCCAATAAAATATAAAAAAATCGAACACTATTTTTGAGCTTAACTTCTCAATGATAAAACTTTTTCTCACTTTTGCGTTTGACTCCGTTCGTATGAAAAAGACGTGCCCGCTTCAGAAGAAAAATAATATATTTCCAACTCTAGACCGGGGACGAGATAAAGAAAAAAGTTTGTTAGGAATTTATTTGAACAAAAATGACAGAAAATAAGGCGGTGCGGATCGTGCACATTCAATTCAATAATAAACTCGACTTTAACTTATTTTCAACATACTATAATATATGCAGTATCTTAAACAAGTCCCTTTGCGGTATAATATTATTCTTTTAAATTTCATTGAGGATTGAACAAAAGATTTTTTTATAATATATTATGTTAAATCCTTTTATTATTAATTTAACTTTTAAATTTTAAGGTGTTCATTGATAGCTCTTGGTGAGAAGTAATTTAATAAAAATAAACTTTTTGTACTTATTCCACCCGATGAAATATAAAACGATACAGTGTTATTTTTACAAAATAAGATTGGTATTTTAACACAGTAAGACAAAAAATTGGTAAAAGATATAAAAAAAAGAATTCACATCCTGTCGTTAGTATTAATCAATGTTGTATTAATAACCATGTGTTGTTGTTTATTTGAAACAAGTACGGCAGTCTCCGTGTTTTTTTTAATGACATAGATATGTCATCGTGTATATAATCTATAAGTCATGCTCTTAACATTTACTTTTATGAATAATTAAAATCGATTTAATTACAAAGAGCAGATTTTACAAAACAATGTTAACAATCTAGAAAGATAATACTTACATAAGAACGTGTAACACTACTTTTATAAAAGTTTTATCTATAAAAAAATCATTTTTATTTATTTGTCTTAAGGATCATAAAAATTGCCGTCTTTGTTTTTTGAGCTCTCATTTAATCAGTGTATAATGCTCGCGATGTTTGAAATCGGCCCTGAACAATAAGATTAATTTGAAATTAGTGCGAAAAAATCTAATCATTAATTTAGTTGATCTCAAACAAATTCATTTGTTCGATAAGTTTTTCGATTATTGCACTTCATCTCATAAAATAATGGTTAAGTCTGTAACTGGTCGCATAGGTTTACTTTATCCATGATTGATTATATGCGAAACAGTTTTTGAACCCTTCAAATTTTGATAAAAATGATGACGTACGTGAACACGTTTCGTTATCAGAATATGTTGATAAATTGAATAGGATGCGCGAATAAATTGATCTTTCTTGCGACACTTACAAAATATCATATCTTTATACGATCCAACTGCTTTTTGAAAAATACATAATTTTCACATAATATTTTCCCTCCCTATCACAAAACAAAATAAAAAAGTAGCATTTGTTAGTGCTCGTTATAAGACATTTTATTGATGACAGATTGATTTAATTATTGGACCATGGGAAATAACAGCTTATATTATTGGTTTGACTAAAGCCTAAAAAGAAATTTATGAAAACTAAATGAATTTTTCAATTTCATATTTATATGAATACATAAATTTTACCGTTTCCCCAATAAGGAACAAATGGAATCTTAAAGGAGTATGTCTTAACAGAAGTGTTTCTACGAGACCTGCTTGTTACTCAGTTGCTCAACCTCTCTGTTTTCCGCTTTACTAGTGACCGCTTTCAGATGCGGTACAATTTTTCAACGGGCACATGATGTGCTCAAATGGAGAAGCGTTGGTTTTTAGAGCTGATTAATATTGATGAATCTGGTAAGAACTATTTAGCATTGAAATTATCTACAGTTAGGGTACACTTTATTTTTTTAGTCAATTTTTATAGGGCAATTTTACGCACACTAAAGTGCAAGCCGCCAAGTTCTTGTCAATTGCTTCTGAGACAATACTAACACAAAACCGAACAACGCATAACGTTAGTTATGCCACGGGAAACGTCTTTTTGACATAGATTTATAGCCGTGGCGGGTGGTGGAGGGAGTTGCAAAGTCAACGTTATAAGCAAAAATTCTAAAAGAACATGTTTTTGAACTTAGTTCTATGGATAAAAAATATTACAATAAGGTCTTAACCATATGCTCGAAAAAGGAATTTAATTTTCTCAAAAGAAGAAAATCTTTGAACAAGTTTTGTATTTTTTTTACAGACGCATCTTTTTGCACATTTCATATCAACAAAGGATCTTGTAAAAATAATTGCTCATGGAAAATTATTATACAAGATGAAATATTGATATTTAGATTTCACTCAATTACAAAAACGAATATATTCACGCATAAGATCACAAATTTTTAGTACAAGTAAGTTGTCTAGTATCAAAAACAGAACTGTTTCATACGATATGTATGGAACAGTTCTGCTTTTGATACCACATGACTCGAGTAGACTCTTCTCTTGCCAATAGTATGTCACGTTGTACTCAAAGAGATATCAATTTCGTAGAAATTTGTGATAAATAATGAGAAATCTATATTTATATTTCTGGCAATAAGTGAACACATCAATTATATGTTTGTTTCATGGTTAAAGATAAATAACATTAATATGGCTCAATATTAATTACATATAAACGAAGTTGTATCAATGTAAAGCCTACAGTACTACAACGAATTAAATGGAGGAAAAAATTTCACTATAAATATCAGTATTAAGTGTAAAATTCAATTTGATTGTCAATATTTGGAAAGCAAAAAAAACAGAATGATAAAAAAATTAAAAATACAATAATTCATGATTCACATGCACTTGAAAAATAATTTATGGGAAGCCTGTTTATCTTTTCACAGAATAAATTGAATTGAAAAACGTACATTCGAAGATTAATTCATTCTTAAGTGACTACTTTGCACATATAAATAAAATTTACATACAATACCTTTGATTCGAATACGAAAATTCAGTTCGGTGACTTCATTGCACTGGGGGAAAAACGACCGAAAAAAGAGACCAGGTTTTTTCATATTCATTTTCGCGCATACGCCTTTCTATAGTCAGATAGGCTGAAAAAATTCTACTTTGTGAACTGCGGTAACACCGTTGAATTATTCAAACAGTGGGTGTCGCTGGTGACTCGCTTGTGTTCGAATAAACACAATAGACCAGGGAACGGGTGTTGAAAACCTTAATGTTTAAAGTATGGAGCCAGCATAGCCTTAAACGGATACTGTTGAAAGAAAACTGGCTGGGGAAAATATAAAATAATACATTGTGATATAACAATATATAAGAGTTCTTTCGTTAAAATGCAGTGTTTGAATAATTAATATTTTACCATGAAACTTTGTAAGTTGTCGTTAAATCAAGCTACACCATTACAATATCAAACAACTTTACATTTAAATAATGATAAAACATTATTCGTAAAGCGAAAAGGTATTTTGGCCGTAAGCCAATATTATGAATGTAAATAAGCAACGAAATATTGTGTCCTTGTTTTTGAAATTATGTTGATATTTGTTTTGGTAAATAAATCAATGTACAGAATTTCTATAGCAAATTATAAATACAAACACATGAATAAATTCATAAAATAAAAACGCGTTTCACGCTTAAGTATAAATAATTGTTATTTTTTGTTTACAAATCCTGTATACGTTGAATGAAAATTTGCGTCAAAACGAACGGGTAAATTTTTCATTGAAACCAAAAAGCGAGAGGTCAATCAATTATTTTATAACAGTAATAAAATCACCAAATCGGCACAAAATTAAAGCTTTTGCGTATATTACCGTTTTAATTTTTTATTTAATTCAAGGTATGTAGTTTCAATAAAAAATCATTTTGTGGGAATTAAGGTTTCAATGTATTTTATTGAATAATAAATCGTGCTTTTAGAGACAAAAAAGAAAAGTTTCTCACCAAGTAATTTTACAGTCTTTAGTTGGTGAATAGCCACTACATTTTTTTTTAAATATTAAAACTATGTGTTTGTAAAAGTTGCTAATTTATAAAACAATCAGAACCAGTTTTTCTCCCATTGAACATTAACAACTGAAGAAAATAAATCAGAATAGGGTAATTTTGTAAAATTGCGTATGATTAATTTAAGATATTTCAAACAATTGGTACAACAAATATAAAAACAAAACTTATACATTAAGGTCACAATATTGAAATTGAGAAGACGTATTAGAAAAAAATGCACCGTCATCAATCGCTGTTTTACTTTTCTTAAAAACACTAATATATGTATTTAAAAATCTGATACCTCTACCACATGCTCAACAATTGTTTTTTTTAATATCCGCTCCAAATGTGAAGCATCGTAATGGAGGTATGTCTACAGAAGTTTTTCTTCGAAAACTGTTCCCAACCTCTCTTTTTTCAAAGAGAGTAAGGATATAAAAGATAGAGCTATGACATGTTATTTTTTATGATTGAATGGCTGAGAGAGAAATTAAAGACATCACAAATTCACAAACATCCATGTTCGAAAAGTAGTTGATAAATCGATTGAAAAAATATTGTTATTACTCGGATTTGAATCCGTGAGGTTCATCACGGAAGCCAACGACGTTGACCACTGTAACACGAAACTGACGTGCTTAAATATGAGACGTAAGAGATACAAATACTGGCAAAATCAACCTGATATAAGATCCTCAAATCGTTTGAAATTACTATGACATAATTAATCGTTAAATGGTATTTAAATTTAGGAATAACATCCTATTCAAAAAAAAATATTGTCTAGATTTATCATGTTAAGCGAATAAAGTTTAAATCGTGCAATACAAATGAATTACTGAACCTTTTGCAGTGCTATATATAAGAGATTTCTCAATTTAGCTTTGTACGACCCATGGGGTCACAAAACCATCCTCCGGGCCTAAATCTGCCACCACGCCAGTATCCGGAGAGGTTTATTATTAATATTGCACGTATGTGGTGCACATACATTTATGAAGGTAAAGAATAACTTTCCCTCAACGGATAAGCTTTGACCCATCAGGAAAATCATTTTATGTTTCAGTGAGTTTTTCAATGCAATGATTTAAATTGAAATAAAATGTAAAATTTCATTTTGAAATCCGCCGAAGCATGATGGTATTCAATAATCAGTTTTAAATATCCTAACATCTTATCCTTTCCATCATTTCTAATAAGATGTATCAAAGATATAATAAATATTATCAAGTCTTCAAATTCATGTATGTTTAAAATAATAATACTCTTTGTAACTCAATTTAAATCATATTATACCAATAAACTTATTTTGAAAAAATAATCTTTATGGTTTGAAATGGAAATATTGATGTAATAAACTTCAAATAATATGTTATTATAATGATATACATTCAACGAACAGTCTTCAAATAAATCATTTAAAAATATTAATTGGGCGAAATTAGTTATTAAATATATATAAATATTCGTCTCAAAATATACGTTACCTATTAAAACAAATAAACTTGCTGAAAACCTACTTAAACTTTATTAATTACAAATAATAAAACAGAAATTCAAAATCATATGACAATGGTCACATATTATCCGCTGCGATACTTATCCTCAGCAGTCGTGCTACATATATTATGCCCTCGGTTATTGTTGACGCAAATGTGGCAATAAGCTTTGCGGATTCGCCGATCTTCACGGTTTGTTATTGTGATGTTTGCTGACAGGATGGAATGTCATAAGTCATAAACCAGTGACAAGGGATAACCAAAAATCGTGACTCAACTCCCACGCATTGAGCTTCCACAGCGTAAAAGCACCCAAAAAGTTATCGCGTGATCAGTTAAGACGACTTAACTGTTTTTGACGATAATATTTGTTCCGTATATATTCATTAGGTGAGCTTACTTCAATTACATGACTGTCACCAAAAGATAAGTTTTAATAGTTATAAAGACACAGTATCACAATTTTCTTTTGCATATGAAAATCGCTTAAAATATTGTTTGTTGATATTTTGTTTTCCATTTAACGCCAACTTTAAATCACCTCTTCAATGTTTTTTTTTTTTTTAAACCATGTCCGCTCTCAATGTGAAGCATGTGTACTCCTAATGGAGTTTATCTCAACAGAAGTGTTTCTACGAGAACTGCTTGTTACTCAGTTGCTCAACCTCTCTTTTTCCAAAGAGAGTAGGGATAGAAGAATAGGGGATAGGACAGGATTAGTGGTAAGCTAATCGCTCTCAATACGCCCCGTTCGTAGGATAGGATGGGTGAGAGGGGGGAATTCAAGACATCACATACACCCATGCCTTTGAACAGAAATTCATAAATCGATTGAAAAATCAATTTATAAAAACTGTCCGTACCGGGATTTGAACCCGGGACCTCTGTAGCCGAAGCCAACACCGTTGACCACTCAACCACACAGGTGGCTGTGATGCAAATCTTCAATGTTACATCTAGGTTAATTCACTGTCAATACATATATCTGAAATACTAATTAAATATGATCTCACTTTTCTTTATAAAAAGTTCATTTAAACACTTTTGTACTGTTTCCATTTATACAAAACACCATTTTTATATATTATATAAGTACAAAAATGTGTTTTAATACTTTTTTTATATTATGCCTTTCCACCAAATATTTGCAGTAAACATCTGAAAAGTGACAATTTTTTATTTTATTTTATCGAATGATGTACATACGTAAGATTTATATTTAAATAATAATATTAATTAAAAAAAGTGTCAACTTCATGATTCCAACAATGGTCAAACCAAAGTTATCTCGTTGTAATATTGAAGTAGCATGATGTTTTAATAATGTATTGTTAATTATAATTTCTTTAAATACATCTATTATACTATTTATAAAGGCATTATTTTATTAACAATGAAAAAACCCATTTGAACGTATTCTACATGTATTTAATATGGCTTAATCAGTCCCGGCTTCACTCATAACAAGCATTTTCAACTGATTTTAATATTTTCAATAATATTTAACTTATTCATAAACTCTCTTCATGATCAAAACCAGTCCTGATCATAAGTTCATAACAGATAAATCACTTTAAAATTACTGATATCCTAGAAAATAAATTCAAAATCAAGTTATTTTATGTTTTTTTATGGTGATGTTGATCACATTATCCGATAAAAAATGGGATCTACAAAAAAATACTTAGTGCTTTTAATCCCCTCGCAAATTTTATATAAAGTCAATGAACCTGCTGGATTTTTAATTTAAGCTGACGATATAAAAAAACATTTCCATTTTAGATTTAAAAGTTTATATTAAATATACTCATGGATAATATTTCGCCTAGGGCAAGTTTTATATTTATCGCACCTCCAGTTTCAAATTATAACAAGTCAAAATACGACACTTTGAGTAAATAATAGAGTTAAAAGTATCATTATTTACCTTGCTAAAGATTTTCACACCTTTAAATAAATTTTTCTTCTTATTTGGCTATGTTCTCTTCCTATGTGGAGCATATGGCCGCCACGCGGCACCTCCATGTTTCCCTGTCTCCCGCCAATTACTTTGCTTCCTCCCATGACATGCCAGCATCCTTCAGTTCCGCCAAGTACATCCTATGGATAGTACCCGACAGACGCCGAAATTCCCCCGGTCAAAAGAAGAGGCAGGCAGGATTAAGGCTTTCCGGAGGCATCCGCAGCACGTGACTCAGCCAGTTCCAACGTCTCTTCATAGCCACTGACGTGACGGGACGCTATCTTGTTCGCTCCCTTCTATCTGAATTCCTAACAAAATTAAACCACCTCACCCCCGTTATCCGACGCAAGCATTTGTTCTCGAAGCTCGGTATACAAGCCATGATTCGCAACCTTAAAGCAGTACCGGCAGATTGCAAGCGTTGAATAAGTGGCATTTGGTTTTAAAAGAGTACAACTGTGTGTCCCAGGCAGTCCGCATTGAGTTGAATGTGGCTCCAACCATTCCTAAACGAATGGCGAGCTCTTTTTTTGTACTACCGTCTTCGGGGATATGTACGCCGAGGTATCTGAAGCTGTCAACTCTCTCGGTGATCTGTCCCGCGATGGTAAGGGTCCTATCAGAGTCATGACAGGTTTGGTTACACATCACATTGGTCTTACTAGTATTAATTTTTAGACCAATACGACTTGAATTATTTCCTAACCCATCAATAGTCTCCTGGATGCCCTTAACGGATTTGTCGAATATGACAGCATCATCTGCATATTCAATGTCACACAGCTTCAGACCGGGACCAACAGCTACACCTTGATGAGGCAGAATTGACCTGCAAAGTATGAAGTCAAAGATAATAATAAACAGGAACGGTGCAAGAACGCACCCCTGTCTCACTCCGGTTGTGACCCCGAACCATTCGGTATTTGAGTCACCGATTCTCACACAACATGCACTATTCTCATGTAGGGATGTGATAATGGCCACAATCTTTGGCGGGATCCCGTAGGCACCTAGTATCCTCCACAACGAGGGTCTGTGCGGACTATCAAATGCCTTCTCATAATCGACGAAACAACAAGCAAGATCACTGTTAAATTCATTGCTCTGCTAGAGGAGATAATTTAGTGACTGTGAATCGAGGTTCTAATGAAATTTATAATTTTCTATATGTATACCAATAAATGTCATAACAAGCATCTTTTTTTATTTTTGGGCAGATAACTGTCTTGGGGAAATAAGATTACATGTTTAGTGTTATCGAAGGTGTTATCGAAGCATGACAAGCAATCAAAATCATGCATTAAAAAAATCACGATTAGTTAAAACGAATTATGAATCTTTTAATCCAACTATCCCAGAATTTAACTTTTTGACATGTCATAGTTTAAAACTAAAGATAAGATGTAAATTTAAAAAACTTTAAAATATTATGTTTTAAGATCGACGTGTTTTTAAGAAAAAAATAATGCATATTTTTTACGCACGGTCTATGGAGAACATTTTTGTCTTTATTACGTCTAAATTATTCCATAAAATACTCAACTGCTATCAATTGTCAACTCGGTGTTATATAAATAAAAAATATTTTAAGAGTTTCAAATATTCTTCATAATGTTTTTTTTAAACTTTATTCACACCGGTTGAATTTCCCTTTTCCTTACTTTTAGCATTCAGACATTTTTTATTTATGCTAATATCCGCAAACTTTTTGACTTATCTCATGTTCTTTTCACATAAAAACATGAAAAAGTTCGTCTCGTTTTTTGACAACATCGAATGGTATTAAAAATGTATCTATACCGTACTGTAAAAAATGACTTTATGACAAAATCTTCTCAAATATTCAACGTAATACTAAAAGTTTGTTTTGCCTTTCAAACTTTGATTGGCACAAAATAATAAACTTTTGTCAGCATAGACTGTATTATGATCAAAGATGACAGTATTTTTGGACATTTAAATATAAAATAAAATTTGTTTACGTTAAACAATCCAATTTCAGGTTTAATCGAAAGTTTTAAAGTTATGTGAAGCCAATTTCTTTGTGGCTTTGAAGTACTGGCTAGCCTATCACTATCATAAACATGTTAAGTATTCATCGACCATATGATTTCCAACTTAGCGACAAAGCAGCCATGGTTGAAAACAGCTAAGCAAAACACTTAACGAATATTTACTTTTAAAACACTTAATCTACTAACAATAAATACTAGATCCAGTGACTAAAAAAAGGCGAAAACAAGATTAGGGTATATAATAGACTTTTTCGTACTTATGCATAACTATTTAAATTTGAATCGTTCAAATTATGTAGATTCATACAAGTTTTGTCACTAAAAACTAGTGTTTCGCCTTTTGGCATCTTCATGCGTTCAAGTACACGGATGAACTTAAACTGATATTAGTTTTCGAACGGGTTATTAGTGACAAAACTTATGTGAATTTACTTAATTTGAAAGATTCAAATTTAATATTGAAATTCCACTGAGCACCTTCAGTCGGAATCTTAATAGTCGAAAAATAAATTTATTTGAAATAGTTTAACAAGTAAAAATGAATTATCATACGGTATTTCACATTAGTTAAACAAATGGCTTCGTGATAATATCTTTTATGAAGTTACATCTCCCGAGATCCTTTTTAAATATAATAGTTTTAGTTATTAAACATACGAAGAATACAATTAACTTATCGATCTATGTCAATTATTTTGATTTTCAAATCATTTATTCCATAATGTTTCTGGCATACAATTTACGCGAAAAGCACTTAATGTTACCTCGACACGTGGAAAACATAATAGAGATAGTAAAAAAGGCTATTAGTTTTTTGGAACAAATTGTTCAGGAATTTTTGGCTCCAGTGGCATAATGGTATTTAATAAATATTAGACATTGAACGAAACTACTCATGCATAGTAAGGATTAAAAATCTCAAATAAAACGATATCTGGTAGGCAGGGGCATATACATTTAATATTAATATATATTAATAACAAATTTAACATGTTCTGACCTACATGTTCATGTGTCTGGGAATAGCAAAAAATCGACCATTTATCAATGGGTTTTAACTATTTGATCTATGAACATGAATTGTACTTGTTTATAGAATACATGACTTCATTTGCAAACCCTAAGGAGTGAAATTGTATATCGAGTCATTTTATTAATTCTAAAGTATTTAAGATTCGGATGGTTATATGGATCGGTTCGATTACAAATATCATTATAATTTTTATTAAAATAATGTTAATTTTCAGATTTGATAACTGAATTATAACATGAAAAGTGATGAATTCACTTTGATACATTGATTGATAAAATTGTCAGTGCCTATAATGCAGACAGTTATATAATCTGTTACTTTAAAAAGAAATGATTGCAATTCTATTCTCACACACATGTACGATAAGCAGTATGATTTTTTGTTTAGAGTTAATTGACGCTTGTCATACTTGATATTTTAAAGAATTGCTTAATAAGATCAGTTCAATCCTCAAAGACTGATTCTCAGCTCATTACTTGAAAACAATCCACTATAAATTGAATGCGATTTCCGTCGGGCGACGTTCCGAGCTCATGCCAAAGTTTCATACTCGAATAATTTCTCAAGCCGGCAGCATGAAGCAATGGTGTTCGCAGCAAGATTGGTGCAGGGATGCGCAATAATACGGCCATTGTATCAAAAGGAGTTAATTGATGGTGGAAAACGTATCACAGTTGAGATATTAGTCGTACCCTTTCATAATATACATAGATAAGTAACAATATGGTATTTGAATGATTATTTTAAATATATTTTTTATAACCAAAATTTAATCATATTATACTTACACTTCAAATGATTAGCATTTCAATAATTAAAAAACAAATAAAACACTGTTGGATTGTTGATACTTCTTAAGGAGAAAAGCAACGCTTAACTTATGTGATAGCAATAAGACAAATTATTTACTAAAATTAAAAATAGTTTGAGTCTAACAGCCAGAATCAAGCTTGATATAATGATGGTAAGTCGATAAAAGTATGTTGGTAAGTTGTTGAAAAATAATATATCCTGGGTCAGTGTTCAAGTAGTCAACGCCGTTGGCTTCAGTTAATATGCTAACTTGTTCAAATCCAATTACGGACGGTTTTATAAATTGATTTTCCAATCAGTTTATGGATTTTTGTTTGGAGGCATAGATGTATGTGATTTTTGTTTCTCTCTCACTCATGTTATCATAAAACAGTACGTAGCAAGAGCGATTCGTTAACCACAAGTTCTGTTTTTGCTTTATCTTTATATCCCAACCTTCTTTAAATATTTGAGGTTAAGAAACGGATTATCAATCAACTCTTTTGAGATAAAATATGTTAAAAGTCCATGTGCTAATTGGTAGTAGACATGGTTTTGAAAAACTTTCACCCAGTGTCAATAAGTGGTGACTTAAGAGCATAGCATTTTTGGAAAATTATTCTGATAAACATAGCAGAAAATAGTTTGTCAAGTGTCAGTTTCCGTCAATCGATACTAAAACAATAAAAACATCTAAAAATTAATATTATAACTCTTGATAAAATCTTTTGCATTACCCTAATAGAGATCGTCTATGACGGACGTTCTCCGTGCATCGCGTCTTATCGATATGATTAAGCTTGCTTGAATAATCTCGGCTCGGGGATTCCCTCTCGTAGATGACATCAAATCTCTAGTGATTGTTAACGTTTCCACTTTGAAGCCGTATTTTATTTTCATTGAAAAAAGACAAGTAGATTAAATAACCTCACTTATTCAAATATCATTTTTCGTCGTATTCTTCTATTTGCGACCGAGCTAGAGTAATACCAGTTTCAATAACCCAATACCTTGGTAGTTATTAGAACAAAACCATTGAAATTTTATTGAACTTAATATCATCATAATATTTTTTTGTAAATAAAATCAATTAAAATTAACACCAAAATAAGTTGGATTTTTTTCACTTTAACAGTTTCAATTATTTTTAAACCTTTATTTTATTTATTTTTGTTTTCATAATATAAATTTCAATAAATGTTACTTTACAAAAATCTTTTTAACAGTTCGTACCAAGTACAATCATTTATCTATTTTAAATTACAAATTATAAGTTTTTTGCTTTTTCAATTTGAAAAAAGAATAAAAAAAATGAGAATTGGCAAGGAAGTTACCCCAGCTATACATGAAAAAATACCCAATTAAACTTTCTAGTGGCAGCGTCAATGGCAGGTTGGTTCTTCATATTCAAATAACAAACAATTCATACCCACGATAACCAAAAAAACAATCAGGAAAATTATGTTCGACTCAAAATAGTGGAATTTTTATTTCGTCTCGTATAATTTGAAAAAATATGTAAGGTATATTAATGTTCTGTTTGTTAAACTATTAAACATGAGCATGCTTAAGAGAAAGTCAGTTATAACCCTTCTCCCACAAATCATCCAGTAATATGTGCAAACTATCATAATGAAAGTTTTTAGCTTAAAATAATCATTTTTATAATTGGAAATATTTATGACTGTGTAATTTGTATATGTAAAATAATCATCATTTATATTTAATAGATAAAACTATAAATATCTAGATTATATATATATATCTATATATTAAAGAAATCAAATGTATCTCTGCATTCAACTATCGTAGGCTTCACACTTTTAGATAGCATTTTTTAGTTCAATATTGATAAAAATAAAACATATTTATATATTTTGGTTCATGAGTACTTTTGCAATAGTCTATTCTTTCAATCGTCGTCTCTTATAATATTAAAAATTACTATAGAAACAAAATATTTGTCGTACATATAACTTCTCTACACTAACCATAGCATCGTAATTGGTTCCGAGAATTATATCTTTTAACAAATAACATTTATTTTCAAATTGTTTTATTAACATTAAATTTCATTATTATTTTTCGATATGGATAATTTATTTTAAAAACAATATTTGGTATTACAAGTGATTCCAATGCGCCAAATATTTTAAAGTTCAACGATCATACGATAAGAGTTCTTTGAAATTTTTTGTAAGTCCCTCGAGATTAACTCGAGGAGAAATGATATCAAAAACACCCGCAGGCTTAAAATTTATATTTTAAAAATCTTAATTTTACATTGATTTTACCGGGAATCGAACTCAGACACACCTGATCGGTAGAGCAAGCTCTTACAAACTAGACCATAGCGGGCGATCAATTATATCAGTCAATCAACAAAAAATACCATGAAAGCATTAGTGATTACTAATGCTATCAAGACATTCGTCACATCACATCAAATATTTCCGCAAAATAAACAGTCAATTGCCTATTCAATCCCGCGTTCTGTTAAATAGCAAATGCAAAGTGATGCTAATTTATCTAATGTCTAATTAATCATTTAATCATATACATTTCAATCGAATAATTTAGTAGCTTTATCATTTATATTTACGTCAGATAACGGGAAACATTTAATCAATTGTAAACTACAGAATGAAACGGAGTGCTATGCACAATAATCATCCGTGAAGGTAATAATTTTGTTCACTTGTACCTGGGTATTTCATACAATAGCTGGCTCTGGTAATTGCAGAGGTAGTGCATACTAGTATGACGGTTATTACCCGAGTCGTTTCAACCATTCAGTCTATTGTGTTAAGCCTGGCGGTATATTCTGAGTGCAAATTATATGTGATAAGAGTTAATGAACATGGCGCATTTTACGCGCAGTTTATTTTTCACATGTACGTTTTTCACAGCTCGACGCGTCGGTCTGACGGCGGTTTTTATTTTTGCAACTTATTTTATCATTGACGTTTCACAAAGTTAAATAAAATGCTACGATGAATTCGCGAAGTTCACTCAACCAAAAAGCTTTCAGTTATATTATTTTAACAAAATACTATATGAAATAAGAATTAAGCACATTTAGCATTTACAATATTTTCCTTTTTTAAGGCGTACTCATATTTATTTAAATTAAGAAATATAGGTCAATATATATTAGCTTTTTAAAATAAGTACAAAAAAGATAACAGAATCAGACTGTTGCCAAAGTCCTTTGAACATTATTGAACTTTTTATATGTACAGACTAAGGTATCCAATCCCGGGATTTCGGGATTGATTTATTTTGAATCCCGGGATCCCGATTGAGATTTTCTCACCGAGGAATTTGAAATCTTCAATTTGCTATATTTTTTCCCGAAATCTCACAAAAACTCGTTTTTTTTTTTTAGCTCACCGAGGAATTTGAAATCTCCGATTTGGTATACTTCTTCCCAGAATCTCACAAAAACTCGTTTTTTCTTTTTTTAGCTCACCGAGGAATTTGAAATCTCCGATCTGGTATACTTTTTCCCGGAATCTCACAAAAACTCTTTTTTTTTTTAGCTCACCGAGGAATTTTAAATCTCCGATTTGGTATACTTCTTCCCAGAATCTCACAAAAACTCGTTTTTTCTTTTTTTAGCTCACCGAGGAATTTGAAATCTCCGATCTGGTATACTTCTTCCCAGAATCTCACAAAAACTCGTTTTTTCTTTTTTTAGCTCACCGAGGAATTTGAAATCTCCGATCTGGTATACTTTTTCCTGGAATCTCACAAAAACTCCTTTTTTTTTTTTAGCTCACCGAGGAATTTGAAATCTCCGATTTGGTATACTTCTTCCCAGAATCTCACAAAAACTCGTTTTTTCTTTTTTTAGCTCACCGAGGAATTTGAAATCTCCGATCTGGTATACTTTTTCCCGGAATCTCACAAAAACTCGTTTTTTTTTTTAGCTCACCGAGGAATTTGAAATCTCCGATCTGGTATACTTTTTCCCGGAATCTCACAAAAACTCGTTTTTTTTTTTTTAGCTCACCGAGGAATTTGAAATCTCCGATTTGGTATACTTCTTCCCAGAATCTCACGAAAACTCGTTTTTTCTTTTTTAGCTCACCGAGGAATTTGAAATCTCCGATCTGGTATACTTTTTCCCGGAATCTCACAAAAACTCGTTTTTTTTTTTTTAGCTCACCGAGGAATTTGAAATCTCCGATTTGGTATACTTCTTCCCAGAATCTCACGAAAACTCGTTTTTTCTTTTTTTAGCTCACCGAGGAATTTGAAATCTCCGATCTGGTATACTTTTTCCCGGAATCTCACAAAAACTCGTTTTTTTTTTTTTAGCTCACCGAGGAATTTGAAATCTCCGATTTGGTATACTTTTTCCCAGAATCTCACGAAAACTCGTTTTTTTTTTTTTTAGCTCACCGGAAATTTTAAATCGAGAATTTGCTCAAAATTTCTCAATCCCGAAATCCCGGGATCGCGGCCATCTCAATTCCGGAATTTCGGGATCAGAAAATTGAACGGGATCCCGGATCCCGGGATTGGATGCCCTAGACTACAGACATCGATGCTTTTATAAAAATATTTATATTTTATTCAAATAGCGGAACAAAACAACGACATATAAGTATAACTCCAGTCTTTTAAATGTTAAATATTTAAACTCGTTCAGAAGTAAGAATTTCACTTAGATGATCAGAAAGTATTACGACTGAGTCTTGAAAAGGTCACTATTATAATAAGAGTTAATAATTAATTATTATTCAAATAACATGTAAGTACATTTGTCACATGTGTGTTCAAATGGTCAGCGTTGTTGGCTTCGGCTATGGAGGGCACGGGTTCAAATCCCGCTACGGAAAGCTTTATAAATTAATATAATTTAAGATTTCGACTGAAGGTGCTTGGTGGAATTTCAATATTAAATTTGAATCGTTCAAACTATGTACATTCTCACAAATTTTGTCACTAACGACCCGGGTTTCGCCTTTCGGCATCTTCAGGCATTCAAGTGCACGGATGAACTTGAACTGTTCAAGTTTATCCGTGCACTTGAATGCCTGAAGATGCCGAAAGGCGAAACCCGGGTCGTTAGTGACAAAATTTGTGAGAATGTACATAGTTTGAACGATTCAAATTTTATAAATTGATTTTTCAATCGATTTATGAATTTCTTTCGAAGGCATGGATGTATGTGATGTCTTGAATTCTCCCCTCTCACCCATCCTATCCTATGAATGGGGCGTATCGAGAGCGATTAGCTTAACACTAGTCCTTTCCTAGCCCTATCTTTCTATCCCTACTCTCTTTGGAAAAAGAGAGGTTGAACAACTGAGTAACAAGCAGTTCTCGTTGAAACACTTCAGTTGAGATAAACTCCATAAGGAGTCCATATGCTACGCATTAGGAGCGGACATGGTTTAAAAAAAAAACATTTTCAAACTTAATTTTAAATATTTGAACTGTTGACGAAAAATAACGCAAAACTTCTCTGGTTTTGTTTAGTTTCTTTGCTATATGAATAAGTCATAAATAATTCATCAAACAGAGGGACAGGACTAAACAAAACTCAATCTCAAATCGCTGGAATGATTCTTACGGTTCTAGTATAACATTCATGAGCCAATACCAGTCATCCCAAGTAAACAGTCTTGGCTAATTATAAGGGTTTATCCGTTAATTATTCCTATCTTCGCCTTAAGCGGGTTCTTGCAGAGAGGTGAAGGGGAAAATCTCTTCTTCTTAGGAAGCTTTATAAATAAATTACTGCCTGCTAGTTTGGTTTGCGTTCATGGCAATGATAATATTTTGAATAAACTTACTCTAAGCGCTCATACAAAAGAGCCTTGTTATAATATTTTAATTCTGGTAAATTTCTATTCATTATGAGATAAAATTGTTGTTTTCGTAATCTTTACTAAAATAGTCTTACCACTAAAAATACGTATTTTTAACGTGTTTTCAATTACTGCTTGGCTTGATTTGCGTTTTAATCTTCTAAAATATGTTTGTGTTTAACAATTTTGGGAAAACAAGGCACATTTTCGCAAAATCAAAATTATTTTTTTGTGACCTTAAATTTGCACATGTTTGCAATAGCTTTTTAATACACATTAAAGCGTGCTATCTGGCGATAATTAGCTGTCTCAAAAAGAAACAAACAATTTTAAGACGCGTTGCTCACCTATTGCGTATGCCCACATACAAAATATTGAAGATGTGCAAAAATGACCACTTAGCTGCCAGTGTGTAAGCGTTTAAAAACTAAGCAATACACTCAATAAGCATGCGTGCCACCGGCGAGTCGTTGATGTGGTAGTGGTTGAAAAAGAAAAATACTGACATAATGAAGAAGTAAAAACGATTAAGAAATTTGTTAATGAATTCATTTCATTGCAATTAACGCATTGACACTTAAAGATTTCAGCGCACACATTTGATCACTGATAAAAATGTACGCACAACAATATATTATACAACAACCGAGTCCTTGAACACGAGAATTATATATATATTAATGATCATTATTATATTTTATTTCTTTGCGTATTTCGATGAGCCATATAATAGTAAAGATGTTGTTTTATAATACCTACTGAATGATAAAAAAAATCTTTGTCTAGATTTCACATGATAATTTTTTTTTATCAGCTGATGAAAATATAATAGAAAGGCAAAAAAAAAGTATTCATATATATTTGAACAATTCTAATCACACGTAATAAACTATTGATAAAAGAAATATGAAAATAATTATAACGATACAAATTACAAATTAATGAAATTAATTCATCTTTAATAAAATTGTTTTGGACCTTTTACAAATAAAAATTATATTTTAACGAAAAAGTAAGCCAAATTTAACATCAATCAGGTAAAAATGGTATTATGAGTTTAAAAATTATTCTTAAATATTCATTGACAAATTTATTGCCCGATTTTTGTTATATCAAATAAATGATTTTTAACAGCAATAAGATTTAGGGGAAATTTATGAAATGTAAAGCTAGATCGACACAGTGTTTTAATTATAAATGTAATTACCTTTCAATTATAGATTGTCAATAAACACTTAAACACAAACATTGATTAAGTAACCATCATTGATTATAAAAATAAATTAACTTATTTTGCTCAATAGCTGATGTGATGAATTATCACGATTACTTTTGGTTGCACGTAAATTTAACAAATTTCATTGGTGGTAAATTGTTTGCAATATAAATTGAAATAAACGAAAATTTCAATAAAACTACGTGCTCCAAAGCGATTATTTATCGACCACAGAACAGCTGCTGGCTGCGACAATATTTTGGTTAGTTATCCACGTGTGGCGTAATGTTTTCAATTAATATACACTTTAGAATCTATTATCCAAATTGTTTACACCATCCATCTCAAGTAAATGAAAACACGTTTTAGGGAAATGGCAACTAGTGCTTCTAAACTCGTTTTGAAATATGATTACAGAAAGCACGTTATTTGAAGTTGTTTTAGCCTTTAGGCTGTCGTAGAAAAAAGATCGTTTGTAATTAACACGCCGGCTATGATTTGATATTATTAATTTAATTATTTATTGAAGAGGCAACTCGTCTCTAGTGTGTTGAGCACGAAAAATTTCACGAAATATCTCGTCGGTGGCAGCCATCCAGTTAATAAGAAAAAAATGTTCTTATATGTACGCACATGTTGCTGCAAATAAACATTATACTGAATCAACATTATTTTTATTCCAAGCTCAACATTATGGTAATGTCTTAATAAAAGTCTTTTTTTGTTTCAACCAAAACTAAAATTTTTGATATTCTCTAGCTTAAATTTAAATTGAAATAAAAATTCATATTTTAATGATATTTTGAATTTCGTTATAAAAAAAACTTATAAATCTTGGGCGGATCAACATTTTACCAACATATTATTTATTCAAAACGCTGCAAAATCAATTTTATATCGATTTGAAAAAAATAATATTTGAGAGCTTAGCGACCCATTTTAAAAGCTTTAATAATATTCGAAAATCGTAGTAAATTTTGCAGCTTGGTATTTCTTTTTGTCTTACTTTAAACCCTTTACCATTTCGTACAGCCAACTGCTAGCGTTTTCCAATAATTGTTCTGGTCGAGCATTTTCAAATCCCTTGTGACGCAGCCAACAGATCTTCTTTCACCGTCAAGAAATGCGTAAGTACATAACTTGATTTGTTGATGCTTCTCCTTCATCCTATTTAAGATTTGATTTCCAATCTTCGTCATTCTTTGTCAAAGATTACAAATATCATTTTTTTTTTCATCTATGTTGGTGAAAGTAATGCTATTAATATAATCAAATATGTATATATGTTTTAAGTTTCTTGCTACCGATTATATCACACTGCTTAAGAAGGAGAGAGAAAAGTTAAGAACTACACATTTACCCATTTAAATATTATCAGTCAATGCGTTGTGTTTGAATGTATTGATAGTATCACTTTTAAGGTGTTCACTGTCAATACTTGGTGGAATGGCATTATAATAAAAATAATAAAACATTTTTAGTACTTTTTCCACATAAAATTTATTAGATCAGGACCGGTTTCGCTCATCGCGAGCATTAGCATAGATCAGTTGATAATGCTCGCGATGAGCGAAACCGGTCCTGATCTAATAAATTTTATGTGGAAAAAGTACTAAAAATGTTTTATTATTTTTATTAGTATTGATAGTAAAAAAGATGCTCACATTATTTGTTTTTACAATAAAAGAGTTTACATATTCAATTTTTATACAAATATAATACTTTTTTGAACTAATTTGAAAACTGTATCTATAGAACAAAACTGATTTTAACTTTCGTGTGCATTTTCATAACAAATTCTATATACTGTATACGAGTAGAGAGTTTTATTACCATAAATATTTATCTATTAAAAGCTCTGTCTATATTCAGTTATAGATAATAACCTGTTCAAATTATATTGATGATATTACTGAAAGGTTCTACATAAAAATAAAATATACATTTTTACTTGGTAAGTTTTAATAAAACAAAAAAATAGTAAGCCTTTGTATAATATAATGCAAATACCGAAAAAATTGCAACACAATAAATAAATAAATTCTCTCGACTTATGAATTCCATTTAAATCAATAAATATATTATTATGTTACTTAGCATACTTGCTTTTTTCCAAAGGGCTCTTTAATAACCTTTGTTAGGCAATAATTGAATAGTTATTTTTTACAATATTTACAAATTTTATATACATAGTATTCAAATTTACAAATGAACAGTAAAACAGGAAAATAGAAACATGTACTAAAATTCGCTTTGCTAACATTTCTTCCAGCTTATTATGTACGATAAGGTTAATGATGTATGCTCATTTTATGGGTACAATCTTTTTCCAGTAATACGTTCCACACGTGACATTATTGAAAATCTATTTATCCATAAAAAGCGCTCGCTCTATTGTTAAACTGATTTATTTTAATTTTGTAAAATTGAAAGACGAGAATATCGTGTATAAAGCTTTTCAACGCGATCGTCTGCGTGTAAATTTTGCATGAAAGGAGCATTTTCAGAGCGTGATGAAAACTGAAAAAAACGTTATGAAGTTTCCAATATCCTTTGAGCACTTTTAAAAGACAGCAATGCATATTATCTTCATATTTTGCTCTTTGGCTTATAACGTGTATACCTTGAAGCTATTTAACTCTTTAAAGCCTCTTTTATTTATAATTATGAAAGCACTAATGTTTCAATCAAAAGAAAAGTTTTTATATCTTTTGACAATGCAATACATGTAATAAAAAAAAAGTAAATTTAATTCTTTCCAGAGCTTATCCCAACAGAATTGTTTCATCGTAGTCACACGCTGTGGTCTAGTTGGTTAAAGATTGCTCTACCGACCAGGTGGGTCTGGGTTTGATTTCCACTATGGTCAATTTTAAATTTACATTTGAGATCTTGGACGCGGGTGTTTGTGTTTTCAATTAATCTCGAGTGACTGACAATAAATTCTTATCGAGTTTTTCTCGTATAATCTTTCAATTTTAAAATATTTGTCGCATTTGCATTAGCTTTAATGCCAAATAATTTATTGAAAAGAAAAAAAATCTCTATTTCGGAGAGAATATTTATTGAAATATAAGACTAGGAAAAGACTAGCGGTTAGTTATCCACTACGCACTGTTTTTTAATTCGTTGTTACGGCGTAAGAAGAGTATTTTAACATTTCTCTTTCAATCGACAGATACTTGTACAGTGGTAATGTATTGTTGTAAGAGAACCGATATATATTTGATATGCTAAAAATATTAAATAATAGTTGAGTAACCAACAATAAATCGTATCTTGTAGTAAAAATAGTAAACCTTGGTCAACCGTCAAAACGGCATAGATATACTGCACCACATATCTTAGGAATTCTATCATTTTCAATGCTCTATCTATATGACCCATTTGTCATGATCTAGTTTAGCGGCCGGTAAATTTAAGGACCTTACGAACCACAAAATTCATAAGCTTAAATCACACGGACCACCTATCTATAAGATATTTAAAAAAAATAGTTTTAAAAAGCATAAAATGCACCTAGTTCATAAAATGAAACTATTAATTGTAACAAAATTATTGGTTCAAAATATATAAAAATTAATGATGGTTTAATTATATTAAACTTCAAGCGTTCCGATTTGATTGAAATAAAATTATAGATATTTGTTTCTAATAGTGTTACTGTAAAACAAAGAACTGCGTTTATTTCAAATTGAGATCTTTTCGCATAAGTTGTGGAGAATCGAATGAGAATTTCTATCACATTTTTACAAACCAAAGATCACTTTAAGATTCATGCTTCAATTACTATCTCAATTGCTTGTTGAAAACGGATTTTTTATGCTCGTTATGTTATCATAATCCCAGTAATTATCTTTTGTATTGCTATAGAAATGCTTTTATCACTCATTATTGGTTTATTTTATTTGAATCTTAACCAATAAAAGTAATGATATTAAGTAAATTTGAACTTTATTTGATAATTTTATCACAATAAATATCTCATTAAAAATTGAGAACATACTTGCCTTAAGTCAAGCACCAACATACAAAAAAGGATTTTTTTCCTTAATAACCTAAATAATATATTTTATATTTAACATATGATTTCATGCAACTAGCATCGTTCATTCGTGTTAGTCATTAACGTTTTTGGTAGTTTGCTGTGAATTAAAAAATCCACATTTATCTGTAAACCACCAATATGCTCTCGTGGACCATCATTTTGTCGACAGCTGAATTCTAGTTCATCAAATGAACCATCTGCCAGCGCTCGATGTCACCAATTTTAATTTGACTATCAAACTGTAAAAAGTAAAACATTTTTCTCCGAAAAAGTAAACATAGACATAGTTTTGATGCGCCAGCTTATCACAGTGAATTCACACGCATATAGTTCCGAAACTATACTGAACCATAATAAATTTTCGGATCATCAGTTTTATCGATAAGCCTGGCCACGAGTCGTAAATTACTACCAACTGGGAGCACCACCCTCTCCCTCTTTTTACTTGTGACCAAATAATTCGGTGACAGCATAAAGGGCAAAGGTTTAAATTATCCTCAAATCCGATACTGAAGGTCTACGAAACAAATATCGCATCGGCCCTTCGGGGATCTGCAAGACTCGTCCATTTCCAGTTCTGAACCTTTTTGTGCGGGAAGGAATAAACTTTCTCCTCGAAAGAAGTATAAATTGCGTCTTTTCCAATTATTTTTTCTCGATAGGCAATCAAAAAAGTTTTTTTATTTGATTTTTATTTACAAACATGATAAAGCTCTGATAATATTTTAGTTCACTTTTAGGGTGTTCACTGTCAATACTTGGTGGAAAGGCATTATATTAATAAAAACAATAATCCTTTGTACTTCATTCCACTTTATTTAATATGTCAGGACCGGTTTCGCTCATTGCGAGCATTGTCAACTGATAAGAAATATAATTTAACAATGCTATTTATACAAAATTGAAAAGTTATACACAACAGTTGGCATTGAAAAGAAATTGCCAATTACATTAAAGTGATTCTAAAATAACACAAAATTAAAATGTTCAACACAACTAACATATAATTAAAAATATTATATGTTAGTTGTGTTGAACATTTTAATTTTGTGTTATTTTAGAATCACTTTAATGTAATTGGCAATTTCTTTTCAATGCCAACTGTTGTGTATAACTTTTCAATTTTGTATAAATAGCATTGTTAAATTATATTTCTTATCAGTTGACAATGCTCGCAATGAGCGAAACCGGTCCTGACATATTAAATAAAGTGGAATGAAGTACAAAGGATTATTGTTTTTATTAATATTTTAGTTGCTAACTTGTTTTGTTTTTTTAAACATGTTCTTTTAAAACGTAAGATCGGTTTCCATTTTCTGTTTTTATCGTTTCTCAGGTAAGTATCACATCAAAAAAGCTTGCTTGTACTATTTTTTAACACAATTTTAAGTAAAACATTAAAATGAGTGTAAGTTTATTTCTTTTGGTAATCATTTTAAATCGTCAACGGAAATAATCGGTAAAACGATGGTTGCATTTAAAGACAGATTCAGAAAAAGTTTTTACAATCAATTTCACCGATTTTTGTTCTCAAATTTAGATGAATAACAATCTTTTCTGTGACACTTGTAAATTTAAAATATAAATAAATAAAAAAACAATTATTTTACCCAATTTATAACCTATTAAACTGTTTCACTGATGAAGCGTTGAATTTAAAAAATGCACATATAAAAAATCTCAAATTTGTATTCCAAATTATCTGGATAATTTACAAAATGAGAAAAGAATTTTAGAGCTGGTTATAATTTATTACAATTTATATATAACAAGAAGTCAATTAATTACAGTGGAAATGAAAATTAAGTGCCCAAGTGTTTCCCGGATAAAAAGTTTCATCATAAAAACTCTAACTAGTTTAATGCTAAACCATTATTTCGTTTTCACTCACTTCTTCATTCACATTTTCATGCAATTGTTCCATTGTTATAGCCGGCTCATGACGTCGGGGAGCTGGCGCAAGGGCAGAATTGTCGTTACTTGGATTACACTGCACAATAAGAAAGCATGCCAACTATATTTTTGATGATAACCACCAGCGTTTTGCGCCATATTTTCAACAAAATATTGCCATGTGTTTTTGTGACTTTCGCAGATAAATTTATTTCCTTTATAAAAAAAACTTTATACCCGCTTAATCTTTTATTTTTCTCTTTTTTTGTAGCAGTAAGACATTATTACCTTTTTTATTTTACCCATATAATTTTCTTTGTGAATATCTTTGTAATGTTTGATTAAAAAAAACCAAATTGATATTTGTTAACACTAAACGAGTATCAATTCTTCAACTAATTTATCATTTACTTTATTAAAAAAAAAAAGCTTGTTGATAATGAATTGCATATTTTACAGGATTGTATTAATCTAGACAGAATTTTAACTTGGATTATATTTAAATTAAATATTTTTCTTTTTTTTTTGGCGCTACAGTCCTAGATAAACTTTGGCCGCCTCGATTAATCTCCACTTTACTCGATCTTCCGCCCACCAGCAGTCGCAGGTCCTGTTACATCC
Organism: Himalopsyche tibetana; assembly: GCA_030503985.1. NCBI lineage: Eukaryota > Metazoa > Arthropoda > Insecta > Trichoptera > Rhyacophilidae > Himalopsyche > Himalopsyche tibetana. The sequence goes on from JAPJYX010000024.1 coordinate 13,816,036, forward strand.
CATTCATCCAACAAAGTCTTGGTTTTTCAACGTTTCGTTTTTCAAACAAACCTAACATAACCTAATCATTTTTTTACAATCACGGCCATTGAGAAAATTTTACATTTTTTTCTACTGATCAAATATTCAATATACACGAATCATTCGCTCGATAAAATACTTATCTCAGAGCAAATAAAATACAGAATAATTTAATATAATATAATATAGGTTTATTTTTATTTTTTTGCCTGCAACTATATTCTATATTTCAACATTTGATACAGTTACATGTTCAACTCGACCAAAACTATTTGGCGATTTATATATGTTTTTATTATTGAATTAAAAATAAAAATATTTTCTACAACCTTTCTTTTATATACATCTAAATAAAACGTGTTTTTTATATATTTAAATTCGGATTCTCAAGATATTTTATAATGTAACTAAAGTAAATAATATTTTTAAATCAGGATTAAAAATTTAAATAAGTTGATTGTGACATATTTTCACTTGGAACAATTTGAACATTTATGTATATTTAAACTGGTTCATTGCCATCAAGCTGTGGGTGTATATGGGATAAATGCCGTAAAGCCGCCGGTAGCCAAGAATATTTTTAAATATAAAAAAATATTCGGATTGAATAATTGATGTTTTATTCTTTTAAATAAGTATTGACTGATATGAATGTGAATATGAATGAATGTATAACTATTCACTTTTCACGGAATAGGAATATTATTCAGCTGAAAACATTGCAGCACTGAAACGGTTAATATATCATTATTCAAATTCGACCATTGAATTTTAAAAATAAACAGCCTTGATAATAAGTATTTTGTTGAAAAATCTTACCATGTTACATATATATGAAATAGTATTACATTATTATATAAATAAACGATTTACAGCAATTCAAAAAAAAAACTTATGTTATAAGGCATCCAAATAGCATTTTTTACGCTGAAAATATACCCGCGCGAAAGTTTTGTATTGATATAAAGCCATTTTGTGAACTGACGTAAATCTAAAACCAAATAGACAGGCTGAAGTCTATCGATTACAACTTTTTAGATATGTCCCGATTGAATGTATGTTTTACATTTACGTCAATCGCAGCTCAAGTTATCTCTGACATCCTTACTTCAGAATTTTCGTTTTTACGCGTGTACTGAAAAATCTGTTTAACTTTACTGTACGGTTTCAACCATATTCTAAAAACTTTGTAATGTGATGAATTAAATTTTGTAAAATCGTTTTGTAGAAGAAAATCATATTTTGAGATAAACCATATGAGTAGTCCGTATGGTGTACATTTTGAGCAGACAATAAAAGAAAATTGAATGCAGTTTGAAAATACCTTTCACAAAAGATTACCAAATACCAATTTTTATAATGTTAAACTAGCGATTTTAAGACTTAGCCAAAATCCAACCTTTGATGCACAGAAACCATCACGTCTTTATAAAAAAAATGGTCGCGAATGATTGAAACAATTTAAATCTGCGAAAAAAGTTTTATCAATGTTGACAGTTTCCAAAATTGATTATGATATATTTTATGATGAAGTTATTTTATATACATGTATGTCATATACCCGCCGGGTTTTGAAATCTCTTTATGGATACTTTGTATTGAATAAAATATTTTCTTTTCGTGTTGCATTCCCTACTTTAAGTTTATGGGGCCTAGCGTAATATCATTAACTATCTACATTTGCTATTAATATATTGTCATAAAAAAACCATGCATTTATTGTCATACTTGTAAAGATGCATGTATATTTTTATATAAGATCACATTGTTTCAAAGTTATTATAAAATTTAATGGATCGGTAAGCACCGTAAAAAAAATACATTATTAAAAAGTATGTCGCTTAGTTATTTTGACGTTTCACCATTGAGTATATCTAGTAACGGTAGAGTTGTTTTCAATTCAAACACAATGTCACTAACTTCTTGCATTTTCGGATATGATACAAATTCATTACACAAAATTAATTGCACAATCTCTGCTAAAAGATTTTAGGTAAATGCTTCAATTTTATGACATCTTTATATTGTGCATAAGCTTTCGCGTAATCAATTTATCAACCTAAATATTTTCGATACTGCGATTTCTTTTATTTACTCCGGTTCCCAATATCAAAACAAAAAAGAACGTTTGATTTGAATTCGGAAAACTTTCAGACAAAAGAAAGTGATTTACCGAAAGTTTTATTCGATTTCTCAAATACATATACACTTTCTTGACTCCAAGGTATCATGCTCTATTTTTAATATCATATAATCTATCGCTTAACTTTTGTGTGGAGCTGAAGTGTCGAGGCAAGCGAGAAATTTATTGGTGTCACATAAATTTTCTTCGTACAACGTATCGATAGTAGAACCACTAGATTATACACTTATATCATGAACATACTTTGGCCTTTCTCAAATCAATGAATATGATTACATTTATTAACTTGCTCTATGGAGTCAATCATTTTAAATTAGATTGAAATTGATGATATCTATGTTTCATTGTAATGTGATGCTACATATCCATATATTCTAGTATTTGTCAATTTTGGCAACAACAGAAAAGTTCGTTATGTTTTTTTCAGATTTACATTCAAAATTAACAATAAATTGAAACTTTATACAATAGTAAAATACTAACTGTAAGTCACTACACGTCTTTAATTGTTTGGCAATTTAGCAATGTTTCTTTGTTAAAAAATATATGAAATACAGTTTATATTATAAGGTTGTCAAAGTCTTCCTCGTGCCCGTGGGCGAAAGAAGTACATATTCGACTCTGTAACGAACAAACCCAATTTAAAATGAAGGTCTTTCTACTACTATCAATTTAACCTTAATTGACTTAAAAAATACTTAATCAACTGCTTAATTACTTTTAAATTATGTACTTTAATGTGGGAGCTTAACAACAACAAAAAATATATCAAGTAAGAAGGTTAACAACAATCGAGAAAACTACATATTATAACTATTTCCTACAAGCTTAATTACAAAATAACTTAATATTTTGTTAATTACAATATTAATCCGACATTATAAAATACCATCTTTTGAAAGATAATGAAACAGTATGCCATTCATTATAGAAAATTGTCACACTAAACAACCTATATTTTTATTTTTAAATTATGCTACTTTATTATTGAGCATACGTTAAATTATGTATTAACTATTTTCATAAATAAAAAATACAAACAAAATTTTATTTTTCAATAAAGTTTTAAATACACCTTTTTTTAAAGTCCATCTCCGTTTCCAATATAGATAATATGACCTCTGAATGAAGATATCTCTACAAAAGAAATCCTACTTTAACTACTTGTTACTTAGTTGCTCAACCTCTCTTTTTAGAAAAGAGGTGTAGGGATTTGTATCCATAGACACAAGTAGTTTTTAACTTATCGCTCTTCTTACGCTCCGTTTCTTAAGAATTGGAAGGATGGAAGGGGTTTTTTTAGATATTTACAACATATTTGCTATCGTTTGGAAAAATCCTGTTTGTACTAGAACTCAAACTCGCAAGATCCGTTACGTTGACTAATGTGCAACAGGTTCGACCAAACTACTCCCTAACACCGTATTATTATTTTAAATATAAATTCATTATAATTTAAAATTTTGACTGAAGGTGCTTGGTGGAATTTCAATATTAAATTTGAATTCTTCAAACTATGTACATTCTCACAGATTTTGTCACTAACGACCCGGGTTTCGCCTTTCGGCATCTTCAGGCGTTCAAGTGCACGGATGAACTTGAACTGACGCTTAGTAAATGAATGTTTCGTGTTTATATAAGAAATAAATGCATCACTGAGTCCAAAGCCATTGCTGGCGAAAAGTATAAGCTCATGGGAATGCCAACAGACTTGAGTAGTAAGTAGTTTCAAGAATTGTATTTATTTGTTTGTCGGCAAAGGTTTTATAATTATATGATTATATAGGCTATAGAAGTGGAGATCCCGGAAGGTTTAATATTTCATTTAAATCGGAAGACTATGCAGTTGTGCTCTATTTATTTCCAAAATTTCCTGGAAAAAGAGCCTATGACTGTCCGTATTTGGGTGTAACATTTTTATCCCTTTTTCCTGATTGAACACGTGTCCTTTCAAAATGAAGTGATTAGCAAAAGTAGACGTGTCTTTTTTTCAATCTAAAGGCTGACATATGTTCTAAAACTCGGATGTTCAGTGTTCTTTCTGTTTTGCTCTTATATAAACACGAAACTTTCATTTACTAAGCGTCAGTTCAAGTTCATCCGTGCACTTGAACGCCTGAAGATGCCGAAAGGCGAAACCCGGGTCGTTAGTGGAAAAAATCTGTGAGAATGTACATTGTTTGAAGAATCCAAATTTTAATTCATTATCTTTAAAATATATATATTTTCGAACCATTATTGTTTTTTTTATATCGTATCACAGTTTTGTGTTTGATGTTTTTTTATTCTTCAATAAAAACAAATCAGGTTTTGTCCTTATAATTAATGTAATAAAATAAATGTAAATGTGCGAGAGTTATGTTTTCTCAGAACGAACTTTTCAATTCAAGATAGCAAATTGAACACGCCTAAAATATAAAACTGAATTCTTCGTAATTATCATTGATAAATGATTATATTATTATTTGATAATTAAATGAAGACTTTCCACTGAAACAGAACAGTGTCACGACTCGGTTTTTTGGGACCCGATTATTCCATAGCATTTTCATAGAATGTCGCTGGCATGAAGTTAGTACGAAAGAAACCAGAGAGAGATAGGCATATTATGAGAATACAAATATACAATCATTCGAAAGATATGTTTGCGGTAGCCAACTTGACGCCAGGGCAACATCGCTAACGGCAACCATGCATTTTTTTTTGCGCGCCGAGATCTGGACATTTTGCAGGAAGGGAGGGATAGTAACACAAACAAACAAAGTCTCTTCTCTGTTAGCGCTCGCCAAGTAAAGTTGTTCGAAGGGTTGCTCCCCTGACCTCGCCTGTTAAAATTCACACTTATGGCTGCCGCCATTTTGTTATACTCACTTCGAACTTGAATAATTATACTAGCAGCTTATCAATAACTTTCAAAATTTAACAACTTGCACTTTCGCATTCAAATTAAGAGTTCTCCGCCTGTCGCACCAGCCGTCTCTCGTCTTCAAGTTCCTGTCGACACCTCAAGGTTTGTGGCATTAAATATCGTTGATGAGGTATCGCAGCCTCTCTATTGTTAAACATTGAGCGTTGACAGGCGAGGGGAAGCAAGGGAGCAACCCCGGTAAAGATATTGTATTGAAACCAAAGCCAATTTAAATTGTTATTATAATTTCTACTGTATTATTTCAGGACCTGTATAAATATGTATTTTATTGTGGGTGTTAATATGTCGGTAGCCTCTGTACGTGACGAAAGTCACCGGGAAGCCTAATGTGTGTTAAAAGCAATACGTTTCCGGTTAAGTGTCTATATTCTATAAACGAAATTCTCATTATAATAATGAACCATATTAATTCAGTCGAGTGCGACCACGCTTCGGCGGGACCGATGAAGGTCTTCGAAAGCCTCTTCGTGTGTTATTTTAATCCAGTAAAATCAAGCCTTGTCGAGCACAAACAATTCTCTAATTTATCGCTATCGCATTTACAATACGCCCTGAACGGCGCCCATAACTAGGTGTCAGAAAATTTAATTCTAGATACACGAGGTTCTATTATATTATTTTCTATCACACGATAATTTTATTACACGCAAATGCTCATAAAGTCACTATCGAATGTGGTCGATATATCGAATCGAAAGTTGTAGGAGGATAATCCTTCGCTGAATGTTAATCTGATAATATACGCGTAATGCAAATTTATTCTAACTGTAGAAATAGAAACCTTTTTCTAGTAACGTTATGTAATTTAACAATGACACAACCAGAAACGTATTGAAATTATGTGTGCGGGAACTGAAATAAATTTTGTTATTGTAAGAGGTGATCTTTAGGCGACGTGACAAATAGCATAACTTGACGATAGAAGGCGTGTAAAAGTTGAGGAGTCGGCTGGAGAAGCCGTGTGTAGTCTGCCGAGACTGTTTGCTTAGGGAGACGATCTGGTCTCCCGACGATATAGAGCTGTCGTCACGCCGTCTATCGAGTCATGAGGTGCCGGAGCGCCAGGTTAGTAATGAAATCTTGGACAGCCTAGGCGGATTGTGTCGCCGATGCCACCAGGCCTGGCGCTCTGCCCCTAAAATAAGGTAGCTAGGACAGGACTAGGTGGGTGCTCATTGTGCCGGATAACCGGAAAGCGACAGCGACGCCGGTCTCAAGGTGACCGGGTCGTTTTGACATGGGCAGATGCATAAGACCGATACCGCCGTGGGCGGTGGTCGTCCAGCAGGCGAACACTGTTGGACGACGTTCATCTCTGCCATAATTGGCAGAGCTATTCTATAGTAAACCAAACCCGTTTCGTTACAACGGGTAGGACATCGGATGATGTTTCTTTTTCACAGGCGGACTACCATGTCGACGGAGAAATTTGAACGGAATTTCATCCCTCACCCACGCTTCCCGGTTATCCAAACAAAAACGAGCTCGATACTTTTAGATACTAGGAAGCCCAACGCATGGAGCGGGGGCAACGTCCGGGAAGAAGTCAGTGTCATTCGGCACTGACTCTGAGCACTAGTTGTGAGCTCTAACCACCTTGGTTTGTGTTAACTGGACGTTGACACACGGATTGGGAGGCGGAGGGTCTAACAGCCCTCCTCACGCCTAGGCACCGTGCTCGCCGATCCGAGGGTCCCGGGAGACGTCCTCCTGCTATCATGGCTGGGCCGAATAAGAATTTTGTTACTAGAATATGGCACGCATAGGGAACGGACATGATTGTGAATTGAGAACAGCTGATGATGATGATAAAATGGAATTCGCGCTTCGCCGCCGAAATAACTGGTAAAATTAACGTTGTGTCACCGGACCGACACTGTTCTGAATATCAAGCCTTCCGCCCCCTACGTGTAGCAAGTAGACTTATTACTCTTATAAATTGTCGATACTTAGTTAGGATATTAATTAAGGGACTCTAAATAAATACCTATTGTTATAAATTTTACTATTTTATACCGTTATATCCTATAATAACCCCGAAGCGCAAAGAAATTTATGATTACGCAATCGAAGCCCATCTAAATCGTAGGCTCGATATCAGGCGAATTATTTACTGTATTTTATATGTTTTTTTCTCACCTCTGTGAGTTAGCTTGTGCACTATTTTCAAAATTCCATTAACATATGTTCTTTTATAAATAAACTAGTGGAATCCCACTTTTTAAAACTGCACCCGAGATGTTTAATTTGTTTGAATTGTTTCCCAATATTTTCCTAACTTGTAACACTGATTCGATCCTTCTAAATTCGGAGGTTATGATAATGGAAGGTTTTCTCTTTCTGTTTTTTTATTACCGAAGATCGAGTCGTGTCAACAGCCATCCTAAAATTTTAATTAGTTCCGAAGCTTACGTATATTTGTAGCCGCATTCATAAAATGAACCATTCGCATCGCGCAAAGCCTTCTACAACGTCGAGAGGAAACTTTCATTCGTATAGCATCGAAAGCTCGTTCACGGGGCAAGTGGGAAAAGTTCTCTTTCATTTATTTAATTCGCTCGTGGTGAAGAGCGAGGGTGGTATTCATGCTAGAATGACCGACAACTGTAGCAAGATATTATGCCGGATCTTCACTTACACAATTTTCAAAGCCTTTGAAATCCAAAATGATCTTGAATTTTGTCAGAGAATTTTTTAATACAGCATTGAAATATTCATTCAAATAAACCTTAGTATTTCGAGAATAACCCAATTCAAAATATCGTTGTAGTAGTTAACGGATTATTGGAATACATTGCACTGCGGATACTCACTCCTAAAAGAATTACAATAGAAAAGTTATAAGGCAATTACTCGATTTGTAAATTTATGAATATTGCTTTATCTCTGTAGGGTATTCATGAATGATATTATTCACTTATATGATAGTTTGCATTGGACAATGAATGTTTTTTTCTGAGTTATCCAATTCTTAAATAATTAAAACTGATAGCTCAAAGCACAGTCAAGAAAATCAAAAAAAATATTTCAGTATTCCTATTATATACAGTGAAACTCCAATTTTACATTTTTAAGGAAAGAACGAAAAAAATCAAATATAAAGAAGACGTTGATTTGACATTCATTTCTTTTTTTTAAATATATTATTTTACAATATACGAGTAAAATTGGATTTAAGATTTTGAATATGTTTAAGTCTTGTTGATTTATTGATTTTTGTTCGAAGACATGGGTGTTTATGATGTCTAAAAACTCCTTTCCACCCTGACGATCCTTCAATAACTGGGCGTAGCGAGAGCGATTAGTAAACCACTAGTCCTGTTCACCTTTATCTTTCTATCCCTGCTACTCTCTTGAAAAAAAGAGGTTAGTTCAACTGAGTAACAAACAATTCTTGAATAAAAAGTTCTGTTGATATACCTCCATTAGGAGGCCATATGCTCCACATTAGGAACAGACATTGATTGAAAAAAATGTGTTTAAGACGTTTTTTAAATAAAATTGAACATGGATCAATCCAATTTGTCATATTGTATTTACGACTACCTGAAGATTCTTGAATTGCTTTTGATTTACTGCTGAGCCTCGTGACGTCAGGTGACCTTTGAATTTCCGGCACATTCCTCCACTCTCTCACGAAGTAACTTGAAACTCCCTTCTTGATTGCGATACGTCACAAAATGTTGCTTATTTTTTATTCCGTGTTTTTTTATTCAAAATTTTTCAAAGTATGACGTCGCACATAAATTTTTCTCGTAAACTATTTTTAAACCCAACACATTATTACGACAATCTATAAAATTGAAGTCTGTTTTTGAAAACTAAACTTCTATATTACCGGAAAAGAAGACATTTATTCAAATAAATTCATTATTTTGTTTTATTTGAATACGTTATACATTTGAATATTTGGTAGAGTTCAAAAAAATACAATATTCATTTGTACTACTTCCACTTCAATTTTAAAAGATCGGGACCGGTTTCGCTCATGACAATCATTATCAATTGATTGACAAGCATTTTCATCAATTGATAATGCTCGTCATGAGTGAAACTGGTCCTGATATTTTTTAATAAGAGTGGAAGTAGTAAAAATGAAATTGTATTTTTTTAATACAATGCTTTGCCACCAAGTGTTGACAGTGAACACCCTTAAAGTTATTTGGTCGAGTGGTGAGTGTCACTGGCTTCAGTTGCCTTACGGGCTCTAATAACAATACGGCCAGATTTTTCAAAAAGTAAAGACCAACTGCTATTTTCCTAGCAAAACATTTTTTGAACTAAATTTCATTAGGTAAGTCTGTAGTCTGTAGTCTGTCGAAATTATTCGACATTCTAATAACACACTCAATAGACACTGTATATAACCTGTGCATACGCAAACAAATAATGTGTTCGTGTGTGCGCTAAGTTAAAAATAGCCGTTTAAAAAAGTGATAGTTATAAAATTATACCGTATCCTTACATTTATTTAGATACTCGGAATCATTGTTCACATGTTATCGTAATAATAATAGTTAAGGATAAATAATTACAACAGATTTTCCTTCTTACCTTTTGCTCGAATATATTAACTAACATAATTTCTATATCTACTGCATCAAATATCAATGTGTTCGGTGATAACCTTTTTGAACTTTGGATAGATTTTTCTCTGGGGTGTTAAGTAATCCAATACCAGATAACTAGAGTAAAATAAAGTTTTTCAAATCAGAATATGTACATATTCAATTGAATACTGTAATTGATTCGCGATTGACAGAATTATTTCGCATTATTCGATATGTTGAGCCACGAGTTTAAAAACATACAATGTAATTTTCTGATCAACCTGTCAAAAGGACATCTTCTCTAATCTGGCGAAATGCCACCAGGTTTTTTTTTAAGCTAAAGTCTCTTCAACAACGGATGTTATTAAGTAGTCTGTAAATACCGTAGTCAAACCATAGAGAGCCTCTCAGAGAGATTTAGTAACGTTAACTAGATTTCTGTTATTTAGAAATGTATAAAAAATAATCCTGGTTGAATAGAAAGCGATGAAACATCACAAATGTCTATGCTATTGAACTCGAATAAACATTTATATTATAAAATAAATTGACAATCGGTTACCTAGCGCAAAAAAGTACAGTATTTTTAAAATTAAACAAATATACGCTTTTATATGAGAAATATTATACACTAAGAAAATAACTGCTCCTCGCTTGATTAAAGCAAGTTTTGTGTGAAATAGCTATTTTCAAATTATACAAAATACATACAGCTTTTGTTTTGTTGTATTTTATAGCAGATTAAATCAGCGACTTGTTCTAAAACAACAGATATACCTTTATTCAGTCTATTTTTATTTTTTAAATATTAAGTATTTCATTTTACTTAAACATTAACAGTTTATTACTATTCACTTATAAGTTACATATTTTATTATATATAAACTGTACATTATAAATGATAATTATAATAAGCGAGAATAAAAAAAACAATGAGGTCTCAAAGAAGATACAATTGATTTAATCGTTTGAATGACAATAAACTGGGCCATAGCAGTGCTATAAAAAAATCAGTAAACGATGAGTGAGCCATTGAATCCCAGTCTCTACTAACAAATTATATGGTGGTTATACATAGATCGATTTTCAATTCCGATTTATGAACTCACTTTTTGTAAAATATAACATGAATGTTTGAAAGATTTTTTCTATTCATATTTTGTGATTCTTTAGGGTCATTGATTTATAATTTAAGATACATCGGAAGGGCTATTTATGCAAATTAAGTAATGATTGATTGTATTGACGTTGTAAGAAATTTAAAAATGGCAATAAATGCGATGTGTGGTAGAGTAGGTTTATTCGAATCTTAATGTATCTAAAAATACACAGTTTTAGTTGTATATTTTCTATTACAATTTATGTTATTGATTACAAGTAGCAATCGTAATAATTATCTTTCAAAGTAAGTAAAAATCTATATTCCTGTTAGCAGTTTAGTTTATTTAACGAACTATCCAACGCCATATTCTGTATTGAAACATTATATCGTAATGAGTTTAAATAAAATGATTTGCCTTCTTTTTTTGCTTTTGTTCTGGCAGATTTTTATTTAAAAGACCATGGGAAATGTTTATTTCTTCATAGTATGAAAAAGATTGAATTGAAAAAAAAACAGAAATACATGGTTACATAATGGTGTAATATTAATTTGACCTGACTCCAGCCCGCTTATCTAAATAAAACTCCCTGTTTTTAACTCTATAGCATGGCTTTTTACTATAGTGGGCTTTGGCTGAACACATTGTCAGAAACAAAAATAAATGCAATGATCCTGTTGTTGATAGTACGTACCATGTATATAAACTTGGTCACAAATTTATCCAACAGTGAATCAAAAACAACCCCGATGGCAAAGTTACCAATAAAAAAACGAGAAAAATCCAAATAGCGCACAGAAAAACCGATGTTTTTTTGCAAAGTAGCGTTGATTTCAAGTGTAGATGTAATTATTTGAATAAATACTTTCTTCGTCTGTTTATATGAAATTTTCATAGCAAAACTGTGTATTTCGAGCAACAAACGTGACTTTTTAGCCATCTTGTACACGTAGGAAGTCTTGCAAGGAAGCCTTTACCGCAGACTAACGACTTAACATACTCGTACATATTGGAACAAGTCTGTAATTAAATTTACCGACATTAAAATTCCATCCCAGCACATCGTTAAGTTGGCGTCGCCTTATCTTTCCTCTTTACCACTACGGCACAATAGCGCATCGATATCAATTGTAATTGGGGTGATTTCTACTGTTTTAATGTATCTAATAACGTTGAAATAATAAATAGTTTTATTTTCACTATTCGAGGGAGGAAGTAAGGGTCGTTATACTTATTTTTTATTATACAACTCTTATTTACAAAACACTTTTAATTAGTTTTGATTGTTTTACAATATTAATTCGTAATTTATATCATATAGACTCTTAATAGAGATTATAATATATAACAAAAGAAGCGGTCTCGAATCGCAGATTTTTCGATTTCTGCTCAAAGGCATGGATGTTTTTAATGTCTAAATATTCCCCTACCTACCATTCCAATTCTAAAATAACGGCGTGTAGCGAGAGTGATTAATCAACCACAAGCCCTGTCTTGCCTTATAGTTTTTATACCTACTACTCTCTCCGAAAAAGAGAGATTGAGCGACTGAGAAACAAACAGTTCTCATAGAAAAAATTCTCCTAAAAACCGCCCGTCAGGAAACTACATTGAGAGCGGATAAAAAAAATAATAATCATCAAATGTCAAATTATGACAAAAAAAGCAAACTGCATATATTCATTTGAAGGGACGATTTTTTCTATTTATTTACAACAAAAAAAAAATGAAACAAGCTTGGCATGATCCATTTTTGACAGCAAATTTATTCCAATGTTATTAAATATGTATGTATACAAAAACATTAATATTTAAATTTGGTATTGAAAGCCTTACGTTTCCGCTTGCTTATTTCTATACATCCATATTTAATCATAATATTGTTTAAAGTTTTATGTAAGTACATATATTTTTTTTTTTAAACCATGTCCGCTCTCAATGTGAAGCATGTGTACTCCTAATGGAGTTTATCTCAACAGAAGTGTTTCTACGAGAACTGCTTGTTACTCAGTTGCTCAACCTCTCTTTTTCCAAAGAGAGTAGGGATAGAAGAATAGGGGATAGGACAGGATTAGTGGTAAGCTAATCGCTCTCAATACGCCCCGTTCGTAGGATAGGATGGGTGAGAGGGGGGAATTCAAGACATCACATACACCCATGCCTTTGAACAGAAATTCATAAATCGATTGAAAAATCAATTTATAAAAACTGTCCGTACCGGGATTTGAACCCGGGCCCTCCGTAGCCGAAGCCAACAACGTTGACCACTCGACCACACAGGCGGCATATTTTATAGTTTATATTTAATAATAAAAAAACTTTTACTTGAAACTAATTTTTATTTTCAATTAACCTATTTCAGTTTTCCTATAGTTTAAGTTATGTTCACTAGAAAGTTATTTTTTAACGATAAGAACAATTAAATATAAACTTACATTGCACGTAGTACACCATTAAAAGCAATTTTTAAAATATCCAAAGATACTAGTGCAGAGTATTATGTTTAATCCATTATAATGCACTTAACATTGTCCTCATTAGTATTGTTCTAGAGAAATTCTGTTAAAGTTTGCCATTTCCAGTATTATTTCCATTTGCCTAGATGTATGTAATGCAACAGCAATGTTTGCAATGAAACAAAACAAATATGCATTTGTTCTGAGATTACAAGATACTTGCAATTAATATTTGAATAAAATTTATGAAGTTTTTTGGATGCATGCAAATTCAAAATAAATTTAATAAATCTGACATTATATCAATAGTCACACAATAATATAATACAATGCACACTTTTTTCTAACAATACCGCTTTTCATCGAACTCATAACGAATACGACAGTTGTAGTTATGTTCAAAAGCACAAACTATTTTTTAGACATTTGGAATAATTATTTTCTATTTTATTTTTTATATATAATTTCTGCCCATCAAGAATTGGCAATAAACAATTATGCATTAAAGTATGTTTATACCTGCTCTAATGCATCATTTTTTTTTATTCAGAAGGAGCAAGATCTGGAGAATACGTTGGATGTTTGGTAACATCCCAATTCAACTCATTTAGCTTATGTTGGATCATTATCACCACATGTGGTCGCATTAGAAACTGACAATTGATGAGGAATCCAAACGTCATACCGCAAAATCATTCCCATATATTTTGAATGTTTCAATACGGTTGATTGGTTGACTTCCATTATCAACCCAACTTTACGTGGATTGGAGTCAATTATAACTTTTAACTTGTCGATATCAGAGACCGCCTGGTTCGTGGCTTATCGATCAGTGAAAAATCTCCAGATCGGAATTTTGTAAAACCCTTTCTGTTAGTCGAACTTGTATAACATCTACTCCATACACATCGCAAATGTTTTTGGTTGTCACAGTTGCAGTATTGTCTTTGTTGCAGTTGCGGAATTCATAAAGTAAACAATGACGTAAATGCACTTTATCTACCGACATTTTGAAAAAATATAAGGACTGTTCACTATACTTTGGCTTGGTCAAACCTGAATAGAAACTATAAAGAAAGCAGGTTTTGTACATAAGAACCATTTTCAAACATATGATATTCATCAGTTCAGAGAATTTTTTTTTTTTTGCTAGGGTCTTAAAAAACGTCGAAACTTTTGCATCAACCCAATATATAAGGTAAGCTTGTAACAAATAAATTACGGACGTCTTTGAAATATAAATGACCTCAATCGGAATATTGTTCGATACGAAACTTTCAAAAAAAAATAATGATTGGTTTTAATAACGACATTCTGATGAATTAAATTTGTTTGTGATTTTTTAATAACTCATCTCTAGAGTACCAGGAAGATAAAAATGGTTCGTTTTTGAAAATCATTGTCCTACAAAACCTTTTCTAATTCTTCCTTTGTATTCTGTACCTTGTTTAAAAACAGAGGTTGAGCAACTAATAAGTTCTTTTCAAATCAGATGTTTTATAGGAGTTCCATATGCTAGATAGAACATACCTTTTTGGGAAAATAAAGTGCTTAGATAGTAATATAATATTCTATCGTTGAGTTGTCAATGATCTTGGAATTTTTTTTTCGGCAGTTTCGCATTGATTCCCTGTACTTTTTTGGGTTTAAAAGCATTTTTGTAATGTCTTCATTATTTTCCTTCCTCCATTCGTCTACTCTTACGATTCTCGAAGAAGTGAAGTGAATGACTTAATAACGTAGAATTCTTTCAAAACAACTATTATTGAGATTAATCATTATGAGTTTATATGCTCTTTATTTGAACCAGGCACAGTTAAAAATTACGATTTTCCATTTAGACCTAGACAATATAATGTTCGTGAATAAACGTATTTTATAAAAGATTTCATATAATTAGGAATGTTGTAAAATATTCAATCTGCATCTAATGAATAACGCATCGCGTTATTAAAATATTCTCCTAATTAAAATGCAAAATATTCTTTTGTGTGATGGGAAAATATTCTGAATTAGCGAAAAGACACTTGACTCGAATTCCGGCATGGCTCAACGAAAATAGGTTGCATGGCTGCACTTGTGTGCATATTTGAGAGCAATACAAAGCCTGGCTTGCAATTAAAAATTCCACATTTGCACGAAGCGCGTTAAATTAGGCACACAATCATTATCGCGGAGTCGTGCTTTATAACCTCCCATCTATTAAATCCTGAAAAAATCCTTTTGTTTTCACTATTATGAATAATATGACTATCTTACATTTCTTAAGACTATTTTTTATATTGCTTTCATTAGATTCGATGGTCAGGTTGTTTTATTGTCAATATTAAATAATAGTTGATTACTTTGTTTCGAAACCACTTATTTTCTGATTTATTAAAACCACATAATTATTTTTTAAGAATTTTCACATCATCTGTCGAAAAATGTAGATCTACTACTCATTTGCGTAAATAATAATACCTAACAATTTAAGAAAGTGTTGAAAAGTTTTTATTGTAAGTAAAGAATAGTTTATACTAGATGGACTTTTCACAAATATTTTTTATGCTTTATTGAGAATAGACAACGGCAAAATCTCCCACCTAAATATTGTTACAACATTCCGAATTCCATAGCTATTTTTAAATTTTACGGTTTTGAACGGCCACGGTTTTGTCCAGTTATTTGAAAAACGTTTTAAATATTTATATATAGGATACTCAACGTGTTTCCCACCACCGCCCGCTATTTCACACTCTTCTTACGGGGTGTATTCCATAGCGTAACAACGTTATTCGTGGTCAAAGTTTTGACAGGGATATTCCAGAAAGAAATTCTTTAAGACTTGGTTGCATGCACTCCAGTGTACAGAATGATAAAGAAAAAAATGAAGCTAAAAATAAAAGCTTTTATTTATTGGACTCCATTCTCTTTCCATAAGCCGGGGCAAATTCCTTAAAGGCCTTATAATCTGAAAACTCTTTTATTATAAATAATTGAAAACATTTTACCTTTATTTGATGAATAGGGATATTTGATATTATATCGTTTTCTAAATGCTTAAAAGAAGCCGCTATTTGAAATAAAATTCCATTTTATGTGAAACTGCAATTTGATACTTTATTAAAATTATTTTTCTCGCAATTTCAGATATCCGTAACCAGTGTCCAGAAAGCTTGAGTCGTTCACAAGTTGCTACCAGTTGCTAAATTGGTTTCGGTAAGCTCGTTATAAGGTCTACATACTGTTAGATTATTAATAACTCTGGATCCGGATCTCGCATTTCTTTTCAATATTTTTTGATGTACAGTGACATACTAGTAAATTTCACATAACCACATTCTTAAAATGAATTGATGATAACCTTTCTAACAACTTTTACTTTTCTTAGCACTATCTTTTTATATGAGAGCCGTTTTTTCTCTGCAAAGGTGGAATAACATTTTTTTAATGTGATTTCTTTCTAAAGATTAAAGTAATATTATCGTGGTAGACTTTAAATAAAACTCAAGCAATGACAAATTAATCAGTTTGTCATGAACTCTTGTAGAACCTATTTTATTTTATGATAATGACTTTTCACTATGAATTTGATACCTTTGAAGTAAATAAAAATATGATTTGTTATACATTGCATGTAATACTTAAAGTTAAATTGCTTCAAGCTTTCAATAAAAATCCAAGATTAATTTATTTAAACGGCATAATAACTCAATATTATAAAAATAATTTTAAATATGATACCAGGAAACTGCCTTGGTAAATAAAAATATACATACCTTATTCTACTATCTCATTTTTTTATAAAATGGTTTTTTGAAAATAATAAAATAGTGTTTTATTGATCACGTTATGTTAGTTGAAATCATTGTCATAATTTATTTCTTTAGCCTCTTAAATTTCTTATCACTATTTAATATGTGTTTATGTATTGGTCATGAGTCTGCTTTGAATAATCAATTTCTTCTAAGTTGTGCGAGTATAAAGAAAAACTATCTAGGTATATAAACTACATACATTGCTCAAATAAATCAAATCTCATAAAGTATTCAAAACCAAGTTAATCCACTCCGCATAAATGCTTTTTCATTAAAAATAAATATTTTTACAGTTTGCACATAAAATGCAGGACGTTTATCGATTTATTTAATAGAAAAGGTCTACCGAGGCCTGAATATAATTTGCTGAATGTGTTCCTTTGAGCTATAATTCTGCGTTGGTCTGAACCTGCTAAGAGTCGGTTTTCACTAATTAAAAAGTAAAAGCAAGGTTTATTAAAAAAGGAAATTCTCTGAAAATACTAAGGCAAAGAAGAAATATGATTTTTTTTAACAAATAAGATAATTTAAATCAACGCCAACTGCCAATGAGAATGATGCACAGCTGTACTTTGTAAGACTCAAATCCTATTTTTCATCATTTTCATTTTTCTGGTGCTATTATTAAAAACCAAATACTCTCATATTACTCTATGATTTATTATTTTTTTGAATAAAATTGATAGTTTATAAGAACCTACACTAAATGATACGTACATGAAAAATTAATTACTTAAAACATGAACCAATATAATATCAACAATGACTTTTAAAAAAATGTTGTTGTTATTTATTAGAACCAAAAATGTTCTGTAATTATAATATATCCAACAGTCTCTTTCTAATACAAAATTTAAATTAACTTTAATTATTCTACGTATTGTGTTACTAACTGTGACACGTGTTTCGCTTCTTTCAGAAGCATCTTCAGACTTACTATCGCAAAGTTTGCGATAGTAAGTCTGAAGTAATCTCTGTAAGTAATCAAAGTTAATTTAAATTTTCTATTAAAATGAACTTCCACAAAGTTACCGCCGAAACCATCGAGAGTCTCTTTCTGTTTACGTGTCGTTAACATCCTTTAAATAGGTGTGATCGACTACTAGTTTTAAAAACTAGTAGTCAGTTTATGAAAAGATAAATTCTTGTTTCCGATAAGGTTTTCTGCGTGTTAAAACATTAGGCGTCGTTGCACCACCAACTGCCGGCCGGAGATAGCTTAAGGGTGTAAACCTTCCAGCACCCCGCTATCATCCCCCGGTTTGTCTGGTCGTGCTGAAAGACGTACCTAAGCTCTTTGAGTTAACTTTAATAAAATTGCGGACGATTCCTCTGAGATAGCTGCCATTCGCCGACAACTCATATTTCTGCGGTGCTATTCGCTCAGCGCAAATACTTAATGAAATTTCGTACTTTAAAATATTCTTAATTCACGAAAATGTTTTTAAAAATAAGATGGTTAAAAGAGTGAAACTACTGAAGATGTTGGTAACTTATTTTGGATGGGTTTCATTTAATTCATAAAAAAAATATATTCTATTATATATTAATATATTCTATCTATCATTAGACTGAATATAACCGTTATATAATTTACATTATTTGATAGACAACAAATTATGTCGAAATGCTTCATATGTTAAATAACATAGACCCGTTAGAGGTGAAGTGAGCCAAGTAGTGTTTTAGAAAAAAGTAAGATGCGTTGTAATATCCTACAGTTTTTAAAGTATCGTAATAGTAAAATAACCTCATTTAATACACATAACAATAGTGTTATCTCCGTAAAATAAAAAATACACAATCCACCAAAACACTAAGTAAAGTCGTGATTGTACTTAAAATTCCAAGGAAAATTTTTCAATATTTTTTTAGTTGGCTCATTTCACCTCTCGGGGGCTCCTATATAACACCTAACATGCTCAGAAAAAATATTTGTGCTTCTTTTGCTGTCGCTACGGTCTGTAAAAAACCAGAGCCGACTATGAAAATTTTTTGGACTTGCAGTAGTCTACATTACGTTTATCCCTTGCCCATCTTTTTGTTCCACCCATCTCTTATGGAACTGCCGAAAGTTTGAATCTTTTACACATTTTAAAATGTAGATTCTTCACATACAACAATTTGGTCCGACTTGAAGAGCCCTCTTGTTCTCTTTATATTAAATGTAATTAAAGTTGTTTGACAGTCATTATATAAATATTTCAATTATATTTAATAACGTGTTTTTATTTTAGTAACACATGTTTTAAATAATTTATATCCGCTCTAAGCGGGGAACATAATATGTTCCTCCTGACGGAAAAATCTGAACAGAAGATTTTCTACAAGAAAACTTATGACTCAGATTCTCAACCTCTCTTTTTTTAACAAGAATAAAGATAAATAAGAAGAAGGAATATTTTGACTATAAGATAACTATTGGTTAGCTCACCGCTCTTATTACACCGTTATTTTAGGTTTGGAATAGTGGAAGGGAATTTTCAGACATCACAAACACCCATGCCTTTGAACAAACAAGAATAAATCGACTGAAAAAATGTTGTTATTACTGAAATTAGAACCCGTGAGATCCGTCACGGAAACCAACGTCGAAATTATTACTATTCTTTAAAATTATATCATTTCTATATAGAATAGTGATTGAATAATAAAAAATGACTGAACGTTTTGAAACATTATCTTTGGCAAATAGTGTAGCGGAAAAGGAGCGTCAAAACGATACCGGTCCAAAGGAAATGACGTCATTCATTCAAAAGCGGAAACACGAGAATCTCACTCTGGCACCGGCCTGAGATATCGATTTTTACACTTCACTTCAAAAGCCCTTACACAAGCCGAGTTGTAGCTTTTCAGATTTATTCTGTTTTGGCAGGACGCATTCGAAGAAATAATATATTTACAAAGAAAAAAAATACTTTAGGCAATGTGAACGATTGTCATTCGGTTGATGATATTTCACCACGATTTTCAAAGGGTTTATATAAACGTGACATTTGGTTTACATCAATTGAGTACAGCGTAATATTTTCAATTGCTATTTAAGAATGCTTGAAATTCATAAGAAATATAATAAATTTATCTATTGGTCCGAACTCAAAAAATTTTAATTTGTAAAACATAAATTAAACATTGTTGGAACAGTTTATTGATTGATTAATCTATGAAACTGTATATAATTATATTTGTTTGTTCTCATAATGATTCAATGATAGTATATTGCGCAGATATTTCTAGAATTAGTTGATTATATTTTTTTCAATAATAAACTATTGTTTTTTTATATTGTTTATAAACATTTGTTATAATTAAACTTTGAGAATAAAAAAATACCAGATTTTAATACTGTGTATAATACGAAAGAGTCAACTCGCAGACTATGCGCTCTGCAAACTTCCGTACTCTATCAGCTAAAAACCCAAGCAATCGATTTTCAGTTTGATTGAATGATATCTTAGGTCATAAAATCATTTTTTTAATATTTGTGTGTGTTTTTGTATATTACTATATTAAAAATGGTCTTATTTATAGGTAAAGATTTTTTTTTTTTAATTTGATTAATTTGACTTTAGTTTTATAACTGTTAATTTCTCTTAAGTTATTTTTACTTTGTACATCTTGAGTAAAAGAAAATTTTTCATTGTTTAAATACTGTTTATAATAACTCTTTGGCAGATATGACAAAAAAAACACTAGATTCATAAAACTGACGCCGCCTAAATTTCCCGGAAATACAGCATTTCCCAAATAACATAAGCTCACTTAGAACGAAAAGAGGTAGAAGCGACCGCTGGAATCGGCTTCTGTGGCCACAGGTCAAATACCAATTCCCCCACCCCCTTAAAACGGTTCCCCACCTGGGGTACGCAAACTAACCGTCAGATTTCGGTAGAAATATCCAATCAAATAACACTATTTTTTTACCAATGTGCTCATTAAGCCGCACTACCTTGTTTTAACATTATAAATGACGCTATAAGTGCAAGCTATCAAACTTCTTTAAAACAAAACCATTGTTAATATTTTCATTTTCTTTCACCAATTGATTTAACATTGCTAAATCAATAATCAGCAGCCAATAATCTGTTAAAATGGAAAGAAACACTGCGATAAAAAAAAAGGTTTTCAGTATCATAACTCAAATAAACTATTTAAAAATGTGTATAGTAGAAAAATTTCCGTTACTTTATTGATATACTTAAATCTTTATTTATCTTTTATTTCAACACTGACAAGATATTGATTGATATCCACTTCAACTCTAATGAAATTTTTACTTCAGTTATAAAAAGCAAGTTTTTACCTAATTCGATACTTTCAATTTGGAGTTTGTTTTATAATTAACTAATATATTATAGAGTTAAAACACAATGATTGAAAAAATAAAACACTGAATTTGATGAAGTCTTAGACTGATGGTAAGATATATTTTTTTAATCCATGTCCACTCCCAATGTCTAGCATATGGTCTCCAAATGGAAGTATCGCAACAGAAGTTTTCTACGAGAACTGTTTGTTACTCAGTCAATCAACTTCTCTTAGTAGTAGGGATAGAAAGATAAGGTCAGGACAGCAAAAGTGGTTAACTAATCGCTCTCGCTACACCCAGTAAGGATAGGATCGGAAAGGGTAGGAGGGAATTTTTAGACATCAAAAACACCCATGCTTTTGAAAAAAAATCGATAAATCAATCGAAAAATGCTGTCCGTACTGGGACTCGAACTCGTGGTATTCGGAACGGAAGCCCACAACGCTAATCGCTACACCATTTGAAATGGTCAATAGTAAAGTAAAGGTGTGGTTATATCTTCATCTTAGGTATTTGATAATACGTTTTGTTATATATTGCGTCGTGTGGTACATATCAGCCTATTAAATATAGTCAAAAATTTTCACATATGTAAGCTACTTTTTAAAAAAAAAATGAGGAATTATAATTTTATAACTTTACAAAATATATCATCGAGGACGTGTATCACAAATTTTGATATGGTTTTGTATTTTTTTTAAAAAATCTTTCAATTTGTATTAATTGATATTACTCTCTAAATAAAAAGTGCATGCGAAATTTAATTTTCAACTTTATTTATTTTGATAGAAAAAATCTCGCCGTTAAATATTTTTTGCTTCCGATAAACATTGCAAATATTATTTTATTGTGTTACCGAATCAAATGGTTTTCACGTATTTTATATGCTCTCATAGCTCAAGTATTGTATATTTAAAAGTATTGAAAAAGCAAAAGCTCTTAAAAAAAGCTCATTGGTTTCGATCATTAATTCAAGTGGCATAAAATTCTTTCTGAGTATATCAATTTGTTTCTTTGATAAACCGTTTCATTGAAATATTTAAATGGTAGTTATTTTTTTCTTCTGTGAATTTTTAAATAACATGATTATCAAACAAATTAAATTAGAAAAATAATTGAATGTTCAATTAAGCACCACAATTTCGGATAATTAGACAGCCGTTTTCGTTAGAAAATAAATAAATAAAAAATTGGCAAACTCAAACAATACTATAAAATATATTTATTTATTCGTTAAAAAAATTTAGGTTTTCGTCATAATACAATCAATAATTTTTGACAAATAAAACAGAAAAGATTTCTTTATATTATAGTATATTCAAAAAAAAATCACAGATGAAGTAATTGATTGCATAAAACTGACTTCGTGGAAGAGAAGTGGTCAAAAATATAACTTCGACATTTAAATAAAAACATATTTCTTTGAATAAATTGAACCGAGGTTGAGTGAAAAGCCTATGGTATTTGTTTTTATTACACAATATAACTGATGAAGTTTGTTGTATTATGTCAATTTCTCTCGGTTGTGTTTGTTGGAGCATGTTTTACTTCGCCAAAGAAAACGGTCGGCAGTTTAACAATCATACGCTTTGCCGCACTCCTGCTCACGTACTACAAATAGTACTCAAACATCGGACTGAATATATACTCTTCAGTAATAAAAAAACATCCTTACTGTAGCGTATGTTGAATTCCCTTTGGTACGTTTGTGAGATTATAATATTCAGTAGATTATTGATGTGAACTAGTCAACAAGTTAATTTTTAATAATAAATAGTATATTTCTTCTTCGTGCTATATTATTAAATAATTTATTTTGGACAAGGCAATAAAAACTGTTCCGGGACACACATGTTTGCTTTCGAGAAATATTGAATGTGTTCATGGAAATTTATTTTACTATATAAATAGTTGCCATAGTAATGTTATATTGTGAGTGATGTATTTTGACTTTTATAATACATGAATTTCAATAAACCATCTACATATAATGAAAGGAACGTTATAATTTTTAAAATAAATTTACAAAATGGAAGTTGTATCTAAGCTTTTGAGGACTTTTTTTGTTTCTAGTGTTTTTTAAGTATTTTTCAACGATTTTTATTTATAATATCTGATTGTAATATATATTACTAGCTGACCCGACATGCGTTGCAATGCCACTCAAAGAAAGAAAGTGTTTGTGTTTTAATTATGTTTATTGAAGTGCTTTTGGATATATTTTGTTTTTTTGTCTGGTGCGTATATGAATAGATTTTAAGGTTTTCCAACGCGTGATCAGGCCAGATACAGATGTCCATATGAGAATCATGGATTTTTAAAATTAAGTCCACACACTTGTAGCGATTGTCCAAATGCGAGTCGCACTGGAAACTGCAAACATTTAAATTTTAATGGCTTATCTGTCGGAATTATTGGAATGCTTGGCAACAGTACATCGTTTCCTTTAATTTTTCCATTTAAAATTGAAGCTTAGACGATACTGTTCCTTAATTTTTCACTGAAAGCCTGGTACCGTTGCAAAGTCGTGGTGGATTTATATTTCGGAGAAGAATAATAGGTACGCCAATTTTCAGTGTTAAAACGTGCGGTAGCATGCCTGGCAAATCAAGTGAGTTTAAGAATTCAGTTGGATAATTGACAACTTCGTCTTGATCAATTTATAGTATCGATGGACTTATACGTTGTTTCTTTGCCTGGTATTTCGTTTGGAATCCTGAAGTTGATGGCATTACCATCGTTGTTTTTGACTGCTAATATAACACATTCACTAAGCCACTGATGATTTTTGTAATTCTTTGCGATATTTGGGAAAACTTTGTGCATCAATTCGCTTACGGTTCCTGTAATTTTACAGAAGCTTGGTGGTAATGTGTGGATTCATCGATTTCTATTTTTCATTACCAATATCTGACAATTTTTTTTTTGAAACGTTCAGCGGATGCATCATATTGTAATTTTACACGCAAATTAGCTTTCAAAGTCAATTTCTGCACATGTCACAATAAAACTGATGATTTGAGACATGCACTTGATTCATCAGCAGCTGTTGAACGCGGTATAACTGGTAGAGTTTGTCGAAAAACACCAGACAATAAAAAAGGTTCGCCACCAAAGACCTGTTCATTTCCTCTCAAATCTTTTAGTGTACATATAGTGAAGATTTTCCAATGCCTTTTTGTGCGCCATAGTAAATTCGTCCCATTTAATGAGTTGATATGATTAAAGTACTTCATCAATCATGATTTTTTTTGATATTGCATGTTGGTGTTTAAAGGCAATTTCTTTGCTGAATGCGCTGTTTGACCACCATCCAAAAGATTTGCTGCAATTGCAGATGAAGCGATTGCCAACAATATTGTTTCGTGATCCAACGTTTTGGCTTGTGTTTGATTGCATGCATAATTCTGTCTTACGCTATGTGTTGTTCTGGGACCAATTTCGGAAGATTTTTTTGAACGAATGTACCCAATTTGTCGATATCAAATTGTGTTTTTCGTTCCTAATCACGGTCAAAAGGGTTGTTTGCATATCATTGTATCAGACGATCGGGCTTGAGCAGTGAGAGCTCGAACGGTTTCCAAACTTGCTCGTCTGTTTCTGAAGCTCGTGATGCCATTTTCTTTCGTGCTTGAGGTCTAGATCAACTAATAGCAAGTCTTTTAGGTGGCATAATTTTTTGACAGCGAAAGAAATGCTTTGTGACGACTATTAAAAATTCACTTGATAATTGTTTACAATACCCTTTGATTGTTTGACGTAACCATAGCATGTATCAAACTTAAAAAGACTTAAGTTGCTGCGCACTTAGCGCCATCTGTCATTCAACAACATAAATAATTTCGTTCTGTTTGAAATACGAACGACGGACGTCAAAAATATTTAAAAAAAATCGGGATAGGGACATCCTTCACCTAGCGGGATGAAATATACTTTAAAACCTATTCTACTATCTAACAAATATACATTAAAAATATCATAAAAATCGGTCGAGCCTATATAGAGATAGAGATAATTTTTAGAATAGAGATAGAATAATTGAAATGTTTAAGTTTGCTAACAAATTTATTTCGTAGAAAAAGAAAAAGATCTTGGGATATATAACGATATTCATTCAGTATTTAAATTGTAAATAATATATTTTTTAGAATATTTGAAATGTTTTAAGTTTGCTAACAAATATATTTCGTAGAAGAAGAAGTAGATCTCGGGACATAATATATTGACAGCCTTGCAGTATTTTAATTGTAAATAATATAATTTTTAGATTAATAAAAAGTCTAAAAACATATTTCGTATTAAAAAAATAGACCTCGGGGCATATATCGACTGCCCTGCAGTATTTAAATTGTAAATTATTTATTTTTTGGAATAATGTTTAAATTTTCTAACAATCATTTTTCGTAGTAGCAGAAATAGACCTCGGGGCATATATTGACAGCCCTGCAGTATTTAAATTGTAAATCATTTAATTTTTGGAAAAATGTTTAAGTTTGCTAACAATAATTTTTCGTAGTAGCAGAAATAGACCTCAGGGGATATATCGACAGCCTTGCAGTATTTAAATTGTAAATCATTTAATTTTTGGAATAATGTTTAAATTTTCTAACAATCATTTTTGTAGTAGTAGAAATAGACCTCGTGGCGTATATCGACAACCCTGCAATATTTAAATTGTAAATTATTTAATTTTTGGAATAATGTTAAAGTTTGCTAACAATCATTTTTCGTAGTAGCAGAAATAGACCACGTGGCGTATATCGACAGCCCTGTAGTATTTAAATTGTAAATTATTTAATTATTGGAATAATGTTTAAGTTTGCTAACAATCATTTTTCGTAGTAGAAGATTTAAAAATAAAAGTCGAAATATAGTTCAATAAAATATCCATACTGTCATTAGAATATTCCTAATGCATGTAAGAAATAAAAAAGATTTTCAAGGCAGGATGCAAAATATAACCATACCGCCAATAATCGAATCAATGACGTCACTGAACAAAATCTGTCAAATCAGCTCCCAGCCCTATAACTATAGCTTCAAAAAATCGAATCAGTATATTCGATTATTTAAAAAACGTCGTAGCGATGCAAACTTTAAAATAAAGTTCTCTCAATATTATTACGATGCTTCAGTTCTAAGCCAGGAAATTTGAAATTTGAAATTTGGTCTAAATATAGTTCTATAAAATATCCATACTGTCATTAGAATATTCCTAATGTATGTAAGAAATTAAAAAGATTTTCAACGCCGGATGCAAAATAAACCCATACCTCCCAATAATCGAATCAATGACACTGATCAAAATCTGTCAAATCAGCTCCAAAAAATCTTGAAATTGTAAATTATTTAATTTTTAGAATAATGTTTAAGTTTGCTAACAATCATTTTTCCTAGTAGAAGATTTTAAAATAAAAGTCGAAATACAGTTCTATAAAATATCCATACTGTCATTAGAATATTCCTAATGCATGTAAGAAATTAAAAATATTTTCTAGGCCAGATGCAAAATAAAACCATACCTCCAATAATCGAATCAATGACGTCACTGAACAAAATCTGTCAAATCAGCTCCCAGCCCTATAATTATAGCTTCAAAAAATCGAATCAGTATATTCAATTATTTAAAAACCGTCGTAGCGATGCAAACTTTAAAATAAAGTTCTCTCAATATTATTACGATGCTTCAGTTCTAAGCCAGGAAATTTGAATTTAAAGACGTCCATTTCAATTGTTTTAAATTGGAACGATGACTTGTCAGGAATATTGAAAAAATATGGATCGGGACACCCTTCACCTAGCGGGATGAAATATAGTTTACATTCTATTCTCATATCTATACATAAAAAAAATCATCAAAATCGGTCAAGCTATTTCGTAAGAGTTTGGCGACAAACACCGTGACACGAGATTTTTATATATATAAAAGAAGATAAAAAAAAAATGGTAAATAGATTTCCTTGCATAAAAATCAATTCAGGATATCAAAAAATAAAATTCATTATTACTTTCGATGGTTTCGGCGGTAACTTTGTGGAAGTTCATTTTAATATAAAATTTAATTAATCAAAGTTATTTTTAATTAAATTCATTATTGGTTATTGTATCTTAATTTTATTTAAAAAAAAATAAAAAAAATCAAAGGTAGCAAAAAACATTCAGCACACTATGAGACAATAGACGAAACCGTTTACGCATATTTTGTACGACATCGCTTTGATCTCTTGAGATATCCAGTTCCCGTGTAATATTCTGTCCAAGTTTTTAAATGAATGGTCGATTTTCCTCTTTTTTTGCACCGTATTATTTCGAAATCGTTTTAAAATGTAGTTCAGTGTATTTTTATCGCGACCCAAGTTGGTGTACTCTATTCAAATCAATGAAATAATAATATTTAAAACGTTATGCGTACATCGCGATTGACGTCAAGTCAACTGTCAATATCATCAGTCTATGGTATAATGCAACCAACGCCACCTAGTGCATTAACCGTAAACAGCATACAAAATCATGTTCCTCGTTCGATTTGGAAATTTCAAATAAACAAAATGTATGAAAACATTTATTTTATTCATAATTTCTTTCCCGTGATATTTTTCCGATGTTTTAATGCTTATTCTGCTATTCTAGGCGGATACGAATTTAATAAAACAAAGATCATTGAAATCCGAGCTGTAATTCTCGAGATATACGTGGTGTAACAAACCCCACTTTCTTTTATATATATAGATATTCAAATATGAAAAACTTTTTTTTAAGTTTTTAGAATATGTTGTTTTTTTTTGCGTTGTAATTTTCTAGAAATAAAAACAGTAGTTCCTTTTTCCGCACTCAATCATAATACGCACAACTTTTATTTCACCGCAAACGATAAATTTGCTAGTTCATTTGAGTAAGTTTTGTATTCTTTGAGGAAATTGAGTATTTTTCTTAAGCTGAATTTCCAATTTACATTGGTGCTTCTTCGACACATAAACAGCTAGGCTGTTAAGCAATTTTGTTTAATTGAGACTAAGAAACTATTTACACTGTATCACTTAATTGTTAATACACCGTATAAATTATAAATATACTAGTTTAATAATAATAACATAAATAAGACACGAATCTTTCATATATTTCTTTCGGCTCATACGAGGCCAAAATGAGAATCCCACCATGCTTGAGAATGTGAGCCTAAATGTTCCTGATTATTTTTTGAGAAATCGTGGACATAAATTGTTTGTTCTTCCTAGGCGTAGAACCAGTCTGCCAATATAGATGCCACTGGTGAAAGCTTTAACGGGTTTTAACAATATTACTTCGGATTTCAACATATTCCACGTGAACGTGGGTGAGTTCTGACGAATGCTATTTTGTACGTATTAAAGTAGAGTTTGTCGGAGCTTACTCAGTTGACTTCCTTGCCAATTATTATTTTTCCTCATTTTAATGTTAAATTGTATTATGTTTTTCCTCATTTTTAAAGTCTTAAATTTATATTTTTTCAATCTTATGCAATGTTAAATAAATATATGAATTTTAACGTATAAGATTTCCATTATTTTTTGTATAACTAATTAATGAAAACTTAATTAGCTTGTATTCAGAGATAGCTGCAAAAATGTAGTTTATTAAATAAATTTACATGCCTCCTGTGATGTTTTCGATCGAAGCGTTTTTTGGGAAAATGAAAGGATATTAAATACAGAATAACTCAAAACGAGTATCGCGCTTGGTAATTTACAAATATTTAAATTCTAAGCATTGAGTTTCTTAAATTATGTGCATTTATTTATGTAGTCTTCAAATGAACTGTTAAACTATTCAGATAATTTCCTCATTCTGATTTCTTAGTATACTCTCGTGTGACATGTCAAAATAATTATACTTACATCTATCAATAAACAATTTACGACTCTGTTACTATGTTACGCTTACGTGATTATCGAACCCTATAAAGTAATGTATACATAAAATAATTGAAAGAAAATGTCAACTTATAGTGAAACAGGAACAATAGTGTTATTTAAGCAGAAACTATTTTTTATTATTAACTTACCAATTATCGATCTCTTCAACGTAATTTATAAATAAAATAATTGAAACACAAGGTCAAGTTTTCTAGGTAAAAAATAGCCTTTATTTTAGCAGAGTCTAATCATAATTACATTTTGTATCTAACATGTAATATTATCAATCAGCCAATTATCGATTTCTCCAACTTTATTTATACATAATATGTATGAGATTGAAATTAAGCAATAGTTTTCAACGTGGAGAAAGATGAACCAAACCTATATCCAACATTTTATAATGTAATCAAATTTATTCATTGATTTGGCATTTACTTGGTAGAACTCCATTATAAGAGGGTAAAAATATCAAAGTATTTTAGTTCTACAGTTTTAAACAACGCATAAAAATTATAAAAATATTTTTACCCTCTGATATTATCCAAGCTATTTATTTTCTTTTCAAAACATACATATTTTATTAATAAGAAAGATGTTAACTTTTTACCGTTTTTTTATGATTCTGAAACCACTTATTTAGAACACTTATAAGAAAAGGGATCTACGGAATTGATTCAATTACAAAGCACACACAAATAAATTTTCCATTAGCGAAATCTCATTACAAAGCTGACCGAAATATTGTATACCTATTATAAAGCGTTAAAGAAAATAATTTGATGTGCAAAGATCACGTAATACACGCCAGATGGATAATGTATCCATTAGTCGAAGAAGCGAGAGAAATTATTTTACCCTTTCTTGCCTACATACTATTTTCCACTTACTTGATACAATTTTCATGTAACTAGCCAAAGATAGAAACCTTTATGAAATTAAAATAGGAGATATAAAAAATCTCTCTAATACTTTCGAATAGAAAAATAATTATCGTTCTTCCTACAAAAGTTAATAGTTTTATAGCTATTCTTATTTTCATTTTCATAAACCAATTGCTTTGATTTGGGTTCTCGGAATACGCAAACGTCTACTCTGTCTAAAAGTCAGCTCAAATGTTGGCGTATGATTTATGACATAACAAGAAGTTGCTTGTTCCGTTTTATAATCTACTAGAGCCTTTCAAAATCCAACCACCTTACCCACAGTATTTGACGTAAACTCTCTTGTAGCTGAAGCTCAGAAAGACTGTCTTTTAGAGTTTGTGGGATATGTTCTTTGATTCCCAGTAAACGAATACAGGCAGAATTTGAGCGATGAAAAAATCAACCTATTTGCAGTTGTGTATTTAAATCTTTATTAGATTTATATGTGACACCGTATTTGATTTTTTTTCTAGAAACAAAAGAGTGTTGGTTAAGCTAAGAGATAACAAACAGTTACTGAATGGTATAGATTGACGAATGCTACACTTGCTAGTTAAATTGTTGGGAAAATATGGTAAAGGAATCCATTCGACTGTGTTTCTTTAATACTTACTTTTAATTGTCAATTATTAGATAAATAATATATTTTAAATATAAGGTAATAAAAAAAAACGTAAGGAACTTATTTTAAATTATTTTTTAAGATCAGCTACAGTATTGCTCATCGCAAATATTGTCAACTGATAACAATATAAATCGATACATAACTATTTCTACCAAATAACTCTTGCTTACTTAAAATTGTATAGAACGAGTACGAAGGTTAATTTATTTTCTTAACTTCAATGTTTAATAGTCAATTGCTATCTCTGATACTGATTCAAAATTATCTGTATATTTTGAATGTTGGGATATTTGAATAAGTTAAAAGTGTCTATTCAAATTTAGCTATTTCTGATTTTCATATCTTCAAAAGACTAAATTCAAATACAGCTATTGAAATCTAAACATTGTTATCAGAAAATATACAACCATAAAAACTTATTTTTTGCTTTTTAATGTTTTTTAAACATATTTGAAAATCAAGATTTCTTTTAAATATAAGTCATAATGAAAAACATATTATTATTGGACAAAAACCATAGAAAGTTTTTTTCTATAAAATGACATCTTTTTCTTTTAACATTTGAACAAAAGTTATTTAACGATTATATAAGTCTTCACTTTAAATTGAATTTATTATGATTTATGCATTTGCTGAGCTTTTAGCCAGATGGTTAACGATGGCTAGTGGTCAACGCTGCAAACGTTGCTAATTTATTTAAATTCCAGTATAAAAAGTTAATTTCAATTTTTCTATCGATTCACGAATTTTCGAAATCATGAATATCTGCGGTGTTTCAAATTCTCACCCACCCATCTAATCTTAAAGTATAAGGTATACTTTGACCATCAGCTTAATTTGTTATTGACAAAACTAAAACATAAAACATTGCTTAAAATCGTTCAAGTATGTTTCATATTTTAAGCTTTCACTTCCATGAAATGTGTGACGTATCTTCACGATTTAATATATATCAGTATGAAATGAATACAACAGATTTGTTCTGACGCGCAATAAATCATTTAGCTGCCAACTATATGTGTCAATCAAGAACATATTTCAATGAACCGTGCAGCATTGTTTATAGTAATTATAGCACAGTGTCAATATTGATTTGCACAGTCAAAGCTTCAGCACAGATGTTGATTACGAACTTGAAAGCACCTTCTTAATATGGCAGGCAAATCCAATACTTATTTAAATATTTGCATTTATATCAAACAAATCACATTGAAGTTAATTTTATGTCATCAGCGGCGTCTTATTTCATTTGCAATTATAGAGGTCTCCAATCGGTGATCTGCGAGAAAAGTTTTGTTGTCCACTTAGTTGTTGTAGTTATGTTATTGTACGTCACTTATCACCACATTCCAAATTTCACCATAAATTCCTTACCCATTTTATTATAAAAAGTATTTTAATAAGAACGCTCGCTCGTGCATAATTTCCATCGTAGCATTGTGTATTGTAGCAATGCATGAGGTGTGAAAAGTAAGTGTGACTGCCACTGTTAACGCAAAAACCCTTTTTTTGGCAGGAAAACCGAAAAACACGGAGGTGCTGCGTGGCGGCCATATGCTCCACATAGGGAGCAAATGTAGCCAAAGAAGAAAAACACATTCAGTATTTTCTTACAATCCTTTGATATTAAAAAACATTACATACCATGATTGGATAAAGTTGTTCATCTTTGTTACTTAAACTGATTTTTTAATCAGTTTATGTTATAAAAAAAAGCTGGTTTGTCGAATATTTTTTCATAATAAATTTGACAACTTCTACAATAAACTTTAACTATACTTCTCTATTGTCGAAAATCATGTTCATCAAAACGGTAACAAACCAAATTAGTAATTCTTCCCGGCGAACACCCCGTATTTTCCTACCGACATTCCTTAATTTTTACCTTCTCTGGCGAGAGGCTGAGCAAATGAGTCACAACTCTATCACAATTCTATATATTCCACAAGGTAATAATAATATATGTTTTAGGTCACTCCAGTAATGGACAATACAACTGAGAAAAAATCAAATTAATTTTGAATAAAAAGTTATATATTTACTATATATTTAATTTCTTGTTTTTCTTCTTCACTCATGAATATTTTATTGTGCAGATCAATTATTTTTGTAGACGTTACTCAGTAATTTAAAAATGATTTCATTGAAATGAAAACACGATTGTCGAATCCAATTTCCTGGATTCAAATTTAAAAAAATATCGGATAAATTCTTACGATCCGTATTCATAAGTATACAGGAAAGTTTGCTTTGGAGTAAATTGGCTAAGGGGGGTGAATGCGCTGGTACGCCTGCGGTGAGGGCGTACTCAATACTTTCTCCTCTCAAGAATCATCCATTATTGTACTCCTACTGTGATTGGCATGTAATTATTTAGCCTGGATAAAAAGACGGAGAAAATTTTACTATCAACAATGTACCCACAATGCCAATGTTTTATCTGTAATATTCATTCACAAATACCAACGCTTTTCAAAAGTGATACCTATTTAATCAAATATGTTTATTACAATTTTTTAAATAATTTATGAAACGTTTTAGGAAAAATATTGTTTTATATTACTTGAACAAACACTATTCAAGTTAGGTTAGATAGGGTAGAGAGAGTAATGACATACAAGCTAGTTCTTAAATCCCATTTTCCTTTTAAATTTGAAAACCATATGACATAAACTCCATGAGATGATCACAAAAACCAATATCTTATATCTTAAATCTAAATTTGATATTGAATTTACAAGAATTTGAGCTCGGACCAGCCTGACCGCTAAGCAATCACTTGAGAGACTGAATGAAAAACAGCTCTCTTGAAAACATATTATGTTTAATTGCTCGATTAGGAATTTATATTGCTTAAACTTAGTAGTGGATATTTTATAAAATAATATATAGATACATAAACTGCATACACTACGAGCCTATCCAAAACGATCGATAATAATCTATTTAACTTACAAATACAAATCAACACATAATATATATTTTTTTAAATCAAACCAAAATATTTTTTTTATATTTTTTCAAAGAATTCACTGTCATGTAGTCAAATTTTGCTCAAGAAGATTAGCGTATTTCTATGAATATAGTTCTACCATTAAACAACATCACATTGTTTAATAATGACAATAAAAAGAATTTTATTTTTTAAAATAATCAAAATTATCGCAAATAATCTACTTAATCTATCAAAAACAATGTATAATAATAATTTTTTAAAATCACTTATTTTGTTGATTTAATGAACAGATAGTTTAAGAACGTTGTCTGTCTATTTATCCTTACGAAAATTAAGTTAAAAAAAAGAAATATGGCAGTGTCTGTGAAAGTTTCTTAGGATTGATTTGTTAGAAAGTACGTCAGTACTGTCAGTAGTCATGACTGCCTGCGGGCCACTCAGCGATCCTTTGAAAGTCCGATCTACCATTCGGGACAAATTTAGACCACCAACAAAGTGTTACGAGTGGTACGACCCTTCAAACGGTAAATTATTTACTTATTTGAAAGCTATTTTGGGATTCACATAAATTATAAATGACTTACATTTGCAATGAAATCATTCTGGCTTCAATCTTAATATATCTAACAACCGTAGTTCAAAAATCATGTACGATAACGTTATTCTTTCATAAAACTTTATCTGTAAATAAACAAAAAAATGAATAATTTAAGAAAAGCTTATAA
This sequence comes from Himalopsyche tibetana, assembly GCA_030503985.1. NCBI lineage: Eukaryota > Metazoa > Arthropoda > Insecta > Trichoptera > Rhyacophilidae > Himalopsyche > Himalopsyche tibetana. Next base: position 13,850,468 of record JAPJYX010000024.1, read on the forward strand.
TATTGGTGCTGACAATGCGCAGACATGAAGAAACCTTTGCATTTTTTCTCTCGATCTACACATGCGCAGACATCGTTTTCTGTGCTACAGATTACCGATAAATCAAAACAGACTAATCAAGACACCTTTGTTATTTTATTTATGTGATCCGCTTCTTTGGTATAATTTCAATATTAAATTTGAATCGTTCAAATTGTGTACACCCTCTCACATTTTATTACTTACGCCCCGTTTTTCTGAAAGACAAAGCATAAATTATTTACCAATTAGAAATAAATAAGGCACAGCTAAGTAATTTTCTAATTTTAAATGAATATGTTAATTATCCTTATTTAACCTTGGGTGTTTTGAAATATAATTAACAAAATAATTTTAAATTTTCCAGCGATCAATATAATGTTATTCTGAAAAATACCTATTATTTAAATCAGTAAAAATTTCCATGTCATAATCTTTTGACGATAATATTATTTCAAACACTTACAGAGATTACATATGTTTATGCTATTATTTTCCTAACTAATTAAATATCATCTAAAACAATACATTAGTAAAATTAATCTATATAACCATCAATAACTTTTAAGTTAGTGATAGATACTTTTATCTATGGTGTTTGTGGTCGAACTCCTCCGAAACGGCTTGACCGATTTTTATGGTTTTTTTATGTATATTTGTTAGATAGTAGAATAGGTTGTAAAATATATTTCATCCCGCTAGGTAAAGGGTGTCTCTATCCAGATTTTTTCAATATTTTTGACCTCCGTCGTTCGTATTTCAAACAGAACGAAATTATTTATGTTGTTGAATGACAGATGGCGCTAAGTGCGCAAAAATCTAGACCTAGACCTCTAGCGCGATCTAGACCTCAAGCACAAAAGAAAACGGTATCACGAGCTTCAGAAACAGACAAACAAGTTTGGAAACTGTTTGAGCTCGCACTGTTCAAGCCCGATCGTCTGATACAATGATCTTCTAACAACCTTTTTGACCGTTATTTGTAACAAGAAACACAATTTGATGTCGACAAATTGCGTACATTCGTTCAAACAAATCTTCCGAAATTGGTCCCAGAACAAAACATAGCGTATGATAGAATGATGCATCCAATCAATCACAACCCAAAACGTTGGATCACGAAACAATATTGCATCGCAATTGCTTCATCTGAAATTGCATCAACTCTTTTGGATGGTGGTCAAACAGCGCATTCAGCAAAGAAATTGCTTTTGAACAACAACATGCAATATCAAAAAAAGTCCTGATTGATGAAGTACTTTAATCATATCAACTCATTAAATGGGACGAATTTACTATGGCGCACAAAAAGGCATTGGAAAATCTTCACTTTATGTACACTAAAAGATTTGAGAGGAAATGAACAGGTCTTTGGTGGCGCACTTTTTTTTATTGTCTGGTGATTTTCGACAAACTCTACCAGTTATACCACGTTCAACAGCTGCTGATGAATCAAGTACATGTTTAAAATCATCAGTTTTATGGTGACATGTGAAAAAATTGACTTTGAAAGCTAATATGCGTGTAGAATTACAATATGACGCATCCGCTGAACGTTTCAAAAAACAATTGTCGGATATTGGGAATGGAAAAATGGAAATCGATGAATCCACACATTGCCACCAAGCTTCTGTAGAATTACAGGAACCATAAGCGAATTGATTCACAAAGTTTTCCCAAATATCGCACAGAATTACAAAAATCATCAGCGACATCAAATCATCATGGTTCAGTGAAAGTGTTATATTAGCACTCAAAAACAACGATGATAATACCATCAACTTCAGGATTCAAAACGAAATACCAGGCAAAAAAACAACGTATAAGTCCATCGATATTATAAATTGAATAAGACGAAGTTGTCAATTATCCAACTGAATTCTTAAAATCACTTGATTTTCCAGGTATGCCACCGCACTTTTTAACACTGAAAATTGGCGTACCTATCATTCTTCTCCGAAATATAAATCCACCACAACTTTGCAATTGTACCAGGCTTTCAGTGAAAAAGTAATGAAAAATATCATCTACGCTACAATTTTAAATGGAAAACTTAAAGGAAACGATGTACTGTTGCCACGCATCCCACTAATTCCGGCAGATATGCCATTAGAATTTAAATGTTTGCAGTTTCCGGTGCGACTCGCATTTTCAATGACCATCAACAAAGCACAGGGATAATCGCTACAAGTGTGTCGACTAAATTTTAAAAATCCATGCTTCTCACATGGGCAGCTGTATCTGGCCTGCTCACGCGTTGAAAAACCTTAAGTTCTATACATATACGCACCAGACCAAAAAACAAAATATATCTAAAACCACTTCAATAAACAGAATTAAAACACAAACACTTTCTTTCTTTGAGTGGCATTGCAACGCATGCCGGGTCAGCTAGTTGCTTATATATAAATCTACGATACACTTATTTACCAAGCGTCTGTTTGAGGTCATTTGTGCACCTGAACGCCTGAAGATATCAAAAGGCGGAACCCGGGTCATGTACAAAATTTTAACGATTAAACTTTATCTGAAAAGGTTTAAACGTTACACAGCATGACAGTAAGCAATACAAATGAATTAAGTTATCCATAAAATAATGATAAATTTATTCCGGTAGATTGAAACTGTCTATAATTCTTAACAATACAATACCACATCAAGAAGATGTAGCTTAAGACTCTTCATGTAAGTATTAAGAAGAAGCTTTGTGGTGTTGGTAATTCTCTTGAAACACATTCATTGAATACAGTTATCGTAAAATAAACTTGAAATGTGATAGTCACTCCCTTGTTGCTAATTTTCCATGCTGTATATATTCACAGATTGCTTCTTATTCCTGAAAAGCTAGTTTGTTGTTGCTAGCGTATATGCATTTAATCACATAGTTGTTAAAATATTACTCTGTTATATAAACTTCTTTATTTTAGAACATCGATAAATTAGTTGTAAACATTCAGAAACAAAATTTTTGACTTATATTAATTCTTATTTTAAATATGTTGACACAAGAATCCAATCTGAATAAAATATGTTTTTTAATTATATTTTAAATTTAATAATGTTTTTAACCACATGCTTACTTGCACCGTAATATATATTTCAAAATCTATGCCATTGTGTTTTTATGTGCGTGAATAATAATTTGTGTTTTTCAATAGTTTTTAATTTTTTTACCAAGTAAAGAGAAAAAATAATTAAAATTTCGAATAAGTCTTTGAGATTGTTATTGCTGTTCTCAAATCGTATTATTTTTGTTTAAACTAAGCTCTGTTTTTTGGAATTCCAACATCTTGGACGACCATTTCATGAAAGGAAGAAAAACGATTGAAGAGTAACAGGAGGGTGACACATTTTGACTATTATTAATAAATATTTAAAATTTTACCAAAAATTACAAGTACTGATAGATCCGTTATTAAATTGAATAATGTTTAAAAATTGCATATTAGAACAATTTTGTTTGACTGAAGATTCGATTCATTTTTATGCGGTTCACGATAGTATCAGTTAAATGTGTTATTTACGTAAGTTTATAATAGTTAACCTTGTTTTATAGATATTAAAGATTATTTTATATAAATCTTAGTCATACTATAAAATACAAAATTACAAGAACTGCATACATTCATGTAATTACATCATATTGTTATAATGAGAAGGCATGAAGTGATTAACAGATTAAAACAAAAACTTTTCTCAAATTTTTATAAAACAAATGTTGAGAAAGCGTACATTTTTGGCCACTTTATTTAAGTGTTAATTTTATAAAAATAAACAAAATATTTTTTTCTACTTTTAAAATTTTCCAAAGTTTACAATGTCTCAGCTGGCAACACTTAGGTTTAACGCGAGGATCATTTCCACTTCTATCTCTATGGCAACAGGTGGCGGCATTATCCGCATAAGTTTAGACATAGGATTCCACGCGCCTAGAAAATGATAGCATTCAGAACTTATCACGGCGAATATCCCAACGCAGAGGTCGTATAAATTCCAGTCTTAGATAGAATCCGTACGAGCATTGAGCTTTATTTAAGGCTAAACACGTGGAACGCATTTACTATTCCAGCCTTAGGATATTTTACATTGTAAATTGTATTTTATTTAACTATTACGATACGTTTTCATGGCGAGCCATTTTGTTTGTGTTTAGCTGAATAGTTTCAAAAATATACTCGTGCAAAAAAATATAAATAAATTAATACTACTTAACTTTAGTAATTTACAACTTCTGCCAAATTTCAACGATAAATAAATACCTTTCCTTATTGATATTGGGATATCTCAAGTCACTCATTATTAAAATTATTACTGTTAAAACGTTTTGATTAATTGTTCTCATAAAAAGTTTTCAAGAAACCTACAATTATATCAGTGTGAAAATGCTTTTTGATGTTAGTCTATAATCAATATCATACACTTATTTTAAATGATATTCATTTTATTGCCAGTTTTTTTCTTCAATTAATCCAGATTCAATCAATCATACTGATTTAAATAACTTACTTCCGAAGCGCTCTAAGCGCTCAAATGTTCAAGTACACACAGTTAAATGTCATTTTACGAATTTAAGATATTATAAATTATTTTTGTTGAAGTTTACATGCTTAATAAACTTTCTCATTATATCTAGAAGAATAAATTACTAACCGTAAACTGTAAGGTACATATATATACTGATTTCTATAATATTTCATTCATTTGCCATTCATCTAATACTTATTAAAGAAACTTGTCGTATTTGAAAGCTTTAATCAATTCTTTCTCTCCGTTTTCTCACAAATCAACTTTGCTTACATTATATCTAGGCCCAAAAAACTATTTGATTTTAATCTATATATCAGGTGGCTTTAATGTTAAAAAGTTTCCTTAAGGTTAACAAAACTCAACCTCGATTAATATTTCAAGTTTGATGAATGATGTGATCGATTGGATATCAACTAAAACTTCTAATCACCATCGCCTAACCAATCAAATAATCGCCTTACATGGAATCTTCGCTCTTTTTGAACCAATTTAATAGCACTTTTTACTGTCGATTCGTTAACTTCTAGTATCAAAAAAATTCTCATATACAGTATCACATATTTGACTCATTAATGCACTTAACTTTATTAAATATTAATAAAACAGATTTGGCGAACGGATAATATCCAAATAAACTATTCAGATCCCTTCTTTGTGTTACTGAAAAAGCTACTCACGAAAATTGTCATAAACTGCCCACAGGTGGTTTTTAAATTATAATTAATGTTCGTAGAGTATAATTTCCTTAGTTTTCGTTTTAGTTAGCTATAACTTTTTATAAGTTAAACTGTCTTGCTGTGTCTTCGGCCGATTATCCAAAGTAAAGTTTGCAACGAAACTTGGTAAAAAGTGTGAAGAAGCACTTTCAGTAGTAATCTAAACTATTTTACTTTGCAGTCTACGTGCATCATCGTGGGAGAATTTAAATATTGCTAAGTTTTTAAATTATCTTTTTCATTGTGTATCTTATCATTTTAATAAAAACAATAATCCTTTGTACTTCATTCCACTTTATTTAATATGTCAGGACCGGTTTCGCTCATTGCGAGCATTGTCAGTTGACAATGCTCGCAATGAGCGAAACCGGTCCTGACATATTAAATAAAGTGGAATGAAGTACAAAGGATTATTGTTTTTATTAATATAATGCCTTTCCACCAAGTATTGACAGTGAACACCCTAAAAGGTATCTTATCATTAATCAAATTTAGCAACAGATTTTCAAAATAGTGGCGATTTTATTATTTTTTGAGTGTTTGACAGAATGTTTACAATATTAGTTTGTATAATACTTTCAGAAACGACTATTTCATACTAAATACATATTTAAAAAAATCATTGAATGCATTTGAATAAAAACCGTCTTATAAATACAAGTTGAAAAATATTTACGAGCTGAAAAAAATTGTTAGTAAATAAGTTTAACAATTAATATTAGATAAAAATTATTACTTTATTCTGTTTGTAAATGGCAGACGAGTGTTGATTTTTTTTACAAGAACCTTCAAACATGTTTTAGTATTATTTACAAATGTTACAATAATTTTGACGTTATATTTAATATTGGACGTAATTAAAATAATAAAATGTTGTGGATTTATTGAAAATTGGGCATGGAAAGGTAGTAGTATAAATTGGTATTATCAATTGTTTTTGAAAAGGGGATCGAAAGAAAAATACATTTATTTAACAGCGCTTAGTCAAACTTAAAGCTTTATTTATTAAAAATCTAATAGAATAAACGTTTACACGAATGTCTAAAAAAGATACATATAATAATAGTAATGAAACCCAGTAGCACAATGGTAAGTGATAAGTATAAATACAACTATTCACAAAGTAAAGGAGTTGGCAGTGTGAACGATCGGAGGTCAAACAGCGATGCACGTTATGTTTGTGCTTTTAAGTCTCTGACGTAAGGTCCAGCGGTATATATTGTCAAAGGTTGTTACCAGCCTCTGGACAATGTTCACTGATGAAAGAGAAACGTAATGCACAGCTTTCAAAGGTTAGATTACGCCGATTTGTTCATAGATACGAGATTTATGATAGAAAAATGTTAGATAAAAATTGTTATGTTATTTATATTGAAAAATCTAAGTTAGATATATTTAGACACTACATTGAGTATATTTAAAATATATTGTAGTCGAAGAAAAAAATACGGAACAGATATATGAATTAATTTATTGGTTACCTAAAAGTAACAGTTGGTTTTAAAATAATAATGTCTATCGAATGCTAAAAGCTACACATACATAATTTCACATAGATTTTTGAAAAAAAGCAAAATCAAGTTAATTAAGTTAATTAATTATTGCCTTGCAACTTCAGCGTGCCGCACCAGTGGTATAACAAGATTAAAATAATAATATGCAAAAAAAAATTTAAGCCACAAAAAGCTTCATTAAATATAACCTGTTTTAAAAGCACAAAAACACACCTTAAACTTCAATTATTTTCTAACTAGTATTTTTGATTTATCTCACTGTTGCTGTGCGGTAGCATTAAAAATGTTCACATCACAAAAAAACTCTATTTCGTTTGTTATGAAAATACGTTTTCTTAACTAAAAAGTTAAAAAATATTATGTTAATCTCTATTTATCAAAAAAGTTCATAATTTTTCATTATACAAAATAAATTGTACATTACATTATTTTCTATTAATTATATACATCAATTATACGCCACAATTATCTTTCTTTTGAATAGCTAGTCAATCTAGAACAGCCACACTCAACATTTTTTTTCTTCGGGCCGCATTCCGATATTTGCTTCTCTACGTGGGCCGCAACATATTTATGGTATACTCCTTTTTTTTAGCTCACCGAGGAATTTGAAATCCTCGATTTGGTATACTTTTTCCCCAGATATCTCCGAAACTCCTTCTTTTTTTTTTAGCTCTTACTTAGGAATTTACTGGGCCGCACATTAGAGCTTACTGAGCTGCATGCGGCCCGCAGGTTGAGTATGGCTGATCTAGAAGAAGGAATATATTTTATCATTTTTAAAGCTACGCCTATAATCTAAATGTAAACGTTTTATTTAATTGAATGTTTAAAAAAATATTTCTTTGGTTCCTTAACTCAAAGTTACGACAAGTTAATACGACAGAAGAATCTTTTCTTAATTACGTTACAGTTTTTGTTCTTGATTATAATTAAAGTTTTAATGAAAAACTTCGTCTTCGTATTTACAAGCGGCGAATAAATTATTTGTCTTTTTTTTTGTAACTGTCACAACAAAAATTCATTACTTTTTTATTTAATAATCTTTCTCTCAAAATAAAAAGACAATTTAAAAAACAATTCTAAAATTAACCTCGATTTTTTTCAGCGCAACCGTATTTATATATGAATAAAGACGTTTTTTCACTTGTAAATATCAATTGAATATACAAAGAAAGTTTAATTATGCTTTGTCCTATCTTCGCGGAGATATAAAATTTTCCACACAATCTGGTATAAGATTAATGATAGAGACGACTAAGATTCTTCTCTGGTATTCATTTATAGGTGGTTATCTAAGTTTACAAAAGTCGTGATCGAGTGGGAACACAAAACGTTTACAGTTTTGTTTTCAAGCTATAATAAGCTTTTGAGTATTGATGGTGCAGACCAAGCCAGGCTATGTGAAAAAAGAAAGATTTTACCACTTTTATTTTTTGTATACAATTGAATGTTTTTTAGTATAATTTAAGAAAAAAGTAAAATACTCAAAAATTTTGTAAGTCAAACATTAATAACTGCAAAAATAATCAAAATTCATCTTCTGCACTCAACAAATCAAAGATTTTTAATTAAATTACATTTGAAGAATGTAAAGAATGAAGCACGCAGCCAAACGTTTTCTTCTATAATAGTAATATTCAATATCATTCGTAAACGACATCTTTGAAAATATTCTTAAACGTACCGCTATTGATTCAACATTATTTCAAATTGATATTCAACGTAGGAGACCACGTTTTCTTCTAGAATAGTAATATAGCAATGAATAATAAGTGTTAAACATTAACTGAAACATTTTTCTTGTTAATTAAAATATTACATTCGCATATGAAATACTTATGTTTGTTTTAAATTTTTGTATTTACCAAACGTCACATACGTTTTTAATTAAATCGGCGAGTTTTTAGAAAAATATGAATTATTTATAGCTTTGCGTAGGGCTATTTTCCGACAGAATTGTTAAAAGCGATACAGCGTTATGCAAATTGCCGCGAAGTTGAATGTAATCTACAAGTAAAACTAACAAAACATTCTGAAATTTAAAAATCTCTGCGACTGTAAAAGATTACCATATGTTTTCCGTTGAAGCACTCGTATTTTTCTTTCGGTACCTTCAGAGTACCACTTATACTAAGAGACTTGCTAAAAATGAGATATGAAGCTTGTTTGTTTCTCGCTCCACCGATATGAATTTATTTTTCCTAGGGCCATTCTTTATGATGATAAAACATCAAAAGTATTTGCTTTTGTTTACGTTTAATAATATTACTTCAAAGAAGAATGCATAATTAATATGAGATCTTTCCTTAATATATAAGAAGCCTTGAATCATTACTCACATTCTCCGAAAAACGCGTTTTGAGAAAATCGCGAAAATCCACTGATGTTTCATATTTCATAATAACAAGTATGTAAAAGAAAGCTATATTTTTTTAAGATGAAAAATATGTTACTTTAAGAAAGACTGGTTGTTTCTTACCAAAAGCGTTGACAACAAAAGTGATCTTTGGTCATACTATGTCGTAAATACATAGTGGCCCAAACAAATTTTTAACATCCAAATTTATTTTTTTATATTATTCGATACACTTCGAATCACTTGAAAATTTTAATCAGAAACTGCGAATGTACGCTGTGATATTAGCAACTCACATTTGTACTTATTAATCATTAAAGTTTAATCCTGAATACCTCAAGTATATTCATTCATATTTCTATATCTGTAAATCTCTACTTTGTCACTTTGACCATTAAAACTCCACATTTTTAGTGTTAAACATCAGTTACCTAAGCTCCTTCATTTTATTCAGAAATTATTAAACATACTTTATATATATATTTATTTTATATTTTATATTATGAGTGGACGGTTTTTATTTTTTGACTTGAAGTTTGCAGATATTTTAAGTAAAATTATAATATTTTATGATTTAAAAAAAATGTATTTTACTGAATATGGAATTTATTATATATCTGTAAACAAGCCTACATGACATTACAGATTTATAACGGGCTGTATAATATTCGATAAACGCTTCACGTAAAAACATTATTTAGAAATATACGAATAGTAAGAACGCCCTCGTATTGTTATATTTATCTCTTAAAGGGAGTAATTTATTACAATTCATTGTAGATTTTTATGTTGCCGTACCAACAAAAAACGTTATTTTTTTTAAACGTAATTAAATTAATAAAACGAATCTATAATAATATCTCTTACAGAATAATAATATAAAAATATAAATTGTATATTTAAAAAGAGAAACTTGGTTTTGCTTACTTACATCAAAGTATATGAAAAGATTTACAAAAAAATAATGACACATTTCCGTTCATTACTCGTACGTTAAAACTCTTCATAATAATATAAATCATGAAGCGCTCGCTTAAGCACCCGCTCAAATTTCACTTGAAAGCTTTAAGAATAAATGGGAAAAGGTGATTTTTGTCGATTTTGTGAACTTCATAATATGTATATTACAATGCGATTTGGACATTTTATTTAGCATACGATTTTAAATGCGTATCACTTCGTCATTGGCTTAATTTTAAGTGTTCAACTACTTTTTTAGGAGGGGTTTAAAATTATCTTCATTTTTAAACATAAATATTAGAAGTTTACGTGAATTTTGAAAATTGAAACATAAGCTATTAAAAAAAGTGAAAAGAAAGTCTGTTCTAAAATATGTTATATCTCTATATCAAACTTTAAATTGTGTTAAAACCATTTTAGCGCCCTAAGATACTATTTATTGTCAAACAACTATAATCGTTTCATATAAAATATAACTTAATGACTTAAGCCTATGTATCCATTTAATTTCTTAAGCATCTGCGTTTCAATAATATAATATTTTGAATAAATCTATAATACTTTGAAAAAGTGCATGTACATAATATATCTTTGTGGTTAAAGAAAAAAAAATAGAATGTATACTAAAAATTCTATAAAAAAATGTCTTTCTTGAAAACTATCTGAATATTTGTTTGTAACTCTAAAGATGCGTTAGAAAAGATAAAACACATTTTTCACCCAATTACAGACAATGATTTAAGTATTCCAATTGTGTTGTTATATGATAGATATTTTTACCATTGTTCTTGAAAAATGTATTGGTTATTGAACTTTTACTAGTACTTACCACAATATTTTAAAAAAATGCCTACTAAGGTGTTGCTAATATTAAATTTATTACTTGTAAACAAGCATTGTATCTAGTTTGGCCGAGGATGCAGAGATTTATGCTATCATTTTTTTTTATTGAACTGAATTCTCAACTCAGGTAGTTTATTCTGTCCGATATTAATGCATAATATTACAATATATTACAACATAGATTTATATTTAAAAATATAGCAAGTGATAATGCACGCGATGAACTAAACTGGTCGAAAGTGATGAAAATAACGAATGAGAAATTGTTTATACTTATGTATAAATATTTGAATGCAAAGTAGCATAACTTTATTATTTACATTTCACTCGGTCTTATTTGGGTTTCATTTTGAGGTTGAATTCAAGTGACGCTTAAAATCATAAAATTAACAATGTTAATCTCCTTCAAACGGATTGAGATGTAATCAAGTTTTCATTCAGCGCTGACACTCTGTCTAACACAAAACACGCCCGCCACGACCCCTCCTCTAGGACATGTTTTGAACACAATACAATATCAAGGACCTTTTGTGGTCCTTCTCAAAATGTCACGCGCCACGACTTGTCAAAAAATAACTTCGTTATAATAATTCGCTTCCTTCATCAAGGAGCACTTCATATTACTATCAACAAAAAAAACTATTATTCGAAACATGCTCAGTAATACTATGTCGTATCACATCGGGAGTCATCATTATTTGAGGTGCTGTACGTAACTCGAGCACGATCTATTGATTTTAATGACAACAAGGAGACCTCATTATAACACGTCTTATAACTAGCTTTGCGAAAGGAAATTACTATACATCTTGCCACAGTTAAATAAATTTGAATAGATCATAAAAAAACATTTTTGGTTTTTAAGCAAAATAAATAGTTTATTCAGTGGTTTTGAAGCTATTGACTCGTCGTTTCCTTTACTACAATGAAATTTACCATAACCTTTAAAAGTATTTCAAAACCACACTAATTATTATAAAAATCACTTTTAAGGTGTTCACTGTCAATACTTGGTGGAAAGGCATTATATTAAAAATAATAAAAGATTTTTAGTACTTTTTCCACATTAAATCTTTTATTATTTTTATTATTATATAAATGTTAAATTTAGTTCCAATTTTCGTTGTACTGATTTAAAACAGAAGAGCTTGGATACACTAACGCAAGAAAATTTATGTTGTATGTTGAAGTTATAGCTACCAAAACAGTATTGTATTTTCAAGCAAACGTAATATTTAAGCGATAGGTTCATCTGAACGTGAGTCACATTGATATTTTATATTATATGTATATTTTTTCCATACGCTTAGAATTTATTATTTTCTTTGGATATGCTTTACATGCTGGAATTTTGAGCAACACCAGTTCTGAATTCGAACTGGATAGTATTTAATATATACAACAAGAAAAATGATACGATATTTTAAGGATAAACTGATTGTTATTATACTGGTTAAGTATTATTCCCAGACTTGATTTATGGATAAAATGGCACATATCAACGACGCTGACGCCAGGCCACTAGCAAGTGTCGTTGAAATAGCAGGTTTTTTTTAAAACTTTTTATATTATGTAGTTTTCCTGTGGGCTTTCAAAATTATAAATAAAAAAAAATAATAACCATTTTCAATAAAAAAAATATTTAAATAACTGAATGAAAGAAAATAAAAGACTTTTGTATTTTTTTTCAGGTATTAGATTTTTTTTATTGGACTGGTGCTGTTTTACATAACTAAGTTCAATTGATTGTGCTAGTCGTAACTTCATTTCACGTATTTTATCGTTGGCATAATTGTTTTGGGAAGTGACAAAAAAAGAACCCTTCCAATATCCATTTTTTAGCGTTCAAGACTCAGTACTAAATTCAATAATGTTTCTGTTTCAAAATAGGTAAAATGTATCAATTAAAACCGATGTCATTATTTTAACTTCTTCAATATAGATTCGCCGGATGAAAGCCGTATACATTTATAAACGCGCACATCGATATAAGATTCTACCATTTGCTAAGATTTATCTTGATTTTTGCAGGGAAAAGCGTTTTAGAATCTCCGCCATAATAGCGAGTCTGGGCTTAAGTTGATTAAGTGAAGAGTGGATTGGAAGATCTTCTTCTATTAAGCGAAACACAATGGAGTTTATGACGTAAGAAGAACGCACGGCAAATTCTGCTGGGGACATAACCGAATGAGAAATACCTACGTAACTAAAATTAGGTAACTAACTCATTTTGTGTCGTAATTACCCACGTACTTATTGACATAACGTAGATTTTTCTCAGCACAAAAGGTAACTTGTTTTTACAAACAAAATGTTTCTTATTATTTGATATTTATTTGTTTGTTTTTGTTTGTAATTCAATGTGTTTAAATAATATAAATTCATTATCTAGAAATAATAGCAATATTTTGTACTATTAATGTAAGATGAAAGGAAATGTCAATATTTTATTGCTTACTCAATTATACCACAAATTAAAATATTATGGTTCTTCTAGAAAATATTTAAGAAACATTTAAAAATCAAACAGAAATCAATACTCAATAAATCAACAGTAAAATTAAACAAAATCACTACATTTTTATTTTATATTCCAATAAATGTAAAAATAAAACACAAATTTCTGAAGAAAACACTTTACTCATAATTTAGGATCAGAACTTGTTTTGTTCGGAGAGTAAGCATTTTCTAAGTGTTCTAAAGCTAAAAAAATCTCTCGCTTAAGAACATGCGATGAGTTTATTTGTCATATATTAGTATTTACGATTGATTAGAGCTTTGCTCTTTCATGTTGTGATTGAAATTACAATACAAATTAATGAGGTTTCCTTAAAATATTTTTTGTAAAATAAATAGTTATATTTTTGTTATCAATTATAAGTATATCTTTTGATTTAAGTCATCAAACATTGTATGAAATGACTGTATTATTTTATTAGATATACTTCATCCATAACATTATTTTTTCCTATAGAAAAAAAAACAAATGGGTTAGTTATCTTTCTGTAAGTTTAATATTTAACTCTCATAGTACTCAGTAGAAAAATCTACTGTCACCCTGCCTCCCTTGAAATAATTTTTTTCAGCGTTTCTCTCACGTTTTTCAAAAGAATAAATGTGTTTTCTTATCGTACGCATTTCTTTGTTGTTTTATATCTTAATGTAGGATAATTGACATTTTAATGTGGTACTTTGACATTTACAATCTTGCGTTGTACCTACTCTAGACATATAATTATTAATTAAATAAAGGTTTTTTTTATATATTTTTTCCTTTATAATAAATAACGTTGCGTTTTTTTTCATCTGACATTTTATTTCACTTTATACGAGATAAATTAAATTTACGCAGTCATATGCCTGTTAATATGTTATACCCGTTATGTCATTTGGGTCAATGTTTTTGGTCAGTTAGTTGAATTTCACATTTGAGATCTTGTGTATGGATGGTTTTCCATGCTTTTGCTTCCAATAGTGCAGGAAAGGTTTTTATTTTGACATTATGATGATAAATTTTTTTTATCTTAAATGCACTAAAAACCACATTTTCACTTAACATACATTTTTTGTATTTATATGGAATTGTATGAATACATATTTTTCAAGTAAAAAAATACCGGCAGTAAATGTAATTTCCAAAGTTTAAAAATCAGAACACATTTTCCAAAGGGTTGCGACACCAAATTTTCTGATTCATGGGGTTGCAGATCACTAAAAAGGTTAAGACCTACTCCTCTAAACGTTTCGTCGTATAAAAAAAATCACGTGACAAAATGTTTCTTCAGCACATTTGACAAATGTGTTGTGAATTATAATATAATTAATTTATTATGTTAAGTATAACACACATAAATTGATTGGCTTTCGAGTGAATTGTTGTTTTTGCTTTTTATCCCTTAACCCTTCCTTTACTTTGCAAAAAAAGCACAAGCTCCTGAGCTGTGTATCCGTTCCACATCAGGCAAACGGCAGTGAATCATGACAATTATATAACACTACTACAGCAGTACTACATATAATTGTCACGATTCACTCCCGTTTGCCTGATGTGTAACGACTACACAGCTCAGGAGCTTGTGCTTTTTTTGCATAGTAAGGGAAGGGTGAATATATATACATTTTTATCCAAATATAGTGAAATTTGTAACGTTTTTATTCTTTTATATCTTGACATAGCCAGGGCCTCTTTGGATAGAATCAGGGAAGAAAACCTCCCCTAATCCGATCTTCCAGATTTGGCGTAGCCCTGACAGTCTGGTTACATAATTATTTTTACAAGAAAGCAAAGATAAACAATAAAAGACTCGGTCTCAGTCAACACGTGTAGTACATTATATAACAATCTTTATTCAATTAAGTACACACAATAATATCTATTAATAATGATAATATAACTAAATAAAACAAAATATGTCATTCATCTTTCTGTGGTTTCAGGGGGCGAATCCATTATTGACTTATAGTCGCAATAACATCATAATAAAAATGATACCAAGTATTCGTATAAGCAATTGAATTCTAAACTCAATTATAAATTACATATAAATTCAAGTTATTACGGTCAATAAGTTGACTGAAATACAACATTATCTCATTAACGAATTATCTACTTCAGTTACTAGATAACTACAATACATTTTCAAAATTTAGGACTACTTCCTCCTGCTTGATAACATGATGATAATAGTAATTAGAAAGATAGTCCTGGGTACAGCAACCTAGTGCTGATCCACAAAAAAAATGAATAATTATTTCAATAATTTATACACGAAATTAAAATAATAGATTTACATGATTCTCTTTAAAATAAATAATAAACAAAAAAAAAACTTTAGCTTTTCAATTCCTGTTGTTTCGTCTTCTTTCTCGCCTGGGACATCAGCGGATAACTCTTTGTGTTATTATTTTTAAACCCGAGTTACTTCAATCCTCGCAAATGTGATAATATTCGGATAAAATATCTCCTGATGAATGAATGCAGATTAAATGTCACCAATGGCGCTATTGTACAATTCACTGATTTTATAAGTGATGTTGATCCCAGGCGAAAAAAAGATTACTTAAACAAACAATCAAACGTAACCTATCTCAATCAATGCCCTTTCTATACTGATTTTCTCGCGTAGAAAAACAGCTGAAGATCCGCGTCGTATTTTGTCACCTGGTGTTCTATATTCAATATATTTCAAACAATTCTGTTTAATAATCATTAAATTATTATGTTTTTCTTTAATTTCCATTACTAGCAAGTGGTTTCTTTAATGAATACTAGTTAGAAATCTGATCTATAATATGCAAGGCGTTTTTTTAAGACCATTATATTATATATTCTCTATTTTAAAAAATGAGAAAGTGTCAATCTATCATATTATATTCCAAAACCAGGGCATTTTATCAAACTAGTGTATATATACAATATGTGTATATATATACAAATATTGTATATATATACAATATTTTAATCCATTTCCGCTCTCAATGTAGAGAATATAGTTTCCTGGTGGAGGTATATTAACTGATTTTTTTTACAGGAATCATTTGTTATTCGGTTACTCAACCTTTCTCATTGTTCGGAGAAAATAACGATATTAATGAAAGGGGGCTTTGACAGGACTAATGGTTAACTTATCACTCCCGTTCCATCGCGTTGTTTTAATATTAGAAGCGTGAGAGGTATTATTTTGACATCTCAAGCACACCTGTTTTTTAATATCGATTAAAAATGTATTCGTAGTGAGACTTGAAGCCGTGAGATATGTCACGAAAGCCAGCAACGTTGACTCTCTTTTTTATAATATTTTGAGGGGTTAAAAACATTATGAAATTCAATAATCTAAATAAATAACGCTTAATAATTTCATACTTAAGCCACATATTTCAAAATTGTATGCTAGAAAAACGACAAAATTTTGGTGACCAAATATTTGCAAAGATCTCGTAAATTTTCCTGACAAGAGTCTTTCATATGTTGACTTACCACCGCTGGGAAAATTATTATAGGGTTTCTGCTATAAAAATAATATTTTAGTCGTGGTTTTAATATTTCTTTAGTAGTGCTTAATGTAAATTGATCGATCTAATTTATGATAACAACTTTTACAGAAATATGATGATAATAAGATGAAGAATTATAACATATGACTACTATGTTAAAGGGTTTTTCCACACCATTCTTAACAACAAACATAGAATATTAGTGTATATTTAACATACCATGTTGATTTTTTTTTAAGAAGTAAATTTTCATTTAGACAATAATTTAGGATTGAGAGTAACATGTAAGTAAACATTTTTTGTCAAATGAAAGTGGCATACTCAAAACTATGTATAAAAATGATTCGTCAATAACTCAGGGTGTGGCAATTTTCAAGGAACAAATATAATATACCACCTACGGTCTATCTCTCTACTATATAATATAAATGTATCGAAAATGTACCTTTAAACATAGTTTTCATTATTTCCAGGCATATATTTAAAAAAACTTCAAAGACAAACATAAATAAGGTTTTTTTTTAAACCATGTCCGCTCCTAATGTGGAGCATATGGACTTCTAATGGAATTTATCTCAACAGAAGTGTTTCTACGAGAACTGCTTGTTACTCAGTTGCTCAACCTCTCATTTTCCAAAGATAGTAGGGATAGGAGGATAGGGCTAAGACAGGATTAGTGGTAAGCTAATCGCTCTCGATACGCCCCGTTCATAAGATAGGATGGGTGAGAGGAGGGAATTCAAGACATCACATACATCCATGCCTTTAAACAGAAATTCATAAATCGATTGAAAAATCAATTTGTAAAACTGTCCGTACCGGGAATTGAACCCGGGCCCTCAGTAGCCGAAGTCAACAACGTTGACCACTCGACCACACAGGCGGCTGTAATAAGATTATACAATCAAAAATTTTGATTGGCTAGAAGTTTTTTAGTTTACGATTAAATTAAAAGGCCATAAAAAATTCAACAATTATAAGATCAATTATTGTTATTGATAGTACCGTGATAAATTAGTATCATTGAACATTTTGTTCATCGTTTCAAACGAATGAAAAGAAAATTAAAGTATAGATATGTATAGATGCTTCTTATTTTATTTCATATAGATGTATTCTTATGTTAATTGCTTATAACTACCAATATTCTTGTATTTCTTTGCAATCAAGTCGGAAAAGTCTCTGCTGCAATTGGTTAATTAATCACAGTCCAGACATTAGCAAATAAAGCATTCACGGCATTTACAAAGAAGAGTGAACTAAAAAAAGAGTTGAGGCCTGCCATAAGTGGTGTTGAATGACATCGTCCATCAATGTCTGCGTCGTTCAGTTCGTCAACTAGACGCCAGGGGACACTTATGCGAGTTGACCTTTTCGAGTTCGTTTGGGTGCGATGTCGGGTAGTGAAAGAAAATATGCTATTTATTTAATAAGAAATTTCTTAAGCACACAAACCAGAAATGTTTAGTTTTGCAGTAAGTAATAGAATTTGAAACAAACTCAACTAATAACGATATCACAAGTGCCCATCTCTAAAAACCCATTTCGGAAATTTTCAAATAAAATTGTACTACGCGACTAATTCATTGAGTGAGAAATTTATCATAACTGATAAGTTTGGTATCGATAAAAATGTCTAGACTTTGAAGATACTACCAAAAGATAAAACATAAAGAAAAAAATCTTCGAAGAGGCTAGGATTTAACGTTTATTTTCTGTATGCGGGGTGGGTACAATGTTATATTATGGATGTCGAATTAATTCAGTTTATACATATTTTATTGGAAAAATGCCAAATATTTTTTAATTGAAAAATGATGTGAGATAAACTCGGTGAGAATTTTTTGTAAGTGGCTTGAGATCAACTCACAAACACCCATGTCTTACAACTCAAATTAAAAAAAAAACATTGTCCTTATTGGGACTTTAACCTAGACCCACCTGATTGGTAGAGCTAAGTTTTTGCCAACTAGACCACAGCAGGCGACAAATGGGATTATGGTTACTCAAAGTATTTAAATGTGATATTAAATACTTCTACTCTTTTGCTTGTTGTTTCCAAATGTATCAATATGATGTAAATATAAAAAATTACAATTAAAAATTTCAAATGTGGTCCTTTAAAATAAAACTAAAGATTTTTTTTATTTCCTTTTTATCAAATTTATTTTCTTCCGCATTTTTTATTTAGACGGATGTTGAAAAGTCCTATTTATTCTTCATATTAAAATTTATGGAATGTGTGCTTGATATTCAGTTTATTTTGTTCGTATAGCTAGCTGTTGTGCGTTTTTTATTTCTATATTTTTTATCTTATAGCAGTGGTTTCCAAACTTTACGTTACTACGCCTCCGTTTGAAAGGTTGTCAGCTCAAATTTATCATTGTGATTATCAACAAATCAATTTCTATCCACGCAAATTTTGAGAAATCAAGATTCAATGATGGCTTGTTGTTACGTTTCGGTATGAAAGCATATTTATTTTTATATATTCATTTATACATATTCCGTTATGAAAATTACATCTGTTTCGATTTTCACTCCTTCTTTTGCACTTGCGACCTGTTTGGAAATCGCTACCGCTTAGTTTTGATTTACGAAACATTTTTTTTAAAATATATGTGTTTATTATATTTCCAACTCGTTTACAACAATGAATGACACTGAAATAATTTTCAATATAAAAAAATGAACACTTTAGATCAAAGGTGGGGAACCTTTTCTTCTCTAAAGGCCGCAGTAAACATTGACTAGGGAATCTTTGGCCGGAAATAGGAACTAACGGTCAGAATATGTCAGGAATTTACGAATTTAAATAAATTTACAGAATTGGTCAAAAGACCGCATGCGGCCTTAAGGCTGCAGGTTCCCCACGCCTGCTTTAGATAATCAAATATTTTTTCCTAACGGATAATACTCACTTTTCTTTTATATAATGTAATAAAATAAAAACACTGTTGTACACACA
This sequence comes from Himalopsyche tibetana, assembly GCA_030503985.1. Classification (NCBI taxonomy): domain Eukaryota; kingdom Metazoa; phylum Arthropoda; class Insecta; order Trichoptera; family Rhyacophilidae; genus Himalopsyche; species Himalopsyche tibetana. The sequence goes on from JAPJYX010000024.1 coordinate 13,870,367, forward strand.
AAAACTCTTCGACACTTTACCAAATACTCGTATTGAGAATACCTGACATGAATAACACACAACACATTTTATGCTTGATTAATATTGCATAACATCACATCCAAGTAATTAAAAAAAAAATGTCGATACAAAATAACTCATAGCTCTTAAAAATCATATTTTTCCATTTCATTAAAAAATCAAGGTAATTTCCAATCTAATTTGATGAAGAAGACGTCATAAAACACGCTATTTATCACACCATTTTTATGAGGCTCATCAACCACTCCTTTACTAGTCATAATTTTTAATAAAATCAGATTCAAATTACATTTGCGTCTCTTTTGAAATATGTATTTTTTTCGGATACGCCCTGTTACTCGAAAAGTCGATATCAAATTTGTTACTTTAAAAAGTTTACTCTCAGGAAAGTATACTTTATACACATGTACATTACAAAATTAAAGCAATAATATGAAGGAAAAAAATTATATTATTAATTAATTATATCAAATTAGCATACGAGTAATATTTTTTTAATTGCATATAAATACCATCATATTCATTTCTTATTAAATCTTACCAGCAATTTTAATATTTTGTAATTAAAAATCATCTATAAATCGATCTAACGCTGCTTAAAAATCTTTTGTGAATCTAATATGATTCAAAAAACTATATCGTATACTTATTTATATTAAATGAATGTGTGACTATTACCCTAAAGCTTTTTTAGATTATATTTATAATATAACCACATAGTATCTAAGACGTCCTGTAATGACGGTTTCTACACTTTGTCTTTTTTGAGATGTTGCCTATCATACATTATTCTTACACTTCAAATAAAGTATCCCATACACGTGTGTTCCTTTGAATGAGATTGAAAGAATCAAATCATTACTGGGTGTCGTTTTCGAGAGAAATCTGAAGGGAGAACCCATAAAGTCCAAGGCCGGTGTTTCGGGTGTCCTTATGAATGTAAAACGAGTCTGACGTGTGAAAAATCTCCCGATATTTTTCTTCGCGCGCAATCCAGACGGGACGCGTTTTTTACATTGCTCACTTTGTACTGCTCATCACATCGTCTCATCGACTAGCGTTCGCGAGCTTGGTCAACGGTATTAATCAAATCTAATAATAATGTAAATTTAAGCAATTAAGTTGAAATGAGTGGTTCAATGGTAAAAAAAATCTACTGATTCAACTCTCAGCGAGTTTAATAACAAATTTAGATTTCTTCAAATAGATAATTGAGATTTTTTAGATGGATGCTTATAATGCCTTTGCTCGTTGAGTTGACCTTAAGTGACTCTTAAAATTCTTTTCAATTTATCTTATTATTGAAAATTTTGAAGATCTTTAACAAGGTGTATATTATAGTACATATTTGCTATAATCCAAAGAATTAAATATCATTTTTTTATAAATTAAGATATTGTATTCAAATGGAATGAATTTTTTATACAACCGTGTTTTTATTTGTGTGTAAATTTATAGATCATTCATTTATTAAGAAGCGAAGGTATTTGGGTCACTCACATATCTCTAGATAGTTTAACGAGAAATTTAAAAACGTCTTAGTTGATTCAGATTTTTCGTATATCACTATTTTATTAACCGTTTACTTAGTGTGTGGATAGTTTGCACATGTTTCATTTTTCAATAAACCAACATATAATATTGTTTCAATTAAGAAGTTTAGCTTCAAATAGAATGCGATATTTTATTTAAATAGCTACGTGAAATGATACTTATAAGTTGCTAATAAATAGCTTGTTTGACGCTTATTAAGCTATGAATGTCTTATAAATGATTGAATATTTATAAACTTGATTTACATGATATAATGTTATTTAAAACGGATAATTATGACTGTGTATTGACAATATTCATCCGCTTTACTTTATCAGCAGTCGTTAGATGTTTAAATGAAATGACAATTAATTTTATCATCTAATGAACGATTTAATAAGAAATAAATATGGGCTCAATTTCAGCAAAACACATTTTAAGCAAAGCTTTGCTTAAAAAAACATTCTGTTCATCCATATTATTATTAAAGTTGTATGGCTTCGAACTGTTGTACACATATGTAATAACGTTTCAGATTCAACGACCCCTCGAATCACGGTTCACCAGTAATCGGCAAAGGGAATTTATCAAACTACGTCTTCTTAAAAGATGTACTCATGTTTTACTTTAAAGCTATCCAGCGGCTGTTATCCTCCCACACAACTCGTAAAAGAAAAGTTTGTTTATGTGAAATTGAGTTTCACTATAGGATATGTTACAAAATAAGTAATTTACATATTCAACATATTTTGCAGACCAATAGGCTACGCTCACTTGATCTTAAACAATGCCAACTTTAAAGCATTCAATACGTTTGCGAAATCATGATATACAATATAGAAAGCAGGGTTTTCTTGATTCGTATTAAGATTCGACGTGAATTAGATTGTTATCTTGGATCACGATGGATTCGCACTATACGAGCACACATCACTACTGTTCATTCGTGCCTTTGTCTATCCTTTAAGAAACTTCTACATATACCATTTATACCACTCCTTCTCATATCTGCAATATATTTTATTGTTTACCACACTTTTAGGGTGTTCACTATCAATACTTGGTATAAAATCATTATAATAAAACACTCTTTTCTCCTTATTTAACTATGTATGTTCATCAAAAGTATTTTCAATTGATGTTCCAAATGAGTAAAACCGTTGCTGATCGTATTCAAATTAATGTGGAAATTACTAATACAAAGCAGTGTTTAATTTTTCAAAGATAATGCTTTTTTACCAAGTTTTGACCATTAACACCTTTAAATGAATTAGTAAATATGCACGTATATGATTATATTTATGTGCGTATTTGCTAATTTTTGTATAAATTATATTGTTAAAAACTCCAGTGGATCATTTTGGTCACAGCTTTCATTTTTATTGTTAGTCAACTATTCTAACTCAATAATTTAAAAACTTTAGCCTTTGTGTAAATTTTTTTTATGATAATCTATCCATCCTTATCACCCTCTATAGTATGTTATGTTAACCTTTCTAGCAATACATAGTAGATATATTCTTTTACCAGTTAAAATAGTAAATAATAGTGAAATAAGAACATAAAAATGTTTCAGTATTTTTTTATACGCTTAAAACATATTCTTTGGTGATATTTTCGTAAGCCTTTTAGTATTCTCCAAACATCCTAATTAGAGATTCAGTTTATTCGCATACATAAAGAGAGCTGTAAAAAAATACAATACTTAGTTTGTATTGTCATTTTATTGTTGATCACTGAATTCGTTTTCTATTGAAAGTTTTCATGGCTTTTTTTCAACACTTTTTTCCACACAAGTTCAATGATAAACGGAACTTTCTCTGTACAGACTCGTCTTTATACGAATTCTCCGTACATCAATTCTTTTGAACAAGATTTTTCCGTGCACAAAAAATTCGTACCTAAAAAACACTGGAAAAAATAATGTAAAAATTATGTTTAATATTTTAGGTCAAATGTGCCAAATATTTTTCAGTTTTGGAAAAATCTAGAGATTAAAAAATATTTAGATGTCTACTTTTCGAATGCTTAAATAGTACATAATATTATAGTCTCGATGTTAATTCTCGGATTATTTTGTGCCCGTAGTTTTTTTTTATTTGTATTCTGTGTGAAGGAAGAATCTTGTTTGAATTTTTTTATTTCCGAAGTATTCTTATACGGAGATTTTGTGTCCCGAGTATTACGTACCGAGAATTATTCTTGTTTGAAAAACGCTCGTACAGAAGAAACGCGGTAAAGACAGCCACTGCTTTGTTGCGCAAAATCATTCAATTACACAATTTTCATTAGCATTCTGTTATAAAATTCCAATAAAAGGTGTACTCTGTTTAATAACCAAGAAATAAACAAAATGAATAAGACAAGTAATAAACTTTACGACTACTCATTATGTTCATATTTACATTGGATAAAATCGTATTTTGGTACAACACGTTTAAGGTGTAATAAAATTGCAAACATTTTATATAAATTTTACGATTCCATTATTATTACTTTATTCGGGTAAGGATTCATTTGATACTTAAACAGTACACGGAATATTTAAAACAGTAACACATTTTACTTTTTATTGTTTAGTGAAAAATTTTGCGATACAAATTTTTCTGTATCCGTGATTTTTACCACACTCATTAGCATATTTCATTGTGGTTATTTCGCTAGTTTTACTATATTTTCATATCATTGAACAATATTGAATTCGTCATTTTATAAAAGCAATGGTTCAAACTACAGCATTCACAAACGAAGCAAACACAACTGCTTTTGTGTTGATGGCTTAAACACCATCCAATTACATATTCAGATGCTTCACAACATGCTTCTTAGTCGTTTGAAGACATTTAGAGATTTTTCAAAAAGATCAAAAGGGATTAAACAAGAGAGTTCTACTATTCTTAAGAATGTCAAACCAAATATTTATTTTTAAGGATTCGTGAACATGAACTGTCTGTTCTTCCAAGCCTGCCACCAGAGATGCCACATTAGATAGTTTTAACAATGTTTAACAATATCTTTTATATGTCGACATAATTTGTGATAACGTGAGTGAGCTTAGGTGAATTTAATTTTTTTATGTATTATACAATATTAAAGTAGACTTGGTCGGAACTAACTCAATTAATTGATCTCCCAATTATGTATGTACTCTTATTTTAATTGAAATCGACACCGATTACGAATAAATTACTAACTAATTTAATGTATATTTTTTTTTGCTTTCTCAAATGTTTTTCTATATAGACTGTCACTATTTGCTAACCTATTCTTACAAGATAAGCAAAAGCGAAAATTTTACTTACATAGCTTGTAATTTTGATGCAAACATCAATAAATCGATACAGTTGTCTGTGGCATTACTCGATTATTGTATGAAATTAAGTTAAAACAGTCTTTCGATGCTAAAACATTTGTTGCAATGAAATATTTGAAGAAAAATGTTTTGCCATAACCTCTAAAGCAATGTATGTTATATTAACAAAGCACTATTGAAAGCACCTTGTAGGTGTCATCCTGTAAACTTAGTGTATTTAGGGCAGGGATTTTTGGCCAGCGTCGTCCGTATTGGAAGGTTTAGTTGAAAAAGTAAAAAGAAGCCACCAATTTCTCGTTTTAAAATTAATTTTATATACTTTTTTTAATCATAATTATTTGAGAGTAATTACTTGAAAATGAATAGATTATTCTCTTAACCTGACAATGATGATGCTTCTGATAAAATCTTTAGATTAAGAAAGTATGCTTATCATTACGGTCAATTCAGAATATAATAAACATAACGTATTTTTTTGATATCTTTTATAAATTTAATACAATTTTCCAAATTAGCAAAATGGCTAAACTTACAAAAAAACTATGCATTCATTTTTACCGGAATGACCAGTATCTACAAATTGCAATGTTGTAATTTTTAACCCTCCAGATACGAGAGCTTTTTTCTGATAAAAAAAATATTTTCTAAGCCATATTGAAGTCACGGATAACTTTTATTCCTATCCAAAATTAAAAAAAAAAAAAACGCAAAGTCGTTGTATAGAAACCCCGCATGACTATATAGTCATGCTCATCCTTTTATTACCGTGTAATATTGAGTACGGACAGTAGTAAGGACAAAAGTGACCGTATGGGCTTGCAAACATTCGGGGTTGAAATATAGCTAAACGTGATTTTTTTTCAAATATTTACAATTTGACCTCTTTAGATCAACATAATTTCAAAACAAATATATTAGCAAAATAACTGTAAATAATTTTATGTTTTTATAAAAAAATATCTAACAATTTCAAAAAGTAAATTAAAAAAAACGGAAATTCAAAAAATCACATGTGCTTTTGGAGACCGTTCCTGTTCCTACGGCTGATGGCTAACTGTAGTCCGTACCCTTCTTAACCAAATATGAGCAAAAGCAACGATATTCAGGTAGAAAAAGTATGAATAGTGGGATCAATAGACAACGGTGTTTTGTGTGACCACATGGTGACGCTCGTCCTTGGAGGGTTTTAATTAAGCAGAAAACAAAAAAAATTGTCAATTAATTTAAAGCTGATTCTTCTTTCAATGTAACTGACAGATCTCTATTAGGGCGTTCAATGTCAATACTTAGTGGAAAGGCATTACATTAAAAAAAAAATAGTCGTTTGTACTAATCCTACTTTTGTTTTATATGATCAATACGAGCTTTATTAACTGTTTGCTCGTCGTGAGCGAAACCAGTCTTGATCGTATTAAATAAAAGTGGAATTATGTAGTACATATGAATATTTTATTTTTTTCAGTGGCTGACAGATATCGTGAATTATAGATTTTAAATGTTTAAATACAGAGTCCAACAAAAACTTTTATATAATAAATAACTTAATAATAATCTAACAATTTTTTGTCAACGACAAAATGGTAACGTTCAGTACTTATACTCTTATCAGCTTAGTAAAAAAATGTTGTAAATTTCACAAATATCACAATAAAATTATTGCTATGGCTTTTTTACTTTCTTATTTTTAGTATTGTTGTGTGAGGGATTCTCGTGTCCTTCGTTTGAAACACTCAAAAGGAACTCATATATTTCATATTAGAAGCAAATAAAAATGTATCGATAATATATAGATTCAATTTTCCTCCTTCTGTTGAAATCATACTTGGAAAATTATTGGACGCTTCAGAACGTTCAAGTGGTACGTCTTGTAGCGCACTCAATATAATTGGATGGCTTTCCATCAGACTGTCTGCAGTAACTGTCACCATCAGATTTCCAAATTTAACACAGTTATCTCTCTGTGCAGTCAATAAACATTACAAGATGACAATGGATTCACTAAGCATTTGTTCTCCTTGTTCGGCTTGCATTGCAAAATGTTATTACTAACCCGCCAGATAACTTTGGTAAATTAAGCTATTTAAACCCACAATATGTATTACATACAGGCTGGTAGCCGGTTGATCAGGATAGTTTTTTTTTATTGCAGTGGTCATGGGTTGGAATTCTACAAATGACAATTCAACGATTCATAGATTTGTTTTTGAATAAGTCCTACCCATCTCAGCTAGGGTATCTAATCTCGCAGTCTTTTTCCAATCTCGGGATTTCGGGATTGATTAATTTTGAATCCCGGATCCCGGGATTGAGATTTTCTCACCGAGGAATTTGAAATCCTCAATTCGCTATACTTTTTCCTTGGATTCTCACAGAACCTCGTTTTTTTTTTAGCTCACCGAGGAATTTGATATCTTGAATTTGCCGATTTCGTGTAAATTTTCGGGATTTGCACAAAATTTTTCAATCCCGAAATACCGGGATCGCGGCCATCTCAATCCCGGAATTTTGGGATCAGAAAATTGAACGGGATCCCGGGATTGGATGCCCTAATCCCAGCATAACACCCAGAATTATCGAAAACGTTAACTTTATCATAAATTTTGTTTTAGCAATATTATTCTATCATTATGCAACTCTCTCCAGAAATAAGTATTTTTGGTTGAACAAAAATCCTCATTAGGACTTCATATTCTACATTGAGAGAAAAAAAATCACAAAAAACGTTTGACAGGTTAATCAAAAATTAATTTATACGACCTACACTTGTCAATACTATATATGTACATACTATCACCAATGTTTTGTAACCAAAAAAGGCTTTTTGGACAAAATGAGACTTTTAAGACATTTACAAGATTCAACATTTGCTACTTATAATGTCATCTATTTTCATATAAAGAATGATATAATATTATTATTATTATAATTTATAATAACTGATGACAAAATAACTTTGATAATTGAAAAACTATCTAGCGTAAGTATCGCTTAGAATTTTTAAAAGGTTCACCGTAAGCCATCACCAGCTAATCTGGGCAAGGATGGCAGTCTAAGTAATTTAGTTTATTTTGGTTTAAAAGTAATAAAATCCCGAGGGTTGGCCATAAATATCAAAAATGCAACCTGACACCAAAAATAATAAAAACATTAAGCCGTAAATAAATGATTCTGACATCATGTAACAGGTAATGAAGTAGAAAAAATGTTAAATACACCATTAACTTAAATATCTCACTATAAAAGCTTACGAAAGTAAAACATGTCGGCGAAAACAAGAAAATTTCATCTCTATGATTATTTTTTTTCGAGGAGTGTTTAATTTAATACAACAGCTGTGTGTTTCTAATTTGTAACATTTAAGTGAATTTGTATTTTGAAAGGTCAAAAACTTATTTGTTTCTCGTCTAATATCGTGCGACACTTTTGCCTTGTTCACCCAAATGGTGTAAGTTTTCTACTGTAAATAAATAAGTTTTATGCCCATCTACAAGAGTTACAACAAAGTACTTACCAGATAAAGCTTTTTTCTGTTTACGATTTATAACTAAAAATAGATAACACTTTATGTCGGAAAGAGAAATTGATATTTTTTTTATATACGTGAGAAAATAAATAAAAATCTAGTCATAAAAAGACGTGTTGTATCTTTTTTGTAATAATAACCGCAAATTTATGTTCAGAATTTTTACCGCGGTAACTACAAATTTATTATGTATAGAGAAAATTACTTTGCGTCCCAAAAAAGTTTTTTTTTTTCAAAACTACTGTAAAAATTTAGCTAGGCAACTTTTAATATATTTTTTAGATATGTTCTCACTTGCTTGCTTTCATGTATTGCTTTTTAAAATTTTACCATTTTTTTAAAACTGCATAAAGTTTTTTTTTAATGTGTCGTTCAACAAAAAGAGTAAAGATACATACACATATAATCATGAATAAAACAAATTACATTCCAACAATTATCATAAAGTTACATTATTTCCGCGTGTAAAGCAACCTACTAATCATATATTATAATAATGTTTTTATTACTGAAACAGTATTAGACAGTAAAACAACATATGAGGGGAAGGTCTTTGTATAATATTTATTATTGATATTATTAGGATGAGTATGTCGAAAAATTTTCAATGCGTCACTTAATATATCAAAAAATATTTGAGTATTAAAATTTACTTTTAAACCTATTAAAACTACTGCCAAACATCACAATTCGTGTCTACGCTCATATTTTTAAACGAATAATTCGATATGGTTAGAAAAAAACAAATTAACTTTTCATTGTGTAATAGTATATTTCGTTACTTCAGAGAGTACTTTTTTTTAACCTATTACATATTTTATATTAAAGAAAAATTGTGCTCCTGTGGTTTTTGCGGTTTTCTTTTAACTCGATTTTTGAAGAATGTGAGTTTTGATACTTGGCCCTTCAAATAATGAGGTGAAATAAATTTAAAGAAATTCTAGATACTGAGTTCATATAAGTATTTTTTCAATGAAACCAAGAAACGTTAAATTAATTTACAGTAAATCGTATATAAAATACTATAATTGAGAACAAACTATTTTGTGGCCATTTTAAAATTTCTATCGAAGCTTTCTCCCTTTTCCATCATCCGAAAATTTTACGTTATCAGCGACCCTTACCGTAACAGCTGCCGGACCATTTTTTTACTTCAAAATGTCTTTTTGCCCGAACGAGAGTCCAACGAAGCCTATAAAATAATATTTCTCGAGAGCAGTGCTTCATACAAGCAGGCCTATTTATTCGATACACAAAAACCGATTGACTTTTTATGGGGTAACCCTTGTGAAAATCCTATTGTTTTTCATAACACAACCCCCCGAGGGGCCCTCCGAGTGTGACCGAGACCGAGCGTTTCGGAAAAAAATATTTTAGAGATATGCCACCCGAGTGGCCAATTTGTTTAAACGGGTCTAACATATGGTAAAAGTTTGCAAAGTACAAACTCAAAATTTCTTTGATAATACTCATAAAAGTAACATATGGATAAAAGTTTTTTTGGGTTTAGCAAGAAGATGGATATGTTTAATCACGTTTTTACAAGTCATATAAAATTAAATTTATAAAATATACTTATAACTCATATATTTAAAACAAGAAGATTGATAATAGTAATAATATGTATTGTAGACAAATAATTTACTGTTTAACATGAGTTGAAAGAAATTCTTTTTCTTAGCAACCATTTCTACAAAATTTAACATTTATTCACGTTGTATTATTATCTCGTGATAGTTTCAAAATTTTGATTCAAAAAGTCTTCTTAGTTTAATCAAAAATTGCTCAGTGACTAAATAAAATGATATTTAAATTTGAACAATGACACCTATAATTAAAAATTCTTTCTTGACGCTTATGGAAGAAATATGTAAAATTCAAAAAACCAGTGGCTGGATTACTTCTTCTTTTTGAAATCAAAAAGTATTAAATACATTTGTACATACATAATACTCATCCGCCTTAGCAAAAAAAATATTAGTCACTCTACAATTTATAGTCTACATCAACTTGAGGGGAAGAGGCATTACAGCTTCTATATATGCTAACAAATTCTACGCAAAATACAAAAACGTCATGCATTACTAACAAAGTAATGTGTATATGTCGTTTTTGCTTTTAACCACCGCGTATGACCGCTATGGATGTCCTAGCGAACGTGCCTTCAGCGCGCGTGCCACGTATAGATGTCATGGAAATTTCAAACCCTATATAAGAGCTGTCTATAGTGTTCAAATTGTATTACTTGGTTTAAAATATTACTTAATGTATATTTAGCCAAATTCAATATATGGCATTAGTCAAAAAAGATTCGATATAGGCTAAAATAATTTATTTCTGAAACACGCCGTGAACATACGTCACCAATGCAAGATTTTGGATAGTGTAAATAAGCGATCGAGTGCGGGTAAAATTTAAATTGTTCCGAGAATTTAATATTATAAGTATATGGTATGGTGGTGGCGCAGTGTTCTCAGACGCTCGTGGCGGTATTTTGCAATATGGCGACGTCACGCCGCAATTGTATGAAGAATGATTATTGTTGAATTCAACCAAAAATACAAGAGATATATTGTATTTTATTATTGAAAAAGTTACTTTGGGTGACAGTTAACATATTTGATTAGTTGAAAAAATATTACAACTTATATTTATAGTCGAAAACGCGATAACAAAATCTGCAAAAAAGCAGCCGCGTACAGGGCATGCTCGCTAAATTTGGTGACGCGGGCAAAGGGTTAAGCGTTTCACATATAACTTAACTATTATTATTTTAATTTACTGATATAGTTCTCAATACATTTGTAATGTAAGATTTCTAGGTGTATAATTATTGGTATAAATAATATTTTGATAGGAAACCAACAATTTTAAACTTTTTGAATTGTCAACAATCGTTTTGAACCATTTTAATACAAAAATTTTAATGAGCAGTGACACACAAATCTAAAACATGACAACACAAGATAAATAATTTTCAATCGCTTTATCAATAATCAGTTTTATCTCAAAATAATTTCCAGCATATTTTACTTGGATAATTTATATAATACATTAATTTTGGTAATTATTCATTCGTATAATTCATCTTGAATTACAATTGAAATATACGTTCAATTCAAAATAAGCCGTCAATCATGAAGTGTTACGACCTTGCCACAAATAGTTGGAAAGTAATGGCATCTCGCTTCATCGCGTCCCTGAAAACTATCATAATCTGTGGCAACTCCACGACTACGTTTGACCTCACACCCCTCGCCAAAATGTCTACCACGAACGCCCGAACACTTTTCAATGGATTAATAATTCATTGTACACAAGCTCAATTCAGTCTTCAGCCCAGGACCTTTCAAACACCGAATATACTACCTATGTTATTTTTAATTACCAAAAATATATTACGGCATAAAACTGTTTTTTTTTTAAGATTTTACGGGGTGTTAAGAGCTCACACAGTTCTCAAGAAGAATTTAGACACTACCAAAACATCACGAAATGAAAGAAAACTATTTCGGACTAACAAAATTTTAAGAAAATAGTTTTTTTTAAATGACTATATTCTTTTTTAAACATTTTTTTAGACGGATGCGCTCCTTGTTACTGATATTTAAAGCAATCAGTTGTATTTAATAACTTTTTTCTAACCATTATTTTTATTTACAACAATACAAAACATTTGTATACAAACATTATGGAAAACTAGTAATCTTGATTCAAATAATGACATTTCTCTTACACGTCTACTATATTAGCAGATCAGCAATAAATATCGTGTTCTGAAAATATGATAGCTTGCTTTAGTGTAATATGTACATCAAAAACAATGCTGTGGTCTAGGTGGTTAGTACTTGCTCTACCAATCAGGTGAGTTAGGTTTCGATTCTCGGTAAGGTATTTTTTGTTTTTTTTTTCTATTTAAAATTGAGACTTAAAACATGGGTGTTTGTGATGTCAATTATTCTCTTCGGATGACTTAATTCCAAATGTTTTTTAAAAATAAAAACAATATTAAAATATGTATTAATATATATTATACGGCGATAATAGTTAATCTATCGAAAACCGCTCTTTGTACAGAGATTGTTGACTTTTTCCGTAAATTTTACACAAACCTTAAATATAAATACTGCTTTTACGCTGTTCTACCACAAGCAGATACCATTCTTCCCATTCAACTTCTTCTTGGTCACGCCGGAGTATACTCGGGTATTGAACGTCGTCAAAACGGACACGACGAGATAAATCGGGCAAATCCCATTTTGAAAAAACATTGAATTCTTTCAGTAAATATGCATGTTATACAAATATAACACATATGTTAAGTGTTCGAGCATAATAAAAGTATGTGATCCTTTTTGAAATATTTATTTAAATCAATTGGACCGGCAAGTGGTTAAAAAGGGAGAGTATTAGAACAAACAGTTTGAGAGTCGCCAGATATCTCTCGTAATATACTCTGATGGGTCGAACATCGCATCTGCAGAAGGTTGAGTTAGGAACTTTTGCAAAGGGTGCTAGATCCGGCAGTGGGGGTGGAAATAGTCTCGGAGAAGAGTGGAGACAGTGAGAAAACGTTAAGTCTTGTAGAAAATTGGACCCAAAAGGATATTAGCGACCCTAGCTGCAAACTCGCAAGGTGGGCTCTCTGACTACCTCGGGCATGATTCGAGAATGAAATGATTTAGAGACGGTGCTAAACAGAGGGACGTGGAATATTTACGATGCGAATTAAGACAATTTGGTTTGTGTTTGAACCAACAAAATTTATGTTCTCTGGGTATCGTCTTAGTATTTGTTTGTTACGTTGAAACTAACAATTCTACGATCCGCTATTTTTAAATGGCAATATATTTAAAGTGTTATTTAAGTTTTCAAAATGATGTAACTAATTATTTTTTTTATCGAGAGTGTATTCTAAACTTTCTATTGTTTACGTTTTTTTATTAATAAAAATCTATTCGATATATTTAACTTTGTGGAAGTTCATTTTAAATGTTATATTTAATTTAATATATATTTTTTTGGATATCAAATTTATGGAGCTTTAAGTAAGTACTAGGGCGCGTTAGCTTCAAAGTTCTTCGACTCTCTTTCATCGTTAATGTTTTGATATTTTGTATTCCCTTACCACCGTTGCTGACCGGAAGGGGTCACTTCTGTGATTCTTTGTAACTCGCCAATTGCTTCTCCTTGACAAACGCTTTTCCGGCTGCACACACAAAACGGGTGGTGGTGGTGTGCACAAAAAAGTGTACTAAAATACTTTTGATCGTTTTGACAGATCGATAATAACAACATTTAAAATAGTCGCTATTATAACATTTAAGTTATATCAACAGTAAAAGCGAAATACAAAAATCATGTCAAGTATTACAGACCCTCTAAGTCAGCCATACTCAACCTTTTTTTCCTCCGGGCCGCATTCCGATTTTTGCTTCTCTAATGGGCCGCAAAATATTTAAAGTAAACTGTAAATATAGCACAGACTATACTGCACACATATGTATGTATTATCATGTCAAAATAAAACTATTTTATTTTATGTAAATATAAAAATATGTAAATAATATGTATTCATGTATTTTTCATAGTAAAAAATAACAATGAACAACAAATAAAAACTAAATAAAAATACCAATGTATTAGTATAAAAACGTTTACTTAAAAATTAATGTGAATTTTGATATTGAGTCAAACTATCTTTTAAAAATATTTGGTGACTATAATTATTTTGGGCCGCACATAATAGCTGACTGGGCTGCATGTTGAGTATGGCTGCTCTAAATTAATGAATTTGTCGGCTTAAAATTTTGTGCGTTTATTTTCATGAATAAAACCCACAACAAGAATTACCATCTTTAGGAGCAGGCGGCCATTAATCAACTCTTAATGTCTTCAGTTTTTTTTTTCAAATCGTACATAGTGCGTGGTTGATAATTTTTCCAAAGTTTGTGTTTATCTGAAACAAAATGTTATAAATTTATTCATGGATACAAAGAAGAAAATTTTATTAAATTTTGTGATAACATTACAAAATATGTTTTCCCAACAAACAATTTTTCATCGAAATCAACTTGTCAACAGTTATATGTTTGCTATAAATCATTAGAAAACAAACATAAACATACAAGATGAATAAATTTCCTGAAAAACAAAACATGCACGTATGATTTATGGTAAACTGTTGGAATAATATAAAAATACATACAATTTAGCAGTACATTTTATATTTAGTGTTCAAATAATTAGCGAATTCTTTTTTTTTATGTTTTTGAAAGCATAACTATTAAATAATTAAATAAAAACTTCATTGTTTGTTGCCAAATAATACGTCTACATTTTAGACAGTGTATTGATCAGCCATACAGTCATTGCAGTTTTGTGTGATATCACTGACATAGAGAACAAGTTATAAGAAACAAATATGGGCACGTAAGAAAATAATTATGGGGAATTTCAGAATTGTAAACTTTTTTAAACAATCTTTTTTAACAATTAAGCTGAATAAACTGTACCCAAAACACCAAGACTTGCGGCTTGAAATTGCTTTATAAAAGGGGATAGAAAGTATGTAATTCTTTACTAAGCCACCATACTCTTACTATCTATTTAATGATAGTAGTATTTAAGTAAAATGAATATACAAGATCCATTTGCATATTTTGTCATTAAAATTCTAATTTAGAAGCAAACTTTCCGTAAGTATTTTTAATAGGCAAAATATCATTCATTCCATAAAATTATATTACATAACTTCATTAACATGAAATTTTCAACATTTTCCAAATTCGGTATTCGTATTTTTGCAACTCACGTCTTCAGACAGATATGCTACGAAGGTATTTAGTGTTTCATAAATAATTTACATTTTTCTTCTTAAGTGCTTTTATATGTCTTATTTTTTCTGAATATAACATTTTTTTATTACGCTGTAATAATTTTTATTAATGGTAATGTATTAGGAATACTGAAATGTACATTTTTTTCAGGAAAAGACATTGTTGTATGAAATTCATCATTTAAAAATACTTGCTTTAGAAAAATATAACTTAAATTTGGATACAGTATTTCCGTGAAACTTTGTTTTATAAATTACTAGCCGGTACCCGGCAAGCGTTACAATGCTATTCGAAGGAAGAAAGTGATTGTATTTTAATTCTGTTTATTGAAGTGCTTTTGGATATCTTTTTTTCCGTCTGGTGCGTATACGAATAGATCTGAAGGTTTTCCAACGGGTGAGCAGACCACATACAGCGGTATCCACGTGAGAAGCATAGATTTTCTAAATTTAGTCCTCACCATTGTAGCGATTTTCTCTGTGCTTTGTTGATGGTTATTGCAAATGCGAGTCGCACCGGAAACTGCAAACATTTCAATTCGAATGGCATATTTGTTGGAATCATTGAGATGCTTGGCAACAGTACATTGTGCCCTTTATATTTTCCTTTTAATTTGTTTAGCTTCAATGATATTGTGCATTATCTTTTTCAATGAATGTCTGGTACCGTTGCAAAGTGGTGGATTTATATTTCGGAGAAGAATGATAGGTACGCCAATTTTCAATGTTAAAACGTGTGACAGCATGGCTGGCAAATCAAGTGAGTTTAAGAATTCAGAAGAATTTATTGCGATATTTTTGGGAAAACTTTTTGAATCAATTCTCTTATTGTTTTTGTAATTTTACAGAAGTTTGTCGGCAATGTAAAACATTGTGTGGATTCATCTATTTCCTATTTTCCATTCCCAATATTCAACAATAATTTTGCGAAACGTTCAGCGGATGTGTCATTTTGTAGTTCTACACGCATGCTGGCCTTGAAAGCCAATTTCTGCACGTGTCGCCATAAAACTGATGATTTGAGACATGCATTTAATAAGTTGAACGTGGTATAACTGGTAGGGTTTGCAGAAAATCACCAGACAATAAAATAAGTGCGCCACCAAAGACATTTATTCATTTCCTCTCAAATCTTTTAGTGGATAGTATACAGCTTACAATGCTTTTTTGTACGCCATAGTACATTCGCCTCATATTATGAGTTGGCATGATTGAAGTACTGCACCCATTCCGATTTTTTTTTGATATTGCATGTTAGTGTCTCTGTGATTTGCATTAAAATGCAATTTCAGTGCTGAATGCGCTGTTCGACCACCATCCAAAAATTTTCACACCAAAGACACGCTAAACTTTATGAAACACACACATTTGCTAAATTGAGAAAAGTCACCAGAAAAGGCGATAATTCTTATAAAATGCGCCACAGAGAATCCTAAATATAACCAATCAACGGGTACAAATTTCATTTTTCGCGACCGATGATTTGCCATGAAACTGACAGCCGTGGCATACAGGTCGCTTTATTCGGCGAAATTTTTCATTGTAAAATGGCTGCACTATGGGGTGGGCTGGAGGAAGCTCAGAGGGGTTCGCGCAAGCCCTTTGTGAAATTTTGCTAAGGTCGGCCAGCCTCTTGTTAATTTAAGAGAAAACAATATTCTCAAATCAAATGAGTACATAACTGCAATTTCTGACTTACATACATTATCTATGACAGCATCAGTATACACAGTATTACATTTTCGGCCATTCACATTGATGAGTTTACAGTAAATTGCGTATTGGTACATATTGTAATGTATTAAGTAAAAATCGATTGCTTATTTAAGTGGTCCATCAGAATGATAAAAAACTCACTGCTTCCTAGAATACCGAGAATTGCTTTGATATAAAGCGAGCCCTTTGTAAACGCATCGGCAGCCTACCACTGGTTGTACTAATTTATAAAACTTGGAGGGCGTCCGCACAACAAATCATCAAAGTTTTATTGCAATCGGATGAACGGTATAGAAACAGGAACACATAAAAGAAAAACTACCAAATTACCGTATTGGCAGCCCATCGCTGTATGTTTTGATTCCAAAACCTTTGCTGGTGTCCGCAAAACAACTCACCAAAGCTTTATCGCAATCAGATGAACGGTATAGGAACGAATACGGAACAAACAAATTAACGTATTGGAAGCCCACCGCTGGCTGCACTTATTCAGATACCGTTGCGGGTGTTTACACAACAACTCACCAAAGTTTTATTGCGATCGGATGAACGGTATAGGAAAAGGAACGCATAAGGGACAAACTAACAAATTAACGTTTTGGCAGCAGCCCACCACTGATTTATATACATTCGCGAGCGTCCGCACAACGGCTTGCCAAAGTTTTATCGCAGTCCGATGAATGGTATAGGATTGCATACGGAAAAAAACAAACAAATTAGAGCATTGGCATCTCACCGCTGATTTATATACATTTAAAAGCGTCCGCACAACAACTTACCAAAATTTTATCGCAATTGGATGAACGGTATATGAACGCATACCAGACAAACAAACAAATTAACGCATTGGCAGCCCACCGCTGTTTCATAAACCTATTCTGGCGTCTGCATAACAACTCCTCAAAAAAATTATCGCAATCGGATGAGCGGTATAGGAGCGCATAGGTAACAAACATACAAACATTCATTTTTATATATATATACTAGCTGACCCGACGAACTTTGTACCGCCTCAGAATCAATAAATGTTGTAGTAAAAATAATAAAATATTTTTAGTTCTTCTCCCACTAAATAAACCGATTGAACACGTGTCCTTCCGAAATTAAGTGATTAGCAAAAGTGGACGTGTCTTTTTTCAATCTAAAGGCTGCCATATGCTCTAAAACCCTTATGTTCAGTGTCCTTTCTGTTTTGCCGGAACAAGGGATAAAAATGTTACACCCAAATACGGACAGTCATAAACTCTTTTTCCATGAAATTTTGGAAATTAATAGAGCACAATTGCATAGTCTTCCGATTTTAAATAAAATACTCAACCTACCTGGGTCTCCACTTTTGTACCCTATATAAATATAATCATAAAACCTTTGCCGACAAACAAATAAAATATAGTTCTTGAAACTACTTACTTCTCAAATCTGTGGGCATTCCCATGAGCTTATCTTTTTCGCCAGCAATGGTTTTGAACTCAATGATACATTTATTTCTTATATAAACACGAAACATTCATTTACTAAACGTCAGTTCAAGTTCATCCGTGCACTTAAGCGCCTGAAGATGCCGAAAGGCGAAACCCGGGTCGTAAGTGACAAAATCTGTGAGAATGTACATAGTTTGAACAATTCAAATTAAAAATATATTCAATGAATACAACAATTTGTTAATTCTACTACCTGGGCTATCATCAGTTCATTATTAGTTATTAAAAATTCTATCAAATGTGAAACCATTTATATTTGAGATGGGGATACATGCTTTGACATATTTGTAATGATATTTATAAAGATATAATTCATTTGTTCTCTTTAAAGACATTTTAAAATACAAAACTGAATTTTCGCAAGGTGCACGAAACATTCTTGCGCAGACTTACATACACAGAATACCTAAATCGATAAAATGTTTGTTAGTATAACCTTAACCGCTAAATGTTAGAAACATTTTAATAGCCGAAGCTGAAAATTCAACTGAAGTGGGAAACTTACGGACTTTTCTCTACTTCGGTGCAGCCTTTTGACTGATTCTTTTTTTGTAAATAAATCTGAATAATCTAAAACTTTTATTTTAATATAATCTCCATAAAGAGTACATGTGCTCTACATTAGTAGTGGACATGGTAATAAAATATCCATATGGTTCTTTTGTGGTATGTATCATATATAAACACAAACTAATGTAATTTCTGTATATTATGCATATTTTTACTTGTGATGTGCCGCAAAATTTTGAAGAACACGTTGGTGTGCCGTGGAAGATAAAAGGTTGAGAAGCACTGGTTTAAAGATTTAACGGCAATTTCAACACTAAATGAGCCGTTCGTCGTCCTTCTATCAACGTGGCCGCCAGAAGAAGAAACTGCTACAACAATTTCGGATCTTGCACGAACAGTCACTATAATCAATGACATGAGGAATATCTTCCCAGCTCCAGCGGGCGCATCGAGGAAAAATAAGCCACCATTTCCATCATCAATTACCTTCATTAACGTATCGTAAATTTCCTTCTCTTGAGGGTTCAACAGTGGTACATTTGTTCGAACTGATTGGTTCAATGCATCTCGATCATATTCACGTTCACGTTCCGATTCTCGATTGAAAGCGTCGTTCATTCCACGATCTGGCGTTGGCATTCTTAACTTGACTAACAAACTGCCGCACATAAGGAAACACATGTTTTCGATCAAAAGCAAAGCCTGGTTATGTATCTCTTCATTCATCTCGAGATCGGGATTCCCCAAACTGACACGAATTCGATGTAAAATGTATTCGGACATGTCATCCTTGTACTTGTTCCACAGTTCACGGGGATTCGATGGGAAGCATGTCAAAATAATGATAGAAAATAATGTGCGTATCTGACTTGGAGATTCAGAAACAATTTCTTCAGCGATTGTCATGTCTCAATGAGTATCATTTTCAAGCAAATTGAGCTGTTGACATGCAAGTAGAAGCATTCGTCATTTTTCGGATGAACTGTGTACATGCGACCAAGAGCATCAGTAGTCATTCGGATGAGCAGGAACCGCATCGCCTTGCTTTCGACGCTAAAATTTCTTCGATGTAGCTTTCCAAGTGTAATAACGTGGCATCTCAAAGTAGAGCAACGTTCGTGCAAACAGCTTAATATTGTTGTCAAAAAAATTATCATACCTAATTATAAACATAACCTTATTTCAATATTATCCGATTTTCATTCGTTTTCTTTTCATATCATCGATTTTTTTTGTTCTAATTCATACTCTAAATTTAAAATTATTTAAAAGTCAATCGTACGCAAAAGAAGCAGAAACAAATGAATATACGAAAAATTGCCATCTAGCGGATGAAATCTGCATACAACGACATTTTCATTATTTCAAGCTGTTCGCCATTTGAAAACTGTATGAGAATATTAATTTTCTTCATAATTTATTTTCCGTGATATTTTTCCGATGTTTTAATGCTTATTCTGCTATTCTAGGCGGACACGAATTTAATAAATCAAAGATCATTACAATCCGTAATTCCATTCTCGAGATATACGTGGTGTAACCAACCCCACTTTGTTTTATATATATAGATATCAGTTTAATTTTTTCCTAATTAATGTTTTTTACCCAGATTGCTTATCGTTCTTTGAAACACTAGAATCACATTTAATAAGTGTAATATTGTAATTATAATTTGAATTCGGATGTTAGAGTGAATAACATGATGCATTGTGTATCTCTTCAGAGCCAGTATATAAAGCTGAGCAAAATGTATGTTTTAACATAGTTCTGACGATGGCGAAAGCCGAAATACTCATAAAAATAAAAAAGCTGTAGAACTAAAATAAGTTGATATGTTTACCCTATTATAATGGAGTTCTACCAAGTAAATGCCAAATCAATAAATACAATAACAGGAACTTTACTTCGTATAATAAATTGATAACTGTCAAAATATTCACAGATTCTTTTTTGTTTTATGTTTATTCCATTTTAAAATTTGAAATTATAAATTTTCGAGAGATCAGTACATGATTTATATAGTCTAGTATAATGTGTTTCAACCACGTATGTGTCAAAATGTTACTTATTCTTTCATACGGCACAAATGATCATGTTTTAGGACCACAAAGAATTATGTTTCTTGAAATGTATGACAAACCGATTAATTTAAACTCTTTTTCTGATAAATACATCTAGCACACTTTGCTGTCGATAACGTGAAATTTAATTTTCTACGCATTCAAATATTTTTTAGCAAAAGTTTCTTGTGGTTCTGAAGAAGAGTTTTTTCTTTTGTCATTGCTTCAAACAATTAAGCACCCAAGAAGTGTCAACACTCTGTACATTTCGTATTTTTAACTAAACACTAATTGGATAAAAACAAAACATAAATCTAAACGAATGTGATGCAGACTTTTGTAGAACTAAATACAATTATCATTTTTACTTTCAGGACTAAAATAATGAGCTAATTACTCTACTTTTGTGAGTTTTCTATCATAAACCAGTTTTTACAAAATACCTTCATGTAAAACGATCCGATGGGACTACATATACATTATTTTTGTAACAAACATCGTAAAAAAGCTTCATAATAAACTCAGAATCTTAACAATTTTATCGCTTGCTATGTAAATATGTACGTCTCTTATTTTCTTAACCGACCTATCAAAGCAAAAAATTATACGTCTCCCAAGAGTTAGTCAACAAGACTTTTGCGAAAACATCTAAGTATATTTTTTTCACATGGATAAGGATATTATAACAAAGTAAACATTCGCCATAATAATATTCGTTTTCTTTTTCTCCAAACGAAAAAGCAGATAGCACTTATTTGCTCCCAAACCATTTAATATGAAAGGCAAAATGTTAGCTTCATCTAGAAAAACATGTTTGCATTTCGTTAAATATTTAATTCGAATAAAAAAAAATCTTTATCTGGAACCAACATTCAATTAGATCAATGTTAGCAATGTTATAAAAGATTGCTTCTACATGAATTACTTTAAAGTGTTATTATAATATTCTTGGTCGAAAGGCATCATATAATATTTACAAAAAAACACATCTTTGCTAATAATCAGTTCCAATTTTGTGCATTATTAGAAATCATAACTTGTAAGTTGAAAACGCTTGAGTTCATTTTATTTTTTTCATATTATTGAGAATTATAATATTTATTTGTATTATATAAGTTATGCAGTAATATTTATTGTTAAAACGAGCGAACATCGATTTATAAAAAAAAAAATATTTTCAGTGCAAAACGGAATAATAGAAAACAATGGTTGATTGACATAAAACTAGAAAGAGAATCGTATTGTCATTAGATATTCATAATAAAAGTCTATCATTTATTGTTATTTTGACAAAAAGAGATGGCAAAAAGGCAAAAAATTAAAGACGACATCGTATTTATCCACATAAACTTTAATGGCAATACCTTGAGAACAGCTTGACTATGCAAGACATTGCTGTATGAAGTCAGCAATAAATTCATTCATAAACAATGTAATAAAAACAATTTATTCATTCGCAAATATTAATATTTGAATAATTTTTATTTTTATTTTTTAAAATTCGAAATTTTGTTTTAACAAAATTATTTTTTTGTGTTAAATATTATTAATTTAATTAAATATGCAAAAGAAAACTTTTATTTCCAAATTTATGCATGTTACTTGTTTGAGTTTGATTTTCTTTGGTACTCTGGCAGTTTTCAAATCCTGCTTGGAGGAATGGTTCCGAGATAACAGGAGACGAGACTTTTTTGAGTGATTCGAAATTCAAAAATATTTCGCACGATAGCTTTATAAATTTCTTGATTGTATAAATTTTTACAGCTAATGTCCCAAACAATCCAATATTTTTTTCTCAATAAGCAAACCTGATCTTGTAAATTTGAATATAATTTTATGTTTTCGCGGGTATTTTTATACATCTTAAATTAAAACCTACATACGTTTAATCAAATTAAACCACGTTTCTGCGATTTTTTGTTTTCGTTTATCTAAATGACACATCTTAATTATATTGCCAATATCGTCGTACGTAAGTCATAAAAATAATCTATTTTCAGCGTTCAATAAAAAGCCTATAAAAAGGGTTAGAGCCATAATACAACAGTTCACCCTTCCCATTCATCCCCATTGAGTCTAAATCCGTATCAGATCTATAATTCAATTATTCGAAAAGTTCTACCATCGGTTGGATGTCTGTAACGAGTTAGAGTTAGACAGAGCCCGCCTACAAAACAGACTGCCAGTTGGTCTTCATATTAACCCCAACGCTGGAACTGGACATAAATTTACTCTTTCCCTCTCTATCGTTTTGTATTGCAGTGATTCTTAAACTTTGATTTTTATTAAAAGCAAGAATGAAAAAAACAATGAAGAGCTTTAATTAATCCCATTCTTATGGTAAATATTGATAACTTTAGTGCAATTAATATATAAATGTCATCGCCTCTTTTATCACAATAAAATTCTAAAATCACATTGATTTTTTGTATTTTATGCAATGCGTTTCATGAAATAAGCTAAATTTAATATTTACACATTTTAATGCAGGAGAAATCGGATACACTTACGCTTAAAAATAAAAATGCTCTTCACACAAAGATGGGCTGATTATATCGTCGTTTATTAGAATTACATCAGCACCCTCCAAGTATTTAAAACAAAAATAACGACTGTTTTAAACATACCAAAGCACTGGTTGATTGTTATCTGAATTTTGAATAAACTGCCATGCTAACTTGAAAAATCCAAGGTTGAAAAATAATGTATAAAATGACTACAAAATATTCTATTTTCTAGACCAATTTATCGATTTTTCTGAGTAGAATCAAATTCAATTTCACGACTTATTGTGTGTGACACACACTTTGCAAAAACAGTTCAGACTTACTTTTTCAAAAGGTTTTGACGTATAAAATAGACATTCATTTGATTCATACCATACGCGAGGTCGTTCGTGAAATATCTCAAAAGTTTCACAGCGAAGTAGGAAAACATTATAATCCAACGATCTCTAATCTTCACAACTATGACGAGACAATTCTTTTACCAGGAGTAAATATATTAATTAATTATGTGAGTGAAAATAGAATACATCATAATATTTTCTTTGATGGCATATGAAATTGTATGCATTATGCGTTTTCCATTAAATTTGATCATCAGTATACAGAAAAAATTAAAGTTTGTAAATGGTTCTTAATCCCTGACAAGTAGAGATTGAATCCGAAATGCATCGCGTTCCAAGTGAATGAATAATACATTGCTCCGGAAACATGACATAGCACACACAGATATACTTCAAAATCGAGGACGACAATGGTGTGTACCTTCAGTACTCTATTTTTACAAAAGTATCTTGTCTAATATCGATCATGTAATAAATTGGTGTTTGTAAATAACGTGGGTCAAATTTCAGGTATTTCACCTGTTTCATTATCCATAACGGTTATCTTTAGTGGTTTTATATTCAAATTTTGATATTTAAACTGTGAATATAAAATGCGCTTATTTATTTAATAACATGTATACGCTTGAAAAATATAGACCATCGGAATGGTTAAATGGTATTTTCAGCTCTCTAGTTCTTGAAATTCCATCGTTATATTTTTTATGTCGGAAATAATATACCAATAAGATTATGCAATGTCCAAGTATCAAATATTAATAAACAGTAAATAAATGTGAAATTAAATTCGGATTTCATTTTTATCTTTGAAAATTTTCTCATTTTTATATTACTGCGTGATTTAGGAATACATATCAAGAGGTTTAATATTGAAAGATTTTTCCAGACGATAAAGCTGATTACGGACATGAGGCTTTGATTACATATCATATCATCACATCACTTTCTTTCAATATCCTTTACCATAAAAATAATCACTACTAGTAATCTTAAATTTAGTCCATATATTATATGACCTATAATAGGTCGGGTCCGTAGCGCAGTGGTTAACGTCGATCTCACGGGTTTGAATCCCAGTATGAACAGTATTTTTCTATCGATTTATTTCTGCTCGAAAACATGGATGCTTATAATTCCTACAAATTTTCTCTAATCTGTCTAATCCTAAAATAACGAGGTGAATCAAGAGAAATTAGCTTACCACTAATCGTATCTTCTTTATGCCTACATTTTACAAAAAAAGATATATTAAGCTTTTGAGTAACGAGATGTTCAAAAACTGCTAGTTAGTTGAGATACCTCCAATAGGAAGCGATAAGCTCCACATTGGGAACGGATGTGAATAAAAAATCTGTTAAAAGAAGTATATTAATTTATCACAATCTTATGTTACTCAATATTGTAAAAAAGTATTAAAAATAATTTAAATATAATACTTTCTTTGCTTATATGTACATTAAAGCAATTTTGTAAACCTCGGATTTATTTAATATATAAAATGGTTATTTTTCTGTTAAACCTTTCTTCTTAATAACATTATTTCTCAAATTTAAAGCACTTATTCATAATTTTCCCCAGGTGTTTTTCCATAATCCAATATTTAGAATTATTTTCTTTTTATCCATTCAAAGTTTTTGCCGTACTTTTTTCTTGAAAACAGATCTCTTTCTTTTTGATTGAGCCCCATAACAATTAGGATTTAAGTTCAGTGTATGGATGAAAATCATACAACTTCTTTATTTTAAAATCTAGAGTATGTTACATTTTTTCGAATTCTAAAACATTAAAAAAAGTGTTTATTCAAGCCAAGCAATGAATTAAAAATGTGGTATATAAAACTATCTTAGGTCAGTAAGTGATCAGATTAGCACTTGAATTCAAATTTACTAAATATTATTTTACAATTTTGTCGGCTTCATATTTTGTGTAAAAATTATAAATATAAAAAAAAGGTTAGTAAATTATATAACACTGTTATTATTATAGTTTATAAAAAATTAAATAATATTTATATTTGATTGTAAAATTGTGAAAAATGGACGTTATTCCATTTTCGTTTTTTTTTTATTCGATCCGCCATCCGCCAACAATTATTATGTTTATTCCCAATATTTAGGGATTCCAATAGTGGACAAATATATCAATTGTAAGAATTACAACAAAAAATAGAGTTAAAAATACGGTCAATTTGTACCACAACAGAATTAATCAAAATCGTTATTTCATATAAAATACCGTTATTGAAAAATATATTACAATCATAAAAGGATGATTTTCATCAATATCGCACTGTTTCATAAAGTAATAATATATCAATGAGTGGCTCGGCTCGGCTCATTAATTCTGAAACCAATCAGCACTTGGCAGATTTAAAATATATTAATTCATCTTGAACAACTTAAATTAAAATATGTGATGGTATTAATACATTAAAAAATATATTTTGGTTAATTTTCAATACTTGAAATATTAGTATTATTTATTTCAAAACCAGAATTTTGGTATAAAAAAGACACTATGAATACCGATATTTTGATTTTTTAATACCAGTATTTCAATCCATACTTAAAATGTATTTTTAATAATAGTAATGAAAGTGGACGACGTTGTATTTTTTTGATATATTTCTTATTTCACTTACACAATTGACAGATACGATATTCTAATTCAGTAGATTAGTAAATCTCGGGAATTTACGGTGCGTTTATGAGGCTCATAAATTTGAATTGTATTTGCAGATGAGGCAATCTAGAAGTTTATTGGGCCCTACTTGAATTTATTTGTGTACGATTACTTCATTTGGAAGAGATAGTAACAACGGGCCGAGTAGATAAAATGTTCGTCGAAATAATAGCCTTTATTCACGGACAATATAATGGTTCTCGAATACATAATCACTTTAATTGCCGTAATAATAATTGTATTAAATTATTTTTTAATTGCGTTATTAGGATTTGGTGTTATTTACGATGTTTAATATGA
Source organism: Himalopsyche tibetana (assembly GCA_030503985.1). Lineage (NCBI taxonomy): Eukaryota > Metazoa > Arthropoda > Insecta > Trichoptera > Rhyacophilidae > Himalopsyche > Himalopsyche tibetana. Next base: position 13,897,192 of record JAPJYX010000024.1, read on the forward strand.
ATTTTGATATTTTGGGCGAAGAAAAGTTTTATCTGGTTATATTAATTGAACGAAATAAATTGTACCACTTGTACCGTTTTTGTGTTGGGTTGCGTTGAAAATAAACTGTTGGTCTTCTTTATTGATTGAGTGATTTCCATTCTTAAAGATGTAAAGTTTTAGATAAAAAATAATTATTTAAAATTATACACAAAATACAGATCGTAGTAATTCATAAGGTTTCTAAGTCAAACGTTAACTCCGGAAAAAAGGTTAATTTTCTGTGAACATGTCTGTGACATTTTTTTCAGTTCATCCCGAAAATGTTGGTCAAAAAAAAATATATTTTTACATTTATTTTTATTATAACATTTTATTTATTCCATCAATATTTTAATTGAGAAAAGTATCATAACTAATCATAGAATATTATATAGAGACAAGCATTTATTTTATTTAGTTTTCTAGTTTTAAAACAAAGATTCAAATAATTAAATAATAAAACTCAAGATTGCATTCATATTGTATATAAATAACAATGAACCATCCCATTTCAATCAATAATAAAAATTCTCCTCATCATAGTTTTTCTCAACCCTCAAAACCAGGATTTTTAACCCCTAAAAGCATAATGTTGATTTTTAGACACACACTGTATAATTGATTACATTTCTTCATTTAATGAAATATGCTTAAAACACTTTTTTTCTCTCCAGTAAACAGAGTGTGTTAATTAAATAATTGTATAACTTTTAAGTTATTAAGTTTTTTATTTTTCCATAACTTTCATTATGAAAACATTTACACTAAAAAAAAAAAAACCAGAAAAATGTTATGTTTTTAAGGATAAGATATATATATTATATCGTAGATAATTGATTGAAACTAGTTATTTTAAAATAGTATCTATACTCCATAAATAGCACCGTCAATTAATATTTTTCACCATACAATGGATTTAATTGCATGGAATCTGTCAATTAATTAGTTAAAAGTCTCATGATATTAAAACCACACTAATTTAAGAGAAGGAGGTACAAAAATATGATATCTTAAGAAATTTCTTGTAACATCAAAACTTCCGGCGTGGGCTTGCGCATCATTATACTTTTGAGTTCGGTATAGGAGAGTATCTATACTCTTGCCATTATATCCCAAGGCATGCGTTAATTATTTAAAGACAAACCTCAAACATTGATTTTACAATTGAAACATTATACCTTACAATCAAAAGATAATTTTGGAGGAACATCATTTTTTAGTACCCAATTTTAAGTTATGAAAATGAAGCTTACTAAATGTTTAAGTTAGCATTTTGAATAAGTAACGCTATAAAGAAACATTTTTAATTTTACCTTGTTATAATTTCATTATAATCATAATTTTAAGTATCTTTTAGATTCAAGTGCGTTTTCCACTAACCACATTATTATTTGGTAAAATAAATATAATGTTTTCTTATTTCCCATGTCTTGTTTGGTCCTAAAAACACTATTATTAACATTCTTATATAGTTATCTCAAATAAGACAAGTTGAACGACCGATTTATTACCGGTTCACGAGAAAATCAATTTCTGTTGAGGTCGTATATCATGAATTCATATATTCCATATTATGACAGTGGACATCGCTATAAATATAAATCTTGTTAAAGTAAACATGATTTCAATGTATGATTAAGCAAGAGATTGATAATAACAACTTGTGATACAAAAATAGCTATGTAATTCGGAGTAATAGCCCAGAGTGTCAAGTATCATCGTGACATAAAGCGTATATAAGCAAAAACCGATATGTCCAGTTAACAGGGATTGTAATAAACAACGTTTATTTATTATTAAATTATTACAAAGAAAATAAACTCATTGTATTTATGCCCAATTAACAACATATTATCCTTATTTTTATCATTTTTATCATTGCAATAAATTCATATATGCGAAATAAAATTGAGAATATCAGCATTAGCTTGTGTTAGCATATTTGAGTTATCGACTTCTACAAGTCTGAAGTAGCTTAAAGCTTATTTTTTAAATGTTTTTATCGGGTTTTACAATTTATACATTGTGTGTTGCACGACTAATATTACGTATTTATTTATAAATTTTGAAAAAAGTTGACTAATCGTTTTTCTTTTAGATGCCTCGTTTTTAATAATGCAATTGATTATTTAATAATTTTTGTGGACTTAAACCATTGGTGTTTTACCCTTATGTTGAAAATAGCTTTTATCATACTTAATCGTACGTATATAAGTTAAACATTCATCTTGTTAGTCCAAGGATATGTCACTAGATATAAATCATCACTTTTATTTGCTTATTGCTGATGTAGTATCAAATTCCGAACTTATTTGTAAAATGATATTCAATCTACGATTATTCAACGGAAATACGCTAGCGATAATTTTAAACCAGCACTTTCATGGGGCATAATATTTCTGAGTTAGTAAATGAAACGTTTGCAATATAAACCTATCGCAAATCAACGCTGACTTCAAGAAAACTGGAAGTTAATTACTCAGCAAGCTAAATATAATTTTCTTTTAATCCAAATCTTATCTGCTTTTTCGGGGTTCCCGGAAATTACTTTAGAATTATGGATTTTTTTAATGAAAAGTATTCTCTTCTTTTCTATTGTATTTAAGGTATATAATATTTTACAGATATTTAAATAGTATTTACATTTTATAAATATACACCAAAGTTCAATGAATCATATTAAGAATAATTTTAACTATTTAATGATCGAGAATTTATATTAACGATCGTAAACAAATGAGGGGCGTAGTATCATAACATATAATCTTATAAAATCTAGTTTTGAGAAAATCGTAAAAAACCACAGAAGCACAATTTTTGTAATCATAAAAAATGTTATATTTATCGTAGTAAAAAGTAGCACTTTCCTAAGATGCAAAATGTACTATTACACCATCTAAAATACTTATCGACGATTGGTTCTTTCTAAACATATCATATTATAACTTTAAAAATGTTAGCATAGACACCGAAAGTGATCAATAATCATGGTTTTAACAGTGTTCAAAGTAAATATTGATACCCAACTTTTTTTATATATGTAGTGATGCATTTTTTTTTTGCATACTTATCTCAATAACATCAAACATGGATATCATGAGTTTTTATACCAAACCTCTTTTCACAGCATATGTGTGCCTAACGTATACCGGAAAAGTCGAAAATCAGTTTCTTAAAATCTCTTTCAGAATATGACGAAAATATAATAATGATTCTACAACAGAAAAGAAAGGATTTAATTTTATATACGTAGCAGAATATATTTTCTAAGTAAGAAATCACCTCAAACGGAAAAAAAATACATATGAACGAAATCATTTAATACAAAATCCTTGTAATTATGTAAATATGGTTATTAAAGAAAACTTTCACAGAAATGATAGATGAGGTTTGTCCCTCTAGAGACGAGAGCTTTTTTCCGATAAAAAAAATATTTTCTAAGCCATATTGAAGTCACGGCTAACTTTTATTCCTATCCAAAATTTTTTAAAAAAAGGCAAAGTATGTATAAGTTTTTATAGAAACCCCGCATGACTATATGTTCATGCTCATCTTTTTATTACCGTGTAATATTGAGTACGGACAGTAGTAAGGACAAAAGTGACCGTATGGGCTCGCAAACATTCTGGGTTGAAATATACTCAAAAGTGTTTTTTTTTTTAATATTTACAATTTGACCTCTTTAGATCAACATAATTTCAATACAAATATATTAGCAAAATAACTGTAAATAATTTGATGTTTTTGTAAAAAAATAACTAACAGTTTCAAAAAGTAAATTCAAAAAAACGGAAATTCAAAAAATCACATGTGCTTTTGGAGGCTGTTTCTTTCCCCACGGCTGATGACTAACTGTAGTCTGTACCCTTCTTAACCAAATATGAGCAAAAGCAACGATATTCACGTAGAAAAAGGATGAATAGTGGGATCAATAGACAACGGTGTTTACTGTGACCATATGGTGACGCTCGTCCGTGGAGGGTTAAAAACAAAACGAAAAACTAAAATGAACATCAGAAAAATGATATCATTTTAAAACATTTATAGCGGTAAATTTAAAATAATTTTACTTTATTCAAACAAATGCGGAAAATTCCTTTTTAATTATTGATATTAGCACTTTTTTTAATAGCAACGGCTCTTGACATCAAATCAATTGTTAATACTGGAATCAATATTTTTTTACTATTAGTCTTATACAGTATTTTTGAGCCAAAAAAAAATAATTGCAAGTGACGCTGATATTTTTTGCTAAAAAAGTTCTTACAAAAAACTAAAATTAAGATGATATTGATCTACAAAAGTTTCATCAAAATATTTTGTTTGATTATAATAAGTTTGCGTTATTTGGTTTATAAAGATTTTTTTAGTTGGCAGTTATAGTTTATCATCACTTACTACATTTTATCCCTGGGCTCGCAAACTTGATGGGACAATTTTCACATTAAACTGAAAGCGCCTACAACATGAAGTGATATTACTATTTATCATGGGGTACTTGGGAATTAATTCAAACAAATTTCGACCAGTGCTGTTGCTGCGCGGGATATTAACGCAACACTTTCGCATTTTTATAACTCTTGATAATCGTTTTTTATTTCATTTAGCTAGCAAGCCATTTCATTTTCAGTGGGCTTCGAATAATTCTGTCCGGATAAAATTTCGCTATAATTCGCTATAATGCTTTGTTAGGAACTGCCTAATACAATTCTGTATTCCGTTTGCATACACCACTTGTTGAGTAAATATAATCAAACAGTTTTTTTGGCCATCTTTCAACACGTTACCAACTAACATTCTTTCCTGTCAACCAAACGACAGCTCCTGGGTATTTAAAATAATTTATTGATAGAGTAAATTTCAAAAGTTTTATTGAATTGACATTAACTTGGTAGAACTCCATTCTAATAAGGTAAAAAATATCAAGGTATTTATTTCTACATTTTTTTACAAGATGAGTTTATATCTATTTCGGCGTGCTCCATCGCCAGAACTATGTTAAAACTTGCATATACTCAACTATATATACTGCTTTAGAAGAAATACACAAAAAAACTTTGTTCTCCATACTTGTAATCGTTCTTAAAAACTCTTGAGTTATGTTTAATAAATGTAATAATTGTAAATTAGGATATGAGAGCAAAGAACAAGATACAATGTGTACCGCTATAAATGTTTTAAAATGGTATCATTTTTCTGATGTGTATTTTAGTTTTTCGTTTTGTTTTTAAACAAACATCATCTATTATTTCTGTGAAAGTTTACTTAAATAACCATATTTACAAAATTACAAGGATTTTGTATTAAATGATTTCGTTCATTTGTATTTTTTTCCGTTTGAGGTGATTTCTTGCTTAGAAAATATATTCTGCTACGTGTAATATAAAATTCAATCCTTTCTTATCTCTTGTAGAATCATTATTATATTTTTGTCATATTCTGAAAGAGATTTTAAGTAACTGACACATAGTTCTGACGATGGTGCATATACATATGAGCTATAAACTCATCTTATAAATAATTGCAATTAATATGTGTAAATCTGTTATTTATCTGAGTTTGTTTTCAAGCGCCAGTTTTCCATAACTTATACATATATCATTTAATATTATATTCAACAACTTTCCCGATAACGTAACACATTATCGTTTCCAATACTCTCTTCTGCTTTGATTACAACTTGTGTAATTATTTGACCAACGGAATAGATATCTCCATGTAAGAATGGGTCTATTATGAAATTTTCTCGTAATTTAGGCTTTGTTAGGTTGAGAAATTGGCTTTGTCGTTTGGGTTCCTTTCAAGAAGACCAAGTATTACACGATGCGTATCTTAAGCAATAGTTTCAGATATTGCCAACATAAATGTTCTTTAAATAGCATTCATGTGTTTAACTCTAAATTTTGAATGATTATTTGAATTATTTATTCAAAGTTGTGATCGAAGACTGGGTGTTTGTGATGTCAATTCGCATCATTTCCTCTCCTCTCATCCTTCTGATCCTTTAATAACTGGGTGTAGCAATAGCGATTAGCCAACCACTAATCCTGTTCTATTAATAAAAACAATAATCCTTTGTACTTCATTCCACTTTATTTAATATGTCAGGACCGGTTTCGCTCATTGCGAGCATTGTCAACTGATAAGAAATATAATTTAACAATGCTATTTATACAAAATTGAAAAGTTATACACAACAGTTGGCATTGAAAAGAAATTGCCAATTACATAAAGTGATTCTAAAATAACACAAAATTAAAATGTTCAACACATCTAACATATAATTAAAAAGTCATCTCAGATTCATAAATTCAGAATGCGATTGAAAGTAATTACAAACATAATTAAAATTTGGGAAATTTTTGACAAAGTGATAAAATGCTACATGGTACAACTTTGTGGTTATAATTTATCAAAATATTATTTGGTAATATTTGACATTTTTCATAATACACTGGGGTGTAATAATAATATTTAAAAAAAATCAAATGTTGAGAAACTGATTAACAAACAGTTCCCGTACAAAAATACTGCTGAGATAATCCATGAAGAGGCAATGTGCTCCAAGTTGGGAGTAGACGTGGATTTAAAAAAAAAAGCTAAAATAGTCTTTTAGCACTTGTATTATAATTTTTTTAATTATATTTGTTAAATATACCTTTATTCAGTCGGTGTACAAAATTGAGCAATGTTAATTCATTACTATCGAGTCAGCTCAAATTGCTGTTATCCAATCTATTGTATCTTAAAGTTAGATTCAATTTATATATTTTTATATAACATAAATCGTTGTAAAAATCCAAAATTGACGACATATGCAGCTTTTAAACGCGGAAGGAAGTCAACCGCGGCCCTAATAAATATGCAAATCATCAACGTGTACAGACGGATGCTTTGACCTTTCAGAAACTTGAACATGACTGACTTGTCAAAGTTGTGATCTAACGAGCCATCGCGCTTACTAAACAGCTGTGTACCGTCAATTTTGCGTACAGTTGGTCCACTTTAATGAACTCGTTCTCTATCAATAGTGATTGGCGTATTCCAATCAAAAGACAAATATTAAATTATGATAGAAAAAAAATACCACAGGGGTATGTGCCGATGTGTGCCTTCATGGAGTTATTCGAATTCAAACCGATAGATTACAGATACTCGACCTTATTCGAGTCGTGACCCTGCCGCATTTTCGTATATTATAAATGTTTTTTTAGAGAGACAAAACATACAAAAAAATGTTAATTAATTAATTATCAAATCTATATAAAAATATTTAGAATGAGTATTTGGTATACTGTGGAGTACTGTAATAGCATCAAGCACTGGTGTCTGTTCAAGAAATCTTAAAAATAAATGAGAGCATAAGCAAACAAGTTATATCTTTTAAATAAAAGTTAATATTATTAAACATTGTAAAATCATCATAAATTTATCAAGCAATCAAAATTCTTTAACTATTTAAATAAAACGATGTCAGATAATTAATACAAACCTTAAAAAAACACTGGACATTTCAATATTATAAATTTTCGCATTGCTTTTTAATAATGATATAATCTAATGATCATATGAGCAATTTAGTTTTTTAAAAACATTTAAATATGTTCATCGGTTTTAATTTATTTTTAAATTTCATTTGAATATGGCGAGTTTGGTTAACCCATTGTTATGCGATAAGTTTATTTATAGTATAAAATTATATATAGTTACTTATTTATTTCACTTGTTATGGTCAGCCTGATAATGTTTCTCAAAGAGATGAAACACGTTTCACGTAACACAACTAGTGGAAAAACAAATTTAATTTTATATTAGTTGTAATATTCTCTGCTACTGTCTCAATATCTTATTCCCGCAAGAAACTAGCTATGTACATTATATTTATTTAATTAAGTCTTTAAATGCATAAACTGTTTTCTGAATACACTATTTTAAATACGGATTTTTAACACGTATACGATTTGAAGTTACCAAGAATGTAATATTTTCAGCAACAAAAAAAAATGCACGAAAACAACTGAATAAAAATATAATGACATCTTTATTACTAGTCACGTCTTTAATTTATTATTTTCCGTTCTCGCCTATACTTACGTATAATAGGAAACGAAATATTATTTCTTCTATGGATGTATCTTCAATAACTTATAGACATTAAGATCATCGAAAAAACTACATCCGTATTGTCAGCGGAAACCTTTCCATGCGTATGTGATATCTTCTGCGTTTAATCCTTCAGAGGAGAACGGTATGCTTGCGTGCTTTTTCCGCTTTTTGGGTAAATGATCTAGCCACCACAACCAACCGGAAATACGAAAGGCGCGAATTGTGAAGCCAGGCCGCACGGTTGGTTATTTCATTTATCATTTTTTTCCATATGAATGACTGCATTTTTTCTTCCTTAAATAAAACACGAGTCTAGTACCAAAAATATCAACAATTCGATATATTTAGTGAAATAAGTAAGTGGTGTCATGTTTTCGGTTATTAAAATATGATATTTACTTATTGAAATAAAAAAATCTCAATTAATGTATTCAATTTAAAGTATTTTTTGTATTTTTATTAACTTAAGACGATAATGATAATAACAATCGCGACAAAAGAAAACCTCTATCGCTCATTGCAAACATTGTCAACTGATCAGTTCTCAATGAGCGAAACCGGTCCTGAACTTGTAAATAAAGTGGAATAAAGTACAAAGGAATATTGTGTTTTTATTAATATAATGCCTTCCCACCAAGTATTGACAGTGAACACTCTAAAAGTGATCTATAATCAACTTAAAGATTCTAATCGTCTTATTAAATCTTTTACATTCTTCAATTTTTTTATAAAAACAAATGTACGTTAAGTAAATTGACAGATTTTTCTCCATTAACCGTTTGAATACCGCGGAAATAAATCATTAATATGTCCCAGAGATACTGCGTGATTTTGAGAAAAATAATTTTGCCTAATATACACTCGAATTCGATATTTTAAAAATCTATATTGACTCAGTATATTACACATATTCATCAAAATATTGTTAATACTCTATTAGAATACCAAGTATTTGATTTTTTGAATGTCTTGGACATTCGTGTTTGCTTGCATATGTTCCGGACACCTGTGTCCGCTTGGTATTCAAGTGGTTATTATAGGTCAGCGATGAGTAACACACGGCGCGCAGGCTCTCTAAATGTCGCTTATTATTTAAATATTAAAAAAAGGAAATTGTTTTTTAAACTTAAGATTATATTCAGGTAAGGAAATATTATAATTGTTAAGTGTTTTGTTAAATACATCTTAGTAAACTAAGCCCATTTTATCAGAATGTGTATGAGAATATAAGATTAATTTATTCAATTTAAGTTCACGCGTAGTATGAAAAGAGTAGGTAATTGAAATTATAAATAATCGATATATTTTCAGCATCTGTATAAAAAAGACACCAAAATGTTTTAAAAGATTTCCCTAACTTAAGCAAATAATTAAAAAAAACTATACACAACATACTGCACGTACATACCAACTTACCATCTTTACAAATTTATTTTAAGGCTGTTGGCGTTGGCTGGAATATGCTCTTGTAAAATAAGGTTGCTTACCAGATTGAGTAGTCGATTGATTTATTTCACTCTTAGAACTTTTACATCCTCTGAAAGTTTTGTTCTATACACTAAATCATACTACGGTTCCCTTAATCTTAAATCAGTTTAAACTTTATATTAAAATATGATAACAACACACAAACACACAGCGTTTTGGATATTCTCACAAACACAAGATGCTATCTCAATTTATTGCAAAACTTCAGACTGTGAAGTGAAGCAACAAGTAAGATTTAGCAAATAGGAAATAGCTGCCTTGCGTAATTTAACTTTTTCTTTGCTAACTATGACTTATAAGGTCTGAAGCGAGAATCTTTTCTCTCACTGTACGAGATTTGTAACAGGCTATAAATTTATTTATGAAATGCTGCCTTTTGAATTATACTTGTAAATTATTTCGTGGAAAAGTAAGCCCTGACTATTTTGAGGATAAGAAAAATATTTCCTTTATCCTATCGCCGTTTCAATTTGTTTATTTTAAACGCGGTGCTTTAATGGTGACTGTTATGTTTTAATGAAATAAATTCGTTACATTATTTATGACCTCTTTGAAAGAGTTTTCGATATTAAAAATGATTCATTCAAATTTATTCTCTTATTAATTGATATTACGAAAAAGAATTCGCGATTTTTTTACCGTCTTTAAATTTAATACCTGTGTTATCTGTTTTTGTTGCGTTTTTGCCGTTTTTGGTTACTGGTTCAATCATTTAATATTTGAAAAATTATTAAATACTCTCTTCAATACTAACCATTTTTTTTTTATTATTTCAAACGATTATTGTAAAATCAGTATATCAATATTAAAATACATATGGGCCCACAAGAGTCCAACTAGTAATTGGTAAAACTTTTTTCTTAGAATTTAAAGTAAAGTAAAATCACGCCTTTATTTGGTGTTTTGGTGGATTTCATATTTTTATTTTACGGATATAACATTATATATATGTGTTTTAACTGAGGTAAATTTTGTTTTAGGATACTTTAAGACGTGTAGAATATTATAATGTATCTAACTTTTTTCTAAAATACAACTTGGCTAACTTTACCTCTAATGGGCCCAATTGTAATGACATATTTTAATTGAGTGATAGTTTCTTTTGATAAAGCCATCGTGTTGTTAAGGTGAAAGTCTCCTTTTTTATTTAAAACGCTATTACTATCTGAGGAATGTATTTTCAGGATCGTTGTTGTGTTTTTTATTTTATTTTTTGATGAAGTTGTTTTATAAACAACTGGATGTTAACATGTTAAAATTTTTGTATGTTTTTATACTTTCTACAACCTGAAAATCACAGACACATACGTAATTGTCAGTTATAATATTGCATACAAATCAAATCAAAGAAAAACGTATTGTTTTTTAAAAAATAGTAGCTTATCTAAGGTTTAAAAATGTATAATTTAAAATGCAGTGGGTTTCAAGTTCTACGCTTTATTTAATCGATATGGTAAAAAATGTTAATATGAAAAGTCATAAGTATCTAAATTTCTCAGTTAGCAACATTCAACGCGTACCATTGAAAAAAACCCTTGCATTATCTTCACACTACATCGGACTGACTATGTTTACTTTGCAATGTTACGAAGATGTCAGATTGAGTCATGCAAATGAAAACATAAGCATGCCATGTACATTTACGAGAGCAAGTACTTACTATACACGCGAAACTTTTGTTTTGTTGAAAGTTAACGGACAAACAAACGACCAACGCCTCTGGTATTTAAAACTTAGCGTATCTCGGCCAAGTTTCAAGTAGGCAAGTAGGCGTGTTCTTAAATGACTGTATCATTGTTAATTATTCAAATAATTTGACTATATATGTTGCCTTTTCACCAAGTACAAACACATTTGCACTTCCGTGTTCAGAATTATTAACGACAGGGCTAGGTAAGCATTGTCCTGGTCTAGCGGTATTATTATAGTTTCTTCTGGGCAACTGTCTCAGTTTTGAATCCTAAATTTAACTAAATTTTTACTGACAACACAATAAAATTTGTTGTATTTAACAGGAAGCTGTGAGTTATTTAGTTAGACTCTCACTGTCTTGGTCAAATATAAGACGTTTTTATAAGCTCATTGCCATACAATATAAAATTAAAAATAACTTTGATTACTCTACGTATTTTGTTACTAAGAGTGACACGTATTTCGCTTCTTTCAGAGTCTTTAGACTGTCTGAAAATTTTCAGATCATGATTAAGCCATTCCTTGAATTATCAAAGTTATTTTATATTAAAATGAACTTCCACAAAATACCGCCGAGTCCATCGAGAGTATTTCCTGGTACCTCACTTGTGCAGTTATCTAAAAATAGACTAGTTAAAATGTTTTTTTAACAACATTTTTTTGTAAAAAAGTATAGATTAGTAAAAATATAAACACTTCCAACACTCATAATTCCAGAATCAAGTAATCATTTAACTCCCGATAGATGTATATAAAATGATCAACCTAGTACTTTATTGTTACGTCTTGACATCGTTTTATAAAGAATAATTCTTTTTTGTTTATAGATATTGATTTTTACCTGTTGTTATCAATAATATTAAATTTATATCAACTTTCGAATTGTATACATTTTAATAACACATTCTCACAGAAAACTTATTTAGAAATATTCTTTGCTGCTAAAATGTATTTTATTCTAATGTTTCTTAAGCCAATAGAATAGTTTAAAATAAAAATTTGGGATAAAAAGGCAAAAACAATGTACATAATATGTTTTTATTAAAAAAATGTCTTTTCTAAATATTATTATTTTTACTCCATTATTTATAAATACTTTCATTATTAATAAAATCACATTTTCCCACAGCCTGGCTTAACATTACTTTTTGAAGAAAATAGAAACATCTTCATCGTTTTGGTATACACGTGGGAATTTAAACTTTTATCTTAGAAAGTTTTCGTGTTGAACAATAAAAAGCTGACTTGCTAAATGAAAATTTGTTTTCAAATAATTTAACGATGATTCGATTCAGTGCTTTCATGTAAAAAGTTTCCAAAAGAATTTTTCTGTACAATGAAATTAGTTTACATTGATTAAAATGAATATTAATTTTACATTTTTATAGTGCCAATATTATACATATAAGAATACTAATTTGAAACTTTTGATAACTTTTACATTATGAAATTTTACTACATATAAATTTCGTGCCAGTGGCTTTGATATTTCTTCAGCTATTAAAATAGTACAGTTTTTTTAATTTGATATTTACCCAGGCTTTAGTTCTGCCATTACTACCTATATTACCATGTCCTCTCCCAGTGTAGAGCATATAGACACCTAATTTAGTTTATTTCAACAGAAGAGTTTCTATGCGAACTTCGTGTTACTTAATTGATCAACTCATATTAGAGAGTAGGAATAGAAAGATAGGGCTAAGATATGAATAACGATAAGCTTATCGCTCTCAGTGAGTTTTTTTTAAGATGGAATGGGTGGGAAGGGAGATTCAATACATTGCATACATCTATGCCTTCGATCTATAAAAATTGTACGTACTGGGATTCGAACTCGTCACCACCGTGTACTAAGCCAACAACATTGACATTCAACCACGCAGCCGGTAACAGTTATGAATAAATATGGAATAGGATGTTTAGAGCAGCGTTTCTCAACCGGGAGCCATGTGGCCCCCTGGGGAGCCACAGCATGACCTAAGGGGGCCACAGAAGAAACTTTCAGTTTTGGGGAGCCACAATAGACTTTAGGGGGGCCACGGCCACCCAAAATATAATGAACTAAAATTTATATTAAAATCAAATATAATACAGTAGAACAATTATACGTTGCAGCAGAAATAATGTATACACATAGTTTTTCTATTATTTTCCAAAGATATTTAGGGATACCATAATAACTGCGTCTAAAAGTAAGTGTCGATAATATTGTATTGACTATCTTGTCCACGGATTTCTTTTACCACCCCGTGACACACATGGAAATGAAAGCAAAACCATTTGAATAATTTAAAAAGCTTTAAAAAGCTTATCCAGGCATTTCTTATATAAACACGAAACATTCATTTACTAAGCGTCAGTTCAAGTTCATCCGTGTACATGAACGTCTGAAGATGCCGAAAGGAGAAACCCGGGTCGTTAAAAGAAAAATCTGTGTGAATTTACATAATTTGAACGATTCAAAATTATTGAAATTCCACCAAGCACCTTCAGTCGAAATCTTAAATTATACATAATTTATTTAAAAAAAAATAATTTGTGTAAATTTTTTTATTGTGTTGTATTTTTTAAAAATAAATGTATATTTTTTCATTTTTCCCGAGCCCCAAGAACTTTATTACTATGGATAGGGGGGCCACGGAAAAATTTGAGACTCGAAAGGGGGCCACGGGCTTAAAAAGGTTGAGAAACTATGGTTTAGAACATAGCAGGATATTTGGTCAGTCAACCTTAACAATGGTGTTAAACCTCACAATATTTTTTTGCTCGTAAGATACAACTGACTTTGTTTTTTCTACCCGGCTATCTTGTTAATAAATATATTGTTGGACTTGGTGATGAGATTTGTTCGTGGTTTTTTCAAATATAGTTGCTTATAGGGCATCCAATCCCGAGATCTCGTTCAATTTTCTGATCCCGAAATTCCGAGATTGAGATGGCCGCGATCCCGGGATTTTGGGATTGAGAAATTTTGAGCAAATTCTCGAAATTTACACGAAATTGGCAAATTGAAGATTTCAAATTCCTCGGTGAGCTAAAAAAAAAACAAAAACGAGTTTCTGTGAGATTCTGGGAAAAGGTATACTAAATCGGAGATTTCAAATTCTTCGGTGAGCTAAAAAAAAAAAACGAGTTTCTGTGAGATTCCGGGAAAAAGTATAGCAAATTGAGGATTTCAAATTCCTCGGTGAGAAAATCTCAATCCCGAGATCCCGGGATTCCGGGATTCAAAATAAATCAATCCCGAAATCCCGGGATTGGAAAAAGGCTTCGGGATTGGATACCCTAGCTGCTTACGGTTTACCTTAATTTTAGTCATTTAATTTTAAACAAAACAAAAACTTGCTTATACACCTATCCCTCGATTTACACGGTAGATAGGCTCCTGAGAAAAACGTGGAAATCCAAATTGTATATTTTTAAATGTAAAACCGTTTAAATCAAACATTACACGAAAAACGCATAATTTGGTTGATTTCTAAAATACATAAAAAACAAAATTATTCAAAAGTTTAAACATACGTATTTTTTTATTAATTAAGTACATGTAAAGCTTATAGAGCACGGGTTCCCAACCTGGGGGTCGCCTAGGGTTTCCTGGGGGGTCGCTAATTTTTTTTAGATTTTAATAATAAAGCAAATCGAGGATTTCAAATTCCTCGTTGAGCTAAAAAAAAAAGTAGTTTCGGAGACAATTCTGGGAAAAGGTATAGCAAATCGAGGATTTTAAATTCCTCGGTGAGCTAAAAAAAAAAGGGAGCTTCGGAGACAATCCGGGCAAAAAATAAAAAAAGTAACAAAAAAGGGGATGGTTTCTTCTCTTTAATTTTTTCATAAATCCTCAATGCTTTATTTATAATAGCATTGGTATCAATTGACATCCGGTTTTGTGTTTGGTCCTCTATCCAAATCATTTATGCCTTCTCCATGTTTTCCATTGCAATATCTCTGATATATGAAGTTGTGCTCGTACTCGTAGTGCCAGCTGCTACACTCTTTCTAATTAAGTTTTCATTTTTTTCTATTACTATATTCTTACATCTATTACTCTTTCTCCGTTTTGTAAACGATCCAAAAAATATATTTTGGTTGCTTACGAAATAACTTTTCTTTTTACTTCTTTCGACATAATAAGGCTACAAATATTATTCAAGATATAAAACACGTAATTAAAAATTATGTACTCGTTTTTTACTTACGAATATGAAGAATTAAAATTTTCAAGTTAACTTTTTTAAAAGTGTAAAAAATGTACCGTGTTAATTGAAGGATAGGTGTATTGATATTTTAAAACAATATAATAAAATTCGGTTAAATAAAGTTTTTTTGCTTCTCATGTATATTGCTTTTCCAATTAAAAAACAAACCAATACTACCTTCCCTCCCTCCCAACTAAATTTTAGTTACATCAAATTTCTCGTAATAAGTTTTAATTTTTAATTGCATTGTTGATATTTATATTTTATACTATTTTGTTGCTCGTATAAACTTTTTATCATTCCGCTTGCAAGAAATAGTAGGTAACTTAAAAGTCGACAATATTTGTCTGAAAGCTGTCAAAGTTTTGTCAAAATATAATTGGTACAATATGTTATTAACCAGGTATTAGCATACCATACATATGGAATACAATGTTTTCGTACATTTAAAAAAATCAGGGAATGTAATAAATATTCTAAAAACATAATAATGTAACGCCAAAAATATGCAAACAAAATAATGCCAAGTCTAACATTTATATCTTTTTCATTTTCACTTACTAGCTTATATGATGTCAGATTTTTTTATTCTCCCTGTTACACGGACGGTTAGATTTTATTTTGGCCCCATTGAGTGTCTTTTTTACGTTGCCAACCTCATAATGCCGTGTTGACGTATAAAATTATCGTTGCTTTCATACGAATATCGGCCGTTACTCAAACGGACCTCAAAATGGACTCGCATATTGGGGGCTCGCTACCGCAAGGGATGAATTTAGATTTTTAACGAGCAACATTTGACATTAATATTAAATCGCCAAATCTTTTGAAACACTTTATGGCTGTAGTACCTTTTTACATAACTCCCATTCTATTTTTTCACATTTATATCATTTCATAAAATCTTTTTAGTGCTTTTTTTATTTTTTTATGATATATCATTCATGCTGTAGCAAAAAAAAACGATGAGTCAAACTGTGTTTTGAGTTTCCTGTATTGTTTTTTTTTCACACTTTATCGGAAAGCTTTAGCTGAGTTTTATATGAACTATTTAGAAGATATTTTTTTTAGAAACAAAACAGAAGCCAAACCTATAGTCTATTGGTTCCGATATGTAGACGATATTCTTTGCCTGTTTAATGGAACAGATAGACAAATAACTAACTTTCATAACTTTATAAATTCATTAGATAAAAATATTAAATTCACTCTAGAAGTCGGAGGCAAAAATATCAACTTTCTTGACCTAAATATTAACATTGAAAATCATTCTCACGAGTTTAAAATATTTCGGTAGCCCACTTTCTCGGATACCGTGATACATAAAAATTCAATGCACCCATTTTCTTATAAACTGGCCGCTTTTCATTCAGAAATACATAGACCTGTGAGTGTTCCTATAAACGAAATAAACTTTAATATCGAATTGAAAATCATCAAACAAATCGCCATAAACAATGGATACGATATGTCTCTTATAGACAATCTTTTATCAAAAAAACAAACTAAACTTGCAGAAAAAATGTTATTTAAAGGTATAGTGTCAAAAGACATAGATCATACTAGGTATTAGCGTAGAATCATTTATTTAGGAAATACAAGTCTTAAAATTAAAAAACAGTTAGCTGATAGTGTTAGACCTGATTTTTTCTGTAAAAACTCTTTAGGCAAATTATTAGTTAATAATAAAGATAAAATACATTACTTAAATAAATCGGGGATTTGTAGATTGCAATGCTCTTGTTGTACAAAGTTTTATATCGGCAAAACAGAAAGGACACTGAACATCCGAGTTTTAGAACATATGGCAGCCTTTAGATTGAAAAAAGACACGTCTAATTTTGCTAATCACTTAATTTCGGAAGGACACGTATTTAATCAGGAACAAGGGATAAAAATGTTACACCCAAATACGGACAGTCATAAGCTCTTTTTCCAAGAAATTTTAGAAATCAATAGAGCACAGCTGCAAAGTCTTCCGATTTTAAATGAAATATTAAACTTTCCCGCATCTCCAATTCTATACCCTATATAATCACAAAATCATATAATCATAAAACCTTTGCCGACAAACAAATAATATAATTCTTGAAACTACTTTCTACTCAAATTTGTTGACATTCCCATGAGCTCATCCTTTTCGTCAGCAATGGCTTTGGACTCAGTGATGCATTTATTTCTTATATAAACACGAAACTTTCATTTACTAAACGTCAGTTCAAGTTCATCCGTGCACTTGAATGCCTGAAGATGCCGAAAGGTGAAACCCGGGTCGTTAGTGACAAAATCTGTGAAAATTTACATAGTTTGAACGATTCAAATTTAATATTGAAATTCCACCAAGCACCTTCAGTCGAAATCTTAAATTAAGCTATAAATTTATGTTGAATCTTACATTTTTTACAAGCAAATCTTAAATTTTTTTCAGTGTTTTTCTCTAAGGTTTCCATCGGTACGAAGATTTACTAAGTGATATTACGAATAATGCAAAAATGAACAATGAAAATAAAAATCGGTTCAACTTGGATCAGTATACCTATACAGTTTATAAACAAATAGCGAACAACTTTAGTCATGTTTTCATAAAGATTTTTGTGCATACTTTTATATAGAGAAATCTTTGGCTTCGTTTATTGAAATGTAAAAAAATATCATTTTATGTACTCCACGGAAAACACTATTATCTACAAAAAATACTTCATTGCTTATAATTCTAATATTTTACTTTGTCTCTTTTTGCATCACAGGGATGAGAAATATATTTAAATACGTCAAACATCTATTTTTTTAATCTTGTCTAGGCTGTGATTAGTTTTGAGTTTTTTAATTGAAAATCATTGATAATAGATTCGATAAACTTTATTATAACTTTAAGTTTTTGGCATGATCCTTTGTTAAGTGTGACGTTTATACTCTTGTTTATTTCGAGTTGTTATGTAAACTATTAACAACAGTATGACTTCAAAATATTTTGTGTTGTTATGACGACATCACAGATGTCACATTAAATATGTAATTTAAAGGCATGCACTCGTGGATGCTACAAGTTATACAAATGAGAACCTTTTTGGTGTTTCCTATGTTATATTAATCAAATTATATAATGATCTCCAAACCCAGTTCTATTTGCAGCAGTTATCAGTTTGACTTTAATTAACTGTGAAAAGAAAGCCATATGTTTCAATAAAAATGGGCAGTTTATAAAGTATTATAACAGAAAAAGTTCGAGGAAAGCTGATGACAGCCGCTCTACCTCAAGAAACGAAAGAATATATATGTATATGGTGTTAAGAAAATTAAAGCAGTAAGCTAGTTTTTACCTGCACCTTCCGTTTTCAATACCGCATTTTTTAGGTGTAAACTTGAAAAATATTAAAGATTTTCGTACTTTTGAATACGATTGTATTAAAACTTCCTCTACGTAGCAAAAATTTCTCCAATATATTGCTGGCCTTTTAGAAACTGAAAAACGTGTTTATTTTTAAATATACTTCCTGGGTTTTTACCGTCCATCAAAGGCAGTTAGTGTTAAAATATGTTCTTTCACTTTGTTCTTTAAGACCCAGCAACATATCTATATTATTTTTAGCACCGTAGAGAGAGTGTTAATTGATTATTTAAAAGTCGATATTTTTAGGGCTTTATTCGAAAATTCAAACCTTTAAAACGTAAGTGAATTAAAACAAAAACTGTATATCGTTGCTGTGATCCACGTTTTATTATTAATACTGTGTAATTGGTAATTGGTTTTTAAATCAACCACATCTGAAAAATGTACTTTTTATATAATGATAATAAAGCAAACGCTGGTAAGATGTTAAAGCTGTTCATATGTCGTAAAACTGCTCTGCTTACTTTGACGACCCTTATGATATAAATAAAAATATACTAAAAAAGGGAAAGCCAGGAATGTTCACTACACATAACCATGACCCTCATCATCCAACTAGCCTTAAGGCTTTTTAAAATGACGCTTTTTCAACCTGGGCTCTCCGAAAGTCTACTCAGTCATGAAGGTTCATTTCACGTTCGTTTTGTATGCATATATTTTACCGAAACTGGTGGAAATATTTTTTCAATAGAAATCATTAGAAATGTTATTTTAAAGAAATAGTTAGGACATATTTTTGCAGAAATATGTTTCATACTTTAGGCTTTCATAAGTAACTTTGAACCTTTCGGGTTCAATCAATCTAAATCACTGTATTTCAACTTTTGGCTCGTAACAAATAAAAAATCTATCACAGGTCAATTGAAATTAGTTAAACGTATTTTAAGCTGTAGTATATTATTTTTCGATGACATGATTTATATGTTATCTTTTTATGCAATTAACTGGATGCCTCATATTTAATGTATCGTTTGATAATATGTATCTTTCTCGTAATAAAATGTAAGCTTTATTGTTGTTTATATATATATTTATATACATACATTATATGTGATGTATTCATATAATTGTGTTAGTCAGATGATGTTTTATAATAAGTCAAACACATCTTACGGCTTTTTAGAGAACATGTAAAATATGAAAGTTTATAATTTTATTTTTAAATTATTTTTAAAAATTATAACTGTGTGCTCTAAAGATTATTAAAATGATATTTTCTTTAAAAAATGCAGATACACCAAGAATGCAAATATCGTTTTTTTTTACTTCAACTAACAAAGAATAATTTGTATTTGCTTAAATTTTTCTCTATGAACCACGGAAGACGAAAAGAATAACTTGGAGAGATCAACGCTAAAATATATTCATTATGAGAAGTAATTCCATTTATAAGAGAGAAAAAAATAATTTGTAAAACAACTAAACATCAACTTACAAGAATATTGGAAATGTTTCCGCTCACTTAAACATTACTAAAAATAAAATTTATTCATAAATACATAATTGGTAAATTCTAATAAAACATCAATTATTACTCAAATCCGAATAAAGTATATATTACTGGTAAAAAAAAAATATTTATTTATTTACTAACAATAAACAACTATCAAGTTATATATTTTATGAAACGTCTAGGTCAACTCTTCATTACGGACGTACTGACTTTCTACAAGCTCTATAACACAGTCCCCGTGAAAAGAAAAAAGTCAGCGTCGTATTTTTCTAACCTACACATAAACTGTCTCAAGACAAGTGACATAAGGTTCGTGAAATCGTGAAATATGCAAATACTGGGCAATCCTAAAATAAAAAAAGAAAATCCGTAGAAAATGCCCTAAAATAAAAATATCTTTAATACTGCATCGTGATAAGGTATTTTTACGCAGAATCTAGGCATCTTATAGAAGCGTTATATAACGATATTTAAAAATTCAAACAATCAGAGTTTTAGAATGATATGTAACATGACATTATTTTTTTTGATTTTGTACGTTAATTTGTACTGTTTTGTTTTTTAATTATATTTTTCAAGTGCACGGCTTCAGATGTAATGCTATGTACTGTCTTTCTCATTTAAAACAATAAAATTTCAGATTAATTCGTCAAACGTGTCAAAACTCATGTATAAATATAAGAATTTTATTATTGATTTTTCGTAATGATTTTATTTTTTTTGGCTGTTGACAAATATTTTTTGCAACGATTTACCTTCAAGCGTTTCAGGGAGATTATTTTTAATACATTTTCCATCATTCTTTTTTCATCAATACCTTATTCAATTTTTGTCGTATATACAAACATAAATAAAATACTTTACTGATATAAAAGTTAAATATATAAAAATCAATTGATGTCAATTACTAAATTCCGTTGAAACCGTTACGGTATTATTTAAAGACAATACAAAGCATTTATAAACATAAAAATGACAGATTTTTTTGGAACCCAATATTTAAATCCAAAAATATTATTAAAGTGATGTTTTTTAAATTATAATTATGTGTTAACGTAGCAAAATAAATGTTGACATGTCCATACGATACATCCTACTTAGTAATTTTGTTTTTCTTGATAACAAAATCGACAACAAAATATCGATCAATGTTAATATGTGTTATGTTATATTCAACAATTCAGTTTAAATAGTCTGCTTTATGACTAAAAAATTTGAATACGTTTTTTTAAGTCACCAAACAAATTGGTTTACGCTGTATAAATAACTTATATACGTCGATACTGGAATCTATAAATTTACACCGAAAAACTATGAAGCTAATATATTAAACCATTATTCGCACATTCTTATCTTACGAAAGTAAATCTTGAAACCGATATCGGCTATGTGTGCTAAACACTATAAAAAATACAATCGACAATTCTGTGACGCATAAATGGACCGTAAATGCTAAAGGGTTGCGAATAAACCAGCTTAGTAAATAAACAATCTCTTAAAGACTTTTAAGTCCACATATAAATACAAGGATTTCAGAGATGGGTGGGAATCTGAAAAATCGAAATGATGTAACGACTTGCGAATCTCAAAGACGATGCTTCTTGCACTTTTACAAGACGTTTAAAATTTTGAGACTTTGTTTTGATATTATTTTGAAGAAAGATGTAATAGTTGGGGATCGGGATAAAAACTAAAGGTATTAGTGGTGAGATCTACGTGCTTAACGAAGAAAATTTTGCGATTATCAAGACTTTATCGTACTTAATTTCTAAATTGTGTTTTTACTGGTTTCATGAAGAGTCATCACTAGGGTTCTTAAAAACCGATTTCTAAATAAAACTAATTTTCCAATATTTTTAGATACCAATTTTAGAAGTTTTACAAAAAGGATAATTTAAATTCAATGAAAGTAGCAAGAAAATAGTTCAATTGACAACTTTGTTTATTTGTAATTATGTAAATACATTTTTTTTTTAAACACAAAACTCGAAAATACTCTTTCACTTGGTAAAGAAGTAGATCGGATAGTTTTTGAGAAATTAAATAGAATACTAAAATTTTGTGTTTTCATTTTTTATATGAAAATTGGCCAGTTAGTTTGCCAGTTTTTGTGTTTGATGTATGTATTTGTCAACTGTATGCAAGTCAAAATATTCAGCAAAAATATTTTCAAAACATGAATTAATATAATATTTTATCGCATTCATCGACATATACTGACTATTTCACTACATTTTGTTGTTTTAATGAATTTTAAAAATAAATTAATAAATATATCAGAATTCAGGTTACCAAGTTGAATAATCCGAATTTCAAATGTCTCAACTTTTGCTAAAAACCGGTTTTTCGAACCCAATTTTTTAAAACTGGCAAGCTCTTGTCAAGACACTACGCTGAGTGGTAGTTCCTCATAATTGTCTGGTTACAGCCCAGCCTTAGATGTTTTTTTCTTATAAAACAAATTTAATACAAATGTCTTGAAATCATTAAAATTATTTTTATTCTTACTTAACTTACCTCGGCGTATTTAGTTTGAGTGGCTGACACTAATTATAAAAAATTCACTCAAAAATTACTGTTCATATGATAGGTGGTCCCACAGCCATAGAGTTGATATAAGCGGTCATGGACTTTCCAAACCCTGATAGTTCTATCCGTTTTCGGATTAATATCTAAATTGAAAGAATCTCTGTGATATTTTCGTTACTTTTTATATACTAAAAACGTATCTCATTTTTCAAAAGGGATACGAATAGTTATTATTAGATTATAACTAATACTTTCTTATTTCCAATCTAACCCTTTTTGAAAAACGTTACAGTGACAGATCGGCAACCAGTTTTCAATAAATAAAGAGTCATGTTGGAAGCAGATATGATAAAAACGATATGCTTAACGTTTCCAAAATTATGAATTGACTCTTTCATAATGATATTCAAGAGCAGTGCAATCAGCCGGTCGATTTAATTCAATCCGCAGAGTCGTTACTCCGACGGAAAATGCGCATTCCGGTCCGTTAATGCTGAGTGAAATTTTCCGGTCCGTTTCCCAGCCGCCCTGGATTGTGTCACGTTCATAACTCAAATTCGGCTGCCGTGCAACCCTTACACGTACACCTTAAAAGAGGCCGCGTATGCTCAAGTCGTTATTTAATCAGTGTTTGAGTGTTTGAGAGTTTGACATTTGGCTTGTCATTTTTATTTGAGATAATATATTGTGGGTGAACGTGAGCCAATAATATTGAGCAAACAAACATTTTCTTTAGTTTCATAAATATTTTTTTTCCATTTTGTTTATAAAAATATGTTTAGTTTATTAGTGACTGATTATTTGTTTTATTTCGCTTTTTTTTCCTAATTTGTGCATGATTTTATTTCATATTAAAAAATGAAATGAGTTCTGTTATTTCTTAGTTTATATTTAATACACTTAGTAGTAAAAGATTACTAATACATAATCAAATGATAATATTATTTATTAGTCAAATTAAAAAACAAATAAACACCATTTGTTGGATTTTGCCGCGCATTTATTGGATTGGCCCGTGCAATCTTTGAATTTTCTGCGCAGTTAACCTCTTGTTTCAGAGGGACCTCATTATTTTCAAATAATATCTGCATAGTTAAAATAAATATCTGTTACACTTACAAAACCTTGCTTATCTTCTAAGTGACAAACACATTACTGTTTGCTTAAATGAAAATATTAGTGACAATGATAAAAAAACAGATATAAAGATCTTCGCACAACAGCAAATAATTAACGGTTAAATTTAAATTAGCATATACATTTCCGTTCGTTATGTTTTCCCGCAACATTCATATTATTATGAATAATTTTAATCTCTGATGATGTTGCTTAAGTAAACATATTCAAAATATATACATACGTAATGATACAATAAGTAGCATCCTTGTGATGTTAACGTCACTTGCGTCATGGAAATAGCTTTAACAGGTGTAGCAACCACAGAGCAAACCGCGAGCCGTCCTCGCAAAGCAATTGCTAAATAACTTTCTGGGAATGCATTTCAAAATATCACGCCATATGTATAATATTGCATATCTATAGCTGTAATTAAAATGGCGTAAAGGTTATCACGCATTGCATTGAAACTAAGAAATAGGCATACTCAAAATTTTTACATTCATCAAAATTTAAATACACGATTTCATGATCACTATTATTCATTCGATGCCATATTTAAAAAAAGCTCAAGAAACTTCCAATTGGTTTTTTTTACGAAGAGTTTGAAATAGATAGTTATCAAGCTATAAAAGGATTTAAGAGTTTGAGCTATTTTTCTATGATTGAATTGAAATACATCAAGTTTTTCATTTTAGTAAATCACTTTTAGGGTGTTTTTTAATTGTCAATACTTAGTGGAAATACATTATATATAATATAAATAAAAATCATTTTTATTGATTCCAATTCAACTTCTATTTCATATGATAAGGACTGAGTTGGTTCATTACAAACATAACCAACTGTTGATAAAGCTCGTCGTGATCGAAACCGGTCCGAATCATATTAAATAAAAGTGGAATTCGTACAAATTAGTAATATATTTTTAATATAAGACTTAATAATAAATTTTGGAACAGCCATCAACCATACTGTATGTTTGTACAACTAAATACTTTCATATCATTACTTTTTTACAAGTAAATAAATAAATAACAAGCTTTTCAATATAATAGGAGAATTGATCATTTGACATCAGCTATTTTTCAACCAATGGTACGAAACACAACGAAATGATATTTAAGTATGATATTCTATTATTAAAAAAATAAAAATAATCATTTTTATTTAATTACGGATAATAGTGACTCTTTGTGTAATAAAACATTCGTTGTTGCTAAGAATGTTTCCTTTTCTTTCCTTATTAAACTAATTATGCCCTTTTTGACGAGTCCTCTCACAAAAGTTTCAGACCATAATGACAATATGGACTCCTGAAACAGCTGCCTGAAACAATGCCGACGTGATTCTGACAAAACAATGACAAAGGCGCAACTTTGTAGATCCTAGCTTAAGTTATATTTTAATTGAGAACATTTTTTGTTTTTCTTAACATGTTTTATTACAATTGTATTTCAAAATTTAATGTTAATATAACTGGTTAAATGGGAGACTAATTTGAATTAAACTGACTTTTCACTTTAAATACTTAATTTTATGATATTACAAAAACTCTTTTGAACGAAACTTTTTAATAATAATAATTCTTACTCGCCAAGCAAAACAGATCTTGTCTTATAATTGAGTTATTAGTTCTGCTTTATAACGTATTAAAAAAGACTTGTTGATGCTTCTCGTTACAACTTTTTATTACACTCGATAGATAAAAAGGCATAAATTGAACCCAACTTGTTTTTTAAAATATCATGTATAGAGTTATCTATACATTATTTAGTTTTTTTTTTAATCTCACAGCCATCTGGTATATAATTTATCAAGCTGGCTTTTCGTTCATTCGCTCTTTCTCAACAATCAATCACTTAGGTTAAATAAGAAATCTTTGAAGACATACATAAAAACCGATCTGTGTAAAATTGTATTCAATTCATCACTGGTATAATTGACCAGTGATAAGTAAGTAAACATTTATTGGTTCATCCCTGAAAAAGCATCTTCAATACCAAATGGTAATAATATCAGACACTTAAAATTAAAGCAAACTGGTTTACTTTAATTAAATACATATTTTAACTTAATTAAAATATATATAATTAATTATTGATTTTATCGGAAGAATGATTTTAATTTTCCTTGGTCATAAAGTTTTTTTTGTAATGACTAATCCTTAATCGATTTGAAAAAAAAAATATTAGAAATTATTTTGGCCATTTAATAATACTTTACCTTTTGTTTGATAAAAATATATATTTTTAGCAGTCAAGATTAAAAAAACAATTTCATTTATGAATATTAAATTAATGTTTGATTTAACGTATTAAAAAAATACATATCTTCAGTCTGAAGATGTTTTTCGGGGGGGGGGGACGTAACACGTGTCACAATTCATAACACAAGCAATGGTATAACAATTTATACAAATTTAATGACATTTTAAATTTTAATCACATGTTTACAATTTTCGTTTCAAATGCATTCAATTTGAAAAAATTAGCACTATAAATTACTTAAACATGTTTTATCAGTGGTAAACTAATAATGTTTTTAAATATTCTTGTATTTAAAATTGATTTTAGAATTTATTTAACATAATGTTATTATATTTACTTTTTTGTAATATGAAGTTAAGTCATATATTTCTCGAAAAAATTTATCCTCGATCGCATTACGGAAAAGAAACAGGTAAACAAAAATAATTCAATTTTTCGTTGAATAAGTACGTATGACCTTTTCAAACAGTGTTTCTGTATTTAAATTTAAATCAAAGTCTCTCCAAGTATTTCTCAAACACAACTTTTATTGTTTCTCTCTGGCTTTTGTTTCTCCCGTTTGTAGAGCAGTTATTTTGCCAAGTAATTTCATTCCCTTGTGTGGAAACAACGACTTTCAAATTACTAAATCCGTTTTACTAAGAATATTTGCTGTGTACATAATGCCCGAGTAAATTTTAATATGGAATTCTAAATGTATATGATAGACATTTTATCACATTATTATTATTGTTTCAGTATAAGTGCTTTCTTTGATTAATAAATACTTATTTGCTTAACTAAATATATATATTTATAAAATCACGACGCATTTTATTATTGTGAGTCGTATATAAGTTAATCTGTCCTAAAGTTACCGTATGTTAACTGTAAGTAATGTTTTAACAAAAAAATATATATAAATATTATATAAAAGACTATCGGTTTTTTTAAATATACGAGTTGAAATAGCTACCGAAATTTCACAAATAATAAAATACCATTCGAAAATGGTGAATTTTTTATCATCAATTACCATGATTGTCACCAATTTTACAAAACGACCATGATTCTCGACTTATATCTTTAACACAGTTATTTATTATAATTACAACAAAATGGTGATTATTATGATCAAGGGGTATGCAGCACAGCTCCACACCAGATCGAACTCATCCATAAAAAGAAGGGTATCTTTCCCCAACTTAGCAACATATAATACATTTCTAATGATACCACATTCTATACACACCTTGCAATACGAAATCAGACAATTATACAATCTTAAACAATTCATTCACCTTACTACCAAAGACGTGTTGGGTTAATTTTACGTGCTTGACAAATTATATACTATACTTTTAAGGTTATTCTGAAACAATTTATTCAGAATTTTTCGTTCAATGATATACAAGCCATGAACATCTACATATATACGCTATTAAAATATGTTAACAAACCATATTTAATGTTAGTTTTTTGATATCTGCAATATGGAGAGTTAAGTCAGAATCCGTGATGTTTTTTGCTTGTTAACTGTGAATATTTTATTGTCATCGCTCAAGCTGAGACGGTGGACAAAGTTAGCGAAAGACAATCAGTCTATGCCTCAGATAAGAGCAAAGATACATTTCACAAAGTGAACAATGTTTCACCCCTGCGTCTACATAACGAGCGAAGGCTTTCACAGTCGCGTGAAAGCACTAGGTGATTGCAAACTACTTTGTATCAAAGCAAAGCTTAATTTACAATTATATTTTTTTCATTTTTCATCCCTATCGAGAATTCTAAGCTGATTACTATTGCGTAAATTTTTATCGTTTTTAGGTTTTTTATCGTGAATAATGATGTTGAGTTTTATGAGTCACTCAAATGTATATTGATGGCCAACATTCAGAAAGAATCCATGAAGAATGTTAGTTTGTTTAGTAATATTATTGATGGTATTAATACTTAACCAATGATAATTATGCATGCCATTTATATGAAATAAGCCTCAACGAAAATAAAATTGTTTAAGTGATGACATACACATAAAAAAATGTACCATCATCAATGAAGAGCTTTAACATGTTATGTACAGAGCAGATTCTGTGTGAAAAAAATGCTTGATGTTGGACCATTGCTTAAAAAAATCCAATGACTGACGAGTGACGGTAATATAATATAATTAATCAAATTAGACTGACAACTGTTCACGTTTCCTTTGGCTAAACGGTATATTTTCCACGCATTTGAGCCCTAGGCGACTACACTTGAAAAAGCTTTTGTTTGATGTTATTAAAAAAAAACAAATAATAACACTTATATTTATCATTAAATTCGTGTCTCCCAAAAAAACATTCAATTTGTATTTTTTTTAATTTTTCAAAAAATATTCCGCATTACAGCTAATAGCAATCCGCCAAATACTTATTGACATTGACCTTACCGGGATTGGAACCCAGACCCAACTGATTGGAAGTTTAAACTCTAACTAACTAGACCACGGCGGGCGAAATATTTTATACTAATTCGTATCCTATAAAAATAGTTATGATTATTTTTTTTCAGTTTTAACCTCTAAAACTTTACCATAAGCCCCGTTGAATGACCTATTTATTATATGAATTATAAAAGTTAAAAATATTTTATTGAAAATGTTTAAAAAAAATAAGTATTATAGCTAACTATGTATATTAAAAAAACACTATTTTTAGTTCCACATATTTTGTATTTATTTAAAGGGTATTTAGGTATTGAGACCTCGACAGATCTATCGGTTATACTAGAGTTCAGGAAATCAATAAATTTTATAAGAAATTTACAAGAAATCAAATCATTTTAGTTGGATGATACAAAGAGTGAATGTATGTTATCGAAATGGGTATGAAGGATTTAGGGTATTTTAAGCAGTACATAGATTATATCGCCCGAAAATTTTATATTTCAAAAGGATGTCTATAGAATATATTTGTGAATGGAAATAAGATGAATAATTTAATCAAGCAATTGCCGCAGTAACTTTTTAAATTACGGAAAGCATAATTAGTAAGAAAATTTTAGCAGCTAATTGCTTCACGTTGAATAATTAACACGACCGTGCAAAATAAAGATATCTCACTTAATTAGAGACCAGCTGTGTACATTTACGCTTTTTCTTCTACATTTCATTTATTTAACTTTAAAAGTATTCAGTTGAATATTCTTAATTAGATCATAACAAGATATTTTTTCATGTCCGTATAATTGAAGTGATTTAATTGGAATACCGAGATGAAATGCAAATAATTGTGCTGAAGAAATGAGTTTAATTTGAATAATGATTGAAATGTTCTTAATTATTCTGTATTTAAGATAGACTTTTGCAGTCTCCTTGGCTAGTGTAAAAATATTATTGAAATAATTTTGGTTGAACTTTGTAACATATAGTTGAAACTCTGGTGAGTTTCTTTCATGAATGAGTTTCTATGAATAATATCACATACAAAGACTTCTTACAAATATTGAAAATGAACAATGTTCTTTTGATCAAAAGTTGTATGTTTTATTCTTAATTTAAATTAAATTGACTTTATTCTTCCTTGAAATGTTTTGAAAATAGGGGGAGAAAATAACAATCGAATGTTGATTTTTTCACCATGGTAATCCCGGTTTCAAATTATAGAACTATTTTAATTTTAAATTATTATTCAACTAAAATCATAGATATTGTGAATAAAAAAAATTGAAAACTTTGATATTTAACGTATGACACGTGTTTCGCTTCTTTGAGATGCATCATCAGACTTAACATCACAAGGTTTACAAATAAACTAAAAAGTGATTCTAATTCTTATTTTATGAATTACAAAATAAAAGTCAGGATTTACTATTTTCTACTGGATCCAAAGAAGAGGTAATTGACAAACTTTGATAGTACTAATTATAGACTAATAACTAACATTAGGTATGGTAAATTGCAATTAAAATAAATTTAACAATGGTGATCCATCACTTTTAATTTTATATTAGGCCTATAGTATTTGCCAATTGTCAATCTCAATCGTAGATTAGAAATACGCATAAGAATTGCATATAAAAACAATGGGCAATTATTTTTATACTTAATATTTTTTTGGTTGTGTAATTATTTTTACAAAATCTAAGTCAATATTACTGCACAAAATAAATCGTTTATTTAATTAACATCTTTTAGATATTTCAAAAAAGTAAGTTAAGTACAAAGCAATTTTGCAATATCTTTCACCTTAAATAATTCATAGGAATTATTCCATCAACCAAACTAATAAGTAGCTTCTTTTTATCAGATATTAATCTCAATCAACCGTACTATTGTACTTATGTATATGATTTCATATCTCTGTTTATTAAATGGTTGGCATAAATAATTAAAATATCGCCAAAAGTTATTATTTACTCTAAATTGATCAAAAAACATATTTTATACTCAAAAACTTTGTTGAAATTTAACATTTTTTTATTCATTCAATGAATTATTTTACTCGCGTCTTGCAAATATACACAAAGTTTTGTTGTATTAAAGTTTCAAGGAGAGAAAAAGTTTAACATTGTTCAAAGATGCGCAGATTCTCCGGTTACTTTATGTTTTTTGAGAGAAAACTTCTGAAATATTTCTATTATACATATATCTTTTTTTGTTTAAAGTAAAGTAAAACATTAGTCCCAATAGTGTTTTCAACTTCCAAAAACACTACGCCCTAGAAGAGATTCAAAACAAAAACAATCTTATTATTTTTTTATTTTTTTTAATGAATACTTTATAAAACCTCTTGTATTTAAAAAATATCTTTAAATTATCTTTTAATTTTTTTAAATTTTTATGTCGTATTGTTAATCGCTTCGTTGAGTTTCTTATACATAAATTTTATACACAGTATCCACTGGCGTAGAAAAAACTAAAGGATGTCTGTGATTTATTTCTAGACAAAACATAGCTTTGATCGCAAGAATACAATTGCGATTGCCAATATGCCAAACATT
This sequence comes from Himalopsyche tibetana, assembly GCA_030503985.1. Lineage (NCBI taxonomy): Eukaryota > Metazoa > Arthropoda > Insecta > Trichoptera > Rhyacophilidae > Himalopsyche > Himalopsyche tibetana. The sequence goes on from JAPJYX010000024.1 coordinate 13,928,419, forward strand.
TTTCCACTGCCTCACCATATATCATATCACGTGTATAAATTATTAAAGAATAAAAATTGAAGCGAAAGTGTTGTCTACTTTCACATCACTGGAAATAAAAAAATAGTTTAAAGAGAATGTAAATTTTAAAAAAGTTTATAAAATAGCAAAAATCTTTTCAGTGAACGATTCCCAACTCGTTATTCATCCAAAATACCGCAATATTCCATTAAAAGATGTTTTGGTCAAATAAGAATATAGTGATGTCTGAAATTCCGTCTCGCCTACCCGATCTTAAAAAACTGGACTGTTAAGAGAGTGATTACCTCTCCATTAGTTCTTTTCTAGCCATATATTTGTATCTCCAACTCTCTTTTAAATAAGAAGTTGAGCAACTAAGTGACAACTAATTTTCGCAAAAAAAACTTTCGTTAAGATAAACTTCATTAGGATTATATAATATGCTCCACATGTGAAACGGACAAAATTAAAGCAAAATGCATTAAATATGATTTTTAGATAATATTAGGTACTATTTGATATAGGGTGAATGCTATAGTGCTGGAACATTTAAGGAAATGCTTTCCTTAAACAGATTATAAGTTCAAAAATATACACATCTAGGTAACGCCAGATGTATGTAATTATGTGGAATTTAATACCTGTTAAGTCAAATTAAATTAAAATAAATAAAAAGGTTTTTTTAGATATTTGTATTTGACTGAAAGGTGTGGAATGTCATAGTAATTGGACACACGAGTCACAGCTACTGGACACGTTTTTACCAAACTCTAGCGTTATTTAAATAATTTTTGGTCTTGGTCACGAATATAAAATTCAATCTTTAAACATAAAAGTATATTTAAATCCTTTTTACTTGCAAAAAAAAATAAACAACAAAAACAAACGTTAATAGCCCATTTGTTTGTATATTCATTGAAATTATCAAAATCTTCAAATGTAATTATTTTTATACATGCAGCTCACATGACGAATTTGAGCAAAACCTGAGCATTCAGACTTCACGTTGTCTTCAATACTCATTCTGCATATGTTGCATTTCTCCAGAATTTGATGTTCAGTGGAAATATTAACGGCTGATTTGTCAACTTGAGCTTTTGATGTATTAGGTTTGTTTTTATCTAGTTTATTTCTCATTTTGAATTTTCGCTGTCTGATTTCTGACTCTTTATTTTATTATCTGTCTCAACCTTTTTCAAAAGTAAAATGAAAATTTTCAAATCAGTTTTTATTCATAAATTAATGAACTGCACTAAATTTTATATTTTAAAAAATTATGGCAGACATAGAACTTGAACCACTGTAAAAAATACTGTCCAATTATTGTAAAATATCAAAAACTGGCATATTTATTAGACGCCTTTACTATTAAGGTCAGTTTTTGCACTACTTCTTAACTCTCAATTGATATTGACAGTTTATATAGTATAGTCTCCGACGATTCCTTGAGAAGTTTCGTTCCGAAATTCACTAAACGTTTATAGAAAAAATACCAAGAAAATGTAACTGTTCCTTAACAGTTTTGCAAGACAAACACGTTTTTTCGTTGTTTTGGTGTTATATTGCATAAAAATGATAATTATGTAGGTATTCAGTTTTGTTATCTACTGGTAAAAAAAACAAAACTACAACCATATAGAAATGAAAACACTAGTCACATTTGTCTCTTTCACACCAACAAGAATGCTATGCAACTCTTATTTTAGATATTTAAAGTTGAAATGTCCAACATCTTGTAACTGTCCCGCTTATTATAGCATCCATTCATATATTTTTGTTAAGTGTAAGCCAATATGAACGATAAAAACATGTCTTTATTTCAAATTATGCATGAAAAAATACGTTAATCGAAAGCTTTTTCCTTATTTGAAACGGTGAAGTTCAAATTATTTCACCTGTCACACACATATCAACTAATTTTACCATTAGCGCCATCTGTCATGCGAATGATTAATGACCTCGATCATTTTGTTTGTTCAGTTCAAATGATAATATGTCATATATGACACATAAAAAAATGCTTCTCTAAATTGCCTACGATTATTTGTACGATTCTGACACAGGTAATGTTAAATGATATAAACCCTTGATAACTTTTTAAGCAATCCGTGTAGAATTTTCAAAAAAAATCAGCGCTATTTATTTTCATTTTCATTAAAATTTATCACTCAAACGAGCCATTTTTTTCTGGGTAATATACTCTTCAATTAATTAAATGTTTTTCAACCATAAAAGGTCTTTTGATGAATAGTAATCCATATATTTGTTAAATGTGAGTGTCTATAGCGACACCTATAAGTAAGACAATTTATTAAATGGCTTGTTCACAAACATTCGATTAATTGATATAATTAGCTCGATAGTATATTTAAATCATCCCAGATGAGTTAAGCATTACTTATGGTTATATTTTAATACAATTTATATGTAAAAATGAACAGGTTGCCAGTGGCGTGTTTAAGCATAGACCTCATACTTTTTTCAATAAAAAATTGCGTCTTAACTATAACGCATTATTTATTTTTGAAAAAATTATTAAACGTAAAAAGATTAAATATATCAAAAGATTAACATCAAGTTTTTTTTAATTCTCCATTTGACAGACATTATTTCAAGATTTAATTAGGTAAGAATGCTCAATAAAAGCTGATACGAAGCAATTAATCGATTTCTTTTTGAGATCATAGGTGGTTGTGATGTCTAAAAATTCCGTCCCACTCTTCCAATCCTTAAATAACAGAGCGTTACGAGAGCGATGAGATAATTGATAGTCATGCGCTGGTCCCTATTTTTATATCCCTAATCTCTTCAAAAAAGAGAGGTTGAGCAACTGAGTAACAAGCAGTCCTCGTAAAAAAACTTTTTTTGTTGTCTTCATTGAATGGCTATATGATTAATATTGGGACCGGATATAGATAAAAAAACAAAAAGTGAGAAAGACAATACTCTATACATTTTTTAACACATTTCTGTAACAATGCTTATACAAGTTGGAGAAGTAAACATACATACATACATGCAGTGGTGGCTCGTCCATACGCACTGCGGAACTGCAGCACCCCCAGGAAAATTGAAAAAAATATTATTGTATGTAAACATGTAAGTAAATTGATATCTTACACCGCGGTTATGATAACAGAAAATGACGCACGTACATTTTGCGCAGCTTTCGATAATAAAATACAATCCAAATGTTTTTTTTTTATTTTTAATGTACCGCAGCACCCCCAGATATTTGATCTACGAGCCGCGCCTGATACATGTCAAACTTTTGTATTTGAAAATTACTCGAGTCGTAATTATATTAAGCCAGATTTTGTAGATCGTAAAATAAATGAACCATGTCGAAGTAATGTTTAGTAATATTATTTATGTTACAGCAGTCTCACGTAAAATAAGATAATTTTTGGCACGTCAGAAAAGACCCTCATATCAAGAACAATATAATGTGACAGCTTCGTTGTCATAGATTAAATCTTGTCAGATATAATGCCCGCATGCTCTCGATTCAAACATTCGATAAAATTTTATATTTTTGATACTACGACCAAATGTCTGCTCCTTGACAATCAAAGCATTTCCGTAATATTTTAACCATTGTACAAAATAAGATTATAAAAGTACAGATTGGTGTATAATTTACATAGTCTTGTCGATAGAAGAGTATGTCATTAGTATATTATAGTGTTATTAATTATTATATCAAAATATTAAACATCAACATAGTTTATTTATACTTACAAAAGTCCGTAGGTTTATATATTAAATAAATTTTATAATTTAGCGAAAAAAACATTTAACCGCTATTGTTTTCATTACAAAAAACCAGAGTTGTTGATTCTAAGTTGGAATCGGAGTCGATAGTCGTGTAGTCTGGTGTTTTTTTGTTTGGAGGCGGAGTAGGAAAAATCGGAGAAAAAATTTAAAGATTAATTATTAATCTACTTATCATATTGATTGGTAAAATATACTACAATTTTTCTAGTGACTAAAATTATTTGATGGCATACAGATATATAAGTTAAACGGAAATCATTCGGAGTCGTTTTTTTTTATCTGATTCTACAGCCCTACCCGGATGAATAAATTGTGACGATTGTATAATTATTGGCTTGACAAAATCACATTTTTAAAAAGTCACTGTATATTTAAATACTCTAGCGTGTATTAGAAGATTATACCAATAGAGATTACATTTATTTAAATTTGAAATATTTTACAAAAATTAAATCATTATTATGCATAAATATTCGTCAAACATAAAATTATACAATTAAGTTTAATTAATTCAGTTGTAGCGTATGGTTTGAAAATTTAAACCATTATTATCCTTTCAAATACAAGATTAATAAAGGAAATGTCGGCAATTTACAAAAAAAATATATTATTTATGCTTTGTATTTCATATGCATGTGTATTTAGCATAACTACAGAATACTGGTAAAAACATACATATGTCAACTTAATTTTTTTCAAAAATTCAAAAGAAAATATCCAGGTAAATAATATTTTCTTCGTATTATTAAAGAAGCATATCAAACATAGCAAAACAACTGTAGATTTTTTATACTATAGTTGCATGAAAAATAAACTTATATTAATTAGTTCACAAATAAAAAATATATTAAATTTCCCTCTAAAGTTATAATATGAATTCATGGTATATTGCTGTTGACACTGACATTTAAAATAATATGTGAAAATATAAATCTATTTTTCATATAATCATTTTTTTTCACAGCTGAGATCATTTTATTAAAATGAATATTACAGTACAAATTTAAGTATACAAACTTTATTATGTTAATTAGATTGCCAATTCTCTGAGAAATTATTTTACTGATGAAAATTAAGATGCGACTTTGTGGTTAAATACCACAAAAATAAATAGTCAAACTATATAGAATTAGCCTCACATTTAAGAAAACAAAAATCACATTAACTTTTTCCATAAAAACATATGTTTTAATCCAGTATATCAAACTTTTTTACTTATTAAATCTTAAATTCATTTTGTCTTATTTTATTTTTCTGAAAATGGAAATGAGGTGCCGGAGGATAACTAACAATGAGTTATCTCTACATCATGTTAACTATCTTTTCGGTATTCGGTATTCTTACTTAATTTAACAGATTTTACAATGAAGTAGATCAAAAAAACTAAAAAAAACAATCTTATTTATCTTAGAAGTATATTGAAGTAGACACATATGATGACATGAAAACCTCTCGAAAATCCTCCACACTATAGTTTAGTTTTTCAGATTACGCCCATAAGCAATAATCGTAAATTTTGATGATACAATAAATCTTACATCATAATAATACGCCATTTGATTTTTGATAAATAGATTTTGTCATATCTAGCACATCATTTTTTTAAGAAAGGTAATATTATTTATTTACACATGGTACAAAATCATTTATCTTTTCAAATTACTCTCTTAGGGTACGAAACTATGTCTTTTAGTGTTTTGATTTATATTCAAATACTTAGAATGGATCAAATTTCAGTTTTAAAAAAAACTTAACTGTTAATATTAACTATTTTTTTTATTTTCAAATAATCTCAAAAGGAACATCATATTTGAATAATAGTATCTTCATTGATTTTCGTCTTATATTTCTGACTTTTTGTTTGGAAATACCTGAAGCAACCCATTATGTGCCATAGCTTAAAAGGTGATGACGACTATTTTCAGTAATCAAAAAACAAAATTTGAACGACTCAACTTCACTGAAAAACATTTTAAAAAAATTGATAACTTCAATATTCCTCTAGTTTATTTGTCGGTTAACTTACCGCCGAGTCGATCAAACATAACTTTTTTAATCCATATTCGCTCCTAACATGGAGTATATGGGCTCCTAATAGAGGTTTTTCAAAATGAGTTTTTCTACGAGAACTGATTGTTAGTTCTCATAGAACGAGAAAAATATGTTACTTATCTGCACAACTTAATAAGATTAAGCTCGGGCAAAACCATCGGTTAAGTTATCTCTAACGCTACGATTCTTTATTTTTGGATTACAAGCACCCATGTCTTTGAACAGAAATCGTTAATTCTATTTTTAAAAAAATCGTGTTATACGTACAAGGAATTGAATGAAACATTTGGTATTTTTTTATGATAAAAAAAATGGCCCGATTTTTAATAAATTGCTAAAAAATTTCTAATTCGAATGACCAATATAATTGAATGCATTGTTTTGTTGTTGCTAATTTTACTTTTTCTTCATCCTCTTTCACGTTTCCGATATAACGAATGTATTTTTTCTATTAAATCTATATTAAATAAAATAAATGGCTTCCGTGATGTAGAAAAATATAAATGTTATTTCACGAGTTTTCAAATGCGAGTGCTTCGATACAACAAAAACATTTAATAGCCATATATTACCCATTTCGTGCGGCATCAGATTATGAGTTTCATATTCTGTCACAAAAGCGCTGATAATCCAATCCGGGGAAAATATGGTACCTGGTAAAACGACAAAGATTAATGGTTTCGTAATTTTTATTTTTGCCGCCATTCTTTGGGAGAAACTACGTCTTACGCACACATTTTTCATTCTTTTTTTACACTTTTATGTCATAAAAATTATGTTGATACGTGGGCAATTTTCATATAACGTTTGAAAGTGAGAAATGAAAGCCTTTTTTGTGGTTTTTAATGTTTTATTAATTATTTTTCAAATTTATTACCTTTCATTGAAGCATCAGGTCTATTGTATATACGTGTATACCCTTAAAATTGTTCTCATATTAGCAGACTTTGTAATTTTAAGTTCACAGAAGTTTTTTAAATCAAACAAGCTATGAACATTAGATTATATAAATATATCCGTAAAAAATAGTTAAATTATATACCTTTTCTTTATTTTATTCAATATGTCATCTTCCCAAACCATAATATTTTAAAATAAACGTTGTCAATTTGTATTTAAGTTTCTTGAGCTTTATCGCCAAACATTATTCAATTTGCAATCAATAAAAAGTCGATAAAGATTTACATAAATTCCAATCATCTCGGCATCATTTTTTTTTTCATTTAAACGTCTACCAATTTGACCCAATTTATTTTGACAAGCAGTCCTTTTTCGTTTGCATTAACTGTGAGGCTTGCAAAAATAAATCTCCATCTTTAAAACAATGTCAATAAAAGGAGCAATTCAAAATACAATCGGATTTAATAGAATCCTTTTGTAAATCTCTCATTCCAATTTAGCGGCAACCGCATCTGGTAGACCACGTTGACCGGCGACAAGTGTGCGTAACGGGATAACTTTTCCCCTTTCGAAGCTTCCGAATTTCTCAACGCTCAGCGTCTAAATTACACGTCATTTACGTAGACAAACGCTCTGGGAGACAGGATATTACCACGTGACCAATTGTATGGCGGAGCGTAATATTCCCCGGAAGTTGTCATTACAATTAAGCGACTCAATTCATCGAATAATTGTAAAACTTAATTCAAATTAAACTTTATTATCTCGGAAGCTTTCACTATACATATTTATAAGAGCCTATATTCTTGCAAGTGGGTCCAAATAGGTCATTTTAAGTATTTTAACCAGCTATTTTAAGATTTTTTTAAAACATTGGTTTTATTAGCATTTTTTTATGAAAAAATATTTAAATAAGAAAATGTTTATGAGTTGATTAACAAATTAGTTTATTTTAGGATAAGTCTGATGATACTTTTCAAAGAGGCGAAACACGTATCATCACATTTTGTATATTTTGTATCACGACAAGAGCTATAACAACGTACTCAAATTCAATTGTTTATTAAGATTTTAAATCGTTTTTTTATTTTACATAATGTATTGTATTGAAAATTAAATAAATTACCCTTGTAAGTTGTGGAAAGCCATGTTATTCATAGATGTGTATATTAATATAAGTCAACGAGCAGTGTTCTAGTGTTGTATGATATGATGTGACAATATATTCAAATACTAACTCGGATAAAGGATCTAAGAAAACCAAAACAAACATTTATTGACACTCCACCCTAGAGACTAAACTAACCACTGCAGAGTTTTCCGCTTGTCTGCATAAGCCAACAATATGTCGCCACAACACGGATGGATAAACTCGCCCTTACTGTCTAACTTACTATTTACACACAAGTATAACTGTTTTAGTTTTTTGTTACGATTCACAAAAGCACTAAACACTAAAAGGCCACAGGCGTTGGCATATTGACAAATTTAATAAAATAATTTTAGTTATCTATTATTTATTTATCAACACTATTCAAAAACAAAGAATGTCATCTAACATGAGCTTTTATTTTCGATATGTGTTTTAACATGTCACATTGAATGGTTTTGTTAGCCAACATGTAATTAAAACAGAACTAATTTTTATGCATTTTAATGTAATATTATAAGAATAAAAAAATGATTTCAATTAAGGCAGTGGTTCTCAAACTTATTATGCTCATGGACCCATTTCAAAGCAAAAACTAGACCATGGACCCCCAAGTAAAATAATAAATTTAATTTCACTTTGAATGGTGGTTTTTTTATTCATGTCCGTTTCCAATGTGGAGCATATGGTCCGTAATTGGGGTATGTCGACAGAAGTTTTTCCTCGAGAACGGTTTCTTACTCAGTTGCTCAACTCCTTTTTGTCAAATAGAGTTAGGATAGAAGAATAAGGCTATGAAATGACTGGTGGTTAATAAATATTAACTCTTATGGCGACCTATTGACCTCATGCTTGTTTGATCATTTTTGCAAATATATATTTTTATTATTTTTGCCGTCATTTGTTATTACTTAAAACGGATTGATTCTCTGTATATTAGATATCTGGTGGTGAGAATAAGTATAGACATGGCTTTTCAAGCTATGTTATGCGGAACACCGGTTTTACCAGGCAAGACGGAAAAAGACTTGTGTGAATGGTCGGCTCGTAGCTTGTGCGAAGTGTGCGGCGCACAGGCGACGCACTTGGATTTGAACACTATCAACTCATTTAGTTCTAGTCTTAAGAGGCGTCTAATGCATTTATAAAAAATCAGACAGCCATATGCTGCATATTGTGAGTGGACATTCACAAAAAGATTATAATCTATGCTTTGTTAACCATTATTCCTATTCTCACTCTTTCCTTACATCCCTACTCTCTTTCAAAATAAAAGTTTAAGCAACTGGACTTTGTTGCAAATAGTTTTTGGAGAAAAAACATACGGTAATACCAGTCCATATTGGAGCGTCCTGCGACTTTCAGTATACTTTCCTCTTTAGTAAGACCCTTAAAGGGAAACACTAACTGCGAGTCCTCGTTGCTCCGTCTAAATCTGTTAACAATGTCTAACAGGTGATAAATTATATATACCAAATAATTATTTCTTGCATGTTGTTAAAAAGTTGACAATATTTTTACATTCAACTATTGTAAACAATTCTACAACTATTGAAGAGTATTACCTTAGTAAAGCCTTCACAAGGATAGACTATCAACGAGTCCTTGTTGCTCCGTGAAAGTCTCTTTACAATACCATAAAAGTGATAAGATATATAAACCAAATAATGACACCTTGCATTCTCTTAAAAAGCCAACCATGAAATTGACTGACAGGTAGTCCTCTGTAATTTTTTTCATTATTAAAACCGTTAAACTCGTTGCATACTTTTATTTTATAAAAGACTTCAGAGGGATAAACTTACAACAAGTTTTCGTGACTCTGTCAAAACCATTGTATTTTGTCAAGAACTTAAAAAGCTAACCATGTGATAGAGTAATAGCAATTCCTCGTTGTTCCATTAAAACTTTTTTAATTTTTCAGACAAGTAATACGATATCTTGCATAGTATTAAAAAGCTGGCCATGTGATTGACCAACAGGTTGTTCTTTTTATTATCCGTTGCTCCGTCAATACCTTTAAAGGAAAAAAATCCTCATATCAAGGAAAATCAGCAGAAAAAATCACACCATCATAACGGTTAGCAGTCTGGATGAAGAATAATCGAATTCGTGGCAAGGGGGGTTTACACTCAAATTTATATAATACTACGCATGCGTGAAAAAAGAAATTACCGTTGTTGATCTCCTTAGTTACGTTCATTATTATTCAGAGAGTATAATAACTACCGTTATACGCGTTACCAAGGGCAACCACCATAAATAATTATTTATTTTTCGGAGGAGCGAATCATTGAGATTTTTATATACTCGTTATTTATTTTGAACAGAGATGTTTTTAGCTTTTATTATGTTGTTTTTTTATAACCGCTCAAATAAAAATGTTTTTGAAAGCGACATTTTTTTTTTAATAATATTTGTTTGTATGCATATTTTGTATTGCAATAATTCTGTATAAGACTTCTCGACATGAACTGCGACTTTATGCGCTAATCTTTTGCACACATATATTATCGAATAAGCAAATTGAAAATTTTTACGATGTAATTTTACATTGCTTATGCCGGAATAATAAATAAAGGTAAATTTCCCCTGAAGTCCAAACTCATACGAATTTTCGGAAGGCAATATTTTTCGCAAGAGTTAAATTGGCGGGCTTTTTTCCCCACCATAAATCCTTCGGGTGGCGAGTGCTAAATCCACTCCGCAATGAGAAACAACAAATAGCAGGGACAACAAATCGACATAGAGCTTGACCTAGACGTTCCTTTCTTAAAATATTTATTATCTAGATTTTTCACTAAATGTACAGTATTTTTATTGCCACATGCTTAAACGCAAATTAAATAAATTGTACAATTGTATTTGAGAAAAAACCTCAATCTTCTTATCTACATCATCAGTTCATTTTTAGATAAAATTATATCTAAATTCAATGCAAACATCGCCATTTATTTACATGCTTTATTTGATCTTTACTTCGACATGCTTCCTCTTAGAATGTTATCAGTCAACTCACTCAAAGATTTTTTTTATAAAAAAGTATTAAAGTAATATTACATTGAGTAAAAACCAACAGCACATTAGTCAAGTCTTCAAGTCAAGCTCTCATAAAATATTTTTTTTCTTCTATTTACTGAAAGAATATGTCAGTTTTCTCTCTTTTGCGTTATCTTAATTCGTGGTTTTTTTATTGATTTTCTACAATTATTTTTGTTTTTTTTTTAAATTTATTTTATTATTACAATCAATAAGTTTTTTTTCTGGGCTTTCATTTTACTATGTCTTAAAATAAGATTTTGTATATCTTTTATATGAAGAAAAGACCCGCTGTCCGCACACAGTTTTTTTTTTTTCAAATGAAGAAATAGTTTCGGATATTAATAATTTACCTTCTGTTTCTATCTCACTGTCAAACGTAACTGTAACTCGCAGAGCGGCCAGTAGAGTGTGCCACGGGACTCTGGTAATGCATTTACCGTTTACATTCCCGCCATTTATCTTTCGACGCCTCCCATGCCACTCGGAATTATTTCGACGCCTTTCGCGCGTCCTTGCCGCTTTACATTTCCCACGACTGCCGATGTCTGCTTTTGGCAGAAAAACTCGCAAAAAAACATACTAAATATTCAAATATTTAAAAAATAAATTTAAATATCAATTTATTTTAACAGATATTCCACTCATAAAATCTTCACTCAGATCATAACCGTAAAAAATGCCGTACCACACGAAAACATTGTATTAAATTAATTCTTATTTATGCTATAGATTTTGTTTAAGAAGAAAAATACACATTGTAAATATCTTTGAGATCTATTGATATTTCGTTTAAAATCGGAAGATTTTGCAGCTGTGCTTTGTTGATTTCTAAAATTTCTAATTTCTAAAATTTCAAATTTTCCCACATCTCCACTTCTATACCCTATGTAACCATAAAATCATATAATCATAAAACCTTTGCCGACAAACAAATTATATAATTCTTGAAACTGCTCACTAGTCAAATCTGTTGGCATTCCCATGGGCTCATTCTTTTCGCCAGCAGTGGCTTTGGACTCAGTGATGCATTTATATCTTATATATAACACGAAACTTTCATTTGCTAAGCGTCAGTTCAAGTTCATCCGTGCACTTGAATGCCTGAAGATGCCGAAAGGCGAAACCCGGGTCGTTAATGACAAAATTTGTGAGAATGTACATAGTTTGAACGATTCAAATTTAAAACAATTATATTATCAAAAAAAATACTTCTCTCAAACAGTTTTCGTCGTCATTTATTGACAGGAAATATTCTTTAAATACTTTATTAAAAGATCATTTTGATGGTGTCCACTGTCAATTCTTTACAGAAAAGCATTATGTTTAAAAATAAATTATTCTGTACTAATTTAATGTTACTTATTTTAGATTTGGACCGGTTTCACTCATAAAGAACATTGCTTACTGATGATAATGCTACCCCAAAGGCACGGACGTTTTTTTCATAATTGATTAAAAATTTAGTATTTGAAAATGGTATAACCCCAAATTGGTTTTTTTGTTATATATTTGATCCAGTATGTTTCTATAGAAGAGGTCGGCCAATCGCGGCTCTACAGACATCAATTCTTAATTATTATGTTTTTTTACGATAAAAATCCATATATAATATGTACTGCATATGTATGGCTCTCTACTACATTTGGTATCGTGTTTCTTTTACAACTTGGCTTTCTTACTTTTTTCAACCCTTGGTCTATGAGATGAAATCTTGTGGATCTTTCTTAACTTTTCCGTTTCTAAGCTCAAGAAATGCGACCCCAATACCAACATTTTCGTAAATATCTATTTTAATATGGGTGATACGATGTTTATAATTAAGGTATTCTTACATCATAGTTTTTTGGACCTTTTGTAGTTTATATAAATACGCGATAACGCTTATCAGCTGATTAGCGCCCGCGATAACGATTGTTCGTATGATAATTTGGAACGCTGGAACACTCTTCAGTAGTCAATTCATATGTGTGCTGACATGACGTCTTTTTTACGCGCAACTTAAAATATGATTATTTATTTAAAAAACACAGATTTTTATAAAAAAAATGTATGAGGAATGATGCAAAGAGATATTTTTAAGCCCTTGGACTATTTTTTTTTTTGAAATTCATAAGAATAAGGCTAATAATGAGGAAACGGGTCAAAAAAGAGCCCCATCGGCTGAGAAGTATTTTTCTAGTCTCCGAGCCGTAAGAGTTAACTGTAATTTACAAAAACGACACAACAAAATATTTTAAATGAAAGCTCATTTATTAACGTAATATTTTTTGAAAATATTACATATATTTAATAGTATTATATAAAAAAACATTTTTATACTGAAACAAGGTATTATAAAGTGAAAAAATATTTGTTATAATATTTTCACAAAAAAATATGTTCATAATCCTCTGTACAATACATTATCGTCATTATTATCACAGCATTATAAAATTATAGTGACTCATGGCACTCGTTGACAAGTCAATCTGGTAGACGGTGAATTTGAAGTGACAGCCTTTACAAAGGAGAATGTCTAAAAAGATTTACATCGTCATCTTATCAGTTATTCTGAAACTAGGGGTGTATATTTATATATATAAGGAATTCACCTCACATTCGTTTACGCGATGACAATTTTACGCCATTTTAATTTTAAAATATCTTACAAAATATTTTTTTCTTTATATTAACTTATTATTAATTTATGTACGGTTCCAACTAGTGGAGGTATTTAAACAAAAGATTTTTTTCTACAACTATTTTTTACTTAATTGCTAATTTTTTTTTTAGAATATAGTAAGTATAGAAAGAAGAGGTCTAAAACAAGACAGGATTTGCTCTCACTACTCTCTGTTATTTTTAGGATTGAAAGAATGTGAGAGAATTAAATATCACACCCATGCTTTCGAGCAGAAATCGATAATTCTATTGAAAACTTTCTACTCGTATTTTGGCAAGAACCCTTGAGATCTATCACGGAAGTCAACGATGTTGCCGGCTGCGCCACGGACTTGACATTTAATCATATTTTTTACCGACAAGAATTTTTTACATCAAACAATCATGAGTAAAACTTAATTTGGCTCGAATTTCTTTTAAACATTAAAAATTATGGTTTTGTTAAATTGACTGTTTACTTACCTTTCCACTAATAAGCTCAATATTTACCTTTACATTTCACGTTTGAAATAATAAGACTTCTCCGTCAATATAAGTATTGAAAATCATTGATAATATATATTTAAGTTCACCACATCGATTAACTGAAATAGTATGTACCTGCTCAATGATTTTTTTATTTTACATAATTGATGGATTTATATATTTAACGTTTTGTAATAACTTAACAGTTTTACTTTCAAATTAAATGATATTTTGTTTTTTTTTGTTTGTCAAAAATTCAATCATCTGTAATTAAAATTTTCTTTAGATATCAAAAGTATACGCTGCAAACGAACAAACTCTTATTAATATTCATAGGACCGATTCAAAAACATGAAACTTTGACAAATTGTAAAATCACTTTGCTATCTGGATGGCGTCCAATCAAAGTGAAATAAAATTAACAATTTTAAGTTTTTTCGTGTCCACGTTTTATTTCAATTGTTATTCCTGTCAGTTTTATCACTTTGATCACTATAAAAAAAACCATATTCATTTCACGCAAAAATTTCAATCACGAGCCTGCGGTGGTATAACAAGTTAAATAATAAATACAGTGGTATTTAAAAAAGATGAACTACAAATTGTTTTTATGCAAATATTTTTAAAAATATGTTGTCTTTGCGATAAATATTGAAAATTACTACAACTTTCATATTGAAATGACCACAATGCTGAGAAAATCACTGAATCAATGATTGACGTTTCTTAATTTAGTGTTACAGTGAGTTACCACAATGGTAGAGCCATGAAAATGTGCTCATTTTTAACACAAAAATCATCTATTATCTTTAGAAAGAATTTTTTTCTTAAAAATTGTGGTTTGAATGTTTTATATACATGTTGGTAAAAAGTATTGCCGTAGACTAACGACGGTATAAAAGCTGCGTTGTTATTCTTTAAAACTCACTAAAAAGGGTACATTTACAATATAGTAATGACTTTTTAACAAACTTTTGAATACACATTTAATATGAAAATCAACGATCATTAAAATGTAATAAATATAAACTCACTTTTTAATCACTTCATGTAAATAAAAATGTAAGATAAAATTACAAAACGAAGATTTAAGAAGTATATTAATAATACTTCTAACATCTAACGTGTCAAAGTTTCAAATACATATAAACGCTCATAGTATGTAGCATCTATAACAAAACGATGAAATTATAAAAAGTATTTATGTACATTTTTCAATTTTTTTGATCTAGTAAATATAATAAAACCTAAGATGCATTTATTTTGAACGAGATTATTGAAAAAGAGAAAAGTTTGTTGAGGTTTTTGGTAACAATTTAATTCGTTGAAAAATCAACGATAAATCGAAATTTCAAATCAAGTTTTCAGAAACATCTTTTTTCTATACAATAGTTACTATTTATACATGATGTCAATTTGAAATCTTTATTTTTTTGTTTTGTTTGAAAAGCGCCAAAAAATACGTTATTTTTATTCATACACGTTTCTCGGTAACAACTTTCATACTCAGTGTTTTAAAAATGAATATTTTTTTCGAAAGGAAAACTTAGAAGTTATCGAGCTTTCATATTGGACCGTAAAACAAAGAAGAAGTAAATCTTTTTTTCTTCTGCGATCAATGATACTTGCTCTATATTTCCAGCTTAATATAAAATAAATCAATCTCTACGTGTTAAGCTTTCTATTGCTGGCATAGTTCTCCATGCTGTCTGTACGGATTCGCAACGCCACCGTCTGCGGCATGAGGAATTATTATTTTCACATTTTATGTGAAGCAATCACCAACGTTGGCGAACAGCGTTTGAATACCAAATCCGTTTTAATTACTTTCCGTAAAACGTAGCCCATTGATTTGTGCCACCTTCACAGAGCGACGCCTCGTTTTTATAGTAACGAATCCATCACGCCTGGGATGTTCAACTACATGCATAAACTATGTATTTCAATGGCCCCACCAGTAATAGCATTACCCAAAAACCATCGCTAAAATAAAGCGACACGTCAATTATAGATCATGTACTACAATATCGAATAATAACGATCACAATACTCATCTCATGTTCCAGTCAACTCAGATACGTATTTTTGGAACGTTCCAGACCACACATAAAATCAAATAAAACAAATCTTACCTATTTTATCAGAATTGCACTAAGCCAATAAGCTCACCACGATAATTTATTATCAACTCATACTAATATCAAGGTAAAGTGTATACAAAATTTAGTAGACTCTTTGTTATGTGTAACAAACAATTATTGGTATAGTATTATACAAATATTGATACAAATATTGATACGAATAATGAATAAATGACAAAATTATCTTTCATTAAAACGTTGATGACTTTTCAAATAAATACTGCTAATATGTTATGTAATTTAATGAAGAAAGAAAGTTACTCATTATAGGTTATCATTATCAAAATTATAAAATTATTATTATTATTTTTCGAAAACAAATGATAAGGCTTTTTTATTTTTAATTTACAGAATTTCCGCATCGTTAATGATTCTAACATTAAACAATCAATTCCTCACAAAAATAATTGAATAGCATTGAAACACAACAGCAACGCAGTAGTTATTTATAAAAAACATTTTTCTATTACTATATATTTGTATGTCCGCATAAAAAACAGCCATTCATAGCATAATTTTATTAAATATTTCAAAAACGTGTTTTAGTTATCAACTTCCGTTTTATTTGTAAAGATGAATGACTTTGAATGTCGTAGATGCAGTGATCGTTTGTTCTTAAATATTTTGTTTTTTGTTTGCGTCAATTTTTTCTGTAATAAAACATTTATGAAGAACTTTTTAATTAGATGAAAAATAAAACATTTTGTTTTTAGAACTCACCAAATTTCATTAAATATTTATGCAGTCAGTCACCATGTCTGCAAAACGGCAGCACCAGAAAGTCGATGCGGAGAGTTATAAAAACTCTAGGAGCGGTCCGGCTATTTAATCATGCTTTGTTGCGTTGAGCTTTGATTTGCGGAGTAGGTTGAAATATTTTCATATTTTACTTCTGTGTCTTTTTCCTTTTCATTTCAGCAATTTTGTATACCCGCTGTGTGACGTAATATAACTTTATTATTTCTTCGATAAATTATGCTTTTTTGTTTTTGCATTATCATCCGTTTAAATAATAAAAAAACAAAAGGTCTCATGCGTTTTGGATCATGTATAAATTCAACTTTTTTTAACCTTACTCAACAAGATTCTGAGAGTAGGTTTTTAACGAAAGAAAAGTAACGATGAAAACCAATAATGATACTTTTATGACAGCTTCATTTTTATTTTTGTTTCGTCAAAAATCTACGCTTAAGTTTTTGGATCGCGCTTAAACAATTTCAATTTTTTTTGTAGCGTTATTCAGATTAATCTTATTTTCCTTTTAAGATAATCTTTAATTCAAAAATACGTAAAAATAACCAATCTCTAATAATAATGGATTGAGGCGCATACTTATTCTGGAAAATTTAGTAAATTATTAACAATGCACATCGTTTTAAAAACAAAATTTTATATATAGTAAATGCAATATTGTCCGTGAACCATTTTGGTAAACGAAAATATAAAAACGTATTCTAGTAGTTTTTATTCCAAATACAATAGAGAGCTTTTTAAAATTATTATATCTAATCAATTCTGATTGAGTATATAGGACAACGTAACACCTCCAACGTTATCTTCATTTTCATGTAAGAGTCGAAAATTTAATTTTACTGCATTAAAAATTATGAAAGCCTAAAACATTGAAAACAGATAATTTAGCTTGATTGTAATTTATTTTTACTTGTCAAAGTTTTGAATGGATATGTTTTTGGCTTGATTTCTTTTCATGATAATTCACCGAACATGTCCGGCAAACATAAAAATCACACAACAATAACACGATGAAACGGCCTCAAATTTATACAATTGAATACCTATTTACAATCTCGACTAATGGCACCTTAATCGTTTTGTCCAAATTGCTTTCATAAAACATTTAACTTTGCGACATGACAGTTTGACTTCAATTTGATAAATTATTTCGCACCGAAAACCGGAGGTCGTCAAAATAAAAGCTTTGTAATATTATCACGTCAAAGGCTGCGTGTCTTGCTGAGACGGGACTTTCCTACCAACAAAAATTATGATAATACAATTATAAATACCAGACACAAAACCTATTCCAACTAATCTGTCTTATTATGTTTAATTAACAAATGACAAAGGTTAAGGTTTTTTTTACATATTATAATTGTTTATATTTAAATGTCGCCTAAATCAAACAAACGATGAAATCGTTACTAAGCTGTAAATTAATTAGAAAAATTCTGCATGTACATGTATATATGACACATAAAGAAAAAAATATATTTAAAGGGGTTTGAAAGCCATACGATTTTCTTCACCGAGAAATTCTGTATGTAAGCAAATGTTAATATAAAGATGCTATCTTAACCATTATTTTCACAGATAAAAATGTATTTGCAATATTTGATGTCAATAAATATTATTTTCAAGGCATATTTTTTTTGACATTTTTAATGTTTCAAATCAATATTCACAAAACAAATATATAAATAAAATTAAAATTATTTTTAGTTATTGTTTTGCAATGTGTATACTCTTAGCAAGGTTTAAAACAGGCACGGGCAAACTGTAGCTCTCGGGCAACATGCGGCCCTCCGCGTATTTTTCTACGGCCCGCGAGCAGTATTATATATCTGGAAAAGATTCACGTTTTTATCTTTTAACGCCTTTTTGAAAAAGGATTGAAAATAAATATAATAATTGTTATTTTTGGATCAACCTATATATTTGAACAAACATTTTCAATCATGAACCTCAATAAAAACTCCTTCCGATCAACCATCACCGATAAACATTTACAGGCAGTTTTAAGAATCTAAACTACAAAATTAACACCTGAATTTTAAAAAAAAAAGACGTAAAACAGTTATATTTCTGTCATTAGATTGTTTTTTTTCATGATAATAATTAATGTACATATAAAATGGTATTTTACTTGAGGCCCGCCGCTCATTTTGAATTCCTGATTTTGGCCCTTCGTCCGAAAAGTTTGCCCCCCATTGGTTTAAAGTATAGTATCGTCATTATTTTAAGTAATCTTTCTATTCAAAAATATTTCCCATCCCTTCTTTACACGTAAATATACTTCCATAACATGTGTCACGTGTAAAAATGCGTCATTTGTATTGTCATGTTGTTTAAGACGTCGACCCACTTTCTCGAGCAAGTCTACGTTATCACAATAATAAAATCCCTCATTATTCCGAGAAAAGGCATTCCCACCTTCCGCAGCTCATTTCCGTCCAAACAATCCAAGGTGCAAACATTTTCATTGTGAAGGCAGAATAAGTGTCTCAAACGTCGCTCCTCGTCCGCACTGTAACGAGACAAACTGTCTGGAAATATTTTCAACAACAACGTTATCTTGACTACGTAATTATTTTGACCGCGGTACCGTGGACGGCTTTGAATACCATGGGGTTAAAGTTCTGCCACAATCGATTCGTCACCCAAGTAAAATTAATGGAACCTATTTCATAATCTGGCATGGTTTTCTCTTCGGATTTAAATTATAATATAAGAATGTTTTTTCTCTTTGAAAAATCTAGGTTGACTCTGTTTACGAAAATAAATAAAAATACATCACCAATATTAAAATCTGTGACAAATCTGTTAAAATCAGTATAATTTATTGAAATGGGAAAACTATTTTTTGTTTAATCATACCTTTTACAACTCATAAGGAAAAAATATTGTTGCTTTTTATTCGTTTTGTATTGAAATGTGTTATCTCAAAGTGAAATGTCTTCCTAAAAAAGCTCTGCAAAAATAACAATTAGTTTTATCGGTATAAATATAAAGCCTGCAATTGTGTCTGCTATTAATTTCTAACTTTATTTGTGTAAGATCCATGTATATTCTTATGGCAATGTTATCTATGTAACATAAAATATAATTATCTTTATCTTTATCTTTGGCTTTATCTTAAGAGTAAAAAATTCTATATGCTGTTTACTCAGAATTATCAATTTGTTGCATACGAATTTTATAAAGTACGGCGATGATTACATATGTAGAGGTATTTGACAATCTCCAAACCTTCAATTAATATCTCATCAAAAATCGCTAATATAGCGTGCGTAAAGGTATTAAAATGTTACGTTTGGTTTATATGAATTTAAAATATAGCCAAGAAACACACCATTATCATATTATTTTATTCCCATATATTGCGATTAAATACCGTACACGTAGATTGTGGATTTACTAAACGAGTTAAAATAATGAAATAGCGTTGCGCCAACACTGTGTTCTCTTTATAATCGGATAAACGTGCGCCATTAAATTGATTAATATTTTATCTTTATTCTGAAATGCGTTCATAAAAACACCGCCATAATATTAAGAAACAGCTAATGTGTTTTGGTTATAAATTCATTTTTTGTTTTAATGAAATTGCAGAATTTTTTTATCATTAAAACCCATTAACTATTATGATAATTAGTAAATAAAAATACCGATATCAATCAATAGATACGAAACCGTCACGAATGCACATTTTTTTATTACATTAAAAATAAATAATTTAATAAAATACACTTATGGTTTCTATTTATTTTTTTACAGATGTACTTACATTTTTTTTAAGTTACACGGTTGATTCAATTTTAAATTACTAATCACTACTCCGGCTTAAGTTATATCATTCGATTTTAATACCAAGCTATATTTGTAATAAAAGAAAAGATTTATATCGATACTTACTGGGTTCAGTAAGATTCCAATATATTAAAATATCAAAATATACATCAATTTGCTTTGGAGACAACTACGTAGTAGTAACACAAAAATCGTCGTTGTATTCATTGTTTCGTTTTGTGATTTAGACTGGCAACCAAAATGGTAAAAAACACTTCATATAAACTAAAAAATGTCTTTTTATAGATCTGTCAATTTGATACGCATGGAGCTCAACGGTTCTATATTATGCAATAGGGATTGCAATGCCGGACAAATATATCAAAACCGGAGAAAAATAACTGAAATGCAAATATTAATATCACAAAAACATATGAAAATAAGCAAAAACTAATACAACCAATTGAGATTGTAAAAGAGGATGAATAAGACATTATCCGGACATACTAGTATTTCGGGTTCTAAAGGGTCTTTCAATAAGAACGCTCGCTCGTGCAGAATGTCCATCGTGGCATGTGCCGTTTGGCACATAGCGCCGCGTCGTCCTGTTGAAACCACATGTTATCGGTATTCAAATCATCCAGTTTGGGCCACAAAAAGTTGCTTATCATCGATTTTTAGCGTTCCCTGTTGACGTTTATGGCAGCCAGTTTCGTTTTGGAAGAAGTATGGACCGATGATTCCGCCAGACCAAAATGCTCACCAGACAGTGACTTTCTCGAGGTGCATTTGGTGCTGGTGTATCTCGTATGGATTTGTATCGCCCCATATTCAACGATTTTGTTTGTCCACGTATTCATTTATCCAAAAATGGGCCTCGTTGCTAAAAATTTGGGTCAACTTCTAACTGCTCCATAGCGAAAACACTTTCCTGGGTTAGTTGGATTTTATACACGTGCAGACCTAATTCCCGACGCAAAATTCGTCAAATTGTAGTCACAGAAAGGCCAAGTTTTTGTGAACGATGAGAAATTGACTACCTTGGGTTTTTCCATACACTCTCACGCACTGCAGCGATGTTTTCAGCAGGTTTTGCGTTTCGGTGACGTACTAGTGTTGGCCGACTATTTATCGAACCGATTAACTCAAATTTGGCCACCAAACGTCGAACAGTCGACTCAGCAGGACGGTTGTGGCGAGAATAAAAATCACGTATTGCGCGGAACGTTTCTCGAATGGAGCAGTGACTTTGATAATAAAATTTAACGATTCGCACTCGTTGTTCAACGCTTTTACCTTCCATGGTGATTTATCGTACTCCATTGACAACAAAATTGACAAATGTCACTTTAACAACATGGCTGATATAACCTAACAAATTTCGAGCATCCCTATTGAAAGACCTTGTATTTATTTTTAAATACAGATACAAATAAACTACGTTTAACAAAACTTTAAGCAAAAAATGATGATTTTAATTAAAATGTGACATTAAAAAGCTTAATTTATTCTCGAATCCTTTCATATTGACTCGAATCTTTACAGATTTTAAGTTTATTGATTCACTGTTAAATTTTTTATTGTAATTTGTGATGGTTTTATCCTATTTAAATTTGGATTTTTGTTTAATTTTAAAAACCGGTATTTTAGATTTGATCTCGAAAAAATATTCGAAATAACAAAATCCCAGTTCCAGTTATACCGGTTTTGAAATCCTTAGTCCACAAAACTTCATACCAAAAAGCTTAAGTGTTACAATTTTATTGGGGAATTCGTGTCGCCATTTGTAAATATTCATCGGCCTAGCTTTGCCCTGTTGTGAGCCCAGTTTAGTGTCAAATACAGATTCGTATTGGAAAAAAGCAATAATATTGGACATATTATACTACTTTTTCGAAGTTTATTTTGTATCCAATGTAATGTAGTTCGATTTCGGAGACATTTATTTTTTTCTGTGTATCGTTAACATGAACAGATAGGTTGCGTGATTGAACTAGAAAGTGGAGCATATGGATTAAATATGAGTAGTATTTACTGGTACCATATAACTACAGTAATTTAACACGTATGTAGTAATGAATATAAAGCGTACTCGATATAAAAATAAAAATAAATATATTTTGCATATGACAGATATCCATATCGTTTTCAGCTAAATAAATTGTTATCGTATTACTTACTTGACCATGACAACCAGAAAATGTATGTAATTAGCAACCAATTTAATATAAAGCCGATGAAGTTTCTTTTACAACAGGCTCTGGAATTGCATATCATAAATCAGTGGAGGGGAACCTGTGGCCTCTTGGCTACTCTGATGCGGCCTTTTGACTTGATCAAAATATTAATTTTGATCAAAAAACTATATACAAGCGTTTGAAAAAAGAGCATGTTCAACCCATTATATATTCAAAGGTTGAAAAAAAAGGGGTGGGGTGTCAACGTTTTCTTTACTGAGACCTTATGTTGCATCAGATAATTGAATGTGGCCTTAAGAAATGAAAAGGTTTCTACCCCTTTCACAAATTATTAAATGTCAATTTTAAATTAAATGTACACAAATGAGAAAAAAAATCGAGAAAGCCATGCTTGTTTGCAGTATGTGTGCTATTTTCAAGTTAGCAGAAGAAGAAGTCTATCGGCGAGACTAGCAACTCACTAGATGAGCCCTCACGGTCCAAGTTTCCAAAAAATTTGTATTTAATACTATAGGAAAACTAGATATCGACACACAAAGCATAAATTGGGTTAGCAGTCTAAACTTTGATAGTACGGAAAACTACCCGCTCCAGTAGTTATTGTTGAAAATGGCACCCTGTATGCCTTTATTAGGGGAAAATAAGCAACCCGTGTAGCAGACACGAAAACTATCACGTATGGAAATACTGACGGTACCTTTCCAGACCATTTTAATTGGCTTTATCACTAATAATGATTTTTATTTTAGTTACTTGCTCTTATAATTAACTAAGGCATGATTTATACTTTCTCAATATGTTGAACCAACCTGACAACGGCGATTCGAATTCGATGAAATCAGTGTATTCAAATAAACACTGTTTTCCATTTATTTTAGTAGATGTCATTAAATTTTTTTGGTTGACTTCTGCGGTAATATTTAAATTTTACCGTTTTATATCTTTTATCACGTATCAGAAGCAACGAACTGAACATTCACATTTTTAAAGTTTGTTTTACTACCATAACAAAAAGACATAACACGTAGAACTACTAACAGTTGTGCAAAAATAGTATGTTTTAAATGTGACTTTTTATTTGATAGTAAAAACACGTTCAGTAGCTGTCGTGTCCGTGGCTCGGAAAATACGACCTTTTTATTTATAACCGTGCCAAATTTTGCAAAGGTTCACAACGCATTCACTACTTTAAGAAAACCGATTGCATATTTCATTGCAAGCTATACAAAGCGTTTTTGTAGTCAGCGAAAATGGTCCATTAACAATTTCGTTTCTTGTACAGGATGTCAGACTTATCATGAATAATAAATTTTATATTCCTCATAATAGTATAATTGTTTTTTTAAGCCATGACTGACAAGATTTATAATAATAGATGTGTTATGAAAATGGAAATTTGAGTAGAAATAAATCAAAATTACGTTTTAAATGTTGAGCTATTCTTGGCCTCAGATATTTGTTTTACGTATTTATAAGTTAATCTTCACTTTTTCAATACTCAGTTGTACTAATTTTTATAAACCTACAAACTTTCGATTCTTTCAAAAGTGCAAAATAATTTTAACCCTGCAACTGTTTTATTTGTGTCCTAAATTTAGCTTTCTAAATTCATAAGTCTGAAAAGAAACGATATAGCAAGCAATAGGAATCTTTGTTTGGATTTGTCATCTATAATAAATTTAACAATTGACCGATGAAAGAGCTCTGCATTTTTTGTGTGTCAAGTATTTCTTTGATAAAGATTGTTATCACATAAACATTTTTTTTATTTAAACTAAAAAGTAAATTTATTGGTTTGATGGTGTGGATTTTAATTTACTTAATAGTGTTTTTTTCATTTTCTTATTTTCTTTTTGTATACACATTTTAATTCATTTTTTCTGTATGAGGGCTGGTTCAATCATTCGCTTCATGTATTTTTTTATAAACAGGTAGTGAATAATAACGTAAATTATCAGGAGACACTTCAACACAAATTCAAACATCTTTCAATCCAAGAACAGTACTCATTTTACCAGCTTTTGCGTTTAGTTGTATTGCAGAAATGTGTTGAGAGTTTACTTTCATTTGCATATACATTTTTCTAATTCGAACCACCGGCTTAACTAACAAAACACTTAATTACTATACTTTTGTTTCAGAAAAAAATAAAAACTCAACATTGTTAATTCTACATTCTTTACACAAATCGTGTTGTGTAAGAAAAAAGTAATTTGATACTCTAACATTAAAATATCTATTTTAATGTAGTATTTTAAAGTTAATGCTCTTATTAAATAGTAATTTTCAAAAAATTGAAAAACAAAATCAGCTTTAAATTCCTGCCGAAATTAAATTAAAATACTTAACCTTGATGGTGGAACAGCAAGAACAATATTATTGCAATATTATCTTTACGTTGCAGGACTAACTGTAAAGTGCAAAGAATATATTATACAAAATAAAATTATCAATAAATAAAATAGATTATTTAACTTACTTACCCTGGAAGGAACAGCTCAAACTTATAGCCTCAATAATATATACCCTGGAATACTTTCAGGGAAAAATTCGTGCTCTGATATTTCTAGAAAGTGTGTTTCGAGCTATTACCATATTGTGTTTTCGATTCTTCTATTTTCTTTTTTTCCTTCTTTACGATATGACACATTTCATATTTTATTTTCAAAATTCTTCTGAAATTTTAAATGAAATTCTTCTAGATATTACAGTTTATACTAGGGAAATATTTTGATATACTTGAACGGCGTGAAACTTGTCGTTTGAGTATACTTTTTCTATAATATCTTATGTTTTTGTCTGCAATATTATATGAAAACAGTGACAAATTTTATAAAACTGGTCTAAGACTTTCATCTGAATTTGTAATATCATTTAGTAAGATAGCATCAGAAGTATTCAGTCAAAATTTTATAACCGTAAAATATTGACATAATCTAACAATGGAATAAACGTAATGAGTAGTCGAATACGGTGTTCATATATATATAACAAACGTTTTTCCTAGAAAAGAGTATGTATTGTTCCAATTAATTTTTAAATTGACAATTGTTTATGGTTTACATAAATTACTATTACTTTTTTAACTTTGTTTTTTCCCAGTATTTATAAGGATTCAACTTTGTGCTTCTTCAAACAATGATGTACGTTAGTGGGAAGCCCGTATAAAATTTATATTACAAATATAGTTTAACCAATTCTGATGAAAAAAATCTTTAAATATTTTGTAATTTATCTCAACAGCAGATGAGAGTTCGATCAAACGCATAAAAGATTTTAACTATTTAACGGAAGAAAAAATGTGCTTTATGATATTTTTAATGAACAAAACTTCAATTAAAGTTCACTTGCGTACTTCAAGTAAAATTTTAAATAGCATTGCATCTGATAAAACTCTAATTCATTCTGGAAATTTATTGAATTTATATATACATACGTATCAAACGCATTGATATTACAAAACACACTATAAACCATATTTCATTTCAACAATATCTCATATCTGCGGTTCAAATTGATTCATTTCTCACTTGAAATGATAAATAAACATATACCTTAGGGCTGCAAAAATCCTCGTTTGACATATGGTGGAATATGAAAGTACATGGGTGAATGAAAAGAAATATAAACCTTTTTATGAAAACGGCCAAATACGAATACGTAGAATAGAGTTTTTCGAATAAAAGATACACCTGTTATTTTTTCTTTGGAGGCTATTAACATGGTAAAAAAGTACTAAAATATTATATTTCGTTGGATATTTATTTCATTTCGTTGTATTTTTTTAATCGTTTTTTTATGTTTGTTTATTATATTTTTTAAATAATGACGCAAAACAGCTGGATGGTTGAATATTTGCATTCGATAAAAGGAATCTTTTTTGCATTTAATTTAAAATTCTGAGGGAAAATGTTAAGAGTTAAGTGTACAGCTAAACTTACTTAGTATAATGATTGCAAGTAAAGAGCTTTGAACTTTAGAAGCAATGTACGCCTAAACACATTTTTATAACTTAAATAAAAATTAAACACTGTTCCTCTTTTACTTTTCTTGTTGCATATCTTTGATTTGATGGGTCTTGATAATATGATTTAAAATGAAATTGTTAAAAAAACATCTGTTACACAACATTTTAGAAATGACAATATTAAAAAAAAACAAATAATTCGTTATAAATATATTAATTGACATTTAAAGTTATAATCACAGATTATAGCATTTTTTGATTTATTTATTACTGTATTTATTGAATTACAAATGATTTTATTAAAAAGTATTATTTTTTAGATTAGCTTTTTGCTTTCCTACTTTATGTTGATTTGAAAAAAAAAATTGAAATACGACACATATAAATAAAATACTCCATTATAGTGCACTAGTTTGAAAGGTTACATTTAAAAAAGCACACATTTAAACCATTGCTGTTATCATTCAGCTGGCCGTATTTTGTCCGATTAAAATTTGTTGCACGAATAGAAATAAATTTTTCGATATATAAATAAATGACAGTGGTTTGTTAATGTTTTAGATATTATAACAATATTTTAAACTGATGATAACTGGTTGTTTTACTAACTGTAAGATATTTTTCACCTCTGATATTATTTTTAAAATGTATTTTCACATAATCGAAAATTTTAAGTTTGACAAAACTCATAAGCTAGCCTACAAATATTTTGTATAACTTCTATCAGCTCGTGTCGTCAGAAGTCGACATACCTAGTATACGAGGAAGTGTTTTTTGTATTCGATTTGATATATACTGTGTACAAGTGTAATTGTATCTACTATTTTATGGTGCTTACATATTTATGTAAGAATGACAGAAATAATTTCCCTAACTAATAAAATTAACATTACATTTATCTATGCAATTTATGAAGACTTTTTACCTTTGCCTCAAACCATAAAACGTAAAATCAATAAAAATAGTCATATCAACTACTTTCTAAATTTATAATACTCAAAATAGAATTTCGAATCATTTATTTAAAAATGTTTCCAGTTTTAAATAAAATTTAGTGTCTTATAGCCACATTCAATATTTTTAACGTCTATTGTTTTTAGCAGATTCAATAAAAATGAAGGTTTAGTGCCAGCTGATATGTATTTCGTTCTTTTTACATCATAAATATTAAATGAAGTACACTCGATGTCGAATAAAACGTGTATTTAATGTTTGCTAAAGTTATTTAAGGAAAATAATAGCAATAAACTATTTCTAAAAGTGATCATATAAAAAAACTATTCAATAAAACTATAAGTATATTTAAAAAAACGAACATCCAGCAATTTACGCTTGAATATTGTACGTATTTAAAAAAAATATATCGAATAGATTTAGGGCAACAATGTTAAATCTGTTTTTGCCGTTAATATTCTTTAATTTTAATTATGTTACAAAAACTATTAAATCATGATTAGAATTCGTCAATTGCGTCATTATTCTTCAGTAAAAGCGATATAATGTTTTACTCGTAAATTTGTTCAATATTAATTTATAATATTGTATCCACGTATTCAAAAATAAATTGAGACACTATGTTAAAACTCGAGTTTTACTGATATTTATATTTTATTTATTTTATATTTGAATAGTTGCTTGATGGATTATTTTTTTTATAATTAGGAATGTCATTGGCTTGTATATGCTCATTTATTTCTAGCTGTTCTGTTACTCTTTGTTTAGAGCCATTACTACAGATATGTAAACATATGTTTACTGGATTAACAGTTATGATATGCGATGATATTTAATTAATAAGTTATTTAGCTCGACTTCAGAGCAGACCTGCACATACACTAAAACATACTTCTACCTGTCTGTTTTATGTAAATCAAAATTGCATGAATTACAGGACGTCTTCAATACAATATTTTTCAATGGGCGTGACACTTAAAAAAATAAAGCTCACATTTCTTTGTCATTTTGGGAAAAAAAGTCCCACATTTCAAAAAATTTGAAAATACGTAAATTCTCCACGATTTTATAGTTAATTTTTAATTCCACAATCCCGGGATTGGAATGATTATTAATTCCTAAGTCCACAAAAAGGGTCTGGGATTGGATGCCTTACTGCATATGCTCCACGTTGGAAGTAAATATGGTAAAAAAACGTGCAACGTATTCAGATCTTTTATTATACTCCGATGTCATACAGATATCAGACTGCCTATTACAATTGACAGTCAAAATTAAGTTAAGTAATGACGAGTTTGAACATTTTTCGCAAAACGTCAGTTGAAATATGTTGTATTTTAAGATAGGTAAAATGTGAAAAACTGCAACTACTGCAAAAACGTCACTCAAACATAAATTGAATATCGTGGATTGAAATATTTTCTGAGCTGAATACATTAGCACTGGTTTTTGATGTTTATATATATGTTTAAAAAAACTGTAGTCTTTTTGAATCGTTCAAACTATGTACATTCTCACAAATTTTGTCACTAACGACCCGGGTTTCGCCTTTCGGCATCTTCAGGCATTCAAGTGCACGGATGAACTTGTTCAAGTTCATCCGTGCACTCAGTTCGATGAACTCAGTTCAAGTTCATCCGTGCACTTGAATGCCTGAAGATGCCGAAAGGCGAAACCCGGGTCGTTAGTGACAAAATTTGTGAGAATGTACATAGTTTGAACGATTCAAATTTAATATTGAAATTCCACCAAGCACCTTCAGTCGAA
Source organism: Himalopsyche tibetana (assembly GCA_030503985.1). Lineage (NCBI taxonomy): Eukaryota > Metazoa > Arthropoda > Insecta > Trichoptera > Rhyacophilidae > Himalopsyche > Himalopsyche tibetana. Next base: position 13,958,020 of record JAPJYX010000024.1, read on the forward strand.
ATCTTAAAAAAAACTGTAGTCTGTTTAAAATCACTCAAAAGCTTTGTAACACTACGGGCAATATCAAATATAAATTAATTGTTAATTAAAGTCACTTCAATTATGAGTTCATAAATGATGATTTTTTTTATGCTTGACAAATACCATATTCCAAATTGTCTTTCCCTTCACAAATTATGAATCGAAATCTATGTATTAATTAAAACGAAGCAGAAATTGAATTGAATTAATAATTAAATCACTTCAATTTATTTCAAACGGAAATTGAAAACTCACGCGGATATTAATTTGAATTAAAACTTTTTAAGATAAAAACATTTTTAATCTCAAAATTCCGAAAGAAAAAGTTGTCATTTTTCTCCGAAATTGTTCATCAAATGTAATCAAAAATATTTAGAGATCTTTACTGCATTTTTGTATAAATTTTGTGTTATAAGAAAAAACAATATTCCGGTATTTAGTTGGTATGTTTTAATAAATAATAAAACATTTTATTAATTACAAAAACTGTGTGTTTCAAACTGAATTCATTTAATTTACTAAAATTTAGACGTTGATTATCAAATCTATCAATTCAGTTGGCGTTTGCAATAGAACAGGTGTTTCAAACTTTTTCTGCAAAATTTCTTTTTCACCACTATTCAGAATATAACTACACTGTCCTTAAGATGAACTTACTCTTACTCAAAATGTGTACTCCAAATAATGTGCATAGTTTAATTGAAAATATTTTCATAATGACATCAATTTTCTAGGACTATTTTTATTGCAAGCGGACCGTACATAAACATGACCATAGATTCATCTTTGAAAAGATTTATCGTGCTTACTTTAATATGGCAGCTCTGTTAAGTTCATTCTGTATAAAACAGCAATCCTCCCTTCCTTTGCTTAGACCCTTAAGGGACTTCCCTTACGGTCGGGAACCTTTGCCGTAGATTTTTAGCCATATGGCCACAGGTGCTCATGCACCCACGGAGCAATTTTTATGAGCTCTTAAAAAATATTTAAACACAAAAATAAAACATTATATACGATTCAGATCTTACACGGCCAACTTTAATAAATTAAAGAGTGAAATGCATGGTGAAATATTGAAGTATTTGTTATTAAGATATTTTTGTACTCTTTATTATATTCTATATCTTTTTATTTTTTCAATATCTACATCAAGATATAAATGTCTAATTTACTAATTTTTATTATTCATTGAGTGATAATTTAGTAATTGTAACACATTTTACAGAAAAAGTGTTTTTTTAGAAATCAGTCGAGCGCACGTCACTAATATTACAAGTTACCGCAATAAAGTTAATAAATCCTGCCGTAGAAGAACTAACCTACACTTTCAAAGGAAGAAGAAGAAACAGACAAACTTTCGAAAATATTGACATATGCATTTTTTCAAATATTGGTTCTGGGTGAGTTGCTTCAATACGTAGGCAGATTAAAGGCTTTTTCTGAGAAAACTACAGTAGTCTTTTTGATAAGAAATATGTATAATTTTAACAGATGATCATTTTTTCACGAAGGATTTTTAACGGTTTTTAAATGATTATCCGGCTTTTATCATGCATCACACATTTTCACGAGCTACTGCATTTTCTTTGGATGGGCAACGTAGTATACAACACACAAAATTAAAGACTGATATAAAAATATTTCTCGGAACATCTATACATTTTTCAGTGATTTATAGGTTAATTATTTGTTTTGTTTATAAACATAAATAACTATTAAGTACTCCAAAATAAAACAAACTTTTCTTGAATAAAGTATATTGGCCTTAGAACGCACTGTGCGTGATGCTGTTGTGAAATATGACAAACAGAGGGAGCTTTTTCTGTGCGTGGAGACTTTTTCTTACTTCCACAATCCACATTCTCTTCCGGTGAGAATTTAAAAGGCCGCAAATTGTTTATTTTTTGTTCCATTGTTGTTGTGTTTCCACAGACGACTTTGCTGAGTCATTGTGGTCTATTTGACGTATCACACTGATTTTCTTTTTCAGCTTCGATAAAGAAAGTTGATAATTTAATTAGAGACATGATTTGTTTATATATATTTTTTAAATAAACGAATAGAAATTAAGTATCTTATTCTATAATACAAATGAGAAGTAACCTTTCAATCTTTTGTATCAATCAAGTGTTGAATTTAAAATATTGTATTTAAAAGATGTGAAATGAAGTATCTTCTTTAATTGTTGAAACATACCATATGAAGAGAATACTTATATTTAAGTTATTTTATAAATAATTAAATACACATTGATTGTAAGGTACCTAAAATTTATAATCTTTACAATAATTTATACATTTTAATTGCTTTAGAACTGCATGGATCCATTCCATTCATCCAAGAATTTCATTGATCGTCTCGTTAGTGTCTAATAAGAGGTATTTTTTTTTATTTTTTGCACGTTTCAGTTTTTAATAAAGTTTATAATAACGTCAGTTCATTAAATGTTTCAATTTCCTGAAACTATAATATATTGTAATTATTTTTATTTTGTGTCTTAGAAATCATATTTTTTAATCCATTCAGTTACGCCGAATGAATTATAAAATGTGCCTCTATGCTAAGTGTTTAAACACATATTATATCTCATAACGCTAATAATCTTATGATAATTTAAGTATCATTTTTTAACGATTTGATTGAAAGTATTTTTCTGTTCAACATTTACTACGAAAAAATATTTTAATTTAATTTAATTAATTAATAACGTTAATTCTTTGTTTAAACAGGAAAAGAACCTTGCTCATCTGTCAGCGCATTAGGTCCATATATAAGCTTTTAATTGAAGTCCGACACGTACGGTTTTTAAAGCTATTTTATAATAAAAATATATATATTAAAATGGCGTAGCATTCATAAAGCATACTCGGATTTTTATTGGTGTAGTTTCATCAAACTGCTTAGGAAATTCTATCGGGGTTTTTGGCGGATATACGTGCTCAGTCGCGTGTAGATTCCTGTTTCATCTTATTTTTAATGAAACCACACAGTTTAAAGAAGTGCCATCTGTGATTTCTTCAATGAAAAGTTTTTTTGCTATATTTAAATACTAAATAAAAACTGTTTTCAATGATACGATTCATTTTGATAGAATTAGTTGGATCGAATGCTAATTTTACAACTATCGAAATATTGTATTTATTGTATTGTTTTTTCTAGACTGTGGTTGAATGGTCAACGACGCTTGTTTTAGCTGCGGAACTCACTTTTTATTCATAGTATTTATGAAATTCTGTTCGAAAACATAAGTGTCTTTAAAATCTAAAAATTTCACTCCACATCATGGATGGATCATAAAATGAGGCGTAGTGAGAGTGATTAACTTACCACTAGTCTTGTCTTAGCTATGTTCTTTTAAGTCTACCCTAAAAATGCTTGAGCAACTGAGTAAAGAGCAGTTCTCGTAGAAAAATATATGTTGAGAAATACTCCCAGAGGAGTCCAGATTGAGCTCCACGAACGAAAGATATCTTTTGAATTCATCTTTTATATTCATATTCAAATTTAGCATTAGCTATTGATATCTGAAAAATTATAAGTTTTCAGGAGAAACATAAATGAACTTTATTTCACTTCTATAGTTATCGCTTTCTTTCACTATAAAACACCATTAGAATGGTTTTGTCTTCAATATCTGTGAGGAAATTAATAAGGCAAAAAGCAAAGACGTTTACCTCCACGCCACTCTCTCCTTGCCAAACATATCATAAGATTTTTTTTTGTATTATATTAAATAAAGAATTAAATGACATACGAGTTAACGAAATATGTGTATATTGAAATTCTGAATTCATTACATCATATAACTAAAAACTGTCAAAAATTAATATCCATGTTTATTGAAAATTAACGACGATATTTGTTTCAAATTAAAATTCCATTGAAACAAACATAATACTAAAGCTTTCGCTTGTATTATTATTGTATCATTGTTGTATTATTATTATATCTTTGCCTTGATTATAAATTAGTGTATCAGATTTACTCAATTCATTAATTCAGGCTTTGTTCATTATCTGGCAATATACCTTAAATTGTTATTGTTTTCTTTGTCATTCTGTGCGCTGGCATAAATGTCCTTTGCATAGGACTTTAATGAAAGCCGCTTAATATCAGCCATTGTACTAGTTTGAAAGGATTGTATGCCAACTCGCTTTCTAAAACGTCGTTTAATACGATTAAAGGATGAAAATTTCCATGTGAATCAAACTTTATTTTATTACTTTCACGAAATTTCACTATGTATTATATTTGCATGGGATATAGAAGTAATATTTTGATATTTTTACGTTGCATCTTTTCGGATTTTTTTATCTGAAAAAACGTCCACTTTTCTTAGGTTCAAGTCTTTTAAGAACAAAAAGTATTAAGTATTCTTTGAATGAGTGATGCATACTCTTCCACTTTCAAATTACATCTGTCCTAAAATGACGTTGTTCGGCCCGCAGGTTAATTAAATTTGTTCCACAAACTTATTTTTACTGTCGGAGTATCTAATATGTAGGTCAAATTTGTATTTTTTTTTTGCCAATTAGAGGATTTATCATAGTTCACAAAAAAGTTACCTTTGCGGCCTCACTGTTATATAGATTAATAGAAAAATTTCTTTTTTATTAATAGATTTTTTTAAAAATAATAGGAAAAATCCCAATCTGATTGATTGCAACTCATTAGTATCATTATTTGTTTGCTTTATTTCGATTCTATCACCCCCCTCCTTGCTTCCCTTAAAAGGAAAAAAACCCAAACTCCATTTTATAATTTCATAATTTTTTAAATGTTAGAATCAATATTGCTTCATTACTTAAGCAAACTTTGCGATAGTAAGTCTGAAGATGCCTCTAAAAGAGGCGAAACACGTGTCACAGTTAGTTACACAATATGTGGAATAATCAAAGTTAATTTAAATTTTCTATTAAAATGAACTTCCACAAAGTTACCGCCGAAACCATCGAAATTGTTATATAGGTTTTGCACGTTATGCATTACTGATTAAATTTAAATGTAATGGTTAAGTAACGCCTAATAGTTTCTTAGCTTTTTCTTTTCGGCTATATACTCTGGCATGTAGATATATATACCAATAATTAATCGGACATTCTTACAAAATATTTATTTCCTACTTTTATCCGTTTTGTGTTTATTGAGAATCGCGTTAATTTTCGTTTATTTTTACTATTCAGCGCTATTTTGGTTACCAAAGTCATTTTTCAATATTCAAACACAATGCTTTAGTTCATTTCGATTGAATTTATTCATCAATCAGAATTTTTATCTACAATCGTTTGCCTCGGTAGCGTCGGTAATTTCTCTAAATAAATATGCATTGGAAAGAACTTGCGTTGCAATGCAGTCCATTTATCAAACGTAGTCGACCCGCTTTATGGCTTACTAACTGACTGACACACAAAGCGACTCAAGCTTTACTGTAAATAAATTATTTCAAATAGATCCCTATTTTTGTGCATCATTCAAAATGCAAATGCATTGAAAAATTTCACTCCCGTCTGCAAAATGGATCTATTTATTTAGCAATTTAAATACGAATAATTTGCAAGATTTTTGCTAGTTTCTAGTTAACTATGAATATAAAATATTCAAAGACAGTCTTTTATTATTCGACCTCAATGTAGAGTGAACAGAATGCAAATGATCTATATGCAACATTGTTGATTTTAAGGAACTTTATGCGTCAACTATAATTTTCAAAGAAAGAATGCTGAATATAAATATTATAGATTTACATTGATTGATTTTTCAACATAAAATTCCTAGGTATTAATTAAGGTAGAAAGTTTTTAAATTATTTCTTTAACAACAACTTAATAATAATAAAATTGATATTGCCAAGTTAGTAGCATTAGTAGGAATTCATATAAAACAAAATAAATAGTTTTCCTACAAAAATGTGTATTTTCAAAATGAGTCACAAAACTTATATTAGGCGAAGGAAAGCATGAAGAGACTATTTTGATTTTGTATAAAAAAATATATTTGCTTACTACATCCGATACTATTAAAAATGTTTTCCCTCTCTTGCTACGACATTGTTTGAACCCTATTTTTTTTCTCTGCTAAGCAAAAGTCTTAATATTTTATCAACTGCGGCAGCAACTAGCAATGAAGTATTTTGATTATAAATAAATTATGTGTATCAGTTATTATAGTATTATGACTCAGATATGTCGCAATTAATCCATGCATTCTCGTAAAACATCTTGCTTTGAGAATATTTTCCGTCGGTTTTGCTGCTAATTTTCATTCATTATGAGCCTCGGCCAGTTTGCATAGTATAATAAAATCCAGCCGGGCAAGTGTAAAAAGAGCAAATTGACATCGTCCGTATAACGGAGAGTGCTTTGTTCAATTACCCGTCGCTTCCTGTCGTTTGAATTGTAGAAAACTTTTTGCTGCACACTTCACGTGCTGCTGGAGTCTAAAACCAACTGCCAACAGTGCCCTACTGTGAGTACTTTTGCTCACTTCACCTGACTATATTTAGAACTATTTAATTACTTGCGTAAATCTCGCACAGCTAACTGCCGTATACTCAAAGTAATTACCGAGAATAAGGAAACTGTTTTAGTGACCTTTGATAAACAAGCGTTTATTGAAATTTTCTTGCAGTGTACTGAAAATCAGCTTAACCGAGTATATTTTTTTCTATGTTACGTAGTGTAACGGCGTTCCGAAACTTTTTCCTTGTCATTTTTAATGTCATAAAATATACTCGGCGGAACTGAGGGATGCTGGCATGTCATTGGAGAAATCAAAGCAATTGGCGGGAGACAGGGAAACATTGAGGTGCCGCGTGGCGGCCATATGTGCGAATACGGTCAAAGAAAAAAAAAGAAGATTAAATTTCCAAAAAACCTCATATTTTTTTATGGCAGAAATAAGAAGCAATTTTTACAATTCAACAAAATGTATTAATTTACTTAAAATCATCACATGAATATTGACTATAGATTTTGATTTTTGAAGATTTTTTTTCTGTTGGTATTTTTATATTCACTCACCGATTGCGATATAAAAATATGTTTAAACAAGTCTTGACTGGGTACTTTGACTTAAACCACAGCAGTTGAATAACTTCTTTTGAGAATTTAGAAACGGACTAGGTTTAAACATGAATTTTTAAATTATTTTGTTGTGTTGACGGTTAATTGATTGACACTTTGATGGCATTAACCTGTATTTTTAGATTTAAAATATGTATTCAATTATACAATAATGATTTACAAGCCTTTGTGCTATGCCAATGTGTCTGACCGTTACTTTATATCACATAATTGATAATTCTATGAAATTCTTCAATTGAATTTCGGTTCCAATTTAATAAACACTCGCTTATAAAACCCTAACTTCATATTCAGTTTTCGTTGAATACCCAAGTGGATTATGCAAATATGTAGCAAGCGTGTAATTCCATTAGTTTTCCTGGCAATGATTCTGATTCCTGGCAGAAAATTATTCCATGCCTCGCTGCTTTAGGCTGAACCAAATCCTTTTACCTAACCTAGTCAGTAAGGTGTAAAAATTTTCCCACTCTGCAAATACGCGGGGCTAGTCGAAAAATAAAAATGTTCCGTTTTATTTTGCGGAAAATTTAGCCATTGCAAAAAAAACAACGTTGCAACCTTTACATTAGGATATATGTTTATTTTATTCGTGATAAGCATACGAAATTATATTAAAGTTGCATGGCTTTGACCGGGTACTGCAAAGGATTATACAGTTCGATGTTTTATAACCTTTAACATAAAAAAATGTTTTCCGCTTGTTGTGGACACGTGGATAATGGACTCTCATAACAGAAGCATTTTCAACAAAATTAATACTTTTCACCCAAAAAGTAGCTTCGTACAAACAGGTTTGTTCATTTTGTGCAATTAAACGCCATGTTTGCATCTTAGTATTCATTTCTAACGATTTAATAAAAAAAAAAACAAAGAGAAAAATGATATGTTTAGTCACTTCCCTTTTTTTAATTCCAAAGTTCCGTCGTATAAAATATGTCTATGTAAATGTCAAGTGGGTACAATTAATCACGGCACTATGTCCATATTCAAATGACATACTGTACCATTTTCACAAAACCGCCCAAGTACGAGTATAATGTAAAAGTTCTGCCATTGAAGGACAAACACAGACTATTTTTAGACATGTGATTCTGGGATTTCTCACAATAGATGAATGCAATATCAATATTATTCTATATCCATTTTGAATTGTAATATTATTTATTTTATTTCTTCCACTTCGCAATAAAACTTCATAATAAATCCAAAAGTCTATCACTATTAAGGTATTCACTGTGAATACTTGGTACTAAAGGCACTATTTTCAAACAATAACACACTTATTTAAGATTTCGACTGAAGGTGCATGATGGAATTTCAATATTAAATATGAATCGTTCAAATTATGTACATTCACACAAGTGTTGTCACTAACGACCCGGGTTTCGCCTTTCGGCATCATTAGGCTTTCAAATCCACTTGTATTTTACATGATCAGTACCGGTTTCGTTCATGACGAGCATTATCAACTGATAAGAGAATACAATGTTATAGTGATATTTATACAAACCAAAATAAAATTATAAATGTTAAATGCCAATTGTTTATTACACCTTATTAGTTTTATTTTGATTTGTATAAGTAACACTGTAACGTTGTATTCTCTTACCAGTTTATAATGCTCGTCGTGAGCGAAACTAGTCTTGATCTTATTAAATGAAAGTGGGAGTTAGTTAAAATGAGTGTTTTATTTTTTTCATATACTTATCGACTGTGGAAAAGAAAAATAACGTAACTCACACATATCAAATTTTACAGGAGGAGCAAAAAACGTGTTTTGATAATTTAGAGCCATAAGCAAATTATGAATTATACACATCCTCGAGGTGCACGAAGACTTCTAAACTGGTGTTTAATTGACATAACCTAATATTGATTACAGAAATTACCCAGGAAAAACTTTTATTTCAGTCTTTTTTCTTAGTTTTAATTTTTTACAAGGTCATTTTTTTCAAACTAAAAAGATAAATTTAGATACTAATTCGGCATTTGCAGCTTTCATCCTCTTGATAGAACGTGTATCAAGTTCGATACATTGTGATAATCGAAAAAAACCTGTTTTGGAAAAACTGTTGGTTACGTTCTTTTTCCTTTCCACAGTCGATATATTCTTTTCACCAAAATAGAGTGAAAATATTGATTTTCACGTTTCACGTTTCTAGTTTCTTCTTATTTCTATTCATATTTATATATTTCAATAAATATAGATATAATTTGCATTAAAATAACTGGTTCTGAAGAAAAAAATCTTTTCAATGTAGTATTATGTGAAAATAAAACTATAACTTGAGTCAAGTAAAGGTTAAATTTACATTATTTAATGTCTTAACGTATTCATAAATTATGTATTTGCTATGTCGTCTTGAAACATGCGTTCAACTTTTCATCATAACCCAAGATTGAGAGATCGAAATATCAATACGAATCGACGAACTATTTTTTTTTTAAATGAAATTACTTTTTTCAATTTTTCAGTGTTTGGTTTCAGTTAAACATTAAACCAAAATATATATACTATATTTTTCCATCGATACAAATCTGTTATATGACAAATACAACTCTTTTGCGCCTGTTGCCTTTCAGATGAGAACAAAAATTATATTATTTGAATCGAGGACTCGTCTCTGGTTAGAAGTCATGTATATTTGCATTATTCTGCGGCAACCTTTTTTCCCCACCTCCTACTTCTTACCTACCTACTTCAGTTTGACTTTTTATGGACGATCGTTTCGCGTTTGGGAAACAAGTTTTCCTATTCCTTTTTTAAACTTGTCAATACGAATTGGAAATTTCTACGGACAGCATTGATAATCAATATGAGCTTCTATTCGTAGTCGTGAAGAAAATTACTAGATATAAATATAATATCACAATTGACCTTGGGGTTTTCAACCAGTGGCGTATGTTGAGTGTTAGCTTCGGGTGTGTTGTGTATGAAAATAAAATAAAAATAAATAAATAAAACAATTAGGTGTATGAAAAGAAGATTGACTAATTGAGTCACAAACAGTTCTTGGCGAAAAACTTGCATCAAAATACCTCCATTCGGAGGACATATGGACAATGGAAGCTGATATGGATTGAAGAAATATATATCAAAATGTTTTGTAAAACTATTTTTTATTATAAGGTTAAAATAAAACAAAGAAGTATAAATATTTCTTATAAATTATACCACGCCAAAATATCAATGAAAGGAAACCTTTAAAATTTAATACAAAATTAGAGACGTGAAATTTTCGAAAGATCGCCTGAGAAACCTCATACATGACGTGTGAGCTGTCAAGAAAGAGGACGACTTTCGTCCTTAAAGTTGTGTACAAAAATATTCGTTCCACGCTACGCGTACCTAGACTGCGCGACTGTATGCAGTCGTATAGGAAGGCAGGTCGTGCGCTTGGGACAACGCTCGTCTTTTCAAATACGGTATACTACCGCGCAACAAATATACTTTAAATACATTACTTTATGTTCTAGATTTTGCGGGCGTATATTCCGGATGTGCGGCGCACACCTTGCACACCCTGAATATACGCCCCTGTTTTCAACATGAGCACTTATAAAATATCTTGATATACTTAATCATAAATAACTAAGTATCACTCTGTTTTATGACGTATAAGGAAAAAAAGTGAAGTATTTAACTCCACAAAAATCAAATGAACTATTTTAGTATCGTATCTGAACTATTCATCCAATGGCGTGATGTCGATATAACTTTTTAAATTGAAATTTAATTTTAAAAGACAAGAGTATTAAAGTCTTCACTATTTTCTATCTTAATATAACATCCCTTTTGATGGTCACAATTCTTAGTGAAAACGTATCATACATTGAAAACGTATCAACGATGATCGGTTTCGCTCTTCCCAAGCATTTTCGATTGATGGTTTTTTTTATCCATGCCCGCTTCTAATGTAGAGCATATTTCCTTCTAATGGAGGCCTAGTTATTGAAGGATTGGAAGGGTGGGAGGGATTTTTTATACATAAAAACACTTTTGTCTATAAACAGAAACAGCGAAAAATCGCCAACATCGCTAACCGCTGCGTTATAGAAGTCACATAGGACCTGACTTAACAATATTCGTACAAGTTTGTTTATTGAGTTATTCATAAAATTATAAAGTAAAAAAAAACATGTACATATTTTATTTTCAATGATGGTTTTTAAAGGGGTTTCTACTCATCGTTAAAATTCAATTAAATTTCATAGAATGTAATTGACATATTAGGCGCCCTTGCTAATTTTAGAAAAAACAATATATTTACATCAAATTAGTACATAACTGCCATTTCTAACATAGATTATCTAAGACAGCTTCAGTATACACAGTAGTACATTTTTAGTCATTTACATTAATTAGTTTACGGTTAATTCTATATTATTACATATTATAAGTGTATAAATGTTCGGCCGGACTCCTATGTGTTAAGTAACAATTGATTGCTTATTTAAATGTTGCATATACATATTTGCACAGGAATGTTAAATAATTAACTCCTTGCCCAGAACACCGAGAATTGCTTGGAGATTTAGCGAGCCACTTGTTAATGTATTGGAAACCCACTGCTGTATATATACATACATTCTTCTTCTTTCTTCTTTGGCCATGTTCGCTCCCTATGTGGAGCATATGGCCGCCACGCGGCACCTCCATGTTTCCCTGTCTCCCGCCAATAGCTTTGCTTCCTCCCATGACATGCCAGCATCCCTCAGTTCCACCGAGTACATCCTATGGATAGTACCCGACGGACGTCCAGGACGCCGGAATCCCACCGGTCGAAAGAAGAGGCAGGCAGGATTGAGGCTTTCCGGAGGCATCCGCAGCACGTGACCCAGCCAGTTCCAACGTCTCTCCATAACCACTGACGTGACGGGACGCTGTCTTGTACGCTCCCTTATCTCTGAATTCCTCACAAAATCAAACCACCTCACCCCCATTATCCGACGCAAGCATCTGTTCTCGAAGCTCAGTATACGGTTTTTCTGAGTCTTTGTCAGGTGCCATGATTCGCAACCGTAAAGCATTACCGGCAGAATGCAAGCGTTGAACAAGTGGCATTTGGTTTTAATCGAGTACAGCTGTGTGTCCCAGACAGTTCGCATTGAGTTGAATGTGGCTCCAGCCATTCCTAAACGAATGGCGAGCTCGTTTTTTGTACTACCGTCTTCGGGGATATGTACGCCGAGGTATCTGAAGCTGTCAACCCTCTCGATGATCTGTCCCGCGCTGGTAAGGGTCCTATCAGAGTCATGACAGGTTTGGTTACACATCACATTGGTCTTACTAGTATTAATTTTTAGACCAATGCGACCTGAGTTAGTTCCTAACCCATCAATAGTCTCCTGGATGCCCTCAATGGATTTATCGAATATTACAGCATCATCGGCATATTTAAGGTCACAAAGCTTCAGACCGGGACCAACAGCTACACCTCGATCAGGCGGAATTGACCTGCGAAGTATGAAGTCAAGGACAATAATAAACAGGAAATTATACTATATACAAAATCCGCCTGAAACTAAGTCGCATAGCTCAAAATCCAGCGCGGAAAAAATATCGACATCGAGAAGCTAGAAAACGTAAATACTAGACTAAAATTCGAGATTGCTCTAAGGAAGGAAATAGATCGTGTCTCCGTGCGACCTATATCCGGGTCCGATCGCATTGAGGCGGACTGGTGCTGTATCAAACGTGCTATTGCATCATCGGCCGAAGATGTTCTCGGATTCCGGAGGGAGGGGCAACCAAAATGGATGTCCGAAAATACGTGGAGGAGAATTGAAGAGCGGGCCAGGCTAAAAGCACTGAAGGACAGTAAAGCTGACCCTGAAAAATTTGAAGAACGTCGCGCTGATTATCGTAATCAGGACAAAGTTGTCAAGAAGTCTGCGCGACTTGACAAGCGCCGATTCTTGGATCGGCAAATTGAGACAGCTGAGGTGGCGGCCCGCAGAAATGATACCAAGAAGTTATTTAAAATCACGCGCGAGGTCTGCGGAAAGCGACCACCGACTCCCGGGCCAATTCGCGGCCCTGATGGAGCAATAGAGTCAAACGCAGAAAGCGTTAAAAAGATTTGGAAGGATCATTTCTGCGAGGTGCTGAACCGACCGCCCCCCCAGGACCCTTTTGACGTAACCGAAGAGGCTACATCTATGGACCTCCCCCGAGTGTCCGGTATTTCAGACCGTACGCCCACACATGCCGAAATCATCTTGGCAGTGAAGAGGCTTAAAAACGGCAAAGCACCGGGTGGAGACGGAATACATTCGGAATTTCTGAAATGTGGTCTTAACGCCGTCCTACATCCTCTCTATCACCTGATGGCCAGGGTGTGGGACGGTGAGCGTTGTCCTAGGGACTGGGTGGACGGTGAGGTGTTAGCACTCCACAAAAAAGGTGATCCCCTCAGCTGTAACAATTACCGAGGCATAACTCTTCTCAGTATTCCTGGGAAGGTAATGGCACACATTCTCTTGGCGAGAATAAGAGGTCCCATTATGAAAATACTTAGGAAAAATCAAGCGGGCTTCCTCCCTGGAAGGTCGTGTGCGGACCAAATACACAATCTTCGATGTCTCCTCCAGCAGAGCAATGAATTTAACAGTGCTCTTGCTTGTTGTTTCGTCGACTATGAGAAGGCATTTGATAGTCCGCACAGACCCTCTTTGTGGAGGATACTGGATGCCTACGGAATTCCGCCAAAGATTGTGGCCATTATCAAATCCTTACATGAGAATAGTGCATGTTGTGTGAGAATCGGTGACTCAAATACCGAATGGTTCGGGGTCACTACCGGAGTGAGACAGGGGTGCGTTCTTGCACCTTTCCTGTACATACATAGCCTCCTTAAATAATCTATATATGTAGTTAATGTTTAACAAAGTTCTCATCTATAAATAGCACTAACAATGATAAACTACAAATTATATTTTTAATAGTACAGTGCGGTGATTAGGGTATCCAATCCCGAAGCCTTTTTCCAATTCAGGGATTTCGGGATTAATTAATTTTCAATCCCGAGATTGGGATTTGCTCAGCGAGGAATTTGAAGTCCTCAATTCGCTATACTTTTTCCCCGGATTATCTCCAAACCTCGTTTTTTTAGCTCACCGAGGAAATTGAAATCCTCGATTTGGTATACTTTTTTCCCAGATTATCACAAAACCTCGTTTTTTTTTAGCTCACCGAGGAATTCTAAAACCTCGATTTGGTATACTTTTTCCCAGATTGTCACAAAACCTCGTTTTTGTTTTAGCTCACCGATGAATCTAAAATTCTCGATTTCGTGTCAATTTTCGGGATTTGCTCAAAATTTCTCAATCCCCCGAAATCCCGGAATCGCAGCCGTATCAATCCCGGGATAACGGGATCCCAAATACCGGGAATGGATTCCTTAGCGGTGATCGACTGGTTGGTTGTGATTAAAAATGAATTTACTAGAAATGTGTGTTTTATATAGTTTATTCAATAATCAAGCATAATATAAATTGTTTAACCTTAATATTTCGTTAAAAACATAAACAATGGTTATTGAAAAAGACAAAATAATATTTCAGTTTCAAATGACAGCTACTGTCTAAGTTGGACGAAGATAACAACCTTATAAACTTTATTTGACAGTTTGTACCAATATAACGATCATCTTTTGTTATTCAAATAATAATTTAAATGTAATGGTTTGATCCATTGACTTGTTATTCACGTTTGCAAAGATGTGGTCATATTTTGTCACTGGTGGGTTTCCGTAGAAATTCATATTAGCATACATTGTCTGAAATAACATCAGGAGCCAACACAGCTTAAAAGCATTATGCATAATGTCGTACAATATACACACCATACACGAGTTTATTTTGAAGGCCATAAATTATTATTGGACCAAAAGATTGAATATAACATTTGTTTTCATTATTTTCATCATTTACAGTTATTTTCATGAATAACTGAAGGTTTCTTAAAATAATAATACATCATTGAAAGGTTTATCAATTTTGGAACTTTTCTATATCGATACAACTCTCAGGAGATTCAAAATATTAAAATTTATCGTGAATTTATAAAAATATGTGTTGGTTTTTGTGCATTCGATGATTTTCAATACCGATATTTGTACATTTTTAACACCAGAGTTTTTTTTTATTGATAAACACCACAACTAACGGGATTCTGGTGTCGGTAACTCCGTTCTTCCAATTCAAAGAAAAATTACGTCACAAATAGCCATGTCTAAGATTTTAAGTGCTTTATTAAAAAATATTTAGCTTTACGAGACATGATCCCAAAACCATCGTATCGCTAGATTAAAGCTCTTTCTACTAGATCTTTGATGGCGACGTTTTATCTCTGTTTTCTTTTCAGAATCAAATTTTGCGAACAATTAAGCTGCGTATACCAATTGAAGTATAAGAGTTCACTGATGAGATTACTGTGTTTTTTTTTTAAATAAAACAACATTTCAAAAATTAATATACAACGATTCTCAACAAAACCAAACGTAAATGACTAGTTTTTTTTTATTAGCTGCATACTGTATAATTATTCTTTCAATAATGTGTGTATTTTATTTTCCTTATCTGAATGATATTTCAAAATATTTAAATGCCTGTTCTTTAACGAGAGAAAATGAATTACTTATACATATTATAACAATGTCCATGAAGCCAGATCTCTGGGAATAATGCAATATTACGAGTATATTTTATGTCTTTATTTAATGGTCAGTTACCTAAAGGTAGATTCTTCGCAATACCCGACAGTGTATGTCTGGTTAATGAGGGTATTACGAGAGCAAGTCGGTCGTCACTTTTCAAAGGACCTCGTCTTAACAAAGTCATTTGCGGTCATGTTTGCCCGAATGACGTAGGACAGTGGTGTGCCGATGGATTAAATCACCTTACATTTATAAACTTTCGTCCATTATTGCAAAAATAAGTTAGCGATGTCAAAAGATATTCGATATGTATAATGCAATAATAATGCCTTCACATTATTTGACATACTGGTAATGTTTCAATACCTAATATAAAAATAAACTGTAGGATATTTTTATATGGTTTTTATTTTACTGAACTGTTGATAACAATCTATTTTTTCTTAGTTATTCTTAAGTGTTCAAGTTTTTTTATAATGAAGATTGTTATGACTATAGATTCTGCTACCACAAGAGCTGACACTGTTTTTACTTATACTATATTAATAAATTTATCAATTTTATAATACTGAATATTTACTTTTTGAATGCATTTCTGTTATTTGTTCTGTTTCTAACCCAATATGGAGCATATGACCTCCTATGAAGTATCTCAACAGTAGATTTATTACGAGAACTGCTTGTTGCTCACTCTCTAAGCCACAAAAAGAGTAGAGATAAAAAGGGTAGAGCTAAAGCAGGACTAGTGGTTGGCTTATCACCTTCACTACACCCCGTTATCTTCATGCCTTCGAACAAAAATCGAATGTAAGTTATGTTCGTACTGAGATTCGAACTTCACTACCGAAGTTAACCACTGTGCCACAGGCCCGATTGAATACTACAAAATAAAATTTATTTAATTGTAGTAATAAAATTATGCTTCTTACGTAACTTAATAATAAATGAATTTGTAAACTTTTATAAGAAAATACATTATTATTACATTGCTCTTTTTGGAAGTATAATATAATAATCACAAACTATTTTACTAAATATGCGTCTTCTTCTTGGGCCGTTTTCACCGTTTATGTGAATCAAACGGCAACATCGCGGCGCATCCAATATTCCATGTCATTCGCCAATCACTTTGCTTCCTCCCATGGCACACGAGCATTATTCAGCTACACCGGAATCTCATCGGTTGGAATATTAGACATGCAATGTTGAGAATCTCTGACACCCAGCTAGTTCCGAATTCATCTAAATACCACTGACATAACATGATGTGTTCTCATTATAGTAACGTTAAATGTAAAGACATGTATTATTTTTATATTCATTGTTAATTTCTCATGGCCACATAATTGAAATTCGAACTAAAAATATATTTTAAAAACACAATTTGTGCATAGTACTTATACGCCGCTAAAATTATTTAATGAGATTTTAAATTGAATCTTTCAACATTATAATTGATTCTTGTAATATAACATCCACTGTGTTTTTCCTTTAATATGTATTGTGTGGCACTTCACAGAGAGTTCTAGTCTGTTATGGACTAGGGTAAACGTGATAATGTCCAATAAAGATCACAGCTTCATTAACAGTCAACGGCTAATGAAATATTTATTATGAAGCTAATGGCCAGGAAGAGACGTCGTGACGTCACGGCGCCGCGGCGACCGCCGCATAAACGACGCTCGAGTATTCATAATGGACGGCGAAAGGCATTGTGCCCGTTAAATTATCAACTACCACCCGGATTTTTGACCTTTTGCCCACAAGAGACGTGTCTTTTTAAGCAACCTCCGCCTTGATTTGATCAGCCATACAACAGCAAAGACCATTAGATACTTATCGATTTTTCAACATTTTCTTTGAACAATAGAAAATATATTATATTTGCTTTGAAGCGAAGCTATGACTTTAACTAACTATTAAGCGGTATAAAATTAAAATAAAAAGTAACATCTACATGACAGTTTTAGATATTAATCTAAATAATAATAAAACTATGCCACATCAAACAAAAATATGTATGTATATCAAACAGTTTATTTGTACGAAATATTAAATTGCAAGACAACAGCTTATTGGCAATTTGCAGCAACCTAGATGGTTACCGCGTTTGGTTCGGCTTTGCTGTGTTTATATTTAAAAAATACATATATTTATAGTTGAATCAATTTTATTTCATTTCGCTGAGATAAAAATATAGAGAAGTGAACAATTCAGTGAGAATTATTGTAAAACACTGTTTTTACTCTGTCGTTCAAAGGTTTTCATTTCCCACACTTTATAGTAAAAAAAAAACAAAACAGTCTTGAAAACCGATTGTCAAAAATATATAAAGACATTCAACCAATCTCAAGACAGTATCTTTGGGATACTGCCATGACTTGATAATCTACAAAACATTTTATGGAGTAGTCGCAGCGCTAGGAATTGACACTGGAGCAGAAGTTAAGATAACAGAATGTTTGTCTTGATATATGTTTAAGTAGGCGGTAATTTGATAAAATATATATTTTTAAACCTTAAGTAATTCTGCTTTATGAATTATTTTATGTTTTATTCATAAAACAACATATAATTATTTGACGGTATGTAAAAACATCATTCAAAAAAAAATAATATTGACTTATTTACTCCACTCCCAAATTGTTCAAAACTTCTACCATAACATAAAAATATATGACAACAAAATAAATGGTCGGAATTTAAATCATCTTTTGGTCATAATAAAATTCAATTTTTGGTCAGAATAAAAACACTAACGGTCAGAGTAAAATTATTAATACGGTCAGAATAAAATTAATAAACGGTCAGATTTTCATAAACATTTTGATTGCGTCGATTTTTCAACACTTAAAGTGCAAAAAAAATACTGTACATTCGACATTTAATTTTTTTTTTTTAATTTCGAATTCCTGCTGTTTATTTCGGGAATAAATACAATGAGCCCAAATATGCAAGACTTATTCTACATTTTTTAAACATATTATCTAGATCTGTCCAGATAATATTTAAAAAAAGTGTCGAATATGCAGTAATTATTTGAAATTAAAAAAATATTATCAGATAATATTTATTTTAATTTCGAATAAATACTGCATATTTGAGCACATTGTATTTATCCCCGAAATTCACAGCAGGAATTCGATTTTTTTTTAAATACATCTGAATCGATTTCGCGGTGAAATTTATATCATCCTCACCACCTTTCCATCATCATCATCATCATCATCAAGCCTAAGCTTAACTTTTAAATTAAAAATTGCCTGTATCTTATTTTTAATGTCATCATTTAATTTCATCGTGTCATTTGCTAATGTTTCATGTGAATGTTCTTCTTCTGTTTTAAATACAATAACATCAGGGTTATCAATGCAGTATCAAATATATAGTCCAGTATAACATTGCTGCCCTCTTCTTTTTACAGTATTACAGCGATAATAATCCTTTTTCCCGTCGTAAAGAAGATCCGTTAACCGTTGCCAAAAGATGGGAACTAGTATAATATTGTCTCTGATGGGAACTGTCAATTCTTCCTTCGCAATACTAGAGATTTATTCGATGGTCGTGGCGCTAGTGGTATCGCTCGCCCATTGGACAATTTTCCGTAAACAACTTCACTTTGCAGTTTTGCACCAATAGCATCGCAATACGATGACATCATTATCATCAAAAAATTCAGACCACTTGTCAAAATAATTATGACCAATGTCATTTAGATTCTGACCATTTAATATAAATTCTGACCACTTTAATATAAATTCTGACCACTTAATATAAATACTGACCATAAATTATTTATTCTGCCCTCTGTTATTCTGACCGATACATTATGACCATTTAATATAAATTCTGACCAATGAAATATAAATTCTGACCAATGTATTAAAAATTCTGACCGATACTGAATTAAAATTCTGACCGTTTAAATACGAGCCAAAATATATTATTCAATAGATTTTCAGCTTGATAAATTTAAATAATTACTGCTTTCAAAAACCACTTAACATCGATAACATAAAAAATTCTCTGAAAATTCTCAATATACATTCAACTACTCAATAAATGAACGTTATTATTCTCTGGGTAAATTTATTGAATGAGTAATATTTTTTTTCTAAATTTTCGGTATATATAAAATTAGTTTCAGTTCTATATCTCACTACCTCAGTAAAATTAGTTCTTCTTTAAAATTAAAAAAAATATTAAGTTTTTTTAATTTCATAAGATTTATGTGTACTAGTTAAAAAGTTATTCAGAGTATTTTTTATTATTATTTTAAGATTTTTATAACCTAATCTTATTAAGGAATCTCATATTAAATTCAAAGCTCTCGTAATATGCACATTAAAATGAACTCATAAAATTTTATCCAAGTCAAGGAAGTGAATTTCGAAATTTCCTCGACATTTTTAATATTAATTATTCTCTAGAAATCTCATTACTTCCAATTAAAGTAAAATCCATGGGGAGATAACCGTCACGTTAAAATTTTAATGAAATGTAAATTATTTGAACAAAATATTCATAAAGACTCCATATTTCTTGTTGTGGGATTATTTCGACTAAAAATTTAATTAAAATTAATCGAAATTTAAAAGGTTATTGTGCGTTTCCGAGATTAGATAAACTGCCATATTTTAAATTTATCAATGGGATATTTTATGGTTTTATATTTTAACTGAGAAACGTTGTTTTTTTTATATACAAAAAAATCAAAATAAAAAACCTCATTTTATTGCATCGGTTTTGTTTTCGTATTTTTTAAAATTAAAAATCACATTTATCATTCTTGCTTGTTTTATTTTAATTTGATAAATAACTGGATACATAAAATGTTATCTGTAATTTAAATTACGTACAATCGTGATGATCTTATAAAAAAAATATTTTGATTAACAAGAATTTCATTATTCATCAATATGTTTAAACAGATTGTTTACTCTGTTGTCTTCGATAATATGAAAAATTCTGTTCATATGGTGTATAACAAACTAAATCGTTAAATATTCCATCGAAAATCAATAACTCATTTCAAAGGCAAATATTATCAGATACTTAAAATTATCTTTATAACTTCTGACTCGAGATCTTTTAATGCGCATAAAATAACAATTTTGTCGAGAAAGCAACCCATTTCCCATTATGTGATTTTAATTAAACTATAAAATTGCGCCCTCAATTTTCACTCAATTTTAAACAGCCCTTTCACTCGGCTTATATTTATAATATATCGATAATGGTCACAAATTTTGTCGTCATTACATTTAAAAAAGTAGTAAATACTTGGTTTTTATGAAGAACGTGTCGTATACACGCAATATTTAAAAAATGCTCGCAGAATTAAATAATAAGAAATAAACTTTTCAACTGATTTCCGGTTTTAATATTTAAGAAATAATGCAAAATTATCAAAAAAGAGTCTTTCATTTTTTATATAATTCTTTTCCATTAATGATTAGCAGTAAACACGTTAAAAGTGATTGCATTGGATTAAAATATCTACTATGCTGTCTATGACAATTATTTTGATGTGACGTTTTTATTATTTTTTGCATTGAAATATTTAAAATGTTGTTATTTCTTTTTATATTGTATTTTAATTAATTAACAAGAAATGGTTGTTCTTCTTCTTTATTGCAGTGGTAACCAAACTACGACCCGCCGAAGATTTTCACCCGGCCCGCGAAAAGTTCTGGATTTTTACGTAGAAATTATTCATATAAGAAATATATTTTTTCATGATTTAGTTGTGAATTCACGCCAACCATTTATTTCAAATCATCAATTGTCATACAACTATCTGGTAGGGGACCCAAAGTGAAGGAAATTGGATAGAAATTGGAGGAGAGACAACCAGATGTTCGTTTACTCAAAAATTTCTCGAATATTATCATTTATTTAAATTCTAAGAAGGGAAAACATTTGTTACATTCTAATTATTATGTTACCACATAAAATGAAATAATATTCTGATTGGGTTCCAATAAAAATTTATTTGTCGTCCGGCCCACTTGGTTTTTAAAAAATTCAATCCGGCCCGCTTCTCAAAAAGTTTGGTGACCCCTGCTTTATTGTATATACGTTTGATGATTAATCTAAAAATTGCAGTAGTTTCTATATCCCGGACAATCGTCAATCAAATTACCAAAACTTTTACTTACATTATTTTTAAAAATACATATTTTTATTATATTTTTCATTTAAGAAGCAACAAATAAAATTAATATACATCTTCTGGGAAGATTTCGTGCTTTGGTTGGTTTTTATCATTGGCTTAAACCACTTCAGGATTAAGCCTGATGAATATGAAAAACACTGATAAAATATAAATAAATCTATGAAACCGGATATATAATAGTTTAAAAAACTGGAGCAGTTTTTTCCAAAAAATGTTTTGTTCTTTGTGTGAAATAGCATGGTTACAATCTTAGAAAACTACTAGATTGCTAAAATTGAATCGTTCAAATTTAATATTGAAATTTCACCAAACACCTTCAGTCGAAATCTTAAACTAGATTGAGATCAAAAACATCAATGAGCCATATAAGATAGAGTATTTGACAATTTAAATAGAGGTTGATTTTGAATACACAATACTTACTGCAATAAATGAATAGCTTGAGTCCTAATAATACTGAATCCACAATAAAAGTGAATATATTTTAAGCAAAAATTGTCGACGCTTCTTTCACTTTGTCTCATTTAATTTCAAACTCTTATTTTTTCTTAAGACATTTTCTTGGTAATTATAAGGTGACTTGTAACATCAACATAAATTATTGCTCGATTTTTTTTTGTATCTATAGTATATCTGAAAGAATTGAAATATAAATTAATCAACGATGACAAAAACTCTTTCAAATTTTATCCTTAGAAGCGATGTTATTAATAAAGTATAGAGAGGAATGGCGCTGGTATTAGGGATTTCATCTTGGATATCCGGATATCCAAGATGAAATATCCGGCCCTTTTTAACTATTCGATATCCGGATATTTTGGGAAATATCCGGATAGTATTCGCTATAATTTGTAATGAAATATTTTACGAAATCGACGAAAGATGATATGAATACTGGGGTATTTACAACCTGGGAGGAACCATTACTTAGGAGTAGTGTTTTTTATTACCTTACCCAAACTCTGGTATTATGAATATCTTATCTTGTTATCTTAATACTTAAAAGTTCGACGAATCGGCTTGGACTCGAGGCAAAAAAAACCTTTAATGCCGAAAGTTCATTAATTGAAGAAATGCCGTTGCAGTAATCTTATGCAGCTGCAATTTTTTAATAATTTAATATGATGGAATAGTATTGAAATGTGTATTGTCTCTATCCAGACGTGGCAAAGGATTTAGTCAGGATCAGTTGATCGTGAAACATCGTCATTTGCGTGCGAGTTCTACAATTCATAACTGAAAACTAAGCAATCGAGACCACTGTCTACATATTAAAATTTTTATAATTTTGTATGAAATTTTATCCATGTCAAGACCCTCGGAAGTATGGACTCATTTTATGAGAAAAGATAATAAATGCAACTTGCAGTATGAAATGCGTAATTCTATTTTATCTCTCGCGGAAACTGACGACAATACAAATGACAATACAAATAATCTGAAAAAATAATTTAAACTCTTAGATAAATTTAAAAAATGGACGGAAAAGTTGGACGTGTTGTTTAAAACACTTCTAACAATAAAAATAACATCAATAGCAACGAACGGAACGAGTATTTTCAACAGCAGGACAAATTAAAACTAAATTAACATCAAATTAAAAATAATATACATTTAATGCTCTCTTATTTTTAAAATATGAATTGTTAAAATCTGAATAAATGACTTATATTACAATTGAACTCGTTTTTAATGTATTATTTTAGTACATAAATTTATATATGTAGTAATGTTTAATTATTTTCATACTTACTGAAACTATCCGGATATCCGGATATATCCGGATAGTTTCAGTTTTACTATTCGATATCCGGATAGTTGAAAAGGACGAATAGTTGGAATCTCTAGCTGGTATTCGCCACAAGTTTTTTTACTCTGTTTTATGACTACCACTCAAATGGTATACTTACGGTTTTTTTCGTTTAATTTTATTTAACACAGTTTTGTTTTTTCGCATATTTAATCTTTTCATCTTTGTACTGACATTATTTACTTAGTAGGAACTATACATACAATTATTTGAAATTGCTAACACTTGACAAATATTACCGAAAATGTGCTATTTAAAAGAATTTACAGTCATCTTCAATATTCTCAAATAATTTTATTATTGTTTTTTACACTTGTATACAATGTAAAACTTTATCGCATTCAAAATTATATTAACAATATTTTTTTCTTTTTTTTCAGATAATTCCACTAAAAATTGACTTAAGCAGGCGGAATAAACCCACATGTCTTCTCGGGCATCCTATACGAGTAATAATGTAGGCTGATTTTTAACTGGCTCTTAATAACCATACACCATTGGCAGCCTTATTGAGGATTACAGTGGCATCTAGCGGGTGAATTAACGTTTTACTTGAGCGAAGATTACCCTTATCGCTGTGTTGATAAACACCGAAAATACGACTGATTTCTAATATAACCAAAACGGAAAAAAAGAATGTCGACCATGATCAAATAAGCAACACAATTATGCTATAAATTAATTAATGCTCGGTTGTAGATTATATTTAACTTGAAAGATAACAACTCATTAAGAAAGAAACTCATATTCAAGAATTAGATAGACCTATTGAAAGGTTTCCTACGAAAACACGAAAGTTTTTCATAAGTCATTTAAACGTAAGTATCATTTTCTTAACTGTATTCTGTAACACTCATTTGAATAGGGTCTGTTTGGCATTCAAATTAATGGCATTTAAATTGGGTATTAACAACGCGTTGTAAATTTTCTTTCATCTCAAGTATTATATTATTGAGTCATTAACACGTTATGAAACGTTAAATATATTTTATTTGTTGCGTGATTCTCAAATTACAGAGCAATTACAAAGTAAAATTTTACTGTATAGTCAAAGAGACAAATCTATCGAAATATACAGTAAAAAAACAACGCTGTATTGTTAACGCAGTGTGTACTTTTGATATGAAAATACTGTAAGTATTGAGTAAATAGTTTAACGTCGAAGTGGGAATATTTATATGCAAGCCAAGTATAGCACTGGCTGCATTCAGTACGGCAGTTCAAGAGATGAATATGTGATACACATTCGCTAAATCGGACACAACTGCATCGCAGTAGATTATCGAGCTCCTTTACTCGAGATCGATTGGACTGTTATCTGAGAGCTTTTTTTATTTCTGTAAATAATAAAGAGTGCGGCTTAGACTGTATTATTTTTAGTTTGTATTTACGATTAACCGAGTGTGGAACGTTTTATTGACGTAATGATGAAATAATAAAAGAGTTCGATAAGTTTTAAAAGTCTCTGTGAGTTAACATTTCCAAGTGAAACTTTCGCAATAAGAACTGTCTGTAATTGAAAAAATCTGTTCCAATTTGTTCGATACACAAACGACAAGTAAAAGTTTCTAGACAGCTACAATTTTCCAATATATCTAACGACTGTGTATATGTTAACGTAACGAGCTAGGTGAAACTTAGCGAAAAGTTTGTCAAATGTCACTTTTGTGTAACGAAAGTTTACGCCAAACTCTTGCACTGTTTATTTTTACAAACTGATAAAATTTGGTGAAATGTTATATTCAATTTAAACGAGTGTGCTTTAAAGTGACGTCCCTCTATAAGTGTGATTTCAATTACGTTTTAAAATTTATTTTATTATAATAATTACACAACTCAGGTTTTTAACAAGTTTTTACATAACTTTTAATTAATTTCGGTATTTTAGCTTTTTTGGGTAGTAGTGTTATATATATCACTCGATTATAGTTCAACAATCTGTTAATGAAATTAAAAGACACTCATTAAAACTTTACCTAGTATTATTAGATTTAATTTAAAATATATTGCTATGTTTAATAAAATAAAAAATCACGACTTTAAAAGGGACTTAATTAATGTACTGTTATATTTTCAAACAAATGAAGTGATATATACATTACCTGTAACAGAAAATATTAACAATTTATTTTGGCTTTGATATTGTTCTATTAAAATATGACAATAAGTATCGTTAAAATTATGAGTAGATAAATAATATGCTGCCATTAAAACGTTAATCGTACATAGTAAATAAATATACATTTTAATTGTACTTTTCTAATAGTGACATACGGTCGGTGTTTTTTTATGTGTAATGTTTTGTAACACTTGTTGGTTAACGTTATGTGTGGCTGAAAAATTATATTGCTTTTGCAAACTTACCAACGTCTACTTGTTTTGATCGTTGGTAAATTACCACAGAAAAATTAATTTGACGAAAAACTCATCTGAAATTTAGTATTTAATATTTTTTTAAAAACTTATCACTGGTTACGATTAGATAATGATTTGACTTTTTTGATAAACCATAAACAATAAAACTGAGCAATTACAATCAACACTCTTATGTTAACCACATGTTTTATTTACACTTATGTCTTAATATACACATATGTCTTAATATACACAATTCTTTCAGAGACAATTAACAGCGCTATTTTACAAGAATGTCAAAATAACACTACGTTATTTGTTATTATAATTGCCAGACATCCAATTGCGTTATCTTGCGCAGTAATCAAATAAAACTCTACGACTGTAAACCGACTTTATATCTTATCGTAGGATATAATATAGATAAATATATATATAATCTTTCCATATCTTATATCGGGGAAGTAGGCATATTACATGTGTTTAGTTAAGTCGTTGTAATCGGAAGATTAAAAATAAATTAAAAATAATCATTATCACCAAATACCTTTAAGTTATACTTATTAACTAAAACCGTACTAAAATAAGAAACATTTGAATATACAATGGAAATCGTATTAAAATTATTATTTTTAACTTGAGATGCCTATTTGTTAAGATATTTTTTTTATAAATAATATGATAAATAAATGTGATTTCTATACATTTTCGAAGTCATATTTTGGTAACTGTTACAGTTCGTGTCAGATTTTGATGACTAGGAGAGAACTTAGAAGGTTAAACAAATAAAAAAACAATGATTGAATAAAGTTTTTATTCAAACTTTTACTAATATTATTTTTTTTGGGATTTAAAATTTCTCATGAGCTGCTTTTACACGTTTGTTTAATATGTTTATTTATATTATTGCTTACAATAGAGCATGTCGGTTTTAAGCTAGAATTTTTGACATTCGAAAGCCGTTTTTAAACTGGGTAATCCGATCTTTAAATATTAGAATTCATATTTAACTTTTTTATTATTACAATTATAAAGTTTATTCTTTGGCTTGAAACCGACTAGAAGCAGATAAAATATAAATTGTTATAGTCAATATGCGTCAACGAGTGCGCTGAGAATATTATGTATATTTAGGTTTTTTAATGTATTTATGCTGTGCATTTTGACTCGGATACACTTTCTAAGTACGGAACAGGTAATTAACAGATAGTGCTAATCAAAATTATGACACGAAATGCGATTAAGTAACATTAGTAAGTGATCGATCAGTGAACTTTTGGATTTGTTCACTTTTTTTGACAGTATTTTTTAACAGCGTTAATAATAAATAAACGAAAAAATGCTTTTTGCGAACCTCTGAGACCCGGCTTAAACAAAGTTTTATGAGATATGGTAATTCTAAAATCGAAAACTATAGTTTAAAGATTATTAAAATAGATCAATCCACTCTGGAAACAAATCTTGAATTGGAGAAATCGTTAAAAATATGTTCTGATCCATCAATGGCTTAAGGCAGTGGCTTCCAACCTATATGTTACTGCGCCTCCCTTTGAAGAAAAAAAGATTATCGCGCCTCCCCATCCTATATTTCATATAGTAATAAAGACACGTTTTAAAGGGGAAATAAATATTTTGGACTTTTCGCGCCTCCCTTTGCAATAGCTCACGCCTCCCCAGGGAGGCGCGCCTCCCAGTTTGGAAATCGCTGGCTTAAGGCTTTAGAAAGAGATATTCAACTACCTAATGATACTAAAATTTAAAATAGCTGCATTACACAATTTAAAGATAACTCACTTTTTTTAATATAAAACCACCACGTCACTATAGATTAAGCCTTATTTTTGTAGTTTTTTTAATTTTAATATATCAACTCTGCAATTAAATGGAGTTTTTGTCAACAGGCGTTCATTTACAAGAACTGCGTGTTACTCAGTCGCTCACTATAAGTGGTTAGATAATTACTCTCGCAGGGTCCTAATGGGGTAAAGAATGTAGACATTAAAATCATTAACGCATTGTAAAACAAATCATGGAAAACTTGCTTGCCTGTACTGGGGTTCTAACTTTTGAACACCTTAACCTAACTATGTGAATTGAACACTCAGCTACGACTTTATTAAATATATGTTTTGTTCAATACAATAATAAATTTCGGCTGCTTTATATTTCATTTTTAATTAATACAATCATCGAGACGACAACACTTATTGTCTTTTTGTGTGAGATT
Organism: Himalopsyche tibetana; assembly: GCA_030503985.1. Classification (NCBI taxonomy): domain Eukaryota; kingdom Metazoa; phylum Arthropoda; class Insecta; order Trichoptera; family Rhyacophilidae; genus Himalopsyche; species Himalopsyche tibetana. Next base: position 13,986,353 of record JAPJYX010000024.1, read on the forward strand.
CGCTATCAATAATTAATGAACGAATTCGCAGACGGGCAAGCACAATTCTGAGCGTTTTATTCTTGAAGCTCTGCCAAACTTTTAACCCAACCAATAAAATAAATAAGGAACTTGCACCGCTCTCAATGAATTATCTTCGAGAGTCTATCTGACAACCAGTTTATCTTACTCTTCAGCTATTTTCTTTGTATTTCATTTACTTGGTATCGTTACACACTTACAATATAGCTTTCCACTTGTTTCCACACGCATAAGTTGTCCACGAATCATCCGTAAAACTTATCTTTTTTACTGACACTAACTAGTAAGTTTTTAATTTTGTTAATTTATCTAAATTAATACAATAAGGAAAATCTTATTCACATTGTATTGAAATTTTGATTGCTTTTATAACATTAAGGATTCAGTTTACCTAGCAGGTAATCTGCACATCCAAGATCCACTTTCAAAAATAACTTTATGCATGTTGATATCAAATCAAAATCGATAAAATGGCGTCATTTAAACATTTGAAAAATAATTGCAATATTTATCTTTCTTTAGACGTGGCTTTTTCACATTAGAGAAACGTTTTTTATTTCATGTTGGTTAAAATACCACGGTAAAACTAAAATAAAGATTTTAAATGTGTAAGTCAGATAATATGCATTTTAATTTATGTCCATAAGAACATGTTTTCCTGAAAAATAAAAGCATCAGTTTGTGATGAATCTGAAAAAGAATTAATGTTTTGACTGAACGTTGTCAAGATACGCAGTTGATAAATATATAATAATTAGTAAAATTACAAAGAAAACCAAATAAATCTTGGACAACAAAAAAAAACAATAAATAAGATATCTGTTTGGTAAAAGTCAATGTCGCCTATGTGGTCGAGTGGTCAACGTTGTTGGCTTCGGCTACAGAGGGCCCGGGTTCAAATCCCGGTACGGACAGTTTTATAAATTTATTTTTCAATCGATTTATGATTTCTGTTCAAAGGCATGGATGTATGTGATGTCTGGAATTTCCCCCTCTCACCCATCCTATCCTATGAACGGGGCGTATCGAGAGCGATTAGCTTAATACTAATCCTGTCCTAGCCCTGTCCTTCTATCCCTACTCTCTTTGGAAAAAGAGAGGTTGAGCAACTGAGTAACAAGCAGTTCTCGTAGAAACACTTCTGTTGAGATAAACTCCATTAGGAGTCCATATGCTCCACATTGGGAGCGGACATGGTTAAAAAAAAAAAAAGTCAATAATTTTACGATTGTTAGATTAATTAATACGCGTCCATAATATTTTGCGTCAGACTAATGTTATGTATAAAAAATAATTATATCAACAAAACTTAGTTCAGTCACAATGGCTTATAGTATATTAATTTATATCCTTATCTGAAAATTTTAAATCTTTAAAATATTGTGAAAGGTTTTTTGAACAAAGTTCATTCGCGTTTTTCTGGTTGACTTCTGTGCTGTCAGGTTCCGATGGCTCAATAATTAGTAATGTTGATAATTTATCGATTAAAAACTTATTTCGATAGATAATCTATATGCTTTACTATCAATACCACCCGATAACCCGTTTTAATAAGCAACGAGTTATTTTTATATCTTTGTCAAATACTGTCTACTTAATAAAAACAAACCTTCCTTCAAGATAAAAAGAAATCGTCCTTTCAATCCTTTTGACTAATGACGGTCAATGTTTTTTCTCGTTTAATCTTACAATCTAAAAGAAAAATAGATTAGTAAGGATAAGTATTTTTTAAAGGTCGTTAATGACTACGACTCAGAAAATTTTATGCCCTTTTTTGTACATGACAGTTTTATTTTAATATTAAAGGAATATTTAAATATTTATTAAGAATATTATGAATAATTTACCGTTACTTTAAATAAAAGACCTCTAGATAGTCACCCAGTTCGATAAGTAAAGTTTCATTTCGAAAAAAGTTTTCATCACCATCGCGTCATTTAACTTTATATAATAAAATGAGAATTGATGAAGAGTTATATAATGGTGAAAAAGGTTAGGTGAAAACATCGAGACCGGTTTCGTTCAACTACTCGGCTATTTAAAGGATTTTTATCACATTGCCTAAATAAAGCTAAGTGTCGTAACGATTGAAAAAATAAAAAAATATATTTACGCTTTATATTGTTATTTTATTATGTAATATTGAAAAAATATTTTCAATAATTGACAGGAACTATTCAATCCACAAACATGCACCTTAGATAATACCTAATAAAAGGTCAGCTTTTAAAGAGCAAACTAAAAATCTGTAACTGCTTTTACAACGTGAAAATGTGTGAACAGTAATTTAAAATAAAGTTGTTTTATACAGAGAACAAAATATACTCAAAACAAACTTAAGCAATTATTTTGAGTAAATAATTGTATGCCAGTAAAAAGTTTATTAAAAAGTGACTAACTTGCAAATTTTACTTAAAATAATTTGTTAATATTCATTGCTGTATTAGTGATTTAATCAGTAACAGTGGTGTGAGAGTGGCGCATTTTTAGTTAAACATCTACAGAGCCTAAGCAATCATCAACGGTGCGGGGTGCTCGAAGGGTCCCCCGCAGTCGGTGAGCCGGGTCGCGGCGGACGGTGCGAGCACGTCCAGGCAGAGCGGCGACGCCTCCGACGCGGGCGACGCTCAGGCCGCCATAACGACGGCGGCGGAGGAAGGCGTCAGCGGCGGGGGGGGCAGCGGCGAAGAGGGGGGCAGCGGGGCTGGTGACGCGGAGCGCCCGGGAGCGCGCCGCCGCCGCCCGCGCCCCCTCTATCGCCGGTTCTTCAACTACTTCCGGTCGGCGTGGACAGGCGTCAAGTTTGCCTTAGGTGAGTCTATTTTGAATACCTTTTTTCAAGTTAGCTCTCTTAATAATACCGACGCCAACGACCCACGCCAATAGTTATCTAAAGTGCCTTTCAACATTCAATGACGGAAGAAACCCTTTAACTACACTGACAATCCTAATGCTTCCCGGGGAGAAAACCGTTTTGAATAGGATGACGTAGGAGAAATTTGGATGTTTTGTCACTCAACTACAATAATAATGTTATCTTGTTATATATTATGTAATTAGTATGAAAATATTTTTAAATGTAGACAAATGTTACGAAATCACTTAGTTCAATAATTATTTTACTGTCAATTCTGACATAGGTCAACATTTTTAAAATATTATTCTCCTGATTTAACATTGAAAAATAGAATTGTGTTTTTACAGAAAAAAATGTGAATTGCAATTATTAAAACATTCATGGAATATGTATAGAATTGTCAAACAAGCTTTCATTAAACTGCTATTGGCAATGATTCATTATTGAAAAAGATTATATTATGATTCATTTTAATATTATTCTAAAAACTTCTAAGCTAAAATATCAACGCCGGACTTTTTTTGAGTACAGTGAAAGCCATTGGCTTCAAATCGAATAATGTATGTAAGTAAACACAGCTTATTTAAGACGTAAACCTTTAAATGCTCAACAGATAATTCATTCAATGCCTTAAAATTTAGTCATATTATAAAAGTATATTATCTTGCTTTTTTTAAGAAATATTTGTCTATTTAAAATAACATATATAGCTGTCTAACAGTAGTGAAGTGGTAAATAAATCGGTACCAGGTCGGTTATTGATTTCTTTCCTATTTTTTTTTATATCTGTCTGAATTTAAAAAAAACACAAGTTTTAACAATTAAATCAATAAAAAAACGAGTTTTAATATATGTATGTACATACTTAAGTTATAAGTCAAAAAGGTGGCAGGGCGCCTTCCTCATTTTCAGGTGCCAGGTCGCCGACCTGGACCGACCTGACCCCACCACACCACTGTGTCTAACATACATAAGTGCGCATTTTGAATGTTAATATAAAATCAATCGATCAACGTATGATGTAATATTATAAGAAAAATATGTTTTTATTGTTCGTTTATATATGTATGTCTTTATGTTATAATGATTATTAACTTTATTTACACTTTTTTAATCAAATTTATCAAAAAATGACCTTTACACACAATCTTATACAGCAGTGCTCCGCAACCGGTGTGCCGCGAGGCAATGCTGGGTGTGCCGCGGTGCGAATCTCTAATAAACGATAAAAAAAAAGTTTGGTCGATTTTACAAAATATTTCTGAAGATACTATCAAGGAGAAGCAGAAATAATTATTTTTTGGTTGGAAGAATATGTTATATGTAAAGTCTGAGCAAGAATGTTTCGCGCACCTTGCAAAAATTCAGTTTTGTATTTTAAAATGGCGTCGAAGTGTACAGATGAATTATTTAAATTTGTCGTAACATGTACCTACATCTTAAATATAAGTGTTTTTACCGTTTTTAAGATTTGGAACAGCTAAAAATGAGCTTATGGTAACCAGGGTAGTAGAAATAACAATTCGAAGAATGGGAAATTAGATATTAATCGAAATAAAAATCTTTAAAGAAAACATGGATTTTTTTTCAATGCATTTTAATGTTCCCTGGATGTTAAAAGCTATCAATAATTAATAATTGGTAAAAAATATTCGCAAATTTAAATTTTAAAATATTTAATGAATACAACAATTTGTTAATTCTACAACCATATCTACTATCAGTTCATTATGAGTTGTTAAAAATTGTATCAAATGTAAAACTATTTATATTTGATATGAAGATACATGCTTTGACATATTTGTAATGACATTTATAAAGATATAATACAATTGTGTTCTTTAAAGACATTTTAAAATAGAAAACTGGATTTTTGCAAGGAACACGAAACACTCTAGCACATACTTACATACATAGTTTACCCAAATCGATAAAATGTTTATTTGTTAGTATAACTTTACCCGCTAAATGTTTATTAAACATTTTAATAACCGATGTTGAAAATTCAACTGAAGTGGGAAACTTACGGACTTTCCACTACTTTAGTGCAGTCTTTTGACTGATTCTTTTTTTTGTAAATAAATGTGAATAATCTGAAGATTTTCATTTAAGATAATCTCCATTAGGAGTACATGTGCTCTACATTGGTAGTGGACATGGTTATAATATTTTCTTATGGTTCTTTTGTGGTTTGTATCATACATAAACACAAAATAATGTAATTTATGTACATATATTATGCACATTTTTACTTGTATTGTGCCGCGAAATTTTGGAGAACACGTTGGTGTGCCTTGGAAGATAAAAGCTAGCTTGGTAGCTTCATAGATTTGATAGCCAAAACCGAGTCTTTTCTTCGGGCAATGTTGCGTTTATTATTTATTTTTAAACGGTTTTTTCTTACTAATGATATACCGCCAGCTTAGACTGCAGATTTGTGACTATTCAAATGAAGATTATTATAAACATATTATCATGTATTTTTTAAATAATATTAATTCACAATTCTTCACAAATTATATAGCACATTACTATCAACTTTACAATATTACATCACAAGTTAAAATAACCTTGTGGATTTAATTGTATCATAATAAAATGTTAATAAACAATTTCGTATGATTATTGAAATTTCTGTATTTTTACTTAATTATAATATATCCTATAAAATACTAGATGAATATTTTCTTTTATAGATTTGTTAACTCTTGCGGCTCGGAGACTAGAAAAATACTTGTCAGCCGATGGGGGTCTTTTTTGACCCCAGTGGTTTCCTCATTATTGGCCTTATTCTTATGAATTTCAAAAAAAAATAGTCCAAGGGCCTTAAAATATCTCTTTGCATCATTCCTCATACATTTTTTTATAAAATCTGTGGTTTTTTAATAAATAATCATATTTTAAGTTGCGCGTAAAAAAGACGTCATCCCAGCACACATATGAATTGACGACTGACGAGTGTTCTCAGCGTTCTAAGTTATCTTACGAACAATCGTTATCGCGGGCGCTAATCACCTGATAAGCGTTATCGCGTATTTATATAAACTACAAAAGGTCCAAAAAACTATGATATAAGAATACCTTAATTATAAAAATTGTATCGCCCATATTAAAATAGATATTTAAGAAAATGTTAGTATTGGGGTCGCATTTCTTGAGCTTAGAAACGTAAAAGTTAAAACTATAATTTACATATCTACTACTTTACAAAACAATCTTCATTTATGAGACAGTACTTGAATTTACCTCATTAGATATACCGTGTAACACGACGTCGTGTATCAAAATGGAAACATTTCATTGGGAATAATTGTCTTCGAAATGGTAACATTAATTGTTGTCGGCTTGGGAGGGCTGCTTTAAATAGACGGCGTTAATCAACAAGAGAAACTATTACTGTGGTAACATTAAATAATATTACATACAATGTAATTATGCTTGCTCTGTCAAATGATTGCAGCTGAATACTATTCAGCGACACATAAAATTATTCTTTGTAAAACTCAATCTTTTGTATTCATTTCACAATTTTATGAATATCAAATGCTTAGGAATTGATATTTACTTAGTAGATTTCAATTTTAAAAGTGTCAAAAATAACAATTTATTTTGGTCCTACAAGGTTTTTAATTTAGTTGATAACTATTTCGCCTTCTCGACCGCATCAGAACTATGTTTAAACTTACATTGGTCTAGCGAGATATACATTATATTCAGACTTATAAGCAGTGGTGTAGTGGGGCCAGGCCGGGCCAGGTCGGCGACCTGGCACCTGAAAATGAGGAAGGCGCCCTGCCACCTTTTTGACTTGTAACTTAATTTTCAAGTACATATATATATATATTAAAAATCGTTTTTTTATTGATTTAATTGTTAAAACTTGTAGTTTTTTTTAACTTCAGACGGATATAAAAAAAAACAAAAAAAATAGGGAAAAAATCAATGACCGACCTGGTATCTATTTATTTACCACTTCACCACTGCTTATAAGATACACACGGTACATATTCTCATATATTTTAACATCCTAACTTATTTTTAAAAACACAATTTAATATATGAGTGGAGTGAGTATCAAAGCTCATAATATCCATTTTGATATGTGTGTGATATACCAAAAAAAAATGTATTACTACATACACATCTTAAAAAATTGTTAGGAAGTTGAAATTTACTTTGAAAACTGTTAAAACCACTGCCAAAGATTATTATCGGTGTCTAAACTCACATTGTTTTTAATATAATAAAGATATGGTTACAAAAAAACTACTTGGTGATTATTGTTTGTCTTAGTACAATAGTATATTTTGTATCTTAAGAAAAAGCTACTTTTCACTTGCGATAAAAGTTCATGATAATTCATATAACATTTTTATAATTACGAAAAATTGTGCTCATGTGGTTTTTTGTCAATTTTCTCAAAACACGATCATTAGACATTTTGATTTATGATACTAAGCCTTTCATATAATATAGTTATCTTGTGTTTTTTGCCAGAACATGACAAGGACCTCAATTTTCTTCGTTGCGAGCATTTTCTTAATTTCAACTTCATCCATTGAAATTTTTTGTGATGAGTGTAATCGATCCTGTCCTAATCAATAAATTCATAATATCATAAAACTGGCACACAAAATGGGCTTATTTTCAATAAATAATTGCCTATCCACCAACAATAAGAGATGTTTATTTAGCATAACTGCATTTGTGATATAATTTCATTATCCCTTATTCCGTTTCATGATCATTATCGGTATTTTGTTTTTTAATGTAGTATGTACATACATATGTATTTCAAATGTTTCTTAAGATTTAAACGAGCGTCTGTTTTATACAGCTTTTAAATAGTATTTGAATTAATAAATTGTATTAATGGAAATTACTTTCCAGTAATTCTATATGCTACTCATCGTTCGGCCATAAAAACTTTGAAAACTGTTAACAAGCATTTAATATGTTATGTTTAATAAATATAATTTCTTTCAACCCATTATTGAACAGTGAACGCCATGAAAGTTTAGTCTTAAAATACAACAACGAGGTTTTATTTTCATTGTTTGAATACAGACATACGTATTTGCCTCTATGAATCAATTACTTGAGAAAAGCCAACATGACATAGGAATATTTCATATGCGTTGCAGTTTGTGTTTATATAATAATAAAATACTAATTGCACTTCTGACGTCTTCTACGTCAGAACTAGTTCTGACGATGGCGCAAGCCGAAATAGCTATCAACGAATAAAATTATTAAAAACTGTAGAGCTAAAATACTTTGTTATTTTAAATCTGTTTATATGAAAGTGTGTTTTGAGCTATGAGCAACTTTAGATTTTGTCATTGATATGTTTAATTTGTTTTAATAAAGTCATCAATATTTTTCTTAATCTTAATTTAAAGAGTGTTAAACGATGACCTTTTGTTGCTGGCTCTTTGATTAGGCACAACATGTGTATCAGCATTTTGTGGTGAAAAAATAATGGAAGAAAATAGTTTCTACTATACAAGCTCTAATTTTAAGTGCAAATATAAATAATATAAATTTAAAAAAACAGGCTACTCAATCTGAAAACAGAAATACAAAATGAAAAAAAAACTGTGTGGATACGTACTTTACACAATTTTTAATTGTATTTTTAATCAGAAAAATGCCAAAATGCGTTAATTTGATATGTTTTAGTATATAATTCAAAACACCTTTACATCATTAATATTTCATATATGAATGCACTTTTAACAACTTTAACGCATACCTTCGCGTTCTTCTTTCTCAAAGTTTTGAGTGAATTTCCTATCTTCAAAGCGACAATCGCGCGTGCCTGTTGGCTTATTTTCATATCTCCAAGCAAGCGAACCTCAACATTTCACAAAAAAAAACGTATGCAGATTTCATCATTGTTTCTTTTCTGGAATCAGTAACAAATATGTCATTTATTATTGAATTATAATTTTTATCTTTTAGCGTTCATAAGAGTGCATAAATTTATATCAGCCATTCTAATACAATATGTGATGGCTATACTACAAATATCTTTCATATTGATCTGCAGAAATGTGGCTTTAATGTAGCAGCTATCTTGATGAATAATGTTTTTAAATAATTTCAGCCTATGGGAAATTGTTCAATCGTGATGGCATTACACATCATCAATGAAATTCTAGTTTTATATAAAAAAAACTACTATGTAGAGCTCAAAGGCCAACTAATTAAAAGTCCAAAGCCAAATAATGTACCAAAATCACGCCGATATATAGGAGATTTATATGAAATATTGCCATTTATAAACGGATACAATACATGACATTGTGAAAAAAAATTTCGAAAAGAATTTTGTCGTGTTTTAAGCTAAGATCGGAGTCGTCTTATTTCTTAACAACTTCACAGCCCTGGTGGTGCTAATGCTTTGTATGTTTATATGCAATTCCTGATTCATTCCCAATTGAGTACATATGGATTTTTAATAAAATACCTGAATTTGATCATTCTATTGAGAACTGGTTTGTTAGTCTATCAAGTCCTCTTTAGAAATAAGATAGGTATATAAAATAAAATATACTATTTCTTATATCAGTAGTGGACATAATTTCGTGTTAAGAAAAATCGAATCTGACGAAAAATCACAGTTGATTTCTTAGAAATTTAAATTTTATTACTGTAAACTTTGAAACAATAATTTCAAATGATAATTCTATTTTTCTCAAAGGTTCAGCTGTATTGTGAAGTAATTAAAAATATACTATAAATTTTAATCATGCTTCATTTAGGTAAACGTTCCTTTTCTGTATCTTTTATTTTCAATGCGGGGGGTGGTAAAGAATAAGACGTTCAAAATCATTAGTTTCTTTTAATGAAAATTCATAAAATTATTTTTAAATCAACGTAAAAGAGCCCATGGACGTGTAAACGAGCCAAAAAAAACTTAACCCATAAACGTTTACAACTCCGCTATGGAAGAGGTGAAAAATAAAATACTTAAAACATCAATAGAGCACGCGTGTCGAAGTTGCCCAAACCAATACTTGAGTTCTGCGAGCGTTTTCAATACGAAAAGGTTCCTTGAGAGACCGCGAATGCCAGGAGTCAATACCGTTGGTACGTGCTCAGTGACTCGTGTCGATAAATTTTGAGTTATTTTTTCTTTTCGTGCTAGAAATATACCGCAACACGGCTTCCGGCTTTGTCCGCATGGCGTGTGAAGAACTTGTATCGCAGAAATCCTTCGCATACGTGTACAAGTCACCCAGTATTTCTTGTGAAGAAAGTTAGGAATAAAGTTTTCGTTAGTACGAAGTTAATATCGATGAAAGTCTTTTCACATTTTAAATCACATAGTTTAATAAAATCTTGAATGGTTGCACCAATTTTCGTAAATTAATTTACGTATGTCGCCTGCTGTGGCCCAGTTCATCAGAGCTTGCTCTACCGACCACGCAGGTATGGGTTCGATTCCCGGTAAGATCACAGTTAATTTGAGAATTACTCAGTTTAAAGTTGTGATCGAAGACTGCGTGTTTGTGATTTCAATTCACATTATTTTCTCTCCTCCCATCCTTTAATAACTGGGCGTAGCAATTGTAATTAGTTAACCACTGGTCCTGTTCTAGCCTTATCCTTCTTTCTCCACTACTCACTTTGAAAAAAAAGTAAGGTTTAGTGACTAAGGGACAAATATTTCTTATAGAAAAAAGTTATGTTGAGATACCTCTATTAGGAGGCCATATGCTCTACATTGGGAGCGGAAATGGATAAAAAAAGAAAAATTTAAATCAAGGTAATTTTTTTAGTTACTTAAAATCAAAAGTATTAAAACTCCGAAAATCGGATTCTCATTTGTATTTTAAAATATATAATAAGTTGGTCGTGGTTTAAAAAAAACTCACGCCACTCGGTTTACTTTGCATTTTTCTACGTGTCAGTTTTATAAAATGAAATGAATAGCCGGGATTAAAATGGTTCTGCAAACATTTATATGAATCATGTGAAAACATAGAGAATGGAAAGACCATTTCGTAGTGCCGTTTTTATGAACTTTTTGATGACCACGAGATGATATTTAATGACATTGCTAATTCTCATATTTTTGTAAATTAAAAAATCATCTCGATTTATGATTTGCTATAATGGAAATAACTACACGCTGTTTCTTACGTTTACAACTTTTTCAAGTAGTGTTTTTTAAGTGTAAATTTTCATCGATATCATCTCTTAAAAAAACTCATTGTAAACAATTCAAAATTTTATTTCTGAATATATTTCATATCTTTATTTAATTTGTTTATTATTGTGTTTATGGATTATAAATACGTGTAGGTAGATACATTCTCCAAGTATCCGGCTGAATATTTGATTCGATTCGATTCTGTATTAATATGTTCTCCCACATGCCAGACTGAAGAAAATTCACTTAATAACATAAACAATACCGCCTGAAAGTCAATTTTAATGTTCACAAGCAGACTTCAGGAGAGCATTCATTCAATAGACATGCGCCGTATTCGCGTTTATTGCTTTGCAAATATTATTTACGAGCTGTGAATTAACACTTCACCGAGATCCTGTAATACTCGCCAGGGTGTATAATCCCGGAAACAATATTGTTAGTCCGATACTAAAAACTGGGATTGGCTAATTCATAACCGTTTCATTTTAAGCCTAGAATATAATATTTTAGCAGAACTTGTGTAATATGCATTTTCTGATCGACAATTAAATCATTAAATAAAGTTTTCACTTATAACATTATTTCGTGAACATTCAATGAAGCTGTAGGCTGATTTCAAATATACAATTTTCGAAAACACTAGAAGTTTATCAAGAAAAAATAAACATTTTATACGTTTTCGTTTATCAATTTGGGGTTTAGTCAAACAATTATTAGGATAGTTGTGTAAAGTGATCAAAAAAATATTGTTTTCTAAGCTAAAGACAAAGAAGTATGATATATGATAACTCTCAATGGTTATTTGTATTACAACCATAATTATTTTTTTCCATATCCGCTCCCGATTCGGAGCATATGGCCACCACAAGATTCCTCCGAGTTTCTCTGTCCCCCGCCAGTTTTCTTGCTTCCTCCCATGTTATTCCAACGTCTCGTAGCTCCGCCGAGTACATCCTATAGATGGTCATCGGTGGCCTTCTACGACGGCGGAATTTGTCCTTCGGCTTTCTTGAGACATCCGCAGCACATCTCCAAGCTAGATCCATCGTCGCTTTTTCACTTTGGACGTAATTAACGGCTGTTTAGTCCGTTCCCTTATCTCCGTGTTTCTGACAAAGTCAAACCACCGCATTCCTAATATTCTGCGCAGGCATTTGTTTTCAAAGCACAGTATACGATTACTCTGTACTTTTGTAAGGTGCCATGACTCGCAACAGTAAAGCAGCACTGTCAGAATGCATACGTTAAACACGAGGCATTTGTTTTTGACTAAATACAGCCGTGAATTTCAGACTTTCTGCAGTGAATTGAAAGTCGCTCCAGCTAACTCCATTCGGATTGCAAGCTCTTTACGCGGGTTGCCATCTCCCGTGATATGTACTTCCAGATACCAGAAGTCATCGCCCCTTTCAATATTTGCTCCGCAGTCATTAGGGGGGTAGTCTGGGTCCGGGCAGGTATTGTTGCAGAGCAAATTGGTTTTGCTCTAATTGACTTTAAGACCAATGCGGTGTAAGTTGCTCTGTAATCTGTGCAATGTCACCAGAAAACACTTTACACATTTTTTAAATATGACAGCGTCATCGCTTTCATCTAAAAATCACATACGGCTTGTCGGTGTAAAATATATTATATTTCATTTCAATGCTATCTTTGTAAAACTTGAACTTTATGTTTAATCGATTTTTATTGTAAAATATATTTTTATCGGAAATAATATAAAAATATGTTCAAATCAAAGTTCAATACATACAATTTTGTTCTTTACTAGAGTGAAATAATTTAGTAGCGTATAAATTCTAAAAGCATAATACAACTTTTTTACAAACTCTTGTAGCCGTTTTCAATTTCCATAATTTAACCGCAGGTCTTGTGAACGAAAAAAAACAGTGAAAAATGGTACAAATTATTAAAAAAAGTCATAAATTTGAAATAATTATGGCTACCAAAGAAATTCTCTGCAGTCTTATTATAGTAAATAAATGATTAAAAATAAAAATAAACTGGCTTTTATAATGTATTTAGTTAATCATTTAGAATAAATATATTTGAAAATTCACTTTTAAATTGACTTGTGAAAATTTTTTTGAAGTAGTTATGAAAATATCATGTCAACCAAACACGTGCAATGGTAGTTTTGATTTTTTATTATGGAATTATTTTATAGGAAGGATGTGTCTTACTTTTTAGCAACAACAATGCCAAAAAACCTTTAGATAACAAAAAACAACATTTATTCCAAAATTTCAAGAAAATGTCATCACAAACACCCATGCTCAAGATTTTATATTTCAAATTTAAAAAAATCTTTATTTCTTATCGACCTCAGTAGAAATTGAGCCTTGAAAGTTTTTTATACTCGATTGAGATGTCAGCTTCTTTCAAGGACCGGGACGCTTGGCAAAAAATTTCCAAGTCCCGGCCAAGACCATATTACAAAGGTACAGCCTCTAGTCTTTTGAATGAATCCAAACCTTTCATTTATTTACAAAATCATTTTCAATTATAATCAACAGGAAAGTTTCATGAATTTACCATACTGACGTGTAAAAGTCCACCCGTGTCGTAGTATCAAAGGTTTTGCTTAATTAAACTAAAGTATTTTGATAGAAGCATTTATGTTGAGATAACTATAATTCCGTTATTAAAGTCCGCATAATGCTTTCCTCATTGGAGATGGGCAGGTAGACTACCAAAGAGCATAATTTTCTCAATAAATGTTCTCCGTGAATTATTAATAGACCACAGACATTAACATTATTACTTGTAACATATCATCTGCGTCACAAATTGAAATATATATTTCCGATAACATTACTACTTATTAGGGATTCTGAAGTCTCGGGTTTTTCAAAGTCCCGGGACACGAGACGTGATAAAGTCAAAGTCCCGGGACTTCCCGGGACTTGGGACTTTTATTTCCCCTTCAATAAAATTATAAATTTATTAAAATTAAATATTTGTATGTATGTACTAAAAAGGGGTGATAACGGTTCATGTATTGAAAAAATAACAATGAATTGGGTAAAATTATGACCGTTACTTCACAAATCACAATACAGCTTTTATACCTTTTTTTGTCCTATTGAGACATTGATAACTTTGTACAATAGTGAAAAATATTTGTAAATAAAACAACATCAGGTATGAACACTTAATTATAATATTTTTTAATTTGTTTTTGCTACAGTTATATTTTTAATTCGATTATGAATTGATTTAAACAAATTTCTAATAACATAAATGAAGATATCTTTCTCCCAAACGTTTTTAATATTTCGTTTCAATCAAACTATTTTTTTTTTGAGCGTTTTTTACGCAGTTAAGACGTATTTTTTTTTCATGCGTACTTTAAAATGGCGGCGAAAGTATGCGTTAATTAAAAAAAATACATCTTTTGAACACATTTATTTATTAATAATAAAAATATTAAATTAATTCAATAATAAAGTCACAACCTCAAATCATACAAAGTATGTATTATTTACACAAAAGTTAATATCTTATTTTTGCTTATCAAAATATGCTTTTAAAAATAATAATGAATTTAATGACGAATCAGACAGCCGATTTCTCATCTTTGTAATAAACGTTGTTGCTCATCATCATTATTAGTCGATGTTGCTTTAATGTTATATACAAAAAATAATCTTTGTTACCGTTCTCCAGTTGATTTTAAAATCTTAAATTCGTTTAGTTGTTTTGTTTTTAATGGAGAAATCTTTTGTTTTTTTGTAATCTGTCTATTTAATTCTTCTTCCAGTGACAGTTCTGCAATATTTATCTCATCATAGATATTTTCTTCAGATACCTCGATATCTTTTTCCACGGAGAAAAGACGTTGTAGTAAATTATCTCCGTATTTCAAATATATTGTTTTGGAGCATTTGTCAAAATCTTTCGTGTACTCTTTTCGAAAATCAATTAGTCTCAGCAGAACGGTTGGTAATAAAACATAAGCCGCCTTGATTTATAACATAATTTTCTAGAAATAACTATTGGTTCCATTATTTCTTGGAATTCTGTGCGATTATCCCATGCTGCAAAAATAGGTAAGCGAACACGTGCTTAAGTTTTTTTTGTATTTCTGCATGTCTCTCTCTACCCATTAAAAATGGTTGTTTCGTATTACAATATATAAATAGATGTTATTTAAAACTTCTACAATTATAAATCCAAACAGCTGTTTCTTTTCTTATATATCCCTGTTATATATGCATACTTAATTTTGTTAAAACCCCGGCCTTTAATCCTTAGCCTAAATATAATGATTTTTTTTCAAAACTGATCCCGCGGTTAGACACCAATATAACTTTATTTTAAATCAAAATTAACTTTTTAGGTCACATTAGCGATTGCTTGCATCCAATTTTTATTTGTTAGAATGGTTTTTTCAAAATTAAAAATGTACAATTTGGCTGTCTTAAGTCCCGGGACTTTGTTGTTGAATGTCCCGGGACTTAAGACAGCAAAAAACCATAAAAGTCCCGGGACTTTTGTCCCGGGACGTCTCGACACAGAATCCCTACTACTTATGATGCGGTAAATTTTTCAAAGGCAAATTATATATAACATAGTTTAAAATTGAACCCAAATACTGCACTCATAAAAAATCTTAGTTCAAAGGAAGTAATAACTTCTACGTTGAATTTTGTAAGGCAACTTCTCTAAATCTAGCCTGCATGTAAATCATTAAGCAATTACAGTAAAAGCTGGAACGGTGTTTGAGTAAACTGTTATTAAAGCTCTAGCAACATCAATGCAAATGAAGACGTCTTCGCGAGTTGATTTAATAACGTCTTTGTAACCACAAGGTTATGGATTTTAAGTTATTCGTGAGCCAATCCCATGAATATATAGATGCCTTAATGTCACACAAACATTTAATCAAAATTGTGTTTTGTGTTGCTACCAATATCATCATCAGATGTATTTATTTATAAAATATATCATGTTGGCCATTACTTTTCAAGATAAAATTGTAGTTCTGTTTACTGTGTAACAGTTGACGGCTGCAATACACCTAACTAAAATAATATGCTATTTTTAAGACTCGTATTTATGTTTACAAACAGTTTTAAAAAGAATACAGATTTTTTACACTGACGGTTTTTATAAGACCTCTGAGGTCTTTTTCTCGCATTAATATCTTTTTTATTGATTTATATTCATATTTTTTAGCATTAACTTTGAAGGGACATTTTAAAATTATCGTCCCACTTATAGGGCTCAAAGTGGAATGAGGTCACGTCTAAGGCTGCGATAATAATAATTAAAACACTAATATTTCTTTGTATTTCTAACTGTAATAATGAAGCCAAAAAGCAAAATTTCGACACAGATAACGATCAAAAGAATTGTCAAACAAACGATTTATCTTAAAATTATTATATTGAATGTTTCACACAAAAAAATATTTTAATTTAGCTTTAAGCTTGGTATAAAGTATAGGTTCTAAAATAAAATTAAAAGTTAGCTTAAAGAATCTTAATGATAGGAAAACGTTATCTTTGGAGATACCATTTAATAAAAAACCAACCTACTCTATAAATAATTCAAATATCCGCGATCTCAATGTTGTCCAAATGACATATTTTTGATCGAATTTAATTAGTCCATAAAATGAAACTAATAAAAAAACAAAAAATAATTACTTTAAACTATCGATGGTTTCGGCGGTAACTTTGTGGAAGTTCATTTTAATAGAAAATTTAAATTAACTTTGATTATTCCACGTATTGTGTAACTAACTGTGACACGTGTTTCGCCTCTTTCAGAGGCATCTTCAGACTTACTATCGCAAATTTTGCTTAAGTAATGAAGCAAGATTGATTCTAACATTTTAAAATTATAAAATTACAAAATGGATTGGGTTTTTTTCCTTTTAAGAGGAGCAAGGAGGGGGGTGTAGAATCGAAATAAAGCAAACAGATAATGATAACAGTTAGATACCTTTTTACGTCATATAAATTCATTGCATACAAATATTAAATTCACACTAGAAATCGAGCAACAAAAAACCTTAAATTTTCTTGACATAACAATAAAGAAAAATAATAGCAACAGATTAGAATTTGCCATTTACAGAAAGCCTACTTATACAGATGTCGTCATTCACCATCAATCAATTCACCCGTGGTCGCAAAAACTCTCATCATTCCATGCAATGATTAATAGATTAGTTAACATCCCTCTCACTAAAGTCAACTTTGAATTAGAGTTAAACATTATTAAACAGATAGCTGTAAATAATGGTTACAACACAGACGTAGTAGTTAACTTACTTAAACGTAAACAAGTTAAACAACTCATAGTAAATAATATTTTTTCAGGAGAGAAGAAAGCAAACGATAATATTAAAAACTGGCGTAGAATTATTTATTTAGGAGACATCTCGTCAAAGATAGTTAATTTTTTGCCAGACAATATAGAACCCGCGTTTTATACAGTAAATAATTTAGGTAAAATTTTATTGAACAGTAAAGATCGCGTAGATTCATCGTCACAGAGTGGTATCTATCGACTCTCTTGTGGAGACTGTCAAGCGTCTTATGTTGGACAGACAGGTAGAAACTTTAATATTAGAATTAAAGAACATATAAGATGTCTAAAAAGTAACAATTTTTCTGAGTTTGCCAATCATTTAATAGAAAATAATCATAATTTTAATCAGATTTGTAATTTAGAAATACTCCACCGAGTAAATAAAAAGGGTTTAAAGATGAATAGCTTAGAATTTTTAGAAATTAATAAAACTCTTAACAAAAAAGAAATATTATTAAATAATATTCTTAATAGCACAGGCGGTTCCCCGTTACTCAAATTGTTTCCACTTAATAGAGTAATCACAAACCTAGATGATTGATTGTAGCTCATTAGTTTTAATAGTTTGTAATGTTTAACGTCATTAGTAGTATGATTAAATTTGTTTGCATTTTATAATCCCCTCTTTGCTTCCATTAAAAAGGAAAAATCCCATTCTGATTGTTTACAACTCATTAGTAAAATTAGTATCATTATCTGTTTGCTTTATTTCGATTCTACACCCCCCTCCTTGCTCCTCTTAAAAGGAAAAAAACCCAATCCATTTTGTAATTTTATAATTTTAAAATGTTAGAATCAATCTTGCTTCATTACTTAAGCAAACTTTGCGATAGTAAGTCTGAAGATGCCTCTGAAAGAGGCGAAACACGTGTCACAGTTAGTTACACAATACGTGGAATAATCAAAGTTAATTTAAATTTTCTATTACTTTAAACTATTTTCAGTATAATTTACTCCCAATACTGTCCTCGAAAAACTAAAGCATTCACTCTACGAAAACAAATAATGGGAAAATTTAAAAGCATATCTGTCTCTGTCAAAAGCGTGATTGCATATCAAGTTGTAATATATCTGATTCAGACGTGACTTTGTTTAACCAGAATATATTTTTTTAAAAATGTCTACCCGTCAACCAAAGGATTTCACGAGAAGTTAAATCCTTCAATTCAAAAACGGTCAGATGATTTATGAATGCTAAAAATTGAATATTTTTTTATCTCCGTAGAATCTGGTTTGTGATTTAATTAATAATTTCAATGGTAATTGTATACAATTTGTTTTCAATTTATATGACAAATATAATAGTTTATCGTCACAATGATTGACAAAAGCTTTTATATTATGTGAATTTACGGCGAAAGAGATTTTTCAAACAGTTCATTTAAAATATATACTAGTATATAAAGTCAAATATCTTTTTTTTCTATCGTCAAAAATCCCTAAATTGCTAGCAAGAAGTGACAATCATGTTCGCCAATCGTACCTTTATTAGAAGATTCAAACAATTTTTATTTACGTTAGTTTTTTATGTGTGCAATTATTGACTTACATTTAAAAACGTGGAATACACTTAAATATTTATTTAATTACTTTAAAGTATATTGAAAAAACAAATACTGATGCAAGGACATATTGAAACAACACTTTACTATATTTATTCTTGCTGCTTACTTGTTTGGTTTGTTTGGCACACTTTTTGGCTACAAAAAATTGATTCGTAAACGAAAAAAATATAATAAACAAAAAATTTCAGTCTGAGACCTTCCATATATTTAGTTTTATGAAACTTATTTCTTGGCAGTGAACAATACACCATATCTGAAAGTTTCTTGCTCACGTTTCAAAGTAATTTCATTTTCCACCGTCTCTAAATTTTCCGATCCACCGCATTCTCAGAGAAAAGCAATCAAAGCCTTAATGCATTGGTAATGTTCCATCACACCGTATTTACATTAACTTCACGTAAAGGTTTATATTACCTTTTCGAATAGACGGCTGTTATGCTACAGCAGATTCAAATTTTAAAGATATTCTGAATCGATATTTTTCTATTTAAAAAATAAAATAACAATAAACTATAAAGTACTGTTATAATAAAAATAATAAAACATTTTTAGTACTTTTCCACATAAAATTTATTAGATCAGGACCGGTTTCGCTCATCGCGAGCATTATCAACTGAATAGTTGATAAGTTTATCAACTGAATAGTTGAACTTCAGTTGATAATGCTCGCGATGAGCGAAACCGGTCCTGATCTAATAAATTTTATGTGGAAAAAGTACTAAAAATGTTTTATTATTTTTATTATAATGCCATTCCACCAAGTATTGACAGTGAACACCTTAAAAGTGAAGTACTGTTATGTTCAGTTAGTTTATTGTATTTATAGATAATGTGAAGATTCTTTGAAATACTAATGGAACATCTGTTGAGTCCAGTTTTAATGTTTTGACATTTTCGTTATTATTTCTGTAGACAAATATTATATCTTAAATTCTTACAAACATGTAGAAGGCAGACGTTTCTCATGTTTCGTTATTCTGTGCTTTGGGGATTTCAGGAAATATTTTTTTGATATGTAATTCTAGGTTTTTGCCGGAAAAAATTGAAGCAATATAGAAAAGTAAATTATTTTATGATGAACGGAAAATTAGACTCATTAATTGAAATATTAGTAATCAATAATAGCTTGCTGCTGAAGAACCACTTTCTCTTTCACATAATATGGGTTGAATAATTAACAGGGGTAATAGATGAAATTTTATGTTTCATTTATGAAGGAAGTTGTGTTTTAATCTGCAAATATTTCAATAAAACAATCCAATCCAATCTACTGTGCCGTGGTAGAAGAACCCCAAAAAAACACCTTATTAGAGTCAATTTAAGCCAAAGTATCGTATGACTTTGAATACAACGTTACCTGTTGCTTCAGAGCAGGAAAGGTGGAACAAATTCAAATACAAGATAAAAAATTGTTACGAGAGCTTCTCTAATGACTACTTTTGGATGTTTTTATCTTTTTCGAATACCTTTATTAGTTTTCATCACATTTCCTTTGTGTATAAAAAGGCAACTGCAGTATTTTTTGAAAAATTAATTTCAACTTTATCGCAATTTTACATCGAAGCATGCTTAATTTCTAGTGTGAAAAATGCATTTATATTTTGTAATAGGTATGTTGTTTTTTATCGAAACCCATTAAAAATTAATAAATAAAATACTTTGTACAATTGGTTTATCCATACTTAAAAATCTTTGTTGAACAGTATGATTGCATTAATGGAACAATAAAATTGTTCCGCCTTACATATCTGGCTACATTTTTTAACAAACGCCACGTCCGTGAGAATAGCTATTACAGTAGTAAAGTGTGTTTATTATTTCCAACATATTGTTACTATTTGCAACATTAGTTGTGAAAATACAAGCGCCAAAGTTTTCACGGTAGAAATTTTACTGCCATAAAATAACGAGCAAAGAGCGGGAAGCATTCGGTAGATACAGTTGATTGTTTCCGCGGATAAGTTGTGGCCGCATGCAATTCGTAGTGCCAGAAAGTCAGTGTAATTTGCAAACTTTCAAGCTTTTTGATTGTATTCAACAGTTCAATTTACAATATCATTGCTATTTGTTGCAATTTTCATTGAACCCATTTTTTTTTCCACGACCTATTTACCAAATATTATAGGTTTATTATTGATGTTCCGTATTTTTTTTCATTATAATATCATCTTATAGAACAGCGATATTCAACCTGCGGCTCATTCAGATTTTATGTAAGGCCCAAAACAACCATAGTCATTAGATGTTTTTTCAACCATCTGGTATTGTTTGCAAATAAATATGTAAACGAATGAGTATTTTTGATTCAATTGCATTTTTGTATAATTACATTAATGCTATGTCACTTTATTGTGTATAGTATGTAGTATATTTACGTATCACTATTAATATGATGCGGCCCACGTAATGTAGCAATAACTGGCATGCTGTACACACGGGAAAAAGATTGAGTATCAGAGCTTTAGAAACACATGATGTGTTTAAAATTGGTTTGTCATGGTTAGCTTTGAATTTAAAATAAAAGACTTACAAAAAAACGTTATAAATTTACAAAAAATACTAATTTATAATTCATACGTAATCCCGGGATTTCGGGATTGAAAAAAATTGAGAAAGTTGCGCAAGGGTTAAAAAATGGTCTCGCGTCGTTTTATTTGAAAAATCGCAAAATCTCAGCATTTCAAAATCGCCGAGTAAAAATTTCTCAATCTCGAATTTATACACGATCTTATATTGAATATTCAATTCCGGGATCCCGGAATTGGAAAAATTGACAATCCTGAAATCCCGAGATCACAAAAAGGGTCTGGTATTGGATGCCTTAATATACAGTCATTTGTACTCTGCACTCTGAAATTTTTTCCCCAGAAAGAAACGTAACTTCACGAAAACTATTTATCGGAACAGAACATCTAATATAATCAATATTGCGGCACTATCATGTTAACTCTCGCGGCTTGGAGACTAGAAAAATACTTCTCTACCGATGGGGTTCGTTTAGGGACCCCAGTGGTTTCCTCATTATTGGCCTTATTCTTATGAATTTCAAAAAAAAAATAGGCTAAGGGCTTTAAAATATCTCTCTGCATCATTCTCCATACATTTGTTTTTATAAAAATCTGTGTTTTTTTAATAAATAATCATATTTTAGGTTGCGCGTGAAAAAGACGTCATCCCAGCACACATATGAAATTACAACTGACAAATTTAGCCCAGCTATCTTACGAACGATCGTTATCGCGTGCGCTTATCGCCTTATCGCGTTATCGCGTATTTATATAAACTACAAAAGGTCCAAAAAACTATGATATAAGAATACCTTAATTATAAACATTTTATCACCCATATTAAAATAGATATTGAAGAAAATGTGGGTATTGGGGTCGCATTTCTTGAGCTCAGAACCGGAAAAAATAATAAGTTCATAACATATTTTCATTTTATTTTTGTTGAACTAATTTTGCTTTGAAGTATCTCAAATATAAATAGTAAACATGTATATATATATTTATACATTTAATTTAGTGAAGAAACATGTCAATCACGTATGGAGGTGAGAAATATCACTTGAGAGATTTCACAGATCAGCGCTCGTACTTCACGCCTACTTTCTGATATAATAATTTATTTAACAGGCATCAAGTATCATGGGCCAACTCTACCCCATGATAGGACACAGAAGTAAACTCGCTCTAAAAAGCAAGCTACTTCTGTACACCGCGATAACACGACCAATCATGACCTACGCGTGTCCAATATGGGCACACGCAGGCATGAAACGCATCCAGACACTACAGAAAATACAAAACAAGGCGCTTCGCATGATCACAGGCGCTCCCTGGTTCGTGCGAGGCACCACGTTACATAGAGACACTAACACAGAGCCAATTCTCGATCACGTCATGAAGCTGTCGAAAAAATTCTACTGTGACATGACGGACCACCCAAACGACACCATCAAAGCCCTACTCAACGACTACGTTGAGTACCCCCACACTGACATAGTGCGGCCAAGGAAAATCCTCCTCCTAAAACCACCCTAGATCCCCTCCGATCCCACCACTGACATGCCTGGTTGCCGCAATCACACGGCTGGTGAAAAAAACACATCGGATTACCCTACTTTAAATTGTTACCTTTGCTCCCTTCCCTCCACTTTTTTCCTATATATGTTACCTTTTCTCTCCCCATTCCTTTCTTTTTTTTTTAATCAAATGTACAAAAAAAAAAAAAACAACAGACAAACCCAAAGCATTCTAAAAAAAGTAAATAGAATAAATTAAATGAAATGGGCCCACAACATCTAAATTAGAAGAAAAAAAAATATATATTTAACCTTAGATGAAAGGGAGATTGGAGCTCGGCTCCACAGTTCCCCGTATAAAGATGAAATGACACTGATGATAATTTATTTAAATTCTATTTAAATTTTGCATTCATTTATAGATGTAATATACTATCGTTATAAAGGCCATAAATTAATTGGTTGTTATAATTCTCTTATAAGTCATTATGGTATATCCGAAACAGAAAAGTTTTGCAATAAGATCAACTGATACCTCTATGCCATGTTCAACGCTGCTGGGTTTTTTTCATCACGGGTTCGATCACTGGAATAAAAACTTCTCTCAATTGATTTTTTATCAAATTCTTGATTATTTGCGATGTTTTTATGCCGTCTCGTACACTTTTTGTCAAAACGTATAACAAAGAAAACAATTTTCAATAATAGTCTACTTTTAACTCCATTTCTTTTTTGACGCCTTTCCCAAGTAGAGAAGTTGAAGTACCTGTCTTTTAAACCGCAAAGAAGCTGCTTTAGAACTAAGGATTTCAAAACTGGACGAATGTATCACCAGCATTTCATATAAAATACCGGTTTTACAAAATATTTTAATAGAGAGAAAAAAATACGGCATATTGGCATCGCAATAACAGACGGAAAACCCAAAAATAGTGTTTCAATATTTCATATAAAATATAATAGTTCATTAAAAATATATCTTAAATATATACAGGTGATTTTTATAAATAACTAACGGTTTCTTAAAATAGTCTAATAATTATATCCTTAGTATTGTATGCTATAAATCAACCCGTGTACATAATCTGATCTTTAACGCATAACAAAAGCCTACACGCGTTGAACGGAATATATTTTATTAAAGCGACTAATCTATCCTCCATTACTACTGCTTATATATTAAATATTTTATGAGTTTCATTACGTTAGTACGTTTATTCTTAGATATTGGTTTTATTAACAAAGCATACCGAAATATCAATCAGAAATGAATTTGAGATTTAACAGCAAACCATTAAGTTTTCGTCCGATCCTAATGTTTGCCGTCGATGCTTTTAGTATTTTGGGTCAAAATAATGACTTTATAACCAACGATAATGACTCAAATTACTTAATGGTGAATTTTAATTCACACAATTAGCCAATTATTTTAATTGTTTTTTTACCATAATCACGGCGTCTATCTCAGCCGCTCCTTTGTAGAATTCAGTGATGTATATAAATATATCAGCTATAATCTATATATATAAAAGAAAGTGGGGTTTGTTACACCACGTATATCTCGAGAATTACAGCTCGGATTTTAATGATCTTTGTTTTATTAAATTCGTATCCGCCTAGAATAGCAGAATAAGCATTAAAACATCGGGAAAATATCACGGCAAAGAAATTATGAAGAAAATTAATATTCTCATACAGTTTTCAAATGGCGAACACCTTGAAATAATGAAAATGTCGTTTGTATGCAGATTTCATCCGCTAGGTGGCAATTTTTCCAAAATTCATTTGTTTCTGCTTCTTTTGCATACGATTGACTTCTAAATAATTTTAAATTTAGAGAATGGATTAGAGTAAAACAAATCGATGATATAAAATGAAAACGAAATAAAATCGGATAATATTGAAATAAGGTTATGTTTATAATTAGGTGTGATATTTTTTTTGACAACAATATTACGCTGTTTGCACGAACGTTGCTCTACTTTGAGATGCCACGTTATTACACTTGGAAAGCTACATCGAAGAAATTTTAACGTCGAAAGCAAGGCGATGCGGTTCCTGCTCATCCGAATGATTACTGATGCTCTTGGTCGCATTTACACAGGTCATCCGAAAAATGACGTATGCTTCTACTCGCATGTCAACAGCTCAATTTTCTTGAAAATGATACTCATTACAATCGCTGAAGAAATTGTTTCTGAATCTCCAAGTCAGATACGCACATTATTTTCTATCATTATTTTGACATGCTTCCCATCGAATCCCCGTGAACTGTGGAACTATGTCCGAATAAATTTTGCATCGAGTTCGTGTCAGTTTGGGGAATCCCGATCTCGAGGTGAATGAAGAGATACATAACCAGGCTTTGCTTTAGATCGAAGACATGTGTTACCTCATGTGCGGCAGTTTGGTAGTCAAGTTAGGAATGCCAACGCCAGATCGTGGAATGAACGACGCTTTCAATCGAGAATTGGAACGTGAACGTGAATATGATCGAGATGCATTGAACCAATCAGTTTGAACGAATGTACCACTGGTGAACCCTCAACAGAAGGAAATTAGCGATACGTTAATGAAGGTAATTGATGATGGAAATGGTGGCTTATTTTTCCTCGATGCGCCCGGTGGAGCTGGGAAGACATTCTTCATGTCATTGATTATGGCCACTGTTCATGCGAGATAAAAAAATTGCTGTAGCAGTTTCTTCTTCTGGAATAGCAGCCACGTAGATAGATCAACCGCTGCCGATGAAATAAACGCTTGCCTCAAATAATTGACAAATATGCGAGTTGCATTGCTAAACGATCCATCTGCCGAAGATTTCTCCAAGCAATTGCTGACTATCTATTTATTCATTGTTCAAAATTAAAATTACAGTACATGACATAACAGCTGACGCCAATTCGCCATGTACTTGAAAAATATAATAAGACAAAATATAAAATAAAACTACATAATATATCAGAATCAAAATCAACATAAAAAATCAAGAAATAAAATAGTGAAATTTTACAAACAGTTCACAAATACTATCACTAAAAATGTCCACTTCTCTAGGCAATGCGTTGATCAATCTAACGGCCCTTGGAACTGGTGATTTAAACCTCTTAAGCGAGGTATAAGTTTTTAGAAATAAAAGTTTTTGCTCATAGTTACGCCCACGTAAGAATAAATTGGGAGCATGTAAATTAATAGTCATGAGAATTTGAGGATTATTAACTCGGCCCCGAAGGAGAAGAGAAAAATGATTTAAGCTTGAAAACGATCTTCGACTATCGTCGGTAACGACCGTGTTCCTGTTGACAAATCGAACAGATTGATTTTGTTTCCGCCAAATTTTAACAATTTCGTCTCAACGAGGGACGGCTTCATCAAAAAAATGTTCCCAAACGTCCAATCACAAAAATCACAATTGGTTGATTGAATGAGTAATTCTTGTGGCGAAGAACAAAGATGTGGATCATTTAAACTTCACAATTCAAAATCAAATCGTTGGTCCACTGCATTCCTTCAGATCTATCGACCGTGTAACAAACGAAGACGAAGCAACCAACTATCCAACTTAATTTTTAAACTTATTGGATCTGCCTGGCTTGCCACCGCGCAATTTACAACTGAAGGTTGACTCGGTAGTCATCATGCTTCAAGTTATCAAGTTAACAGAACATTTATTCACTTTTAAGGTGTTCACTGTCAATACTTGGTGGAATGGCAATATAATAAAAATAATAAAACATTTTTAGTACTTTTTCCACATAAAATTTATTTGATCAGGACCGGTTTCGCTCATCGCGAGCATTATTAACTGATGATAATGCTCAGATGATAATAACTCAGTTGATAATGCTCGCGATGAGCGAAACCGGTCCTGATCAAATAAATTTTATTTAGTGGGAAAAGTACTAAAAATGTTTTATTATTTTTATAACAACATTTATTGATTCTGAGGCGGTACGAAGTTCGTCGGGTCAGCTAGTATTACATATATTGCGTGAACATGTTCACCAATGCGACATATATTTTTTTTGAAAGTTATCAAAGATATTGATGTCCTAGCGCAGAAGCGTGATAATTTAAAAACTGCACAATAGTAAATGCAATTTTACATCTCACTTAAAAAATAAAATTATCAATTAAAAAATTCTTTAATACATTCTTAAATGTGATATGGTCAAATTTACATAGCTCATTTTTACCAAAAATTGCTCTTAACACATGTGTGTACTAAGTCTTCGATACTCAGGTATGAAATTTATGAAAATTTAAAACCTTTCATACATTTTCAATGGATTTAGTGGTCATTTGTGAACACTGATCTTCAGTATAAAATTAAAAATGATAACTATACCATACGACTGATAATAAAACTACATATGAACATGAATATAAGTATATTTATATATGTATTTTTAATTATTATTTTTTAAAAAATGGCATTGCAGTTAATGCACCAAATATTTTAAAGTTGAAAGATCATATGAGATAAACTCAATGAGAATATATTTTGTAAGTCATTCGAGATCTCACCCACGTCTTAGGCTTCAAATTTAAATAGAAAAAAAATCTGGCATTTACTTTACCGTGAATCGAGCCACCTCACAAGCTTTATTTAACTTAACCATAGCAGGCGACTGTCAATATATAATAATATCGTAGACATTTAATCCAATTTTTCACTTGATAAAAATACCGTTTCTTAGATTAATTAAGTAGTTATTTACAGTTGTCAATTTTGATCAATACAAACACAAGAATCGATTAATTTGGTGTTGCATTTATCGAAGAACATTAATTAAAATTGTATACATTATGAGAAATCTAATTCAGTCTTTTAATTTGAAATTATCAACAACTGCTTTGGTGTGGACAGTAAATGGCTTGACAGAAACGTTCCATGAAAAAAATAACGAGTAATAGATTTTTTAGCAAGCAAATATTAATAATATATAAGTAATTCTTGTTGGTTATGCTAAAAACGTACTTATAAATCAATTACGCAAAGAAGAGCAAATTTCATTATGTAATGAAAATAAAAATAAAATCACTTTTTTTCCAGTTATATAGTACTTACGACAGTCACTTCAGATTATCTGCGTGGATTAGGATAACCCAACCCAATTATTTTAAATATTTAGGGTGCCCCGTAATTGAATGTTTGAAAACCACCACCATAAATTATGGCCAATTGGTGGAAACTGAAGTGCTAATAATATCAACAGAATCGATTACATGCGCTTTATTGCCTCCAATAAGGTCATAAATCACTTAGCTGCTTTCACTGCTCAGCTTTTCCTTGATAAATGATAACACTGCGGCTATGGATCGATATCTTTCCCATCACATTATATAGATATTACAATTAATAATGGATTGTACAACGATACATGCAAATCAAAATTACAAAAAAGTTATAACTTTATGGATCTTTTAGAATTCTTGTGTATTTTCTGCTGCACTAATAGATATTATATTTTACATATTATATCAGATAAAAATGCTTACTTGCAAACATATGTATAGTTATATACAACCTATTATTTTTTCAGCATGAAGAGTATTAGATCTATCTAATGCTTCGATTACTGAACCACCAATGGAATTTGTGTTGTCGAGCGAATTATCTTTCTCCGTACGCCTCAGTTTTCTGTTATTAACTGAGTTGAAGTAATTCTTGCCGCTGAAATTGTGACCATAATTTAATTATTATCTACTCTGAAAACACTCGTGATCTCGTGAAACAATGATTATGTCAATCATATTTACATCGATTTTTCAGAAAATTTTCTGCGGTCAACATGTCACTTTTTTTTAATTCATCGTCCACTGTACAGTACTTTTAAGTTAATATATTTTGAATAAAACAATTGCTGAAGTGATAACTGTGCTTACAATCAATTTAACTTAACAGTTTTCTGTTTAGGTTATTTTATTTATGTTTGAATATTACAAAATAATTTATCTTACTACATCATTTGAAAGAATTGATGATTTCTTGGAAATATTCAATTAAAAAAAGACAAAAAGTTACTACTAATCACGTTTTTAAGATCCAATAAAATCTATATTAATTTTTAAAAAATACTTTCAGTAATTTGTTTTCAGTGAAGTATTATTATGAATATATTACTCAACTTGCACGACACGAGTTCTGGCCGGTCCATCTGCAACATCCGAGTAGTCAAGGGTGCACGGATAGCTGCACACTCGGGCGCAGTATTTGTTTGTCCGTGGTAATTTGTTTGCGCAACCCCACTGTTAAATCACTGATTCCATCTGGGGCAGGGTAGCAAGCAATTACAATCCTAAATGAAAAGTTAACAAACACCTATTGATATTAATTAATGAGACCTGAATATATTTTGCAACATTCGGCATTGCAAATCTAATACGATTACAATTAGAAAGTTAATTATCCTTTCATTTGTGTTTTTTTTTCGAAATAGAAATTGCTATAAAATAATAATATTTATTTTTGCCACTGAGCACTTTTTTAAATAGCCTATGTCTATTATCTTATGAAGAACACTAAATACTATTTTAAAACAAGCATATTTCAATAATTTTATAAAGATACTTAATATGATTTTAGCCATAGTTTACAAGATTAAAATTTTATTTTCAATACCAGTAGAGCAAGAATAACTGTTTTTTTTTTCATGAAAATACAATGTTACAAAACAGAACATACAGTAGAATACATACTTGTTTTTTTTTTGTTTATTTAATTTCCTAGTACAACACACGAATCTCATAAATTAAAAGTTAAAAGTTTTGAGTACTTAAGTATTCATAATACTTTTTTCTACAGTCATTTTCAATTGATTGATTCAACTAAGCGATGCAAAATAATGTGGAATACAATCAATAAAAATAGTCGCGTTTTTTATATAAATATTAAAATGCCAAATATTTTGTATTCTGTAATATTTTCACAATTCAACTTTAATAATAATAGAACGGGTTTTTGTCAGCATTTTTAAGTGATTCATAATTTGCTTTTAAATGCTTGTAATGAACAAAAACGGTTGAAACCTTACGTCAATCTCTGAAATTAGTAAAACATATTTTTGTTTGAAATAATATAGAGCTTTTATACCGGTAATTGAATTCAACAACAGATACGTCTCCAAATATTTTACACTAACATAGGCATTAGGTATTAAATGATTTTTGTCAATCAGTTGAGGCAAGAGTCAAAATAGCATAGTAACAAAAAGTAAAGCCAATTATCTTTTGTGAAAAGTATTCAACGTATATTGTACAGTTAATAAAATTTAAAAATTCAGGTAAGGGTTTTAAATAATTTATGATAATTATAAAAAAAATTAAAAATCATGACATTTTTTTATCATACTATCCAATGGTTGTCAACCCTATCATAGACAAACATTCAATATGTTGATGCTATGAAGTGGTGCATGGCGGTCTATTGCAAACACAGTATTATTAATGCGGTGATGATACCAGAAAGCAAATGTCCACCAGGTTTCGGATGCAGCGATTCATAACTATTATGTATCTTCTGGTTACTAGTGGTAGAAACAGAATGTATAGCTTTGTATTTATGATTCCAGAACATTTCGCAGTCACATCTACTAAAGATATATTTACCCGCAAATAATATATAACATATATGTATTATATATATCTCACATATTATATAAGTTTAATTCCATTCACAACTATGCCTCAAATATTGCCAAGGAAATATATTCGAAATAAAAAGCATCACATTTTTTTACGTAGCATTATATTTATAACTGTCAATTTTTTTCTCGTTTCCTTTGTTTTTATTATTATAGCTTATCTCTATACGGCTGTATTGTTTAATTCAAATAACAGATTTTAAAATTCAACGGGATACTTGATAGTTAATAATAAATTCCTATGGAAATTATTTATTTTGGACAGGGTTAATCAATGGACAAATACGAATTAAATATTATCATGTATTTTGCACAATCAAACACATACTCCATTTTTTAGAAACAAATTTCTATGTTTGTAACGTATGGCATTTTCACACAAGTCGAAAATTATGTTTATAACTTTTAATTTCCTAATAATATTGTAATCCTGGTGACAGTGCTACTTGCCGGTAATCTCTCGACATTTTTGGCCATATATTATGTATTTTAAAGTATATGTCATAGTTAGAGTGGGAAATCTCGTCAATGTATACACTAATCAACAATTTCAGTTGAAACTTACATCACAACAATTCACTAGTCAACTTATGAATTACCCAGTAAGATTATAAGCAGAATAAAAATAATATTACGGCTTACGCTATGTCAGTATACTGACAAGAGCTAGTCAAAGTATAAATTACATTAGGGCGTAGGTTAAGTTACGTTAGGTTAGGTTAAGTAAGGTTAAGTAAGATATGTTGAATAGAAAGATAGCGAGAATGACAACATAACGTTGAAATATTTGAGGTTATATGAAATGGTCAGATAACAGTAAAACACAACAACTCTGTGATTGCTCGCAAACAACAGTGGAGAATGATTGGCAGCACTACATGTACATGTTAGATTATTTTTAGGTTTGTGTTTTACAGTTTTACTATGCATACATTAAAGCGCATACTTTAAATATTATACACAATAAATTTTGTAGCGCACGTTTCTGACAGACATAAATATCAAGACAAAAATAATGTTGCAACGAATTATTCTATTAACAAGTAATTAGTTAATTCAAACACCAAAATTCATTTAAGCAATCAATATACTTTTTTAAACATTTAAAAACATGAAAATAGTATGCAAATCGTCTTTATAATTCATCGTAGTAATTCTTTAACATATTACAGTAACTTTATATTATTGTATGCAAAGTCCTACAGTGTGCTCGCCTAGTTTATTCTACAATGAATGCGTGCCAGGTGTTCCTTCAATATTGCAGTGCAGCTCAGCGGAGCGTTAATTGTGGACAAACAACTAACTGTTTTATTTGTAAATAGTTCGCGATACACTGGGGTCATCTTCTGCATCATAAATACTCTGGCACTAATGTGTGCAATGCACATTTATCAAACGTCATTACGATCACACTGTTTTAGTTTATAATTATATTTAACATTATCACTGCCAGCTAGAAGATTAATATTACTTACAAGAAAGAACAATTGTACTTTCTAACGCCAACGTGTTTGTGTCTATGGTTCGTCGTCGTAACATTCAATCAACTTACTTTTCCTTGCAGACATTTTTTCCTCCAAACACAAATACAAAAATTGATTTAAAAAACATTTATTTAGTGGTTATGGGGCTGGAGCTTTTGAATACTTTAATCAAAGAAAATTTACTTCTTTTAGGATGTGCACTGTCAATACTTGGTGGAAAGGCTTTATATTAAAAAAAAGATAATATTCCTTCTTACTATTAAGTGGAATTAGCACAAAGAAGTTTATATCAGAATATAATTGTGCTTTGTTGTGGAGATTTACCCGAGGGCCACAAAACGTAACTCTAAAAGCGAGTTCGATAGGCGCTGCAAATTTTAATAAAAGTTTGTTTGTTTTTATGAATGTTTGTGGCGCTTAACAAATTTGCTTCAAGCGTGACGTTTCATTGCCCTTTGGTTAGACCAAAATTCGTTATTATTGTTACGTCACATCATCGAACAAAGAACATATTATATAAAATATCTATACACAGCAAACCTCAAACATTTGTATTTATTTGCTAATACTATGTGCATTGTATCTATATATTAATAGCCGATAATGTCTGTTTGTTTGTCTGAGTGAGTGAGTGTAAGATGTCCTCGATTTCCCCTCCCCCTCCTCCTGCCAAGCCGCGCTGTCACTTTTTATTCATACTTAAGACATATTTTTCCAATATACACATACACTGTTACTTATGATTTTCCTCGATTTCCTCTCCTCCTCCCCCTCCCTCACATGTCACGATTTCACCTTTTCGATGACGTCAAGAGAGACGGTCTCCTTCCCCCCACCCCTGCCCGCTATCGCCATTCATTCATTTTTATCTGACGTCTATGTGTGAAATTTGAAGTCATGATATTATGTAAAAACAATTAATTTTCGTACTAACCAAAAATATTCTCTGTCAAGCTGGGGATCGAATTCAGGTCCCAGTTTTCATTCTCATCGTTCGAGCTAATATCCAATGCTCCACATAGCGATTGAAATTGGTGAATTAAAACGTCTCTTTACTTTAAAAAACTCAAAGCAAGAGAAGCAAGTGCATTCTTAGTGCACCTACAATGACATCTGTTGGTGAAGAATTGCACTAAACGAATTTGAATAATTATCTTTTTTCGAAATATATTTGATTGTATACTTGAAACATTTTCAGGGCTGTCAATATATGTCCTGGGGCCCTCTGTTTTCGAAATATATTTGTTTGGACACTTGAAACATTAGCAGGGCTGTCGATATATGGTCCCGGGGTCCTCTTTTTTTGAAATATATTTGTTTGCACACTTGAAGCCTTTGCAGGGTTGTCGATATTGGATTTGGCAGCACTGCAGGACTGCTCAATTATGATTTGTATGAATATATTCAATTATAATATATTTATTTTATCAAAATTTAAAAAAAAATATATTTTTTATATATGTAAAGCAAATATAAAATACGATATTTTTCATACATTTTGTACAAAATATTGAATATTTTTATGGAATTTTTCATACTTTGGCAATGTCTTGGGTCGAATACTTTTGGACATTTTACATAAGTTTTTATTATTTTAAATACATTACGCATATTCTAATAATGATATGGATATGTTATAGAATCACATTTTGACTTTTTTTCATACATTTTGATAAAATATGCAATTAATTTTAAAAAAAGATTTTTTACATATGTAAAGCAAACTTTACCTTTCTATTTATACTAAAACTACAAATAAAATTATAGCATCTTTATTACAATTGATCGAATTCTTTTTTTAACCTTTTGAGCAGAAATTTTTATCTTATTAAATTTGGTTTGGACGTAATTTTTGATTATTTACAGTTCAGTAAAATTCTGTCTTCAGGTCCCCGGAATTTTCCGCTATTCGCATATTTTGTTTTGCAATCCCGGTGTATTTTCGTTCTTTTAGTGAATTGTGTGTATTTCTTAAACAATCCATGTAGAGAATTAATTACGTTAAGATTTTCTGGCTTATTCAATAAATAGGTTTGCAATTTATTTTTCACGCCAGTAAATTTTCTGACTATTTAAAAATGCAACAAAAATCCACTCCGTTGAGGGCAACGGGCTGACAGCTAACGTTGATACGCTACGAAATACACCCTATAAAAGAGTGTGAAGCCGTAGCGGGTGGTGGTGGGTACAACGTTGAGTACCCTATGGAAAAAAACGGAGTTTATTAAATATGTGTTATTAGATTATATACATATATATAATAATAAATATGCATTCAATTGTTCATGCCAGTAAATTTATGACTTTTCTATAATGCAACAAAAATCTCACGTTGCTGGGCAACGGGCTTACAGCTAGTTTGTATTTATTTGCTTATACTATGTGCATTGTAAATATCAATTCTTTTTTTGTTGTTATAAAATAATCAGATATAGATATAGATTATAGTACCGTTCTTGAAATCGTATTTGTGAATATTTGTGAATAGTAGGAAATTATTACATAATAAATCAACGTTGAAATTTGTACATAAATTTTAGTTTTATTGTTGGTGTATTGTTATTTATCCACGGCTATGATTATACTTTAAGGCTGAAACAATTTGTAACGTGTTTTAATCTTGTTATTTAATATTTCAACGCAATGACGTACCTGCGTAAGAATTTTA
Organism: Himalopsyche tibetana; assembly: GCA_030503985.1. Lineage (NCBI taxonomy): Eukaryota > Metazoa > Arthropoda > Insecta > Trichoptera > Rhyacophilidae > Himalopsyche > Himalopsyche tibetana. The sequence continues at coordinate 14,021,106 of JAPJYX010000024.1, forward strand.
ATCAAAACACAAACATAATTGAACAATTTAATCTTGAGATAGTTAGAATTTGTTCAAGCATGCGAATCATATTCCATTCTGATTTCCATTCACTTGTGGAAGGTAAACTAACCAGTGCAAATTAATTTATAATAATAACTGACTCTACCTGATTCCAAATAAACGCGATTTCTAAAGTTGGCATATTATATCAAATAAATAAAAACTACCATAGATATACTTTCAAATGTTAGCCGTTTTTATCTCCTATTATCATGAGGTGACTACCGAAGATGTTGTTTACATGGGTGAAAAAAAATGCAATTTAATTGATTAACTCCTTTATCCAACGTAGAAAGTTTCTTTCGAATGTATTATAGCAAAATTAAATAATAATAATATTTCGAAACTTGTATGAATAATATCTCGATCCAAAATTAAAGTATATCCATTCATATTTAGAAGGTATAATAATGTAAGCCGTTTTAGAAGTGACAAACATAATAATAATAAATAATTTGAATCTAAAAAATAAGTATTATACATTAATGAATTTTTCCATATTATTCTTAAAGCCATTTAAAAAATATCCTATGAAATAGCAGTATTACAACTGATGAAACGGAAATTGTGTCTTTGAAATTTGAGTTGCTCTACGCATATTTTATTCGCTGAGCACACGAGACGACTAACGCGGGAGCATTGTGAGTTATCAATTCACTCCAATAGATGTGGAAATTTTTAGCGACCAAATCAATGTTTTGCGTTTCCATTTTATGTTTTATACTTCATAATTCATAATTCTATTTGCCACAGAAAACATAAATAAACACATTACTTTTTTTATTTCTAGACATTGGTTTACATCAAAAATCTTTCACCTTTGATATCATATTAAATAATATTATTCATTTTACGATTATGCGTATGATTTTAGTCTTGCAACATTTGCAATAATGTTCTGTCGAATTACTACCAAAAAATATTACGTAAGAAGAAAAATTACTCAACCATCTTTCACCAAATAAATTTCGCTTTAATGATAGTAAATTAGCTTTCAAGAGTGATGAGTATAGATTAAAGATACACGCTACTGTATTGCTTCAACCCTTTATATTATTTTATCTTACTCCACCAAACTTCATTCCGTCAATGTCATCCAACGCGTGTTTTCCTCTTCTTTGACATTCCATTTACTTCATCTAACATCAAACTAAATCTAAGTTTTCGCCTGCCGTATCTTACACGACTAGCGTGGAATTACAGACAATGTTTCTCTTGTTTTATGTTCGTTATATTGGTGAACGAACAAACCATAGATTAATTACTACATTATTTTAAGCTCGTATTATGAAAATTGAAACACCGGCTTTGTTTAATAAATTGCTTACATTCTTTTTTTCAAAATCGCAATAGAAAAACGTTTTATATGTTTTTTGTTTCATGTTTTGTGATTTAAATTTACAGTGCTTATTTTAGTTTCGTCAAGCTTTTAGCCAATTTTTTTCATTATTTGAAAAAGGTATATCGTTGATTAATAAATAATAATAATTTTGTTCAAGTCAAGATTGATTACACAATTATGTTAGTTACCAAACATTTGACAGAATCAAAAAGATCTGTAAGTCTTGTAGAAACTAACTAATATGTAAAGTGTACAATGCCAACCAGTTACAACGATTTATTTATTAGAATCTTATGTCGTTAGAACTGGTTATAATATATTTAATAATGGTTAGGTTGTCACATAATGTAGTTATTATTTCCATCCAAACATATATGCGGTAAAATATGGCTACCCAGTCATATTCTATCGCATGTTTTGTTTGCTGTTTATGTAATTTATTAAAATGGATGAAGACATAAGTAACTAATTACCTTAACACTGTCTATAATCCTGTTGTACATTTTATTAATACAGTTTGATGTAACTTACTAAGCTTGGACATAAGTTTACACACTATACTTACCCATTTGTAGTTATGAAACATTCCCAAAGTAACTTTGATCATTTTTGTCACGATTAGTTCACAGACTTTATTGTCATTAACACACGTTTTGAAGATCAAATCTAATATAAAGATGTTTCAGAAGAGATAATTATTTTCTGATTTCAAATACTTAAGCAAAGAAAAGAGTATTCCAAACTGTCATAATTTTTTTTAAAAAACCTTTTAGTGCTCACTTTTTCATATACTGTATCATATATCATTTATTTTTCCACTGTGCATGGCTGTATGCGTAGTGTTTTTAGTGCCAAATAAAATGATATTTTTTAAAGGAAAAAATATTTACTTTTTAGTTTCATGATATAGGCCGCTTTTTACTGTAACTTGTTTCAAAACTACACGTCATTAAGATTTTGGTTTTATTTCAATTCGTTATATTTGGAAAAAGAAAAACACCTTGACCTGCAAATAGTCACATATGTATGTCTTGGTGAGTCAGAAATATTTAGTGTACTCTTCTCAAAAATTACTGTATGAAAGATTATTAAATCTTCGTAGAAAAATATAAAATCCCTGATGTTTTAATATATCAAATATATTTATTTTCTCGTGACCAAGCAGTAAACGTTATCGGATTTTCTTTTACTTCCTTTTACGGCAAAATCTTAGATTATCCGTAAGAACACTTCAAAGTCGAAATTCAAAACTTGCTCTCTATGATTTATTTCTTACCATCCATTTCTTACCCGCTTAAGCTTATCATAGATAACGTAATTAGCTTAGTAGGCACCTTTTACTAGCCTTATTCTATTATATAAATTATGTTCCCTCAAATAATTGGTTGAGTGACTGAACAGTAAGAGTTTAAGATTAAATCTCGGAATTAGAACGAAAATTAGTATGTTTATCTCGTATAAGTAGAATTTATAGGTTCTTTACAAGAGCAATAGGAATTTTCACAATCCATACCAACAAATTTCATAAAATTATGTTGAAAGATATTTTGTAGTGAATGAAACTGTTGAAAGTAACAAAAATCAAGACAATAGAGGCAGTTGTAGATAAACATAAGATAAACTATGCTTTCCTTTGTGCTACTTAATTAAATCTTCATTCCTTTTCATTTTTTGCAACTAAAGTTAACCTATTACCAAGTGCTTTCTAACAAAGCGGTTTAATACCTTCCGCCAACTCCTAAGTGCAAACGCTTCTGATTCTTCCCTTTAATTTTGTGAAATACCTCCCATTGTTACATTGTGTCAAGATTTAGATGGTCGTTTAAGGATTCAGTCTTACCAGTCAGTTTAAGACATTTCATAAATTATGAGAAATTATAAAACTATTCAGTTATTTTTTTTATCTTGAATAGTGAACAACATATAAATCAACGAAAATATAATAATCTGAATGAAGCACGTTTGTGGGACACTATATTTCACAGTAGACTTGCTACAAATGGTCATTTTTTTAATGGTTTCTGTTGTTGGTATAAATGCGTTTTATTATCATATAACATCTTAATTTTATAAATAAGCTTGCCTTTATCAAAACCAGTGTTGTCGAAAAGTATATCATTCGTCAAGTTATTCCATATTTAATAAGGGTTCAATCGCTTAAATATTTTACGTGTATATTATTAAGAATGAATATTGGACAATAAAAAATCATTCTGCTTCTATAACACAGTGGTTAAAGCTTACTGATAATATTTGGACTTCTATTCTGGAGAGGTAAACGTCAAATGATATTTTGTTCCTGTTTCATACTTGATAGATCATTTGATTTTTTCTTGTCTTGTGATAAATAAACGTTAAATTGTATTACTAAAAATGCATTCCACTGCCATAGGTTTTCTCAATCTAAACAATCATTATAAGAAATATTCTTTGAATCCGTTTGTGTCGTTCATTACTAAATTAAGTATAAAAATACTAAATATAAAACTTACAGTACGTATTTATAATTTTGATTGAGTTCCGTTTAATATAATGCGTTTTCATACATAAATTCACTATAAATTACATCATTAACAATATAAACATTTTTCATTACTGAATAAAAAAATATGTTCCCTTAATCTAGTCAAATCAAAAGATTATACAGCGTTCCTTGTTTTCTTTTTGTAAAGCAATATTAATAATTATGGATAACGGCGACGTGATGTTTTACCATAATCAATTATTCAAACAATACTTATCGGTACCCAAAATGAGCTTTATCGCTTAAAGTTTGCCGTGATTTTTTCTGAGTTACTAAAATACTAATCAATCAAAAGCGTTGGTTGGATTGGCGAACGTCACGTCGAAGATTTAATTCATAGAAAATGAGCATTATGATAGATTAACAACTTCATGGAAATTCATATTAGAAGTTTTTTACGTTCTGAATAATATTTATAAAGCAATAATTTTCATGGTTTTTCATCTATTTTTATAGTATATTATTTTATATCTATATATTCTTAGAATAAAAAAATATCTCAGCTTTTTTAATATATATTTATAGACAGCTCTATGTTTACAATTCTGATTTTCAATTTTAACATGGTAAATCATATAAATATTTAATTATAGCACATATTAAAACATTTATACTTGGCACATAGTTCTATTGACAATATTAAGTTTACACTTTGTTTTAAATGTTATGTGATATGAATTGCCAAATCAGATGAATAAATCAATGCTAACACTTTGCTGTGTCTTGTTTAATACAGACATTACAAATATCAATACATAATAGATATGTTTAAAAAAACGTGCAAAAGTGATTACAAAACTGAATGATTAAATCAATACTGGTTATTCAATATTTCATATTAAGCCACTTTAAGAATGTGACCACTGAAGTATATATTAAATATATATATATTCTACAATAAAATCATTAAAACTGATTTTCGTCGATAATTTCTTCAGCTTAAAATAATAATATATTATTCCAACATAAATTCAAGAGGCAATCGTATTAATGCTGCGATCCGTCAATTTTAATCGGTTGCTAGTACGAATAAGTTTGGCCGCAGAAAATGCCGTGTCAAATTCAATGCTTTGTTGACAAAAAACAATTCAGACTTACTCCAGATATTTGCCACGAATGTTTTCAAATTATGCAAAACACTTTTTATCGCAAGTAGTTGTATTGAATTATGTTGTTAAGTTTATTACAATGCAGACATATGTATAAGTAATTTTAAAACTATGATAAAAAAAAGTTTAAATTCTGGTTTTCTGTTTTCGGTCATACTGGTATTGGAACCCGCAATTACAGTATAAGATACAACCAAATTTCAATTTTGTATTAAATCTATCACCACACACTACATTGTAGAAGCTATTTTTCATTCTAGCAGATATACATTTCAGAGTTTAATTAATCGCCAACCACCTTTATCGAGCTCTCAGTCACACATCGATCAATCGCATCTAAATGCAGTCCATGGATCTCCCTAAGGCCACTGTCTACAATGCATCTAGTACAATTTGTGACTAGTGAGTTTTCCACTAAAAAAATATCGAAATTTGTTATATGTTTCAAGAGGGGCTAGTAAAATTACCTCTTTATTATGTCATATTAATACAAAGGATTTATTTATGGATTTAAAAAATTTCAAACGCACTTCTTAATGTATGTATACATTTTACACTATTATATAAAATATGATATAAATATAACGGATTGTTAAAAGTGTTAAAGCATACTTGCAGGGAAAAGTTTTACGTATTTTCATATCATTTTAATTTTGACCTGTCTTTGTGTTACTAACTGAATATAGTAGCGATTGACAAAACAACTTGACTTATCTGTAAAAATTGTACGTCCATAATTCAAGGAAAAGAATCTTACTCATCAAAGATGACTGCGATTGCCTCAAACAACAATATAATATAGTTGGTGTTTTTTTTCAAGAACGTCTATGTAGCGTTTGCTACACGCTGGAGACGAAACAAAGGGCTGCACAGAATTGTCAGGTGCGAGCAGGCAAAGCAGACATCTGAGACGTGCGTATGCTGCAATTGCTATGTCACGCAACTCGCAAGTGACATAGCTGAGTGAAACAGAATAAATCACAATAGCTCTTTTTACGTTGTTATAGACAAGCCGACATGGGTAGTATCGTATAAAAAAGGATGTTCGCACTAATTCAGTTCGTGTATCGGTTAATTTTTCGGAGAAATAAAAAAAACTCTTTCGAACGTGCAAGCGTCACACAAGAACTTGTGCCGGCTCTACAACAAAGCGCAGGGCAGGGCAGGACCATGTGTACACCGCACGTGCCAGCATACGCAGGACTATACTTCTTCGTGTAATATAAAATCTATGCTGCCCAGCGTTGCGTATCATGTTAGAATACGCCCAGTCTGACCGTTTGTCAGTATTTAGCAAGGATGCTCGGTTATGACCAGCCATACACAGTCAGACTAGACACCTTCTTTGTATATGCATACTTCCGACAATTGATCAACCAAATTCAGCTCTCGAAATAAATTATAATTTATTGTTCTATTCTTTCATTGTAAATTTAAAGTCTAAACAAATTTCTAATTCAACTCATCTGAATACGACTATCTTTTTAGTCTGGACAGCAGATGGTAACAGGCAGTCTCTCGTCTTAACTAAACCGTTAGGTAGATACTAAGAGCACCCGACCCAGCGTCTATTTTCAGGGCGTCTTCTCTATATATAGCGCCGAATGTTCTGAACATGTTTACACGCTATCTCACCTGGCATTTAACACTCCAAAGCACGCAGAGCTTTCATCTTTCTATTTGTGACTTTTCTTTGTGGTTTTATTTATTTTCTTCTAAAGAAATTATTTTTGCAATACAGATGGCAAGCGAAAGGATGGAAAGCTACTTCTTGTGTCAATTGTGGACATTGTATATAACATTCCGACAATGAAATGTAAGAATTTGTTATTTCAACCACTTTGCGATAAAGTTTTTGTCTTATTTAACATTGAATGTATCTAAAAGTGTGTCATTGTTTCAATTGAATATTATAAGTGACGCATATATTGTTAAAAAATTTCTGTATCTTTTTTTCATCTATGATTGCATTACCTTTTTAAATTGTTGGTAGAAAATAACATTTTTTCCTATTATTATTTTCTAAGCGCCTTTTTTCAACATTATTATTTCATTTTGTAAAAAATGAATGAAATCTTGAAAAATAAACATTTGTGTTCAGGAAATTGAATTCATATTATTAACATTTAGGTTTGTTTAACAAAAAGGATTGCATCGCAAAATAGTTGATTTACAAAGAGACTCAATTTATATACAAAATTCCAATTTTGTTTTTGGAATTCTATTTCAATACACGCTGAATTCATACAAATAACATTAATATATTATATTTTGAAATACTTATTAAAGTCTTTGTGTATAAGTACTCATAAAGTTAAATTAATATTTTGTATTATAAATTATTTTTAAGGTATCTTAGACTTCATTCTTTGGAAATCAGGTTTAGGTATTGCCACCGATTTTTAGTTTTATGCGTTTTTATATTTATTTCATCACACACAAAAAAAAACACAAGACTATCATTAAAATTTTGGTAATAATTTTATCATGCGCATTGCATACACTCACAAATAATACAAGTTATACCAATTAAATGTTACCGAAAAGAATTGCATGGTATAATGTATAATCTCGCACTCATCTGTTTACATCTGTGTAGTAAAAACCTTAAGCTAAATGCACTAGAAATTAATAGACGTAAGCTAATCAAACCAAAGACATATTTAATTACTTAACAAATAACAATCATACACCCTTATATGAAAATTGTGTTAATAATTATAAATCATCACTTAAATTTAAACAAATTTGCTTTGAACAATCCTATTTGTGTTATCATTCATAGAAACTATTGTCAATTTATAAAATATAATACTATATTCTGCAATTTAAATTAGGATGATAAAGTGGATGATAGGATGTACTGTGTATCTTTTCTAAGTCAATTTATAAAACTAAGTTAGTATAAGTTTAAAAATAGTTTCAATAACGGCATAAGGCAAAATAGCTCTCAAACATGTACTAACATATTAATTGTAAAACTAAAATACTTTGATATTTTTTCTGCTTATTACAATAGAGTTCTACTAAATTAATACCATTTCAATCGATAAGCTGTACTATAATATTCACTTATAGGGAATAATGGAGTTTTGTGCGTCACAATAATAACTCGAGCGATTGGTGGGTGAATGAGTATCCTGAAGGTGCTGCGTAGTGGGAAAATGTTCCACAAAAGAAGTGAATGTGCATAGCATTGTAATATGTACAGTTTGTTGTGGAGCCATCAACGTTGTTGTTTTCGGTTGGGCTTTTCACGGGCTTAAACTACAGTATCCTGTCTTTGTTGTATATTTCTTTACTCTTTACGAACAATAGAACTCTTAGTTGAAATAAAAAAAATATAACAAAAAAATAAAAGTATTAGTTTGGATAATTTCAAACGAGTTTTAAATGTTTATCAGTATCATGAACATGAGTTAAATTTAAATATGGATTGGTAGCAATTATTATTTTTACAAAACTCTTCAAATATCTTACGAATATTTGAAGATGGTTAAATAGCAACCCTCTGTTTTCCAAAAAATATTCGTTGTTTGTTTACAGACTGAAGCAATTCAGTGGAATTTATTTGGGAAAAATCAGCTTGGCTTTATTTTTTTCGTTGTCATTTAAAATTTTCATCTTACTGGTGAAGGCAATTTAGCAAAAGTTTTCCAACAGAGCTTAAGATAATTTAGATAAAAACTTTAGTTTCCCCGAGACTTTAAGCTCTCGCTGAAAAATTGTCTTTACCATTATTATGTTGGAGTGCTTATTTAAAAGAAAATTCGCACATTTTCATTCAGTTTATCTATGTAATTTTTGGTGGTATTCGTCAAGAAAAAAAACATTTACAATCATAATAATAAAATAATACATATCATGTGTTTGATTACTTTGATCGTTGTCATATGCGGCTGTGATATCAGTGACTTCATACACTCAACGGGTGGTGGTGGGATAACCAACTTTTAAAACACAAATAAAGATTTTAATGTGAACCGCATAACTAAATTCATAACCCTTTTGTACTGAAAATAGTTTCATCAAATAAAGCTTTCATTATTCAAATGCTGCCAAAATTTTACTTAATAAAAACATCTGTACGGAAATAACGTTTTGTTTTGATAATATTTTCAATTTATTTCCAAACGCAAAATAATAAATTATAATAAAAATATTTTAAAAAATAAGCTTTTATTTAAGTGTACTAAAAGGTAAAAATAATTCCGATATCTATTCCCTCAAAATTATTCCCTCGTCTGAGCAACATCCTGACCACATGACTATAATACCCAACAAGTTGAATCCGGGCGAAAATGTGTTTCTAAAACTTAATGTATAATATAACATCAAATAAATTTAAACCAGGCGAAAATATATATCTTAAACCTAATTTACAATATAAAATTTAAAATAACTCAGATTATTCCACGTATTGTGCTACAAACTGTGACACGTGTTGCGCCTCTTTTAGGGGGCATCCTCAGACAATATTACTTTCACAAAGCTTTTTTAAGTACGTTACAGTTAGTTTCAGTAAGTTACAATATAAATAAATGTTTTCGCCGCGCGCTTTTACTTTTAGTCATATGAGACAATTATTCCTAAATTAATAACTCTAATCTACCGTCGACTACTAGCGATAGTAGAATGTGAGAGATGGTTTGTTTCCCAATTCTCTGGAGAGTCAACGATCCGACTTACTGTGCTGAAGACTGTCATGTGGTCAGGATGTTGCTCAGACGAGGGAATAATTTTGAGGGAATAGACATCGGAATTATTTTTACCTTTTTAGTACACTTAAATAAAAGCTTATTTTTAGAAATATTTTTATTATAATTTATTTTATGCTTTTTAGTCGTTGCGTATGTAAATATCATGCTCAATTCATATCAATATACAATTAATATTATGTTCAAATATTTTTTTTAAATGAATTCATTGTAGGACTTAAAAATCCTCTGACGTTCCAACTTGAATTTTTACTTAGAGCTCGGAACGGTCGCATAAAACTCTGCGTCTGAGGTTTTGGCTAATTTATCAGTGGATCCATAGTAAAGTATTACTTAATATTACATATTTTTTATTATTATTTAACTAAAAATTACGTAATCTATCAATTTTGGCAAGATCATCGGCATAACGCGGTGCTTTTCACTTAATTTAGTACAATCTAAAAATAAGATTCGCAATCCGTCGAGTGACTTCTGAGGGCGACACAGGCTTGACTAACAGCAAAAAGTTGTAATTCTATATATACGATCGGATGATCAACTCTACTGTTCTGCATCTTATCTACAGTAGAAAATAAGCCATGCAAAAAAGAATTGAGTATTTGCTTATTAAAAATCGTTTCATTGTGAAATGTTTATGTTTCATTTATATGTAATTCAAAGGATAATGCGATCTTGGTCTTTGTTCATTTTTAACTATTTTTTATTCGACATAATATTTGTAGTATTAAGCAGCACAGTCAAATCCAAATTTTCACCAGTAAGCCTGTTTTTATGAACCAATTTATTCTTCTCCATTAAAGAAAAAGCTTGTTTACATTGATTAAATAAATGTTTTACGTGAAAAAAATATGTTTCAGAAAAATATTTAAGGGCCGCCACAAAAATAAAAAAGGGCCGCGTTTTGTGCATCACTGGTTTAAATGTTACCAAAGATGGTGCAACCTTGTTGTCTCATGTTTTTCGTTCATTCAACTAACGTAAGCTTCCACCATAAATGAATTGCGGGCACTAATCTATCTGTTTGCTGAAATATTTGATTACCCCTTACCGGTGGTAATTCCATTTAATCGCCAAATAGTTATATGTTGATACCACCAAAAAATTCTTCGCTGTTCTTCAATTGTCTAAATCGGGAGTCGATTATGCACAGCATTTTATAAGGAACCAACCATGGAAATCATCGATGAACAAAAACTAAACAGTTTTCCATTATTGGTTTCTGTTCTTAAATACTTACCAATCTGCATCGATATTACATGTATCCCATTTATCCTAATGTCGAATTTGCCCTCGTCTAAAATTCGTTCAAACTATTTCAGTGATTAGAATTATTCGAATTTTGTAATGTTCCATTAGCAAAACAGATAACTGTTTTATCGACACATGTCACCGCAATTTTAATGTTCAATCGGCAGTTAAAGATTCGATATCCTGCACTTATATTCCATAACACCTTATTGTTTTAAAGCATAATCTTATAATAGAAATATAGCGCTATAATATTAAATTGTATTGAGACCGATGAATGCTTTCATAAAGGCGTGAGATCATTTCAAAACTACTGACGTTTGCGTTAAATTTTGACATTTCAATAATCCCGACAGCAGGGTCACACCTTGGCGACTAACAGAGCAAGATAAGAAAAAGCTTATAAAAATAGCGGTATTTTTTTAGAGAATGTTTTTATCGAATTAGTACTAAAATATTGTGTTTCATTATGGTAAACATAACGCATTTCTACCATGAATAAAATTCACAGTTTACACCTTAAATTGTTATCATGTTTTAAAATCAGCGAAGATATCGATCAACTACACACACTTAATAATTTTACACAACTAATATGGCAGATCTTTCGTATTAGATACTATGTTTTATAAACGAGTATTATAATCTTTACCTTATGTGTTAAATAATTTCATAAATTTAATTCAAATAGTTTCATAGGATGTGTTTAACTCAATCAACATGAATAGGAAATATTAACTAATCGAAAATGTAAGTTGTTGAAACAGCTTTGTCGAACGCATACCGCTATTCAAATATTGATACCAACAAATTAACAAATCGTCTATCCATTTTACATATACTGGTAATATTATTTACTCAGCAAATAATTTGATAGCTCTCAAATTAATTAGAATTTAAATGAAATAGCGAAATTTATTTTTATGATAATATTGGATAAGTATAATGATTTAAATTTATTCAGTACTATTATTATTTATCATCAATATATAATCTTTGCATTTTCAAGTGATAAATAAATTCTTATTTGAAGAAACACTTCTGTTAATCATAACTTAAATTAATTGAAGTTATGATTAACTCAACCATGTCTGTATACTAGTTATATTTATTATATGGCTCTATAATGTTACCATTAGGTGTGGTGTAAAATACATATTTAAATACGTGTACCGAATTAAAATAATTATCATGGTAATCTACAACTATTTAGTTCAAATTATGTTTGAGGGTGAATTTGTTGTTAATGCTCCAATGAGTTGTCGATGAGCTTCAAATTATATTTTTTAGACTGAACTATTTGATAACGTATCGATAAAACCCACGGCTTTATTCAAAACATTTTTTATAATGAATGCTCACTTTTAATATATTAAACGCCCAAAGAGAAATGCACCTGGCCATTTTTTTCGGCAGATACGAGGCTGAAAGAAGAATTCTACCATTTTTGAGAATGTCAAAAATTATGTTCCTAATCATTTTTGAGGAATTGTGCACATACATGTTGTGTTCCAATCAAGTCAATCACCTGCATTTGGTTATTATACTGAAGTTAACTTTAACAATTTTCAACGATATTGATTCAGATGTTGACATCCGGTATAAAGATGCCGCCAGAGCCCATGCAGCTTATTTCTGTTTACGCTATCAAATGTTTCCTTCAAATTATGAAACATATTAAACGTGTCAGCGTCGTAGTTTTTAGTTTTTATAAAGATTCATCTCAGCAAGTGTATTTAGTCAGTACTGGACCATACTCTTAGAAAACTACATTGGTAATAACCAGAAGTCAAATTTACATACGGCATCAGTCTACTTGATATATTCTAAATTATAATGTATGTTGTACCCTATTCAAAATAAACACATGACTAAAGAATTTCAATAATTTAAATAATTGTGTTTATTACATTTATCCCAACACTATAGACAGCGTGCTCTTAGCGTAGTACTATTTTCCCATTTAGACAAAATCAATTTGTATAAGTATGCAGTCAATATTATTCGTGCTGGATTTTCGCTTTAATTTTCATCCTGGCACGTGTTTAAATAACGGTTTCTTGCCCTTGAATTACGTTTACAGATATTGCTTAACGTTGTTTATATTATTTTTTACACGCTTCCGTCGTTTATTTATATTTTAAATGGAAATGTTTAAAATTCAGAAGATTTCCGCTTTTATGTTAATAAAATTACAATAGCCAATTTCTTTGGAACATGGTTAGAGATTCTGTATCGAAATGAATAGTAAGTATTAAGAATTTGCATAGTCTCGTGATAATGAACTTTAAATAATTTTGGACTATGATACAAATGTTGTGGTCAAATAATGAGTATAACTTAATATAAAAATAGTACAGTATTAAGCTACAAAATAATTTTAAGGTATTTTTGATATATATTTCATCACCATGCTACAGTTCTGATGAAATCGTAAAATTGTTCTACGTTGGGAGAAAAAAATATTTAAAAGAACCCTGTATTTTCATAAAATAGTGAAATTATGACCCTTGCTATAAACATAATATCGAGAAAAAAAACTGAAAAAGTATATAACGCCTCCATGTTAAGTCTGAAGAATACAGTTTATTCATAAAGTATAATATTTTACAGATTATGCTATATTCGATTATATTAGTCAATTATAATCAGTAGCTAATACTTATACGTATTGAGACGGTGTTCAAGTGGTCATCGTCGTTGGCTACGGTTATAGTTATCACGGGCTTGAATCCTATTACGAACAGTTTTTACAAACTTATTTTTCAATCAGATTATAAATTTCTTTTTGAAAACATGGATGTCTGTGATGATTTAACTTTCCCCTATCTATCCGATCCAAAAGTCTTCTTTTAGCCCTTTTTGTCTATCCGTCACACTCTTTGGAAAAAAATACTAATATAGAAACAAAGTGTTCAATAAAAAACATGAGCTATGCCAGTGGTCGAGTGGGTAACGTCGTTGGTTTCGATTACCTAGCTTCACGGGCTTGAATCCCAATTGGAAATAGCTTTTTAAATTGATTTATAGATTTTTGTTTAAAGCCATGGATTTAAGTAATTTCTTAAATTCCTTACCACCCATCGTCTCCTAAAAACATGGCGTAGTCACAGTGATTTGCCAACAAAAGAGAGGTTGAGCAACCGATTAACAAGTAGATAACTTGTAATAAAAATGATAAAAGATTTTTAGTACTTTTTCCACATAAAATTTATTAGATCAGGACCGGTTTCGCTCATCGCGAGCATTATCAGTTGATAATGCTCGCGATGAGTGAAACCGGCCCTGATCTAATAAATTTTATGTGGAAAAAGTACTAAAAATCTTTTATTATTTTTATTATAATGCCTTTCCACCAAGTATTGACAGTAAACACCTTAAAAGTGATAGATAACTTGTGTTAAGATAACCCCTTTAAGAAGTTGTATTCTTCACAACTACGACTAAAACATGTTTACGTTTAATGCTTTCATAGCATAGTCTCTCCAATTCAACAATAACGTACTCTCAGAGTAGACGAATCTATAAATACGCTTTGACGTTATTCAAATAATACCACATGACGTAACTTAACGTACCTATGTTTACGTGTTTCTTCCAGAGCTGTCAAAACGCAACAGACATAGGAAACTGGATATATCCTGAAATTCAATATCATCAATTTTCATATAATATATTATTATTGCGTACCTATATAAATACTCCGGTTAAGGTCTAATCTGACATATCGTGATCTTACTATAAACCAGTATTAACTAGCATTTTCATGCATGGAATTCTATATCGTATTATAATAGTTGAACTTCGTCTGCTGTATAAAATGCTACGCAAAAAAACTCCCTTTTTATTATTCAACTTAACAGATAATAGATTTACCCATCTTATTTATGGGAAATGGTATTTTTTGACTGTTAAATGAAATGTGAATATTTTTATTTTACGATTAATAGATGTCGGCCGCGTAACAAAAAAAAATCATTAATTCTCTTCAAAATATTCTACACAAAATAATTTAGTCATAACAAATAAAAATGAAATATTATTTACGATTGAGTTTTGTCTGTTAAATCATTTGTCTATTTCACTGCTTTTTTGACAAGGGTTCATAAAATTGAATCCAAGTTATCATTAGTTATTGTCGTTTTATAAATGTGCGATTAATCGTGTAGCTTGGACAACGATTTCTTTTAATGGAATAAAATAATATCAATCGACTATATATTTCCAAAAAATATTAACATATTGAAATGTACGCCAGACGCTTAGCCGAATTGTCAACAGCATTGACTTAAGTGCGGCCCCAGTAGGGATAGTTTTATAAATTACATTATTCGATTGATTTGTGGATATGTGCTTGAAGGCATGAATGTATGTGATCTCTTAAATGTCAGCTCATCTAACCGATTATTAAAATGACGTATAGCAAGAGCGATTAGCTAACTCTTAGTGCTGCTTCAGCCCAACTCTTCTATGTTGAGCAACTGAGTCACAATAAATTATAGAAGAGCAAATTTTTGTTTAGATATCTTCCATTATGTGTATATTTACTCCACTTAATGAATGGGCATGGCTTAATATATATATTTTATATGTTATACTTCAGGTAGTAGTGCCACATATAGACATTCATACACTATCTTTCTCTTTCTCACTGTCTCCATCGTTCATCGTGCATTTTTATGGGTTACCACTGCCATTAACATATTCTGTTATATTGTCATTACAAGTTTCAATTAATCTTAAAATTAAAAAGAGTTTCATTTTAATGCCGTTTATTATTTATTTTTTAGATATATTTTTTAAACCATCTTCATTGTGTATTGTATTGGGCGAAATATCATTTCAGAATCATAGACTTAACCGCTTCAGTACCGTAAGGCCACTGGTGGCCGCTACATACGAACGGCATGAATACCTTAAATCTACTGAAGAACACGAATGTAACTTGAAAATATTATACTATATGTATCATTTTATAAGTAAACTTTTAATATTCATAAATCTATAACTATTTTTTAAGACTATTCAAAAATTATTTTAAAAAAGCGGTAGGTATTTGAGTGAATGTTTTTTAACTTAAAACATCGCGGTACTGAAAAGTACTTATACGTTGAGCCCGAAATTGTTTAACTAGAGGTTTGATGAGTTGGATTAGTTTAAGTCTCCAAAACGCCTAATGGACGACGAAATGTTGGAAAACCGTGACTTCAACTTGCTCTGTACTACCAGAAAAGAAGAAGATATATTGGTAAATGAATACGCAATGAACACAATTTAAAACGAGAGTTCCAACAAGAAAAAGATACTAAAATTGTGTTTTAAAATATTTTCTTCTACGTTAAACAAATTACTTGTACTCTCTTGATTACGTCTCGTATCCCTGGGCGTAAAATCGTTGGTATACGTGACTGTGCATGTATTTTTAGATACGTTATTCTACGCAGTTTTCATTGAAAAATTCAATATGAAGGGATTTCCATTTCATGAAAAAGTGTCACTTGGTAAGATCCTTTGATCGGATATGTCAAACGGCATAAGCCTCTTTGAGAAACGACCTGCTAACTGTGAGCTATATAAATAAAATTATATTTATAGCTAGATATCTATTGATATCTTTAAGCCGTTTTAAGCCACGAAAAACTCGGTTTAAAGCTATACAGAAAAATTGTATGCATTCTAATTATTTTTTAGCGCAATTATATAAAGAGCACTACATTAAAATAGTTCATATTTTACAACGTATGTCTAATTAATAGTCAATTGCGCACCTTTGAAATAAAAATAGTACTTATTTTTTTTTGCTTACTTACGGCAGTCAAATTGTGTAAAGCTCCGAATAAAAAATATTTTTTTGCGATACGTTTAGTATAACATAGGTTTTCCCATTATTCATTTAATTCAACCAGTACCATCAAAGCCCCCTATAGTGAAAGCCATGCTATGGAGCTGGAAACAGGTACTTTTTTCAGATAAGCGGGCCGGCGTCATAATTTTCAAAGTAATATCACATCATTATGAAGCCATTTGTTTCTGATATATTGTAGAAAATACATATTTATATTGTAATTATATATTTTTTCAATTACATATTTTTCAAAATAAGAAAAAATAAAATTTTCTAATAAAATTTCAATACAGAATATGAGGTTGGATAGTTCATTAAAAAAATCAACGTCATTATTGGGATTTTAATCAATTAATAATTAATCTCAAAATTTATTTGTGCACACTGGTTCGTTACTCAATCTTTCCATAGGATTTCTCAAGTCATATCAGTAATCAAAAATCAGTAAGTCAAACTAGGGTAGCAGATTTCACTTCATTATTTTTTAAATATTATTATTGATTAAATCATCATTTACTTGGTATATTGCCATTATTATATGGTAAGACGCAGCATTTATTTCATAATATCACAATAGGCGTCAAAATCGTATATAATATAATATGGATTCCGCTTGTTACTGTTGTTTTATGTTATTTGTAATCAATATTTTATATAACTGTGATATTTAATAGTGGGAAGTTGAATTATATTTGTTTTACCACACATCGCATTTCTTGCCATTCGCTATATGTCTTACAATCATTACTTAATTTTCATATATGACCCTTCCGATGTATCGTAAATTGTAAATTAATAACACCAAAGAATAACAGAATATCCATACAAAAAATCTTTCAAACAGACATGTTATATTCAACGAAAAATAAGCTTATAAATTGGAATTTAGAGTTGATCTACGTATAACCACCAGACAAATTGTTAGGAGCGACTGGGATTTAACGGCCCGGTCTTTTTTGCTGTATTTTCTACGACACTGCTTGGAACTTAAGACTGCTATGGTACCATTCAATGCTTTACAATGCTACACATTTTCATTGAATTTTCCACGATAAGATTAATAAATATCAAATTATTTTGGTTATACCAATACTCTTTTATATACATAGTTTATGGCTATTTCGGCTTACGCCTTCATCAAAACTGTTTTTAAACTAACGTTCACTTAACTTTATATACTGGCTTAGAAGAGATAAACAATTCGACCTGTCATTTATTGTAACATCTATACTTGTATTGAAAAATATAGTATTAATTGTAATAAATTGACTTTATGTGTCTCTTGGAAAATAAAAACTATGAGATTATTAAGTAGTTTTCAAATAAAATTAGTTTAAATTTAATACATCCTATTGTTATTAGCTTCTTGTAACGGTCTAGGTAGATGATGGAAAAATATTTTTTGACCAAAAAAGCTATCAACGTTTAAAAATAAAATGTGTATAACTAAAATACTTATATTAAATGATAATATTTCAACGTATCATAATAGAGTATTATCAAGTAAATTTCAATCCAATCAATAAAAAAATTACCATTCCTCATTACTAAACTAATGGCAAAAATAACGTTTTAGTACTTCTTTAGGTATGTTTGAAGTGTCCCATGTCTCGTCCAACGATGTTCTTTATACTTATATTTTCATTGCAGCCAGACCAATGTATGTTACTCGAAAAATTTGAGAATTTTAGCAACATGACGTTTCTTCACGCTCACTGATGGATATAGGTATTTACGCAATCTGTCTTTAAAGTACTATTTTATTCCAATAAAGTTTAGTCTGCCGCTTATTTGTGTACAAGACACAATTTCTTACAAAAATTATGCATCTTGAACATGTATATATACTTAATCTATTGATAAAATCAACTATATGAATGTAGATGAAAGTTTCCTTTTTTTAAATTTAGAAAAAGTGCCTTCAAACACATAAATGCAATTATTAAAAGTGAACACAAATCATTGATTACACAAAAATTTACAATAGAAAACACAGAACGAGAGTCAGTGAGTAACGACGCCATTTTTCTGTTATGTCATTCATTCGATCTTGAAACTTTTAACAATTAGATCACAACGAGATCTTTCCGATAATTATTTATTTAAAACGTCTTTAAGTTAAACAATCAATAAAAACTAGTACCTTTATAATGAATCTTTATTTTTCAGTGAGAACGTACATGGTATGGAAAAAAAACTGTATAAAGACGTCATTATTTTCATCCTTCACTTGAAATCAGCTCTTTTTTGTTTTTTCACAAGAAATTTTTCTTTGTAAAAACAGTTTTTCTTCAAAATAGGTGCCGAGGAAAAACACCGCAATCACACCGAACATATTCTTGTTCAGAACGCGATCGTGCAAATGTTTGTGTGCCGGCGTGTATATTTGTATAAAGACACTTATGTCGGGTTGCGTTGTCCCAAGTCTCTTGAGGCTTGGATAGGTAAGCAGCAAAGGCATGCAGCTTCTCTGAACTGCGATCACGTGATTACTCAGGATCGCCGCTCTTCTGGAAAACACCTTTCACCATTTCGCTTTGGTGGCATTCTGCAACGTTACACTTTTGTATCTAGACACGCAAAAGAAGGACGATTACTGTATGTTGTTTGAAATAAAAAAAGTGAAATCATCAGTTAGTTACTTCAAATATAAATATTAAAAAAAAAATTGACTTAAAACATTATTTCTTATTGGCATACAATACCATAAATTTTAAGTTTATTTTATGTTAAAATGCAGCGATAATGTGTGTTTTAATTTATATATATTATCTATATCAGGCAGTATAAGTTTATTTTCTGTGGCATACGAAACAACTTATTACTAAATACCTAACAGAAAAAATGGCTTGGCTGGTTAGTTGGTATAAGCAATAATTCCTAGTCAAAATATTCCATTTGTACACTCGAGTGTACATTGGAGAAAAAGTAATGCGACAAATATAGATTTCTTTTACATAATTGAAATATATGTACAAAATAATCTTTTTTTTGCTGTACTATAAAAAAATATCATCATTGTATTTTCAAAACACTCTGTTATTTATATTAATTATTTCAATTTACTCATAATGAATAAAATAAATGTCTCCGATACTTTTTTAAATTTATCAAAATATTGTTATAAAAAATAGATTTTCCTCAGTTTATATGGTCCTGTCTGCTCACTCTTGTGAGTGCTTTCAAGGATCACTGTCTTCCGTCAATCTGTAAGCTTTTGCTAAATTCATGTTATGTTTTAACGAAAATTCAACATTCTACAGAATAACTTAAGTAGTATATAAAAAAGATATTCACAAAAATTCTAACTCCGACTCGGACTGTTGAAACAGGCTACAAATGTATATATGAATGCTTTTTTATTACTTCCTTTGAGTTTTCTATGGATACTCTGCATTATTCTTTTACGGAATAAAATACAAGTAGTATACATTTAAATAATGATGCTCAACTTTGATGGATCCTGCTACGAATTGAATTTTATGGCAGTACGCAAAGTGGAGCACCTTTAAGGAAAATTAAACGAAGTTTACGGCGCGACCTCTTCTTTACGGGTTCTTGTATTCTTTTATTATTTATTGACCTGACCAAAAGCGTTTTAGAATATAACTTTGAATTTGCATAAACACTTGTTTTCTTTTTAAATTCCTTCGCAGTTTAAACTTCGGAAACATGCCTGGCAAATTGATACAAGATTTTTTGATACCGTCAATACTTGTTTACATGTATTGTAAACGGTCATTACAATATTAAGCTTTTTTATTCAATACGACATATTTGTGATTTTTATTTCATTATGTATACATATCCAGGTGTAAATAATCAAAGGAAAGAATTGCTTAAGGTGATTCTTTTTTAGTGATAAATGAAATTTACTTTCACATTTTTGTTATTCAACAAGTTTTACATAGCTCTTACGGTAGTTTATTTTTAGATTTCTCTTAACGAGAAGAAACACGTGCCATAGTTTGTTACAAAACTTGGAATAACAAAGTTTTGTTCTATAAAATGCAATTCTTGGGAAATTTTATTAAATCCACATCTAAATTATAGTTTAAATATGCATCGTGTTATAAAACCAGTAATGAATAATTATACCCCTCTTGAAATTTAAGCTTAGAATTAAATGCCTTATACTTAACGTGTTATATTTTGCATTGCACTGTCAAACAGATTATTGATAAAATATTTATATAACTTCAGGATTATTGTTTTTTTTTCAATACACTGTTATTCCATTTGACTTTTAACACTCAACGATAAATATTGAAACACTATTCTCAAAATATGTTTATTAATCGTACACCATAACTACAAATGACAACATTGGATTAAACATTTATTAATAACCAAGGCGTGTCTTGCGGAAAATATTGTCGTGTTATTAGTTATATTTTTTTTTTTGTGAAAATACGTTCAAAAATTCAATTTTTCTTTTTTTGTAATTCTCGTTTAAATCTTTTACTGTTTAAAAAAAAGTGTTAATTCAACTGCTTTACGAATGTGACATCAATCTTCTTTCTGTAAGAAAAAAATGTTATAAGCACAAAAAAAAACTGTTTTTCTCAAGTACATTAACATAATCGCTGTTCCAGTTGAAAGCTAGCGTGCATCCACCTTCCCACTAAAATAATTACGTTAATGCATAAACGCCGTACGCTCAGTGCTTTTGTGTCATAAGTTAAGTTGATTCAAGTGACTTTAGGGTTGAGCATGGTGTAAAAAATAGCAAACTGTTACTGTTACAATACTACGATTACGTTAATAGAACAGAATCATTTCGTAAACACAAATAGATAAAACATTTTCACCAGAATTTTGATTGGCAGACGCTTATACATCGTATCTGAAAATGCAATATTCTCAAAGATATAATGGCGAACTATATTTCATGAAAAAAAATACGTTCGTATTTCACATTAACAGTGTGGAATTAGAACAATGGTGTTTAGTTTTTTAATATATGTCTTTCCTTTAAGAATTGACAGAGAAAAGCTTAAATGTAATCATATTATTGTTTTGTTATTCTATAAGTCCTTTTTATATAGTAAATTCTGTTTAATTTCTCGTCATTTCTTGATGTAGAATTAAAAAAATTAAATAAAACTTTTACAATAAAAGCAAAAAACTATTTTAATTATAGATTATTTCACATGCATACTTATAATAAGTATTTAACTATTTTTTTATCTTCGAAGTGGGAATTGAAGGTGACCTTTGTGTAAATTTCAATTCGTTGATTTATTTACATTTTTAAATATTTCTTTGTGACAAAATCCGGTAATAAACACATTCGTATCTATACGAATTTACTTAACGAATTTTATACGGTTACTCATATACTTTTTATGTAATAAAATTTCTTCATATATGTTTAGTAAAAATGTATTTCAATTCTACTACGTTTTAAGTTATAACTTTATCAATAAAGCTTTTACAAAACATATTGACTATCGATATCCTTAGACTTTTAATATAAATTTAAATAATTATTAACATTTATCATTCGTTACTTTTGGTATGCAATGCTGATCTTAACGATTGGATTATATTTAATTCATTTCAATGATATATTCTCGCACAAGCTTTCTTTGGTCATCTTCAACAAACTCTGTCATTGTTTTTTTATGTCAAAGAATGCAATCGAAAAACAAACAAACTGTTAGATAAATTCAAAAGGAAATTTCTCTACGACATGAGCATTTACGTGGCTTAAAATTGAAAAATAAATTTCAATATTTTATTGATGAATTAAAATCATAAACGCTCTTGTGTAAACTTTGTAGTAAATAGAAACAAATTCGTCAAATTTTATTTATTATTCCACATTTTGTGATTGTAGACTGCTACACTTACCTTAAAGTGTTTTGTTTCTTAGCTTTTTTGGTAAGTGCTGTCAACAGAGTGCTCTGACAACTTTGAGACGTTAAAGCTTCCGCTTGATGTTTGTTTATTTACGGTGAACTTCTCATTTAAAGCTTTTTTATCAGCTTTCACAACTTTATATATATTACAATACAATTCTACTTTAACTTTCTTTATAGGTTTTAAAGACATACGACTTAATTATTTTTTTGCTTCGATCTATATGCAATATAGATATTTTCTGATGAACATGATAAAATAATTTTAAATCTAACTCATTATGAAAAAAAAATTGGTTTTTAAATATTTTGTATAAAGGTACACAAAAAAAATACTGTAAACATTGCAAACTAGAAACTATAAACATCTGATGTTCTCAAATAAATTGCTTTTGAATATTTTTCAAAATCAAACCCCAGAAATAAAAAGTAGAGATCAATACAGCACGTAGTTTTTTTATTGATATGTATTTTTCCCATATTTCGGCATAAACTGACTCAAAAGCACGATATAAGTTAAAATTAAAGCTGGAATTTCTTACAGGAGTTTCGATTTCGCGTGTCTCTTTTTCAATCTGTATGAGTTTCGTAACTCTTCAAGACCGCTGTTGATAATTTATTAGGAGCAGAAAGTGGCCGGGGTACACAATTTTGGATGCATCGTGTGGGAATGAGGAGTGGGAATGGAAAAAATCACTCAACCATGAGGCTTTTAAAAAAACGAGTTGCTTTACGCTTTTATTAAATTTATGAAACCTTAGAGAGATGTACTTAATAATCTAGTGACTACGACATATTTTGCTTGATTTTTATATTTTATAATTTACAGTATGTCGACGCCAATGCTGCAAGAACATTTATTACTGTATATTACTGCAAATAAAACTTTTTGTTTTCGCTTGGTATTGCAATAACTAATTAATGCGTTATATGTGTCTAGATTTGGTAAAAATATCGAATCATAATCCGCAAAACTTTAAGTTTCTTTTGCCCAAGTTAATTGATTCTGCTGCTAAATAGATTGTGCATAACTGGTTAAAACCATAGCATTTTATACTTTTTGGCATCAAAAGTTCCCTCGCCGATTTTTACGAACCCAATTTTTTCCAACGTAAATATGAAAGTTTACTTAATTTTAATATATGTTTCCAGATTTTTTAAACAAGTTATCGAGAAAACAAAATTCTGCAGTGATGTTGTAACTTCAGTTCGTTTCAGTTCAGTTTTCTTTGTGTTTCGGATTATTTAAAATTCTTTTAAAACTAAACAATCGTTCTACTGAAATTTTATTCGAATCGACTACTCGATTAAATAACCTTATGTAAATCTAATATCCATACGTTTTCTTATCTATAAAACTGTTACAGATAAACTTTTTATATAATAATAAATACCAGCTCAACACATTGTATAATAAAAAACGGTTAAAAAATAAAACATATTCATAAGACATCGGTATAAATTATCAAATATCGTTTTATACGAGATATTAATGTCGTAAAAATTGGAAGTAATTATTTTTGAATTCTGTAGTGCAGAATTGACTCATTCACTAAAATGTTAAGTACACTTTTTTCACTACTAAATATTTCTACAACGGTTTTTGATATTATTTATCAAGTTAGTACATTAACAAAGGTTTTATAAATTTATTTTTCACTCTAACTTAGTCTAAGTATTCGAAAGGTGCAAAAAAATCAACAATTTTTTTATTTGTACAAATAATAGCATTCGTTTGAAATATTTTATTGTTTTCAGTTGATAAATAAATTTCAATCACTGCGCTTAACTAAATGAAAAGTGATTTGCTTATTCGGCAGATGACTAAGTCATAAAAAAAATATTAGACATAAGTTTAGCATAGATGTTAATTCAATTTAACTTTCAGTGATTTTATTTTTATTTAAAGAAATAATAAGTCATCGACCAAAAAAGAACATTGTATAATTTTTTGCTGTGGAAATATATTAAATTTTAATCACTTTTATCTTTATTTGGGCACGTATATATTATTTAAATAAAACATGTTTTCATCCTATCTAAATATTATATGTTATACCAGTAATCTTTTTTTATTAATCAATTTAGAAGCATATGCTTTCAGTAAAGTTCCGTGTTTACAGTACACTCCCGAAATAAACTAATTTCCTATCAATATTTATTTCCCAGCTGAAAAAAACATTTTTTAATTTTACTGAGTGGTCTTAACAAAATGACTACGTGAAGATCGACTATTTTCATTATATAAATATTTGAAATGTCTACAAATAAAATATCTTAATTGGAAAAGTATATAAATGTCTACAGTATTTTTCAATTAAATAAAAAATATTATCACAGTGTAACAAGATTTTATTTTTGGTAAGAGAAGCTCGCACTTCTGAAAATATTTATTAAAACATTAAACAATTATTTTTCTCCGCTCATGGTAGAAACAAAATTAAAAATTTAGAATAAATGAGCACCATATTGATATTTACACTTTATAATTCGTTAAATATTGTTTACTGCCAATCATCATCGATGGAAAGAAATTATAAGATTAAAAAAAAATGGTTGTGTATCCACATTTAGATTAGTTCCGCTTAATTAAATCAATTTGTAATTATTAGAAAATCATTTAATTAAAATTTGATTATTTTTTTATATCAAAACACTGGTATTTGTCTTCTAAAAAACACTACGAATAACGTGATCCCGGTTTCGGTATTACTGGTATTTCAATCGCTAATCATCGATAATAATAATAAATAAACCACATTAAAATATTTAAATTACAATTAAATTTAATAATGAAATTCCACCAAGCACCTTCAGTTAAAATCTTGAATTAAATTACAATTAGTAAAATAATTTTGGAATAATATACAATAAGGAAGAATAAATAAATGAAAAATAATTTTACTCACAAAAATGACAAGTACATGTTTATTTATAATAAACTAAAGATTATCAGGTGACAATGTCATTTGGTGACTTCTTGAATATGGCTTAATACTACATTGGAAATTATTTTTTAAACTTATTTCTTAAAAATCTTGTATTGTGTTTTTATGAGCTCACAATTTTATATCCAAGTATGTAAAATCGTACAAGTAAACTGACGAAAAATAATCGTCATATTACAATAAAAAAAATATATTGCACAAGTACAAATGCGTTACAGATAAATCGTGACATATAATATATTGTAATGAGCACAAAACATGCATCGTTTTGCGACATGAAACAAACTAAGTGGTAATACATAAATTATTTAAATTGTACATGTAGCGTATAGCTTTTTTACATCTTGAAATAATATATTAAACCTAAGTTTACAAAATATTCGCAAGTTCTACGTTTCGCTTATTGTTTTCATCACATTAAACAATGCAAATCCCTTTTCCGCGATTCTTTCACTTGCAGATGAAGAAAAGTAGCATTTTGAGTAAAAATTTTCCATTAAAAACGCTTGAAATATTATTTCCCTCTCTTACATCCATTATACCACTTTTCTGAAAAGTTTACGGAAGCAATAATAAAACTTGAACCGAGCTAAAGTTTTTTGCCGCTACGCTGATGAATTTGTGTTGAAGATATTGCTGCAAAACGTGGAAAAGAAAAATGCACCGACGAAGCATCAGAAACAGTATCAGGACAGCGATCGCTTTATTGACGAAACATGCTCCGAGTAAGTTTTTTGAAAATAAATCCTTAATCAAATTTAAAATTTTCAATTTTGTCGCCGTCAAAATAATAAAATGTTATTATTTTGAAATCGAACGTTCGTTTTGATATATCGTTATATTATTTATGGCTACTTAGTTGTTTTTTCCTTCTTTACTATCTTTTTTTCAAATATCACTTTACGCTATTTTTACCCCAGAAATGCAGGAATTAAATTCTTACATCAATGTATATCGTATTCACTGTTTAATCCTTTCTTAACTAAGATGTGTAAATAGTACACATACCTTCTAATCATTAACATTTCTCTGTATATATGATAAATACTCGGCTTAAAATTCAGGTATTCCTCCCTTATACATTTACGCATTGAGTAATGCAATTATAGTAATATTGTAGTAGTGTTATATAATTGTCATGATTCATACCCGTTTGCCTGATGTGTTAAGGATACACAGCTCAGGAGCGCGTGCTTTTTTTGCATAGTAAGGAAAGGGTTAAAAAGTTACGTATTGCAATTTTCGTGCAACCATCTTTCTTAACTTCACAATTATATTCTATCATCATCACACGATGAAGAGGTTCGATAATTCTCCATATAATCAGAAATAGAATGTGAAATTTACGGATCCAAGAAGCCTATTAGGTATATTATTATAATTTCCTCAATAAATTGTTGTCGAGTTCTATGGCGCAGCGGTTAGCGTTGTGGGCTTTCGTGCCAGACCTCACGGGCTCGAGTCCCAGTGCAGACAAAATAATTTCGATCGATTTATCGATTTGTGATGTCCCTTCCACTATTTATGATCTTTTAAAAAATGGGTGAGCAATCAGCTAACCACTAGTCCTGTCCTAGCCATATCCTTCTATCCCTACTACTCTTGGTGGTTGAGCGACTGAGTAAGAAACAGTTCTCGTAGAAAAAACTTTTGTTGAGATTCCTCTATTAAGAGGTCATATGCTTCACATTGGGAGCTGACATGGATAAAAATATTTAAATATTATATAATCAATATTAAGATACATATATCTATAATTATAAAGAATTTTTTTTTTACAGTAAGTAGTGACATCTGTCTGCATTTACTGACTACTCTTAATACAAATGATGTCCAGAAAGAGATTATGGCTGTTGCTTTGTGTGTCTGTTTATGTATGTGTGCTTTCCGTTCCAATTCACAACCCTGTAAAAACGTTTTTCAACACTTACGCTCACATACACACTCTCTCTCGGACATACGATGACATGGTGTATTTGCGTTTCAGATTTTTTTAAAAAATGACAAATTGGTATTGTAAGTGTAGTCACCTATAACTTTTCTTTAAAACCTAAAATAAGGTGTCGATTTCTTTTTTAAATATGTTACAGTAATATTTGCTTAAACTTCAATATCTTAAAACAATCTCGGTTTTGAATTTATTTAATGATATTTCGTCAAACTATATTAATTTTGTAACGTATGAAAATTAATTTCAAGTCAATTTGTATGAACTGAAATTATTACACACACTTATTTATCGACTATTAATGATATCAACCCAATTTCACTTCAGAGGCACGCTGACTAAAGCCATATACTCTTTTCTGGTTGGTGGATTTAATTACTCATTTGCTGGGAGAAACTAGATAACCTCATTTAATCTGCCAAAAAAATACTCACTCCAGTGGTGTTGAAGGATAATAATTTACCATGTTATTTATCAATTATATATAAATAAATAATGACAAAAGTATTATTCAAACTTTTGCTACAAGTATTTTTATTATAAACTGACTCTAAATGAATCAATTAATCTCATCTCATCTTTTTACGAGAGTTTTTGTTATCTTCTGAGTTTTAACAGTTTATAACAAAAATATAGGTTTCTAACCACGTCAAATCCTTATGAAATTTGTTTCATGTACAACTAATTATATTTTTTTCTCTTATGTACCCACACATTCTATATTTTAAATCAATCCCTCGACCAAAAAAGTTTTACTGGTCTTCTATTAGGCCTTACATATTACATCTCTTTGTCCCGAAAACACATTTAAAGACTTAAAAACGTTATTTTTTTTTAATTTGAATCGTTCAAACTATGTACATTCTCACAGATTTCTTCACTAACGACCCGGGTTTCGCCTTTCGGCATCTTCAGGCGTTCAAGTGCACGGATGAACTTGAACTGACTCTCAGTAAATGAATGTTTCGTGTTTATAAGCTCATGGGAATGCCCACAGATTTGAGTAGTAAGTAGTTTTAAGAATTATATGTATTTGTTTGTCGGCAAAGGTTTTATGATTATATTTATATAGGGTATAGAGTCCGGCATATTTAATATTTCATTTAAAATCGAAAGGCTATGCAATTGTGCTCTGTTTATTTCCAAAATTTCCTGGAAAAAGAGCTTATGACCGTCCGTATTTGGATGTAACATTTTTATCCCTTGTTCCTGATTGAACACGTGTCCTTCCAAAATTAAGTGATTAGCAAAAGTAGACGTGTCTTTTATTCAATCTAAAGGCTGCCGTATGTTCTGATAATCTGATGTTCAGTGTCTTTTCTGTTTTGCCGATATAAAATTTTCTTCTTTTTTTATTCAATATTATAAATAAAATATAAAACTTCTTATACACTTATTCAACGAATGATAATAACAAATCTATTTGTATCAAACAGTCTCGTGTTTTACTGTACATTACAAAAACAGTTTTGTATGTAAATTTGTGCAGCTCAGAAATATAATATATAAGATATTCTCTCCCGGGAAGCCACTGACCTATTTTTCGCCGATAGGGGAAAATGATTGTTTTTTTAGCATTTTTTATCTGAAATACTTCCAGCGCTATCTAATCACTTTAGATCGTCCATCCATCAATCCAGAGCGTATCTACTTTACCTATGAACACTTCGAAAAGTGACCAAGCGAACCATTTCTGAAAGTTGAAAGGCAAAAGCAATTATTTACCACGTTAGAAAAAATGGCTTTTTTAAAAATTGCATCGCTCATTTTTATCTAAACTTGGTAGAACTTTTAATTTAATTTATATTTTATTTTTTATAATGCTTAACTATATGATTTTTTTATAACACAACGATATCAGAATGTATCATTCGAGTTCAAGTATCTTTGATCAGATCCGACCTAACAAATAAATTTCTCACCAAATATTAGTTTTGAAGATTTATTGAGAAGCTCAGAAGTAAAAAAATAAGCTTGCATGAAATGAAAGAGATTTAATGGTGTTCAATTTTAAAATGATCACTGTTATGTATTTAAGTATTTCACTTATTTAATCTCAATAATTTAGTACTTTTTCTACATAGTTTGTGAATTTTATTAAGAAGCCTAAAAAGAAAACGCATTTTTTATGAACTGTGTCTATTGACTAGTGACCGTGGGTAGATAATTAAAGATGTAAAACTTTGCCCATAAAGATCCTTCAATAAATTTGTGCCTAAGGGTGACCACAAAAATGAATCTAAATTAATTAATCAGCTGTCACGAGGGGGGGGGGAAACTTTGATTAAGTTTTGAAAGAAGACATAAAAGTCATTATTAGTTTGTGAAGTTTTCCCTCTGCACCCATTAGCCAAACCAGACCGATCGCTTTATATCTCGAAATCTATTGATGGCCCAACTTGTTAAAAGTTTTTTTTGGCCGCCGTCATCTTTCACGATAAAGACTTTTTAATATAGACGTCATCTAAGTTTTATTTCGGCATCATCGAACATGACTCGATTTCTCGCACAACGCACACGTATTTCACAATTATAAGCAGTTACTTTCAAATTTTATATTATTTTTTAAAGTAATCTTTCATTTCTTTATCATGGAAATATTATATGTATTTATTATATGCTGAGTAACCATTGTATGATCAAAAAGGTATCTGTAAGATAATTACAGTGAAAAAAACTATTATGAATATTTTTTAATGTGGAAATTAATAACACTTTATTTTACTAAGAATATTTCACTTTTACGTCGTTATTGGTCATTTCTTGAAGGAAAATCAATATATTTAGAATTAAAAGTACATTTTTAGTACATTCTATCCGGATCATTATAAAATTTTTAGAATTGATACTCATATCATTTGTTTTATTGATTGAATTGGCATTTACTTATAAGAACTCCATTATAATACAATAAAAAGATAGCAAAGTTTTTAGTTCTACAATTATTTTTAATTCAGTTGATAGCCTTTTCGGTGTGTTCCTTCATCATATACCGAAATAGAAATCAACTGAATTTTAAAAAAAAGTGTAAAACTAAACACTTTACCGTATTACTTTGATTTACATAATATATAAACATATTCAAAAAGTTTTTTTAATTCACGTCCCAGTGTGAAGCATATGGCCTTCGTATGGAGGAATCTCAAAAGTATTTTTACATGAACTGCTTTTTACTCAATTGCTCAACTCCTATTTTTTTCGATGAGAGTAGGGATAGAAATGATAATGCTAAAACAGTACTAGACGTTTGATTATTGCATAATATTATATGACAGTTTTATTTTCAAATTATAACAGATATTTTATATAAAAGTCCATAACTTGCATACAAAGTGTATAAATACTTTTAACAGTTGCTCAGTGCATTGTCAGCCGATCGCTTGACGCTCGTTGTAATTTTGCAATTGTCAGCATTTCTGTACGCCCGTTCGTAAAAATAGCATCACCACTTAATCGAAGGATTTTAATGGAAAGATCCACACAAGTGCACTACTTGAGCTTCAGAGCCGCACTTGCAGTCATATGCGCTTGCTGCACCGTTCGTGCATTAAACCTTCACAGTGGAGGCAGTAGATCCGTTCCGTTTGTACACAATGTGAGAGCTTTTGCCTTCTCAGACTTTGAAACGTTTCGAAAGGCAACGTAAGCTGATACCGAGAATCTCAGTGCCGTGCTTTTATTTCACGATGTGAACTTTCAAACCACTTGCAGACACTATCACCTTAATAATTCAGATTAACTTACCTCTGTACAATAAAAAAAATGAAAACCCCTAACGGTAAAAGCTTTTAGTGCAAAAAAATGTTATCTTGATTTTATTGGAAGGGATTTACTATCTGTGGGATTTAGTGTCTTATTATAACTAAGCGTTTTTCTTATATTCCAAGTTAATGACTCATTCTTACGTTATCGGGTCATTTTATGAATGAATTTCATAAAACAAAGATTTAACCCATGGGCATAAGTGAAATCAACAACTATCAAGCTATCTCAGTTAATAAACAGTCTAATACATCTAAACGTCCATACTGTTTTTTTATACATGATACATATATCATTAAGAATAATATGGCTTAACTACAAATGTATGGATAACAATGTTTAAGCCTAAGACACATGCTTTATATATATCATTACAATATTGGTGCTATTTATAATATTTTTATTTTTCATGTATTTTTGGCAAAAATATAGATTTAATACATTATTTATTAACATAAACATACATAGTAAAGCACTTCCAACATCAAAATTAAAACATTGTGATTAGTTTAATGATTTATTATGATCAATTTCAATAACGGTCTAACATGGTAAACTTATTCTCATATAAAACTTTCACATCAAACTTTTTTAAATTTCAAAAACTGGAGTTAAACCATTATTAATCCAAGTTGCACACATACGTAGTTCCATCGCCGTTATTTAATATTTTAATAATCGATGATAAACAATACAATACCATAGTAAATTGTTGAAACACTGATAAAAATATGTTTATTTTTTATTTTTCTTGATTTTGAAGCAATCAAGCCACAATCTTAATATTTCATGCAATAGACATCAACAAGCTAATTCCGTAAAATATACATAGATTTTACTTATATATCATATAGATTTAGGGACGTTTTGCTATTTGAATGGCAAGGACCGAATTTTGTCTAAGAATTTTTTTGTAAAAACTACTATTTATTCAATTTCACTGATTAAATAATAATATTCATATGTTGGAAAGAATAAAAATCACGATTTTCTTTCGCGGAAAATATTTTAACATTTTCAAATATGAAATAAAGCAAAAAAAAATATGATTCGTCATTTATGAGCTTAATTGTACTATTAGTACCTTTATTTCGTTCACAGTAACAGCGTGATAAAAAAATAAAGTGACACGAGAGTGTACGAACAAAATAAAAAAATGTCACAATAAAGTCTTTTTGTCAATTTGATTTTCTCGATTAATTATAATTACGTTATAAAGTATTCGTATAAAGGAAAATCTACGCTATTTGTTACTGACCTTCTTCTTGCGTCTTCAGCCTAGTTCTTGGCAGCCTTTTGCGACAAAAGGATCGCCTTAGCAGTTGAAAAAGGACTATAAGCAGTCGTTAAGACATCCCTGTCACTTAAGCACAAAAACATATCATTTTTATATACTAAGGGCACTTAAAAAGAAAACTTAGAGGCGTAGACAGGGTGTTTTTCCATTATTAGACGTCGTAAAATGAATTAAGATTAATTGTTTTTGTTACTTTATTTAATGCATAGTTAATCTACAGTTTTTTTCCATCGTCTAGAGTTTTTTTCATCCAAAGTTTTTTTGTGCGATTGTCTTTTTTAAATTCAAATATTCCTGTCAACTTTTAAGAGAATGTTAAGTATTTTTATTATAATAAACTGAAAAACAAGACATCGTTTTTCGATTTATTATGGTTTAACTGTCACTTTCTTTTTAAAATGTATACAAATCAATTTTATACTTGTGGAAATCGAGCATTATCTGGTAACGAATGTATTTGAAAAAATACGTAGTAAATAGAAATAACTCAAACTCGTATAATGTTTCAATTGTGAATAGAAAAATTACCTCTTGTACTGAAATGAAGTTTTAAATTACTTTGATTTCAAACATCTCATTTTAATGGCTTATAAGACAATACGAATTCAATATCTGCATTTATATATGTATAAACGTTATGGTTGCCGTAGACAACTTATAAGGCTCTAGGACTTCCATTCTGTTCGATTATGTGGGCGTCTACTTGAACTTCAGGAGGTAAATTTTTTTGATTGATTTTGTAATCTTTTTATAGATTTTTATAAAACAAAATCTAAATTTGAGAGACCTCACCCCATCAATTTAACAAAACAAAACAAAAAGAAAGATCAGCTTACATATATTTTTTCATGACCATTCTTCTATTTCAACTTTTTCTGAAAATACAGATTCAGCGATCGGTTTAAAGACAGTTTTAGAACAACACTTTCTGTTAACATCCTGCCTTCCGACCGCTACTACATTGGAAGTTGATATCACAGTATTTTTTTTTTTATACTTCATTAATATAATAAAAAGTTATAATTCATTAACAATGTGTTCCGTAAAGTAGAAAACGAATTTTATAAATTTCGTTTTCTACTTTAGATATCTCCTTTGATATCTAATTCAATATTTTTGCCAAACTGTTTCGATGTTTATACCATTATCAATTAAGAAAACCCTTCAAGTTTATTTTTGAAAATTGTGATTATTGTAAAAACCTATTCCAAAATTTACAACTAGTCTGAAAATATTTTACAACTGTTTTTTTTTATTTGACACGTAAATTTAACTTATTATATTTCACACATTATGCGCTTACCTTTTCCAATTTTATGCTGCCAGTTTTCAAAAACTTTTCACTGATAAAAAATAAATGCAATTTAAATACGTAAAACATTTATTTTGTAAAACAGTTAATACTAATTGGCAATCAATTGCATAAAAAACAGTTTGATTCAATGATATATAAATGACGTTTAGAACATTTAAAATTAATTTATACTAGGGTAATTTAAAAAATATAAACGAATGTTATAATCAATATTAAACCTAAATGATTTTTAAGCATTTAATACTATCAAGTTATCCAAAAAATGATGCCATAAGTCTACAAAATAAAATTAAATCTTTTTTCCCAGAAAATTAAATGTTTGTAGAGTATTTTTTTTTTAATATTTTACATCTGTTTATTGATTCATTTGTATCGAAATTTGTATTTCAATATCAATAATTTATGATTTTGATAGTCATGCTTATGCCATAAAACTACGATGATTGGAAATTACAAAGAATTTATGTAAATAATCGAGTCATTTTTTTTATGGTTACACATTTTACAGATTCTTATTCTTCTTCTCGAACCTTTCCGGAAATAAATTGTCTCCTGGGTTATTAATAAAAATGTTGAAGCCCAAAAATACTTCTTCCAAAAATAGAAAGCTTTTATTTTCTTTCAATTCACTTCTACTAGCATAATTTCCGATACACTTTTACCTCGTGTAACATAATCAAGAGCACAGTATATTTACGATATATACTTACTTGATTATTCTTGTTTGCCCAACAATATAACATTAATGGAAAATCATTGTTACACATATATCTTCTCGAAAATTAATAGCTAAATAACAATTGGTTTACTTTACAATAAAAAAAATATGACTGTCATTCTCCTGGATGTTACATCTTATACACTTAACACTTATTAGACTCTTCAATAACATTTTTCATACTTATTAGCACGGATACTACAAAATATAGCAAAGGGAGAACAAAACCAATGTCAATATAAATTTATTAAGCACAAACAAAAATAGTAATACTACGTGCTCAAATCTAACACTTAATTAACCGTTTATTTTCAAAGTACATGCTTTTTCTAAGGTAACAACTATATTATATAACCTTCATTTAAAGTTTCCCAAAACCAACATCAAATAATTAAATTTAAGAAATCGTTGGCATATTATTAATCCAATTTAAATCTCACCTTATCTAAATAATTAAATTGTGCGAAGCGTAGAGTTCTAATTATGAAATGTAAACAAAATGAAATAATTTTCGTTGCGTTAGCGTAATTAAATACAACAACTTCGTAATTATCTCTTATCCGGCATTTAAGTTATTGATTTACGTAATAAAATCACACATCTTTAATCGTTGTTATTTTGATATTTCACATAAATATGAAATGATACTTTTTATCTAGGGAACGAAACAAATTTTAAACATAGTATATCGAAGGTAATTGCTTAGAAATATTCTTTTACGATATCTTTCATTTTAAAAAAAATCTTATATACACTGCATTTTTATATTTTATTTTGTAAAATTTCATTCCACATATAATAACATCAATGCAACGCTTTTCATCTGAAAATGCAAATAGCATAAGTATCAAAAATATTTCTGAATTCCTCTACATTACAAAACTGGATGATGTTTGAGTTAAAGAGTAATGCCAATATCTTTATCCGAGGATTGAAAAGAGTAGTTGCTTTTCAACTTAAGAATTTAGATTTTCATTCCCGAACGGTTCGTCGGTAATGTCGTCTTTAGCTTCAATACTCTTTCACATTACTTTTACATCGTTGGATCCATTTCCTCTCGCACGAAATAGGGTGGAGTGAGCTTCATTCACAGATAATAATAACTTATTCCATAAAAGTTTTTTGACAGGAATTCACTTCTTGAGAAAGAGAATTCACTCTGTCATCTGTCAATTTTTTTTTATACTTTTTTAACTGACTTCAAATGACTCGCAATGAGTGAAACCGGTCATGACCTATTAAATAAAGTGGAATAAAGTACAAAGGAATATTTTGTTTTTATTAATATAATGTCTTTCCACCAAGTATTGACAGTGAACACCCTAAAAGTGGTTATAAAGAGTTGTTAAGATTTTAGGCACGGATATTATTTAAAAATATCAGTGTCAGCTTAATTTAATTGTACTACAAAAATCTAATAGTGTACACAAAAGTTTTTTCAATAAACACGTTGCTTTAATTAATTACATAAAAAATAGACAATTGTATAAACAGAAAAAAGTCTTGAATTGGTTAATCGTCGAAGCTCCGTCCCGGTATTAGCACAGCGGTGTGTTTTTCCTATTTTCTTAAGTATTCTCTTTTTAAGTGGAGTCTTAGCTAAACGTAGATAAGGCAGTGTATATTTAGCGTCAATTTCGTGAAAGTCTTACATGGCTTAAATATATTCTTCATCTTATTCGGTAATCGAATGTTATGCTTTAAAGATCGAAACATCAATCTTAATATTAATATACATTCAATCACATATTTTATTAATAAGCAAAAATCTTAGACATACTGGAGTTTCATGTCCGTCATGACCGGTACCAATATAGAACATACAAACATCAAATGGGTCATCTTAACACATTTATTTTTTACGATAACAAGTTGTAAACCAGTTATTTAACTTTACTCTTCCTAGGATGGAAATGAAGAAACATAGCGCTAAGAAATAATAATTGTTAACTAGCTGCTCTTTCTGAGCTTTTTTTTCTAGATCAAGTTAGATTATTAACAAAACATAATGGCCATGTTTGAATACTTAACAAAAATCAATTTATGATTTTCCAATATGTGACTCAAAACTGTGACATCACAACTCAATAAACGTCACCCCTATAACTTTTAAATTTTATTTTTACCACGGATTTTAGTTTTCTCCTTGTTTCTTTCATTAATCATATACAGAATAAAGTTATTATGTTTTTACATAGGCCATTAAAACTTCTCTTACAATGTACAGATTAATTGGTCATATGTAACGCTCACTTTGCCGGATAGCTTCCGGCTAAAAATAAATATCATTTGTTTCGTTATATTTGTGAATCTTGGATAATTCGCTGCCGGAAACAAAGAGACGATTCGTTGTTTGTCAGAATCTTAGAAGAATTGTTTTTAAAAAAATCTTTGGTTTACGATACATTTTTCAATTTAGATTTTAAAAAAGTAAAAATAGACAATGTGGAAAATCTATAACCAGACATTTTCATACTTTTATTATTTTTTAACGACACAAATTTCCGCTCAACCAAGAAGAAAGGAAGTTTTAATTACTGACTAAAATCCCTGATTGCAATATAAATCGTTAAATTTTTTTATTAGCCACATATTCTCCAAATTTGTATTATATGTAGTATACACAGTAAGAAATAATATTCGCACATTAAGCCATAATCATACTTTGTTTATATTATTTACATTCAAAGCGAAACAAAAATTATTGAATATATTTTTTCAAATCAATCAGTTCTGACAATCAATATGAATTTCTTTTTTATAACTAAATTAGGCTTAACAAGCTTCAAAAATATATATTTATTTGAACATATAAACAAATGTGCTTTTAAACAAATTTGCTCTAAAAATGTCAAAATAAAACATACAGATTTAACATTTTAAACGTTTACCAAATCGACTGGAATAAAACATCGAATAATTAACGTATCTTTCTTTATCAACAGTGATTTTGACATTAAAAAATTATTGTCACTTTGCATAAAACTGTCAAAACATATAGATATGAAATATAAAATTAAATATCTAGTGGCCCGAATACCTCCATTTAAAGCGTTGTTTAATGTTATACTTTATTTTATGCATGAAACCTTATTTTTATTTTCCTTTTAAAATTGCGACATAAATTTCAAACTGTCCGATCGTAAAAGTGAAAATCGACCAAACTAAACCGACCAACTCAACTTCGAATCGAATGAAATGTCCCTGACTTATATACCCGAACGTCAATAACTGCAAAATCTCTTTGAATATAGACATTAACAAAAACTGATTGACGGACAATGATTTTACATTAAGATCAATTGTATCATACATATGTATAATTTCAAGCATGTTTTTAATATATAAAAGAAACTATGAGATCATAAATGATGAAACAAATTCAAATATCAAATTATAGAAAATTTGAATCGTTCAAACTATGTACATTCTCACAGATTTTGTCACTAACGACCCGGGTTTCGCCTTTCGGCATCTTCAGGCATTCAAAACAGAAAGAACACTGAACATCCGAGTTTTAGAACATATGGCAGCCTTTAGATTGAAAAAAGACACGTCTACTTTTGCTAATCACTTAATTTCGGAAGGACACGTGTTCAATCAGGAACAAG
Source organism: Himalopsyche tibetana (assembly GCA_030503985.1). Classification (NCBI taxonomy): domain Eukaryota; kingdom Metazoa; phylum Arthropoda; class Insecta; order Trichoptera; family Rhyacophilidae; genus Himalopsyche; species Himalopsyche tibetana. The sequence continues at coordinate 14,059,400 of JAPJYX010000024.1, forward strand.
GGATACAAATGTTACACCCAAATACGGACAGTCATAAGCTCTTTTTCCAAGAAATTTTAGAAATCAACAAAGCACAGCTGCAAAGTCTTCCGATTTTAAATGAAATATCAAATATTCCCACATCACCACTTCTATACCCTATATAATCATAAAATCATATAATCATAAAACCTTTGCCGACAAACAAATTATATAATTCTTGATACTGCTCACTACTCAAATCTGTTGGCATTCCCATGGGCTCATCCTTTTCGCCAGCAATGGCTTTGGACTCAGTGATGCATTTATATCTTATATAAACACGAAACTTTCATTTGCTAAGCGTCAGTTCAAGTTCATCCGTGCACTTGAATGCCTGAAGATGCCGAAAGGCGAAACCCGGGTCGTTAGTGACAAAATCTGTGAGAATGTACATAGTTTGATCGATTCAAATTTAATATTGAAATTCCACCAAGCACCTTCAGTCGAAATCTTAAATCAAATTATAGAGTTCGATATCAAATAAATATATACATATTATACAACATGTTGTTTTAAAGCTTAATAATCTTGATTTATATTTTTTAATGAGACCCATAAAAATATCGAAAACAGTGAACAAAGTTAACAAAAAGAGTTTAACAGTCTGAATTGCCTTTTGTTATATTTGCGTTCTCATATACAATAATTTTTCAAAAAATTAAATACTTTAGTATTTTAATTACCTTTTACCAACCCTATCTCAAAATCCGAGCGTTACACAAGTCCCGCCGTAGCCCTTATCTTTCTAACCCTACTCCATTGGAAAAAAAGAGGCTGAGAAACTAAGTTACAAGACGTTCTCGTAGGAAAAGTTTATCTTAATATAAATTCTACTAGGAATAAAAAAAATATCAGGTAAGTTGTAAAAGTTTTTTTTTCTTATCCTTTTTTCATTTTTTTACAATTTCAAATATAAATTTCCCACTCTTATATTTATTATATTTTGATATCATTCTTTGTCCTTCCAAATAAATCAAAAGCTTAATAAAACCACCATAATTTTATTACTTGTCTACGATAATAACCAAAACATTAGCGATGAAGGAGACTCGAAGAACTTTGACGCTAACATGCCCTGGTACGTAAAGCTCTATAAATTTAAATTCTCCATATAAAAAAATACCATATATTCGAGATACAAAATTATTTACTTTATTTACGACAAAGTTATCAAGTTAAAACAAAATAATATCTCCAATTTGACATTATCTTAAATTTATTTAAAAATACAACGCACGAATCAAAATTCCTTTTCTCCAAATATGTTATAAATATTTTTGAATTTAATTAGCAACAAAGAAATTAATACTAAACTTGCTTCAGCTTCTTTCTATGTGTAATGCATTATTTTATTAATACTTTTCAACCCTTTAAAAGAACGACATTAAACATCTAAATTCCGTGCGTGATTTTTAATTTTCAGTGTGAAATTAATGATCTAGTTTTTCATTGTCACTCCTCATTTGTTAAATTTTATCATTATTCGAATCGAGTGAACTATTTTTTTTACATAGATTTTTAACGAAAACAAAATATTCATTTGCTTATAGTTTATATAAGACATTGATAAATAATGTGAAACTTTGTCAACGTCACCGTTAAAAAGTCCTTCTTTCGAAGACATTTAATTTACAAACCGAGCTAAAGCTATCTAGATTTTTCAATATAAACACTTTTAATCAATTTATGGACACCATTTTAACTAACCAAATATTATTGTTTTAACTGAAATGGTTTCCGAGGAGAACTTTGAAATACTAAGTAAGCTGCATAATCCTATAAATACCGCAATAATGTAAATTATTTGGCCAGAGAACTCGTTTTATGAAACTCTGATCAGCGACATTAAGTCATTTATCTATGTTTAGTTGGGTCAAAACGCAAACCATGTTCTTGCGATCACCCGGAGAGTTATGTTTGCTACGTCGCCATATGAGTTTGTTATAATAAATTTTATTTTTTTAAGCGAAAAGTATCTTTGAATTCTTTGCAACTCAGATATCAACATTTTACGGTAACCGACGTTTTAATTGCAATGCAAACATAATGATGATTAAAGGCTATTGGTGATTTTTTTTATTGTTATATGTGGTAGAATTATCATTAATAAACATATTACGCCGAAAACTAATACTTAGTTCTAGTAATAAAACGTAAAACAGAACATATGTCATAGTTTATACTATATGTAAAAGCTTTTAGTTCGCTTATAGTTTGACAGGTTCTGCAGGACCCCAATTAGCTACGGAGTTTGCACCGACAATAAACATTCAAAAGCATGAAGTAGTTTTTAGAATAAATATATATTCATTATTTTATTCCAAAAACTACTCTCTATAGATTTTGTCTCCAAACAACTCAACCGAAGTGTGCTAACAAATTACATGGTTAAATTAAATTGCGGTCTGTCGTCAGTAAGATAAAAAATATCAAGTTAACATTTCAAAAATTATAGTAATTACATATGATACCATAATTAAATATTTTTCTTTGCATTCATTTTATGAATTTTAGGATAGGTTTTGTTTTTAAATTCATGCATAAATTTAGTTTATAAAATTCCTTATATTGAGGAATTGTTCAATTGAATCTTATAAATCAAACATACAGTTGTATTCAATATAAGTCGGGTCGATGGCACAATGGTCAACGATGTTGGTTCCGTGCCAGACCTTACAGGTTCGAATCTCAGTAGGAAGAGCATTTTAATCGATTTTTGTTCGAAGACATGGATGTTTGTGATGTCTGAAAATTCATCCCATCTTTGCAATCCTAACATAATGGCATGTAGCGAGAGCAATCAGCCAGCCACTAGTCTTGTTCTAGCACTATTCTTCATACACCTACTCTTTTCGAAAAAAAAAAAGAAAGGTTGAGCAACTGAGCTTAATCGTTGGCGTTTAATTTTAGCTCACAACAACACCATTTTGGTTTTAAATATTTTTTTCGATTACTTAAAATATATGATAAGTAATATTCTTTAAAATTTCGTTTTTGTTTTGCTTATTGTTGATCTGAATGATTGTTAAAACATACATTAGTTTTTTTTATTTTGGCAATGGTAATGTTCAATTTTTCTCTTAAAACTGCAATGGGCTTAGCTAATAGTTTATTTAGTATGCAACCCTGCCACTGACTACCAGAAATAGTTGAGTATTCGTTGAAGAAATCTAATACAAACCAGATCGATTTAGCAAGGCACTACTCTAGCAGGTAAGAGCTTTCTCGAGATTTATGAAATTCTCTTTGTGAAACATATTGTTTGATATTTATCATATTCATATGAATTTGCAACGCGATGTATTCAGAATAATATCTCTTTAGAATAATCATTTTTCGAATCGAAAAGTTGCATTTTCTAATTAAAGGAAATGTTATCTAAAAATCCTTGCATGGTGTGGAATCAATGCAACTTTTTTATTCATTACAATGCGTATTACACAAATACAAAATTCAGTAAAATTTAAAAAATATTATTTAACAGTATATAATTTAAGTAAATAATTTAAGATTTTAATGATATTCTTGTTGAGATACTTTGCTTCAATAGACAACCTTATATCTGGACCTTTTGGACATTTGGTGAGCAATCGCTGATCCAAAAATTCAGTCATGAGAAAAATTACATTTCCTCCATTTTATATTTAGCCTCCACCTTCCAGCATTACGTGCCCTTATAACGTCTCACGAGTTATTGCTTTCGCGCTGGACGACTTTGTTTTTTTATTGGCGTACTTCTACTGAATAATAAAAATATTCACATGAATATATTACGTATTTCATAACACGATTATCCCTTCATCTGGTCGTGAAATAAACAAATTTAAAATTTTGAAACACCATTCCTCATCCAAAAATTGACGGACTTGACCCTTTATTAATGTTTTAAAATGTTATAATTTTAGATGTTCAATGATTAGATATTCTATCGTCAATCGCTTTATTATCTTTTTTATATATTGATAGGGAATCAAACAATAATGAGAGGAATTGATTTATTCATTTTAAAATCATTGAAATTATATTCCAGCTTTGAATCGCAAGATAACATTGCCAACAATTAAAAAAATGACAAAATATTTGTATATTTGTTATGGTTCACCGTCAGCACATTTTTATAATAATGGTTTGTATTGAAATTTCAATCCAATCATTTATGCTGACACCTTAAGTAATAAGACAGCCAACAACAAAAGGCATATTGTAGAATACAAAATACAAAGAATGATTAGGTCTCCTTACTGTAGTACATTTTACATTTCGTAAACTAAGTCAAAGGATAAAATGTAATATGAAAAAAAATACTTTTTGCCAATTACTAAATGTTTTTTTTTTGTGAAATGCTTTCATACGAAAATCAAGTACAATATCATTTTACCCTTGAATGCATCGTGCTTATGTGTTATTGCCGATATTGTTTGCTCTACTTTCTCTGGCAAATGAGACTTTTATAGAAATGTTCTAAAATAAACATATTTTATAATTTGTTCCTAACAAGCATATACTTGAAATAATCAATTTCAAAAAATATTCCGGGGATTTCTTCTTCTTCTTCTTCTTTGGCCATGTTCGCTTCCTATGTGGAGCATATGGCCGCCACGCGCCACCTCCATGTTTCCCTGTCTCCCGCCAATAGCTTTGCTTCCTCCCATGACATGCTAGCATCCCTCAGTTCCGCCGAGTACATCCTATGGATAGTACCCGACGAACGTCCAGGACCCCGGAATCCCACCGGTCGAAAGAAGAGGCAGGCAGGATTGAGGCTTTCCGGAGGCATCCGCAGCACGTGACCCAGCCAGTTCCAACGTCTCTCCATAACCATTGACGTGACGGGACGCTGTCTTGTACGCTCCCTTATCTCTGAGTTCCTCACAAAATCAAACCACCTCACCCCCATTATCCGACGCAAGCATCTGTTCTCGAAGCTCAGTATACGGTTTTTCTGAGTATTCGTCAGGCGCCATGATTCGCAACTGTAAAGCATTACCGGCAGAATGCAAGCGTTGAACAAGTGGCATTTGGTTTTAATCGAGTACAGCTGTGTGTCCCAGACAGTCCGCATTGAGTTGAATGTGGCTCCAGCCATTCCTAAGCGAATGGCGAGCTCGTTTTTTGTACAACCGCCTTCGGGTATATGTACGCCGAGGTATCTGAAGCTGTCAACCCTCTCGATGATCTGTCCCGCGCTGGTAAAGGTCCTATCAGAGTCATGACAGGTTTGGTTACACATCACATTGGTCTTGCTAGTATTAATTTTAGACCAATGCGACCTGAGTTAGTTCCTAACCCATCAATAGTCTCCTGGATACCCTCAATGGATTTATCGAATATGACAGCATCATCGGCATATTTAAGGTCACACAGCTTCAGACCGGGACCAACAGCTACACCTCGATCAAGCGGAATTGACCTGCGAAGTATGAAGTCAAAGATAATAATAAACAGGAACGGTACAAGAACGCACCCCTGTCTCACACCGGTTGTGACCCCGAACCATTCGGTATTTGAGTCACCGATTCTCACACAACATGCACTATTCTCATGTAGGGATTTGATAATGGCCACAATCTTTGGCGGAATTCCGTAGGCATCCAGTATCCTCCACAAAGAGGGTCTGTGCGGACTATCAAATGCCTTCTCATAGTCGACGAAACAACAAGCAAGAGCACTGTTACATTCATTGCTCTGCTGGAGGAGACATCGAAGATTGTGTATTTGGTCCGCACACGACCTTCCAGGGAGGAAGCCCGCTTGATTTTTCCTAAGTATTTTCATAATGGGACCTCTTATTCTCGCCAAGAGAATGTGTGCCATTACCTTCCCAGGAATACTGAGAAGAGTTATGCCTCGGTAATTGTTACAGCTGAGGGGACCAACTTTTTTGTAGAGTGCTAACACCTCACCGTCCACCCAGTCCCTAGGACAACGCTCACCGTCCCACACCCTGGCCATCAGGTGATAGAGAGGATGTAGGACGGCGTTAAGACCACATTTCAAAAATTCCGAATGTATTCCGTCTCCACCCGGTGCTTTGCCGTTTTTAAGTCTCTTCACTGCCAAGATGATTTCGGCATGTGTGGGCGTACGGTCTGAAATACCGGACACTCGGGGGAGGTCCATAGATGTAGCCTCTTCGGTTATGTCAAAAGGGTCCTGGGGGGGGGCGGTCGGTTCAGCACATCGCAGAAATGATCCTTCCAAATCTTTTTAACAGGGATTTAGAAAAAGTATATCTTCATTTCACTCTACAATTATAAACAAAAAGCTAGCAAAACCCCTGTAGACGATTGAAATAAACACCAATTGTTAAATGCATATTAGACATGAAAATATACTGTTAACTTTATTGAATAGCCAGTAAAATTTATACATATAAAAAAATACATCGTCAGACAATTGATAATAAACAAGGAATATAAAAACTTTAAAATAAATTACTTTACTACATATTTATTTCAGATTCTGAAGTTGAGGATTTGGGAGAAACGCCCGCTCGCTACCGTCCAGACTCAATTGGCGCCCTGTGCCGTGCGACTAGATTCACCGAAGCAGAAATAAAGAAGATATACCGAGGATTCAAGGCAGAATGTCCTAGTGGAGTCGTCAAAGAAGATACATTCAAGGTTATCTACGCCCAGTTCTTTCCTCAAGGAGGTATGTAACTTTATTTGTTAGAAAAAAAAACATTTATGTATTAAAACATTGCATAATGATTTATTTGCCCCATTTTTAACTTCCTATATGTACGGTCTGACAACTATTTGTGTTTTTATTTTGGTTATTATTACCCTTACTGATTATTTGTCTTCATTCAATCAAAAAAAACTACTGTGCTACTCACATTAAAAATTGATAAACCGTTTATATTTTCGAACCAATATATGTCAATTGAACGCTTTTTACGTCATACTCTCAAAGAGCGATTTTATTGACACTGCAAAAAAATGTTTGCTAAAACTAATAAAAATGAAAAAAGTTTATTTTTATTAAAAAAAAAACAATCAACCAGTATCGAATCATTTCATAATAAATACATTTTGGCTCACTACACTTGTACAGAGATCAAATAAAAACTCTAAGTATTGTTTTCAACTACTGTGTGAAATTTAACTCAAGTATACATATATGTATGTATATACATCTTCAAGAAAAGGTAAGTGACACTGGTAGGTATGATACTTTATGATATGATGCTAATTCAGTAAAATGCATGGTTGACGGTAATGGAGGGAAACAAATAATATTTGTATTAATATATTATTTTCATTTTTTTATTAATTTTCTTTACTTAATTTTGCGTGTAAAAAAGAAACAGCTGTCACATAGTATTTCTTAGCATGTATAAGGAAACAAACACACAATAAGTTCTAATCTTTGGCTTTTCACTGATCTATTGTATGTGGTAAGTGGTGATACAACAAATAGTTATAATGTCGTTTGTGTAATGAATAATCATTAATTTTCAAATAACACGTTATGTGAACTTCTACTTTTAATACAGCATCGTCTATCTATGTACATTATCTTTCGCACGTACGGGATAACATCGAATTTAGAAAATTATTTTTTTAATAACATAAGACTTGTAAACAATATCTTACCTCTGATAAAATCAATTGACGATTTACTTCGAGCAAAATAAAAAAAGCATTAAAAAATTTAAGTGTTATTAAAATTGTCGATAGACAAACTATTCCGCATATTTATGAACCCATTTATAAAGGAAGAAAAAACGAAACTACGCCAAACTTGTTTCTCTTCCAAACGAGCTGTCAATGAAGTCAAGACAATTTTAAAATCTATTACTCGTTATAAGTAGAGAGTGTTTTTGCTAGAAGCAGGGCTGTGGAGTCGTGTAAAAAAAATACGACTCCGACTTCGACTTCGACTCCGGCTCCGATTTCAAATATTTTTTTTCAGTCATTTCATTTTACTTTATATTTATACCATATGATCATCTTTAGTCAGCCAGTCATTCAGTGGCAACACTATGGACTATTATGGATTGAATAAACATCATTAAATATTTTTCCGACTCCGGAAAAAACCCCCGATTCCATGACTCCTGGCACTGACTCCACAGCCCTGGTTAGAAGTAAATATTTTATCCACGACATCGCGATTATGTTTATCACGGTAATCAAATTAAAGTTATAATTTTATTTTTCTAAGTTTGACCATAATTCATATGAAAAAGTTTGCGGGTGCTCAAAAAGCATTCCTATGAATTTTAACAAACAACGTTCTGCATTAAATATGAACACATCTAAGTAGATAATAAAAACTCAAGTCCTTCGACGAGAAATGGATTTGAACTTTCTACACGCTGCTCATAAAAACTTTCCAGACAAAGTAGTGGACAAGAAAACCTAAGAAAAGATACGTGTATCAAGGTATGAATATACTCGTTTGTATTTACTCTACCTACTTCGATGAACTTTGCATGTCAAATTACATGTAAAAAATAATGAGATATTTTATTATTCTCAATTTTTGCTTCTTATTTTGCCGCCTGTGTGGTCAAGTGGTCAAGGTTGTTGGCTTCGAAATTTTTGCGTGTTTCTTCAGACTGCCTTTTATTATGCCAGTGCAAAAGAAATATCAATATCAAAAATACTAACAAAAGTCTGATAATTGCAATTTCATCAACAAAAAAAAACAATACAGCACACTGATACAGTGTGATGTATTAAACGCGTGCCAGCATATGATTTAGCCTCGTAATGGTTTAGCCAAGTCGGGTGTGGTTGTCACCAATTTAAAAAAAAACTTCTCTCCTTGCTATATTATATATAACATACACCGGCAATAAGAATTTGATTTATACAAACAGTATTGATGTACTTAAATCAATACTTCTAAAGTTTTGATTTTCAATTAACTTTTTACTATTTTAGTCATTGTTTTCGATTTGTCAAGTGAGTTGCCTTGATATTGAATCGTGTTTGTTGACGTTGTGTCTGGGAGTACGTTTGAATAAAACTTTTTATTACCCAAACAAGATAAGCATTTTCAAACAACCTGGCATAGAGAGCAACATAATTTTGCAGTAAAATGTTAAGTTTTATATCATTGTATTATACGCATATCTAAGGAAAGAAGTCCGAATTCCCAAGGCAGTGATTATGTTTTTATAACCGAAGCAGCGTTGAGAGAAAAATTTCAAAACCATGATTTAGTTTGTTAACTTTATTTCAGTTAAGTGCGTGCTGGATATTATATGTACACCGTGCTTGCTTGAAATATACACTACTTTATGTAAGTTCGCAAAGTTCAAAAGATTGAATTTTTTTACGAACTGAAAAAAATGAGATAATTCCGAATTATGAAATAAATTATCCAGTTCTTTAAATATTGAGTTTCAAGAATATGTGATTGCGTCTTATGTTGGTAAGGTCGTTTCAGTTTGAAAGTTATTCGGAGATCAAATAATGGATTAGGTGACTGTTATATCATCGATCATAAAAATACGTTTACGCTAGTTTGCAAACCGTGTTGAAGAAACCTCTAAACAGCCTCGTCTCTACACATTACATTTTCCGAACGATGGAATTTCAAGGTCAGGCGTAAAAAGAAGAATCTCCATATGATATACCAGATGAAACTGGAGAATGCTATCATAGTATAGGAAGCAGAAAAGTAATTGGGAGGTTGATAGGTAATCTCGAAGGTGCAGCGTGGTGACCAATCGTCATTTACTTCACATATAGAACGGATATGATCGAAAAGAATTTATCTTTTTATTATTGTCATTTATTATTAGCTAATAATATTCGCAATAAGCGAATTTGGTCTTAATCTAATTATCACAAAAAACTTTTTTATTACTTGCATATGTATTGAAGACGATTGTGTGTACTAAAATTTCTCCTCCCAAATAGTTATTTATGTATGCGAGTCCATTCTTTTATCTTATCAGAATTGTCACTCTCATCTGTAATTTTTCTTGTTAATATAATAATTGAGAAATTGGTATTAAGACATGCCATACAAATATATTCCGTTTAGTCTTAAAATGTATTAAAGAATATAAAAGGTAGTCTTAAACAAGCAGAATAAAAAAAACGACTGTGTATGTAATATAAGAATGTGTTAAATTGGCAAAATAATCGCGAGGATATAGTTTTTAGTACTGTCTTAAATTTACTTAAAAGTATGCTTACGCATGAATAGTATCGTAAAGTGTAGTTAACTGAAAAGTTTTTGAACTTTCAACTTCGTCGGAGGTGCGGCGCAGTTTTCTCGGCATATTTTAAAAATTCAGATCTTATCACGTGGTTATCTGTAGGCCACGGCTTTAAAATTTAATGGATCTTACAAAATTCATTCAAAGAGGGCAATAGTTGACAGAAACATTATACAGTTGTATTTATTTCAACGGCGAACGTTTCAAGAAAACTTCGTTCTAATTTATATCATTACCAACTTTATCAACCGATTTCATTTAAAATTAAAGTTTCACTGAGAACATTTGTCGGTGTAGTTTTGCGTGGGAAAATTTCAGAATTGTTTCTCGGAATATGCCACAATTGTCTATTGAAGTCTGAGAAATTATTTGTATGCTAAATAAAAACTAAAATTTAATTTAATTTTAAGTTGAACTGAACCAATATTTAAACTTTGTATAAAAACGGTAGAAGTTCCTATTATGGTTTTAATGTGTAGAACCGTTTTTTCATTTTTTCTTAAATTATATATATACTCACCTAATATATCTACAATCTAAATGTAATAGGTGAATTGAACATCATAAGGTTTGCGACACACCATACGTAATCGACGTCAATTAAAGTAAACCGTGTATCGTCGATTCGCTTCCCTACGAAAACAACGTTTTCGCAACGTCTACGAAGAAATGAACACACTGATTTCATACGAAAACAAAGGTCACACACAGTTTATGCGTTGTCGGTTACATTTTTTATGAACTGTAAAATATTTTATTAAAACCATTTGATAAATAAATTATTAAATAATACTTGCATATTGTGGTGTATATATTTTTTTAAAAATAGTGATTTATCCTAATAAGTATATCGCTTACTGTTATGAATTTAAATATTTTCATATTTGGACGTGCTATTACGCATTCACGTATATATTATTTTCTGTAAAGCCAACGTGTTAAGAGGCCATTGTATAGAGTGCGTGAAACTTGTGGGAAATATTCCAGGAGCTATACTATGCCATGGGTGTAGTTTATAAGCAAGGTGATACACTGGAATCTTTTTACACGGTGGATACGTTTCACACAATACCGTGTAAAAATATATAGTGAAATAAAAAAAAATAGTTGGATTGATTTATTTGTATAAAAAATAATTCAAGATAAAAGAGAAAAAAATATCATTGTTTATTGTATCTTAATTTATTTTTTAAAAAAATCATTACAAAGATTATTCACTATCACTATCAGACAACATTTACGCACATTTGGTACGACATCACTTTCATCACTTTAGATATCCAGTTCTGGGTTTGTATTTAAATGCGTAGATTTTGAAGATATTTATATTCTTTCGCACCCACTTTCATGGACTCTGAAAATTAACCGTAAATAAAGCTATATACAAACTGTCGCTAGTTAAAATCATGATCCTTCATTTGTCATTAAAATTCTCATCAAAAGTTTCAATATATGTATCTTTTTAACAATTCTGAGTGTTGATCTTCCCATTACCATCATAGTTTATGAAAGGCTCTGTTAAAATCGTACATATTTTTATTGTTTGGCTGGTAACATCCCACTTTTTTAATTAAAATACAGTATATAACTTATATGTTATCACTTTTTACCTCTTATTATAAAATACTGTACACATACATGCAAATGCAGTAAATTATTAAAACATTTGTTTGATTCAGATTTCAAAACAAACTACATATCGGTAAGTAATTTTGGCACTGCTCCAAATCAGAAACATCAATATAATGCTGAAATCACGAGAGGCAATTATATGGTTACAATAATACATTGTTGGCATCATAAAACCTTATCAATTTAACAAGTTTTTATTATTAGCTATTGTAAATTTGTCTGACGGAATCTTTTCTAATAAATGCTGTCTGGGTCAACTTTCATCTCCAGTTTCATGTTTAACACGAAGTCAAAAGTAGTTTAAATTGTAGTCATGTTATGAAACATGTTACATTTTTTACTACTTCTTTTTTTTCTAATCTTGATCGAAAATGACATTACTTTGAAGCTCAATGTGTATGTTGAAGTTTTTTATTTCGAATGGATTAATACGTATTTCTTCTTTATCTCATTATCAGTTTCTGTCATATATATATATTATATTTAAGACTCCTTCTTTACGCCGTCCATACAATACGTTTCTTAAATATGGGATAGTTGTATTATATCAGCAATGAATCAGACATTATATCACTACCATTCGTTAAAATTTAATGAATGACAGTGATATAATACAAACGTTAGTGTTGCCTTATATTTTTCTTGTGCAGTTACTATGTATTGAGAGAAATCTGACAAACTTATCCGTGTATGGTCCTAGAAGAACGTTATCTAGTACGCAAGACTTTTTTTGGTGAATAAAATAACCATTAAAAAATATTTAATATTGTTCTCCTCCCCTGTGCGATAATTTCCATACGCCTGAAAAGAGTACTCGGCAGTTGCCACCTAATATCATCGACCCTGAGACTAATAAAGGCAAAGTGGGTAGGAGAGTTTTTGTGAACTCACATTCAACCCACCCTTATTTCCTCTTCCTATTCCGCACTTTGAAAACTTATTTCCTTCTTAATGGGATTCCCGGATCAGACTTAAGGCTCCCGTACTCGCATAGGTAAGACAAAAAAACACCCCTCGTTTGTTATCCTCTGACTTGCCGCACTGCGCTAATCTCCTTTCATATGTCGCAAAACGTAAATTTCTACAGATGCATTTTTCAGTTGAATGACACAATAATAGTCAACTCGCGTATTCACACCATGGATGCTCATTACCAGTGCGGTTTTGAATAAGACAAATATTTGTTTCGACTTCTGTTATTTCTTTTTCGAACGTCATATTATTGAAAACAGATACATTTTGATTTTTTTATTTATTACATCGTTGGTTTAGTGAAAAAATCGCACAATAATGCATATTTTAAATTTGTATATTAAAACAAAAAAATATGACGTATTTGAATAAAAAAAAAAACTGTTATGAATTCTAAGTTATATTTTAAACATTCTATCAATTGAGTGAAAAATTAAAGGCCTATTTTTCACAATAATATATAAATAACATAAAATTATGTATAATAATATGAAAAATTTAACAATAAATATGTATTAAAAGATTGTATGTGGTGTGCGTTTTTTAAAATAAATATTTATGATCCAATGAAAATATCCATGCACCTCAAATACCTGATTGGTTATTTTCGGAAACGAAGAAGACAGACTTGATTTTTCGATTAATATTCAGGATGTCTGAGATATTTTCATAGAAATAAATATGTTCATTTTATAACATAGTGGCGTAAAGCAGTTGCGATATAGACCTGATATTATGGAAAATCATATTGTTTTATTTTTTGATTTGTTTAAATATTCAAATAAATGTCCATTTTTTCACTCGTGGCTTGTAGCATATAATGTAATTTTAAATAAATTAAAATCGATTACAGCGCATTATAGTAGAATCGACATTAATATTAATTATTTATTAAACTTCTAGAATCTAGATTGAAGAATTTTATATTTTGAAAGTATTTATAACATAGCTTAGCTTCTGAAAAAATGTTAATTCGTCAGCACGCTAAAAACCACAATTTTTAAATTAAAAATATTTAGTAAAATTCACCATATTTATTTCTGCAGGAAGACGAAAATGTCTTTTTGATTTGTCTTATTTTTAGGTAAAAAGGCGAATATTCCAGCATCAGAACGTTATTCGTTATTCAGCTTGTGCTTGTATTTAGAATAAAATGGGTGCTGACTCGAAAAAAACTATATATTTCGTCTTGTTTTATTTTCAATTTGCTGGCTTTTGAAATCCACGCTGGTTCGTGCGCCATTCAGACAAGATTCCATAGACAAAAAGTGCTGAGGTTTTGCAATTTGATTCAATGCTCGGTGGCCCCAACTAAGAATATCGTTTTGAATTGAGCCAGTATTTAAAATATATTCTCGTTTAGGTGAAAAATATCAACAAAGATTGCTGAATGCACAAACTTGCAAATCACTTTTACCATAAAATTGCTGGAGCTGACTCATTTATTTTTCAATACGTTTTCAGCAATATTATTTATTTTTTGATACATTTTATGCATACTTAAAAGCAGTTGAATTAAAATCATCAAGCATGATATTTCTTTATATAAATATAATATTTTCTTGTAATATGATACATATTCTATAATTATGTTTTGATTAGTAAGATCATTTTTGCTCAGCAATACAAACGATAATTTTCAAATTTAAACAGTCAGATTTGGAATGTATTTTCCAATGTAATATAATATTTATAATAAATCTTCAAGTTATATTTGATGAAAAAATTACACTTCTTTCTAATAAATCATCTCGTTAATATTAAAATATTTGGTCAACGTAATTGAAATTTAAAAAAAATAGGATTTTTGTTACGAAATAATTTTGAGAGTATCTTATTAAAAATGTATGAAGAATCGTGCTTTTTCGTTTATCCTATCTTTGTAAATATTTTATTAGCAAGGACTTCCGAACTTGACAAAATATATTTTTTGCATCCAATTCCCTTCCATAAAAATATTTCACTATAAGATTTAGTATAAATTTTAAATAATCCATTTTTAATATAATAGACCAAAAATGTTGAATTGAGAGATCTAGTATTATTTAATTTTGAGGTTATCCAACCAAAATATATATTTTTTTAAATAAAACACATATATTAACAAATTACCGAATAACATACGGTGTTTTTCCAAAACAACAATACATCAATTTTAAAGTGTTTAGCGTCAATTTTTGATAAAAAGGTTTTATATTGAAAAATAGTTTGAGCAGCTGTAAATTTAATTAAATATGTATACATAAAGTATGTACAGTCAAAAATTTAAAAGTCAAAGAAAAATCATGAACTTATTTTAATCCTATCGACTCGTTTTGTGTAAAAGAATATTCTTTCATCTCTCTGATACGTTTTGATGTTAATACGGTATCTTAGAATGTGAGCGTGTTTTTTATGTTATACCACACTATAAAAAACGGAAAATCTTACTGAAACTGTCAACTAAATAAACGAAATCGCTGTCGTAAGCGATTGGAAACAAAATATAAGTATCTGAAAAATAAAAACATAGTTTTAAAAATAATAACAAAACATAGGTATTTTAATATAAATGTTTTTACTGTGAATTCGTAGTAAAAAAGCTTTGTATTAAAAAAAAAAACAGCATTTTATATCAATTTCTCATTTATTATGAACGATCAAAAATGAAAATCCGTACAAGGTTATTCATACAAATTTAAGAAAGATTTACAACAAAGTAAAATAAAGGACGCAATATAAAAATTAATAAAATACACTTAAATTGAATTACTTAAAAAAAGTGTTTTGTTTTTAATAATAATGACTTTCTCACAGGATTTAAAAAAATAACACTTTAATACAGATACATTATATAAATTAATTAATTCTTTTGAAAAGACAACATGTGATGTTGTCATTTACGTTTCAAATGCAAATTTAGATCAAATTTATATTCGATCATCTGTATCATATTTTTTTTTATTTTACGAGTGAAACCTTAAGGGCTTACCTTACTTCCTGCATTTGTTTTGATATTTCAGGTAACTATCACAGTTTATATTATTTTGTTTTTTCTGAATAAAAACGTCATAAAAAGAAACTTAACACTTAAAGTTAAATATAGATACTTTTTAAAGTTAATATTTCTTGTCAATAATATGGATGTAACATTATCTATTTTTAAAAATATGTATGCTTTTAAACAATTCGTTCAAATAGAGTCACCGTGTGATCTTATTGGCACCTTGCAACAATATATTACATTCAGCACGCCTCTGATGAGTGGTTTCGATATCGGTTTTTTTCTCATTTTATTTTGTACACACTGTCCCTACTAAAACTGTAAAAGCGGTAACATTCTAAAAAAATTCTCACGACACTGTAATCTCAAATTCACCCAAACTGGTTTGGTGTATGTAATAAAAAAATTCACTGCAACCATTTCTTTCGGTGGCCGTCATTTTAGTTGCAAATCAGTAGGAACCATTTTATAAAACATAGGCGACTCACCAACCATTGTTGAATCTATTTCCATTAGGATTTACCATACCTAATACAAGTAATTAATTTGTAATAAGTATTATCATTTCCTTTTTTTATTTTTATTATTCTCTATTTGGGTCCAATAGGAAAATAAAAAACCCCGACTTTTATTTTATAATTTATAACATAAAAAATATAACTAAACTTTTTTTTTATTCGTAATCCTTGCGATGTTCTTTCTAATGATGCTTCTAAAAGAGGCAGAACACCTGTCACGATTAGTAGCAGATTTATCAAATTTAATTTTATAATAACAACATATTTATATGCAAAATAATCATGCTTTACAATTGATAGCTGTATAATTAACACACACTATTTTAATCTTGACATTTGTTTTGTGTAAATTAAAGTTAAACCCTTTTTTTAGTAACGATTGCTGTGGTTTATTCACACTTTAAACGTGTGGTCACCTAAACATTTATACATGGGAAATAAATGACAAATCCCTCCGGTCTACATTGATATTCAACACTTTGTCCTGTTTCGTGCAAACGACTCTGTTATTGGCATATTACCTTCGCATATAATTGAACACGTTGTATAAACAATACACTTACGGTTTGGTGTTTATTTTTCACACGTTTATATGTATAAGTGGGTCTAATTAACGAATGTTTTGTTAACATTATTATAATAGCAACACTTGAGAGTAGGTAAGATTTGGGTTAGTTATGAATAAAATCTACTAATACATATAATTGCTACCAGTGAATTCAATAGAAATGAAAAGTTTCCAATAATAAAATCGATTCTTTTCCTGAAAACATTTAAAAAGGAAATAGTAATCCCAAAGTTTGGCCTTTTTTTATACACTGAAGTGTAAAACACATTTGAAAGCTGTAAAATTTATGCGTGATATAAAAAAATCAGTCTGTCAGTAATGTTTTTTTGTAACGATTATATAGTGTATAGAATTTTTTCTGCCACAATCTAATTCCATTCCAGCAAACAAATCGACCAACTCTACTCTATGGCAAAAACAGTTTAATTGGATTGATGAAAATTAGGAATTTACACTATATAGTCTAATGAAAGATAGTTCTGTAGCTGTTCCGATTTCGAAAGTTTCAAAAGACCAATTACATGGATTTCCTTTCGAGATAGTTTCAAAGGTCAAACATAATTCACTAAGAGAATTTTCTAAGGAGTTATCCCATAAGCATGAACTAAGTAAAAGCATTACTGAAAGTCATACTAAAACATGACCGCAGTATTGAAACAAATTACATGTCATTATTCTGTGTTACTTAAAAGAGACAATTTCACAACTGCCCTTTTCCGCATCCTTGAAAAATAAATGTCAAACCCGTAATAAATTTCCTCAAGATTTAAGTTCAATTTTTTCAGCTTAAATGTATCTTTCTGGCTGCAAAGAGGGAGAGTAAGATCAAGATGTTTTGTTTTCGCTTTTTTTGCTTTTAAATTGTATAAATAGGAGGCTGTAAGAATTTTGAAGATTGTCGTAAATTTGTCCTTGTCATAGTTATTTAAATGTTTAAAAGTATAGTAACATCCTTGTTTGTTTTCTACTTTAAAATATAAGAAAATAATTTAGATGTTATTTTTTTAGTATTCACTGTGTAATACGAACTTCATTTATCATTAACGTTTGCTTCAGCAATATTTCAGTGAAACTAATATTTAATAATGTATGTCTAAAAACATCCTATTTTCTTGTGACGAAAAATATTTATAATAATTATTTGAATTTATGAATTAAGCTATTTATAAATGCTAAAAAATATATCATACAAAATATAAGTCAACATCCAACTCATAAATATCATTAAGATTTAAATAATTCAAACAAATCATTAAATCCAAAATACCTATAATCGCTGTTTAACCTTTTTACAATACCCTAATGCAGTGGTTACCAACCTTTATGTTTCTGCGCCTCCCTTCGAAGAAAAAAATATATTCGCGCCTCCTCATCCTTTATTTCATATAGTAATAAAGACACTTTTAAAAAAAAAATGGATTCGTGTCTCCCTTTGCAATATTCCACTGGGGAGGCGCGCCTGCCAGGTTATAAATCGCTGCTCTAATGGAATTTTTACACTAGGTATCGTCTAAAATTAAATTTATCTTTTTAAAATCAAATTATTTTTTCTTATCCATTGGATTCGAAAATTTACTTCGTAGCAATCGTAGCAGATCAAATTACCTATGTATATTATTTAAATGATATTTTCATAATTCATAAGTCATAAGTAATGCTTTAGACTGTTATTTTTATTTAATAAGCGAAAAATATAAATTAAAAAGATTATAATTAAAAATAAAAAAATATTTCGCTACGCTGAAATTTATTCGGTCGAACCTACATATATGTTTTAAAATAATTGAATATTTTTTATTTGAGTACATAAATATTTCATTTCCATAAGGATATTTCTCAGCAACTTCTTCTCCCAATATGTAGCATCTTGATTCCAAATAGAGCATCTCTAGAGTTAGAGAACTGGTTGGTATTTGTTAAACCTCTCTCTTCGATAAGTAAGGAAAAAAGGGATTGAGGTAATAAATTGATTAAATAGTCACTTTATCTGTGACCCATTTGTACTATCGGAGAGTAGGTATTAAAATATTAAAGTCGTTCAAGTTTCCAAAATACAAATCAATTGAAAGCTGATTGTTTGAAAGTTTTGATCATTAGATTACAACCTGTTACCCTCCAACCTAGTGGACAAAAGCTCAAAAATATTATCACCCGGCTTCAAGATCTACAACAAGAAAGATTTCGAATTCAAAAACATTGCATTTTTGTTTACTTTAATGAGGTTCTAAAGGTTTTATAATGTTGCGAATCATGAAATTTTTGTTATAATTTTAAAAAAGCTATTTGTTTTTGTATTAATTCCACGATTCTATTGAATGAGTGAAATCGTTTTTAAAAAGTGTGGTTCACAAACAACCTTCGAGAATTATACACTTTGAAACTATACTTTTTCATATATGTTCATATAAATTCATTTTATTAACACAAAAAATACATTTAACACTATAAAAATTATTGCTAAAAGTTAGTTTAATGTTTCCTTATTTATCTTTAACTATGATAATTACTTTTTATCTGATCTGTTAAAAAATGGTATTTTTTTTCTTAGCAAACAATAGTTTATATTCTTCATTCTTATAACTTTTAACGTCTTTAACATACAACAATGTTGTCAGATTTTACATTGTAGTCGATTAATAAATTTTCTGTGCACCGTATCTATATCTCATTATTCACACCTTCTCGCCAAATTTAATAGTGAACAGAGTCGAAGCGGGAATAAAATCTATGATTCGCATTATGTCGTTTAAACGAATATTAAATAAAACATTCAAACGACTATTTATGGGGGTATATTCGTAATTGAATAATAATTCATTAATCTTCTATGTCAAAGTTCATCATCGCTAATTTTATTAGTTATTTGCATTCCTTTTTCATCGTTGCCGACAGAAGGGCGTGATCACTTCAGAGATCAATTTACAGTGATGCCATTTTACAAGAACACCATATGCAATTGTATGCATAATATATTATATATTATATTAACATTATATTATATATGCCTTCCCATAAACTATACCCATACATATAAATACACACAATACATAAAGAAGTTAACTGAAAATATGTATTTCATGATGCTAGGGGTCGAGTTTACGGTTATATTTTATTTTTTACAGAAATCCAATTAATGGGGGGTCATCGAAAATAATTGCTTTCTGCTTTATACAATTTTGTGTATTGTTTTGTTACAATTATGATGGTAATAAATGGAGTTATAATTTTTGCCTACGTCGCTGTAAATTATTTGAGAGATTTCACGAACGAACTCGCGAATAATGGATATTCTTCAGTCTCTATGAAACAGTGAATTACCAAAGGGATTGTTCGTACCACGGAGCGTACGTAGATATTTGTCGCAGCGATTTATTTTTAACAATCCTAAGATTTTTCGTATTTGATTATGAAAGAAACAACTGTAACTGATTAATTATAACGAAAGTGGGTCAACCCTCATTTTTAGGGAAGATTGAATCACAGACAATTGAAAATTCAGTTTATCATATGGAGATTTGTACTTTTGTTAGCACTGCAGAAAAATTAATGCCACTCTTATAGGAGTTTTTTAAATTCATTGCTGTGCTATATTTTATTATGATCATAACCTAACATACATATAATCTTCATAAATATTCTTTAGAAGATTTTCATTGTCATTCCGACTCTGTCACGTATCCATTTAACGTAGCTAATATACCCTTATGAAATATGAAACATCATAAATTATCCATTATATGTAATGACGCTGGTCATATCTACAGTACGCAGGTTCTGTGATTATTCATGTTTGCATTATTTCGCCTCGACTCGAGTTTACGAATGCTTTTCCGCATGGTTTGTCCAAAAATAATACAAATAATAAAGATGTCGCTATACGGTTCTCAAACTCTTACAGTAGAACTTTTAGAGTCCAAGCGACAGCGGTTACGTTACTACAAAACCGTGAGAAGATTTCTTCAATATTTTCAAATATACGTCATATTAATTAAAAAAAAATAGTGAAAACTGAAATCAATTAAATATAAGTGGCCGGCAAACACTTTTCTTTAATAATACAATATTAAAAGCATTTTTTTCTAGAATCCAAACGTGTTGACACATTGTTCTAGGTAGGGCTTCGAAACCGGATTAAACCAAAACTGTTTACTGGTTTATTGCTTATTTAAAGAAAAACTTGTTTATTTTTCACGATTAACCGGGACTTATTCAAAACCTCATTTCATCTTTAGTACAATGGATTTGTATACAACCATTCATATGTAGGTTCCATGGAGCAGTGGTCAATGTCGTTGACTTCCGTGACGGATCTCACAGATTCAAGTGCCAGTGCAAATAGCATTTTTTCATTGGAAGTTTTTTTTACTATATTCCTTCCTTCTACAGAAATAACGGGGCTTAGAGAAAGTGATTTGTTAACTTGTAATTCTTTCTTAGTCTTATTCTTATATCTTTACTCTCATCGAAAAAAATAGGTTGAGCAAATGAGTAACAAGCTAAAAAAACTTGTTTTTTAATAAACTTCATTTGAACTTCATTGAAACACTCACACTAAACAAACACAAACACTCACATTAAAAGCTGACTTGGTTGAAAAAATATAATGAAAATAACTGTATTTTTTATATTAATTTTTACACAAACTTTTGAGAATCACCATTCCCGACTGAAAAATTGATGTAATGAACATATATAAATCTGCACTCAACGGTAGTAAGCTCTGATGTTTTTCGATGCTATTTACTTCCTTAAGATGAAAGAAATGAAGCTTTTATATTTTTTACAGTCAAGAAGCTTCTTTGTATTTTTTTTCATTGTGACGATATCATTCAGCTCAAAATTTTCTAACGAATTATTATTTTCTGTTCTCAAAGTTAAAAAATAAAAATTATCATTTATTTTTTTAAATGGTCGCTGCTGAATACGATTCACATTTACTGTTCAAGTTCATCCGTTTATTCAAATGCCTGAAGATGCTGAAAATCGAAACCTGAGACCCTAATGACAAAATGTATGGAAATGTACAAAGCTTGAACGATTCAAATTTGATATTGAAATTTCATTAAGCTTCGTTCAGTTAAAATCTTAAATTGAATAAAAGATCAAGTTATGTGTAGTAAGTACTTAAACAAAATCCTTGTAAATTTGTTTTTTATTTATTAAATCATATTGTCATGTTTGTTTTTAAAAAATCGTGATAGTTAAAATCTGACTGCGAACTGTGAAAAGATTTTATTTTTGGTGGTTTTCTGGAACGTGTATTTATTATTTTAATTCGATTGTCGAAAGGCAAAAGGCCGTAAGCCCACAGTTTGCCAAAACAGCTTGCTTTCAATAATCGAAATGTGTACTACTTAATATACGTTCTATCAAACGATGTAAGCTAGAAATGTCGAATAATATCTAAATTCAACTTTTATGTTTGAAAAACAATGGGCCCGTGAAAATTGCGACCAGGAAAAAGGATAAAAAAATATTTTTCTTAAACAGTTTATTTAATTAATTTACATAAGATTAAACATCAGTCTCCGTGTGTGTGTATATTTTATAATTTGCATTTGACCCAAAATTAACAAAAAAACGTTTTTTGTGTCTCCTGAGAAAAAGTTAATGTATGTTTTAAGTACTTTTTCATTTCCACAGTCGAATTATAATATTATACATACATACGTCCGTGGCCTTGCGCGTTGCCAGTTATAATTCCACAAATTATAACTGGAAACATAGGTGTAAAATTTTAAATACTTTTTTATGACATTTCACTTTTGAATCTTTACAATCTGCATTTTTTTGGTATCTTCAACATAGGGTTGAAAATAAATTTAACATCCTGGTTTGTATATTTATTTATTTTTTCTTGTGTCAAGAATTTATTTAACAAGTTATGAGTTACGTATTCTTGGCCGGCGATACGTTTTCGTTATATTTCTATTTCATCAGAAAACAAAAAAAATATTAATAATAAAGAGTTTAAAATCTCAAACGCTTCTGAAAACAAGAATTATCCTTGTTTATCAAAGCTTTTATATATTTGTTTCCAAGTTCAGATTTTCTTTTGTCTGCTTTGGACACAAATTACACCGACATTAACTAAGTTACCGTCCGTGTAATAAAGTTAGAATATATTTAATATCTTTTTCACGTAATGAAGTTATTGGCTGCCATCCTTTATCGCATACTTTCACTGATAGAACTTTTCCATTGTGAGTTAGTTCTTATGCTTTACGCAATATTTCATTAAATACCGGCCAAAGCCGAAAGGCGTTGTTAGTTAATGCCCGATCGTTATATTTTTTTGTTATTTATTGGCTCATTATCCGAAAGCTTCTTTCTTTTTATAGTCGAATATATCTGCTCCTTCCTCGGAGAAAATTTACGACATATCCTCAAAAGGAAATAATAAAATTCTTTGTCTATGAAATGAAATACAGTTTACATCCATTTTATACCCTAACTAAGACCCTGTGATGATTTATCGACGAGGTTATTATCGATTTGACCATAAACTTTCAAATTTTAGTGCTCATTATAACAAAATACCATAATTAAATGTACATTTACGTAATAAATTCCAAAAAAATATTTTTGGTATGAAGCAGTATTGTTATTTTAGAGTAATTTTCGTTAAACTAGTATTGGTATTGGTAAAGGAGAAAATAATTTTGCCATCCTTTTTTACAATATGCCCAATACTATGAATTCTTTCTTATGTACTCAACAAACATCTTCGCCAAACGAGTCTTTAAATCACGAGAATTTGTATCCAGCATGTGTTCTTTTATCTCAAAGGAAAAACTCTTACAGAAAATAAGAAAGAACACGACTGAGGCATGAATATCCTATATTGTACACCTCCATATTTATTGTCATTTAGTACCTGGTTTTGCTTATTGATATTTTCAAACGTTCAAGTGAATGGATGAACTCGAGCTGGCAGTTAGAAGAAATACTGTCGGTAATATTATTATAACTTTGTATCGGATCTCGGATATTGACGTTGGTATGAATTTATTTTATAAAACTCTTGAAAATTCTTACAAAAAAACCTCGTCTGATATAATATAATATAATATAATAAGCATTGTATAATACCTAAAACATTCTAACGCTTAAAATAAATAGTGTTATGCTATGTTTACTTTCTCAATTAAAATTTCTTGACAATTGATTCTTATGACCACCTGTTATTACAAAGATTTACAGATTTTTAAAAGGTTTATGTAAATATTTTTCCTATTTAAGATTATTCAACATTTATATGGAATCAGCACATATGCAAATTAACAACGCCCTAAAATAATCATACTTTAGTAGTCGCAATTAGTACTCAACACATTAATCATTACAACATTTACAACTTTATCATCATATCATTTTAAATACACATTTTGGTCTTAAATAATATTTCTGTTTAATGACAGCGTATATTCTTTAATATATTTATTCAAATTACATTGGATTATGTACTTTAATAATTCTAAATATGTATATATTATATATATATATTCAGCATAAGTCCATTTCAAATATTCATAAATAGGTACTTAGATACAAATTTTCCTTTTCCAATTACCGATTTAGCTACGAAAACGAAAAAGAAAAATTTTTCCTACATAATTTAAAATATTATTTTTCTTCTCGGAATTGAGAAATGTCCGTCCTTGCCGTCTAGAAATTTAATTCCCTAAGGGGTACCCCGTAAAGCCTACGTTATAAAGTGAGACAAAGTCACAAGGCTATGTATAATGTCAGTTGACCTTTCCTGAAATATTATGACAGCAGTCCTACTCATACATTTGAAAAAGGAGAAGGATACAGTTATTATCACTAACAAGTAACGTCTCCACATCATACTCTACGGGTCTACGACGTAGTGTATATGATTATTATAACAACTTAAAATACTGAAAAAACAGCTAAAGGTATCATCATATTATGTATATTAGGGAAGTATAGTATATTTCAAAAATAGTGGCGGTTTGATTACGTTCGTCGGAAATTATGTAATTTCTAATTGAGGTATATTATTTTGGTTCTACGCGGTCTTTTGTCAATTGGAGTTTCAGTACATCATTACACGATAAATTTATTAGTGAACGTTTATTAACAATTATCTATATACAGTCGGTCTTCGACGTTCGCACATTTGAAATCTTTGCAAAAGTTACGGTTGTTACAAAAAAACACTAAAAAACTTGATAAATGATAAATCTCAAAGCACGGTTCAAAGCAACATCACTTTGTTTGCACACATATCGTGTTTCTTTACGTTTTTTTTTTTATTTTGAAACCACACCTTATTTGTTGTATTCGTTTTTTTTCAGTGGGTAGTATTTTCCCCATAAAATGACTTTCCGTAAGCCTGACAGGTAAAGATACTTTTCTTTTCAAATTCATTTTAGATACAATGTTATGCTAAAAAAATATGCTTAAATTGTTTATTTGTCTCGCAGACTATCATTTCAACAAAAGAAACAGCATCAGACGATAAATTATCCACTTGGATTCCTGATAAATTATCATCGAATGAAAATGGGTGTGGTTCAAACAATTCACTTTGCCATTGAAATGTCGGTTTTTCGATAGATTCCGATTCGATGTTTACACTATCATCAAATTCCACAAACTCCTGAAAGGTTAAACATACTTTTATGACTTAATTTTGTATCAATATACCTCTTGATAAATAAATATTTTAAAATACACACGTTTTTCAATTATTTTTTTACATCTCTCTACTTTCGAACATTCAACTTTCGCACACATTTTCAAGAACCAATTATGTGCGAAAGTTGAGGGCCAACTGTATTGTCCACCCACCTTATTTTTTCTTTAATACATTATTACTACAAAATACTTTGCGACTCAAAATTGTTTTACGGTGTATTTAGTCAGAAGTTGCTACTTGTGTGTTACAATAAGTTACATTACAATTAAAAGATTTAATTTGGCTAGAATACATTTGAGAATAATCTTAGAATACATATTGATATCTTAAAACACCTCTTTGCAGGCTCAACATGTTTTATGTAAGTAAAATAAATATGGGTTAAAACAGACAGGGCAAACGTAACGGTCTTGGAGAGACGCCTTATCTATAAGTTAGGTTAGGTAAGGTTAGGTTGGGTTATAGCTGTGTCACATGCTGTGGATGCCTCTGAAAAAGCTCTCCCTTGCTTGCCTCTTTGCTGACCGATGAGATGACGGCTTCCTGGGTAATCGTTAGATACAATCCATACGGTGTACTCGGCGGAGGAAGTACAGAAATTGGGGAATCTTAGAGAGCGTGGTGATTATGTACTTAAAAAAGCGAGGGGACATTATTCAAAAAATATAGATATAAATAAAAACAATTGGAATAACAGGTTTTATCATTTTTTATTATATTTTATTGCAAATCAATTTGACAGTAGACCTGCCGATAATTTTAGAATAGTTCAATCTCAAGAATAATGCACTTTGCTCCGAAAGTAATTTGCAGCATCTGGCATAAATTGCCGTCGATTTGTAGAACGCCACCTTCCAAACGTGGGAAACACTTTCTTCGCCGCTGAACGGTGCCAACGCAATAAACACCTACCTAGTAACCTAGCTATGACGTGTTATATTATCTACCAGCAATAAGTATTGTTCGCACATCTTGCAATTTTTATTGATATGCAATAATTACCCTTATGGCTTAGTAATAATCCAACACCATTTAGTTACAGACGTAACTTTTAATGTTGATCTTATTCGTATAAACATCTTTGTAACTCTTAATTTAAAACCGAAAAATATAAATTACAACGAGTCAAAAGAAAGTTCACACTAAAAACTCTTTTTAATATAACTATTTTGGAATACTTATATTTCAACATTTTTCTTAAATAAACACCGTTGTCTTGCACTAATTAATACACGATGCGTCCAAGTCGTATACGCTTTAAACCTACCTAATTATTAATTACTAGAAACTATTTAACTGGATGATACTAAAAAAGGTCTCACACTTTTGAATAACTGTGGAATCTGTAAAATCGTCACTTTGAGTTGACAAAAAATCTGGAATGTCTTAATAACCAGTGGCGGTTCTAAGTACTGGGCTAGGTGGGCTAAGCTCGACCTGCATTTTTCACCCAAACCTTTAGATGGCTGAATAAAAATGAACAGCAATTCGGTAGCTGAACAAAAAAAATACATTTATAAGCGTTACTAACCTTTCCCAAATGAATATAATATCTGTGTTTAAATTTTCCTCTGTCAATATAAGACAATGTCTACCTACAATACTATTCTCGATTGTGTTTTGTATTACAATTTTAAAGTGAGCCAGCATAAAAAAAACAATAACCCTATAAACATAGAAAACAGGCAACGTGATGTCAGTCTGGCAACACCTACGTATTAACGAGTCAGGGGCTAGAGCTTTCTAGCCCGCAATCACAGATAATAACCTGCAATATTTCTTTACACTGGAGCGAAATCAAGTACGATTAGATTTTTTTGTATTTGTATGTACGGAAACGTCATCAAACGCACACGACTGTTTCAAATTAACAGCTTCTGTCATTCGTTGGTGGCTAAATTGAATCTGCCCATACACAAATAACAATATCGTTGTATTGTATGAAAGTGACAGGTATTGAATCTCAGTGACAGCTCTATTTCACTTTGAAAGAGACGAATTTAAGGTTACGTATTATTATTCTATTATTTTTTAGTTACATTAGCATTGAGTTTATTATATAATAATTCATGCATTGCAGTAGTGTCGTAGTATTTGTTAATTTGCTTGTAGATTAATGTATAAGGTGAAGTGGAAACATGCACAATTTTGTAAATAGTATACTATGCTATGCTTTTCTCTAGCCCACACAAGATTTTAGGTCAGGAACCGCCACTGTTAATAACCCACTTTTTTGACAATGGTCTCAAGCAATTGTAGTATGATATTATGGCGGAATCTCGGGATTGAGAAAATGGGAATCCCGGGATCATAAAAAGGGTCCGAGACTGGATGCCCTAAGCGCTACATTTCATGCAAATAAAGATTCATTAAAAAATTTAATAAAAAAATACTTCACATAGAATAAGATGACATAGGCTCTGATACTATTACACTTGTAGATTTGGCAAAAAAATATATGATAATATGATGATGTTATATGAAATGATCGTTTTTTTGACACTGATAAACATGTCGTGATTTTGACTTTAGGAATGATTAGCATGTCATTTATATGAAGGTAGAATCTTTTTCAAAAAAATCATTGTCCTGAATTTTCAGAGCAATGTAGACTTTCAATCCAATGCAGTTTTTAACTCTTTTTCCGTAAAAGTTATATAACATCATTCATAGATACAATTCGTGTTTAAATAAAAAAGCAGATTCTTAAATTGTTTTTGTGTTTGATTTCAAATAAAAAGTGTATAGTTAACTACTTTAAGCAAAGTAATCTTATCACCTGATGTGTTTGTGTGAAAGTGGTTATTTGTAAATTACTTTGCTGTAATAATACACATTCAAAACGCAGCGAAGCCTTTATCGGAGACTTAATTAGTTTCTGATTGGATGTCTCTAAGCCCAAGACAAAGTTTTGGGTTTTCGCATTAACGGAGCAACATCGTTTGCGGCTGATACCGCACCAAGTGTTGCCAGTCGTAAACTCTGGTAATTGAATCGCGACGAATAAAGGAAATTTATTGAATTAGTAGTAATTAGTAATTCATATCCGTACCTTATTTGATGATACGCTACTGCTGAAAACAATGTACCTTATGTTTCCTAAAACTTTTTTACCAGTCGAAAATTAAAAAGTTTAATATTAATTACAATCTTAAGTTCGCCATTCAACGGTCAAATTATTTGAAATCTAAAAAAATATACTTTAAATATTAACAATGTAACATGCTTTTATAACTATTTTAATAATATTTGATGGACAGTAATATTTTCGCTGGTTCGCGATCGAGTGATCGACATCGTTGACTTCGGTTACGGTTACGGTAATCAGTTTATAGATATCTGTTCGAAGTCATGGATGTCTATAATGTTTTTTATAAAAAAATTCTTCCACCCTTCCTATCCTCAAACAGGACGTTGCGCGAGGGATTAGCCAACCACTAGTCTTGTATTAGCATTTTTCTCTATCATCACAGTCTTCGAAAAAGATAGATAAAAATATGTACATTTACATACACACATTTGTCTGCACAACGCGAATCTTGCACAAACATTACGGTGTGTTGTACGTTACAGGCAGACAGTCAAATTTAAAATTTAATTATTTATGGGGTTTATTACTTAATCTTGATAACAATTGTATCCAAAAACATTTTGTTGGAAGTAAAAAATACAAAATATAATGAAGAACATTTAAGAGGAAAATAATTTAAAGGGGGGTGAAAAGGTATACAGTGACTTAATACAAATGTTTCTGAAGAATTTAGTTGACAATTTTTCTTATGAGTAGATGTCGCTGTATAGCCTTTACTCATCTTTAAAATTTCAAAAATACATTTTTTAAAATACATACTAGTTGTCATTTTCAACTGTGCAAAAAATGAATGTATTAATTTAATCATGGAGATAATTATCATTTACAAATAATAAGTCAATTTAAGCTGATTAGTAAAATTAAAAGGTCAAACCTATTTTATGGAAATATATTCATTAACCAAATACTAAATTTAGTGATAGTGTTAGTTTTTTTTTTTAATATATTGATTATTTTTTTATATAAAATATTCTGTATTTGTTAAATCATTTTAAATATAATATACCTTCGGCATTCGAATGAGTTGAATAATCTAACTAGCAGCAAATCATCAAAATGAAATAACGTAAGACATATGAGATGACAAACAGTATCAGTCCATTACTGTTTCTAGTGGAGTAACTTACAAACGGCTTTCCTTATCCATTGACATCCATATATTTCAATATTTACTACGTGTATAATATTTTTAAAAAATGTATAAAGATGAGTTACTTTTACAGATACGTATAATAAATATGATCGTATATTCTAAAACAATATATTTTCACCTTATAATTAATTATTTTGATTTGGGCGTTATGTTTTTCGCTTTATTTTCATTACATTAAGAAACTGCTTTCACACAATTCTAAATTATTGGCTGAGACGAAATTTAACTGAAACACCGAATCATCTTCGTTGAAAGATTTAATCAAAATTGTATCGGAAAATTAATTACCTCTCAACATTTCACTGTTGCCGAATGCCAAAGGTTACTTGAACATCGAACAAGCTTTATAAATGAAGATGATTTGATTAATTATTTTGAAAGGGATTTATTTTAAATTCGTTCGATTTAATTCCAATATCCAAACCGCTTGCCAGTTTTATTTTAAAATAATAAGACTATTGATGATTTCTTTTTTCAATCTTAGAGCCACGTCGTGTTTTTTTCCATGTCCGCTCCCAATGTGGATCATATGGCTTCCATATGAAAGTATCTCAACAGAAGTTTTTCTACAAGAACTGTTTGTTACTCGGTCACTCAACCTCTCTTTTTCAAAGAGAGTAGTAGGCATAAAAGGATACGGCCAGGACAGATCTAATGCAAAAGGTTAGCTGCGCGGACCAATCTAATATTAATTTAATAATTGTCTTGTAGTGTGCGCCAACCCAGAATGAGTGCGCGGGGGCTTCCCAACTGCTGCGCGACCGCAGCTTAGAGGGAACGTTGGACAGAACTAGTGGTTAACTAATCGCTCTCGCTACACCCAGTTATTAAAGGATTGGAAGAGTGGGAGGGATTTTTTAGACATCACAAACAACTATTACTTCGAACAGAAATCAATTTAAAAACGCTGTCCGTACTATTACTTCGAATTCGTGAGATCGCTAACGAGATTTGTAACCGCTACACCATATGACAAATTATTTTCATTATATAATGTTGTATTGTAAGTTTTTGAATATCAATTTAATTTTCCGATCATTTTTAACGTAATATTTATTTATATTATTAAAATTTTATTTTCATTTGAAATATTTAATGAAAAATATGTTGATTATCATATTTGTATTTACCAATAAACTCTTGTACGATGAGAAATAGGAACAATTCGGTACAAAATGGAACAGACAGCCAGCGTGTTGTTAGGGCATTATTGTCTTGACCCGTGTTAACATGCACCGCAGTAGCCAAAAGAAGTGACAATATATTCTAGTCAAATAACCAGAACTTGCTGCAGGGAAAGGAGGGGGGTTTCAGAAGAACAAAAATATTTTTAATATGAAACTACGCTAGATACTTTCAAAATCAGTACATTAAATAACAATGAATTAATATTTACATAATATAATAAATATGTTTTTTTACCATAACCAATGTAAGGCTTTGACTCCCCTAGACCTCCCCTGTAGATCAGAGTCTGCCAAACTTTCTTACTTCGCGGCACACTGGTGAATGGGATTTGTTCCGCGGCACACCAAATAAAAATGCTTTCGATGGTTTCGGCGGTAACTTTGTGGAAATTCATTTTAATAGAAAATTTAAATTAACTTTGATTATTCCACGTATTGTGTTACTAACTGTGACACGTGTTTCGCCTCTTTCAGAGGCATCTTCAGACTTACTATCGCAAAGTTTGCTTAAGTAATTACTTACTTACTTACTTACTTACTTAAGCAAACTTTGCGATAGTAAGTCTGAAGATGCCTCTGAAAGAGGCGAAACACGTGTCACAGTTAGTAACACAATACGTGGAATAATCAAAGTTAATTTAAATTTTCTATCAAATAAAAATGCTTTAAAAAACGGAAACATAGAAAATGTGTAGAGTCGACATTTTATATGTATGTATGTAAATGCGAACGTGACAATGATTTATTTGACACAAACTACAGACACTGCTGTAGATCATAGTGAGGTTCAATAGTATGACTTACTTGACAATTATTTAGCCACGGGAAAATATTTTTTTTTTCGATGAATTCAGGGAATATTTGTGTAAGTTGAAGTGGAAGTTCAAATGTAAAACTTCAGATATGATATTCAGTTTGATAGTGTGTCATAAATAGGCGAAACACGTTTCATAGTATGTAACACAGCCAATGGAATAACCAAGTTATCAAATTTATTTTTTTGGTAGAAAATTATTGAAAAAAATTGAAATGACAAGTAAAACAAAATAATGAAGGAGTTTCTACAACTCATCACAATCAGCATTTAAAGTTGTCCTCATTTTCTGAAGAAGGGTTTTTAATAGCACGACAAAATAAAGTTAACATTTCAGTGGGCATTACTATTAATAACACGTGAAACATCAATACATAAAATAATTATGACAGCAGTTCACATTCAAAGTCACTGTTTTCCAGATTTACAATCCAGCTGACCAACATCGTGTAAGTTTTATTTTTCGTCGTCGTTTTTAGCTTCACCTTTTAGATTTAGATTGCAGTTGTTCAAAATGCGGCCCTCGGTGTGATTTTGTGCGGCTCACGTCTCCTCGATAAGTTTTGATTTATAACGAAAATTAATTTGACACATACATTTGTCACGTACTTTTCTAAATTAACATTCAATTTCCATCAAGCACCTTCAGTCGAAAATTCAAATTATACATACATTTGTATTTACAATATTAATACATGACTAGCTGTAAGCCCGTTGCCCAGCAACGGGAGATTTTTGCTGCATTGTGTTTGATTTTATTTAGTTTAATTTATTTTATTTTAATTCATTTTATTTAATTTAATTTAATTTAATTTAATTTAATTTAATTTAATTTTAATTTATTTTAATTTATTTAATTTTATTTAATTTAATTTTATTTTATTTTATTTTAATTTATTTCAATTTATTTCAATTTATTTTATTTTATTTTATTTTATTTTATTTTATTTCAATTTATTTTATTTTATTTTATTTTATTTTAATTTATTTCAATTTATTTCAATTTATTTTATTTTATTTTATTTTATTTTATTTTAGTTTATTTTATTTTATTTTATTTTATTTTATTTCATTTTAATTCATTTCAATTTATTTCATTTTATTTTATTTTATTTTATTTTATTTTATTTTATTTTATTTTATTTTATTTTATTTTATTTTATTTTAATTTATTTCAATTTATTTTATTTTATTTTATTTTATTTTATTTTATTTTATTTTAATTTATTTTATTTTATTTTATTTTATTTTATTTTATTTTATTTCAATTTATTTTATTTTATTTTATTTTATTTTATTTCAATTTATTTTATTTTATTTTATTTTATTTCAATTTATTTTATTTTATTTTATTTTATTTTATTTTATTTTATTTTATTTTATTTTATTTTAATTTATTTTATTTTATTTTATTTCATTTTATTTCATTTCATTATCTATTAATTTTAAAATGTACGCAAACAAAATACATTTCGTAGAAGAAGAAGATGTCTCGAGGACATCATCAGTACGCACACATTTGTGAAAAGTGAAAAGCGAGTGATTATTTTATCGACTTTTAATATATAAATTTAGTATGAATAAAAAAGTGGAGACTGGAAGGTGTGAAATGGACGTCCAAACACTCAGACATACGGACCTTATCGGCTATTAATATATAGATATTTAATAGTGATATGTAATCACAGTTTGTTTTATGTATATATTAAAAAGCACATCCGCATACGGTGTTGACGAAGCATAGGTACTTACGTATGGATAATGGAGTGCTGCAAAGAATCATAATCATATAATATAATATGAAAAAAAACTAATTAAAAAAAAAACTAATAATTCCTTGCATTTTTGCGTTCTCTTTTTCTCTTATCATATTCCACAAAGAAATTGTGATATGCCACCTAGCAAATTTAATTCTAAATTTTAATTTAATCAAATTCAAAAATTTATAATATATACACCAATGCTCAGCCACCGGGCTGATCACTGGAAACTTAGGAAATTTTGTTGAACCGATAGTCAGCCTCCTACATATTTTATAAAATATTAAGTGTTATTTCATATTATGTTCATAAAAATCACTGTAGAATACTACTTATGTATAAGCAATACAATATACATTTAGAATTCAAAGAAATACTTTTTAATGTGTTCACAGTGATGGACGTTTTTGTTAGTCATACTCATCCCGGAGCAACTCGATTTTGTTGAAACTTGCGGTGTTAACATTTGATTTTTAAAATATCCATATAGCCTTGTACAAGTCAATTTATAACAAATATACATCTGCAAGTAGTTCACCATCGACATAGATTTGAACAATGCTGATTTTTCAGTGTAAACGCTATTATTTAAATTTTAAGCTAAAAAGGCTGACAATATGAACAGTAAACCCTACCTAAATGAAAGATATAATATGTTCCATTATAATTCTCCCGTAAAATTTAGAAACAGTGTAAAAATAAACCTTGCAAAGAGAGGTTAGAAGGTGTATATCAGGGGTGGGGAACCTTTTCATTTTTAAAGGCCACATTCATATATCTGATTCAACATAAGGCTGCAGTAAAGAAAACGTTGACCTCCCCCCCTTTTTTCCGACAGTCGAACATATAATGGGTTGATTACGCTGTTTTTCCAAAAGTTTGCGAACAATTTTTTGATCAAAGTGAAGATTTTATTGGAACCCGGTTCTGATCATATATTAATACGAAATTAAATAAATGCGGAATTAATACGAAAAAGTTTTTTTTTATATTTTTAAATTAATATGATGTCTTACCTAAAATGATTAACAGTGAACACCTTGAAAATGAAAAAAATAACTGTTATTTAAGATTAGGTACATTTAATATTGTATTCGTAAAAGCTTACGATCTGGGCAGGTAGTCATGAAAATATCGTGGTAATAAAAAATATATTTACAAGCCATTTATCTTTTGCACTGACATCTACTGTTGTAACAAAGAACTATATTGAAGTTATACTTACATATTGAAAGAAAGCCCTCTACAACAGATTAATAAGAAATGCCGTCATGTTCTATATTTTATTTACCACTGAAACTCAACTGACAAACTAAAATAATTGAACAAAATTAAACAAAAATTAGCGATTCAAGATATTTTAAAAATATAAATATTAGAAAATATAGCGAGATAAAGATGCTCGCTCATCGTTTATAAAATGGGATTATACATGTAAGCTTAAATTTCAAGTCGATTAAAAGATTTTTCTGAGATTTCTTAAGTTAATTTCTATCTCATTGATTTAAAAAAAATATCATTCAAGATTTTATCATTAAAAAAAAAACCCATTAAGATTGGCCCGTGGAGGAGTCGAACCTCCAACCCCCGTTCTAGGATAAGGCCGGTGCTCTTACCTATTGAGCTAACGGGCCGACCTTTGGTGTGGAAATTGTTTGGTATAAGTACAAATAAAAATCATTGCCTTAACCATAAAATTATAATTTAGCCGAATAAGAACAATTCTATTTATCACTATCAAACCTATGTCATCACTGCCATACAATCAATGTCCACAAATATAGTAGGTAAGAGTAGGGTTACCAGGGTTAAATAGATAAGCCGGTCGCAGGTGGCTAAAAGTCTTGATTTTTTATAAAAAAAGTCCGGTCTTTGGTCTGTGCCTATGATTTTGAACAAATTATAATATTTTATTGTGTGGGACTACATAAACCCAATCTTGAATAAAATCCGGGCGTAGTCCAGTTTACGCTGAAGGTCCGGTAAAGACTAGATTTATACGGTCAGATGGTAACCCTAGCTAGATGAAACTAATGTGGCATACCAATCCGACAAATGGAATTAGCTTCAGATTAACTACGGTTATCACTTTCCAAATGGTATTTAAAGGGAAGACCTGTTCACTTTTCATTAAAGGAACGATCCTCATTTATCAATCTTAACATTTCAAATCCTTAGACTTCGTCAAAATTAATTTTACTATTTAATAATTTGATAACTATTTATAAGCATATCCTTAACTGACGGATAAGTCATGACGTAATTAATATATGGATGGAAGAATTTTGCACGGGCGATGCGAGTCACCAGCGTGTGGCCCATAGACGCAAGGCTTGCGAGCGTCACATCGTAGAGGTGATGCAAATTACGTGCAGAGATGAAGCTGACTGAATTACATAAAACAAACACAAATGAAAAATCCTAGGTAGCTTTAGGCATAAATTCTTGTTTAAAAAATTCGAGATCCTGCCACAACGTATTTTTGCGTTCTTTTCTTAAAGTACAGCATATTATATGTAAATAGATTATAGGAGATCCCAGCTTTTAACTCTGAATCTGCTGTTACAAGTGTGACGACTATTCAGGAGAAGTTAACGTGTTACATAAAATACCATTCAACTTGATAGTTTTGCCTCAACCTTGTATATTTCGTAATAACTTTATTAAATTATTTTCTCTGTAGAGTTACATTTTATTCATAAATAGCAGATATTTTAAATCTTCGATCATATCAAATAATAATTTTGTTAAGACCCAACATCGAAGAAAAATAATAACATATAATAATTACGAGCTATGCAGCATTAAATTTACAGTCAATCTATCTGCCATATAAGAAGAAAACTATAGCTAATTTTAACATTTATTAGCCAAATATTTCTTAAAAAAGATGATTTATTAGTGATGTACACAATCGATTTTTTGAAGTAATCGACCAAATATATGCTGAGTCATTTCATTTAGCTAGTCATAACTACTGCCAACAAAAAAATATCGATATGACGTAATATTTATGGGTGTGGCGTACTAAAAAAAATCTTAGCAAGTATTTTTTACTGTACACAAAGCTTTTTTTCATAACGTTATTCTATCAATATATCATTCTTGCAATCATAATGTGCATTTATATCAATATAAATATTACACCATGCTATTAAAAATTATGAATCTATCCAAATATATTTTTTACCACACAAATATAGTTTCCGAAATACTAATTACCTACTTCAATATTGTTTGTATAACTAGTTGGCAATACTTAAACATATTAAATTGATATTTTATGATAAAAATAATAAAACATTTTTAGTACTTTTTCCACATAAAATTTACTGATCAGTTGACAATGCTCATCATGAGCGAAACCGGTCCTGATCTAATAAATTTTATGTGGAATAAGTACTTAAAATGTTTTATTATTTTTATTATAATGCCATTCCACCAAGTATTGACAGTGAACACCTTAAAAGTAATATTATATGGTTTGCTTAAAAAAAATGTAATATTAATAATTATGGTTTGGTTCTTATTTAAGTTTGGCTGAAAATATAGAAAGATAAATTGAATAACATGAAATATTAAAAACGTTTTTGAATATTTCTTCTTTGCGATTAAATTTATATAGAAAAAAATGTTTTATCGAATTTTTGTTGATGTTTCGATGCGCGCGCAAATGTCGGCCATCTTAGCGTTGGCTGTAATGTTTCCGTTGCAAGACGCCAAACCGGCCAAATTGTGCGGGACGCCATTAGCACGCCATCAGATACAGTTCGCTGTCACTGTTTGCCTATTTGAAGAGCGATTTATCAACGCATTCCGTTGTTTTAGTGTGTAAAACAACACAGAAATCTACATTAACCATGTCTGACGAAAAGAAAGTAAGTGCAACCTTTAATATCAACATTTTAACAATAATTGTGTAAGTCTTCTGCAACATTGCCGGGAAAATGCTTGTTTCTTTCTTGAAGCTGTGGTTGTTGATATATTGTAGGGATTTCATCAGAAAACCCTGTCTAACTTAAGGATATATTATTTCCCTACTTGATCTGGTAAAAGTCAATTGTCGTTACTTATCATGCCACTTAAATAGTCTCGTGTTGAATCATTTCTCCGAAATGCAATTCTGTTATGTCGAAGAGGCAAAGCCAGCTAACAAATTCTTGGAGTTCACGGTGACTCGATTTTACTTTAATTCATGTGTATTATGCATGCTTTATTTTAGGGCGAAAGCGAACACATCAACTTGAAAGTGCTGGGGCAGGACAATGCCATTGTACAGTTTAAAATTAAAAAACACACGCCTTTGAGGAAGCTCATGAACGCCTACTGTGACAGAGCGGTAAGTCTTCATTTATTCGTTATTTATTTATTTAAATATTCAACTAGTTATTAATCTCCGAAATGCCAGTTTTTTCTAATTAAATACCTATATTAACCTTACTAAAGCAAACCAAGTACTGATACTCCTCCAACATAAACCACGAATGAATTATATTTCGGTATACGAAGACCATTCCCTTTCCACTCTAAATAAAAGTAATGGTTATTTATTAATTTTAGAATTTTTGACAAACAAATGTCAATAGAACAAAACAGCGTTGAATCGCTTGCCACATCTCGAATCACAATTAGTTAATACCACCTTTGATTATCAGTGCAGTACATTAATCAGTTTATTGCTAGGATATTACTTTTAGTCAACAAATCAAATAACTTCGAAAATTATTAACATGGTACTAATATTTTTTTATGCCTAACTCCTATGCAAATTCATTTCGTAACTTCTATGTTAGTGTTATCATCTGGAAATTTTAATATTTGTTAACATGTTATGATTATATACAAATTTATTTTTAAAATAATGCCAAAATTCCAAATCATTGCTTCCTTATTTTTTATATTATTATATGATTCATGAAGTGACTTAAATGAGTCACTGATAATTAATCTGCAAAAGTGTACCAATGGCTTCAGAATTCTACAATATTATTATTACCAAAAAACTATGTTTATTACAAAAGCATTATTCTAAACCTTGAAAATTATTTTCTAACATAAACTACTATTCATATCGATGACTGATTGTGCTGATATTTGGCATATTGTTATTAGAAAATTTAAATATATTGAACAAATGTTGAGACACATCATTCAGTTAAAGTGAAACACAAGAGCTATTACAAAAATTTCATATGACTGACTCTTGTCATCTTGCGTAGAATGTGGTCTCAGTCATCAAGTACTCACTGCCTAAATTTTATTTATTGTAACAATACAATTTTATTTTCAAATAAATTTGAAATGTAATTGAGAGTTCATAACACTTAACCATTCCAAACTTCATATAATTTCTCACGCATGCATAAAATATTTTTTTGTAATCAAGTATTGTCTAGGTCACTTATACTTAATGCCTCTTTATGACCTACTTGGTACGCAGCTGAGAGAGTGAACTCGGTTGAATACAAAACAATCCTAACACCACATACTGTACTCAGCCTTGCAAACCTATGAGTGAAATAAGTGAATAGAAACCTTTTTCTATACCACCTGTAGCACACTCCCTCACGTCGAATAGAGAATTCATTAAATTACGCAGCATCTGCTTATCTGTTTCGCAGTGATCGATTATCACTTTCCAGATTCGCTTCTTTTGGGTCTCCAACTCTTCCATCCTGGGACTAATTTGGTTAAAATATACTTTAAATTTTCTATTATTTTACGATGGACTATCGACTTAAAATTGACAATGTGGAACGATGTTATATTGAACGAAACATGCGTATATGCTTGTAGACTCTTACTAGGCCAATATTGCTGCTCTGCTGCGTATTCTGCCAGTCTAAAAAAGGCGTTACTGATGTGCAAACAATAATTTTAATTAGTTCTCACAAAAATTTCAGGGGCTTTCAATGCAAGTTGTCAGATTTCGATTTGACGGCCAACCCATAAATGAGAATGACACCCCCACCTCTCTTGAAATGGAAGAAGGCGATACCATAGAAGTATACCAACAGCAGACTGGAGGAAACTGATTTTATTTAACTTCATATATTTATCAGTAGCATTATTTGAACATAAAATAGCATTCATTTTTATTGTTTTCTTTTTTAAATGTAAACCATTATCATATGACGCTTTCGGAACTGTAAAGATATAGATGGCCAAAGTTTATATTGAAAATAAAAATGTATATGCATGTTACCGATTTTGTATCATGCGGTGATTTAATCCATCAATTCTTGACATCATAAACTAAAAATGCAGAAGCCTCTCTTCTCTTTTGGGATCATTTAACCATATCAAAATTGTTTTATTTATCAACATCACCTTTGTGGCATTTTAAATATCTTTTTTTGTCATTGACCAACAACTTTCTGTTTTCCAAGTAATTTTAATACTTTAATTGTAAGAATAAATATAAGATAAAAATTATCGTTTTTTATACATGAATCCTATCCTATATTTAATATTGGAATCCTAGTTAAAGCATATTGTATGAACACAATATGAAGGTCTTTAACGATTTTCCTTCTAGATTGAAAATATTGAATTGCTTTTGCTTTCTAACTATGATAATATGCTTCCAAGATACAACAATAACAATATGTTGTCACAATACATTAATTGTGATTACAACATTTCTTAAACTTCAAATAATAAATCTAAAAACAGTTAACACATTGGCAACTGGACGAATATGCCCAAAATACATGATACAGGTGCAGTCGCCTTTCAATCATCATATCTCTTAACCTAGTGGAAAATAAATAATATTCTTTTTTCAGTACTTCATGATCTATAACCGCAAGGGTGTCAAACCTTTTTTGCCCTGGGATCAACTTTTCAATCTTAAGTTTTCTCGCGATCGACTTCTAACATGATTCTTATAAGAAATTATATTTAGGCTTTTTTCCCTTCAAACTTGGAAATGTTTATTTTAAATGCGAAATACATATCATTAGATATGCTTACGCTTTCAAAATAATTCAATTTTAGTATTTTTGTATATTTTATATTTAAGTTATATATTTTTTTGAATTTCACGTAAGCTTTCAGGATCAAACAAATTTTGCTTTGGGATCGACCGGTCGATCACGATCTACTGGTTGGACACGCATGTTTTACGATATGGGAATTTTTGTTTAAAAAATCACTTCAATGTGTGAGAACAATGTTTTTACGTATTGGCAGACATTGCTGTTGAATCTTGTTGTGCAGAGGTTTTTTTTGCGAATAAAGTTATAAATGTAGCCATAGTTAATAAATAAGTAGGATAACATTGACGTATCTACCAAAACAACTGTTTTTTTATTCCATCAATTGCTCTAACCCGTGATGCCATAGATCAGTGCTACCCAACCTTTTTCATGACTCGGACCCCTAAATCTGAAAACAAAAATCTGCAGACCCCCGAAAAAAAATATTTCACATGTTCATATTTTATCACAAAGAATGTTGAAAGAATGAAAATTTTCACGGACTCCAGGTTGGGAAGCACTGCCATAGATAACAAAATCAATGGCTTTCATTTTTAAAGAAGAATAAGTTATGTTATAATAAGCAATTTTGTGAAAATTAATTTTGGATGTTTTCTGAACGGTGTTAATAAACTGATGAACTTTTTCAATAATAATATTAATTGTACTATGGCCACTAATCTAGTCTGGAATGCTTCAATGAATGTTGAACAGTTGTGCCATACTATTTTTTTACTTTGAAAATTGCCCTTTTTTAATTTCAATCACATTCCAAATCTTTAAGAGTCTTGGTTTATTCGCCTGGCAGGAGTGCTTTATTTTTTATCGATAAAAACATACCATTGTGGTGTGTTTTGTTTATCATTCATGGTTGGAAAAGGTAATAAAATATCACACAAGTTAAATGGCTTTAGTTCTTAAATGTCAGCATTAAAACCTCGATTATCCGGATTGTTCAAAATAAATGGAAAAAATACGAATTTGCATGTGGCGAATTGCGTCTACTGTTGTTTACGTACATGATGGAATGCATTACATTTTATATGTGACCAAGAAGATGTAACAAGAGTGGTTAAATTGCGATGCAAACGAATCTAGATTCTAAACTTTGAACGACGAGGGAAGAGATATTGGACAGATTCTGAGTCCTTTTCAGTGTCAAAATCAGGCATGGCTAACCTGCAGCCCAATTGAAGACTTTGTGGCACGATTGAAGTTTTCTTTTTTTTTGCATGTTGATATTTATACAGTAAAAAATGTTCATAACTCCATTAAATGTAGAGGTGGAATCATTATTTTCAAAATTAAATGTAGAAACGAAGTATCACAGAAGGATGCTTGATGAAAACATGACTAACCAACTGTGATGGATGTAGGCTACATAACCAGTTAATATGAAAAAGATATCAAACGATATGCAAAGTGAAGTGTCACATTAACTATAAAGTAATAATATGTTTTAGGTGTGATTTTTGTTTTATTTTCATATGTGCGGCCCACGTAACCGCAGTAATATTTTTTTCCAATGATTTGGGTTGGGTACCCCATGCCGCCATAATGTGGTTTTAATAAAAAATAATTATTGAAGCTATAAATAAATCTAAACAAATAAATAATATTCATACTGAATTTATCTTTTTCCTGTCAATTATGATTTTTTTCGATTATCTGGACTAACTTCATTCCCAATTAGTCCGGATAATCGAGGTTCTACTGTATATTGATGCATGGCTTGTTAAAAATAAGCGTCAAAAGAATATTCAAAGAATTATGAGCTATTAACCTTCGAGTACCTATTTCCGGAGTTCCGGAGCGGGGTACAATTGTACCCCCCAGAATTTTTCTCATTTAACGAAGTAAAAATTAAAATAATAAATGTCAGCAGTTCGAATGTTGATTTTGAGCATGCCCTGTCAAAATTAAGAGACAATTTGTCTTTTTGAATCATCCATATCATATTGCGTTGACGATACGTCAGGCGTATAGAAGCGGCGAGAGCAGACTGAACTAATCGTAAAGCGACGTCGTTCTCCCGGAGCGGGCGCAGGGTACGATGACATCAGGTGTGTGGAGTTTGCGCTCGGCACACGCACACACTCAAACGCAACGTGTATATGTGACCCAAATACCATTTGTTAACGAAAAACGTGAATATCTATTTTATTTTCTACAATTTTTCAGATTTTTTTTTGCATTGTATTCAGTAGGTTATGTTTGTAGATTACAATAAATATCAGCTAGATATTACCGATATTTTACAAATGGTTGGTAAAATAAGAATTTAGGGGCACAATTGCACCCGCTCCGGAACGCGAAGGTTAACATTGAATGACGCGTATTCCAGGGGCCCCGATGGCAATGTGTTAATATAATACATTATTTCATAGGAATATCATCAACTTGTAAGGATGCTATCAGCATCCATTGATATAGCAATATTCCATTGAAAAATATCACTTTGAACAGATCGAGTTAAACTTATTTTGCGGAATGTTCACATTCTCAATTTAAAATTGATGGACAGACTAAAATACTATTATTAAATTTTAATTCAACAGATCTCCAAACAATTGGAATTTAAATGTAATCAATAAAATCGTGCTATAAAAGCTAAAAATTAATATTTTACAACTATTTGACATTCATTGAAGAATTTCTATCTGCTCATGACCTTACATAATATTGAAAATAGTTGTATCAGTTTATTACGTAACATTATTAGAACATTCAAACTTACTTTCAGGT
Source organism: Himalopsyche tibetana (assembly GCA_030503985.1). NCBI lineage: Eukaryota > Metazoa > Arthropoda > Insecta > Trichoptera > Rhyacophilidae > Himalopsyche > Himalopsyche tibetana. Next base: position 14,102,678 of record JAPJYX010000024.1, read on the forward strand.
AATGTGTAAGTTTCATTCTATTTTTTTTTTTTAATCATTCTCTAAATATGGTTGAAGATTCATTTATGGATGAAATTAGTGAGGATAGATATAGTGAAGTCAGTGATTCTGATAGGGGCAGTGATGAATGAGGGTTTGTGCACAACCGACCGCACAATGCATTATTCATCAAGTGAATCCTACAAAGAAGATGACGTTTTTTTCATCAGCCGCGGAACGGACACCACCAAAAGCACATGTGATTTTGGCGGTGAAAGCACAAACACTCCTCGCTATTTATGTATATTGATAAATAAATGGTTTTTTTACATCTCTACTTGGGCTAGGTTTTGTAATTTTCTGACACTGTTTTGACAGTATAAGCAGAGATTAAGAATTTTCAGACACATTTGGAAATTTATTTAAGATTCTTTCAAATCTTAGTCACTGGATTGAATTACTGTGACATTCAACACAAAAAATATACAAAAGTGGGCGGTATGTATAAAAATGTTAACAATCTCTGCTCTAATAATAAATCTTGCTATGAGCACTATTCTACACTATTTTGTTAGAGGCATTTTTCAAGTATATTTAAACAACATCCATTTTGGATTTTAAGTCATAAAAAAGCTTTAGAGTAATTTTTGTAGCTAAGACATTGGCCTAAGCCATTTCTAGTCAATCACATACCTGATAATTGGAACACTGTCAAGCAGTGGCGAATTAAACACTTGAGGGCGGGGCCTTAGCTACAATAAAATTTGAGGTTCTATTTTAAGGTTGATATGATATAATTCCATATAAAATAAATAAAAATATTAAAAGGTGAATTTAAAATATACGCTATCTTTGAGGGTCTTCAGATTGGGTGACCCCAATCACGTGCCTCTAATAGGGTAATCAGCTACTGTTGGGTCATATGATACTTTTTCAGTTTATGTTTCATAGAATTACTACAGATTAAAAATATTATTTTTAAATCTGGATATATATTTTATAGTAAGAGAAATCACGAAACATTTTACATAGCTATTGACAAGAAGATCTAGTTCTAGTTTAAAATACCCTGTCTTGAATGGATCGCAGTGTTCCCTCAGGGATCGTAAATGTGAGACATTGTGTTGGTTTACATTCATCCAAACGTGATATACATATCGACTGTGGAAAGGAAAAAGGACGTAACCCTCAAATTTCCAAAACAGTTTTTTTTCGATTATCACAATGTATACAACTTGACACACATGTCAAAAAGATGGAAGCTGAAAATGCCGAATAAGTATCTAAATTTAGCTTTTAAGTTTGAAAAAGATGACCTTGTAAAAAATTAAAACCAAGAAAAAATACTGAAATTAAAGTTTTTCCGGGACAATTGCTTTAATTAATATTAGGATATGTCAATTCAACTCCAGTTTAGAAGTATCCATGCACTTCAAGGTTGTGTATAATTCATAATTTGCATTTGTCACAAAATCATCAAAACACGTTTTTAGCGCCTTAAAATTTGATATGTGTGGGTTACGTCCTTTTTCCTTTCCACAGTCGATATGTTGGGCCCAGTATAGGTGTTTAGTTTTAACAAATCTAACAATTTCTTGCTCAGTGTAGAGATTATAGCTCATGGTTGTGCTCACATCGCCATATGCCACTCTTGCGAAAGGCGCATTTTTTTTTCTCTCGAACACCTGTGGCTTAAGAGAGCCTTTAGAGCAGGCCTGGGCAAATAGCGGTCGGATCCGGTCCGTGATGAAACTCCATCCCGCCCTTGGTGTATTTAAAAAATTGTATAAATTAAAAATATGTAACTAAAAAAACATTTAAAGTTGCTTATAAAAATCATTTCCAAATTGAATGACTATTTGCAGGGTAAATCTTTGATTCGAGGACGGTCTGTGAGTTTTATGACCCAGCCTTCAAAATTTAAAAAAAAAATGCAATTTTTAATATGGCCCGCGGTCAATTTTTATCCCTAATGTGGTTCGACAGTCAAAATATTTACCCACCTCTGTCTTAGAGCTATGCTTAGTCAGGTCTCTGACCCATACACCAGGACTGGTCTTATGAGGGCTTTGTTGAGGCGAACTTTTGTATTTCGTGATTAGCAGGAGTATTTGAATTGTTTATTCAGTCCATAAAAGTATCTATTACTGCTTACAATTCTCCTTTTGATTTTTTTGCTTGCACTATTCTGGACATTGACTGGCGATCCAAGATACACGAATTTGTCGATCGTTTCGATGATTTGGTCATCACATTTGTAGTTTCGCCATTGTGACTGGCATAAATTTAGTTTTTTTTTCATATTGACTTTTAATCCAATGTCGCTTGCCGCTTGTTGCAAAGCTATAAAGGATTCGACAACACCATTATTTGAATGGTCGACGATATCAATGTCATCTGCGTTCACCAGAATCTGCACTGACTTTGTGAATATTGACTCCGATTAGTCTCGTATGAATTTTTCAAGGGCGATGTTGAATAATAAGTATGCTTGTGCATCACCCTGTCCAAGACCATTGATAGTCTGAAAAATTGTCAAAATTCCATGAGTCTGTTTGGTATATGTACCATATTCCGCCATACCGCGGTAAACTGGTAGAATAGAATAGTTTTAAAGATACCAGGTTGTGGAAAATTACTGACGATATTTTGTATGAAATTCATCTCACAACCAAAGTTCAGGAATGTATCTCGGTCGTAAGTTGAGGACTGCCTGTTTACTGAAAAATATTATTTTTTCATTTGATTACCAACGAATAATACTCTTCAATAATATTGTAAACATTAGAATGTTTACAATGATATCCAAAACAAATGTGAGATTAATTATTTTAGTTATTAACTTTTTGTTATGATAGTGATAGTTATGAACCAAATAAATTCCTTACAAAACCTGGGTCAAGCCTAAACCTCCATTGTTGAGTAAGATCTACGCCTACGGTTCAAGCAATGGCCCGTGCGGACTTTTACGAATATAGTAACCTGAATTCTTTTTTTTATCTTTTTTCAGCTAACACGAGCCAGTATGCACACTATGTCTTCAATACATTGGATCAAGACAATAGTGGATTACTAAGTTTTGAGGTGAGTAATATAAAAAAAATCTTTAGATATTAGTAGTCTTAGACAAACTCATATCACCAAAATATTTAACACTGAATTCTTTCAGGAAAAGACATAATAACAAGAAAAAATTAATGACTTGCTATAGAAAATTCTAATGCTTCAGATAGTTTTTTTTTTTAATTATATTTAAGGCTTAAAAAATTCCCATATTTTATGATGGTCCTTAAAAAAACGATAAATCGAAGTTACACAAGTTTATGCACGAAAATGTATGTATATCATTTTATCGTTTCATAATAGGTCAGAAATGAGAAATTCAATTCAGTAAAAAGGTGAGAGGATAACCACCACTGCGCTATTGTCTCAGCTCCCAGAAATTTCCATCTTGCGTGCAAGAATATGGAAAACGTTGAAATCCCTCAATAAATTATTAGCTGTACTAATATAGCACTATCGTTGAAATGTAAATGTGAAGATCATATTTGAAAACTTTGCTTTCATCATTGTTTAACTAATCAACTGGTATGGATTTATACAATTGCCGGAGAAGCGAAAATCACAACGGTTATAGTAAGTTATATCCGGCTTATAATATAGTGCTCTTTTTCTAAGCTTCACAAAAAGTATACGACAGCAAATTCTTTTTGCGATATATACGCTATATTTACACTACTGAATGTGTACATTATGTAACATATTCCCATATTGTATTTTGAAATATTATGAGAAATAAAAATCCGATAAGAAATAGGAAATTTAACTAAAATGAAAATTTACAATGTGTTTACTATATTGTTTACTCCACTTCAGCACTTTCCATGTAATAATAATAAATCATAAACTTAAAAAATGTTTTTCGCGAGATTAAAGACTAATATTTTAATAAATTGATGTCTTATTATCTATCTTAAATTTTCTATTATTACATGATCTCACATGACATCTGGTTAAGCTGAATAAATAAAATTAATTCTTAGCACTGAAGATCACTTATTATATTATATAATACTTTAAGAAATTATTAGTATTATAATATATCGATACACAGTTTCAAGATATGTAGGTCTAAGTCCAAATAAGTGATGTTGGAATATTCATATTATATGGTGTGATATATGAAACATCATATTAAATTTCTCTCAGTCCTTTATTGAAAAATAAAGATATTAACATGTCTTATCACACAGTGGTAATATATTGTTTTTGTCTAAAAGTGGTGTATCAATATCGACTGTGGAAAGGAAAAAGGACGTAACTCACAGTTTTTCAAAACAGCTTTTTTTGATAATCGCAATGTATACAACTTGATACACGTTCTATCAAAAGAATCTAAGCTGCGAATGCCGAATAAGTATCTCAATTTAGCTTTTAAGTTTGAAAAAAGATGGGCTTGTGAAAATTGAAATCAAGAAAAAAGACTGAAAAAAGGTTTTTTCTAGACAATTTCTTAAATTAATATTAGAACATGTCAATTAAAAACCGGATTAGAAGTCTTCGTGCACTTCAAGGTTGTGTTTATTTCATAATTTGCATATGGCCGAAAGTCTTTAAAATACATTTTTTGTGCCTCCTGTAAAATTTGCCGTGTGTGGGGTTATGTACTTTTTCCTTTCCACAGTCGATATGTACTTAAAATATTTTTTTTCTTTCAGGAATTTGTCACAGGCCTGTCTATCTTATCAAGAGGATCACTAGAGGAAAAGCTTCGGTGGACATTCTCTCTTTATGATATAAATGGAGACGGTTATATAACTCGTGAAGAGATGACAGATATTGTCAGCGCAATATATGATCTCATGGGGAAATTAGCAGAGCCCAGTGTCGACGATGATACAGTCAAGGAGAAAGTTGATAGGATATTTCAGGTAACCATGTTTATATTGCATTAATTGAAATCGTGAAATATTGTCATTTCATGAAGCAACTTCAATGTATATTAATTTTTAATTTATCGTTTTCCAAGGGACCAGTTACACATCACAATCACATAGTTCTGTTAAATCGGGTTGATCAAACATTTTCTTTTGAATACATAGACAGAAACACAGGGTAAAATAAAGTGTTAAATAAAATGACAATTTTGATAAAAAGAAAAGTTAACACATCAATAAATCATAGAATAATTAATAATATTTGTACTAGACTACCACATACTGTGTTTCCTTTTCAACAGCTCTTTTTAAAGCTTGATTTCAACTGAAAACGATTGTGATGAACGAAACTGATTCTGATCTTATTAAATAAATGTGGAATCAGTACAAAAGAGTGTTTTATTTTTCTAATATAATGCCTTTCCACCAAGCATTTGACAGTGTTCACCTCGTGGTTTAAAAATATATGGACTCTTAATGAAGCATCTCAACAAAAAATGATATACAAGAAGTGGTTGTTATACAGTTTCTCAGCCTCCTTTTTTTCAGAAATAGATGGAAGCATGGGGCTAGTACAGGTCTAGTAAGCTAATTGTTGTTGCTAAGCCCACATTTTTAAGATTGGATGGGTGGGAGGGAGCTTAAGACAGTATTTGTATATTGGCCTTTTCATAATAGGGACTAATTACAATTGTTTATAACATTTTATTGTGTTTATACATTTGTGATGCTATACATTTATGAATTTTGTTTGTTATTATTTCATTAAAATTATCGCCAATTTCATTTAAGTTATCATATCTGATTTAACTTAAAATTTAATATTTTTTTTACATAAATCACACAATATACATTGCTTATACTTGCAAGGTATATTTCTAAACTGTTAAAATGAAAAAAAGTACAACATTATTTGTACAAGTACAAAGCTTCCGAAACCTTTTCAAAAAGTCTCAAAAAAAATCTTTTTTTCAAACAGCTCTTTATTATATTGATTACAGAAAATGGATGTGAACAAAGACGGTGTTGTGACATTGGAGGAATTCCTGGAATGCTGTAACAACGATGAAGACATCTCCAGATCGATGACGGTGTTCGACAGTTCCTTCTGACGATCTCCTGTCGGCACACGTCCTCTGCCTCCCTGGTCCTGAGGAAAAGAGACTGCGCCGGCATCACAATCCTCTTCATCATCTGACGTCCATTCCAATGCGGAAATACTCATATGAAAATGTTGTGACGATTTTCAAAGAGGCTGGATTGATTGAACATTGAATGAGAAATAATAAATTGTCAATCTTTAACTAGTGTTAAAATGAAACAAGGGTTATAATTATGTAAATATATTTTTTCTACTGATGTAGTCAGAATGTTGAGTATGTCGTGATCGGCCTCCAGGAATATTGTAAAAAGTTTGTTGAAAATGATGTGATGATGGCTCAAATGTGTGTAAATTATGCCACAAACCCATATTTTAGTATCCAAATAAATTCACATTGGTATTGGTATCAATTGTTTTTTTTTATAATGTCACCAGCCATCGTAAGCATTGCCTCATGTAGTAAAAATTCTACAAAATGCTTTCAGAATTAGCTATAATGTGGGTGAATATCTTTGCTAAAAAATATCCAACAATTAGCGTAGGTATATATTAAAAGCATCGCCAGCTATGGAGCAATTAATACGGAATAATGGTTGCATTTTAACATTACATTATTAATAACGACTATAAATTAAATATTTGTGCCCTACAACCATTACCATTTCAAAAAATCTTTTCTGCAATGCCAATCTCAATTTAGTGCTTCCCAATAAATCCTTCTGAAAAATTGAAAAAATACTTATTGTTATCTGTTCATTTAATATTCCTCTTCTCATTAATCAATAAATTTATTTAGTTAGGATATGTCTCTAAAACTTCTTTTCAACATTTAGTATACCAATATTTCTAATTCTTTTTCATAGAAAAGATACATTTTCATAGAAACATTACGGAAAAGATTGTGCTAAAAATATTATAGTTTATATACCTACATTTTAATATTGCATGATTGTCCTGTGGAATGAAGAGTGTTTAAAATACTGAATGCATATTTTACAGCTTAAAATACAATTATATATTTTATAATGTGCGTATATATAATACAATAATTGTAATAGATATTCTTTCGATTGGTGAAATTTATGTATTTTGGTTATGGTAAAAAACGAATTGAATTGATATTTTGAGTTTTGGTAGAAAATTATTATTCAATGTAAATATTAAATAACATATTGCTAGGATTAAGTAAATATATTTTGAATTACACGGATTAGTATAGCATATATTATTGATTACATAAATTAAGGAAATAATGTCTTATGATCTTCAAAATTTATCCACTCATTTCCACTGTCTTCTGAGACTTTTTTTATCTTTTATTAATTCTTATGATCTTCATGTCGGCAGTATAAAGACTTCTGTGCTTTTATAAAAAGAACAAAATTTTATTTCTAGAACATTAAACTGAATTCTTTTAGTAAATTTTTGTTTCCTTCAATATTAACCCTCCAGAGACGAGAGCTTTTTTCCTATAAAAAAAATATTTTCTAAGCCATATTGAAGTCACGGATAACTTTTATTCCTATCCAAAATTTAAAAAAAAAAAACGCAAAGTCGTTGTATAGAAACCCCGCATGACTATATGGTCATGCTCATCCTTTTATTACCGTTTAATATTGAGTACGGACAGTAGTAAGGACAAAAGTGACCGTATGGGCTTGCAAACATTCGGGGTTGAAATATAGCTAAACGTGATTTTTTTTTAAATATTTACAATTTGACCTCTTTAGATCAACATAATTTCAAAACAAATATATTAGCAAAATCACTGTAAATAATTTTATGTTTTTATAAAAAAATATCTAACAGTTTCAAAAAGTAAATTAAAAAAAACGGAAATTCAAAAAATCACATGTGCTTTTGGAGACTGTTCCTGTTCCTACGACTGATGACTTACTGTAGTCCGTACCCTTCTTAACCAAATATGAGCAAAAGCAACGATATTCAGGTAGAAAAAGTATGAATAGTGGGATCAATAGACAACGGTGTTTTGTGTGACCATATGGTGACGCTCGTCCTTGGAGGGTTAATATCAACCGCAATCTGAAATGACAGGCAAGTTTTACAACCCATAAAAGCTACTGTAAAATGTATTTACCTGTTCCAAATAATATCAAGACACTCAATATCAAAAAATATATCGATATTTCCTAGTTGAATAATTAAAAGAGATTCATTCAGCGTAATTCAATGTGTATTATAACTTTTAAAAGACATAAATGTAAATAAACCAAAAAAGCACCAAAAAATATTAGATAGCTATCTGTTACGTGTTTCCTATCCAAAAAACAATATACGTAGGTACATGAAAAATATATTTATCGAATAATAAAAAGTCATTGTTATTCATACGAGAAATATTTATAAATATGAAAATTTTAAGAACTATGCCATTATTCATTGTTAATCTTTCTCTTCCGAGATGCGGAGGTAAAAAATATTCAAATGTTAAGATAATAGATAATTGTCAAATTCATTTAATTCTCAATGTTTTATTTGAGATTGCTACTATATTTCTGTGGTTTATAAAAGTTGTTAGTTTCCTTTAGCTATTTGTAAACTTTATGTTCATTTTGATTAGTTGTAATGTTTTTATTGGCATGATTTAGTGTTTCAAATTAATGAAAATTAGAATGAAAAAATCTTTCGTGTTTCAAATTTATAGAATAGATCTTTGGAATATAAATATATTTAGAAACTTTTTCTGTCAAGTATGTATGTTAAAGTTCTTATAATACGATGGAACTATAATAAATCTGGACCCACTTTTCCTCTTGAATATTGTGATATATGAAAATATCAGTAAATTCCTCTTTGTGTAATTATCGTACTTCAATCTTAGCAGTATTCCGCGATGACTTTGTTAAAGAAAGAAAACAATATTTTTTTTCTTAAAAAAATTAAATAATTTTTATGTGTTAATTTATGGACAAAAATGCTGCTTAATACTTCAATATTTATATATTTTGGCAGGTGACATCTTACAATAATTCAAAATTCATAATATTATTTTGAAATTCATATTTCTTACTACATACTAACTAGTTTACGAAAATCTAAATTCTCTCATTAAGAAAGTTTTTTTCCAATTTTTCTTTCTTACACTCAAAGCTCCGACAATTATTTTAATTCTTTCATTCCAAATTATTTTTTTGCTGATTTTGTTGCCATTTTTTTTATCTAAATAAAATGACATATCAAGTAATTGCTAGATTGGTTTTTTAAAATATTTGATTAATTTCTCTACACCGATTGAGTGAGTTGTCTCTACATATTGATATTGTGTAGTTTACCCAAATCATTTTATCAATCACCAACAATGTGAAGAATTTAATTTTTAAATCAATGTACTTATGTGTGTTTCAACAATGTTTTATGATGTAATTATTTTATAAAAAATACAGCATAGTTGACGTAACTAAACTGCTTTTTACTAAGTCATATGAACACTATAATATAAAAGAGACACCTGTTCAAAACCATATCTTAATATTTGAAATACATGTGGAAATAAAATCTCATTTAATCCAAAACTGTTGGAGAATAGTTTAAATATATCAAATCAATTCTGAAGCTGTCGCCGAGTGGTCAATGTCATTGTCTTCACAATATGTATTTGGGTTTAAGGTCATAGCTGTCTGTGATGTCTAAATTATTTCCTTACGCCTTATGAAACGCTCTGTGGGGAAAGCAATTACTTTTTCACTGATCCTGCCCTAGCCCTATCCTTCCATCCCTACTCTTTTCGAAAAGGCAACTGAGTAACTACAAATATTTTAAAACATCTTCTGTTAAAGTTAACTACATTAGCAGCAGTGGTGTAGGAAAGGGGTGCGGTAGGGGCGGACTGCCCCGGGCGGCACATTTTTGGGGACGGCATTTTCAAATACAAATACAATATTTTTGAGAATTATACATAAAAAAATAAGCCACCTGTAGTTAAAACTTCTAGTTCAAAGTTAAAAAAATAGTAGAAATTATTTAAGAACAAAATTAGAGGACATATTGGGGGCGGCAAATTCAAGGACCGCTCCGGGCGGTAGGACTCCTTTCTACACCACTGATTAGCAGTACATACACTCAATGGGTAGTTGAGAATTTCAGGTCCACCCACCATTTACCACTTGTTTTGGTAAAAAATTACTCTTACTTTCAAAAATAGACTTTCAGTCACTTTTTGACAGTATGACACGTGGATGTTTTGCCTATAGGGTACATATGGCTACAAAAATTGTGCTTTACACCAACATCTAATATTGAAATAAATTTCTGAAGATATTAATTCAATTTTTAGAGATATTAGCAGCTCAGTAGCTTGTAAGGAATCTAAAATTGATTGGTTAAAGTGAAAGTGTCAGCTTTCTGTAATTACCATAATGATTTTTTTCATTGACTTGTTAGTTCATATAAATCTTTTTGACTTTTTTACAGAAAAATGCCTATAAGCATGGTAAATAGAAGCGCATTAACTAAAACAGAAAAATCCTTTTTTGTTCATAGACACTTTTAAATAATTTTAAGACTACAAATTCATTGATGGGTAATTATTAAGATTCAAAAATATTATGATCAGTGGCGTATGGAGAGTGTTAGCTTTGGATGTGCTGTGTATGAAAATAAAAAAAACTAAACTCGGCCCACTACTAAATTAAAGCGAGGAAAGACAATAATTATCAGGCCATTTCAATTCTTTTTTCCCTTCTGCCCTATATACAGGTTTTTAAACAAGAAACGATTCACATAAAATATACCCAGTAATTGGCACACTGGCCATTTACTAATTTTTTCGAGAATAAATATGTTAGTAGTTGGCCACCCCCAAATTAACATAAGCAGAGCAAAATTTAACATTTTTATCTCAGCAAGTCCCCAGCAATATATAAAATAAATGCGCTTAACTTAAAACACTTGTTAAGTACTGTCTGTTTATGCTTTCCTGTACATGGTTTCTTACGATTTACCTTAAGAAATTACCAAAAAACAAGAAGTGACGCTCTCTGTCAGATTTAAAAATTCGCCACGTTGGATGTATCACTATGGCGTGTGCGCTGATGCTAAAAACAGATGCCTAAAAGCCAGCACCAGTTTATAAGTATGAAATCACTTCAAATTACCCGCCAAATTCTTATTTTCTTATCTTCTGCTTAGAATATCCAACTACTGGTGCATGGCCATCTACTAGGGTGCTTACCCTACTCCACACTGGGAGCGGACATGGATTGAAAAAATATATATCAAAATGTTTTGAAAACTATTTTGAATTATAAGGGTTAAATAAAATAAAGAAGTATAAATATTAGTAATAAATTATATCACGCCAAAGTATCAATGAAAAATGACCTGTTAGAACAGGCATGGGCAACCTTTCCTAGGTCTGGGGCCAAATTATCATTCTGCCTCCGAGTCAAGGGCTGGACCACATTATTGAACATAATAAAGTTATATAAAATTAAATAAAACATGTTGCTATTTCTTATATGGTGGTGATCATGGACTAGTAGAGTGAAGCCACTGCAAGCGCCCGAGTCATCTCCATTATTTAATCCGTCCCTTAAGCTATTAATTACTTTCTCTAATACTTCGCCGAGATGAATCAGGGCCGGACAAAATAGTTCGGTGGGCTGGTGGTTTCCCATATGTATATGTGTTAGAATAATCTAATACAAAAGTAGAGACGTGAATTTTTCAAAAGAATGCCCAAGAAACCTCAAACATGACGTGAGCTGCAAATAAAGAGACCGACTGAACTGAGACCAAATGAATCATTAACCAATTTTTGATTGTACATATTATAATTCAAGTTTCTAGTACTTAAACCATATTATTTTGACGCTATAATATTTTAATACCCTGTTTACACAATATATTAATTTGAGAATTTATTGATATTATGAAAACAAAGTTCACATTATCCTTAAGTACCGTAACTGTAATCGTATCGTTACATACCTATAACGATTATTGAAAGTATCGAAAATAATCCTCGTTACTATTCTGACAGCTAACCTTAAAATATTCACAAGATGGTGTAGAGTAAACAACAACACAGTTACATTCCTCTGGGATATTTTATTATCTAAGATAGTATTCGAAAATTCAACTGAAAATATATAAGAAGAGGAATCATGAAAACGGAATACTGTCACATTATATGTGATTTGTGCGGCGATAATAATACTTCTAAATCTTATTTACAAATAGTATCTCAAAATGATTCAAAAGATATAGCCATGAAAGTTCAAAAACTCCTACATGTACAGGTAAGTTATACATAAATTAGAATTTTCCTTCAAAAGAATCGTAACAATGCGTCCTGATTTATGTTTCTTAAAAACATTGTTTTCATTGCCATCAATTATTTCTTTTATAAACATGATGTTCTGGCCTTTTTATTACCGAAGCCCAGTAGCGGATTATCCTATAAACAAATGAAGCGCGCACTTGGGGTCTCAAAATAGCTTATATAATATAACCCATATACTTTTTGTTTAGATTTATATATATTTTTATTATTTTACTTGAACTTTTCTAACGTGTTTATGTAATCCGAAAAATAAGGCTTCCAAATTTGATTGCGCCTAGGGCCTCCCATGTGCTTAATCCGCCACTGCCGAAGCCTTATTAAGTAAGTCTATGATTTTGACTGGAAATTGCATAGAAGAACCGTAATATCATCATAATATTGGTAATAAGCAAAAATCAGGTATTGGTTAGTCACAGATAAAAAGTTTCATTGTTTTGAAATAGTAATGTATTTTTTACAACATGACCTACACGTGATTACCTACTATTCTGCTATCAGTAAGTATAAAAACAGCAATGGATTATTTTGAACCATGAAAAACTAACTTTGATTTCAATGTTATTAAATTTTATTGTTTCATTTGGTTAATGATTACCAAACCCTCAAAAAAATTAAAGTTAAATTGCGGACACAAAGATATTTAATAAAACCTACCTTTGGAATTCATAAAATTGATACTTCATTTGAATTACAAAATATTTGTACAAAAATTCCAAAACTAATAAATTAAATGAAAAGAGTGAACATCAACTGACCTGATGATTTTTTTCCTGAACCTAGAGCCCGATGAATGATCACTTAGCTCGGAGCCTCTGTGTACTAACTACTCCACTAAAATACTAATGTAAATTTACATATCCGTTGCAGGATGCAGTTGATGTGATAAATCTCAAATATATTTGCATACCTTGTGTGGAACAGATCAACATGCTTTTTGATTCAATAAATGAAATTAAAACTATGTATACTACAACGCAAACACAACTTAAAAACTTCCATAAAGAACATAATGAGATTGATTGGTGTGAGTTTAGAAAGTCACCAATTGCTAAATGTGCTAATGATAAATGTAGAAGTGAATGTGTGGAAAACAAAAATATTGGTAAGTTAATAAGATTCTAAACGATTCAACTGTAATTTTTACACTGTCGGTACCACAGCTAAGTTTGCTCTCGTGCCTTTGTCCTCAATTTTGTGTAAAGAGTTCAACTCTTCAAATACATTTTCATACATTGATTCATGGATTTGAATCCACAGCCTTGGATGACTTTGATGTTCTCATTCCTTCCCAACAACCTTATCTGATGATAAAAAAACTAAACTTAATATAAGCTAACTTACTGTCTTTTCCCTCTCTGAAAACAAAGGTAAACGAACCAACTTACAACCAATTGACGTTGAACATATTCTGCTTAAATTTACTAGTAGAGGGTGATAAAGAGTTAACTATAATTTTAATTGTTTATTGATTTAATTTGTGCCAATAAAATTTTCTACTCCAGACTTAGCTCCAATTCATTATTTATATTTGAACACAAACAGAAACTAATTATCATTGAATGTTGCTATAAAAAAGTGTGGTTGGTGACTATTGAATGTTTGCTTACTTTTGTCTTAAATATTGATATACTTATAGATGTGCAATGTCAAAATGACCCTGAATATCAAAAAGTTCTTGAGAATAATCTTTCACATGATGACTATACAGAGCTTGAATGGCTGTCTGACATAGAAAACCAGGCAGATATTGAAGTGAAAATAGAACCAATCATTGAAATAAATGATTTGAATGTAAAAAGAATTAACAAACATGAAAAGAAAAATAAAAAAACAGATTGTGTGAAAACTGAGAACATGAGGCATAAAAAAAACACCAGGTGAGTAAACTTGTTAAGTTACTCTAGAATACTCACTTTGAACATTTACCATTTTTAAAGTCTGACTATTCTTGTAAAAGAAGTAAGTCACATTTATTTCCACTACTAACCAGTATATTAACGAAGTTGTTAATTTAAATTTAATATTATTAGATACAACTCTATTTTGTTTCCTTGTTCCCATCAGTATCAATGAATTAAAATGCTAAAATTCACTTCTTATATTTCACAATCATTTATTTATTTTATTTATTTAATTAACATTGCACAAGGTTGACAAATTATAAATTTAAAACTTTTACAATAGAGAAAAGTATAATCTATATATTAATAGTCGATAATGTCCGTATGTCCGTCCGTCCGACCAGATTTCACACCTTCCAGTCTCCACTTTTTTATTCATACTAAATCTATATATTAATAGTCGATAAAATAATCACTCGCTTTTCACTTTTCACAAATGTGTGCGTACTGATGTCCTCGAGTCTTTTTCTTCTTCTACGAAATGTATTTGTTTGCGTACTTGAAAATTAATAGTTAATGAAATAAAATTAAATGAAACAAAATAAAATAAATTAAAATTAAATTAAATTAAACTAAATAAAATTAAACACAATGCAACAAAAATCTCACGTTGCTGGGCAACGGGCTTACAGCTAGTTTAATATTAAAAGCAGTAAAAAAAATGGCAAGGAAGTCAACTGAGTAAGCTCCGACGAACTCTACTTTAATACATAAAAAATACCACTTTTAGGGTGTTCACTGTCAATACTTGGTGGAAAGGCATTACATTAATAAAAACACAATAATCCTTTGTACTTCATTCCACTTTATTTAATATGTCAGGACCGGTTTCACATATTAAATAAAGTGGAATGAAACACAAAGGATTATTGTGTTTTTATTAACATAAAAAATAGTATTCGTTGGAACTCACCCATGTCTTTGTGGAATATGTCGACATCCGGAGCAATATTGTTGAACATCGTTAAAGCTCTCCCCAGTGGCATCTTTATTGGCAGGCTGGTTCTACACCTTGGGAGAACAAACAATTCATGTCCACGATTTCTCAAAAAATAAACAGGAACATTTAGATTCACATTCTCAAGAATGGTGGAATTCTCATTTTGGCCTCGTATAAGTCAAAAGAAATATATGGCCAGATACATTTCTCTTCGCGCCATGCCTGATTATGTGACGTGTGTTCCTTATACCCATTTATGACATCTCAATTTTTTTTCCACCACTCCAAATTTCCATAAAAATTGATTATCAGAGTATGATTTCTTATTTTTGCAGAGTTAATAAACGAGGTGTAATGTATACCAGCACATCAGAGGTTCATGTATTCCTAAATGAGACTGGTCGACACGAATGTGATCTATGTAAGATCAGCTTTAAATGGAGGCATATGGCAGAGCATCATGTCAGATCGCAACACACAAAAGAAAAACCATTTAAATGTCCAACATGTAAAAAAGGTTTCACTGCCTCTCACTATTTGAATAGACATGTTTCATGTGTGCACGAAAAGCAGAAGTTTTCTTGCCAGGTTGAAAGAATTTTTATATTTATTAGATCATGTTTTAATTGTTGTCATTTTTCTACAGCAAAAGTGTATAAAAAAATTACCTACCCTTGTTAAAAGAGAAAAAAACCAAAAATTTATGAATTACGAAAGGACAAAAATTTTGATTAAAAGTCACTTAGGAAGTGGAGTAGGGAACCAGTTTTAGCCTCTTTTTAATGTAGCGTTTAAATTTATAAAATTATCTTTGGGATCAGTGTTTTTTTTATTTCTGAAATCAGGAAACAGTCTTTTAATCAAATATTTCTTAATCCATGGTTAACATTCAAGAATCATAAATCAAACAAATGCTTTTGGAAAATGTAACAAAGTAATCATATCCAAAATATGGACTGTTTTAAAATACTTTTTTTTTGAGATTTAGAATGAGAATGAATTTAGATGTTTGAAACATATTTTCAGATTTGTGACCAGAAATTTCCCCGACGATATATTCTTGCTGCTCATCAAAAAGTACACGAAGGTCCTCCATCTTTATCTTGTCCACATAATAAATGCTTGAAGAAATTTTATGCCGAACATGTTTTGAAAGCCCATCTATTAAACAGTCATGCTGGTAAAAATGTTTTTATTATTTCTTTTCTGGATCATGTCTCAATCTTTAATGGTGTGAAATACTTTTACATTAACCTTTTGACCGCGGCTCGGATCCAAATTGGTTCAGATTGGGCTGCTATAGCAGTCAACCGCGGTCAAAGGGTTAAATGCATCAAAGCAATTTTAAAATCAATGTATCACATTCATTTACTTGACCTTATCCACTCTTGTTGTGGAACATACGGTCACCATATGATACATCCGGAATTCCTTGTCCCCTGCCATTTGGTTTGACTCATCCCGTGTCTTGCTAGTATCTTTTATATCCAATTAGTAAATTATATTAATAAAAAATCAGTCAAAAGTAAAGACAAACAAAAACTCTGCCAGTTCTGAAACATAAAGTGTTTTTATATGCTAATTTATTTTAATATGTAATCTTGCACTACAATCGTATGCTCTATGAAAATATTTTACAGCCAAAATTAACATTCAATACAGAAAATCAATAGATCAGGATATAACAAATTGAGGTTTTGCAGTATTGCATTGATCGTAGTTTATTTATTTACGAATTTGCTAAACTATTATTTTTTTTTCAGCTAAGGATTTGATGTGCGATCAGTGTGGGAAAAAATTTCGAACAACCGCCCGGCTGATGAATCACCGACAGCGGCACGATGGCAAAAATCTCAAATGCTCTCTGTGTTCCAAACTGTTTTCTGTAAAAACTGATCTTTTTGTACATTTGAAATATCACAAGGAAGCTTTGCCTTGGAGGTGTGGCGCATGTAACATGTATTTTAAGACCACACGGGGTCTGCAAAATCACTTTGCCATTTCACACGGAGAGCGTGTCAGTAGATTGGATTTGTATATGCTATTTAATTCTGCGCAAAAAAATTGATAAGTAATAAATATCCAGAACTGAATTGTTTTGACTCACCTTTTATTACAGATAAATCTGTAATATTGAGTTATTTAATTTAAATTGTCACAAATTATTTTATTTCAAACCTTTTTTGTTGTTGGTGTCTTACACTTGGTTGTAGGGCCTTATGGATTACTCCAATTGCCCTTTCGTCTGATGTTGGAGTTTCCCCTCTTTTTAGTGTTGGTTCCTATCTCTTTTTATTGTTTGTATATTTTTTTTTTGATCCCATATTAATATGAGTGAAACAGGATAGTCATGTGTATTGTATTGTATTTTTTTTTGTTTTTATTAGTTTTTTTGGGATACAGGTGATACAGTTTACAAAAATAATGAAGAAGAGGATAGTACAATGAGCAAAAGTAGTAAGAAAAAAAGAGAAAAAGAATACAGTGAGCAAAGAGTACAGTAAAAATAGAAAAACAAAAATACAATGATAAAAGATAAAAGAAAGAAAGAAAAAGCGTGGGGGTCGTGGTTGTTGACAAGTCGACGTTTTCGACAGTCGACTGTAGGGTGATTCATTAACCTCGAGCAGCATTGTTATTTTTTTTTTGTTTTGTGGGGAAATGCTTGTCTGTTTAGTTTTTTAATTTTAATTTTGGGAATTTACTTAATTTTTTATAAATTCCGTGTGGTCTCTCTTTTTTTTTGTTTTTTACCCTCGAGAGGAGGTCGAGCCTACAGTGTCGGCGTGTGTCGTATGCCGAGGGTGGTTTTTGAAGGCACCCCGGTGTATGCGCCCATTTTGTGGCGTACCAGCATGTGGATGAGGGGTCAGGGAAGAGCTAGGGGGGTTTGAGAAGGAAAACCTTCCTAGGCCGCGCTATGTCTGTGTGTGGGTATTTTATGTAATCGTTTAGTAGCGATTTGATAGTGCCATTTGGGTGGTCTGCCATGTCGCTGTAGAATTTTTTCGACAGCTTCATGACGTGTTCGAGTATGGTGTCAGTTTTGGTGTCTCTGTGGAGAGTGGTATTTCGAACGAACCAGGGTGCGCCTGTTATCATTCGAATTGATTTGTTTTGTATAGTCTGGAGCGTCTGGATGTGTTTCATGCTTGCGTATGCACATATCGAGCATGCGTAAGTAATGATTGGACCAGTAATCGCGGTGTACAAGAGTAGTTTGCTGTTTATTGCAAGTTTACTTTTGTGCCCAATCATCGGGTAGAGTTAGCCTGGGACTTGGGATGCCTGTTTTTTTTTTACAGATATATGTCTGCTGAAATTTAGTCGCGAAGCAAGACTGAGGCCGAGGTATTTTACCGCTCGTGCCCACGGGATGTCTGTGTTTCGCATCCGGATGCATTTGATATTCTTATCGTGTCTATTTGGCCTGCGACTGAAGGTTGAAGGTGAACTCTTCCAGTCGGGATTTGATTACACGTTCCAGTAGCTTTCCCATTGTCGGGAGTAAGCTAATGGGTCTGTGATTTTCTGGAATCTTGCGAAGTTTGCCCGGTTTCGGGATTAGGATGATGTCTGCGGCTTTCCAGGCGAGTGGAAAGTGTTGGACGGCTAGGCATGCGTTTATGATCGTTGTTAGTGCTTTGACACCGTTCTCGGGAAGGTGTTTCAGCACATTGTGCTTTATTTCATGGTTGCCAGGGGCTTTATGATTGGGTAAGCATTTGATTCTGCATTGGATCTTGCCCGTGGTTGCGTGTGGGATGGCAGCCGCGGTCGGAGATGTTGCGATCTCTTCAGTGATTTTAATATATTTGGCGGTTACTGATTCTATACGTGTTTTGAGCACGAGGTCGTTTTGGTTGAATTCATTGGGAGAGAATTGTTTCTCGAGTGATTCCGCGAAAGTTTCTGCTTTTTCCGCGGCTGTGAAGACCGGGCCATTCGGACCGTTGAGCGGTTGAATGGGGCATTTTTTGTGTCTGACTGCTTTGCTGAGAATCCAGAAGGGATTGCTCCCTTTGGTCATACCCTGTAGGTCATACTCTGTGCTCCCGAAGTTCAATTTTAATCTCCACGGTGAGACGGTTTTTGAGCGTTCTTGCTGTGGGATTGGCGTGCCGGCGCCATTCCTTAGCCGCTCTGTTCTTTTCCCGAATTAGGTTTTTAATTCTAATTGGGATATCTGGTCTGTGGTCTTCCACGGGGACTTCGGTTGTGGCAGATTCTTTCGCGGCGCGTATGGAATCCGTCAGACCGGCAATTGCTCTGTCTATGTCTGCCAGATCGGCGAGACTGGCAGGGCTGTGGAAATTGTCTGAGAAGTGAGTGCTGAAATCTTCCCAGGAGACTTTGTCTCTGGTTTTTTTCGACACAATAGCAAGGGGGTCAAGGGGGTCAGCTAAGAATAGAAGGACCGGCCGTTGGTCTGAGTTTAGTTCGTGAACGACTCTGATATGCGGTGTGTGCGACATCGCTATTAATAGTGCGAAATCGAGCACATCTTGTGTGTTCGATGCAGGGTGGTATATGGTTGGCTCATTTGGAGCGCCAATGACGGCGTTGTTATCTAGTGCAAATTTGTAGACGGCTCGGCCACGGAAGGTGGTCCGGCAGCTATTCCAGGCTGAGTGTTTTGCGTTGAAGTCCCCGGCGATAACGGTGGCGGGGATATCATTCAACAGCAGATCGCTTAAGTCTGATGCTGCCAATGTTGATCGGTGTGTCGGAGGGCAGTATACAGATATTAACTGTATTTTGCCTGCATTTTTTGTGTTAATGCATATCGCGGTTGATTCTAAATTTCAAGAGTTTAGACGCGGTTTCTGGATAATAGCACAATGTTCTATGTGTGATTTTATTACGATGGCGGTTCCTCCGCCTTTCGCATGCGTCCGGTCGGTCCAGTGCGTACTGTAATTCGGGAAGTTAATCGGTGTCGCGGGTTTCAAAAACGTTTCATTGACGAGTAATGCGTCAATGTCGTGTGATCTAAGGAACTTCGATTTTATCGTTGCGTAAAGTACCGTTTGCGTTCCAGAACGCTATCTGTAGTGATGTAGGTCTAGTTTTAATGTTGGCCATGGTTGGTTAAGGAGGTGGTCTGATAATAGAAGTCGCATACGCGAGCAATGGTTGCTTGGCTGCGCGCGATTGAGTCCTGAAGTTCTCTTACGAGTTCTTCCAGGGCCCTGTCACGCGCGGCTTTGCGTGGGACGGAGGGAGTAAAATGCTTGGTACTCACTTTGGGTTTTGGTGTCGGTCTCAGTTGTGTCATGTCGGCAACTTTGGCTGCCCAAGAAGTGCTTGGTCGTTGTTGTTGAGTTTCTCGTCGGGCTGAGGGGTCTTCGTATTTACGTCCTGTATTAGATGGCAGTGCAGGCCAGTTCTCGGCACAATGTATGGGTTTGCCCGCACGTGGATGGTGGGAGCAGCCCCGGTAGTCTGCCGGGTGCTGTCCAGAGCAGTTTGCGCAGGTGGCTGGACCGTCCTCTCGTTTTTTGTTGCATGAGTCGGTGCGGTGGTCCATCCCACATTTCACGCATTTTGGCGGTGTGTGGCATCCAGTCTGGGAGTGACCGAACATTTGACAATTGTGACATTGTCCTAGTTCAGTCTTTCGTTTCAGCGATTCCGCCGAAACGTTGTAGTTTCCAAGTCTTTGGATCGCGAATGTTTTTTTCCCTTCTGCGGTGTACTCGACGTCGAGCAGCATGAGGGCCATTGGTGTCCTGGATTGACCTTTCTTCATCCTTTGTGCTCTTATGATCGGGTAGCCTTCTTCCCGCAGCATTTCCTCCACTTCCGAGTCCTCGAAATTTTCGGGGATTCCCCTAAGTACGATCTTGTACGTTTTATCCTCCTTAAGGGTGTAACAGTGGAAGGAAATGCTGCGTTTGTCTAGGAAGTCGATTATTTGTCGGTAGATTGTGCTGTTGTCAGTATTGACTCTCAGGGAATCTTTCTGGTCTGTTGCAGAAAATCCTGAGAGTCCGGCGAGCTTAAGGTTCTTTTCAAGGATGGAAAAGTCTCTTTTTCGGTGGATGATTGTTGGGGGCGTTTTTTCGGAGTTTTTGACTCTCTGCGTTGTCCCCATTTTTATTGGCAGTGGGTGTCTGTGGGGTGGTTTTGTCAGTCGTGGTAGTTGGGGCTACTTTTGTTTTAGGTTTGGCGGTAGCAGTCGGAGAAGCGGTGAGTATAGTTGGAGCGTCTGGTGGGTTTTTGGTCGTTTTTTTTGCCGCTTTTTTTGTGCGGCGAGTGGGTATGGTTTTGAATGTTTCAGTCTTGGATTCTTCGTCCTCTTCCGATCTAATTTTTCGTTTGGGAGGTTTGGTTGTTCGAGGTCGTGATGTGGACTGTTGCGTGTCTGAGGATTCATTGGCTGACTCGTCGCAGACCATGTCCACCCAGATGAGTTCTGGGGTCGGTGCGTTTTTTTCCTCAATGATTTTTTTACGGTTGTCAGCCTGTTTCAGTGCATGGTGAGAATGCCATACAAAGCAGCTAGTAGAGCGTGAGGAGAGACTCAACAGAGATGAGGCCTTTTCCATCCTTCCCTGTATGGGGAAGGTCCGAGATCTTGAAAAGCATGGAATTCTGGTGGGTCTTGTCGGTAATAATGATGGGCTCTGTTGCTCTCTTTTGCTCCTCAGGAGACAAATAGGATATTGGGTTGTTATTGTCTAGCGTTGCGGTCGGGCTGTTGTCAGACATTTCGATTATTGTTGTTGTATGGCTTGGTCGGTGTGAGTTGGTAGTGCTGGTTTGTGCGGTTGTTGGTCTTGCGGGTGAGAAGTTCGGGAGCGGTGGTCGGTGTTGAATGGCTATGGTCGGTGGGTTTGGTATTGTTGTCTGAGATATTGTGGAACAGTAGCGATAGTGGCGATGTGCACTGGTCTGCTATCTGATCGTGAATGTTGACCTTTTTTGTCAGATTAGTATCATGTTATATACTACCTACTTATTTGGCTATAAAGACCACCCAGGTCCTACGCTGACTAAACAATCAATCATCAGATATCTCGATCGCGAATTTTCCAATAAGACACGTCAACCAATCTGACACTGTTTTCCACATTCTCCGCCCATTTCTTGCAAGAGCATCCCAGAGGTCTACTGCCTGCCAGATAACCATTATGGACTCTAAGGAGTGTTCTAGGGCAGTACTTCCCATATTTATAGGCCGCATACCTTGAGGAACTGTGAAATATTTTGGTAAATACATATACAAATATTGATGTATGAATAATTTATTTATTGTCATGAATATGTATGTATGCATAGTAATAATCAGGGCTGTGGAGTCGGAGTCATGGTGCCATGGTGTTTTGGGCAGAGTCGTGAAAAACGAGCAACTCCGACTACTTTTTCTATAAAATGCATTTCTTTAAATAACGTAATAATGAATGTATAGCGTATGAATAATACCCCTTAGACCGCGGTTGACTGCTATAGCAGCCCAATCTGAACCGATCTGGATCCGAGCCGCGGTCAAAAGGTTAAACGTGTAGGTGTCACGAGTCGCGCCAAGGTAGCGAATCACCAATATCCAATGCATACAAGTCTATGCAAAAGATTTGTCTCTTTCTCATGTTGAAAGTCTACATTTATTTGTATGCACTTCAAGTAACAGATTATGCACGCATTTGAACTTGAAGTCTTGCTTCGCCATTCTTATATCGCTACAAAAGTGTTGCAAGCAAAAGACTTGACTCCCAGTGTAATTTTCAAGGAATGGAAAAATATTATTTTCCGTATGTCTAAAATTAAGTAGTTCATTCATATTCAAAGTAATACTATTGATGATGAAATAAAAAATGCCATGCTATGCAGAGAAACACATTTACTGGACAATGATATTCTGTTGGCTTGGATCTATGTTGACCCCATGATTCGATCCATACTGATGAAAGAACAACTAAATAGAGCTAAGAACGCTCCGTTTAAATTAACTGTTCGTATGAAAGGCTTTCGAGTGGGAAACGAGAGAGCAGCAGGCAGCTTTGATCAATCAATACATGAATTATTATCATCCTCATATGACACCGTTGAATCTGAAGACCATTTTGAAAAATATCTCAATGAACAAGAGGAAATAAAACGTCCTCGTTCGAGTCCCAATACAGTAGACGAAGAAGACTCTATTTTAATATTCAAAAATGTATTTTACAATGCATTGAAATTACTGGAAATAATTGACCGAACTTAAAATTTAAATTGCTATACAGCGGTATCCAGAAATCATAAAAGATTCAGCATAGATCCGTAGAGTGCTTAATTTCTGCTCTTAAAATCCTTAATTTTGATTTAAAAGCTTCTGCGAACGCAAACTTAATAGAAGCAATGTTATTTTTATGAATAAATTCAAATAAATTAAATTTGAACTTGTTTTATTTTTATTTATGCCTATAATACGTATAATATGAAAAAAATGGCTATTTGCCGGATTGGTTGGTTGATCTTTGATTTAATACACATCAAGGTAGGAAAAAAACCTGGCAAAATTAAACTATTTTTAGTCAGAATAATAAATGCCAAATAAAATGTTTGATAACCAAAATAGTTTATTTTTCGCGGGTACTTTTTTACAATTTTGGAGGTTATTTATTTATTTAATTAACATTGCATAAGGTTGACAAATTATAAGTTTTATAAATAAAAAACTTTTATAATGAAGAAAAAAAAATGTTTACAATTTAATATTAGCTGTAGAAAAAAAAAATGGCAAAGAAGTCAGCTGAGTAAGCTCCGACGAACTCTACATAAAAAATACATGAAAATTGTAATGCATTTTCAAAGAAATTTAAAAAAACGTTTAAGAATCTGGCAAAATTTTCCTCTTTCAATAATGACTGTAAAATTGTTAATCAATATTTTGTTTTTCAAAAATAGTTCAGCTAAATCAAACGAGGGATAATGTTTTAAAAAAATGAAAAATTAATATAAACAATACATTTTTTGTAAAACATAACTTATATAAACAAACAAAATACTTACAGTATTAATGGTTGATAAATAATAATTATTGCATATGCTTTTCTTAGAAAAAAATGTAAACAATCTAATCAGTATTTATTTGAATGAATTAGGATTATAAGTAGGTCATTTGATTTTAATTATATGTTCATTTTGTCATTTGGACTATTTGGTAATAAAGTTGTGTGTGAACTATTCAATCCTTTATTGACACAGTTATTTGTGGTTAAACAGTGGCGGATTAAGATCTTGGGAGGCCCCAGGCGCAATAAAATTTGGAGGCCCTGTTTTTCGGATATCTAAAAAGCATTCATTTAGAATAAATATAATATAGAAAACTTAATTTAAAATATTTGAGTTATTTATCATATGAACTATTTTGAGGCCCCTTAGATGCGCGCCTCATTCGCTTATAGGATAATCTGCCACTGTGGGTAAGGTATTATTAGCCTCTAGGTTTTATTGAATATTTTGCGTTAACTATGTTATTGTGATTGATTTAACTTAATAAAACAAAAAAATGTATCTAATGGCGGAACAGGATGGTTAGAAACTGTTATTTTTTTTACAAAAAATTTAAAACAGCCTTCAAGAAAATTAACAGCTTAACGACCGTGGACGCGTATTTAAGTCTTTGAAATCCAACGGTTGCTGGCCGTGGACGCATATACGTGTCCTACGTCATACATTCTATTATATTGAAAAATCAATTGGTTAGAATCGAGTTTGATTTTAAATGTTAACGAGAGATGGTAGCATACACATTGACGAAATATTTAACAAAAAAAAAATCAATATACTAAAATATTTCGTAAAAATACCCCTAAGATGGTAGATGTTTATTTTTTTCAGGTGTGATTTTTCATAGTATTATTTTACGTTCTGGTAAAAGATTTTATGTTTAAATCGTTTCTGGTTTGTTTCTCTGATTAGCGACGAAATACATCCGTAATATTAGCAGGGTAACATGATGCCCAGATGCTCTTGTAGGGCCTCTTAGAGGTACGCACACGCGTATCGTAGTATTTATTTACATCGAATTGCCTTGTGATTTATTGCTTGGGTAGGAGGCGGGCCATGCTGCAGTTTTATGGAGCAAGTGTCATTATGGCGGTCGAAAACAATTTTTGAAATTTGAATCGGGTGGTTGATAATATTGCGACCTATTCAAACTCAGTGGCAGGGGTTCTCAATTCTTAAATAATACATATTTGTATTGAATATGTTATTATCCATAAAACATACTTTTTTACGATTTTTTGATGATACCTTGTAAATAGTATATCCAATTAAGTTTTTAATATATATGAACATGAAAACAATATGAAAAAGTAGATTTTACATATTTAAAAGAAAACCTTTCAGTAGATTTAAGTTTTTTTGATTACACCACATAAGTATGCAACCCACAGATATAGAACCATTGCTCAAGTGGCATTGATTTATGCGCCAAAGTATCTGGAAGCTATCAAATAAAATTTTGTGAAGATATCTCAATTGGTTTACAAATTATGGTGAATTTAGTAGAATGGAAGTTTTTTGCGAATTCTTCGCAAAATCGCCCGGCCGCCAGGTCAAATTCAATAGAAAACACGCGGGCATTTAGTAAATAAATTGAAAATTTTCATAAATATTGAATTTTTACACAGTTTGACAACCATTGCACCACATGGCAAATTATGTAGCCATATTTTACGACTTTGGTTTTGTCCTTTCCAATTTGTTTTTGAATAAGACCAATATGAATACTTTTATGAATGCACTTAAATATTTGTCACAGAAGTTAATCTATTCCAAATTCTCGCATAATATTTAACTTCAATACTATGATATTGTGTAATTGTTTATGTAATTGAAACATACACAAGCTTAATAAAAAGAATATCTTGAATAGTTGTAGGGAATTAAGTAATGAATGTTTTTTTCATGCAAATCTATAACTAGCTGGAATAAGCTCTTTTTCCAGGAAATTTTGGAAATTAACAGAGCACAATTGCATAGCCTTCCGATTTTAAATGAAATATTAAACATGCCGGGATCTCCACTTCTATACCCTATATAAATATAATCATAAAACCTTTGCCGACAAACAAATAAATATAATTCTTTAAACTACTTACTACTTAAATCTGTGGGCATTCCCATGAGCTTATCCTTTTCGCCAGCAGTGGCTTTAAACTCAATCATACATTTATTTCTTATATAAACACGAAACATTCATTTACTAAGCGTCAGTTCAAGTTCATCCGTGCACTTGAACGCCTGAAGAGGCGAAACCCGGGTCGTTAGTGACAAAATCTGTGAGAATGTACATAGTTTGAACAATTCAAATTTAACAGTTTTCGGTTCCGTTCCAGTTTGAAGCCCTGATTTAATTTAATGTGCTAATAATTACTTAAATTATTTTTTTTAATATATTTTCCATCAAAAACATAACTGTTAAAAGTAAAATTGAATAGGTAGTTAAAAGAAATGACTGTGTTTTTCGTATTTTTGGGTTTATTATAATGGTACTTGAACCCGTAGACGCAGCGATGAAAGAGTATAACGGAGACCATTCAGTTACAGACCCAACAGAAACAAATTATAGATATATTTTTTGCTATGGATATTTTGGAATCATCTATACTCTCAAAGGACCCCTAAAGAAGCATTTCAACTGACAGTGTTTATTAACAGTTTTTAAATAAATTGGTCATAAAATAATGTAAAAAGTAAGGGAAGTGTAAGGAATCAATGAAATTAGCTGTTAACTAATTTGATAGTGTGGAGGAACAGATAAAACTTACCTTATATAGAGGTAGTAATATTACATTTATATAATATATTATGTTCATCAAAAGGCTGTCGTGATTTCTTCCGCACATCTGATTTAACTTACAGCCAATTTAAAAAATGATTTGAAATTCTCTATTCCACAACAGAAGCAACATAACTTGAAAAATCCTTCATTATCATAGTTTGATCAGATTAGACAATAAAAAATCATTTTTTATAAAATTAATTCAAATTACAATATGTAATTGTACAAATGTTACAAAATATTTTTTTTGCATGTTTTTTCTGTGATTAAGTATAACTGACTATTTTATCAATCGCTATTTTTTTATCACAGGTGTTTGTTTACCTGGAAAGATAAAAACATTATCATCGAAATGTAGAGACAACTGTCGGTCGTAGTTCTAAACGCAATGTCTTGAGAAAGTTTGTTTTTTGAAATGGATCCCGATACTGAAAGAGGTAATGAAATACATTCTTAAATTTGATGTAAAATGTCCCCAAGTAATCACATATGTGTAGTCATCCGAGAAAATTAAAAACCTATGCTAATCTACAAGGAACCATACTATAAGTGATACCACCATTCAGCTTGTATAAAGTGATATGAAGTAACGTCAACACAAATAAATCATTGAATATCAAACAACACAAACTTGTAAGCAATCATGAAATTATAAAATAATAAGAAAAGTTGAACGTTCTTTTCAGGAAATAAATAATTTTAACCTCCTTTATTTCAATAATCAAATTAACATATATTCAAAACTATAAATAGATAGATACCATGATTGAAATCATTTAAAAATGTTGATATCTTCAATGGCTGATCAAGAGAGGGAGGGGAATATAACAAAATTCATGTCAAAGTAGGTACACCAAATGAAATATGCTGTAATCTGGTTTAGCTAGATATACATTAATTAGATATTTGAAGATTGTAGCAAAATTAGTATCTGTAAAAGCAGGACAGGAATCACTGAAGAGTGTAGAAGCGGCCAAATCCGGCTAAAAAATTACGCCACTTGAGAGAAAAAGATTTTTTTTAATGTGCCACCATGCCAACATAATTTTATTACCCGATCACCGTATAGAATAGACATTTTAGGTTGTTAAATACTAAGAACATTTTGAGCCTATAAATGATCATTCATAATGTCAGGTCTTCATTAGACACGTCTGCCTCGCAAGTATTAACTCAATATGCAGTTGGAAGACTACCTTAAACGGTAGTCTCGCTATGCTGCCACCACTGATATGTACTCTGCATAATATTTTGTTTTATTGAATTTTCCACAGAAAGATCTCTCAGATGCTATCGGAGGAGCATTATTGTATCAGTATGCATAATAATTATTTTATTTTTTATATGCCTGTCATTTATATTAAGCACAAATCATATCATATACACATTGATTGGATTTGTGATAGTCTTTATTATAGTTACAATTATTGCCACTGAAGTAAGCCGTCGAAAATCAGTCGTGAGAAGAGAAAACTCAACCATTGCACGTGTACTATATTTTGAGGTAAAAACATTTTTTTGTTCAATATAAGTTTTCATTATTATAATCTATAACAGCATATTTGAGATATCTTTTTTAAAATGATATATAACATTAAGAAGATACAATATTTTTTATTCATCGGTTATTAAAAAGTTCCAGCTTTTTACGTCGTTCTTTACAACTAATCCTTTTATTGTATTATATATTCCATTAAGATCAATTTCTTGTTCTTATAAAATATATGAATTTAAATCTATTTGAATTATCTAAATGTTAAATTTCTAATGCAAATTAGTGTTATTCCAATTTTAAAAAATATTGCGCGGGGGTTTCAAACTCCTGTGCAGTTTAGTTGATTACAATGTTCATTACAATATATTTGCAAATATCCAAAAAGTATAGGATTTTGGTTGTAAAATAAATTAAATAAACACGTTTTTAGTTTGATTTTTTATTTGAATGTTTTTATATATTGTTATTATTAAAATGAAAAGCGATACATTGCCTATATTTTTTTCGTTATTAAGTCATTCACAAATCCAAACATATTTTACAACTGCCTTCAATCATTTGAAACATATTACATAGATTCAAATATACTTCTTCCTACACATGGCTGAAAGATCATTTATAAATAGTTAATATAATGATATGTAACTACATATTATGATTTTAGACATAAGATATATATTGTATTTAATTTATTAATTGTGAACATATCTAATCTATGGCAGGCAATTAATGTTTGATAAAAGTAAAAAATGTTGAGACATAGTAAATATGTCACGTAAATATTTAATTTACATAAAAATTCCACACGACTGCATTGTATTTATTGCACAATTGTATGAAATGATCAAGGCCGGTTTCGCTATCCTTGAGCTTCGTAGCTGTAACGTAACGCAAAGTTTTTAGAATTAGTATGAGAAATTGGATGACAAAAAAAACATACAAAACTAATACAGATATTATGTCTAGTCAACTAAAACACTATTATTACAATCATATTATAAAAATCTCTATTTGACACTAACTCTTTCAAAAAAACAACCGATAATATAAAACACAAGAATTTCTTATTAATAAATAAAAAAAAAATACAATACATCCGTATTTTGCAGTACATTTTCTAAAAACAATATTGTGAAAATTCGTATATCTTTTTGATTTCAAAATTGTCTTTACTGAAAAAGTGTGCTTGAAAATCTGATTAAGATTTAAACTTTAAAATTCACTTTCAATTATTAATTCATTATCGTCATGTATAAAACCCATATTTTATAAAAATCAATGACGATCAACAGATAACAATTGAATTGGTATAAAATCACTCTTTCCTGGAGATTCCCTTATTTTAAAGTCAGAAATCATTTCTTCCCATTCATTTGTCTATCATGTATTCCAATTTGTATTTTCATAATGGAACCCTTGTTAGACTTGGTATGTAGGCAGGCTGCAGTTTAAAAAAAAATCTTAAAATAATAAGTAGTGTGTACTGTTTAATTGCAGGAAGACGAAAAATCACTTTCCAAATTATTGGACAGAAAGAAATCTGAAAGAAGTTCTTGGATATTTTTCAGAAGTAGTACAGTTTCGAAAGCAAATGAGATCTAAATATTTTTGAAAAATGTTGTGTTAAAATTTGCCTCCGTAATTAAATGCTAAGCGTAAATGCTTTTATTTTTGCAGTACATGCGTACTTAAATCAATTATTTCTTCATTATTTATATATTATAAATGAAGAAGTTGCATATTATTTATAGAGTTAAAAAATAATTTGAAAGAAGGAAATATCTTGGGCTTCCCTTATTTGTTGCAAGCAATGAGATAAAATATCCTATCATTAGGTGGCAATAGCTTTGGCAAAATAATTTTCGAAATACAATAATGAACTCATGTAACTGCCCAACCATTTATTTTTGAATATGAAATGGAATAAAAACATTGAAATTTATATTGTAGATGACTCAGCAAATGAATAACCAATATATGCGTATGAGAGGAAAAGGGATTTATATCTAAAATTGAAACTTTGAAGAGCAAAAATAAAATTGGTATTATTGAGAAGTTTCTAACAAATGTAATTTTTCTAATTAAGTTGCGTTGATTCCACTGACCCTTTTCTGCTTTACTGTTATTAATTAATTAGTTGTTTTTGGTATATTCAACTAATTTTCATGTTTTATGACTTAACACATTATTCCACATACAGATAAAATGCTCATCATTTTATAACTATTTGCAAAACTGTCAAAATGAAGTAATCTTGTAGCTTAATGTAATATTTATTGTTCATTTTCAAATGATTAAATTCAGGAAACTTTATTCTTTAGTCTTATCTCTAGCATTAATTTGATTCTTTGCGAGTCTTGCCAATGTCCTTAAACTTAAAATATTGTAAAATAATATTGTGGAAAGTCATCTCTGTCTTCCAACATGACAGAATGCATTCACAGCACATCCTTCCCTCAGTCTTCAAAAGGTTTTTTTTTTATAATTCGACTTTAGAAAGAAAAAGGATGTAACCCACAGTTTCTTCAAAACAGCTTTTTTTCGATAGTCACAATCAACGTTCCCTCTAAGCCGAAGGGTTAGCTGCGCGGAAATTTCAAAGGCTGCGTGGAGGCTGCGCGGACCGATCAAATATTAATTGAGCAACTGTCTTGTAGTGCGCGCCAGCCCGGAATGAGTGCACGGGGGCTTCTCAACTGCTGCGCGGCCGCAGCTTAGAGGGAACGTTGGTCACAATGTATACAGTTTGATACACGTTCAATCAAAAGGTTGTAACCTGAAAATGCTGAATAAGTATCTAAATTTTGAAAAAAGAAGGGTCTGTGGAAATTTCGATCAAATGTACTTTAAAAAAGATTTATTTCGAAAAAAATATTCTATTAATATCAGATAAAGTCAATTAAAAACCCGTTTGGCAGTCTCCATGCACTTGAAGGTTGTGTTTATTTCATAATTTGCCTTTAACCCAACATCATCAAAACACGTTTTTTGTGTCTCCTGAAACATATGTTATGTGTGGGTTACGTCCTTTTTTCTTTCCACAGTCAATATGTATTTGATTATTCCCAAACACAAGAATGCTCAAAATGAAATCTAGTTTTCAATAAATACAAATTTACTACAGTAAAAACCTGCCCTATAGGTGAAAAAAATGCTTTTTTCAATGCCTTGCATTGGGGCCGCGCGTCACATGGATTTTATAAAAAGGGGTCGCCACCCGAAAAAAGTTGGGAACCTATGCTCTATATAATATATTACTATTTAATATTATTAAAAAATTCAACCGATTTGCAGATGTTTAAAAAGTCCTTATAAATAAATGTGGAATTTGTACAAAAAAGTGTTTTATTTATAATTACATTACCTTTCCACCATGTAAACATCATAAAAGTTATAATATAACTAAGTACAAATTTGAATTGTTTGAATTTTGTACTTTTCCATGAGTTTTGTCGCTAACGACCCGGGTTTCACCTTTCGGCATCTTCAGGCATTCCAAGTGCACGGATGTACTTGAACTGACGCGTAGTAAACAGTTTGTATCGTTTATAAACAAAAATATAAGTAGATCACTAAGTTAAAAGGTTATTAAAATGTAAATTAGCGAAAATTGAATGTATACAATTTTCAATGGATTAAGTGGGTTTGTTATAATTATGGGGATTTTTGAGAATATTAATGACCAGATAATAACATAGGAATGTTTAAAATAAATCTAGGGTTTTATCCGACCTATTATTAATGAGTTGATTTGTTTTTAAGCCTTTGAATTAATATTTAATGATAGCAAGTGCTTGAATTATTAATAAATTGATAATTATTTAAAAGGGGTACAACAATGGAGAATTTGGTAGATAATATTGCTCGTTTAAAATTGGCAAACTGTTGAGCTGAGCTCGATTAATCTCTAAGATTTCTTGGTAAAATAATTTAAACTCGCCCCTGTTAGTATGTAACAAATCAATGCCTGAGTCAAAATTAAACGTATGGTTTTCAAGAATTAAATGATTGGCAAAGGTGGAAGTATCTTTTTTTAAGCGAAAAGCGGTTAAATGCTCAGCCACTCTTATATTTAAGGTTCTAGCAGTTTTACCAATATAAAATTTGGGACAATCACTACACTGCAATCTATAAATCCCAGATTTGTTTTTATAATCTATAACATCTATATATTAATAGCCGATAAGGTTTGTAAAACGTCCGCAGTAAGGTACAGACCAATGATTTCGATTTATTTTGAACAGCACATTTTTGAAATGTTGTTCTATCCAATGGGAGCGGCTTATTTCAAACCGGGCGTGAATGTTCTGATATCCCCACGTTTGAAAATTTGATATTTCTTGGTGTAGAGCTAAAGTATTGTATCACCATACATCATAATATTCGAATAATCAAAGACTTTAATTCGACTATTGCAAACTATGATTATAGGGCTATCGAAATGAATCGTTTGATCGTGTGAGTCGATGTGAGACTAATATTTTTTGGAGCGGATTTGATCAATTGAATCATAATGATGAATCTTTTCACGTCTGACCTTGAAAATCTGTTAGAATTCTTTAATACATTAAGAATATTCAAATTATGATAATATCATAGAATAATATTTTGCTTTTTTCATACACTTGGACAAAATGTGCAACTGATTTTTTATTGAAAAATTGGATTTGATCTTTTGATTTTTATTGGAAATAATTGTTAAATAAATAAAAATAAAATAAAATAAAATAAAATACAATAAAATAAAATAAAATTAAATAAAATAAAATAAAATAAATTGAAATAAATTGAAATAAATTAAAATAAAATAAAATAAAATAAAATAAACTGAAATAAATTAAAATAAAATAAAATAAAATAAAATAAAATAAAATAAAATAAAATAAAATAAAATAAAATAAAATAAATTGAAATAAATTGAAATAAATTAAAATAAAATAAAATAAAATAAAATAAAATAAAATAAATTAAAATAAAATAAAATAAAATAAAATAAAATAAACTGAAATAAATTAAAATAAAATAAAATAAAATAAAATAAAATAAAATAAAATAAAATAAAATAAAATAAAATAAAATAAAATAAAATAAAATAAAATAAAATAAAATAAAATAAAATAAAATAAATAAATAAATAAAATAAATAAATTAAATAAAATAAAATAAAATAAAATAAAATAAAATAAATAAAATAAATTAATTAATTAAAATTAAATTAAATTAAATTAAATTAAACTAAATAAAATTAAACACAATGCAACAAAAATCTCCCGTTGCTGGGCAACGGGCTTACAGCTTGTCTTTATTATTTATCAATAATTTACCTAAAGAGTTCTTGCAATAGAAAGCCGGTCTAACACTTTCTGAGAGCTGCTTCTTTATCTTTAAACTGGTGTGTCCTATGTAATTAATTCTACGCCAAAACCTAATATCACCTGAGTCTTTCGTTATTAATCCCTTGCTTAAGATTTGTTGTGCTAGCTTAATACGTTTTTTATATAAAAGATTGTCTATAAGAGAACACAAACCTTAATCCCAATTCACAAAACCTTAATCCCAATTCGCCCTGTTGTATCATATGTAAATGCCCCAGCCTATAAACTCTCTAGAAAAGCAAACTCACTTATCCGTAACCACAGTGGATTTAAACCATTGTACAGCGTAAAAAACTCTTAAGAATTAGTGGATAAAATTAAAAATTTTAACATCCCCGGTAACTCAAAACTCATATCTTTTGATTTCGTCAGCTTATTCACTAATGTGCCGGTTAACAAATGTAAAAGGATCATCGAAGATGCCTTTAATTTTAGTAGAGTCAATCCAGTAATCACTTCGGAATTACTCAATATTTTGGACGTTTGCGTGGAACAAAATTACTTTCAATTTAATAATAAGCTCTATAAACAGACTGACGGCCTTGCAATGGGAAACTGTCTGTCACCTCTTTTAGCTGAATTCTATATGAACCATTTAGAGAAAATTTCCATCAAGCACCCTCAGTCGAAATACTTAATTATAACTAAGTACTATGACGGATTATAAATGATGACTCAGATCGAAAGTTATTTAAAATTTTACTCTAAAAGTAAATGTGTATTACAATATTGGTCCTTTTTTTATCCATGTCCGTTCCCAGTGTGGAGCATATGGTCTCATAATGGAGGTATCTTAACAAAAGTTTTTTCTATGAGAACTGTTTGTTACTCAATCGCTCAACCTTACTTTTTTTCAAAGTGAGTAGTAAGGAAAAAAGGATAAGGCTAGAACAGGACTAGTGATTAACTAATCGCTATTGCTACACCCAGCTATTAAAGAAACAGAAGGATGAGAGGAAAGGAAATAATGTGAATTAACATCACAAACACCCAGTATTCGATCACAACTTTGAATTGAATAATTCTCAAATTCACTGTGATCGTACTGGGAATCGAGCCCAAACATGCGTGATTGGTAGAGCAAGCTCGCATAGCAGGCGACATAAACCTTTTTTTCTTAGTTTTAATATAATATTATGCATTGTAATCGTATACTACGGTATGCATTATTTGGAAACTCTTATATTAATTTTTAGACCAATACCTACTCAAATTGTATACTTATCTTTGTTTTTATTGCAATCAAGTATTGTTATTATGCACTATTTTTATTCCATTTTACCGAAATATTTTTTTGTGCAATAGTTTTCGCCGCATATATAAATTATTTCAGCTAGCAACATTATATACGCCAAACGTCACTACAGACGTTTATTTTCCATTCTAGAAATCTTTATATATTGTTTTATTAAAATGCGAGGAGAATTATGCACTAGCTATGAAAATTAACTAAATTGAAATAATGCCGAATCTATGGTTGTTCTAATGGTGACCCCTCATTATTATGTTCGATTCTGACTCGGAAAATAGAAGTCCTGCTCCTCCAATGTACGTATTTTAAATGTTTAAAAAATCTAGCTGCCTACATTTGTTTGATATTTATTATTTGTTGCATTTACTTCATTGATCGTTGTTTATTTTTTGAATGGATGTTTCTTTTGTTGCGTCAGTACTTTAAAGTTATCTTTTATTATATTTTTTTTCATTTTCATTTTTGTTTTGTTTTGTCTTAATATTAATAGTGGACAGGAACAGGACCTGAGAAATGTTAAAAGAAGAGCGTCGTTAGATGTTCCGAATTTAAATTACAGGTAAATTTTGCTTGAATTTCCTTCCTGTGATTGTAGTCTTCTAGTCCATGCCCGCTGTACCAAAGGATGTAGAAATAATACCAATAAGTATAATTATTCAAAATCATCAAGCTTATTAATATTCTTCCTAGATGGGTCGTATTTCTCACAGTAGTTACGTCTTTCTTAAAAATATTCTTAATCTCTACAGATTGCTTGGTTCTTGTCGGTTGTGAGTTATGTGTTACGCTTGTTCCAATCAACATAGTTTGGGCTTACAGTATCATTATAGACATTCCTAAAGATGGGCTGTGACCTGAAATCGTTATTTTAAATATTATTATAAAAATTACATTAAATATTTTTTACCAAAACATCGCCATGATTGAAATTATCAATAGGTACTTACTGCAAATTTTATATTTATCGCTACATGAAAGTGACAGTTAATTAAAATGAAAAACGATGATTTTGAGATAAGTATCAATCAATTACTGAAAGATAAACCTATACAATGAAACACGATATTTGTTTATAATATTTTATGCCCTGTAACTGAGAAAGTGAGAAAACAAAATACAAAAAAAATAATTTACAAAACACCTTACCACTATCAAAAACTGCAAATGACACTAATATGCTTTTAATTAATATTTTTTCAAGCACTACACAAACCTTCATGTTAAATTATTTCGAATTAAGTAGTTATTTGATTGTTACTTTCAGGTAGCGATATGTATTTCATGTTCTTATTAATATTCATTTACAAATACCTATGCAAAAATATCTTAGACACACTTGGTGCTATAAATACAAGTGAGAGTGTCTCAACCGATATTTTGACATATTTGATATCAATTTTTTAAAGGATAGTTTTGAAACCACTTCTACTCTTTACAACTAATCAGCGTAGATATGCTCAGTTCGGGGTCTGTTATTTTATCTGCTGAAACTTACTGAATGCTGTTAAAAACGTTATGAAACTTTTATTGCAAAATTATTTTTTGCAATAAATCACATATTGTAAAGAGAACTGATAAATTATTTGAAATACGAAATGATATTTTAGTATGACAAAGTCGCCATCATATTGTGTCAAATATTCTGCGGCTCGTTCTTTTATCTAGATGTTCAAGATGAGTACTTTTATCTAGATGAAGAGTACTATTGATAATATTAAGTAAGTTTAGTTTTTTTTAATATTTTTATGACCGGTTTAGTATCAGTATTCATTCTTGTTAAAAATGTGACTTATTACCAAAATCAAATCCGCAAGAAAAGTTTCTAAATAATAGGGTTATTTTAAACGACATTAAGTAGTTTTAACAGAGAAAAAGGACAAACCCCGGGTGAAACATATTTACCCTAAATCATACTAGTCATCTCTTACTTGCTGTATAGTGTATTTCATTGAAATTGTCTTAAGTTGTGAATGGATTTTGATTGTATAATCTCATTCTTTATAAAATAATACAAGTGATAAACTGACATTTGTAAATACATTCCAAGATTCGCCGATTGTATGCTTTCGTAATCTAACCTTCACCATACTTATCTATCATCTATCGTGATTATGATAATATATTTCTTAAATTTGTTAATTGCGATTTCCACGGTATGAAAAAATATACTGTATCTATTTATAACAGGTTGACCACAATTCTATTATATGTTATCTTGATTTGAATAAATAAATATTGATCAAATGGCTTATTATAATTTATATCATCCGTCATTCTAAAGAGATTTTTGAAACAATGAATACCTACTATTCAGTGACCAATTTCTACTCACCATAAAACGACCAAATATAGACTTTTTCTAAAAAAATAGAAGTATTTATTTCTGCTTCGCCAACTGTTACTATTATAAAAATAAGTGGTTGGTTATCACAATATTTTTTTGCTCGAGTACATAACATACAATGGGTCCTCAATTTACGCAGTTTCATATTTACACGGATGTGAATTTAAAAAAAACAATGATGTCTGTTTGTTTGATATATCGGTTTCTATGGATGTTGTGCTTGCAATTGACATATCAAGACCAAATACACACTCCATTCTAATAAAACTCGCCACATTTCTCTTTCTTGCATTCAGTTGGCGTGCATTCGCACATCCTGATTGTCATCCTTGTATCCTTTGGGATAATCCACAAATTTTATTAAACCCCTCAACATGGAAAACCAATAAGAAGCGACGCGTTATTATTATGGAGACCAAATTTAAAATTACTAAGAAGCATGAAAGTAGTTAAGCTCGTGGACATTGCACATGCTTACAAACTAAAGGAATCAATTGTAATAGCTGTAATAAAAAGACAAAATTAGAATTATGGAACACACAGCTGATGGGAAGACTGATTGTTTTTTTATCGATTTTTAAAAAGAATATTATCTATGAAGCCATAAAAAACATTAATATAATATTATTATTAATAATAATATAATATTCATATTTCGAAAAAAGTCAACACCTCGCAGCATATCTCCCAATACATGCACCGAACTCCCGAATTGTAG
The DNA here is from genome assembly GCA_030503985.1 of Himalopsyche tibetana. Lineage (NCBI taxonomy): Eukaryota > Metazoa > Arthropoda > Insecta > Trichoptera > Rhyacophilidae > Himalopsyche > Himalopsyche tibetana. Next base: position 14,140,804 of record JAPJYX010000024.1, read on the forward strand.
CCCGTCCGCTGGCGTCGTTTTCTCTAGTTAGTGTTGACCGCTATATATATATTTATTTGGAACAATAAAAATGCCAAGAAAAAAGGTGCCAGAATGCCGTTCCACCGCTCTACATTGACCTTTGACATGGGGTCAAAACCATCCCATAATATAAAACGTTGAATACAACTTGCACATTAAATATGTATTAAAATTTGGTCGTATTGTAAATACCACTTCTTTGTATTGCGAAAAGTGACATTATCAGCAACCGACAATTAATTTTATTTCTAAAACATGTTACTGCAATATTGAAAAAAAAACTATAGCTCATGACGGGCAGAATTTCAGTCACAGTCTACTGGCTGTCTGCAGAGCCATTCATAGTAGAATTCACGTAATATTGTAACAAAATGACTGAAAAAGTTGAAACAAATAAAAATATATATAAGCAAATGTCAGTACTGCACACTTAGATAAAATACCAATACTCAGATTTAGTGAGAGGTTCTATGAACCTGAATTTAACTATTTTTTTAAAATAATTTCAATCCACCTATGCCAATTTTTTTTCAATTTTATCTTATACGGTTGATACATGTCATAAGTCTCAATAAAAACAATGCTATTTGAACAATCTAAAATACTCTATTCGTTCACCTTCTTTCTTTTTTAAATTAATAAACCATGCAATGCTGTAAAAGATTTTTATTCTCAGCTATTACAATTTTTTTGGGAGTTACTAAGCATGCAAAAGCTGAAAAGATACTAGTCAAATCAAGTAAAGACTGTATGTACATACCTTTTATATAGTGACCAAAAAAAGTATTTAAAGATTAAAGACCATTTATACTATCTGTAAATAAATACTGTAAAAATGGTAAGAACTCATGCAGCCATCTAATATTTAGTATTCATTATTCAATATTATTCTTGAATGAGACTTCATATTGATTAATAGATACTTTCTCATATTTTATGTTTTTCTTCACTGGCACTTTATTGTCATCATGTTCTGCTTATCCAAAACGAATAAACAATTATGAAGTTAAAAAGTTATTCTATTCTAAAATTTTAAGATAAATTTCCAGTTATTGGATGGCTTGATTTTCTCACCTCTTGTCTCTAGTTATTATCTTTTGTTTCTTTGGTTATAAATATTTTTTCTGCAACAATTACTAAAATTTGAAAACATTCACCCATTCAAAAAAAAAAAAGCAATAATAATGTTAGCCTGTAGAATGATTTTTTGTCAGAAGTCAATAACATAACTATTATTCATTGGTGTAATTTATTTCTTCCAATGATCTTCAGATAAATTTATATTTTACTAATGGTTTTTACTGAATATAATTGGCCTCGCTACATAGTATAGTATAACTGAAGCAATTCATTACATCAAGGCTCCCCAACCTTTTTGGACCCTATAGCGCAGGGTTTCCCAAACTATGTTCCGTGGATCCAGAGTAGGTGTTCCGAAAAAAATTGGGATGGTTTTATACGCTGCAACACAGTTTAAAAAAAATCTTAAAAATTCAGCTAAGTGTTCCATTCTAGAAAATGTTTGGGAAACCCTGCTATAGCGCATTCTAAAATATTGGTAGGGCGGCGGGCACCACCTATTTTTTTTAAGGATATTTATAATTGGACAAGGATAATAAATACTATATATAAATATATATATATATTATTGTTTATATCTTATTTTAACACAAACAAAAAAGAAATGAAAAATAAACATCTTATAAAAGTATAATATTTATCTACATCAGTTGATCTTTGGCACTGCATTTCATTGGCCAGCGCCTTGTAATTAGGATGATGTTCCTGTCAGCAAACAATCATAAAGATGCTCATCGGTGAGTCGAGATCTATACGAGATATATAGTTTGAAAATAAACCTACCAAAACAATTTTTATATCTTTAACAAATGAAATGGTTTTTTTATATTATTTAATTCAAATAAAGTGTTGTGGGTCAATGTAGTGGGTGCATATAAATCACAGGGTTGGGTATACTTGCATTACATTATGATTATTAATGTTAAGCATTTTTACCTTAATTCAGCGATTTCCAACCTGGGGAGGCGTGGGCTATTGCAAAGGGAGGCGCGAAAAATTTAAAATATTTATTTTCCCTTTAAAACGTGTCTTTCTTATTATATGAAATAAAGGTTGGGGAGGCGCGAGGATATTTTTTTCTTTAAAGGCAGGCGCAGTAACATAAAGGTTGGAAACCACTGCCTTAATTAATTATTTGATTACCTCTAATAACTGATACCGATTCATAAATGAACAGAAAATTAAATTGTATTTTCTTGCTACTAAGTAAAAACATATTTCTAAATATCTACATTCATTTTATTACTTAAAACAGTGTTTCTCAACCTTTTTGGGAGCGTGGCCCCTTTTGAGTGTCTTTATCTTTCTGTGGCCCCCATACCATTGTTTTGTCTTTCTATTAAAATTATAATTTCAAAAACCCACCTTTTTTTATAGCTCTTCCCAGATTTTCGAATCTAGAATGCCTGTAATTTATTTTATTTACGGATTTACAAAAAACAGCTGCGCGACGTCCGCCATTATGCTCTTCCCTGTATCGTTTTATCAATACCCGTGGCCCCCCTAAACTGTGTTGTGGCTCCCCAAAACAAAAATAAATCTCTGTGGCCCCCTTAGAACACGCTGTGGCTCCCTGGGGGGCCACATAGCCCACCGTTGAGAAACCCTGACATAATAGATACATTCAAAGTTTTCTTACATTCTGTTTCTACTTCCCAAATTTCACTTTTTTGTAATTTTACTTCTGTTTTTAATGTGTTTGGTTACGGTTTTTTTAAAATTAATCTATTATTATGTATTAATTAGGTTAACAATACGTATAGAGCGAATGTACTTGTGTGTTTGTATATAGACAATACAAACTTGCCGCTGCCTGTTAGTTCGAGTGCATTCGCGCACTGATCAACACCGGAAAATCCCGAGAGGCGAAACCCGGGTCGTGTTCGACCAAAGATTTAATGGTGTACAAAATAAAAATAATTCTAAATTATCACTTGTTGTCTCGTATTTTTTTTTATTTTATACATCTGAAGACTCCTTTCGAGAAATCCAAGCAAACTAACTCTAAATATACTGTGGTAAATAGTGTATACTTTGTTAACAGTGTAATATAAAAAATACTTCAATAAACATAATGGTAAATTTACAAACAGCAAACATTTGATTATTCAGGCTATTGATGATCCTGTTGGACAAGGCTGACAATTGAACTTTTGCCACCAAAGACATGATTGTATTTTCGCTAAAAATACTAAAACCATGATGCCTTTTTAAATTTTCCAGTACAGGCAGCCTCCTGCTGTACCAATGCGTAACGTTGACACTGATGGCGAAAACAAATTATCAGAAAACAAGCAAAATATAAAAGATTATTTTTAAAATATGTTTCATATATTAATGTGTTTCTAATTAAGGGTATTATTTTACTTGTTTATTTATACTAAAATCTTTTTAAAATGGTTATTATAAAATTTTAACCAAAGCATCATTATTCAATTTCTTCCTCATTTACAATTCTTATTGTCACCTTATTCTAACAGAGTTGAGAGTAGTTACAATTTTTGCATTACTGAATTATTGAAACACTGGTTAGTACCTGAATTATAATATTTTTTTAATCCATGTCCGCTCTCAATGTAGAGCATATGGCCTCCTAATAGAGGTATCTCAGCAGAAGATTTTTTTTCTATGAGAACTGTTTGTTACTCAGTCTCTCAACCTCACTTTTTTCAAAGTGAGAAGTAGGGAAAGAAGGATAAGGCTAGAACAGGACTAGTAACCGCTATTGTTACACCCAGTTATTAAAGGGTCGCCTGCTGTGGCCCAATTGGTTAGAGCTTGTTCTACCGATCACGCAGGTCTGAGTTTGATTCCCGGTCAGATCACAGTGAATTTGAGAATTATTCAATTAAATGTTGTGATAGAAGACTGGGTGTTTGTGATGTCAATTCACATCATTTCCTCTCCTCCCATCCTTCTGAATTATAACTAGGGAATCCAATCCCTATAAAAATAAAATGTGTAACACTATAAAAAAAAATCAATTTCGGGACTAGCCCCGAAACCCCGCGATCAACATTTTGGCTCGGGATTGGATTCTCTAATTATAACTAATAAGTAACAAATATTTAAAAAACGCTATTAGAAAACACCATTATGGTTTGAATATTCATTAATAAGTGTTTCTTTTCATTCAATAATATAATATATGCAGTTATATGGAAATAATGCTCATGAAAGTGTGATGAACCCTATACCGACCTCTGATGCTAACTAACGATATCTGAAATGATTTCATTGTGCAATTAAGTATCCCAATCGATTAGCCACTAGGCTTCTCCTAGTCCCTTTAATCCTTACCTTCACTGAAGAAAGAGACTGAGAGGTTGAGTGTCCAATAGAAGACCAGTTCTCGATAAAAAGAGCAAACATTTTTGAGATGTGTAGATTTAGAATTATTTATTAAAATTTTTATTACCAAAACATAATGTAAGGCCGAAAAACAGAGGTTGTCAAAATTTTAGTGCAAAAGAGATAATAATGAATTCCACGGAATTTATTTGTAAATTTTAAAACTAATTTTTACAAGTACGATTAATTTGATTGAATTGGTAAAATTGTAAAATATATATTATAAGCCATTTTTGACAGTGCAATTTACAAACATTCCTCAAAGTGTGATTTTTCATTTATAAGAAATATTTTAGTATGTTAGTTATCTAACATAGTTTTAATTTGATGTAAAACTTTAAATTCTCATCGGTTATTTGTTTTCTGAATATTTTCTTTCTATAATTCATGCTTGAAAATGATTTTTCACATCCACCCATTAAATGCCAGCCCCTGGAGAAAGGCAGCTCAATCAAAATATACAAAAACCACGGCAATTTCATGTTTTATAACTTTTCACATACTAGAAAGTTGCAATATATTACGTATTACGTATTCTGCTAAATTATAGATACTGATATTTTTTAATATAATTTCAGGCGCAAGTCTGTGGAAAATCTTGTGGTTTCTTCTCACGATGCTATCGGCCAAAGCATCAGCCATGCCCTCTCTTTTTCCGGAGCTATCACTCAACAAGTGTCCCAGTTCACTTCCTCTGATCACAGGTATGCTGTAGTTTTCTCAATTTGTATAAATTATTCCTTTTTATACCTACTGGTATTAATTTTCAACGATTATGTTATGTTATGTTATTAAATTCTTTTAATTCCAAAACATTTTTGTCAATGTAATTAGAAATGGGTGAGAACAAACCTAAGAGCCATCTTCATATCAATCAATGATAATTTCAGAAAAACCATCAGACGCTATTTGGTTTAAATTTTGGGCATGCAGCTTTGAGATATATTTTTATATAAAATTAAAGTTGATTACTTTGTTATTCCACTGATTGTGTTACAAAGTTTGACACGCGTTTCACCTCTATGTGAAACATCTTCATCCTATAGGATTTACCCATCATAACATGAGTAATTTATTTGAATCGTTCAAACTATGTACATTCTCACAGATTTTGGCACTAACGACCCGGGTTTCGCCTTTCGGCATCTTCAGGCGTTCAAGTGCACGGACGAACTTGAACTGTCAGTTCAAGTTCATCCGTGCACTTGAACGCCTGAAGATGCCGAAAGGCGAAACCCGGGTCGTTAGTGACAAAATCTGTGAGAATGTACATAGTTTGAACAATTCAAATTTAGTATTATTATAGTTTGTATCTAGCCTTTTCCATGCATCCAGTGGAAATAAAAATACTCCCAATCAGCTAAATAACAAAGTTATCAAATTGAAAGCAATATAATTGAAAGTTATATACATTGGTAACCATTGGATTTAACCGATTTTGATCTGCATCATACAGCTGGGTGTCATACATAGCATCATCAAAATACACCAGATGAAAGGGAAATTGGAGCTCGGCTCCACCAGACCCAGAATTAGATGTATAGATATCAGTCAGACTAGTGACGGAAGGTCCATGGATGCTGTGAATGTGAATTTAGAACGTCAAGAGTAATTTCATACTGTATCATACTTGGATTTCATGTAGCTTTATTTCACTTGATCTTTTTAATGCTTCAAATTTTCACAAACAAACCTACCTTGAGTGGCAAAAGTCAACTGACAAAATGCAGGCAGTGCTAATGAGTCACAGATTCAGTTTTTTGTCAGCATCCCCTGGTTGAAAGTTCATTGCTCGCCACTGGTAGACGCCTATTCAGGAAAAGCTTTTATTTGAAGTAACCTCTACTCGATATGTGCGTTTCGATGTATATATTCTTGATGTCAAATCGTGTTAAAAATTAAATATTAAAACGCGATTAGAATCGTAAAATTCGCTATAAAATGTACCAAAATGAAACAGGATTGTTGAAATCTGCATTCAAATATCAGGAAAACGTTAATTTCGAGCACATAGAATTGAAGTTTCATTGTATTTCGCTGCTGAAAAGGTGACGGCTGTCAAGCAAACATGACCGTTGAACATTTTGTTTTAGCTCACTTGATGTGTGCACACTATATTATCAGTCATACCAGCAGAGCAATAATGGTGAGCATACTTAGACACATTACCCAGACATATTTCCGGACCATAGTTTTGGCAGTGTTATCATCAATGCAATGATTATGTGTAATTTTTGATGCTGATTTTATTGTAATATTTTTTATATTGATATTCTATTTCAGAAGTGTTTCCAGGTCGCCATCTCCTTGCCGACGCTCCTTGGCTCCTTCGATTCTAGAGCATGGCGACACTTCTGGTCAATCTGTTGATAATGTAAGAATCTTTTCCAAATCCAAAATTTTTTCAAATATATTGTTTATTGGCTTTATTCATATTTGAAGTCTCTTAGGCAAAAACTTTGATCAATCCCTTGCTGTAGCTTTGTTTTAATCATTTATTGAATATAATTTCACTTTGAATGATGAATTGGAACACAGAAATGACTTTTATTTGAATTGATATGAAATATAGTTTTTGACATTTTTAATAGATTTGGGTGTAGTGGTGGGTAGTCAAAAATTCTATCACTGAACGCCAACTTGGTTGTTACAAGGGCGAATTATAGTACATTGAATTGTAACATCTTCATCTTTGCACTTTAGTGCATAGCAACCGAGCCTTGAGTAACTGCTCCTAAGACACCCCTGGTTGTTATTTAAATGCTCTTAAAGCTGCTTTGTTTACCTTAAACACTCAGTTAGTAGTGTAAATCCGTATCAGATGGAGCCGTTTCCAATGATGAGTACTCTGAAGATATTGATTCGTTGGTTCTTTTTTGTAAATAAAAATATATTTAACACGGTTTTTACCTCAAGGTCTTAATTTTTCTGTGCCTCTGAGAATTGAAAAACTCTGATGACTTGTGAGTTGTAGTTATTATTCGCAATTCGGTTGATTTCTTTTATGCAAAACGGATATATACAAATGTATATATAATGTATATTTTTTTTAAGCGTCATTGCTACAGATAAAATTCTCAAATTCCTAAAACTTTAAATAACTTACACATAAATGAATAAGTCATGCTTTACACTAATGCATTCCTTCTAATTTTAATTTAAAATTATCCCTCTTTACGCTCGATTCTTTTTTCTACCTATCTGTTGTCGACTTTGCACACTTTTTTTATATTTGTCCTTTTTAATCATTCATCGAAAACAATAATAAACCTTTTAACCCGTAAATAATTCAATGTTTTGCAAATTTATATTTCTTTTATTTTGAAACTACATCAATGAGCTCAGATACATAAAACATTGAAAAAACCTATAAATATGTAATTTTTCCTCGGCTACGAATATGGGTTAAAATACCTCTTCTAAATAAAATTACAATAAAATCTAAATATTTCTTTTCGAAAGTTGGGTAGACTTTACGCCACGTTTCAGTTGGCGTCGTCTCTGTCACAGGACGTCAGTTTTTTTTGTTAAGAATTATTTATATCATCAAAATGGTTTTGATTTTTTTGCATCGCAGTAACCATAAATTATCACTGTTATAATGGTGAGACCTTAAATGTATTTTTATGTTAAATCAATAAATGGTTTTGAATTTATTTATAACAAAAGTACGCTGTTAATATCCTCCAGTGCAAACCAATGTAACTTGAAGCCTCCGACTTAAGAGAGCATTTAATCATCTTTTAACAAAATTTCATTATTTTTCAATCTTTTACCTTTTTTATTAAGATAAAAAAAATGTTTTATATTATCAAATATTTCTATTGAATGCATAATCTAAATAAGCTCCGTGGTGATATTTTTGAAGTTATTAGGCATACACTGCAGGACTGATATGTATTTTTTTACATTCCTTTAATATTATGACACGATCAATTAGTTTTTCTACCATATCATTGACGGGTGTATGCTTTTAATTGTATTTAAATTTACTTATATTCACATTCAGAGCCATAAAAAGAATTTACCCCCTGTTTAGCCCTTAGCCCCTCTGTCAAATAACTGTAGCTCATAGTGGTTTCCTTAATTAAACATTGATGAACAGACTAGTTACAGTTTTATTACTGCATACAAAAATCTGGAAAAATTCTTATAAACTAAGTATGTATAAAGCTTCCTATCTTATGTGGACTTTTTTTAGTATTCTCAAATCATGCTAATATACTCAGTTATCTTTGAACACCTGTGCTTACTTATGTTATTTAGATTCGTGTTTGAAATATTATTTAATCTTTGCAGGCACTAAGTATACTGTATTATACATAAAATGAATCATTTGACCGGTTGAAAATCTAGCTGTGAAGACTTTATTCTTTTACCCTAACGAATTTCTCTTTTTGCAATGTCGTTTTCATTAAAAAGTGACAATGTTATGATAATATTCATGTATTGAAAAAAGTCGTCAGTGTGAAATTGTGTCATGAAGAATTTTTCAGTATTTAAAATTATTGTTCTAAAGTTAAAGGTTCGATATTTATGACATAAAAATGCATTTTTTCCATGAAAAAAGAAGTGTTTTTAATGCGAATTAATCTTTCAGGGTGGCAATATTCAATCTGTAAAATGTTCGGGTGAGGCTTCCTCGAACGTTTCGACTTCATCGCCGCCTCCTTCTCTGTCCTTTAGCACCCCTTTACACGAGCAAAATTTTCTTCCTCCCCTGAACCGATCCGCCAGTCAGGAATGTCATCCTAAGTCTTCGAATCAATCCTCATCTAATCTTTCATCGGCTAATTTGACGACTCAAAAATCACAAGAGAGCAGATCGAAAAAGAAATCTTGGTACAGCGCTCTCTATCCAACGTATAAGAGTAGATCTGAAGATTTTAAAAGGATTTTCAAAGATGTTCCGGATGACGAGAGGCTCATTGTAGGTGAGGAAGATTGCCTTTTGTATACATCATTTATATCGACCACATGTTTGATAAATAAATAATATGGATTGTTTCAATTACATATTTCATTGCTTTGACTAGTTTTCACCGTGCCCTTTTGTTAATTTTTATTATCTCTAATTTGAGAAAGCAAATAAAGTGGTTAACAGACCAACTGATTAGATCACTGGGGATTCTGAAACTGTGGCTTTTTTACAGTCCCGGGACACAACCGAGACCATATAGCAGAGGAAAGGAACCTTCATCTTTTTTTCTAAAAAAAATACATAAGCTTATATAATTAATTGAAATCAAATGACTTTGATTAGTGAATCTCTATTAAACACATCGTCATCTGAGAACTGCACTGGGACATCTAAACAATCTTGTATTGATATACTATGTAATGTTGGACTATATTTTAAGATGTGTTATCTATAATAAAAATAGATTTTTTTTTAAAAAACAGATACCCCATCACAGCACTTGCATTATTAACAGAAAAGGATTTTTTCTAGCAAAAGCAAAACACCTATTTTTTTTAGATGCCCCAGTACAGTTTTCAGGCGACGACATATTGGCAGTATGTAATTACCCTTACACGGGTAAAATTATTCTTAAGATAGGTATTGTTACCGATTTAAGACCAATAATTTTCATCGATTCACTTTCCTCATAGATTGTTGTAATATATAAACCATTATGAAAAAATATATAATTATTCATTATCATAAAATATCTGATATGTGTTAACTCTTGTTCAAGTTGGTTGTAAAAAATAAAAACAGATTTATTTGTTAGATACGATATGTTGACATAATTACATTTGATGACATAATATATATATATTTTATATGATCATCATTTGTACTGAAATATATCAAAAAATCTTATCAGTCAAATACTTAAATTTGATAATGAATGCGATAAATTTTTTAAGCCACTTTTGTCAGAGTAAATTTAAAAATATTTATTATTATTTATGATTAATTCAATAGCTCTCGGTTGTAATATATTGGACGGCGATAAACATTAATATATATTTGCCACTAATCAATAAGGCCAAACGAAATTCGTCGATCGTGAGTTTTTGAGTGGCGTGATGATATTAAAATCAACACTGCTGATAACCGATAGAACAGCTGCAGAATGAAGTGCTCATTGAAAAACATGTGTTTCCATATCTATGCCATTACAAACTTTGACACCGAACTTGTTTTAAATTTGTTTTACTTGAAGTAATTGTATCGTATTGTGTGCATGCTTCTTGCGATTGCCATTACTTTTTATCTTTATCATTGAAAAGATAAGAAAAACTAACCATTTCTGCAGAACAGGTTTTATTTTGAAATTGTCTCAAAATGTTGTCAAATATGGACTATAATAATGTTCATTCGAGGTGAGCAAGATAATTGTTTATGAATAAAGAAACACTTTCAAGAAATGCAAATCAATTGAAATAATATTATATTACGTAACCTCACATTAACAATAATCATGCAATTTAGATTTTGTTAAGAAAATCACTTCAGTTTATTTATTCATTCAGTCCAAAACAAATGAATCGAAACAGTTCACTTTTGAAAATAACTCGTCTTTAATAAAGTCAATCTTTTGAATGATTCATTTTTCTGGGGCCAAATATATTATTAATATAAATATTCATGCGTTTGCATTTTTTGTTGGTAACTCTTTTTTGATTATTGTGTTTTTTCTCTGCTTCTTTATGGATTCGAAGATTATTCTTGCGCTATTCAAAAAGACATTCTGGTCCACGGTCGGTTGTATGTGTCCCAAAACTACCTCTGCTTCTACGCCAATATATTCAGATGGGAAACGTTTCTGTCGCTCCGGTGGAAGGATGTCACTGCGATAACGAAAGAAAAAACAGCTCTGGTTATTCCTAATGCTATATTGGTCTGCACCGACTGCGAGAAGCACTTTTTCACATCGTTTGCGGGGCGGGATAAGGCTTATTTGATGCTATTTAGAGTATGGCAAAATGCTTTGATGGACCAGCCGATGTCAAATCAAGATTTGTGGCAATGGGTATGTACTATTTATCGGACAAGATTATTAAGCACTATTGCTAAGTTTATATACGAAATCACCGGCATGCTTTACAATCTCTATAAACTATATACTTTTGAGAAAAAATTAAAATGTAAACGAAAGCCGACAGATAGATTCCAATTCTGTTAAAGTTTAGTTTAGAAAAGTATATTTTAAGATAGACCTGAAAAGTCCACTGCGAGTTAAATTTATTGATTTTTATTTTGCCCTAAACATTCTTCTAATAGTATTCTTTTCTATTCAACCATCAATCAACAAATAGTTATATAAAAATACTACAAAAATATCTACATTAAGTTATACATTTATAGCCAGGACGCCAAGATAAGAACATTTTATCTTTTATTTTATATTTGGTATGGTTCATATTCTCGTATTCATAACACCAGTGTTTTAAAAAAATCTTTAATAGCAAAAACACATTTTAAAACATTTTTACCACAATAATATTAATATTGCTGTTTTTCAAGAAAAGTTAATCTAATTTTACTTTAAATAATATTTTTCTCTATAAAATAGTTATCACTATAAAGTGTCAATATATATATGTATATATATATATATATATACATAAACTGTAAAAATATTTCCATTAACAGCTTAACGACCGTGGACGCGTATTTAAGTCTTTGAAATCCAACGGTTGCGGACCGTGGACGCATATACGCGTCCTACGTCATACATTCTATTCTATTGAAAAATCAATTGGTTAGGATCGAGTTTGATTTTAAATGTTAACGAGAGATGGTAGCATACACATTGACGCAATATTTAACAAAAAAAAAATCAATATTATACTAAAATATTTCGTAAAAATACCCCTAAGATGGTAGATGTTTATTTTTTTCAGGTGTCATTTTTCATAGTATTATTTTACGTTCTGGTAAAAGATTTTATGTTTAAATCGTTTCTGGTTTGTTTCTCTGATTAGCGACGACATACATCCGTAATATTAGCAGGGTAACATGATTCCCAGATGCTCTTGTAGGGCCTCTTAGAGATACGCACACACGTATCGTAGTATTTGTTTACATCGAATTGCCTTGTGATTTATTGCTTGGGCAGGAGGCGGGCCATGCTGCAGTTTTATGGAGCAAGTGTCATTATAGCGGTCGAAAACAATTTTTGAAATTTGAATCGGGTGGTTGATAATATTGCGACCTATTCAAACTCAGTGGCAGGGGTTCTCAATTCTTAAATAATACATATTTGTATTGAATATGTTATTATCCATAAAACGTACTTTTTTCACGATTTTTTGATCATACCTTGTAAATAGTATATCCAATTATTTTTTTTTATATATTTGAACATAAAAACAATATGAAAAAGTAGATTTTACATATTTAAAAGAAAACCTTTCAGTAGATTTAAGTTATTTTGACTACACCACATAAGTATGCAACCCACAGATATAGAACCATTGCTCAAGTGGCATTGATTTATGCGCCAAAGTATCTGGAAGCTATCAAATAAAATTTTGTGAAGATATCTCAATTGGTTTACAAATTATGGTGAATTTAGTAGAATGGCAGTTTTTTGCGAATTTTTTGCAAAATCGTCCGACTACCAGGTCAAATTCAATAGAAAACACGCGGGCGGTAAGCTGTTAAAATAATTATTTGATTGACCGTCAAGTACCTTCTTTAATAAATTTCTTCTGTCATTGTTTGTAATGATCAAATAATTATTTTCAAACAGGTTCATATCTGCTATGGTGAAGAATTAGGATTCAACTCTGATGATGAAGAATATCCTCAAAATTTTCTTGAAGATGATAAACTATCAGGCATAAGACTGTCTGCGGAATCCATAACAGAGGTGAATATTTCATAAATGATTAAAATGACAAGTCTATTACTATTTAAATTGACTTCCGTGATTCCCATATTCATCTCGCACAGTTCAGATGACAATAATGTTTCTCAGATATTTTTCAAAATTGTGAAAAATGGCTAACCAATATTCTGTTAAAATATGGAAAAAAATGTTATCAATAAAATTAATTTGTTTTTGCCGATTAAAAAATCTTCCTCCTTTGACGCATTTTTGATAATAATTGATGGTAATAATTTTTCAAACCGTGATAAAAATTTTACTAGGATTTTTTGGAACAGAGCATGGAAAGTGCAGTAGGAAAAAACACACATGAAAATTTAGGTTCATCACCATTGGTTGACTTGTCTACCACCAACTCCACCAACAATTCAACTTCACCCCAGTGGCCACGGTGCGCTTCCCTTCCCCACGTTAACAAACACGGTAAGTTTCAATTAATTCAAAATGTTTTACTGTTCAGTCTTACATTATTTGGAGCTGAATAGTGTCATAATACTTGAAATGATACGCATATAAAAAAAATATTGAATTTATTATGTATGTTATTTTGATAGAAAGGTTGTAAACAATGAGAGTTATTTAATTATTGTACTAGAAGTGTCATTGGCAATTATTGAAAATAAATTCTTTTTTTTTTTTAAATCCATGTCCGCTCCCAATGTGGAGCATATAGCCTCCTAATGGAAGTATCTCAACAGAAGTTTTCTATGAAAACGGTTTGTTACTCAGTCGCTCAACCTCTCTTCTCCAAAGAGAGTAGTAGGATAGAAGGATAAGGCTAGGACAGGACTAGTAGTAAACTAATTTCTCTCGCTGCGCCCAGTTATTGAAGGGTGGGAGGGAAATAAAGACATCACAAACGCCCGTGCCTTTGAACAGAAATCGATCGAAAAAAATGCTGTCCGTACTGAGACTTGAACTCGTGAGAAGAAGCACAGAAGCCAACAATGCTTATCGCTGCGCCATAGGACCCAACCTTTTCTTTTATTGAAAAAATTACCTAAATATTGCCTTGCTGTGTCAACGTCATTAGTTTCAGTTACCGTGCTCGTTGATCCAAAGCCCAATACGGACAGTTTCTCAAATCGATTTACAGATTTGTGTCTGAAGACATTGATATTTGTAATGTTTAAATATCCTTACATCCTTACTCTCTTCGAAAAGATCTTTAAACTCCTTCAGGAGTTACAAAAAAACACAGTTCTTAAAGTTATTAAAAAAATCATGAATTTACTTTATACCTAACTAAAATAAATTAATTTTTACAACTATTCATATTTTTTGTAGTTAATTTGTATTTAAGTTGTATAGTAAAAGAAAAGGAATGATTTTTTAAAATTATTATCACATTTTGCAGACTCATCAATTTGACGCCATCAGGGCTAACACTTTTTTAATTGATATAATTATGTCTTATGTTTTTTAAGATTCAATAACACTCTCCTTCCAGCTACTAACGGTAATTTCAACAGCGGTGACGCATTACAAACTGACATGTCGGATACATCTGAAAGTGAACCGGATAAACCTCTAAGGTACGAATAATCTTTTCCTATATTTTTGTCATTATTCTGGCTTAGGTATAATATGACATTTAAAATACTGCTGAAATTAATTTTAATAATAATTTAAAAATGAATTTAACCAACATCATCCCGGGAAGAGCATTTGATATGATCTATTGTTTGGACCGCCCGACCAAGAAGTGTTAATTGTAAGTGGTAAATTACAAAATGAAGTATTTGATTTGTGTACATATTTTTTTAGCTTTGGCCATGAATTGCACGGATCTCAGTGCACAGATCCCCACGAAGGAAGAAAGCTTGTGTCAACTGATGTGCACGTTCACATTGATCAACTGTTCACCATGATCTTCACAAATTCCAAATTTTACATTGAACTTTTGGCCGCTAGGAAGACAACAGATTTAGTTCAGGTGAAAATCATTTTCAAATATTGAAATTTGCTAATAACCCTTTGAGCTTTATCACCGCACAGTTACAGATTGTTGCATCATCTATTATCAAGTGCCATTCTCATATTGTATTTATTTAATTATCATTATTTCTTCACTTTTATAAATATAACACATGTTCATTGCTTTTTTTCCATGTAACGATGGAACGGCGTTCTGCCACCTTTTTTCTCGGCATTTTAATGTTTCTTATCAATATTTGAGAAAAAAAAATTGCTTCGAAAACTTTTTAGGGAGAAAAAAAGACGATTAAATTGTTTTAATCATTATTCTGCAAAAAAGTAATATCAGTAAAAATTTCGAGCAGCATAATATAAATTAGCAATGGAAAATCAATCTTTGAATGTGTTGAAAAGTGAAATAAATCTCCAAGAGCTAAATAGAAATGAAATGGGTCATATTCTTCATTCCAAAATCCAAAGGTTCAGGTTAAGTTCGAAGGCATGGTTGCTTGTGATGTCTAAATTCTCTCCCACCCTTCCGATCCAAAAATTAACGGGGTAAGCGAGAGTGATATCTAAACCTATCTTTTTATTCTTACTATCTTAAAAAAATGAAGGTTCAGCAACTGATTAACAAACAGTTCTCGTGTAATAAAGTTCTGTTGAGATACCTCCATTAGGAAGCTATATGCTCCACATTGGGAACAGACATGGATTGGAAAAAAACTTTTAGTCAAAATCTTGATAAGAAGTGAGTTTTGGTACCTTTCTAAGAAAAGCACTGCACATATCTATCATTGATTTTCAGCTGTCACTATTTATACAATTCGTTGCATATGAATATGAAATAGTTGGAAAAATGTAATTATTTGATAACGAATCTGTCGTCAAACGTGACATTGAGCATCAAATTCCATTTCTACTTTATTCCTTTATGTAGTTAATGTCAATTAATAGAGAATGACATCCGCACAGATGTACTCAACGGAGCACGAATTGAAAATAAATACTTCTTGAAACATGTCTGAAATTAATTATGATTTATTTCATTTAAATTTTTCACGATGCATTTTAACATTCAAAAAATTTATCACTCAATGAGTTAAGATTGAAATTGGCATTTATCGTACATGTGTGACATTATAAACTAATTGTTAAATTATTTTTCAGACATCGTGGAAACACAACCCTGATACTGGACTAAAATGTAGAAAAGTTAGTTTTACACTTTTACTCGGCCAAGCTGTCGGTCCTAAAACTGCACAAGTTACCGAGACTCAGGTGTGTGTACTATTCGTTAATTCTATTAAAATTACTAATGTTATAAAATATAAAAAGTACTTCAAAATTTACAATAAGTTATACCAACCGTAAAAAAGAAATAAAATATTCATGTTGGGTACAGGAGACCCCCCTAAATTTGTATCTGGATCCTAATAAATTTGAGAATAACCCCAAGTTGCTGGAGTGTCTATAAAAACCAAAATATGATGAGACTTTTCTTATGACAGACATAAAATCATTTTCATGTGCACAGTACAGGTCAGTCTTGTATGTGTGGGTGCTGCATGATTTTGTTCACCATTTTTCATTCTTCCATTTAAAAATGACTTTTAAATACTGCAAATATACCTATTATTGAATGTCATTCTTTTTATGGATGTAGATAAAATTTTAAACACTATTTGTACACTGTTCTTATTATGTCACAAAAAAAGAGTGTCAAATTAAACTTAATAATCATTTTTATAGGTTATGCTGGAATGTACGAAACCGGGGCACGTTTATTCTATTGAAGTGACGAGTACTAACGCTGGTATACCGTACGCTGATTCCTTTACTGTAATAGTGCATTACTGTCTTCATAGGGTATCAGAAAACGTTACGAATCTGCAAGTCTTTGGTCAGATAAAATACAAAAAAAATGTATGGGCATTTGTGAAAGGTTTGTTCTTAGAAGATTTTTATATTAATCCCTTTTTTAGGTGTTGACTGTCAATTTTTGGTGGAAAAATTCTATTTCCGAAATGTTGGCTAATGATGAGGAATTAAAAACAAAGTTTAATTATAAAATCACGGTATAGATGGCAGTTTTAGGGTGTTCACTGTCAATACTTGGTGGAAAGGCATTATATTAATAAAAACAATAATCCTTTGTACTTCATTCCACTTTATTTAATATGTCAGGACCGGTTTCGCTCATTGCGAGCATTGAGTTGAGCATTGAGCATCAGTTGACAATGCTCGCAATGAGCGAAACCGGTCCTGACATATTAAATAAAGTGGAATGAAGTACAAAGGATTATTGTTTTTATTAATAGATGGCAGTACCCAGGTTTCTAGTAAAATAAAACTAGTCATTTGTACCCTTTATTTCAGGATTTATTGAAAAGAATTGCTGGGCAGGCTTAGAAGATTACTTTGACAGTTTCTTAAAAGCCATTCTCACAGAAGTTGAAGACGAACGTGGTCCATCAAAACGGAAAAGTAGACGAAGAAGAAGGGGTATAGGTGAATTTTTTTATGTTTTTTTATAACCATCGTTTAAACTTACTAATATATTTATCATTTATACACTATTTAAATATTTCATAGTAATATTGACAAGTCTTCTTCATAAACTCCAAGGAGACGATTAAAAATATTTTCCGAATTCGATATTATGGAATATAATATGATTTTGAAAAACATACTCGCTTCGTTTTGATACCTGTTCAATTAATTTTAGTACTAAACATAAAAACTATAATTCAATGTACACTTTATGATCAACGCATCGATTGAATTATTCTAACAGGAAGCTGATATTATTTTACATTATTTACAGGAACTCAAAGAGAATTGGAGACGGGGACATTGCAGGCTTCACCGATGCACAGGCCTTTAGCTTCGCGAAAGTCTTTAACCGGCACTCCGTCCCACCACAGTGGGGCTCCTCCGAACACTCCCCCGAGCCTCGTATCATCTCAACTCTTGTGGATTTTGTTGATTTGTTTCTTTTGCGTATTGGTGGCATTAAACGGAGTTCTCTATTGGAAATTGTGGAATGTGGATAACACGTCTCATAGCATATTTGACGATGATAAATTCCCAGCTAATGTTATAAGGTATCTTTTTTTTAGATGTTAACTCTTAATTCTTGATGAAAAATCATTATATTTTTAGAAATAAAATGCAATTTTTTATAATGACCAATACTGGTTTAACGCATCTCAACACATTTGCATTTTCAACGGATTATATTCGTGAATATAATCAGTTTACAGTGCTCGTAACGAACGAAACTGGTACTAATAATTAATAAATAATGTGGCATTCGTACAAAAAAATGTGTCATTTTTAATATAATATATATAAATTCCCTAGGGTACTCAACGTTGTACCCACCACCACCCGCTACGGCTTCACACTCTTTTTATAGGGTGTATTCCGTAGCGTAACAACGTTAGTCGTGTTCAAAATTTTGCCAGAAATGTCCCGAGAAGAAATTCTTCAAGACTTGGTTGCATGCACTACAGTGTGCAGAAATTAAAAGTTAATTAATAATTAAGTGCAGTTGAAAATATGAGATTTTATCTATTTAACTCAACTTTTTTTCCAAATGACGCGGAGAATTCTTTAAATGCCCTATAATTTGCCTTATATTAATTATATTATATTATATTAATATATATTATATTAATATATATAGTGTATTTTATTCCAAGGTAAAAAATATCAACGTATTTAGTTCTACAATTTTTTCTAAGATGAGTTTATAGCTATTTCGGTGTGCGCCATCGTCAGAACTATGTTTGAACTTGCATATACCTTTTATACCGAATTGATTTTTAGAATAAATCATTTTCATTTGTTTCCAATCAGTATTATTTGCTACTTTTATTTCCGACTGACATAATATGTGAATATTAATTGCATTGATTTCAACCAAAATATGCAACTAGAGGAATTTATTTCAATCCTACAAACAAAAGTAATCATTTAATTTTTTTCTTATTGAAAATCTACATGTACTTATCCCTATGTAAGCCGGTTATCCTAGTCATCTACAATGTTAGGAGACAGAGTGATAATCTCTGGGCCCCCTATGCCTGTGACATAAGGAACCTAAGGATCAGCGCAACTCTGGTTTATCTCCCAGAGATTTCTTTCTCTTACCCAGTTGAGTGCTTTTAACCCTTTAGCCGCCAACGTCGAAGTATTTAATACGCATGCGACTCACGGATGAGACGATGGCATTCAAAGGGTTAAGAGTCTGGACATTAGCCTTGCAATCCCTGCTGTTTGCTAAAACCAGTGTTGCATTTCCTGGTGGTGGCCGCTGAGTGGACAGCAGGTCTTGTCGGTGTGGCATTTCCCACCATTTTTCAACACATCTACTGGCATCAATTTACCTGCATGAAACTGCCAACGATACCTAAACCATGGGTAACCAGTAAAATGAGTCTATCTTTGGGAAACTTTACAAACAAGCAAGCAAGGCATTTTATGGAACGATTTCGTTAACCTATTCCAACTTGTTAGGTTGGTTAAAAGCTTCACTCTTTCTGCATTGTTAATCAACTCTTGGAACACAAATAGTCTGTTTTTCATTTTTAAACTTGACGGTAAATAATATAATATTTATTTTTTTACAGTCACCAAAGTAGCCCAACACCAGAACTTATTGCAGAATGGTCACAATTATTGAAAGAACAATCATCATTTCATATAGCAGAATTAGACAAGTGGAGAAAAGCGCTCAATGATGCTATTTCATTACTAAAACATGTAAGTGCTATAGATATTGTAAATTATTCCTTCGAGTACTTAAATACTTAAATTAAGCCCAGTTAAACAGCAGTATACAGTGCTGCAATATAAATTTGACCTACTGCTCCCCCCTTTTAAGTGTTTTTTATAATATAAAAGGATATTTTTTCAACATTTACATATACATAAAAAAATTAAATTGTATATACACTGTATATAACTGTATATACACTCAATTCTTTTTTTACATGGTAGATACGTTCTACTAAACAACGTGTAAAAAAAATGATAGAATACATAATACATAAATTAAAAAAAACTGTTATTTGAAAAAAGAACAATATTGTAGTATAGAATCGTATAAAATAAGGTATTAATAAAAACACAATATTCCTCTGTTCTTTATTCCACTTTATTTATAAGGTCAAGTCCGGTTTCGCTCATTACGAGCATTGTCAACTAATTAGAAAAATATATAAACTGCTATTTATTTTTATTTTTTTTTTAAACCATGTCCGCTCCCAATGTGGAGCATATGGACTCCTGACGGAGTTTATCTCAACAGAAGTGTTTCTACGAGAACTGCTTGTTACTCAGTTGCTCAACCTCTCTTTTTCCAAAGAGAGTAGGGGTAGAAGGATAGGGGCTAGGACAGGATTAGTGGTAAGCTAATCACTCTCGATACGCCCCGTTCGTAGGATAGGATGGGTGAGAGGGGGGATTTTTTAATTATATGTTAGAGGTGTTAAACATTTTAATTTTGTGTAATTATAGAGTCGCTTATACTGTAATTTGTAATTATTTTTCAATGTCAATTGTTGTTTACACCTTTTATTTCAATTTATTTTTGTATAAATAGCACTGTTTATATATTTTTCTTATCAGTTGACAATGCTCGCAATGAGCGAAACCGGTCCTGACCTTTGAAATAAAGTGGAATAAATTACAAAGGAATATTGTGTTAATATTAATATAATGCCTTTCCACCAACTATTGACAGTGAAAACACAAAGTGATAAAATAAGGTAATAATGAAAACCCAACAAAAATTCTTCAAAATATTGTTAATATATTTGTATTTTAATTTATCGATAAAATAAATTAATACTATTCATCGCTACTTAATAGCTTATGCGCACGTTTATGAAAAATTGAACCTAAATCTCTTTCAAATTAAATTTGAATCGTTCAAACTATGTACTATAAATCTCTTTCATCGCTAGAAATGTCTAATGTGTCCGATGAAGACTTTTTGTTTGCTATTACCGTGTTGTTGAATTTCTTGTTATTAGGAAGTCTGTTAATTGTTTATTTTTTGTTTATGGGACCAATTTTTAGCGGCTCGTATAAAAACAGTTGGTTGTATTGTATAACCTGCACGGCTCCCCTGCACATTCGGTCCTCTTGAATATTACGTTTGTAATGTTAGATATCATTACAGAACTAAATCTACTATGCTTCAATGGGGCCTTAATGCAAGCAATCGACAAGAATATATTGACACGATGATTTTTAAAACGTGGATCTAATTCAATTGTTTTCATCCAACAGACGGAAACGGCGCTTGCTAATTTACAATCAGTCATAAAACCATCTCTGGAAAGGACTCCTCCGTCGACTTCCTTGCCCCACTCGGAACTGTGATTTATAATTCTTTACATTATAGTATTTTTATTTACCGATTGTGATCAATTTATATGTTAACTTTACAATAGGCCAGCTCCCCCAAATAAATATTGCAACAATTTAATCGGCTAAATAATCATCGAGAGTCTAGAAAAGTATCGGTGAGTGCAATGTAAATTAGTAAACAATTAAGTAGTCAATTTATTATTATAATTATTAAGGTGTGGTTTTTGTGGATTCATTATTACATAGATTGTACGGTTATTGTCTCAAATTAGTGTATGTATCGCTTTAAAATTAGGTAAAATTAAATTGATTCCATATAATGTAATATTTGGTAAAAGGAAGTATAAATATATGAATGAATTTTTTTAAAAATCAGTATAAAAATAACGGATGTCGGCTAATCAATTTTATGTTCTTTTTTTTATTTTGAGTGAATCTTAAATATTGTTTTGATCAAAATGATAGCCTGAAATATAAAACACTGCCGATAGTAGGAAAAAATGAAGCTTACAAAATCATTTTGCAGTGATGGTAAATAATAAATGATGGAAAACAAAATTGTTCTGCAAATAATATATGACAGAAAGTAAGATCTAATAAAAAAAAAACAGATCGTCTAATAAATACTAAATAAATGTTGTTTTAAACTGTCTTCCCGTTTTGAATTAAGGTTATCTGTTTATTATCAATTTATATTACAATACACCTGCGGTATTTTTAACGGTGGGGCTGCAAAAAGATAAAGATAATCGTCACGAATTGATAAACTGCAATGATCGAGACGACAAATTGAAGAATGTCAATCGAAAAACCGGAACAATCGTTTTATACCAGAGTGCCTGCAGCCCAGCAGACCTTATAAATGAGCTGCCACTACAATAGACACCCAAATGTAGTTTATCGCTTTCATAATTTTTATTATATTATCGCTTGTGATTTTATGTATATTTTTTTTTACTTTATTGCCAGTGATTTTACTGGAATGACCATGATTACATTATAATGATAGCTTTGTGGTAAAATCATGTATATTATTTTTTATAGAATATTTTTTATCATGGTGCAGTACAATAGATAATACCAAATGTCGGATTTTTTTTTAAAAAGAATTTTTATTAAAATTGATACGCAGCTTCAGTGCAAACATATTTATATAAAATGCACTGTTAATGAATATTTGAATGCGCTTATATGTTAATACCTATAAATAAATCAATTGTCAATTCTGATTATATTGATTTTTAAACCAACCATAAATAATGTATTTTTGTTTTTCAGACATACTATATTTTTTTTTTTAATGTTGTCACTATCATTCCGCATAAATTGATGTTGCCTCGCTGAAAATATAAAATGATCGCTAATTATACTGTAAACATTCTTTTAATATCGTGCGGGTCTTATTATGTCGCTTACAAATAAAACGAAACAATTTTCAGACATTAATTTATATTATAATATTTAAGTAACATTCAAAAATTTATCAAGCTGAATATTGATAGTGATTTATTTTTAAGCGGTGGATTATTCCTTTTACTACTTTACTTTCGATAGAAAAAAAATAATTAAAGGCAACCCTAAAAAATATTGATTTACCGGTTTTTGATCAAATTGCTGTCATTAAATAGGCACGGGAAAGAATGTCTTTGGCACGAATCACACTTTGAGTCGATTTCCCTGAAAAATTTGTTCATTCGACTCAATTCGATTTAACTCTTATTAGATTTACTGTCCTGCCATCGACAAATCGTGAGTCGACAAACGAGTGATTGATATTCAATTTTAGTATTTCCCATAGATATGAAAAGGTGATACGTTTGCTGCAAAAAGGTCATTTGTATTTATTTCATCTGGTGTGAATTTAAAATCTTTGTAAAATGAGGGTTTTAGTTGCAGTTTACTAGTGTAATGACTACCAAAACTGCATCTGATTCATAAGTGAAATGCTCTTAGTGATTTTATTCCAAATAATATGTTCTAACTTCACAAGTAAAGCTTTCCTACGAATTAATAAAAATGGAAATCATTTTAGAAATCATCTAAAGAACTGTCCCAAAATGTTTGCACCAGAGGTGGTTTACATACTATTGTAAGATAAGTAAAGGGTTGCCTGTTAATCTCTAATAGATTATTTAAAATAAGTGTATGTGTTGTGTAATAAATGCCCGTATGTACTATATTTATAAATATCTACTAAGAATACGTAACGGAATCCACCATTGTGAATACTTCAGCGATTTCCCTCATTTTTAATGGTGTATGTTTTATGTACATACCAGTTTCAAACATGCAGAAAAATATGTCTAGAAGAAAGCGTAACAATATTGGAGAAGATTGTGTGTATAGATTGTCCAAAATCCATTGTGTAGAAATAAAGTTAAAACAATCGACAGTACCTTCAAACAAAAAATTTCATTGAATAAATGTTATTCATGATATCATTTTTGACATTAATTTCATTCTGAGATGTATTTGTACAAAATATAAAACAAATGAAATGCAACAAGGAGAATTCACTTAAATTGTGTTAAATAATCAACTCTTAGTGAATAAACATTTTTAAAATAAAATCAAACACCATTATTTTGCAGTACTCATTCTGCAATTTTATATAATGATCATGAACTGGTTTCACTCGGTGGGTGGCCCTTATTATCAGGGCTGTGGAGTCAGGACTGTTTAAGCAGGAGTCAGACTTAAAAAAAAACTAATAACTCCAAGCCCTTTTAAAAAAAGTGTATTAAAATCGCTAGGGTCAAGTGGACCACTGCATGCTACTAAGCCTAAAAAAAATAATTAATGTTGTGTTTAAAGCTAAGATCACAGTCCAAGTGATTTTATTTCTTAATGACTCCACAGCCCTGCTTATTATATTATAAAAATTCTGGAGTAAGTACTATAAATTGTGTTTTATATAAATAGTTTTACAGAGAAAATAATGGAACTGTGCCTGTTCAAAAATTAATTGTCTCAGAGTAATTGTTAGGACTGCATTAAAGCATCCCGAATCAATATTTGCATTTTTCATTCCATCTCCTGCGCTCGCATTATTAGTAAAATTAACACAACTACATCAACTGTATAATTAATTTGAAATACATCCCTCATTATTATAATTTTGATGTTATAGTGTAAAAATATATAACAGTAATACCTCGATATAACGAACCTCCTATTTAATGGACAAAATATCCAATTAATTGTTTATATTGTGATGAGCCCTTGACCATAGTTGCAGCTAATGATCATATTCCATCCGAACGTCGCACATCCCTAATATTTTTTATAAAAAAACATAATATGTTAGTTGATTTGTAAAAAATTTACTAGACTTGTAAGCATTGAAATTTTGGCACTATTTTTCCCTCACTTAACCTACTTCGATTTGTAATGGACTTTCGGCTTTAACAGACACCAACTCGCTTGCATTAGTCAGTTATATTTAGGTTTTACTGTTTTTATTACTTTCAATTTTTTAAACCCAGAATCACTGTTATGTAATCTATATCTCTCCCGCTGGGCGCCAAGTCGTTGTTTCAATAAAGCGTTCAATCAAACCAAACCATTTATTTACTTTAAATTTAACTGTAAATTTTGTGGGACAAAATAAATTCATAATATATAAAAGTCCACAAAATGAGGACGACTACAAATGTTATGTCTCTTGCAATGATATTATTTATATATTATTAAAGATATTTCCCACCTACTTGTTGAATTTTATTTTTACTATCTTTGCTATCCTATTTCCAAGGCAACTTGGCTCCTCTCAATTGAAAGTTTGCTGATCTTTACACTAGATGAATGTACACCATATACAATATCACTGCCCATACAATAAAAATTCAAATAAAGATAACAATTAGAAGTTTAACCTGTGTACAAAAAAAAATGTATGAATTTCACATATTTAAAAAAAAGATTAGAATTGGTTTCGCTCATCAGTTGACAATGCTCACGATAAGTGAAACCAGTCAGTCCTGGTCTTCATTAAAAAATGTAAAGCTGGTACAAGTGTTATATTTTTTAATGCTTTTCACAGTAAACACCATAGGTGATGTGGGTGTATTATTTGTTTTATTGTACCTCATACACAAGTGATCTCATAATATAAAAAATGTTAGCTGCATTTGTTGAACTAACAGAAAAAAGATATCGATAAGACCCTCCCTAATAAGACACAATACTACAATTTATGTCCTTATTTTATATCAATTCTCTTGAACAGTGAGAATTTTTTTTAAATTTGAATTGTTCAAACTATGTACATTCTCACAGATTTTGTCACTAACACTAACTTGTTAGTGACAAAATCTGTGAGAATGTACATAGTTTGAACAATTCAAATTTAATATTGAAATTCCACCAAGCACCTTCAGTCGAAATTTTAAATTATGTGAGAATTTTTGTTTTCCGAGACCTCTACTCCTTTTTTGAACCCATACCAATTTACTTAATATTTTGAAGAACCCATCTCTTTTTAACCATGAAACGAGTTTTAATATTTTTCCAGTCGACAAAAAAACAAAAAAATATTCCACCAGGTCCAGATTTACAGTATCACAAGGGAAACTGATATTTTCATTTTTTTTAAATACTAGATTTATAGTAAAAATAAAATTTATTTTCGAGAAATTTACAATGACATTATTTATATTTTAAAAACTTCTTAAGTTTGCCAATACAAAGTCGAGTCTTTCTCTCACATATTATACTTATCATGTTTGAATTTTTTGTAATTTTAGGCATTCTTGCAATGTTAGAATTATTATAATAGTAAAAATCAGTAATAATTTTCAACAGATTGATATATCAAAGTATTTTAGTTCTACAGTTTTTAATAATTTTTACGCGCTGATAGCTATTTCGGCTTTCGCCATCGTCAGAACTATGTTTAAACTTATATTTTGCTCAGCTATATATACTGGTTCTGAAGAGATACACAATGCATCAAGTTATTCACTTCAACATCCTAATTATAATTACAATATTACACTCAATAGCACCCTTACTATTTAGAGAAATAAAATTTTGACACATGCTATTTCTTTTATAACCCATGCTATTCTCACTCGGTTTTTTTAATATACGGCAAAGCTGTCACTTATAGTGCCGCCATCAGTAAACGTCATATTTTTGCATAAAATTTATGTACTATATATGTATATATATATACACATCGGTCATAATCGGCATTTTTTTATCACATTGGTATCATATTTTTTCAAAACTAAATTCGTGTAAAAAAAGTTTATTAATTTTTAACAAATCTGCAATAGCCGCCCCTAGGCAACTGCCTACTCACCTATGCCCACGGGACGTCCCTGATCGCAAACTATTAGCACATCAAAATAAATTTGTTTTGCTTAACTCCACACCGTACCCAGATTGACATGAATTTAGAACATAAATCTAGCATATCTAATATACGAGAATATATTTAAGCCGACCGCTGTGAGTGTAGCAGCATCTGTAACACGAAGTTTCAACTGTCGATAATGTAGGAAACTGATTGTTTTATTAAAATATCACCCGATTTGCCCTGTTACTGCTACTTCTTTAGTGTCGTTGAAACAATTGGGTCTTAATTTTATAAACATCAATTTTTCAAGCCCTTTCGATCTATCGTGGATTTAATTTGAAAAATTGCGATTAAATTAAAGATTTTAAAAAAATCTTGTGTGCATTTTTACTGTTTTTCAATTGTTAATACTGCATTTTTGAACTGATGTAATCATAAAATGGAATTTAAAACGAATGTATCAAAAAATCATATTTTACTACTTTTTGAAATAGGAGAAATCACCATGGCGGAAGGAATATGAGAAAAATCTTAATGATTAGATTAGAATCTGAGTATGTTAGTCAGATACCACCCTCAAAAGATTTAAAAATTTCCTTTGCTTTTATTTATGAACTTTGTGAATTTTTGATGTTGGTAAGCAACGATCCCCCTAATTTTTCTGTTGTGTGCGGACTATCAACTTCTGTAAGCAGTACATTTTCGGGAAATAAAAAATGTGCGCAAATAGAAGTTTTAGTGAAATAAAATTATTTTTACAATATTTGTGTGAGGCCATGTGCAGGGATGGAAAAATGTGTGCAGGCACATTTTGGGAGATGTCTGAGCGCACTCGAGCACACCTTAAAGGGAACATTGTTGGTAAGTGTCTAGATGGTTTTGTTTGTCTTGGGTCAAAACCATAATAAACATTTAGATCAGGGGTGGAGAACCTTTACTTCTCTTAAGGCCGCATTATTTTTTTCAGATTCGACATGAGGCCACAGTAAACATTGACTAGGGAATCTTTGGTCGGAAACAGGAATTTACGGTCAGAATGTCAGGGATTTACATAAATTTACAGAATTGGCCAGAAGGCTTCACTAGAGTAGCCAAAAGGCTGCAGGTTCACCACGCCTGATTTAGATATTAAATAATTTATGTTTCCTAAATTTAAAAGCAAGTGATAAGCAATTTGAAGAAACAATATAATGGGATGGGTATGGAACAGAGATCCAATTTGCCATACAATAACGGCCATTATTGCAGTTGCGTCCATGACATATTTGTAAGGGATTTATTTATAAAAGTGATTGTATATCTATGTGGCTTTTATTTGTGTTATGTTCATCGTCCATTTAGCTTCAATATAAACCATACCAATAATTTTCAAGTTTTATATTTATTTAGGTACATTGGAAAGATACATTTAAAAAAAATGGTACAGCAGACAGCATTTAATTTGGATGACAAGTCGCCGCCTGGATCAGATTAAATTACTTAGTTTCCTCAGGTTTGGAAAATACCAAAGTGTACCCACACTTTCCGCAATAGTGTCTATCTTCCATGGCAGCCATGAACACGCCAGCGCCGCATCTCTCTTCGGGGCATTCACGCCTCAAACGGTGGATCTTTCCATTTTCGTCAACCTTTAAATCATAAAAATATGTTTATATATACTATTAATCAATGAACTATTGCAGTACATAAACAGTGGTCATCGCAGTTGGCTTCCATACCAGACCTCAGGTTTGAATCCCAGTGAGAACAGAATTTTTCAATCGATTTCTGTTCGAATGAATGTTTGTGATGTCTAAAAAAATCCTCCACCATTCCAATCCTAAGCTAATGGGGTGTAACGAGAAAGAAAGGTTGAGCAAGTCATTGTAGAAAAAAATAATTATGAAAAACTTTTCACAAACATATTGTTAATGTATCTGCATTCATATTTTTATGAACCCCTTAAATACTTAAAAACTTATAATAAGCCATAATTATAAAAGAATCCAAGATGGCTAAACAATACAAGTGTTTGCTATTAACTAGAAGGCCAACGAAAGGTGCGCAATAACCATGAGAATTTATACAATCCAGAATAGATTGCAAGCAGAAACGCGAAAGCTCAGTGTGGATTGCAACAGGAAAAATAGATAGTGAAAAATATTATTATATACCTTATAATATTTCAATACAGCGAGCTTGACCTTCTTCTTCTTGTGCTTGATCTTTTTGGGTGTGGAGTAATTCTTCTTCTTGCGTTTCTTGGCTCCACCCCTGAGCCTCAACACCAAATGGAGCGTAGACTCTTTTTGGATGTTGTAATCTGATAAGGTGCGTCCATCTTCCAACTGCTTACCAGCGAAGATCAACCTCTGCTGGTCTGGGGGGATTCCCTC
This sequence comes from Himalopsyche tibetana, assembly GCA_030503985.1. Classification (NCBI taxonomy): domain Eukaryota; kingdom Metazoa; phylum Arthropoda; class Insecta; order Trichoptera; family Rhyacophilidae; genus Himalopsyche; species Himalopsyche tibetana. The sequence goes on from JAPJYX010000024.1 coordinate 14,170,080, forward strand.
TTTATCTTGAATTTTAGCTTTGACATTTTCGATGGTGTCAGACGGCTCAACCTCGAGGGTTATGGTTTTGCCCGTGAGGGTCTTCACGAAGATCTGCATGGTTGTGCTGTATCCTCCAGTGCTGAAATGTTAGCAAAATAAATACTCTTGAGCAAAATAGAACAACAAAAAAAAAAGATATTAGTTTTATTACTATAAGTGTTAAGAAAATATTACCTCCAGTGAACTTTTTCATATTTTGTAATGAACTAATATTTTAAATCACATTCGTGTAGCATGATTAATTAACGTCTTAAGTGTAATGCTTTTTAGGGCTGCATTTCTCTGTGTGTATAAGGATCCAGACACATAAATTTTACGGTCTGAATTTCACAACACTGCCAGACGTAATGATATTTGTATTGACTTTTGATGGTTGGTAGAACACAATTGCGTATATTTGAAAGTTGTATTTTATCTGTCAAAAGTTTGGCCGTTCATACTCCAAGACAACAATGAACATAGCCACAGCAAATAATTTATACTATAACAACCGTTAACGTGTGAATACAGAAATGATTACATTCGCCATTCATGAATCATGAGATTCCCGGCGTCAAGAAATGACTAGATCCTTATGCAAATGAGAGTAGCCCCACTAGAGTATATTTGAGTAGACTGAAAAATAATATATGTTATTGCAATGTACAAAAATAAAAACAAACGTAGGGACAAAAGGATTTTATTATAAAATTGAACAATATAACTAATTACGATTTAAACTAAGAGAACGGCATTAATGCAGCCGTCGTTTTCAGGGTTATTGGTAACTTGGGCGTATTTACCCCAGATTACTTTACCCGACTGTGTCACTAGACCAAGTTCTGAGATATTAATTTCAATCACTGTTCCTTTAGTAATAACACCTAAACTAGTGTACATGGGAGAGCTGGGGTTCTTCTTGACGCCGATAATTGGAAGACAAAACGTCGCTTTCAGTTCCGGATGGGTGACGTGAGCTTTCTTGAACCTGAGCGCCATGGGTCTGATGAAACGTTCAAACTTGGGAGGCTTTCGTGTGAACCCTTCGCCGACAAATGTTACCTTGGTGACCATCCTCTTCCAAGCTTTTCGCCTAGTCTTTCCTGAGCTGAGCACTTTGAAGACTTCAGCATCCGATTGGGCCCTCACTTTAGGGATGGGTACATCCCATTTTCCAGCTTTCTCTTTTCTTTTCTGTTTAATCATATTTGAGAGGACCTTGGCTCTGGACTGAATGTCTCTGTCAAGAAGATAAACTGGCACAGCTCCCTCGGAGAGCTTCTCGGCCTTCTGTTTGACTTTTTTCTCTTCGTGAGCTTTGATCTTCTTCTTCATTTGTATCTTTTCATTACGCCGTTCCTTATTGAAGATCTTCGCTTTGATGCCTCTCAATTTGCGAGCTTTCTCCGCCCTCTTGTGAGGTTCCCTGGCCTCGCGTTTCCTCTTTCGCTCTTCATGATCAAGCCTGCGCCCGAAGAGCTTTTGATGCCTCTCAATGTATTCGTTCTGAGGCATGGTGTCGGCGTTTTACCTGCAAATGAGGATTCTATAAGGATTTAGTAATAATACAACGCTCGAGGTAAATTCAAATATTGCGAGATGTGATGCCAACGTACATAGAAACATAATTTCTAAGAACGATGACAACTGTTTAAATCTCCCCATACTAATATAATTGACACATTTGGATAAGTCATTACTGTCGTTGTACTTACCAATGGTAAATAAGCCCCAATATCGCAATGAGAACCAACCTCGAACAGAATATGACAATGTGATTCGGACTAAGGGGAACATGCGAGTTGTCAACTCGCAGGTACAACGATAATTATAGATGAATCACTGTATAGCAATAAGAGAACGCAGTCACAAACTTCAATGAATATAATGCCGATGCACGTATGTTATAACCAAGGCTCACAGTAAGAAAAATAAATATTATAATATATTTGTTTAGAAGCACATGGACACTCACCTTCACGGCAACCACGCAACGTTGTAAAAGACAGTGCCGCCGGATATGTGGAATAACCATAAATTTTTAAAAGACAAAATAATAGACACACGTTTTCATAATATTTCTTATGGCAATATTTCGATAATAGTCAAACATCAAGAAAAAATGGATTGACTTTCCCATAATATTATGTAGTATCTGTAGGAAACTACTACAAGAGGAACGATCATGTAATCGAAAAAATTAAAACTAAATGATTACTATGAATTGCATCGATAGCTATCGATCCAGGTTTTGCCTTTCAGCATCTTTAGACGGATAAACTTCAACTAAAGATAATATTTTTTTAAATATTGAATAAATTCTTACTGCATGTTTTTCTTCAACAATTATAAGATAATTATTAAAAATGTTTTGGTAAGGTGAGAGAAAATATGAACAGTTTTATTGTATCCCTACTTTACCCTACCCAACCTAACTTATCCAAATTATATTAAAATGAACTTCCACAAAATAACTGCCGAATTGAAAGTATTAACTTATCCAAATCTAATATTATACATCAATATCCAAATACTTAAAATAGATGACCTAATATTCTACAAATTTTATGTAAAAAAAAGTTCATATTTAATTATACACACATATTTGAAAAACTTTATGTGGAGCTTAGTAACTTTTAGGACATATTGCAATAATTTTTATTTTACATATTATTTGTGAAAATAATAATTATCCTATCAATTTTTACTATCTAAATAAAAATTATGATAAGAAAAATTAAAAATTTTCGCCATATGGCAAGATCTATTCTGAAGGTTCAAGGCTTCAAGCCGCTATTTTTTTCGTTCCGGTTCAAGTAAAAATATATATATCGGTTCGGTTCCGGTTTTCGTTCCGGCAAAAATAACGGTTTTAAGGGTTTTCAGTTCCGTTCCGGTTCGAAGCCCTGGTTTATGTCAGTGGTTCCTACGGACCCCCAGAGGTCCGTGAGATCGCTGAGGGGGTCCGTGACAAATTAAATATCATTTGGGGGTGAATGGACAGTGTCAAGAGGTCCGCGGAAGAATAAATATTCTTGACACCTTTTTTATTATTACGTAAGTTAAAATAAATTAAAGGTAACGATTTTTACATCCTGAGTAAAAAATAAGGTAATTTTGCCATAAGCCCTAGCACGGACTATTGGGGCGAAAAACTTCACAGACTAAGCTAAAAACAACGCCACGATTTAAAATATTCATTGAAGCATCCCGGAAGCACGTTAAAATCACACATTATTATGAAGAACACTGATAAATAAATTGGTAAATATGTCGACTATAAAATGTCGAGTATAAAATCGACGGCACGCACGCCAATGTGCCGAAGGAATACGCTTTATCACCCTTACTTACACTCACGATATTTCTGAGACAACGATATTCAAATTCCAAACTACATACACGGAAGCAACGAAACAATTGTTGCACAATATGTTGACGACACAGCCATCCTAGCCAGATCGCTAAACAGGAACCAAGCCACCGCGCTTGTTCGAAAAGCATGCACGAAAATATCAACCTAGAGCTCTGGCTGGAGGATTAAAATTCACTCGTAAAAAAGCACTGCGATAACTTTCAGTCACAGACCTAACCGTCACAATAGGAATATTAAAAGCATCCGGGTGCATAACATCCACATTCCGTGGGCCAGCACGGTAAAGTACTTCTGTCTCACGCTGACTCGCGATTAACTTTTTGCAAAAATATTGTATGTTAAATGTTCAATTACGAGATCCCGGGATGGAAAAATTGTCAATCCACGATCACAAAAGAGGTTCATTGGATGCTCTAGTACAGACCATGTCTATATATCCCTTTCCCACACGTTAGCTAGCTATCTAATGAATTTCTAAGAGATTCTGTCAGCTGTAACCTTTGTGTGGGAAAAACAATTGAGAAAAAAAACTTACGAGATTGATTGGCTTTAAATCATTTACAAAAGTTCAATTCTAACTAATAATTGCTCATAATGTTAGCGTATATTTGAAGAGTTAATATTCTTATATTATACATGCTCAGTTCCTAACTGAAAAACGAGTCTGGCTCGTGTTGTCGAGTGCGTATACTCTCTGACAAGAGAGCACACACGCTCGTCCAAACATTACAAATGATCTTTTGGGGCGATTAAGTGAGGGCCAGTATGGCTGTCGGCTTCTTTCTCGTCCGCCTCAGCTGTGGAAAAAAAACCTGTAAGAGAAGAGGTGGTAGAGCATAAGGATTGTGAAACCATCTTGACAAGTTTCTTAAAAATCTTAAGGTGATTTTTAATTTTACGATGGTTGTAGCTCGTAGAGTTGAAGCGGGAAAAGGCCCCAGCTTCAGACTCTCAACAAAGCTGGCGCGGTGGAGACTTAGGGTCTCTTGGATATCTATATAAATTGGGATTCGGGGCTTAAAAAAATTTCGCTCTGTAATTTTGAAATCCAATAGATTTTTCAAACAATTTTTATGTGGATTTCAAAAACCCAGGAATTTGTGGAATTCCCAAAAAGTGCCTATGAGGTGCCTCGTATCAGTCGTTCTTAAATGGGTTCCTATTTGATAAGGCAGCGGGCTGCCCTCCCCGTTATCAATTCTGCCACTTTCTGGTGATGGTAATGCTCCTGACTTGAATATAAAATTTCGATTCCGCTTTTGATCAGCTTTCAACGCACTTCACTCAGCCCTAAAACGTCAAGTTTGTAGATTTACAAGATGAGAGTGGCGTGTAAATTCTATCATGGGCTACACATAGTACGCTCGTTGTATGCGCCTAAAGTAGTTGTTGGAAAGCATCGTGCCCGTTTTTTCCCCAGGTTGTCGTTGGGCAGAGCCGGGTGCCCGAAGCTTTTAGATTTTCTTCCCTTAGCCAGTAGACCGATTTTAAGGAGCCGGAAGATTCGCCCTTTACTGTTAGCTACAGTTGAGAGTTGAGTATTGCCCGGTGATTTCCAAAGGAAAGCCAGCAGATGGACTTGCTGGGTTTGAAATTTCCCATCATTTACTGTGTGCACATCCATTGACATCAGTGTGCTCACATGGGATCACCAACCATTGACCACCTTATCCTCTCCGTACCCTCTGCATATACGTCCACTTAATCACACGTGAAAGCGCCTGTGTATAGCCGACTATAGACTAATATACTTTAAGTAGGTACCTATATTACTATTGTAGCTTACATACAATCTATATTGTTAACATTGTAGTCTATGATATTATTGTCTATTTCTACAGCAACTGTCAACGGTGTTGTTGATTCGGAGTGTCGTTATTTGGAAATAATATTTAAAAAAAAAACCTTTCATATGGTATAATTATATCTAAATAAGTTATATTTAATTCAGTATCCGATGTGTAAATATTTTTTATCGATACAGAGTAAATTTAAATACTTATATTTTCATTTTTAGGTTATCTTTTCGTGTGAATCACATTCGGGGGGCTTACATTTCACAGATAAAATGCCCTATTGGTATTATGACAAGAAGGAACTTCAGAATACGCCTTCTTTCCTTGAAGGTATCGACCATGGAACCGAGAGTCGATATAGAAAAGAGGGTGCCAGATTTATAGTTGACACAGGAACAAAAATGGACTTAGGATATAATACTATGGCTACGGGAGTTGTCTATTTTCACAGATTCTACATGTTCCATTCGTTTAGAACTTTCCCTCGATATGTCACCGCTTGCTGTTGTTTGTTTTTGGCAGGAAAAGTTGAAGAGACCCCTAAAAAATGTAAAGATATTATAAAACAAGCAAAGCTATTACTCCCCGATGACAAGTTCTCAACCTTCGGGGAGGATCCCAAAGAGGAAGTTATGACGTTAGAAAGAATTCTATTGCAGACAATAAAGTTTGACCTTCAAGTTGAACACCCGTACAGTTATCTTTTGAAATATGCCAAATGCTTGAAAGGTGATAAAGCTAAACTACAAAAAATGGTCCAGATGGCGTGGACTTTTGTCAATGACAGGTATTTTAAGACTTATATATTTAAAAACTACATTTTTTTATATCTGTTTAAATTTGATAAACAACTATGTCGACTGTTATCAGCCTATTAATATGTCGTAAAAATGTAAAATATAATTATGAAGGATAGTTTTTCTTGCAATTTCATATTATTATTATATATATATTATATATTAACCAATGATTGAAAGACAGTTCTTTCACTTATACACAACTTCATATCGTCAGTAAGGTAAATGTACCAATTACCGGCACGATAGTGGAAGAAATGACTGGTTAGCGATATTTTTGTAAACTTTTATATAAACTTAGAGATTTTTCAAATTTTAATATTAGGGAGTTGTCCTAAATAATAAAAAAATATCTTCTCATTGATATTTTTACAATTTTATTTGAAATTTCGGTTTTTATCTTTTTTGAGAGGAGCTCCTATTACCGGCAAGAAAAAAATAAAATTGTTCCAATTTCCGGCACAGTGTGTTAGTACTATCGGCATATGTAGTTTTGGTGCTAATATAATTATAATAATATAAATAAAAATCAATTGAATGATAAATACTATTGGTCAAAAAAATACATTGTATTTCCAATAAAATAATGAAAAGGTTCATAACAAAAAATATAATACATATACATACTTAAATAAATTTACTTAATAAAAATAAGAATGTATACATAAAAATATAGTATGTTCAGTTCATATTAAATAGTAACACAAATAAATTCATTTCATATAAGTACTAAGTCAAAGAAAGTTTATTCATCCTTCTTTTGCCTTAATTCGCCCAGTTCAGGGACAGCAGTTTAAAAGGGAAGGAGGCTGGATCATTTTTAAAATATCCTTTTGGTCATACCAAATGATGTCGTCTTTTTCTGGCCATTTACAGTTGCTTCCAGCCATTTATTTTTTTATTTATTTATTTAATTAACATTGTACAAGGTTGACAAATTATAAATTTAAAACTTTTACAATGGAGAAAAAAAAATAGTATAATTTAATATTAAACACAGTAAAAAAAAAGTGGCAAGGAAGTCAACTGAGTAAGCTCCGACGAACTCTACTTTAATACATAAAAAATAGTATTCGTCGGAACTCACCCACGTCAACGAGGAATATGTCGACATCCGAAGCAATATTGTTGAACACCGTTAAAGCTCTGGTTCTACACCTTGGGAGAACAAACAATTCATTTCCACGATTTCTCAAAAAATAATCAGGAACATTTAGATTCACATTCTCAAGAATGGTGGAATTCTCATTTTGGCCTCGTATAAGTCGAAAGAAATATATGGCCAGATACATTTCTCTTCGAACGTTCAAGCTTGCTAACAATCATTTTTCGTAGTAGCAGAAATAGACCTCGTAAATTATTTAATATTTGTAATAATGTTTAACTTTTCCGGTTCTAAGCTCAAGAAATGCGACCCCAATACCAACATTTTCTTAAATATCTATTTTAATATGGGTGATACAATGTTTATAATTAAGGTATTCTTATATCATAGTTTTTTGGACCTTTTGTAGTTTATATAAGTATGCGATTATGCTATCAGGCGATAAGCACACGCGATAACGATCGTTCGTAAGAAAGCTGAGAACACTCGTCAGTTGTCAATTCATATGTGTGCTGGGATGACGTCTTTTTTACGCGCAACTTAAAATATGATCATTTATTAAAAAAACACGGATTTTTATAAAAAAAAGAGATATTTTAAAGCCCTTAGACTATTTTTTTTTTGAAATTCATAAGAATAAGGCCAATAATGAGGAAACCACTGGGGTCAAAAAAGATCCCCATCGGCAGAGACGTATTTTTCTAGTCTCCGAGCCGCGAGAGTTAAGTTTGCTATCAACCATTTTTCGTAGTAGCAGAAATAGACGTAAATTATTTAATTTTTGGAATAATGTTTAAGTTTGCTAACAACCATTTTTCGTAGTATAGTATATTTATTCAACTAATTTTCAAATACGCTAACAAAAATATTTCGTAGAAGAAGAAAAAGTCCCGAGGACATCAGTACGGACACATTTGTGATTATTTTATCGACTATTAATATATAGATTGTGAAATGGGCTCATTAATTGTTGAGTTTACCATGTTTTATATAGATATATTATTTTAAAATCATCTATTTTTTAATGTATTATTTATTTTCAAATTGAATGGCCCCCTCCTGGGATAATTTCTGGATCCGCCAATGATTTATAGAATATCCATAATATGGCAAAATGTTTTAGTTAAGGTGTTTTCAAAAGCTGACATAAAAGTGTTATTTAAATCATCTTCTATTCGTAGTTTATGTACCACACTCGCTTTGCAATGGGAGCCTGAAGTAATAGCTGTAGCTCTTATGTTTCTCGCTGGTAAATTAAGCAAGTTTGAAGTGGTAGATTGGAATGGAAGAGTTCCTAAACATACTGCTTGGTGGGACATGTTTGTTGAAGATATCACCACAGAACTTCTAGAGGACATATGTCATCAGGTAATATTAGAATTTATTTAACACCACAGTGAAATGTACACTGTTATTCTTTTGATTTTTTAATTTATATTGAAAAATATTTAGCATTACAGCCTATGCCAATGCGTCAAATATTTTAATGATGAAAGATCATACGAGAAAAAACTCAATGAGAATTTCAGTAATGCATGTCTCTTGAGATAAACTCAAGGTAAATTGACATCACAAACACCCATATCCTAGATCTCAAATTTAAATTGAAAAATCTTAATTTGACATTGACCTTACCGGGAATCGAACCCAGACCCGCCTGGTCGGTAGAACAAGCTCTAACCAACTAGACCACAGCGGGCGACTGAATATATATCGTAAAAATGTCTGAGTTTATTTATTTATTTACTAAAGACAATATAAAACATGGAGAAATCAATAAATTATATTCATAAATTGAAATTGGTATATATTTAGCCGCCTGTGTGGTCGAGTGGTCAACGTCGTTGGCTTCGCTTACGGAGGTCACGGGTTCGAATCCCAGTACAGACAGTTTTATAAATTGATTTATGAATTTCTGTTCCAAGGCATGGGATGTATGTGATGTCTTGAATTCCCCCTTCCCCCACCCATACTATCCCATAAACAGGGCATATCGAGAGCGATTAGCTAACCACTAGCCCTGTCATAGCCCTATCCTTCTATTCCTACTCTCTTTGGAAAAAGAGAGGTTGAGCAACTGAGTAACAAGCAGTTCTTGTAGAAAAACTTCGGTTGAGATAAACTCCATTAGGAGTCCATATGCTCCACATTGAGAGTGGGCATGGTAAAAAAAAAAATCATATATTGTAAATGTTAATTCAATTTTTAAAATAAGCTTGTATCAAAGATTGCAATTTTCTCTTAATTTTGGATAACAATTTTAAATTGTAAATCTGACAGATATGATAAAAACTTTTACTAATTATAGCATGGTGACATGAGATGTCGTATTATACATGATTAATCAAATCTTTTATCAAATATGTCTGGTGTGGAAATATTACCATTCGACGTTCAGCGCACTTTCACTGCAATTGGAACTTAATATCACACCAGACGCTGCCTGTAATTGTAATAGGTTTATTAATCAGTTCATAAATTGTTTTTTTCTCATGCACAGGTTTTAGATTTATACTCTACGCAACCTTCTGGCACAGGCGGTGATAGTCCCCCCTTGCCCCCGGCACCCCAGCAAAACAAAACAGATAAGAAATCTTCTCTTTCACCCCCGGACACCGCATCCCCTCTGAATCCTGCGAATGTCCCCAAATCTTTCAATACTCCTATTAAAAATGGATCAGAGAGATTGGACAGCAAACCGGATCTTCACAGTCAACCCATCAAATCCATCATCGGAGTGGATCCGATGCGATTCCAATATCCGGCTACGTATGGAGCGATACCGACGTACGCTACAGCATTTCCACCGCCGATGGCCGGTGTCGGAACGGTCGGTACCCCTGCAAACATCATGTCTGTCTTGAGGCCGCCGGCCGGATTCTCAGAACCCCCGCCTACGCACTTTTCTGCGGCGGTAACGCTTCCGCCGCCTTATTATCCACAGCCTCAATCCAGACCTTATTATCCTCCGCCCACTTAGTGAACCATTTAATGCTGTGTGTAAAATTATATAGACATTCTGTAAGCAAGAGATAATCTTTCAACACATCGCAATTGGCATGTTTCATATGGACGGTTCTGTTCTATTTTTTTTATACATATATATTTATTTCATTATCTATATCTTAAGATATTGTTATTGCAAATAACAAATTAAATGAATTTTAAATACTATTTTTCAAAAAAGACAGGAAGTATACTGCTCAAATACAAAACCATAGCAAACTTTGAGGATTAATCAATGAAAGCATTTATGATTTTTGTATAAATATGATGATAAATACAAAATGCACATCATTGACATATTTTTGTTTTATTTTGGTTCTCGACATGTCGAATGTCACATTATTCCCTTCCCACGTATTGGTTTTTTTCAGAAATACAGCGAAAAGAAAAAAAACTGTAGCTCCTTAGAGCGTCTTCAGAATTAAAAAGAAGCAATGGCTGTTGATGTCAGACGACTATGTGTTTCGTCTGATTCTTCCAACGTGGTGGATTTTGTCATTTCGAAAGACAACTGATGACCATGCCGAGATACGATTGGAAAGTTGACAAATTTCAGTCAGATGTCCGGTAGATAAACCCTGATACACTGTCCTCGAAAGTATGGTACATCAATGCTCCCCAGAAGGATGTTAGCTGACTACATTGGCATTGTTCAAATCGGTGGGTATCTAACTTTTCAGTAGGTTCATGTTTACATAACTTGGATATCTCTTTTTTTTTACATTTATCAACTGTTCAAAAAGTGAGGCAGAAATAGAGATTGATGGCATATATTTGTTGCCTTTACCTCCCAACAAAGAGTTTTGAAAGATGCTGTGCAACAAGGATTGTCGTGCTGATCTCTCTGTTCCGGTTGTAAGACGAAGATAACAGTTCTGCCTTCAAATCCGGTCCATTTAGACATAATCGGTAGCTTTGCCGACGAGCTCTCTCAGCTGTATAGGTTAAATAATATGTCAGATTTTAAATGTGGCAATTATTTCAGGACGCTAGTCAGTCAATCCTCAATCGGGCTGGTCAACCGCCCGACTCGATGGCTACGAGGGTGAATTACATTGTGTTCAATAACTTGGCAATGTCATTCAGAAAGCGAGTAGATCTCAAATCATAGATTCCCAATTAACAAATCAGCTCAGATTCACGTCAACCAATACTGACAAAACGCAAAGGATGAGTGAAGGGCTTTGTTTATATCGATAAAGTTGACACGAATAATAAAAGACAGATAAAAATTCAGTATACTTTAATCAGGGTAAGTGCAATCAACAGGTTTAAAAACACTATAAAGATGTAATAATTTTTCTTAACCAACGATCAAAAATAATACAATACTATACAAATCTCATTAAGGCACATTTTAAGGGATCAATGTACTAAATCTAAATTGGTAAATGTCACGACATTATTTCAGTATTTTTTTAGAGCATAGTTGCAGTGCAAAGATGGGAAATGTAGATGTCGTTAAAAAATATAAAAGCTAATCTTCTGTTTGCTATATCTTTTTATTCATCAGTACTATGGGAGAGTTAAAGGCAATTGTGATTTGGAAATTCACTCCTACAAAGCAAAAAAGTTCTCGAAAATAGACAGGAAACGTCAGAATTTATTATCACCATTGATCACTACGTTAGAGTAATTTATAATCTTAAAAAGGCAGACAATTTTGAATAATACACTAGAAGTTATAGACATTAAGGGACGATTTGATTATTAAATTTTGAGCATTCTGTTCACATACCCTTGTCACACAGTATTTATTTAAAATTGACGAGACATAAATCAATATGGCGTTGAAAAATGGCATGAAATCATCACATAAATCACTTTCACCTCAATATGGATACAACAAAAAAACCTTAATAATGACATTATGCATAGTCAGGAAGTGATGTTAATGTACATCGTTTATAGATTTATTGATACATTACCGACACTGTTAGAACTGCCGCAATGAGCAGAAAACATGTGCGAAACCGATACAAATCATTATTTACTGCAGGACAGGGTAAATGTTTAAACCTTGGGCAAGCAGATTGTGGTAATTAGAGTGAAGACATTCGGTATGATCGTAGAATACCAGTTTTTAAAGATGCTCTGTTTGCCCTTTTGGCACCTTAACCCTTTTAGTCCTAGAGTGCTTATCGACGCGTTGACACTGCTAAAAGCACTCACATTTTTTATATGTCAATGCAAATTTTGGTGTATCATATGTATCATGTCATTACGTTCATAATATGTGGTACTGGAATGTTCAACGCACGAAGGACGCACAGATGTATCAAAAAATGTCAATAACGAGTACAATTCCATTATGTAGGAGTAAGGGTTAAAATAATACATATAAAGGATTATTAATTACCCTTTAAATTTAATACTGTATAGTAAAAAATAATATGAATGTCACTTCTCAATGAAAGTCATTTCTGTTTTAAGTCTTAAACTACAACTTAAGTCAATTTTATAAAAAAGACAATATACTTAAAGAGATTAACACATTTACAAGCTTAAAGTACATATCGCTATTATGTAATAAAAACGTAAAGCTATAGCAAAATAACACTGCACATTAAGTTATTAAAATGTAAAATGTTAATTCTATAAGAGATTTCATATATCAAACGGCTGATATGCATGACTAGTGATTACTTTGAATGGCAGCTACCATTTTGATTAATTTAACCTAAATGTAAAAAAAAGAACTATTATCTTCTTAAGAAAATAATGCAGTTTAAAACTATCAGTGTGCTTTCAATAAAAGAAGCAGTTTGGGAAACGTCGATCGAACGGTTTAGGATAACAGTCTGATATAAAAAAAATCAAACGGATACTTAATATGCGAATCTGCATAGATTGTGTACACTCTCTCGAGCTACTCGGTTAAAATAAGACTATTTTACCCACATTATGTGTGATTATAAGGAAGTAATTAGATATAACATATTATCATGACTATAGTCTTAAATCTCAATTTCTAATCATATAAAAAAAGTGTGAATAAACTATGCGAGCGAATGATTATGAATTTAAACAGAATATACTTTTAAACCGAATACACCTGATTCTCTTCGCATGGAAGAATACATTTCAAGTGCAAAAATATGCAGTGAACGTAGAAAAATAAGAGAAAGGTAATTTACTTAAACAAAAATAGGAATATTACAAAAAAATATACATATTTAACTTTTTATTTATGTGTAATAGTTTTATAATTCACCAAGATTGACATGGTTTTTGAATTCAATCAATTAAATACATGTTCAATGAATTAAGTATTTTTGTTATATTTTTTTTATATTCATGTAAAAAGAAAATCAGGTGTGTTTTGTTGACTTTATGTTGTCAAAGAATGGAGGACAAGGGAATGAGCCAATATCGGAATAACTCTTCATTTTATTTTATGAACAAATATGCAACGGTAGAAAGTTACATCGATAATATACGGATATGATATAATTAATGAAATGCTATATTATGAAAGACAATAATGTGTGGAAATTTATCGTTACCTTCTGATTCGGATAGACGTAAAAACATTAATATTAAAGAAACTATGATCGAGATGATATGCAGACATCATTATAGTGGTCTTTCAAAAGCACACAAAAGATTTCGGCTATCTCTATTATGAGTTGTTCCAAAATAAACTGATCTCAAAAAATCGCCTATATTTTATACAAAAAAAAGACTTTAATAAACTTATTGACAATTGAATGTTGGTATAAAAGAACCTCATTGTCAGTCGATATACTCTTCATTGACAGCGGATACGATTAGAATTAATTATCAAAGAGGAAAAAAAAGATCACTTCTTATTAACTTTAAATATTTTTATAAGAGATGTAAGTATGATTTTGATCAACTTATAATGAATCAGATATTTAAACCTCGGTCGGAAAATAAAAATTTCAAAAAATTATAATGTAACATAAAATATACATGTAAATCTATTAAAATGATTATTATAAACATTTATATACATAGCTGCTTGTCACACATGATGATAAAAAACCTAATATAAGAAAATAAATGCAATTATTATACTATAAGCACCCCAATTGAATTTTCAAAAATTTTGAAGTCTAAGTAACGTCTCAACATATATACGTTAGAGAAAAGTCATATGTAGATTGCGCTTTGGTTGTGAAACCGATCATTGCAACTTCGATAAAATTCTTAATCTATTTATTTATGCGATTTCTTTGCCGTAAATTGAAAAAAGTCTTAATATCGTTTAATTTAGTAAAAGATTTAGAGCGGTAATTTTATTATTGATTAGCAGGTATTCGGGAGTAAGGAATTTATAATAATCTATCTAATATGGTAGGTAGTGTGTTTAATAAGATGACTTTAATAAGATTTAAAAAAAAAACAATATTTTATAGCGTGCACGATGGAGTTTGAGTGAATCCAAATCCTTCCTTTATTAGTAATCAAAACTAATTTGTCTTGAATGAATTTATTTACTCCTAAACTATCATTGCATTTCATCAATAGATTTTTATTATGGTAGGAATATTCAATGAATACCCTATCCATCACTGGATCCATCATCTAGCGATAGGTTTAAGCGTGAAAATAAATCATTTTATAGTTGTTAAAATTTGAGTCAGAAGGTTTATGAAATACTCCAGTCTTGGAAATTTGTACTGACGACGAATATCTAAAATATTCATAGTTTGAGAATAGTAATTTAGAATTTAAAAAAATCTTAAGACATTAATAAAACCACTCGTTATAAAAATGAAAACATGCAATTAATAATATCATGCAACCTAATATATATTGATGAAATCCATATATGGAAATTTGTAAAAATTATTCCACATTTTATATCTGCTAGACGTGCTTAACTAGCTAAGCAAAAGCTGTGTAAACAAAAATACAGAATATGCACAATTTTAATTTAAATTAAGTTTAATATATTTAATTGGTTCAATACTTTTTTTATAGATAAATTTAGAGATGAAAAAATATTGATATATTGGAGCACAGTTGTCATTTCAGATATTTTTTGTAATTGATAAATTGAAATTTTATGCATACTTTTTCTCGTGACAGGTAAAATAAAGCGAAAACATTTTGCATATCCTTAGTGAGGGGACTAAAAAACTGCTGACGTTAAAAGTGTAGTGATAAATGAATTATTAAAATTATCGATGGATATCATTTCAACTGATAATCACAAAGCCAAGAAGACATTAGACATAACTATTTAACACTTTTAGGGTGTTCACTGTCAATACTTGGTGGAAAGGCATTATATTAATAAAAACAATAATCCTTTGTACTTCATTCCACTTTATTTAATATGTCAGGACCGGTTTCGCTCATTGCGAGCATTGTCAACTGATAAAACGGGGAAACGGGGAAAACATAAAACTATCATTAAGCATATTCATATCATTAAGCCTATTCACTTTATTATTGTAACATTTTATCACTTTGTCAAAAATTTCCCAAATTTTAATTATGTTTGTAATTACTTTCAATCGCATTCTGAATTTATGAATCTGGGATGACTTTTTAATTATATGTTAGTTGTGTTGAACATTTTAATTTTGTGTTATTTTAGAATCACTTTAATGTAATTGGCAATTTCTTTTCAATGCCAACTGTTGTGTATAACTTTTCAATTTTGTATAAATAGCATTGTTAAATTATATTTCTTATCAGTTGACAATGCTCGCAATGAGCGAAACCGGTCCTGACATATTAAATAAAGTGGAATGAAGTACAAAGGATTATTGTTTTTATTAAAATAACTATTTAAGAATGGAGTAGGGTAGGTGTCACGAGAGCAAAAACTTTTTAGTTGATTTTTCACAAATCGCTAATATAAAGATATAATAACTATTTTTAAACAACAGTATTGCATGAAATTGTATAAAAAAATCAATATTTTAAATTATTATTTTTACAATGATCGACAGTCTTTGATGTAAAATATGTTACTCATGTTTTAATTTTTTATATTTGCACACAATAAATAAATAATAAAATATAGACTCGATAATCATAAGGTGTTTAAATATATGTATTTATATTAAAAGTCATTCTATAATTATTAATCTCAAAATTTTTCTGTGAGTGTTGTCAGGAGACATCTAAAAGAATTTTTGGTCAAGAGAATGTTTTTGCGGTGGTAATATTAATTAATATTTGCCATGTTTGTGAATAACTTTACAGATTACAGCGGAAACCAATAAACATGCAAAGATTTGACACCTAAGAAAAACAGAAATATATATCAAAATTGTTTATTTTTTATTGATTGATCAATGACTTAAACGATAGCGCATGATTTTTTTTTAATCGTGTTTTTTACCTGATAAAGAGCACAAATCGTGTCAGTTAACGCCCGTTATGAAGTGATATAAAATATATACAAGTTTAGTTTGTTCAAACTATCTCTTTCAATGATTCTTTTGTTTATAAACAATATTTTAGCATGAAAAAATATTTTTCTCGTGTGCACGGTTCCACTGTATAAAATGTATTTAGTGCAAGAATATTATTTGTGACAGTCTGATAAGAGAACAAGAGCGTCTTTCATTCATACGAAAGAAATACGTAAATTGCATTTTAAGGTTAGGTTTTGGATATTTTTTACAATAGATATGTTACACGGATACCAAACATTAAACAGTTTAACGAAAAACTATAAGTTGGCACAGTCAATTGCTATCACATTATGTTACGTGTTAAAAAACAATACATACATATTGACAGTCAAAATTGTGGGGATTTTTTTCAGAACCCCCGGGTGTGTACAATCGCTGATGACATTCTAATTTCTATCTGAAATGAAAACGCAGACTTAATATGATTAAGTTTACTTTTCACTTTGCGCAAATCATTATTTACTATCAAAACCGCAGATGTGTTGAGAAAGCTATTTATGGTGAAGGCAAACGATCGGTAGTATATTATTGAAACACACAATTTTAAAACCGAAGCTTTAATATTAAAGCAATATTATCGATGGTTAACTGTAATTTTGATTTACCCGGTTATATTTAACAAATCGGTAGAGAAGCGTAGGTCTAAATCAATCTGGTCTGTTTCAGGTAATATATCAAGATAGCGTGGATGAAACGGTACTGGTGAACGTTCTGAATGAGATTAGCCCTTTGCTGATGCAACAAGCTTACCACTCTCGGTATGTCAAGTTCCTAAAAAAAGTAAAGCAAATGTCACTAATTTTACCAATGCATCGTATAATATTTTATACCGAAACCGTGAAATTACTTATTGTAATAAATAGGATAAATTTTAAATTTTGGTTTAGTTACAAAAACCGCTACCGTAGCGCTAATATTTACATTGCTCAATGCATGAAATAAACAAAACAATTCATTCACTCAGGAGATAATTTGCCTAATTCACGAATAGTAGCGGGATTGCACTTTCGTGAATCTGACAATTTTTTGTCCATTCCATATAATAAGCAATTTCACAGATTCGTTGTAAAATAAATATTTTTATTTTTATCTACTCCTTAAATAATTTACTACTTATACCGAAGATTATTTTGAATATAGCAATGCGACACAAAACATTTATCTGTACAGTATTTTAAGGGGGGTTAAATAATTTTGAACTGTTTCACTCGGTTTCGGCATGCATGTGCAACAACTCCCAATAAGGTTTTTTTTTCAAACAATAATATGAAAAATGTCTTATTTTTGTAAAAAAAAACAATATGAAAAAATACTTAAAGAAAAATATGTATAGTACAAAAAAAACGAATTAGTTATTGCCGTTTTTTTTCTGATGCAGCACCCGCAACATGAAGCGAGTGACTATCGATAATATTCAAAGCTTAAAATACTTCAGCATATTGAAAGAGGGAAATGATTAACAATAATAATAATCCTGCAGAAAATATTGTAATATTGCAACGTACAGAGGGGTTTTAAATTTTTCTAAAGGCATGCTAGATTTTGAAGTATCAACTGCTTATATTATATTAATTTAACTTACACTACTGTGTTTTCAAGCTGAGAACTGCAAAAAAGATTATAAAAACTACTATTTGAATGTGATGCACATGTGAAATCAAGATTAATTGAATTTTAATCAAGCTTCTCTCTTTCGACTGCAATGGCTACAGTGGACTGAGAAATGGCAGGGCGATCTTGCGGATGGCATGACGTTAGCATTAGAAGAAGAATAGTAAAGGCAACTTTTTTCTTGACGTAAATTGAAACACTTTTGTATAACTCTGCATAAAAATAATGAAAAAATGACTAGTTGTTTTAGTTCTGCAACAATAATAGTAATTATCAATAAATTAGTGAAAGAATGAATAATGTACAAACATACCTGATTGTGTTCAAGAATATAAAGAAGCAGATCGGTAATAATTGTGACTCCAGAGCGACCGACCCCTTGAGAGCAAGCGACGAAGACCGGAGGGTTGGCATTATGCAATGGACCTATTTCTCCTGCGCAGTGATGTCGGACCGCTGACAATTCCTCCAAGAAACCTACAATTGAAAAAATCCTAATTATTAGCGTTTCCTAATCACAAAGGCATGGATGTATGTGATGTCTTGAATCCCCCCCTTTCACCCATCCTATCCTATGAATGGGGCGTACCGAGAGCGATTAGCTTACCACTAATTCTGTCCTAGCCCTATTCTTCTATCCCCACTCTCTTTGAAAAAAGAGAGGTTGAGCAACTGAGTAACAAGCAGTTCTCATAGAAACACTTCTGTTGAGATAAACTCCATTAGGAGTCCATATGCTCCACATTGGGAGCGGACATGGTTTAAAAAAAAAAAAAAAAAATCAACTGGAACGTTACTCTATAATACATCTGTAACGCTTACTTCACCCTAAACCAAAACTTTTTTAAAATATAAAGGTTTAACACGACATACTCATTCAAACACATTTTGATTTTCATTGCCTATTAAATACTGTAATCCCTGTCATCATTTATTATGTGATTAATAAGAATAATATTATGCACGGCCATATTTTTTTAGTTATTATATAATTAGTTAACAAACATACCTAGAAAATGTTCAGTAGATTTGGGAACAGCAACAGTGTCCGCCCACTCTGGATATTGGAGGTGCCAAACAGTCCTAGTCTGAGACAGTGTACCGGACCCAGAGCCTGTGCCGCCTTGTTTGCTGTTTGAAACTCTCAATCGAGATGTGATCACATATCCAGACGATTGGCTCGATTCAACGAATACTTGGAACTGGGAATTGTTAATTATTTATTTTCAAATAATTTAAGATATCGACCGAATATGCTTTATGGAATTTCAATTTGCGTCTAGGAGATATGTTTATAACTGAAATGACCCCCAATATGAACTAGGATTATTTATTATAAACTATAATTGCAATAAAAAGCTTAGAAAATATTATAACAATGTCAAATACCCCGGTTTTGGGTGGATTCGTTTTAATATGTACTAATTTATTGTTCCTCAGTAAAAGTGTCCATATTGTTCTTCGAAGTTAAAACCTGCATGTTGACTCGATCGCTCGATGGAGATATCTTGTAAAATTGTTCATGCTCAACACGCCATCGGGCTGAATAAATATGTCACATTTTCTATCTGGCCAAGTTGAAAGAGCTTGGTGGATTATGTGTCACTAATATAAAGGCTTCTGCCAGCCGTTGAGCACTGCATTAATTGTGCAGTCGCGTGCCAGAGAACAGCAACAATATCATGCAGAGTCCAAAACCGAGTGGGGTATCATCCATCTCTGCACTTTTCACCCTGAGCAGCAGAGCCATCGCACCACAATGAAAACAAAATAAAAGGCAGCAATAGCAAGTAGAGACTCTTGGCTACGCAATCTATGAAAGACGTTCAATATTAAAATATTCAAGGCATTGATCGAATGACTGGCTCAGGATTGAAGCATACTGGAGTTTGGTAATCAACCCTGATAAATGATAAGAAAAGAGGAACCCATTCTATCGTTACAAGTGCACTTTAAAAATAATTTGAATGAGTCTCACCTGTCCGAATTCTTTGAGCCGTCCGGGAAGGGTATCGGGTAAATGTAAAGGAGAAGTAGAGGCCGATATAAAAGTGATAAGTCTCGCTCCGGCTTCCCACACAGCTTGCCAGAAACTTGTGGCACCTGCAATCGATCCACTTCCGGGTCCAACAGAACATGCAATGTAGAACCTTTGACTGCTTCCTACGCTAGCCTGAAATTTCAAATTGATGAATTATGGCATTTCACATAAACATAAATAAAAATGATTAAGAGAATGTTACACATACGGTAATATGAGATGCATTGATGTATCCGTGTTTGTTGACTTTCGATGGTGTGAGTCGCACGCGATTGTCATCGTAAGGCAAATATTCAGTATTTCCTGCGTTCAAGTGTGAATTTTCAGGATTTAAGGCCACCGTTACTCCTGTATTCAAGTCCCGTCCTTTAGGTATGCGTTCGAAAGCAAAAGAGAGCTGAGCGTCTGACATCTTTCTTTCCAACAACTGGCACTGCGATTGAGCAGAAAAATAGATGAGTTTTAGATAGGTATTTATAAAACCTAAAACAACTTTCAGATAGATGCACAAAAGGCATTGAATTATGCTCATATACCTTTAACATTATAGGGGTGAACTAATGTTTCTAATTTTTTTTACAATCTTTAAGACACATAAAACATACACTGCATGCTACAATGTTGTCCTAGGACCATCAAAGCCTACATGTTAAACTGGGTAGTTAAATTGAATGTGCACCGTAGAAGATGAGCTTTTTTTGAACTTTAACCGTATAATCAATTTACATATTATAGAGCAATAATAGAAACACGTTACTTTTTAAAAGAACAATATTCACAGATAAGAATAATTGGGAAGAATGTGTGTCAGAAGAAAAGATATGGCATGCAACATTTGAATACCATCAAGTAGAAAGGTGTTAAGTACCAAAAACCAAAAAGTCCATATTTTGTATGGAATGTGTGTCAAGCACTATCATCTGCAAAATGCAGACTCTTGGCTACACATGTTACAGTAAAAAAAGTATAATCAATCAAGAGATGGCTGTACCTCTATGTACTCGGCTATAAAAGTAAGAAGGGTAAAATGTTTTTTTTCAGTATTGTTCTAACATATATGAGATGTAATATGGAGCCTGAACCATATTTTTTGACAAAAATGTATATATGTTTAAAACAAAAAGTTATTATCAATTTCCCACACTTTTGATTTATGGCACATAGCACCTTTCTTCTCAACAGTATTCATTTATCAAGAGTAAACAAAGATACAAACAAAACTATGAATTGTTCACAGACAGTGTCCTATTGTAATGGACGATTAATAGCAACAGCATAAAATGATATGTTGCCAGATATAAACAAAAGAATCGATACTGTCCCGTTAAAAACATATCTACAGTATTTAAATAGTATGTAAAACTCTATAAAATTCATGTAATTTTTTTTCTCACTCACCATTGTTTCTTTAGATATAGTTGACGGAAGAGGCTGTAATTTTGGTAAAGCAGTGGACCACCGGTACTTTTCAGTAGATTCCGGAACCGCTGTGGCTTTTTTTACTCTATCCCTTCCGAGAGTGGCGCTTTTTACTGCGGTCTTACTATTTTTACCTCCGAACATCCCCCATCTCCGACGTTTTTTTTCTTTAATCTGCACGCTGCTTCCGGGGGCGGACGAGATTCCGCTGATGTCTAATTCATAGGCGCTGCTCTGCTGAGTCGAATCGAAAAATGACGACGTAGGAGCAGTTATATCTAAGCCGCTGTGCAGAGTGGATGCGACAGATATTTGAGAGTTATTATGAAAACTGTCCGATAAACTGACAGATTTGGGAAAATTTACAAAATTCTTTCCCATACCTGTAGTTTGTTTTTCATCAGCGTTGCTATTGATTGTGATGGTTGTTATGTTATTACTGTCTGATTGCTGTATGCGAGTTGATTTTAAAGAAGAACTTAAACTGGCCGCAGATCCTCTAAGTGAGGCACTATTACCACCAATGGAGGGTGCGGAATCTTTTGAAATGGAAACCGACATTAGAGAATTTGTCACGTCTTGTAAATTATTACTAGACGCCATGTTATTGTTTAGTATGACTTTGGTATCATTAGATATTACATTAGTATTTTTATCAGTTTTTACAATCTGCGGATTCCGATACGGATTATCAGGCGAGTAATGAATGCTGTTTATGAGAACGTTAGGATTGAAAGCTGCAGGCGGAGGCATGACGGAAGACGTCTGTTCATTGTTGAGCACGATCGATATGGGCTGGCTGCTTTTTCTTTGGGTGATCGGAGTCACTTCAGGCGGAGAGGTGAGACTCTGGGCCCTGTGACGCACGCTGGAAGGCATCGGTTCAGTCTGCCAAGGCAGGGGAACGTTCTCATAAATGGGTTCCTGCGAATCGCTTACGATGTTCAATGCGGGAGGCTGCTGCATCACTGTGTGATTTCGGTAAGGAACCCTAGCGGCGGGCATGCAATAGATTATGTTTCCCCTGTCATCGTGCAGCTTTTGAATATGGTCTGTGAGGTGGTGGGGAGCTTCGATAATAATATGTCTGTTGGGAATATCAGCGAGATTTTCATAAGTGCCGTGCGCCGGCGGTAACATGTTCTGTACTCCGGCATATCCCAATAAATTATGGGCATTTCCAGCGTGAAGGTGACTCATGTACTGTCTGGTCAGGAATGTTCTGGAAGAGACTAAATCTGGACTGGAACCGGAGACGTGAGGGCTTATGTATCCTATGTGATGACCGACAGGACCGATGCTCTGGCTGGCGACGGCCAGATCGGGGGTAGAATTGGAAGCCAATCCGTTATTAGGATAAGGAGGCGGCGGTTTGTAAACGTTCAAATATTGAATCTGCTGGTGCGCTGCCGGAAGGGCAGAGCTCTCTAAGGAGAAGGCTGTGTGAGGATCGTGTCTTATAGGATTCACAGCGTACGGTATATCGGGCGAGTTGAAAGCGGCGGTGTGCCTCGTGACATCTGGATAATGGATGGGTCTGTGAATTTCAGGTTGCGATCCGTAGATGAACGGCTTCGTCAGATTCATCGGATCGGGAAGGGCGTGCCCGTGAGGCTGATGGTTCTGAAAGTGTAAAGGGTCCAGTCGCTGACTGTACTTTTGTTGAATTGCTGTATCATAATCGGGTGCCGCTCTGTATGAAGGAAGAAGCGCTCTGGAAATTCCAATAACCGCGTATTATTTTCAACTTGTATATCAATATGCACTAATTTACTATTCTACATCTTTCTATCTTACTGGATAAAATCAAAACAGAAAAGATAATTGTGAAAGCAAAGATGATATCATACCGTAATTTGTCAATGTCGTTTTGCGATTGCAGGTGACTGTTGGAATTAGTGAGATCTAAACAAGAAGTGGATAGTGCCCTCTGAGCGTTTGTAAGCGGATGAGAAGGTTCCGCTTGTAGACCGTGCTGAGAGCCGCCGTGTATCAAAGATTTCAAGTCATGGGATTCCAATAGACCCGGCATGCTCCCGCTTATCGCTTTGTTTAGTGGAATGAAATCTAAATCGTCACGACTGTCAGATAATCCGTCATTCTGAAAAATGTGAACAAACATCGCATCTTTAAAATAAAATTATAGCTTAACACGTAGCATTGCTAGCATAAGGAAAAAGACAACCAATGATATACTACATTTAGAACCATTAAACTGTAGTCAATATAAAATTTGATTCGATAACTTTGTTTTTCCACTTGTTGCGTTATAAAATGTGACACGTGTTTCGCCTCTTTGAGAAGCATCATCAGACGAAACATCGTAAGGTTACTAATAAACTAAAAATTGATTTTAATTCTTAACTTATGAATTACAAAGTGAAAGTGCAGTTTGTCCTTTTCTACTGAACGCAAGGAGGGGTAAGATACAATCTTCGATAGTACTAATTTGAAATCAATTACTTGCATCAGGTGTGGTAAATCCCAATGGAAACAAATTCAAAATTTGATTTTATATTAAAAATGAACTTCCACAAAGTTACCGCCGAATCAAATGTAGTTACCTCAGTATCACTAGTTTAATTGACTAATTGGCTGTTTTTTTATGATAACAGCATTTTTCTGTTTTTTTTTTATTACATTTGAAATTCAATTAATTGTACCTCATAATAACGTCAATTAAATAAAATGTGCAAATAATTCTTACGGCTCCAGTACTTAATGTATTTATTGTGTATATATTCTAAATGAATGCATGAGAATTAATAGTTTTAAAAAAAAGATTATCAGTGAAGTTATGGTTGTAATAGATATATTACAACTGTCAAAAGAAAGCCAGACTCTTACAAACATACAATAATTAACATGATAGCGGGGGAAAAGTTAATACCATTTTGATTTTTGAGTGCTTTATTAAAATCATTTCTTGAATAATTGCAGACAAGTTCGATGAAATGTAGCTGACCTGAAATTTCGGCTGCGGCTGCTTCTGGTGATTCGTAGGAGTGCTGGTATTATTGTTCGGAATATGAACAGACTGTTGATGGTTCATGTAAAATGTGTGTTGCAAAACACACAAACGCCACACATACTTCCCGTCATCTGAAGAACCAAACACAAATGTTGCGCTGTCGCTAGGATTTTGACATTCCACACTGAATGTCCGCTTGTGATTTATGACGTTAGTTATATCAGTCCACCTGTGAACATTCATAAATTTACATTATTAATTTTAGTAAGAGTTAATGTGACCAAAGTAAAACTCTTCAGTTAATATGAATGTCTTTTGAAAAATATTGTTATCATATTTATTCACTTTTAGGGTTAACTCTTACTAGAAAACTATTAATATTTAAAAAATTAAACACTTTTTATACTAATTCCACATTATTTATTATATATCAGTACCGGTTTCGCTCATCGCGAGTATTATCAACCAATACTGACACTACACCATTGATAATACTTGCGATGAACCAAATCAGTCCTGATCTACAATAAATAATGTGGAATTAGTACAATAAAGGATTTTATTTTTCAATCGTTTTTATTATCCATCATGTACAGATGTCCATCATACAAAATATGACCATGTTTATATGATGCTTATAAATGAAAATTAAGCATTTTAAGATTGAAACTTGAAACAAACACGAATATTAAAATAGTTTACATATCTGCGATACTTTTTTTCCCCGTCTATATTGACTTTTTTAATGAAGCATTTGAATCTTCACTGCTCGATAGTTTAATTGATCAACACGATAACAAAAAATGTCTTGGATGACCATGACCATTTACACATTGTCATTGTTTGAATGAATAAAAATGATTTGAAGTTATTTGGAATGCGAAAAAAATATGTTGTTGAATTGATCAAAACAAATTTTTATTTTTTACAGAATCATTCTTGGTGGTAGAGACTGATTGGTTTTTTAATTCGAATTTTAGTCCCATTTTCGGCATTAAAACAAAAATTACCTATAAAACTTAGGTGCTTCATTATTTTGAATGTCTACCATGATTCCAGTAAGTAATATGGATATCTGAACATTATTCTGACGGGTGTGGTCTCTGGCGTTGAATGTTTCTTGTCCGTAACCGGTCAACAGCTGACAGGCACTTATGTAACCTTCCTCAGCCTGAGCCTAAAATCCAGAAGAAATTACTACTGTTAACAAAGGATGAATGAAAGAAAATTTCACTGAAATTCAGAGATGAGGTATAGAAGTGTGCTCGCAGAAACGATAAATAATGCATTTTATTTATAAAAAAACACAATTTGTACAAATTCTACATATTTATTGACGGACCGGTTATTATTGATATATTTTAAATTATATTGAAAAAAAATTCTATTTGTTCATTTTGATAATGATTATAAGAATTAATTTTGAATTCGTTATCGGTATCGTTCTTACTTAATTGATTTTTAATTAAGTTTTTATGTATGGAAGGGTATTTTTTACCTTTTCAGTAGTCTGGTAGTCAGAGTATTATAACCTAGTATTTTTAGTATTAAAACTGTTTTTAATCTAAAAATATAAATATTAGTCACCTGGCCGAGAGTCAACATCGTTGGCTTCGATTACAGAGGTCACGGGTTTGAATCCCAGGACGAACGTTTTATAAATTGATTTTTCAATTGATTTATGAATTTATATTTTAAAGCACGGATGTATGTGATGTTTTCCCCATCCCACCGATCCTATACTAAAAAAACGAAGTATTGTGAGAGCAATTACCTCACTACAAGTCCTGTCTTCTTCCTATCCTTCTATTCCCACGCTCTTCCAAAAAAAGAAACCTTGAGCAACTGAGTAATATGCAGTTCTCGTAGAAACATTTCTGCTGAGATAAACTCCATAAGGAGTCCATACGCCTTACAGTGGGAGAGGATATGGTAAAAAATAAAAAAAAACAGAATAACCTAAATAAGTAACAAATAACTCACTACGCAAAGGATTCAACTACCTAATTTTATACCCATAGATCAATTGGAAATCAACCACTCATTTATTGGATTGACAAACAATACTTACTAACTAACACATTTACATAATTATTATATATTGCCAAACTAGACAGACTCTACAAAGCCGAACACAAAAGCTACTTTACAATAAAACTGACAAAAAATTCTCAAATACATGTAATAGTCGACTTAGGCAGCCATGATATATTATTGAATTAATTCCAATAAAATAACATTGTATCAGAAAGAATAACACATAAAAATAGGAAGAGAAACACAATGACCAATAAAAAATGAACATGTGAAACTTTACCTGGGGTAAATTTTGTAGCGCTTGATGATGAAGAATGACAGCTGCAGTGAGATGTTCCAACTGACCGCTTTCAACAAGCTGATTGCCGTCAATTATTTGACCACCATCTATTATCATTTGCTTTGGGAAGGATAACAAATTTTTCAAATAGTCTACTGTGTGTCTTTCAGTATCATGGTTTCCGTATTCAGCTTGTCGACTGTATGAAGCCAAAAGAACAGCTTGCTGACGATCGCACACTATTCTTCCCTCAATCAGATCGTTCTTTAGCTGAAGGAAATAGTGATATCTTGTCATTTCATCCGTAATCAATCCAGTGCCGGAGATAACGTAATACATAACTCTCAAATAAAGCTGGTGAGATGAAGCATGTTTGTCTAACTGACGTTTCAACGGTCTCTCCAGATCTACCCATCTTGGCTGCTGAGTCCTGGATGTGTATCGTAAGCCAAAAAATTCCGATTGATTGATCACCAACCTCTGACACACGTTTTCCAAACACTCTTGACCCGTGCTGTCAGATCCGAGAGTGCATTCCACAACAACGCCGTCGAGCAGTTCGATGCTTATCACGAATAAACTTTTTGATACTACATTATATTGTCTCGTTTTCTTCAGCTTCAGTTTGAAAGGCATTTTCTTTTAGAAAAATAATTATGTTTACATTTTATTGTGATTATTAAAACTGTCGCATCGGAAAGCGGATGTCAGAAGACGGTGAAATTTGATCTCTTTGTTTAATTTCTAAACTTTCTAAATTTCTTAACGTAAATCATTTGTTCGTTATGAAAATCATTTTTTCATAATTCAGCCCGAAGAATTTTGAACGGTCTGACATAAGGCAGATTAAGGCAAAACAACAAATTTTACTATCTAAAAATCAGCTACTTATGACACATACCAGCGCGGCCATTTTTTAAATATCACAAATATTTCAAAAAATTTAATGGCTTTTTGATTAAAATTCTTTAACTACAGGGTCGATCAAATTTATAATGGCTAACTTGAATTTTTGAATAAGTGATATATATTTACAAAATATCTATTTTAAATATTATCATTATTCAGTTACTATTTCTGAAAAAAGTATTTTTAAGCCATATACGCTTTCAATGAGTTTTCTACTAGAACTGCTTGTTATTCGTTTGCTTAGCCTTTCTTTTTTTAATGAGGTTTCAAGAGGTCTCACACGCCGTATATCTAGGATCGAATCGATGGGTAGGAATTTCCGTGCCCTCAAACAAAAATCCATAAACCGATTGTAAATCAAATTTTAAAATTATTTGTACTGAGATTTAAGCCCGTGAGCATCGTGACAAATTTCAGCGAGATTGACCTCTTAATCACAGATCTGGCATAATATTATAGTAATTAAAGGTGCCTAAAAATATATTATCGGCTATTGTAACCATTAATAAAATACTTATTTTAATGGCAGCACCAATCTTGCTTGACGTGTATGTCAAAAATATATTATCTATGGTCAAAACTGAGTACATTCATACTTATTTATTTCGAAAAATAAATATTGATATGTAAAGTGTCTCTGATGTAAAGGCTTTCGGTTGCATTTACAGTTCTACTGAGATTAAATTCACTGCGTACGTATTACTCGATCACCTGATTTAAAAGAAGTTAATGAATTGTTTTCATGCGTTTCTTTTACATTGAAATCAATTGTTTTTTTATGTTTTCATCCACAGATTAACTGATATCAGCTTTAACATGGATTTCTCTGGTATATGTCATTCTATAAATCGGACATTACTCAAGCGAGCATTTGCTGCACACTATGTCGAACGGCGCTTAGTAAACTCTCTAGGTGAATATCGAGATGTTGTTTGGCTGACACCGGACGAACGTGAAATCGCCGACGACCTGGCGTCAGCGGGGCAAGTGTACAATACAATGTTTCCGAATGGGTTTCCATCGTTCACTGATTCGAGTATAAACGGAGCCCCAACTTCCCCGTCTCTGTGGGTACAATTATCTGACCTGCCTTTTGGCTGTCATTGGTTTCAAATTAAAGCAATTAAGATTGGTCAAAGAGAAATCTCATATGTACTTGAACATTTACGGTCCTTGCCGAATGTGAATTTCAGTAATCAAGATCAACAACAGCTTCCTAAAAGCGTTGGAAATGAAATGGAATTCAAAAAGATATACGATACATTTTTACTAGACGCTAAGTGTTTTTTCTTCAACATTGGTAGAGACGACATTAAAAACATTGTCATGTTTCTGCTAGTGCTAATCACAACATTAATTACTGGATTTTTTCATGTTGTAAGACTGATTGGTGATTTTACATTGAAATTCTTACGTGAAGCATCTTTTTTCGTGCACAACTCTACTCCAGTCTTCCTCGGTATTCTCGACTTTTTTAGTAAACTAGTTGGAGGATTATACATTCTATTAGCAATGCTTTGGGGAGGAAATCGTAAACCGAAAACAAGATATCATGAACAGATAAAATACCAACCCAAATACAATTAAATGTGAGTTAAAGTATACACCGTGTATGAACAGATTGTAATTCCTGTGATCAATTGCTTTTGAAGAACCAGTATAAATAAATGAGCATTGATATATGGGGGGCTTATGGTGACAAGGGTGAAACTACCAAACTTTATTTATTTATTGTCTATGTTATCATCTACTTTTTATTATATTTATGTACTTACTATATTTTTTCAAAACAAAATTATTACACCGGCGAAAATTTGATCTCTCGACTGTATTTGTATGCTGTTAAATATAAAATGTCCTAAGCCCCCAATATAACATGAAGGTTATTCATGCACTTGTAGATATTTCCACTTTTTAACTAAAGATTATTTTCATGAATCATATACATAAGAATAAAAATGGGGAATAAACTGAAATTACTCCAAAGCAACGTTCCCTCTAAGCCGAAGAGTTAGCTGCGCGGAAATTTCAAAGGCTGCGTGGACCGATCAAATATTAATTGAGCAACTGTCTTGTAGTGCGCGCCAACCCGGAATGAGTGCGCGGGGGCTTCGCAACTGCTGCGCGGCCAAAGTATTACTTTTCTCCGTGGCCAAAAAAACCAGAACTTGTATTGATGTATTTGTTTTGTGCTCCTCGAGAAACATGAGACAGAATCTTTGTGCTTTTGAACAATCGTTGATACTTCGATACAGTTGTTAAAAAAATAAAACACTTTTGTACTATTTTGTCATTTTTTTACGAGCAATGCTCCCTATGACTAGGGGTTAAGTACTCGGAAAATTTAAAGGCCAATTCAATGCGCAGCATAATCATTTCGCAAATATTAATTTGACATTTAATAAAAAAAACAGAGAATTTTGTTTTGACTAATCATTTAACAATTTATACTAATGTTTATTAAAAAACATTAAAAATAACGGCTTTTTTTTTAAACAAGTGAAGAAAAAATAATCAAAATTAAACAAATAATCCGTCCCTAATAAAGTTATTAACACGTTTTATAAAATAAATTATTAAAATTTTATAGTTTTTCACATTGTTCTTAACAAATATTCCATATCCTATATAATTCATCTAAATCTTTTTCTTGTCCTGATAATAGGTAAGATTCATTTCTAATTATATTATTGAAATGTTCGATTTCTGAAGTGTTTCGATTACTTAGGATTATTCCAGTTTTAAAATTGATTATTTGGATAATTGTAATGCTGTGTGCACTAACCCAGGACATGTGCGCGGGGGTTTTCAAAAAGTTGCTTTAAACTTATGAACACAAATTATAAATGAATGAAACTAGATCATTTATAATGAAAATGCTACTAATTTGTAATCAAAAATTAAACCATCGTGATCTTTATTAAAATATGTAAAATTAGTACAAAAAAGCGTTTAATTTTTTAATATAATGCCTTTCCAATTAGAACTGACAGTAAACACCATAAAATTGATGTACAGTAAAGTTATTGTTTAACATTGTTGCTTTGAAGTGGTTATTCAATTGCCATTATGAAAATAAGGAAGCATTTGTTAATCTGTTGCTTCCATGTCATTTGAAATTTACGTGTTCTTTGCCTTCATCTTCCACCTTTATTTTTTTTATTTCACAACTATCGTCTCCTACATGCTTCTATAAAGCATTTATTTAGCATTAGAATATAATGGGATTAAAATAATATTATATTTTCACCGTGATATAAGGATTCTGGCTTTATCCTTGGGTACATTTGCAAATTTTGTATTTTTATATATTATGTTTATGTTTAATACCTAAGATGTTGTGTGAGCATTATAAGATAATGATACTGACAATGACAGTTGATAATTTATACAATTTCGACATTGACGTCTCATAGCATGCACTTGACCTTTGTTCATAGTTATCTTTAACAGATTTTTTCATTCGAATAATAATTCTATAACTTGTACTGTAAATAAGAATACTATCTGTAGAATTGCAGCATCATTCAGCCAAAACAATTTTCTACCTGTCATTTATTGTTTTTTAATATTTGACTATGGATTTTTATTATGTCACTAAAAATGCAGTCTATTCAATCCATTTTTTTTTTTATCTAATTTGATTTAATTTAGTTTGTGTGCAATGCTAAAAACTCCACATTTTTCAATAAAGCGGTAAGTAATGCTTCAAAATGTGAGTGACATTTGAATAAAAATTTCGATTTAAAATCTAGTCCACTTTTTGTGTGATACATGTAATGATTATTGTACTCAGATATTAACAGTGAGAAGGGGGACTCGTTTTTGATACTTTGGGAGCTACTATGCACTGTAGACAGTCTAGACTAGACCAAGCGTGGGGAAGCTGCAGCTTGTTGGCTACTCTGGTGCGGCCTTTGACTGATGCCAAAATTTTTGTTTTTTTATAAATAAATCCGAAAGTGCACAATTTTATAATTCAATTTATTCCCTTTGATCAAAAAATTATACGCGAGTGTTTGGAAAAAGATCAACTGAATCTGCGAATGTCTATGCTAGAACCAAATATTCGAATGCTTTCTAACAGAAAGCTGACACTGATCAGCCATTAAAGGTTGGTAAACTGTACCATTAACGAATTCTTATAATAATGTAAGTACATAATTTGTACATATGTATCTTGTAGATACATAGCAGAATGATTGAGAGGGAGTTAAAAATATGGAGATAAAAATAAGAATATATCTCTTGGATTCATAAAATTAATATATAATATATCGATTCCTTTAACACTTCCCCTAAGGTGCTAAAAAATACTTCCGACATGTTGCTAACCCTTTAGGAACCAGGTGAAAAACATGTTTTAGTCACGTCCTGAGTTTTTACCGTCCATCAAAGGGCAAGTGTTAAAACATGTTTTTTTCACTTGTTTCTTTACCATATCTTGGGCCATGTCGGAAGTATTTTTTATCACCGTAGAGGAAGTGTTAAATATGTATAACATTCGCATGATTTTCAGTATTCTTTTTTTAACAATAGATATCAATTTATAAATTTTGTTTTATGATTCGTAATTTTTTTTTTCAATTTACACATTTGTGAATTACACATATGAAAAAGTTTCTCACCCCTAGTCTAGACTGATGAAATAGTAAATACACTCATCCCCTCGATTTTTTTTTTAGGGGAAGTGTGAACAAAGGGATCCACAGTATATCCCCACTTTTTGCACCAGACTGGCATCTGAACTTTCCCACTCCTACTGAGTATCTTGAAGTGCACTTAAGATAATACTCAAAAAAGATTATGTATCAATGTCCCACAATAAAATATAATGCTCTAATAATTTACAAGTTTGTTATAAAGCATGACTTCATGCTGATACATAGGTTTGTGCTTATTATATGTATCTTTCTATTTTACATGGATTGTACGTTTCAATTTTGGCAGATTAATATTTTTTATACCATGTAACCAATATACATATCATATAAATAAATGTAGAATTAGTACAAAATATAATGCCTTTTCAGACAATGAAGACCTTAAAACTTTTTGGTATATCTTACTGATTTTTTTAAATTTCCTCTCGGGATGAGCAATAGTTATAACCTTACAAAAAGGGTGCGTTTATGGAAACAAGTTGCTAAAATGAAATCAATATTTTTCTCCCGTCTCTTCTTTCTTTTGTCAGCAAATTTATTCTGAATGTATAAATTTATTTTGAATATTGAAATTAAAGAATGTGTACCAAGGGTGATAAAAACATAAAATAACTTTTTTATTGTTATTATACTTGACAGTTGCGGCATATTTCCACCGTTGCATCAAAGTATTTTTCTTGAGTTTTTATATTGCATTCATTAGTAGGGTATCATTATTGGTTCTTGAATAAAAAAATAATAATATATAAAATATCAATCATGTCCTTTTTCTTTCAACGTTTGGGATTGTATAATATTTTTTAATGCGCCTCCACCAAACTTATTCTTGTATTTTTAACTACCTATCTCTAATTTATCTTTTTTGTTATTGTTAATTTTATGGGATTTAAGAATCGATGAAAAAAAATAATGTAGTAAGTATTTCATATTGAATGAAAAAAGAATCATATTGTGAGTGCGAAGGGGGTATCTGCTCTAAGAAGAATCTAATACATTTGTATTATACACTGCTCATGTTACAGTCCAAAATTTATTGTTACTAAATCATTTCGGCTATAGCATCACTTTCTTATTATCAATCGAAAGTTAAAATGTTATATTGACATTTATTAAATTAAAATTCGCTGACTGTTCCAAGTCGTTCCATTCCAAATTCCATGTTTAATTTATTTGTCACAAAGATCAATGAGTTTGTTGAGAACCATAATGATTTAGTATTCCGAATCAAATTTAAATATGGTCATTCACTTTCAAATTGCTCTTCTGAGATTTTCGCTCAAAGTGACATAGAATGACATTCAATAGTTTCTAATGTTGATCCATGTTGTGATAACATTATAAAATACAGTGAAAATGACTATATGAGGGTATTACTTGCAAACACGGCTTATTCCAAAGTTCAATGTAATAGTTAAATATGATTTAAAATACAAAATACAAACAGTTGTATATCACATACCCCTTAGCTTTTGAGATGACAGAATAGATGAATGAAGTCTGTTTTATTAGCTTTTTAGTATAAATAAATTTGATTATTGTGATGACTACAATGTGTGGCTTATAGTTGACAATATGCTTTTGTGATTGTATTTTTAATTTACGTTTCCAGCTATTTTTTGTATACATATGTTGACGAAACTTTATTTGTCACATAATATAATTTATCTCTTATATGTTTAATTAATTATTGATCAAATCAAAGAATTTGATCAGCAATGAAAATCTCCAAAAAAATTAGGTGAATCATATAAAAAGACTTCCAAAGAAGTGCTAATATAAGTATGTAACTTAAAAATTGTATAATTTTCAGTGATAGTTCTTGCCAAACTAAAAATTTATCACTTGTTAATTGAAATGAATAATTAAGAAAACACAAAACTGCACTAGTTTCAGATTATGTTTATGAAAAGATCGAATTACAACACCATTTCATTAAACGTAGAAGGTTTTCAATTTCATAAGTGTACATAAAGGTTGTGTGGAATCAATTTTCTTTCAAATTATTCGCTTCACCGTATTTTCATATCAATTTATTTAATTAAATACTTAGTTTTCTGGTGACAGCTAGCAATTGTAGCCAAACATCAACTTGAATTAAATTGAGAGTGGTTTTACAGTTAGTTTGTCAACCGTAAGGTAAATGTGGGTCAAATAAATTGGGTTCAATTTGCATTTTAAATTCTTTTAGGTTAAAAAAAATGGCAACTTTGTCATTTCAACTATATTATACTAGAAAAGATTTAATTGTGTAATTTATCAAATAAAATGATAATATTAGTAAGGAAAATGTTGTTGTCAATTTCATTCAATATTTTTTTTTTTTTTTTAACCATGTCCGCTCCCAATGTGGAGCATATGGACTCCTAATGGAGTTTATCTCAACAGAAGTGTTTCTACGAGAACTGCTTGTTACTCAGTTGCTCAACCTCTCTTTTTCCAAAGAGAGTAGGGATAGAAGGATAGGGTTAGGACAGGATTAGTGGTAAGCTAATCGCTGTCGATACGCCCCGTTCATAGGATAGGAAAGGTGAGAGGGGGGAATTCAAGACATCACATACATCCATACCTTTGAACAGAAATTCATAAATCGATTGAAAAATCAATTTATAAAACTGTCCGTACCGGGATTTGAACCCGGGCCCTCTGTAGCCGAAGCCAACACCGTTGACCACTCGACCACACAGGCGACATTGCCATTCAATATATTTTTAATAAAAGCCGTCATAAATTTTTATTTATGTACGAATGCAATTAAGTGGATAATTATTTATAAATTAAGATATTTAAAAAATGGGTAAGTTACTATGGTTTTTTGTGGGTGAATTTTAAATTTATTCAAGTATTAGCCAAAGTTTCTATTATTTGTTAACACTTGTTTCAACATTTTTTTAGTGTGTAAAAATCTTAACCTTCCGTGAAAATATCACAAAAAAGTACATCATAATATGTAATGTATGAATGCATAAATACACATAAGATATATTGCACATTGGCTCTGCCTCTTAAATAAAAAAAGGTGTATGATTTTAAATAAAAATTAAGAAAAATAACATAAAAAAGCAAACACTTAATAATGTTGATATTCGAAGGCGAAATTGGAAGCAGCCATTTTAAAAAGTTGTAAAAATTGTCATTAATCCCGCTTATTTAATAAAATTCGTGTTAAAATATTTGATCACATATTAATTATGTATAATATATTGAAACAGATATAATTTCTTCACTTTGATGAAACAGTTAATAAAATGAAATAATTTTATACAGAAATATTTACCTTTTTTATTTTCATAATATCCTACATCCTTCAAGATCCAACTCACCTATCGCCGTCTTTGAAAACATACAAAATGAAAAATTTAATCATGTATTGATAAAACACCTCAGTAAAAAAAAACCTCTTGCATCATTTCAAAACTTTCAATGCCAGCCGTTTTTTAGAGAATATGAAAATTCACAGGCACAGAAATGAATGTGTAATCCAAAGCAGATCAATTGTAAGCATAATCAAATTGCCAAGTCTGTCATTACATTATTTTCCCATAAAAATCAATATATCATGGGGTAAATAAGAAACTCTGTATACTTGGGGTTATTTTTAAGAATTTGTTCATTTTCATATTATTGAAAATGTATCTGATGTGCAATTGTTTTTTTTTTTAAATCTAAACATTCATTCTCATTTTATTAATTTCTACATTTGTATCCTTTCTCACCAATAGAATTTAATGTATTTTAACAAAACAACAGAACAATACTCTCACATGACGAGTAAGTTTCGTACAGTGATATTTTGAATCACTAGATTTATTTTGTTTTGAACCACACAATAATTTTATATTATCATTATACTTTGCCTTCTAGATCAGCGTTTCTCAACCGGGGGCCACAGCATGCTCGAAGGGGGCCACAGAAGAAAATATCAGTTTTGGGGAGCCACAGCAGACTTTAGGGGGGCCATGGCCACTCAAAATATAATGAACTAAAATTTATATTAAAATCAAATATATTGCAGCAGAAATAACGTATTTAACGAATCCAAAAGTAAGTGTCGACAATATTGTATTGACTATCTTGTCCACGGATTTCTTTCATCACCACATGATATTATGAAACTCGTGTGCGTTAAATATGTTTTACTTCACTAATGCTACTATCCATTTTACACAAAACACATAGACATGAAAGAAAAGCCATTTTAATAATTAAAAAAGGAGTTTCTGCAGCAAAAAAATAGGATATATAGTATTCAGTGAAAAATTAGACACTGGTTTAATTAATAGTTTCTAACGAAATTTCCAAATTAATTGCAAAAGCTAGAAAAACGAATTATATTTCCAAATCTGTGATTTTGAAATTTCAAGAGCTATGAATCAGAGTGAAAATGCAATTATTCAGGTGATTCCTTTGAGCAATTCCGTTCAGTATCAAGACGTATGTATGAGATAGCAGATGATAAAAAAAACAACCAATTGAACATTTTGCCTTGCAAATTGACTAACCTAAAACGATGTGTCAGATTTTTTATGACGAAAAAATTAGTTAAGATAATGTAATGCTCTTTGCCAAAAATCTTAAGACTCTCAAGGTGTAACGATTGAACAAGTAATTAAGATTTTTTATGAATAAAAGATATAACGTTTCAATTGTTGAAAGTATTGAAGTTTTACTTTGATAAATAATCATGTACTATTTTTTATAGCATATATATATATCATAAAAAATAGGTTATACAAAATTAAAAATAAAAACTAATTCAATATATTAGAGAAAGTTTGAGAAATTTGTATTGTATGGTTTGTTTAGCGTCTCTTGTTACTTTTGGCAAAAGCCGTCTCATGATTTAATTTATTAGTACGATAGCTTACTGTTGCTTACATGTACCAATACCTCATATGAAGCATTTTCAAGGAATATATAATTAACGAATAGTTTCAGTTACATATAATTGTTGCAACAGATATTTGGGGAAGTAAATTAGATTCTCAGTCTTTGCTATGAAGATAAATAAATATTTATTGATTTTCGTCGATATCTAATATTAATACAAATTGTTTTATATGAAAAACCTTTATAACTGTCTAAATACCCATTCGTGTGTTAGGTGGTATTGTTATTTTTGTAATGAAATAGAAAAATGTTTTGCTTGTTTTGATACTGTAAAAATACGTATTGTGGTGGTTACTTATTTAAGTCAGTGCAATATTTATGCTGTAGGTCAAATTAAAGTTTTGCATTCCTACTGAGTCGCCTTAAATTTGTCTTTCAAAGTGAAATAACAAGTACAAAAAGCAATAGAGCTGTCACTTTCATACAATACTATTATCTCTGTACAATACATCGATTTGGTATTTGTGTATGGCCTATGGGCTAAATCATTTTAGCACCCAATGAATGACAGAAGCCAGTAAATTTGAAACACAGTCCTGTGCGTTTGATGACGTTTCCGTACATACAAATACAAACAAAATCGAATTGTGCTAGATTGCGTTCCAGTGTAAAGAAATATTGTCTATGATTGCGGGCTGGAAAGCTTTAGCCCCTGAACCTTTAATACATAGGTGTTGCCAGACTGACGTCACGTTAAATGTTCTCTATGAATTATTTATAGGGTTAGTTTTTTTTATGCCGGCTCAGCTTAAAATTGTAATACAAAACAATCGAGAATATTATTGTAGGTAGACATGGCATTGTTTCATATTGACAGAGGAAAATTTAAACAAAGATATTATATTCATTTGGGAAAGGTTAGTTACGCTTATAAATGTATTTATTTTGTTCAGCGGCCGAATTGCTGTTCATTTTTATTCAACCATCTAAAGTTTTGGGTGAAAAATGCAGGTCGGGCTTAGCCCACCTAGCCCAGTACCTAGAACCGCCACTGATTGATAGTCTTTACATTAAAGTTTAAGGCGCAACAGCTATGCTACATAATGGGTGTCAAGTCCCAGGTGAGAAGAATTCTTTGACTGCCTTCTTCTTGACCAGACCTTTCATTCTTAAAGTCCTGTGGTGCACAGTTTTGCTACAGTCGCTGCTATGCGAATTTGGTAAAATTGATGGGAAATTATTCTAAGGACAGGCAATCTTATAAATTCTTTCAAAATTTAAAAATGCGAATGGAAACCAACGTTTCGACTCCAAATTTTCGAATAGGTCAATTTATAACTAGCCATGATCACTTCACTGCCAAGCTCTTCCAGGTCAGGTGATTAGTAAATAGCTTCAGGATGCTGATCGCATTTTTTAAAAATGTCCAAACATGAACAGCGAACGGGAAGAACTGCATAAGCTTTTACGACCACAGTCGCATCTGGTGGTCCTGTTGGTCATGCCAACTTAGTAGCATCTAGGGAAAATTACAAAGCATTCCAAGAGTTCACGGCGTCTTATGAAAAATGAATTGAATTCATTTCATAAAAACTCCTTTGATAACGTTATTTTACTTTATTTAGCATTCTGCACCCTGCAGTGCACGCAAACTAGTTTTAAGAAATTTATGGTTTTTTTTTTTTAACATGAATAACGCTGCAGAATACACCCCCGTAAGAATAGTGTGAACCATAGTGGGCTGTGAAGGGTACAACGTTGGGATTTAAAAAAAAATGTAATGTTATAAACTATTTTGTAAACATATTTTTTTTTTAAAAACAAATTTATTGTATTGTATTTTTTAAAAATAAATGTACCTACATTTTTTTTCATTTTTCTGAGTCCCGAGAATTTTATTACTGGGGGTAGGGGGGCCATGGAAAAATCTGAGACTCAAAAGGGGGCCACGGGCTTAAAAAGGTTGAGAAACTATGTTCTAGATGATTTCGGGTCGGATAATAAAAACAATTTTCCATAAAATAGTATATTTATTAGCAATTCAGGAAATAATACTTTTGAATAATTGAATGTGTATCAATAAACTCTCAGTTACTGGTGCCGTAGATAACTGTCATATTATATACCCAAAAAAAGTTTAATTCACACACATATTTTTACTATGAAAGATTAACCGGAACGGCATTTATGTGCCTGTCATTTGCATAACCTTTTGGAATATCAAAAAGATTCTTCGATGTTATATTGAAAATCTATGATATATTTTTAGATTAGTGATTATTCATGAAGTAGGTGGACAAATAATGACTCCGTAAGACTTTTTGGACTCAGAAGGCATCCAAATTAACCGTATAAAGTTTTCTTTGTTTGTAAAAAAAACTCTTTCAAACAATAAGCTTTTATTTTTATTTCTTCAGTTTCTTCACGTACATGTTTCAATTGAATGAGTTTTGGGGCAATACTTAGAAGAATGTTCTGTGGAATATATCTATTGACGGATACCGATGACTCCGCAAGCGATGCGAGCTCCAGCATTTCCGGTCGTGGGACTGAGCTCATGTCCACCCAAGCCGAGGTCGTCAGAGTCAGCGTGAACCACGAGAGTTCTACCGATGATACTTAAATCTCCCTGTAACAAATGTTTAAGTATGTTATGATCAATTCCATACAATTCAACTAGAATTATCAGGGAGCATTATATAACAAAAAATAATGTGAAATATTCCATAAATCAAAAAACAATTTGATATGTTTTGCGATTTCTTTAGATAAATGCAGAAAAAAAATTGAAGTGTTTTGAATAATATATGTGCTGTCAGTGTGGTTAAAATACAAGTGGGCAAAAAGAGGTAATTCAGATGTTGAGAAGGAATTACTGAGGATCACGGTAGTTCAAATTCAATACAGTGAAACCCTGATTTACCGTTCTCACATTATTCATTTATTTGTCATAGTCCCAGCAAAACACCCGTAAGAACAATGTTAAAAAATTCCACAATTATCGTTCCCTGATTTACTCGATCTATCGTCTAAATATTTCACTCATAAATAGTCACATCTCGTTACATCATTTTTTCTTACTCACAACTAAAACGTCTAAATGAAAGTGAAATTGTACCTAAGAAACTGAAAACAAATCAAGACCTTGAAAAAAAACTAGGAGAAGAACGCCTTGACATAGCAAAAAAGTTAACTTACAAAAGTATGCAGGTTTATAGAATTTAGGTGCCAAACTGCAAATAAGCAACATAGTACAGTAATACCCCGCTTTACGCGAGGGATACGTTCCGAAAAAAATCGCGTTAACTGAAATTCGCGTATATCGAGGTTTATGATTAAACATAGTCAAAATTTAATACAAAAAAATACAAATCATTTTAATCAATCACTTTAATTCTAAGAACACTTTATGCAAACATACTCTTATTTTTTACGGAAAAATACATCTATTGTCTTTTGGGTAGCGTTTTGTTTACGTTCTTGTAAAATACGTTCATAACACCCAACACTGTTTTTAATTGTTTGACACACGGTCAAGACACGGTCATCATTATTGACTATACTCTGCAATATGTCCAAACCTGAATAAATTTTTGAAAGTGCATTTTGTATTTCCCCTGAAGATAAAACTTTCTCTTCTACCTGTTCTTCCTCATCGTAGATAGGATTAAACAAAACTGCCAGCCGACCGAACTAACATTACGGAACAAATGAACACACAAAACGAACGAGTAAATCCCCATAGAACAAAGTCGAAGGACGGGGAATTCCCAATTCTTCAAAGAGAATATTCAGAGAAAGCGGGGATCCCGCGACCATAGAGAAGTTAATGACTAAATATGTTTATACGCACTCTTTCGCGTAATGCGAGGCATTTGAGCGCGAAATTTGAAATTCGCAAAAAAAAAAAAAATATACTGAATTCATGGAATAAAAACATGTTTGCTATCAGAAAACTTAGTTATTCCACTGATTACTTAGAATAAAGGTAAATTTCATTAACTAATAATAGCTTTAAGATAGTTGGTATGAAGACACTTCTCGAAAAAGCCAAAAACGTGTTACAATTTGTAAACAATTAGTGGAATGAGAAAGTTTATTTGTTATAAAATGATTTTTTCTTTAGTGAATGCCGAAACTATCGAAAATATTCATAATCCATACATGTCTTCAAGTCATAACCAAATGTTATGATGTGTTTATTTTTACTTCAAGATTTTATATAGCCTAACACTAATTCAATAAGGAAGAAACTAAATGAATAGTATGCCTGATAAAAAAAAGTTATTTGTATAATTTATATCAATTGCATAAATATATTCGTATTTTTGTATAATGTTTGGGAACTTTTTTTCTCTCGCCAATATACAAGTTCGATATTCAGGGCTGTGACAAAAAAACATAATACTAATAATATTAAAAGTAATTCAAACCATGTGATTGATTTGAATATTAATGTGTTGTAGGTATAATATTGTTACATAATTTGGTAAGTTATCGAAAAAATATGGTTTTCAATCATTTAATATAATAGATAAATTAAAGTCGTTAAGTTATATCGGCTGCATCGGACTAACTTTGTTGGGTGGTACAAAAAATGACTTAAATGTATGAATTAATATATTTCACAAGTTTATTATGTATCCATACATATGTATATATATTTGTCATATATCAATTTCGAATATTTTCTAGCATTCTGTTTTATTTAATTATAAGTTTAAAAAAACAAGTTTGACAGAAGAAAAATGTATTCAATTAAAAAAACCAGGGCTGTGGAGTCGGAGTCGCGGTATTTTGGCCGGAGTCGGAGTCGTGAAAAATGAGCGGCTCGATTTTTTTTTGAAAAATATATTTAATGATGTGTATGTAAACAAAATAGTCAAAAGAATTAACATTTCATACTTGGCTGACTAAAGATGATCTGATGGTACACATATATATAAGTTAAAATGAAATTATTGAAAAAATTCCTCGTAGTCGGAGTCGCCTTTTTTTCACGCGACTTTACAGCCCTGATAAAAACTCTACGTTGCAAAAAAAACATGGTTTACCATCTGTATAATGATTCTTAAAAAATATTTACTGTTAATATCTTACCTTATCCAATAATTTTCAAGTTTTTTTTCGATTTAGATGACGAACTTTGTTTTTTTAGCAAAAGTCTTTTGAAATATAGAAATGATTCAAAACTACTAATGTGAAAAATCTTTTTATTCAACTACTGCTACTATTATATTGAATAGAATCTCTTTTTAAAAGCATTGCCAAATAAATATTTTAAAATGCTTATCCATTAAGCTAAAGTAATACTGGTCTTTAAAATAATCACTATTGGAAAAGACATTATTGTATTATAAATAATAATATTATTTGTAAGCGCATTGAGCAACCCTAACCCTAACCGCTATTTTGCGCAACACCTTTTTTATCGCAAAATAAAAAATACATTTCTTCGATTCATTTGTATGACCAGTGTTTTAAGTTAATGCAGAGTAATATGTGGCACGTGCACTCAGCACAACGATCTTCCTCAGACTGACTCGGTCTGCGAAATTTAC
This sequence comes from Himalopsyche tibetana, assembly GCA_030503985.1. Taxonomy (NCBI): domain Eukaryota; kingdom Metazoa; phylum Arthropoda; class Insecta; order Trichoptera; family Rhyacophilidae; genus Himalopsyche; species Himalopsyche tibetana. Next base: position 14,212,902 of record JAPJYX010000024.1, read on the forward strand.
GGCAAGAAAAACACATCCCCGAAAAATAGTTATTATTTATTGGTATGACAATTTTTTAATTTTTTTTTTTGCTTTTAAATGTAAACAATAAAATGTTTTATTATTCCAATTTTTTTTAGAAGTATTTATGATCCAATTATGCTTTAAAAATCAGTCAGAAAAAGTGGGAAAAATGGTACATTTTAAATAGATGTACAATCATTATATTACATAAATTGGAAATTCTGCTCAAATCACTTTCTTAAATGAACCTTTATCCGCATTTCTTTCTAAGACATTAAACTTCGGTATTTTACAATAAACTCTAAAAATGATCACAACGAAAGCAGTTGAAAAATTCTGGGTGAACTTTTTGCCTTGTATTCTTGAAAATATGACTATTTTCATGAAAAAAAAAAATGTAATAGTGTAAAAAAGCGTTTGGAAAATGTAATTATTGAAAAAAAAAATTTTTTAAGTGAACGGTTCACGAGATTTAGTCGACGGCAACCGGTCGATTTACTCTGTTTTCAGGCGTAAAGGACCTATATCCTCTTAAACATATTTTTGAAATTGAGTCCCACAGTTGGCCTATTTTTAAATGGCAGACATGGAGTCACAGTATTTGTTCACAGCTCCAAAGCCTCGCCTCGGTTAAGAAACTAAAAATTTTGCAAAAAAAATGAAAAATAAAACTAGGATTTTGCCGTAATATATCTCGTTAGTAAATTCAAAATTAACCTGTAGGGAGATTTGAGAATCTTTGATGTTAACTGCCGTACTGCCTCCATCGGTATCAGCTACAATATTTCCTAAATCACCGGCGTGGCGAACGGTGGCATCGGGTCCACCGTGAGTCTTCTTAAACGGATTGAAATGAGGTCCAGCAGAAGTGCAGCCATTTGTATTGTCTCCAAACTCATGGACATGGAATCCATGGTTTCCCTGTTAAGCACAATAAAAAATAATCATTAACAGACTTCTCTCCTGAAATTCACGTTATCCTTCACATATTTAGCTATGAATTAAAGTTCTTTACTAAATGGAGATGAAAATACAATAAAAGTCTCTCTAGTGTAGAGATATGAAATATGTATAACTATACTGGATACCGCCTGTGTGGTCGAGTGGTCAACGTTGTTGGCTTCGGCTACAGAGGACCCGGGTTCAAATCCCGGTACGGACAGTTTTTATAAATTGATTTTTCAATCGATTTATGAATTTCTGTTCAAAGGCATGGGTGTTTGTGATGTCTTGAATTCCCCCCTCTCACCCATCCCTATCCTACGAACGGGGCGTATCGAGAGCGATTAGCTTACCACTAATCCTCTCCTAGCCCCTATCCTTCTATCCCTACTCTCTTTGGAAAAAGAGAGGTTGAGCAACTGAGTAGCAAGCAGTTCTCGTAGAAACACTTCTGTTGAGATAAGCTCCATTAGGAGTCCATATGCTCCACATTGGGAGCGGACATGGTTTAAAAAAAAAAAAAAAACTGGATTTTACATTATACACTCAATTTTTTTTAAGCGATAGATTGTTTCCAGAAATTGACGTGTTACAAAAAAACCTTACTTTATATAATATGATAAATTAGTACCTAAATCTAGATCAAAATATCGCATAAAACTGTGTGAAAAACTGAAATTCGCTCTTCAAATTCAAGCAAAAAGTATTTTTTAAGCCCCAATCACTGGATCTGTCAATTTATATAAATCTAGATCAAAATAGATTGTAATGTTGGACTTTAAAAAAAAAACAGTTATGTTTTATTTGTGATTTATTTTGTGGAAATTCATTTTCAATTTAGTAATGTTTTCAGAAAATCTAAGTGCATAAACATGTTTTATATTTCTTCTCCTTGTTCATTAGATACTATAACCATATCTTGTTACTGTGCAAAGCAACAAAACATTTAAATAAAACAATATCTTGTTGACCTTTGGAAATACTGACCTGACATTGAAATGGTTTCAACAATAATTATTTTCATACAATGTTAAATTACTGAAAATTCCCCACATCCAATTGTAATGAATATCAATTGAAAGATAGTAAAAAAAAAACTGTATATTTAGGATTACAGAGAATTAATGAATAAATAGAAACAATCAGAACAGTTTCTAAATATTATAATGAATTATCATATCGAAAGCATATCGGTTCTGTATAGATTGAACAGAACCGATTTAAAAAATACTTTTGGAAATATGTAACGAAGATAACAAAGCTTAAAAGGTTTTATTAGTAAAATGATTTGAGAAATATAAATTTATGAATCCTGTTATCCCTATATTGTTGAATTAAAAATGTTATACCATTGGAGACTATCGGAGAGTGGCATTAAATCAATCAATTTATAGTCGGTGTTTCAAACAGCGGCAACGTACGGTATGTTAATGCAATATGACAAATGTTGATATGATAATTTATGCGCTGTAGGTCAAAACAAATCACAAGCATAAATTTTTGATACACCTAAAATGTTAAATATGAGTAATCTTTTACTGCAGTGCTTCCCAACCTGGGGTCCGTGAAAATATACATTCTTTGTGATAAAATATAAACATGTCGACTGTGGAAAGGAAAAAGGACGTTACCCATGCATAGCAAATTTTACAGGAGACCCAAAAGTGTTTTGATGATTTTCGGCCATATGCAAATTAAGATATAAAAACAACCTTGAAGTGCACGGAGACTTCTAAACTAGTGTTTAATTGACATCATCTAATATTAATTTAAGAAATTATCTAAAAAAAACTTTTTTTTCAGTCTTTTTTCTTGATTTCAATTTTCACAAGATCATCTTTTTTCAAACTTAAAAGCTAAATTTAGATACTTATTCGGCATTTGCAGCTTACATTCTTTTGAAGAACGTGTATCATGTTGAATACATTGTGATTATAGAAAAAAAGCTGTTTTGAAAAAACTGTGGGTTACGTCCTTTTTTCTTTCGAGTCGATGTGAAATAAAAAAAAATTGGGGTCCGCAGATTATTGTTTTCAGATTTAGGGGTCCGTGGCATGAAAAATGTTGGGAAGCACTGTTTTACTGAATTCAAGTCATTATGAGAAAAACTCAATATACGGTTGATCATCTATCATAGGATTGAAATAAATGTTAAATCAAAGCGTGATCAAAACAGATCCATGAATGCACCCACAGTTCTTGTTTACGTAAACTTCTCAAATTATCTTAGCACTCATTCACACAATCGCTGAGATAAGAATAATAATCTGATTAGTAGCACATAAAATGATAATTAGTGTTGACAATTGGGAACCATTCTTGTTGACACACCCAAAAGTAGATATTAATACGATGTACAAAATATATTGAACTTATGATCTTTGATGAGATTCGATTTTCAGCTTGTACAAATCATTATTGGATTTTATAATTATTACAACACAAAATTACTTTTATATATTTACTCTTTGTTGTCAGAGGGTTATCGATCACTTAGATTTCAATCTTTTGTTTTAAAATAAATATGTCAAATTGACTCAATCAAAAGAGCGCAGGTTTCCCCCTCTGACTTAGACGGTCAAAAGTTTAATGTGTTATATTTTTAGTACCCGCTAAATCAGATTTAATTATAAAAATATGGTGATATAATATTCAGTTACTAAATCTACATTTCTAATTTTTATATAATAACATTTAAAAATTTAATACTTATAAATTGATTAATATTTCTTATTTATTTAAAGTAATTTAAAAAATTACCTTTTTTAGGCCGACAACATCTCCAGTAACCACTACAGGCTTATCAGATGCCTGAAACAAACAAGTAAAAATTACATATCATGCTGATAAGAAAAATATGAAACCAATTGAAATAAATAATTTTTAATCAAATTTAACATACAAAAATAATAATAATAATAATACATTTTATACAGACGACTTCTAATACTAGTATAATTACTATAATTAATCAAGGTTAGCAGCCTAGGAGGAAAACCAAGATTGACCACACAAAATAACGTAATGTATAATATTGGAAGGTCCTTAGGAAAGTTGCACGATGCATGGAATCATCTCAATCTCGCAAGGCAAAGCTATATATTTTTTTTTCCAAATATACTTATGTTTAAAAAACCTTAGAGGTGGTCCGCGGGATTAAAACTGATGAATTTATTGTTCCGCGAGGTCCTAAAGTTTGCTGATCTTTTTATAGTAATTGCAATTTCACCTCTTTTTTGCAAAGATTTGACCTTGACTAAGAAGACAGAAAAATATGCATGAGGGAAAGCTAGATTTTTTACTTTTTCTATTGACCCGGAATAACCAATTTATAGACAAAAATCCTTGTTAAATATGAAAATATCAGATTAATCAAGCGTTATTACCATTTCAAACTGAGAAATGTAATTCTTATTTAATAGCAACTAAATTATTAAGCAACATGTATGGCGTACGCTGCTTTATATGTTTAAGAGAAGCAGTACAGAAAGTATTTGAACCTGAATTATTAAATCCGCTGTCAAAACGGGATATGGTGTGATATTTAGAGGAAATAGAAGACAGTCAATTCAGCAACAGCGAATCTTTTATAATGTTATCAGTGTTTAACTGTTTAGCAAAATCCGATGAAGACATTACTCATTAAACACTTATACTAGCATGTGATATGCAATTCCTCTGCACTATGCCTGATGACGAGAACTTTCAACTTTAAATGTTATTCGCCTTTATATTATCAATACTGATATTACCTTACTAAAATATAGCAAATCACAAACAAACACATATCCTCACCAATATTATTACAATTTTCACGATCCCAACATGTTGCATTTAGAAATAAAATAATAGGTAGTGTTACCGCTTGTTCGAAATAGATAGTTCCAGAAACATCGCCCTTCAACACGCAAACTGCTTTTGTAGCCATTTTCAGCAGTCAACTTTACAGAGCTAAAACGTATAATGAATCGAGAACGTAATTATCACTAATAAAATTATAACCGGCTCAAGTATACTAGTCTATGACCGGCTCAAAGAACAGACTGACATTACAGGGTTATCAGACTATAAATATATTATCCCCAAAATTGATGAATAAGTATAAATCAAACAATAATTACGAAAAACGTAAATAATTCACGTGTTATTCACGCATTTTTTTAAAAAATATAAATACAAATTTTATCGAAATTTAAATAATTAAATGATACGGCAAAAAAAAACTTTATACATAATTTAATCCGTTTTCTCATTGTAATTGTATGGCCAGGTTATCTTTTCGATTCAGGGATTGCCAGTTTATTATTTTTCTTATTATAAATACCTCTTCCGCGCTCTTGATGCTAGGCAGTGGCGTAGCAAGGAGGGTTGCGGCAGGGGCGGATCGCCCCGGGCGGCACATTTTTAGGTTGGCATTTTCAAAAATATATATGCAATATTTTTCGAAAATTTTTATTTATAAATAAAAAAAATTAAGCCACCATGTAGTAAAAACTCTTAGTTCATAGATAAAACATAGAATTTATTTGAAAACAAAACTAGAAGCAATTTTGGGGGCGGCAAATTCAAGAACCACCCCGGGCACCAGGGATCCTGTAATCTCGGAATCGTCTTAGTACTAATTCTGGAATTTCAGATTTCACTATAACACCTAAATATAGTTTAATGCTGGCACGCGTTACTTTTTTAAAGGATAAAGTTTAAAAATTTAAAATTTTGGTTGCATTGGTTACAAATACACCCGCAGTAAGGTAGGCAGAGGTCTTTGAATTCGCCGTCCCCAATACTTTTTCTAATTTTTTTTTAAATAACTTCTACTAAACCAGAGTTCAGGAACCTTTTCTTCTCTAAAGGCCGCATCAATATTTCTGTTCCGACATAAGGCCGCAGTAAACATTGATTAGGAAATCTTTGGCTGGAAACAGAAATCTACGGTCAGAATACGTCGGGAATTTCCGATTTTACATACATTTACAGAATTACCGAATTGGCCAGAAGGCCGCAGGTTCCCCACGCTTGTACTAAGCTATGAACTAAAAGTTTTTACTTAAGAGGGCTTAATTTTTTTAATGTTATATATGATTTGTCGAAAAATATTGTACATAATATTGTGTATAAATTGAGATTCAGGATTGAGAAAATTTGCGGATTTCCAAAAATTACCAGCGTGAGGCTTTTTTTTTTAGCTCTTCTAAGAGTTTCTAAATCCAAAATCCCAGGATTTTGGATACCTGGGATTATTACTGTCACATTAGGGATCACAGAATTTAACGGGATCCGGAGATTGGATACCTACCCTAGTTGGAACTAGGGTATCCAATCCCGGAGCCTTTTTCTAATCCCGGGATAAGGCACTCAGCGTGAAATCGTATATAATTTGAAAACTTCGATTCGCTATAGTTTTTCCCTAGATTATCTCCAAGACTCCTTTTTTTTTTAGCTCACCGAGGAATTTAAAATCCTCAATTCGCTACATTTTTTCGCCAATTTTCGGGATTTGCTCAAAATTTCTCGATCCCGAAATCTCGGGATCGCGACCATGTCAATCCCGGAATTTCGGGATCAAAAAATTGGACGAGATCCTGGGATTGGATGCCCTAGTTGAGACCAATGTTCCCTCTAAGGAAAGGAGTTAGCTGCGCGGACGGATCAAATATTAATTGAACAACTGTCTTGTAGTGCGCGCCAACCCGAATGAGTGCGCGGGGGCTTCCCAACTGCTGCGCGGCCGCGCGTGCGCGCAGCTTTTAGGGAACGTTGGTTGGGACTCCTGTGGAAGTTCAAAGAGGGCTCAGTGGCTTCGATGCTGTGCATAGAATGATATGATGCTGTGTTTGTTTGGTAGATAATATTTTGTTTATGGTTAAGTGGTAGAAATGCTTAATTTTTATTGTAACACTGTTATCACACGTGCTTCAACTGTCAAAATAGGGATATGAGATACGGAATAGCACAGCAAAATATAGTGCAAATATAATATATTATTTATAATTTAAGGTTATATCATCAACGATTTTTTTTAAATCTTTAGAACATTATACCAGAGTTTGATACATATCGCTTTGGTTGTCACTAATAGTATCTGTTCATCTCGCAATCCAACCTCAATAATACACCAATGACGGAAATATATAGTGAAGGTGAGAATTATCCCATAATACTCAATTTTCAAAATGGTTCTCTTCAGAAGATAAATACAGAAGAGTGCAAGGGCGGAGTTTATACCAATAAGTCTTCTAAATGTTCAACAAAAACAGTGGTTGTCGCTATAGACGGAATGATATATGCGGGCACCGAATACAATAACGAATACAGTCGAAATGTGATTATTGTGAAGAATAGAATAACGAAGAAGGTGCGTATCATTGAAGTCGGAAATGCCATGCTGAAAGCGGTTACAGAAATGGAGCAAGGTATCTTTGATGATACAGTAGATGCTCCCAAAATAGATGTCAATGAAAAATTTGGATCCAAAAGGCGCAAACGGATGCTAGAACAGTCCAAGCGATCAGCAATAGACATAGAAGCTATGAAAGAACAGCTAGAAAAAACTGTCGTGGAGAAACATATAAATGTGTCTGAGATGAATGAGCATGTAGCAAATGTCAGTAATACTTTGGATAAATATACACCTCCGATAAACAGGGACGCTTCAAATATCAAAGACATTTTTAATGTGAAAGAATTCCTGACCGATGAGCAAATAGAAATACTTAAAGTGAATGCCAACACTATCTTAGACAGTGATGCACATGAGTTGGAACTTACAGAATATATAGCCGGTCATTTTGAGAAATTAAAGGAGTCAAAGAGTCCGCAGAAAAATGAGATTGGTGCTTTGTTACTGTATGCTGATTGCATAATTAGGTATTTAACCGATGACTATAAAAAAGTCAGCAAAGGTAGTTATATCGTATGTTCATATTCCGAATTGATAAATAACTTTGTGTTGGAAACATTTTCTATGACAAGTGAAAAAGGAAGAATCCGACCACAGTCATTGAAAGACAAATCAATATGCTTTGTCGTTGCTCTGCTGCTTTTAGCCAACAATTATTTGATACCCGATGTGAAGATATTGTCTAAAACATTAAAGATTACCATTATACATCTGACTAAAATGACTCGTGTGATAGGAGCTCACGTAGTAAATGATGCTATTGTCTTAAAATTACCACTAGCGCAACCATTACTTGCCAAATCAAGAAGAGACAGACGCTGATGAGAATATTTATTTGATTTTTCCAAATAAATATTTATTAAAGCCTATTAAGCTTGTTTGATTTTTTTCATTACAGTTTTTCCTTATTACACTTTTATGAGTAAGAAAGCTAGAAAATATTAGGTAGACAAGTCTAAATATATTTAGATTTGATTTATCTTAGGGTATGTATGAGGTATGTAAAATATTTTTTTTGTGAACTGAGTTATCAATTCTTTACACAGTTCTGTATTGTAAGGAGAATCTGGAAAAAGTGATGGCTTATTATATCAGCGATGAGCGAAATCGATATTGATCTGTGTAAAAACAATTGGAATTAGTCAAAAAGTGTTTTAGTTTAAGGTTTTAACTAGACGGTGGAACCTCTCATAACGAGTAATTTGCATAATTAGCAAAACAAATTGTATAAAAAAATACTCCCTAAATGAGTGACATTTCGCATAACGAGTGACAAGGAAAAAGCTTTGGCCAGAGAGTGCTGTTGAATGGTACCTGTGGAATCTCTAGTCCAGGGTTTCCCAAACATTTTCTGCAATGGAACACTTCTCAAATCCGGAAATTTTAACGGAACACTCGACATATTTTTTAGGTCGGCTACTTCATAATATTATAAATACAAAAAAAAATATGTTCAAACACTTATTATTTTTAATTTTTGCATTTTGACTTTGATGCAACATAAAAAGGAAATCCTGCTTCGCATAAATTCTTTTTCTTCTTTGGCCATGTTCGCTCCCTATGTGGAGCATATGGCCGCCACGCGGCACCTCCATGTTTCCCTATCTCCCGCCAATAAATGTTACTGCATTGTAAAAAGGTGAAAAATATCACACCGTCGAAAGTTTATACATTGACGTTTCGATTGTCTGATGATGCTTCTCAAAGAGGTGAAACGTGTCACAAATTGTAACACCCATAGAATAAAATAGTTATCAAATTTAATTTTATACTTGAATATGGGATTATTCAAAGCAAATCAGTTTTACTTGAAGTAGTTAATTATTATTAATAACATTAGCGTCTTGTAGGGGTTTTGAAAATGGTAATCTTTGTTTGGTCATTGAGGATGTCATCGGCTTGTTAATTTGTAATTGCTCAAGTGAAATTCATTGATATATTGAACAATGCAACTAGCCGGACTGGCATTCAAGCCTTAGGGCACTAAGATAACTGCGTTAATCACGGACCCGAAAAGATGAGACATATCCACAAATGTAAATGAAAACAAGACAAGCACATGAATAATTGCACATAAAAATATATGCGGGGAATGAAAAGAATAAATATATTTATATATAAAAATAAATAAATTGAGATTTATTATATTGAATATTTGCTATCAATCACTTAAAATAAAACATCCATATTTTAATAAAAATTAGTACTGAAAGAATAGTAACAAGGTTTTATATATACACATATAATCTTGATTCATGTGTTTATTGTGATCGAATTTTGAATAACAATCGACAAATTCAATTTCAAAACAATGATAAAATTATAAGATTATCCCCCCAATTATGCGAAAGTTGGGGCCGCGTAATTGGGATAATGAAGTTCATATAAAAATTAGGGTAACGTTTTTTTTTGCGAAGAATGCAGAACTGCCAAAACTAAGAATAAATAAAATATATGGAAGAAATATTTAGTTACTATGCAATAAAATGCAGTCGCTCGTCAACGATTGATTGTATGCACGGCACAGACAGCCGCTCGGCTGTGTGTACAGAAGAGGTCTGCATGGGCCGAAATTTTACAAAATTACCCAGTCTGAGCCCGAAAAATTCAGGCCCAACCCGGCCCGGGCCCGAATCCAATACCACACTTGTTACCCGAAGCTCGGATTTATACTCTACAGCCCGAAAAAAACTAGTTTTTTACAAATTTACAACAATTTACGATTCTATAGAACTGGTAATAATTAAAATCGTCATGGCTGACTTACGACACGAACATAGTCTGAAATATTTTTCTGAAAAATAAATTCCTTACCTGGGCCCGGCCCGAGCCCGAGTCTCAAATGCGCTTACCCGCCCGAACCCGGCCCGCGGACCGGGCCGGGTAAGGGCCCGTGCAGACCTCTAGTGTACAGCAACAACAATAAAATGTGTCCGCGCAATTGGAAAAGACAGTCGTGAATATTTCTAGAATTTGCTTAATTCGAGTTCACGCAATTGGGGATCACTGAATTCTTGAAATTTAATGAAATTGAATCTGATGTGAAATTATGACGCTTATAACAAAATTGATTCAATTGATCAGGTCAATTATAAAATAGACACCGTCATAATATATATATTTTTTTAATATAAGAGTCAAATATTAATGGCATTATAAGATTATAATATTATATCGACTGTGGAAAAGAAAAAGGCTTTTTTAATAACCACAATTTATAAAACATGATACACATTTTATCAAAAGTATGTAAGCTGAAAATGTCGAATAAATATCTTTAATTAGCTTTTAAGTTTGAAAAAAGAAGTACCTGTGGAAATTGCAATCAAGAAAAAAGACTTAAAAAAGGTTTTTTTTTTAAATAAAAATATTAAATTAATATCCGACTAAGTCAATAAAAAACCAGTTTATCAGTCTACGTGCTGTTCAAGGCTGTGTATACTTAATAATTTGCCTTTGGCCCAAAATCAGCAAAAAACTTTATTTTTTGTCTCCTGTAAAATTTGCTATGTATGGGTTACTTCCTTTTTCCTTTCAGAGTCTAAATTATAAGTGCTGTATTTACCAGGACACTGAGTTTATGAATAATTGTTTTCTAAGTAACATATGATGTGTATACTGTAAAATTTTTCCATAGATAATATACTATAAAGTTTTCAATGTAGAAACATTAATTCATGTTGTCAAAAACGCATGAGTGTAGTTGCTTATAATTGAGGTTACTTTAACAATATTCCTGATGATGGTTATTGAAAATACAGTTTAACGTAATATAATACGAAAAATTTAAAGTCAAAAGTTCATAAAATGGCAGATGATGATGTGTTCGACAAGAAAAAGTCACACAGAGATCCTCATTCGGGAAGGAAAGCTGACAAAAAGAAATCTAAAAAGAAGATCGATGAAAATTTAACCGATCGACAGAGAAATCCTAAAGCGTTCGCGATCAAATCAGCCGTTCGCGCTGAGAGAAGTTTTCGGCGAAAAGAAGACCTAATTGCCAAAAAACAACATGTACCAGTTGTCGATAAAACATCGCTCGAACCACCTCCAATAGTTGTTGCTATCGTTGGTCCACCGAAAGTTGGTAAAACAACATTAATAAATAATCTCATCAAGAGTTTCGTCAAGACCAATGTGACCAATATCAAAGGGCCGATTACTCTGGTCACGTCGAAGAAGAGACGGATCACATTAATCGAGTGCAATAACGATATCAATTCTATGATTGATATTGCGAAGTGTGTCGATCTCGTTTTACTCTTGTGTGATGCCAGTTTCGGTTTTGAAATGGAGATTTTCGAGTTTTTAAACATATGTCAAGTTCACGGAATGCCCAAAATTATGGGAGTCTTGACACATCTAGATATGATTAAAAACGTTAAAACTTTGAAACGTCAAAAAAAAGTTTTAAAACACAGATTTTGGACTGAAGTTTATGCGGGAGCAAAACTGTTTTACTTGTCCGGTATACTTCACGGTGAATATTTAAGAAACGAAGTGAAAAATCTTTCCCGATTTATTTCCGTGATGAAATTTCGACAGCTGAGTTGGAGAACCAGCCATGCGTATGTTTTGGCAGACCGAATGGAAGATATTACAAACCAGGATTTGATCAGAAAAAATCCTCAGGTCAATCGAGATGTCGTTCTATATGGATACGTGCGAGGTGTACCATTGGTACAGGATGCCATGATGCATATAGCTGGTAAGATTAATTTGAGATATTCAGTATTTTTAGCTTATTCTTTTGTTTTTATCTTTACGTATGTATCTGTGTGAAAAGAAAACCACATTAAGCCTAAAATCAATACTTTTCAAGAGAAACAAAACAAGAATTGTGTCTGGGAAATTTGATAAAAAATGTGATATCTCAATATGATATTTACTTTTTCAGTACCTCAATTCAATCAATCTCTTTTCTCCTTTACACATTTGTGGTTATTTTGCACTTAGATATGTACTAGACCAGGGGTGGGAAACCTTTTCTTCTTTAAAGGCCACATTCATTTTTCTGATTCGACATAAGGCCGCAGTAAACATTGACTAGGGAATCTTTGACCGGAAACAGAGATTTACGGTCAGAATATGTCAGGAATTTACGAATTTACGTATTTTTATGGAACTACAAAATTGGCCAGAAGGCCGCAGGTTCCTCACGCCTGTACTAGACCGATTAAAAAATAAAATAAAATAATATACATACTGTATAAAATTAACTCTATTTGTTTGTGTGAATTTCAGGCGTTGGAGATTTAAAGATAAATGAATTAAGTTTCTTACCCGACCCATGTCCTCTTCCTGATGCACAGAAAAAAAGAACCCTCTTAGAGAAAGAGCGGCTTATTTATGCTCCCTTCTCTGGTGTCGGAGGTATAGTCTATGATAAAGATGCTGTTTACATTGAGCTAAAGGGTTCTCATTCACATAAAGAAAATAAAGAAGACGAATTCACTTCTGAGAAAAAGGCAATGCTGAAAAGCGTCGTTGAGCAAAAGGAGACTGTCGATGACCAAATGAAAAACACTGGTTTTCGCCTCTTTACAGACGGAGATATTATTTATTCAGATATGGTAGATAAAATGAAAGAAAACTCTAAAAACGATGATATGATCGAAAATCCTAATGACGCTGATTTGGAAGATGTGCAAGATTCATCAGGTATCGAAGACGACATGTCCTCAGACTCAGATGGAGATTCAGATGATTTTGGCATTTTAAAAAGTGTTAAGAAAAAAAAGAAGAATTCACTAAAATACACATCCCAGTCCAGCGATGATGATGATGATGATGATGATGAAGACGAATCTAAGGTGAGCGAATCGCTACCGTGGGAAAACAATTTTAAAGAAGACAATACTAGCGATGTTGAGCCAGAAGACGATGAAAAAAATGAAAATAAATGGAGGGAAAATTTGGCCGAAAAAGCAGGAAAGGCATATCTTGAACGACAAAATACCACTCAAAATATAATGAAACTTGTTTATGGTATATTTCACCCCAGTAATAAACCTGAAAATAAGAATCTTTCTGATTGTGATGACGATAACTCCGATGGAGAGTTGGGAGGACTTTTCAAAAAAATAACGCAACAGCAGAAGGTTGTGCAAGAGGAAAAGCGAAACATGAATAATGAGGAATGTTCACTTTTTTATCACAGCTCTCAAGGAGTCGTCACGGATTGGATAAATTTAGAAACAAAACAATTTTTATTGAATTGTTTTGTAACAGGTAAACGGTCATCAGGGCAAGATGCATCAGATTTGTTACGCTTGGATGACGCTAGCGTCGGAGACTCTGATGAAGATCTATTTGGAGATTTTGAAGATTTAGAAACTGGAGAAAAACATAAAACTGAGGACAGTGAAAAATCCAATCTGAAGAAGTCGACAGATAACATGTCTAAGGCAGATATATTAGCGAAAAAATTGAAACTTAAAGCTAGATTTGATTCTGAATATGATAATCCTGATGAACATAGGATTACTGGAGATCATGTGTTTTATGAAAATTTAAAAGCTGAAGCTCTGAAGCAGTCTGAACTCAATAAATCTGTCTTTGACGAATTAGATGACGGTCTGCGAGTCCAAGTGGAAGGCTACCGGCCTGGCATGTACGTGAGAATGAATTTTAAAAGTATGCCGTGCGAATTTGTAGAAAATTTTGATGCTACTTATCCTACATTGATGGGTTCTCTGAATATGGCGGAAGAAAATGTCGGATTTGTCAGTTGCAAAGTAAAAAGACACAGGTGGTATAAGAAAATTCTCAAGACTAACGATCCTCTGATTATATCTATGGGTTGGCGTAGATTTCAGACTGTACCGATTTTTTCAAAAATTGAGGACGATATGAAATGTCGGTACCTTAAGTATACTCCTGAGCATGTCACGTGCAACATGCATTTCTATGGACCGATAACTCCGCAGCACACCGGCATCTTGGCTCTTCAGACTTTGACTAACGACTCGGGTCAATTGAAACAGTTAGGATTCAGGATAGCCGCAACAGGAAGCGTGAATGAAATTAACAAATCAACGCAAATTGTAAAAAAATTAAAGTTAGTCGGTACTCCTTTAAAGATTTTAAAAAAGACAGCTTTTATAAAAGACATGTTTAACAGTTCTTTAGAAGTTGCCAAGTTCGAGGGTGCGAAAATAAAAACAGTTTCAGGAATCAGGGGACAAATCAAACGAGCTATTAACAAACCCGAAGGATGCTTCAGAGCGACCTTTGAAGATAAAATATTGCTGAGCGACATTGTATTTTGTAGAACATGGTTTAAAGTAAACGTTACCCAGTTTTATACCCCTGTTGCTAATCTACTACTTGAAATTGACAAAAAGAATGTTTGGTCTGGAATGAAAACCTTAGGTCAGTTGAAAAGAGAGAACAATATAAAGTATGACGCAAATTTGGATTCGCTTTATAAAGAAATCAAAAGAGAGCCTAAAGTCTTTAAGCCCCTTGTGATTCCGAAAACATTACAGAAGAATTTGCCGTACAAAGATAAACCTAAAAATAAAATATATACTAGTAAAACAGGAGACATGACAAAAAATAGAATAGCACTAATAAAGAGTCCCCACGAGCAAAAGGTATCTAACGTTATGAAGATGATAAAGACCAACTATGAACAGAAAAAGCAACAGGCGAAGACAGCAGTCTCGGAGAGAATACAGAAACATAAAAAAGAGAATCAAGTCGTTGCATGGAAGAAATTGAAAAGACAAAAAGAACTAAAGAAGAAAGTTTGCAGAGCGATTAGCCGAATGGGTGGGAAAAAGAAAGATTAATCCTTGATAAAGACTATTCTAACTATTCTTGAAGAACTTCCATTGTTACAAAAAAGGTTTCTCTAGAAATCTAAAAATGGAGCTGATTTTTTTTGATCATTATGTTTTAGTCCGAAATAAGTAATTCGTTTGTACTCGATTTGTGCAGCAAATGGGATCCTCAAAAATTGAATTGAAATTATTTATGTATTTATGTAGGTATTATACATAAAACCTTATCTTTTTCTTCAGTTGAAAATCATCACTGCTAGAGCTGACTTCTATGACCATATTGATTTCTTGTTATTTATATTTTGACAACATAGTTGGCCTCATCTCAATAAAGTTACTTATCGAGGATTGTTTTTTATTCATCTCCAATTCCTTTCAAACTTATTGGTAATTGAGCTTAATATCTGTGAAAATGATTTTCGAATTGTTCACCCAATTTCAGGCCTCCATTTAGTGCACGGGTTCCCAACCTATGGGTCGCCAACTTTTTTCGATTTTGAATTTGAACAAAACTAAAACTACAGTCAACTAAAATTACCTTATTGAAAAAAAAAAAACCTTTTTCAATTGCATTGTGGCCGCAGGTCACATGGCTTTTATAAAAAGGGGTTGTCACCCGAAAAAGGTTGGGAACCTATGATTTAGTGCTTTGATAATGAGTTAAGTAGTTGTAGCATTTTCAGGATAGCTTTCCAAGGTCACTAGATTCATCTTCATTAAAAATATTTTCAGTCGTTCTTCAATTTCAGAAACAACTACAGGTAGTCCTCAACTTACAATCAAGATAAATTAAGCTAACCAATAGTCCTGTCCTAGCCGCCTAAACCTTTGAAAAAAGAAAGGTTTAGCAACTGAGTAACGAGCAGTTCTCGTAGAAACACTAATGTTTTGATAAACTCTATTAGGAGTCCAAATGATGCACATTAGAAGCGGACATGGCTCAAAAATAAATGTTTTAGATTAGCAGACAAATCGGAAAAGCAAATAAAAAAGATATGTTGAATAGTTTCATATTTATTTTTAATCAACATGTGTACATTATGGCTACTTCTAATTATTTATGTTCTTGTATTAAATGATCACTTAAAAATTGTCACCATATTATATTTATTTACATCTTTTATCAAAATGGTAACTGATAAATATGACTCAATCTACAGAGCACGGGGTATACAAATGAAGGGAATCGAAAAGGTTTAATATTATGTAACATCGAATTGTACATGTGTAATAAAATAGTTATGCTTTCAGGGCACATATGAAAAACCTCTCATGAAAAATGGTTGTTATGGTATACAAAGATTGAATGCGGTTCATGCTAAAATATAATGGTCAATTATTTACACAACAGTTATTACAAATGTCCATATACTGAATCGATAAAATAATATTTTCATATTTATATTACTTTCTGTACCTACCTAAATGTCATTTTTCTAAGAGTAATACTGTAGTTCATCAACTTATTGTTCAAGTCAATTCTCTATCCGGTATAGCAAAATATGTCTTGTTAAATAGGTAAAACGACTTTCAAAACCATTTTTATCGAGTAAATAGCGAACGATCTAGTCCTTTTTGGTTATTATAGGACATATTTAATCATACTTTGATATCTGAAAACAAGCTCCACAGAATATTTTTGCTTTCCACGTGCTTACAGAGCAATTTTACTACTATTATAGATTTTTATTTGATTTATTGCAGTTTTTTTGTAAACTGTCGTTATTGCAATAAATAAGTATTGAATAAGAAGACATCTATTTATATATGAAAAGAAAATCAGTTGAACGGCGCACAGAGCCATTGAAATTTTCAAGTCTGCACAATAATTTAGAAAATTTGTTTCAAATATAATTTTTTCTATATTTGATAGTTCTAAGTGCAGCTATAATAGTCGAAAGCAATATGGAACAGACTGCGCCTTCAAATGATGTATACTTTTGTAAAACTGTAAGTACATAGAATCTGTTGTATGAAAAACTTAAATAAGATTAAATATAAAGTATTCAATAAGTGGTTTCTGTTGCTTCTGGATTTGTGTTAATATAATGTTGGCCATTTTATATAACTGAGAATAAAAATTCATAGAAATTAAAAAAAAAAATATATATACAATGAAAATATATATAAAAATATATTTGTAGATAATTTAATTTGATGTGTGGGGAATTTTAGGCGCTCTAGGTTGGATACATAAAACTAATTTGTGCAAGATTTTTCAATACAATAACTAAGTACACATACTTTTGTATTTTATGTATGAAATGCTTCGATATCTGTAACAGGTCAGATGAAATTTATTATTTATATACGGTATATTATTTGTAAGTATCCTTTTCAACAATTAAATCAAAAGTTTTATACAAATATATGCCTGTTCAAACAGACTGATGAGTGTGCTCCGCTCTTACGGAAAAAATATGTTGATGTTGTATTTTTTTCAAAATTTACCGTGTTTATTGCTTTTACTCGAGTATTCTCGCTGAACTAAATTCATCATCAACTTTGAATCTAGTAAAGCAGATTTTACAAAACATAGAAATCGAGAAGTATGGGAAGCACATCAGGAAAAATGTTCAAGGTCTTGGTACGGTCGAGCCAGTACAGTAAATCTGCTCCAAACCACGCATATGTTGAAAAGTGAACCGTGCTGTTTTCAATGGAAGACGCCTATGATAAACTGAAATTATTTTAAAGTCAGATTTTCTCCCACGTATTGGTCAATTTAATGATAAATGGCTGTTAAAACTTGTAAATATATAATCAAATAATCGGCACAGATTTGACGTAAAGTCTTGAACATTATTAAGAGCTGGGAGGCACGAGTGCTATATATTGATTTTCCGATTTATTTATATCAGAAGATGGTCATTTACCGAAGAAAAAAATAAAATATTAAGATTATAATGAAATTTATCTAGTATTTGTCTAAAATTATATTAAAAATAAATTACATAAACCCGGGAAATAAATATATTAAATAGCAAATAAATAAATCATCAATAATTTAGGTAACTTGAGCCTAAAACTATGAATTCTTATCGAGTTGCTTACCGTCTCATTAATATTTGGAAAATATTTGAGCAGATCGATCTCACGTTTTCGCTTGCACGATAAACATTTAAAAACATATCTAAACTCGCTTCAATAATAAAAAGGATATGAGTTTTTGATTAAATCAATATCTTCTAGAATCATAAATTTATTTATTTTGATATGTTTCTAAATCTAAATTTATTTAGCTACTAAAAGATTAGTGAATGAAAATATTTTTGTAATTAATGATTTCCAGCAGATTAATTGGAAAATAATTATTTTCGAGACGCTCGATGGTCGAAATTTTATTTTCAATGAAAGTATTGTCCTGTATTCTCATTTTATTTATTCAAATCACCCGACGCAATATTCTGGATTGATTGACTACTAACCTAATTGATAGAAACGATAATGATACCGAGTGAAATAAAGTTAGCTATTTCAGCATGATATTTTTATTGAGAACATATAAAGCAAATGTAATATTGATAAAATTGATTTGCATTACAGGCGGTTCTAACTGTCCCTGGAATAAAACTACGGTAGACATTTTCGAGGAAAGTAAATTCTATTATATAATCTCTGTTGCACAATTTTAATATATATAAATTTTTAGTAATCAAATAAGTACTTCACTTATTTAATCTGACAATACACTATTTGAAAATAGTTTGTGAATGTTCCAATTTTGTGTATCCAAGTGTTGCACGTTGAGGATTTCAAAATCTATTCAGATTATTTAAAAGAAAAAACGACAGACCATTATAAATATGTTGCAATAACATTCTATAAATAAATACTTACTTCCACTGGAAACAGGGATTCGATTCTGGTTAACGACTCGCACATTCTTTTGATATAGTATATATAAAACACAATTCAATGAAATTTTGAAGAGTCCGTAAACTTTTTAACTAATTTTTTATTTTTTAATTTGAAAAAATAAAATAAAATTGATTCGCAGGCATTTTATAGACAGAGTAGAAGCTGTGATGTTAATCTTTAACTAAACGGATGTCTTGTCAATTTAAGAATAATAAAAGTATGACACCGATAATTTTTTAGGAATGTGTCATTTATAAATTGTGTAAAAGGATGCATTCGTTTTATTTACTTTGAAATTTTTGCAAGTGATAATTTTGATCAAGAATTATTTGTAAATAAACTGCCTTTAACTTTTCACAAAGATGGATCTATTGCGACCAAAATAAAAAGTAAAAACATAATACATCCAATCCATAAAAAAATAAATGTAGGTGTTAATTAATAGACCTTGATTTGAGTTTTTTAATTTTGATTTTTGCACTTTATTTGTATGGCAAAAATCACTTCCTAATGTGTTCTCAATTTTACTCATGTAAGCGTGTCAAAAGGTCTCAAAAGATGCAAGGTCGTAACACATGAAACACCCAAAATACAAAAAAAAGTTATGTTGTTCATATTAGCGATTACCAATAATAAGTACACAATAATTACAAGATAAATATAGATCTGGCACTAATAAGATATATAAATAGGATTATTTGTTTTCCCATGTAGTATAATATCTATTTATAAATTATGAAGAATGTACACTGATTTACAAAAGATGTGATGTGTCTCAATGATATTATCTGTTATAAAAGGCGATTCGATAATATAAAATGAACTATTTACAGACAAAACAAAACGGACAATGTACAGCAGGAGAAAGGAAAGGTATGATAAATATTAATGAATATTGTTACTAAATAAACGTGACTGAAGGAATGAACAAAGGACTTTGAGTAATAAAAAAAGCCAAGTTAAAAACATTATCGGACCTGACGATGCTCTTTTTGAATATTCAGCACGCGTCTGAGGTTCCTCAAACAAATGTTCAACGTATTTTTTTAAGCTAGTATTTAGATTAATGTATATTACGAGATTAGAACTAGCCCGTTCATAAAAGCACCCACACTTTCAAAAGCTCCTAAATATTTCATTCATATATCGACAAACACAAGGAATGCAAGTGTTGCCTGTTAATTTCAGAAGAAATTTGGTTATAATAATGACTTTATACATAAGTAAAGATTCCAGCATTCAATGATATTGAAAAATACAGAAAAACCTCTATACAACTCGATTTCAATAAAATGTAAAAATAATTAAAAACATCCTCTCAATGTTATACAAATTTCGATCCTAGATTCACCGCTCGTAAAATATATTATACGCATGATCAGTACGTGTTCATAATGATGCAGCATTTTTAAAGTGTCATTCGACGACGATTGAAGTTCGCCTGAATCTCCACATTTGATCTGCATGTTAGTATAAACACATCTTCTTAATACTACCCTTTAATAATTGTGGACAAATGGAAAAGACGTTAAATAAAAATATAGAAAGGTGCCCCCTCCCAAGTATTGTAGATGTCGAAACTCTTCTCTATTCCATTATCTACGGGTCCAATGGACACCCCCTCGCAAGCCTTATTGATTTACATTGAGGTTTCACTGTAGTTGAACAATGTCAGTAATTTTAAACATCACTCGGTGAAAAATTGCTGTAACACGTAAATTAATTACGTGAATACAAAATCAGTAATTTTTCCATAGAGCGAGTAAAGGTTGTAACAATTTTATACCTTGTGCGTCGATATATTATTACAGTCGTTCCGGATTAGTCAGAGTAAAAAGAGTTTCGGTGGCATTATTGTCAAAGAAATTATGTAGATATAATAAATTGTAGATAACTAGATTGAAGTAATTTAATCACCGCTCATCGAATTGCACCGAATTGCCTTTGAATAATGTAATTGGATTATTTTGGACTAAGTACTTATTCGATTAGAAGAGTAAGCATATTATACAAAAGAGAAATTCATTTCAAACATTCGCCGTGAAAGAATGTCGAGAGAGAGTTTAGAGTAACCTTCGTAGTTTTGTGAAAGTTATAAAAAGACTTATAATTTATTTTATATATTCATATACGAGTCTAACACCTTTCTGTTAATTCATGCACTCTTTACATATCATTACATAATATATAAATTTGGTAGTTTTTAAAACATAAAAAATTATGGCATTCGAAAATACAACATGAAACATTTAACATTCTCTTAATGTACAAACTAATTATTATAAAAATGAATAGTACCATTCGCTACGAGAAAATATTAACTATCATTTGAAAATTGTCCGTAGCCGAGAATCGTACATCCGTCGAATAAACTTAAATGAACGTAAACAGTTGGCAGGTAATGAAACGTATTGTATAAAAGACTAGAGAAAACTGGGCGTTGAAATGTCAACTGTTTGGTTACACTTTATCACTTACACTAAAATATCAACAAGCAGTCACCTTAAGATTATCATGGGATCATTGAAAAGGTTTATCCTTAAAAACAAACATCCGGCCCTCGTTCGGAAGCTAGCGCGGAAACCGTACAGAAAAAAAATGTTGAATTCGATCTGTTCATTCGTCAGATCGACTACTCGCAGCTGAAGAGTTGTAAACCTCGATATTGTTTTGATTAAAGAAATCATGGTTTCTTCGGTTACTCTTCAAATAACCTGCAGGAACACGTCTAATATTCGAAACCGGCACAGACCGTTTTGTTTCCGCAAACTGAGCACTCATTTATTATACGTTGAAAACTTGCGTTCCGACTCAGAAGTCCTAAAGCCAGGAATGTGGATTTTGGTCAATACTCTTGCATTTGCATGTAAAACTCACTTCTGTACACACAAATTATATTTATTCAGCCTCAGGATTATCGAAATCACAAATAAAACGATTCCCAGACACAATGTCCACCGTGGATACTGAAGAAAGGTTCGTAAGTTGCAAGTTTAACATCAAATAACTATTCAGAATAGAATGTGTGGAGTAGTTTAGTTGATGGTGGCTGTATATCAGGACGCTTTGGCGGCCATACTGTTATCGTTGGAGATGTGCGGTTGCTCTCCCGATCTCTGGTGCGGCCTGTCCGTCCCCACTTGCAGGAGGTTTCCAAACTCCATTTCTAAAAGTTGCCGCGCCTGAAACATTCCAATGTTTAATTTTATTAAATTGATTAATATACCAGACTGTTGAAACAATATTTTGACTCGGTGATGAAAAGTATAGTTTTCTACGGCAAATGAGACTGAGAAGTCAGTAAATTATAATTTTAAGCGAAGTCAACATTATCTAAGAACTTTTTAGGTGTAAAAATATTAAATGTTATATTATGATTTTATAATAAGTATCGTTGGGATATTTTGCATTTTAACTGGATAGCTGCCACAGGCAAGATGTCTTAACAAATTTTTCATTCTCAACACGCCAAAGACGAGTTACCTCGTCAATAACTAAGTAAATTAATAATTGCAAATTATAGCTGGCGTGCTAGGTACAAACGTACTTTTTTCTACGGCAGAAAAGGATAACAGGAAAACTTCTTTTTACAATAAAAGCAACAGTAAGTTTTGAGATTCATAAACAATTAAATCAAATATATTATTAACACACTACAGTTAAATTTTCTATGGAATACTAATATTCCTCCCGTTATGTAAATTGGATTTGCTTTGATACTAACATACTAATCTGGTATTGTCAAATATTATATATACTAGCAAAAATGTGAACATATTATGAAAGTACATAAATCCTAAAAACCATTAGAAGAAGGCGCATCAAGAGTCATTTGATACAAATTATTTATATTTTCATATACAAATAAAAGAACTTGAGGCTTAGCTTTGTTTAAATAATACTTTGCTATTTTACAAATAGTATTATACTAGATAAATTTTCTTCACCTCCAATATATGCAAGATAGCACATATCATTGTCATTATAATTGCAAATGTACAGTTGTTTATTTTTAGTTTTTATAAATAAATATTTTCACGTCAAATCCAAAATTTTGTATTTTGGGATTCGCCGACGCGTGGTCCTGTATTATATCTGACACACGGTTTGAGATATTTCAGAAGTAAATTTTACATTTTTAAATTTCAATGTTAAGGCGACTCAGTAGGATTGCAAAACTTAAATTTGACCTACAGCATAAATATTGCACTGACTTAAATAAGTAACCACCACAATACGTATTTTTACAGTATCAAAACAAGCAAAACATTTGTATATTTCATTACAAAAATAGCAATACCACCTAACACACGGATGGATATTTAGACAGTAATAAGGGTTTTTCATATAAAACAATTTGTTATTGACGAAAATCAGTAAGTACTTTTTTTATCTTCGTAGCAAAGACTGACAATCTAATTTACTTCCCCAAATATCTGTTGCAAAAATTATATGTAACTGAAACAATGCGTTAATTATATATACCGTGAAAATGACTTATAATGCTACATATGAGTTATTGATAGCAACAGTAAGCCATCCTATTTAATAAATGTAAATCAGAGACGGTGTTTTGTCAAACGAAATAATAAAAGAAATAAACAAGATAAACCATACAATACAAATTTCTCAAACTTTCTCTAATATATTGAAAGAATTTGTTTTTATTTTTAATTTTGTATAACCTATTTGTTATGATATTGATTTTAATATGAATACAGTTAAAAACATTCTGTTGAATAAAAAATATTGACATCATAAGATTGAAATGGAAAAAGTATTGAGTTCTAAAATAAATATAAATTTCAGTTGATAGTTATTTCTGGTTCACGCCATAGTTCTGACAGTGGATTTTCCGAAAATTATATTAACTATGTCTTATATTTCTTGTTGGACATCTAAGCTATCTTGGAGGATATTTGTAATCATTTTCAAAAAAAAAAATATATATACTGAATTCACGGAATAAAAACATGTTTGCTATCAGAAAACTTAGTTATTCCACTGATTACTTAGAATAAAGGTAAATTTCATTAACTAATAATAGCTTTAAGATAGTTGGTATGAAGACGCTTCTCGAAAAAGCCAAAAACGTGTTACAATTTGTAAACAATTAGTGGAATGACAAAGTTTATTTGTTAATTTGTTATAAAATGATTTTGTCTTTAGTGAATGCCGAAACTATCGAAAATATTCATAATCCATGCATGTCTTTAAAGTCATAACCAAATGTTATGATGTGTTTATTTTTACTTCAAGTTTTTATATAGCCTAACACTAATTCAATAAGGAAGAAACTAAATGAATAGTATGCCTGATCAAAAAAAGTTATTTGTATAATTTATATCAATTGCATAAATATATTCGTATTTTTGTATAATGTTTGGGAACTTTTTTTCTCTCGCCAATATACAAGTTCGACATTCAGGGCTGTGACAAAAAAACATAATACTAATAATATTAAAAGTAATTCAAACCATGTGATTGATTTGAATATTAATGTATTGTAGGTATAATATTGTTACATAATTTGGTAAGTTATCGAAAAAATATGGTTTTCAATCATTTAATATAATAGATAAATTAAAGTCGTTAAGTTATATCGGCTGCAT
Organism: Himalopsyche tibetana; assembly: GCA_030503985.1. Taxonomy (NCBI): domain Eukaryota; kingdom Metazoa; phylum Arthropoda; class Insecta; order Trichoptera; family Rhyacophilidae; genus Himalopsyche; species Himalopsyche tibetana. The sequence goes on from JAPJYX010000024.1 coordinate 14,237,507, forward strand.
CGGACTAACTTTGTTGGGTGGTACAAAAAATGACTTAAATGTATGAATTAATATATTTCACAAGTTTATTATGTATCCATACATATGTATATATATTTGTCATATATCAATTTCGAATATTTTCTAGCATTCTGTTTTATTCAATTATAACTTAAAAAAAACAAGTTTGACGGTAGAAAAATGTATTCAATTAAAAAAACCAGGGCTGTGGAGTCGGAGTCGCGGTATTTTGGCCGGAGTCGTGAAAAATGAGCGGCTCGTTTTTTTTTTGAAAAATATATTTAATGATGTGTATGTAAACAAAATAGTCAAAAGAATTAACATTTCATACTTGGCTGACTAAAGATGATCTGATGGTACACATATATATAAGTTAAAATGAAATTATTGAAAAAAATTCCTGATAAAAACTCTACGTTGCAAAAAAACATGGTTTACCATCTGTATAATGATTCTTAAAAAATATTTACTGTTAATATCTTACCTTATCTAATAATTTTCAAGTTTTTTTTCGATTTAGATGACGAACTTTGTTTTTTTAGCAAAAATCTTTTGAAATATAGAAATGATTCAAAACTACTAATGTGAAAAATCTTTTTATTCAACTACTGCTACTATTATATTGAATAGAATCTCTTTTTAAAAGCATTGCCAAATAAATATTTCAAAATGCTTATCCATTAAGCTAAATACTGGTCTTTAAAATAATCGCTATTGGAAAAGACATTATTGTATTATAAATAATAATATTATTTGTAAGCGCATTGAGCAACCCTAACCCTAACCGCTATTTTGCGCAACAACTTTTTTATCGCAAAATAAAAAATACATTTCTTCGATTCATTTGTATGACCAGTGTTTTAAGTTATTGCAGAGTAATATGTGGCACGTGCACTCAGTACAAACGTCTTTCTCACACTGACTGGGTTTGCGAAATTTACGGCAAGAAAAACACATCCCCGAAAAATAGTTATTATTTATTGGTATGACAATTTTTTAATTTTTTTTTTGCTTTTAAATGTAAACAATAAAATGTTTTATTATTCCAATTTTTTTTAGAAGTATTTATGATCCAATTATGCTTTAAAAATCAGTCAGAAAAAGTGGGAAAAATGGTACATTTCAAATAGATGTACAATCATTATATTACATAAATTGGAAATTCTGCTCAAATCACTTTCTTAAACAAACCTTTATCTGCATTTTTTTCTAAGACATTAAACTTCGGTATCTTACAATAAACTCTAAAAATGATCAAAACAAAAGCAGTTGAAAAATTCTGTGTAAACTGTTTGCCTTTTATTCTTGAAAATATGACTATTTTCATGAAAAAAAAAATGTAGTAGTGTAAAAAAGCGTTTGGAAAATGTAATATTTGAAAAAAAATTTTTTTTAAGTGAACGGTTCACGAGATTTCGTCGATGGCAAACGATCGATTTACTCTGTTTTCAGGCGTAAAGGTACTATATCCTCTTAAGGATATAATAAAAATATATCATAGTTTTTTCCAATGTGTCGCAGTTCCCATAATACAGGAAAACTATCAAAATATGATAATGACAACTGAAATTGAAATAAAATTAAAATTGCTAACTTTGTTATTCCACTGGTTGCGTTACTTAAAGTTACTGTCAAATCCATGGAAAATATGAAATCCATATGTGTACAAAACAATCAAGCTTACTGATGATCTTTGTTATTTCAGCGAAACTTCAAAACCATGGGAAATCAAATTATGCAAAGTTACGTGGTTCGCTGATACAATTCACAAAATAAAAGAATAAACTCGAAAATGTGCTTTTTTTATTTATGACACATCTTTTGTATCATTAATACAAATGTCAATGAATGGTTACGTTATCGTTTACTTTATTGCTTTGTTTAGTTTCATATTTCAGTTTTAGTCATAAATTATCTCTCAGGGTCAATTTTCGCGCATCCTTGTTTTCATGAAACTTAAACAAATAAAGGAAAAGTCTCTACACATGTGTTAATTCAAAAATAATGACAATCAGTGTACGGGTTAACCCTCCAAGGACGAGCGTCACCATATGGTCACACTGTTGTCTATTGATCCCACTATTCATACTTTTTCTACCTGAATATCGTTGCTTTTACTCATATTTGGTTAAGAAGGGTACGGACTACAGTAAGTCATCAGCCGTAGGAACAGGAACGGTCTCCAAAAGCACATGTGATTTTTTGAATTTCCGTTTTTTTTAATTTACTTTTTGAAACTGTTAGATATTTTTTTATAAAAACATAAAATTATTTACAGTTATTTTGCTAATATATTTGTTTTGAAATTATGTTGATCTAAAGAGGTCAAATTGTAAATATTTTAAAAAAAATCACGTTTAGCTATATTTCAACACCGAATGTTTGCAAGCCCATACGGTCACTTTTGTCCTTACTACTGTCCGTACTCAATATTACACGGTAATAAAAGGATGAGCATGACCATATAGTCATGCGGAGTTTCTATACAACGACTTTGCGTTTTTTTTTTTTTAATTTTGGATAGGAATAAAAGTTATCCGTGACTTCAATATGGCTTAGAAAATATTTTTTTTATCGGAAAAAAGCTCTCGTCTCTGGAGGGTTAAATAAATATATTTATTTTTTGCTAGCGTCGATGAATCTAGGATCTATTTAGTATTACTATATACCTTTGATTGTTCTTAGAATGAGAAAATTAAATACGGAACAATGGCAAGTAAAAGGAATTACAATCTGAGTGAAACTATTCAAAATAGGAATACGAGTGACATTTATATTCCCCAAGAAATTAAACTTTTTATATAAAATAATGACCTGTGTATTTTGTGTGGGTATTTGAAGAGCTAGTGCCATACTGTTAGAGTCAAAACCATCATCGAGTGCGATGAGAGCCCCATGAACACCAGACTCCGAAAGATTGTTACTGAAATCCTAAAAAGAGACACAGTCAGTTAAATAAATGTATAAAAGAAAATAAAATGTGCATAAATTTGAACAATCATAATTATTTTGATGACTGAAAATTAAGAACATTGACGAGATACCTTGAGACCGATTTGTCCTATCCATTTGATCAATCTCTCATTGGTCCAAACGAGAACGTCTTGAAGTGCATTTTCACTGGCTCGTCGTCTTTCTTCCAAAAGTGATCGAGAGTAATTGAGTCGCTTCAGACACGAAATTCCAAACTGAAGGCTTGTCCTGCAACATAAACAAAGATTTTAAATTTCATTAAGTGAGAAGCAGACTTGAGAGTGGGTCAATTGTTTGGGCCCCAAGATGCTCGAAATATACCCTTATGGTGGAGAAGATTCAGAAGAAATTTTTGAGACTTCTCTAAATGAGGGTGTATGGATATTACTCATGGCTTTATCCAACTGACTTCCTCTTAGGCATGCTTAACTTCAATAGCTTGAACGTTCGAAGAGAAATGTATCTGGCCATATATTTCTTTCGACTTATACGAGGCCAAAATGAGAATTCCACCATTCTTGAGAATGTGAATCTAAATGTTCCTGATTATTTTTTGAGAAATCGTGGACATGAATTGTTTGTTCTCCCAAGGTGTAGAACCAGCCTGCCAATGGGGATGCCACTGGGGAGAGCTTTAACGGTGTTCAACAATATTGCTTCGGACGTCGACATATTCCACGTAGACGTGGGTGAGTTCCGACGAATACTATTTTTTATGTATTAAAGTAGAGTTCGTCGGAGCTAACTCAGTTGACTTCCTAGCCACTTTTTTTTTTTACTGCTTTTAATATTAAATTATACTATTTTTTTTTCCTCCATTGTAAAAGTTTTAAATTTATAATTTGTCAACCTTGTACAATGTTAATTAATTAAATAAATAAATAATAAAAATATCATGAGGATTCATATGCCTTTGGACACATGTTCATAAATCTATTTAAGAATGCAAACTCTTCACTTTGCACCCAAGCAGGATAAGCCCAAGAGCTTCACTGTTCAGCCTTCAATAAGGTATATTTGAATACATTATATCAGGGTTTCCCAATCTATGTTCCGCGGAACCTGAATAGGTGTTTCGTGAACACCTACATAACTTGAAAACACCTCTTTTGCAATATTTTTCGATAACTAGTAGGCTTAAACTCAAAGGATTAAAAAATATAATTGATTTAATCAGTGATTCTGATTTGAAGAGTCATCAAAGTGTTTAAACAACATATTTGTTTGATTTTAACTATTAGGATTTACCCAACCTAAAAAAAAGCAAAGTGTTCCGTTAAAATTTCCAGATTTTCTAAGAGTTCCATTGCAGAAATAGTTTGGGAAACCTTGCATTATATAATAGAAAAAACAATCAATACTCTCTTGATGAAAGATTATTCTCACCTATGAAAACTGTCAACCATTTTCAGCTGCGTTCTGAGGTCTCTCTTTGTGAGATGATCTAACATTCTGGCATCCACCAAACATTCCATAAATGTTGTACGATACTGAGGCATTCCTGAAACAAATCCATAGTAATAAAAATAATAAAACATTTTTAGTACTTTTTCCACATAAAATTTATTAGATCAGGACCGGTTTCGCTCATGATGAGCATTGTCAACTGATAAGAAAAACAATAAAACAGGAATATTTATACAAAAGTTAAGTGATAAAAACAAGGTATGACAAACAATTGGTATTACAACCTAGCAAAAGAATTGAAGCAAAATACAAGGAAAATAAACTATAAATAAAAAGTTGAAGACCACTTAGCAATGAAAACTATTCCAACAAAAATCAATTAGGTATGAATTATCATTAACAAAGTAAAAACCAACAATTAGTGTATATAATAAATAAATCTTAATGTCTGTCAACCAAATTGAGTTTGGAAAATCCAGTAGAGTTCAATCCAACAAAATTGATTTCTGCGAAAAGAATAAAGGCAATACCAATTCTTACAAAATAAAAGCAAACTGAGAAAATTAAAATTCTAAAGAAATAAAACAGTACAAAAAAGAATACAAAAAAAAGGAAATATAATAGGCTAGAATTAGGTTAATGAAATGGATATAACAAAGGTGATGATGCAAATACAAGCTGTTCGTTTAATAAATTAGAGTCCGGCAAGAATTTATGTCTATTTATTTCTAAGATCTCTTGTTTACCAAGTTTTAAAGATTTATTGTTAACATGCAGGATTTTAAAGTTTTTAGAGATATCAAATGTATGCTTATTTAGGAACAAATGGTTCCTAAATGAAGATAATTCATTCCCTTAACGTGAGCAGGCTAGATGTTCTTTAAATCTGATATTAAAAGCTCTTCCCGTTTGACCAAGACCATCAGTTGACTATGCTCATTATGAGCGAAACCGGTCCTGATCTAATAAATTTTATGTGGAAAAAGTACTAAAAATGTTTTATTATTTTTATTATAATGCCATTCCACCAAGTATTGACAGTGAACACCTTAAAAGAAATCCACAGTATTTTAAAATCAATTTCGCCATTTTTTTATATGAAAAATTATAATTATAACATTTGAAAAAATATGATAATGTTTATATTTACCTAGAGAAGGTAACCATGAATTTCCAACCCATTCGTGGTTCATATCCCCGAATGCCAATGTGGTACGTGCGGTCGGTGGAGCTGAAGGGGATGTTAGGGATACCATCTCTTGAATCGCCAATCTCAATTTTAATCGGTGCAGCGGGTTACTAATGCCTGGAAAAATAATAAAATGTTTAGTAACCAAATAAATTTTAAGAAAACGAGGTTGTGTTAGCTAGTTCATACAAATATATTTATTTAAAGAATGGTATGACATTTGACATTATCTGTTTGACATGCTATTTTAATATATTTACTTCAAAAGTTAATAAATAGTATTAATACTGATTGACAACGTTTCAAAACATAAGAGGATAGTTAAATTACACAGTAAATTCATCATTCCAACCTGTTTTATTTAGTGTTGCTATACTTTATTTATGAAATTACAAATCTTTTCATTTTCAGTATAGCTATTAAGCGATGCTTTTCACTTATTACAAATGATCTGAAATACTCAACACAATCATGTTTGAGTATAAAAACCGTCCAACACAATCATGTGTTGTACGAGTATTTCAGACCATCCAAAATAAGAGTATGTGTGTGGGAATAGCACCCCAGGTGTTTCAATTACATGATACATAAGTTATTGATATTTACCGATTTCTCTTTGAATTTCCTGATCAGACAATGCACTCATGATAGCTCCTGATTTGACATTGGCTCTGCATGCAGCGACATACCACGCAGGCATTCCCACCCACAGTTCGAGCCAGGCGACGATAGTCGGACCATTCCATAATGCGAACGGCGTGCCAGCCTTCATCGCTTCGCCTAAAAGCTCATGACGATAGTCTCTTTCTCTACTGCTTGAAAACAAGAATGGGTAAAATTATTTCATTGGTAGATTAAAATTTCCTATCAAAAGAAAAAAATCTCGTTTTTTGTACATTTTTGGAGATTATACAATATCGATAAGTCAGAAAAAAATAAATCTTTATATTAACAATTCATATTAATTTTTCCAAAGTCTAAGAAAGTTTGTTTGTCAAGACATTTATTTTATGTAGCTGCCTTATTGTGAAACAGATACCAGATGAAATCATAAATAAAAGAACTTGCATATATATATATTTTAATCCATGTCCGCTCCCAATGTGGAGCATATGGCCTCCAAGTTTTTTCTACGTGAACTGTTTGTTACTCAGTCGCTCAACCTCACTTTTTCCAAAGTGAGTAGTATAAGAAAAAATATATTGCAGCAATGTTTCAATACAGATTACACATGTACTCTACACCAGTGTTCGGCAAACTTTTTGGGCTCACGGACCACCAAATTCACAATTTTAATCCAGCAGACCACTAACTGGACTTTTGTGTTAAATATTACGTATTGAAATCAAATGTGTCTAAAAATGCACCAAGTTCATAAAATAACGCCAGATTTCTCTGCGGACCACACTTTGCTGACCACTGCTCTACATTATATGAATATGATGTGTTAATGATATCTATGGTCAAAGTCAGTAGTAGTCCGTAGTATCATAATATGCTATATAGCAGTGCTTCCCAACCTTTTTCATGCCACAGCCCTCTAAATCTGAAAAAATAATCTGCAGACCCCCGAATTTTTTTTTATTTTACATGTTTTATATTGTATTACAAAGAATGTTCACAAATAAATATTTTTGTACTTTTACTGGAAATTTTCGCGAAAAACCTGAGTAGACCAAGTTGGGAAGCACTGCTATATAGTACTAGACTGGGATTGATCTTATATATGAGTTCGTACTTCTTCTTTTGTCTGCCATAATCAGCCTTGGCGGCCGCCGCTGCTTGCGCAGCAGCTCGAGCGTGGGCCGGAACACCTTGCATATTGGCCATACCCATTCCCATGCCGGCCAAGTCCGGTTCCATTGAAGAAGGACCTTCGCTCGGATAGTAAGTGGAACTGCCGAGTTGTGATAGACCGCTCATCGTGGACATGGATCCGAAGTCTCCGCCCAAAGAATCTTTCACGCCTTTGGCCTGCAAAAAACATGTTTGATATTAAATTTCCCAATACATAAATGATTTTTAAAATTTTAAGATGATAAAAAAATGTATAAGCTAAACCTTTTCTTTCTTGCTGAAGAATCTTCCCAGAGAACTTTTGATGCCTCGTTTCTTCTGGTGATGGGCTGCCTGGGCTGCGGCTTGAGCGGCAGCTGACGCAGGAGATCCCATCATCACGCCCAAAGATTCTTGACTCGAGCTAAAGGAAAAGACATAAAAACGATGCGGGGTCAAATACTACAACGAACTACAATATAGTCTATACTAGCAAGGGATGAAAAGTTTGCAATTCACTCCCCTCATTAGAGAGATCCTACTGAAGCGTAGCGAAATACAAATTCAGTTCAATTTGACACAGTAAAGATAGGATTCTCCTGTGTGAAAGATTAAACGATTAAAATGGATGAAAAGTAGAATGTATTCCATTTAAAAATTGTACGGAGAGATATATTTTGCAAGCAAGAAAGCAGAAAAAGGTGCAAGCGAGTGTGCTGTGTCCAAAACCTATGTATATAAACAACAATGATCAAATATTAGGTGCAGGGAAGGACAAAATTGACACTGCAGTAGCCCATTATTCAGGAATTGAACTCTACATCCAGATAAGGTTAAAAAGTGGCGAAATTTTGATACACTCCATTCTTAAAAAAACACGATTAATCTTCAATCTTCAATGAAAACTACAAAATGTAAATCAAATTTATTTTTAAAAATAGTCGATATAACATATAGATGTACACGGATTCGCGTGGTGTAGTAAATAATTATTCACTGAACATTCGGTATCGTAAAAAGTCACTCGGGCGCCTGCGCCTGTCTCGTGCCAAGATTTGCCATATCGAAGACAGTGTAAGTAATAAAAGTCAGCTTGACTACTGGTGATTGTGCTTATACTGTCGCCGGACACGTCTACATGCTGCGAATCGTAATACGGAGATAGATAGAGTGTGCCACTGGAAAGATATGGTGAGGAAATGCACCTGTGGATCGGGAATCCGGAAAGTGTTCCACACGCTCCAGTTCTTCTGATTCGGAAAGCATAGAAACAAATCATACCCACATTATTATGAACAAAACATTTGCACGAAAGTCACATCAAATCCAGACATGTAATACTTTGTGAAAATATTATTTAAATTCCACAATGTTTTCTTAGATAAGTCATACAGTTCTGGTTGTGAAATGTGAAATGAATCAGCAAACCTTTTCCCACTTCACTTACTAAAAATTCACTATACTCATTATAATTATTTGACCTTTCAACAATAACTCTACAAAATATAGGTGTCTTCTATGTATACCTTAAATACACAAAAGATAGATACTACATCTAAGTACAAAGACATCAATATACTTTACTATTGATTTTTTTACTATACGAAAATATCATCACTCTTCCATACATTTAAAAGAACCTGTGCACACAGGCTGACTATTTTCAATATTTTCCCCTCATTGGTTACGTTAAACACTAATTTAAAAAAAATAAGTAATATTTATCTTGATTATGCTTTTAAAAATTATTAAAATGACACACCTGTACTTCACAGATTAAAAATATGCTTTTGATAAAATAATCTTAAACATTTTCCATAGTTATAATATGTAGAATTAATACAAGAAAGTATCGGCTGATATATTTTGGTGTTTATTGTATGATTAATTACAAGCTACTAATACAACAACACATATGAGTGAAGACTTGAATTCAATATTATCTTATGTAAAATAAATTTTGATTACTTTGTTATTCCACTGATCGTTTTTTGCCTCTTTGGGAAGTATCTTTTGACTATTAACTTATTTCAGACCTTACGATAGTTAATCTAAAAATGCTTCAAAGAGACAGTGAAATACGTGTAACAATTTGTAACACAATCAGTGGAATGACAAAGTTATCAAATTTAATTTTATATCAATCGAAACGAAACTTGCCAATTGGTGTCTTGTAGACAATAAGGTAGGTACTGTGAATTATTTTTGAGTTTTATTAAATCAAGGCATACCTTCTCAGTTGGTCTTGCTCATATTGAAGTGCTTGTGCAAAGCGCTCCAACTTCAACGAGCGCTGGGTGAGTGGTGAAGCTGCTCCGCTAGCGCCCACAGGATCTTCTGAACCACTCAACTGTAACTGACGGGAAACATACGAATAAAGATTAAGAACAGCTCAAATAAAAACAACAGTGGATGATTTTATCAAAATTGTTTTATACATGAAGAATAATTAAACATAAAAGATTATGGTATTCTCTGAATTGTAATGAAAAAAACTTGGGCTCCTGAATTTGTCTAATATTGTTAAGTGCAGGGATGGGGAAGTTTTTTTTATGTCGAAAGGCTACAGTCATTTATCTCATTTATTATAAAGGTGAATTCAATAAAATATATAACAGAATGTACAAACATGTAAATGAATGAAAATTATGCTATAAAAAATGTCAAAAGGAAGTCAGAGGACCTTGAAGAAGGCCATAGATTTATTGTGATCAGTGATCTCTTGATGTTATTCCATTTAATGCGGGTAATTTCATGATTTTTCAGGTTTATTTGAAGTAAATCATTTTCTTTTAAGAGATAATAAAAATAAAGTTTTATTAAAACATCAGTGTAAAAGAAATAATAGAGAATAAAAGTAATTTAATTAATAATACATATCTTATGTGCATATTAATATTATATCTATAACCTAAAATACTGTTCTAGAATAATATAGTATCATAAAACAGGTAATAAACACCATACAACTCGACTGTAGAAATTAACGTTCTTAAGATTTTTCTTGTTTAAAGAATGGTGCTAATTGTTTTGGGATGATTATTCAACAAAAGCTGAAATACAAAAAAAACATTTCAATTAAAAATGATATGATGCAAACTCTCTCTCAAAGAAAAATAAGTAAATTTACTGATATATATTTGAATGCTGAAATTAATTGGAATTTGCATACACATCATTTATAATAAGAAGATAATTATGTAAATTAAACCCTTAATCAAATTAGATATGAAGCCATTCAATAATAGACAATGAATACAATATGTTTCATAGCAAAAACAATAAATTATAATTTAATAAAGCATAATGTTTATAAGACTAGTTAATATGAAAATTAAAAATAGTTATGACTAACTCGGATGCATTGTTAAATCAACTCAACCATAAACAGCAACGTATTGTTGTTCATTATTTTTTAAAATCAATGATTAGGGTAACACACATAATAACAAATCTACCGTAGAAATCAAAGTTTTCGGATATATGCAGCTTTATTTACGAATCACCATTTTATCATTTCTATTACAGACTGGAAAAAAATCAAAAGCAATATAAAATTGTTCTATGGAAATTTATAAAAGGTTTTCGATAACTTTTCTGGACCTTCTCACTTCTTAAATACTGCTTAAGAAATAATGTAGACCTAGTTAGTTATCGCTGTAAAATAAAAATAGTTCTAATAGTAGGAAAAGAACATTAGAAAATTAATAACAATTGTATGAATAATTATTAAATAATAATTGAAATGAATAACATGATCTGCAATCTGTTAACTGTGTTCATTCATTTATTGTTAATAGAAATCAGAGTGAAAAAACAAATGCCTTGCGGAGAATTAATTTTTAAATTAACTGAGAGTCATTCGTCTTTATTATGCTGTGATACAATTCAAACAAACGAATCAATAAAAACAAATCAGAAATGGCAATTGATGGCTGAGTGCAAAATGCAAAAAAGTAAACTTCAGCAACATAATAAAAATATCCATAACAGTGTAGAAATGTTTAATAATCGAACTGAATGCATACTCATGCATTGTTATGTAGGTATAATATGGCAGTCAAGATGTTATTGTCAGCGGCGAAGTCACCTCATAGCAGAGTCATGCAATGAATGAGAGCCCAGCGAAAAGGGGACCCCCGAGAGTATGAATGGAGTGATTCAATCATCAAATGTCATTTTAAATAATATAAATTAGATGGTCCTTGATTTAATTAAATTATTGATTCTTCTTACTGCCATGTAACATTTATTCTCAAATTTGACAAATTGAGTTAAATTTTTTAATGAATGATTTTTATATAAAAATTTGATAAAACATTGAGCAAAACTGTATTCATTAAAAATAGATTTTAAATATGTACAGTTCCGATAAATGAAAAAGAATTAGTACCTATCGATGAAAAATTGAAAATTATAACCAAAATGATCTATAGAAACAAATGATTACGCGTCTTTGTAAGATATCCGCTTGATAGGTCATTTCATAATTGTTGTTTATTTACCAATAAACTTGTACAATTTTTTTTTGAATTTTTTCACATGATTTTTTTACCATATATTTACAATAACGAAATTGAAAAATCACGATTATAGTATCTAGCACAGTATGGGGGTCGCTTTATTCAACTTGAAGCTCTATTAAGAAAATAAGGTTGCTGAAATAATATTGCAGTTATGTAGAGCATGTTATTCATGGTCACGTCTGGATACTCATTTACTGTAAGAACGCAAAGGGTTAAAAGCTTGCCATTCTCGGTTAGAAGCAGAATAGCCAACTGAGAGTATTGTATTTCAACATCACCAGCATGCGACAGAAAAAAAACGCAAGGAATTTGGTGGTTAATAAGCGTCAGTCGTTTCCGAAAGGCATCCTCGTAATGATTGTGGCGTTGTCGATACCTGGCTGTTTGGCATAGACTCGGAGAGACTATGCGGAGTGGGCAGCTGCGGCAAGGTGGTGTTCACGTATCCGTGCAAGTGAGCTGGAGACATTGATGCCGGAGCCTGACACACAACACATAACCGTGCTTCAAACACTCGTACCGCATTTTTTTTTCATCGTATTAAGATAAAAGCTTATATTTAAAGAAACACAACAAGTATTCTAAAATAAGCACACCAGTATTAAATTGAATAAAAATTTTCTTCACCAACAATCCTTAACAAAACCTATTCAATGGCATTTATTCGAGAAAAATTGATGACGAGAATTGATTCACTTAGAATAAAAGGTAATCTGAAAATCTAATGGTATAGATCAGGCGTGGGGAACCTGCGGCCTTCTGGCCAATTCTGTAATTCTGTAAATTTATGTAATTTCATAAATTCCTGACATATTCTGAGCGTAAATTCCGTTTTCCGACCAAAGATTTCCTAGTCAATGTTTACTGCGGCCTTATGTCGAATCAGAAAAATTAATGCGGCCTTAGAGAAGAAAAGGTTCCCCACACTTGGTATAGATAAATATTTGATTCAATATAATATTGGTGTTTTAGTAAAAAAAATCTAAAATAGCTCGACATAGCAGTAAGAGTTGATTGTTTGAGCTCTAAAACATAAGAAATATAGGAGTGGCACAGAAGAAATTTTTGACACTTCTCTCGTTGAAGTGGATTTTATCTGTGGTAACATTTATATATATATATCCCTATAGATAACAAAAAATCATCAGTCAATTCATAATAGTATTTTTGCTAGTACACCCTTGTTACAAAATTAAAACAGAAATATTGTTTTAGTTTAAAATATAATTTACTATTTGTTAAGAGGTTTCTTTAAAGGAAAGTGTGCAATTTATTGTTGACGAGGCCAATTATAGGCAAATGTATGGATGAACTGAGCCCGAGACAAAAATAGATTCCATGCTATTGGTAGAAAAGATTGCGATAGACTTTTAACAAAACCGTGGTGGATTCAGTTAAGAAGATTTCTTTAATTTCTAATTAAAGTGTCTTACTTAAAAAAATATTGAGTAACAAACAAGCACTATACAACAAAGTACTAATGATACAAATTAACGTGATTGATCCTTACGGTGTGATATTTGTGCAGCATGTAAGGGTCCTGCCGCGAAGGGGAGTGTCTCTGCTGAGGAGTAGAAGTACCGGAGTGCGGGGTGTGTGGCGCACCGGGGGGCAGAGGCGGGGAAGCGCCCCCTCCTCTTTCCCTGTCGCCTCGCCCCCCTCTCGCCACAAGGTTCATGTGCTCGTAGCTGCCCACCTGGACAGATGAAAAGAATTTCTTTGTCTTCAGTCATAATGCCAGTATACTTGCTGATTGTGGCTTTATTTATAATAATTGATTCACAGGAAACTAAGACATGGGGGAATAATTGATACTGTCTACAGAAATATAAGCTATTTCTAATGTTATGTATCAGAGATGTTAACACTATGCATGGGAAAAGGATGAATACTTCTTTCGATGACTGATGGTTATAATGTAGGGCAGGGTAATTTTACGGTGTGTTCTTATAGCCGGGTAATATATTAACAACTAGCTATCTATCTATTAATTGATTTGGCATTTACTTGGTAGAACTCCATTTATAACAGATTAAAAATAACAAAGTATTTTAGTTCTACAGTTTTTAATAATTTTATTCGTTGATAGCTATTTCGGCTTGCGCCATCGTCAGAACTATGTTTAAACTAATATTTTGCTCAGCTATATATACTGGCTCTGAAGAGATACACAGTTAGAGTGAATAATGTTAGAGTGAATAACTTGATGCATTGTGTATCTCTTCAGAGCCAGTATATATAGCTGAACAAAATATTAGTTTAAACATAGTTCTGACGATGGCGCAAGCCGAAATAGCTATCAACGAATAAAATTATTAAAAACTGTAGAACTAAAATACTTTGTTATTTTTAATCTGTTAGCTATCTATCGTTTTATATTTCGCTTTGACTGTCTAGTGAGGATCAATTTCAGCAATTTTTACCAAAAAGTATCTACAAAGGTACAGAAGGATCAGAAATAATAGTTGAAAGTGAGGAAAATTTCTATAAATAATATTTTTTAACATATTTTGACAACCAGCACACCTTTGGAATAGTTTTCGATGATTAAAGTGATTTCAGGGACGTATGATCTCCATAAGAAAGATTTTGAATAACGGCTGATTTGTATCCAATGTAGAATGACAAACAGGTAAATAAATAAATATATGTAAAAACTGATTTTTCGTTATGAAAAACATTTTTGGTGACATTCTGGGCAAGAATTTTGAAACCGGTGGTTGTCAATTTTTTTTATTTAACGTTATTACTCACAGACTAGCGATTTATTGGCACTATGTTGAAACTCTAAAAACACCGACCATAGTACCGAATATTTTTTTTCACCTTTTTTTGAATATCATTTATAGCTTCATAAAAATTATTCCTTGTGTGTTTAAGATGTGTCAATATCCAAAATTCTATTATCTTTCAAAACTTAATATTAAACATTAAAAAAATATGATACTAAGTATAAATTATCTAAAATTTCAATCTAATCTTCATAAGAAATCAAGTTATTTGACTGAAATCAGTGGACTTTTGCTATTATAAATGGACTTCAAAATAGAGCATGTTTGTCATGGTAATAATTGGGAATGATCCAACTTATATATATTGTAAGTACTATATTCAATAAACCATTATTTTGGAGAACAAAACGTGGCCTCTACGTAATAATTTTACAAAAAAAATTGAAACAAACCCTTGATTCCAGCTCCTCAGCTCTGGCCTCGGTTGTTTGTTTCTCTTCTTGAATGAGTCTTATCTCATCGTTGATGGCATCTAATTGTTCTTGCAACATAAGAGCGAGCGTCGCCGCATCGGTGTGACCGGCTCCCCCTCCGCCGGGAGATAAAGCTTCCGCCACAGTGCTGAAGATGCTATCGCCGTCATCGTTCTAGATTAGAATAAATAATTATAATTGTTAATCGGTTCAGAAAAAATATAATACTAAATTTAAATTAGAAAAACATTTGTCAGTGGCTGTTGGGACAAAAGTGTTTTCAATGATGCCAGGCTATGAGAAAGGATAATATTTAAATATAACAAAATTAAAAAGAAGTGATATATATTTCTTTGGAAGAACCTTATAGGATTTACATAGGTGAACCAAATAAAGTCGAATAAATGAAGTCTTGACCAGTGACAAAAAGATTATGGGTTGTATAAAATTTATCGATAAACATTGAAGACTATTAGAATTTATGAATTAAATAAGGTCATATTTTCATTAGGGTTTCAAAGATGTGACAATGTTGGGAGGGAATAAACAAAATACTCAAAGCTATCTGACACATTTACGCACAACCTCTTAGTGTAATCTATTTTAAGGTGGTGGTAAAATAATCTTAGAGTATCTAAGTAAATAAACATATTATCATATAATATTTTGTGAATATCAAACAACAAAAACAATAGAATATGTTTATTATATAGTGAGTAATAAAAGTTATGTGATTTTTAGTGACAGGTTGGTTAGTGGCATTTTAGTTAGACGATAAAAGATGCAAATTGGCAACATTGATCCAGAACGTGCTAGTAAATTAGAAAGTCACGTATGTATTAATCATATAAAAGTAATGTAACACTAGGCATTGTAGAAAACATAATAATTTATTGATTTACGTTTTATTTAGATTGTCAATAATAAAAAATTTATGCAATGTTTATTGTAAATACTATCCCAGTTCTGTCATACGTCAAGTCGAAAACGTCAGTGTTTAAGATTATCGAACCAACATTTTTTCATAGAGGATTATTTCATTTAAATTTATTATTCTTTTTTAAATTTTAAAATTGCATATAAATAATTCTTATAATATTTGCAGTGCTCATAAAAAGATGAAACAAAATGAAAGTAAAATGAATGCCCAGAGTTGAGTAGAATTAAAACATTTTAAATTTGAAGCCTAAAGTTGGATTCTAAATGATTTCGTTCTTCGATTCTTACTCAATAGTTGATATATATTAATATGTGATAATCAAATAAACATTCAACAAAAATTAACTCGAAACAAGCATTTACGAATCAAAGTTTTCGCACAGAACGATAGTGTATGATAAAAAAAACTGAAGGTTTGTTCCAATCATTGTAAAAAAAATCCTATAACAAACAAACCTCTGCATCGCTACTGACATCAAACGCCTGTTGAACGTTAGCAAGAACATGAGCCTGTTGAAGTTTTTCCCATTCCCCTCCACTGTCACCCATGCCACCTACTCTCCCCATACAAACGCCATCCATCTAATAAATATGACATTTGTTGTTAGAACTCAGCGTTCACTTATGCAAGAAACATATGTCTCTTAGATTATGTAAACAATGAGTTCATAGTTGTGTGCGTGATCCATTGGGCTACTTATCAAGAGGAAAACTGACCATTTGAGTAATTTCATGCGTTATGAAATTTCAACACTTCAGACTGTGTTCACTTCATTCGAGTGTGACTTTTGATGCCGTACAAATTGTAGTGCAAGCGGGTTTTTAAAATTTTGTGTAAGAAATTGAATGATGTTATTGTTTTGTTTATTGTATGATATCTCCTCTAAAAAAGTAGCACCATGGATTGATCATTATTATAAAGTGCATTCACGTATAGTCCACGGATTTCTAAGATCCGAGTAGACTTTTTATTGAGTGTGAATAGTAACATATAGAAAATAAATATTTTTTTTAAGAATACCGACAAAGCACACCATCACCCAGTGTTACGAAAAGATAAAAACCAGCTTTAGACATGTTGTAATTGTTTTCGATATAGAGCAATGAGATATTTTTTCTGCAAAAAAATTGTCATCGACTTTGCTTGTAAATAGTCAAACCTTGTTTTGGTGACGCGAGTCAAAACTGGTGTGACTAGCGCTCCTGGAGAAGCTCTGTTCCCTGCCGCCGCCTCCGGGAGAGAGCGATCTGGTGAGGGCGTCAGTTTGTTGAATGTTGAAAGCGATCTCTTGCTGGAGCAATTGCCGTCTTACTCCGTCCGTGTCTAACCGACACTTGGCAAGCTCTTTGACGATGTCTGCTTTCTCAGCTTGAAGCTCTTCGGCTGCCTTTCTTGTTTTGTCTAACTCTTGAGTGAGAGCGTTCTTTTCCTCTAACGCGTGCATGCGTTCTTTGAGATGAACTTGCAATCTAAAATAATGGTGTAATTATATGTGAAAGTAATATTTAACGCACTAGGTGAAACAACATAGAAAACTTGTACTTGTTTATATAACTAACTAAAAAGTAAAAAAATGTCACAATTTAATAAGAACTTAAAACGATTCAATTGTAACCTCTGTGCTCTATGCTAGATGAATATTTTAGTGAATTTGAATCGTTCAAACTATGTACATTCTCACAAATTTTGTCACTAACGACCCGGGTTTCGCCTTTCGGCATCTTCAGGCATTCAAGTGCACGGATGAACTTGAACTGACGCTTAGCAAATAAAAGTTTCGTGCTTATATAAGATACAAATGCATCACTGAGTCCAAAGCCATTGCTGGCGAAAAGGATGAGCTCATGGGAATGCCAACAGATTTGTGTAGTGAGCAGTTTAAAGAATTATATAATCTGTTTGTCGGCAAAGGTTTTATGATTATATGATTTTATGGTTATATAGGGTATAGAAGAGGAGATGTGGGAAAATTTGTTATTTCGTTTAAAATCGGAAGACTTTGCAACTGTGCTTTATTGATTTCTAAAATTTCTTGGAAAAAGAGATTATGTCCCGGCTTAGAAACCCGGGTCGTTAGTGACAAAATTTGTGAGAATGTACATAGTTTGAACGATTCAAATTTAATATTGAAATTCCACCAAGCACCTTCAGTCGAAATCTTAAATATTTTAGTGGTAAAAAAATGTTGATTAGTTTGAAAGATTTGTTCCATTTAGTATTGGTTAGACAAATTCAATATTTTAAATGTATATTGTGCAAAATTACATCTGTAGAATACTAATATTTTTGATGGATTCAGCTACAACTTTGAGGAAGTTAATTTTTTAATATTAAAATACAGTAACTTTCACGGTGACTCGTGTATCGCCTCTTTGAGAAGCATTCTGTAGAACAGTGTTTCTCAAGCTTTTTAAGTCTTTATTTTTTTGTGGCATTACCATTGTTGTCTTCACATAAAAATTCTAATTTTAAAGAACTCCCAAGAATTTGCAGATTTGCCCAAATAACCAGCGTGGAACGTTTTTTTTTAGCTTTTTGGAAGATTCCAGCTAAGTCGCAGGAATTTGCGGATATGCAAAAATTTTGGGATTTTGGAAAATTTGTCTGTGGCCCCCCTAAGTTATGCTGTCTCCCCAAATCAACAAAAAATCTCTGTGGCCACACGGCTCCCGGTTGAGAAACCCTGCTGTAGAACACGTTTCAGTGCATATTTAACGTAATGCATAGAATATTGGTTAGAAGCCCAATCATCATCATTTAGTAATACAACGATAAGCAAAAAACCAATAATCTCCCTACTTCATAAGTCAATGTTTTTTAAATCTGAAACTTACTACTACCGAATCGTCCAGAATCTTTCAGGATGTATATTATATTAAAATTAATACCTGTCATTTGACTCTGACAGCAATTTATCGACAGTGGCCGAGAGACGGGTGTTGTGTTCCTCGTTCATTCGCAGTCTTTGATTGAGTCTCATCAGCTCGGCGTTCTTCTCATCGAGGGTAGCCTCCAATCTTTGAATTCTGTCTTCAGCTGAGCCATGACGTTCCTGCGCCTTCAGCAACGACAATTATTTATGAAAAATGTGTTTCGGTTTGATGAAACGGCATCATTAATTACATTCATAATATAATAATGCTTTGTATTTTGTTTTATAAATTGCTTATAGTGGTCCATGTATTGGAATGATATAAAAAAAATGAACATCAAGGATAATAAGAAAAATATCAACAAACATCATTGTGATATTAAAAATATTCCTTAAGCCGATTGATATGAACCCACCTGACTGAGAGCCTCCATTCTAGCTTTAAGCTGCTCTTCCATTTCTGGTAAAGCGGACAGCTGAGCTAATTTCTGCGATGAGAGCTCTAGTTTCTCTTCAATGGCCGCTATTTTCTCTTCTTGCAACTAAAAGAAAAAGTTGTATATTAAGTAAAAATATTTTTTTCAATGAATTACAAATACTTTGTAGATCTGTATGGTTACAAACCTTCAATTGGGCTTCTTTGTGCTGCAGTTCCTGTTCCAATTTCTCATTCAGGTCATGCAACGAAGTGGACTCTCTTTGAGCGTTGAGGTACCGTTTTTCGAGAGTCGCTATCCTTTCCTCCTGGTCTCCTTTTTGAGCGACATTCTCTCGCAAGTCCCGTTGGAGTTTGTTACACTGGTCTTGACTCTTCATCAATTCCCTCTGACCCTTGTTGAGGTTGTCTTCTAGTTCACCGATTCTGGTGGTCAATTCTGCTACGCGACGCTGCCAAGAACTTAGTTCTCCAGCCTGTTATCAGGGATAGATATATACATAGTTAGGAAGGTTAATATTGAATTAAATAGAAATTATAATGCAAAAAGCCAGAATTACATTGCTCGACTATGTTTCAGGAAAACAATAAAATCAAAATAAGAAATTATCCACTTTTTGTTAAATAATGGTAAGAAAATGTTGTTCATTGGTAGAAATGATTATGTGCAATACATGTAAATAAATAAAGTATTCAATATTATACTTACTTTCCTAGTTCTTCAAATTATAATATCTACTGAATTATTGATTATGTACAATATTAATTTGTTATTTATATTATTATCCACACCAAAATATTGGTTAGTAGTTAAGTAAAAGCCAACATAACATTAAACAGTATTGAAGCAATATTTAGATAAACTATTTATCTACAGTATGCTGGGATCATTATATTTAATGTCTAAAAAGCAACACCTGTTCTAGCAAAAGTAACTAATTATTCATGAAATAAAAATAAGCATTCCAATAAACAATCATTTCATAAGTAAAACATAAAATGAAAAAAAAAACCATCATGCTAAAGAATATCGAAGGAATAATATAAAAATTCTACATTCAAGTACCATGTATAATATGACTTGTAAAACATATTAGTTGCCAAATTTAAATACGGTTGAATAAATTCCCGAATATTTATTTAAAAAAAAAAAAAAATTGAAACGTATTAATCACAATTCAAATTAATTGTATTCTCAATGAAAAATATTCAAATTCAAACCTGTATGTCTAAAGCAGTTTGTAGTTCTGAAATCTTCGTATCGGAAATGTCAGATTCCATCCCATTGATCTGAGGTGGCAATGGCTCTTCCGACTGAATAAAGTAAACGGAAAAGAAAAAAAACCGACACATTTACACATGCACACCACGCCACACATCTATGACACTACATGTAAGTACAAAAGAGAAGGTTTTACAAGATTATGCCAGTTAGGATTCAAAAGATGGAGAAAAAGAAATCGTTATGTTTTCATTGGAGGATTATCAAAGAAAATTCAGATACAAGAATTCCCGTAGATTATTGCACCGCAAGTGTAGATCAGTGATGTGCAACCTATCAAACAGTAAGGCCACTTTATCTCTTTTCCGATTGTTTACGAGCTGTAGATAAAGTACTATTTTCAATTTAACAACTGCATATTAATTAGATAATCTACCTGTTATCTACTCTGCATTACCAAATGGAATGTAATTGATTCTGAACTTGCACCGAGTGCAGCCTTTCTGTAGCACATACCTTTCTGCACCAACTTTCCATAGAGAAAGGTGTGAGATATGAAAAAAAATATCTAAGAATATACTACACCTGCATAACAGATCGTTTTCACATATAAATAATGATAAACTCGGCAGCAGTTAGCCTCTGTGATCAGAGTTATACCCTAGTGTAGCCTGGGTTGAAATCCCAGCAAAGTAAATATATATTTTTTTCTATTTAAATTTGAGGCCATGGACATGGGTGTTTGCAATGTCTTTTCTCCTCGAGTTAATCTTTAGAGACTGAAGTTAAATATATTTTTTAACTAAAAATAAGTATATATTGGAAAATTAGTCTTGGGAAAACTTAGTAGCCCTCGATAACTTTAATTTCGGACGGCATGCAGCTTCGGGCCACGGGTTGTGCATCACTGGTGTACGTGAATCATGCACCTTTGAATTTAAACCTCACAAAACCTTCAAATTTGTTTAAATTTGTGTTTGAAGCACATATCCAAACCAGTTATTGCAGAATCACATTGTGAATGAAATTGTATTTGAATAAAGTAAAGAATGACGAACAATCTTTATCGTTTTATGCAAAAACTTTATTGTAACTTGAACAATAAAACTTGTAATTTGAGGTAACTCATTTAACTTAAAAAGATTTATTTGCATATTCTTTACATTGATTATACTGTAACATCAATATTGCACACTATAATATATTTTCTTCCATAGTGTTCTCAAAAGTAAACCCGATGAAGTTGTGGACATGAATGAGGTTTTGTCTGGCCCAATAGAATATATCCTTATATGTTTATATGAAATATATTATTTAAGTTACTCAGATCATAAATATCATTATATTGTTGAATGTTGGATATCTAAATTAATGGTCAAAAAGATACAGAAATACATAATAGTCATATTTTTGGCAATAATCTAAAACTCGTGTTATATAAAATTAAAAGTTATTTAATCAATCAGTTTGGATGCAAAGCTCATAACTTCATAAACTACAACTCTGTAGAGAAATTTAGTGGTAATATTTTCGCATAAGCTATAATTGAAGCTATTATTGTAAGCCCTGCTTCTTCCATAGTTGTTCAAACATGAATCATGAAAGTAATTTAATAAATAAAAATACAATTTAAGATTTCGACTGAAGGTGCTTGGTGGAATTTCAATATTAAATTTGAATCGTTCAAACTATGTACATTCTCACAAATTTTGTCACTAACGACCCGGGTTTCGATGCCGAAAGGCGAAACCCGGGTCGTTAGTGACAAAATTTGTGAGAATGTACATAGTTTGAACGATTCAAATTTAAATAAAAATACATTTAAAAAATATTTTTAGTCTCAAGTCTGGCTTGATAACATACAAAATATTATTCCAAAGTAATGTAAAACTAAAAATACGTTTAAAATGTATATTGTTTTACAAAATGAAATTTAAGTTTTATTTTTTAATCATTTTGGAACGAGCTGTTTTTGCAAATAATAGCATTTAGCATAATAGCAATTAAAGAGTACTATTATTGTATGAAATCTTTTTTTTTCAAAATAAATATTTTAGTAGAATATGTCAAACGAGGCAAGTCAATTTTGCTGTTTTCGGAAATACAAGCTTTGCAATATAGATCGATATAATGATACAATTTTTCATTGAAACTGGTTTTCGCTTGACTTAAAATAATATGTACTAAAAAGTTTGTTGTGTATCTAATTTTCTGTTTAAAATCATGTGTCATGGTTTTAAAATATACATACTATCAAGTTTAACTTCATGTACTGCTCGACTTGGGGCATAAAAACTGTCAACTTAAAATACCATATTTGTAATTCTATGATGAAAACTCAGAAACCAATTACATATAATGAAAGATGAACGTTGAATAAATATTATTCATGATGGACCTGTTTTAAAATAAATCTACTGCAAACAACAGAATTCATTTGTAGGAATGAAAACTGTATAATGATAATAATTGTCTCTGATATGTTAAAAAAAAAAACACTACATTATCAGTCATGCAACTTTTTTTTTTTATGTCCGAACAGTGCAAGAAGTAGATTTTTTTTACACCTATCTAATTTTTTGTAACAAAATTTCCATTCCTTTAACACGGTGCAAGCTTTATACACTATATAATTATACAAACAGAGAGCATCTAAACAGAAATATTCTAAAAATTAAATAAAAACAATTTCAGATATACAATCGAGAATCTTTGGTTTTGTTCATGAGTTGGTGTACATTAATGATGTGTCCATTTTTTTTTTTGATCAATTGTTTCACAATGTCAATTGTGAGTTTATTGTTGGAAAATTTTCATATTTCATTTAGTACATAGTCTATAATTGGTTACAATGCCAAGATTAAAAGTTAATATTTGTGTAGCTGACCCATGCGAGTGCTTTTTATTAATGGAAGATAAATTAACTTGGTTCCTTATAGTGAGAGACGGTATAAGTATTATGTTTTTGTTGTTTGGTGGGTGCAATTTTTGAATATTTGATTAGTGGAGAACAAATAATTGCATAGAATTGGTATGAGACGGGTCATTTATATTAAATAATCAACTTTGCCGCTATTTTAGTGATATTTAGCGGACTAAGTACTTCACAAGATAAAGTCGTTTTAGTTTTTATGCTTTAAGTAACATACATAACATATCTCCTATATAAAAATATTAGATCAACAAAACTTTAATTGATTTATGGGGTACAAAAAACATTCTTTTGTAATAATTAGTGTTTATTACGCTTCGAAAAATATAGCCTGTTCAAACCAATTAACGTATAATTTTTCATAATATGTTATCAATCTAAAGCAATTGCATAAGATACTTTCTTCAATTTGTATAAACTTTGTTCAACACTAATCAAATAAACAAAAATGCACTAATATTCAATTGGATGATAAACTGTCCTCGAACTTTAAAAAGTAAGTAATATGATACCTTGGTTGGGCCATGGTGCTGCTCTCCATTGGCATCAGGAGGGGCAGGGGAACCTGACCCAGGTTGACCATTTTCTTTGGGTCGCGGAGAGAGTCCACCGCTTATGTGTTCTGTGTCTTGTGATGTGTTGTTTGGCACTAGTCCTCCTATCTTGTACTGTTGCAGCTGGCATTTCAATAATAATAAAAAAAGTGATGGCATGAAAATGTGTTGCAGAGATTTTAGATGGGTCCATTCGGTATCATTTCTAAATGAGTCTCTAAAAGTGCAGAATGTAATCACAGAATAAACACAAACACACATATTACATAGTTATCTCTAATGGTAATCAGATGGTTTGGAAATATTATATTATTGTACTTACTTCTTCTTTGGTAAGAGCTAATTCCTCTTCTAAACTTGTATTTCTTTCTAATGCTACTCGCAATCTCTCTCGAACCTGAAATATAAAAAAAAATATTTTTGATAAATATTAATTTGTTTAACAAGTAGATTATTAAATTTGAATCGTTCAAACTA
Organism: Himalopsyche tibetana; assembly: GCA_030503985.1. Taxonomy (NCBI): domain Eukaryota; kingdom Metazoa; phylum Arthropoda; class Insecta; order Trichoptera; family Rhyacophilidae; genus Himalopsyche; species Himalopsyche tibetana. The sequence continues at coordinate 14,262,016 of JAPJYX010000024.1, forward strand.
TGTACATTCTCACAGATTTTGTCACTAACGAACCGGGTTTCGCTTTTCGGCATCTTCAGGCGCTCAAGTGCACGGATGATCTTGAACTGACACTTAGACACTTTATTTGTCGGCAAAGGTTTTATGATTATATTTATATAGGGTATAAAAGTGGAGATCCTGGTAGGTTTAGTATTTCATTTAAAATCGGAAGACTATGCAATTGTGCTCTAAAAAAAAAATATATATATCGGCAAAACAGAAAGGACACCGAACACCAGAGTTTTAGAGCACACGGAAGCCTTTAGATTGAAAAAAGACACGTCTACTTTTGCTAATCACTTAATTTCGGAAGGACACGTGTTCAATCAGGAACAATGTGTAAAAATGTTACACCCAAATACGGACAGTCACAAACTCTTTTTCCAAGAAATTTTGGAAATAAATAGAGCACAATTGCATAGTCTTTCGATTTTAAATGAAATACTAAACCTACCAGAATCTCCACTTTTATACCCTATATAAATATAATCATAAAACCTTTGCCTACAAATAAATATAATTCTTGAAACTACTAACTACTCAAATCTGTGGGCATTCCCATGAGATTATCCTTTTCGCCAGCAATGGCTTTAAGCTCAATGATACATTTATTTCTTATATAAACACGAAACATTCATTTACTAAGTGTCAGTTCAAGTTCATCCGTGCACTTGAACGCCTGAAGATGCCGAAAGGCGAAACCCGGGTCGTTAGTGGCAAAATCTGTGAGAATGTACATAGTTTGAACGATTCAAATTTAATATTGAAATTCCACCAAGAACCTTCAGTCGAAATCTTAAATTAAAGTAGATTATTCAATAAATATCAATTCGTTTCATGTGACCCTATAGAAAATATGAAAATTACCATTCAACTTTTGCTAACATGAAAATTAACACTGATAATTGATAGTATAAAATAAAATATGTTAAATTTAATATATTCCACCGATTGTGTGAATAATACAATTGTGACACGCGTTTCACCTTACTGAGAAAGTTATGACAATTTATATTTCCTACATTAGCTTCAATTTATCCATTGCATTAATTAACCTACATTTACTATTCTCATTTTTTTTGTCTAGAAGAATCTATGGTTTGTAAAAATCTCTTTTCAGAATCCTCAAAGCTGTTGGTTTTGAAAAGGTCTACTAATTCACTGCATTACTCGGAAGTAGTTAAATCATCGTTTAGTTAATAATTTTACTAATGTAAAATTATAAATTATTTTGTAAAAAATTCCGAGATTATAATTACATTAAAATTTAGCTTTAGTCTCCACTTTATTTTAATTATTCTTCGACAAATTTTGTAATTATGTTTTAGAGGTAAAATACACATTTTAATTTCAGTCAATTAAGTGTCACTTATTCATATTTCGTACCTTTATTTGTAAATTCCTTTCAATACTAATTGTGTGTTACACCCTATTCATTTTATTTTGTGTTGTATATATAAAAATGTAACTTTGTATTCACTTATCAGTTGATAATGCTCGTTATGAGCGAAACTGGTCCTGAGCCTATTAAATAAAAGAGGAATAAGTAAAAATGAGTTTATTTTTTATTTTTTGTATATTTCCTGCATTGCAAACGTTTTAATAATAAGTCATTCATAGTAATAGGAATGATACGGAGTAAGTAAAGTAGAGATTGGAAGTACTTATTGATATATAATCTTCTATAATATCTACAAACAACGGTTGAATATTTTACATCTAAGAGTAAAGTTGTAATTTTTTGATAGTGTGAAAAAACGATTTTTTCAGTTTTCGGACTTGTCATAAAAATATGTTCAAAAAAGTATCTGAAGCGCCTATAAATTATTCATATTTTCTGGGAATACTAGAAAAAAATATATTTAGTTGTAAGAAAAATATTGAAATTAAATACCCTTCCTTATTTTAGAAAGCACTGAAGCTAAAGGGTTGTATTAAATAATTCAATAGAAAGGGAGAAAAACCAACATTCAACAAGAACAAGGAAAATAAGTTGTAAAAAGAGAAATGGCAGCTGATGGAAAAAGATGTACTAACAAAAAAAGTTATTTTGCTCTTGACCAAACAGAACTAATGAGATTTCAGTTTCGTTTTTTCTGTGCCATCTTCTGCAAGAAATTTACGAGATAAGTGTACCTAACTGGAAATCATTGGCCAGCCAAACATAAATAAATGACTTGATACGAGGCGTTTAAATACTGCTTTGCCATAGGTTAAATAACGACAATGTTGACATTAATGTGGTAAAAAGAAAAAACAATATCGAACTCAAATGGAAAATAAAAGGGTAAAAGGGTAACCTTTCCGAGTAAAATTGTGAATGACGATTAAAAAAACAATAAGCTTGGATGGAGACACACTATTTTCATATTTTTGCAAACTATCAGATAACCGAAAGTGGCCGAAATCAATCGAGATAAATCAAAGACGACAATTTTTACAATTAAGTCAACAGCTGTTTTTTGGCGGGTTTATTAATATGTATTGAGGCGCGTTTAAACTACATATATGTTAAAATAGAATTTCCTTTCTTTTCTCACGATAAACGGATTTGAAAATCATGTTGTTCTCTATTTTTTTACACCAATCATACTTTATTTTTATTTTATCTATATAAATATATGATATATATAGCAGTTTTATCTCAGCAAAGAAACATGCACTATGATTGTTTCGACTCATGATAAGATGAAAAATAATAACCAGAGCAGTCGGGTAAAAAAAGACGACTCCGACTCCAACTCCAGCTTTAAATAAAAAAAAAACGACTACGACTACGAATTGATTTTTTCAAACATTTACGTTTATCATTCAAGTCACTACAATAATTCTAAATTTGAATCGTTCAAACTATGTACATTCTCACAGATTTTGTCACTAACGACCCGGGTTTCGCCTTTCGGCATCTTCAGGCATTCAAGTGCACGGATGAACTTGAACTGACGCTTAGTCACATTAGACTAAGCGTCAGTTCAAGTTCATCCGTGCACTTGAATGCCTGAAGATGCCGAAAGGCGAAACCCGGGTCGTTAGTGACAAAATCTGTGAGAATGTACATAGTTTGAACGATTCAAATTTAATATTGAAATTCCACCAAGCACCTTCAGTCGAAATCTTAAATTATACAATAATTCTAGTTTATTTCACCAATCACCTGCCTTCGACTCCACAGTCTTGATGCTATGTATCGTTGGTTTTTTTTAAACTGACAAAACAACATAATTTTCATTGTTGTAAATAATTAGCTATGTTGAAATATCCATGCCATAAATCTAACAGTTTATATCAAGGGTTGTAAATTTTGAATATGTACGTCTAGGTGTCGTTTTACAGACGGGATGATTATGATTTGGCTATTGTAAATGGGTAGTTATAAAAATAAAAGCAATAATTATTTAGATATTTTTTTCTACGTAAAATTTTAGATAAGGATGTATTGTAAATATTCTTTGCGGAGAAAATGGCCTAGCGTGATTTAAGGCGTACTATCGAGACGTTTGAGCTAATGGTAACAAACAAGAAAATGAAAAAGGAAAAACAGATGGTGCTAATTTGCCGTCCAGGCTCACGACAGAAAAGTGAGTAAAGAATTCGTTTTGATAAGAAATAACAGGAACGGAAAAAAGCTCAAGGTTAAACGCTGCGATCTTGCGATAATCCCCCGGGTGAAGTAAGCTACAGAATTCAAAGGCAGCGGTTGCCTGGCGGCCGACGAGGATCAAAGGGGACTCCTGATAAAGGAAACGGTCGGGCTGGATACTACACACGAGAAAATGTACACTGTAACTAGGCATGCGTAAAAACGGTACCAAATATACAATGCTACTTCTGTGAATCACGCAAGACGATATTTGTGTATATTATTGTACAATCTTTTCTTAATTTTGTAAGCTAGCTAGGAAAATCAGATAAAAACAGGGATTTTTGCTGCTACTATTGATACATGAGAAAAAGTTGAAAGCAAACATGTTTTTTAGAGCACAGTGTTGAAAAAAATATTAATCAGATATGAATTTTGCTATTAAAGTTCCATCAAGCAATTTCAGTCGCTTGAAGCTGCACGAACATAACATTCGGATAAACGATATACGTAAATACATAGCTTTTGCCGCCTGTTTGGTCGAGTGATCAACGTCGTTGGCTTCGGTTACGGAGGTCACGGGTTCGAATCCCAGTACGGACAGTTTTATAAATTGATTTTTCAATCGATTTATGAATTTCTGTTCGAAGGTATGGATGTATGTGATGTCTTGAATTCCCCCCTCCTAACCATCCTATCCTATGAACGGGGCATATCGAGAGCGATTAGCTAACCACTAGTCCTGTCCTAGCTCTATCCTCCTATTCCTACTCTCTTTGGAAAATGAGAGGTTAAGCAACTGAGTAACAAGCAGTTCTCATAGAAACACTTCTGTTGAGATAAACTCCATTAGGAGTCCATATGCTCCACATTGGGAGCGGACATGGCATCACATCATCCCTGCCTTCGAACAAAAATTCATAAATCGATCGAAAAAGCAATTTATAAAACTATCCGTACTGGGATTCGAACCCGTGACCTTCGTGACCGAAGCCAACTCGGTTGACCACTCGACCGCACAGGCAATGAGTTATAATGGTCACATATTATATGATCATCCAATCAATCAACTCAAAAGCGATTTTAGTTCCCGCTTTGTAGACATAACCGTATGCTATTTATCAAACACTCAGCGTGCGTAATTAAAATACTTTCGTAAATTTGACTAAATAAGTTTTCAATGTAATGCATAATAATTGAAAATATTACTTATTTCTAAATAGATCAACACAATTCGTTTCAGTTTTCTCGTATTTTAAGTTTTTTTCATATATATAATGTGTATTATAGAAACAATTTCTACAGAAACACGGAAAAGAATAAATAAGAAGCGAAGTAAAATCAATATAAGCCCACATAATTATGTTTAGTAAAATCATTGATTATTTATATTGAAGTAATTGTAATAAGGTTATAACGTTCGTCACAGAAAAATTACGATGAATTTATTAAAATGCGAATTTGTTATTATTGATCGACTAAGAAATATTGAAAAAAACATAAATACTCTTATTAAGTTGCGATAGATTGACAATGAAAACCAAACCTGGAGTTCAGCAATATAATATATACAAAAAGATGCCGCGGACTGCAGAATCTCAATGACTAGATTGCGATTAGGCACAATCTGAAAAAAAAACCCACGAAAGTTTATATGGGTGGTCAGCTAGAAGGGAAGGGAAACGTAGTCACATGTGACCTTTCATCACGAAGCACGGTCGGTTTGTCCAGATCGAACGGGGCGAAGCGTGGTGGTATGGGTACCGTTGGGTGATTTATGTCCGAGGAAATTCTATGGGAAATTATTTTTGAGATGGATGTTGATTTACTAGACTTCGAGAGAGATGAGATTCTTTCAGATACGAAGTAAACGATTTTGTAAAGTTTTATGAGTTACGAGGGTTACAAGATGACCTAACTTCCGTGACGTTTTATTATAACAATAAATCTAATGTACAAAACTTCAGATTTTCATAAAACTTTTAACTGCCGATATAGAATTGAATAGAAAACCGTATACTAAAATTTTCATAGAAATACATAATCCAACTAATTAAAATATGACAAAAGTAGGCAGGGATTCATGTGTTCTCTCGAAATATATAATTGCGAAAAATCTTTCTAATTATATTATGCTATTAACTAACATTACTTCCACGATTCGCATTGCAAATTAAGTAGATTTAATTCCTGTGGTTAACCCCAACAATATTTTGAAACTATTTTCACTGGGATTCGAGCTCGAGAACACCGCGACGGAACCAAATGACGTTGGTCGGTCGTTTACGGCCGAAATATGATTACACGACTAATGATTCGGGAAGGGAAAGTATTTTTTAATTATACTACAGATTGAAAATATGTATTTTTTACATCACTGTCAATAATTAATTTGCTACATAAATACATATAAGAAATGAACAGTTTTCATCTTCATTATTCTTTCTAGCTACAAAGGTACACAAACAAAAAAATGAAAATCTGTATTCATTATTACCATCGTTTGTTTCTCTACGAGTTTCGCGAAGCCTGGCTTCACTGATATTATTATTTTCGTTTAATTCAAAATATAATACAATATGATGAACGAGTACGTTAATCGTTTTTTTGTCTCGAGACTTTACAAAGTGAAGACAAAGAAGGTAAGTGAGTACACACAAGAACACTGAGGAGCCGAACTTAATCATGTTATTTATTTTTAATTTAAATATAAATGCATTGCATTGTGACAAACAACATATTTTTCATTTTGTTTTTTATAATCTCATTTGAATCCTTTTTCATTAATTTAGTAATAGCATTTTTCGCCACTGGATGTAAAAACAAAACTAGTAACATTGTTATTCATATACCATGTCAACTTCGCTTGATTGTTTCAATGTTCGCTCCCAGCATTAAGTATGTGGACCCAAACTGAAGCATTTCAACGAAGATGATATTTAACGAAAAAAGCTTGTAAAATAGTGACACCATTTTACTCGAGAGGTTGATTGAGGATAGACGAACGGCACCAAGAATGTAATTATGATATATTATAATAGGAATCGATTAGAAATGTTATAAAACAAATATTTCGTATATTATAAAAAAATATATATGTATAAAAATCAGGACTGTGGAGTGGATTAGCTTAATTATTTACTTCAATTATTTTTTAGGTTTAGTAGCATGCAATGGCGCCACTTTTGACCATAGAGATTTGAATACACATTTTTTTAAAAAGGCCTCGAGGTCATAAGTTTTTTTCGAGTCCCAATTCAGCTAAAACAGTCCGACTCTACACGCTAATAAAAAAATGGGGGTCGGATGAAAATATTTGGCGGGCCGTAGTATGTTGACTGCTACTCTAGAGCGTCAAAAATTCAGCTGCGATACTGACAATTCCTGAATTAACTTTACGATGGCCTACAGAGATCGAGTAGTCTTATAAAAAAATGACATTAAAAATAGCACTTCATTGAAAAGCGTTATAAATGAATCATCAAAATATATATTAATAACTATTTAGTCATCTCACGACTGTTGAACCAAGTTTATGTTGAAGAAAATGGCATGCCTTGGATAGTTGTTTCCAAAGCAATCCGTTGTACGAAAGATAAAAGCAGATATGGGTAAAGGTACTGTGTCAATCAAAAATGCCTTATAACACCAACGTAGTGAGTGAAGGGGCAAAAGACGAAGTAGTCGTGGTTAGTTCATTATACTCCGAGCTTCCGTCCGTACTGTCGCCCAGGCTTCAAACAGGCGTATTGATTTTTTATTTGATATATAAATTTGTGTCAAGGAGTTCACTGGTTGTTTCGACTCTTACTACACTACCCAGTCTTCATTTTATCGACAAACTCTCTAAATAAGCCCGCGAAGAAAACCTTATGGCAAGTCTCCGTCTTAAAATATAATTGTGTAAAATAATATATTGCTTATAAAAATATATTCAAACTGTGGGAAACCCCATTAAGGAAGAAGGCATCTGTCGTGTGTTGGTGGTAACGAGCATAATAATCACAAAAATATGTAACAAGTGTCGCTTCGCTATTGGCGTCGAGAATTATATCACGCCGGCGCGTAAATGTAATATTTTCGACATATTTTTTTTGCTTTGCCATAAAAACAACTTCGTGTTTTTTATGCCGCCGAACGAGAAGGGCGTTTTTATACAGTTTTCAAATTCAAACGCGTACGAAACGTGAATAGCCGAGCTCGGATGAAAGTATTATGTCTCGTTACAAAGCAGTGGTAGGCATTTTAGACAACTTATGAAACGCTTTTCAATTACTTCCGAAACATTGAAGTTTACAAAACATTACAAAACACGAATCGATTGTGTAGAAGAAGACAGGAGCACGTTGGTAAGGCCTGGATCATAGAAAAAAATGTAAGACACTAGTGCAATCAAATGTATATAGTAAAATATAAACTAAGGATTAAAATACCAGACGAATATGTCAATAATGGGATTACTAAATTTAATATTCAATAAATTTATCAAAATAAATGACAGCTGATTTTTATAAATACATACATACAATTGCTAGTTTCTTTAAATTATAATTCATAGGTCATTAAAGATGTTTGTACATCAAATTAAAACATGTCTGTTTGTTATAATAACATTTAGATTTAGCCTAATTTAATGTTCCGAAATACTGTTATTTTTTGCATTTTCCAATCATCCAAAATACCCTAATATAAAAGATGAGCTAAAGCGAAGATTTCATTTGTTATAAAACATTAAAAACGTTTTTAAAACGTTCACATATACTCAAATTAAAACATCAAAGAGACATTCCTTTAAAGAATTTAATACGGTTGTTAAAATGAAATAAATGTACAAAGTTCTCATAATAATAGTCTATGAAGAATGTACACCACTGTGTAGTATTTAGGGGGCATAACAATATAACGTATGAGAAAAAGAGGATAAAATTATTAATGTTCAGTCATAAAGGTAAAACGACATAAGTTCAAATTATCGCGAAAGTTATAAAGTTTATCCCATATCGGGACGCGTCGGATGGTAGAAAAAGAGCAGATAAAAATCATTATTATCTCACTTAATTCGAGCGAACATCAAACGGGCACAACATCAAACTGGCGTGCAAGTTAGGTGTAGAAAGTTTTTTTTTTTTACCATGTCCTCTCCCAATATGGAGAGCATATGGACTCCTAATGGAGTTTATCTCAACATAAGTGTTTCTACTGAGAACTGCTTGTTACTCAGTTGCTCAACCTTTTTTTTTCCAAAGAGAGTAGGAATAGAAGGAAAGGGTTAAGACAGGACAAGTAGTTAGCTAATCGCTCTCGATACGCCCCGTTCATAGGATAGGTGGGAGGGAGGGAATTCAAGACAGCACATACATCCATGGCATTGAACAGAAATTCATAAATCTATTGAAAAATCAATTTATAAAACTGCCCGTACTGGGATTCGAACCCGTGCCCTCCGTAGCGGTAGCCAACGACGTTGATCACTCGACCACACAGGCGGCAGGTAAATTATTAGCGTTGATAAATGGATAAAACACACGATTATTTGTGACACCCTATCGACGTTAAGTTTTATTGGAAATCATAACAAAGCAAAGTCCAGCTTGATTAAAATATTTAGAATATTACGTCCCGAATTTCGCAATAGAATAACGACGACACACCTAGACTCCCAAATATTAGTTCAGGTGACATAATTATTGTAATAAACAATATTTATTTAATATTTTAGGATTCATCTCCGTTCTCCTCAATAAGTGTATCATAGAGAAAACTGATTTCCGAAACATTCAGTATTAATATGTCTCAACAAAAATGGGATCGCTCAATATATATATTATACCATATGTTTTCCATAACAATGATAGAAGCCTTAAATTCGACATATTTGTCACGATAAATATGGGTCGGAGTCGTTCAATATGTCAGATACAAAAGCATTTAGAAGCGCCTGACTCAAAACGAGCAACCGTGATAGAGGTGCGCTCTGAAATATTGAACAATTTTCCATTTAACACCGAAAAATAAAACATTTTTTTATTGGTAATTCGGACTGATAAGCCAAATGAAATTATGTAATCGTTTAAATTTTTTTTGAGCACGAATTATGAGGTGCATACTGAAACATACGTTTTCATTTAATTCTTACGGATATGGTTATAAAAATATGACATATTATCATCACGTTTAGCAAGTGGGCATTTTTACCTAATAAATAAATGCAACATACATATTTATGATTCATAAATTCTGAGTGTTACAGTGGTCAAAAAACTGTTTTATAATGAAATATTCGATAAATACACGTACAATGCATATGCGATTATAAAATAATAAATATAATTATTTAAACATTTTAAATTGTTCTGCAGGTAGATTTTTAAGCGATTTTATTCATAAAAAAATATTTGACTTATTTATTAAAAGGTATATAAAATAATTTGCTTACGCTTTATACGTATATTAAATTATTTATTAAGTCCTCCGACGTAGCGTTGACAGGAAATATTAAGTGCTTTGAGAGAAGTGCAGAAATATCTTGCTTTTCACGACTGCGTAGAACTTCCCGACCTTCATTTGAAAAATTGACCAGCAAAATTGTCTCACTCCTCGCGATGAGGATGTTCATCTCTTGGATGTGTATTTATTTTCTCGTCACGTCGACGATTATTTGTCGGAGAAGTGTCCTGAGCGGAGTTGCGGACATCGGGTCGCACATATAAATCAAATTAAGTATGTCGAAGCGACCAATTCGAAGAGTGTTGCCCGCAAATCGTATATACACGGAATTTATCGCTTTATGGATTTTTACAAGATTGTTCACCCTTCGCAAAGAGCTTTAATCTTATTTTTGTAGACTCTTCGTATTGCCTGTGTTGATTTATGTAGCACTGTGAATAGAAAAATGTTTTTATTTTCCATTAAGGAAACGGTACTTACCGACAGCATATACAAGTATTGTTTTGTAGGGTGAACGGATTAAGCCGTACAGGAAAAAAGCGGACGGGAAAAAATTGTATACGGACAAAACCGGACAGATTAAAACCGGACGGGAAAAAACGTACAATGACAAAGCCGTATACGTTGAAAAGCGCAAAAAGTTTTGGTAACTTGATTTTTTTAAAAATATTAAATAACGTCAAATAATAAGCCCAAAACTTTTAACGACTGAAAGTTCTTTTGTTACGTTCTGACTAGGGCATCCAATCCCGGGATCCCGTTCAATTTTCTGATCCCGAAATTCCGGGATTGAGATGGCCGCGATCCCGGGATTTCGGGATTGAGAAATTTTGAGCAAATTCTCGAAATTTACACGAAATTGGCAAATTGAAGATTTCAAATTCCTCGATGAGCTAAAAAAAAAACGAGTTTTTGTGAGATTCTGGGAAAAAGTATAGCAAATCGGAGATTTCAATTTCCTTAGTGAGCTAAAAAAAAGAAAAACGAGTTTCCGTGAGATTCCGGGAAAAAGTATAGCGAATTCAGGATTTCCCGAAATCCCGGGATTGGAAAAAGACTTCGGGATTGGATACCCTAGTTCTGACCGTTGATGGTGAATTAGTTATGGGATTTTTTTTAAATATTGCATTGTGGATAAATGCTTGCGGTGCATAAGTTTTCTATTAATATGGAAAGTCATTCCTGCAATCCTGGAAATACTTTGCCACGTTTGATTTTAAATTGATTTGGCTATAATTATGATTTTGAATAGGGCTAGGATGGAAAAAAATGGGAGTCGGGTAAAAAAAGGAACAAATAAATAAAGCAACGCTGTGTTATGATATAAATATAAAAGAGACCATTCAAACGCGTGTCTTTAATATGCAAATGTATGTACTGTACATTGTGCATAAAAATGAAACTGCTACGCCAGCGTGTAGAACACCTCTACAGTGGCAGAAACGAAGCTGCGTATCGTAGACCAGCTTTACGTGAAATGGTTAAATAGCGACACGACGGGAACAAATTTCCAAAATGGCTTAAATTTGTAATAATCGACACGTAAAAAATAATAACACAAATAATATAGTTTGCTAACCATTCGAGTCACGTAAAGAAAACTTCTGCCACGGTACGACTCGAGGGTTTCAATGAAGACTTTTTGCGAGGAGGAAGCTATCGATTTCAAAGCTTTCAAATAAAAAAGAAAGATGATAAAACACTCTTTTTAAGTTTCTGAAGGACGAGCTAAGCAATTGAATTCAAAATAATTAGCCTTAAGTATTCCAAGAGATCGCACTAACTTTGAAAGATTTGATTTAAGCTGCTCTTCAGCGCTAAGGGCTTAAGTTACAGTGAGACGAACGATACGGTTATGTTACACGTAGTTATTGTCTGTAAAATTTTAAAGAATAATTTAAAAGTTTAAATGTGTCTAGAACAACATACATAAATTTCTTAGCCATGTTAAGCTGTATTTTTTATTAGTCGAAAATGCATACTCGCTGAGCGAAACGTGTCTTAACCGTATCATAGAAATGTGGAATATATGCTACAAATTGGGTTTCGATTTAATCTATACATATGTGTTGTTTTTCCGCCAAGAATTGACAGTCGCTTAGATATTCATGAAAAAAGGGAAATCCTGTTTAGTGTTGCGTAAACTGTTTTTGCCAAAACTGAATGTTCAATAATAAGTTATTTGACAAAAGAACAATATTTGGGGATACAAAATCATTTGATAAGGGTAATAATGAAGACTCAATAAGTATATTACACAAAGAATTAATATTGTTAAGAAAAAATATTATTATTCATCGCACTTGATTATATACGGAGACTGTACATAAATCGCTTTCATCGATAGAAATTTCTCGACACGTCTAGGTCTAATGTGTTAGCATCCAATACAAAAAGCCGTTTGTTATTACTGTCTTGTGTAGTTGAATTTCTTGTTGTTAGGAAATCTGTTATCCGCTTCTGTATTTTTATTTTCTGGGAATCGTGTAGCAGCAAATAATCCGTGTATAATATGGATCGGTTATTATAGTTAATAGTGTACCGTGTTAATCCAAAACCGTGAAAGAAAAGTTTAGTGTATGTATAAATTTGGGCCCACCTTTTCGTTAGGCCCTCATGCATTGCACGACTCTGCTATGAGGTGGTTACGCCGCTGTTACCTGGGTGCAAGCCCTTGTCGCATTGTTATTATTACCCAAGTGTAGATAGCAGATAATAAAAAATATAATCACAGATGAAAAAGACAGTACTGATTGAAAATATAAATAATTTGAATAGTATGAAACAAAAAGTTTTTTTTTCGATTAGTGAATATCTATTCGAAAGTTAAATACAAATTATATCGATGGCCGCGTGTAACGCGTCTGTGGCGCTCTTACTATCTCTCATCCTAAAAACTAGTTATCTCCTATTATTACTGTCGCTGAAAAGGTTGATTGAGGTTTTTATCGAATATTAAAATAATCCAATATGCTTCTTCACTCCATATTGACAGTGTAAATACATGGGTCAAAAATATATATAAATCTTATTATGTGATGAAACGCTGTAGACATGTGTATTCGTGAAATTACTTTATAAATTTGAAAGAAATTCCATAGGTAAGAAAAAAAGGAACGCAAATAAAAATTGATGCTTAAATTGAGGACCCGAGGGTCTCATTGATGGATAACAAATTGCTTGAATAGCTATTGCCTCAGTATGTAGACATTTGTGTAGATTTTAAACAAGGGTCAAACCCAAGAGACATTGTAAGTGGGTCAAGTATGCCCTATATTTACGCCAAACATCGTAATAAATACATATTTTTGAAAGGATCCTCCCTATCTAACATAACTTGAATAAATGCTTCAAATTGCCAAGTCAACGTCGAGGTTTTTTTTTAACCAATTTATCTCTTTGATACATATTATATTATTATTTTTCTTTTCTTTGAGAACAAAAAAAAAATATGATGATTCATTCATAATTATAATAATAATCGAATTCGATCATAATTTTGATGAAGGCAGTGATTCAATTTTATAGCTTTGCATGTATGAAATGAGAAATTGAGCGATTGGCTGACATCAAATATTCGTATAATATCAGAAGCTGAAAACTTATTACTGATCTTATATACTCCACGCTGGGAGTAGATGTGGTGAGAAAAATTATGCATTTTTAAAAATTATCACGTAATTATACTATGATCTATAAATTTTCACTCGGAAAGCGTTCCTTGCGTTTTTGAGTCAAAGCATTATTATATTGTCATGTTATTTATCCGTGAAGCCTTTGAGAAATGAAGTTAGCCAGGTTGTATTTTACATGACTTAATGTATCTTAAATGTGAAGGAAGCTTAGTAAGTACACACTGCGACATTATTTTATCTTTAAAAAAATATGAAATCCACAAAACACTTGAGATAAGACGTGATTGTATTTAAAACTTCATTAGAAAAAATTCACCATGTTGTTACTTGGCTCACCTCACTTTTCAAGTAGTCATATATTGCCTTATAATTGTTTATAAAGTGTCTTACCTTTTCGTCGAGCGCTTTGTGATGCTCGAAGAGACTCTTTAGAGCTTTCAGGACTTCCACTTCGGAGGAAACGCCTGATTGCTGAGCTGTTTGTCTCTTTACCACTGTCATGCGGAGCGACCGCTCGTGCCGCGAAACCAGACATTCTAGATGTTCTAGTAGAAGCTGGAAGAAAAATTGATCAAATATTAATATTAAGTTTACATACAGGTTATGATGTTGAAATAGAAATTCAAGTAATTAACGATAAATTGAATATTCTGATTCACTGGAATATAATGATCGAATTTTTTTAAATTCAGGCGATTAATAAGATTGTTATACTTAAAATAATAATAAACAAGCTTTCAAACTAATATATGAAATGTTTGTTACATGTAAACCATTTACGAATATTTTCATTTTGAAAAGCATTGTCAAGTATTTTATTTATTGTAAAATTATTTTCATTTCGTAAAAATTTAAATGATGATTTATACTTTTATTTTACAATAAAACACCCGTTAAATGTTTCGTTCGTCATATGTATTCTATTTTTAACTATATTGTTAACATTCCGCCTGGGTTAATAACTCAAAGTTGAAACACAGAAGGGAGTGTGGTTATTACAAATGTGGGAATTGGAGACAGCCGACAATAAATTTAATGTCATCCAAAACCTCGTAATAAAGACAGGCAGCGCTGTGGTTAGCAGTATTCCATTTCGGGGGTTTGCTCGGCGGACCGAAGAAGCTCAGAAAGCTCTCTCTACATCCGGTTACTGATGAAAAGCTTTTTCAGCCTGTAAATATTTTATTTACACCGTATACGGAAAAAATCCAAGTGAGTGGATTTAGTTCTATTTGTTCCGGATCGTTGGGTAGAGCGCTTGACTAACGAGTGTGGGGTGCAGACTTTGATATTTCGCCGATAACAAACTTCCTTCGGTTCTTTCTGTAGAGCTGTGTAGCATTTTTTTGTGATTTAAGTTTACATTTTCTCAAGAGGTCTGCCAACCGCGTTCGAGATGAAAAGAGAGCGATAATTTTAACAGTAATTCCGTTCGGTTTTCCGTTTCGGGGATTATAAAACAGGCTGTTGGTTTTGAGAAAATCTACAACTTGACTGTATTTACATGGAAGTAGTTAAATCGTCGTTTAGTTATTAATTTTATTTGTAAAAAAATCCCAGATTATCCCACTTTTGCGTAGTTATTTTTTTTTATCAGTTTTGTAATCTTGTTTAAGAGATAATACACATTTTTACTTTACTCAATTTAGTGTCACTTATTAATATTTTGAACCTATATTTGTAAATTATTTTCAATACCAATTGACTGTTACACCCTATTAATTTTATTTTGTATAAATAACTGTAATGTTGTATTCCTTTGATAGTTAGTTAATAATGCTCACCATGAGCGAAAACGGTGCTGATCATATTAAATAAAAGTGAAATTAGTATACGTGAATATTTTGTTTTATTAATATAATGCTTTTTCACCACAGTATTGACAGTGATGTTCACTGTCAAAAGTGATTATGAAATAGGCACAGTCCTTTTCATGAATAAAACATTCCCTTCCGATTCATCGAATTAGACTCCAATAATAAAATATAACCAACAATGTGTTATCCGTATATATTATATTTGAAGCTGAAACATTAAAGTTTTAGTAATAAATAAAGATTTAAAATATTTAAGACAAATTATCATAACTTTAAGAGTGTTCACTGTCAATACTTGGTGGAAAGGCATTATATTGATAAAAACACAATATTCCTTTGTACTTTATTCCACTTTGATTAAAAGATCAGAACCGATTTCGCTCATTGCGAGCATTGTCAATTGATAAGAAATATAATTAAACAGAGCTATTTATACAGACATACAATGGAAAAGAAAAGGTGTAAACAACAATTGACGTTGTAAGTCAATGTACTACGGCCAGGAAAAAAGACTTGAAAACGTTTTTCTCAAACAATTAATTAAATAATTATTAGATTACGTCACCTAAACATCAGTTTATCTATACGAAAACCATGCATCTAACTTTATTTCCTTTTGGTTACGTATTGTGTGCCACTAATACGATTAAAATATATAATTATTTTTAATTCGGTATTAAAGAAAAAATATGAAAAATCCAAAACGCAGTATGTAAAAACATAAACGAAAAGTGCCCATAGATTATAAAGTTTCTGCATCCAGAAAACAAAAAAGACTTAAAATGAAACGGAAATGTAAGAAGAGCACATGAAAGGCTGGAAACGTTCTTTTCGTGCCTTACAGGTTTCGTTCTATTAAATATGTTTGAAAGTTTCTTCTCATAAAAGAAGATTGGTAAAACTTATGTTCAACAATCGTGTGTCTATAAAAAATCGTGTAAAATAAAAAAAAAGTGAAAACAAGTCCTAAAATACAAGTATCTAAATAAATATGTATTGTGCCATCGGATTTTATACAAGGATGAGATAATAGACGCAACAAAAATATCGAAACAATAACAAAAAAAGAATAGGGCGTTGTCTATAAAAATGTGCGAAAAGCTATGTATAAGAAGCGTGACACTCGAAGCAAAAACGTACGGTCAAATTTATTGCGAAATTTACTCGAATTGGAAACACTTCATTTCAAATTGAGACGATTTTGTATCGAGAAGCGGAAAGTATGCGAGAGAAACGTCTAAAAAGTAGACAAATCAAATATTCTACGACATAAAAAAAGCTCCGAGTGAATTGGTGGAAGGGTTAATATTAGGTAAAAGGGTACTTTGTAAAAGTGTTTTAGATCGAAGTAGTATATAGTTAGAGCAGTTTTATTATCACTTTAGATATGAAAATTGCAATGGTGAATTTGATGAAAAATATGTTTCGTTACACTATTCCACATGAGTCGTGAAAAAAAAACACATTAAAACCTTCTGGGGATGTTTATAAATATACGCGTTTCTTTAAGAAAACGGCGTGTTTAATAAGAAAGAAAAAATATTAAAATTATGTTCCTTTAAAGATAAGATAATTATTATAAAAGAAATACATTTAAATGTATGATTTTTTGATGTTTATGATCAGTTTTTCCAGTTACTTATTGTTGAATTAATGGATGTTTCGTAATCTTTATGTTAGGAAAATACGTATTCTTTTTAGAAAACAGCGTGTTAAGAAAGAAAGAGATTTTTAAATTGAATTTGGGTTTACATATAAGATGGAATACATTTCAGTGAATTATTGTTGAAGTAATGCGCAATTCAGGATGTATGTAAGTATTCATCACGTAATACAAATTAAGTACAGGCAGTGTCAGTAATTTGCATTGATGGATTTGAAAAAGTTTTAGTACGGAATCTTGTGGATAGAAACAATGTGTGATGAAGGATGTTTTGCAAACATTTTCCAATAGAAATATAATATATGCATAATATATAAACTTTTGAATGTACTCATTTTTTTTGAAAATGGCCAAGACAGACAATTCATTAAATTTTAAGTTTTTTTCATTCTCCGAAATATTAATTTCGGAAGTTTTTTTAACGAGCGTCAACCTAAACCACTTATGTTCATCATCAATTACAAAATACAAGAGCAAAACCGCTCCTGATATCTTGGTCAATATAAAAACAAAGTTTTATTTTGCATTTACGACTTTTGACCAAGAACGAAGAGTTGCGTCTTAAAAATGAATAACCACACCTTTAACATACATAAAAAAGCTTGCGCCATTACAGAAAGTAGAAAGTCAAAAAATATTTGGATTATAGAGCAGATAATATAGAAATCTGAACTATTCCACCGACTGTAGGCACGCTACGCAATCATTATGTTTCAAAGTATACATCGCATTCATCTTATTTGCGAAACTCAGGAGAAAAAAATGTAAAAACGTTTTTGCTCGAGGACACTACCGCCGAAACCGTTTTGCAACAAAAAAAATAATTCATGCGAACGAAAAAAAAAATGGTGATAAATAACAAGTGACAGAAGACAAGCACGATGAATGAAAACAAAAACATTTTCGTTGCATAAATTTTCTGCAAAAGAATTGTTTTACAGCGGTGCATGATGTCTGAAAACAAGCGCGAGTAGACTCAAAGGACGAAAACACTAGAAGGAATAAAATAAAAGTAAAACGAGGGGGCGTGAAAGTTTATATTGAAAACGAAAGTGGAGGACTTTTGCGAGACAGGGTGGTAAAAATCTGGCGTTCTGTTTTCTGCAAACGACGGCAATAATAGTAAAGGTATAAAATAAAAGAAAAAAGAGTAGGTGAGTACTTTCTTGTTTGCGGGAGACAGCCGAAATGCCAACGCATGACATTAATAATGCAAAAGAGGTAAGAGCGGGAAGGAAGAAATTCCCCGACTAGGAATAATCGTCTAGCGTCGTAAACGGTTTACTATGAGGACAGCATGCAAAGTGAACTGTCAAAACTTGACTTGGAAACGCCACCAGACAGCCAGAAAATATCTTCTCTATATGCCGCAAAGTCATGCATAAAATAGTTTATGCGAATTTGTTTTTCTTAAATGTTTTCATATTATTTAAATATGAAAACGAAGATACCACATCAACAGAAGATCTAAAAAATATTTTTGATGCGACTGGGTGGAGTTCGATTTCAATTTTCCATGAATGTGCAGTACACAACTATTATTCTAAATTTATAACAAGCATTTTTAGTCAATTTATAATAACACCTACATTAAAATACGCTCAAATATACAATTATTCAATATTTGAATGAAATTTTCGTGTTAATTTTTTTTGTACTATCTAATAAATAAAGTTATTATTTTGCCCAAAAGCGAAGATAAAAAAAAACATCGCGAGCCTGTAAATCGTACAATAATAAGAAATGTTAAAAGGAGTTTCAACATCCCGCCAGTTCTAGGAAACGAATGTCAATATTTTAACGTGATACATTAAAAGAAATCATGTTATTGGAGTTAATTAAATATGTAGATCTCCATTATAATAGCGTAAAAATAGCAACGTATTTAGTTCTACAGTTTTTATATTTATTAGTTGATAGCTATTTCGGCTTTCGCCATCGTTAGAACTATGATTAAACTTTCTTTTTTCTCAGCTATATATACTGGCTTCGAAGAGATACACAATGCATCATGTTATTAACTATTACATCCTAATTCAAATTCAAATTACAATTATAATATTACATTTATTAAATATGACTCTAGTGTTTCAAAGAACGCTAAGCAATTTGAGCCCCGCACCAAAATACAGAAGTATGCGTACATAACTACCGCAGTATGTAGTACGCAATTTGTACGAATTATTAAAAAATAACAATTTTATCGTATAGATATTTCGCGGAAGTGATTTCTTATAAAAGAAAAACAGATTCGTTTAAAAGAAAAACAAAAAATATGAGGTACACAAATTATATGTTTACGTCAGAAAAAGCATTTCGAGCCGAAATATTTTTCATATTTCTTGTCGCAAAAAATCGAAATTAGGTACACATACATATACTTTATTTAGCGAGGCTGAGTTGGAATTTGATTTTTTTATTATTCTGTAGCTCATGAATATTTTTATTTTCGTAAAATATGGAAACAATGTATAATGAAAATTCCCGAAATTACACTGTCCTTTTTCTGTCGGATTTCGCCCAAACAGCATTGAACGTTCAAAAAGTTATTTAAAAGTTATATTCATAAATCAAAATCAAGCTTAGTAATTTACGAAGCACAGAAGAAGTTTGAAGCTGGAAGTAATTAACGTGGTTAAAGTTATGTCTAAGAACACACATATGAAAGAAAAAAATCTTTTATATATAACGTGTGCGTATGATGTAATACAAAAATTGGGCAAAGAGGTATGAGTAATATTTACGGCAGTTTTATACTTGCCAGAATGTCGAATCTACGAAATAATATTTTATAACATATTACCAGTTCTGACTAGGGCATCCAGTCCCGGACCCTTTTTGTGATCCCGGCATTTCGGTATCTCGGGGTTGGAGACCCTAGTTCTAACCTATAAGCTGACTGTGCCAGGGTAGATAAGATATTTTGTTTTGAAGATGATTGCTGGATAGTAAAAAAAAATAGGACACTTCGAGGAGTATGAATAAATTCACCCATTAAACTAATACTTTACATATTAAGTACACATACTGAAAAATATATTATAACAGTTTCTTAGTGTCTGATACAAAGCGTCTTCATTTAACGGCATTTATCAAAATAACATATTCGGTATCGAAAAAACAATAGGCTCGGGTGCCTCTAATGAAAGTTGCAGTGATAAAAGAACACAATAACAAGCAAAACAACAGTAAGGAGAAATGATTGGATTTCCGTTGGCTCACTTCAATTATTTGTTTTCAAACAGGAAATGGATTAAACTTCTCCGTCCATTGTTTAAAACAAACGGAACTAAATTCATTTCTCGCTATTCAAAGATTTTTACCAGAAAGTTATGCATTAAGAGCGAATTCTACAAGTAATAAACACACTCATTGAGGTGAAACATTGCCCCCTACCTCCTGCAAAAGTTTTAGTTACGTTTGTTCGGCCTGAATTATTGCAATCGCGGTTTGCCTTTCGTTTTAATTTACGCGAACAATTAAGAATTAAGTAATCCATTTGATTAGATACAAGCCGAGGGAAGAATAATCGCTAGTTATACTTTGAAAAGTTGGCAACTCTGAAGAATTTATAGCACGTCTGGAATAACGCTGAATCAACAATAATAATTTATTGTTTAACCAAGCAGAAAAGAATACTAGTCCGTCGAAATAATTCAACGAATTAAAGCACTAACGAAACAAATCGAATAACTTTATCTGTGACTAAGTATTAGTTTTTATTATACAATAGTTATAAAACACCCTTTATAAAATTAAGTAATGTTTCGATTTATGGCCCCACTTGATACATACTGAAAGACACAGTGTCTCATCAAGTTTGTTTTATTTAAAAAACGAAGGAATAATTCATTTAGGACATAATTAACGATAATCACACGTTTCAAAGACCTGAGAGATTTATTTTTTTACTCGATTATTTCCCGAACTAATTGAACGTCATTAAAATTATGTCTGAAATGCGGAAAGGCGAAACCCGGATCGTTAGTGACAAAAAATGTGGAAATGTACAAAATTTGAACGATTCAAATTTAAGTTTATTTGTATACAATTGACAAAGGTGCATAAATACAATTGGTAAAAAAAAATATGATAAAGATTGACGGATTATCAAACAATAAATTTAAAAATAAAATACATAAAAATTTTCTTCAAATAAAATGTTAGGGACCTCTTAAAAATAAAAGTAATAAAATAAAAATGATCATAAATTAAAAATTAAATTTAGAAAGAAAAATATGAATAATTGTGGAAAATATTTTCTAAATATTCATTATCACAATTAGTAAATGTGCCCTGAAACTGGAGATGTTCTTTAGAAGTATACAAAATATAATAGTCTACCTACCAAGGACTTAAGGTAAACACTAGGGTATCCAATCCCGGAGCCTTTTTCCAATCCCGGGATTTCGGGATTGATCCCCTATTTTTCGGGATCCCGGGATTGTGATTTTCTTACCGAGAAATTTGAAATCCTCAATTCGTTATACTTTTTCCCAGATTCTCACAGAACCTCGTTTTTTTTTTTTTTAGCTCACCGAGGAATTTGAAATCTCCGATTTGGTATACCTTTTCCCAGAATCTCACCGAAACTCGTTTTTTTTTTTTTAGCTCGCCGAGGAATTTGAAATCTCCAATTTGGTATACTTTTCCCTAGAATCTCGCAAAACCTCGTTTTTTTTTAGCTCACCGATTTACCAATTTCGTGTAAATTATCGAGTTTTCCTCAAAATTTCTCAATCCCGAAATCCCGGGATCGCGGCAATCTCAATCCCGGAATTTCGGGATCAGAAAATTGAACAGGATCCCGGGATTGGATGCCCTAGTAAACACCTTAAAAGTGACTAGATTTACGATAAGAATCTTTCAACAATTAAAGAGGCAATTAACGTATCAGTTGAAATTTTAAATGAAATCCTATTTAATTTTCAGGATAATGTAATGTAATTGAATTGAAACATTTTATCGTTATAAATGTTCCTATTTTTTGGTTTTAATTTTAGTAATAATTGGAGTAACAATTAAGTGACCGAGAAATACATTGCTTTGAAAAATGTATAAAACATAAATAATGTTTACAAAAGCACAGATAGATATGTTAAAAAACAAGATCTCATGAAAGTGCTGCCTCCTTTCCGCATTTGTAGGAATTGAAATGTTCAAATATATTTCCCAGAGACGGTAAAATAAATTTTGAAATGCTGTACGGGTAGAAAGGAAAAAAATGTGCGTTACTCACCCTTGTGTTGTTTCTCTCAGCCTTGAGTTCTGAAATCTCCTCTTCCCTCTCGAGAAGTTTCTCACGAACGATGTTGAGCTCTTTTGTGAGGGTTGCGAACTCCTAAAAAATAACCAAATAAGGGATGATTAGTCAGCAGTATTCACAAGATTATTTAAGGAAATTTTTGCTTCGTAAATTGGGAACGCATAATTATTTAGGTTTAATCGAAGGTAAACATCAATAATTAACTTCATGTTGACGGTGTGATTTTTTTTCGGATTCAAATGAGAGAGATATTTAAATAACTGTATTTTAAATGATAATTATAGAATATAAAATAGATTCCTAAGTCAACGTCAGGGGAAATATCAACATAATTATAGCGCATAAAAGTCACTCCTATTTAAAACAAATAGTTTGAGGCGAATTAAATTATCGAGTTTTAAAAAGCACTGCTGTGCATACACCCTAAGCATTACATCTATTATTTCGTTGCCATTGTCTTCATATGTATTAAAACAAATATGATAAAACCTTTGAATGTGTATGCAGATAACGTGTAGCAAAAAATATATTCATCAATAAAATGTCTAAAAACGGTCTTCGTACTCACTGTTAAATAAAGTTTATTTTGCATATCATCTTTATTAACATTTATTCGCTTTGCTAAAATCACACTTAATAAAAATCTAGTGTTGGGTCATTTTATTTTGAAGGAATATAAATAAAATTTGATTGCTGTTCTCGTGAAAGCGTTTCTAGTGAAACATTTTATGTAATTAAAAACCGTTCATGTTA
This sequence comes from Himalopsyche tibetana, assembly GCA_030503985.1. Classification (NCBI taxonomy): domain Eukaryota; kingdom Metazoa; phylum Arthropoda; class Insecta; order Trichoptera; family Rhyacophilidae; genus Himalopsyche; species Himalopsyche tibetana. The sequence continues at coordinate 14,285,198 of JAPJYX010000024.1, forward strand.
AAAAATATACTTAATTACATCTACACTAAATAACAACATCTTTTTGTACAATCAAAGATATAACTGTTAGATATTATCGAGTGCTTTAACTCGAACAAAAAGTGTATCTTGGTCAAGAGACAATAGACTCTTCTGGTGGCGATTAAATATTTATAAGATTAGACATTTAACTTTCTTTTATTTTGATCTCGAACTGGATGATTCAATTCACCAAACCAGTACATATATTTAAAACAATGCATACAAAACACTTTTAAGGTGAAGGTGTTCACTGTCAATAATTTTTTTTTTAGCATACAAAACATCTGAGTTATCATAAATAAAATAAACACTATATTGAAGTTTAAAACTACTACGGGAAACAAATTGAATGACATTTTACGGCGCGATTAATTTCAAATCTTGCCCGCTTGTCAAAATACACAAAGTTTTTCAATCCGCAGACTTATCTATCGCGCTGAAAAATAAACATATCGCGGGGATTTGTCAGGATTAAAACTATCCAATATAATTTATGCAATACGATGGGCATAATAACTATTAATAAATACATCTGTGAATTGTTACAGTTTAATACTGTACGACACATATACGCATTTTTCAGAGATATAAATATTATGGAAGCAATGGCAATGACAGTGATAAATTTATTTTAGAGATGTAATTTATAGTATGGAGCAGCAATAAAATTATACTTACTGTCACCGAATACTTAAATACGATATAAAAGTTTTTAATGATCAGGAATTTGTTTCTGCAAAGAATCCAAATCTATTATAAAGCTCGAAATCGAAAATAGTCAAGAGTAATAAAATTCACGATACATAAATAAATACCCGTGGTTTAAATACGTAAAAAAATATTCGGATCATTGGAAAGTTTTAGTGACAATGAAATAAAATGGTTGCGTATGCCGATCGATCATCAAAATAAATCGCTAGATTAGTGTCAAAAGATGTATACATACGTTTTTTATTTAATTTATGTATGAATTCGTTAATTATATGTGAATAAAGAAAAACACAATATTCCTTTGTACTTATTTCCACTTTTATTTACCAAGATTAGGACCGGTTTTGCTTTGGGCGAGCATTATCAACGGATAAGAAATAGAATTTAAATATGTTATTTGAAAAAAAAGGTATAATAAAACAATGCCAATTGTTTATTACACCTTATTTAAATTTGTAGTATTGACAGTGAAAACCCTGAAATTAATTATATGTGATATTTGGATGCTGATCGATGATGGATATTGTCACTGTTACGTTTCAATTTTTTTTTAAAAGTATAAAATAAGTGACAACATTTTGGTCTACTTAAAAAAATAAGAACTAATATCTGTTTTCTTTAATACTGACTTCATTCGAATTGTATCATATATGAACACATGAAATAAAAAAGACACTAAGTATGTACCAAAAAAAAAGAAAAAGTGAGTATGCGGAAATACAATATGTGACACATTTCTACATACTCACCATTTTCTAAATTTTTTTGGTACTATGTGTCTATGGTATTTCCTGTATTCGTATAATAAAGCAAATTAAACAACATAATATTCAGAACCAAGAACTTTTAGATATTTAATATTTCCATTTATGTAAAAAAAGAAATAATTTTTAATAAAGTTTATAAAAAAAGTTATAAGTAAATTTCATACATCATTTAAACCAAATATATGTTTTTGAAGGTTTAATAATTTTGTTTTATATATGTGTAGTTCTTGGTTACTAGAGTTTGGGGAGTCCCAGCTACAAATTATAATTGTTGATCTAAATACTTCAGAGTATGTATATGTAAATTAAACAATGTAATATCCTTTCGGGTAAGTAAAATTATTCAATTAGTAGAATCCCTCACAATGCAATATGCTAAGTTAGGTATTGCACCGTGGCGCTTATTATTTTACGTTGTGTACCTGCCGTATGCTGGTATGGAAAATAGTGAGTCTAAATTGAAAAATTGTATGTGATAATGTTAAACATGACAGAGTGTATATACGTCGAATTTAATATAAGAGCAAACGAGCGAGGAGTTCCCCAAGAAGTCACAGAGGTGGATAAAGTTATTCACATCTTGATTAAATCTCGTCCTAGGGGTGCCTTTTTGAAAGCCAAAAATGCAATTGTGGCGTGATACACTAATCTAATTTACTTAGACGGGTGACAAAGATTCGACAACGCTAGAAAGAGCAATTTAATAAGCAACCTCTAACTATTAAGAGTTGCTATAAGACGATAAACAACAAGCATTAATGAAAATGACTCAAGGGGGATGTACATTTACAAACGAAATTTCAGAGGAAGTAAATATATTAAAAGCATACAAAAAAAATACATGCAATAATCTACAATTTAAAAAAATATAGAAGTGAGATATTTTGATTTAATTTTTCTTCAGTATTTAGCACGTGCGAAAAGTTTCATTGAAGTTTTTTTTATTATTAAACGTCGATATAAAAATATTTTATCTTAATTTGAAATTAAAAAGTTACTTGTAACACTGAAGAAAAGATAACTATTAGAGGAGTCAATGATAACCTATGTGTGCACTATTTACAGGTTTCCGAATGGGAATTATTCATTTTGCTTAGTCATAAGATAAAAAATACTTCGTTATTCAACATTGCTTTCAAAAGGAGGACACAGTGCTTTTTTATGCTAGTGGAATATAGCATTATGGATTTTAGTTTTAAATTGATACACAGTTATACGCTGCATGTTATAAGTTCTAATTTAAAACAAAATCAGAACGAGTACCGCAAATAATGCTATTCAGCTTAAAGACTTGTTTGTTATTGGTTTATATTGATGATGTTTAATATTTACTTTTCAAAATAACTTAGTGCCAGCTGATAAGACAGAATTGTTATTAAAAACTTGTTCCGATTATGTAACAAATGTATATAATTTAGGATTTACATATTTAAGATTGCTTGGTCGAATTTCAATATTAAATTTGAATCGTTCAAATTATGTACACAAGTTTTGTCACTAACGACCGGGTTTCGCCTTTCGGTATCTCCAGGCGTTCAAGTGCACGGATGAACTTGAACTGACGAAATACGAAAGACACAAAACTTGAGTGAATGTACATAATTTGAACGATTCAAATGTAACAGATATAAATTAAAGAAATTATACGGTAAAGATGTAGAATCGAGGCTCAGAATTTCAGACGTATAATTTTGTATATTATATTCAATGTAAATACGATGTTTTATATTATGAAAATCTTAGTGATTAAAACAGAGGCGAATACAATCAATACCCCGTCGGTTTAGTTGCATAATGAATATACATATATTTCAAAGACTTTTGATAGTAAATTCCGCATGAAATATTCTGGTAATTTTATAAAACTCGTCTTAAGTATGTTAGTAATCCGGATGCTGATTAAATTTTCATTAATGTTGAATGGCCCAGGGCAAAGTAGCTAATCGAGAAGCGAATTAAAAGTGCGGACCATAATGTTGCCCCTAAGAGCATAGTGGTTATATTATAGTTACGAGAGAGCACATTACTTGAAATTAATTTGCGGAGTTTATGTATGTATCATAATACGGCTAGGTTATTGCCTTCGCTACGGGCCCTTGGTCTTATTTTTATTTTCATTCCCAACGTGCCGCAGACTTGTAATTATATTTGTAGAGGAGGTCATAAAATCCCGGATGGGGTAGAGCACCGTTCACTCTCGTCCTGGCGCGGGGCGTAGACCCTCACACCCTTCCAGACAGGTTTGACGTATATGAAAAGAAATTTTACAAGGCGCGAAACTTTATACAGCCAAATGGAGGGCTAAGCATCTTGATGGGTAGTGATTACAATAATTTCAATTATAACATGATTTAAATACTGTTAACTTCATACTTTTTTTTATTTACAGATAAACTTAATATTGCATAGCTTTGATATATCTTTTAAACAGAAATGACGGAGAAGTAATAAAAATATAAATTAATATCGAATAATAAAAAAAAGTCATAAATACATCATAAATACATAAAAATAACTTTTTTGGTCGTAATGAAAAACATTTTTTAATGATTACAGAATGTTTACTTAATTTACTACCGTTCAAAGAAATACTATAGATTAATCTACAATTTATTTTGGTTCTAATCATTTCATTATAAAAATGATAAGTCACACTTTGCATTGTCTTGCTTAAGTTTGTATAGATAGCCATGTATTGATTTATATTTCATCAATTGATATTGCTTGCGATTACTACGAGACCAGTATTGATTTTTAATAATCATGTGGAATCAGCACAAAAAAGTGTAATTTTTAACACAATAAGACTAATGAATCTGATAACACCCATACAATAAATTGTTAAATATACATGTAATTAGGTATGCAATCTTGATACATTAATCAGAGTACATAACATTTGAGATTTTTCGGTTATAAAACAGGGTGAATTGTCTACATATTTTACAGGAAGACTGCTGCAGCGGTCGTTGTCTTTTTATCGCCGTGCATTCTTTGGCGGGCGTAAAACTTTATTAGCGAGCAGAAGTATGCGCAGAATGAATTAATTCACTAAAAACAACATCATCACAAATCTTGTGTAATCTTCCAGAGACGAATACGAGTGTTGCATAAATAATTAACATTAAAAGGATCTTTTTCATAAATATGAATTTATAATGAGGGCTATTATACATTTATCACAGATGCGGACCGACACTAAGTGCGAAGCATCTCAAAGTTGTTTTAAAGAAAATATTGTGGTATATTTTGTCTTCATTTGATTAATTTGTGTAATATATGTATATACACTCCGATATGTTGGAGGGAATAATTGATTGCAAGATGCGTAAGTCAAGATTCATTTAAGGGTACTCATAAAATCAACATTGTTGTTTGCCACTTCAATAAAATGTGGTAAACCCTAGAATAAAGGTAAATCGGACGTGTTACTTAATGGATAATGATTACTCAACTACCACGAAACTATCTTTTTTGAGGATTCAACTATTAAAACCACATTTATATATATATTGATGGATTTGTACCTGAAAAACAGAGGTGTCTGTGATATTTTCATTGTTTCCCACCCACTCCCAACTCGATCCTGAGCAAAGGATATACAAAGCGATAAGCTAAGTAGCAGTTTAATACTAACACTATATTTTTTTAACTATTATAGTTTGAAGAGGGAGAAAGAGCAACTGACTTGCTACCTGTTCTCGTTAAAACATCGTAGGTGAAAATGCCTACTTAAGATTTCATTTGATCCACATTAAAAGCGAACAGGGTTTTAGAAAATAAGATAAAAGAAATACTAATTGTAACGAGATTTTTTCCTTCTCAAATAAAAACGTATTTCACACCTAACAAAATGTAATATTTACGTGATATGACTTTATTTTTTTGACATTTGAAACTACGATAGTTACAAAAGCACAGAGGTATTTTGTTACAAAAATAACGCCGAAAATTCTACAAAACAAGCAAGATAGCAATAAATTACCCATTTGGGTGGAAAAGTAACGAAGAATAACAAAACAAAACAATGAAGCGTCATGACGACTGATGAATTATACCGAAAAGGAAAATTTTCCTTGTCTAAGATAAGGGGAATAGAAACGGTAAATAAGACCGAGAGGTAACAATTAGGTATTATCGGAAGAAAATCTTGCCACTGTGTAAACGTTCGCTTAGAAAAAGGCATGAAAACTGACGAGAGTTTTATTTCAACATTCAAAAAACATAATACGCGGTAAGGTGTGCGACGAATGAATTATTTTGCTGGTTATGAAATAAAATGAATGTAAATGGAATTGAAAACTAATTTTATCTACTTTAATCAATAATTCACTAATTTTATGTGCAGCAATTCGTCAATCTGATGAAAATGCGTACTTGCAAAAGCCGGATCTGTCGATAAATTAAAAAGATAGCCGTGTACGATATTTTTAAAATATACTTCTAAGTACAAAGTGTCGACTTCGATGCAAAAAAAATACGAAATGAATAAATAATTTATTATTGTCAAGAACATTTTTCTGTCGAATCCTTGGAGAGCCAAACACCTTGCTACTTTTTCTTTATCAAAATGGAATTCAACCAAAGGGTGCGAATTCGACTGAATACAGATAAAGGGAAAATGACGAAAGCCACAGTTTTTCAAAACCTTGTCTTTCAAGTATTTTTGTGTTACCAAAGTCGATGTTTATGTAGTTTACAAGCCGTGTCAGAATTCACACCGAAGTATTTTTCAAGTAAATTTTTATACTGAAATGTCTTTTTCTTGATTAGAAAAATAGCTGATAATCATAAAAAAAACAAATTCTCTAATTCTAATACAAGCAGTTGAGATCTTATCAAGTTGCTTTTTCTGTTATAACAATCCAAGGCGGAAAGTCAAGAGAAGTTAAGAAAACCTCTATTCTAAGGCTAGTCGAGACAAACTGAATTAGAAAATTAAAATGTAAATGTCCGTAAAAAAATACCACCAATGGACGTAGGCACATTTAATAAATGTTTGACTAACAACTGTGTTTCGTTATCATTTAAAATGGATAAAAAAAAATATGAATACAATAAAATGCGGCCGCTCAACCCCTACTCAGAAAAATACATTATTTCGATAAAATATCCTAAGCAGTCTATACAGTGTAAAAGTGCGTTCAAATAAAACATGCAGTAAGCAAAACTGTTTATTTCAATTAAAACGCAAGTAAATTAATTGCATTAAATTGGCGACAGTTTATTAAAAACGAGAAAAAAAGCCATGGGTGTTTCTTTTCAAAGTCTTCGCCGACCGGTAAAAGGTGAAAATTTATGATCCTTCTTTAATAACGGGGGCATGTACCTATGCATATATTACAGCGATGTTAATTACGTAAAATGTTTTAAAACTTTGTCGGCGTGAGCTTGGTTGGCCACCTTCGCATTTTTATTACCTGATAGAAAAGTTAGGCGTTCGGTGATAGATGTACATACTATAAAGATCGTAATAAATATTGTGGAATTAGTACTACGAGTTTTATTTTTTAAATAAACTACCTTTTACCAAGATTTGACATTGAAGACCTTAAAAATGATATACAATATTAATACGGTAAAGCAACATTATGGGAAACTCATTTCTAGGTCGACCTCTTTTAAACTTATTAAAAAAACCACAGTGAAGAATTTGAATCGTTCAAATTATAGACAAATTTAAAGTAACTTTGATTATTCCACGTATTGTGTTACTAACTGTGACACGTGTTACGCCTCTTTCAGAGGCATCTTCAGACTTACTATCGCAAAGTTTGCTTAGGTAATGAAGCAAGATTGATTCTAACATTTTAAAATTATGAAATTACAAAATGGAGTTTTTGTTTTTTTTTTTCCTTTTAAGAGGAGCAAAAAGGGGGGTGTAGAATCGAGATAAAGCGAACAAATAATGATACTAATGAGTTGCAATCAATCAGATTGGGATTTTTCCTTTTTAAGGGAAGCAAAGAGGGGATTATAAAATCGAAAAAGAGCAAAGAAATTTAATCATACTACTAATGACGTTAAACATTACAAACTATTAAACTAATGAGCTACAATCAATCAGCTAGGTTGGTGATTACTCTATTAATTGGGAACAATTTAAGTAATGGGGAACCACCTGTGCTATTAAGAATATTATTTAATAATATTTCTTTATTGTTAAGAGTTTTATTAATTTATAAAAATTCTAAGCTATTCATCTTTAAACCCTTTTTAAACTCGGTGGAGTATTTCTAAATTACAAAACTGATTAAAATTATGATTATTTTCTATTAAATGATTGGCAAACTCAGAAAAGTTGTTACTTTTTAGACATCTTATATGTTCTTTAATTCTAATATTAAAGTTTCTACCTGTCTGTCAAACATAAGACGCTTGACAGTCTCCTGTTCATAATTTTAAAATGTTAGAATCAATCTTGCTTCATTACTTAAGCAAACTTTGCGATAGTAAGTCTGAAGATGCCTCTGAAAAAGGCGAAACACGTGTCACTGTTAGTAACACAATACGTGGAATAATCAAAGTTAATTTAAATTTTCTATTAAAATGAACTTCCACAAAGTTACCGCCGAAACCATCGAAAGTACGTTCAAATTATGTACATTTACACAAGTTTTATCACTAACGACCCGGGTTTTGTTTTTCAGCATCTTCAGGCATTCAAGTTCATCCGTGCACTTGAACGCCTTCACTATCTTGTATATGATTTCAATTGCATTTAGGCTATAAATTATTATATTTTAAAAAATAAATGTTGGAAAATAAAATAGTATCGGTATCTTTGGCCCTTTCTATAAGAATGATAATGTTAATAAAAACAATAATCCTTTGTACTTCATTCCACTTTATTTAATATGTCAGGACCGGTTTCGCTCATTGCGAGCATTGTCAACTGAATGAGCAAGTCATGAATGAGCATGTCAAGCTCGCAATGAGCGAAACCGGTCCTGACATATTAAATAAAGTGGAATGAAGTACAAAGGATTATTGTTTTTATTAATATAATGCCTTTCCACCAAGTATTGACAGTGAACACCCTAAAAGTGATGAATGATTATGTGTATGTATATACAATTTTCACACTGGTTTTTCACAGTGGAAAACGATGAAATAAGATATGTATCGATATTTTTTCATTGCATTTTCAATGGTTGGAATACAGAGTATCAGGTGTAAGTCAAACTCACGACAACCTTTTAATTACACTGGGCAAGAAAGTTTGGTTTTTAAATGTAGTGAATAAAGTAGGAAATGTCTGAAAGCCCAGATAGTCACGATACATGTTTATGTAAGAATAATATATTTGCGTGTTGCTCTGGATGCCAGAATGATATCGCAAAGTATTACCACTCTAATAAGGAAATAAAAATTGGCAAAACCAGCTATCTGCGTGGAGCACATTATGACCACTGTGCGGTACATAAAAAAAATCCTACTCATTTGTCAATCACTTTCCTTCCTCCCATGACATGTGCTTAAGCATCTTGTATTTCCGCCGAGATCATTTGAAGGATATTAATATTAGTAGCCGACGGTTATTTTGGTCGATGTAACGGCATGCAGGTACAATATAAAAACCATTTATTGATAAGAGACTTCAATAGTATACAGGCAAAGTTATGGAAATTTTGAATATTTTTTACCATACAAATAGTTGATAGCTCCTGATTTTATTCCAAGAATTGTGAGCGTCTTCGATATCTTCATCGGCGTCAAATATTGGAAAATTGTTTACTGTTATATTTGCAGAAGAAAACTCTATTTCAAAGCGCAAAAATATTTGTATGGATTCTGCAACTGAAAAACGGAAATTGCGTTTAGAAATAGGAAATGTGAAAATCGTTAGTATATTATGCTACTCCGAATCTGTCAAAAAATTCTAGATAGAGTATCTGAGTAGGTGTACATGAAATAATAAACACTCAAAAATTATTGTTATTTTTACCACAGTTGTGTGTAAAAAATAGTTCATGAAAGATTAATCTATATATATATATAAAAGAAAGTGGGGTTTGTTACACCACGTATATCTTGGCTATAACTTGGCTGATTTTAATGATCTTTGATTTATTAAATTCGTATCCGCCTAGAATAGCAGAATAAGCATTAAAACATCGGAAAAATATCACGGAAAATAAATTATGAAGAAAATTAATATTCTCATACGGTTTTCAAATGGCGAACAGCTTGAAATAACAAAAATGTCGTTGCATGCCGATTTCATCCGCTAGATGGCAAGATGTTTCCAAAATTCTTTTGTTTCATACTTTGAGCTGTTTCGAACTTGGCTGTGTCAGAATTCGAAATCGTCAATATCCATTTTAAAAAAAAACTTTTTGGAATTTATGTCTCATCTTCATCCCCGTCGCTAGAATATATACTGAATTGTGAAAAGATGAATAAAAGTATGAAAAAAAAGAGTATTCTTTTCATGTATACATATTATATTATTATAGAATACTATCAAATCATTATTTGAGTTTTGATCCCCATATATAATTGTTTGTATATCGACTGTCGATATCTTATGACTTCGATATGACTTATCGAAATCAAATTTTACAGCAAAAAACGTATTTTGGTGATTTTTGGCCATATGCAAAATATGAATTATACACAACCTTGAAGTGCACGGAGACTTCTAAACTGGTATTAAATTGACATAACCTAATATAAATTTAAAAAATTGTCCAGGAAAAACCTTTATTTCAGTCTTTTTTCTTGGTTTTAATTTTTCACAATGTCATCTTTTTCAAACATTAAAGCTAAATTAAAATGCTTTTTCGGCTATTTCAGCTTACATCCTTTTGATAGAACATGTATCAAGCTGTATACATTGTGATTATTGAAAAAAGTTTTTTTAAAAAACTGTGGGTTACGTCCTTTTTCCTTTCCACAGTCGATATGTTGAATAATAAACAAAAAAATGATATATTTTTTTTCTAATGGAAGAAAATCTCATAAATATAATATTGAATATTTGGACAACGTTGCGTTCTTTGTTATAATGAGAATTTATATCATTTTGTAATATAAAAAATAAGAAAATTTAGAATGAACTTTCGTAAAATTATAAAAAAGTATCATTTGAATAGTTTTGAAAAGCGCCGTCATTATGTTGGTGACATGCATTGAGAACAATTTTATCCTAGACAACACATTCCATAGCAACTGTCAAACGGATGTTTTGTTTGTCAACAATGTGAAGACATAATTTTATTATTTCAAATACAGTGAAATAAAGAGGTATCAGCTATGCCAAGTACTTCTAAACCAATCTGCAGGAGTGCCCGGGATGGTTTTCTAAAAGTCTTTCAGTTCTATGAACATGAAAAATCTAAAAAAGAAGCAATAATTCCCATCAACAGCTCCGTAGAACGAGCGGCTAATTTCATTCGGTTGAACCAAGCAAACTGCGTTCGGAGAAGTATATTCATTTATGAACCGAAAGAGATGCAGCCAATGTTGGTCGATTGACTATTCTACCGGCGATGTACAGTCGTCCAGATCTATTCACCATCTCTACGTACAATCCTAAATGGATAGAAATTGTTCAACTGCTGCTCCCCGGACAAACATCAAGTGATCGACACGACATCACCGCGCACGTGTCTTCAAACAAAAAATCCAATGAAAAATGAACTACATTGTTAAGCATTGCGTCTTTGGGAAAGATGAGGCGATTTGGCGTATATTCTCATCATCCATTCATGAACGTCATCCCACTGTTGTCCATTTGGCGGAGAATCTGGGGAATGGTCAACGAGTTTATTTCAACGCATCAAATGTTGCTCAACGTGCTGAAACACCTCCAGCGACAGCATTGACCAGTTTCTTTTTGATTTTCCAAAGCGATCCGTTTGCACGAGTGTTGCTCTATGCATGTGCGAGATGCCACGTTGATATTAATTACACTTGGAACGCTTCATCGAAGAAATTTCAACGTCGGAAGCAATGTGAATGTTCGTGGGTCGACATCATTTGAATCACTTCAATGTCACTTGAAATGTCAATGGCGTAGTGTGCCCAACATTTCATGCCGCATATCAACAGCTCAATTTGCTTGAAAACGAAACTCATTGGAATATGACGATCGCTAAAGCAATTGTTTCTACATCTCCAAGTCAGATACGCACATTATTTGTTTTCACTATTTCGACATGCTTCCTATCGAATCCATGTGAACTGTGGAACAAGTACAAAGATGACACGTCCGAAAAAATTTTACACCGAATTAGTGTCAGTTCAGGGAATCCCGATCTCGAGGTGAATGACGAGATACATAACCAGGTTTTGCTTTTAATTGAAGACATGTGTTACCTCATGCGCTGTATGATGCGCCGCCAGATCGTGGAATGAACGACGCTTTCAATCGAGAATTGAAACGTGAACGTGAATATGATCGAGATGCATTGAACCAATCAGTTCGAACGAATGTACCACTGTTGAACCCCCAACTGAAGGAAATGTACGATACGTTAATGAAGGCAATTGATGATGGAAATGGTGGCTTATTTTTTTTCCGCATTGGAAGCACTCAACCGAACTATGAAAGATCAGCGCAATGACTCGAGATGTTTTGGAGGCGCAATGATTCTACTATCTGACGATTTCCACCAAACACTACCAGTCATTCCAAGATCGACCGTTGCCGATTAAATAAATGCTTGCCTCAAATCATCGACTCTGTGAAGAAACTTTAGCTAACGACAAACATGCGAGTTGCATTTCTAAGCAATCCATCTGCCAAAGATTTCTCCAATCAATTGCTGACTATCGTCGGTAACGGCCGTGTTCCTGTTGACGAATCGAACGGATTGATTTCGTTTCCGCCAAATTTTTGCAATTTCGTCTCAACGAAGGACGGCTTCAACAACAAAATTTTCCCGAACATCTAATCACAAAAACCACAATTGATTGAGTGAACGAGCAATTCTTGCGACTAAGAAAAAAGATGTGGATCATTTAAACTTCACAATTCAAAATCAAATCGATGATCTACTGCATTCCTTTAAATCTATCGACTGTGCCACGTGAATAACATCATTTCAATGTAATTAAAATACTTTTTATTTTGAATTTTGCACATTTGTTGAACTTAATTCATTTTGAGTATTTTTAATTCAGCCAATAAATTAACACAACATTTATTGATTCTGAGGTGGAACGAAGTTCGTCGGGTCAGCTAGTTATTAAATATAAACAAACATTGAAGTGCACGGAGACTGGTAAACTGGTTTTTAATTGACATAATCTAATATTAATCAAAGTAATTGTCTAGGAAAAACTTTTTCTTTCTAATTTTTACAAGCTCATATTAATTCGACATTTGCAGCTTACAACCAACTTGATAGAACGTGTATCAAATTTGATAAATTTTGATTATGGAATAAAAGCTGTTTTGAAAAAACTTTGGGTTACGTCATTTATCCTTTCCACAGTCAATATATTTAAGTTTAAATTAAATTATTGAAAAAATCTCGGAGTCGAAGTCGTTAGTTATTTTAAAGCTTGAACCCGAATCTACAGCCCTGAAATTTTCGATACTTTGTTTTACGTTGCTCTTAATTGGTAATATTTGACGCACGGTACTTAATGTATTGTTGTCTAGTTTGAAATAAAAAAAAAATTTCGACGATTTTTTTTAGTTATTCTTGACAATCATATATAATTAGTAAAAAGATAATAGTCGTACGAAACATGAAAAATAAAATCTTTTCATACTGTTTGATAGTTGCTTGAGTTTCCTTTCACCTATATATTATTTCATGACATTTTTTTTGTGCAGGGTTGGCCATTGCAGCTGAGTCCTGCGATGCAATTTTCCACATTGGAAAATTGATAGACGGGTATGTCACAAGGGCACCATTATCGGAGGAAAAATGAGAGCCAAGAGTGGTAGGGACGTCAAAAAGGCGCCGGGGAAATGACTGCGACGGGCGTCGACCGTCAACTGCGGCCTGATTGCAAGCAGGCAAGACCTTTTTTATTTGACTTAACATCTAAAACCCAAAGGGCGGTAACGTAATTTTAGCTTCTTCACCAAGAAAAAAAAATACTGAAAAAAGTCTTAAACGAGATATTCAAAATACGATGTAGAATATTCCATAATGGATCACTTAATAAAACTAAGTATAAAAAAATCTTATCGTTTTTATAGAATGCACTAAATATGCATTTTTTAAATAATTCTGCACCATTTTAAGATGTTTATAAAACAGTACTTACTATTACGTTCATTATCTTTTTGTATCAGAATGGTTATTCTGCACACGAAGAGCTGTTAAAAGTTTTTCGTTTCAAGTTGCACGCAATAAATATTTAACCACTTTTAAGGTGTTTACCGCCAATACTCAGTGGAGAAGTGGAATTAGTACTAATGAGTATTTTATTTATTATATTCAACTTATAAATATTATTATAAAGAGTTACGAAATAAAATTACTAATTTGCATGATACAACAGATCTGATACTATTTTTATTTTGTATTTTAGCGCGTATCTAAACATCCCATATATGTTGTGATGTTGCAAAGAATTCCATATTTCATATATTAGCGGGTTTTTCTACTATTTATGAAGTATTCGTTCCTTCATGTCACAGTTCCACAATAGCAAAAGAGTCATACTCTTTGAACCTTAAAGATGACCCGGTTAATGTGGATGAGTAATAATATTTAAAATACCATCGTTTAAAATTATAAAATAGTTTATCGTACGGTGATGAGAGGATTAGTTGAATATCGTTAAAATAAAATTATCTGTTAGGTGTGCAATTACCCTTTCACAACGGTTTTACGAGCAATAGTAATGAAACATTTAAATTAACTGCACAGCTGTGGACCAGAACGTGAGCGATTGCTAGTGGTCGGAAAAGTGCTTTTCTTTACGCTTATATACCCACTACTTAAGTCTTTATAGTATTTTAGTTCAGTCTCGAAAGTCTCGCTCTCGTCTTCAGGCGCTAAGAGTGAAACCGTTAAGTGATCGGCGTAGAACAAATTGCCGAGATGTTTTGTCTAACAGTTGTAGGTAGGCATACAGGGTCGATTCAGTTGCTCGCCAAAAAAGCAGAGTGGAGTGATTTTTCAATAATGGACCACTTAAGTGAACGTGCCGAAGGATAATTACTCATAACGTTGGAATTTATGGCTAAATTAAATTGGAAAGATATCCACTTTAATGTTTGTATAATAAATTGAGGCGAGATTCATTATTTTTCTGGAAAATAAAAGATGTAACATTAACAAGTAAACCAAAAATGGTTTTTATACAAGTAAGATAACATAATATATTGGTATAATTATTGTATATTTTTGTTTACTTATTTATTTGAAACATACTATATTAATTCAGAGTTGTTAAACCAGACAACAAAATATCGTTGTTAAACATCTAAAATGAGATAAAAAAACTAATTGGTAATTTTCAACATGTAAAACAAAAAATATTATAATTTCATTCAAATTCTATGTACTAATTATAATATAGGTAAAGTATAAATTATATCAGGGCTGTGGAGTCGGGTGTTTTCCAGATGTGGAGCCGGAAAAACCGGAGAAAAATAACATGAAGATATTGATTTTTTTTA
The DNA here is from genome assembly GCA_030503985.1 of Himalopsyche tibetana. Lineage (NCBI taxonomy): Eukaryota > Metazoa > Arthropoda > Insecta > Trichoptera > Rhyacophilidae > Himalopsyche > Himalopsyche tibetana. The sequence goes on from JAPJYX010000024.1 coordinate 14,300,291, forward strand.
GTCCATTCAACATATCGACTGTGGAAAGGAAAAAGGACGTAACCCACACATATCAAATTTTACAGGAGGCGCGAAAAACGTGTTTTGATGATTTTGGACCATATGCAAATTGTGAATTATACACAACCTTGAAGTGCACGGAGACTTATAAGCTGGTGTTTAATTGACACAATCTAATATTAATTAAAGAAATTTTCTAGGAAAAACCTTTATTTCAGTCTTTTTTCTTGGTTTTAAATTTTTACAAGGTCATCCTTTTCAAACTTAAAAGCTAAATTAAGATACTAATTCGGCATTTGCAGCTCGCATTCTTTTGATAGAACGTGTATCAAGTTGTATACATTGTGATTATCGAAAAAAAGCTGTTTTGAAAAAACTGTGGGTTACGTCCTTTTTCCTTTCCACAGTCGATATTGATTGGTAAAATCTACTAGAATCATTTCTAATAACTAGAGTGATCTGATGGTATATAGATATGTTAGTTAAACGGAAATATTTGATGTACAATGGATTGATTGAATTGGCATTTACTTGGTAGGACTCCATTATAATAAGGTAAAAAAAGTATCGAGGTACTATAGTTTCACAAATATTATTTTAAATCTGATGGCTATTTCGGTTTTCACCCTCATCAGAAATATTTTTTAACATCATTTAAATTAGTTAAAAATTACTATTATTAATTGGCTTAAAAGAGATAGACAATAAATCTTCTATTCTAACATCCTAACTTTTATTAAAAAATACAGCATTGCATGTAATAGAATGATTAATGTGTTTCTCGGATCGATAAAAAATATGCAATTAATAAGTAGTCTTAAAATGAAATGGAGGTCAACCACGAAAATGAGAAACAATTTGAATAATAAAAATAGAAAGGTGTACACCTTTTACATTATAATATAATTACATTATAAAAAAACCCAAAGAAAAAGTAATAAAAAAATGAAAAACCCATCGAATTATTCATCGCACTAAGCGGCCGAACCAATTAATTAATTGCTAAAGAATAGAATCTCTAGTAAACTGCAATACTAAAAGCGAACGGCTAAATGGATTACGCCGAAACAAGGGTGCTATTTTTCACACAGTTTAAAGCCCTGGCAGACTAGATTGACAATATGAATAATGGAACCGCGAGTGGGAAATAAAACCGCGGTGCGGTAAGCAGCCGGAGAGTGAAACGCAAGTTATAAATAGCTGAGCATCAAAAAGAAGCGGTAGAAAAGATCGCGAAGAATTGCGTAGCCTTTTCCTTCCCCTGCGTTACTTATTCTATGCGCGCTGATTAATGCCGCCTCTACTCATTTCATACATAAGGAATTTGATAAAAGCCTTATTGCACTAGAATAGCGTTCAACATGCATTAAGGTTTCTGACGGAATCTTTTTCACATCAGTATGGCATACTTCAAAAAGGAAATAGGTAAAAAAATGTGTAGCTTTCATAGAGTTATTGCAAAGTCATAGCTCATGGGGTTTTTGAACCAGTGTTCAGCTAATTAATTATTGTAAACTTTAAGTTTGCCGTGTTTGTGTGGTAATGTGCTATCGTCGACTCGGGATCTCATCACACGTAACTAAATACTCTTAAAAATAATAACCTTATTGTCGCTTTAGTAAACATGTTAATATACTATGAAATAGTCAGTCAAAATCTTAAGCAATGGAATAGAGTAAAAACAAATAGTCTGAAAACATAATTGTGTTGATTGAATAGAATTAAGTTCATTCATGTTCTATTTAATGGGTAAATTATGCATTTATTCATAATCAACGGAAAGACCAACTGCCGAATTTGGGCGACCAGAGAGTTCGGCATCATCGGTGTTTGTACGGCCGCGTTTAAAATCAGCAAACCACTTCTCTACTATTGTTTTAAAAATAACAAAAGTAGTGTCACTAAAACTACTAACTTGTGAACTAAACACCAGATTGTTATGAAATTTTGACGGTTGGTACTTGGCTGGAATCACATGGATTTGTTGATAGTGGCGTTTGAGTCATATATCTGTACAATGTTGGTAAACTACATAATTTCCATTTCAAATAGAGCTTTCCTATATGGCTTTTTAAATGCCTTTTGCTTATCAGAAGAAATATAATAAAATTGTTTTGAATATTGATGGAAGCGTGAATTATTGAATGGAAAAAATGTTAATCTTGCAATACAAGAACAATAACCACACGAAAAGATTTATCCGCTTGCCTTTGTACACAGTAATACGCAAAGTTAGTACGATATATACAGTGGCGTTAATAGTGATTAAATGATGCTATTCGCCGGCTTCTCTCTCGAAAGGTCCCCTACACACTTTATGCGGGTTAATAGCAAGTGCGGATCTTGACGCTTTAACGGGCAATGCGAGATCCTCGAGTGGGTGAAACCCGACACCTTAGTGAAAGCCTTGCGCGTATGGAAGCTTTTCACCAGCAAACGTCTAATGATGGAGCTTTAAGCTACGGCCCAGTTCATTAGAAAGCTCGATTTAAGCGGACATGGTTAGCTACTTATGTAACGATCGTCCGGTAGAAATATAAAGTTAAACGAGAATCTTAAAAATAAGTAACGTATCTATTTTGTGCTGTAATAATATAGAAGGAAATGTTGATTAATTATGGAATATACGAATTCGAAAGATGATTTGAGTGTAGTTTATGGATATCTATCGCCAATAATTTTAAGAATTTATTGTGATTTAGAAAAGCTATTGCTAATAATAAACGTTTATTCTGGTCGCCTTGTTACTGAAGCATATATTGGACATGGACAGTAACTTTTAGTACGTATTTAACAAAGCGAGTGTAGTTGGAAATATCATTTTACGATTGGTAATCGATTTTATATCTCAAGGTAGGGTGAAATATAAGAAGTACGCGTGCGCCTATTTATAAATTCAATAAAAAAAAGTCAAAATACAACATTTCGCGCCCGCTTACCACAAAGCTATACATAATAAAAAAAGAGTAACCCTCACATTTATGACTGCAAGAGATCGATCTTGATTCGTGTACTAGTTAGTGTGCTCAAAAAACAGAAAAAGGAAACCGATTCTTACCAATTCCGCAACTAAAACCAAGTTGATATTGAAAAATAAACATTAAATAAGCACAACTTTGGCGCTTTATCCATTCCATATCGATCGTCTGGTTCATTAGTAAGATAGCACCAGAAAATTTGGAGTTAAATATGTAGTTATGTGTACAATTTTGCACTGTATCGAATCCAGTTATTAGATAATTATATGTGACAAAAATATGCTGATGCTGATAAAATTCGAAGTAATCAAACAAAATGTTGGTATTGCCTGGGTAATTATATGATTAATTCTTAATCTTCTACTACTCAACCCGATTAAAATCCCAAATTTGAATGCACATGTTGATGAAATATATGTATATATCTCGGGTACAGATAAATACAACGCGATTTATGGTGACCATATGAATATAGATTTTTTCATTATTTTAAAATAGGTTATTTGGAGCTGTCTTACTAATGAACTGGTCGAACGAGTAAACGGTGGATGGTGTAGTATTATACAATACAAACCAGATGTTTTTAATTATTTTTTGAAGTATACAATTTTTGGTGTATTGAAATCTGAATATTTTAATTACGCTTAAAGCATTTAAAACCCGTAATGACAGGTGACTGGTAAGCGCAAAGGACACAACCATGGTAGAAAATGCGTTGTTAAAAATAACCACCGAATCTACATAATTGAGTTTCAAAGTATAAAACACTAATTTGTACTAATTCCACTTTAATTTAATATGATCAGGATCGGTTTCGCTCATGAGTAGCATTATACACTGATAAGAAAATACAATATTAGTGTTATTTAGACAAGACAAAATAAAAGTATTGGGGTATAACAAACAATTGTAAATGAAAGGAATCTACAGATAAAGATACAATATATGAATCAGTGCCACTAAATTGAAAATAATTAAAACGTTTATTAACTCTTAAAAAAACATTGAAAACTCATCAAAGGGGCAATCAAATGAAAATGGCGACCGACAATAAATTCGAATGTAATTATAATCTGGGCATTTTTTTTACAAAATAATTTATGTTCAATTATTAACTAATCGACGATTGAACAACTTCCGGGTAACACATTTAAGTTATAGACTTTTTCAAAACCAACATCCATAAAAGTTCTGAAAAAGAATGTAACAAACCACAACTCTTACAGACAAAAGATAAAACGTATAAAAAATAAGAGTGAACGTACGTTAACGTAACGTCGAGAAATAAAAAAACAGCTCATTCAATAGCAATCCAGTAATCTCTTATCAACTGATAATACTCGTCATGAGCGAAACCGGTTCTGATCATATTAAATTAAAGTGGAATTAGTACAAATTAGTGTTTTATTCTTTGAATATAATTCCTTTCCCATAAAGTATTGACAGTGGATACATTAGAAGAGATAGTTGAAAGGCGGTTGAAGAAACTTTCAAAGTAATACGTGAGTAAGAGTTGATAATAGTGTTTTGATAGAAAAGTCGGGATTCGAGCGCGAATAGGGTTGACTGTTGTAGGCAACTAAGTTTCACACATCAACGCCAGATGGCCGGCCCTTGTTTACGATGCTAATTAATAACCAGAGATCGGAAGATACAAAGATAGCAATTGTAGGCACCGTGTCAATAAGCAAACCAAGATAAACATACAGCAAAGAAAAACAAATCTCGGTCTTATAATTTACGAGACAACAAGATGTTTTCGGGTTAGAACAAGGGTTGTATTTATTTAATGAAAGGGCGAAAGGGGATGACATGCTTCGGCAATCGCGCGTCTATCAAGATTTCTATCCCCTGTCGTCGCCTGATTTTGATCGATGTCACGTGTTTCACATATAGCACACTTTTTTTAAAAACCAATTTATCCTCAAGCTTCACTTTTTTGAGAGAGCCCATACTGAATACAATATGAGAAACGGACGTTGACAAAACACGCAAGAAGAACGCGATGTCAAATAATGTAATAATAAATAATTTACTGGGTGTTTTCGACACTATTGAAACGAACGTAAGCATTTATTGTAATACGATAAAAAAAAACTACTTAAATGACCAAAGAAATAACGCAAGTTTAAAATGGATTTATATAATACGTCACGGTTATGTGATTCAATTTTGTGTTGGAAAATGCTATTTGAAAAAGAAGCAAAGAAAACTGTTTTTTTTTTAAATTATTTCATGATCATTGTAGTAAATAAAGTCACAAATTGAATTGATGATGAAGAGAAAATATTCAAAAAAATAAAAAATATTTTTTTTATATAGAAGAAATAATCTGCTCATTACGAGCATAAGTTGACAATTCTCGCGGTAATTTTCGTATATTTGTATATATTTTCATGAACCGGCTGACATTAATTAATTGAACTGAACTGACAAAATCAACCATTTAAAAAAATATAATTATGCCCGGGGATTAAATACTTAACAACCATTAATTAAGTATATAAACGATACAAACTGTTTACTACGCGCCAGTTTAAGTACATCCGTGCACTTGGAATGCCTGAAGATGCCGAAAGGCGAAACCCGGGTCATTAGCGACAAAACTACAAAAGTACAAAATTCAAATAATTCAAATTTAACTTAACAACCAGTTATCAAGTCTTAAATTATAATTGAAGCTCACTGTATTATACCTGATCATTAGAAAGTATATAATTTATGTATTTAATATTGATTAAACTTTTCGTAGAGCAGCTTAAGGATAATTTTATTTTAAACATGATACTTAATGCGAAACATAAAAATTACAACTATGTACAATAAAACACATTTTATTTTAAATCAGCGCCTTTTTTGGCAAGCGGAAATGAGCCTTAATTGTACGACGTATCACGCGAGTCGACTATAACTAAATCATCACGCTTGTATTCTAAGCAAACGAATAAAATAATTCAGAAAAAGTAAAAATTCAGCTAAGCACTTAGGTATGGCTGCCGAAATAAAAATCACGATTATTGTTAATTTGGTTTGTGTTCCGTGGTCGACTTCTGCATGAATATATTATGTAAAAAAGTGGTACATTATTATTAATTCACACCCCGGACGTTGAAAATGTTTTGTGATTTAAATATTGAGTTGGTATCGTTTTTGTAGAAAGGCGTTAATAATCTTATGCACGTAATACCTTTGTTATTTTTTAAATAATACTCAAAAACTTAACACCGTTTTGATTTGTTTAGAATTTGCTTTTTATGACTGCGTACGGAAAGTGGCTCAGTGAAAATCTTGCTGTTATTTTAATTTAAATGATGTATGTATAATATTAAAAATAATATATAACATACGATCTATGTAATATAATTGATATTTCATCACATTAGCAATTGATAATGATCTTCGTTAAGAAATAAGTACCATATAAATATATTATTGTTAAAGTTACGATTGTTAACCGCTCACTCCGATAAACATGATTACGGTTTGTTTAAAGATAAATTAAATTTTGGACACTTAATTTATTACAATATATACTTATAAAATGCAAAGTAAATGTAAGAACCATCAGCAAAGTTAAGGAGTAAATTTCGTAATATCGTAAACATATATCTGTATTTATGAATTCAAATTTGTGCAGAGTTAAATAGAACTTGTTAAATTAAGTCTTCACCTGTAGCAACAACAAATGAAGTAAACATCCGCACGACGTAGCTGTTTTGGTTCCATTTTTCCCGTGAAGAGGTCGAAGGGCGCATGCGGCCTGCAGAAGCCCCAAGACTTCCGGCATGGTAATTCATCACAACTTTGAACACGGAAACCTTTCACTATTCCAGTATATCATTGTTAATCACTTCTCTTTAGCATACGATTAATTTAACACAATTTATTACCATTAAGGGAACAATCTTATTCAGTATTTGCTTACTATTTTGTATCGTCGGAATGTAAGGATTAAATATGATTTATTTAAATTTAATACTTCAAGCCGATTTTTGTTCGATATTGCTTATATTGTACGAATGATAATTAGTATAAAATTTAATTTGAAAACTATGTTATTCCACAGACTATGTTATAAATTATGTTATGTATTCCGCCTCTTTGATAAGCATTTTTACTTACTATCTAAGTAGGTATATTATGATTGTTATTATATTTATCAAATTTAAGTTTGATTTTTCATTGATGTATTCAAGAACTGCTAAATATTTAGCTACAATGTGCTTTTTCAAGACAGTAACTATAACATTAAGTTTAAAAAAAAAATGTTTCGATTGGTGCTCGACTACATCAATTGATCTATCGGAATAGAAAATTTAAAAAAAATCTTGCTCAAAAAAGTATACGTTTTTGAAATTTTAGAAAAATAAACATCCTATAACATACATATAGCAGAAAACAACTAAAATATTTAAATGGGAAGAAATAAATTATGAGGAAATTCAATTTACAGCTATCCTTTATGGGGAAATTAGTGCGAAGGTTCATCTATGGTTCAATTTACATGAATGAGAATGGAACTCATTGCCAGGTAGCGGGTATTCCGGTATTATTATTTCTAGCACAGTTAAACAGAATTATTATCAGCATCTATCCATCTACAAATGGTTAAAACAAAATAATCATACGAACAGGAGCGTTAGTGTCTAACAACGTTTTAGGATATTACAATAATAAAACTTATTTGCTTCTTTTTTTAAGTTTTTATCTAAATATATAATGTTTAGGGTAGTATGTTTAGTTGCAATAGCCCACTGCGTCATTTCTATTGTGTCGTAAACAGCTCTGCTTAGCGATCATAATACTCTTTTATCAAGCCCTAAAAAGTTTTAACAACGATTTTAACGTCAACGGCAAAAGTGCTCAAATGCGTCAAAAATAAACGATGAGACTAGGGCCTCCAATCCCGGTATTGAGGACAAGAAGTGCAAAATTCTCAAAAACATATTGTTAAAAATAAGCATCCAGAAGACATTTTTAAAATTTGCATGAGAGCTTAAAAAGTCTTTTGGAAAAAGAAATTTTGGGAATCCCGTAAATTTCTGGGATTCCAAAATCGCCGACCAAAAATTTCTCAATCCCCGAAATTCTACGCGATTTTATGGTGAATGTTGAATCCCGGGATTGGAAAAAAATTATCAATCCCGAAATCCCAGTATTACAAAAAGGGTCCGGGATTGGATGCCCAGGTGAGACGTATGTTTTTTTACAATAATAAGCAGGATTCAGATTTATTCAATATTTCTTTGTTATCTAGATCAGTGCTTCCCAACCTGTGGGCCGCGAAATTCAGTAGAAAGTACAAAAATCTATATATTTTATGTCTATACAATCGGTGTTTCCCATATCGGGGGCCGTGGAATTTCTTAAGGGGGCCGCCGGATTGGATTGGATAGAAATTGGATTCTGGGGGAAAAGTATAGCAAATCGAGGATTTCAAATTCGTCGGTGAGCTAAAAAAAATAAAAACGAGTTACGAAGACAATTGAGGAGGGCCGCGGATTTTTTTTAGATTTAGGGGGCCGTGGAACGAAAAAGTTTGGGAAGCATTGATCTAGATACTCGAGTAAAGAAAAGCTTTACCACATATCTTAATTTTGAATGAGTAAAACAATATCGCCACAATTAATAATTATTTGCAACTGGTATTTTTGACACGAATCATAAACGTGTTTATCTCGCTTACTGCATATATTGTAATAAAAACTATCTGAAAACAATATGTAAGCCGACAGACATTTCACATAGATAAGAATGTGAAATGTAATAAAATAAAAGTTCTTCTAGTTTTACGTAGACATATTTTCATAGTTCACAACGATATAATCGCATGAAAACGAAAGATATTTTATAATAACGATATATTACGGAATGACGATCCATCAACGTTTCAATATGAATTTTAGAAAACACGTGTAGACATAATTAATTAAATTCAATCGATCAAAAACGGCTTTTGCAATCGCAATATAAATGTAAATTTAGACCGAAAAACAAAATAAGGAAAAGCCCACGAAAACATAATCTTGTGTGAGTATTGAAGAAAATTTGACTATAAACATTGTACGCACTAAAATTACGATTGATATTCATGAAGCAGAATAAATACATTTTAAGTGGGACATTTAAAAAGTACAAGGTAAAAAATCTACCGATATAAACAACTATTTAATACGAAAGAAACTTTCCCGTTATCCGATATAGTAATATTTATTCAAGCAGAAAAAAAAATATTTAAAGCAACATTGAAGTTAGATTAAACTGTGATTTGATTTAATATTTTTTTTTATTCAAAGAACATGAGATATAGATACATGGTAGTATTGATAAGCCTCAATCGGGTTCTCCCCAACACAAGTAGTCAAATAAAGGGCTGATGATTTTATGAAAATACACTTAATAATAAATTATCTTAATTAACTGTGATGATGCTAGAACGAAACGAATGTAACTTATCTTAACTCCATATAATAATTATTCGATATGTATATAATTAATTCATTATTAGGTTAATTACGTTGGACGTATAATTGATACAACACTGTTCGTGATTTTGATATTTCATATATAGACCTGACGTAAAAGCAAATTTAAATCACTCATGTAAGCTATATAATTTTAATATTTAAATCTTATTAGCAATTTTAATCGTAAAAGCTAAACTATGTATGTTGCGAATTTCGATAAAGAAAAATAAAAAACACCTGTTTATCGAAAGAATTTTTACAGTGAAAGATAAGTTTACGATATAAATGGTGCAAGTGGTTAATCCGTAATATTAAATTTTAAGGTTAATATATTTGACGATAAATCATATACGCAAGAAATTTTTAAGTAAACATGTTTCTAATCAATCATTTATGTTTGGGTAAGTATTTGTTCTTTGAAAGGCTGTCACTCTGTATTTCGTGCAACTGGTAGTTGCCAGTTGCCACAACAAGGGAATAAAACCGGAAATGGGAAACTAACGATGCAAACACAGGCTTTTCCATATGGAGAAATATAGCGATACTTCTTATTCGCTGAGCAGAACGACACGGTAATAACCAAGCTGTCAAGACTAATATAGGTACGACTAAAATGTTATTTTCGTTAATTTTCTCGAACAGAAACGAAAAACCTAACATAAGGAAGGAAACGAGAATAAATAACTGAAAAGAGGCTGAAGTTTCGTGTATTTTATTTGAATATTTAACAAATTATTCCTGTTGGATACGAACTTTTGTAATATCTTTTTTATGTGTTTGAGTAATGGCCGAGTGTTTAATTTTTGAAAAAAATGTGACAATATTTTGCAATCGCAATTAGATGTAATTTTAAATATTTTGTTTTGCAATAAAGCAAGATTAAAAATCTTAATTGATCAATGAATTGTATGGTATTGCCATCACACCATTTCAAATGAATAAAACACATTCAATAAAAAAAATGTAAATATCAGTTCAATCTTGCTGCCTTCATAAATATCTCAACTATCTTAAATATTGATATTTAAAACTATTCGAATGCTAGATTATTAGACGTAATTAAAAAATTAAAAAATCGCAATGACTTGAAACGAGAAAAAATCGATTATCCCTGCCAATCAGCTGAAGCGAAGTGGAACTCTATTCCAGTTTGCACCGTCAACTTAATTAGTATCGCATACTCGATTCAACCAATTATTATTGCGGCGAATGGAGCCTGCGAGGAGCTCGACTGCTACTGTTGCTAATTAACCTCAAAGGGGTGAACAGCTAGTGAAGAGTGATAGTGAAGGAAAAACTTTACTCGAGCTGTATGTTGTCATGCGAAGCTTTTACTGATGTAGAGCAATGCGACCAATATGCCATGTCGAAGGAAATGGTTTATTTCGTTACGTTACGTAACGAAATAAACCAATAGTATGTATCAGTACGCCATTAAATATAAAGTAAGCGTATTGCAATTATTGATGATTTTGAGTTTTATTTGAAACATACTATTGACTTCAAATACACAATGTCGGTACATAGAACATTTGGATGTGTAAAATAGTAAAACGAATTATGTTGAATAACTATTGAATGGATCATTTTTTTAAGGCTGAGAAAATTACAAATAAAATACTTGGTAGTAATACAGTAGCCAGCAAACAACACAGTATTGGCATTGTAAGAATGGATGGACATTTTCACGCTGCTTTTTTCCCTGATTGGTTGCAGTTTAATTATTGTTTTGTGTTGTGGATGGCTAAAGATAGAACAAAGATTAATTTAGTTAAGGATTTCGACTGCAGATGTTTTTTGGATTTCAATATAAAATTTGAACATTTTGTACATTCTCATGCGTTTTATCCGTGCACTCAAATGATTTAAGATAGCAAAAGACGAAATTGTAGTTGTTAGGTATAAAGCGCAAGAAAATGTGCTAAGTTTAAACGATTTAAATTTAAAGAATAATTGCTTTATGTCAGAAAACGATTTTTTAAGATGTATTTCAAATGAACTATTTCTAAGTCGAAAGCAGTTACCTAGAACTGTTTTAAAATAGTTTTTTTTTCCACATTTTTATAAAACGTAAAATTTCTTCAACCAACATTAAACCTTAATAAAGTGACCGGTCGTAAACCTGTTTTTTCTAAAAGTGTCAACAATTTTATCTACTGATTTTTTTCCACAAGACAATATCTGCGCGGGAAGAGTTTTTCAGAAAAAAAAACATAAACAAACTATCTAATGCTTTTAAGCGGGATTTAGACTACAGAGCGTGTGATTTGCAATGAGATCCTAGTTATTATTGCAACGAAAACATCTTTTCCTTCTACGAAAACTGGATCAGGAGTTTAACCGTGTTAAAATGCTACCATAACACACGTATTCATTGAATACATAATATGTCAAACTTTTTTGATTTAAGATTTAACTAACCTGTATTTTTATCAAAACAAAAATAGTTATAAAAAAATATTATTAGATGCGAAACGTTTATGCCTATTGAATGCAGTGCCATTCTCATAAACAAAAAGTAGTATAAATAAAAATAAATGTTGTCACAAACACACCCGATATTTTTATTCAGTTCTGTGAAATGTATTTATGATCATATGAGTGTAAAGTGGGCAAGAATCCAGATGCCATTAATAATACAGGTGATGAATTTTATACGCTTTAAAAACATATTCAAAATTATCAAGAAATAAAAAAAATACTCCCAAATATAAGCACGAGTTCAATGTGGTCGCTGTATTTGAGTTTGCATTGGCAGCTTTATTAAATGCATGCTGATGTGTAGAAAATAAAAATTGTCGCATACTAAGCAAACATTGCAAACACAAAAAAACAGCCTATAACTACGACTAAGTGAAAATTAAGACTGTTAAATAAACATCTTTCCTTTTGATAATAAATAAATGAATAAAAATCGACCATAACATTTCCTGAGTTTAGCCTTCTATACATAATTAAGAACCAAGACATTAAGAAGTTAAACTTTTTGAATTTATTGATGAATTTTCATGTACAAATTTTTAAACAGCATTTACTTCGTAAGATTCAATTATAAATAGTCTAAATCATCAATTATTTAAATCAAGAACTTATTATTTCACGAGTTGTAAAAGTTAAATAAGCCATCTTTTTTATGTTTGAAATGAGTGTAAAATGAAAATAAATGTAGTGAGTATTGACGATGGTATGATGTTGAAATAACTTCACTGAAAATTTAGAACATTATACATTATTCAATAAAAATAATAATTTTTAGTGTTGTTGAACAGTAAGTAGTGTTGCAACACAAATAAGTCTTTAGACATTCGACAGGATTTATACACGTATATTTATCACACTGTAGGTTGATCAACACAGACACCATCAAAACTGTCTCCAAAAACAAATCCAATAAAAGCACTATTAGAGAAATGATAAAAAAGCTTTCTTCGTCAGAGCTTTCGACGATGGTAACGGTAGAAGCGCGGCCGAAACACTGCAGTTGGTACTTGTTGGAAACTTTTAGCGCCGTAAGTGTGAGCGTTGCGGCGCTCCTCGCCGGCCGTCGCGACGGTTCAATCACCGATCGACTCGCCGGCTAATGCAACGATGATGCTCGCGATAGCTTTTCATCGCGTTCATAAAAGGCGACCTTTATGGTATATCAGAATATCCATCTAATGCATCAGATGATAATATGACACGGATTTATAAGGTATTTATAGCTCATAGAATGGTATTCCACGATTTCATGCAAATGATATAAAAAAACTGTTTTCATACTTAGGTCAGTTTACTAAACTAAATAAGTTGATTTATAAGCGTTCAAATCTTTATTTTGATACTATAACTTTTTTTTCAATTAAAAACCGATATCGCTGAATCTGTGGCTGTTGCATCAAAAGATCAAGACATTCGCAAACTGTACTGTCAAATTTATTTTCCAGCAGTCTTATTGCAATTCTATAGAACATAACAAAATATTTCAGTTAAAGTAGTTTAAACAATTGTGTACTCTAATATCGATTTAAATTTATAACTTTTACTATCACAAAGAAGGATACATGTCTCTGAACAGATATTATAGTGAAGTGCATCACAAGCATACATGATACAACAAACCAAGTTATTTGTGTATTTCCTCCTTGTATATTTTAGGAAACTACACACTTTCAAATAATTCCGATGAAACATGTGATGTAAAAAAAGAAACAAGATCGGTGTCTAATGCAACAAAAAATCTTAGGGTAACATTTAATATTTAAAATTAAAGTTATATTTTTACTATTATGTATCGCATTTGAACAGTTTTATTCTGTCTAAAATGCAAGTTTTTTGATTTAAAAAAATTGCATATTAATTAAGCATTGCATATTTTTTTATCCAACAAAATAGTAATGAATTCTGATGATGTAAGCTTATATTGTGTCAAATAATGACTTATTAATGCATGCCACGCATGCATAGGAAAACTATATTGAGTCGAATTTCAATTCAAGTGGCTTTGCAAAATTAACGGAAAAATAAATAATTCATTTATTCAATTTAAAGAAATAATTCAATTTCATTTTGAACTAATAAAAGCAGATATGGTAATAATGTATCTACCACCATTTAGATACTAAATAGCAGGAAAAGTTAGCGCAGTATTTAATCTGATTGTAATAAAGTTTAGTATACGTTTCAAAGTTAAAGGAGCGCTCGCTAATCCGGTTGATATACAAAGGTTAATTTCGTTATCGAGCAAGCTATAACAGTAAATTAATCTATGACTGGAGGCGTGTAAAAATATTTTCTATTTGTGTTTAAAAAAAGTGGTAAAGGGGAGATATGACTAGAGATGGCAATAAATTCAGAGAAAAGCCGCAGGATTCAGGTGCAAAGGGGGCCCTCGCGACCTTTATCGCCGGAACGCAAAATAAATAAAATCGTGGGTGACAAATATTCTGTCTTCCTGGACACGGCGGATGCGGATGGATGCCACCATGGCGTGAGAATCTGCACTTTGTCAAATCGAAGCGGGGCGAGAATATACGGGCGTCATTAACACGTTCTGAATTTTTCCCCGATCTCGGCTGTCATGTCAGCCGAATAAACGTATGTCGGTTGTGTAATCTCGTGCCAATCTGTCAATTTGGACATTTTTTTATTCGTATGTTTTATAAGTGTAGTGTTAAGTACATGCTAGTAACTAAATGTGAATAAGTGCTCAGATCGTCAGTGAATATTTATATTTTGAGATGCTCTTGAAAGCTTCGATGTGATGAAAAAATAGACCAAATAGGTAGGTACTGAAAACTACATAACACACTCACTTTAAATAGAGGCAGACATTGATTAGAATGAATAAAGTCTTTATACATAAGTATTATCTCGTAATTACTTCAGAATTAAAAAAAATAATAACAATGAAAGATATAGGGCATTTTCCAAGCAAGATTGGAAAAGTAAAAAAAAAATACTAATATAAGAATACGGGATACGGAAATCGCGTGATTTATGACTGTTAGAAAAAGAAATTTCCGAGAATTTGCTGCATTTTTAATCGCGATGTAAGAGAAGCGAAGCAAAACACGGTTTAAATACCGCGGAATTAACAAATAAAACTAATACTAATGAATATGGATGAAATTGCAGTAAAAGTTTGACTAAATAAAAATAATAAAAGATTTTTAGTACTTTTTCCACATAAAATTTATTAGATCAGGACCGGTTTCACTCATCGCGAGCATTAATACTAAATTTTTTTTATTATTTTTATTATAATGCCTTTCCACCAAGTATTGACAGTAAACACCACAACAAAAAAGTTTGACTGTTCATAATATGTATTTTGTCGTTAGCTGTTATTTAATTTATGCCGATAGTGTTCTAGTCGATCGTTTAAATATTTATAAAAAAAAAATACTGAAGCCACATAAATTTAAAAAAAATCGTCGAAAAAGTATCATAACATTGAATTAATTGATTACTTTTTAATGCATTAATAAGACGGCGCGTAGTTTTCAGATGCAGCCTTAACCGAACTGATATTGCTGTCGACTGGAAAAAACGTAGTACAAGCCGAACATCAATATTATTATTACTTTACGAAAAGATGAAAAAGGAAACCAATATTATACGTACTTCAAAATTGCATTGACGTTTAAGATAGTACCATCGATTTTAAACCGAAACCGATGTTTTATAAAAAAGGGAAAATATTCAAAATAAATTGAATATCTTTTGCTGTTGTACAATACACCTTTTGAGATTAAGTAATTAAGGAAAAAATAAATTTAGCTCCAAAAGTTTTTTTTTTTTTTTTTAAATATTTTTTTTAAAACTTTTTCCATTTACAGTTTTCGTGCATATGCAAGTCTAATGGAGAATTTCATTAAACGGGAGCTAGTTACATGTCACGAACTGAACGTCTATTTTCAGATGAGATAAAAATAGAAGGGTGGGTGGAAGGAGGTCTTGAAAGCATTTACGCTATTGGATGCTAAGACCAATTTTGCCAAATGTTCATCCAGGTATTTGAATTACTAACCAGGCAGTTGGTTGAGTAGGATGCAAGCCACAAAAGCTTTAAACATTCCCGAAATAGAAATATATTTTCAACGATATTTTATAAAAAGACTTTTAATTAGGTATTGTGAATCCTGTAACTTGGTAAAATTATGTTAAACAATTTCATCGCTTCGTGTTGGATTTAAAGGTCAATTAGTAACTACACAGTCATTGGTACAAATAATATGCCAAACTGTTAAATTTTCGTCACATTTTGAGCGTGTGTACTGTGTAATACATGAAGGAACGGTTACACGCAGTGCACTGTTGAAGGCTTTGCGAGATTAGAAAACATCGGGAAAAATCGATTTGATATAGGCGGTTTAGTGCACTGCGAGCGTTTGACTAACGGGTATAAGGTAAAAAAAAAACTGCGAGTGAAATGCTTCTCTTATTCAATCACGTTGTAAAGAAACGGCGCAAAAAGGAGGCGTCTTGTGAATACATACTTTGTTGTTCCCGTACAAAAAGAACGAATATATCTTACGCATCAGGTAGCTTTTTTTTGTAGTAAATTATTGAATTTTATGATAGTTAAGGATACATGTCATATATTTTGTAATATATTAAAATCATAAGTGGTATTCCACGCTTTATGTTTCTACTTAAAATATGACGTCGCATTACTTTGAGGTCGAGAAAGTTTTTTTTATTATTCGTTTATTTCAATAATAGTGAGCATATTTAAAAACGACACTGAAATTCTATGCAGTGGTAAAAGTCTAAGAAGTTCGAACAAATGAACGTCGATTATATTCTAATTCGCGTTGTTTGCGACACTAACAGCTATGAAACATTAAGGTTTTCTTTCAAACAGGACTAGAATGAAAATTGTTTTTCACGACGACGTGCCCAGTGGTATCGCTATATACACTAATGAGGTAAACATCAGCCCTTCTCATCTGAACGACCTTAGATAAAATAAATTACTATTGGACATGCACTTTCAAAAAAGAATCAAAAATTTAATTGCAGTTTTATTCTGCTATCGTATATTATATATATATTTACTGAAATATGGAGACAAGGCGACAACCTTACAACCACTCCCAAGGTAAAAAAAAATACACTTATTTATTAACTTAATCCACTTAAATAACCAACATTATCGCATCTACGACAATCTAACAACATCTATGGAATACTTGTTACCGAAGAAAAATTTTCGGTATGCCAAATATTTTAGAATCTAAAAATAATTTAAATATTGGGCGTCGCAAACTGAATATTTTGGCAAAGGTAACCAAGTGTCAATTAAAATACGTCCATACAAAATAGTATATACTGATCATTTTATGTTGTTGCCTCGCGTTAAACTTTTTTCTATTCGAATCGGATGAAAAGATGACGATTTTTTCGCTGTTTTTTATGTACTGGATTATTTTTCTTGCCAATAGAGTTATTGGTGCAAAATAAAAGATAATCCAAATGGATTAATAAATTTAACAACTTGAAATATTGACCGCATGAATGTTTTAATAAAAATAAAAATCTGCTTCTGAAAAAATCTTTAAAAAAAATTATGGCAATAATCACGGCTGTGGAGTTGTTACGAAAAAATACGACCCCGACTCCAACCAATTTAGACTAAGTACCATGCAATGGTGCTAAGACTTTTGACTCTAGCAATTTGAATAAAAAAAAATTAAAGGACTCGAAGTTATACGTTTTTTCCGAGTCCTGTTAAAACAGTTCAACTCCAACTCCACAAGCTCTGGTAATAATGGGCCCGAAAATAAATTATCAATATTTTTGCTAATAAAAATAATAAAACATTTTTAGTACTTTTTCCACATAAAATTTATTAGATCAGGACCGGTTTCGCTCATCGCGAGCATTATCAACTGATAAGAAAAATATATAAACAGTGATATTTATACAAATTTAAATTGAAATAAAAAGGTGTAAGCGTGAGGTGTTTTTATTTCAATTTAAATTTGTATAAATATCACTGTTTATATATTTTTCTTATCAGTTGATAATGCTCGCGATGAGCGAAACCGGTCCTGATCTAATAAATTTTATGTGGAAAAAGTACTAAAAATGTTTTATTATTTTTATTATAATGCCATTCCACCAAGTATTGACAGTGAACACCTTAAAAGTAATATTTTTGCTGTTGATAAAAGTAAAAGTCTAGTTAATAATAATTCTCACAATATTACTTTTTTTTATATACCTACAACTAACAGTGGTTATTGCAATTTTTTAAAGATGATTCTCGGTTTTATCCGAACGACGTGTTTATTTTTCATAATTATCAAAAAACCGCTATATTAATGATAATATAACAATCGTTCGCAAAACGGAGCATGTATTTGCAGCAGTATTGTGCTAGTGGATATCAAGTTGGTTTCCCACCACCACCCGTTGTGTATATGCAACCAACGTTTAATGGCCGCTATCCACAACGCTATCGACAGAAAAAAAAGAGTTTACCCCTCACATTCATGGCCCGAGCAGAATTGCACGGGACTGTTTTTGAACCATGCACATTAGTGCTTAAAATAATAATAATACTAATAATAATAAAAGTGTGACTAGCTCAGCCACTTAAATCAAGTTGATATTAAGTATCTTGTGTATAGTCCGTATACTGAGAGCTCGTCGATGTAGACGAGCTTAATGACTCTAGAGAGGAGTCAAGGTTGTGACGATCCCCATATAAATTGGCGAACTTTTCAAATGCCGTGAAGTTAGCTTTGGTTGCAATCAAGTCAGCGTGGCCTATTGGGCCCGTGTGAGGACGGACCACAGCAAACAATTCTGCTCGTTCGGACTCCATCTCAGGGTAGTCCCACAGAACGTGATTAACGTCCTGTTCGGCATACCCACAAGAGCAGTCCGGCTGTCCTAGTGGATTAAAGCGATAAGCTGATGGCGATAAACAAATGCATATTTGCGAACCTAGTATTTACCAACAATGTGAGACAGAAGTAAACTAACGGCCGACTTATGCTGGCTTTTCGCGGTACGTATCCTACATGGACCGCAATAGCATTTCCGGGCCCTAAAATTGAAATATGAAGCAAGCCCTACACGAGATTATGTCTAGCAGTTTAGTAGTCATGTAGGGCCGTCGCTTTAAAAAAAAATGCAAAGTGTAGATACACACGGGGGCGTAAGCGACCTGGGCTGAATTTCAAAGTAGCAAAGTGAAAGATATGAAACGTTATATGCTAATGTGACTGTATCGAAATTTATATTAGGATAGGTAAAGAGACGCTTGTTTGAAATATTCTTTTCAAATATGAGTAAATAAACCCAGACGCACGAAATATGCACTAGAATTTTCAGACGTCGATTAAGAAATAATTTGCCATACATATTTTTATCTTTCACACGCTGTTCGAATACGAAATATTAATCTGGAAATGGTTATATAGTATATTTAAAAATGTAAAGTTTTCGTATATTCATCCAACTTTTCCCGTCAATCCTCAAAGTAAAAGCTACGGTGGCAGACGGAAGTGGTAGAATGAAATATGTTAAATAATACAACTTATGACGCATAATATTATGTCACCCTATCTCTCTAATATATTTAATAAAGACAAACTTGTGTTGTCTCTCTAAAAACTTTACATACATAATATAATACTGAATTTTTAACTTATTTCATCTTCAAGGAACTATCTAACTATGTCTTTGATAAATTATAACGTCTTTTAAATACGATATAGTATTTTTTATTACAAAAGAAAAAAAAGGATACCATGAATATGTTTCTATTGCTTAAATAAATTATATTTCTGACATTTTCTTTTCCTTTTATTTCACTCCACCATCTAGAATCAAATGTCAGTTGTTTTCCAGTGATTTAAACGAGGGCGTTCAGCATCTTTGGTGGACATCCTTTGCCTTTTTTACTAAGAAAACTGCCCAGCTTCATTCATTAGTATTTAAAGGAAAATTCCAGGGCAGATCGAAAATAGCCATGTGCTTTCACACAATATATATATGTCGTTTCTTTTGATTCTTTCAATCTTGTGAGACGATTAGTGACGTCTAAAATAATTATATTAATATCACACAGAAATGTGGTGACGTTTGTACCGCCCTTTGGTGAGTAGCTTAAAAGCGCTCTGATTTTAGTAATATTGTGCAACGGGTATCGAAAAAAAAGTGTATCCAACTAAATAAATCGTGTTATCGGTTATAGCAGAATGACACAATTTAGAGGCAATCGATAGTCACAGCTCCAATTGACGTTTGATCGCGTGCTGGCAGAAATAAAGAATATTCCATGTAGGGTGCAATTCCGTGGTGTACAATTGTAATAAATATGCATAGATGTCCTCGAAAAGTAAATGTAAATGTAGCAGGTGTAAAAACGTCGTATGTTTATGGAGGTCGGTGATTACTAAAGTAATTGCAAACTACCGATTACCATGCGAATGCATGTTTAAAAACAGCATACTTTATGAAATTAAGTCAAGGATAAAAATGAAATCATTTTACGTTTTAACGTATATATTATTATAAAAAAATAATAAAACATTTTTAGTACTATATTATTGTGTAGACTGTAGAGATTACTTTTTGATCCATGCACCACAGCTGAATTTATATATTGAGTCGGTCGATATCTTACTCCAGAAAACGTTGCTCTATACATAATTATAAGTGAGGAGTGGAGAACTTATAATATATTTTCAGTTTTACAAGAAGCGTGAAAAAAGATAAACAAGGCGGACATCAATAACTATGAAAAAACAATCATTTATTGACAAAAAAATAAAATATACACGACTAGTCATGCGGCGATTCCATTCACTGACCAAGAAAAGGCACTGGGACGGCGGCCTTGCATTAAAGCGTCTTTCTATGTAGCAGTTTATTTAATCTAACTTTCCGGGTACGATGTGGATTTAAAAAAGATACGAAACACATTTTTACCGCATTATATCGACACTTTTACTTTCTTACACGAATAAGAATTTTAATAAAAGCTTATTTTGTAAATTTAAGATATACATAAAGGTTTTCCGACGAACTAATTAATCAGTAAAAAAAATGATTAGTGGTATGTATTCTTGGAATAGATTTTAATTTAATTTTATCATGAAACTACATTTGCCAAAATTAAATTATCAAATGCTTAAAAAATCAACAAAAACGACCTTTTGAGAGAATATTTTATGATGAGCTTAAATGGCTTTTAATGTAAACTTACTGCCAACTGATGCCCGAGGTGAGATTGGTTGGTTAAAATATGCTCATAAAATAAAATATGATCGTTAAAATAAAACATGTTTGAATATTTTTATGGATAGAAATACATAAGTCAAATAATGTTAAAACTTTTATGATTAAATATTCTGTTTTCCTAACTATACTATACAATAATATGTAATATATACAAAAGCTCAAATATCTGTTATTTTCACATGCGTCGTACAAGCAACTAGGATTATTATCGAAGTGCGATATGTACGTCATTACATATATAAAGGCAATCAAATTATATCACGAATGAAGACAAAACGTTTAACGTTCATACATAATATATCAAATATGACAATATATGATTTAATAATCATTACGATTGTATGGATAAGATAAAGCGCAGGGCAGTGTAGAGTAGTGTTATTAGGGAATAATGTATACACTTTTGAAGTCTTTCGAGTATTAACATATCGATAATATGTTTGGCTTACGATAATAACACCATTATATTTATTACATGTAACTTTCCGTTTTAAAATCACGCCGCTTACGCAATAGAAAATGATAACGGATGAAAGTTTCCACTCGCGGGATCCATTACGTTGAAGCCGACATAACTTTCGTAACGTTGGACCTGAAGTTGAAAATTCATTTTTGATATTATTTACCCGTCGTCATAAAAATATTTTTCTCATGGAATGAGCAAACTTGCGAGATGAAAGGAATAATTATAACAAATAAAGTTCAGTACCTTAACTGTGAGATAGAATTTCTGTATTAAAAGATTTCACACAGAAATGATTTATTAAATACTTGCTAAAATAGCACTAATTATTCAAAGACAGTACAAAAAAATCCCTCAAACTTAGTTTATAACCGGGCTTGGATTTTTTTTTACTGAAAGGCTACATTAGGAATTACAAATTATGTAATTGTTTTTTTGATATACACAATAACGCAGAATGAAAAAACAAAATTAAATAAACCCAAATAAGAAATAAGCAATTTGTCTAATAAACAACAATTTAATGAGACGAATGGCACTGTTTTACATATTTCAAGATTATTTTAATATACATATTTTATACAGATATCTCACAGCACGCACGCAAACCCACACTAATTTTTTTTTTTCAAAAACGTGGAATTAGTACAAAAAATAATGTTTTGTTCAAAATCAATGTTGACGGTAAGATTACAACTACGAAAGTTTAAGTGGAGATTATCCCGTATTAATATTCAAGGAGCTATGTTCTAATTTGCCGGATATAAATTTAGATTTCACGATTTAAAGTAACGATATACGTGAGAGGCATCGTTTTAATATATACAGATGATGTAGAGTGCCGTGTTTTAGAAAATAGGCAATTTAGGGGCGAAACTATTATTGTGGAGGGCAGCGACTAGCTGCGATCCTTGTCACACCACCAAAACTTTCTCAAATTATCATGCATATAAATTAGATAATAATTGGATGGATCAACAAAGGGTTATGTATAGAGCGTGAGTGTTGCTTGTCACGACACGTCGGTTGATAAATTGTAATAGGGTTTGAAAATGTTTTGATTAAATTACGTAAAACTGCACATTTAACTATTTAATCGGGTGACTAGCACCACTCACTTCTTAAGA
Source organism: Himalopsyche tibetana (assembly GCA_030503985.1). Classification (NCBI taxonomy): domain Eukaryota; kingdom Metazoa; phylum Arthropoda; class Insecta; order Trichoptera; family Rhyacophilidae; genus Himalopsyche; species Himalopsyche tibetana. Next base: position 14,323,068 of record JAPJYX010000024.1, read on the forward strand.
GAATCGGTAATATAAAATGAGTTTGTTAGGAAGAATCAACAAGAAATTATTGGCATTATAGTGAATATTATAAATTTCACTATAATACTGACCATTCACATGGGAAAAAATATCTTGAACATCTAAATTATGCCTCAGGGACAATGTCCCAGAACATTTTCTTGAACACACGAGGGGTTCACAGAAACGTCACCCTTTGAGGTTATGTTGACCAGTGTTGCGTCCGAACGAACGTTATTTTATTTTATTGGATGCAAACATTGCGCGTAAGTGAATTACTAATGTTTATAAGCTTCCTACGATGAAAATACAATTATTTATTCGTTGGCAACAACAGCTTATACATCATAGACAATATACTACAAACTATAGAGTAATATAACTTATGAAAAACGCGTTTATTTTGACAGTTGTCACCATAAGGAGACATTTCAAAGTCAAAAATAAGTCTCTAAAATGACGCCCGATGAGTTTATGATGATCAGTGCTGTCTACGTATATATTTATGAAATATGAATCCTAATGATGAAATAGAATGACTTTGATAGTTCGTGTAAGCTGAACGCGCATCGCATGTTCCGTATGTGTTCGCTCCTAGGCTGTGATATGGTGAAATGTTCCATGATATGACGTGAACACGTAAATTTTGTGTTCCAGGGCATGTTCTGTGTTCCCTAATGAATGGCTGCTGTTACAGTAAATTTGTAATGGCAATTCTTATTTCACACTTGAGTACCTTAAGTAAACATTTTATTTATATTATTTAAGTATATTTATTGAATTATTCCACAGAAGTATAAAAAAATAATAACACCCTTTAAGTATATTTTTTATATTAATTTTAGACTGGTTTTATTTTGGATTGCAAAATGGTACTACTTATGTTTTTAAATTATCAATAATTAAGTTTCATTCATCTGTCAATTTTGTCAGTATGATTTTTTCAATTTAAATTTGTATAAATATCACTGTTTATATATTTTTCTTATCAGTTGATAATGGTTGCGATGAGCGAAACCAGTCCTGATCTAATGAATTTTATGTGGAAAAAGTACTAAAAATCTTTTATTATAATGATAATTTAGTTAAAGCTAAGTAAAGCACATAGATATCTATAAATAGTAATAATTTATATAATAAAACAGTCGTCTGGAAATTCCTAAAATAATAACTATTTAATGAATAACAGTGAAAGCAGGAGAGAATAATAACACTGAAACAGTATAAATATTATAACACGCATAAATTACAGTTATTTCTCAGAAACTTGAGAAGGAAAAGTTAAATAACCTGCCAGAATAGCACATATAAACACAAACGGAACATATGTTTGTCTGAATACATTATTTAAAAGTAGCATCCACCATGTTGTGAATTTCTTTGATAACCAACATAACATAACTAACCGGTTATGTCTTTTAGGAAAATGAACAGGTAGTTGGAATAGAATTAATTATATTTAGTTTACTATTTACGACCTACGCGGTAAATCAATAAATAGAATACGCGAAAAAGTTAGCTTAACTTAAATTAGGGTCTTTGGAAAATCAGCCGCACGTTATCGATAAAACTAGGAAACCATTTTATATAATGTCGATCGCAGTAACGTTTGCCAATCAGTGTCAACTAAATTATATCACAAGCAACTTCCAATATAACTTTTTATGTAACTTTTTTTTGCTTCACTACGATTTAAAGTGTTTTTTTTAAATGAAGCACAGCAAAGATAACGTTAATATATATACAAATTAAAAAAGAGATTATTATGCTTGGGAATGAGTATGTTTTGGTAGAAGCAGTACTTATGCTTCCTTACTTTACTTTACTTTACATAATAACAGGGCAAGTCGTAGCACTCGTAGCAGTCGTAGCACTCGTAGCAATGTTAAAACTACTAAGATTGCCTTTTTTCAGGACAGTTTGCGTAGTAAAATTGTCATCCGTTCATCGAGATGGCAATTTTACCACGCTGAATCTTGATTCGACAGTCGTTATGAGTATCAGAATTTTCAACAATGGCTTGATGTTGACAATGGATACTATTGAATGGGTTTAAGACTAGATAGATGCAGGCGGAGTTGGGTCAACAGAGACACTACAGTAGCGCAATTCTCGTAAGAATTCCACAGACAATCCAAAATGCGGTATGTACCACGAATTTCCTTGCTTAGATAGAATAACAAGATGATTATTCCAATATTTCTATGTACATATAACTATCCTTTATGAGAAACAATATCGTTTATTTATTGAAAACAGAGTGCAGGTTTATAACACCGCCGAGGTGGCTGATATCGATGTTTCAAAAGAAAAATCACTTAAAATCGTATTAAGAAAAACACAATACTCCTTTGTACTTATTCCCACTTTTATTTACCATTTAACTGATATTATTTGATAATGCTCGCCATGAACGAAACTGGTCATAATCTTGGCAAGTAGAAGTGGAAATAAGTACAAAGGAATATTGTAATTTTCTAAATATAATGCCTTTCCACCAATTATTGACAGTGAACACCAATGTTCCCGCTAATTTTCTAGGGGTTATGTGCGCAACATACATTGGCTGTGCAACTTTGATAGGAAATGAAAAAAAATGTGCGCGTCTATAGAATTTCGATTATATTTAATGTACTACGTATATGTAAAGAATAACAGAATTAGCATAATATGAGTTTGAAAGTGAAGGTCGGGAAAAAATAAAAGCATTTTTTTGTGCGCTCTGTTGTGATGTGTGTGCGCGCGCACACGCGCACAGCTTAGAGTACACCCTAAAAGTGAACTTAAAATCGTGTTTAATTAGTATAAAATACGGCTTCTATTTTACTTAGATAAAATAATTTTATACTAATTCAAGTTGAACGACACTACGCATCTGTATACTTTGAGCTTTAAGTGCTGCCTTCCTCTATATATGATATATTATATGGTATGGTAATAATTTACAGCTAAGAACACCTTAACTATGAATGACCAAAGTTTATGGAGGAAAATGCGTTCAGCGTGTTGAGGTTAATTTTTAACGCGGACGGTTCTGGCAGTCATTAAAAATTGACGCCGAGGATCAAATTGCTGTGCATGCTTTATTGGCGCTGCCTTGCATCTTGAAGCTTTTACTCTGCAAAATAAAATAATATTATTCTCGGTTCTAAGTATTTTTTCCTGTACAAGTTGAATATGAAGCATTGTTTTTTTATATATTGATAAACTTTAAAGTGTTCTAAAGCTACATATTCTTGGCGAAAAAATTAACAATTATAAAATAAAACTTCGTTCTCAATCAGTATTTACTCTCTTGTTGTACGATACGACCGATTTCTTTCAGTGTAAAATTATAAGTTGACAATGATGATTCCATTAATATTAAGAAAATTCCTAGGTACTTTATGCAACTATTTTCTAAATTATACAATTGACCAATAAGATAGTTTTATTATGTAAAGCATATTCTTTCGGTTGATATGGTGGATGTTTTGTGGTGATTCAATATTTGTATGAATACAATTAAAGTTGATTACTTACTAAAAATAAATTTGTTTGTGAAAACATGTTCGTAAAATCAATGCAAGCAATCTCGTCTACAATAAATATGCGAAAAGATAAGCATCGTACACTGAAGAAATATGTTAAGAATTGCAGTACATACAAAAAATGTATGTATATGTATAACAATAACTGTATACTGACTGACAAAATGTTGTTAAAAATTAGACATTTTAACTACGCGGTGAAATGTAAGAACGTAAGTGAATATTAAAGTAAAATTCTTGATTAGTAGTCGTGTCAATAATATAATAAAACTGACATATTCGGTTTGAAAGTAAACGAAATTATGTAGTTCTGACGATGGCGCAAGCCGAAATAGCTATCAACGAATACAATTATTAAAAACTGTAGAACTAAAATACTTTGTTATTTTTAATCTGTTATAAATGGAGTTCTACCAAGTAAATGCCAAATCAATCAATAAAGAAAGTATTGGTTTTTTAATCTGCCATTTTGGGATACCAAACTAAGCTGTGAAAAGTTAGGGTAGTAAAGCAGGTAGCTTTCGACTAGGAATAATAGAATCATTAAAGAAACGTTTTTGTCAAAATTCGCCAGCAAATTTGAATAAGCCAAGTGCGTACTCCACAGTCAAGTCAGGTTCAGTCAGGCCGAGTGAAGAGACAAATTGAAAATGTTTTCAAGCATATATGAGAAAAATCAATAGGGACCGAAAAGAATTCCGATTTGACAAATAAAATAGGAATGTCACAGAACAAAAAAAGGAAATCTAACACACAGAAAAAAATTAGCGATGTTTGGATACATAGTCGAAGGTGCATGGGGTTGTAATGAACGATATAAAACAGCCGTAATATTGCCCAAAAAATCTTTAATCAAGAATCCTTCGTTAGCCGACGAAAGAAAAAATGATTTTGCAACATTAGTGGTTTCGTATCTACAGTCCTTTTGGTTATGTTTATTTTTACTTTTGTCATGATACATTTGACATATAAAATAAGATAATAAAAATTAAATAAAGTTATTTTATGTAAAATTTGAATCGTTCAAATAATCTAAATTCACACAGATTTTGTCACTAACGACCCGGGTTTTGCCTTTCGGCATCTTCAGGCGTTCAAGTGCACGGATGAACTTGAACTGACGCTTAGTGAATGAATGTTTCGTGTTTATATAATAAATAAATGTATCATTGAGTTTAAAGCCATTGCTGGCAAAAAGAACGCCTGAAAATGCCGAAAGGCGAAACCCGGGTCGTTAGTGACAAAATCTGTGTGAATGAACATAATTTGAACGATTCAAATTAAATATTGAAATACCAAGCACCTTCAGTCGAAGTCTTAAATTATTTTATGTAACGAAAAATTTATACATCTTTTCGATTCAACTGGTAGAAATAAAATCGAGACAAAAATTAATTCTGACGCTGAGAAGGCGTTAAAAAGCGATATTTGTTTGATGTTTGCTAAAAACAAATACCTCAGTGAAGATCTGGAAGTTGAAACAGTGTTGCGATCAATTATGTTTGTCTTAGGATTTATTTTCAAATTTCAGTATACGGCTTTTCTGAATCTTCCGTCTGGTGTCATTCATTATTCGCGATCGTAGAGCAGTACTCGTAGAAAAGTATGCGTTTGTTCAGTGCTTCCCAACCTGGGGCCCGCAGGTTTTTCACGGGGTCCGCAAAAATTTTCATTTATTCAACATTCTTTGTGGTAAAGTATGAAAACTTTTTTCGGGGGTCCGCAGATTATTGTTTTCAGATTTAACGGTCCGTGGCATGAAAAAGGTTGGGAAACACTGCGTTAGTCGATAGTAAAATTATGTTTTCAACGGTCGACGGGTTTTACTAGATGTTGCTTACGAAATCGAAGAAATTAAAATACAAAATTGAATTTGATAAATTTCTTACTCCGATAACTGTGCTACAAAATGTGAAACGTGTTTCGCTTCTTTTAAAAGCATCATCAGACGGAACTTCGAACGGTTTACGAATAAACTAAAAACTGATTTTAATTCTTAAGTTATAAATAACAACATAAATGTCAGGGTTTTTTTTGAAAATTGAAAAGGAATGACAGTAAAATTATTATATAAAAAATGAAAACGCTTTGGTGGTTTTTTATAAAGTTGCCCCAGGCAAAATAATAAAAGGGTTTAAAAAAACAACAGAAGATAAAAAAAAGAGAATAAAAAGTCAGACAATCAACACAGATATCAATTTGGATGCAAATTGTATTGTAAAATAATCAAAAAGCCAAACAGACAAGGACCTAGGAGAGCAGAAATATACAATCGGTGGTTTTAGTGAGTAGGTATCGTTGCGGATATTCCGGTATGGCGCGAGTTCAATAATCAAGAGAGGCAGCGGTCTCTCGACGCTCGGCAAGGATTATGTAGTGGCATTGCAGGGGAGGGGAGCTGGGTGAAAGCTCCCAAATCTGCTTTCGGTAGATACGGACAAACGAGAAAAGTATTCTCTGATCGAACAATATGAGATGATTACATTTGTTTGTCTTGACAACATTCAAATCGACTCTTCCGTTTTTTTCGGAACACATTTTATTAATATGGGTATATTTAGGATATTTATAAACCTTTTGGAGTACATATAATTATGCATCATTAATTAGTAGTTAAACGATAAGTTTAAATTCAAATGTAAGACAGACGTTTTATTCATACTCAAAGTATGCTGATTAAATACAAGTATACTAACTGCAATATAAAAAAATAATTAACAAATGAATTGTACCAAATAATTGTTTTGAAAGGGGTTTATAAACAACGTGTACTCGGTCCATGATAAGCGAAAATTAATTAAAACGAATGAGTCAATTGATGGTGAGATATTGATTAAATGGATGGCAATAGATTACAACCTTTTAGGGCCTTCAAGATATGTATGTTAGCGTACCATTACACTATCTTGTACATAACCCGTAAGATGGCATTTGAGTATATTCGATGTAGATTAACACAAAGATTTTATTCATCGTGTATTGTCCGTCGTTAAATAGTAAAAGGCACTACATATTAAGAAACGAAAGGTGCCGTAAGAAATTTGACAAACAAAATACGATCAAATAATATAACATGCCTCTCATAAAATATCGTAAAAGATTTTTTATTCATAACGCATTTCTTACTTTTCCTTCCAATTAGTGAGATGTGTTTATAAGAACTCCGCTAATTAATGTATAGCATTAAACAATGTCAACTACATCTTAGTTTTAAATTAGTGCGCAATGGTTAAAGTTGTTGTATTTTTAATGCTGACTGCGGTCGGGTGCATAAAGCGCATTCAATTCATCACTGATAAGGACCGTCGTGTTAAAACCGTGGTTTATTAGCTATAGAATAAAGCTAATATAACACTGTGTAAGCTTGAATGACTTAACGTGCAAAAGGTGTGATAGTTTAGCTATATCCGTATAATCTAAGGGCTTATTTAACACCTTGGCGTAAAATACACACGCCATTGTGAGATTTCGTACAACATACATACGATAATATTGAAGACAGTGGTTTTAGTGTGAACTGTTAATCATTGAAGCATCGAAAATATACATATACCAGTGGTTATTAACCTTTTTAGTGATCTGCACCACCTTAAATCTTAAAATATGTTCTCGCACTTTCTTGAAAAATATATTCTGATTTTTTTATTTTGAGATATTTAAATTATTGCAAGATTTTATTTAGTGAAAAATATATAAATATAAAAAAATAAAACTATTTTTTAGAGCATTTAAGATACATTTTGTTTTATATGTCAAAATAGAAACTTATCTCGCACACCCGGAAATGCTTTTTCGCATCACAAATTAAGAAACACTATATATATTTACATACCTATATGATGAAAACACATGCTAAATACACTAAGATTTTATTTAAGGAGTAAGAATTTTATATGGATTAAAGCAAAATAAACAACATTAATAATACGTGGTTTTAGACGATTAGTAACATGACGAATTTTTGAATCATATACGTTATTTAAGACTAAATAAACTATTCGCAATGGCTGTCCCTTGAAATGGAATGATTTTCAATGTTTTCTTTGCGTTAATAATGCACATGTATTGTAATAGCAATAAAGTGACAACTTATGAATAAAACAAAAGAAAGATAAGGGAAAATAGAAAAGTTGGTATCAACTTCTTTACGCCACGTTTTGATCAAGCTGGCTGCGCAGGAATATTTATTGTTAGGTGAATATTAATTCAATGATTCAGTTTTCGAACATGTCATTAAGTAGTATGTTGATACTAAAGGAAAAACAGAATTCTTGTTATACTTATTTGATATCCATGATCATCAAACGATTTTATAGGTGTATCAAGATAATTCATAGCGCAGATAGCACCACAAGGAAAATGAACAACTTGGTAACACCAAATAACATTTCGCTTCATTATTCTAATAGGAAGAATGTGATACGTAATTGGTTTTTTATAGAGGTCAATAATTGACGAAATGGTATAGAATGGCCTCACTAGTGGCAATAAAAAATTAAAACGGCAGTAAAAGATGACCACGGTGAATTAAATTCGTTCACTCGTAGTGGTTTGTTATAGAAGATAGATTGATTGGAACGATAAGGAAAACAATGAAAATTTACCGTCAACAAAATAAAAGCTGGACGCTTTTACTAAAAAAAGTCCGACTTTTCTATTATAAGCAATAAGAAGTTCGTCTATATCGTAATGATAAAAAAAACTGCTAATTTACAACGAAGAAATATTGCTGAGAGAATGTAATCATGGTAAAGAAACTTTATTGAAAAAAGTATCATTATTATCAACATCAGACAGACTCTTGTTAATGTACTTCTGGGAGAGGATCTCTTAATGATCGTTTACAAACTGTGCGAAAACTATGCTTAACCTTTTAGCCGCCAACGTCGAAGTATTCGATCTACGGCTGTACGCCAGCGATTTTAGAGAAAATAGAAATTGCATAAAAAGTGATTTAACTTACATAATTTATAGTTTGAAGATGTTTTCGTGTGTCCTGGCACATGTGTTTACAATGAATTCTGTGCTGCGGGACGATTTATGGACTTATTCGATTTCGTGTTCAGGGTTGTCACAACATTTTATTAATATATTTTTTAAATTTAAATTTCAGTTTAATAATTTATTCACTGGTATATAGCACATTGTTTTATGGGCTTATTCTATATCGTGTTCAGGGTTGAGCCATACGGGTAAAAGCAACTTGAAATATTTTTCCGGAATATATCCAAAACTAGTCTATTTTTTTCCAAACGATTGCCACGCTCCTGTTCTTGATTGTTGGAAAAATGCTACATACTTAGTAACAATTGAAATCGATTTCGGGGCATTGTTTCGGAAAAAAATGCCGAATAAAGTAATGGATTCGTTGACTAGTGGGATTCGATTACATTCCTCGAATTCAACGGGAATAACAAACATATACCCATAAAAATACATTTCATCCAAATTAGTATCAATCCACGCTTTCAAACGTTTGCTCGAAAATGACAATTTAGAAGACACATAACGATATTGAGGTTAAGTTTCAGTAACAATGGTGTTTACAATATCATCATTCATAAAATATTTAAAATATTCAGATTCGCTTTCACTCTCACCACCGATGTTTACTTTGATTCCCGATAAGTTCTCATCAAACGAAGTATAGGACTGAAACCAGTATCTTTCCAAAAGAAGACGTTCTCAGTTGTCGGCTGTTGAAAGAGTGTTTCATTGTCCTCATCATCTGAAGATATTATATCATCTGCAAAGCTTGATTATCAGCAAAATTCTCATTCATCCGAAAAAATTTAGATTCCATTCTTGGTAGGGGATAATATTTTTACAGTCAAAAAATAGATCACGAAAGAATTTTCACAGCACAATATCACGAAATAATATTGTCAATAAACAAAAAAGTCAATAAATCACTTTCAAATATAAAAATGCGACGGAAAAATATCAATTTCAAACAAAAAATCGTGACAAGACAATGCCAATCAAATACGAAACGGTGATGATTGGAAGACGTACCGTCGAAGACTGAAGTATTTCATTATGTTTACCATATGGAAAAAATACAACACAAAAGCCGAAATAGTTTGCATGTGTTTGAATTCTAATTCTAAAGATCTTCTTTGTGTCCTTCGAAAGAAGATATGGATGTCCAAGTTGTCAGAAGAAAACGTCAATAAATTTATTTTATCACTTTATTAGACAGAAGACCCGAATCCATATCGAGTTGCACATGTGTAATATAATAGGGTCACGCTGCTTAGTAATTTCCAAATGAAAGAAATGACTCATTCAGTTCAAAGATACTGCACAAAATAATGAAACACATGTGGCAAGAATAACTTGAGTCAAAAATAATTTATTATGATTTTTTTATAATAATATAATTCTGCATTTGACAACCCGTAGCCATTCTGTAGCCATTTATGAAATTCCCCTACTAATTATACATACCAGATTTTTTTATGAGGTGTGACAAATACGTATCAAATTACGATTCTCTTTCGCGCGTATAGAATACTTCCAGCGGGCAGCCCTAGCGACATCTGTTATATTTATTTAAAAATAATACCCAAAGATTTAGAAATTTTAAACTTTTATAACGTAATTGGGTTCAAACATAGAGGTTGCTAGCATCATATTTTTTATTTCTTAAAAAAATCTTTATTTTCAACGAAAAAACATCGCGACTCACCGGCGAGACGTTGGCGTATGGAGTCAATACGCATGCGACTCACGGGTGAGACGTTGGCGTACAAAGGGTTAATAAAAGTGGAATATAAAAAAAATATATTAACGTAAAAATTCTCAATTTCAAGAAAGTAAAGAAGATTTTTTGCAGATTTAAAAATAATTAACTGTATAATTATTTCTTATGTTGAGTGTTAGTGTAAGTCTACCTTCGCAATGCGATACGGAATTTGAATACTGATTTTTTCATTCACATATTATATAAATAAATAATATTTGCACATCATGTAAAACGAGGAGTAGTTAATTGTCAAAACAGTTATCCCGACAATCTTCGTCGCTTTCGCCTCATCCTTCTATATAATGGATTGTTTGATTGATTCAAATAACAGCTCTCGTGATATATCTTCATTTGAAACTCACAAACACTGGTTTCGATCATCACGAGCATTATTAAAATAATACATTCAATATAAGTATTAGTATTTCAAAATGTTAAGTTTATTCATAAGTAAAAACATTAAAAATAATTATTATATAGATTCGACGAAGACTTTCTGCTTTTTTTTTGAAATACTGAAAATATTTTTGAGAAGATTTTTCAAATGCCGAATTGATTGGTTGGTATACTCTTTTACATAGCTTCGATCTTGATTGAAGCCTTAAAAGTTAAATTCAAAAATGATCAAAGACAAACGTTGCCAGCGGTGTATCTGCCATCAAATCTTTCCAGAATAAATAATATTTTTTAAGGAAATATTCTAACAAGCTAGCACACAAATCAAGCGATCGGACCGGGCGATAGAGAAATATCAAATTTGCAGATTTTGAGTAAAAGTAATATATCATTCAGTGAAAACCGCAAGCCTTTTGAAATATACCCAAGAGACTTGAACGCAGAGAAGTATACATCTCTTTTTAAACGTACTGTCAATTTCAAAGGCTTTATCGTAATATTGTCTAAAATAAAAAGTGACATAAATTGAGCAGTAAAAAAAATATTTATATTCTATCCAGTTTTAAAATAAAAATAAATCAAAGAAATTGTCGATCGTATGGCATATTTTTTTCATTCGTGTGATATTTATTCGTTAATAAGATGGTCAAAAGATCCGAATAAACTTTAAAATATTAGAGTAAAACGATTAAAGTAAAATATTTTTTTAATTTAAGATATTGACTGAAGGTGCTTGGTGAAATTTATTAAATTTGATTCGTTCAAATTTAAAATATTTTTTGTCAAATTAAAAATAATTTGATATACCTAAATTCACGTTAAATTTAATAAATATATAATATAATAATTCTAGTTCCATCAAAATGTTGACGATACTATATTAAACATATTTCACACATCTTATTAGAACTAGCAAATACCAAAAGTACGAATAAAGTTAGATGAGCAATATTAGTTACACTTCCATTTATATCAGAATATAAACCAATTTGCTGAAAGTTTAATAATTTGTTTTAAGGTGCATCGCAAACGTGTTTCTAATGTTGAAACGGGAGAAATACGTACGATTCGCTGTACATATCAAAAATTATACAAATTGAGTGTTATCACTTAAGTTCTGTAAAGTAGACAGGCGGCGTTCGGGGCTGATACAACGTGAATGATGTTAAATCGGACAAGTGTAAAGGAAAATAATTTTCAAAAATACAGCAGTTGAATCCAGATTGTGTACTATTTACTCAAGTGCAATTTCGAGAATTAAAAGCGGTAAAAGATATGTGCCGGTTTAAGTTACGCAAAAAGCGTAAAACAAGAAGTGAATTTGCACCGCTCGAAATATTTATTCCAAATCTTCAACGGATAAACTAAATCATTTCGAATTTGTCAACATCAAATACTCAAGCGTTCAAGTATGCTTATCGGAATGAAAATTTACAAGTTAAAAACTTATTTCGTCACCGGTTTTAAATATCTACTGAGTGCCAAAAAAAAAATACACATAAAATTTAAAAATGTAAATAAAATATTATAGCATTTGTGAATAAGAACGTGGTATTAAATTATCTTTTGTGTAAACAGTATTCAAACGCACATGGCTGGGAGAATGATTTAAAAAAATAATCTCGATTCAAAGGAATGAAAGGATTGGTGAAAAATGCGTTCGTAAATTAACGGTATCTCGACTAGCTGTTAATTACCCTGGCATATATGGAATACAGCTTACGGTGTTCTGTTATGAAAAAATCCAAGGCGATGATATAAGCGATTGTAAAAGTTGATACGTAGGGCAGGCGATACGATCATTAGATGTTTTAAGCTACATAATGATCCTAACGACTCTCGGCTGGTAAAAACTGGAACACTATGTTGATAAATATCAACCGAATTGATCTCCATAGATAAAGCATTTCAAGTGAATAGTAAAACCTGTTTTATTCAGCAATTCTAATGAATAGAAAAAAATCATATCATAATACTATTCAATATACATAATTGATTCATATTCGTTGCTATAAGAAGCTCCTGCAGATCTAATTTTAATTACTTTGTTATTTGAATGATGGCGTAACATTTAATCTAGTATCACAATAAGTGAAATAAAAAAGTTATGTGATTAAGTCTTGCAATATTTAAACCATTAAATATTACAAGACATCAAAAAAATACGGAGATATTTATTTCAGATGCGTCAGTTCAAGGTCATCCGTGCGCAAGATGCAGAAAGGAGAAACCAGGGTCGTTAGTGACAAAACTTGTGTGAACGTACATAATTTGAACGATTCAAATTTAATATTGAAATAAAGCATTTTCAGTCAAAATCTTAAATTAAATTATATTGATGACAAAACAGAAGATATTTAAATCACATAATGCATGCATTATAATTGAAAAAGATGCACCGAGCAATCGAAAAGTAACTAAATGTTTCATAGCAAATTTAGTAACATTGTGTTTTTTAACAAATTGTAATTTCAGAGAATTAAACTTGGGAAAGTATTTTGCATTGGAAAGACGAGTACGTTGAAATTGTGTTTTAAATTTAATTTAATTTCGTGATAGTGATTTGATATATGAAAAATTTAAATAGGTTGCATTAAAAATATTAGTTGAATAAGTTGTGTTCAGGAAAACTTAAGATGGCCTAGTTCAGAAAAAACAAAACACACGGATATTGTACAAGTATATCCTTCTCAGTATTGGAAGAGTTGTGGAGACAGGTACTTGGCTAATAATAAAGTAAAACCGGTAGAAGTAACAACCACGTGCATCCGATGTGTATTTGAATAGCAAGAACTTAACGACCGGCGTATCCGATCGACGCTATTTCATGCATGCAACCAAAACATGCTTCCATTTTTCATGAAAATATGGCGTAAAAACTACTTAATTTACTGAAAGAAAACATCACACATTAATTGGTGAGAATTATTGGCAAACCGTGCCAACAAAAAAGACTGATGGTTATATTATATAAAGATAATAATCGCAAACATAAATACAATAAATGGTATGTTAAATAATATAATGATGGCAAATTCAAAGGTCAAAGTTAAAATCAATTTTTGGTCAGAATAAAAATATGAACGGTCAGATTTTTATAACCAACTAGCGAGTACCCGGCATGCGTTGCAATGCCACTCAAAGGAATAGCGTGCTTGTGTTTTAATTCTGTTTATTGAAGTGCTTTTGGATATCTTTTGTTTTTCCGTCTGATGCGTATCCGAATAGATCTGAAGGTTTTCCAACGGTTGAGCAGGCCACATACAGCTGTCCATGTAAGAAATACAGATTTTCTAAATTTAGTCCACACCCTTGTAGCGATTGTCCCTGTGCTTTGTTGATGGTCATTGCAAGTGCGAGTCGCACCGGAAACTGCAAAAATTTAAATTCGAATGGCATATCTGTTAGAATCATTGAGATGCTTGGCAACAGTACATTCTCCTCTTTAAATTTTCCTGTCAATTTGTTTAGCTTCAATGATATTGTGCATTATCTTTTTCACTCAATGTCTGGTACCGTTGCAAAGTGGTGGATTTATATTTCGGAGAAGAATGATAGGTACGTACGCCAATTTTCCAATGTTAAAACGTGTGACGTCATGGCTGGCAAATCAAGTGAATTTAAGAATTCAGAAGAATTTATTGCGAAATTTTTGGGAAAACTTTGTGAATCGATTCTCTTATTTTTTTGTAATTTTACAGAAATTCGTTGGCAATGGAATACATTGTGTTGATTCATCTATTTCCAATTTTCTATTCCCAATATCCAACATTTATTTTGCGAAACGTTCAGCGGATGTGTCATATCGTAGTTCTACACGTATGCTGGCCTTGAAAGCCAATTTCTGCACGTGTCGCCATAAAACTGATGATTTGAGACATGCATTTAATTAATCAACAGCTGTTGAACGTGGTATAACTGGTATGGTTTGTCAAAAATCAGCAGACAATAAAATAAGTGCGCTACCAAAGACCACTATTCATTCCCTCTCAAATCTTTTAGTGAATAGTGTAGTGCTTACAATGCCTTTTTGTGCGCCATAGTACATTCGTCTCATATTATGAGTTGACATGATTGAAGTACCCATTCCGATTTTTTTTTGATATTGCACGTTAGTGTCTCAGTGATTTGCATTAAAATGCAATTTCAGTGCTGAATGCGCTGTTGGATAACCATCCAAAAATGTTCACACCAAAGACACGCGAACTGACGCTAAACTATATCAAATACACACATTTGCTAAATTGAGAAAAGTCACCAGAAAAGGGGATAATTTTTAGAAAATGCGCCACAGAGAATCTTAAAAATAGCCAATCAACTGGTCCAAATTTCACTTTTGCGACCGATGATTTGCCATGAAACTGACAGCCGTGGCATACAGATCGCTTTATTCGGCGAAATGTTTCATTGTAAAATGGCTGCACTCTGGGGTGGGCTGGAGGAACCTCAGAGGGGTTCGCGTAAGCCCTTTGTGAAATTTTGCTAAGGTCGGCCAGCTCCTTGTTAATTTAAGAGAAAACAATATTCTCAAATCAGATGAGTACATAACTGCAACTTCTGATTTCCATACATTATCTATGACAGCATCAGTATACACAGTATTACATTTTCGGCCATTCACATTGATGAGTTTACAGTAAATTGCATATTGGTACATATTGTAAATGTATTAAGTAAAAATCGATTGCTTATTTAAGTAGTCCATCAGAGTGATAAAAAACTCACTGCTTCCTAGAATACCGAGAATTGCTTTGATATAAATCGAGCCCTTTGTAAACGCATTGGCAGCCTACCGCTGGCTGTTTTAATTTAGAAAACTTTAAGAGCGTCCGCACAACAAATCATCAAAGTTTTATTGCAATCGGATGAACGGTATAGAAACAGGAACACATAAAGGAAAAACTACCAAATTACCGTATTGGCAGCCCATCGTTGTATGTTTCGATTCAAAAACCTCTGCTGGTGTCCACAAAACAACTCACCAAAGCTTTATTGCAATCAGATGAACGGTATAGTAACAAAAACGGAACAAACAAACAAATTAACGTATCGGAAGCCCACCGCTGGCTGTACTTATTCAGATACCGTTGCGGGTGTTTGCAAAACAACTCACCAAAGTTTTATCGCAATTGGATGAACGGTATAGGAACCAATATGGAAAAAACCAACAAATTAACGCATTGGCAGCCCACCGATGATTTATATACATTCAAGGGCGTCCGCACAACATCTCACCGAAATTTTATCGCAATTGGATGAACGGTATAGGCACGCATACCAGACAAACAAACAAATTAACGTATCGGAAGCCCACCGCTGGCTGTACTTATTCAGATACCGTTGCGGGTGTTTGCACAACAACTCACCAAAGTTTTATCGCAATTAGATGAACGGTATAGGAACGAATATGGAAAAAAAACCAACAAATTAACGCATTGGCAGCCCACCGCTGATTTATATACATTCAGAGGCGTTTGCACAACAACTCACCGAAATTTTATCGCAATTGGATAAACGGTATAGGAACGCATACCAGACAAACAAACAAATTAACGCATTGGGAGCCCACCGCTGATTCATAAACCTATTCTGGCGTCCGCATAACAACTCCCCAAAAAAATTATTGCGATCGGATGAGCGGTATAGGAGCGCATAGGTAACAAACATACAAACATTCATTTTTATATATATAGATAGATTAGGTTACGTTATGTTTTTTTTCAATTTCATTTAAATTATGACCATTTAATATAAATTCAGACCAATGTGATAAAAATTATGACCGAAACTGTATTAAAATTCAGATCGGAAAAATACGACCCATTTGGTAACAACGTAGCGGCGATATTGTTTAAAAATTTTCTCACGATAAATATTTTTGTATCAGAACAATATCTATGAAATAAAAAATCATTTTTACGGGAAAATAATATTTGCGTATAATTACCGAATTTTCTCGTCAACTAAATAAATTATTGAAGATTTTTCTTAATATCAGAATATTACTCAAATGAAAGGCGCAAAGGTCACAAGATGGCGACACGAGAAAAATCAATATATTTTACGCAATAAATAGGATCTTTTTCTCGGGGGTTGTTAGCGAGAACAAAAGTTGTGTACGAAGGAACTCGATCGTGGCGAGCTTCCAAAGAATTGGCACAAAGGAAAGGAGAGAGGCAAAAGTTGAGTAGGTACGCCATGCCATTTAAGTTGGCCGGAATGATGTTAGCTTTGCTAACGAACGCCGCTCGGAGCTTTTACAAGACAATAACAGAGAGCAGCTGGGTGATTTCTACGGAAAATGTATGTTAGGTAATACTTACACTATCTTAGATAAATGTTCAGTTCTGAAGTGCGAGGTAAAGAAAATGACAATCAAGTTGGCTATGAAGATTGCAAACATTTGCCTTGAATTACTATTCACTATTACACCTAGTAAAACATAATTTTCATATTCCAATAGTCAACGAGTTCACATCGATTAATTATATTAAATGAGTTATTTTATGAAGACGCGTTGTATTGAAGAAAATTGAGCAACTTGAAAATTGACAAAAATGCAAAAACTGTTTCTTAAACAAAATACGTTAAATGAATGTGATGAAATTTACTGGGAGAAGTTCTGATTTCACATTTGAAATAAATAAATTTTATGCATTGTTATATATTTTTTTAAATTATTTACGACTCTGATGATGATGGCTTTGAACATTTTTTGAGATAAAAGAAAACTGACTAACAAAAAATAATAATTTGTCGATACAACTTTCTGTCAATTCTTGATGGAGAGGTATTATATTAAAAATGAAACATTATTTGTAATAATTGAATATTAATTATTATAAATCAATATCGCTTTTAGGGTGTTCACTGTCAATACTTGGTGGAAAGGCATTATATTAATAAAAACACAATAATCCTTTGTACTTCATTCCACTTTCTTTAATATGTCAGGACCGGTTTCGCTCATTGCGAGCGTTGACAATGTTCGCAATGAGCGAAACCGGTCCTGACCTATTTAATGAAGTGGAATGAAGTACAAAGGAATATTGTGTTTTTATTAATACATTATTATAGTTGACAGCTATTTCGACGTCACACCATTATCAGAAGGAATATTTAAACAATATGATCAAGATGTTAAGGTAGTGATATTTCAACCACATCGCAGATTGGACATAGGAAATATTATAACTAGTGCGATATATTATTTTGTATATATTATAACTGGCAATTGAGTAAAATTAAATTAATTCACTTGGGAGAATGGCGACTTGAGTGCACCGTGTATTAACTCTTATTGAAAAACAATTTGAAATATATTTGTAGTGTCGGCATGGTTTTTTTTACGGTAACGTTAATATCGTATAAGGAAAGAGAAAACTTTGCGATGCTCGGGGGTCATATATTTGGTATCCCTGCCGTGGATCAAGAGTTACGCTTTTCAAGAAATAATAATAATTCACTAATTTTCTCGCAAACAAAGCCTTTGACGAAAGATAATCTGGTTATACTGTTACTTTAAGTGGCGTGCGTTGACTTTGGGAGTATGTGATATAATTAGTTGGGCGTCGGACACCCGATACCTCAGAACAACATTTTAGGTCCATTAGCGGATGTAATCTCTGTCGCCAGAGAAAACTTTGCTAAGGGAAGATATACAAAAGAGCGGCCCGAATGACTCTCGACTCAAACACAACACGCTCATCGCGTCTTATGACGACTCTATTTACTGATTATAAAATAGATGATGGTGAAATAGAAAAAAAAACACCAGTTCAATTATCCTTTGAGAAAATGGGTGACAACATTGATAAATATTAAATTACATTCAATACAAAGAACATCTGATTTAATAAACATAAATACATTTCTATATGGCATGGCATGTATTTCACCGGTGTAACTGAATATTGTGAAAAGACAAACGTTTTCTAAGTGATCAAATATTAAAATCAATGCAAATAGAATAAGAGAGAACGTTTTATAGAAATCTATTTTTTTTAATATACTGTACAAAGGCAATGTAGTGGAGGTTTGATTGATAGAAACTACAAAAAGTGAATGGATAAGAGAAATCAAACCGAAGAACTGGCTGGGAGATCGTTTGAAAGGATAACGTAGTGGAACCACCGCGAGAAAACGAAAAGCTTAGCTTTGAAAGCATGTATGTGAGTTTAAATTCTAGTCGTAGGTATCCCACAGAGCGGTGATTTGCGGTAATAAACGTTTAAGTTTCATGCTAAAAGAGCAGTAAAAGCCAAAAGTTAGTCGCTCTCAAATGGGAAAGTTTGCATTTCATATGTCATGTTCGGAATCGCCTTGAAATTGGTTAAACTTCAACACTAAACACGTGCATTGTGTGGCATGTTCTCCATGCGCACGCCGACTTCACAATCGGCGTAACTATTTGAATGCACCAACCAATTTGTTTGCGCTGACAAAAGGAACGCTCAAAAGCCCTAATGGGCCCACTAACAACCACGCTATCTGTCGGCGGTTACTGTACGACATTTAGTTCTCAATATAACGTACACAGGTGACTTTCTGTGAAGAATTATCCATCAGAAGAAACAATAATATCAAATATAACAGACGTTATTATTAACCCTTTGCATACGGGCGATCGCTTTTGCGACGATCGTTTCCCATGCGAAAAGATCGGGGAATCGCTTTTGCGACGATTGGTTGGTGTCATATTGCGTGGCTTAATGAACGTATATTTATGCGAATATCATTTAATATTTTTGGTGAATATATGACTAATGATTGTTAAATACATAAATTAACTTATTTTAAAACATTTTTTTTTACTTTATTTCATTCTTTTAATGATTATAAAAAGACAATTTTTTTATTACTAAATTTTTTTTAATCATTTTTTTCACTTTAACTTTTAAAATTAAGCAAACTCTTTCTAGATTATTTTCTTTAACTTATGTATAGTTTTTGAAAGGATCTTGTTTTTTTACGTAATACACGTGGAAAATTGACAATCGGTTTTAATTCCTGCTGTATTTATTGAACTGTTGCAATCAAAATATTTTGGAAAGAGCTGAGCGAATAAAATATATGCATTTTGCAACAATAAAAACGTTGAAAGGTTGAATGTAATATAAAATAAATATGCACTGATGATTTCTTAAAAAATATTTAATCGACATGCATTTCTCAATAGCATTTATTATTTGACGGGGAAAGTGGTGTAATTGATTTCATACGATGATAGTCAATATGTATACATAGAGTCGCAATGTATCTGTACTGCTATTTTTTTTAAATTCTATGTCCGCTCCCATTAGAAGCGGACTCAATGTGGAGCATATGACTTCTTTATGAAAGTATCTCAAAATTTGTTTTTCTACGAGAACTGATTGTTATTCAGTCGCTTAACCTCTCCTTTCCTAAGAGAGTAGTAGGAAAAAAGTATAGGGATAGGACAGGACTAGTATTTAGCTGATCGCTCTCACTACACCCAGTTATTGAAGGATTGAAAGGGTGAGAGAGAATTTGTAGACATCACAAGCACCCATGCCTTCGAACAGAAGTCGATAAAAAAATCGAAAAAATGCTGTTTGTACTGGGGCTCGAGTTTGTGAGATTCGGCGTGGAAGCCAAAAACGCTTACCACTGCGCCGTAGGACCCGACAAAACTGCTATAATTTATTTTAAAAATAAAAAATTAAATTTGTGATTCGGTTCTGCAGTGCAGTGGTCAACGTCATCTGCTTCCGAGACGCTTGGTTTGAATCACATTTCAAACAATTTATCATTTTTTTCTAAGGCAAGGATGTTTGTGATGTCTGAAGATTCCTTCTTACCCTTCCAATCCTAAAATTACAGGGCGTAGTGAGAGTAATTAGCTGACCTGTAATTATTGTTTTAACCTTATTCTTTCTATCTGTTTTCTCTTCAAAAAAGATTGCTTGAACATCTGAGGCAGTTCTAATAGTAAAAAAAGGTTGGGAACTGACATAAAAATAAATGATTTTTAACAGTATCTAACAACGTCTCAAAAAAAGTATTGGCGGCTTCTCCAACCTTCATAATATGAATAAATAAAATAAAATATGTATACAGAAATATACGAAAATTCAAGTTACAATATGTATACGTTAAAATTAAATTTGCCTAAGGTCCGCACATACATGCAAACATTATACAATATTTTTTTTTATTTTATTACAACGAATTTCATACCTATTAATATTTTTAGTACAATACTGTGGAGTCGTGTAAAAAAAGGCGGCTCCGACTCCGACTCTAGCCTTAAAATAATGAACGACTCCGACTCCGAGGAATTTTTTCAAAATTTATTTTTAAATATTATAAAATTTATTTATATAATATGTGTACCATTAGATGATCTGTAAGCAGCCAAGCATGTAATGGCAACACTTTGTACTATTTTGTTTGAATACACTTCATTAAAAATATTTTTCAAAAAAAATTCGAGCCGCTCATTTTTCATGACTCCGACTCCGGTCAAAATACCGCGACTCCGTGACTCCGACTCCACAGCCCTGGTATAATACCCATAATGCCAAATCATTCTAATGGTTGAAGAAAATCATACAGTGACGTCATCCAGCCGAAAATACGCTGATAATTACAATTGTGGAACAGATTTTAGTAAAATTTAATGACACTTCACCCTTGCCCATTCTATTTAACGAATTATTATGACTCGAGCATTTTCACCTAAAATCATTTGAAGCTATTTCTTACATCAATCTTTTTTTAATGCTCAATTGTTGAACATGATAACCATTGAATTAAATAAATATGCTTATACTAGAATACATTCAAATAAGATGAAATAATGAGATCCGATAACTGCATATCAAATCAAAGCGTTTATAGCAGTTATTTTGGAAATGAGCATTACATGACAACATAAATAATAATAAATCTTGTTGGACTAAAAAATCCCGCGAAATATATATATCGATGTCCTAGTTTTATAAAACGATAAGTCAAAAATTTGATGTTTTGAGTTATATTA
Source organism: Himalopsyche tibetana (assembly GCA_030503985.1). Classification (NCBI taxonomy): domain Eukaryota; kingdom Metazoa; phylum Arthropoda; class Insecta; order Trichoptera; family Rhyacophilidae; genus Himalopsyche; species Himalopsyche tibetana. The sequence goes on from JAPJYX010000024.1 coordinate 14,344,747, forward strand.
CCTATTCGAATACATTTTCTATAGATTCACAAAAGAACATCTAGAAAAAAATACTAGTTTTCTCCCGGTTGGCAAAAGTTTGCATAATGGAAATAAAGAAATATAAACAATATCTCGGTTACATGTATAATATATACGATTCGAAATATCATTTTATGGTTTTGTCAAAGTTTCAATAAATTTGAACTGAAATGAGATTTATAACAAAATGATTCACTAAAGATATGACACAAACAATAAATATCACTTTTCTACAACTCAGTTTAGATGTGTCAAAACATTGGTCAGCCAACCATATCTCAAAGCTAACAATTTTTAGTTGTAGCAGTATGGAACTAAGCCATCGATATATGTAAATATCAATTCGGAGTCGGAGTCTTAGTCGCTTTCAATTTAAAGCCGAAGTAGGAGTCATTTTTTATCCGACTTAACAGCCAGTAATAAAAGCGTTGAAAGGATGGTAAAACGCATCGGTGGGCTGCCAATACGCTAGCAAAAGGTACGCCTAATCACAGATATATTCGCAGTGTTCTGTTCAATGGGCAGATTTCTTTATCAATCTTATACCTACAATTTTACACAATAAATATTAAAACAATTAATTTTTACTATTCTTAAATTAAGTAACGATACGTAATATACCGTAAAATTATTAATATCTATAGCTGAAAAATGAAATTACCTACCTCAGATTGCAAGAGTGAAGAGTTATAAGATGGACGCAGAAATAGGTACTATTTCTTTCAGTTAAACGTTATACTGAAACCGTTGTAGATAATATATGGGTCATAAATTGCAGTTAAGTACTGATTGAGCAAGATTTTTTTTTTTCATAATTTAACAAAGAGTTCGCTGACCTAATTTAAAACTATCAAAAGGCTCGCCCGGGCCCCTGCGAGCCGCCTCCAGCCCACCCCTGGTGAAACGGTTAAAGTATATTTCCATAAAGATGGATAAAGGTTTGCATCCGATTTACATTGAGGACAATAAATAAAGCATGTTTGTGTTTTTTTTGTTGCGAAATAATATAATCCTTTAAGAAAAAAAACGTAATAGTTTTTTAGTGATACGATAATAGTCCAGGTAATTTTTAAGTGATTTTACATGAAGATAATATGATTTCGTTTTGTAAAATAATCATAATATAAATTATAGTTTATAATATTATCAGTAACATATGAATTATGATGTAATTTGAGACAAAAACGAAAGACGCTATATGATCTTACGTGGCGCTTATTCCTTTTTATGATTGTATTATTATGAGGAGTATGGGATCAAATACGCCCAAATTCAGTTAAGAGAAAAAAATTAAATATCGCTATAATATTGCAGTACTGATTCAAAGGAACAAAATAAAAATTTTAACGTCGCCAAAAACCTCTTAGTTTCAAATAAATTAAGGGTTAAAATATGACCTAATAATCAAAACTGTCTTACTTTTTTATAAGAAAAGTGTGTTTTTCTACGTTCAGGAAAAGGTGGATCTGGTCATTTTCGGTCCAAAACTCCTCGTGATTTTTTTATGATGATACTAACGACAATCCATACTATTGATTAGCATAATTGTTAAATACATTTTATTCTCTTATAAAACATATATTTGGAGTGAATGTCGAATTTAGGGTATGAGAAAAACGTTTTTTTGATTTCATCGCTTATTATTATTTATATTAAGTCAGATAATTATTTAATTTACTATGAATTCGCGTAGATAATATTGATCTTAGCACGTTATAAAAAAAAATGATAAAATGTATTAAAAAATTTGAGATTTACGTTAGTTTTTCCAAAACACTGGAAAATTCCCATTTTCTTACCCGTTTTTTTCGCACATACCTACGAAATTTCGCCCGTAACCAAAGGGTTAATGAATAGTCGACTTGCCAATCGGCCCTCATGTTCTTTGATTTGCCAATCTGTCTGCGTCTGTGTGTGCCCGGCTTGATAACGTTACGTTTGATATTAGATGACGGTGCATTACCCTCGGCGCGTCGCATCTAAAAAGCGCGACTTCACATTCGTATGTATTATATAACTTATAGCTGAATAACTACTCAGAGAAGCCGTACAAATAATTGAATTGCGGTAGCAGTAGAGACATTATTCCATGTCTAGCATAACTCGTTATATATATAAGTGATAGAGTGTAATATTATCGGGTTAAATATGTTTTGGCATTGACTTTCTCGTGTTAGAACAGAAATTAGTACTTAGAACACAAAATTTGAGAGCATCAAATGCTTAATGCGGAAAATAAAAACCAAAATATTTTATAAATAAGATTCTAATTTATACAATCGTAAAAATGAAACAACACATTGATTTTTAGTAATATTAAGATACAAAAGCTCTCAACATATTAAATATATTAAAAAACTATTTTAACCTAATTTTATATTTCTTTAATATGATCAGGACCGGTTTCGCTCATCAGGATCATTTTACACTGATAAGTGAAAGTGCTAAATTAAGTTAAAAATGAAGACCTTGATAATATCGAAAATTAAAACGAGTGCATTGGAAGAACATAAAAACTGGGAAAATATACACGTTTCAGATTTTATCATATACAGAATTATTAGTCCTGAAAATTCACAAATTACTGTTAGCATGGTAGCTTCGCTTGTATGATTAAATCAATTATTGCGAATTTTATTCAATGAATAATTCTGAATGTTGATTGTCATCGCCAATTTATCTTTTATATAACGCAAAATTATATTTCTGAAATATTAAATATAATATCACTCAAATATGATAAAGCAAGGTGACAAGACGAATGAAAAAAATAATAATTAACCAATGGGCGACTATTACAGGTAGACCGGAAGTTTTCGGTTGTATCAGCTATTTACCGGTATGGATAAAACGAACCTTACCGCTATAGAACGTAGCAAGTCAATAGAATAACGTAATAAGCACGAGCGATGGGGTAAAGCGGCAACAAAACACCCCCGGGATCGTCCTGTTGCAGTAATCCCGGCTCGCGAAAAGCTCCTGCGAAGGCAAATTGAATGAAAATTCTCGGAACAAAAGCGGAAGCCTAGATGACGTGAAAAGGGAATTAGCAGCTTCACAATTACGTTTGCCTTCCTCGGAAAGAATTAGCGACAATTCGCGGTATCCTTTTAGAATAAATTTATTTTAATGTTTGTGGCATCAAACATAAAATATGCATGACAATTTTAATAAAATATTACGAACAGATACATAGAAAGCATACATTGTACCCGATTCGTAATACAAAATTACAAAATGTGATGGTTTAAAGCTTTAAGTTTAAAAATATGCAACTGATTGGATAGAAATTTAATTTAAGAACTATAATTATATATATATAACACAGTTGTTTTAATAAATACTATATCTTCTTAAACCTATTAAAGTAAAGATACTTCAACTTTATTATAGCAACGTTTTTGTTTATCATATCGACCGTGGAATGGTACTATCGTATAATGGTTAGTTTTGCGTTTCATACCAAATAGTTTTTCTGGCCCTTCATATAGCAATTGTATTTAAGCATAATAATAAAAAAAACCTTTCCATAACTCATAATAATTTGAAATAACTGGTGTGACCAACAACTCTTCTTAGCTATATTTGAAATAAAAACATTCTAAAACAATTTTATTTTAACGACAAACATTTCAAGAGAAACCATAAATATGATATCGCAAATAAAAATATGTTACCCTGTCTCAATATTTTCATTGTTTCGTTGAACACACTCGTAGAGCGGTTTTCATTGGGGCTGAAGAAAATGTTCCCCTGTTCAAATTCTACTTTCTGCTGTTACTGTGTTATATTTATATTGTATCGAATATCCGATCGGCGCCGTTATCTCTATGAATAAAGAACGCATTTAAATGGATCTTATTAAGGAGCCGTCAGTTTCGTCTGCCGAATGCTCGTTGGAAATTATTTAATGATGCCCCTTCAGATGATCAAACATAATGGATGATAATAATGTACTTCATTATTTATTCAAATTAATCACGGTGTTTTCCAGTAATAACCATTGGGGAAAAATTTCAACAGAGAGAGAGAGAGACGAAAACGTAGTGCGATATTTTTATACTCAGGATCAAACGAAGCAGGTAGGGTAAATATTAAACTGTGCTGATGTTAGAAAAATATACTTCTTATAACTTCATCATATAAGCAAAATTGCAAAAAATACTCTACGTTTATTTATTGTAACATACAAAATGTTTTATGTTTTGAATATTATATCTAACCAAATTTAAGATGAAAACGACTCATTTATACAAGGGTTTGTTTGTTGCTTCAATGTTTGATAACGCCGTCGAATATATCATTTTGAAATATAAGTGTGTGTGTGCCATTGATCAGAGGTCAGCTTTTTGCAGTGAGTTGTCTTTTTACTCACGACATAATTTTAGTATTATTAAATTCTTTTTCAGGCTGAATGTCGATCCAAATATGGTATTAAATCGTTGACAGCGTCAACCAATTTTATATTTATTTTATAAAAACTTCATGTTTAATTTCAGTCTTATATCTAATAAATAATTATGAAAATCTTTATATTGGTAATAAAAATACAGCCATGAGATCAAACATAACACCATATTGCAAAAAGGCAAAGAAACCTAATAAATGTTAATAGCGATTGATTAAATTGCAGCAGAGCATAGTTAGATACTTCATTGTTATTGGGCCATTGCACCGCGACGGACAATGGAAGCCTGTTTCCATTCTTGTCTGTCTCGATACTTAGCGACTGTGGAGTTGCTAATGAACGCCTTTGCTTTATATGAATTACTCTCGCATTAATACAGCTTTGAGCGCCCCCATCTCGAATAACATGACAGATTACTTTGCCCTTAAAGCAATGAAAAAGTTTTAAGCTTTGTGCACGTGACACTGGGAAAATGAGCTAGTTAGAGTTCCACAATCATGATTTATGATATAAGTAAAGGTTTTATTGATGAATGTTCATGGAAAAGCCATACCTTCAAACTTAGTATCTTTCGAAAGTAGACAAGAATTCCCAACGGAATTAAGCGATAAGTTATATTTTGACAGTAAACTAAAAGAGACTTCGGTCTGCCTGTTATCGTAAACGTAGTCGTAAGAATTATTAAAAATACGACATATTGAATTCAATTTTTTTTAAACATCCGATTGGTGTTAAAAAATGAATTCAATACAATTTTTTTTTCGATCTTCATATTGTTCGGGCAGTTATGTTGGGTACATGCAAGAAATATAGTAAGTGTATCTTTATTATTCCGAAAATAAATGAGTATATATAAATCAATCATTAAACCGATGTTGTGTAATGTAATCTTGAGTCGAGCACTACAGAATACTAAGTGTCATTTCTGCGTAGATTTTACAACTCAACGCCAGTGTCACCATGTATACAAATACTGTTTCACGCCGCTGTTAAAAGCCCTGAAAGCTTTTCACGGGCGATTGCCGCGCCTCTATCGGTCGGCCGAAACACTAAACACACAGTTCAACTTCATTTGTATGCATCGCGTTCGGGGGACGAATAGGCCCCGGGCCCCGGCGACGACTAAAATTCACCGACACGCCCAACTTTACCAATCAAACTTGGCGGGGGCCGGATAAAAATGAATCTATGTTTTTTTTATCCTCCAAGAAAACACCGCTGAATTGCAAAGAAAAAATATTGCGAAGTTTTTCCAACTTTAAATTACTTTCGCAGATGCCGAAAATGGTTTAGTACAGTGAAATAAAATTGTTTTGAAACTCAGGCTTGCCAACAGCTGTCAACAATAATACATAATTATGATGATTGATCACGTAAATTTGGTGACAAGTTTATCCAAAACTAAAAACAAAGGCATTCGAAAGAAGCAAACACTATGATGTATATGTGTGTTAACCTTTATTTACTTTTATTACCATGTCCGCTACCAACGTGAAACATATGAACTCCAAATGGATTTTATTTTAAAAGATTTTTTCAACAAGATTTGCTTGTTACTCAGCTGCTTAGCCTCTCTTTTTCATAGAGAGTAAGTATATGAAGACAGGGCTAGGACAGAAATATCGATATTTTTATCGCTTTTGGGTTTAGATGGGTGGCGGGGAATTTTAAACATCACAACATAAATGCCTTCGAGCGGAAATAAATAAGACGCTTAAAACTGTCCGAACTGGGAGTCGAGCCCGTCAGAACATTTGCCGAATCCAACGACTCTGAGCACTCGACAACTGGCCCGGCAAAATTGAAAAATAAATATTCAATACATATATATACTTATACACAGTAAACGAAGCGGGAGAGAATTTTAGATATCACAGATATCCATGCCTACGAATAGAAATCTGTAAATCTATTGAAAAAAAGAATTTATTAATATGACTGTACTGGGCACCGTAACCGAAGACAAAACCACGACACTTGAAAATTTAATTGCACTACGATCATCAAACCATTAATGGAACTAAATACTTTGCTACAATTTATTTTAATTTAGTATTGCCAGTTAAACGCAAATTAAATACATTTCATATTGCAGTTTAAATCGATTTTATTATACAACTTGAAACAACGAAAATTTCACCAGCGATTGAGGTGTATAACGATTGGAAAACATTATTGAGTTCTGATCCATCTATTGTACATCCTTATTTGCATCTTTCTCTCTGTGGTCCGCGTAAGAGGAGGTGCGGAATTCCGGATAACGGAACCGTAAAAACATCAAATTTTAAAAATGTAACGAAAGAATAGAAGGTACTTGGACGAGGTATATTATTTGGGGAAAATTTAAAAAAAGAGATTTGAAGTAAAAATCCAGAAAGAAAAGAATTAGCAGTATTAGCTTGGACGAAAAATATTTTTACTTTATCAGCGTAATCAACTACGGTGTGAAAATTTCAAAAAATATATTAAATTTTCATTGCTGTTTAAGTTTAATTTAGTGAAAAAAAAATCTTGCAGATTACGACTGCGAGGGGTGATTAACGAAAGTGGCGTGATCCAAAACGGCGAGCAAGAAATATTTTTTTCGTATCGCGAGAATCGTTACAATTAAAGTACGATTAAAAATAAGAGTCGATAAAGCTGGAGTATATACGAAAACGCGCAAACAAGCGTGAATAACGGCGCCTTAAAATGAATTAACGCCTTTTGTAATTTCTTAATATACTCAACGTCAAAAATGGCCGGTACAGTGACCGAATTATGTATTTGAAAGGAGAGGTTGTTTTGACGAAGGTCGATTAAAGGAAAATTGTCAATAACATAAGAGTGCATTATTTAATTTTAAATTATATTGTGACGAAATAAAATTCTTGTGGTGTATTATGATTTTAAATAAATCAATGTTTTATTGGAGATGTAGAACAACTATGAATACCATTTCCGCTGTACGTTTGGAGTAGTTTTTTAAACCTGTGTTTAAAAAGTATAATATTAGATATATAAAAAATATACAATATTATTAGAAGAGATATTAAAATGCTAAAATTGAGCAAATATGATTTCTTTTTAGAAATCATCGATCGGGAAAAATCTCTATCCCCACTTTACATGTAAAAACTTTTATTTTGCTATTACACTTATTATTGTTGATCGATATAGCATATATTGTAAAAAAACCAAATCCTGAAATACAGCTGATTGTGAAAATGATTATTTAATAAATAATTTTTAACTTTCTTACTCAATTAATTAATTTATATCATTATTCACAAATTCTTTCATAATATATTCTTTACCAATTGTTTGTCTCAGCTGGTTATTAGAACTATTTAATTTTGTATCAATAACACTCTATCGTTTTATATTTCATCAGAAAATAATGCTGCCTATATGCGTCCACATATAACTATGTGGAATAAAAACAAAAAGCGTGTAATAATTTAGTATCATGCCTTTCCACCAAGTATTGACAGTAAACCGTGGGAGCACCTTCAAAGTGACGAAAAAATGTATTTGGAGCATAATACGTAAAAACTTAATTTTAAAATAAAATAATATTATCGCAATCGAATTTGAATACGAGTCGGCAGACTTTTCTTTTTCAATCGATTGTTAAAAAAAATTGTCTACGCAGCAACGCTCATAAATATTATGTGTAAGATTTTTTAAAATTCATTATCTAATAATTATTTAAGCTTTCCTTCTTTCCGCGGTCTGAGAGAGTTGAAGTGCCCTGATGTAAAGAAAATACGTAAGAAGCGAGAGTTTGGAGAAGTCTTTCAATTGAAGTGAAGGCAAATTGAAAATGAGAAATTTGCTAGCACGCGAGCGATAATAAAGGCATACGGAAAAAGACAACGTTTATGACAACTGATACCGAAGTAAGAGTTACAATAGTTAATAATGAAAAAAAAAACGAACTTTTTGAGCCTGTATATTATGATAAATAACACAAAGACGACTTTCCACAAGTTGATTTCGGTAATAAGACCATTTATTAAATATATACACGGACCATTTTAAAGTTGTTTACTGTCAATACTCAATACTAAGTGGAAAAGGATTCTATTAAAGATGAATCACTTCTTGAAAGTTATCACGTCAGTTTAAATCCGGTTCTGATTCTAATAGATAAATAAATCTGGAATTAGTACATATGAACAATTTAATGTAATTTAAAACCGACATATTATATGTTGTAGATATAATATATATAACTTGTGGTTTTCATACCACTGCGGTATGTGGTCTATTTATCTATACAATTTATTATTCTCTCCAGTCCTCTACTCTTAAGTTGAGAACGAGTAATATAAATTATTGAGTTCATAAAGTTAAGACAGTCTGAAATTTGTTAAACTTAGTTACGTTAGTTTTTGGATTATATGTAACTTTATATTAATATACACACTACAACATTTACTAATCTAGTCTGCGATATATCAAAAAGAATTGCTTAATTCAATTTATATTCCGATTATATAAGCGAAATAAAATAAAATTAATCACAACTGAGACTGAGAAAGCCAAACTTTATATTATAGAAATGTGTTTTTTATTCAAAGTCTTCAATATCATGATTATGTATTACTAAGTATCTTACTATTGATAAAGTAGAGTTTAAATTGGTGTTTCTATGTTGAAAATATTCGACTATTTTTATAAAACTGTCAGTAATCAATGGATTATCTATGAATAAATAATAAATTCATATTGAAGAGAAAATATTCATATTTAAACCACGTCAACTATAATTGAAGTACTAAGTAACGTCACGGGATTCATCAATCAGCGCATCCTGATTTAATGACGGCGAAGAAATGAAAATTCAAAGGGAGAAATTTTCAGATAACGATCACGAATTGTAATAAGAGAAGAAAGGATCGGTTAAGATTTGAGTCGACACAATTATTTAAAATCGTTGTTAAATTCAGTTATCGTTTATCGCAAAGTGAAGTGAAAATTTGGCAACGCCTTTGACTGACAGACTATTAGTGAAAGGCCGAGGTAAATGAGTTAGGTGAGACAGGAATTTTTCGTACAATTACGATTTCTCGATTTGAATTTTAATTAAAAATATAGTCGATGTTATACTGAATGAAATGTTATAGGCAATACGTAATAAAGTTTCATCACAGATTACACGCAATCAAAGAAAAAAGCTCGATGACAATTAAGTAATAACTACAATTAAATTTTCAAAAAATAACTATGTAATGTAAATAGATGGTAAGTGACCTAAATCTTTCTAGCGTTAACCAAGATCGTTTTCGTCACAAACTACTCAAGTAAAATGAATCAAATTGATTGAAACTTATAAACAACTTGATTTAGAATTGATATTAAATAAAATGAGAAATACGCATGTATAATTCTAGTGTAATAAGCTACGTTACGAAATGGAAAATATTCGTACTAATGATCATACATAATATACCAAAAAATGACACACTCTTTTGGAATAATTCCACATTTATTTAGTATGTACAGGACCGGTTTCGCTCATCATGCGCATAAGCGAAACGAGTCCTGATTATATTAAAAAAATCTAAAATTAGAAAAATAGTTTTTTTTCCATTGAATAAAATGCTTTTCCGCCATGTATTGACTGTGAACACCTTAAAATGGAGGTTTATCTTAAAGAATAGCGTCGTGAAGCATTTGACGTTTGATCGAAATTGCCGCCAACACAGAAATCGTTTGTGAATTATTTGTTTTAATTAATTATACAAATCTGAGAAACGTTATGATCTTTGATTACTGTCAGAATAAATGAAAAAAATAAATGTATATTTAATCGTACCGATTCCGCCGCGAAATCGTTAATATTGGAAGCTATGTGTAACTACTTATACATCTTAGTTAAGATACGATTTTGATTCTTTGAGTTCTTCTTTGATTCTTTTAAGTCAACTGTGGCTGAAAAAATATTAAAATAAAAATAATAAAAGATTTTTAGTGCTTTTCCCACATAAAATTTATTAGATCAGGACCGGTTTCGCTCATCGCGAGCATTATCAACTGATAAGAAAAATATATAAACAGTGATATTTATACAAATTTAAATTGAAATAAAAAGGTGTAAGCAACTATTAACAATTTAAAGGATTAGCAAATTACATTATAATTACACAAAATTAAAATGCTTAACAACCATAACAATTAAAAAATCATCATCAAAGAATAATAAATTTAAGTGGCAAACGATATCAATTATAAACACAATTAAAATTTGGGAAATTTTTACACAAAGTGAAACACTATATTACTAAAGTAAATATCCTAATGATGATTTGGTGTTTTTCCCGCTTCCAAGCAATGATGTACTTCAACAAAATCAGCAGTAATGAAGATTCTGAAAAAGACATTTTTAAAAACCATATCAATTCTTACAAAAGGAATAAATTTTAAAAAACATATAAATAATATAGAAGAGCAGTTAACATAGGTTAGAATTAGATTAATGAAACGGATATAACAAAGGTGATGATGCAAATACAACCTGTTCGTTTAATAAATTAGAGTTAGGTAAAAATTTATGTCTATTTATTTCTAAGATCTCTTGTTTATCAACTTTTAACGATTTATTGTTGACATGCAGGATTTTAAAGTTTTTAGAGATATCAAATGTATGCTTATTTAGGAACAAATGGTTCCCAAATGAAGATAATTCATTCCCTTTACGGGAGCAGGCTAGATGTTCCTTAAATCTGATATTAAAAGCTCTTCCCGTTTGACCAATATACCTGGCTCCATTTTTTTTAATTGTTGTGGTTGTTAAGCATTTTAATTTTGTGTAATTATAATGTAATTTGCTAATCCTTTAAATTGTTAATAGTTGCTTACACCTTTTTATTTCAATTTAAATTTGTATAAATATCACTGTTTATATATTTTTCTTATCAGTTGATAATGCTCGCGATGAGCGAAACCGGTCCCGATCTAATAAATTTTATGTGGAAAAAGTACTAAAAATCTTTTATTATTTTTATTATAATGCCTTTCCACCAAGTATTGACAGTAAACACCTTAAAAGTGAAAAAATATTATTTCATATTCTATCATAACATAAAAATCACACAGCAAAAACGAGAAACCTGCTCTAATCTATTGGCTGTTTTGGTTCGGAAAAATCTTTGTTATCATATTTCTCAAGAGCTGTTACGAATCATTGTTATGATTTATGTGATATTTACATTAATTGTTTTACAAATGTTTAAAAAAAGTATTGAATATTTATATTTCAATTTAAAAGAATCATTTGGATTTGACTGTATTCTGGAATTCCACATTTCAAGCAACTGTTTTTAGAAAACCGTTTATTATATTTATTTAATCAACCACTATTTTCCATAATCGATATTTTAGTTCCATTTTAGACTGGAGTGAATATGTATTTTGAAATTGACAGGCTTAGCACTACAATAGTGGAATGCTTGTCAAACCCAAAATACAGAACAGGAGAAATGCTTTAAAAATTTTGTCCTTTAATTAATTAGTCATGGTTAGTAGTTTATACTTGCCGAGTAAGTGCATAGATTAAAATCAAATAGACACATTTTGAGCAGAAATCTTAATATAACACTTTTAAGTAATCTATTTCCATCGTATGCATTTCTACTAAAATCTGTCGAAGGAAATGTGTTTTCGCTATTTAGATGATTTGTAACACATACATAGAAAAACATTAGTTAAATTATCTTACCAAACGTTAGAATATATTTTTGAGATGTATTCCTTAATACTTTCGGCCCCGGCCCAGATCAGGTAAAACTATCCCGTGTGCCCGGCTTGGCTTATTTTTGAAGAATTGCATTTTTTTTAAAGGACTTACTAAAAGTGCTATAACTGTGAAGACCACAAAATCAAATCAAATGAAACCTGTTGTGGTTGTTTGAAAGACTATAATTATTTATTTTTTATTGTATTAATGCCAGAATTTTCTGCTATGGAAAGCCATATTACAATGTTTGCACATGTACCGAGTCCTACCCCTGTTTTTGCTTGGCGCACACGTTGCAGGTTCAATTGGGATTGTTTATTTTTTGCTGCTGCTAACAGTAAACAAAATGTTTTTCAAAATGCATTGGATGGAAGCATCAAATGCGTTATGATATCCTTAAATTTTGGTTGATAAAATTAGTAACTATTTTTAATAAAAGTATTCATTAAAAGACTGATTCAGAATGATTTGAGTATCTGCTATAATGATTATACTAAGTCTTTTATAAAAAAATGTTGCTCAATATTACAACTATGGCTCTATTTGAAAGCATAACGCATCACGTGAAAAGTCGACTCCGGGATTCAACGTGTTAAAAGCAAGAGTCGGATTATTTCTACCACTATCGAGTGAAGAGATGTAGTTTGTCTACACAATATACAGGTATAGCACTTAGCCTAACAATAGAAGAATGACCGGTGGATGAGCGAAAGCTCTCGGAAAACGGCAAGAAAAGGCAAGAAATACAGTGAACTATTCAACTACATTTTAGTTTTGTAGAGAGCTTTTAGTTTACTGCGAAATTCGTTATGGCGTACAAGGATTTACGAGGGCTAAAAAACATGTGCGTCAACATTTATTTGGATACTTAATTTTTAGGACTTCGAATATACTCGCATACATAATTTACCAATGTCTATTGCGACAAATATAATATATATTATTTTTAGTACATTTAATTCAATCAGACCACGTCGGTGTTCGAGGAATACAAGCGTTAATATACTATGTAAAACAGTGAGGAAAACATTGAAGAGTGGATTGAACGTGAATTGAATGTCTTATAAATAAGTCTTATTAGAAGACTTTTTGTACCAATTTCAATTTGTATTATCAACCGAACTGATCATTCGGTATATATCTGGGCCTTATTGCTAGAACTGCCTATGTCAGATTTTGGCTACTTAGAGTAAATAATCAGAAAATACTTTAAAACACTCTTTCGTTTTATGCTAGAAATCACTGTCATTCGATTTAAAATGAATGAAATACAAGGAAAGCTAATTCGTATGTTTAAATAATGTTCACTTGGGTGATAAAAAAACGAAAAATGACCACAGTACATAAATACCACAAACGAAAAATTGTCTTTTGAATCGTTCAAATAATGTACATTCACACAGATTTTGTCACTAACGACCCGGGTTTCGCCTTTCGACATCTTCATGCGTTCAAGTGCACAGATGAACTTGAACTGACGCTAAGTAAATTAATGTTTTGTGTTTATATAATAAATAAATGTATTATTATTATATATAAAGTCATATTATTATATTTAGAGCCATTGCTGGCGAAAAGGATAAGCCCATGGGAATGCCCACAGATTTGAGTCGTGAGTAGTCTTAAGAATTATATTTATTTGTTTGTCGGAAAAAGTTTTATGATTATATTTATATAGAGCATAGGAGTGGAGACCCCGGCATGTTTAGTATTTCATTAAACATCGGAAGGCTGTTCAATTGCACTCTGTATATTTTCAAAATTTCCTGAAAAAAAGAGCTTATGACCGTCCGTATTTGGGTGCAACATTGTTATCTCTTGTTCCTGATTGATCACGTGTCTTTCCGAAATTAAGAGATTAGCAAAAGTAGACGTGTCTTTTTTCAATCTACAATTGCCTATACTAAACATTTGATATAGGCACTTATAGCATTAGGCCACATATATATATATCTTTTCTACTATTCATAAGTCAGCGTTGAAAAAATATAAAGACGTTAGTGTACAAAAAATACCGATCTCATTTATCATAAAACGTCCCAAACTCATTGACACTTAATTGAAATAAATTGACCATTAGGGATTCGAGTATGTTTATGAAAATAAAAAAAATAAAGATGTGAAATTGATGTATTGGAAATATGTTATTGCATTACAAAATAGGTAGATTGGATGATTGGTGCCACCAGCTTTATACATTTATTTGTTAGAATGTGCTGTGTAATTAGCACAAATTTGATGCATGGTAATTATATATATATATATATATGAAATATTCATTAAGCACCTAGATACGCCTAGAAAATATGGACAAAAGAAGTAGCGAACGGGAGACGAGTGCAGGCTTCGCTAATTCAAAAAGCTGGTCCCAGTCATAATGCAGTGCGATAAACTCTGCAATTCGCTTTGACTCGGTTATTTTGAAACAACCGCAATAAAGTTTCCCGCACTACTAAAACGGTTCAATGCGATAAAACCGAAAGCTTATTTGAAAAAAAGAGCACTGTCACACAATATGCCCAATGGAACTATTTCTTTGTTCCACAAGTAAAACAGTTGTATAAACTTACTACGTCCTTTGTGTACAGGAAACTCACATTTTGATTAAATTACTATAGACACACATATTCGCCATAAAGCGTATTCAATCAATTAAATGTCGGTGTTCTGAAAATATATAAATACATATTATAATTAACGCTATTGTAAGGTTTCCATAAGGGCGACAATGAACTGTTGGAAAAAGTTCATAATATACTGTAAATAGAGTTTTTTTTTTAAATAATATCCAAAGGCGAAACACGTGTAGTTAGTGAAAAATTCGAGTAATTCTAACTTAATATTGAAATTACACCAAACGCACCTTCAGTCAAAATCTTACGTTATATTTATAATATTTTACCATTTTATAGCAATGTAAAGAAGGTAATTGAAAGCAGAAATATACGCAGACAGCATGGGCAGCAGTCGGTAAATATGTATGAAAGTACAAATTATTTGACAACGGTTGAAAGTAGAACAAATGAAAAAAAGAGTCCTGAAAGTAGTAACATTTTAATGTAATAATACTACTGACGGGAATTAAATAGGCTCCCACAATATTTGGCACAAAGGCGTATCAAAGAGTTGAACCGTTGTTTCGGAAGTAATCTGCATTTGATGCTAGTCGAGATAAATAACTTCGATCGTTGACTAGACATCGATTCATCGACGGACAAAGGCAAACCGTAAGTAGATACATTTTTATTGTAAGAGTGAAGTTGTGTCTACGTTAGGGGGGTGTCGCGACATAGCAAAGGTCTTTTATGGCTCCCAGGTGAATTATCCGGTGATTTACCTCTCGCCCAACGCATCAAAATAAACCTGCCATAGGAAAATCCCCGCCGCACGTCGTCGGGGGTAAAAAGGAACAGAGAAAATCCTGGACGCTACTTTTTTTAAAGAGCCATTAAAATTTCATGAAGAAAGGGCCTTTTCCCCAGAGAAAGTTTTATGTTTGTAATTAAAAATCGAGACAAGAGTGGTAAATAGTATACAATGCTCTTCTAAAAGCTAGTGAAGATTTTGTTAACTCGTAGAAAAAGCTAAATCATAACATTATTGTTTGAATAAGCAATTTGTAGTGTCGTAGTTATATTGATTTCCATAACGAGAATACTTGCCGAATACAACCACCGAATCTCACGAATTACTCCTGATCTCTCAAAGAATTTGTACCAACCTGTAAAAGAAAAGAAAAACTGGTTAGAATCTAAGAAAAACACAAAATTATCGAGTAAAATAATACAAAATACAGTATTAGATAATATATTGTAGAATTTTTTGCATTTCGCAGACTAAAGACGATGCGAGAGTTAAAAGGATTTTATTCGATCGTCTACTGCAGGGATGGCGAACTTAGAGCACGCGTGACAAAGTTGGCTCGATCAAAAATTTTGCAAACACGTGCGCGATTCACAAACAGAAGTTCTGCAATCATTCAATAAATAAATAGCCACTTTCTTACGATATATAACAACAATCCAGTAATATAATTTAATGTTAAAAATACAATATAAAAGTATAGTAAACTTATTTTTTTCTTGGCACGTTGAAAAGTTGTTAAAATAGTATTAGAAACGCGTTCATATAGAGATAAAGAATAAGAGTGTTCAATAGTTTAAGTAAATGACGATAGTAAAAAAAGAAGTTGAAGATTTTACAATTGTAAACTTATAATTGTGATTCGAAATAAAACTCCATTATGAATACTATATTCGTAAAAAGCAAAATGTTTCGTTTCACTAGTTACAATGGGAAAAGCTTCACTAACTACCTCGCAATGTTTTAGGTTCGAATTTATGACACATCATTATATTAATAGCGGATAATGTTGGTTTATTAGTTTGATAGATCCCGATGCGACTAGTTTCTTTTAATTGTAAATATTGAGCCGATTCTGTTTTTGATACTATGAAATGGTGAAATATGTAGTTCATTTAATTATTGTTTAATATTTCTCTCCGCTAAGAACATTAAGCCCATTCAAACAAACATTCCAGGTATGGTTTGGACTAAGTATCTTGTATTCTTTAAACATAATAATCCATCCTTAAGACTAATAACGAGTTTAGCTACACAAGTAATACCGCAATGCATTTGCTAGGAGATTTAAAATAAATCGTATCCAAGATGTAGGTTTCGAGAGAGAAGTATACACATACCAGCGAACAAGAAATGCCCGCAGCAACGAGCTAACAATGTTACAAGTCGAACTTAGGCCAGCGAGCTACAAAGAGTAGGCAAGCGTTTCCCTTTTGACGGTTTGTTAGGGCTCAAGTGTTTGAGGGGTGGAAATCATCAAAGTTTGCCCACAGTCATGGGACTTTCACTCACCCCCCAACCACGCTTACTGACTATTATGTGAAAGATTTCAAGTCTGAGCACCATCATCTATAAACGATATAGAAAATAAATTAGGTTTTTCTTTCGCTAAGAAGTATTTAATATTTATTCGGCTATGTATATGAATGACAAACAATATCAAAAAAAAAATGAAATATAATAGATTGGCCGTCGTAAATTGTACACTCAGTTTAAAAATCAGACCGCTATGCTGTTCAAAATTATATTTCGATAACTATTATAAAAATATCCGTTATAAAATAAATATAATGTTGCAGCAATATAAAGAATTTCGATAGACGGTTTATATGAATAAGATTGTGATAATAAATATTTTTTAATATCAGCAGTATCACATAAGAGGCATGCTACAGAGCTATGGAGATACGTGAAACGTTCAAAGAGCACATACTGATATAAAATACAAATCGACACGACCTAAATTACGAACGAAAGAAAATTTGAAAATAGTTTCGGTCTATACAGATATATTATTTACATTTAGTTGCAACATTGAAGCTCATCTCGTCATAATTGTACAGATTACCTCGGCCCGTGATACATTTCGATAACGACCCAACTAAGCTTTTCATAGTTATTAAAAAATCTCGTAAAAGCGATGAAAGTGTTTTCGGCAGTATAAAATGTAATTAAAACACCATTAAAAGTGTATGCCGTAAAAGCTGTTGGCATAAAATGTACTTTTTTCGTGAAAAACTTTTCCCGAATTTTGGAATGCAATGAAATTATAAAAAAAAACATATACACTTACTAGAATTGAATAACAGATTAAAATAACAAAGTATTTTAGCTCTACAGTTTTTAATAATTTTATTCGTTGATAGCTATTTCGGCTTGCGCCATCGTCAGAATTATATATTCTACTATATATAGTTCTGACGATGGCGCAAGCCGAAATAGCTATCAACGAATAAAATTATTAAAAACTGTAGAGCTAAAATACTTTGTTATTTTAATCTGTTATAAATGGAGTTCTACCAAGTAAATGCCAAATCAATTAAAGAATTGTTTTTATCCTGCTATACACATATTTTAAATTCTGTATTTAATCCAGCAATTATTGACATACTCAGTCATTTTTTTATTTTAAATTATGTGTCGATCGACTATTATTGCTGTTCACATTCTAGAAACAATCATTTTAGTTCTGCGAATTGCGGAAGGTGTGAATTCTTAAAATATTCAATTCCCCATCAAAAAGAACATGCAAATATTTTCAATGCCTAATGTCTTCTGACGTTTTATTGTACAAGTATTTGACTCGAGATTAGGTTTAATAATTCTGTGCTTGTTTGTTTAAATATAGTTGCAGAGTGACTCTTCTCGCTTTCATTAATTTTGAATGTGGATTGAAACCTTAAAGTCGTTATTAATTAAACATGGCAGTAGCGACCTACGTCATCTTAATAAGCATTCAGAATATTCTACTCTAGTGAGTTTGACTGAAGTTTCACATCTTCCAGAGCGCTTGTTAGTTGGACGATTATTGACATAACAATTATACCGGAATCAAGATTAATTGTGCGATGTCCTATTTCTGACACCATTAATACATCTTTTGAGTGTTACGTTAATAATAAATTTATCAGCAGCGAGTACATATATACTACTACTTGAAATATTAATGAGTGAATCAAAGGATAAAAAAAATGTCTCCGGTTTTGATCAGTTTTAATTTTGGAGTGTAAATGTAATTTTCCGTCGGAATGTTCATTGCAAATATTATTTAAATACAATGTAAGCATTGACCTAAATTCTAAATAAACATCGAATCATGCGGCTCAATAATACATACAGATGCGAGACTTAGCTGAATGTTGGAAAGCATAATATAAAATAACCTAAATGTAGGTACGACATAATTTGAAGGAAAATGAGAAGAATAAGCAGTGCATGAAAATAAATTTACGATGCGATGGAAAATAGGAGTGAAGTTATTTATGTAAACCGAACGCCTCATTGAAAAAATGTAGAATTTTTTTATAAAATATAAGTGTAATTAATTTAAAATCAGTATTTCACTTATGACCGTCATTATTCATCCAAGGATAAAAAATGTATTGACATCCGTTGATATTGTATATACTTAATTGCAAAAAACAGTTTAACAAATTATAATATATATTTGATCATATATTTTTTTTGAATTTATATTAATCGAGTTAAGGGTTAGCATTCTAAAAGATTTTGATGCACATATTGTAGCTATTTTATAGAAAATTAAAAAAAAAGTCATATTTTTGTTTTACAAATCTAGTTTGATAGTTCATAATAAGCGAATTCAGTGAAAATAGTATAAAAAATATAAAATAATGGCATGTTTAAAATTGATATTGATAACTTAATACTTATAATATATGTAAGTAAGAAGTCTTTGATGTAATGTCGCCCGCTGTGGTCTAGGTGGTTAGAGCTTGCTCTACCGATCAGGTGGGTTTAGGTTCGATCCGGCAAGGTCAATGTCAAATTAAGATTTAAAAAAATTAAATTCGAGACCCAAGACGCGGGTGTTTATAAATATTTTCATCGAACAACTTGAAAGACTTGAAGCTATATAAAAAAATATCATTCCGAAAGTGTTAATTAAACTAAAAAAATGTGTGTTTAATGCCAATTTAATAATGATAACAATGTAAAATTCCCTGTAAAACAATTCACAAAAGCGTTGAGAAAACTATAGCGTTAGAAAAAGTGTCCGGATAGAGTGGGACGTTGCGACGTCGGTTTTAATCCCACTATCAAAATGTAAAAGTACGCGCGCCAATTATTGTGAGCGTACTTAGTTGCGCGGAAAATCTGCGTCTATTATACAAAGGTTAAATAGCTGAATATCCCCGTGTAGCACAATAATGCCGGGGGGCAGAGCGATAACACAGCGGTGGCTTGCAAACAACAATAGGACGAAAACAAAAACATACAGATGCGGCCCCCGGCGCCCCGGCAAATTGAAAGGGATGGAGAGAAGGTCGCGTTTGGGAGACAGCAAGTATTTATTTTGCGTAGGCACCTATGTAATGATAAACACCGAGTGTGATAAAGCACGGTAGGGAATGCGATTGAAAATACATTTGCGATATTATCATAATATATGAGAATAAAGAGGTATTAGGCATCTTTAATAGATTTCAAATTATAATCAATTAAGGGAAATCTTATCAGTAAAACACACAAATAATAAAACGTTTAAAAAAGTACTTTCTTTTAGAACACGACTAACTGAGTGGAAACACTACCTTACGGCTTTATTATATGTATTCAATTTTTTTCCAGAAATAATTATTTATTTTCTTCAATAAAACTTAAATGAATTATATAAGATTATTCAATCGTAATTTAAAATATGCGTAACCTATAGCAGAGGTCGTTGTCGTCATATTGATATTGAAAGTAGAAATAAAACAAGCATTTTTTTCGTATAAAAACGCATAAAATAAATGATAAAATATTTTCAAGCGCGATTTCTATAAAGGAGTTTACTCGGAAGCCAAATACCCGAAGTGAATTCAGAGTAATGTCGAAAAAAATCCAAAGGCATCGAAAAATGTTTTTTTTCATTGTCGACGCATAGTTTTCGCAGTGACACGATGCTAATAGTGAAATGAATTTGGTTTTAACCATCTAATTTTTTATTCAAGAACCCCTTTTAATCAATAACTAATATTTTT
This sequence comes from Himalopsyche tibetana, assembly GCA_030503985.1. Classification (NCBI taxonomy): domain Eukaryota; kingdom Metazoa; phylum Arthropoda; class Insecta; order Trichoptera; family Rhyacophilidae; genus Himalopsyche; species Himalopsyche tibetana. The sequence continues at coordinate 14,365,469 of JAPJYX010000024.1, forward strand.
CAACGTAAGTATGTCAGCTGCAGAATTCGTAGAATAAATCATAGTTAAATGAGGTAAGTTATTCATTATAGCTTTGCGCCTCGTCGATTTTCATAAGATGCTCGTGAATACTTGTAGTAAGTATAAGATGTGAGGAAAGTTTTCACATCTGAAAACTTAAACGTAACATTGCACCTCGTTTTAAGAAGTTACTAAGCCAGAAGGTTTCGCTATTCGCGCAACAAGTAAAATGAAAAATACCCCAAGATATAGAGAAGTAAGAAAGAAAATGAAGTAGCAATATTATGTAAAGACATCTCATAACTGAAAAAAAAACGTGCACAGTTTGTATACAAAATTTATTTTTACCCATCGTAATTAAAAATCGCAATAGACCTGTCGAATTTTCACAAGAAATGGAGGTCGGTTGCACTTGTAAACAAACAAAAAAAAAGTTTCAGATAGGCTATTAAGAGTTCTTATGCAAAATTTGCGACGATTACAGGTTAAAAGTCTTAAAAAGTCGAAAGGTATGGCTGCTGTGATGTTTAAAATTCCCTAACACGAGAACGAGAGTGATAATAAGCTAACCGCTAACCGCTATCCCTGCCCAAGCTCTATCCTTATATTCTTACTCTCGTCAAAACAGAGAAGTTGGGCAACTGGTAAACAGGAATTATCGTAGAAAAAATAAGTTTAGATAAAGTTCATTAAAAGCCTATATGATCTACGCTGAAAACGGACATAGCGATAAAAGAAGATAAAGGTGACTCACGTATTATACAATTTAGTGTTGTTTCTTGTTTTTACTATAAATGTTGACTACTTAAATATGTATATTACTAAAGTAGGTAGGTGCTTTTATTTTTAAACAATTCGCACGCCACTGTCTGTAATGTGTAGGTGGTACAACGAAAAAGTAAACGGAAAGAGTTTGTCCCTACTAATTAATTTGAATTAGCGCTAAGCCAACAATGAAAGGACAGGAAAGTGTTAAATATGAAAGTGTCCCTGTTTTGTAATTGGCTACGTTGTCTCCTGTTTCTACCAAAAATGTATTAATTCTCTTGCTTTTGGGTAGTAAAATTATTATTTAAATTAACCAAACGTTAATACTAAAAGAGTTAAAAATAAAACCTTCGTCAGAGAAATGAAACAAAAGCGATATTAGATATTTCTATTTTTTTCCAAATCTGTAATATAAGGAAAATATCAAAGCGCTTTCAACGAGAGTAATATTTACGTGTCAGTAGCAAATGTTCATATTAAAAATATCAACTCTGATAAAATAAGATCAAACGAGAACGAATAAGGCATAGCTCTCATCGCACCAAAGGCCATTATTATATTATAGATATTTTATCTCGACCAGAAAATAATGTACATTATAAAATATTTTATGAAAGCTTATAGATGAAAGAAATTTTAGTAGCATATTAGGTAAGAATAACATAAGTTATAATAACTTACAGACCCTATATGAAATTGAAAGATTCCAATCTTCATAAATTACGGCCTAAACAAATATTCATGCTGATTATTGAATACAATATTCATACACGAATATGGAAAAAAATCATATATTTTATAAGTTGTGAAACGCTCTGAGGACTCGAATAAAATTTGTCTGCCTACTTCACTTTTAGGGTGTTCACTGTCAATACTTGGTGGGAAGGCATTATATTAATAAAAACACAATAATCCTTTGTACTTCATTCCACTTTCTTTAATATGTCAGGACCGGTTTCGCTCATTGCGAGCATTGTCAACTGATAAGAAATATAATTTAACTTATATATAATTTAATTTATAATTAAGCATATTCATATCATTAAGCATATTCACTTTATTAATGTAGCATTTTATCACTTTTTCAAAAATTTCCCAAATTGTAATTATGTTTGTAATTACTTTCAATCGCCATTCTGAATTTATTAATCTGGGATGACTTTTTAATTATATGTTAGATGTGTTGAACATTTTAATTTTGTGTTATTTTAGAATCACTTTAATGTAATTGGCAATTTCTTTTCAATGGCAATTGTTGTGTATAACTTTTCGATTTTGTATAAATCGCATTGTTAAATTATATTTCTTATCAGTTGACAATGCTCGCAATGAGCGAAACCGGTCCTGACATATTAAATAAAGTGGAATGAAGTCAAAGGATTATTGTGTTTTTATTAATGTCTGCCTACTATTATACTGTAAAATAACCACGTTCAATCAAAAAAAATCTGTCCAAGTCATCTAATCAGGGTCATCAATGACAAAATTTAAGGAACAGCGCTGGTTTTAAACATTTAAATATAACATTGAGTAACTTCTCAAAGTCACGCGAAAAATACTATTATTCGAATGTGAAAATTGATATCAAAATTTTTAAACATAAATTCGATTCAACCCTAAATTTGGAATGATATTTTTTAAAACATAATACTTTAACATTAAGTAATTAAGTATTTCGACTGAGGGTGCATGATGGAATTTCAATATCAAATTTGAATTGTTTGAATTTTGTACTTTTCCATGAGTTTTGTCACTAACGACCCGGGTTTCGCCTTTCGGCATGTCTGAAGATGCCGAAAGGCGAAACCCGGGTCGTTAGCGACAAAACTCATGGAAAAGTACAAAATTCAAACAATTCAAATTTAACATTAAGTATTTGACAGTGATTAATCGAATCACGCTGGATCTCTGTTCCACCACATTGATCGGTAAATTTACAACTATAGACACACATGCAAAAAAAGATATACATATGAACTGAATACATTTATGAAATCGGCGACGATTTTCCCCATTGTAAATCATCAAATTTGCACCTGAAGAAAACAATAACCATATATTGATTATACCATTTAGCATGAATGTTGAAACTGTAATAATACAAAGAAGCGAATCTCGTTAAAAGTACAATTGCTTTTTGAAATGTGATCAAAGGCCGAAACGACTCTCGAAAGAATACCAAGTACAATGGAACGGCGTTTGATTGAGCTTTACAACCAATATAACAACCCTGAATAGAATACCTGTGATACGTGAATGGACAATAAAAAAAATATCGCCGTAAAAGATGGGAAGGACAAAACAATATGATGCTTTATCGAGATGAGCATCTATAATATTCGCAAAGTATTTGTTACATATTGTGCTTTGAAGAAAGCGGATAATATTATATAATATGTACGCGAATTAATGGTATAATGAACCACAATAATATAGTATTGGAATTGAGAATGTTGTTATTTCATAGAAATACAGATAACTGTAATATCTGATAATCAGCTGCAAATGGTTACACGTTAAATGCACTTCGCATGCCAGCCATGAAATATGACATGCCATTTAAATAAGTAAATTATGTATTGATTATCAGAATTACTCATTATGCGAGATAGTCGCTTAAGAATATAAAATATATACGATTATGATGTTACTTTCATAGTAGTTGAGACGTAATTTAGTAAAATTCGATGGCTCTAAGAACTTATCTGAGAATATTTTAAGTGTATAGGTGAACGTCGCCATCGGTGTGGTGCTTTACTGGAAAACCTACACAAATTTTTAATATACGTTAATTACAATCGGAAATTACTAGCATTCAATCAAAATAAGTAAACCTGTTTGATTCTGAATAATAAAATTTATTGAAATGGAAAAAAACGTTAATTGAAAAAAAAGGAAGAATCTGACTTATAAACGGCGTGCTTTGTTGAAAATATCAGTGAGAAAATAGCAAACAAAATTATCAACACTTTTAAATAAATAATTTACGGAGACAGTTCAAATTTCAGTAAAACTTTGCAACATTAAACAATTGTTAAAAAGTAAAAATAAAAATGATGTCTATTTATAATATGAGTAAAAGTCAACTAAGAAAACAGTAATGTATGTATGCCTGGTGTCGAAGAGTTTTAAGGGCGGCTCTCGGAAAAGTGTGAGGAGAAAAGGTAAGCTAAGGCGCGGCATCGACCGGCACGCGTTAAGAATCGCTAATGGTCGGATACACATTAGAGAGGGCCGTGGAAAGTGACTTGAGATATTTTCCTCTTAGCTCCGCAGGCGCCCTCTGCGGGGGTAACTTTTCAATATTATTATTTTTGATGGAAGGTTCAATGGATCTCGACGCGTGTGGATTTGAGATAGGAATGAATTATTCATACCAAACGAATGATTCGAAAAGATTTTCTATAGAAATGATGGTTCAAATCTGACGAAGTATAAGATCAGTATATTTTTTGTAATTAGTACACCCAGATACCGTATACATAAATCATTTAATTTGTGCGCATAAAATACACAATTGTACTAAAAAAGAATATTTGTTCCGTAATGTGATTTTTTACTTTCTATATTATGGTATAAGTTTCATTCTCAAAATAAACAGCAGTATTCATTTAAGACTTGGTGATATTTTTTTTAAAGTATATCTTAAATATATTATATACATAGACAGTTTCAGAGGAAGAGGTCACAATACTTAAAAAAATATAACTTCTATAAAAATAGCCTCGGATCGAAATTATACCAACATATTAAGTTAACTAATCTTACGTCGACGGATACGGCAATTGTTTTCAAAAGATTTAACAAATGTGTTGTTGAACATATGGTCAGCTAAGAATGAAATGTTCCGAGACCAATAAAACTTCAAACCAGCGTCAAAATTTAATTACTTAACAAAATGAAATTTAAGCTTGAATCGCTCAAATTTTGTACATTGCCATTCGCTTTTTTATAAGTGCACTTAAATGTTCGAAGATGCATACAGGCAAAAACCAATGTTGTAAGTCAGTGCTTTCCAACCTGGGGTCCGCAGGTTTTCCCGGGGGTCCGCGAAAATGTGCATTCTTTCATTTTTCTTTGTGATAAAATATGAAAAAAAAAAATCGGGGGTCCGCAGATTATTGTTTTCACAATCGATTTTGAAATCGAGGATTTCGAATTCGTCGGTGAGCTAAAAAAAAAGAACGAGTTACGAAGACAATTGAGGGCCGCGGATTATTTTTTTAGATTAAGGGGGCCGTAGAACGAAACAGGTTGGGAAGCACTGTTGTAAGTGACAAAACGCATGTATACATTTGAACTATTTATGTTTGATATTAAAATTCAATCAAGCACATTCAGTTGAAATCCTAAATTATAATAGGGTAAAATAGCAACGAATTTAGTAAACTAACACAGTTCTGACGATGGCGAAAGCCGAAATAGCGATCAACTAAATAACTTAAATATCAACTTAAATATAAAAACTATAGAACTAAATACGTTGCTATTTTTACCCAATTATAATGGGGTTCTACCAAGTCAATCACTAAATTATGACGGAGAGATTTAATCAACCAATTTCAAAGCCGTACAATATGTTGAATGTTTCCGATAGTTTTGTGATAAAATATATTTGAATAATTAATGCAAAAAAATATGCTGAAATTTTCGGTGTTGTGGTTGTGAGGTTAGTATTAAGAGACGATAGGTAGTGGCAACATATACGAAAATAGAATATTTTTATTTTGCTCCTGTGCGGCCACGACTGAAAAAACAAAGCGTTGGAGAAAAATTTAATAGTATTCAGTCCGAATCCAAGAATAAAAAAAATACTATATCCTATCAAAACTTTGTTTTCATAACGATCTTGCAGTTTAATTAAAAGCAAACTCAAAGTAAAACGAAGGATCAAAAATATACAAAACAGGTATTTTTGTAAGCGAGGAAAATTTTCTCGAAGCGAAGGTTCTTTTAATGGGCATTAAGGTACTTTTGAAATTAACACAAGATATACGTTCATCACATCAACCGAGGCCATTTGTCTGATCGTTTAATCCCCGATCGCGTCGTTTTCGCCTTCACAAGATCTTTTTAACGACCTCCGTGCGTTAATTTCGGGGGATGAGTCAATGCAAGATTTAAAAGTCATACAGAGTAAGATACCACGTATGCGGTGAATCTTAAAATGGATTTGCAATGCGACGCTGACAACTTTGCAAGAAAAGGTAACGTATTATGTACTTGAATATTTGTACGCAATGGACTTGTTTACTACTTCTCTTATAATACTCGTATTACATCCGCTCTATAGATGTCGCTTTTTGGACTGAGCGCTTGATGGAAAATTGATTTATTTCATATTAAACTTAAATGTTCTAGATGTGATACTTAAATTTAAAAAGTATTTTGTTTTTTTTAATGATGCACTTTAACCAAGCATTTACAAGTGTTATTCTTTTGGTATTACAATTTTCAACGACGATGTTTTGTAAAAAAACACGTGAATATTTCTTTGTTGATTGAATTGGCATTTACTCGGTAAAACTTCATAATGATATTTTTAAAAATAGTTACGTACAGTAAATACATTTTTGTAAAATTTAGTTTGGTAGTTATTCTGGCTTTATCCTTTCTAGTCCTGACGAGTTCGTAAAGCCGAAGCAGCCATAACTTATTAATTATTTACTTTATCTATGAGTAATTTATGTAAAAACTGTGTAGCCACAACGAACCTCAGTTAAGTTATAAAGTATTAAATAAAAGAGGGAAATTGGAGCTCATGCCAACATAAGATTTTGGGAATTGGCTTCACACGAATGAATGTTTTAGTTTCTGGAAACGCCAAAACAAATAATAGTGGTATCAAAAAACTAAATGAATGCTAGCGCCGGAAGTAGGGATACGCCAGGACGTAACAGGAGGTAGCGGAAGCAGGTTGTAAATAACGCGTTTAATTTAGTTTAATTGTGGTGGAACAGACCTGGCGAAACACCCTAGTGCCTTGAGCAAAAGAGGTGATTCCTTCCTTAGGGAAGTTCACCGACTAAGCGTGTTATGAAATCGTGTCTGGTTATAAATTAAAACATTTCAATTGAAAGTTGAGCCAACAATCATCGGTAATAATAAATCAAAAACTAAGGACACATTTTTTTTTATAGTTTAACCTTTAAAGTCGAAGAAGACTCGGCGGTTTAAAATCCAAAAGCACATTATCTTACCTACTTTATTATCAAGAGGTTTCGTGGTTAAATGAATTCAAAAATCATAAAACTGACGGAAGATTTTCACGCATCGTTCACCCCAATTGTCTTTTATTATGTTGTAAAAGGTAGATTAGCCGTTAGTTAATAAATAATGCATACAATTAAATTTTCGTAGAAACTTCCTTAATTTCGAATATTCCGAGGCAATTTAAATAAAACTTAATAAACCACATGCGAAATATCTCCACAAAGTGCTCAATAAAACTTAAGCGGGAGAAAATGTAAGCTTGCTTTGAGGAAAAGTTTACTCTACGCTCGCGTAAGTCGGAGTTCCACGCTCGGTAATGTAATATAACGATATTCCGAATATCTATGCCACGTTAGTGGGGGGGGGGGGGGGGTGGGTGTTCATACTTGCTTAAGGTTTTATTATTCTTGATTGTATTAAACGGAACGTTGCCCGAATTAAACGGGAGTCATTCTTTTCTCATTAAATTGTGTGAGACCAGATTGAATAACCAAATCTATCGTTGTATTATATTTTAACAGAATTTCACAGGAATATTTAAAGTATAAATGAAATAATAAGAATTTTCGAGAAAGAAGTACCGTCAAATTAGTCGGTGAAAACATTTCAATATATTTTAAAGGAATAACGGAATAAAAAAACATAAAATTAAAAAGATATCTTTGTTATTCTATTATACGTGTTTAACGAGAGAAAAACTAAGATATTACACACAATTTTGGAAGCAAAAAAACATTGCTTATTAATTAAATTTATTATAAAAACAGATTTTCCCATTATTTTAGTAGGTTTTTTAAATACGTATTATTATAATATGCTATTAACTTAATTCATACGTCTTGTGTGTAGTGAAACAAAGGTGTGAATATAGTGGACACTTGCAAATACCGTTTACCGTGACAGCATCGGAATAATTAGAAGTGTCATTGACAAATCAGGCATATGCCAGGGCGATGCAGAAAGCTTATTTGAATAGAATATTATGAAATCAGTAGTAAAAAAGGATTACCTATCGAATGTGGAAAGGAAAAAGGACGCGTAACCCACACATTTTTACAAATTTGACAGGAGACATACACAATCTTGACGTGCACGGAGACTGGTTTTTAATTAATATTAAGTAATATTTTTCATTTATTTTATATTTATTATACTAATTGGTATATGCAGCTATTTTTAAAAACACATAATTTAATTATCAAATTAAGACTATTTAAAAACTCAGTAATCACTATGATAGTAGAATTAGAACGTACTTATTACACGTGTTATACTTAATGTGTCAAATCGATCCATTGATTTTTGTTGTAAATATATGAATGAAACAAAATATTGTTATTGATACTTAGTGAAAGAGTTCTTTTAACAACTTGTCATAAAAAAATATTATGTTGCTTCCCAAGGGAAAAGCGCAGCCTAACATAAGAGGCGACGAACCATTTTGATACTAAATTCTTGAGCTAGGGTGAAATGTTACTATGATATCATTTACAGGGAATTCCGCAACACGAGCATGTAACGCAGCGCTTTAGTATCAACTGTAGTAGAAAGTTTTATTTTTTCTATATCTATTGCGATTGCTTAACTCCAGAAGATTTCGCTTAGTGAATTAAAGAAATAAATTCCGCCGACAAGAATCCCGCTAAGGTGCGGCGAGAAGGTCTAAAAAAGAGGCCGCTATGGAATGCAGCTAACAAGGTGTATTAGGGAAGCAGAGATGGGTTTTCTGGGTGAGCGTATATCACGGATGACCGCGAGATTAATAGACGGCTGACCGCCTCGGAGAAAAATTGGTTGGCATTTTCAATTCACTTTACACAGGCCGGAAGGAGCTGCCGGAGTATATAAAAATCTATGGGATCTTTCTTTGAGCGGACAAGGGTAGAACGTGTGTAAGTGAAAGTGATCCCCATTACTTTGGAAATTGATATGTTCACAGGAATGGCCGAGCGAGCTTTCAATTAAGGCTGCTTTTATGGATATTTATTAGAGATTTTCGATATAAATGTTTGTTAATGGAATGTTCTACTATCTTAAGAACTATTATATTGATTCGAAGTGGAAAGTTCAGATCTACATCCAAGGAAAAACTATAAGAATAATAAAAGTGGCGATAATTAACTTTGTAATACAAAAACGATTTAAAAAAAATAATATTTATGAAAATATTTTATGATTAATTTAAAATCTGCAAACGCCGTGATGTTAGTGTGTCTAACTGTTACAATCATCAAATAAAACTTATTCTTTAATCAATCCAGAATCAATAATTGCCTATTCAATTATTGAGTAACAAATATAATTTCAACCGACCACATTCAATCAAAGTATTAATTATCAGAATTGGCAGATTCAATTATCCGAAGCCTCGATAAAACTTGATCACGATTGATCAACTGGTGGTAATGAAAGAGATTAATATATAATTGATAAGACATCGTGGGTGGACAGACTTGGGCGCGACTACAAAGGACACCTCTCAACTATTGTTGAGTTGTGTATTATTATGTAGTTTTAGTACGATTTTATCAAGTGGATCCCTGATCTAACATTCCTTCATCATTTTCCCGTATTTATTTTTTGACAGTCCCTACTGTAAGAAGAAAAATCTCGAATTTATCGTTCTCTTATCTATCGCTTAAATATGATGGCTAAGTCACAAATTTTACCTAGGTTTAATGGAATATTTATAGATATCCTGTTCGGACAAAAAAACAAGCCGCGTCTGCAAGTACCGTCTTGTTGTTAGATGCTTGCATGTTTGCGCTGCTGAATTACTTACTGAGTGATACTGAATTCGCTACTGAAATATCTCGCATTAAGACAGCTAGAACTCTAGTTAAACGTTTTTTCTATCAGGTCCCATGAAAAATAGTGTATCAAGGTTATATTGGATACATTTATAAATCATGAAATAAATATTTTCCTATAGAGTCGTTTAGTATTTTGGCTTTCCTGCACTGTTTCGCGGCGTCAGATTCAACAGACGTTAGCCGATGGTAAAAAAAAAAAAAAACTGTCGTTGATTCATAAGAAATCTACAATAAAAGTGAGTTTTCATTATATCATCGAAAAGTGACTTGCCGAAACTTCAACAATTTAAAATAGGTCATAATATCCATTCAACTTGAAGATACTTACCCATATTTTTTTTATTCCTATGTTAAAATTTGCTTTCAAAAATTATATTAAAATGAGAAATCTTAAATGGTGCTCATATCGAATACATAGTTTCAGACTAAATAGTTTTTGTAATGTAAATCTATGTAACATATATTATATGTATGTACATATAACAAAAGCACGTGCAATTTATAACGGTCTCTGCACAATTACCAAATATGTACCGGCATAATGAAGTTTAATTGGGTAAGTCAATTCGGTTCCTTTCACCTTGAATAAGGTACGGTTACAATGGTTGATTTAAATCACCCTGACTTCTTAAGTAATCGATGCTGGAGGGTGGAAGTAACGTCATAGTATGCGCCAGTTCACCTCCGTCAAATCGCGAGGACATAAAAGGTCCAAGAACGAGCATCAATAAAGTTACGTTTTCAAAGAGGTACGAGGGAAAGTGCCCCGATTGACTATACAGAGCTTGAGCTAAAGGATGGAAAATTGAGTAAAGCCTTTAATGAAATGTTGGTACGCCATGTGTGCGAAGAAAGGTTCTTGAGTGCGACTTACCAAAAACGTTATACTTATGATATGGGTATTATACATCTGATAACCTGATACTTAATTACGTAATTATTTGACACCTAATAGAGCTTTAAAGCTACGTGTAACCGAAAAATGTATACATACTTGGCTCGGCTAAAATTAATCATCTAGGTCTTTTAATGAAACCGATTTTGTACCATATAAAACGTTGGTGGAAAAACACTAAGATTAAGTAAAGACATGCGGTACATATTCCTCATGTAAAATATCATACCCAATTTATTTAGGAGAGAAACTTATTATATAATGAATATAAATAATTGGCTTGTTACTAATGTTATATAATATAATTAAAAATAGACAATTTAATGAAATCGAATTATCTGCATAATGAATATCATTAAATATAAAAATAGTAAAACAATTCTACTAATATCTGACCAACATATATTATATAATACATAGAAAAATAAATCGAAATGAAAAAAATACCTTACCTATATAAATAAACCACCCGTCTACTGGAACGAAATGCCAAACAGCTTTTTAAAAATTATAACCGCTTTTGATGTCAATAATGAATACTATGGGCTACTAATGGAGTCTATCTGCATAGAAGTTGTTCTGCAAGAACTGCGAGTTACTCAGTCCTTCAAAGTCAATTGTCATAGAGAAAAAGATATAATTGTAGGGTAAGAAAAGAACTAATAGGTAGTTTATCGATCTTCACTAAATAAGCAAATTCACTGAACTCAATTATCTGTTTTAAAGTTTTATATAAATACATTGAAATCAATCATCAAAAAAACGTACAGTTAATTAATTGCTAATTGCTATAGTTACCCAAATAAATTCCATGTTTACAAAATAAAAGCCAAATTGATCACTTTGATTTTGTTCATTATAAGAAGATTATCGAAAACAATGACAAATGCAAATGTTGCGTTATATATAAGAATCCAATTTGAGATTTCATTAATAGGCTGCCAAAATACGTTCGCTAAAGAATATAATTTAAAATAACAAAAGCTTTGAAAAGAATTAAAAAATGTAAGCAAAGTTTCCTGTTTCGTTATTCCAAGGTGACCTCTGTATTTAGCAATAATGAAATACATTATTTAAGGAGTGCCGTTGCGAAACCAAGAAGCACGACTTATTTCCCCTCAGGGAATATTTTTATCTCAAAGACTTTGTTTTATATTAGACTCTTAGAAGAACTTCTCATAAAAAGTGACTGAAAAATATCATTATCTCGTCTCAGACTAGTATTTTTTTTATAACCAAATAGGTGAATTCCCTAGTCACTATCGAAATTTATCTTTGAAGACAAGTATTTTTCTTTATATGTATATTTGAATATTGAAAAATGAAATAATTATATATTAGAATAACAAGCGATAATACCATACATCGCTAATAATTGTATTAATGTGTGTACAACGAATATTTGAATGCCAAAGAAATATGAAGCTATTCGATAAAGAGATCTGAAGAATAGAGTATTATTTATAAAAAAAGTAAAAATTTAGCCTATTTTATTAATGTATTTCGAGAATTAACTTAAAATTTAAAACATATTAATTTAGGATCATTTACATCCAAATACTCACCCGTTGCAAGAGCGGTGCATATGTCTTATGAAAGGAACTCTTTTATATTTGTAAGTTGCGTATAACACTTTCTACTATAGAAAGCCAACATTTGAGACTTCATGGACCAATTAACTCACAATTTTTAATCCCGATGAATACTAAAATGATTTTATTTTGGTGCATGCATACATAGATGTATAACGAATCATCATTTTTTTATTACAAAACGGAAATAACACATTTTAATTAAAACAAACTGACGAGCGTGATATTTTTTTAAAGTCTGCTGAAAATAAGGTTCTTGGCTCTTATGCTGCTACCGCAGCAACTCCGCGGACTACCATTTTTTTTCACGGACCACCGGTTGGCGGTCACTGATTAGTACAATTTGTAGGGTCTGTTTTATTAATGAAATCCAGCAAATATATTAAAAAGTCATTTCAATGAGGCATTAAATAAGCAATGAAAAAGTCAAGTATAATATTCATTACTAAAGACGGTAAAACTTGAAACTTACATATTACTTACACATATTTTTTTCCTTGATACTTATTACTTAGATTGAAATAATTGTAAAGTTACAAACTTATATAATTAAACCTGGTAGTAATATAATTATGTTATAATTCTTCATATAAAAACATTTTATTTCGGGCCTCTGAAGTATACGTTTTTTAAAAACAGTTTTCTTATAGCCAATTCAAAATGACTAAGTATATATTATTTATTAATTTTTCGTATTTATAAATATCAGATTAAAATGATATATCCATCAAAATAACTGTTACACAGGTGTGATCTGTAAAAGGGTAAACATTCAACTCTTTCATGGGTTACGCACGAAAGTATATATAACTGTGGCAACCCTAAATGGGTTAATAATAATCCATTTTAAAAACACGTACTCAGACTTGATGTAGTACGACTTAGTTAGTACCTGTAGGTTTGAAAATCCGTTCTACGGTGTTATTTAATTTATTTGTAAAAAAGATTTCGGCAGGATTGTTTATTCTCACAATAAATTCAACATCAAATGTCAGTAAATTATTTTTAATTCAACAATACTTACCAATTGTTTATTACAACTTTTTTGTTGTATAAATAACATTGTAAAATTGTATTTTCTTTTCAGTTGACAATGCTAGTCATTAGCGAAACCAGTCCTTGTATTTTAAAATAAAAGTGGACGTAATCCAAATGAATATTGTATTTTTTTAATATCAATCAAACTGATGAAGCATTTTTTGTATTAATTCCACACCATTTATTAAAATAATGACCAGTTTCGATCATCGCGAGCAGTAAGTATCATTAGTCCGGTCCTGACTATTAGGGGAAGGAATCATAAAAAATGTTTATAATATCACAAGTACCTACTTGATATTAATGGTTGAAAATTGAATTCTATACCAGTCGTTTATGCTCGATGAAATTAATAAATGAAGTGGCAGTGTGGATGATTGTACAAATCAGTAATTTTCAAAGAAAAACAAAGCAGTAGAAAGTAAACTGATATTTGTATGAGGATATTGATTCTAAAAAAAATATTCTTGTAAACCTTGCTATTTCGTACCCAATTAAAAATGAAGTTTTATGTTTTTTCCATAACATAATAAATTACATTAGGTTAAATTAAATTATGTATAAAAATAATGACAAATACGGGTTTTTCGTATAAATAAGAAGAAAGTTGTTTTTTTATAAACTGAATAACCTCGATGAAATATGTGATAATAAATAAGAATCTAAAATGACAAAACTTTGAAAAAGTTTCAGGGAACTGGCACTAAGTAAAAAGGAAAAGTCAACACGTCGAAAGAAATGCGAGCAGAAATATACAGGTTGAAGAAATCTCATTATTGCTACGCAGAATATCTCATCAACATATGAATATAAATGTATATTTATTCCATTAGAACCTTCCGTGGAAATGTTTGTTTTAGGTTTAGATTTTTTTCAATTCGACCGAAAATGAAAATAAGAACAGTGATTTCTATCGATCGTGAATAAAATTTGAAAGAGGGTTGGGTCGCGAATCGATTTAGATTTTCCTTGCAATAATAATAAATAATATGTTTCTATGTTATCAAAATCAATGTAAAGATACGCAAGAAGCCCATTTTCGTTTAGATATAAGAGTGGTGGATATATCGCAATTTGTTTTTGGATTGAATTGAACTGAAAACAATTTTATTATTTACACGATGATTAATTAAAATTGGAGTTATTTGATTTTGTGAATAGTTGTTTAATATAATAATATTTGTCACAGTTACTCTTTAACACGGTGGAAAGATTTTTATGATTGATGAATTTTCTTTGATAATTTGTTTGGGATGTTAAGCGTTCTTTTAAAAAGGGGATTGGTATACTATAATATATATTAATAAAAACAATAATCCTTTGTACTTCATTCAACCTTATTTAATATGACAGGACCGGTTTCGCTCATTGCGAGCATTGTCAACTGATAAGAAATATAATTTAACAATGCTATTTATACAAAATTGAAAAGTTATACACAACACTTGGCATTGAAAAGAAATTGCCAATTACATTAAAGTGATTCTAAAATAACACAAAATTAAAATGTTCAACACATCTAACATATAATTAAAAAGTCATCCCAGATTCATAAATTCAGAATGCGATTGAAAGTATGAATATGCATATGCTTAATGATATGAATATGCTTAATGATAGTTTTATGTTTTTCCCGCTTCCATTTGCTTAAGTGATGAATGAACACACCAACTACTTGGAAGCGGGGAAAACATAAAACTATCATTAAGCATATTCACTTATTAATGTAGCATTTTATCACTTTGTCAAAAATTTCCCAAATTGTAATTATGTTTGTAATTACTTTCAATCGCATTCTGAATTTATGAATCTGGGATGACTTTTTAATTATATGTTAGATGTGTTGAACATTTTAATTTTGTGTTATTTTAGAATCACTTTAATGTAATTGGCAATTTCTTTTCAATGCCAACTGTTGTGTATAACTTTTCAATTTTGCAT
Source organism: Himalopsyche tibetana (assembly GCA_030503985.1). Taxonomy (NCBI): domain Eukaryota; kingdom Metazoa; phylum Arthropoda; class Insecta; order Trichoptera; family Rhyacophilidae; genus Himalopsyche; species Himalopsyche tibetana. Next base: position 14,380,729 of record JAPJYX010000024.1, read on the forward strand.
AAATAGCATTGTTAAATTATATTTCTTATCAGTTGACAATGCTCGCAATGAGCGAAACCGGTCCTGACATATTAAATAAAGTGGAATGAAGTACAAAGGATTATTGTTTTTATTAATATAATGCCTTTCCACCAAGTATTGACAGTGAACACCCTAAAAGTGTATAATATATATATACGTAGGACGATAAAAACACATTTTGAATAGAGATAAAATAAATTGAGAGACACCATATATGGAATACTACACTTCACATTGGCTGTAATTTTCAAAAGAGGAAAATTCTAAACTGAATTTGCGCATATTGAAAACGGAGGAAGTGGAAATGCTTCAATTTTATTATGTGGAAAAGAAAAACTAGGAATGTTTTCATAACTTATTCATTCCGGGTGAAGCCTTTTTGTGTGTTGAGAAATGGGGAGAACATATCAATAGTAAGGCAATTTTGGGGAATGTATGAAAACACATTTGTATCAGAGATTTTGAAGTTTCAGAGGGTGAAAAATTTTTAAGATTCTATTTAAGTCGCATTTCGGCTTCACGTAAGATAATGTGTATTAATGTGGTATCATTGGTTTTTCCCAATGTTTTTTAAGAAATTTAATAAAGGAAGAGAATGGTCAAATACAGCGACACTTTTATAAACTAGGAAATATGGGTGGGAGGGCGTGACTTATTATCGTAGATCGAATCTACAATATTTTCAATCAATATTCTGAATTATTTCAAGTGGAAATATTATATAGAATCATGCAACTAACTTCACTAAATACTTGGAGCTTTGTCATATAAGTCTATAATTTTGACAAAGATATGCTAAATTAGGAAAGAAATTCTGAACCGAATAATGATGGGAAGTGCTTTAATTACTAATCAAAATAAAATTATAAAACTCGACGTCTCTTTAAAGCTTCGCTAAACAATGAATGCTGATTGCGTCAGTACCGAAAGCTCCGCAGCTGCATGTATACCACAGCTTTTAAACAGTTAAATTCGTTCAACAATCTTGAAAAGCAAGCGTTCAACAGTTAATGCCTAACAAACCACTAATCCGATCTTTAAACATAACTGTAAATAGCCCATGGACTGAGTTTCACAATATTCAATGGTCGGTAGTTGGGTTGCACATAGGATATGGGTCAAAAGTTAAATTAACTCAATCTGATACATTCGACTTCTGTGACGTCCAACGCGGTTCAACAATATATTCATTTCGATCCAGGACAACGAAAGCAATATTCTTTAAATATATAATAACATCATTATCGTTCTGAAAGGAAGTCAATACCGATTCCAAATACTTTGATTGATTTCAACCTCGTGAACGATAATGGAAAAACACTATAGCTCTGTTCTTCTGCGTACTTCTGACGGTTTGCAAACTGTTTTCGAATTAGAATCTAAAAGCTTTCAATTCGATCAGAGCAAACCGTCAGAAGTACGCAGAAGAACAGAGCTTATATCTTCGATGGATTCGGTGGTAAATTTGTGAAAGTTTAATAATAAAATTTAATTTGATAACTTTGTTATTCTACTTGTTGTGTTACAACATGGAACACGGGTTTCCCCTACCTCTTTGAAAAGTATTTATTATCAGACTTAACATTGCAAGGTTAACAAATAAACTAAAAAATAATTCTAATTCTTATCACTTTTAAGGTGTTTACTGTCAAGAACATAAAATAAATAAAATAATAGGTGGAATGGCATTATAATAAAAATAATAAAACATTTGACTTTTTCCACATAAATTTTATTGGATCAGGACCGGTTTCGCTGATGGTGAGCATTGTCAACTGATAAGAAATACAATGAAACAGTGATATTTATACAAAAGTTAAGTAAGAAAAAGATGGAAAGAGTACTAAAAATGTTTTATTATCTTTATTCTAATTCTTGTGTTATACAAAATGAAAGTCTGGGTTTGTCCTTTAAAACTTTGATGGTACTTATCATAAACATAATTACTTACGATAGGTGTGGTAAATCCCAACGGAAATAAATTCGCCAATGATGATCCAGCCAGGCTTATTTAAAATGTTATTAATTGATGTTTCTTTTCTACTAAAGACTTTATTCATTTCCAAAAACTTTAAGCTATTCCTTCGTAACGATGGAGTATTTCAATATTACTATTTTAAATTTCGTTCATTGTTAATTGTTACCTTTTCTGTATAAATAGCACTGTAATATTGTATACTCTTTTCAGTTGATAATGCTCGTCATAAGCGAAACTGGTCCGGATGGTTTCAAATAAAAGTGGGATTAGTACAAATGAGTGTATAATGAGAGTGAACACCTCAAAAGTGATAAGAATTAGAATTATTTTTTAGTTTATTCGTTAACCTTGCAATGTTAAGTCTGATAATAAATATAAGGTGAAATAAGTATTTAATTTTTCCACATAAACAGAGCAATGGCATGTAGTTTTTGCAGTGCAATATGTTTGGTTAACGATTTTTTTTTAAATTATTAAATACAAAAAACGGAATTTATGCAACAATAATGACTTAAGTTTTTTTTATCCTTTGATTTTTTCGTGGAATACGAGGTATTTATCTCAATATCGAAGTGTAGATATTTATTTGATTATGATAACTAACATTGAGTATTTAGTTCACTTTCATTGTCAAAGGGCAATCGATCTACCAAATTATTCATAGATACAGCATCGCATGAGTTATGTTGATACATTATAGCCCAATGCAAGAAACTTCATGCGAATACTAAATTGAAAAAGAAAATACAATATTCATAAACTTTCAGTTGCACGTTTTACCATAAAAGGAAGTAAATATCCTAGTCGAGAAAATTCCGCGTCACGGGAAAATCATAAAAGAAAAATTATCGTGTTCGACTTTTGAGAATAATAAACGACGCAAGTAAATACACAACTTTTGCTTTGTCAAAATCTGGTCCACCGGGCGCGGAAAGTTACACAAAAGCAAAACATCCGAAACAAGAAAATTTCGAATAAGATAAGATTAAGAATTTTTCCACAATTCATATCTTTCAACGGATTTTCATTTTAGGGAGCGTGTCGGGCGTTACCTAGAATGAAGACTAAATATATTAAAAGGCTTTCGTATCTTCATAATACACTTTTTATAAAACCGGTAAATGTTACATATAGAGATAAAAATATTTGAAACCATAGAAATCTCAGTATTAAAACAAACTATAAAATTATTTTACTGAACTCTTTTTTGTCCGTAGGGAATCTTTGTATTACGCTGAAATCCCAAAGGAAAATAATCTCATGCGGCCATAGCCTATTCCAATCTTAATAAAAACAATAATCCTTTGTACTTCATTCCACTTTATTTAATATGTCAGGACCGGTTTCGCTCATTGCGAGCATTGTCAACTGATAAGAAATATAATTTAACAATGCTATTTATACAAAATTGAAAAGTTATACACAACAGTTGGCATTGAAAAGAAATTGCAAATAACATTAAAGTGATTCTAAAATAACACAAAATTAAAATGTTCAACACAACTAACATATAATTAAAAAGTCATCCCAGATTCATAAATTCAGAATGCGATTGAAAGTAATTACAAACATAATTAAAATTTGGGAAATGAGCGCAATGAGCGAAACCGGTCCTGACATATTAAATAAAGTGGAATGAAGTACAAAGGATTATTGTTTTTATTAATATAATGCCTTTCCACCAAGTATTGACAGTGAACACCCTAAAAGTATTCCAATCTTCTTCCTTTTCAAGATAGAAGAAATGAAGAAGCCACTCAGTAAATTAAATACCTTTGAATCGACTTAATAGCAATATGCGTGGTTTGGTAGCATTCAAAATTTAGTCACGGAATTATTAAATGGTCAATGATATAAAGGAAGGAATATACAAAATTAACAAAATGCGGGTGTGCCAATCAAATACAGACAGAGAAAATGTTGGCGAAATGTTTGTACCCGCTTGAGAAATAAAATTAGATTTTAAAAATAAGCAATGCAATGAAATTCTAATATTATATAATTAATTATCCAATAGTACAAACAGCCTTACATAACTCACATACCTAATTTGATATTTTAACAAGTAATAACATATTCTATTTATCTAGTCTAGAGTTTCTTTATCCCAATTTCCAAAAACAATATTATTATTATTTGCAAAGGATTTTTCAAAAATACATTATGAAATATGGAAGATTTTTTTTGTTTATCTGCTCACAATGTGGAGAATATGTGATTCTAATTGTGCTTACTTCAGCGTTAGTTTTTCTACGAGAAAGAAGAGTTTTTTTCGTTACTCAGTCGCTTAATATATATTATTCAAATAGTGGGACAGGACTAATTTAGCTTTGTTGTACTCGTTTAAAATATACGAATCGACAAATTGATACTTTTTTACGCCTGTTTTTTCAATATTAATAGTATACAACGTAATTGTAGTTTAAAATATGTATGCTTGTGATAATGGCATCGTTTCCCAACCAACCTATTTGAACCTTCAAACGGTGAGTACAGAGAGCGATTAACTAATAACTATAATTTAAGATTTCGACTGAAGGTGCTTGGTGGAATTTCAATATTAAATTTGAATCGTTCAAACTATGTAAATTCTCACAGATTTTGTCACTAACGACCCGGGTTTCGTCTTTCGGCATCTTCAGGCGTTTAAGTGCACGGATGAACTTGAACTGACGCTTAGTAAATGAATGTTTCGTGTTTATATAAGAAATAAATGTATCATTGAGTTTAAACTCAAAATCTGTGAGAATGTACATAGTTTGAACGATTCAAATTTAGCTAACTACTTGTTCTACCCTAAACTCCATCCGTACTGTATTGTGTGATTGAGATTGAAAATGGTATTTGCTGGCAAATCATGGTGCTTATTGTGATTCAAAATGGCGACTCTATTGCAATTGAACGTACTGGGATAATTGAATTGTGACTTGTAAATAAACATACATCGTTGCGACTCTGGTCGCTGCTGAGAGATTGTTGGCAGCGTAACAACATTGGTAACTAACCGGTTTGCTTGCATTACTCTACTGACCCAAGGGACAATAGTTCCTTTTGTTGAGAAAACATTTCGTTCGCTTTATTAAGTAACTACTAATGTAATTTTAGCAACGAATGAAATAAATATATCCGAGCTAAATAAAGAAACACTATTTAAGGTAGTCTTAAATAAAGGTATGTAGTTTAGTATCTAGAATATTCTATTTTAGTTACTTGAGGTTCGATATAGCGACATCGACCGATAAGGCGAATTAAAAATCAACTACATGTGCTATCAATATCACGTTTGATTAAAGGAAACAATTGCAACAAATGTATTGCAATAGATGAAATTGATTTGAAATACCCGTTAAAGTTTCGAATTATTATATTTGTAAAACATTTTACATTATTAATAAAATATTAATTTCGTTGACTTTCCTTCAGTACCTTCAGTAGTAGGAGAGACATTTTATAATATTTTTTAAAAAACAAACACTCTTGAACTAGTTTCAAATTATATATTGAAGATCAGGGTGTCTTCAATACGAGCATTATCAACAAAAAATGTGTTATGTGTAAAGTTTTATTGCTAAGAATGCAAATTAATGCCACCTGTTTGGTCGAATGGTCAATGTTGTTGTCTTCGATTACGGAGGTCACGGGTTCGAATCCTAGTACGGACAGTTTTATAAATTAATTTTTAATGGATTTATGAATTTCTGTTCAAAGGCATGGATGTATGTGATGTCTTGAATTCCCTCCTCCCACCCATCCTATCCTATGAACGGGGCATATCGAGAGCGATTAGCTAACCACTAGTCCTGTTATAGCCCTATCCTTTTATTCATACTCTCTTCGGAAAAAGAGAGATTAAGCAACTGAGTAACAAGCAGTTCTCGTAGAAGCACTTATGTTGAGATAAACTCCATTAGTAGTCCATATGCTCCACATTGGGAGCGGACACGGTAAAAAAATGCAAATTAAAATGTATTTATACTTATAACACAATGATAAAAATCGATCCATTTGCCAACGAGGAAATCCGAACTACTAAGGATAAAATATATGTCGGAAAAGTATATTACGAGATCTACGAAAAAACGTTATATAACAGCATATTGTTCTTGTCCTGAGGACACCGAGTTATTATGCCTTTTTACTGAGAAGCTTTGACCCAGACACTAACTTTACATATTGGTGTAGCTTTATGGTGATACCGTGAACAAATAGCCGTTTTTTTTGTGTCGACGCATGAGGTTCATTCGGAGAATGAATATATATTTACTACAAAGTGAATTGTTTTATGGGCTATGAAAATATTTCCCGTGAATTCGGTGGTAACTTAGTGGAAAATCATATGTACGGTGTGTTACGAAGGACGATTGATTGCCCAATCTACCGAAAGTATATATTAAAAAAGTGAAATATCTGTTCATCTGCTTTTGGGTGCTAAGTAACACTTTAAAGAAAATTAACAATCAGATTCCCTCCAATTTATTATAAACAATAACATATTTCTGGCAGTGATTTGTATTTTAAATAATACACATAATAAATATGGTATCAAATAAATTGGCGTTTACGAAGACACTTTATTGTAATACGGTAGAACAATGTTTCAGAACATGCGAATTTCCATGGTGACTGGTGCGACTGGAGCCGTGGTTTAAAAAATGTGACATTTAAATTTATTTTGACATGTGTATGTATAAAGCTGTCAGTCAATTCATGGATATTGACTATCAGAACGAAGGGGAACATAGCTGAAAAGGTTTCATATATCATATTATCAATGAAAGAAAAGGAAAAAGGGTTCACGATACAGAACTACACAAAAAATATCATACTTTTCTATTCAAACATTGAAATTTCTTCTACAAAATCATATATTTGTATGGATCACAGAGCATTCATTGTGAAACTTTACTTTTGCGACCAATTTAAGTATATTTTTTTCAATGCGTTCTGCTCCCAATGTGAAACATATTGATTTTTAACGAAGGTATCTTAAGGGAAGGTTCTCTACATTTGGAAAAATACCGATATCGTAATGCGACTTATACCCGTAAGATCCGTCAAAAAAATAATCAATGACGATGACCACTGCACCATGAACCCGACAATAATAATAGGAAGCTATTAAATACGTGAAGGCACACAGTGTGCACGGTATTAATTAAGCAAGTAAAATGTTCCACTGGAACATATTTGCTAAGCTTTCAAGTATTGCTCGTGTGATATAAGCATTTATAAAATATGTGATTAAAGGATTTCGGTTCAAAGTTTCCGGATCATTTTTTTAACAAAAACAAGAGGTATCATTACACAGAACCAGTGCTCGAGGATAGAATACGTGACGGCGATACATCGCATTGAAGGAAGGTAAAAAAAGCCTTGTAAAACCTATGCCAACATTCAGAACTTATACGTAGTAGATTGTAAAACTATGGCTAGAATGTGAATTAACATCGTCTTTAATTCCGAGTAAGGGGGTCACGTAGAAAAAAGGTCAAACTTTCGACGTGTATGAATAAAAAGGATCAAGGGAAAAGAAACGAGTTTGCCGGGTTTTTTTTTGTGTGCTAGGAGTGAAGTTTCGAAATTCGAAATGCGTCCGTATTTTGTTTCCTTCGAAAATATCCAGCGAATCAAAAAAATACTACAAAAGCCAATCAACCACTACACGGAAACCAACGGGGTATTCTAAAATTTATTAGGATCTAGAACAATAATTAAGGAGGTCTTTAATACTCGACATAATTTTTGTATTTGGTTTTTCGTTAGGTATAACTTAAATGTAAATTGTAATAGTCGATTTGTCAAACGCCGACATTAATTAAACAGAATATTGTTTTACAGTGATTGTAATGACATAAATATCAAATTTGATATTGAAGTTCCATCATGCACCTTCAGTCGAAGTTCTAAATTAGAGATAAATATGCTTAACTACATGCTACTCGATGAGCTTAAGTTAATGTTGACAGTTTGTTGCAAAAAGAAACTTCTTTCTAACGCAGTCTTTTGATTGGTCAAATAAATCATAAAAGATCTACTATTATAAACAACAGTAAAAATAGCCACAAATATTACATTCAAGTTATACCAACCGTAAAAGCCAAATACAAAAATTATGTTGAGTATTAGAGACCCCCCTCTAGATTAGTGTCTATATCTTAATAGATTTGAGAATATCAGTCCTACAGGTACACGACGATGATCTTTATAAAAATATTGTAAATCATACTGGGATACGACATTAATCGGTCGCGCAATGAAACAAATAATGAGTGTCGATAATAATATTAATTACTGCTGACCATTCTCAAGAATTACAGGCGAATATTTTATCATAGCTACCTGTGATATGTAGTTATAATTATTTCATTTAATTTTATCTTACAACTATTACGACACATAAATATATTACATAGGTATAATACATGAATATAAAAGCACAACTGTACCTACAAAAGACAAAAAGGTTTATTTATTGGGCAAATAGGGATGGCATACGGTGATGTTATCAGAACACGTATTTGAGATTTCAATGGTTTCCAGAATAATGGACAAAATGTAAATGCCAGTGAGTGAGTGTGAGAAAAACATCAAAATGTAAATTAGGTAAGGAAGAAAATAACGAATTTATCAGAAGGCTGTAAGTTGTAATGTAAGTATTACATTTTTTTTTATATAATTTGGACCAAAAACGCTGGCATAAAGAAAAGTATGCCCAAGAAACATAAAAGCGGTGTGTTGATTTATAGCCGCGGTAAACTTATAGAATATCTCCCAGGAGGAAAAGATAGATAATGGCAGTTTATATCGCTAATCATACAGCGATATGTCATTTTAAGAACCGTCCAGAGTTATCTTATCTTGGGTTATGATGCAACTTATAAAAAAGGTAATTTAATGTTCAATAATTTTATTGTTGAAAAATCAACGTTTTAAAAAAAATGAAATAGATATATTGATTATGTGTATGTTTTTTAAAACATGCCGAGTAGAATTGTATCGTTTTCAATGAATTAGATTAATTTAAATAACTTAGACACTGCAAGATAATTATTATCGGGTATCGTAATTATTTAAATTCAAAATTGATTATTTTTTTAGCTGGTCTTGGAAATTGAACGAATGCGGAATTTAAGAGAGTAATAATATCTATGAGAAAAACTTGTAAATCAACTGAAACATGGCGTACAAAAGCAATGAATTTTATTTTTCAAATGACCTATTTTGTGGAATATTTTTTTCTAATATATTAGTAAAATAGAATTGCATGGAAAACATATATCACAAAAAGCACCAAAAAAAAATCTCATTCGTGTTTATTCAACATGTTTAATACAAGAAAAAAAATTGCCTGTGCAAATCAGCACATCTAATTGAAAAGACTTTTATGGTGGTTTCCTACTTATGCTACCCTATTTGTAAATTTAATTTAATTTAATGTTATTTTTCACTTTGCACTGAGCAAGCTTTCGTTCGTTTACACAGTAAATAAGCCAAAAAGAATTTGCAAGTTCGACTGCTTTGTGGTTCATTTGAGGCGAAATATGTTGTTTTATGGTAGACAGAGAAACAATGGCACTGGAAATGGAAGATTCATGTCAGCGAGTGAGAGTTGGATGTGGGGACGGGGGCTGAGTTGTGTGTTGCAACTTGTAAAAGTGCTAAATATACTCGGTGAATGGCTCGAACGAATTTTACTTGATTTATATCACAGTATTAATTTACGCATAAAATATTTACACATCTGCGATTAAAAAAAAAATGCAACACAGAAAAATACCTTCCCTATAAAGAAAACAACAAATACAAACATAATATCCAATCAGTATAATTTTACCGACTAAACGAATATTATTGGTTTCATATATTCGTAAATGGTACAATAGTAATCAAATATGATTGACAGCTATTTTGGAATCACGCCGTCATCAAAAATATACTTTTTTCTAAAAGTCACAACTGAGAAGATGTAGACTATCTACCAATTTACAAGCGTGCAAATTTTATATTATGTGACAAAATAAATAAAATATGTATTGAAGTGTACGGGTAAAAATACACAAGTAACATTAGCTGTCGGTGTCGGCATCAAACAAGTAGCCGACTACATGGACTGCATATGTCGAGTCGACTGCAGAATGCTGCCGTGTGTGCGCTCAATGTGAGTTTTATATTTAAAAAAATGGGGATCGCCGAAATGCGGGCTGACGGCTGCGGTAGCTAAATGTTTCTTGTGTGTTTCGGGTCTAATGATTATGTGAGTTATTCATTTGATTAAATTAATTACGTAATTTATAAAAAATAAAAAATATGTATATAATTACATTAAACGCATGCAGATTAAGTTTTATATAATAATAGATGATTTTGAAAAACACTAATTTTGAATACACGGATTATGTAATATTTAATTCATTTTCAAGGTACCGAGATACTTTCTGATTCATCAACGACAAAAAACAGTTGACTGCGACCTAGTGGGTATGATAATTCGAAGCATATTTATATGAACATTACATTTTTTCCCTACGTATTGAAGTACATTGATCACAAAAGATCGTATTGCATACAATGCCGTGAACTGGTCTGATAAATGAAAATAATGACTTAAGGTAGAATTAATATCGGGAAATACATTCTGTAAACGTTGGTGTAGAAATTAATCAATAATAGAGAAAATAAAGGCCGGCTAGGAAACTTTTCATCATAATGATTTATGATTCGAGTTAGTTGATCAGAAGTGAGAGAAATAATATTTCTTATTGACGAATTATGTAATGAGGTTTTTTTGTGTGATATATTGAACCGAGATGGGTGACGTGGGTTTTGTAATTGGAAAAGATGAAGTATCATTTACTTACATTCGATTGAACACGTACAAAATAGTGTGCTTTCATTAATACGCAATATTTCGAAAAAGATGTATAGTAAAAATGCGAATTTGGACATTAAAGTTAAATTATTAAATACACTTTGAAAATCAATATTCAACCGTTTTATATGAAACTAGGCACGTTATGAATTTTGTATATATAATAAAGATGTTTTCAAATATTTACGTTTTACTAACACTTGTATACCATCAGATCACTCTAGTTATTATAATACATTCTCACTTTTAAGGTGTTTACTGTCAATACTTGGTGGAAAAGCATTATAATAAAAATAATAAAAGATTTTTAGTACTTTTTCCACATAAAATTTATTAGATCAGGACCGGTTTCGCTCATCGCGAGCATTATCAACTGATAAGAAAAATATATAAACAGTGATATTTATACAAATTTAAATTGAAATAAAAAGGTGTAAGCAACTATTAACAATTTAAAGGATTAGCAAATTACATTATAATTATACAAAATTAAAATGCTTAAAAAAAATGGAGCCAGGTATATTGGTCAAACGGGAAGAGATTTTAATATCAGATTTAAGGAACATCTAGCCTGCTCCTGTAAAGGGAATGAATTATCTTCATTTGGGAACCATTTGTTCCTAAATAAGCATACATTTGATATCTCTAAAAACTTTAAAATCCTGCATGTCAACAATAAATCGTTAAAACTTGATAAACAAGAGATCTTAGAAATAAATAGACATAAATTTTTACCTAACTCTAATTTATTAAACGAACAGGTTGTATTTGCATCATCACCTTTGTTATATCCGTTTCATTAATCTAATTCTAACCTATGTTAACTGCTCTTCTATATTATTTATATGTTTTTAAAAATTAATTCCTTTTGTAAGAATTGATATGGTTTTTAAAAATGTCTTTTTCAGAATCTTCATTACTGCTGATTTTTTTGAAGTACATCATTGCTTGGAAGCGGGAAAAACACCAAATCATCATTAGGATATTTACTTTAGTAATGTAGTGTTTCACTTTGTGTAAAAATTTCCCAAATTTTAATTGTGTTTATAATTGATATCGTTTGCCACTTAGATTTATTATTCTTTGATGATGATTTTGTAATTGTTATGGTTGTTAAGCATTTTAATTTTGTGTAATTATAATGTAATTTGCTAATCCTTTAAATTGTTAATAGTTGCTTACACCTTTTTATTTCAATTTAAATTTGTATAAATATCACTGTTTATATATTTTTCTTATCAGTTGATAATGCTCGCGATGAGCGAAACCGGTCCTGATCTAATAAATTTTATGTGGAAAAAGTACTAAAAATCTTTTATTATTTTTATTATAATGCATTCTAGTAGATTTCACAAATCAATATGATAAATATATATAAAAAAAACTAAAATATGCTAAAGTTATTATTTTCTGGTTTTCCGACTTCGACTCCACAGCCCTGTTTGCACGACATTGTCAAACCTTTTTTTTAAATAAACTCCGAATTTCAAGTCTGCAATTCATTCGCAAATTAAAACATATGGCCAACACACGGTTACTTCGTGATTCTCTATCCCCTGCCAGGTCATCCCAGCGTCCCGTTGCTTCGCCGAGTAAATCTTATGAATGGTCATCAGTGGACTTTAATGAAGTAGGGATCCATCCGGTTGGTAGGAGAGACAGATACGGTTCAGGCTTTCTTGGAGCATCCGCAGCACATGTCCAACACAGGTCCATGGTATCTTTTATTTTGGATAAATACAATAGGATTGAAATAAAACACTTTTTTAGGTCCGGGGAAAAAATGATATACGCGCAAAGAATTCTTAATCAGATTTAATGCTGCCGCTACTAAAAAATAAAGCGACGTATTTCGATGACCACTGGATATAAGTTAAATAGAAAACAACATTATCAGGAGTGGTCCAAAAAGTTAAAAATACATTCAGACATTTATTTCAAATTGCTTTTAAAAGCATACGAGGAAAAGAGCTGATTGTGTTTGAGACGCTACAATTTTTTTATACAATACCACAGAGGGTTCTATTTTCTTATCTTTTCGAATAGTGTTAGCTAAAGAAAGTATACCACTTTTTTATTACTTTCAAGTTTCTTTGTCATTTCAAATTCACCCTCATGAGAATCAAGACAGTAAAAGTTCAAAAGAATTAATTAGATTTTAAATTAATACATATGGCAAAATCCCACCTTATTTTAAAAAACGATAACATCGTAGAGGGTTGAAACTAAATAACTTTGTTTAAATATTAATTTGGTTTCATAGTCAACATTATAAAAAAAGACCATTTATTTTTATTTAGAAATATAAGTGTAATGACATTACACAACAGTTTAGATAGAAACTGTGGGCTGCATAGTAAAACAGAACAACAAAATAAATGTATTCCAAATTATACGAATTCATACGGCAATGAATCGGGCAATCGAAAATAGTACAAGTAATACATTTATATAAAATAATTTTATTGTAATTGGCAATGGTTGGGCGCTTAATAAATAGTCCAGCTCAATAAAAAAACCCCGTTAGCATCTGGTATAAGTAACATCCTTTAAAAACACACAAGCAAAGAATCCTTTGCGATTGGATGAAAAGCCTCAAAATTAACCGCACATACGCCCGAAGTAAAAGTAAAGGCTGTATTCGGTTTAATTAACGGAGTAGAGATGGCCGCAATGAAGGGGTTAAAGGAGATCTTCGAAATCTAAAGAGCAGTGACGTTCATTAAAACTCTTAATTCCGGTTGTCTTTTAGTATTTTTTATTTCTGATTTAATGAATAGCTTAAAATAAAAATATTAAGGATTTCATACAAATATTTAAGTCTCGTTTCCTTCCAGCAGTTCGTATATTTGATTGATAAAACTGATTCAGCAAAAAAAAGAATCTTACACATATCGTTTGCTATCATATAACGGGAAACGGTTTTTGTTAAAAAAATATACTTGAATATTTTGCTTAAAATACATATGGTAAGAAGCTTTGTAAGAAGAATGGGGTAAGAAATTCAATTCGCTTTTCACTTAAGAAGGGTGGGGGGAAGGGTTAAAACAACTTTTTTCACCCTATACTTCATAAGGAATTGCATGTGTTCACTTGAAGAGAAAGATCATCGCTAGAAAATTTGATAAAGAAAAAAATAGGACTTGAATTCATATCTTCTAGTACCTACACCACTGCTTTGGGGTGACTGACAAACTTTGGGGTCAGAAGAGGGCACGTGCAGCAATGTATCACATACATATGACGTTACCGCACAAAGATAGAAATCCAAAAATATTGTAAGTACTTGCAAGAAAACAAAATGGGTGCGCTGCATAAACAAAGTAAAACATATTTTGAAAGTACAGTGAAACCTCGATATAACTTATCGGAAAAAAAATACTGTCAAATGTGAAACGTTCAAAAAGTTTTGTTAAACGTTATTAGTGTTCAATCTATGTTACAGTTTGTAAACAATGTTCTTTGCGTTATGAGTATGAATGATCTTAAAATATGGACGGACAGACAAGAATTATTTTAAGGTTCAGTGATAAATTAAAACAAAATTTAAAAATTGATTAAAAAAGCATCTTTGAAAAACCTACTTTATATAACATAGTTTTTGCTTCAACGGATACCCAGGGAACAGCATTAGTCTATGCCATTATTAGTATCTCTGAATCAAGATAATTAAGAAATGACAAAAAAAACAAGCACGCGGAAGAGAAAAATGATAAATAAAAATATTGTTTAGATAAATGTAAATGACAACGAAGAATCTATGTAAGCATAATAATATTCTCTATGGATTCGGCGGTAACTTTGTGGAAGATCATTTTAATATAAAATAAAATAACTTCGATTATTTCACGTATTGTGTTACAGATTGAGACACGTGTTTCGCCTCTTTCAGAGGCATCCTCAAGCAACTATTTTTGCAAATGCTTGCTTAAGTACGAATGATTTTAATTTTACTATTCTGATATATTATAATAAAAATCAAATAAAAATGGGAGGCAAGGAGGGGATGATAGAAAAACAAACAAAAGATAATGGTAATGGTAATGCAAATGAAATTTACATTTACAAGAAATGATTAACTAATGAGTTGCATCAATTAGGACGGGTTAAATAAACCGTTAGAAAATATATTTAACAGTGGCGAACCACCAGTTTTATTCAAGATATTATGTAATAATATTTATTTATTTTTAACAATTTATTTTTATTATATTAATATTTATTTTATATTATAATAATATTCATTTACCAGCAGTCGAAATAAGTGAAATGGAAAATTGACAGTCGATAAAAAAACCTGAAAATTGGACGAGCGATCGGAGCGCAATGTGTTTTCCTTGCATAGAATGACAAGTTAATATGTTTCATATACATAAGTTAAACATGTCATTCTCATTTTATATAAGTATAAGAAGTAAAAAATTCAGTCTTGTATGACGATGTCACAAAAACAAATAACTTAAATTAAACGCAAATTAAGCTTGCGATAACAAACCTTGCCAAATTTTGAAAATATAATCTGAAATCAAAAATACTTCAGCAGTAAGTAAATTGAATTGAATACGCCATGTCCATAATATTGAATTAATGGCAAAGTACGAAGAATTGACTATACTTCCGCAATAAAATACAGGCAAAATACATACAGCATAATCGTTTGTTTTAGCGTGGCAAAGTAACGAAAGCGCCCCACCTCTATCAGGAAATAGAAACAACCTTTACTAATTGAGAAGTAAAATGGTAACTGCCTATAAAGTTTCTTTATAAACGCCCGATATATAGGTAATGAGGAAGAGAGCCGTTAAGGAGTCAGCCGAGAAAATCGCTTTTATACATCGTGATTCTCCGAAAACAAGATTATTCTTCAACTTTTAATTCAACACTTGGAAATGTACAACCAATCAATTATTGGAATTCCTAAACAATTGTATAATATGAAATATTTTGTAAAAAGAGTATTTCTTTTTCATTAAGTATTATCGAGGTACAATCATAAATAATAATCGTTCATATACAAGGAATTGTAAATGTTTTAAGAAATAAACCCAGATTGTAAACGTTCTTTGAAGCACTAGAATCACATTTGATAAGTGTAATATTGTAATTATAATTAGGATTTTAGAGTGAATAACTTGATGCATTTTGTATCTCTACAGAGCCAGTATATATAGCTGAGCAAAATATAAGTTTAAACATAGTTCTGACGATGGCGAAAGCCGAAATAGCTATCAACGCATAAAAAATAATAAAAACTGTAGAACTAAAATACTTTGATATTTTTAATCTGTTATAATGGAGTTCTAGCAAGTAAATGCCAAACCAATTAATAACAAGGAATTGTTGTAGGCGAATTAGTGAACTTTTTTCAGTTACGACATTCAAAGATAACGTTATTATTAAGAACTTACTTCTGACTTAGACAACAAGTTGATGTAAAATGACAATAATTAAATTAACAAACAAAAAAAGAACATTATTTATTGACGTGTCCTGACATCATAAAACACGAGACTGTTTTGGATATTTTTATATTTGATATAATACATTAATTATAGTGACTCGATAACGAAAAATTGAAAAGATTTTATAAATGTTCTCGGTTCACTAAAAAATAAAACCAGAAAAAATATGAGCTATATAAATTGTATTATTTAAGAACAAATTTCCCAAAAATTCAGTGAATTTTTTTATATTTTGCACTCTTCCGGCCGTAGTGCGTTAATATGAAAAAGGTATGCCCAGGAGACAACGTTTTTTAAGTTATTTTACACTTTGTATCATGAAAAAGTTGCAAAAAATCTCATGGGACCGAGAGGTAGGCTATTTTGTAAGTGGCTTGAGTGGTCCTGCCGAACGGAGGTGACTTGTTTTTCTTTTATCTTACGTTCTCTTTCGAAAGACGCGTTAAATAGAGCTCAGTTTTCTGACCAACTCGTAAGATCGTAAAATTTACCAGGTTCAAGAGCATTAAAAAAGAATTACGTGGAACGTTTTCGTAAACAATTCTAAGAAAATAATACTTTCATCAACACTCTTAATACTACGGAGATGTTTTGTCCAGCTTTTCGTTCGATACGAAAGCATAAGCCTGCTGAAAATATGTTGAATAGAAAGAAATCTGGATTTTCAGTTTTTATGAACTGCACGTATGGTTGAAGGCAAAATATTTTGCAAATACAGATGAGAATAAAATCAAATAATAGTTTAAATTGTATATGCACAAAAAAGTATTTTCCAGTCAAAGATTCAACAACTGTGTAGTTCGCTAAAATTTCCCGCTATTCTTGTGTGGGACGAAAAAGCTCTAAGCTACATCTTACAGTCCTGGTAAAATACTTTACTTTCCTATTATAAATCTCGTTTCTTACCGAGATAAAAAAAAATACATAGAGATTGTTATGATGGCGTATGTAAGATATATTGACAATGGAAAATTTATTGAAGAAATGTTGTGAGTTGAAAAGCAAAAATAAGGTTGAGAAATACTGATCTAGGTATTGAAAACTTAAGAATATATAGTCTCACTATTATCATTTAAAATATGAAATCAATGAGTTTTATCCATTCCATTTTTACCTCGATATATACATTTCATATGTTGTACATATAAAAACGTTTATGTAGAGAAGCCTTATGAGAAATACTAATTTCTCGCTATTTAATTGCTTTTTTGTGTGCAGTAAAGATCATCGAGCGTCTAGTGTATTAGGATATATTTCATCTACGCTCGCAGCTACGGCAGTATAGGCTGCGTGACACTTTTGAATGACTACCGTAGAACTACTGTGACACGTAGCCTCGTGCCAATGAATTATTGTTTTAAGAGAATAATATGTTGATTGATTGGAAATAAAACGCCATGCTATATTTTGAATGATCGAATTGAATACCAAGTAAGATAAAAAAAAAAACAGCAACAAAAAATTAAGACTCGATGATGAACATTACGCAAATAAAATGCCAATTTCATACATAGAAGAAGACAGAAACACACTAATTAAAATTATTAGTTATGTCAAAATATTGAAAAAATAATTATTTTGAATTCTAATTCATTTTGGATACACTAGAGAAGAATTTAACCTAAGATCACTCGAGCATCCACTGTAAAAGAAGACATCAAAGATGATTATGACTAGATGAAATGTATCTTATTAAAACACAAGAGTCAAAACTGAAAAAAATACTAAGCCGAGTTCTCACGGCTAGTATTAAGATGTCGGTTGTTGGTAATATGCGAAAAATTCTCTCAAATTTTGAACTAGAAACAAGACATTTGGCTCTTTCTTACATTTTTTATAGCGACAATACATATAATCCTGAAAAGTAATGTTTTATGTTTCAAAATTTATTCACTTTCCGCTGAAGCGCCGTTATATTGTTTATGGACGGTATTTGTGAGTAATTTCTGCTTTTATCGTCAATTTTACATTATTAATTATGATTAAGAAACTTTCCAAAGCAAGTAATTTTCTTCGGCTTAGAATTAGTTAAGGGTAATTATTACAAACTTCGAGGGTTAAGTAGATACGTCATTAGCACCAATTTTAGGGTTACTAATGATCAGAGAAATAGATTTTCTTTTTTATTTTTTTCCCCTTAAGCGTGTACAAAAGGTCGAAATACTGATTTATGACGAATGTTAACGCAATATATTATTACATTAGATATGGAACGAAAAATATTTCACTTCCACAGAAATAATATGTTAAAACAGCCATAATTTTTCGTACATATAAGGCAGTGTTCATTTTTATGTGGTCGTGGTATATCGGTATTATGAAACGATATTTGCCACAAAAATAATAAATGTGCTCAGTCATGCACCCAATTTCTCTTTTAATCTTATGTGTAACTTGGGAAATGGAAAAATAAACTGTTTCCAAGTATAATGATATTCAATATAATTATGGAAAAACACAATCAACTAGTTCTCTTTTTAACTTAACCTAATCAATTCCTTATTTAAATGGAGGTTGAACAAAAGAGTAACAGGGCCTTCGTTATTCCCAGCCAACTCGGAAGCGAACAACATGAAGAAAGGAAAATGTGCATTTTAAAAATAAACATTAAAATAATGTGTTATTACTATTATTGAGCAACCAATATTATAAATTTTGTTACATCAAACAAAAATTTGGGCATTCGACAATAGGTTAATTAATTGCAGTACCTGAAATGGAAAAGGCAATTAAAAAAATTATGAAATAATGTAAAAAAAAAAAAGTCTATGAAGTCTGGGCAGCAAAATCAATATATTAGATGGAGGAAAAACACACCTGTACAAACTGCTTGATGCATTCGTTTCCGTGCTCTCGCAGGAATACTTGCAGAGTTTCCATCCCTTGCGCAGAAAGAAGTCGATATCCATTATTGTTGTTATTCACGTTCACATTGTTATTAAACATATTATTATTCGCAAGGAATCCATTATTAACCACTGCAGCGGAATTATCGTATTGCACTGATCCATTTTCAACAGGTGCAGGTCCGTTATTCAGGTCCACTGTCCCATTGGCCTGGTACATTGGCTTGTTGGAGTTTACATTGGGTGCCGCACTATTGTTAACAACGGGCACTTGAGGGTTGTTTTGAACGCGGTTTGGATTTCGATTGGATATTGGACTGTTGTGATTGATAATAGCACTGTTATGATTATGCTGATTGCTGTTTTGATTACAGTTCTCGTAATTGTTAGGGATACCACCGTTTGTAAGGGGCATTTGGTTGGAGGGTAATACAGTGTTGTTCCCTGGCATCGGTGAGACGTTGTGGTTATTTAGTACACCGTTGGCGGCAGTTACGGGGTTGACAGGGGGCGGAATGCTGCTGTGGTGGGTTGCTCGCGGAATTCCGCCGGCGGCGTTATTGACATGATTCTGCGGACGAAGATTCTGCGTGGGTGGATTGTTGTTATTCCCGTTGTTGTTGTCGGTAGCCGCGGGTGGCGCTGACACTTTGAAAAACATCTTGAAATTTCCCGCCGGGTCTCAGGCTCGTGTATGAGGCTCCTGCGACGGAATGCTCGCATCACATTCCTGGTTAAGATATTTTAGCGCAGCGCTGTATTGTTTGATTGATGACAGATTTTCAGGACGCCTTGCTCCATAACTTCGAAACTTAATAAAGCAGCGTAGCTCAACTTCTTATAATTTTGTATAAATAACAAAAAAAACTATGAAACGTCCGTCATGATACACAATGATTGACGGATGTTGTTTAATTATTATTTTGCTGATTGCGATACAAAAGGATATAACTATACGAAAAATGTAGCTAAAATATATGTATTATTTACCGCGACCCGTTTTGTAACAAAATAGTTGAATTAAATTAAAGCTTAATAGTTTTTAATAAAAATGTTTTATTATTTTTATTATAATGCCATTCCACCATGTATTGACAGTGAACACCTTAATAGTGATTAATAGTTTTTATAAAAAAAAACAACCATGTATGTACTTTATGAGCCAAGATTTGTAATTTTTGCGACAGCGAGTGAATACGTAAGGAATGGCGAGAGAAAATCAAATAAACAAACACGGAGCTTAGAAACATCATTGACAAAGCGTAAAGAATGAAGATTGGCAACAATAATTAACTGTAGAAGAGAAAAGTCTCGGAAAAGTATGCAATACCTACACATCGCACTCTTTTGACAGGAGGGGAATACCCTTCGACTCAATCTCGATTGATTTCACTCAATTATTTACAACGCCGCATCCATTTTAGATTTCTAATACGGAAAGTGGCAAAGAAAAATAACGTAAAAAGTCTACGGTAAAATAAAACAATATCTATTCATGTTATTTTCACATAGTGATTTTTTCATTAACGGTTCCTCTAAGATACGTTTTTTTTTAAAATTTCAGTTAAAGGTGTGTTAAATAACAACGCAATTGAAGTGTGATGGTGGTTTAGATTTTAATAATATCCTTAAGAATAGACGAATACCGATCGGCGATAATTCATATTTTGAGGAGACTTCAATAACGGGCGTCAGAAAAACTAATACCTTCACGGAAAAGATATATATGTTGAGCGATTGAATCACAACGATTCGCATCAAAATATGAATTATTGAAATATTTCAATTAGAGATTTATCGCAAGCATTATACATTTTTGGTCACAAGAATAATTTCTTAGATATAAAAATGAAAGTCGGGGACTTTTAGCGATGGTAGCACGTACGCTATTTCACCTGATTCACCGACTGACTAAGATTATTAAATGCTAGTTATTATGGTAATTCAATACGTATTTTTATTGAATTACCGCCTGCTTGGTCGAGTGGTTAACGTCGTTGGCTTCGGTTACGAAGGTCACGGGTTCGAATCCCAGTACGGACAGTTTGATAAATTATTTTTTAAATCTCTTTATGAATTTCTGTTCGAACACATGGATGGTATGCAATGTATTGAAATCACCCCTCCCACCCATACAATCCTAAAACTGGATGTAGCGCGAGTGATAAGCTAACCACTAGTCCTGTCTTAGCCCTACTCTTTTATTTCTACTTTATTTGAAAAACAGGTATGGTTGAGAAACTAATTAACAAGCAGTTCTCGTATAAAATTTTCTGCTGATACAAACTATTAAAAGTCCATATGCTCCACATTGGGAGCGGACATGGTAAATAATAATATTAAATAGGTGTGAATTATTTTTTATTGCGTTACAAAGAATGATATTTTTTGAAATTACAATACGGAAATTGGACTAAAAACAATACAATTTCCATGACCATACATTGTTAATATCACTTGGGTATAATCAGACTGAATAAATAAATACCTCTACGAAGCGTGTTTGTTTGAAATAACTGGATTCTGTTGACTCTAGAATAATTGGCTGTATGCTTTCCAAGTGCTGCCACCAATATGATGTGTAAGATAATACTGGTGAGATGTAACATTGCAAATTGTAACATCGTATGAAATTGAAAGCGTGCATTGTTAATAGAATTTAATTCAATGATTTTTTTTTAGCGCGGAACCAAATTATAACTTCACAACGTATGAACATTGCGGCAGACATCGTACCTCAAATATATCCCATTATTAGATAACAACTTTGTTATAAAAAAAATGTTACGCTGTTTATGTAATACGGTAATAATTACCGAAAATTCACAGCATTTCGGAAGTATTATGTTATTAACCGGCACGTCACATCGAAACGGTAAAATAACTTCGCAACGGCAAAATAACTTCACAGTGGCAAAATAACTTCTGCGTTACGAATTCATAGCGGAAACTTTAGGAAAAATAATAAGGCGAAATGGGAAATATTATTGTTGAGACGGATTTAGCGGGCGAAAGCTCTTTGGGCAATTGATCGGAGTGAGATTGTACGAATATTGGACACGCAATACCTTCAGTTTACATATTGTTATGATAAAAAAGGTTTAATATCATTAGTGCATTTTTTAAAACGAGTGTCTGGAATTCAGATATGTTTAGAATTTCCGTATTTTAAAAACACGGAAGTAGATTAATTATAACATTCCAATCACAAATTGTTAACAGAATGAAAATAATGCAACAATCTAACAACATACACTCTCAATTTTTAGAAAACACACTTTTTCATGTATTTTGTGGAAAACTATAAAAAAGCTAGTCACATGGTCAATCAAACAACGCTCATTATGGAGGCGGCATTTCAACATAGTATTTTTAAATGCGACCTAGCTTGACTATCTTCCCTACCAGCCTCGTGTGTACGGCCCATTATCAACCGCTGTTTTATTTGCTATAATTAAACGCAATGTTATCGGAGAGCGTTAAAGTTGTAGCATAAATTGATTTTATCTGAACAATAAAAAAGAACATCTTATTTTTTATCTTCACACTATACGTAAATGTCACAATATAAAAATATATTCGAATGTCAAAACCATTTAAATGCTGGGGTAGTGAGGGTTGGTATCCGCTTATGGCTTATAATATAAATCTTTTCAAAGGTTAGCCAGAGTTCGTTGAGGGATCGGTCAGAATAAATCGATTGGC
Organism: Himalopsyche tibetana; assembly: GCA_030503985.1. Classification (NCBI taxonomy): domain Eukaryota; kingdom Metazoa; phylum Arthropoda; class Insecta; order Trichoptera; family Rhyacophilidae; genus Himalopsyche; species Himalopsyche tibetana. The sequence continues at coordinate 14,403,610 of JAPJYX010000024.1, forward strand.
AGGTGGCGTACTTCGATAGCATTCATAATGAATAAAGAAAATTTAGTAAGGCAGTCGTGCAGTATGTAATCAATATGCTTCAACAGACAAGATATAAAAATAATGAGAAAAATACAGGAAATGGAAAAATATTCTTTACAGATAAAAAGATTGGCATTCATCCGTCGCCAAAATGTTTTTCTGTATTTCATATTAGATAAGACTTAATGAAAAAAAAGAGTTTTGAAACAAAAGTCATGTTTTTTTTTGCATCCGTGCTGCTTCGTTTGAATAAATTACCTGTATAAGATGATTACGAATAAACGAGCAAGAATCAAAGATGTCGCTAAAATTAGCGCATATATGTTATAATGTACCGTAATTCTTATTTATTGCTAAGATTTTTTTGTGATAAACTATTTCATACTCAGTTATAAATTTGAGTCACCGTTACAGACGAAATGGATAAAAAGAAAACTGATTTTTCGCATATTTTTCTACAGTTTTCATTTCAAACGGTAATTCTGTTTAAATATTTTCAAATTAGTAAAAAGGATCTTAGCCAGCAGTAAAACTATTTAAATGGTGTAACCTTTTTTGGTAGGTAGAGAATGCATGTTCAAATAGCAAAAATAAATAATTTAGTATAATAATGACCGTCGACGAAAAAAATCCAAATATATTTCCAAACTAGAATTAACTGCTGAGATATAGAAGTTGGTAAAATACAATTATTCGTAATAATAAGCCACTCAACCTTAATAAATTTTACTTTCGCAAGTTTTACTTTCTATAAAAAAAAAATGAAACCGATTAAACATGCAGCGAGAAAGTGCATACATGTAAAAACACATTTTTTTTTACTATCGTACAAGCCACGTATTTCTACATATTTATCACCGAACTAATTAATTACTGCTTGAATTTCCGACAAGAATAAAATAATTTGAATTCTTCTATTCACAGCATATGAAATCGCAATTACGTATTGTTTTAAAAAAATCCAACGTATTGCATTACAAAATGTATATGTAATTTTGTTACAAATGTTTCGGCTGCTCCGCCAATAATGTAGCGCTTGATTTGTCAGATGAATCAAAAAAGTGTACCACAATAGAAAAATGCAATCACAACTTTTATTTACTTGATCGGCAATAATTTAAGTATTCGCGTGTTTTTTTAGGATATAACATGCTGAAAATACTCTCAATGTATAAATAAGCTCATTGAAATCAATTGTAGAGGTTTGCTTTGTTTTACATTATGGACCGCTTATTATTTTATCGTTTCAGTTAGCGAGTCCAATAATTGAGTGTGCTTATACCACCGCAATAATCATTATTAGTGTCATTGAAATTTCGATCAGAGAATTTCAATAGACAAAACATATTTGCAGGAGTTTTCGATGGGAAATAATAATTGAATATTGGCTGAATTAAAATAATTCAATCACATGAATTACAAAAAATAATATGTTAGTACTTTATTTGCAAAAAAATTAACATAATGATCTTGTAGCAAATTAAGTACGGCATTGTTGAGATTATTTAGTTGATTCGAGTGAGTAAAATTACATTCATATTTGTGAAGGCTTGAAGGTATGAAAATACAAATATTAAGTCGTCAAGTCTGACGAGTGATTCAATTATAATTAAGCGTGAATGCTTAGCGGAAAAAATAAGTAATATTTACAATATATTCGAAATATATATTGTTGTTTAAAAATATACAAATTAGATACATACGAATTCACAAAAGTGAAATATTTTATATTAAATCTTCAGCCAACAACACTTTTGGAGTTAGTCCTTGAATTGCCATTCAAGAAATGTCCACATTTCACAGTAGAATGTGTAGGTCTAAATGCCTTTACCTTTATAATTCGTAAAGGCCAATAAATACACAGTATATATATAAAGCACTAAAGCCACGAACGAAAAAAATCACTTTGAAAAACTTCAAATGAGCAACGAACGTAATTTACTTATGAATGAGATTTTGCAGCGGCGGTGGAAGAAAGCTCCGTTCACCAGGTGAGATTAACCGGTTACGCGGGACACAATTCGCGTTACATTGGCGCGAGGGGGGTCGTGGCGCACCTTGCCGGGCGAGAGTGTCACGAGAACTGACTCTGAGTGAGAGGGCGGCCACGAATGCCGCCGGAAGCAGCCCCGCGCAACTGCCCGCCTGCGCGCAGTGGGGTAGGGAAACCGGCGTCGTTTTCACTCCTCATATGTTTCGGCATCGTATGTATTTGGTTAGGCGTGCAACTGTTTTTGTTTTGCTGTCGGACCGGCTCTCGGTGCATCGATGTTTCATCGAGAGGGAAAGGTGCGCATATAAATTATTCAAACGAACACAGTTTTTGGTAAAACATTACTCGTGCAACTCGTAAAACACAGCGTATATTATGTAAGTTATAAAGGAATGTGTGCGTTTTTTTATGTATGTGCAATAAGAGCATGAAAAACTTGTATTTTTTTAACAATTATGAATTATAAAAACCACATAGGACGTAAAAATAATAAATTGCCAATGCCAATTTTACATGCAGTAAACGGAATCAATCCGGTTTAGTGAGCGATGGTTTTATATTGGTTTATTTCGATATACATATGAATCATCAGATTGAATGGACCATCAAATTGAATGAAAATATGATGGTTTTTCCTGATGAAATATTCCCTTTTTTTAAATTATTTTGTCTTTTTTAACACAAGTGTTATAAATAATAAATTAAAAAAAACAAGCAAAATAATAAACAAGTGACGAATATGTAAAATACATATCAATTAAAAAGCAAATGTTGAGATTGATTTGTTAGTAAGTAAACGATTTTATCGATTTGGAGTTTTCATCCACTTTGTATTGTATGATAAAAAAAATGAATCAATATAAAATAACGAGTTCTGGCATAAAAATATTTTTTAATAATGTCAACCATGAACAGTTGGCTTAAAAATCAATACCTGCCTTTTGTGAATTTTAAGTGAAAAATTTACACACAAAAAAGAAAATCGTTAACACACCAGCCCGGTGAAACATTATTGTAGATTTTTCCATCCTCTCAGATGAGATAAAGCTTTTCCGTACTTGTTCAGGAAAGACGGAGACATTTTACTTTTGTAGAATCAGAAGCACTCGAAAAGAGGAAAAACACATTTCACAACAAGACACGTTAGGGACAAAGAAAATGTCGAGGAAAGGTGAAAACTATAGAAGGAAGAATCACTCAGTTAATGTTTAAAAATCAACCTGGGATAAAAGGTGGTAAATAATTTTGGGATGATTAAAATGTTCAATTCGCAAAATAGTTAGATGTTTATTAACGGCCGCGACCTGCATTTAAATTTTTCAAAAAGTCAACCATTGCACTTGGCATTAATTACTTTTTAATTTAGGATGCTATTAACAATATAAATTAATTTCGATTTGTTATTTCATGTGAAGCATATCATAAAGTAGGCGGAAACGATATACGGCACTAAGAAAACAAAGATTATTTTAATCTATTCGATGGATTCAACGGTGACTTTGTGAAAGTTCATTAATAATATAAAATTAAATTCGATAACTTTTTTTATTCCACTTGTTGTGTTAAAAAATGTGAAACGTGTTTCGCCTTCTTGAGAAGCATCATCAAACTGAACATCGCAAATAGCCAACCCCTCCCTGTGTACAGTAGAAAAGGACAAACCCTGACTTTTATTTTGTAATTTATAACATAAGAATTAGGGCATCCAATCCCGGGATCCGGGATCCCGTTCAATTTTCTGATCCCGAAATTCCGGGATTGAGATGGCCGCGATCCCGGGATTTCGGGATTGAGAAATTTTTAGCAAATTCTCGAAATTTACACGAAATTGGCAAATTGAAGATTTCAAATTCCTCGGTGAGCTAAAAAAAAAAACAAGTTTCCGTGAGATTCCGGAAAAAAGTATAGCAAATTGAGGATTTCAAATTCCTCGGTGAGAAAATCTCAATCCCGGGATCCCGGGATTCAAAATAAATCAATCCCGAAATCCCGGGATTGGAAAAAGGCTTCGGGATTGGATACCCTAATAAGAATTACATTCAATTATTAGTTTATTCGCAAGCCTTGCGGTGTTAAGTCTGATGATGCTTCTCAAAGAGGCGATACACGTGCCACATGTTGTAACATAACAAGTGCAATAACAAAGTTATCCCTTTTCATTTTGTATTAAATATTTAAATAGTCATCTTTTTAAATAAAGTTAGATATTTGTTGAATAAATTCCCTGGGTCGTAGCATCGTGCTTATCACAAAACACACGCATTCCTTTGGTAGATTTTCGCTGAAGGTTTTAGTCACTCTATTGCAACGTACGATTAAGAATGAATGGATCGGGACACCTGAGCCGGGTGTTATTCTGCGGCGAACGGAAAATTCTTTTCTACATAGCATGTTTAACGGATTCTTTGGGAGAATTTTTAGGGAGCATCGCAGGCGCCTAGTATTGTATTTCACGTGTAATATGACCGTACACGAGTTAAAGGTGAATTTCTCACACGACATACAAGTATATATTACAGTTTTCCGGAAGATATGTATTCAACATTAGGGGAGGCCTAGAACCACTTTCCATAAAGATCTCTTTATTAGTATACAAAGTATATATATTAAATGCAACCGTTACAGCGTATGTCAAAAAATAATAATTTTACGGATAACTGATGCACATTATTCGGAAATAAATATAATATTTCTAGAGTTCCCTCTATAAACTTAATATACAAAATAACATAATTTTACAGTAATCATCGCTTTGCTTGTGTATTGTAATATTGTAGTTTAATTATAAGAATACTATAATACCTTTTAGGGTGTTCACTGTCAATACTTGGTGGAAAGGCATTATATTAATAAAAACAATAATCCTTTGTACTTCATTCCACTTTATTTAATATGTCAGAACCGGTTTCGCTCATTGTGAGCATTGTCAACTGATAAGAAATATAATTTAACAATGCTATTTATACACAATTGAAAAGTTATACACAACAGTTGGCATTGAAAAGAAATTGCCAATTACATTAAAGTGATTCTAAAATAACACAAAATTAAAATGTTCAACACAACTAACATATAATTAAAAAGTCATCCCAGATTCATAAATTCAGAATGCGATTGAAAGTAATTACAAACATAATTAAAATTTGGGAAATTTTTGACAAAGTGATAAAATGCTACATTAATAAAGTGAATGTGCTTAATGATAGTTTTATGTTTTCCCCGCTTTATGTTTATGTTTTCCCTGCTTTATGTTTTCCCCACATATTAAATAAAGTGGAATGAAGTACAAAGGATTATTGTTTTTATTAAAATACTATAATATATGGACTTACCCTTTTCGAATAGCACTACAGTATTTTCAATATCATTTTCGCTTTGAATTTAGACCATTTTAATGAACTTTTTGGCGTAATTAGTTGTTAGCCGATATCACTATTTATTAGTATTTTTTTGGATACAGAAAATATATGACTAGGAAAATTTTTTACTTACCTAATCGCTGTCTACGCCCCATTTTTAGGATAGGAAAGACTGAAAACGTTACAGACCCTACTTTTGGGCACAACTACATAAATCGATGTAAGTAAGTGTACATTCGGGGATTCCCACACCACCCAATATCATTTAGGAGTCAGTTGAAATATATCAGGCTATATAATGTTGTGGTTGATACTACTATACAGATAGTATACATTTCGTTATACGAAAATGGGTTACAACAAAATTGACAGACAGAAAAATCGTACCATCACCAAGGGAATAGAGTCACCGACAATATTAATGTTTGTTATATCGTTCAGAAAATGCCTCAGTATCAATAAAAAGTGGGGTCATTGGATATCCGCACAGCCGGTTTTCCAATAAACAGAATAATACATTATTTAACCATAATTTTATTTTAGAGAGTTTGTATAATTACTCACCATCAATTGAAGTGTGTGACAATATACTAAATGCAAGCCGAGCTGGATAAGTTATTAAATTAATCCAATATAGTGTAAATAAAAAGTCAATAATGGAAATCTTGGTAAGCCAAGTGACTCAAACCCGCTGTATTTTACGGCGAGATAATTAATATCAATTGAATGTATGAAAGTGGAAAAAAAGATTTAATGATTTTTATTATAATTTAAGAATTCCTTAATCGTACGAAATTACAATCAATGTTGTCTTATATCCTTTGCCTCATCCAATGTGTATTTGTGAAACACGTAGACTTGTATGATAGAAACAGTAATTAAAGAAGATATTTTTATACAATATCTGTGGCCATTAATTAAAGTTGAAAATACATTGTACGTTATTATATTTATTATCGATTGGCTTGGGCTCAATAAGAAGGTAAGAATACTTCGTATACTTTAGGGTTAATTATCGTCCCAAATTGTCGGTTGGTTCCCTTTTGCATGAGTCCATCCAATTATCATTTCACTGGCGATGTCTCATTGAGCCGGTAGCAGTTGAACGGGGAATACTAATTCTCAGCTGCGGATTATGTAACCAGGCCCCGATGGACGAAATATTGAAGTTGATATTGTTACTCCGGTAAAATATTCTATCTGCTGTCTTTGAATTTGCATAAATAAACAGAATGGACTCTAAAAACAAATAAAACAGCAACGTAATCAAAATAATTTTAAATTTGAATTGTTCAAACTATGTACATTCTCACAGATTTTGTCACTAACGACCCGGGTTTCGCCTTTCGGCATCTTCAGGCGAAACCCGGGTCGTTAGTGACAAAATCTGTGAGAATGTACATAGTTTGAACAATTCAAATTTAATATTGAAATTCCACCAAGCACCTTCAGTCGAAATCTTAAATTAAAATAATTTTATCACTTTTAAGGTGTTCACTGTCAATACTTGGTGGAATGGCATTATAATAAAAATAATTAAACATTTTTAGTACTTTTTCCACATAAAATTTATTAGATCAGGACCGGTTTCGCTCATGATGAGCATTGTCAACTTTTTATCACTTAACTTTTGTATAAATATCACTGTTTTATTGTTTTTATTATCAGTTGACAATGCTCATCATGAGCGAAACCGGTCCTGATCTAATAAATTTTATGTGGAAAAAGTACTAAAAATGTTTTATTATTTTTATTAAAATAATTTTAGTTGAGTATTAGTCTTGGTTAACGTCAGTATCTGTCGCTTAGCAGTAAAACCTGCGTTTGTGTTTTAGAAGTTCTAAGTACAGACATCAAAACCGATAGTGGTTTTTCAATTAAAAGTTATTGATTACAAGTTCAAGCTATAGATTTTTGCTGTCGTCTGTCCTTCATTTGGTGAGCTTGTGTAACGTTAAATACATAAATCTTTGCAACCTAAACAATATTTGGCGAATGGGTTATATATATTAATTAGTACAATCATAAAATAAAAAAAAATGTATATATAGTAAAATTTTAATATTATTATAATTTTAGAGAATAAAAAATCTACTATAAAATAAAATAACTTAGATTATTCCACGTATTGTGTAACAAAATGTGACACGTGTTTCGCCTCTTTCAGAGGCATCCTCAGACAACTACTTTCGCAAATGCTTGCTTAAGTACGAATGATTTTAATTTTACCATTCTGATATACTATAATAAAAATCAAATAAAAATGGGAGGCAATGAGGGGATGATAGAAAAACAAATAAACGATAAGTATATCAGAATAGTAAAATTAAAATCATTCGTACTTAAGCAAGCATTTGCGAAAGTAGTTGTCTGAGGATGTCTCTGAAAGAGGCGAAACACGTGTCACATTTTGTTACACAATACGTGGAATAATCTAAGTTATTTTATATTAAAATAAACTTCCACAAAGTTACCGCCGAATTCATCGAAAGTAAAAAATCTACTGTTAATTAAATAAACTATGCCACTTTGAAAAATAATTTCAAATGATTTTCAAAACGTAATGAATTGCATTAAAGAATGTGTCTACATGAGAATTTGATCGTTAATTTTTTAAAAGTGACAAAAAACAAGATTAGGGTCTATAAGTATCATCCAAGACTTCGGTAGATTCAGTGGTAACTTTGTAGAAGTTCATGTTGAATAAAAAAATGAATTTGATAACTTTGTTATTCCACTTGTTATGTTGCAAAATGTGGTACGTGTTTCGCATATTTGAAAAGCATCATCAGATGTAAAATCGCAAGATTTACAAATAAACTCATATTTCCGTTAGTTTACAAAGTTACATCTGATGATGAAACACAACAAGTGGAATAACAAAGTTATCAAATTTAATTTTATATCTTCCAAGACGTCTATAAAAATAGCTAAAAACACGGAAAAGGCATCACTGCACGACAGTGTCGCGCGGTCTTTTCAAATCGAAAGAGTAATGTTTCCCCAGTAACAATAGAACAATAGACAAATGTCATTTCAGGACACGGGACGTGGTTTTTGTAATATTGTGACCAAAACATTTTCAAAAACAGAATATTCACATGAAAATGTAATTCGTGGGATGAAGATTATATGAATTATAAATAAGCAAGTAAAAAAATACATTGCACGAAGAATCTTAGTCTAGATAAGTTCCACAACCAGATTCCTGAGTGTTAGTGGGTTAGCAAGTAGACAAGAGCAGGGTTTCTAGACTGCAATTGTATTAAAAGATTAAGAACACTTTCATACAACTATATTGTTGAAATATAGTAACCAATACAATAAATTTTGTATTGAAACAGTTTTGAATAACAACGAAAGATTTACATTCGAGTATTGGCAATTCATGAATACCGCATATTTTTTGTCAACGACGATATGAGAGCGATACGCTTTTCAATAACTGCTCGATTGTAGATCAAATAAAATTAATCGAATAGTATCATAAAACGGTATTGATAAACTTCATTTAAGCAATGTGTGGTGGCCCTACGCAATATGAAGGCAACGTAATGGTTTTATTTTTCTATATAGAGTAAGACGTCTTCAAATTTCATTCGAAACGGGGTTCCCCGCCGACTGTAATAAATCATTTGAGTTGTCGCCCGGAGATTGTAGCACCTTCATCTTTTCGGGGGGATTTTTCAGAGGCTTCACCCGCTGCCAGTCGTTTCATGAAAATGATTGATTGACTTGAAATGGGGCAGGTGTCCGATTCCTTCGTTGCCCCAAAGTATTTCACTTAACCGAGAGTCGTCAGTTAACCGCCTGATAAGAGATGTCGTGACTTTTGTTTGCTTTATTGTTTAGAGGCAGGCAAGAAGGTTAATGAGAGTTATACTGCTTTTTATTTTATTTTCAATAAGAAAAAAACATTTCCACGTAGATACATACGATTGGGTGACTTTATTACATTTGATACGTAGCCCAATTATAATGAATTAAAAAATATATATATATTTTGCTAGGTACTTATTTTTGCGCTACGTAAATCTTTGTCCATATTTGTAAACTATTGCAACTGAAATCTATTGGATTCCGACAATCTCGAAGAACGTCGGGTATTATCCAAAATATGGTATTAAATGGCGGAGCCAATAACTGTTGGCAAGACCTGAGAGTCAGCCAAGTGATTAATCGGTGACCGTGAGCCCTATGTTCCATACAGTGACCGGTTTAAGAGAAAGAATTGTATGGTTATATTACCAACTAACCCATTCATAACGATATGAAAATGTATCTAATACAAAAACACAACCTAATATTACAACAATATTCAATTAGTACAAATTTCATGAATGTAATTAAAATAAGGTGACAAGTAATACAATTAAGCGTAAAACAGCGGTACAAAATAAAAATTCACATTAAGCTCCTTATGGCTCAGCTGAACGTTGAAAGCTTCCTTTACGGCTCATTCCACCGTGTGTGAAGCTTTCCCGCGACAAAGAATCGTAAAAAAAAATATTGCGGATTATGGCGGGTTTATTATTATTAGGGGGGGACAAAAAATGAACGAAATCTGAGGCGGATCAAGTCAAACTCATTTGAATCAGCTGTAACACTAACAATGTGGATCGTAAATACAACGAGAGCTGTTACCCGAAGGGGGCGACCGAGCCAATTATTGCCGAGTATATATTTTTATTCGTGTCAATATTGTATCGTCGGTTCAAGCTGTATTACATTGTAACGTGATTTTTTTTTATATTGTCGAGAGTAGAAAGAATTCTAGAAATCAGAATTCGGTGCGAAAATGTTGATACACGTCTAGAACAACGAATTGATTTTGCTCGGAAACGTTGCTGATTTTTTTCAGAATAGTAACGTATAATTAATTTATATTTTCCCTTGAGTTAATATAAATGTATTTCAATCAGAAAATATTTATTGTTTGTATATAGCTTAATTTTCTCTGATGTATTTGGATAAAAAATCAATCGCCTTGATGAATACAGATTTGATAATGATGCCGTATATGTACACATACAAAGAAATATATAAAAGTATTAAAATATTAAATAATCATCTGTTTAGTCAACGATGCCTGTATGGTATTGTTATTATATATACAAATAATATTCGAGTATATTCGAAACTCAGGAAAATATAAACGAATACAGAAAACAAAAATGAATTAAGTACTATTAAAAAAAATACGAATGCAGAAATGTTCACAGAACATTTCTGCAAACTCACTTTTTTAATAGTACTAAGAGCACTTTTTTTCTGTATTCGAATGCAAAGAAATGTGTTCAAGCTCCGTATGACAGCAGCGTCTTGAGAATTTCTTAAAAATCATTTGAAATAATAAACAATGGTATTTTGAAAAATCAAAAAGTTCCATATTTCTATGATAGACAAAGCATTTAATTAATTCCAATGCAATGTAATTGATCGACTTATAAGCTCTCCCGAACTAATAGGTAATTGCAGATAACCGATACGTGATCTGACTGCTAATTAAATCTAGTAATTCAATTACCGGCGAACATGTGAATTCGTATGATATTGATTACGGTGGTACAGAACACCATGTGTACAAATTTACACGGGACATTAAAATTCATGTCTCGTTTGAAAAAAAAACTTTAGAACGCCTAGTAGCAATATATGTATTTAATATACATATCTTTACTTTAATGGTGTTTACATATCTTTAATGGCTGTCAATTCTTGATGAAAATGTAATTTTTGTACAAATTCAACATTTTTAAATAAAGATCAGGACCGGGGTCAGTCGTCACAAACAATATCAAATGTGGAAAATATAAATAGCTCTGCTTGTAATGCGCGAAACAGGTCCTGATCAATATTAAAAAATGTGGAATTAGTAAGAAAAGTGTTTTATTTTCAAAGCAAATATATTTACTTTGTCCACGGGGATGGTCAAATCTTGGATAGATTTTTGGTAGCACACTATCGTAATAACTATTATGCAACGGGTGCATTTTAGCTAAGAGATGCGTATATTAATATTATACCATAACATAAAAAAATAAAATGAATTTCCTCAAAGTTACTGCCAAATCAATTAAAAAATATACTAAACCGCCTTAATTATGATTTTACAATTTTTAATTGTACTAGAATTCATTTACCCTGAAAACTGTATTTCAAGTAGTTCTCAGAAATATACTACAGGAAAAATATTATTAAATAAATTCTTCTGTAGTATTTCAGTGTATTTTTTTTCTAGGTAGTATAAACATACATAAAACGTATATATTTCAGGTCGCAATGAGTTACCTTTAACCATTGAGGATTGTGATGTGGATGGTAATAGCGTCCCCGCAAATGGGAACGGCAGCCTATTACATGAAAAAAAATAAAGATCGCATTAAAAAACTTACAAAATTTGAGAAGCAGGTAAACCCGAGCTAAGTTGAAAAAACCAAGACTTTCACTACTACATAAATACAGTATATACATTCAAAACAAGGTATATTCGATGGATTCGGCGGTAACTGTGTGGATGTTTATTTTAAATATTAAACAAATGTGTCAATTTATAAAACATGAAAAGCCCCAACGAGCTGATTCGTATAAAAATGTAGTACTCGTAACATAGCAAGAAAAACATCACATCGGGAGGGCTGTATTCGGTATGTTGGTTGTTTGTTGATAAGTCACTGCTGTGGCAGTTCAGAGACACGAACCGAAAGGAATTTACAGAGCCTTGTTGATTTTCGCTAATGATATGCCAGAGCTGGCTTCGTTCAAAAGAAAACAATCCCCTCAACCACTGCCAGGACGTGATTGTTTAATATAATAAACTTCACTGAGATTGTAGAATTCTAGTAATAGGTTTAAATTCATCGCCATGCTCTCTTTCACTACACGGCATAAAACAACTTTCAGCACATTCGAAAATTTGTTATAATATATTCATTAAGTTGCTTAGTATTTTTAGTATACATACATTAAATAATACACAATGAAGCTAGTTTAAACTTTATCCCACCGGAATTGTCGATTTATGCTACATCCGATGTCCTCTTAATTTAAGCTGATGAACTACGTCATAATATAGTGATATCTGACATTGTATAATATATATTTTGTCCTCCTTCATACCTGTGTACTTGTGTAATAATAATACCAGTGAGTTATCATCAGATCAATATAAAAACATTTTTTATAAAATTTGAATCATGTACATATTTTGAACAATTCAAATTTAATATTGAAATTCCACCAAGCACTTTCAGTCGAAATCTTAATTTTTTAAAATAAATTTTGGTCCCTTTCAAAACGGTCCTAAAAATGATTTTTGGCGGATTTGAAATTCAGTGTTTTTTTTGTAAATACTTCCGCTAAGAATATACAGTTAACCCATCTAAAAGAAACATGTAAATCGAAGAAGAGCCGTATCTGTTGAAAGCAACCACTGACGGAAATATAAAGTTTTTTCTTTATTATCTTTTTTATCTCTATGTTTTAATCGTTTTTGCAGCGTTGCATTAGTAGTCATATCGACTACTTTCAATTTATTGTATGAATAGGCAATTACTTGGTAGACCTTCACTTTAGTAAAGTAAAAATATCAAAGGACTAAAGGTCAAGCCTTAAAATCTTTGTCTCATGGCAATGAAGTTCTACCATTTACTTGACTCAATAAAAACCTGTCCATGAAGTGTACAAACTCAATTCTTCTAAAATCGCAAAGTTAATTATACTGGTAGTATTTATGTTAAGCGTGAAATAAAAGTTAAATATTGTTTGCGATATCTAGACATTATTTTGAAATATTCTATAGCATTTACGTTATCGTATTTGAGTATGAAAATTTTAACCGGAAAATACGTCATCATTGGCAAAAACCCTCTGCGCGATACTATGTATTAAACGATGTCGCAACTTCGGAAGAGGTCATAATAAATAAGCTCGAGCATCGGAGATAACTATCAATAATCTAAAATCCATAAATTTTAGTTTTCCGAAAAACACCGCGAGTGGAAACCTTTCCAATATCAAAACCATTTAGTGTAAGGCCCCGGGCGTAGTTTTGAATACGGCCGCGATGTATATTTATTAGTAAGTAGACGGGGCCATAAATAACACGGGAACAAAAAAACAATAAGAGGTTTCCCGTTCGCGAAATGAAAAATGGTTTTTCCTTTTCAGCGACCGTAAAGCGAGAGGCCGTGCGGGTGCCTGATGTGTGCCCGACCGCTGCGACTTCGCTACAAGTCAGGCCGAGTTCAAATGTGGCCGACATTAAAAAAAGCCACAGCTGAAAAGAAAGCGAGGCAAACCGATGCAAAAATATTGTCAAAAATGTACCATGTTGGAACAGTATGACGAATGTTTTGCACCGAATGACGTTTTTTTACAAGAAATTTATATGTTCATTAAAATGACTTACACACTTTACTCGCTAGCTTTTAAAAGCAATCTGCATTAATTTCATTCATCTTTCTCTCCTACACCCTTACACCAGTCCTCCCTGTCCCCACAGAACATTTTACATGTATGTAGTATACACACTTAATTGTGAATAACGTTGCTATAATGGCAGATCTTCTATGGGTTATCATTCATCTATTATGAAAGATCTTCAGAGTTAATTCTTGCCATATTCTATAAATCGAAAGAATAATATTTTTTTCATTGCCATTTTTGCCAACGCCATCTATGCATATTTATTTTGTAAAAAAACATTGGCTTTCTCTGACCAGGAAAATCTTCACTTCCGCAACGCCTAAGTGCCGTTCAGAATCGTTGTCAACTGTGCAAATGTTGATATTGCATTAAATGTAATTGAAACTAACATATTTAAGACTTTTGTTAGAAAAAATCTATTGTGTGAGAAAAAAAATGTTAATTTAAACTCTTTAAAATATTTTTCTTAAATATTTTTTTATGTGGTTTCATTTTTGATGACAGATTGGTTTTTTAAGAGGTCCTCAAAATTTTCAACGGAACAATTAAACTAAATTTATTTATAATTTATACGTTTTATAGTTTTATTTGAAGTACTAATTTAAAATTTCGACTGAAAGCATCAATATTAAATTTGAATCGTTTAAATTTTGTACAGTCACGCAAGTTTTGTCACAAACGCCCCGGGTTTCGCTTTTCTGGATCTTCAAGTGCACGGAAACCCGAGACGTCAGTGACAAAACTTGTGTGAATGTACAAAATTTGATGTACTAATTGTTTTATATACCTCGTCATTAGTCTCACACAATTTGGTGTAAATATCTCTATTTGGATTCGTTTTCAATCAGTTTATATTGCTCGCAATGAGCGAAAACGGTCCTGACGTTTATACAAAATGGGGAAAAAGTACACGAAATATTATTTATTAACACATTGGTGTGAGTTAAGATCTAATCCATAACCTCGCGTCGTCCATCGGTCTAATTTACGATTGAATCGATTTTTCCCGGTTATCAGACATACATTTTATGAAAAAAAAACACCTTTTCTTAGATAACGTTGTACTTTAAGCCCTCGAAATAACACTCTCAGTTGGCCATTGGCATATCGTGATTTACTATATTGCATCTATAAAATATTGCTATCGCGGCCTTGTACTCTCAATTGTAATTTTTGCCATCGGTAAGTTCCGAAAATTAAAAATAATAATTCTCTGGGCATGTTTAATTTATTTTCTCACCCATGAATATTCATGAGCAAACCTTGTCTCTTATTATAGAACCAGTGACCCTTGGTTTAGATCAGCCATACTCAACCTGCGGCCCAGTAAGCTCTTATGTGCGGCCCAAAATAATTATAGTCACCAAATATTTTACATTGTTACAAAAACCGCAGTACTGGGGTGCCGGCTCGACTAGTGACTGTATTTTACGTCATATCAGTCGCTAGTCGCGACGCCATTGTACATCATACAAACATACGCATGTATGCAGTATAGTATGTGCTACATTAACAGTTTACTATAAATATGTTGCGGCCCACCGCTCACGTAGAGAAGCAAAAATCGGAATGCGGCCCGGAGGAAAAAAGGTTGAGTATGGCTGGTTTAGATAGATCTTGCACCCCAAGTTGCGTTTATTTAATTTGAGTACCTAATTGAATTTATGTTTAGTTGATGACGCTAAGCAAAGCCAAAAAAAATATGCCGTATTTGATTCTGGCAAACATTCTAGGGATGACATAGTACAAACATAAACATTTGGAACCCTTACAATCCATTATCAGATTCAATAAAGATTTATACGAATATTTTTTAGAGAAGCGTCTATTCTATTCGAATTTCGAAGAAAATAATTCATCCGATTTACTTTTCTATACTACAATCGCATTTGAAAATAATGATTTTCATAAATATGATATTTGAACAATATAAAGTGGAATAAAGGAATATTGTGTTTATATTAATAAGAAAAAACGTTTTTATACTTATTCTAAATTTTTAATAATTATTAATACCGGTTTCGTTTTTTACGACCATTATCAACTGCCAATACTTGGTGAAAAAATAAACACTATTGTATTGATACCAGTGTTTTTATTATTATGATCAGGAACGTTTACCATTTTCGTACCAGATGAGTATTTTCAAATGATAAAAAAGTACAAAATGTTTTTTTTTAATTAAAGATTTCGACTGAAGGTGCTTGGTGTAAATTTCAATATTAAATTTGAACTAACAGTTCAAGTTCATTCGTGCACTTGAACGCATGAAGATGCCGAAAGGCGAAACCCGGGTCTTTAGTGACAATATCTGTGTGAATGTACATACTTTGAACGATTCAAATTCAATTTTACAAAATGTTTTTCTTTATATATTATAAAACATCATTTCCGCCAAGAATTGAAAGTGAGCACCGAAAAAGTTATGTATGATTTTGTAGAAGCTATTTCTTTGATAAAAAAATCTAATTTACATGTTAACAACGTGGATACGAATCAAAGACACAAATTTATTTTTACATCTCATAACGCAAATGTAATTACATTATTCAAATCGACTCGCCCTAAGTATACCGTAATTTTTTACGCTTGTCGTAGCGATTAAGCTTTCGAGTATGAAGGCTCGGCGAAGAGTCCAAGTTCGTATCTGGATTACGAATTTTTACCCGCAACGTGCCTACAACAAAATTTAGCAATTAAACCAAGGCAGAAGAAATTTTACGCTACGCATATAAAAAATGTTTGCACCGATAGTCACGTAATTGCAACACGAGCACGGTTACTGTCAAATTTACATAACGGAAATTTCGAAAGCCGTACGAAGAATTCAGTTTGTTTATTACGATGTATGAGATAACACTCTTCGTGATATAATTAGAAGGTGACGTGTATCTAGTAAGGTTGTCAGTGCCTGGCAATGACAATTTTAACAAGTTGTTATCGTTAAAGCTAACATAATTGAATTTAAGACTTTACTGTCTGTTAATTCTACTATGTCACGGTTTGTATAAAATTCAATAAGAAAACGAGAATATTGTCAAGCGGTATGAGCGACGTAGTTAATATTATCGTTTCCGGTTAAGAGTTCATTTCCGGAGGGGACGGAAGTCTATATTTTATGGTGTACACAAGTTGATGTCGCACCACCATCCGTTGTGTATATGTAGCCAATGTTTCCCTGCCGTCTTCCATATCACCATGCAACAAAAACAAATTAGTTTCAATTTCTCATTCATAAATTGATCAGAGCTGCACAGGACTGATTTAGAATCATGCGCTCGTGTGATGGGCTAGTTAAGCCACATTCAAATTCTCCCACATTCAACCATGACGATTTACGAGTGTAATGAATCGAGGTTATGGCGATCCCGAATATTTTTTTTCAAATTGCCATTAAGTTTTTGCAGTCAAATCAGCGTAGCCTATTGGATTTGCATGCGAAAGGAACGCACCAAATAGTTCACCAGAATTCCTCTGGAGGCATTCTCATAGAACGTGATTAATGTCTTGCCGCGCATTGTCCGCAAGTGCAATACGGCTTTAAAACTAACTAGACCAGTGCAGAGTTTTGCATTGAACCAATCATGGTTAGTAGACGCGGCACCTTATTCATATAAATTACAGCCTAGGTAGTTTAGTTGTATGACTTATGCTGTATATTGGAAGTGGACTTGGTTACAATTAAAAAACTCATGAAATATCATTTTTCCATATTCTGAAAATTAACAATACATCATGGAGTCGTAAAAATCGTATAATAAATGACTAACACTTTATTTCGAAGTAAAAGCTTCATCATTCAATTTTAATGGATTCCGCAAAACAATTGAGGCACAATTTATGATATATAAAATTCATTTCCACACCACCAGAAATAAATTATTCGCCGCGCGACGTTCCTATTTATGAATATTAGTGCAATAGCATATGAGCCTTTTGTTTAAACATAATTAAACACAGTAGCAGATAACGAATATGGTCTCACAGTCGTATGAAATTTGGGGAAATCGAAAAGAAAACTCTCTTCATCATCAGCAATAAATGCATACCGACTAATGGATAAAGCTATCGGCAATTTATCATGAGCGATTTGGAAAATATCACATCGAGATTCAGGCGTTCTTTTCCATGTAAGTGTAGTTCTAACAACGTAATTAAAAAATCATTAAATACGAAAATAGAAACGAGAGAAATCATAGATGGATACGGATACGGATTAAATACGGAAACAAAAATGGTCTGAATTAATATAACCGAATTTAACCGGAAAGATTTAAAGCACTAGCGAATTTTCTTGCGAAGCCATGGCTAAAGCTAGTAGTGTTATAGAATTATAGATAACAAGATAGATTATCTTTTACTTTTTATGAAAAGATTTTTTTCTGCAATATGCAAGTTCTTCTTAATATAAGTTCTTCTACGATTAAACATATCTGGTGAACAACATTCTTCATATCTACAATATTTGAAGGGAGTGAATTACTTGGTGAACATATTATTTCGACATGAATTAAGGCACTATTCGTTATTTTTTTAAGATTGAATTTAAGTCGCGAATCGTTGTCATATTGGAGCACAGTTAAAATAAAATTCACGATTAATAAATATTAAAATAGCAAAGTATTCCAAGTATTGGTTAGTTCACATATTAATTGAATTCTATTAAGTAAATGCCAATTCAATCAATCTGTTTGTTTCGAGCATATAATAATAATTTGAAAACACACGCGTTTTATTTTGAAACTAATTTATATTTCAACGGTTTATTTTCACGTTTGCAAAGCAAGAAGCAGTTATTTAGGATTTTCGTTGGCGTTTCGTAAAAAGCAATTTCTGTAATAGTATTATATAAACTGGGCTTTGTTAACTGGTTTTGTGGCAGGAATGAAAGGATTCGAGTTAATTAATAGGTATTGTTTTTGTTTTGGTCGTAAAATCAGAGGATTTTCCGTCCATTCTAAGGAAACGGGTAGTTGAGCTATTGTTGCCAACACCCTGGAATAATTCGAATTCTATCATATACGAAATTTTCCAGAGAAAAGAAGAAATTCTTCACAGTGAATAAATAATACAATGTGAAGCCTTTGTGAAAATATTTTATGCCATTGTGAAATTCCCTCCAACAAAAGATGCACTCGCCAAATAGATAAAATAATGTCAACGTGTAAGTTATGTGTAATGGTTCGTTGCAAGTCTAGTAAAACTTTCAACCGATTGTTTTGCATTCAGCAGGTAGAATTGTACTTAAAAATCAACCTCTAATAAAAAAAGCCTTTATGATATGCTAGTACTAAAATATAAGAGTAAGAAAATGATATTCACATGATATACATAATTAATATGCTAAAGAAATTCTAAAAGTGGCATACAAATAGATTGAAAATTCAGCATTATATAACCGATATATGACAAGGTAGCTTGCTCATTTACATTATAAAGTATGGAAATTATTAATATGTATAAGTATCACTCTGTTAAAGATTGATACTATATGAGCGTTAGGTGGTAGACTTCATGTTATATCTGAAAACAATCTTTCGCTTTACAGCACATAGACCTTCGATTAAAATACATTATCTTAACTAGACATCTTTGAAGAGGTTCTTTGCATCGGGTTAACTATGAAAATTTTCGTTCTCCGGCGATATGACTTGACAAATTGCGCTGAAGCTCGCATATAACGGGCCTTGACCTCAAAGAGAAAATCCAGAGATAAGTCGCCCGGCTCGTCTGTAGTTCGGTTAATAGAGGCGGATCCCAAAGTAACCCTGAGGTCAAAAGTATCTATGCAAATACTGCGCTAAAAACACCTCCATTCAAACGCACGAAATACGTGCGCTAATTTATGACTTACTTTATACAGTGAAAGGTAAATATGATTGAACATTGAAAGCGAATTGAAAGTGAAGATGTATCTTACCAACCTTAACAACAAGTGCTAACAAAAAATGTGTTGGTTTAAAAAATTCATGCTAGTTCAACGAAATGTATCGCTATCTTGATCCTTTTTTTGGTATGCGTGTAATTCATAACAAGATAAATACCATGGATAATAATTTCAGAATATCGGATAAGTTTAATAAATTACTGTAGAATAGAAGGCCAATTTTCATATTTAATTCTATTGTAAACGTACATTTGATAACGCAAGCTACTGGACGAAAGAAGACGTAATATTGAGACAAGAAAATAAATAGAAGTCGCCAATCTGTATCAGTCTATACACGTAAGGAGACACTATTTATCGTTATAAATTTACTACCAATAAACAATTTAAAAGCGTTTAGAAGTTTACTTATCTAGTATAGGATTCGGATAAATCAAATCCACCAAATAATACAACATCCATACATTACGTTACTTTTTCAATAAAAAAATCTCAAAATACCTTTATATATTTCAAATACTAATTGTAAGTCACGGGGCAGTTCAGGCACTTTTTTAACCATTTCCATAGAATTATAGTGCTAAAACAGGACTAGTTAGTTGCTGATCGATTTCGTTACGCTTCGTTATTTTAATATATTGGATGAGAACGAAATTTAGACATCACAGTCATCCATGCCTTCGAACAGAAATCCATTAATCGATTGAAAAATAAATTTATAAAACTATTTTTACTCAGATTCGAACCCGTTAGCTCCGTAGCCGATGGCAACGACTTTGACCACTCAATAACGGACCAGAAAAGTGTAAGTATTACACTTCAATAATTTATGATAATAGCGAAGTTTTTATTGTTAATATAAATATAATACAAATCGTTATTCGCACAGAACACGAAAAGCGATAACCATTATAACTCTTGCTGTTCCTTTCTGTAAACAAGCGTAAATTATAATTTATACAAAGCAGCGCGCGAATGATTAATCCTGAGCTTTCGCCGAACTTATTGTGTGTGACATTAGAGCAATATTTTGATTGCTTGCTGCTTTACAGCAGGGAAGGGTTTTCTGTTCGAGAATTTGATTATGGTTATTATAAGAGCAATTTGGGGATACTGGATATGTGCGAAAATTTTGTGTGGTGAGTTTTAATATAATTCACAGATATATAGATACAATTCTTCAAGGGTAATTGTATTAAAAGCTCCACACGAAAATATGAAAGTTTAATTTTATTTAATACCTGAATTAATGCTGAAATTGCTTTTTTTATTTAATACCTCAATAGAAGCAACTTATCTATCTATATAGTAAGAATAATGTGTAAATCGCAATAAGGAAAAGTATGAAATCAATTACATTTCATAAGTTAATTATAATAAAAAGAACTTGCAAGATTGAAACTAGTCTAATGAACATATCTTTCGAGTTTTCGAGTATATTCGAGCATGGCTTAGCGAAACCGGTACAGATTTCAACGACAATATATGGCATTCTATATTATTTATGTCACAGATATACATGTATATAATATAAAGTATTATTAACGTCACGATATGGAAGCAATTGACTCATTTACAAGATAAAAAGTAAATAATTTTTTACTCTTCTTCTGTGAAAATAAATCAGAATTTAACTTTAACTTAACAGAAAAAAGATTTTAATCATGAAATTTTTGTAGTAAGGTAAGGACACCATCTACCGCCACATTAGTAGCTCGATTTAAGAAATTTTGTGTATTTCTTATATTTCTTAACGAAAACATAAACTTCTTGTTTAATTATTTATTGTTATATATCGCCTATTTAAGTATAAAGCAATAGTGAGGATGAGCTTTATATTTAATTAATTAACTAAAGTTTTTTCATTGAAGAATGGTTCCCTATTACCGCCACCCATTTTTTTTTTGTATCCTATTACCGCCAATGCAGGGACCAACTACCGCCATATGAATTTAAAGCCATTTTAAACACATTTAAAGATGTTTGTTTGAATTAAATTCATTTTATTTATGTACCTATGTTTAAATGTTTTCTATTATACCTAGGTATGCAATTAAATTATTTATTTTTAAAAAAATCACATTCCTAATACAAAAAAAATCAAAATCACATTCTTGTAAATAAAAAATTGCACCTTCATTGGCATTCATATAAATAATAGCTACTTATATAAGTACATACTATGATGAAATAAGGCAAGTAGGTTAAGTATTACTTCTTTTTTAAAGATACCACTTCTGGGACGTAATTAAAGCGCCTAGTATAAGTCAACGTCGGCGTAGAAATTTTTACAATATCTGCAACAGGGTAATTTAAAATATCGTCGATCGCAGGCCACTTCCAGTTTGACCCTGCCATTGTTATGGTCTTAACTTGCACTTCATTATTGGTTGTGTTGATACCTAGAACAAGACCAGGAAACAATTCGCCTTCATAGGTCACAACAACATAATCGCCAGTATCAAATGATGCCATAATTTCTTTGTGTACTTTAGCCACTTTTGCCGAATTCTGTTGTTTCGCTGCCTTTTCGTCGAATCTTAATTTTCTTTTCAGCCGTCTCTCAGCTATATCAATTTCTTTAATGTCTTTGTCCAATTTTTGATTTCGAAGGTTCTGTGAAACTCTTTGCACCAATTACGGGTGTCTTTTTAAAAAACAGCTAAACCATTTCTTTCCAGGTCTTCCACCAGTAAATGGATTTTCTCTGCTTAGAGTTTTAGTGAGTTCTGCTTCAGAGTCCTGTAACTGAGGCTTCGTTATTGGAAATCCCAAACTTGCCAACTTTTGTGTCCACTTCACAAGCAGCGCTTCTTCTTGGCATGACAAAATTTTGGAAGGTCCTGGCTTAGCTCCTTCCCTATACTTACCGCTTATCTTATCACGCAATGTGGTACGTGGTATACTATATTTTTTTACTTATTGCCAGTACGGAACTTCCCTTTTTTAATTCTTTCAGTGCAGTATCCAATGTTTCAGCTGAGTATAAACATTTTTTTGTGCCAACCATATTTCATAATTTTTTAATATCTGAAAATTAAGGTAAAATAATGACCCAATCACCGATTATTGTTCCTTTTACCGACACTTAAATTAAAGCTGTATTTTATCAATTACATTATTACGGCATTGGTATTTTTGAAACAAATTATACTTATTTAATCATTTTCTTTATAAATTATGTGAAAAATATTGCAATATTTAAGTTTATTTAGCTTAAATTTGCATTTTCACATATGTTTATGTGGAGCCTATCACCGCCATGGCCAATGCCCTATTACCGCCACTAGATTTTTGCTGATGCTTTTACGGGATCAGAAATGTACAGTAGAAGTGACGGTGATTGGACCAACACAAATATGAATTGGGTTATTCACTTTAATATTTGAAAAATTTATTAAATACTTATAATTTACATTAAAAAATTCAATGTTTTCAAACTCTATTACCGCCAGGGGTGGCGGTATTTGGTTCCCATATAATAATTAATGGGTCCAATCACCGCCACGCAATATTTTCTATTTTTATCACTTAATTTATATTAATTATGGATTTATACTTACTTTAGAGTGTTCTAAATATGTTATTTATTATAAACTAAACTTAACTTTCATATATATTCAATGAATTTTGTTTTAAATCGAAAAATAAAATTTAGCTATTTCTTAACAAAGTGTTTAACGAAAGGCCAAATTACAATCGTACCTCCGAGCTCATCCAGAAAACTGATATTTCCGATAGAATAAATACAGTTAGCTATAAAACAACAAATGACACGTGATCACTATGCATTCGTGTTTACTGTTCAATATATTTTGTTGAGAAGATTTTAACGGTTTTCTTGTTATTTCGAGAACATTCTTACGGTGGCGGTAGTTGGTGTAGTGGCGGTGATGGGTGCTCTTACCTTATAGTATTTTAAGGGCTTCGAGAAATCTAAAATATTATAACCACTGCAGTCCAATATGAAAACTAAGCAGATATTTTAAGATATTGAAAAAATAATTTAGTCTTGTCTGGCAAAAAAGTATTACATTTATACAGCGTCTTCAGAAAAAAAAATGATTAGCGTGAGTAATGGCTTCTGCTACATGGACCAACCAGATAAAACTGATGACAAAATACTCAATTAATGTCGTCATGAAAAAGGAATAAAGTAGGAAAGAAAAAAGAAAACATATACACAAGCGCTAGAACATTTTTAAATGGAGTTTTAGTGGTTCGTGTGAACACGATAAAGTTATAAAATTTATATGCCTAATACCATATATATAATAATATAACAACGTAATTAAAGTGCTGTGTCCTAATGCTTGATTTTAGTTTCAATAGATTAAAATCTATCGCTTTAATACAATTTGTATTATTATAATATCGACATGTGGAAATAAAACTGGTAGGCTTTTAGCAGTCGGCATATAGTTGAGTGAATTTCGCGCAGGCCGATGAATTGAGCAGTATGTCAGAAGCATTTTAGCGGAAGCGGTCGGCTTGTACCACATTGCCTTTCGCAATTCCGACGCCCCGTCCGCCAATACCCATAAAGAATATTCCTTCTCACGTTCGATGCTATTTATACATGCGCGGATTCGTTCATTCGAAATGGAATATAATACATATTAAGCTCAATCTCGATCGGTCTGATATAAAAAAAATAAGGTTTTTTTTTACATATTGTTACCAATTTAAATACGCAGTATGTAAAAAACAATCCAGGAGATAAATGTTACGCTGATCGAACCATGTGTACATTTATAAAAAAGGAACACTCTTTGAAGTAGGGTTTGAACCGGCAACGTATTCATTTATTTTCTAGTTATACTTGTTATTACCAACAAAAAAGAAATTTAAACAAATAGTTGTATCTCTTAATTGTCAATTTTATAAAACAATGAAGACATCATTTGCTCAGAGCAAAATCAAGCAGAGAAATAATCAAGAAACCGGCCTCGCCTTCATTATAAAATTGTGAAATGATCATGAGAATTTTTCATTTAATTTTATAAATACAATATCTTTATCCCGCGAAAGATTTTCGGTGCTGCCTGCGAGGATAGGATCTGGCGGCGACGGCACAACCATGAGCTTAACAACATCTTCGGTGAGCCAGATATTGTCAGCTTTATCAAAACTCAACGCCTACGACGTATGTATATCACGCATGGATGAAAGTAAACCTACGAAATGTCTAATATTTGGAAGACCGCAAATTCACTGGTATAGAAATATATTTTTCATGACTCGGCATGATATGATTGTACTTGATATTTATGACATTTTTGGTAGTAAAGAGAAATAATGATACGTTCGCTAACGTCCATGTGGAGTTCCTTTCGGTGGATTTCAACCAGTTGCAGTCTGCGATAAATTGTAAGGGGTTAAAATGGTCTTTTCATACAGTCGTGCATTACTTCACAGTGTAAAAATGCAATTCAGTTGGGATTCAGAATAAATTTTTGCGGTTATTTTTTGATAACAAAATAATCCGAATAAAACGAATTGGCGAACGCGGCACAGACTGTTTAATAGTTAATCAATATGCTTGGTCGTTATAATCGATATATTTTAAGATTATCGGAAAATTTGTGAGGCTATTACGGAAAAATGTTAAAAATTATTTATACTTCCATAAAACATATTAAAATGTAAAAAATCCACCAATATAATGATAAAATCCATACATATTTGCGTATAGAGAGGAAGAACACGGGCAAGTTTTCCTCCAAATAACGCAGAGTTACAGCCTCCGTGTGGCGGGAAGTGGATAGAATGGGTAAAGCTCGTATGTTATGCTACATACACGAGGCGGAATAGTAAGCGCAGCCAAAGACGTAAATTGCAATTACGCGCGGTAAAAATTCCAGACGGTCAGAAAGGCAGAGCGATATCAGCTTTCTCATAAAAGCGTAGAGCGGGAAAGTTACGGAAAAATATGAGTAAGAGAAATATTTTTATTCGAATGCTATAAATAAGCATCCATATCAGGAAATATCAATTTGAATTAACTGTTAATATTATTGTTATATTATTAAAATAGGTTTTAGGTTAAAGCGTATAATTATAACAAATGTCATTTGAAGTTTTAAAAAAACTGATTTGCATTGATTCGGAAATATAATAACTTATTTTTTGTCAACTAAATCAAGATAAAATTTTGAATTTTCTTCTTCTATAAATATGATAATACAATGGCCGTGTAGAGAGAACATGGTGGTGGTAAATTAATTTAGTCAGTATTACTATAATACCTAACTGTATAAATACTATGATCAAATAAAAAACACGATCATTTGTAGAGTATTTATTAGTCGGATCCGTGGCGCATCGGTCAACGTCGTTGGCTTCTGAGGAGGATCTCACGGGTTTGAATCCGGGAACGAACAGTATTTTTTCGATCGGTTTATCAATATCTGTTCGAAAGCATGGACGTTTGTGATGTAACTCGAAGTAATGAATTTTCATTAACAGAAAATTGATATGACAAACAAATAAAAGGATACGTTATAATAAGAATAAGTAATAGCGTGTAAAAGTAACATTTTATTCGGTTATCATAAATTGGCTAGATTTATTATCGCCGATAAAAGCATTCAATAAAAATGATTGAATATTTTAAAACCTCCAAAGAATTTACGTAACGATTTAGATAAAAGATTGGACGTAGAAATAATATATTAAGGCAGAAATACGAAAAAGATTCACTACCTATTGAATTAAATAACCCTGAGATTTACCTCATTCGAAATGATTTACGAGGGTCTAGTTTGCAACTGACCTAATATTGTGTGCCGTTTGAGAATGAACTATTATTCATCGTTAATAGAGGGGGGATGAGAGAAAAATACGACACTTATTATTTGTCACTTTTAGGGTGTTCACTGTCAATACTTGGTGGAAAGGCATTATATTAATAAAAACAATAGTCCTTTGTACTTCATTCCACTTTATTTAATATGTCAGGACCGGTTTCGCTCATTGCGAGCATTGTCAACTGATAAGAAATATAATTTAACAATGCTATTTATACAAAATTGAAAAGTTGAAAATGAAGTATAAAGGATTATTGTTTTTATCAATACTTATTATTTGATTCTTTTGTATAAGATAGATCGCTATATATCCATTAAAGAAGATTATTATTTATAAGACTTTTTATAATAAATTGTGCTTTTAAATCGTCGAGTTAAGCTATTTATTAGCGTTAAGAAAAAAAGTACATTTATATACATAGTAAGTGTTTGCACATTACAAACAATATTAAAACATATCGACTGTGGATTCGGCGTTAACTTTCTGGAGTTAGTCATTCCATTGTTTGTGTTTGGAATAACAAAGTTAACAGATTCTCAATTTAGTATTTACATTAAAGCACGGAGAAACTTTGCGTTATATTATAATATGCGTCAATATGATTTTGTCGTTTAAAATATTGTATTAATAACATTTATGTATCTATTGAAAGCTATTTATAATGTATTCAATTGAAAAAAAACTTATCAACCTGATTACGATTTTGACAAAAAGCCATAATATTTTTAAAACTAACATATTTCATGCCGTTAAAACGGTTTTAAAAAAGAGCTCCGATAATTTGGTTAATGGATTGCGCAAGTAATTTTAGGCAAGGAGATTTTTGTATTAAACTACGTAAACGAATAATACGAAAATTCCAATAGTTTCAGATGGATAAAGTCAACAAATAACGAGGGAAATAGCCCCTTGCATTAGCTGCGCTGTCAGCAATATTGATCTGTCGAAATACAAAATACTTAGCGTTAATATTTCAGCAGGGGATGCAAAGTAAACCTTTTTAAATATTTATAAGACCGCGCCCGAAGCTACATTTATAATGTGCTCGAATTAGGCTTCATACACGTCAAATAATCTAAAGCAGCCAACACCAAACATAAGCAGGCCTAGTTTTGAAGCTTTATTCATTTCCTGTTTTAATAAAGTCATGCTTGTGTTACATACTGAAAATATGTGAGTTTATGTCAACTAACGTATCTGCAAAGCGTATATGTTACATTGAGAGATTTATAGAATTTTCGATTAAGTAAAATTTACAAAATACCGGTATGTATATGATGACTCCTTGTTTGTTATGCCATTTTCACCCTATCTCAAAAGAGTTATTTTATAAATTCATACCCTGTTTTCAACCAAGAAAACATTTAAGGTACGTATTACTAAACATAATATACCTCATGGTTCACTTTTAGGGTGTTCACTGTCAATACTTGGTGGAAAAGGCATTATATTAATAAAAGCACGATATTCCTTTGTACTTCATTCCAATGAGCGACACTGGTCCTGACCTAATTAATTAAGTGGAATGAAGTAAAAAGGAATATTGTGTTTTTATTAATACCTCATGGTGTCAATATCATGCATTCAAAAAATACCTGCGTGGAATCTTTTTTACAAAACCACCTTTTGATGATTTGGTATAATGATGATTATATCTATGGTATTCCATTTCTCAATATTGCTTATTTTGTTAATTATTCTCTGATAGAGTTTGTTTATCTTTTATTCGTAGTTTAGTTATGTTTATATTTACATATATTAAGTTTTTTGGAGGTTTTGGAGGTAAAATCTTTAAAAAATATAGCGATTTTAACACATTTTTAGTCAAACAAATGCTAAGCTGTCACTAAATTAATACAATTTAAAATAATTATTAGTATACATAATAATGAAAAAGTTTATGTTTACCATGCTTTGTTTGATTACGCTCATACTGAATTGCAAATTTCATTTAATAGTTAATGTCATTACTTTCACGTTACTGCCGCAGAGTTCTTTTATCCTTTAGATACTTCAGACGGGTTTGCCCTATATGTTTACAGTTAAATAAACAATTATCACTCGACAGGCCGAACCGCAAGTGACGGTGATGAATTCGAACGTCAGTCGACAGTTGAGCACGTACTACCTAAATATAAACTGATGCAGCCTGCAAAGGGGTGAAATAACGTAATTATGAAAAGCATGAAAGCAAAAATACGAATTGGATTTGGCTTTACACGGGCACTTTGAGTTAATGAGAGTATCTCAATACGCTACCAGGGTTGAACGAGATGAACAATTTCCTATATTTTGAAGAAGGAACCATTAATTATTATGACTAGAAATTCTTGATTAACATTATCCCTGTGCGAACTTTTTTGTTCATTTTAAAAATAATTGATATGCATTAACTATCACTTTTATATATATTTTATATTTTTCATGGAGAATCATGATAAAAAAAAAATTAATCCCAAGAGAACTACGATGCACAATAAAACTAAAGGTAAAATGAAATAAAAAAATATGTTCTTTTGTCACATTATAATTATTTTGATACTGTATATAAGGTTTGTAGGATGTCTTATCGATAATTCAAAAAAACTTGTACACAACCGAAAAATCGAATATTTTTAATTTGACTGAATATCATTTCCGGGTGTTTCAAAAAAAGCTACGCGTTTGAATATAAAAGCAATTATGAATTATTTTTTAATATGCGTGTTTAAACAAACAGATAATATTTTCATACAGCTTCCATTCAATTAAGCAACGTTCATGAGTGGCCGAAATTTTCCAAACACATTTTCCGTCGAGTGAGCATATTTTCTAATTCATAATTTTAAATATCATAAAAAACATTCAGCAAAATAAGGGAACCTTATAGAGGAATTATAAAAGGCTGTGTAAATCGCGTTAAGCTTTTCGTGCAACACTCAAGATGCATTTACAGAGCTACCAGGCATGGCATTATTCACCCTTCTCACAAATCAGCTTACGTGGAATTGTTTGTAATAATGTTGTCAGAGCCAGAGCACTTCAAGTGTATTTAAACAAGCTAATTATCCAACAGTAGATAGTCGTTTGAATGTAAGTTAAGTCAACACACTCGCATTATGTTGTGGTTGAAATTTTTGTATTAATAAAAATGTGAATTAAATCAGTTTTTAATTGAGATTGTCGAATTAAAATCGTTCAGTGGCAAGACAAAACTCAAGCAAAGTGGCTCTAGTAGTGAAGCGGTACGATTGAATCTTTGAGTCTTACGTAAGAATGTCCGTTGATTTGAAAAATCCGTGTTGAAATCTTAGCAAGACCAATGTGAAGTACATAAAAATTTGTCATTTTGAGCAAGAGTCGTGGTATCTTGCATATTTAAGTTGATTGCGAGTGACTAAGTAAAAAAAATCGATTCTTTCTTAATCGATTTGAAAAAATCCCGCGCATCTACATTTTACTGACATGGCGAAATTCAAAATTTCATTGAAAACTAGTCTGTTAAGTGAATATATTATAAATAAAGAACAGTCTACCACATATCATACAGTTTTATGGCGACATTTAAGCAATACTGAAAAAGTAGGTACGTAAAAATTAAGTTTTTTTTAATTAACGACCAAAAGGTCGACATTTTTAACGCCTTTCCATATTTTTTTCGTTGACTTCACCGCAAACTATTGTCTATATGGGAACGACACACGAGTTCATATAAGCGGAAAAAGACTGGAAACTTTATTAATTGTATCGATCATATAGTACACAATATATATTTTCTATTATATGTATGTAATGGAACAAAGAAAAAAATACTTTTTGCATCAATATTAGATTTTCGGGAAAGTATTTACAAACACAAAAATTACCTAAAACTGTATTATAAATTACGCTTGAATATTTAAAAAAACCAACCAAAAAGTCTTTATTAAAATTACGCTAAGAGATAAAGGCTTTAAATACACGAATAAACGGAACAAGCTTCGCGTAGAAGGACAAAGTAAAATAATTAGTTTTCACTCGACAGGTAAGCGGATTACATTTCCAACTAGTCTGGAGAAATAATGCGTCCGTGCTTTATTCATGGCTGGCAACTTTAAATATAAACAATTATTATACAAAAACAATGCCAAAATATTTCATAGCTACACTATTGCAAAATTAAATGTTAAATTGGCGAAAATGAAACGAAAAATAAAATTTATTCAATTTGTTTTCGACTGGACTGTAAGTCCCGGGAGAATACCGAAAATGCAGTTGAATAATTTAATCAGGACATAAATCTCTTTTTATTCACGCATTGTTTTGCAATTTATTATGACATTTGACCTAATTTATTACCACACGCCAGGAAATTTCAATTTACTCAGAACCAATAATAATATTAATTTGAATCAAATTATATGTGGTAAAATAATTATAATGAATTTTATATGTCAAAAGACTAAATATCACAGTTTTGGAGATGCTTATGTTGTAAATAGCTTCTGCGAAATATATATTTCAATTTTAGTAATTGAATTACCTTACTAGTGTTTGTTATGTAAACAATATGACTATATATAATCTTCATTAAGGCATACATAATTGAAGCAATATGTTGCATTGGTAACCACATCACATATAATCCATATACGAACATTTTACTATGAAAAAGTGATAAAAAATTAAGTTTGTTAATTCAAAATTTTCGATGGAAAACAAGCAAATGTTATTAATAAAATATAGAATATGTATCGATCGGTAAGTTATGTTTAATTTATATGTTCATCTTTCTCACAATTAAAAAAATATTTAATATTTTTTATCCATGTCAAGCTCCCAATGTGGAGCATATGACTTTTATACACACGTCAGTTAAAGTTCATCCGTGCACCTGAACGCCTGAAGATGCCGAAAGGCAAAACCCGGGTCGTTAGTGACAAAATCTGTGTGAATGTACATAATTTGAACGATTTAAATTTAATATGACATCCTAATGGAGGTAATGGAGGTCGCCCGCTGTGGTCTAGTTGGTTAGAGCTTGCTTTACCGACCAAGTAGGTCTAGGTTCGAATCCCGGTAAGGTCAATGTCAAAATTGGATTTTTTTCAATTTTAATTTTAGATCTAAGACATGGGTGTTTGTGAAGTTAATTCTCCTTGAGTTTATCTCATGTGACTTTTAAAAATTCTCATCGAGTATATCTCGCATGATCTTTCAACTTAAAAAGTATTTGACGCATTGGCGTAAGCTGTAATGTCAAACATTTTTTTTAAACTTTAAAAATATAAAAAAAAAAATATATCTCAACAGAAGTTTTTCTACGTGAACTGTTTGTTACTCAGTCGGTCAACCTTTTTTTTTTAAAGAGAGCAGTAGGTATAGAAGGATAAGGCTAAGCCCACAACACCAATCGCTGCGCCATAGAACCCGAAAATACTAATACTTGAGATCAATGAATCAAATCTTTGAAGCAATTAAAAGTGTGTTTACTGTCAATACTTGGTGGAAAGGCATAATATAATACAAAAAATAAAATATACATTTGCACTAATTCTCACTTTTATTTATTAAGATAAGGATCGGTTTCGCTTGTGACGAGCAGTTGATAATGCTCATCATGAGCGAAACTGGTCCTGATATGAATAAATGAAAGTGGGAATTAGTACAACGCATATTTTATTTCACTTTATTATATAATTTCATTTGATGTTAAAACAATTTTCAGAAAATTGAGCATATTTCTTTTCACAAAATACTTACCATTACTGTATTAGTGTGATGATTGAATATGTGTTATTTTCAATTTCACTTTACTCGTTACCTTATTTGCCGAGATGCTGAACGGTGAAAAGCTCCCTCTGCCACAACGCTGAGAGCACCGCCTTATGATAGATAAAATAATGCATTTCCTTACTTACCCTGGCAAGTGTATGCAGGTCTTCGCTTAAAAGCCTGTCATAATTTATTAGCCTACATTTAGCCCCTTACCATGTCGTACCCTCGGAAGATATGAATCTACATTTATCTACATCATAAGTTATTCATTTGAATTATAGCTGCAGAATGTTGGGAAATGGAAACGGCATAATCATCCAGGTCATAAATTATAATAACTGTCTATGAGCTGATTTAAACATATCTCAATGCAATATATCATAATATATACTCGTTACAGAAATACGGAGTGGTGTTTTAAACGCAAGAAATGAATTGCGCACATAATTATATGAAATCAAAGTTTGAGAAGAGCAGAGAGAGTACTTGTCTGAATATTTAATAATTCTGTAAATCATTGGCTTCATATTTTTGGCGCTCTTAAAGGTGATTTGGTACACCAAATATTAATTTATGAATCTCAAATTAATGTATTAAAATTAAAGAAGATTTAATACCTTCTGAATATTTTGTATTATTTAAACTTCTATATGTAATATATCGACTGTAGAAAGGAAAAAGGACGTAACCCCACACATACCAATTTTTACAGGAAGCGCAGAAAACCTGTTATGATGATCAGGGGCTATAGGCAAATTATGTAATATACACAAACTTGAAGTGCACGAAGACTTGTAAACTGGTGTTTAATTGACGTAACCTAATAATAATTTAATAAATTGTTTAAGAATAGTCTATTTTACTGTTTGCAAGTTTGAAAGACACGACTTTTTCAAACTTTGAAGTTAAATTTAGATACTAATTCGGCATTTTTTGTTCCTGTTAATAGAACGTGTATCAAGTTGCATACATTATGATTATCGAAAAAAAGCTGTTTTGAAAAAACTGTGGTTACGTCCTTTTCCTTTCCACAGTCGATATGTATATAGTATGTAATTATGAGCTAATTAAGCACACAAATAGCATTCGAATACGTGGCTTAATCACAAAATTATGCGTTTTCATCACTGAACCAAATATTAAAAATCGATTTTAAAGTTTCTAATCTTTTAAAAAAATGTTAAAGTTTGTTAGATTTCCCAGGATTGTGCCAGACTGATTTTGTGTTGAACACAATTTCGCACGCTGGCAATCAGCTGCGGTACAATTTCCACCAAAACTGCAAATTCGACACTACTTTCATGAAACTTTTAAGGGTGAAATATATTTTTTTATGTTGCGGTGACCGACGTGCAAAATTTGCTCGAATAATTGAAAAAAATGTTTTCATGAACAAATAAAAGGCACAACGATGAAAACATATGCCATATCTAATCTTTTATGATGGAGAAGCACTTTCAATTATCAAATGATAATAAAGCAATGAGGTAGTTTTTAAATAAATTAAGCCTTATATTTAATTTTACCCCGAGTATATTTAATGTACCAAGCGTCATTGAAAGATGTGTGCAAACTTTTTAAGTATGCTCAAGGGTTTCATTATTCCAGTATAAACACCTTCACTGCTACTAACACTATATGAATTATCATAGCTTGTTTAATTTGTTCTTATGTTATGCAGATGTGTTGGTCACAAACATCGTTTACTTGTTACTACTAGACTTTCTAATCCCGGGATTTCGGGATTAAGAAATTTTTAGCAAATCCCGAAAATTTATAGGATTTTGTATTTGGTAGAGCTAAAAAAACGAGTCATGTTGGTGTTTTGGGCAAATCGGCAAATTCCTAGCTTTTTGAAATAGGAAATGAAATAATGAAAAATTTCGACACCAAAACTTTTCTAATTAAATTAATTAAATTAATTTCATGTTGAGTGGGATCACAAAAAGGCTCCGGGATTGGATACCCTAGTTACTACGTCTATGAAAAATAAACATTTTATTGGTGAATACAAAATTCCAGTATTTCAGTTATTAGATTTAATTAATAATATAAGGAAAAATTACGTGGAAATAACATAGTTTTCTACAGCAAATTGAAATACCTCAGCACTAAAATTAAGAAATAAACATATATTTTGCATGAATCAATTCAAAATAAAGTTTTTTTTAACAAAAAGAGAAAATGAAACTTGTTATGAATTTGAATCGCATGATAAATAATCGGTGAATGGTTTGTTATCTCAACCGGACTGAGACAGGGCAGAGTCTTAAGCTTCGTTCTTTTTCTTTATACAGTTGCCCTCGATCTGAAACTATGTGACCTCGAGTAAGCAAAGAACGATGTCATATTTGACAAAAATGTAAAGGGAATTCAGGAGATAATGAACAGGTTACAGAGCAACTTGTAATGCGAGTAAAACCAATGTTCTCTGCAACAGTGCCTGTCCGGACCCAGAATACGCTCTGGCGAGTGCGAAGCAAGACAAAATATCGCGAGTCGACAGGTTCATGTATTTGAAAGTACATACACATATTATTGGAAATGACTATCCCCGCAAAGAGCTTGCGATCCTATGAGGGATATCTGGAGCAACATGTATCTTAATTGGTGCGAAAAGTCTTGGTCTCACGGTTGTATTCGGTTAGAACCAAGTGACATTTATTCAACGCATGCATCTTGCCGGTACTGTTTTAGGATTGCGAGTCATGGCACCTTACGAAAACACCGAGAAATTATATACTGTGTTTTGAAAACAGAGACCTGCGGCGAATACTAGGGGTACGGCGGTTTGGCTTTGTAATCCAAAAGTAAACAATGATCCCCATGAATTATAACATGACAAATTTACTTTCCGCGGCCTAATAACTAATAATGAAACTACCGATAAAATTTTAATAAAAAAAACTACACGTATTAATTTCAACTATGATACGTTTTGGCAGTTCGATATGTAGCGTGCAATACCCTGGAATGAATTATTGTTCCCTATTTGTCTCTCCTTCTATGATTTATGAGTTTCAATATTTATTTTTATAAATACAACTGAATAAGTGGTACAGTGCTCAAGTGGCGTACAGGAAAACGCGATTTACGGAAAACCGGGAACAGTGTACTAACGAGTTCACATCGTTTCCTGGGAGCGTGATTCAAAGAGTGTATGAAATATGAGGCATAAAAGTTTGCTTGCCTCCGAATGATTTGCATATATTTGTTAAAGCCAAATTCGGAGATTTTTTATGTACTCAACTATTGTCGCTGTGAAAACTGGGAACAAAAAATAACCAGATATACTACAACGAAGATATAGGAAAGGAGGTCAGTTTGTTTAAATACTTACACAAATTATAATTCAATTTTTTGTACGTTTAAATTACGCTTTATTGGTGATTGGAAAGGAAAAAATAAATATACATATAATAAAGAAATATTTATTTGACGAAGTGACTATTTATTTTATTTTTAAACATGGATATCTTTTTTTTATTGTTGCATCGTTATAAATAAATAAGTTTTGTTATTTATTAGCGGACATAAAATAAATACCATCAAATTTGAATCGTTTGAATTTTGTACTTTTCCATGAGTTTTGTCGCTAACGACCCGGGATTCGCCTTTCGGCATCTTCAGGCATTCCAAGTGCACGGATGTACTTGAACTGACGCGTAGTGACTTGGAATGCCTGAAGATGCCGAAAGGATTCAAATTTGATATTGAAATTCTATCAAGCACCCTCAGTCGAAATACTTAATAAATACCATCATTGCAATTATAAATTTAAAATTAAAAAATCTATATCTGTGTAAGAAAATATGAATACTTCGATATCACATAGAAAATTGTGAGAAATTACATTTTTTAAATGAGTAACGATTATCGACAATATAACATAATTTAGTAATCAAACTACCATTGTAAGTATGGATATGTAAGAATTGGATAAGAAACTTGAATGAATTGGACGATAGACTACAAACTTTTTTTAAAAGTAGATATTTTTCTATATCACGTTTGTATATTCCACCAATTGGCCGATATTATATATGTGTATAATTCAACTAATTTGTATGTAAAATGTTACAACACGAATACTAAAGGTGGCAATATGTATTATTCAAAATGTCATAAATTCAGTGATAAAAGGCGATGCGAGTATTTCATCACAGCAATTTAACTCGTACAGCGCGTGTAAAACGGTTCTAAGCTCGCTATAATAAACAATTTATCAGGGCAACATGTGCATTTAATACCCCGTTTCGGTGGAATATTCACCTTACATAGTAAGAAGAACCGGTAAGGATGGATTTACTATGTACAACAGTACAAGCTTTATACACAACATCCGAGCATGGATAATGCGCCCTGTACAAAGTAAGGAATTTTGAGAAGAAATTTTGCTTTGTAGCTGCATACATAACTATACAGCGAAGAGTGTTCTTTAAAAGGCTGCATAAGCCGGCAAAACGTAAACACGCACTAACATACTTACTACTTGCGAATTTTATGGATTCAAAAGAAAATTCAGATTAACGCTAAAAGCAATATTTCAATTCTAACTAACTAGAATACATTGAATGATTTATATTTAAAAAAAAACATTTTTTTGGTCTAATAGTTCCACAATATTATATAACGCTCGCGATTTCCAATAATAAGTTACAGTTAACATATTAAAGTAAAACAAATGATGACTTAAAAAAAAACGGTAGAAATAAAGATATTGGCCATTAATGTTTGGACATGTTTTTAGATATTTTATGCAACGTTGAGAATATACATAGTTCCAACAAAATGTTAATAAATGTATCCTGACATCAATAATTTTTGGTTAAGGATAACGGATATTAAAAATATAATAATAAATATACGTACATATACTTAGTGTTGATCATTCAAAAAGAGCAAATGGTTGAAAGTGGACGCCGTTTTCATACCTGTAAGAAAAAAAAAGAAAATTATATACTTCATGACAAAAAAGAGAATTATAAATTATAACAATAAATATAATCACGATACCTTATTTAATAATGTTACGTTAGTTAGATTTCACGGAAAATAATATATTAAGAAAATACCGATTCGACGGAAATGCGGTCGTAAAATTTATGTGCAAACTAAGCAGGATAAAATTCCAACATTTGATAAAAATTTAATCAGTCCAAGAAAATGATTTCCGGCAGAATTTCCTAGCGTGCCCCGTACAATTACGATAAACCTATGCGAAAATGTTCTCGGTGAAAATATTATTCCACCGAAAACATGAATGCGAAGTAATGTTTCCCGCGTAACAATTTAAAAGATTACAGGAAAACATTTCCTGGAAAAAATCTTATTTGTACAACGTGAACACGAGTGGAATAACTTGGCTGCGTAATATTTCTTTTTTGGCGGTCCCGCGTTTAGAAATGAGAGACGCGCCCAAATTTATTTCAACTGAATCTAAGTATAATAACTATGACTTACTTCCCAGTAATGGATCCCGTTTTCAAATATTCGCCCTTTACGAAAATATGTTTATACACGTATCCTGTGCTTTTATGTATGATTTACATACAAACGTCGTGTGTTGTGACATGCATGTCACGGAAAGATTTCCGCGTATCAGGTAATACACAACACATAACCGCTGCGAAGACTTGTTTACGTCAATATTATGACAGCCTTCACTGGCAAAAAATACACGTTTTCTAGGATTCCCGAAAAAAACATCAATCCACACAAATGTACAAGTTTATAGATATAGGAAAAGGTATTTAAAATAAATTGCTCGAGATCTAGTGCACTAGGTCTGAGAATTTGGGTTAATTACCCTAATTGGGATAAGACATAAAATCTTATATTAGGAAAATTGGAATTTATCTGACGCGTACAACGCCATTCAAAATAATAATTGAATTTAATCCAATGTTTTAATTTTTCTATTTAAAGTTTTAACGACCGCTTAACACGTACTTTGAATATTTTTAAAAGATTATTAGCTTTAAATGCTATGTGTACGTACGAAAATAGAATATATAAAAGAAAATATTAAAAACGAAGGTATTTTCAAGAGTAGGCAGCACAATAGCAGTGAATATTAAATGCCAGATAACAATAAAAGATTTTTTCGAGCAAAAAACGGTGCAAAAACATTCAAATAGCAACAGTCTCGGGCGTCTCAGCATTCAACCCCGGTTAATGTTGAGGGATAAGAATAGGCGTCTCGGTCTACTAAGTCGTTAGGGTTATTTTTAAAGGCCCATTCGAGGTGGAAAGATAACCGGAAAACATCGTATAGTGGCCGTTGTGGACCGCAGTGTGGCGGATGGTAACCGTTGCGTACCGTGTGCAGAACACTATTCATCATGGAATACAAGGAATAATATGTTTTATCTCCAACACAACTGTAATGGTAAACACAATATTTATATCGACAACATGACGTGCATTCATACAATCTTGAAATCACAAAAAAAGTATCAATAATTTAAGTCATGATTAATATTTACAGACCTGTTAAACCAGACTCATTTTTAGCAGATGTGTTTCTATTTTGTTTGGGTTGGATGAAATAGTCATGCCTTTTGAGATGTTATGATTATATGAAAAAAACAATGGCTCAGTGAACATTTTCGAAAACCTGGCTCTTAATATTGCTTGGGTTCGTAGGGTTACGTGAATGAAGAGAAAAGCGCACAGCAAGCAGCAAGTACCAAAAATAATATCGAAAAGAGCATCAACAATACGCGTTGGCGTTTACGGAGAATTTAAACTTTAATAAAATGGCATATGGCCTCTCGCAGGGAAGACATGAATCGTTCTGATGAAAGCAGGAAAAGACGATGTCGAAATAAGAAATGAAAAAGGCATCGACCTTCATATAATTACAGATTACTCATTTCTTATTTTATATATATGTATATGTTTATACGAGGCATAAATAATGTACAAAAATAAGTTTATTCTAATAAAATGTAGCCAATAAAATAATTGACAAAGTTTTTGAGTATTTTTGAAGGTTGCCTTAGGCTAGTTATCAATTTCGTTGGTTGGTTTGGTGCGAGGTAACGAGATTTAAAAATCAAAAATACATTTTGTAAAAGTGCGATGAAAACTTACCCATCTTCAAAATAATTGATCAGCTATACATGTAAGCACACGACAAAACAGTGGAAATCAATAGGCTAAATAAGTTGGCGTACAAACTTTTCTTAGGGTTTAAACACGACGCTTTTGTGCGGTAAGTGAGTAAACACAACTTTCCTTGCATATTCTAGTGGGGAACAAACGAGCACCGATAGGAGCGGAGCAGCGTCTTTGGTAAAAGTTTCCGTAACTATAAATGAGTGCCATAAAGGAAGCTATCACATTTAGTTGTTACGACAAAAAGGAAATGATGTGATTATAGTGTCTTGCGTTAATTAAAATTCAAAGACGTAATATGCAGATAGAAAAAAAGCATAATGCAGATATGTAAAACGGTAATCATTATTCACGTTTAGGGTGTTCGCTGTCAATACTTGGTGGAAAGGCATTATATTAATACAAACACAATATTCCTTTTTACTTCATTCCACTTTATTATTATTAAAATAATATATTCAATAAAGTGGAATGAAGTACAAAGGAATATTGTATTTTTATTAAGGTAATCATTATGTAAGACAAATGTAATATTAAAGACGTGGACAAATGTGGCTACGGGATCCGCATACGGATTTTCATTGGATTAAGTGCGGCTCTCAACATATTTCATAAAAAATATTGTTTATATTTTATATATAAATTCGAAAGCGTTGTGGAATTAAAAGTTGACTGCATATACTCAACGGCAGTGTTGGGAAGCCACATTAATTAAGATTTGTGTTGAAATATTACTGTATGTATTTAATACTACGTGAGAACGTGACTCTTTGTGTGGCTCTTTATATATATATGAAAATCCAGAATGTGCCTTCCATTATGTATGCCCATCCCTGTAATATTATTTTTAAAAAAGAAGCGACAGCAGAATTTCCACGTGTGAATAAATACTAATTAGTTGATGTAAATAAGGCAGATGCATTCGTAAAATAAGAATATATAAAACCAATTTTGTGAAATGCCAAGACTATACATAATTAAAGCATACAGACTGACTTAGATATATATTTTTAAAAATATATATATATATATATTTTTAAACATAAACCAATACACTTTGGCAATCATTCCGGCAACAAACCGGTAGCACTGGATGCAATAACTTAAGTTATAAATTAGTACCGGCAGTAAGTATTTGGGATTTCTTCAAAAGTCGGTGACGAATAAACATAAATTTCATTGCGGCCCATAAGGATGGATAGACAGGGTAACATGGAGAGTTAAGGGTTAGGGGGAGACATAAATAAAGCTTAGGTAGGGTTGTAACTGGCTCGCGGGATCCTAAATGTACCAACATACGCATCATTTCTCCCTGTGACTCGGGGTACAATCGGTTATGGTCGAATTGGTACACTTTTCGTGGCGAGCTCGCCGACCACATTTGGCATAACGTACAAAGGCGAGAACAGTTC
Organism: Himalopsyche tibetana; assembly: GCA_030503985.1. NCBI lineage: Eukaryota > Metazoa > Arthropoda > Insecta > Trichoptera > Rhyacophilidae > Himalopsyche > Himalopsyche tibetana. The sequence goes on from JAPJYX010000024.1 coordinate 14,444,377, forward strand.
AGTTATTGATAGCTTTTAAATGAATATGGGGAAAATACACAAGTATGTGACACGAATTCTCAAACAAAAAATCACGCTTGGCATATACTTACTTACATAATTTTCGCTGCGCATAATTTTTTTAAACCATGTCCGCTCCCAATGTGGAGCATATGGACTCCTAATGGAGTTTATCTCAACAGAAGTGTTTCTACGAGAACTGCTTGTTACTCAGTTGCTCAACCTCTCTTTTTCCAAAGAGAGTAGGGATAGAAGGATAGGGCTAGGACAGGATTAGTGGTAAGCTAATCGCTGTCGATACGCCCCGTTCATAGGATAGGATAGGTGAGAGGGGGGAATTCAAGACATCACATACATCCATGCCGTTGAACAGAAATTCATAAATCGATTGAAAAATCAATTTATAAAACTGTCCGTACCGGGATTTGAACCCGGGCCCTCTGTAGCCGAAGCCAACACCGTTGACCACTCGACCACACAGTCTGCCGCACAACGGCCGTAGGTTATACGTAATATGAACCGTAACATCAAAAAGGATGTATATTGAAATGTCCATGACAAAACATCGATATATTTTAGTTATACCACTAATTCAATCATTCCCAACCCTTTTCGCTCCGTTCCCTCCATACACAATTGTTCACAATATAATTCCTCCCCTACCCAAGATAATCAAACTCAATATGTATATGCTAAATAATATAAATATACGTAGTTTTGAAACTATTTTTTAATATGTAGGTAATACTATAAATTTATTGAGATGATTTTTTACTAACTAATTACTGAAGCATATTTCAACTAACAAAAACTTCATTAGAATTACAGGATATGAAAAAACGTAAAAATGATTTTATGAAAAAAAATTGATAGTATTTGAAATAATACTTTTTAAAATCAACAAGAATCATGCGATTCAACGATTCCTCCACCGGTTGGAAGCCCCTGCACTAATGTTTGTGTTTAAATCATTTACCTTTATAACTATCAAGTTTACCCAAATAAATATTATCAATGATGTTTTGTGCGTTATTTCATTAAACTTAAGTACACATACGTTGAAGTAAGTTTTACGAAAGCAATTCGAGTAAGTTTATCAAATAAAATAATGTATTGCACCCAAAAACTCGGCTCAATTTATTAGTGGGCATTATGCGTTATGGCCACCCTCTTTCAGTTGCATGGGATGGGTTTATATGGCGAACGATAAACTACGATGGGCATGAGTATTCGAGTTTTTTTACGGGTAACTCGGTCTGGCCGTAGGAACGTTTTACGATTAGGAAGATTATTAAAAGAACAAAATCGATGCCGAAACTGGGGAAAAACTACTGGACTCTGAATGGAAGCATGATGGAGAGCATTTTTGTCTATGAAAAATGAAACGTTGCTGTCGTGCTTCTGGCCGTTGTAGTTTTATTACAACAATTCGGTGTGGCTCTATGCCAAAGATTAAATATAAAAAGAACCCCACTTTTTCTTGTATGTAGATTATTTGCACGACAAAAATTGAAAGATGGAAAACGCCAGAAAATAAAATTAGCACCGATATTAAGAATAAAAACTACATTGGCCGAATATTGCTGACATATATATGTACCTCTTATGTTTCAACATGTACCCTATCGAAGTGGTACAAATCACAACTAAGTACCTACTACGACTAGGAAACTTTCATTTAATCAATGTTGAAAAAAAAATGGTTTTCTAAACGGTTCAAGAAATATGAATTGAATTGAGATAAGCGATGAAATGATTCACTAAAAAGATAAGACAAACCAAAATAATCCTTTTTTTACAATTTAGTTTAGATGTGTCAAAACTTTGGCCAGTAATATCTCAAAACTAACAATTTCTCTATGGAACTAAGCCCTTGATATGTTCTACAGTATTTCACTAAAAATATGCGTATGAAATTAAAACATCATTATTTGATAGTAGCAAGAAAATAAAGGATGTAGATGTGGCATTAAATCTTCCGCAGCACATTTCCGTTATTTCTGGTTAGAATGATTTACCTACCATTTTACATTTCATTTCTTCATATGTAACGAAAATCTATGGAATAACGATAGTTTCGTAACATATTGATGCGAGAAAGGGTATAAAGAAAAATGACATTCCTCTCGTGGATAGAGATTAGTTATTTATTACTATGAGAAATGTAATACAACACTACTATAAAAAACGAAAGGGACGCAGCTATAAATAACTTTACGACTTACAAGACATTGCTCATTTTTAATGTTGGTTTGGCATTAGGAAAATAAAACATACTAACTTCTGTAAAAATGAAACACAATTTGTTTATGTTACTTAATGCCACAATTGTAAAAATGAATGTTTTGTGAATATAATGCATTTTCGCCGGGGAGTAATTAAAACTGAACAGTTTAGATTGGAACCCTGATTTTAGTTTTATACTGGGGCCCCTCAAGAATGATGAATGTTGGCTTATAAGCCGCTCTCATTTGACGGAACTATAATATTATATATAAAAAAAGATAACTGCGGGGAAACGATGGATGCCAGAACTTAGATTGGGGTTTGCTTGTACCAAATTTTGTCACTTGTAAATTATGTAAAGCTTACTCTACCTTACCCGCAGGCAAATCATATAAATACAATCTAATGTGACCTATGGATAATTTTTCTACGCATAGAAAACAAATAAGTAAAAACAAGCGCACGGTGTAAATTTGGTATTTGAATCAAATACCAACAGCGATTTAAAAAAAAAACACTCATGGGAGATAAACGGTTATAAAAAAAACTATGTAAGTTATTAAATTCAGCGATTATATATATGGTTAGGGTAGATTGTTAAAACCACACAAATCTCTCATGAAAATAAAAATGTAAAATTGAAATCTAACAACGCGATCTACAAATAAAACATATCAATATTTTTTAAACTTGAAATATTATAATGATTTAATAACAGATGGCAGATATTTATAAATACATATTTGAACGAATATTTTAAACAAAAATTCAAATAAGCGTCATCAGTCAATAGTATTCTAATATAGATATGTGAACAACAATAAAGTAACTTCACATGTTTGGAAGTATTAAGCCAGGCCACTGATTTTACTGTGAAGCTGGAAGTTTAAAGTGCATAGAGATGCTCTACGGGGATGAGTGCGATGGTGTGAGCACTGCACTAACTACATAGAACGAAGCAAATCTTGAAAGATTGTTAGAGACTTAATGCGCTGGAGTGTAAGGAGAACTTTGACAATTTGTTTGGCAAACTTTGGAGAGCTTTTTTGACGCTGTACGTTCCAGACTTTTAATACGGCATACAAACACGACTTTGTTGATTTAATAACACCAATAGGGTGTAACAAAGGTAGGAAGCAAGCAGTGCTGTGGAGTCGTTAATAAACTGACCAACTATGTTTTGGCTTTAGTATTGCGAAAATGTTGGAAATTTGGATAGAATATAATATGTTAATAAAAACAATAATCCTTTGTACTTCATTCCACTTTATTTAATATGTCAGGTAAATAAAGTGGAATGAAGTACAAAGGATTATTGTTTTTATTAATATAATGCCTTTCCACCAAGTATTGACAGTGAACACCCTAAAAGTGAATATAATATGGAATAATATCTTGGTATATTGTGTCACCGTATTAAAATGGAGAACTGCGAAATAAAATTTACGCCTGGAAGAGCTGTAAGTTCTGACGATCGCGTGAAGACGAAATAACTGTCAACTATAATTGTTATACAACTAAATATTATACTTTGATATACTTACCTTATAACTTCTTCTGAGTTCTTCTAAACAAATGCCAATACAATAAATTAAAAATAAACTGTACGAAATTGACAACTCTCCCTCACAACGCGAACGCCTATTCTATTATTTAAAGGCAACCTCAGAATTTTGACAATGAATGGGTGTAAACGTTATTATTTTTTAAAAAATATATAAAATAAAATTGTAATAATTTAATTGATTAAGTTATATAAAATCCCGGTTATGGAAAAACTTTAACTTAAGATGCATGTAAAAAATAAAATGGTCAGTGTGAGTAGGAAGTACTCGATTAAAAACAAAAACTAATGATTTTGTGGTTAAAAAATAATAAATAAAGTATACCGAGTCTACTGGTATGCATCACAGAATATAAAAGAATGTAAGAAAAATTATTACCTAGGCTAAGAGATAAGATGACAAATATTACAAAGAGGATAAATGGCGCAAAAAATGTCTAGGTGAAAGGATAAATTATTATTGGTCTCCGCTACGGGACATTCTTGAGAAATGTGAAGAACAGAGATAAAAGGTACACGAGGGCATACTATTTGTATTCAAGGCTTCAACTGTCAAAGTTTGTATGTGTGTATTTTCTGAAAAAAATCTGAGATAAGCGTTATTTTGCTTCTCTTGAATATTTTTCAGTGTGAGGTAGTGAAGTATGTACATTTTTGAATTGTTTTATGTACATTTAATACAATTTTGAAATACGCATAACAATATAATCTGTCTCTGTAAATGCAATACATTTTGAAAAAGATTACTTAGATTCATACAACGAATGAAGATAAGTTATTGTGACTAGGGTCTCCAATCTCAGGATCAGGTATTCCGAAATCCCGGGATCGTTTTAAAATCGGTGCCGAGATTTCAGGACTAGCTTTAAAATATCAAAAATTCATTCATATTAAATATGAAGAAATCTCAACTGATGTTTAAAACGTCAAATATCTAAGTACAGACGGAGATTTTGAATCGCTAAGAGCTTTATTTACTCATACTTGCACGGTTTGAAAATAATTAATGATTTAAAAACATATATTTTTACCATTATCAATTACCCAACTTCAAAAAATAAGTTGTGTTCCGGTAACATTTCCAGATTCGCAAAGTGTTCCATTGCAAAAATAAGTTTGGGAAACCCTGGTGTAATAAATGATACAGGAAAAGACGAATCAGACAATGTTGTTGTTTTTTCGCATACTTATGTACTAAAATCAGTTGAAATCAAATCTATGTGGCTCGTAGTGGCTACGCAGCTGCGTTGCAGTTTTTTTAAGTGCACGTGTACTATATTATTATTATTTCGCATTATAAATAAATTATTTTGATCTCTGAAAACAGCATCAAAATTTTGTGGTCTAGTTAGTATGAGTCTTTACCTAAAGTTACAGTAAAGTGAATAAGGGATTTCGAAAACGTCGGGTCCTATGGCGCAGCGGTTAGCGTCGATGGCTTCCGTGGCGGCTCTCACAGGTTCGATTCGATTTCATGACGAAGATAAAAAAAATAATATGTATGAAATTTTGATTTATAAAATTTAAATTTAAGATCTTGAACATGGGTATTTGTGACGTATCTTTTCCTCGCGGTGATTTTGAGTAGTTTACAAACATTCTTAACGAGATTATCTTGTACTATTTTTCATTTCTCAAAGATAAGGCGCATTGACATTGGCTGTAATGATAAATATTTTAAAAATACTATCATATAATTTACAACGCGCGTTTCTGAAACGTATACTGATACTTTACATTTTACATATCCTTTTTACATTCTTTAAATTTTGAAACTATCACACGATTTTGTATCAACATCACTTATTTTTAAAGCGGGCTTTATTTGCATGGCTTATAGCGGTGTTCATCTATAGAAGTTTAAAATTCAAAACATGACTTAAACTGATTAAACGATCAATCCCGAAATCCCGGGATAGAAAAAAACGCCAATCGGTCTTGGATTGGATGCTCTAATTGTAACCACAAAATAAACAAGACAATTTCTTTGCTTATGAAATACTTACCACTTTTCATAACCGTAATTTGAATTTTATATTTCATTAATAAATATGGCTTTAGCGAACGAAAGACAATGGAAGTCGTGAAAATATTCAAATTACAGTTTATCTTTATGGCGGTTAATAAAAGAAATACACTAAACGCGCCCTCGAAGAGCCCAAAAAGGACAGTATTTTAATTTGCAGACGACATAATAGTGTTACAATTGTACAACGGCGGAATAATTTTCGTAACGTTTTCCCACAGGCCAGGCTCGTATTTCTAATCTTCCCTCGCGCGAGCTGTTCTGGCCTCAGAACGAAAATAAACAACGCTCAAATGGGAAATCATTATTACTAGCAGGCTATAATATAATCCCATTTGAACTAAGGATAATAACTAAGTATTTTCGATATTACATATGCCTATTTAATGCTAGTACTGGTAATACTGAGAAAACATTTGTAATAATGATAAAACTAAATTAGTAACCAATTTTCTCATTCGACAATTATTGTTCTTGATCACCATATAAAACAATTATTACTGTAATGTAATGAAAGGATGTACCTATACCCATTTCCAATCTCAACTTACATTTAACATTTTTTACGGTGCTATTCTTAACATTAATAGCCGATAAGGTCTGTCTGTAAGGACGTCCGCAGTAAGGTACAGACCAATGATTTCGATTTATTCTGAACGGCACATTTTTGAAATGTTGTTCTATCCAATGGGAGCGGCTTATTTTAAACCGGGCGTGAATGTTCTGATATCGCCACGTTTGAAAATTTGATATTTCTTGGTGTAGAGCTAAAGTATTGTATCACCATACATCATAATATTCGAATAATCAAAGACTTTAATTCGACTATTGCAAACTATGATTATAGGGCTATCGAAATGAATCGTCTGATCGTGTGAGTCGATGTGAGACTAATATTTTTTGGAGCGGATTTGATCAATTGAATCATAATGATGAATCTTTTCACGTCTGACCTTGAAAATCTGTTAGAATTCTTTAATACATTAAGAATATTCAAATTATGATATGGATATATGATAGAATAATATTTTGCTTTTTTCATACACTTGGACAAAATGTGCAACTGATTTTTTATTGAAAAATTGGATTTGATCTTTTGATTTTTATTGGAAATAATTGTTAAATAATTTAAAATCCGAAAAATAATTGTTGGCAAACTTAAACATTATTCCAAAAATTAAGTAATTTACAAAATTTCTGCTACTACGAAAGATGATTGTTAGCAAACTTTAACATTATTCCAAAAATTAAATAATTTACGAAATTTCTGCTTCTACGAAAAATGGTTGTTAGCAAACTTAAACATTATTCCAAAAATTAAGTAATTTAGGAAATTTCTGCTACTACGAAAAATGGTTGTTAGCAAATTTAAACATTATTCCAAAAATTCTATAATTTACGAAATTTCTGCTTCTACGAAAAATGGTTGTTAGCAAACTTAAACATTATTCCAAAAATTAAGTAATTTAGGAAATTTCTGCTACTACGAAAAATGGTTGTTAGCAAATTTAAACATTATTCCAAAAATTCAATAATTTACGAAATTTCTGCTACTACGAAAAATGGTTGTTAGCAAACTTGGACATTATTCCAAATATTAAATAATTTACGAAATTTCTGCTCCAACGAAAAATGGTTGTTAGCAAACTTGAACATTATTCCAAAAATTCAATAATTTACGAAATTTCTGCTACTACGAAAAATGGTTGTTAGCAAACTTAAACTTTATTCCAAAAATTGAATAATTTACTAAATTTCTGTTACTACGAAAAATGGTTGTTAGCAAACTTCAACATTATTCCAAAAATTAAATAATTTACGAAATTTCTGCTCCTACGAAAAATGGTTGTTAGCAAACTTGGACATTATTCCAAATATTAAATAATTTACGAAATTTCTGCTCCTACGAAAAATGGTTGTTAGCAAACTTAAACATTATTCTAAAAATTAAATATTTTACGAAATTTCTGCTACTACGAAAAATGGTTGTTAGCAAACTTAAACATTATTCCAAATATTAAATAATTTACGAAATTTCTGCTACTACGAAAAATGGCTGTTAGCAAACTTGAACATTATTCCAAAAATTCAATAATTTACGAAATTTCTGCTACTACGAAAAATGGTTGTTAGCAAACTTAAACTTTATTCCAAAAATTCAATAATTTACGAAATTTCGGCTACTACGAAAATTGGTTGTTAGCAAACTTTAACTTTATTCCAAAAATTAAATATTTCACGAAATTTATGCTACTGCGAAAAATGGTTGTTAGCAAACTTGAACATTATTCCAAATATTAAATAATTTACGAAATTTCTGCTACTACGAAAAATGGTTGTTAGCAAACTTAAACTTTATTCCAAAAAATCAATATTTTACGAAATTTATGCTACTACGAAAAATGGTTGTTAGCAAACTTGAACATTATTCCAAATATTAAATCATTTACGAAATTTCGGCTACTACGAAAAATGGTTGTTATCAAACTTTTTTTTTCCAAAAATTCAATAATTCACGAAATTTCTGCTACTACGAAAAATAGTTGTCAGCAAACTTGAACATTATTCTAAAAATTAAGTAATTTACGAAGTTTCTGCTAATACGAAAAATTGTTGTTAGCAAACTTAAACATTATTCCAAATATTAAATAATTTACGAAATATCTGCTAACTATAAAAATAAAATATATTAAAATAAAATATAATTAAATTAAATTAAATTCAATAAAATAAAATAAAATAAAATGAAATGAAATAAAATAAAATAAAATACCATAAAATAAAATAACATAAAATTAAATTAAATTAAATACTATGCAACAAAAATCTCACGTTGCTGGGCAACGGGCTTACAGCTAGTATTATTTAATTACAGTACATAAATTCTGCGGTAACTTAATGAGAAGATAATTCATGCTTAAAATAAAATAATAAAATTACAAATCTAATATGTATGCCCTCAAATAACACTTTTACTAGCTCAAACTAAATGAATTAATTTGATAGAATCGCTGGCATTTTAGGTCGAGACAAAGTGGTCAGTAATCGACTTTATTTTTATAATGTGTTGTGACGTTTCAATAATTTAAGATATCGACTAATTGTGCTTGACGGAATTTAATATTAAATTTCTATCGTTCAATTTTATAACACTTTTTTCCATGTCCGCTCCCAATGTGGAGCATATGGTCTTCTAATTTATAATTCCGATACACCGCTTTATACATATTGTGTTGCATAGGTATTGATGTATTTTACTTAGCATTTCTTCAGTAAAATTCATTGATATAAAATTAAAATTATGGTTGATGGCTATTTCCGCTTCACACCATCGTCAGAACTATGTTAAAAAGACTTTCACTTTACTAACCTAGACGACATATGTTATTATACATTATATAGCTATATTAGAGCATAGTGCAATTATATACTATAATATCATATAAATTACGCATACAAAACATCTATTCTAGGACTTTTTCAGAGTAAGATGCGGTAAGTTTTTTTAACAACACCACAAACCCATTTGATAGAATCATCTAATGATTACTGATTAATAATTGATGATTGTGAAACTTACTTAACTATAGTCAGATATATCACAGGCAAAAATATGCCCTAACTAGTAAAGTGCGTTTTTCTTTGAATCTCATTTCTGTTACTTGACGGCAACGCAAAAGCGGCGATATTTAATAAACGTAATGAATAATGACTGCGTTAAATTAATGATATTACACCCCATATCAAAAGCACGCCAAAATGTAGATAAATCTTTTGACACCTGTTTGCAATTGCGGCGTTTCTCCACCTTTATAAATGATGTTCTTTTAGTAATTTATGCTGAATATAACCACCCAGTTTTTAGATACTCTTATATGTGTCATTTAGGCATACAATTTACCGCATATAAGGTATGAATCACAAATAAGGTAAAACAGTAAACTATTGAGTTTTACAAGAATTAGATAATCATGTTTAGTTAATAGCTATTTCGGCATTACAGCACGCCAAAAATAGTTAAAAAGATAGTATAGCTATTTTTAACCGATGACCATACATACCAATAAAAGGCAGTATGTATTGGTCATTTACAGATGAATATGAGATTTTCGTTAGCTATTGTAAGTATGGCTCCAATAAGGAGTTGTTTTTAGAGTTGAGATAATCTATCATATGTAAAATCTACACCATTTTCTACATATTATATTCATAAAATAAAGGCTTGAAAACTGCAAAAATATGTCTTTTGAAGGCGTCTACTAAGACACTTAGTAGGAAAACTATTATTATATCTTTTCACTTGTAATGCCAATACTTTGTGGAAAGGCATTAAACTGAAAAAATAAAACACTATTTTGCACTTATTCCACTTTTATTTTACATGACCAGTACCGGTTTCGCTAATGACCACGATTTTAAACTGTTCATCAGTATTTTAATTTTTGTATACTTTACCTTCGAGCGAATATTTTTTTATAGTAAATAGTAAACTAAAAAATGTATAAGGTCATACAAACGTGTGTACGATTTAAATAGATATGGACATTAGGTATTATCATTTCGTTTTCAAGTCGAAATTGAAAAATAACATTTTATGATAAATACCTTAAGACACGATTTTATCACAGTATGTGAGACGATATAAAACCAATAGAGTATATTATTCAGCACAGTATGCTCAACTTGATATGTAAAGCTTTAAATTGATTAATGTTTTAAAAATATATATATTTCAGTGGATGGCGGGTTACGAGGATGTGAGTCATATGGAAGCACATTATAAGGGCAGCGGGAGTACTGAGCGGGAGTGCGATTGTACCCTGGCGGTGGAGAGTAAGTGAGTGAAGTTTAGCATAAAAATGTAATTCGGCGTCGGATAAGCGGCGCGCGTCGAGTTATGCGGCTGGCATTCGTTATGGGGGTAATGAAGGTGACGTCGCAGATACCAGTTATGTAGCGCCCCGCCTATCCACCGCCAGCTTCCAACGGCTGACTGCATTTGACATATTACTCGGGAAAAAGCTCTCATTGACAGGTGACTTTCATGGAGATTGCACACCGGCAGGATATTTATCGTATTCCAGGCTTAAATAATTAAATTTGTAATTCAATTGTATCTTACCGATTATATACATTATTTCCATGCACGCAATAATTTACCAAATCAATTTGGATTTGTTTTATGAACATCGCATACGAACAATATGATGATACACTGATTAAATTAAATTTAATTTAAGCGCTGACTATTTTCCCGCTGTGGTCTAGTTGGTACAAGTTTGTCGTTTCCGACTGAGTGTATCTGGGTTCAATTCCCGGTAAGGTAAATGCAAAATTAAGATTTTTTCAATTTAAATTAGTGATACAAGACATGGGTGTTTGTGACGTCAATTCTCGTAGAGTTAATTCGTGGTGACTTACAAAAAACTAATCGAGTTAATCTCGTATGATCTCTCAACATCAAAGTATTTGGCGCATTGGCATTAGCTGTAGTATTAGAATTTCTTTAATTGAAAAAAATATGAATATACAAATGAAATAATGAACTTATGTTGACATTAAAATTTTCCAAATATTTTCAATTGTATTATTATTTTTTTAACTGCCAGCTGCGCCTATGCTTAATGCCAAGATTGTTCACAAGTATCAATATTTGAGATTACCTTGCTAAATATCTGAACAATTCATTCATTCTTTATGGCAATAGATTTTTATAAAATACATTTGTCGGATGAAAATATTTTTAAAATGCAACTACAGTCAGTAAACTCTGAGAATAATTTAAAATAAAATCAGCAGCCAATTAGAACCATTTAAAAAAATCGTCCTATAAATAGATGACGGACATTACGTATCACGTCTAAATATTTTTGACTTTAAAATAATTTGAGATAAACTAAAGGAAGATATAATGAAGTTAACTGATATAGCTTGAGAAAGAAAACCTCCACATCGTCACCGTCAATTTTAAATTACACACAAAACAAATCTATTTGATCATGACAGAATGAACCTGAACCATTTTTTAGATAAGTTGGGTATTTTATGCGAAAGCCGACTAAAATATAAACCCTACTCGATAATAAAAAAATAAACTTTTGTATTCTAGGCTTATGTTGTAAGTTTATGTACAATAATACAAAAAGCTTTAAGAGAAACTGTGAAAACAAAAACGATGCCAGCGATGTTCAATTAGGAGAACACTTGTGGGTGTTGAACCGAGACGCTGGCTGTAATGTAAGGCGAAAATTCGAAGTGACGCTTACAGTCTCCGAGCTTTGGAATCAGAGAAGCTCTACAGAGCTTTTAAGGATTTAATTTGTATGTATACAGGGCGAAATTCCAGTTTCTAAATCCATTTAAAAGACGTTAATAATAAAACCAATTTTTCATTGCATTACAAACAAATACACACTAGTTTATGCTTCCAATAATTAATATTTTTTTTAACATGGTAAAAAGATATAGAAACAAGAATTGTGTAAAATAGTTGATAGCTACTTCGCCTTTGTTAGAATTCTAATTCATGGGTCCGCAAAACGGGGCTCTTCAGGTATCAATTCTTGAAATCATCACGTCTTTTTACCCTAAAAATCAATATATTATATATTGCATGTTAACGGCTCTCTGTTACCTTTGCTATCCTTTTTTATTACAACTCGTCTTTCTCACTTTCCTGCGTAAACTAAATTGATTTAAGTAAATCAAACAAGTACATTTGGTCAAAAATAACCCAATTATAGTTAATATCTGAAAGTGTACGCAACGATTTACATACTTACTCTGGGCGATCGGGCCAGCTAAGAATAATATAAAGTTGACAGCAGTAATGGAACAACGATCTCGTGTTACATGAATACTATTATATTATATACTATGATACTATGACTAATGTATGTATAAAAACCATATTAATTCAAAACCAACGAGTAAAATTTTTAATGAAATGATTCAAAATATTTTAATTTGCTTTTTAACAAGATACATTTAATTGGTAACAATTCAAATTAATTGCTCACTTGGATATAGTAATTATATTGTATATTCATGGCGTTCGTTTCAGAGTGGAAAAGATTTTCATTTCAAGAGCGACATACTGCTGTCAACACGTGCATTCTAAAGTTGTATTATTTACTTGAAGCAACCGCTATCCCCCAAGAGAGACGTTCAAAGAAAATTAATCTTGCATTATTAAATTGTGTGTTTATATATGACAGGGATATATAAATAAATGAGATTCTTCTAGATATTATTGTATAAAACCGAGTAAATATGGAAGTTACACCGGCTGCAATACGTAAAAGTGTTAATAGGACGAGTAAGGTAGTGAGTTTGAATTTTGCGATGATTAATTGGTTGACTGGTGAACTTAATTACATTAATAAAGTGATAATAATTAATTATTGAGGGTGCTTGATGGAATTTCAATAGCAAATTCGAATTGTTTGAATTTTGTACTTTTCCATGAGTTTTGTCGCTAACGACCCGGGTTTCGCCTTTCGGCATCTTCAGGGATTCCAAGTGCACGGATGTACTTGAACTGACGCGTAGTAAACAGTTTGTATCGTTTATAAACAAAAATATAAGTAGATCACTAAGTTAAAAGGCTATTAAAATGTTTTTTTTTTCGATAATCACAATGTATACAACTTAATACACATTCTATCAAAAGGATGTTAGCTGAAAATGCCGATTAGTATCTTAAAAATTGTGATCATAAAAAAATACTAAAAAAACTTTTTTTTTGAAAACTTTATTAAATTAATATTAGATGAATGCAATTAAAAGCCAGTTTATCATTTTCAGTGCGCTTCAAAGTGGTCCCAAAATCATAACAAGTGTTTTTTGTTTCCAGTAAAATTTGTTATGAGTGGGTTATGTCCTTTTTCCTTTCTAAAGTCAAATGTGTATATTATATTGTAAAAGTTATGAGGTCTGAAACCGTGCGCAGAACTATTTATCGTCTATTTTAGTTTTTATATTACAACAATACTGGTAAGGTAATATAGTTAATTACAAAATATTATATTACAATAAATTCACGGGCAACTAATTGTGGCTGGACCAATAAACTGAAAACTTAGCTTCACACTACGTCAATAATTTAGCAAAGTCAATGCGAAGTGGCTAACATGATATGTGTTTTAAGTAGCGCGAGGGTTAAATCGACTAGACTGGTGAATTATTACGGTAGCTGAAAAGTCGTCCCCTCGTAAGGGATAGGCACAATGGTCAGGGAGCGAAACGAAATTAGTATGAAAGGGAAGGTCGAGGGTGGCACCTCTGACACGAAACAACCCCCCTGTCTGGTTAGTGTTGGAATGAGCCGACTGTAAAAATTTTCAGCGGATCAGAACTAAAATATTATAACTAAATGTGTTATGTGTCAAATGAGTATTTTTAAAGGAAGAATATGAATGTACACGAAAATAACTGAATAGACGTTCATAGTTAAATTTTAATACGTACGAAACGTGGTGTCGGATGATAAAATAGACATATTTAATTTTCAATTTAACAAATACAAATATTCATCGAATTGTTCAAAGAAATCTTCCAATAACAACGAAACTGAAGATTTCTTTCCGTGTGTCAAATAATCAAAATTTTGACTTCTTGACTAACCAATTTAAAACTAAACTCTCAAACATGTAAATGATTCAGAATGCAGATGACTTTTTTTGGGAATGTCTAAATATGGACAACGAGCGGGGAAATTGCTTAAGACGCGATACGATTATTCAATCTGTCCGTCACTTCGTTCATACTGACTAAGCTGCATAGGACAAGATTTTACAAGGCATTTAAAGAGTTCAATACGTCATACGGAAAGCGAATAGAACTCAATTGATGAAAGCTCTTTATTATGAAAATTTCTACAGAGTATCGTAATTTCTCCTTGGACATTCCTGGCACTAATGTGAAACATGAATAACTTTATTGCGCTATGAAATACACACTGTAAGAAGAATGTGAAACCATGGAAGTAGTGGTAGGAAAAAGAATTAACGAAAATATAATTTTTATTAACTATTTTAACTCAAAATGTTGAACGATTTGTCTAAACATATTCCAATAATTTCCATTTTTCACTTCACTTACATGTTTTCCTTTTTTCAGTCGAGAAAGTATTGCATTGTTAAAAAAGTATAGTAGGTATATCAGTTTCCATAGAAGGTATTCTGATTTAAGATACAGAAACTGTTGGATGTGGATACGCATGGCTCTTTTTCTTACCTAGATTCAAGTCTTCCAGACTAGTTTAATGAGTTGAAATTGTGTATATATACTGATGTATAGTTACTAGTTAGAAGAGTATTTGTTAGAATTGCCGCAGAAAAAACATCGTCGTGTTTTAGAAAAAAATACATTTAAAGAATGTCATATTCATTCAAACGTATTCAACCAATTCGTATTCGTATGTATTCAAACAATTCGGATTTTATGTCATATCAATTCAATTTCACGTAAGTAATCATTATAATATTTGAGTGTGGAATATACCCCCTCCTACACGGCAAATGTATTGTGAAGTTTCATCCAAAGCTAATTTAAATATTTGCTTACATTGAAAAGTGAAAGCTGTAATTAAATTAAATAAAGGAGATGCAAAAATTTGACCCAAATTAAGCACAATTCGGCAAAAATTTCGCTATTAACTTGCAGTGACACGAACGTGACCCGGAGATATTTCGTCAAACACATTAATAACAAAATAACCCATTCCGGTATAAACCACAACACAAACACACGCTGGCTTTCGGGATTATGTTTGCTTTAAAATAAAATATTTTCATATGGAAAAAGATAAAAGAACGATTTATTAAACTTGTTCTTCTACTCCTCACTGTGCATACAATGTATACTGTCGTCGGACTCATTTGCATATTGTATAAACAGAGTGTCCCAAGTGTGAAAGAAACACAGGATGATAATAATTGCGTTGCATTATTGTAAGGATACCCTATTAAATCACCGAAACGTCGCACTAGTTTTCAAAAACAAAACAAAAAAAAATTTGAAGGAATCAGGTAAAGTTCACATGCTTTCCGTGTATTTCGAATTAATGTAGTGATTATTTATCACCATACTATTTACAATAAAAAAGCTTATCGTCGCTACAAGTTGACAAATAATTGATGGAAACATTTCTAAAATAGCACACTTTTTATCTTCTCTCTAGTTTTAATGAACGATTTAATTACTCTCGAAAGGTCAAAGTGCAGCTTCAAACGCATGTTTTTTAGAATGCACAATAGATTGGCTAGTCAATTGACCCCTGAGGAAAAACCGAATTTATTTGAAAAGATTATGCCTCTGTATGACGTTATGAATAATTGTTACCGTAACAATTATTTAATATGCAATACAAGTCGTTGTTACTAATTTCATGGTGCATATAGCATACCATAGACAAGGTCTTATAGTATCTATCGATATATTAGATCAATTAAATAAAAGCAATGTCCGCAGTTGACACCCTGTATTAAATAAAAAAACTTTCTACGCCAAACACAGGAGAGGAAGAAACCAATATGGATGGTTATCAAACGATGCTGAGTATGAGCATCATGTTTACTCCTCAAACATAAATCAGGTGTATATCCCTGCCCTCCAGCCCCTGTGTTTGCAGTCCAGTTTCATGTTGCATTATTAGTACAGATACATACATATTACACATCGCACAGCCCTCACAAAGGGCTAAAAAGATCACCCTAAATGTTAAAACAAAACAAAAATGTTACCCAGCCATTATTCATCATTATCATTACAGTCAAAAATTCCCCGACAATGCTAAATGGTTATCCTTGGCAGAAGAGTGCAAGAATCAAGAACGAAATAAGCTTTTAATGCCAGTTACCTGCAAAATATGAATCACAAAAGTGAGCTTTCACCACCACGTAAGCTTTTCTCACTAAAATATGTTATTTTTCTGTGAAACATTATACCATTAGTCCTGGCGGAATATTAGTTATTTAGGTAGAGCCAATTTTTCGACATTAAATTTAGATGGTAAGGATAGATAGATTATAAACATTCGAGAACGAATTTTTGTATATATTGAGAACTAAGTAATAATAAAAAAAATGATAACTTTGTTATTCGACTTGTTTTTTTTTAATTTTATGTAAAAAATGAACTTCCACAAGTTACCGTCGAATCCATCGAAGATAATAAAAAATGCACTGATTGGATAATATTCATGCGCTCACTTACCTTAAATTAATTTGAAATGCCGAGATTGTACTTAAATAGCGTCACATACCTGAAACAAAAAATAATAGAATTACATTTTTAGAATTTTATAACAATATAATATGTACTATCGATGAAAAGAATCAATGTAATTGAAAAAATGGTAAGCTATATTTTTCTGTCCTGTGTCCACAATCTTACTTGTATTCGCCCTCTGTAAAATAAGGAATGACAATAAAACACAATAGTTTGTAAATTTTCTGACATACGTATTCATGTATATTTTCCTGGATTGTAATAAATATAGAAATTTTATCAAGCACATGTAACGTAAAATTTAGCATTGGAAAATTTCGGCCTTTTTCTCGAAAGCGCATTTGAAGTTCGAACACAATTAGATAGAGAACCTCTTGGCAAATAAGGCGTTTTCAGTATTTAAAAAAAACCAGTTTTATGAAATATTTATGTTAGCAGCCCACTAAAAATAAGGCAATAGACCACTCATTTTAGTAGAATGAAAATATTTCATTTCCCTTTTCAACGACGCAAATTTGGAAAATAACAAAAAGAAACCGAAAGCTGTATAACCCCGCTCGTTTTTAAGCGTTAACCTTGATAAACTGCAAACTCGTGTCAAATGTTATAAGAATTATAATGACTTTCCTTTGAAAATAATGATAGTATGGGTAAGTTATATATAATATTAAGTATACGGTGAGCAAAACTTCCGCTTAAACTTTTATAGTGACATTAACAATCCAGAACATATTGAGTCTTGAACATTGACTATCTTACTTTGGATATGAAATAGCAGCAGATAAGTCAGGATGAATTCTGAACAAAATTAGAAATAAACGTTTAAATTTTCTTTGCTCTGCAAGTAACAAAAGAAGTGAAACAGTTTATACAGTAATCAGACATGGACTTTAAATCGGTGGGATGAGTCACAAAGGACTTGTAAATATGTACAAAGCAAACTAAAGTAATTCCGAAGCACCTGTCTAACGCCGCGCATGCCTTATATCACGCCAAAATCCTCTTATATTCTTCGAGACATCTTGAGGTGAATACTTGACCTTGTCTAGGTAAGTTTTGAAAATTATTGAGCATTACTAGTTGTATATGAAATAGGATCGGACGAAAATTATTACTATATCAATAAATCCAAAAAAATACTCTCAAGATTCATGTTCATCCGTGCACTTGAACGCCTGAATATTCCGAAAAGCGAAAACCGGGTCGTTAGTGACAAAAATTGTGTGACTGTATATAATTCGAACGATTCAAATTTAAGATTAACTCTACTTAAAACAATTAGATTAAGGGGGTATTTTAGTGTAAAGGCACGAATTTTGAGTGTTTTTTCGAGCTCTGTAAAAAATAAACAAAGATTTTTTTTACCGTCCATTTTTTTACCATTCGTTTATTTATATTTTAAAAATAAAAAAATAAATAAATTCAAAACTCGAAAAGTTATCGGCTGGTAGAAGGGTCCAATGTGTGTAATGATAATTAATGAGATAGAGATTTCCGATAGCTAAGCGAAAAGCTCACAAGTTTACCGATTATGAAATGTGAACAATGAATGCATGATATAAATTACATTTGATGATAATTCTTGATTGAAATCGTATGGTTTTGCGTTAATGAAATTAATGAAAATTCGTGACCCTCTCCTCCCGAGTTCAGGTGTAATATTTTTTTTATTTTTGATGAGTCTTAAGAGGCGATTGATTATTGTCGGGGGCTATAAATCGTACATATGTTTTGATTTGAAGAAAACGCGTGTCTTATACCAGCAGTGTAATGTCGATGTGTATTACAATATTTTTTTCACTTTTAGGGTATTCACTGTCAATACTTGGTGGAAAGGCATTATATCAAGAAAAACACAATATTCATTTGTATCTATTTCCACTTTTATTTACCAAGACCAGGACCGGTTTCGCTCATGGTGTAATATAAGTGAAAAGAAGTACAAAGGAATTTTGTGTTTTTCTTGATACAACATTGTTTTATTTCGCTTCGATCTTTTTCGCATATGAAATAAATATTTACATATATATATATATATAAATAGCTACAACGCTTTATTGTAATTACACGTAATACGAAAAATAAAATGCGTTATGTCGATTAAATTTATGCTGCGACAACGATAAGCTTAATAGTGCGGAATTAATAGTAGAATGAAATGAATTTTTAAAGTAACGCCACTGTTTCATTACCACGCGTTACCCATAGCTTGCAAATAAAGATTACAATCTAGGTGACAAAGGCAAGAATATTATTCTAATATGATTCAATTCAACAGCTTTAAATAACAATCAATGCATATTATAAACACAGTGTACTTTACCCAACGCTCTACGCCGTAGAGCGTGTGGGTTCTACGTTTACATATCTACAAATTCGATCGATCAGATGTAAGGTAGGTGCAGGAGCTACGGTACTCAGAGATGTAATTCAGCCAGAATATAGTTTACGAGATATTCGTACCACCGCGGGAGATACACGAGCCGAAATATTATCCTATCGATTCGCAGGAAAGTGTACATACTAATATGAATGTAATATAGTACCCATCCAAAATTTAAATCAGCTCTTTCGCATTATCAGCATTATTAAAAGGTGAGAGCTGCTTGAAACTCAGTTTCTTAACAACTCTTTTTTAAAGAGAGTATGGATAGTAAGATTGGACTAGTGGTTAGCTTGCCGTTCCCGCTACGTCTTTTGGAATCAGGTGGGCAGTAGGAAATTCTTAAGATTACGGTATCCATAAATTGATTAAAAATTCAATTTATGAAACTACCGTAACTGGGTTTCGAGCCCATTAGTAACGTAACTGAAGACAAGAACGTCGATTCCTCGACCATGGACCCAAAATACATAATATATTTACGGAAACAAATATATGTACATACTATCATACATTATAAATTACTCTTTCTACAAGATGAAAAACTTTTTTATAATCTTGAATACTTCAAATGCAACTATACTTACTTACACAAATTCTACATGTTATTGAATCCTCACAATCTCAACAATTTTCAACTCTCGAAACGAATAATCTTAACATTAATAGCCGATAAGGTCCGTCTGTAAGGACGTCCGCAGTAAGGTACAGACCAATGATTTCGATTTATTCTGAACAGCACATTTTTGAAATGTTGTTCTATCCAATGGGAGCGGCTTATTTTAAGCCGGGCGTGAATGTTCTGATATCGCCACGTTTGAAAATTTGATATTTCTTGGTGTAGAGCTAAAGTATTGTATCACCATACATCATAATATTCGAATAATCAAAGACTTTAATTCGACTATTGCAAACTATGATTATAGGGCTATCGAAATGAATCGTTTGATCGTGTGAGTCGATGTGAGACTAATATTTTTTGGAGCGGATTTGATCAATTGAATCATAATGATGAATCTTTTCACGTCTGACCTTGAAAATCTGTTAGAATTCTTTAATACATTAAGAATATTCAAATTATGATATGGATATATCATAGAATAATATTTTGCTTTTTTCATACACTTGGACAAAATGTGCAACTGATTTTTTATTGAAAAATTGGATTTGATCTTTTGATTTTTATTGGAAATAATTGTTAAATAATTTAAAATCCGAAAAATGGTTGTTAGCAAACTTGAACATTATTCCAATAATTCAATAATTTACGAAATTTCTGCTACTACGAAAAATGGTTGTTAGCAAACTTCAACATTATTCCAAAAATTAAATAATTTACGAAATTTCTGCTACTACGAAAAATGGTTGTTAGCAAACTTGGACATTATTCCAAAAATTCAATAATTTACGAAATTTCTGCTCCTACGAAAAATGGTTGTTAGCAAACTTGGACATTATTCCGAAAATTCAATAATTTACGAAATTTCTGCTCCTACGAAAAATGGTTGTTAGCAAACTTGAACATTATTCCAAAAATTCAATAATTTACGAAATTTCTGCTACTACGAAAAATGGTTGTTAGCAAACTTGAACATTATTCCAAAAATTCAATAATTTACGAAATTTCTGCTCCTACGAAAAATGGTTGTTAGCAAACTTGAACATTATTCCAAAAATTCAATAATTTACGAAATTTCTGCTACTACGAAAAATGATTGTTAGCAAACTTAAACTTTATTCCAAAAATTGAATATTTTACGAAATTTATGCTACTACGAAAAATGGTTGTTAGCAAACTTAAAGATTATTCCACATATTAAATAATTTACGAAATTTATGCTACTACGAAAAATGGTTGTTAGCAAACTTGAAAATTATTCCAAAAATTAAATATTTTACGAAATTTCTGCTCCTACGAAAAATGGTTGTTAGCAAACTTGAACATTATTCCAAAAATTCAATAATTTACGAAATTCCTGCTACTACGAAAAATGGTTGTTAGCAAACTTGGACATTATTCCAAAAATTCAATAATTCACGAAATTTCTGCTCCTACGAAAAATGGTTGTTAGCAAACTTGAACATTATTCCAAAAATTAAATATTTTACGAAATTTATGCTACTACGAAAAATGGTTGTTAGCAAACTTGAACATTATTCCAAATATTATATTACATAATTTACGAAATTTCTGCTCCTACGAAAAATGGTTGTTAGCAAACTTGGACATTATTCCAAAAATTCAATAATTTACGAAATTTCTGCTCCTACGAAAAATGGTTGTTAGCAAACTTGAACATTATTCCAAAAATTCAATAATTTACGAAATTTCTGCTACTACGAAAAATGGTTGTTAGCAAACTTAAACTTTATTCCAAAAATTGAATATTTTACGAAATTTATGCTACTACGAAAAATGGTTGTTAGCAAACTTAAACATTATTCCACATATTAAATAATTTACGAAATTTATGCTACTACGAAAAATGGTTGTTAGCAAACTTAAACATTATTCTAAAAATTGAATATTTTACGAAATTTCTGCTACTACGAAAAATGGTTGTTAGCAAACTTGGACATTATTCCAAATATTAAATAATTTACGAAATTTCTGCTCCAACGAAAAATGGTTGTTAGCAAACTTGAACATTATTCCAAAAATTCAATAATTTACGAAATTTCTGCTACTACGAACAATGGTTGTTAGCAAACTTCAACATTATTCCAAAAATTAAATAATTTACGAAATTTCTGCTACTACGAAAAATGGTTGTTAGCAAACTTGGACATTATTCCAAAAATTCAATAATTTACGAAATTTCT
Organism: Himalopsyche tibetana; assembly: GCA_030503985.1. NCBI lineage: Eukaryota > Metazoa > Arthropoda > Insecta > Trichoptera > Rhyacophilidae > Himalopsyche > Himalopsyche tibetana. The sequence continues at coordinate 14,466,631 of JAPJYX010000024.1, forward strand.
GCTCCTACGAAAAATGGTTGTTAGCAAACTTGGACATTATTCCGAAAATTCAATAATTTACGAAATTTCTGCTCCTACGAAAAATGGTTGTTAGCAAACTTGAACATTATTCCAAAAATTCAATAATTTACGAAATTTCTGCTACTACGAAAAATGGTTGTTAGCAAACTTGAACATTATTCCAAAAATTCAATAATTTACGAAATTTCTGCTCCTACGAAAAATGGTTGTTAGCAAACTTGAACATTATTCCAAAAATTCAATAATTTACGAAATTTCTGCTACTACGAAAAATGATTGTTAGCAAACTTAAACTTTATTCCAAAAATTGAATATTTTACGAAATTTATGCTACTACGAAAAATGGTTGTTAGCAAACTTAAAGATTATTCCACATATTAAATAATTTACGAAATTTATGCTACTACGAAAAATGGTTGTTAGCAAACTTGAAAATTATTCCAAAAATTAAATATTTTACGAAATTTCTGCTCCTACGAAAAATGGTTGTTAGCAAACTTGAACATTATTCCAAAAATTCAATAATTTACGAAATTCCTGCTACTACGAAAAATGGTTGTTAGCAAACTTGGACATTATTCCAAAAATTCAATAATTCACGAAATTTCTGCTCCTACGAAAAATGGTTGTTAGCAAACTTGAACATTATTCCAAAAATTAAATATTTTACGAAATTTATGCTACTACGAAAAATGGTTGTTAGCAAACTTGAACATTATTCCAAATATTATATTACATAATTTACGAAATTTCTGCTCCTACGAAAAATGGTTGTTAGCAAACTTGAACATTATTCCAAAAATTCAATAATTTACGAAATTTCTGCTACTACGAAAAATGGTTGTTAGCAAACTTAAACTTTATTCCAAAAAATCAATAATTTACGAAATTTCGGCTACTACGAAAAATGGTTGTTAGCAAACTTTTTTTTTATTCCAAAAATTCAATAATTCACGAAATTTCTGCTCCTACGAAAAATGGAAAATGAAAAATGCTCGAGGGTGAGGTCTGAAAATTCTTTGAAAATACAAGTGATTGAGGGACTGCGACAGGGCAAGAGAGAATGTGGGGTGACGACTCAAAATATTGTCTTTAGAGAAATTTTATAGTATGGCTTTACGTTTTCAAATTAAGTTTCATCTCCATTTTCAATATTGTCAATTCTTTCTAAAAAATAATTTGAATTAGCGTATTTTGAATAACAATATTATTATTTATTTTTGAGAGTATTACTTGCAAACGCGGCTTATTCCAAAATGGCTAAATAATGAAACTTGAATTTCGTTTTGAGAAAAGTGCACATTTAAAAAGTACATTACTAAGTCTTGCATTTCTTTGGAATGGTATTTTTGAGATTGATTTCTAAAAATAAAAACCTTAAAGTGTGTACGAAATGTACTTTATTGAAGCGGTATAACGACACTCAAATCGACACGATCAGTTGTAGATACGTTAAATTGGGTTTCAATTTCTGTTTTGTTTGAATTTATATAAATTAATAAAGTCAATACTTGGTGGAAAGGCATTATATTAAAGCAATACGGAATTTTCCATAGTACTGATTTCCACATTTGTTTTTCAAGACCATTGGTTTATTTACCATTAACCATTAACCTTTGGGTTCATTCGATAAGTATGCGTTTGATTGTTAACGCCTGATTGTGATGAACAATAATATTTATAATTCTGAATATTATTTTTTACTCACAAATTCTCATATGTATCCTTAAAAACGCGTTGCATTTGAAGAAATGATTCAAATTCACTTTAAATGTATTATAAAATAGCAGGAAATCAAACCATTAAAGTGTGTACGAAATGTACTTTATTGAAGCGGTATAACGACACTCAAATCGACACGATCAGTTGTAGATACGTTAAATTGGGTTTCAATTTCTGTTTTGTTTAAATTTATATAAATTAATGAGTGTTCACTGTTAATACTTGGTGGGAAGGCATTCTATTTAAGCAAAACACACTTACTACTTATTTCCACATTTATTTGTCAAGACCAGTTGAAGCATGTTGAACTGGTTCTGAATATTCATCTCTTTATTTTAAAATTACCACTATAAATATTCTTAAAACATGTTTCGTTTGGAGAATTAATTCACTTTATTACTTTTGGTTCATTCAATAAGTATGTTAACGCCTGTATATTTTTGATTTTTGACAGTGCAAAAAAAAACAATTTCTGTTAAAGGTTACTTTAGCTTATAGCGGTGTTCGCTCATGCTCAATTGTACGTAGCTTGCTCGGGAGTGAGGTCTGAAAGTTATTTACAAATACAGTCGATTGTATGATCACAGCAGGTGAGAAAGAATGTGTTTTAAGGGAAATGTTATCATATCTTCTATCTATCTTCTAAGGGGAGGCAAACTTTAAATTCTTTCTCAGTGTTAAATGGTGAATGGAGATAACCAAAGTCCTGACACCTAATTTCTGAACCAGCTGATTCATAACTGGCCACGGTTACTTCGCTGTTGAGCTCTTCCGGCTTGGCCGGTTAGTAAATAGTCCTAAATGTAAATGCGGATATATGATTCAGGATGCTGATCGCATCCTCTGGGAATGTCCAGACTTAAATAACGAATGGAAATAATTGCTCAAGACGATACGACTGTCTGTCGGATCTGTCGGCCCCGTCGGTCATGCCGACTTGGTTAAATCTAAGCCTAAGGCAAATTATAGGGCATTTAAAGAATTTTTGGATAAATAGTTGAGTTAAATAGATAAAATCTAATATTTTCAACTGCACTTGATTATTTATTAACTTTTAATTTCTGCACACTGTAGTGCATGCAACCAAGTCTTGAGGAATTTCTTCTCGGGACATTTCTGGAAAAATTTTGAACACGACTAACGTTGTTAAGCTACGGAATACACCCTATAAAAGAGTGTGAAGCCGTAGCGGGTGGTGGTGGGTACAACGTTGAGTACCCTAGGGAAAAATTAAAAACAAAGTTTATTAATCACGTGTTATTAGATTATAGACATATATAATAATTAATATGCATTCAATTGTTCATGCCAGTAAATTTCTGACTTTTCTATAATGCAACAAAAATCTCACGTTGCTGGGCAACGGGCTTACAGCTAGTAATGTATTATTTTAAATTTTGAATTTAAAATTGGCATGTGGATGAAAACTTATTTACATTTGAAAGAAAAGGCTTACACGAAAGCGACGAAAGGATTGGGATCAACACGTCTATACTCAGTAACGAATACAGGTGTGTCGATCGAAGGCTTAGTTTTAAAAGTTTTAAGTTTAAACCTGATTCGCTGCTTATGTATACACCTTTGTGTATACATAAGTATACATTGTTCTACAAATATGAAAACATTCTTTTTTCACTCAAAAATATTCTGAATATGTACAAACTGTAATTAGGATTTGCCAAGTCGGAGCAAAATACTGATGGCATACGGAATACGATACTTTATGTCAGTCCCTTCTCTATTACGAGTCTTGTTAGAAACCGTGATCTATTCGAAGATATCCTCATTTAAGCAAATCGTGCTCACGCAATATGGCGCGCACGTGTTGTAATGTGCTTCAATATTTTGACTCGAATTGAAGTCAAGGGAGTAATAACTGAATTGATATCGTTCAAGAAGTAGTTTCATTCATTAAGTTGCTAATGTTCATACTTGGATTGGTCTTTGTTTTTCAATGCAGATTTTTGAAAATGTATCGTTATTGGTCCGAATGAAATATTTGCTACTATTCTATCAGTAAAAAAGAAATGGGGGAAATTAAAAACTTTATGAAAGGATTTTCGCAAAATAAATCAAAGTTGCCTTCAACGTATGATTATTAGAAATTTTCTATCAATACGCGTCGGCTGCCGCTGGGATGTATCATTTAATAAACATTATAAAATGTTTGTAAAAGCTGGGAAAGACTGACAATTTTATATCAATAAAATATTATAGTAAATGCTCACTAGTTGAGCGCAACGATAATAAGTACTACTATAGATAGTTTTTCTTAATATCTTTTAGCACGTACACGCCAAGTCACAACAATATTAAATTTACAATGAATAAGACACCCGTTTGTACCAGTTTCATTTTTATTTAACTGATGATTCAGTTTATAATGCTTGTCATGAGCGAATCCGAACCAGATCATTTTAAATGAAAGTGGAATTAGTACTAATGAGTGTTTTATACTTTGAATTGTAATGCTTTTCCATCAAGTATTGACAGTAAACACCTTAAAGTACTAATAACTCTTGCGGCTCAGAGACTAGAAAAATAATTGTCAGCCGATGGGGGTCTTTTTTGACCCCAGTGGTTTCATCATTATTGGCCTTATTCTTATGAATTTCAAAAAAAAAATAGTCCAAGGACTTTAAAATATCTCTTTGTATAGAAAATTTAAATTAACTTTGATTATTCCACGTATTGTGTAACTAACTGTGACAAGTGTAGCAAGATTGATTCTAACATTTTATAATTTTAAAATGTTAGAATCAATCTTGCTTCATTACTTAAGCAAACTTTGCGATAGTAAGTCTGAAGATGCCTCTGAAAGAGGCGAAACACGTGTCACAGTTAGTTACACAATACGTGGAATAATCAAAGTTAATTTAAATTTTCTATTAAAATGAACTTCCACAAAGTTACCGCCGAAACCATCGAAAGTATCTCTTTGCATCATTCCTCATACATTTTTTTTATAAAAATCTGTAGTTTTTTTAATAAATAATCATATTTTAAGTTGCGCGTAAAAAAGACGTCATCCCAGCACACATGTGAATTTACAACTGACGAATGTTCTCAGCTATCTTATTAACAATTGTTATCGCGGGCGCTTATTACCTGATAAGCGTTATCGCGTATTTATATAAACTACAAAAGGTCCAAAAAACTATGATATAAGAATACCTTAATTATAAACATTGTATCACCCGTATTAAAATAGATATTTAAGAAAATGTTAGTATTGGGGTCGCATTTCTTGAGCTTAGAAACGGAAAAGTTAATGTGATATTACTATTTGGCTATTACTATTTGGATATTACTATTTGTTATGATATTTTTAAGCCTGATAAACACCTGTTGTGAACACATCTTAACGGTGAACACATTAAAAGTGCCAACGGTAAAAATCTTTAAAAATCTATATATATATATATATATATATATAGACTATATATCGTCAGTATACTTCCAGAAAACGTGAAGTTAAAAATTGGGTTGTTTTAGTTAGAAATGCATATCGATAGATTAAAAAAAAGCTCTATCGTGGAACAAAAAAGGAACTCATTCATATTAAATTTATTAACCCTCCAAGGACGAGCGTCACCATGTGGTCACAGTAAACACCGTTGTCTATTGATCCTACTAATCATCATTTTTCTACCTGAATATCGTTGCTTTTGCTCATATTTGGTTAAGAAGGGTACAAACTACAGTTAGTCATCAACCGTGGGGACAGAAACGGCCTCCAAAAGCACATGTGATTTTTTGAATTTCCGTTTTTTTTAATTTACTTTTTGAAAATGTTAGTTATTTTTTATAAAAACATCAAATTATTTACAGTTATTTTGCTAATATGTTTGTATTGAAATTATGTTGATCGAAAGAGGTCAAATTGTAAATATTTAAAAAAAAATCACGTTTAGCTATATTTCAACCCCGAATGTTTGCGAGCCCATACGGTCACTTCTGTCCTTACTACTGTCCGTACTCAATATTACACGGTAATAAAAGGATGAGCATGACTACATAGTCATGCGGAGTTTCTATACAACGACTTTGCGTTTTTTTTTTAAATTTTGGATAGGAATAAAAGTTATCCGTGACTTCAATATGGCTTAGAAAATATATTTTTTATCGGAAAAAAGCTCTCGTCTCTGGAGGGTTAATTTAGATATTTCAAGAGGTAATAGGAACTAAGACAATTTTGTTGGCAGTTGCTACTGACAGAAATCTATAAATAACCTAACGCTTTTTAGCTGTACAGATGCAACCTAACTATGTATTAACAATAATTAAAAAAGACTACCCATACCACATATGAAAGGTTGATTGGAGCCCGGCTCCACCGTCCCAATACTTAGATGTAAGACAACATGCAGCTGTACAGATTTCTTATTTCTAAAGCTACTCGAATACGATTAGACGACAAAACATTTTTGAGCTGTAATCATTTTGGTCAATTGTTAATTATTTATTTGTCTTATTGTCTACGGCTACACTACGTTTCAATTCGCTTCTTGATTTTCGAAAAAGTCGATTATCTCAAAGCAAGATTTTTCGACATAAAATTTTCTGACAGAATACCGACGATAGTAGTTCTGGCGATGGTGTGATGCCGAAATAGATATCTCAGACTTTTTGAGGATCTAAACACTTTGCTATTATTACCTTATTGCAATGAAAACCAAGTTGATTCCGATTCATTCAATAGTACAAGTATACATTTATAAGGATTGATGTGTTGACTGCCTAATTTCGGTGGAAATGTACTTTTAATTATAAAGAAAGCACAACTTTTTAAATTTGAATCGTTCAAACAACTTTTTAGTTTAAATATGAAGCGTTTTTGTTAAATTGACTAAAAGGAATAAAATACAAGAATACTTCATCTTATAATATAATAGCCATAAAAATGTGAATTTTAAAAGTAAAACAATATTCGTATGGCAAACGTAGTAAAATAAAATAAATATTGCATATCAAAAGACGTTATAAAGTGGAAACTTGCGCAAATAAAGTGTGTGTACTAGGCACAGCTGCGGGGGAATCAAATTCAACTTATCGATCCGGAAATGTGGAAAATAACGCCACGGATTCAATCCAATCGTACGCACACACGACCTACTCGAATGGCGAATTGAATGATCCAAACCGTTGCGAGGGTGTCACGTACAGCGCGGAGAAATAAGACCCACAGCTGTTAAGCCGCATTACTAAATCCAAATACCGAGGAAAGTTAATCTAAGTTCCAGCAACGGTTTAAATTTTCGGAAAGCATTCAATAAGTCCACAGTTATGCAGTAAAGTATTATACAATACCCATTAAATCATCAAATTGATATTATTAATAAATGATTATTTAAAAATATTCGAAAATAAGTATTATTTATACTTTTTACCTACCCTTTTTTACATATTTAAACTATAAGTGAATCCTTGGTTGATAATCTTGTCAGGGTGAGTACAGATTAGGTACTTATTTGTAATAAACTATGACAATATATACGTGTTAGCTAAAAATAATTAGGAAAAACTCCTTACGTGAATGATTGGTTCTTAGTAAAAGACATAATAGGAAGTCGCCGATGGTCATCCGTAAGATATACTCAGTGAAGCTACGAGAAGCTTTTATGACAAAGGGATGGGTGGAGTATAAATAATTTTAATAGCACTATTTAGTGTTCATATTCTCAGATAGTAAATAGTAAGATTACATGGTCAAAAAAGAGGAAGTTAATAATAATACATATAATTTAGGACCGGGTTTAACGTAAGCTATCTAAATAATTGCTTTATTTTATTAGTTAAGTGATTATTTGCCTAGCGAATCTGGTGTTGATCACAATAAAACAAATATGATGTAGTACAAGTTGTACTCTGTTTTTATCTAAAGATACTATATTTATAAAACTAAACTTTTTCTTGACTAAATTTCGATTGTTTACAAAATAAGACGTTTACTATAATTATTGAAAACCTTAAAAAAAACAAACCCTGACGCATTCAAATGAAGTGTAAAACATTGCCATAAGTCACACAGGATTCGCGCTAAACGAACGCAAGCCTTTCCGTCTATCAAATCGACCGTGAATTTCGACATTGGTTCAGGAATAATATATTGTATCGTTAGTCCTGTGTGATATCCGGGATACGCTATGAAATATTTTGAGTATTGCAGGTGGAGTATTCCGCGCGAGTTCATAATTCCCTAATGAGGCAAATAGTACTAGCACTTCCCAGTAGACATTTACGGTAATGTAATATAGTAGATTTGAACCCAGTATCGAATATCATAAATAATGAGAGCAATAGCGTTCATATATGGAAACGTGCACAACAACTTCGATACTACAACAGGTACCTATACAACATTTAAGTAATGTTTATAATGGCATTTTTTGATTGAATATGTTTAGTGATATATTTTCATTTTATATAAATCAAACGGTTGGAAAATTATGCGAGATTAATTATAAAAGAATGCGGTGAATGATAAATACAGCTTGCAAACCATTGCAACTGGGTCTCGATCTCAAACCATGTGAAAACGTAATGTAATTTTAATAGTTGACTGATTTTTATTTTTATCCAGGAATAAGCGTTCATTACCATACTTATCTTGTTTTTGTTCACTCAAATGAATCTATTAATAAAAATGTCAGAGGTTTTTAAAAGATTGTAGTTCCATTCAGTTTTCATTTCATTAGTTTTTATCTTTTAACCCGATAAATTCAGAGGTTTACTATTGGTAAACAAGTCACGATATAGAAAACTTAATTATGATTTCAAGCCGATTGATAACATGTTGATAATTTGTAAAGCAATAAGTATAATACTTTGGTATAGATTGTATACCAAGATTGGCTCGGTGTCGTAGTAGACTCAATACAATAAAACGTACGTGCTATGTTAAAAAAAAATTATACCCAATTTATAACTTTGAATTGAAGAAAATAATAGTTAAACTAAGGTATAATTAAATTTCCATTACGGTTTACTGATAACAAAAAGCAACGGTCGTGTTGCGGATAAAATGAAAAAGTTTTCGAGTAACATCGTTTATACAATGAAACACAAATTTTGAATACAAAGAATGTACTTGTATTTTAACTGAATCCGTTGTAAAAAAAAAGTCTCAAAGGGCCGAAATAAATCAGTTTAAAAGTATTAAATATTATATATACACAATGCTTTTCTTTTTCATTTCGGTTAGATTAAGTGATACAATAATGCGACAGCTGAAATGAATGGACACGCGACGGGTAATCTTATTCACTTATCACGTCCAGTAAGCTAGAGCCTTTTATATATAATTAGAAACAGTTATGTTTCATTCGTGTGGTTAAGCGATCAGTTAATATTATGTTTCTAATTTCAACAAATATCTCAGATAAGAATTACAGCGGAACCCCGATTCATCGTTTTTCCGCATTTATCGTTATTTCGATCGTTGGTTTTGAGCATGCGTCGTTTTTTAGGTTCTCTTAAAAATGATGGATCCGAGTTCCACTGTATCAATGCAACGGTTGGGCTTTCATCTAAATCTAGATCGATTGATAAAATATATTGTACTTTAATTAAAATCGTATTAAAATATCGAAATCTGAAATTATATTATAAACTTGTTTTAATGCGGTTTCTAAATTCACATTCGCTTTAAACGAAGGAAATAATTATAAGACTACTAAGAACCAAACGCGAGCATCACTAAATATTTGATTTTTTCGGCAGATCAGACTACATTAGGCGTAACCGACTAAGAAACAACAGATTCTTTATTAATTGATTTGGCATTTACTTGGTAGAACTCCATTTATAACAGATTCTTTAATTGCTTTAAGTACCGGCCACTCATGTTGACTTGATAACACATCTTCCGTGAAAAGATTCCCGTTATATGTACGTTGACAATTATTTGTTAAAATACCTTAATTATTATTTAAACAAATTTTAATCACGGCATTTTCGCCAAAAAAATGGTTTTGATGATAAAAAAAGATTATTCGTTAGTCGAATATGTGCTGCGAAATGGTACGCATTGGACAATGTTACAAACGAAAACTATCATTAAACATTACTCACTTTTATGGTGTTCACTGTCAATACTTGGTGGAATGGCATTATAATAAAAATAATAAAACATTTTTAGTACTTTTTCCACATAAAATTTATTGGATCAGGACCGGTTTCGCTCATGGTGAGCATTGTCAACTGATAAGAAAAAAAAATATAAACAGTGATATTTATACAAATTTAAATTGAAATAAAAAGGTGTAAGCAACTATTAACAATTAAACAGTGATATTTATACAAAAGTTAAGTAAAAAAAACAAGGTATGACAACTAAGCAAATGAATTGAAGCAAAATACAAGAAAAATAAACTATAAATAAAAAGTTGAAGACCGCTTAGCAATGCAAACTATTACAACAAAAATCAATTAAGTATGAATTATCATTAACAAAGTAAAAATCAACAATTAGTGGATATAATAAATAAATCTTGATGTTGATGATGTTTTGTCAGGCGCTTCTTTCGTTAAAACGTGATCCCACTGCATCAAAGATGTGGTTAAAACTGTTATCGATGAGGCCAATGCATGTTTCCCGAAAAATGTACAAACTTATGAACCCCCAGTGTCCTAGACTTTATGGTTTGCTTAAAATTCACAAAACTAATACTTCCTTAAGGCCAGTAGTTTCGTTCAATTCAGCACCTTCTTATAAACTAGCTAAAAATGCGAACCAACCTTTTAAATATAAATTAAATTTCAGTCGTAAATTTAGATTAAAAATTCGATTGAATTAGTAAATAAAATCAAAGATATCACAGTTCCTTTAAATTCTTAACTTGTTTCTTTTGATGTGGTGAGTTAATTTACGAGTGTCCCTATACCTGAGTTAAAGTTAGCTTTTTTAGACTTTATGGATAGTAAAAAAGTAAAGTACTAAAAATGTTTTATTATTCTTATAATAAATCATTAGTTTTTGCCCGATTTTACAGTCATAATCATTATTTGTTTTTAAAAATATTCTATGATAATTTAAAAATCGCAAGGAAAAATTACTAGAAGCGCGCACTAGTCGAATCACTGTTAACAACAAATTAATGTTGAGGTAGATACAAATAATATGAACTGATTTCTAAAGTAGCGTATGGAAGTAGTCATTATTTAGAATATATTTAGTATAAAGCTTTGCTTGAATTTATTTCTTCGCGATTGACTGAAAATTCGTCAAAATGGCAATCAATACACTGAATTCGTATTATTTTCAGTAAATAAAACCAATATAACATACATCGTTCAGACATTCGCTAGATGAAGAATCTTTCGCAAAGAAAAACGAAAAAAAACTAGATTGCTACGAGGTTATAACGTAGAGCAAATCGGAAAATTGTAGGATTTTCGTCGAGTGAAATGTCATGAATTAGAGGCGGGCTGCAAAACCCGAGTCACGTCGTGCGCTGTCACATGAGTTGAGACTATCCACAGTCGCAAAGAGCCATTTCGTCAGCATTTCGGTCGGTATCTTTATCTACATTATCTGCAGAGTACGAGAACTGTAATAAAGTACAAATTACTATGTTTAATTTTTCCGTATGCCAATATAATGAAGCGATTTTAAAATGTGTTGAAAATAATAAATTTTCAGTATAAAATAGAACTTAACTCGATGGCTGCCACAGACGAGATAGATCTCGTAAAATTTTTCGTGCTTAACACTAGGGTATCCAATCCCGAAGCCTTGAATTTGAAAACCTCGATTTGTCAATTTCGTGTCAATTTTCGGGATTTGCTCAAAATGTCTCAATCCCGGAATTTCGGGATCAAAAAATTGAACGGGATCCCGAATCCCGGGATTGGATGCCCTACTTAACACGACAGAGACGAGTTATCTCGTCAATAACTAATTAAATTAATAGTTGCAAATTATAGCCGGCGTGCTAGGTAATTACTATTAACTAGCTGTAAGCCCGTTGCCCAGCAACGTGAGATTTTTATTGCATAGTATTAATTTTAATTTTATTTTATGGTATTTTATTTTATTTTATTTTATTTTATTTTATTTCATTTAATTTTTATTAATTTTATTTTATTTTTATAGTTAGCAGAAATTTCGTAAATTATTTAATTTTTGGGATAATGTTTATGTTTGCTAACAACCATTTTTCGTAGTAGCAGAAATTTCGTAAAATATTTAATTTTTGGAGTAATGTTTAAGTTTGCTAACAACCATTTTTCGTAGAAGCATAAATTTCGTAAAATATTCAATTTTTGGAATAATGTTTAAGTTTGCTAACAACCATTTTTCGTAGTAGCAGAAATTTCGTGAATTATTGAATTTTCGGAATAAAGTTCAAGTTTGCTAACAACCATTTTTCGTAGTAGCCGAAATATCGTAAATTATTAAATTTTTGGAATAAAGTTTAAGTTTGCTAACAACCATTTGTCGTAGTAGCCGAAATATCGTAAATTATTGAATTTTTGGAATAAAGTTCAAGTTTGCTAACAACCATTTGTAGTAGGAGCAGAAATTTAGTAAATTATTTAATATTTGGAATAATGTTCAAGTTTGCTAACAACCATTTTTCGTAGTAGCAGAAATTTCGTAAATTATTTAATATTTGGAATAATGTTCAAGTTTGCTAAAAACCATTTTTCGTAGGAGTAGAAATTTTGTAAAATATTTAATATTTGAAATAATGTTTAAGTTTGCTAACAACCATTTTTCGTAGTAGCCGAAATTTCGTAAACTATTTAATATTTAGAATAATGTTCATGTTTGCTAACAACCATTTTTCGTAGGAGTAGAAATTTCGTAAAATATTTAATATTTGAAATAATGTTTAAGTTTGCTAACAACCGTTTTTCGTAGTAGCCGAAATATCGTAAATTATTGAATTTTTGGAATAAAGTTTAAGTTTGCTAACAACCATTTTTCGTAATAGCCGAAATATCGTAAATTATTGAATTTTCGGAATAAAGTTCAAGTTTGCTAACAACCATTTTTTGTAGGAGCAGAAATTTAGTAAATTATTTAATATTTGGAATAATGTTCAAGTTTGCTAACAACCATTTTTCGCAGTAGCAGAAATTTCGTGAATTATTGAATTTTTGGAATAAAGTTTAAGTTTGCTAACAACCATTTTTCGTAGTAGCCGAAATATCGTAAATTATTAAATTTTTGGAATAAAGTTTAAGTTTGCTAACAACCATTTGTCGTAGTAGCCGAAATATCGTAAATTATTGAATTTTTGGAATAAAGTTCAAGTTTGCTAACAACCATTTTTCGTAGGAGCAGAAATTTAGTAAATTATTTAATATTTGGAATAATGTTCAAGTTTGCTAACAACCATTTTTCGTAGTAGCAGAAATTTCGTAAATTATTGAATTTTTGGAATAATGTTCAAGTTTGCTAACAACCATTTTTCGTAGGAGCAGAAATTTCGTAAATTATTTAATATTTGGAATAATGTTCAAGTTTGCTAACAACCATTTGTCGTAGTAGCCGAAATATCGTAAATTATTGAATTTTTGGAATAAAGTTCAAGTTTGCTAACAACCATTTTTCGTAGTAGCAGAAATTTCGTAAATTATTATATTTTGGAATAATGTTCAAGTTTGCTAACAACCATTTTTCGTAGGAGTAGAAATTTCGTAAATTATTTAATATTTGGAATAATGTTCAAGTTTGCTAACAACCATTTTTCGTAGGAGTAGAAATTTCGTAAAATATTTAATATTTGAAATAATGTTTAAGTTTGCTAACAACCATTTTTCGTAGTAGCCGAAATTTCGTAAATTATTTAATATTTAGAATAATGTTCATGTTTGCTAACAACCATTTTTCGTAAGAGTAGAAATTTCGTAAAATATTTAATATTTGAAATAATGTTTAAGTTTGCTAACAACCATTTTTCGTAGTAGCCGAAATTTCGTAAATTATTTAATTTTTGGAATAATGTTTAAGTTTGCTAACAACCATTTTTCGTAGAAGCAGAAATTTCGTAAATTATTTAATTTTTGGAATAATGTTTATGTTTGCTAACAACCATTTTTCGTAGTAGCAGAAATTTCGTAAAATATTTAATTTTTGGAGTAATGTTTAAGTTTGCTAACAACCATTTTTCGTAGAAGCATAAATTTCGTAAAATATTCAATTTTTGGAATAATGTTTAAGTTTGCTAACAACCATTTTTCGAAGTAGCAGAAATTTCGTGAATTATTGAATTTTTGGAATAAAGTTTAAGTTTGCTAACAACCATTTTTCGTAGGAGCAGAAATTTAGTAAATTATTTAGTATTTGGAATAATGTTCAAGTTTGCTAACAACCATTTTTCGTAGTAGCAGAAATTTCGTAAATTATTTAATATTTGGAATAATGTTCAAGTTTGCTAAAAACCATTTTTCGTAGGAGTAGAAATTTTGTAAAATATTTAATATTTGAAATAATGTTTAAGTTTGCTAACAACCATTTTTCGTAGTAGCCGAAATTTCGTAAACTATTTAATATTTAGAATAATGTTCATGTTTGCTAACAACCATTTTTCGTAGGAGTAGAAATTTCGTAAAATATTTAATATTTGAAATAATGTTTAAGTTTGCTAACAACCGTTTTTCGTAGTAGCCGAAATATCGTAAATTATTGAATTTTTGGAATAAAGTTTAAGTTTGCTAACAACCATTTTTCGTAATAGCCGAAATATCGTAAATTATTGAATTTTCGGAATAAAGTTCAAGTTTGCTAACAACCATTTTTTGTAGGAGCAGAAATTTAGTAAATTATTTAATATTTGGAATAATGTTCAAGTTTGCTAACAACCATTTTTCGCAGTAGCAGAAATTTCGTGAATTATTGAATTTTTGGAATAAAGTTTAAGTTTGCTAACAACCATTTTTCGTAGTAGCCGAAATATCGTAAATTATTAAATTTTTGGAATAAAGTTTAAGTTTGCTAACAACCATTTGTCGTAGTAGCCGAAATATCGTAAATTATTGAATTTTTGGAATAAAGTTCAAGTTTGCTAACAACCATTTTTCGTAGGAGCAGAAATTTAGTAAATTATTTAATATTTGGAATAATGTTCAAGTTTGCTAACAACCATTTTTCGTAGTAGCAGAAATTTCGTAAATTATTGAATTTTTGGAATAATGTTCAAGTTTGCTAACAACCATTTTTCGTAGGAGCAGAAATTTCGTAAATTATTTAATATTTGGAATAATGTTCAAGTTTGCTAACAACCATTTGTCGTAGTAGCCGAAATATCGTAAATTATTGAATTTTTGGAATAAAGTTCAAGTTTGCTAACAACCATTTTTCGTAGTAGCAGAAATTTCGTAAATTATTATATTTTGGAATAATGTTCAAGTTTGCTAACAACCATTTTTCGTAGGAGTAGAAATTTCGTAAATTATTTAATATTTGGAATAATGTTCAAGTTTGCTAACAACCATTTTTCGTAGGAGTAGAAATTTCGTAAAATATTTAATATTTGAAATAATGTTTAAGTTTGCTAACAACCATTTTTCGTAGTAGCCGAAATTTCGTAAATTATTTAATATTTAGAATAATGTTCATGTTTGCTAACAACCATTTTTCGTAAGAGTAGAAATTTCGTAAAATATTTAATATTTGAAATAATGTTTAAGTTTGCTAACAACCATTTTTCGTAGTAGCCGAAATTTCGTAAATTATTTAATTTTTGGAATAATGTTTAAGTTTGCTAACAACCATTTTTCGTAGAAGCAGAAATTTCGTAAATTATTTAATATTTGAAATAATATTCAAGTATGCTATCAATCATTTTTCGTAGTAGCAGAAATTTCGTAAATTATTTAATTTTTGGAATAATGTTTAAGTTTGCTAACAACCATTTTTCGTAGAAGCAGAAATTTCGTAAATTATTTAATTTTTGGAATAATGTTTATGTTTGCTAACAACCATTTTTCGTAGTAGCAGAAATTTCGTAAAATATTTAATTTTTGGAGTAATGTTTAAGTTTGCTAACAACCATTTTTCGTAGAAGCATAAATTTCGTAAAATATTCAATTTTTGGAATAATGTTTAAGTTTGCTAACAACCATTTTTCGAAGTAGCAGAAATTTCGTGAATTATTGAATTTTTGGAATAAAGTTTAAGTTTGCTAACAACCATTTTTCGTAGAAGCATAAATTTCGTAAAATATTCAATTTTTGGAATAATTTTTAAGTTTGCTAACAACCATTTTTCGTAGGAGCAGAAATTTAGTAAATTATTTAGTATTTGGAATAATGTTCAAGTTTGCTAACAACCATTTTTCGTAGTAGCAGAAATTTCGTAAATTATTGAATTTTTGGAATAATGTTCAAGTTTGCTAACAACCATTTTTCGTAGGAGTAGAAATTTTGTAAAATATTCAATATTTGAAATAATGTTTAAGTTTGCTAACAACCATTTTTCGTAGTAGCCGAAACTTCGTAAATTATTTAATATTTAGAATAATGTTCATGTTTGCTAACAACCATTTTTCGTAGGAGTAGAAATTTCGTAAAATATTTAATATTTGAAATAATGTTTAAGTTTGCTAACAACCATTTTTCGTAGTAGCCGAAATATCGTAAATTATTGAATTTTTGGAATAAAGTTTAAGTTTGCTAACAACCATTTTTCGTAATAGCCGAAATATCGTAAATTATTGAATTTTCGGAATAATGTTCAAGTTTGCTAACAACCATTTTTCGTAATAGCAGAAATTTCGTAAATTATTATATTTTGGAATAATGTTCAAGTTTGCTAACAACCATTTTTCGTAGGAGCAGAAATTTAGTAAATTATTTAATATTTGGAATAATGTTCAAGTTTGCTAACAACCATTTTTCGTAGGAGCAGAAATTTCGTAAATTATTTAATATTTGGAATAATGTTCAAGTTTGCTACCAACCATTTTTCGTAGAAGCAGAAATTTCGTAAATTATTTAATTTTTAGAATAATGTTTAAGTTTGCTAACAACCATTTTTCGTAGTAGCCGAAATTTCGTAAATTATTTAATATTTGGAATAATGTTCAAGTTTGCTAACAACCATTTTTCGTAGGAGCAGAAATTTCGTAAATTATTTAATATTTGGAATAATGTCCAAGTTTGCTAACAACCATTTTTCGTAGGAGCAGAAATTACGTAAATTATTTAATATTTGGAATAATGTTCAAGTTTGCTAACAACCATTTTTCGTAGTAGCAGAAATTTCGTGAATTATCGAATTTTTGCAGTAGTAGCAGAACAGATGTCGTAATTTTTTTAATTTTGGGACATCAGTACGCACACATTTGTGGGTTGTGATTTGTGGTTTGTGATTTGTGATTATTTTATCGACTATTAATATATAGATTATATACGGCAGCTAAAAGGCTTTAGTAACACAGAATTTATCGGTTATGGTGGACATAATTGAACATATTCAGAGTAAATAGTTTATAAATTGTAAACTAAAAAAAAACTATCACAAAGTTACCATCACAGAGGTTACTTTCACAAAGGTCCATCGAAAATGTTAATTAATTAGTTATTCCAATATTATTAAAGATATTTCTAACAATTCATAGTTGGAAAGTTGACTTAAAATTTTTGCCGTTAAACATAATTATTTTATCGATAAATATCATAGAACATTTTACAGTCAAATTGATTAATTATTTAATGATGATAGTTGACCTGATTAAATTGTATATGTTTGTTTGATTGAGTGCCAAGCTAAGCAGACATTACCTTTCCGTCGAGAGCGGATCTTTTAAACGCCAATCAATTTTTAAAAATCCTGCATTTGCTTAGATTCGACACATAAAAGTTGTACAAGATTATTTGACGGTTATTGTAAAATATAACGTAATCAACATAGCCAGGCCATGCAGGATGGGCAAAATTTTATATTATACGTTTATTTTGTTATAAATGTTTTTTAGTTTATTACTAATCTCATATTTTAAATCACTGTTAACGCTGAGACGAATCACGTGTCACAAATCGCAATACAATAAGCGGACTAAACAAAGTATAAGTTAAATACGTTCTTCAAATAGTTAGTACACACTTTATAACAGATACAGGAAAGTTGCCACAAGATAATGAAATTTTAAATAATTATATTATATCAATTAAACGTCTTGCCATTGTTGTCATATTTTAAAAGAAAAACTATATTTGTTATATTTTGAAGATCAGTTTTAGGCATTAAAGATTATATGCTATGTCTTATGGCTGAGAGCAAAACCACGTTAAGTTTATAATACCGTTTGTAGTTTAAATGACGTCGATAGTTAATTTATTATTTAATGCTTCTACGTAATTTAATAATGCCATTCTATACTATAAACCTCATAGACATGAGAGCGAATCATAATTTAATCAATCAACATATTTTACTTTTACTACGAAGGATTATTTTAGGGGCAATCAATACAAGTTAAAAGCATCTGAGCTGTGTCAATTCGCTTTATCAAATAAAAATGTAATTCGTAGATGATATAACGACTAATAACAAAACGAGTGACTCTTGCTCGATGCCCACTGGTGAACGATAGACGACTTGGAAGAATTGACTCAAATGTTACCGAAAGAAAACGAAGAAAACAGGTAGAAAAAAGCTTCGCGGGCTTGCATGAGCACGTTGCAGGAAAGTCACACGCTCACCTGAAAAATGTCAAGATTTAACGATACAAAAGTTGTGGAAAACACAGAGCACTTTTAAATTTCCTCTTCGCTAGAGAGTGGAGACGGGTGAAACAAATATTTTTTTTATATTCCAAATCTAAAATATGAAAAAGAAGTACGGTACATTTAAAAACTATATTCATATTATTACACGAATAACTTAATGCTATATTGAAATATGATGTATGGCTTTTATTATCATGTTATTCTCAAAATCATTGGTTCACTATTTTTATCCTTTTTCACGTTAAGGTTAAATAGTTTATTTAAAAAATACGGACTATATATGTTTTCATTAATTTATGTGTAAATATTATATAAACATGGTTATTGAAAGAAGCAACAGTGTGTTCACCGGTGTGTATTCAATATAAATAAATAAATAACTAGGGAAATTATAATATAAAAACAAGGAAAAACATTACAAACGTGACGTAAAACATTTTTTTTATTATTAAGTACATATTATATTACTTCATTTCAGGTTGACCTTTGTAAGACGTCTGCTTTGTGATCAAATTTATTTAATAATTACACGCGATGAGCGAAACCGGTCGAAAATCGTAAAAATAAATAATGTGGAATATGTACAAGATTTTTTTATTTTATTATAATGACTCCACCAAGAATTGACAGTGCACGTTGATTGAAAACAATGTTATGTGAATTTTTTTACACGGGTGTGTATTTTATACTCTGTTTTGAATTAAAAAACACGTGAAAAGTTGTATTTG
This sequence comes from Himalopsyche tibetana, assembly GCA_030503985.1. Lineage (NCBI taxonomy): Eukaryota > Metazoa > Arthropoda > Insecta > Trichoptera > Rhyacophilidae > Himalopsyche > Himalopsyche tibetana. Next base: position 14,485,785 of record JAPJYX010000024.1, read on the forward strand.
TTATTAGAGAAATATATGTTTTCGAACATCTAAAAATTCTGTAGGTGTTTTCGAATTTAATTCAGAATACCGTTGGTAGATCTGATATAAGACAGTGACAGGAAATTATGTTAAACTATTTCAAAAGTAAAATTATTGCAAACATTTCAAAAATCATTTATAAAATACGAATAAATACTGCATTGTTGTGACTTGTGACATGAGAAAAGATGTTCAACTAAAAATATGTCACTATCTTCTACGCTGGAACTAATGTCATGCGATGCGGAAATTTTCCATAAAACCAACAAACAGCCTTAGAAAGAAAGACGAAAGAATACGGCGGCGGGCGAGACTGGCAGGGATGCATCTGTCTGGATTAAAGTGCACGGAAAGAAGAAAAGTGCACGTCAAGACGATGCACGAAATGCAGTGGGCCGTGACGTCACGGAAACTTGGAGAACATTCCGTAATGCAAAGCTCCGGCTGACATGAAAACAATTGGACACAAAGGCGATTGTGCACGGCCTCTGTTGAATTATTTATGTACTCGAACATATACTTAAGACATTTCTGTATTGTTTAATAGTAATCCCTGATTTCTAGAAGTTCATTAAGAAAACAAATGAAAGACATACTAACGGGTTACTGTCTTTTATCGATGGGAAATGAGCGTATCGGTTAAAATTAATCTTTATAAATTAGTGACGTATTTCACAACGTAAATTAACTATTATCGGTTTCTAGCAGCTTTGTCTATAAGTAAACTTGGAATGGTATGTAAATAGAGTAAAATTAATTTTAGAAAATTGAAAATAATAGATATCAAAATTAAAATAGTTTTACAAGTTTGCAAGGGTAACTAACAGATGTACGTACTCCGTGATACTGGAAAACGGGTTCAATCAGTTTTAGGAAACTAAATAACGAATCTTATTTGCCAAAGCAACAAGTCGATGCACAAATATGAATAATTTAAGATAATTAATAAAATAATTCACTACGATACGTTTCGAATTCACTGACAGAAATGAATTCATATTATACTGAAATAGAATATGTGAATCTAAAGGGTTAAAGGTGAACTGTATATCGTTACTTATCTACATTCATATTTCCACTGTGCAGTTTAAAAATATTGAAAGATGCACCAGATAGATATACCACTTGAGAGATGCATTACATGACGCAAGAGTGCTTGCTATCAAAAAGAGTTTAGATGGCGGCAATCATTCAAACATTACTAGTGTTGCTGCCAGTATTTTACACAGCAAGAACAATATGGTTTTATTATATAACGTGGGCGTCCTTGATTGGTGCCATGTGCTCGGACAGAATACACTTCAGCGGATATCAATATTAATGCATGTCTACATCCATGAGTGGTAAATCTATAAAAGCTAGCCAGTTAATGAAAATTCCAGAAATTATATTATATGCACATTTCATATTTAACTGCAAAACTAACATTATGAAGGATGTTACTGTTATAGATGAGGTTTCGTGCTTATTTTAAATACATGTACATAAAGTATTTGCCGATTGACAACAAAACTAACGTGTTTTCGGACCACGGGGATCAACTATCGATTATTTGATCAAATAATTTTTTAACCTAAGCCATGGATGCTTGTAACGTTTCATATACACCAACAAACTCTGTTTAATCATGCTAACGAGGAAAAGAAACAGTGCAAAAATATTTTTATGTCGCTTTTGTTAATATTGTTTTATCTTTAAATTTAAATAAATTCATATTAACTTTTAAAAAACACGAGAACCACTTATGTGTCCCTGGATTTATTATATTATTTAATAAAGAGCATTTACTGACTTTCATAAAATTTAATAATTGGTAAGAAAAGTATAACAATGACAACAATTTAAAGACCTTGATTATTTCTCTGCCGGCCTACAGTTTGGCAACGTGTGGCTAATACCATATGTGATGTGTAATTCGTTATCCAAATCGATGTGAAAAAGCTCATCGCAAAATTTGCATAACAAGCAAAATGCTTTGTGGACGCTTCGACGTGCTTGAAATCACAAATCGTTTCAGAATCACGGTTATAATAAATATGACCAGCGCAAAAGGCGTCAATACAAAAACTTGTATACAATTTTTGGCCTGTGAAATGTATTTACACTGTAAAATTTATCATACCTATTTTTCGTCAAACTATCATACGGACGCGCTATTCATATTGAAGTGGAGATTAATAACATAGCAAGCAAAGGAATGATATTTTATACCTATTTGTATATATTTATAACCTAAATATATTGACTATTTAAAAATATTTATCAACGCAACGACTATGTGATTTGTTAATTGAAACTAGGGTATCCAATCCCGGAGTCTTTTTGTGATCACGGTATTGATTAATTTTCAATATCCCGGGATTGGGCACTCTTTCATTTCCAATTAAAAAACCCTGGAATCTGCCGATTTGCCGAAAATGTCACCGTGATTCGTTTTTTTAGCTGTTCCGAGAATTTGAAAATCGGGATTTGCTAAAAATTTCTCAATCTCGAATTCCCGGGATCGCGACCATACTAATCCCGGGATTTTGGGATCACAAAATTGGACGGGATCCCGAATCCCGTAATCTCGGGATCTCGTCCAATTGGGATTGGAGAGCGTAATTGTAACTGAAATGGTTATATTTCCTAGAATAACACAATCAATTGTTTTACATTTAATACATTATTGTTCGGACGATTTTATATATGAAAATAAGTATTGTGTTAATGATAGTATATATAGCTTAAATAGTTTAAGTACATCTGACGAGATCGTGAAGTCGAAAAAGCTATCAAGTAGAACTTAATAAAGTGCAATTTTAACCATAGAATATTTATTTAACTTGGTTATTGGAGCGTGTACAGCCAAGTTACAAAAGCAATGGAAAAGCAAAATTATACCATTTTAATTGTGTAATTATTTTGTTTTGTCTGTATATCACTGAAACCAATTTATAATGAATTTGATCATTTTTTTACTTCGCGTGAGCTATTTTTTGCATTTTTTTGTAAATCATCATTTACGACAAACATGATTAACGATCCAAAAAGTGATGGTAAAAGCCGAGTATAATCTTAACACGAATAAAGTTTGAGAAGATTGATGCGAGTTTGTCATTGATTCGATGTCGTGGGATATTATTTAGCTGCATACTCTAAAATTCATATGGTAGAAAGATATAGTCAACTCGAAAATAATTTATTTTAAAAACGGTATCAAGAACAGAATATTGTCAAACATTTACAGATCCACAGGAAATTCAAATAGTACTAATCAATAATAATAGAGCACTTGATTTGTCAAATTCAATAAAAACTCGGTAACCAATTAAGCGTAGTAAACTTATTTATTCTTATGAAACTTCGAGAAATTAGGGTAAAACAGAGACGTAAATACAGCAGTACTCCATTTTTTTATAAATTAAATTATTTTGAAGTAATGAAACATTTACAATGTAACAGTATTTACCCGCTATTTTTGTGTTTTCTGTTTTAGACTAGTTCACGAAAAAATATTTAAAGGAATTATTAAATGTCTATGGAATAAGGTGACTACATATCAATGTATTTTAGCTCTGTATTGGTTCTGGGGACACAATATATCTTTTTATATATTCTAAAATACTAAATTCTATTGAAAAAAACTGAATAAAATATAATAATAAAACATTTTTAGTACTTTTTCCACATAAAATTTATTGGATCAGGACCGGTTTCGCTCATGGTGATCATTGTCAACTGATAAGAAATACTAGTATTATTTTTATTATAATGCCATTCCACCAAGTATTGACAGTAAACACCTTAAAAGTGAAATATAATAAATTGACTTTTTGTAATTTACGGCACGTTAAAAAATATGAGATTATTAATTAGTCTTCAAAGCAAATCAGTTTAAATTTAAATCATTATGTTATACTTACATTACTTCTTGTAACTGTGGATTGATATTTTTCTGGTCATTAAGAATTTTATTATTAAGATGAGCTATCAACTATAAGTAAAATAATATTTTTTATAATACTTTTGAAATTTTTTCACCTTATTACAACGGAGTTCTACCAATTAAATCAAATGTTTCATGATATTCCCTCCACTACAGTAAACATTAATTCAACTATAAAAAACGTTTACGACGCAATTTACAATTTAAATTTCTCGATTAAACGAGATACACTCGATTGAGGAAGGGAGATCATAAAATATTTTACGTAAGTTGAAAAACTAGAGAGATTAAAAACCACGATAGTTAAATTGGTATTTATAAATTATTAAAAATTGAAACCATAATAAAAAAAAACCAAGCTCTCGAGAGTGAGCAAGCTTTTTAATCACCGTCAAAAGAGATCACGTTAAAAATTGATTACGAAGTATAAAGTTAACGGTAAAATTTACGCTTAAGAACACATTCATGTTATGGCTTGAAGCTTTCAGAGGTTGTGAAAAGTGAAATCATGAAATAATATACTACTTTTCATTATTGTCGTCAAAAGTGCGACAACCCGTGGTGGGTCCTTTATACCGCCTACAGTTTTCGCCACGTCTTTTTTTTCAAATGTGGCGGTACAAAGTATTTATATGATACTGTAAACATTGATGCACATAATTAAATAGGTATGTCATAGAACATATTCCATATTTTGTTTCAAAATAAGGACCATTTCCGCAATTTTTTTCCGCGAGAATTTTTTGATGTGATTTCATGACTGACATCAGCTGAAATGCATTATCACAAAATGTAGACAGTTGAAATGTTTTATTTTGGGTTGTTAATCATTCTTTTCAGAATTTTAATTATTACGAGTCAATTTAATGTTTTAAACAAATACACTCCTAGCTGATTGCGACAGACTTATGTAGTTGAAAAATACTAATGATCAATCAATACTATCGTATCGTATTTAATACATATGCTGAATATGAAACAAATACAAACATCGCAGTTATACAAAAAAATAATATGCGATCGCAAATAATATTAATAGGAAAATATAATTATGTTACATGCATTAATATTAAAACAGCTACGAGACTCTGATTTAATCATTGTTGGAGACATGACATTCAATAATTGCGTCGTGTTTAAAGGCGAACAATTATATACTATCAATTAAATTTTGTAGAAAGACATGTGAGATTTTATTCAATAAATATCTCACATTACTGAAAATTAAGTAACCTTATAATAAAAATAATTAAAAAAAATTAGTACTTTTTCCACATAAAATTTATTGGATCAGGACCGGTTTCGCTCATGGTGAGCATTGTCAAGTGACTGGTATCTTTTTGTCTTATCTTATTTTTTATACCTTGTTTTTCTTACTTAACTTTAGTATAAATATCACTGTTTCATTGTATTTCTTATCAGTTGACAATGCTCACCATGAGCGAAACCGGTCCTGATCCAAATTATAATTATATGATAAATATATAAATTATATGATAAATTTTATGTAGAAAAATTACTAAAAATGTTTTATTGTTTTTATTATAATGCCATTCCACCAAGTATTGACAGTAAACACCTTAAAAGTTACCTTGTAATATTGAGGTGGAGAAATGAATTCCGTAAAACGAAAATAGTGTAAAAGAGTATTCTAGTATTTTTTAAATCTCATTCATTCCTTTACCAAGGAAAGGTTGGGCGACTTATTAATAACCAGTTTTGTTTTAACAAAATATCTCGAGGAGTCCAAACAACTTCACATTGGGAGTATACACGGTTTCAATATACATACATATACGTAAGAATACATCACATAAAACGCGAAGTGAAGATGAGATTAAAATATGCAGTCAAAAAAGCATTTTTAGAACATTTTCGTTAAAGTATACAATATTAATTATCATCGTCAAATCGGTTTATTGATTCGTCCCACTGTTATTACCGTAAATATTGTTGTTCACAAAATATACGATACGATTTTTTAAAACAAAAGTAATTTCCGCCTCGGGGTTGATTCAGCCTAGCTGTCATGTTGATTATTACTTTTTTCGTTTCAAAGATACTGGACAGGCATCCGTGTTACGGAAAAAATGTGTAACAGAAATGTCTAAATGAAAATAACTTTTTTTTACAATTTCCCTGAAATAAATACAGCAACCGTATCGAACATCGAACGGTAGAGCGGCCGCTATTGTTAATTAAAAATGACGACTTGAAATGAGCAAAGCAAAACGCAATGTTTAAAATACACCGGTTCAATGAAAATCGGCAAATGGATTGGTGTTTCAACACGTTTGCTAGTGATTTAATGACAGAGCAAACAATTTAACCAAGTAGATGCGGTTGCACCTTTTCCATAAAAAATCAATATCTGGTTTAATGTCTGGAAATGCTTACTCCCAATGAATCTTCCTTGGAAGTCCCTGTGGTAAGCCACGACCTGTGCTTATTTTTTAGTAAAAATACTGACGAAAATGCTGTTTCGCATATTCATAACATGTAAAGGGAATAAATATTACCTAGGTTTCTTTTGCAATAGACGAACATTCTTGCTGTCGGCTTATCTAAAATTCTGAAATATTTTTTTCACTAAATTCGGTTTTAAGCAAATTCACTGAAAATTTTCGCGCACCCCCGCAAACAACCTGCGCACCACCAAAGGATACGCGGCCCTCAGTTTGGGAAGTAATGTTGTAAACAACGACAAAAACTATAGTCTTAGGGCTGCCGTTAAATCAATATTCCAGTTGGGACAAATTATTTATGGGAAAAGTACCGTAAAAAAAAAATCACCATACATAAAGATTTTTTTTTAAATCCATGTCTGCTCCCAATATGGAACATATGGCTTTCTAATAGAGATATCTCAACAAAAGTTTTTTCTACGTGAACTGTATGTTATTCAGTCGCTCAACCTTACTTTTTCAGAGTGAGTAGTAGGGAAATAAGGATAAGGCTAGATCATGACTAGTGGTTGGCTAATCGCTATTGCTACACCCAGTTACTAAAAGATCAGAAGGATGGGAGGAGAGGAAATGATGTGAATTGACATCACAAACACCCAGTCTTCGATCACAACTTTGAATTGAATAATTCTCAAATTCACTGTGATCTGACCGGGAATCGAACCCAGACCTGCGTGATCGGTAGAGCAAGCTCTAAACCAACTGGGCCACAGCAGGCGACAATAATAATGTGCGGACAAAAACCCTATACATATTTTAAAACTAACCACCATCGAATATTTTGACTTTATAGAGCAAACAATGTACCGTTGGTTTTAGTTTTAACGAGTCACCGGTTCAGTCGATCCCGAAGCAAAATTTGATAGATCCTCATTACGATTGTTTGAATTAATTGTATCCTTCATTCTTCCCAATATAAAAATTCACACGTTTAACGATACTTTCCCTTTTAAAAATATTTATTTTGAACTTAAAAAAAACATCAACGATATAACGTATACGATTCATATAAGAATATGATCGCCATTAAACATTTGGATCAAGAATACCCGAAACCTCAAAAAGATAAAAGTAACCTAGTATTGTCCCGCTTAGAAAATATATCATAAAATAATAACATTATTTCATGCGAAATTTTAAGCGATTATTTAAGCAACTTCCAATGTTTTAGTACCTACTATCCAACTATAACAAAATAAGCTTTATCTAATTAATACCTAAACCAGTATCATATAAGACAGTGCTCCGCAACGTTTTCTCACATACGACACACCAAAATTCTTCATGGAATTCCGCGGCACACCAAAAGCAAAAATATTTAGGTATTAAATTAATACACAAATTTTACAATAAATTTTCGTTTTTTATTTGACAGTATACATACATAAAACCATAATATATTTACTTTTATGCAATCACAAAATTATAACTAATCAATTTGATATCTGCGCTTCTTTAAATCAACACAAAGGTTATATATTCGGCTCATATTATAAGACATATGGAATTTTCAGTTTAAGCCCTTGTTGATGAAGTTGTTAGATTTGCAAGCAATGATTTTATTTTTAGATTTATTTAGATATATCTCATAAATACCTCAATATTAAATTGAATTAAACATTAGAAAAGATTGTATTTTAAATGAATTTTCTCAAATCTAGTAAAGAATTCATCATCGTGTCTATAGTGTATGAAGTGATTTATGATCTATTCAAAAAGTCTGATTTCATTGTTTTAAAAGGAAATAAGTAACACGGTTCCCATAAATCTTTTTTTAAATACAAAAAACGTCCAGATATGTTCGGATAACTATGATATCATTAGGATGAATACGAAGCAAGGAATAAATCATCGTAAATGTTCCCATCGTGATGGCCAATGACTCTTAAAAATCGCCCACGTCAAAAATGTACTATTATTCTCGCACGACTGTTAGTTCGAAATCATTGAATCAATCATGGCACTGGGTATTCTAAGCGTTACAGTCAAGTAAATAGGAGAGAAAGATACAAATATGAGTTTATACTAAAATAGTTGATGATGACGAACGTGAATTATTTATCAATTACCAATGTGACAACTTCAACTGTCGTTTTGTACACGGTTTTGTTGCATAAAGAATATATTTTTCTTTTTTATATCGATCAGTTTGAAGAGACATTGTGAGATACCAATAAATTTAAAAAGGTTTTTTTTTAAATGTCAATTTAACTCGGCAGACAAAAAACGACCGCTTTGCCAAGGATCGAACAGAATGGGGAGGAATTGAACTATAAAACCAAATACTTGCAACACGTAGAGGTACAAACACCCTGGGGAAATCAAAATATAAATTGAATGAATAAAGTACAATTTCTGCACATAAAACTGCAGTATTTTGAAGGGGAACACTAAGGGAATGAATTAATAGTCCTGCTGCTATACAATTTGTATTGTGTTTATTGAAAGTAATTTAATTTCAGTTAATATTTTTGATATGCCTTGCCTGCTTCTTTCAAATGATTGTGTTTTTTTGATTAATTATAATTAAATATAAAGTAATATTATTGTGCGTTTATTGAAAACACCCAAAACGAAAATATGTATAATTATTATTTCTCAAGAGAGCGAAAATTAAACTAAAGTTGAAAATTTTAATCATATAACAATAAACAACTAACGATTTGTTTATTGATTTGGCATTTACTTGATAGCACTCCATTATAATTTTTTTCTACTAAAACTGTAGAACTAAATACGTTGATATTTTTACCCTATTATAACTAACGATTTCTTAATACATTTATTACAATAAAAACTATATAAGTAATATAATTAACCATGTAAAAAGAGTGTTTATCAATTAAATGGCTAACTTAAAAACATATAACAATGTATAGTTTTAATAAAACGGTATTTATGTTATTGGCGTTATCATTTTGAAGGTCATAATTAAGTTATTACGAGTTTTTAAAATTACTTTTAGTGTTTATAAATATGATGCAGTGCACGGATTCTAACTATTATCGTTTTAGTACTCATAAAATAACCAGATATCGCCATCTATATTCAGACTCTGAAAATAAAGACTATATTTCAGTTGCGAACCAGATAAGCAGTATTCCTGTTTTACCGACATTTCAGAGCGGGAAATTCGGGAAAAGCTGACGCCGTATTACTACCGGCTGCCGACCGGCGTGGCGGCGCTAGTTGCAACGGGAAAGCGCTGAATGCAGGGTGCTTTAACGATCACTCGGGTAGCGGAGCTGGAAGGCTAAAGGTCTCCGCGTGCAAACGAAATGCCGGTATTAAATGTTTAATGACTAGATAATCACGCAACAGTGTACACGAACAAATTGATTACAATAATTATTGTTTATATCTTTTTATTAACATAATACGTATATCTGAATGTTCTTATTTTGAAATGCACGTTATCGTATACGTAACTGAGCACGTGGGTTTGAAGAATACCAGGGGCTAAGGTCAATGCTATAGAGAGGACATTGAATTATGTTATACACCGACGCTCGGGTAAAATTTGAGAGAAATAAAATTTAGAGATTCGAGTTCAAAGATAAATCAATACTTTTTGAAAATTCATCTCGGACTTTCAAATTCGACAGTTAATTAATTAATTATTAATGATGAAAACACTCATTTGATATATTTTTTAATTTATTGCAGTTCAGTGACTAGTATTGAGTAAAAAAATATTTCTTTCTTTTGCTGGAACGGCGCATTTAAAATAGTAAACATTGAAAAACGTTCATTATTTCGTGAATAGATAGAAAAAAATTAAATGTATTCAGTCAGAAGGCCTCAGGTTTGCCACCACTATATTCACGGTCAAGGGTTAAAATTAATTGTATCAAAATTTTGGCACTTTTGACGTTATATTTATAATTAGGTATGATAACATTATTTATGTATTGCTTAAAAATCAAAAGTACAGTGCAGGACATTACAGCTGACGCCAATTCGTCATGCACTTGACAAATATAATTAAAATAAAAACAGTACATAATAACATCAAAATCAACATGCAAATAATGAAATAAAAAAGTAAAACTTAACAAACAGTTCACGGTCCTGACCTTTTTAAATAAAGTACAAAGGAATATTGTGTTTTTATTAATATAATGCCTTTTCACCAAGTATTGACAGTGAACACCCTAAAAGTGATCAATGAGTTGATCAGTCGAACAGCCCTTGGAACTGGCGACTCATACATCCTATGCGAGGAACATTTTTTTAGAAACATTTCTTTTGGTTTATTATTATAATGTACTGGTTAGATCAGCGATATGTTCATATATTTGAATACTGCGATATGAACACAGTGTAACCTATGACACACCAAGACATTTTGGGTGTGCACGCGTGGTTAACGGACGTTCTTCAATCAAGAACGAAGAAAATTTACTAATACTGCATTTGTTAAAAAATGTTCCTGGATGTGACATGGCACCCGAGACATGCCAGGTTTTTTTTTCAGAATTTTGACACGCCGAACTAAAAAGGTTGCCCATCACTGGGTTAGATCAACCACTGAGATTAGTTTTCAGTTGTTTCATAACAATTGGGTTAAATATATACTATATATATATATATATATAAAAGTGTCTTGACGGGCTTATAGATAATAAGTTGTATTATTTATATAAGTAAGTATGTTACGTTTAACAATTTCATGAGGTATGATATCAAAAAGAGTCAATCTATAGCAGCGGTGGCATATCACAACATATAATTTATCAATAAGAATTTCCAAGATTTGTATACACCATAAAAAGAGATCTTGTTGGTCACGGAAAATTTCTGGTTCGTTCCTCACACGTAATCAAGTCAACAACATCTAGGACTGGTGCAGAGACAAAGCGCATTTGTAGCTGCATAAAACCGCATCGCGTCCACTTCATATACATAGGTAAGGTGGGTAGATTTATGTATATGGTAACGTTCGGCGCAGTTGGCGCACACAAAAAAATGAAATACGCGACCAATCGAAATGAGCGAGTGAACGGCTCTTTTGTTGATGGCATCCGGACAATTAGTTGAAAAGGACTAGGAATTCTAAAAGAATATTCGAATATATTAATTGTCTCTTTTTTGATATCCGGAATTTTTAAAAATGATTTGAATTTTTTCGTTCATGGTGTTGTAAAAGTATGTGTTAACAATTACATATCACCAGTAATTTGAAAAAATATACATGATTAAATTCATTCATTACTATTCAAATATTATCAAGTTTGAATCGTTCAAATTTTGTACAATTTCATAATTTTTGTTACTATCTGTTCATCTGTCAGTTCACGTTTATCCTTACGTTTAAATGCTTGAAGATGCTGAAAAGCGAATCCTGGGACGGTAGTGAAAAGACGTATGGAAACGTATACAATTTGAATGATTCAAATTTTATATAATATTAAAATTCAATCAAACACTTTAAGTTCACATCCTAAAACAAATTAAGGTTTTAAAAATCTATATTCGAATATTTGGTATCCCTAGTGAATATCGCATGAAAGAAGTTTATTTCCAAATGAAATCATTATGTTGTAAATAAAAAATGAATTATTACTTCGTTAGTATTCATCTATTAAAATATAAAATGGATCTTATGAGTTTAGATACCAAAAGCTCATCAAATAATAGCACATGGCAATAAAGTAATGCAGAATACGATAATTTATCTATCGTTTTATAATGTTCAAACATTTACATTTTTGGAGACCATCAATCAAGGAGCGGTATAAAACTGACAAATATTTTATTATTACACAACATTTTGTTAAATACCGCTCGGAAGCAAATTAAGGTCATTATTCGTAGTCTTTTGTCAAGGGAGAATAAGACAATGATAGCGTTCAGTCAAAAATAATACACGGACTTCGCCTTTCTCCGCTCTTCAAAAATTTCGCCAAAACAACGATTTCAAATAATTATTTTATTTGGGGGGAGGGAGACGAAAGCGGGGAGTTTTCCAGAGTGTTTGTCAATACTCAGAGGAAACGCTGCGCGGATATTAAAATTATTCAACGATTTTTAGTTGATATAGTAAAATAAAAGCAATTCTATGCATTGTTTAATACTATAAATCGTAATTTATTTGTTTTTTCGGTAAAAAAAAATACTTTATTAAAAAATATTGGAGAAAATCAAATAGTGAGTTTGGAAAAGATATCAAGGTTTCTAAAATAAGTCCTGTTTCAATCGCAGTCCCGATCTTTATTTAAAAATGTCGAATTTGTACGATACAAATGTGTTTTATTTCTTTAAATATAATACCTTTCCCCAAAAATTGACAGTCAACACCTTGAAAGTGATACGTAAATTTTATATGAACCAACAATCTCGTAAAATCTTCAATATGCAACCAATAAATAATACATAAAAAAAGATCCCACGCGAAACTCAGACACACATAATAATAGCGCCAAGAGACTCAAGTATGATCAAATGAAAAAGAATTTAATTTCATGTTATATATTCAAATATCTTTCACAAACAGTATGATGTTAACAAGAAAAATATTGTAATTATATAATTTAAGATTTCGACTGAAGGTGCTTGGTGGAATTTCAATATTAAATTTGAATCGTTAAAACTATGTACATTCTCACAGATTTTGTCACTAACGTCAGTTCAAGTTCATCCGTGCACTTGAATGCATGAAGATGCCGAAAGGCGAAACCCGGGTCGTTAGTGACAAAATCTGTGAGAATGTACATAGTTTGAACGATTCAAATTTAATTGTAATTATAACTGTGACTGTTTGTGTAGATGGGCCCTTATTTCTGTGCACAATTTAAAGATTGTAATTAATTATGTGTTAAGAATAGATGTCTGCGTCATAAATAAAAATCTAATAACACAGTTAGTCTATAGATACTTTGTCATATGTGTATAATTGTCAAATAGGTGTCACACTCAGTTACGTGACCAATGATATCAGAAGAAAGTTATCAATTTTAAATCAAGAATAATAAGCGTTTGTTTAGGTGTAATTTCACAAAGAATAAAAAAGACAAATTGTCTTTATCTTTCTATAATCTCGTAAACAATCTTCTATATTTATATATAGGTTGCTTTATTTTCATCATGTCACACTGAAGTGGACGTATAATGGACTGAAAATTTGTGCATCAGAATCAATTTAAATAATTATTCTTCGTTCTGACATATACGCAATTCTACTACATTATCATCGCACAGTGAGAACACATTAATAATAATTACAAAGCTGCAAGCTTTTTAATAAAAGGAATAATAATTCAGCGTGCACTGCCATGCATTCATTGTTATAATTCTATTCGAAATGCTGTTGATAGAATGAAATTTTGAAAGTCAGCAACACTGTATACAACACCGCAACCCGTTCATTTATTTTATTGCCGCTTACGAAGTTTATTAGAGCGACTGACCCGTGATGGCAGTCATTATTGTGAATTATCTGAATGTTTTTCCTGGTGTTCGTATGCCTTTTTCGCATTGCTACGACAAAGTACAACCATGTAGTTTGCTATAAGGAAAAATTCACATGAAAGCAAACGGCGATGTGAAATCACCGAGTAAACTAAATTACGATTGCAATTCACTAAACACAGCACAGAACTATTTTGATTCGTTTTAAGACACACTTTAAATGCTAGCAAGAATGAATAATTAATTACGGTCGTTGAGGTGTGAAGAACACTTTATCATCCCAATCGCAATAGTGACAGAATTTGACAGTAAACGGTAAAAAAATAAAATAAATACATTTTGAGAGATGATGATAACAAAGAAAAAAAAAATAAAAGACTGAAAATATATACCTCACAAAGACATAGAAAATAATAAAACATAAAACAGAACGAAATTAAAAAGAAAACATCAAAATCTGCAGTGAAATGAGAGTTGCTAAGCATTTGCGATTAGCTCAATAATATCCAATGTACACACGTAATGAATTAATGTGTTAATTATTAAAAACAATATTTACCAGTTTTTAAGATTGTGTTCGATATTAAAAAAGACGGTTATGATACTGTTTTAGAACGTTAGATGAAGTGATATAAAATGAATAATATCTATAAAATTAAAGGAAATCAAACATATTTTATTAAGAAACTCGAATAATGCAGAAACATAAAATATGTAGTCGTAAATTTAAACTAGAAAGTAGACCGATAAATTTAGAATGAAAATTTATAGCATATGAGTATGTAAAAATACACAGGCATTCAGTTCAAGTTTGTTTATTTAATCGTAATTTTAGAGTTTGTGTGATCATCAGACATAAGAGATTTAATAAAAAGTCTATAAACGCGGCGGTTTTTTAAAACAGAAGCTTAAATTAAAATAGTTTTCAAAAGTTTCAAGAAATTCCAATGACGCAGGGAAATTTTGTATAAAAAATAGTGAGTTTTGTGACAGAATTAAAGGTGTTTAAAATTTGACTGATATATAATGAAATTTAAAATACATTTTGAGATAATAATGTGATATTTTTGATTGATAAAATACGTATAAAAACGACGCCAGTGGAATCTTAGAATAAGAAAAAGAAATAGTTATCCAAAATAGATTGCGTGATTGATTTTGGCTGTTTACGAGATCTCGACCGATTCGCGTGTCTTGGCAATTTTAATCCAGACTTATGACATCCGACACATAGTATCCAATTAATCTGATCGACTCGAGTAATAATAATAAGAGAATTCCCGATTTCATTATTGATTAACCTTCATATAGGATACCCTGCACGCATTTCTGGTCAAAAATTCTTCGTAATATAATATGTCTTCGTAAAATAAGAATATGCAATCCACCAAAAAAACAAGTAAAGACGTGATTGTACTTAAAAGCCCAAAAAAATGTTTTACCATTTTACTACACTCACTTCATTTCTTGAGTACTCAAAATTCTGGAAGAAGATTTATCTCAAAAATTTCTCGACAAATTATGTCAAATATTAAAAATAATTTTCCGTTAAATTATTGAAAAATTGAGTGGAGATTGTATCATAACACTCACCTTATTTATACCAACTTTGAAAAAACGACGCACGAATGTTAGAATACATTATGCCGATGGTAAAACATTTTTATTGAATAAAAGCAATATATGTATAACCCAACATCAAAAAAAATGAAACACGTTTTATACTAATTCCACAGTATTTATAAAAGATCAGGACCGGTTTTGCTCATTATAAACTGATTAAATTAAAATATATCGATACAAGGTTATTTATAACAATTTAAGTAAGACGGTGTAACTAAAAAAAATATAAAATACATATGAAAATAATTTATAAATAATGATACCAATTACAAGATGATGACTTAACATATATTCATATTCTAGAATTAAAAAGTTTAATTGAATTAAAAATCAATCAAGCAAGAAAGGTACTTATTATGATATCAAAAGTAATTCTTAAATAATAGCTGACAAAATTAACAAATGGGAATTTTACAATATAATTGATACTTTTTTAAAATTTGAATCGTTCAAATTAGGTACGTTCACACAAGTTTTGTCACTTCCAGGTTTCGCCTTTCGGCAGCTTCAAGTGCACGGATGAACGTGGATTGACAGTTCAATAGAGAATTAACATATTTGAACGATTCAAATATAATATTGAAATTCCACTAAGCACCTTCAGTCGAAATCTTGACTAATTAACGCTGTTGGTTAATCGCTGATAAGCGAAATTAAATATTTTGTATTTTTACCAATTGAAAATAACTTTGAGGGCAGTGGCTTCCAACCTTTATGTTACTACGCCTCCCTTTAAAGAGGAAAATATCTTCGCACCTTCCCATCCTTCATAGTAATAAAGAAATGTTTTAAAGGGTACATTATTTTATTGGACTGCTCGCGTCTCCCTTTGCAACAGATCACGTCTCCCAGGTTTGAAATCGCTGTTTTAGGGTGTTCACTGTCAATATTTGGTGGAAAGGCATTATATTAATAAAAACACAATATTCCTTTGTACTTTATTTCACTTTATTTAAAATGTCAGGACCGGTTTCGCTCATTGCAAGTTTTGAATTGAAAATAAACAGATACAAGTATAAAGTAAAATTTCGTTTCGAACTTATTTACTTTTAATGGAGTTTATTCGCTTTTTGCCGCCATTATAAAACGATAAATGGGCCCAGTAATGACACGACTACAAATAACTATCCATGACAACGTGGTTGAATTGATATGCTAAATCTCTTTTATAAAGTTAGAAACTAGTTAAAAATGACATAATACTCGAGCAAAAAGACGCGACCGGTTGGCCTTGTGAATTTTGGAAATAAATAGGAAGAATATTATCATGCTTTAGTGTACATTGTGCCAAGTTCGGTATAAATGCGGAGCATGGCAATTGAACAGTCCGCGTCTGGATTGGTGGCGCCTGTCCAATGCTCAAATGTACGCAGTCACTTTAATCCAATGGAGGTGAGCTCGACAAATCAAATCTCAGAAAAATAGGTGACGTAAAAAATGCCCTAGTTCTACAACGGCATTTGCCGCATCCTCGTCCAGCGACGTTGCAGTGCATACACGAGGCAAATAATAAATTCATTTTTGGTAGCAAATATACATATCATATATCTTTCGGTTTCGTTTTCAATAACCACTACAAGTTTAAATTTTACAACATTTGTAATTCATATTATATTTACTACGAAAACCTGCATGTGTAATCTACAGTTGCCTCAAAGGGACATCTCAACGAAGTATTGTTTTTATTCCTGGATGTCGTGACCTAATAAGAACACTACAAAACTGTTGATCTATTCTCATTTCATACAGTCATCTTATCAGTTGTGACGAGAAAGGCAGCCAATATCCGGTGATAATCATGGCCTAGCCAGTACACTAATTTTACCTGATAAACTAGGAAGACACATTGTGGTACTCAGCGTGTGTATTGTGTACCCAAAAAAATACACAATACGTCACAGGCAAACTGAAGAGTGCTTTACCCTGGTGTATTTTATTGTCTCTAAATTTAAATAATGAATAAAATCAGCGGACGTCGATATTGTTTTTTGATCGTATATCAGAATCAGTGGTTTACTCATGTTTTTACATTATACATATTGTACTATTATTAAACAATACCATATAATTTGCTAGTTGTATTAACATTAAAATAGTCGCGATACCCTTGTTTTGTTGGCTATATGAAGATCTATGTCTAGATATTAGTTTGTGTCACAATATGACGAATAATACAGAATGTGTGTATGACATGTCATGGGTGAGACATATGGGACGCACGAGTATTGGGTATTCAATTGTAATTTTTATTATTTAAAACTCTAATATCCAGAGATTAATCATTTGTCTTTTTTAACTATAGATGTCATGTCTTTATGTGAATTTGCCCACACATTTCAAGTGGGCACCAAGCTGGGCAGTTTGAGATTTATGATGGATATGATGGTCAGCTTCGGTGTTCAAGTAGTAATAGTTTCACCCTTGCGATTGTATGGTTCCAGATTAAAGTAGCGACTAGATTATTTCAATTTAACATTCAAGATCTTGGGCACGGATCTTTTCTCATCGATCTCTCAATAAAGGTGAATTATATGAGTATTTTTTATATTATATGTTTGATCCGCACATGGAAGTAGCTCAGTCTTATTGAATAAAGCTATTCAATGATCTGCGAAGAGAAAAATGGGTCAGTCGGCTGGCAAAAAAATATCTGAACTTTTTCAATGCCGGTAATGAAAAAGTAAACAAAAAATAATATCGCTACAATGATTTCCGTGACCGCTACTGTGAATTGAAGAATAAATAAAATCTTCATACAAATATTTTCTTCGTAGAAATGTATCAGAGTTACGTATTTTTTGTTATTTTCGTCAAATCTCCGTAATAATCTACAACGTCTGAAATGAATTCCTTTTGTATTATTTGATTGGGCCATGATTATGTACGTTCTGTTATGTCAGAATCCTTGTAATATAATTATCTTTAAATTGCTATCAACAAGGTTGCTATAAAACTGAGTTTAATTAAAACACATGTATTGAATTATAATATGGGAAAATGCATAACTACAGTAAAGTTGTTTATAAATTCTTGACTTGGAAAAATGATCAATTGATCACATTGATAAAGGCACAAACAGATCATTCGGAATTATCAGTTGTATTTCGATAATTGCAATGTGTGAACCCTGTCTTTATCTGTAAATAAATAATATGGAATTAATATAACAGTACATCATGAAGAAATTCACAGTGAACATCTAGAAAGTGACAATATCAAGTATTCTATACTTCTGCACGCTCCGTTATAGTGTATTTAGCAGACATGACACAGACATTCGTCATGATATATTGGATTTTAGGCAACGAAAATGTATTTAGGTTGGTCGGCGTTCTAAGCGCCCTCACTACACTTCAATGGATAATCACGAGTCACGTTAATTTGAGCGAAACTACAAGACACATATGTACATACTTGTCCGTCGGAAAACTTTTTTTTCCCCATATCAAATACGTGACTTACGAATGACAATGTCACGGCGTTCGTGCTCGCGATAAGTGGTTACATACATGTATGTAACTCTTCGATAAGAAGCAATTCGCAACAGATTGTTCATAAAACGTATACTTGACACACTACATACTAGAGCAGTGCTCCGCAACCTTTTATCTTTCACGGCACACCAACGTGTTCTTCGAAATTTCGCGGCACACCACAAGTAAAAAAGTGCATAATATACAGAAATTAAATTAGTTTGTTTTTATATATGATACAAACCACAAAAGAACCATGGGGATATTTTATTACCATGTCCGCTACCAATGTAGAGCACATGTACTTCTTATGGAGATTATCTTCAAAGAAAAGTTTCAGATTGTTCAGATTTATTTACAAAAAAAAGAATCAGTCAAAAGGCAAAAGGTGCCAAGAAATTATCAATAATGTTGAGATCAAGACTGTTACCTGGCCATAAAAGGCTCTATAATCCAAGATTTTCTTGGTAATTCGTCGCTTAAATAACAGATAGAAATACAATTGCCATATTTATTTGTAAAACAAATTGTTTGGAGAGCCAGAAAAAAACATGAATTGATAGATTTTGCACGATGACTAAAGGCGGCATCATCCTGTAATACTGTCCGTACTATGAAGGCTAAAAACTCTTCCGATTTTGGTAAAACTTCTTCAAAAATGTCAAATTTGTAATTTTGGGCATTTATTGTTCCCTCCAACATTAAAATTTGCCAACCCTTTCTCTGGTGATGGCACCCCAGACCATTACATATGGTGAATGTTTGATAGAGAAGTATGCAATCTTTGCTGTTTTTAATCTTTCGCTTTCGTCGAACTACCATTGCCATTAGCGCCAACGACGTTAAACTTGGACTCGTCAGAGAATATGATGCTGTTCCATTAATGTTGAGCGGATTTTTTTTCTTACCCCAATTACGCCGTTGTTTTCCTTCTCGTGGTCAACAGTGATTTTTTGGCCGCGCGCCGTGCACATAATCCTAATTAAATTAATAGACATTAAATGTTTCTTATTAAAATCTCTTTTTTATTTATGGACTATGTTCTCACTTTGAAATCTAAAAAAATCTTTTTTTTTTAATAACTATCCCCATAGAAGCTTAGAGTGGAAAATAAGATATTGATAACATAACGATAAGATAACATGGATTTTTTCAATCCATTTTAATGATCCCTGGATGTTAAAAGTTATCAATAATTAATAATTGGTAAAAAAAATAATCGTTAATTTAAATTAAAAAGCATTTAATTAATACACCGAATCGTTAATTCTACTACCCTGGTTATCATAAGCTCATTATTAGCTGTTCCATATGTTAAAAACGGTCAAAACATTTATATTTAAGATGTGGGTACATGCTTAGACAAATTTGTAATAATATTTATAAAGAAATAATTCATCTGTACTCTAAAACGATATTATATTTTAAAATATAAAACTGAATTTTCGCAAGGTGCGCGAAACATTCTTGCGCAGACTGTACATATAACATATTATTTCAAACAAAAAAATATTATTTCTGCTTCTCTATGTAGTGTCTTCAGAAATATTTTGTAATATCGACCAAACTATTTGTTTTCTTTCGTTTATTAGAGATTCGCTCCGCGGCACACCCAGCATCGCCTCGCGGCACACTGGTTGCAGAGCACTGTACTAGAGGTCTGCATGGGACCGGGCTTAGCCCGCGGGTCCTTACTCGGGCCGATCCGTGAACCGGGCTCGGCCGAGTGAGGACGATCGAGATTCGGGCTCGGGCCGGGTCGGGTCAGAAATTTATTTTCCAGAAAAATATTTTGCAATGACCTATTGTTATTTTTTACTATTGGGGATTGTGAATATTATTCAGTATCTGGTTTTAAGCGGTTGACTTCGTGTATATGTTTTTAAAATTAATAGTTTGATTCGGTCAAGTTAAGTTCGGGCCGAGAAATATAAATCTGAGTTCGGGTAACAAGTTTGCGGTTAAGACTCGGGTCTAAATTGGCCTGGCTCGGACCGGGTAATTTCATCTAATTTCGGCCGGTGCAGACCTCTACTACATACAATTTTCTACACGTCGGGGGTTCCCAGCCGATGGAGAATTCCCCCCAGGGCAGGAATTTCTGTTGTATGTATATTATAGATTTCCAATATTACATACATAATATGCATATGCATGAATATTGCGAGTTAGAGTGAAACTATATTGGAAAGGAGGGAGTTATATTCTGAACAATGTTGAATGGGGGAACAGGGCTACAGTGGGGTGTCAATACGTTAAAAATGGGCTCGCTTAATCTGAGGGCTATTCACGGTGTTCGGGGAAGAGTTGGATTTTTTTTATCACTTATATACAATAATATGCAATAAGTATTGAAGCGACTGAATTTTAATTGACATACTCTTATTGTACACCCGAAGTAATTGCATTTTGTGAGACATTTTTTGAAGACAACTAATTTTTTTGTTTCAAACTATTTACATTTAAACCATCTTTTTTTTTTTATTCGATAAACTTGTTTTTTTTTCTTTCTGCATCACAATTCCCATCTACAAAAAATGCAGTGAATCAGAGAATATGATTATTTTTCATTTAACGAGTGGTCGCTGGACTTATCCAGATTTAACAAGTCTCGTGCGAGCTCTTCCGATCTCCCCCCAGCCATAGAGTAAAAACAGGTTGGGAGTTTCTGTTCTACAACAAAAAAAAACAATACTATAAAACTTACAATTAGAGTGTGATAAGATAAGATTATTTTCTTAAAAAAGAAACGAAATTCTAATTTTCTTGCTAATTTTATTACTGGCGTGAACACTATGTTAAGAGTATTTATATCCCTTTCTCGCATGTAATGCTATGTACCAGGGCCTCCGGTCCTAGGATTGTGATAGTACTAATTTCAGGATTTCGGGATTGAGAAAATTTGAGAAAGTTGTGCGAGGTCTAAAAAAAGGTCCACACAAAAAATGTATCACATACAGAAAAAAAATCATAAGAGGAAATAACATACAGTAAGGTAACAATTTTGACAAGACGGTAAAAAAAAACAAAATTCATTTTCTTATCTATTGATGTTATTTCATTGAATTTGTTTTATATACGTCTCTACGATAATATACCATGCTGTATGTCAGGGTTTCCCAAACTAAGTTCCGCGGAACACTGGAACCTGAATAGGTGTTCCTCGAACACCTAAATATCGTGAAAACACCCCTTTTGCAATATTTTTCAATAACTAGTAAGAACTACCACTAAACTAGCAGGCTTATTAATTTGAAACAAAAAAATAAAGATTAATCATAAAATGATTTCTAGCTGAGTTTGTCAGAAGAGTGTTTTATTAACACATTTTTTGGTATTTTAACTTTTAGGAATTAATTACCCTACCTAAAATTCAGTGAAAAAAAAAAACAAAAAAAAGTGTTTCATTCCAAAAAAAAGTTTGGGAAACCCTGCTGTATGTAATGCGAACGGTGTCTCATGATATTGTGAGAGAATAAGAGAGCTTTTGGGCACAAGAAGCTGTGACGAAAGCGCAGATGGCATGTTTGTGTGTAATCAGCATTGTTTTATGCTTCAAAAAATATGTTCCGAAAATGGAAGTCTACGAAATAATGATAATTACAGCTCCCCGCGTTTCATAAAATAATGGCATATATCAATCACTCAAACGACGAAAGACGTGCTAAAAGTAAGTGAAAAACAAGTGTCATAAGTTTCCATATTGAATTAAAATACTTACATATCGACTGTGGAAAGGAAAAAGGACGTAACCCACACATATCAAATTTTACAGGAGGCGCTAAAAACGTGTTTTGACGATTTTGTGACATATGCAAATTATGAATTATACACAACCATGAAGTGCACGGAAACTTCTAAACTGGTGTTTAATTGACATAATCTAATATTAATCAATGAAATTGTCTCGGAAAAACCTTTATTTCAGTGTTTTTTATTGGTTTTAATTTTATACAAGGTCATCTTTTTCAAACTTAGAAGCTAAATTTAGATACTAATTCGGCATTTTCAGCTTCCATCCTTTTGATAGAATGTGTGTCAAGTTATATAAATTGTGATTATTGAATAAAAGCTGTTTTGATAAATTGAGGGTTACGTCCTTTTTCCTTTCCACAGTCGATATACATACATACATAGACATACATAGATGGAAAATGGATTTTTTATGGAACTTAGTTATTGATTTAAATTACTTGCGAGTCGACTTAAAAATCAATTGGTGAAGAATGGACACTTACACGAAACAAGTTAAGAAGAATAGGCGATTCTATACATGAATCATTGAGCTACAAAAAGTTTTTTTAAGTTTTGTGTAAATTAAGAAAATCTGCTGTGCTGCTGTTAGGTATGTATCCATAACATTAAATGTATTGGAATTGTATTTATATATGTTAGAAAATTTAATATAACCATTATTTAAAAAAAAAAAAAAAAGAGTTTTTAAAAATAGATTTTATGTCTGATGTATTTTCATCCAGATTACATTCCAACAAGACAGGTGTATGTGCTACAAAGCTCAACAACATCAAGTTTCATAGTTAAGCCTAACCCACGGATTAGGTCTTTATACAAAATGCTTTCATCTTGCTCTGTTTAGTTTCATTTAATCTGTGGATATATTCGCTTGGCTACATTTTGTTGCCACATACGGGTACTTAATATATGCTGAAAGCTTTTGAATGATATATATTATATGGCATCTACAAATAAACATTCGAAGACGAGTTATCGGTAAAGATAGCATGTTTAAAATAAGATTTAATATCATTTGTTAATGAGATAATCAACTGAGGCTATAAATAAATAAGTGAAAATTTTGTGATAAGCGAATTATCGAGTTCATTTAACTTTACCATAGATGCAAAGTTTTTAGGCCAACATGGAGAATTACTTATTTTGAAGGATTATTAAAGATCTTTCGCAGGTTATTCACTAATTATTATAAAATTTTAATTCGATAACAAAGGTAAATAAATCAAATAAAATTCTGGAATGGGAATGAAAGCTACCATATGCTTACACTGTTTTAATAAAAAATACAACATCGATTTCCTTTATTAATATCTCTTAATCTAAAACGTAGCTTATTTAAGCGATTAGAAACCATGGCTGTGGAGTCGTGTAAAAAAATACGACTCCAGCTTTAAAATAAATAACGACTCCAAACAATCTTTCCATCATTTTATTTTAACTTTTTATATGTATACCATCAAACCATCTTTAGTCAGCCTAGCATCCAGTGGCAACACTATGGACTATTGTGGATTGAAAACACATCATTAAATATTCATAAAAACACAATATTCCTTTGTTCTTCATTCCACTTTATTTAATAGGTCAGGACCGGTTTCGCTCATTGCGAGCATTGTCAACTGATAAGAAATATATATATTTATATTTATTTAATAGGTCCTGACCTATTAAATAAAGTGGAATGAAGTACAAAGAAATATTGTGTTTTTATTAATATAATGCCTTTCCACCAAGTATTGACAGTGAACACCCTAAAAGTGATTAAATATTTTTTTAAAAAACGGGTAAGAAAACATTATAACCCAACGATCTCTTATCTTCACAACTATACCGAGACAATGCCTGAGAATCATTTTAGACCGATATCAGTTCCTGTATCTGCTCGAAGACCCACCATAGATTTTATGTTTCGTCTAAAATTAATAAACTATTTAAGAACGAACTTAGCACCATAAAAATGACTCGCTTTGGTTGACTTCCTTGTGTACTTTGTGTATATGTATATACGCGCATGTGTGTGTAGATGTATGGATATAAAATGAGAGGAAACATATAGAATGTGATTTGCAAATGAATACATATGGAGTTCCCGTGAACTGGCTTCACTTGGGATTTATTACCTCTGTAGCGATCATGCCTTTCTGCCAGCAACGATGGTAAAGGAATACAATTTTCCAAAACATTAGCGATGAAGAAGACTTCGACGATAATGCGCACTGGTACTTAAAGTACATATGTACATATGATATCCAAAAAAAAATAACAAATACATGCATTTGGTGAAACAATGCTGTAGCAGGAATCACAAATGCGAGGCAAAACTAATCGATTTTCACAATGACATGAAGAAACCTTCGATTTTTATTTACCCATTGGTTAGTGGCTCGTGCACATTGTTAATAGGCGGGGCGTATCAATGGAAATAATTGACCGCCTGTGTTTTGTTGTCCGCCGTGTAATGTGCCCTCAAATCTAATCAACGTGGGCAATGAGCACACTTGCGACGTCATAATTGAGGGTCATACATGACCAAATAGGCTCTAATGCGTCGGATAAGTGACACTGTGAGCACTCTCGATTTTAGGTGAAAATTCATACGCTATAATAATAATGAAAAGTTGAATAACATACATCTTTTAAGAATGTAAACATTTTCATTTACTGCGTGGCTAAAGATCATGACCGAAAAATATAATATATATATATATGTACATATACTATTTAAAACTATATACATGAATTGAACATTATTTGAGAAATAAGTTTTAAGAAATGGGCATTTCCCGTCTCCTTATATGACAACTTTTCTAATCTGTATGTCATTCAACATAATTTATATATAAGTACAGTCAATTTCAATTTTAAATAAGTTTTCATACTTAGAGGTAATTTCATGTCTTCCAAAATATTAGGTAATCCCGGAATTAATGTCGTTTTTTACAGTAAAACTCAAATTTGATTTTTTTAAATAATTTATTATTTTTTTTAAACAATGTAATTACCAGTGTTGTCTACGGCTCTGCCATCTATTTTCAATATCTAAAATTCCTTTCTCATAAAAGGTCTTTGGTTTAGATTCGAAGAACTCCGAGAGACCTGATTTTAGTTCTTCAATATTGTCGAATTTTTTGCTCCTTAATTGCGTTTCTAAAGAACGGAAAAAGTGATTCACTTGGTGCCAAGTCCGGAGAATATGGTGGATGCAATAAAACATCCCAGCCAAGGTCCTGGGCCTTTTTTCGTTTAATGTCGGCAACGTGCGGACGGGCATTGTCGTGCTGAAGAATAACATTCCTTCTATTCATAAGAGCAGGTCTAATTTCTTGTAATTTTGTATTCAACTTGTCCATCTGATCACAATAAACAGCTGCAGTAACAGCTTGTCCTTGTTTTAACACCTCATAATAAATCACACCTTTCTAATCCCACCACACGTTTGTATGGGATTTCAGTTAGTGCGTGAGGAACCCAAATGCCTTATTTTTGAACTTTCCCCAGTTTCTCTAGATAGCGATGAGTATTCGATCGTGATGTGCCGACCTTCTTAGATAATTGATTAATGGTCACCGTCGGATCTGCTTCAATTTCCGCCTTAAGGCCTGCTTCATCCACTCGACTGCGCCGTCCACTTCGAGGCCCATCTTTCAAATCGAGATTGCCCGATCGAAATTTTCTGAACCATCGTTGGCACTTTCTTATGTCCAGTATATCACCGTAAATCTCACAAATGGATTCCGTTGCTTCTGTTGCAGTTTTTTAATTGAATGATACAAAAACAGCATGCAGCTTCTTAAATATGTTTCCGAAGGACACGTCTCTGCTATTTTTGTAGATGGGGTAGAATTTTTTTTTTTTGTTTAAAAGAAAGACAAAGAATCACAAAGAAGAGAAAAATAATAATACACGTCTTTATTGGTCAACAGACCCAAACATACTGAGTCAATGTTGCGTATTGAAAAAACGACATTAATTCCGGGATTACCTAATACATAAAAATCATATCAACCATAAAAAATCCGTGAAATTATTATACTAGCGCAGTAACTAATAAATAAAAAATGTTTATTTCTACAATAGATTTTCATAGATTGAGCGTTTTTTCGCAATGGAAAATTTATTTGTATACCAATGCGTTTATCATTTATAAAATTTCTTTGATATCACCGTTTCTGTTTGCGTTGATTTGACAATGTTTTGAAATTTCTCAAATGCTTATTTTTTTTTTGTAAGACGTCTTATTTCATAAGATATTGCGTGATCGTTTCATCCGGCGGAAAGATGAAAGTAAAATACGGTATGACAACGAAGACGAGTATTTTACTGATATGACTGTCAAACTTTGTATACCGTACAACAGAACCCCAAAAATATAATATAATTAATATTATCATGTAACAGTCAGCATAAATATTTGTAATATAATTTTTCTGATTCAGAAATTCGTGAAATATAACTGGTTTTCAGCGATCACTTTTTAAGCCATGTCGGCGGTTTCCAATTTGGAGTATGTATATTGACTCCTGTAGGGAGGGGGGGGGGGTTTAAACAGGATTTGTTTTTAATGGAACCTGACAAAACAAATAAGGAAAGCAGGATGAAGTTAGAAGACGACTCGCAGTTAGCTATGCGCCCTCTCTAAGCTGTGTTTTCAATACCGAATATGTGGTAGGTGGAGACTAGGTTTCCAATCATGGGATCCCGAATCCAGTAATCCCGAGATTGGTTTGGTCGCTAACCCGAGATTTCGGGATTGAGAATTCTTTAGCAAATCGCGAAAATTTATACGATATTGGATTTTGAAAAGCTAAAAAAACGAATCACATTGGTATTTTGGGCAAATCGGCAAATTCCTGGGTTTTTGAAATTGGAAATGAAATAATGAAAAATTCCGACATCAAAACTTTTCTCAAATTAGACACGATTTCATGTTCATTCTGCTCGTTACTAAAGTAGCTCAAAATCTCGTTTTTGGAAAGATAAATAAGGATAAAGGGATACGGCTAGAGTAGAAAGAGTGGTTAGCGTATTGCTCTCGCTGGGTCAATTTTTATGAAACGGGTGCGTGTAAGGGAGTTTTAGACATCCCTGACATCTATGCCTTCAATTAGATTTCCATTGATCGTTTGAAAAATGAAACTGCCAGTAGACTGGGAATCGAGCCCGTGACCGAAGTCAACGACGTTGACTTCCACACGACTACGGAATCGACATTTGCGACATAACCATTGATTACAAACCCGTAATAAACAGCAACAGCGTTGTCCACTTGATAAAGACAGCTAGAAGTTCAATGTTATATATGTTACGCCGAATCGGTGAAACTGCCTATTTCACGTATTCGGCAGAGATTTTGCCGAATGCGTGAAATAGACAACGGGCTTGCTTATTTCACGCATTCGACGAAATCTCTGCCGACTGCGTGAATTCGCCAAGGAGTAATAACTATTGTCTATGGTCAGTGTATAAATTCTTTAACTGTCAACATGACAGTTGAACAAATAATTTTGACACAAGTCAAATTTAGTGCAGAATGATTGATTTAAACACGTTCACACTTGATAAAATAACTCTATGCTTATTTGATGACAGAATTATTGATGTTGTTCAATCTGCAACTCCGTAAAATATTTTTTTGCTTTTCTTGTAAACTTAAATGCTATGAAAATTACACAACACTGAAAAAATTGGTTTGAAATTTACTGAGGACGAGGAAGCTTGGCGTGAAAAAGGGATTTAATTTAGATAAATATGGAAAGTAACACTTTAAAAGCCTGCACGGTTTATATTGCTAAAGAAATACCAGATAAAAATGCCAAATCATATCATTTTTATCATAATGCTTTGTGATACAAAGGGTTTTATCACAACCATTTGTATTTCTAAAACAGTAAATGATTTTAAAGTATGGGATCAGATAAGCAGTCACAGAAACCTAGCTAACAAGACAATGTGAAGTTTATAATTAAATTAAATTTGACGACTGTTACACATTTTTTTTTTACTGTTAATTATTTTTTCTTGATACTATTATTAATTTCCAAGATTTATAAACTGTTTATTTGTATCCCTTTATCATTTTTTATTATTATCGTCAAAAGGTGTCAAGTCAAAAGTAGGAATTTAAATCTGTTTATTTCCAGAATTTTCTGTTTGTCTAGTTTTACCGACTTGTTATTAAAATGTAGAACTTTAAATTTCTACCAATATCGAAGGTGTGGTTGTTTTGAAACAGATGGATTCCAAATGAAGAAAGTTCATCCACTTTCTTAGCAGAACTCAAATGTTCTTTGATTCTAATACTAAGCGATCTACCTGTTTGACCAATATATTTGGCGTTACAAGAATTGTTGTGAGTTTGAGTTGAGTAAATAAATCCCGCTTTGGTTCAAAAAGTTTAACTTATCTTTGGACTCAACTAATGCCAATGCTCGCAATGAGCGAAACCGGTCCTGACATATTAAATGAAGTGCAAAGGAATATTGTGTTTTCATTAATATAATGCCTTTCCACCAAGTATTGACAGTGAACATCCTAAAAGTGGTCACCCGTTGAGATTATGTTGTACAGTGCTGCGTCCGAACTAGTTATCTCTGGTCCGAACAAACGTTATTTTATTGGATGCAAAAAATTAGATTAAATTTAATTACTAATGATTATAAGCTTTCTACAATTAAAATACAATTATTTTATCATCCACTATGACAGCTTATTCTTATACCATAGATAGTTGAAATATAACTTATTATGGTCTATGGTTTATTTTGACATTTGTCACATATGGAGACATTTAAAAGTCGAAAATAGATCTCTAATTGACGCCCGATGAGTTGATGTCGACGAGTGCTGCCTATCATATTCCAGTTTTAACTTATTTGCAAGTTGTGTGGAGATGAACGTCATTGTAGTTAATTAACAATTTGCTTTTATATACTATGAAATGACATTTGGTTTAGTTGCAAAAAACACCCCCAGAGCGCTGTGATCATAGACAACCTACATAGTTTCTATCCATCTACCTTGCTGAATGCATGAAATAAGCAAAAGATTGTATGCCGAATTCATGCAGTCGGCAGAAAATTTACCGAATGCGTGAAATAGACAACGGGCTTGCCGAATTCACGCATTCAGCAAAATTTCTGCCGACTGCGTGAAATGGGCAATTTCACCGATTCGGCGTAACATATATATTATATAAAACAAAAAGATGATATCTGTATACGAAAAGGAAAACGGGTTAAATCTTAATAATTGAAAAGTAAGTTGATTATGCTACAATATCTACAATAAATATATGGGTATAGGAGTAAGAGGACCAGTTAAATCAGCGTTACGAATTAGTACATTTTCAAGTTGAAACGTTACATTTTACATATAAATTCTTACAAATGCAAATTTTGTTTTGGCTCTCCTGAAAGTAACGATTTAAGATTTCCTCACGCACACAGATATATAGTTTTAAAATATTCATTATAAAAAATAGTATATTCTGTGTCAGAAGTCTAAAACTATGCAAGTTTTATCACAAAAAAAAATAAGCTCAAGATTTCGTTATACCTTTATATATCATAATTAGAGAAAATGTCAATATATACAATATATATAAGTTCTAATATCGATGGTTTAAGTAATATTGTATGTTAAGCATGTTGGAAAGCAATAAATATAGGTGTATTGAAGGATTAAACGATTTGCCAGTAAATATCGTTTACGATTGTTTTATTTTATTGATATACCAACCCGTAAAACGGTATTAAACGGAAGCAGTGTATTTTCAGGATTAGAGCAAATAGCACTCACTTGTACAAAATGTATCGAGTACTTAGCGGCAACGGTAAAGCAGCATACACCGTGCGAACACTGCTGAGTAGAAAGTGTTTTATTGGTGAAGTTGCACCATAAAACCGTCGATGATTAACCGATATGATGTTATAATAATATATACTCAATCAAACATTCATGGTAATATTGATATAAAAGGTTACTTAAATAAAATTTAAAAAATCAAAAACTTTATATAAACATTAAAATCGTTTATTCAACTCTAACTCTATACGTCCGTGTCTTCATAAAAAAAATCATAAATCGATTGAAAAATCAACCTTTAAAAACTCCCTGTCTGATTCGAACATTAACCCTTCAGTGTGAAACAGGGTAGGATGAATGATTTAGTTGAGTGTTTTTTAAAAGGTGGCTTTACTTATTTTTAAGTCAGTTGCGCTACTGAAATACAAGTGGGCGATTGAATCATTGTACATTTCGACGATGCAATCAGTGATTCTTGTAAGACGGGCTGGGCCGCGTTCATTTTTTTCCATCAGTGAATAATAATTCATCGCAGGGCTAGGCTTCAGGGGTCTGACGCTATGACTTACGTAGACGAAGGCACTGCGAACACGATTGGAACAAGGTTTAAAGCGAATCAAATAAACTGATCGCGGCGTGCTTTTTGTCATGTTGGACACCTATAGCGGCGGAGACCATTTGATATTATAACTGAAGTCAGTTCGAGTGCATTCGCGCACTGAATAGTACCGGAAGATGCCGAGAGGCGAAACCCGGGTCGTGTTCGACCAAGAATTTTATGGAAGTGTACATAATGAAAATAATTCTAAATTAAAAAAAACACTTTATTAACAAATGAAATATTCATATTGCCAAATGCTATTTGAATAATAAAAACAAAGAGACAATAACAGCACTTGCGTAATCAACAAGCTGTATTTTGTACTGTCATAATATTTACGTAACGAATCGATTTTACAAAGATTATTGTGGAAATTAATGGAACACTGATCCAAGCAAATCGTAAAGAGATGATGAAACACGCCTTCTATAAAATTAATGACGATATACTTTGATTTCTACGTAATTAATAGTACCTATTCATGTTTTTTTAGATTTGTAATAAAGTAAGCACAAATATACCTGAGCGCGACTTGTTGAGCGAAATTCATTGATTACTCATAAACTATTTTACTATTATAATTAATACTATTAACAGACACTTCAAAATCGCATTTAAATCATTCAAATTTCGTATCAAAATAAAAGTTATTATATGATACATTAGTAGTATTCGTAAATATTAAACCAGTTCTTTAGAATTTGACGTAATAAACTGTAAAATCGAATCCAAATTTTGATCAGTAGGCTTATTTCTATGAACCGATTGATTCTGCTTCGTCAACGAAAGAAATTGCTTACATGTTGTCAATTGAGATATTTAATTAAAAAATATATGTACTTTAATATTTTAATATGAAACATTCGAGGGATACAGAAAATATTGATAAGAAGTATGTATTACTATATCGACTGTGGAAAGGAAACAGGACGTAACCCACACATATCAAATTTTACAGGAGGCGCTAAAAACGTGTTTTGATGATTTTGTGACATGGGCAAATTATGAATTATACACAACCTTAAAGCGCACGGAGACTTCTAAACTGGTGTTTAATTGACATAATCTAATATTAATTAAAGAAATTGTCTCGGAAAAACCTTTATTTCAATGTTTTTTCTTGGTTTTATTTTTTTACAAGGTCATATTTTTCAAACCTAAAAGCTAAATTTAGATACTAATTCGGCACTTTCAGCTTCCATCCTTTTGACAGAATGTGTGTCATGTTGTATACATTGTGATTATCGAAAAAAAGCTGTTTTGGAAAATTGAGGGTTACGTCCTTTTTCCTTTCCACAGTCGATATTCTTTCTATTACTATTATCGTTGTTTTTTTTTATATTTTTACACGATTATCATATATATTTAGGTAATACTGTTATATTGCAATCCTTTAGCTGGCTTATTTCCTTGTAAAATAAACAAGCCGATTTTGTTGCCTTGTCATTACTCTGTCAATACCAAATATTATATTTCAACGTTTGTAAAGAAACACGTTTTCGTGATTCACAATTCAACACGCTCAGCCGGTATCGTGTTAATTTGCTAATTTGCAAATATCGCACTCAGATGTATTCCTCCCGTTCGTTTTGTATAGGATTGTTGACAGAAAGACTTATATTATAATGCGATTCGTCGCAAGAGAATTAAAATAGCGTTATTGATATTTATGGTGCTGCGAGCACTTACCGAAGCCATGTTAATTAAAAACTGGAAATTATAATCCGGAAGAGTCTTACCTGTAACAAAATAATAAGAATAAATATATTGTAATGTTTAAACATGTGCGTTTATAAAAACGTGAATAAATGTTTGAGGAAAACTTCTGTTCTAATTTGGCACACAAGAGATGTAGTTTTTTTTTTTTTTTTTAAATAAAACCAACATGGCATGTTACATTCAATGAAATATAAAATACAATATAATCACTCGCTGTGGTCTAGCTGGCAAGTTCTTGACTATGCCGATCAGGCGGGTCTGAATTCAATTCCCGGTATGGTCATGTCAAATATAGATATTTTTCAATTAAAACTTGAGATCTAAGACGTGGGTGTTTGTGATGTCAATTCTCATCAATGTTATGTCGTATGATATTTTAACTTCAAAATATTATTGCCGCATTGGCATTATAGCTGTAATGCTAAATATTTTTTAGTATTAAACATAGATTCTTAAGTGTATGATTCAATGTTGTCATATCAACGGTGAAATTTCACATTTGTAGACAATTGTAAATTAAGAAGTTAATTTCTGCGTATTTAGTCTAGAATCGAACTAACAAGATTTCTTAATACTTTCGATGGATTCGGCGGTAACATTGTGGAAGTTCATTTGAATATAAAATAACTTAGATTATTCCACGTATTGTGCTACAAACTGTGACACATGTCTGTCCGTCCGAAGATGCCTCTGAAAGAGGCGAAACACGTGTCACAGTTTGTAGCACAATACGTGGAATAATCTAAGTTATTTTATAATTTATATTAAGATTTCTTAACACTCAAAAACAAATAAGTCAAAGAAACGTGAATCAGAATTTACTAGGTCCATCATATAAAACTTTGACGAAGCAATGAATAGATACAAATAGACAGAGTGATGAAATGCTCATTTTGTTTGATGTGTCATATTAAGTAGAATTCAGGTATAAAATCATCGTCTTAGTATGAAAGGCCATACCGTAAAATATGCAATCGCTATATTAATAATCTTTAATTATTCTGTGTCACTTTGCTGTAGCAGAATCACCTAGACATAGACAGCTAGACGACAGCAATTTTATGTATGCATTTAAAGCAAGTGGAATAAATATTCATAATATTTATTTTGCTAGCGTGCCATGTTCTATGTAATATTTTAGAAATTAAATAAATCCAATTCTTCCCAACTACGAAAATCTTCCCAATTACATTTTATCTTATCTTGTTATTCCATTTATATGAGACAAATTAAAAAGTAGTTCAAAAATTACACGGATTAGATTATTTCGAATCGAAAAGAATAAAAAAAACAGATATAACTTGACAGGGCCCTATAACGATAAATGGCGTCGTTGTATCAATTCGACGAGTATATTTTAGGTAAAAATCTTTATTGAGGTGTTATTAACATTACAAATTCAATTCACACCTTAAAAGCATCGTCAATATAAAAAAATGGAATATTGAATCGAATTGACGATATGCTTGTTTTATAAATTTCAAAAAAAATCGTTCCAATTTAGAAAATTTACCTTACGCGGTAATATCGTATCGCAACATGAGTGCTCTGGCGTGAATAGGGTGAAAAGGAAAAAAATACCCGTTTTCAATTCTTTAATAAACCAAATGTATGTATGCAAATAGATTTTTAAAGGTCAACTATGGATAGACCAATAATTGAATATGATAATAATACAAAAGCGTGCCTCGGTTTTCAATACAGAGTATTGTTATTCTACATAATTCCAATTTCTAAATAAAGGTATACCAAAGATAAAGGAAGATTGTGTTATATCAAACATATCTCGGAAATTTTAAAGAGAACAGTTTTCATTTTTATTCCGATGAATTCTGTGGTTTGTATTTGTTCATTGAAAATCTCATATGTTTATACGAGTTATCTTAGTTTTATCTTTGAATCCCGAATCTAGAGATTTTGAGCGACTGATTAACGGGCAGTTCTCATAATAACCATGTGTTGCGATAAGCTCTATTATGAGTCTATATGCTCTACATTGAGAGCAGATATGTAAAAAAGGTTAAAAAAAATATTTTATAACAGTGACGATGAAAAATGTTAAGCAAAGTCAAAGTCATACGTCATTTCATTCAGATGTAAAATACAAACCAGGTTTCTTATTTTTTCTTAACAAAACCGACTGACAGGAAAAAACGATTTATTCAATCATTTCGATTCAAAAGTATGGATTGTTTCGCTTATTAAAAATATGACAAACTTCCAATAATACATTAATATTTTTTTCATTACTGTATCATATTTTTTAACACAGACAAATTAGTGTAAAAAAATAGTTATCAATCTAAGAAAAAACATTCCATATGGCCACTCCATGGAGTTATATATGTACATTTAAACTAGTCAGTTGCCCAACATGCTGTATCAGATAAAGGGTAATGATGGCGAGTAACAAAATGAGGCAATGTGAAATGATTGTAATCAATAAGGCGGAACACTCTTTTTGGTTATAATATATCAGCTATCAGTAATTATTAATTCATATTTAACTTTATTTTACTAAATAAACACTGCCAAAAATGCTCTGAAGAAAAAGATAATCATAGAATAATGTATAATAATATTACGACTCAATGTTTTTCCAAGCATCAATCAGAAACACCGTGTAGATAGATGGGTATGCCTTTTAAAGTCTGAAAATTAGATTAATGTGCTACATCGAATGCTCACTTATATAAAATAGGCGGCTGAGAGGAAAATTAACGACAAGCCAAATCAAGCAGTGTACTTTGTAGACAGAGAATGATCTCCTCAATACATCAGGCTGCCGTTAAAGAAAACACTCCGCTTAGAAAAATTGGTCTAGGTTAAGATTTCTTGTGTTACCTACCATGTATACATACATACAAGAGCGGTCAATCTAGGCATTGCAATTTCACAGTAAAAGTTAGACATGCAATAAACCAGATTCATCAGTCATATTGTTTGTAGTAGAATAGTTATTATTCTTTTTTCGTCTTCAATGAATTCAGGAAAAAATATCTGAATTATTTATCTGGGTATATTACACTGGTTACATTAAAAAACGAATTATTTTCCTAAGCTGATAATATTATAGAGATTATATTTCCTTTGGCGAGGATACCCGCCCCGCGTATTGGAATTTTACGGTTCTCCCCCGACCGTAACAGCCCAACGTTGGCGAGTGGTTTATGTTTTTTAATCGAAAAATACCTATTTTACTAAATTTGAAATTATTGAAATCATTTTGCGATGCGACATTGCATGTTGTAGATTGCACTTACTGTATGATAGGTAAGAAAATTATACAGTAGGTATAAGCATTATAACAAATAATTGCTCAGCACTTTTATAAATACGGCTAATTCCGTCGAATAAGGTTAAGCGTTTTTAAACCTCAGAGCTGCACTTTTGCGCAGTGGAAAATGCAAATATTTTCTATACTCGACAGCTGAAAACTTGTAAGTCACTATAAATGTGCTTACCATCATTATCGATTTATAGTATATTATAGATTTTGCCAAGTTATTTGTAAAATATAAATTTCATCTTATCGGCTATTTTTTAAATATATTTAATTTATTCAAAAAATAAAATATTCATTTGTACTTATTCCCACTTAGAACAGGCCCGATTTCGCTCATAACCGGTCCTGAACTTATTAGATAAAAGTGAGAATTTGTACAAATGGGTATTTTATTTTTTTAATATAATGCCTTCCACCATAGACAGGAAACACCTTAACAGTATATCATCATTAATCTTCTTTTTTTTTATTAATTTTCCGACGCAATTTATTATACTATCATTGTTTTTTCTTTTACATATGTACTGCATGTAACATATATAGCAGGTCTTGTCAAATGGCGGCCCGTGATGAATTTCCATCCAACCGGTGGTGTATTTTAAAATTTGTATAAATTAAAAATATTTAATTAAAAAATCGGCAACAAGAAAGCATTTTAAAATTGAATGACCTATCGGAGGGTTAATCTTTGATGGTCTGTAGGTTTTATGACCCAACGTCGAGAAAATTTTACAAATTAAAAAGAAGCACTAATTTCGAAGTTTGACCCCGATAATGTGAGATTATTTTATTTTGCATTCATAATTTTTTTATCTGAAAAATGTGTGAAGGGTAGTAACTGGATTAACTGCACCGGGTGACTAACAACAAGATATGCCACTTCTTTCCTAATTAAAAAAAATGCAGTTTTGTATTGTGGCTCGCGGCTAAACTTTCATCCCCAATGTGGCCCGACAGCTAAAAGATTTGCACACCCCTGATATATAATGTTAGATATTTATCACGTTGTCACCTCGAATTTTTATTCAATACAATTATCAGAACGGAATATTTAAAGTAAATATTTAAGGTGATATGATGTTTAAAGTATATGTAACAGTTTTGAGTATGTTCAGATCTGAGTGCAGGCGAAAGTTTTGATGAAATATTCGTAGTATGCGCCGAAACCGTGTGGATTCTCAAACTAAATCTTACGTACAACTAACTACATAATATGGTATAGAAGGCTCAACATTCTAAACGGAATGAGGGACAACTTATGAAGACTGATTTATCATGTTTCTATTCATTCATCGGCAACGATACCAATATTAGGAACGAATAACCTAATATACATCGTTAAGGTTTTAACGTTTCAAATTATTTTATTGATTAAGAAAAGATTTTTTCGTGATGTAAACATAAAAACACTTACAATAGTACTAGCAAAATGAAGTACGAATAATCGGTAACAAACTCAGTTTCAACATAATAAAAATATATTACAATTTAGTATTGCCAAACACGTGTCACTTAGATAATAATATTCTAAGTTAATATGATTAAATTTGTTTATAGTTCCCTTTTAGCAAAAGCTTTCTGGCTTGTAAATTTTGTCAAAGAAGCGCAAAGACTTAACTTTGGAATACAACAACTTCACTCAAAGTTGCGAATTTTTGAACAGCCAAAACATTCAAATTATCTCACAATTTAGAACTACATATACAAACAATATTTATATATATTAACATAGAAAATTAAATGTGATTTTCAATAATTATGTTAGATGATTTTGAAGCAGATTGCCATGAAATCTTGGCAGAAAAAAATAATAAAAATAAAACACATTTTTTGGACTTAAATATAAAAAATAAATCCAAACAGAGTTATTTATACCAGTGTTTCTCAAACTGAGGACCGCAAGTTTTAGCCTTACAAATATGACTAAGAAGATTATATAAAGGCATCTGAACATTAAAAAACTATTACGAACGAAGCTGGGATTACCCACTATTATATTATATTATATTATGAATCAATTTGTTTTATTTTTGTTCCGCGATTTAGCAGAAACAAGATTATTATTTGAAGAAAAATGTAATGGGGAGATATAACTACCTTTTCTTCTATCACTAATGACATAATTGCTACAAGGTATATTATATGAAATAAACATAGTTGTATACAAAAAATAGATTTTATTGAAATATTTTACTTTCGAATAGAATTTGAATTTTATATTGTACTCAATGTGTATATACTAAATAGTACTGGGATTCTGAATTCTCGGTCAGTTTTGAACTGCCTGGGATTCTAAGCTTGACTCACAAAAAAATGTTAGTGTATATATATATATATATAATATATATGACGTCAATACCATTGGAATTTAAAAGAAATAATAAATAAATACATAGACCCATGTCAGGATTTTCTAATCCGTTAACAAAATTTTGCTCATAGTCGCAAAACTAGGGTCGGTGGTACACAGCGATGACGATATTCAATTCAACGTTAGCAAACACCCACACCCAAAATAACAAAAAGAAAATAGAAAAAAAAATAAAAGAATTCTACGTTCCAACGAAAAAAAAGGATTTACATCAAACAACATAACCTTCGCTAACTTATCTTTCCCGGGAAGGTTGGTTACCTTTGTGGAAATATTGCGGGGAAAGATCGCATACGGGTCCAGGTGAAAAGTGCGGCTGCGTAAAATTGGCAAAAGTCTCTTGTCAGTGGACCCTCGGGTGCCGTTGGGGGTCTGCCCTGCGGCGGCGCTAACACCGCTTAATAGAATCGGAAGATTCATTGCAACAGGGCACTGAGACGAGGAAAATGTCTTCAAATGGGCCACAAAGGTCCGGCCCATATGCCACGGATGCTAGCCGGGAAATTTGTATGTAATAAAGTATTTGTGCTGAAAGGATTTGTTGTTCCATAAAGATTTTATGATGTGCTTTCTGCGCGGCACCTTATGACATAAAACTTTTATTAATAGAAGGGTGGTTTTTCCCCTTATTTATATTCCTGTAAATCTCAACATCTTCAGACGGAAACTTTTACGAGAACTGTAGAACTAAATACTTTCATATTTTTACCTTACTAGAATGTAAAATTTGAATTGTTTGAATTTTGTACTTTTCCATGAGTTTTGTCGCTAACGACCCGGGTTTCGCCTTTCGGCATCTTCAGGCATTCCAAGTGCACGGATGTACTTGAACTGACGCGTAGTAAACAGTTTGTATCGTTTATATACAAAAATATAAGTAGGTAACTAAGTTAAAAGGCTATTAAAATGTAAATTAGCGAAAATTGAATGTATACAATTTTCAATGGATTAAGTGGGTTTGTTATAAATATGGGGATTTTTCGAAAATATTAATGACCAGATAATAGCATAGGAATGTTTAAAATAAATCCAGGGTTTTATCCGACCTATTATTAATGAGTTAATTTGTTTTTAAGCCTTTGAATTAATATTTAATGACAGCAAGTGCTTGAATTATTAATACATGACAATTATTTAAAAGGGGTACAACAATGGAGAATTTGGTAGATAAAGTTGCTCGTTTAAAATTGGCAAAATGTTGAGCTGAGCTCGATTAATCTCTAAGATTTCTTGGTAAAATAATTTAAACTCGCCCCTGTTAGTATGTAACAAATCAATACCTGAGTCAAAATTAAACGTATGGTTTTAAAGAATTAAATAGTTGGCGAAGGTGGAGGTATCTTTTTTTAAGCGAAAAGCGGCTAAATTCTCAGCCACTCTTATATTTAAGGTTCTAGCAGTTTTACCAATATAAAATTTGGGACAATCACTACACTGCAATCTATAAATCCCAGATTTGTTTTTATAATCTATAACATCTTTATTATTTATCAATAATTTACCTAAAGAGTTCTTGCAATAGAAAGCCGGTCTAACACTTTCTGAGAGCTGCTTCTTTATCTTTAAACTGGTGTGTCCTATGTAATTAATTCTACGCCAAAACCTAATATCACCTGAGTCTTTCGTTATTAATCCCTTGTGTAAGATTTGTTGTGCTAGCTTAATACATTTTTTATTTAAAAGATTGTCTATAAGAGACATATCATAACCATTGTTAATGGCGATTTGTTTGATGATTTTTAATTCAAGATCAAAATTTAATTTATTCAAGGGAATACTGACAAGTCTGTGAATTGTTGATATTGAAATTCCATCAAGCACCCTCAGTCGAAATACTTAATTACTAGAATGTAATTTTTCTAAAATAATGAATTCAATCAATAAATGTCTAATTAATTATTTGCTAAACGAAAGCTTGACAAATTAAATCTACATCTATCCTACATAAGTTTTTATGGAATTTTCAAAAGAAACCAGAGATAAAAATACCCACATTTATTTTATTAGTTACCGAAATGTCGGTTTTCCTATGAATAAAGTAGATTTAAAAGAAGGCGAAGGCAGTTTGTTAACAGAGTTTTATAAGATTTTAAGCAAACTTCGGTTCTGTAGCCGAGTGGCAACGCAATAGAGTTTTCGACCTTCTCGGTTGTACAGTTAACGGTTTGAAGAGGAGAGAATTGTTTTTTTTTGTATTCATTGAATTACATCTCTGTGTAGTTTAATTCCATCCCGACCAAAAATTTAATTCTCGAAAACGGGATGTAGAGAGAAATTAGTTAACTTTTTATCCTTTAATTGACCACTGTTAATACTTGGTGGAAAGGTATTATATTATATTAAAAAATAAAACCATATTTTTTCTAATTCCAAATGCATTAAAATTTACCAGAACCATCACGACTATTGTAACATTTGCTATATTCAGCAGGTAACCCGTTTATTGCTATTAATTGTATTTATGTGATTGTAATATTATAAATTAAATTGTAAAAAATCCCAGACTTTGAAATACTTTCAAATTTATTGTTAATGAAAACTCTAACTTAATTAAATTTGAATCTTTCAGGCCTTCAAGTTCATCCATGAACTTGAACGCTTGAAGATGCCAAAAGGCGAAACCCTGGTCATTAGTGACAAAACTTGTGTGAATGTATACAATTTGAACGATTCAAATTTAAAATTGAAAATCCACAAAGCACATTTAGTCGAAATCTTAAATTCTAACTTAATTATTCTTTGATGCGATTGCATATGCGTGATAGTTTTATTTAGTTCAGTAATAGCACTGTATCAACGTGCATTCGTATCAGCTAACAATGTATGTCATGAGCGAAACCAGTCCTGATCATATTATATTAATGTGGAATTAGTACAAAATAGCGTTATATTTTTTAAATCCTTTTATTGTTAGTAAATACCATTTTAAGCTAACAAGTCCTGCAACATGTTAATAACGGACATGATTTCAATAAAAATGTTTTAAATGCGCACACATTGAACGAATATGAATTGTAATTTTATTTTGGGAGTTAACTATTACATACATATTTGTTATTTTCCACCGCACGATATCGTATCTATGTTATTATTTTATCTAGACAGGCAAAGCAGTTTCGATAAAATGTAGGTCACGCAACTTGCAAATTGGCAAAAAAGGAAGAACACGTAGCGTAAATAAATGAAAAACATGTGCCGGTAAATATTTAATGCGATAATATGTAAGTAAGTAAAACTTTGAAGATAGTGAGAGCCGCGTCCGGTTGACCTAACTCAGCGAGCCCTTCACGTATTAGAAGAAAACACTTTGTTATGTGGCATCATCCAGGGCTGCAAACTACGCTATTTTACCATCACTTACTTACACGTTGTAAAAACGTTAATTTATGTTTTAAGTTGTTTAAAGATTGGCTTTGTTGTTGAGGATTATTAATTGAGAAAAAAAATATTTGGCAAAAATGCAAACACAACGACTTTTGTCGACTCGTATTCAAATATCATTGAATATAAATGATTACATATTTTCACTAAAATACCAATTTTTTTAAGCCATGTCCGCTGCCAATGTGGAGCATATGGGCTCCTAATGGAGTTTATCTCAACAGAATTGTTTCTACGAGAACTGCTTGTTACTCAGTTGCTCAACCTCTCTTTTTCCAAAGAGAGTAGGGATAGAAGGATAGGGCTAGGACAGGATTAGTGGTAAGATAATCGTTCTCGATAGGATAGGATGGGTAAGAGGGGGGAATTCAAGACATCACATACATCCATGCCTTTGAACAGAAATTAATAAATCAATTTATAAAACTGTCCGTACCAGGATTTGAACCCGGGCCCTCTGTAGTCGAAGCCAACAACGTTGACCACTCGACCACACAGGCGGCCAATTGTCCAAAATACCGATACCTCACAAAAAATGAGAATTAAAATATTTTATTTTACCTATAGTTATTTATATTACTAAACATATAGGAATCACTCCTTTTTTTGTTTTACAAAATGATAAAATATTTACATTTTATATCAGTAAAGAAAGCATTTGGAATAACTGTTGCGTCAGTGTTCCGGGATTGATGTTAGGTTGAAAATTTATGTTTCTATGGCAGTCGATATATTTTGACGACAGTGTTCTCTTGTTTTCAGAATCAGCTAAATTGAACTAAAGCTAAAACAGTGGAAGAAGCCGAATAGAACATTTAAATGACCCACTTTTATAAATTTAAGATTTTTTGCGTTTTCTTTTTGTAAAAAACCAAGTACCCACACGTAAGTGATAGAAACAAATAGTAAAATAGTATTTAAA
The DNA here is from genome assembly GCA_030503985.1 of Himalopsyche tibetana. Taxonomy (NCBI): domain Eukaryota; kingdom Metazoa; phylum Arthropoda; class Insecta; order Trichoptera; family Rhyacophilidae; genus Himalopsyche; species Himalopsyche tibetana. The sequence continues at coordinate 14,528,541 of JAPJYX010000024.1, forward strand.
GATGCATGATTTACAATTATGCATTCAATCGTAATATATAAAAAGATATATAATATATAAATGTCATCCGAAAATCCACTGCATTTATACTGTTTAGAAGAAAAGTTCACATCCATGAATGCATTGAGTATGCTAGTAAGATAAATAGTATTCAAGTAAAATGACTGTCGTTACCAATTTCGCTATCTATATATTAATAGCCGATAATGTCCGTTTGTAAAACGTCCGCAGTAAGGTACAGACCAATGATTTCGATTTATTTTGAACAGCACATTTTTGAAATGTTGTTCTATCCAATGGGAGCGGCTTATTTTAAACCGGGCGTGAATGTTCTGATATCGCCACGTTTGAAAATTTGATATTTCTTGGTGTAGAGCTGAAGTATTGTATCACCATACATCATAATATTCGAATAATCAAAGACTTTAATTCGACTATTGCAAACTATGATTATAGGGCTATCGAAATGAATCGTTTGATCGTGTGAGTCGATGTGAGACTAATATTTTTTGGAGCGGATTTGATCAATTGAATCATAATGATGAATCTTTTTACGTCTGACCTTGAAAATCTGTTAGAATTCTTTAATACATTAAGAATATTCAAATTATGATATGTATATATCATAGAATAATATTTTGCTTTTTTCATACACTTGGACAAAATGTGCAACTGATTTTTTATTGAAAAATTGGATTTGATCTTTTGATTTTTATTGGAAATAATTGTTAAATAATTTAAAATCCGAAAAATAATTGTTGGCAAACTTAAACATTATTCCAAAAATTAAGTAATTTACAAAATTTCTGCTACTACGAAAGATGATTGTTAGCAAACTTTAACATTATTCCAAAAATTAAATAATTTACGAAATTTCTGCTACTACGAAAAATGGTTGTTAGCAAACTTAATCATTATTCCAACAATTAAATAATTTACGTAATTTCTGCTACTACGAAAAATGGTTGTTAGCAAACATAAACTTTATTCCAAAAATTCAATAATTTACGAAATTTCTGCTACTACGAAAAATGGTTGTTAGCAAACTTAAACATTATTCCAAAAAATCAATAATTTACGAAATTTCTGCTACTACGAAAAATGGTTGTTAGCAAATTTAAACATTATTCCAAAAATTCAATAATTTCAATAATTTACGAAATTTCTGCTACTACGAAAAATGGTTGTTAGCAAACTTAAACATTATTCTAAAAAATCAATAATTTACGAAATTTCTGCTTCTACGAAAAATGGTTGTTAGCAAACTTAAACATTATTCCAAAAATTAAGTAATTTAGGAAATTTCTGCTACTACGAAAAATGGTTGTTAGCAAATTTAAACATTATTCCAAAAATTCAATAATTTACGAAATTTCTGCTACTACGAAAAATGGTTGTTAGCAAACTTAAACATTATTCCAAAAATTAAATAATTTACAATTTAAATACTGCAGGGCAGGGCTGTCGATATATGCCCCGAGATATATTTCTTTTACTATCAGAATTTCTGGCTTATTCAATAAATAGGTTTGTAATTTATTTTTCACGCCAGTAAATTTTCTGACTACTTAAAAATGCAACATAAATCTCACGTTGCTGGGCAACGGGCTTACAGCTAGTGTAAATAGATTTCTCCATCATTCATTCAATATCTACTTAAAACTAAGTTATGTTAAAAATTATAGGATTGTTCCTCATTGCACATTGTTATCAAACACGCATAGTTTGTGAAAAAATATATAAGAGTAATTGAAATTAGAAGTCATCTTAATTGATCCATTATATTGAATATTAGTAACAGTTCAGCCAGATTTGATGGTTGGCAAAAAGCCGTAAGAAATTTAATGAAATGCATTAATAAGAGTCAATCATTTTAGAGATAATTCAAAGATATTTTTAAAATCAATATCATTTCAATAATTAATTTAATATCATTGAACTTTATATTATTCGGTAGATTCCCATCAAAATTATGTTCAACGTGCATTCAAACTTCGCAACGTAAGTAAAAAATGAGAACACGGTGTAACAAAGCAGGGTACCGACTACCGCGGCCAGTTGGCAACCCTTGTCGCAACTGTCCTTCCTGGACCTGTCGGAAAATTCCACTCGGGGACGAAGAGTGCCTCTGGAGGGCGCTCAGGCGGTTTCCGGTACTACCGCCACCTCATTCATAAAGCAAGTGCTCCTCGATTGATATTTTTAGACCGCCACCTCTTAACTCGTTTTCGTTTTTCAACTTCATACGGTATATTTTATTTAAGATTTGAAATAAAGAAGATTGTCTACGATATAATTTAATAGTCGATGTTATCATTCTATCAGCGTTTCTCAACCGGGATCCATATGGCCTCCTGGGGGGGCACAGCATGTCCCAAGGGGGTCACAGAAGAAAATTTCAGTTTTGGGGAGCCACAGCAGACTTTAGGAGGGCCACGGCCACCCAAAATATAATGAACTAAAATTTATATTAAAATCAAATAGAATACAGTAGGACAATTATACACTGCAGCAGAAATAATGTATGTATTATACATACTTTTTCTATTATTTTCCAATGATATTAAGGGATACATAATAACTGCATCTAAAGGTTAATGTCGACAATATTGTATTGACTATCTTGTCCACGGATTTCTTTCATCACCCCGTGATAATATGAAACTCATGTGCTTTGCTTCACTAATGCTAATATCCATTTTATACAAAACACATGGAAATGGAAGAAAAACCATTTGAAAAATTTAAAACGCTTTAAGAAGTTTCCACAGCAAAGAAAATTGGACATATAGTATCCAGGCATTTCTTATATAAACACGAAACATTCATTTACTAAGCGTCAGTTCAAGTTCATCCATGCACTTCAACGCATGAAGATGCCGAAAGGCGAAACCCGTGTCGTTAGTGACAAAATATGTGTGATGTACATAATTTGAACGATTCAAATTTATTGTTGAACCTTTTAGCTGCCGTAGATGATTAATAGTAATTACCTAGCACGCCGGTTATAATTTGCAATTATTAAATTTGAATTGTTAGAATTTTGTACTTTTCCATGAGTTTTATCGCTAACGACCCGGGTTTCGTCTTTCGGCATCTTCAGGCATTCCAAGTGCACGGATGTACTTGAACTGACGCGTAGTAAACAGTTTGTATCGTTTATAAACAAAAATATAAGTAGATCACTAAGTTATAAGTCTAAGTCACTAAGTTTTCGCTAATTTACATTTTAATAGCCTTATAACTTAGTGATCTACTTATATTTTTATATTTTTGTTTATAAACGATACAAACTGTTTACTACGCGTCAGTTCAAGTACATCCGTGCACTTGGAATGCCTGAAGATGCCGAAAGGCGAAACCCGGGTCGTTAGCGACAAAACTCATGGAAAATTACAAAATTCAAACAATTCAAATTTGATATTGAAATTCCATCAAGCACCCTCAGTCGAAATACTTAATTATTGCAATTATTAATTTAATTAGTTATTGACGAGATAACTAAGTGCTTAACTCGCGTGGAAAGCACGAAATTTTTTACGAGATATCTCGTCTGTGGCAGCCATCGAGTTAACAAATAATTTGTAAACAAAATTTTATTGAGTTGTATTTTAAAAAAAATAAATGTATATTTTTTCATTTTTCACGAGCCCCGAGAATTCTATTACTATGGATAGGGGGTCCACGGAAAAATTTGAGACTCGAAAGGGGGCCACGGGCTTTAAAAGGTTGAGAAACTATGGTTTAAATAATAGTTTGAAAATTTAATTGCATTTACATATTGCGGCGAACAATCATAGTTAAAAACTTAACACGATAAATTTGAGAACGAAAAAAAAATACTTTATTAAGTATATAAATACAGATAATATGAAAACGTGTATCAAAAATATCAAAAATAACATATATTTTTAATTTTTCGTTTCACAAAGAATCAGTGTGTTATGTTAAATGTTAAAATAGCTTATATTAATATACAGAATCTAATTTAATAGTTAGTTGAATTTCAATCGATGAATTTTTAACATATTCAAACAGAAATCATGATAAACATTAATTACACGAATAGTACGATTGAATTGGAATTGTGTTTCTATTTAAATAATTCATTGCTATTATAATAATTTATGTCAGATTTTTTTAAAACCACTCATAATTATTCTTCATTGTCGTTTTTCATTAATAATATTCACAGTATTTAACGATGATTGTCAAGTAATTTTGCTTTTATTTGTGTGTAATAAACAATAAGATAAAAAAAAACTTCTAAAACAATCTCCGCAGGTAAAAATGTTTCGCAAGTATTTCATTCCTCGGCGGAAAATACCCAAGAGGATGCTCGAAATTAGCTTCGAAGGAGGATGTGTCCTATATGTATCTTGGGTTTATAGCTTATGCCCCCACAACCTTTGTGACCTATATTTTGTAAATATATTTAGACTATCGCGATCTTGATAAGTACTTGTGCGGTAAACAAAACAACACATATGAAGCGACTCACGTCTACTGAGAGATGCAAAAATACCCAGAAATGGGAACATTAGGCAGCACGTTTTTAACATAATATGAATATTTATTAAAAGAAAATCATTCCGTGTTTTGCACACCTAAAATACCCGCTGCCGTCTAGTTTGTAAGAGCTTGCATATACCGACAAGGCGGGTCTGGGTTTAATTCCCGGTAAGGTCAATATCGAATTTAGATTTTTTTCAATTTAAATTCGAGATCTTAGACTCGAGTGTTTGTTTTTTTCATTCTTCTCGAGTTGATCTCGAGTGACTTACAAAAACTTCACACCGAGTTAACCTCGTATGATTTTTCATTTAACTTCAAAATATTTAGCGCGTTGGTAATTGGTATTAGCTATAATGCCAAATATATATATTGTTTAAAAAATCATAAAATTATTAAGTAAAAATGAAAAATCGTTTCACAGCAATAATCAGTACTAACTTTTAGGTTAGTGGTTACTTTTACATGTTGGCATATGTAATCAACTTATTTTTTAATGTTAAAAGCAAATACTAATTTTATTCCTTACTTCCCCTACCCAATCGCAGATTTTTATTTATTATTAATTATTCAAGTTCAGTTAGTTGATCATAGATAGTTTATACAACAAAAATAAATAACTATGTACAGAAAATATAAATTCAATACACCAAAAAATGCTTACTTTACGTTTATGAAATTGTTAAACATGGGCAGTAAATATTATTAATTTCAGAAAACAAAAAATACATCATGTAGATATAATTATAATCTTTTTAACAACGTACTACTTTCTTATGGAAAACTTCTACTTTTTTATAAGCCGAATATTAAAATAATATCGATCGTATAATAAAAATATATTTTAGAATCGTATAATTATTTCCATGTGAATATATGTAGATAATTATTTATTAGCTGTGTATTGAGAGATAGCCACGCTTTGGAATACGCGCTTCAGATACGATGCTTGATTATTAAGAATAAATCGCCAAGTTTTCAACGGCCATAAGCCACATTGACACATTTATGGAATTGTAAAAGCTTTTGAGAACGGCAAAGCTTCCTTAATTAATTAAACGAATGACGTACACGAGTGACATAATCGATCAATTAACAAATCGGTGTCAGCTGATGTTTTAAAAAAATAAAAATAATATTTTTCTTCGGCGAGTATTTTTTAAAGTTAGAACAAATGTAAAAAGAAATAATTTAAACTGATTTAAATATAAAATAAAAATTGATAATTGTATTAATACACTTGTTGTGAAACTAGATGTGACTCACGTATTAACTATGTGAGGAGCATCTTCAGACTGATTATAATATAATATATCAGTCATTGCTTATAATCCTTTATTTCTTCGTGTAAGTACATATGAGAAAATGACTACCGATTAATAATAAATGATAGTAAAAGATATATGAAATAAAAAAAAATATTGCAGATGACACACAGTATTGCGGCCTACAGTCATAACTTGATCAAAAATTGCCGGGATAAACATTGTTACTTATGTGAATTTGTAAATGAGCAGTTTCCAAACGAGGGATGATGTGGACTTGTTTAAAAGGGCTGCGCGAAAACTTTAACTATTTCTTTAATTAAAACACATTATTCCTTTGTACTTTATTCCACTTTATTTTAAAGGTCAGGACCGGTTTCGTTCATTGCGAGCATTGTCAACTGATGAATGCTCGCAATGAGCGAAACCGGTCCTGACCATTTAAATGAAGCAGAATAAAATACAAAGGAATGTTGTGTTTTTATTAATAGAATGCCTTTCCACCAAGTATTGACAGTGAACACCCTAAAATTGAACTATTTCTTTATTGCTCTTAAGATTTAATCTGCGGCGAACTAATACTATTTTTACGATTCAAAAATGTGCCATTATTACATCATAAAATAAGGAAACAAAAAGAGTTTTAAAATTATTATCGTGTACGAGTTATTTGATATATGGTATGAGAACAATATATATTTATTTTTTTTAAACCATGTCCGCTCCCAATGTGGATCATATGGACTCCTAATAAAGTTTATCTCAACAGAAGTGTTTTCTACGAGAACTGTTTGTTACTCAGTTGCTCAACCTCTCTTTTAACAAAGAGAGTAGGGATAGAATGACAAGGCTAGGACAGGATTAGTGGTAAGCTAATCGTAAGGCAATATAAATTACTGCAATATTATCCTTTTCAGTAAAGCTACGCAGGTTTGATTTTTAAGTCAATGAAAAAAAGGTATTTTTCAATAATTTTTAGATATCGATTTTGCGGTAGTCGAATTCAAGATCGAAAAGCATTACAATAAACAACATATTTTATTTGAGCATAAATATTCTTTCCTCGATATTTTCCATTCTGTCTGTAGGGAAATTAGCATATAATGGGCATTGTGAGAAGGTAAAATACATGTTTACATCTTGATCAGTATAAATTGACTGTCAGTCAAATCTGTCAATGTCCGTAATTAACGCTAGGGTGGAACCGCAACAATCCCATCAGATAAACAAGGATTTAGATTAGTATTTATACAGACGTGACTCGCTAATAGAAATACACCGACTGAAGGCAATTCGATGTACTCGTTGAAATAAATTAATATAATAGAGATGTATATTACAATACACTCACATTTAACTTTTGAAATAAGGTACAGTGAATTAACGAAAACCGATATTCAATTTCGATAATGTAACGAAGCGATTTTTCGGCTGAAGATTGATTATTCGTCTATGGAAAAACTACAAAAGTATTTTCGATTTATTTGGTAGAAACATTGCAGAAAATATTTTTCAATGTAACTTTGTCATTTCACTGTTTTTTATTTAGATCTGACACGTGTTTCGCCCCGTCGAGAAGCAATATGAACAGCCGTGTCAAGCTAGTAACACAAACAGTGGAATAAAAAAACACGTTTTATAATTTTAAATTCCGTATCTAGCCACTTATGGTTTTCTGTATTCTTTGGCAAATTACTATTTAAATACTTTTACTGTATAATTTACAACGGCATGTTGTCAATATCAGTAAGATCTAATTTTTATTAAACGGTAATTAAAAAGTGGTAATAAGATAAGGACATTTTGTCAGGCATTTGTATGTGACATTGTAAAATGTATACATATTTTTTTGCACATATTATACAATTCGTTGATGAAATGAATTTTTGGCTTTTTGAAATTGGCCACTGACAAAAATTTATGAAATCTTCGAAAGAGTTAAAAAAATGTTTTTTTTTTTCATTTTAGGAAGTCCGTAAATTCCTAGGATTTCAAAATCGACGAGCAAAATTTTTTGAAATCTCAAATCTGTCCAAGATTTAATGGTGAATATTCAATCACGGGATCGCGGAATACATTGAAATTGCCCCCCGGTGGGGCGTACACCCCACGTTGGGAAACACCGCCCTAATTTATACCTGTATTACAGTTTGAGAAGAAGATTGTTTACTAATAAGGAACTGTTACTAGCGATCGACACGCAGAAACTATTACTCATTAAACTATCGTAATAATGTACTTTTTTAATTCCTATATATTAGCAGTTATCCTTTGTAAGCTTTCCTCTACAACAAGTTCATACGTATTTTTATAACACGAAAACAACGGATATACATTTTCATCAATGTTTTGATACTACAGTTTACAATACTACAAACTCATTATACGGTTTTCACAAGCTCGAAAGCCAAGAAAGGTAAACGAAGTTTCACGAGCGCCATAAAAGAATAAGTTTGAAGCGGTTGAAGGCTGCTGGGGGGAAAGATGAAAAGGCGAGATGTAGATGATGGCAAATTGGATGCTCACTCCACACAGCCGCGCTCAAAGGAAATGGCGTGTGTCGGAGAAAATGAAAGAAATGTCCGAAGTAACAATGAAAAATATCATGCACTTTCATAATGGAGCTCTCTTACATTTCGAACGAACGTCGATGTTCGTTTCTTTTTTTTTCTTGAGTTAAAGAAAACGGATATGAGAAACGACTTTCAACAAGAGATAGGGAAATTAATATTTTTAAATTCATGACCGTTAATCATCTGCGACAGGTAATCATCCGACAGTTAGTTACTGTAGACACTACAACTGAAATAATGGCATAATTACCGTAATATATAATTAGAAGGCATTAGGCTAATATCAAGCTTAAACAGTTAATTCCGTTATAATCACATCATCGCGCACTGATTAATATGTATAATTCAATGCAATAATATTTACAATGCCGCCAATTGATGTCAAGTATTTAGCTTCACTTCGCTTTATCTTTATTACAATGGAGTATTGTAACATCTACACTAACAACACCACCCATATTGATTGACATTTATATTTGTCAAGGTTGTTAATTTGGTAATCTCCCTCCTTAATCCTTCGATGAGTATCGCCACGCATATCCTTTGATTTTTTCTTCCTTAGAATTTTCGTTATTAATCACATATGGTTAAAAAAAAAACATAGTATATCTATGATTTTTGGCACTCACATTACTTTTGTTATTTGATGCAATTTTTTAAAAAGGTTATTATTTGCCAACAATTCGGCAGCCATATAATATATTGAGCGTTATGTCATTTCGGGTAGATTCCCTTCCTGGTATCGACGTCAGTAGAGCATCACACGAAAACCTCAAAAATAAAAATAGTACAATGTAACTTCTGATGGGAACTTGTGAGTTGTGAGTAATTCATTAAAGTTTTAATATGAAAAATATTAGCTTTGTACATGAAATATATTATGTTGTTAGGGTACGTACATGGTTAGAATGCGTTGATTCTAACATAAAAGTAGAGTATCCACTTACTTGTATCAGGCCGTCAGCAACAAAAATAATAAATACGGAAAAAAACAAAAACATAAATCTGTGTGGAACTGGAAAACATTTAATAAAAGTTGGATCCGTTTTCAGAGAAAAGCCTAGCGTTTTCAATAACGAAATACCTTGACTAAGTTTATCTGGGAAAACTTCTGAAATGTCTGTGTAGGTATATTCCCTGTTCGCTTTTCCTGCAAATAAAGCAAAAAAAGGAGAGAAGGGAAAAACCTGCCCTTCTTAGCATTTAGCTTTGGATGATTTGAAGTATCCGAATAAAATGTTACTATTTCTGTATTTTTACAGTTTACAGTACACTCAACTTTTTGCTATCCAAAACATTGCTATGTACTATTCAAATTAGTAATAAAGAATATATTTTTCTTTCATCGATAGCCGTCATAAATTTTATGATTGCCACCCGGCAACCGCGTAAACAAGTCAGCCAAAGTGGCCAAAAATACATTTTTTTTAATGAGTTCCACTACGGTATATGAAAAGTGGAGTAGTAAGCGCTCTTCGTCTACTGTCCTATGTGCTTGGTAGGAGGACCCAAGGGTTCGATTTCTTGGTAGGAAACTTTCATACATAATATGTCTGATGTTTTTGTTGCGGTGAAAACGATATATTTACAGACTTAAAAATAGTATGCTTCATTTGCGGTCTAAGTTGGGAGCGGACACACGGTTTAATAATTTAAATTATATTATTTACGGGTTAAATTGTTTTAAGAGAGACTAGTGAGGATTGGTGAAGTTACAATAAATTGTGTAATTAAACTAAAGAGATAATTGACAAGATGAGAACAAACGTATAGGTGATATTTATTTGACATTTACCAATACTTTTTTGATGAACCATTTCGAGTTATACTAATCAGTTTAAAATCGTTACTCACTAAGCTTACTGGTCCTCATCAATACAAGTTGTGTGTACTACAGAGGTCGTTACATGAAAGTGTTTATTAAAAAATAGCTAGAGTCAATCTACCAATAGTAAATTTATAAAAAAACACGATTATTTTTATTAAATTTTCATGTGTATTTGATCCGGGGTCAAATTTTCTTAATGCTTTGTATAAATAAGCGATAGTATACGTTATTTCTACGATGTAAGTATATCAAATTTCATGATTATAAAACAGACTAATTGTGCAGCCAAAGTACACTAATCTAATGATTAAATTTGAATTCCTGACCACCAACGACGAAAGCTAAACAGCGATACGTGAAATAGAATTCAAATATTTTTAGTACATACATGTATAATAAGTCTGGATTAGTATTTAAGTCGTCAAAATGTATTTTAGTGCAACGCACGACGTGTGAGTGACATCTCAATTACGTAATATTTATAAAATATTGAAATTTGAATAATTCAATTTGAATGTGATAACATCGCTATTTCACTTGTTGTGTTACAAAATGTGACACTTGTGGAGATGCCAACAGTTATCAAATCAAATTTTAGATTAAAAATGAACATCCACAAAGCTACCGCCGAATTCATTGAAAATATTATATCAAATTTGAATTGTTTGAATTTTGTACTTTTCCATGAGTTTTGTCGCTAACGACCCGGGTTTCGCCTTTCGGCATCTTCAGGCATTCCAAGTGCACGGATGTACTTGAACTGACGCGTAGTAAACAGTTTGTATCGTTTATATACAAAAATATAAGTAGGTCACTAAGTTAAAAGGCTATTAAAATGTAAATTAGCGAAAATTGAATGTATACAATTTTCAATGAATTAAGTGGGTTTGTTATAATTATGGGGATTTTTTGAAAATATTAATTACCAGATAATAACATAGGAATGTTTAAAATAAATCTAGGGTTTTATCCGATCTATTATTAATGAGTTGATTTGTTTTTAAGCCTTTGAATTAATATTTAATGATAGCAAGTGCTTGAATTATTAATACATGACAATTATTTAAAAGGGGTACAACAATGGAGAATTTGGTAGATAAAGTTGCTCGTTTGAAATTGGCAAACAATTGGTTTTCAAGAATTAAATAGTTGGCGAAGGTGGAGGTATCTTTTTTTAAGCGAAAAGCGGCTAAATTCTCAGCCACTCTTATATTTAAGGTTCTAGCAGTTTTTCCAATATAAAATTTGGGACAATCACTACACTGCAATCTATAAATCCCAGATTTGTTTTTATAATCTATAACATCTTTATTATTTATCAATAATTTACCTAGAGAGTTCTTGCAATAGAAAGCCGGTCTAACACTTTCTGAGAGCTGCTTCTTTATCTTTAAACTGGTGTGTCCTATGTAATTAATTCTACGCCAAAACCTAATATCACCTGAGTCTTTCGTTATTAATCCCTTGTGTAAGATTTGTTGTGCTAGCTTAATACATTTTTTATATAAAAGATTGTCTATAAGAGACATATCATAACCATTGTTAATGGCGATTTGTTTGATGATTTTTAATTCAAGATCAAAATTTAATTTATTCAAGGGAATACTGACAAGTCTGTGAATTGTTGATATTGAAATTCCATCAAGCACCCTCAGTCGAAATACTTAATTACTAGAATGTAATTTTTCTAAAATAATGAATTCAATCAATAAATGTCTAATTAATTATTTGCTAAACGAAAGCTTGACAAATTAAATCTACATCTATCCTACATAAGTTTTTATGGAATTTTCAAAAGAAACCAGAGATAAAAATACCCACATTTATTTTATTAGTTACCGAAATGTCGGTTTTCCTATGAATAAAGTAGATTTAAAAGAAGGTGAAGGCAGTTTGCTCGTTTGAAATTGGCAAACAATTGGTTTTCAAGAATTAAATAGTTGGCGAAGGTGGAGGTATCTTTTTTTAAGCGAAAAGCGGCTAAATTCTCAGCCACTCTTATATTTAAGGTTCTAGCAGTTTTACCAATATAAAATTTGGGACAATCACTACACTGCAATCTATAAATCCCAGATTTGTTTTTATAATCTATAACATCTTTATTATTTATCAATAATTTACCTAAAGAGTTCTTGCAATAGAAAGCCGGTCTAACACTTTCTGAGAGCTGCTTCTTTATCTTTAAACTGGTGTGTCCTATCGTGGTGTCTTATCGTCTTTCGTTATATAATCCCCATAATTATATCAAACCCACTTAATTCATTGAAAATTGTATACATTCAATTTACGCTAATTTACATTTTAATAGCCTTTTAACTTAGTGACCTACTTATATTTTTGTATATAAACGATACAAACTGTTTACTACGCGTCAGTTCAAGTACATCCGTGCACTTGGAATGCCTGAAGATGCCGAAAGCCGAAACCCGAGTCGTTAGCGACAAAACTCATGGAAAAGTACAAAATTCAAACAATTCAAATTTGATATTGAAATTCCATCAAGCACCCTCAGTCGAAATACTTAATTACCTGAAAATATTATAGATATTCGTATACAAACTTTTTCCTGTCTAACCGCAAAAGCAAATTGCAGTGACACTTTCAAGACCTGAAGAATTAAAAAAATATCAGATTGTCAGTATATTCGTAAAACGAATAAAACAATTTCCATTTTAAGACACGATCACCATCTAGTCATTGGACTCAAGTTAAACACACAATATATTTTTTTTCCTACGAAATTATACATGCCATGTTGGAAAAACAAGCATTTGTGATCATGCCAGGTTCATCGCAGAAATATCCTAACCAATGTATGTTGTAGTCTGTTGTCTACCGAATGGACAAAAACATGATTTCAACATCAGCTCCTTGACATTCCGTCACATACAAATAAAACATAGCTTTGCATCGGTCTATTTGTGTGAATTGCTCTACACTGATCACGGATTGATGGTAAACTTAAGTCACGATTTCGGATCGCGTGACAGGCAGATTAGGCAGGCAGGTAATTGCCACCTGTAACTGGACGGTCCGATTTTCATAGAAAAACATGAAAGCAAACATTGCTCTGTGGACTGGTACATTTTAAAGATTAAATACTCTTGATAACAAATATATATTTAATTAAGCCGGTATTTTATTTCTACTACCAGAACTGATTACTATTTTTTTTTTTTAAAATAAGGTTGATAAAATATATATAACTTTTCCCCATGATTCGCATTGCTTTGGTTCGCGAATGGTTTGGTAAGAAAAGGTTCATCATCAGTTAACAATCCTCCCTCGCTCAGCCCTAACGATCATGATCTTTATGCTGTACAATAACAGAATACGTAAAACAATCTGTGTGATGTTTATAGTGTAGTACTTAATTATATATGTTATCAAGGTCGTAGGGGTCCGAGTTATCGAAGAACACGATTAAATAAGACAATGTTTTTTACACAGATCGATAGAAAAAATACTTTGAAACGCTGCAATGAATACACTGTGGAAACCCATTGCGACAAGTGGATATGCGTGTGACCCATTTCTGAGATAAAAAATATTCACGCTGCGTCCCCTGTTTGATAGAAAGTACTTAATTTCATTACCCTCGATTATGCCATCTGCCCGTGGACAAAGTTGTATGCAAATCGATAAACATATAATTTTATTGCGAGTTTCATTTTTGTGCTCAGAGTTGGTGGGGAATGAAGTTAAATGAGTAATAGAAAATCCTGGCTTTTTTATCTCGGGTACACGAATATGAAAGAGCATCTAATTAACGACGTTGATAGTATATGTTTACCAAAAACAATTATTTCTATTTTCCTTCTCATCAAGGGTTAATCAAAGGTGAACAAATCAACATATATTATTACGAGCTGAAGTAAAAAGTGATAGTCAGTGTAAATATTTTATCATATAAGAACAAGTCATCGTAAATTTTTTTGATCCAGAATTTTCGATTATTATCAAAATTCGCCAACAGAAGTTATTTAACAAACTTTATCTTCACTATCGGTTTTTTAATATCTGTAATAATATTTAACAGTGACATTTAGCCGTTGTCAATTTCTAACATATCATTGGATTTTATCATACAATTCTACCTAACCTAGCAGTAAGTTATATTGAATATAACTATGAATTCATTATTGTAATATCATGAATGAATCCGGAAAGTCGGCAAACCAATTGAAGTGGGGCGGTAAATGGAGCATCGATGGCATGTCGCGCTTAATGGAATATATTATTTTAAGCTTAGAGAAAAGCTCAGTAAGCGAAAGCGATAGCTAATTCGAGTGTGCAGTAAAGAACATCAAATAAAAAAAGTGTTCGTAATCGGTCTTGAGGAATCGAGAAACAGTAGATAATTATTCGTGCTTAATTAAAAAATATTAGGTCTAAAGACCATAATATATAAGATCATAAATGATATAAATCACTTTTTAATTACTATTATTCCTTACCTTATTACACCTAGAAAATTTGTGAATTAAAATTACAAATCAATGCAAACTAAGGCATCCAATACTGAACCCTTTTTGTAATCCCAGGGTTTCAGGATTCATAATTTTTTCAATTCCGGGATTGAACATCCACTATAAAATCGAGGAGAAATTCGGAATTTGAAAAATTTTTGGTGGCCGACTTTTAAATCCTGGGAATTTACAAATTTCTTACAATAAAATGGAAAAAAATAAGAGGTTTTTATATGGATGTAATTAATATAAGAATTTTAATTACTATGTATGTTTATTATTGGTTAAGTGGTGTGCATTTTTTAATTTGATCATTCTTATTTTACACGCATATTTTTTTTATTGGCCATCACGTTAAATTTATATAAAATACATTGGTTAATAAAATAAAGGTAACTCTAGTATTGTACAATGAATTGAAGCTCAGTCTCTGTCAATTATCGTATAAATAGTCTGCGCATCGGAAGCGTCGACAAGGGATGAAAAGCTCTGAAGGTTTTTACCCTTTTTAATACTTTCGAAGCCAATATTGATGGCGCTGGAAGCGAAGCGTAATGAGAAAAACTCTTACTCCAAATATTATGGACTGTAAAAACACTGTAAAGGCACTCTGGGTACTTTGAACGGGGAAAACAGAAACCTAGATGAGTAGGTATTTTTAGACCAGGAGTACACATTGTACCAAATGTAAATTAACTAGTACGTAAAGAATAAATATAGCATTAAATGATGGCATTAATATGTATATATAAATTATAAAGTCACTTCAAATCCAACTCGATTGCTTACTTAATCGTGACATTTGTGACTGGAGTATATGTCAACATTCGAAACGAAATTGACAAATCCGCGATCAAATTAAATAAATATTTGTGATTTCTAATAGCTAAGCGTCAAGTTGAGTTTAAAAGTGATTTTTTAAAAAAAATATTAAAAGTTATATTTGTAAATAATAGAGCTTTGCTACGCGGCTTCTTCCGGAATAAAGTTTGTGGTTTTAGGAACAGGGACATATATTATAGTTAGTTTAAAAAATCTACTGTATTAGCCAGCATAATGAGTAAAGGAACATATATTAACCCCCGAGTTTTCGGTTCGAAAGTATTTAAGTCACACATACTATAAAACTATCTGCGGTGCGTATAAGAAAGCTTGATTATTTCAAAATAATACGACACTTTTATCATTTATAACCAACAGTCTTTCAAGATTCCCCTTTCGCTAAAGTGAGAAGTTAAGAACGTATATTAATACTGACACAAAACAGAAATTAATAAAATATCTATATGCATTTCTTAAATTTATATAGAATTACGGATCCATTATCGTAAACTTGGATTATAGCGGTTGATCGTGAGAACAAATTTGACTCATTCGGTGAATTCCTGTTGCGTTGGTCGTAAGTAAAATTAAGAGCATAGGCTGTAAATTTGTGGAAGTTTATTTTGAATATAAAATTTAATTTGATAACATTGTTATTCCACTTGTTCTGTTACAATTTGTGACACGTGTTTCACCTCTATGACACGTGTCTTACATTGCAACACAACAAATGGAATATTAAAATTAATTTTATATTAAAATTAAGAGCGATGATTTTTTTAGATATCGAATCTATAACGATTAGTAAGTAGGCTTCAAGCATTATTTACACAACATGAATAAGCCATTGAATCGATGAAAAAATAATTGTAAGTAATAACTCGGTTCAAATAGCTTCATATTTGTAATATTTTATATGTGAAGAATAATTTCGTATATATTGAGAATAAAATTTGATATGAACGCATTCTAGGTTATCGTAATTTTCCATTTGTGGGATGTCATTCAGTCGGAGAGGCTGCTAAATTGCCGGCAGGTTGGGGGGGAGAGGGTCGAGGGCGGTGGACGAGCATCTAGTAGTGCCAAAGCAATTTCCCTATTAGCCAGAAGGTGCTTCAGACGTAAGCGCATCGCACAACGATTTTCCACTGCGGAAACGATTGTATTCAGTGTTTAAAGATCAGATGCAGACAAAAGATAATATAAATAAATAACTCTATCGGTCCATTTTTGCGGTTGGCTATCGAGTAATTATTTGAATACACAAAATACAACAAGTGGGTATATTAATATCCACTACTATGTTTACTCAAAAAGCTTCTCAGAATAAATTCATATAACAAAAACAAAATGGATTAATTCAATTGTCAATGAGAAATGCCATGCCTACCGTCATACGGATATTTGCACAGTTATGAAGCATATTTGCAAACATTTTATTCGATATTAATATCAAAAAAATATTACGTATGAAATGCTTCTTTCTAAAATAGTTAATATACTCTAAATTTAATATTTTTTTAAAAATCAGAATAACATATTTAAGTCTTATCATATCAAAGTTGCAATTATGTTTAAAATGATAATTGGCTAATGGACGGCAATGTGTATATTACATAATATTAAAAAATGCGAGACGATTTAATAGCAATAATGTAGTAGGTTTTCTTGGCATGATCAGATACTGTCTGTATTACCAATCGAAACCAAAGATATCAAAATTATTCATATCTAATAAATTCAAATAGAAACAATCGATATCATGAGATGAAATGGAATATAACGACTATTCGCTCCCGTTGTAAAATGTCCCTTATCACCATTCAGCGATAGGCTCCCGATTGAACTAAGTATAGTCGCATAATGTATAATATAAGTGTGCAACATCCCAGCCGCTCTGAGACAGGGCGGTCGATAAAGCCTCCCCGGCCTCCGGCGCCCGCCCCCACCAGTGCTTCGGCCCGACGCTAAACTTCCATGCGTCGCGGCGCGTCTTTTCGGAATCTCAACAGCGACGTCGATTTTCGGGGCGCTGCGAATTCGTCCCCAGACAATTCGAAGACACATTATTGCGCCCATATTGTGTTAACATTCGCTTGGAGTGTTAAATATATTTATATTGCAGATGGAAAATATACACAAAAAAAAACAATATTAATATTATTCAATATTAAAAAATCTTCACGGAATAATAAATTGCGTGAATTTTTTTTTCTTTAGTTGAAAATCACTGTGACAAATATTTACACATTGGGGACGAGATGATTGAAAACCCGAAATTTCTCGATACGTTGTTCTGTTTGTTTTGTAAAGTTCTTGAGATTATGGGTCTCAAGAACTTTATTATATTAGATATATTATATTAGATATATACATAACATAAAGTGAGAATGGTAAATTTCATTCTTTAAACTGTGCATGAAAAAGTTTTCTTGCAAGCCGAAAGTTCTGAATTAAATGACACCGCTGATGAAAAACCGCTATTATAAAATGCCGTTTTGTAGAAAAAAATATATTAAGGCCACCACAACGTTCAACAATTAAATCTTGAAAGAAATCCTTAAGTAATTTGAGTAGGGCAAGCATCTCAAAATCATCAAATTGGAAACAGTCTGTTCCTCAAATAACTTTGGTAATCAAAATCAAGACGTCAAACAAAACGTCTTGCATAAACCAATCTAAAGAACAGTTATTCAATCGTTACCAAAATAAATATTCCTACATTTTTACGCTATCGGGGTTAAACTGTCGAGGTGCAATAAAATTTCGTTTGCTTGCTAGATTTCTATCCTTAGCAGCGTACTCTGTAGCGCGACTTCGGACATTTATATTGGATCAGAAACGAAATGCAATTAAAGCCGACGAGTGACTGGGTCGAACTTTCAAGATTATTAGAGGAAGTTTTACACGCTCGAACTAATGATGATAATAGTTTCAGTTAAGGACTCTCGACTGGTGACAATTTGGGAGATGAAGTGCCGTTGGATTGTTATTGGACTAACGGGAGATGACCTAAATCTAGGGTTTTGGTCTCGGGTCGTTTTTGCTATCCCGGAATTAAAATTTTGAATACTGGAATTTTAAGATAGCACTATTTGTATACATATTTTCAATAGTTCTTAATCTAAAAATTTAGAAAAGCAGTAAATATAACACATTGGTATACTATGAATGACCCACCTACCTATTTATAAAATAAAACAGGATTATTAATTGGTTTGGCATTTACTTGGTAGAACTCCATTTATAACAGATTAAAAATACTATGTTATTTTTAATCTGTTAAAACAGGATTACCCAAACTATTTTACTCACATGATAACTTTGACGATCGATTTGGTTATTACAGTTGTCGATTATATGTGTAATGAAAATCATTTCGTGATCGCCAGATTATTATAATTAATAAATAAAATTAATTATTTTCCGAGAATTTAAGGTACTAAATTATTATTTTAAACCTGGGAATTTCAATGCACTATGTACACATAAAATAAACGGTTGTGTTTTTAGTTTATCGGTTTGAATGTTTTTCTCAAATTTTGCTATTGAAGATTTCGCATTCTTTTCAGTTCAAAATCTGCATCACTAATTAAATATATATATATATATACATATATTAATAAAACATCCAGATAAATTTGTGAAGTAGAAACATGTTCCGATCATTCAATAACAGGGCGTAGCGAAAGCGATTAGTTAATCACTAGTCCTGTCCTAGATTTGTCTTTCCACCCCTACTACTCTCTTTTGTAAAGAGAGGTTGAGGGACTGAGTAACAAACAGTTCTCGTAGAAAAACTTCACATAGGCAGCGGAACATGGATAAAAAAAGTTTCAATGAAATTTTCATCACAAGTTTTAACAAATCTATCTATTAGAAATATGACTAAAATATGTTTAAAAATACATTGAAATATATGCCTCTCATTGGACACGCAAGGGCGCATTTTTTAAACGAGGTATGAGGCAAAAATTCATGATTTAATGATTAAATTCACATTCCCTATTGGCAAATTATTTCAGTGGCGTTTATATCCTACTCAACAAGATCAAATACAATGACTGAATGTTAACAATTTTGCAACAAAAGCTTTCGATACTAAACGGGAACTATATGAAAGTAATTGGCAATTTACCTTACTTATTCTACGATCATATATGTATTAATAATTTCTTTGCCAGGCGCGTACATTTATCATACCAGTGCATATTGTATTATTTAAATAACTAACTAATCACCGAGCTAGATATCTTTTTCGAGAAGCGCCGCCGAAATAATTATCTAAATATTCGTAATGTTTAAAATAAAAATATAGATTACCATGTCGAATGAAAAAACTCGGCAAATTGTATATACCATATCAAATTACGTAACTTACAAATATTTGAAAAATAAAATGTTAGATTAGAAAATCAGATTAAATAACATCGATTAATTGAAACACAATATGTAAAATTTGCTATAAAAAATGTGTATTTGTCGTACATTTTAATACGAAATAACCGGTTTTATATTTAAGGAATGTTAAATAATTGTTGGTTAACACTAAAATCACAGCATCGTTTACATATTTAAGTGTCGCTTGAATTGCTAATTGCTCGGTTACGTAAAAAATCTCATGCAGATAACAACTGCCTACGTTTTTTTACTTGAGCCCAAATGAATAAAAGATGCCGACAAAATAAGATATAAATGATTAATCTGTGGCGTCAGGGCACTGCAGACTTGAATATTATATAAGTACATTTTTTTTTGGATATCAAATTTACGGAGCTATAAATCCTAGCGCGCGTTATCGTCAATGTTCTTCGAGTAATCGATTGTAGTCATTCCGTCGGTGTATTGTAACGTAGAGTTTCAAAAATTGATTTATGAATTTGTTTTCGAATACATAGATATCTATGATGTATTGATTCCTTTCCACTCGTCCGATCCAAAAAAAAAACCCAAAACGAAAGCTGTTAGATCATAGGTTCCCAACCTTTTTCGGATGGTGACCCCTTTTTATAAAAGCCATGTGACTAGCGACCCCCCTCCAGGAATTTGAAATCCTCGATTTACTTTTTGTCCGGATTGTCTCCGGAGCTACTTTTTTTTTTTTAGCTCACCGAGGAATTTGAAATCCTCGATTTGCTATATTGTTAAAATCTAAAAAAAAAGTTGGCGACCCCCAGGTTGGGAACCCGTGTGTTAGATAAACACTTGTCCTGTGCTAGCCCTTTTTCTTTTATCAGTACTCTCTCCGCAGAAGGGAGGTTAAGCGACTAACATATTATTAAATAAATCAGATTATTTTATTTAATCATTTTATAATGGTACGCTCCTAGCATCCTCGCTCGGATACATTTTGTAAATCGGCGTCATAAAAAAATATGACCATTTAAGCAGAGTTGACTAAATAATTGTACGACTAATAAAAAGTCACAACGACGGTAAAAATGAATGCACCCTGGGGTGCAATCAACCACACACATTTTTGTATCCACACATAAACTTACCCCATCCACTTTAAGCTGGGAACAGCGAATGGGATGAAAAAAAATCGTTTACTTCACGATGATTTTTTATGTAAATTTTATGGGTATGCACTTGGATACCGCATAAATGAATATTCAACTATGTAAAGTATTATAGCATAAATTCCTGATCATGCACAGTAAATCTAGAACACGGGTGGCCTTTTATTTTATACTCAGCCACTATATATAGTTGGTAAGTCACTTAAATGACACAAAAAATGCCGTTGAAAAAACTCCCATTTAACTTAATTTTGTTTTTACCTCTTACGCATAGAAAATATTTATACTATCGACTGGCAAAATAATACCATATTATAACAGTATTAACCCTTTTAATGCCGGACGATTTTGCCATGCATATTCTAAAATTGCCAAGCGTTGTTATAGAAAAAATTGTCTTTTACAATTTTTCAAAAAAAGTATTGAAAAGCATTTTTTTAGAACTTAAAAAGAATACTTGTATTCTCTATGATCTATGGAAATAATATTCGGAGATATTTTCTGCATTTTACAAATATGATATAACAATAAAAAATATTAACGTTGATTATAGAAAATTTAAAACAAATAAAACTAAGTTCCCTTTAAAAAACAGTTTAAAACATATTCATTTTGAAACACTTTTTATGTCATTATGTAGTAAAATCTATTAGTAGTCATTGAATGAAAAAAAATCGATGTATTGTATTATTTTACAAAGCACCAAATTTTTTCGCATATTTGCACGCAAGTGAAAAAAGTGAGTTTATCTATAATGTCATGTTACATTGCGAAACGATTGATATGGGCCGATGGGATAGATTGATATGCCGGGCTGAAAAATAGGCCGAGAGCATCTTACGCATCTGTTGAATTACTCAGATAATAAAAATAAAAATTTAATAGGTATAAATTTGGTATCTGGAGCGCTGGGCCGAAAAATCGGCCTGGCGCATTTTTCGCATAGGTAGGGTGGGTCGATTTTTCGGCCCTCCAGCATTAAAAGGGTTAATTATATGGGAAATGGTTACAACCTGAGCTATAGCGCTATATGAAGCTTTGTTACAAATCATTTTCTCAGTATTCATTTTTAAAATAAGAATTGAACACGTGACGGTCATTGCATTGTGGTCACAAAAGAACAACATAATAACAAGTTCTAAATAAAACAACTGCACAGTGAATTGCATTATTCAAATCCGACATGGTATTTATTTAACAATTATACACTATTTCGATTCAATTAATAAGTGGTTACAATAAGGTTTCAAATAATCAAGCACAGTTATTATACTAATTTTCTTATATTTCAATAAATCTAGCCGCTCCCTATATGACCATCAAATCCACGCAATCCATAATTACTTTTTTCCGTGGCTTTGTTTCGTCACAGGTCACGCTTGGATGGCGTTTTGGATGAAAAATATCAGCCTTCCAGGACCCCGATTTTCCACTTAGAGCATGTTGTCCTTAGAAGTCAGTTGCTTTCGATGGATATTGGGTGGTTTGAATTTTTTAAGAATCAAGAAAGAGAAAATGGCTGTAGATGCCTGAGGTTAGCTTCAACTTGACTTAAATCCTAATATATAAATCGGCCAAAAAACTAATTAAGTACAATGAAACGTGAATATATGATTTAAAAAAATGGGAATAACTACCAACAGGGCCATTTGTCAACAGTAAATTACTAATGAATTATTGTCGAAATGCGAATTATTATGCTATTTTATAAATATAATAATGATGTTCAAAACCACAAAATGACTTCATAAAACGGATGATAAATAATAGCCAAAAGAAAAAGGTAATAGTAACAATTATAAGTGTTCAAGATTGCACTCCATTCACTTTTGCGAACATTACGAACGTCGTTACATAATTTATAATCAGCATCAATATCATATAAAAATACAAAAGTAAGAGTTGTTACAAATGCGCTCGTGAAAGTGTGCTCATATAAGAAAACAAGAAATAACTGGACATAGACACACCAATGCCGTATATAAAGATTCCTACGAGTTGAAATGATTCTCAAATACATACAATATTAAATGAAATGATTCTTGAGAAATATAACAATGAGGCGGTGGACTATTGTTATATTATGTTTTTTAATATATTTAACATATTTAATTTTAGGCAAAAATGACTAATCCCATATGAATTCAAAAAATCAGATTTGGTAAATTTTATAAATTGTTAACCTACACACAAGCCGAGATTTCGTCAGTAGACAATATTTAAGTGTGAGAATATTATTTATTTTATATAGAATTAAAAAATATTATAAATAGCTCAACAATTTTAAGGTAAGAAATATATATTTTAATTAAAAATACATTGTTACAAGGTAAACATATACATAAAGGTATTTAGTTCAACAAGAATTGTGATTACATTACAATGTAGATCTACAAAGTAAATGTTAATTCAAGCAACAATGTGTGGTTCCTGATACATTCGATTCACAGTAAATTAATTTAATAATCAGATTCAAATGTTTATTTTCATAAGAAAAAAAAAGATCCAATCTAATTGATATTCAAATAATGAGATCGTGTGTGGATTAAAGAAAAAGTCTCCCAGTTCCAACGCATCCATTCGCAGTTATAAAATAAAGCGTATTAGGACAGGTTTTTGTTTGATTGTATTAATTTGTCTTATAAGAAACGTCGCCAATCGCAGTTTAATTCTAATATTGTTTTCTACAATGTAGGCATTGTATAAGTTCTACGGTGTATATATTATGCCATCACAGTTAAATCGTACGTTTGATCCGAAGCTAAATAAAAAGGTTCTCCGCAAAGGGAAACAAACGAGATTCCAAATTGTGTATCCAGAAAGATTGGATTATGTAATGTGATTTTGCAGAGAGCATAAATCGTATAGACATTCGCAAACAATGGACCGACCTGCCGACGCGCGGACGAAAGCGTAAAAAGTCACGGGCGTGGGGTGTCCATGCGATAGAGCGCAACAATCCTGCATGGGTCCTGACTGCCTCCAACAATTCCCTCCAGCTCAATCTGCCCCAAGTGTTCGCCGTACTCCAGTATGGTTCCCTGAGCAAATACAGTCACTCATCGCTCCATTAAGCCAGCCTGTTGTTTTGCAACCATTCGGATTACTAGACATTAGACTTTTTGCCGGTTCAATGTCGCTCAAACGGTATGCGTGACATATCCAGCACAGCCTACCAATGTTATTATGATCAAGTTTTCAATGTATGGATGATAACAGGCTTTGCACGTTTTAAATAAAACAGATTTCTATATTAACTCATAATTATATCAGTTTGAATCGTTCAAACTATGTGCATTCTTCATTATGAGATATTTACGCCTGAATATACCAAAAGGCGAAACCCGGCTCGATAGTGACAAAGCTTGTGCGAATTGTACATAATTTGAACGACTCAGTTCACAACGTTCAGACGAAATCATAAAAAAATATTATCCACATGATGTACTCAGCTGAGCTACGGGATGCTGGGATGACCTGGGAGAAAGCAAAGTGACTGGCGGGGGGTGGGTAGAGAATCTTAGAGGAACTATGTGGTGACCATATGCTCCTTATAAAGAGCGGATATGGAAAAAAAAATATTATGATAAACGAAAAGGGATTTAAATTTATTGTAGAGAAATTATTGCGGAAATTATGGACTGATACCACTCAGACAGAAATAACAGAAATAAGCGCACTGAGAAGATAAAACTACAACGATTATTAATTTTTCAAACTAACATTTTTTTTATTAGTAGACACTTATTGTCTTTATGATTTCTAATAAATCATTCTAAAAGGTACAGTTTATTTTTATTCGAAAAAGATTCGAAGGAATAATGTTGATAAAAACATTACTTTGTTGAATGAATGTATTTTTCCTAATAGTGTTAATACAATATGTATATATTTTCCCGCAGGATAAACAGAATTGTGGTGGCCCTGTGTATCAGCCGGCGCAGTATTGTGTAGTATGGTCGGCCTTGCAAGGCCGGCGCGCTTGCGCCATTGCGAAGGTGTAAAAGTGAAGAGAGGAAAGAGGGGACGTCACGGTAAAGGTACATCCAACCTCATCAGTCGACAGCGAAAGTGATTCCAAACATTTTCATTGTAAACAATCTATTTATAGAGTACAATTATTTATTTTATAGAAATTCTAAAATCACATACATTAATTATCATTGAACGATTTGAAAATACAAAAAGATTCTTTCAAATACAATAATCGGAAACTACTTTCAATTGCGTAACTCGATCTTCATTGCATAACATTTCGCTACAATACAAGCAACAGTGAGATAAAGTGAAAAAATATATTTTAAGCTTAGTATGACAATCGATTGGTCAAAAGTAAGCCTTTATAATGAACCACTGAAATATTTTAATTTAAAAAGAAAATGGCCCCTTAAAAGAAAAATCTTACACTTGCAATTATTGATGTTGGCCTATACTTCAAAGAATCAGTGAGATTAGTAAAATAAACTATTGTCATTTAACCATAAACCGTAAAAAAATCTAAATAAAACCATAATTCGCTATTTATGTATTCGCTATAAATGAATGAATCATGCATAAGAATAATTTCGTTTAGAATGGTTTTTTTAAGTATTCTTGAGATTCTTACATAACATTTCTCGGGAAACAAGATTCTCAAAATTTCAAGAAAAGAATAACAAATATAATCAGAATTAATTAAGTATTTCGACTGAGGGTGCTTGATGGAATTTCAATATCAAATTTGAATTGTTTGAATTTTGTACTTTTCCATGAGTTTTGTCGCTAACGACCCGGGTTTCGCCTTTCGGCATCTTCAGGCATTCCAAGTGCACGGATGTACTTGAACTGTCAGTTCAAGTACATCCGTGCACTTGGAATGCCTGAAGATGCCGAAAGGCGAAACCCGGGTCGTTAGTGACAAAATCTGTGAGAATGTACGTAATATTGTGTATATAATTAAAAATAAAATTAAAATTAAAATTATATAAAAAAAAATATGAGCCAATGCGATGCACAGTTCGAGTGTCACCGAGCCAGGTGAATGAGTGACTGGGTATAGATAGAAAAACAAAGTGGTGGGGCGGAGGGATACAGCACGAGTACGATGATTTTGGCCATTTTTCAAAGGAATACAGAGTACGCAGAGTGGGTTAGTGCGCCTATATGTTGCTAACGAAGGACTGTACGTAGTCAGAGTCGCACTCTGCTGACCGATTAGTGTCATCGATCGATGTCTGGCCGTTTTTTCCCTGCTTTATTATTATTCATTGCTTTGCCTACACCGGGAAAACGACACCGGTTTTAAGAGGGGACGCGATTATGAAAAGGTTTAGCGTAGCGTTAAGTGTTTTATTTTATGCATGAATACGATATCAAAGCAATGAAAATTAAATTTTTGAATGAGGCAAAAATTGATTTGTAAAAATATCCATTTTAAGGCATTCACTGTCAAAACTTGGTGGAAAGGGATTATAAAAAGAAAACACTCTTTTGTGTTTTATGTTATAAATTAGATTGTTAAAAAATCCTCATTTATTATTTTTAGATGTATCTATTTTTGAATATATTGTTAGTGACATTTCTACTTACCTAATTGTATTTATAATGTGGCAAATTACTAAGTCATTTATATGTAAGACGCCTTAAGCATTCAGTCACTTGATAAATCTTCTGTATCATTACTAATATATTATTTTTTAATGTTTTTTTATCAATTTATTGTATGATGCATACATCCTTCAAAAAAAATTCCACTTTCGTGCCAATTCCACTTTTGTGAAAATACGATCAGGACCGGTTTCGCTCATGACGAGCATTATCAACTGATAAGAGAATACAATATTACAGATTTGAATTGTTTGAATTTTGTACTTTTCCATGAGTTTTGTCGCTAACGACCCGGGTTTCGCCTTTCGGCATCTTCAGGCATTCCAAGTGCACGGATGTACTTGAACTGACGCGTAGTAAACAGGTTGTATCGTTTATATTTAAAAATATAAGTAGATCACTTAGTTGAAAGGCTATTACAATGTAAATTGAATGTATACAATTTTCAATGAATTAAGTGGGTTTGTTATAATTATGGGGATTTTTTTAATTATATCAACAATATTACGTACATTCTCACAGATTTTGTCACTAACGACCCGGGTTTCGCCTTTCGGCATCTTCAGGCATTCAAGTGCACGGATGAACTTGAACTGACGTTTAGTAAATGAAAGTTTCGTGTTTATATAAGATATAAATGCATCACTGAGTCCAAAGCCATTGCTGGCGAAAAGGATGAGCTCATGGGAATGCCAACAGATTTGAGTAGTAAGTAGTTTCAAGAATTATATTATTTGTTTGTCGGCAAAGGTTTTATGATTATATGATTTTATGATTATATAGGGTATAGAAGTGGAGATGTGGGAAAGTTTAATATTTCATTTAAAATCGGAAGACTTTGCAGCTGTGCTTTGTTGATTTCTAAAATTTCTTGGAAAAGGAGCTTATGACTGTCCGTATTTGAGTGTAACATTTTTATCCCTTGTTCCTGATTGAACACGTGTCCTTCCGAAATTAAGTGATTAGCAAAAGTAGACGTGTCTTTTTTTAATCTAAAGGCTGCCATATGTTCTAAAACTCGGATGTTCAGTGTCCTTTCTGTTTTGCCGATATAAAACTTTGTACAACAAGAGCATTGCAATCTATAAATCCCGGATTTATTTAAGTAATGTATTTTATCTTTATTATTAACTAATAATTTGCCTAAAGAGTTTTTACAGTAAAAAGTACAATAAAATTATTAAAATATATTCACGCATTATTTATGAATAATCATGACAGACCAGTAATCTTTTTTTTGATAATTAAGTTCATGTCGGTTAGTATATCATCAATATAAAATTTTCGCGTTCCGAAAGAAAACAAGATGAGAATTGAATTCTTATCCATTAAGAATTGAATTCTTATCCATTAAGAATTCCTTTTTCAAAATACGCAAATTGTATCCAAAACGAATATTCTTGTCAAAACTTACAATAAGCATTCGTTTTTCATGGCATTATTTAAATATAAAAAACTGTTTACGCGTAGTTATTCTTGGGTGAAAATAAGAATTTTCATGTCGTCATACTTACTTATAATATATTCATTGTTTTTTGCACAGTAGGAAAAAAATATTTAACCAACTAACGAAAATCTCCTTTACGGAAATATGTATTTAGTACATAATATAATATATCTGTAGGGAAGAAAATTGAAATATTTGGCATTGCTTAATGATTTGAAAGGCAGGTAGTATTGTAAATAAACCCGAAGGCTTTTTCGATAACATTGGCATCGTTAAATATAATTTTAAGATTACGCAGGCTCAATTCTTATGACTAGAAAATCCGAGAAGAAATAAATTTGTCAGATATTTCAACGTTGAGTTGTTGTGACATCGCACTGAAAAGAGAATACGGTCTTTTCGATCAATTATTCGTTACCAAAGAAATGCGCAAGAATTCCAATCGATCTGAAGGCAAAAGTTTAGTAATATTAAGCGATGCTAATGAAATTTTTAATTAGGAGATTCAACTGTTATCATACACTTACATTCTTACATATATTTAGTATCATGAACGAATCCACTACTGGACCGCCAATTAAGATAATTTAATATTATAGTGTATTATGATATTACAAACCCAAATTAATTTTGGTAGTAAAGTTTGAAATCATATTATTGTCTCCTTCTACAATTTTGAATTTCTATACCGTTATACCAAATATAACCGTTCTTTTTTCCGTGGCATATGCTAAAATATTTTTATCTTGTTCTTTGACTCCCGTCATATAAAACAGCATTGCAAAGGTTGTCCGACTAATCAATCCATTGACATATTTAGGTGTTGAATAAGTAAAATATTTATTGATAAAATAATATTTATATTGATATTTAGTGATAAATTATTCTACAGTACCAAGGAAAACACTGGGTATCAAATTAATAGAATTAAAAAGGAACATAAATGTGGTATTTAGCAACATTTCTTAGAAAAAACTCATCATAACCATTATGGAAGATACTTTATCATTCTTCCATCAAAAATAGTTACGGGTTTTTAAAACTCTAATTTGATTTTCTCATAACGCATTTGATGCGTCCATTTACCCTTCTGAAGACCACATGATGGTGCCGTCACCGAGCCCACGTAGAATTTTCAATTAAGATAATACACTAATCAGGATATCAGAGAACATCCCAAAAAATATTTCGTTACTAATAGCAAAACATAAATAAGTCCTGTATAACCAACCCGCAAGATGTGCGTCAATTTAAAAAAAAAAACAGTATACCTCAGTACATGTGTAAACACTGTAAACATTTTAATATGGCTTTCCATTACAGAAAATACTTCAAAAATATCATTGATCATATAATAATTACAGTCTTGCAAACAACCATATTTCAAACCAAAGTTTCTTTTGATTCGACTTTATGGTTTCACAGTAATCACTTTTAGAAAATCCTTAAGAACAAATGCAATTCTAAAATAAGCCAGGCACACGGGATAGTTCCACCTGATTTGGGCTGTGGCCGGAAGAGTTAATACGTAACCACTTTCCAGTGACGTAGTGACTCTAGTCATTGGTAGTGGTAACGCACACAATAATAATTTGCTCACACAAACACATATAAAAAAGATGGCAATGCATGTCAGATGAAAGTAAAAGCAGGTATTCGTACAGTATGATACATATAAATATTTGACACGTCGACATCGAGTAATGTGTTACCAACACGCGGGTTACGTTGTTCTTAGTTAGGGCTTGTCGGTTTTTAGCGAAATTCGCGACATTCGATATCCGGTTTTTTCTACTTCGTCACCCGGTTTTAAATATTATTTTTTAATTATTATTTCATTAAAACAATAGTCGTAGTTACAAATAAAATGAGATGAAATGTTTAGTTCAATGGTCTCTTTACATTAAGGAATACTTTCAAAATATTATAGGATTTATTATAAAAATATTTGCGTTGTGTTTTTGATAATATTTTCTCAGATAGAGTAGGGGAAGGTATTAATCTACCGTCGAAGAGGAATAACGGATTTTTTAAATGTAAGTGTTAATAATAAATAAATAAAATTTTAAAAATCTGAAACTTTATTTCTCTTTTTGAAATGCATCGTCACTTTTTGTTTTTGTATAAGCCCTAGTTGTTCATTGCAAATTGCAATTTGTGTGTGAATCACTTGGACTTTTGGCGCGTGTCTTCTCAACGTTCCCCAACAATACAAGGCGGACTACGTGTACAAAAAATAATATTAAAAATCTCATTTTATTTAAACTATTTTCATATTTACATCCTCGGTTCAACTATTAAATATATTTTAACATATCAGGTAGATAATTATATAAATGGTGAAAATACATATAATACAATCACGAGCGCGAGTTAAATGAGAATCTTACCACACAGAACATTCAGAAGTAAGAAAAAACAACATTTTGAAAATGACGATGTATTTTAATTCAAGGTTACACAAAGGTTATTCAATTTTTATTACACTTGAGCACTCGCAAATATGTGAAAATAGAACGACCATTTGATTTAAAATAGATTCAACGATAATATCAACAGGTAATCTTCATATAACACTGTCAATCCGCACCGTATAAATGAAACTTAGATGTGCAGAATAAAAATCAGAAAATAGTTTCGTCTTTTAGATGTCTTCTTATTGAATAGGTACAAACTCCTTGACAATATAAAAATCTACGTTTTTTAAATACACAAAATTCGAGCTTTTTTATAAGATTGTTTGAAATCAGACTCCATTATTTTCATCATCACTGATATCACTGCTGTCTACTAGCGGCATAGTTTTTCTTTAGAAAATATTTAATTGAAAAATTCGTGAAATATGGAAAAGAGTATTTACCGTGTTATTGGAGAGTTACTTGTATATGCTGCACTCATTATTATTCTATTAACAATCGAATCGAATTTAAATGCTGCCTTTATAGTGATCGTTAATAATATAAATAAAATATTGAACATAATATGTGTAGATTGTTAGATGGGGCGAGGCGACATATGAGGGGTATAAAAGCATAACCGCCTACAAGCACAAATGCAAATTGTTCAGTAATCGAAAAAAACGATTTAAATGTTCCCTTTACATTTTTTTGAACGATTTCGAATTATATTCACATCCTTTTAGATTTGTTTTTAGTTTGGTAATTTTATATCAAGCAATTTTAGTTTCGTTACTTCAAAAAAGACAATCATTTTTTCAATAGAATAGGTTTTGCAGCTCAAATTTGCAAAGTGGCGGTTTTGTCGTTGAAAGTTTGTGAATGTGGCGGATTTGCACTTCACCATGCGTGATTTATCGATTTAACCACTTCGAGACAAAAACTTCAAAATCTATATATTAATACATTGTCGATAATGTCCGTCCGACCAGATTTCACACCTTCCAGTCTCCACTTTTTTAAATAAAATAAAATATAATGAAATAAAATAAAATAAATTACAATAAAATAAAATAAATTAAAATAAAATAAAATAAAATAAAATAAAATAAAATAAAATAAAATAAAATAAAATAAAATAAAGCACAATGCAACAAAAATCTCACGTTGCTGGGCAACGGGCTTACAGCTAGTAAAGTAATAAATATGACTACAATATTTATTATTTTATATTCTTCATAAAAAAAACAAAATAAACAGGTTAAAAGTATATTGTACAAACAAAATTTTTAAAAAATATATTACAAGCTAACAAAACGCAAAAATACACCAATTTTTGAGCTTACTTAATTTGAAATGTTTAAATTTAAAAAAAAAGTTAAGGTTATAAAAACTATTAATTTTTCAAGGAAAAAAAATATTTATTTGCATTATAAAATGGTGCCTAAAATTAAAAATATTGAAAAAAAAAGTATCAAAACATTAGTCGTGAGAGTAAACAGATTTAACAATTTCAAGAACAAAAAAATATGATGAAATTGATGAAATGAGATAGTGTAACGATAATTAATTATTGTCAAATAAACAAAGTTGTAGACCAGTGATTCCCAGATTGGGGGCCGCGGAATTTCTCCGGGGGCCGCCGCAGAACATGGTTTGTATTGAGGGCCGCGGACTATTTTTTTCAGATTTCGGGGGCTGTGGAGTGAAAAAAGTTGAGAAGCACTGTTGTAGACAACGAAAAAAAAATCATCAAGGCGATTTAACTTTTAAAAATTTCAAAATGAATGCATCTTGATATGCTTTTACATGTTTCGAATCAAATGCATTGCGAAATTTTCTAATATCTTGCGATCCAATTTCATTACACTTAAGCTTTTTGTTGTTTTTATGATGAAAATTCGCAATTAATCGTAGATCTGGCATTGTCTTCGGTGAGTATCTATAAAAAAAAATATTTTATTAAAAATTAATCCAGGGCTCGGCGCTTAATGTGTTAACAAATGACAGTTAAAATCAGTTTTATAAAGTGAATAATTATTACCTTTTGCGCTTTTGTATGTTCCGTTTCCACTGATCCCTGTTTACTTCGCGCTTTCTTGCACTGGTTTTAGGCACAGGTGATACATTAACATCCATTTTCTATAAGTTTTGAATTATTTGCAAAGCGAACACAAAACGTTTGTATGGCAACGAAGCACGGCGGCAATATACGATTTGCGCTAGTATGTGTTTACTGTATCGTGATTGGTCAATTTCGAATGTGGCGCTTTTGAACTTCACTGAAGTGTAATAGAGGCGGTTATGCATTTAATCAACACTTTTGATGTCGATTTTGAATGATTTGGAGACGAATTTGCACTGGTTTGAAGATTGTAGGGCATAGAGAGTGAGTAAAGGATCATTAATCAATCATTATCTCAAAAACGGTCAGGTATGGATAGTGGCGGTTATGCTTTTATACCCCTCATATTGTTTCTATCCCGCGACACGTGCATATTATCTACCTGTAAATCAAAAATTTGCGTTCTATACGTTTAATCTATGTAATATTACATATTTTTCAAATTGTTATAACATCTTATCATTTGCAATTGAACGATAAATAATATATGTCATATTTGTCTAATCTGAAATTATCTTGTCTGGCAGTCGGCAAGCGGTGAACTATTTTTGACACAAGGCGAAGTTTAAAGATAGCTCGAGTTCAGCCATAGTCAAACTTTCGACATCGTGGCTCAACGCTGATAAACTTCATTAAAAATAGAGGACTTAACCACAAGGAACATATTTTTCAGCAAATCGATTTCAGAATTATCGTAGAATTATACGCGGTAGATATTTTTAGATATTTTTTATTTCTTAAAAACAGCGATTGACTCAAATATTAATGACAACCTTACTGCGATGTAAACTGGCTTAATTAACTAAGTTACCGATGCCGTTTTAAAGCCCTGCTCAACATAATACATATGATAACAAGAATTTCCAGTAATATTTTGTTTCATTTTTAGAATAATGTGTCCAAGGCGTAATTAATTATATTATATACATAAATAGCGCACAAGTCCAAACAGAATTTGGATTCTGATTTTAAATCTCTCATCACAGAGCTCGGGAGGGGAACGACGTGGTGAGCTAAAATAGTCAAATTAATATGAATGTGTAAAGCACAGTAAATCTGTAAATAGCATGCCGCTAGAGTTCACCATTTAAAATTTGTATGCATATAACCATAGCCGTCTTAAGCTCCAAGCACTGCTGTAGAAAAATCAGCAAACCAAGAGTAGTCCGTTGCATCGCATCGTGAGTTAAAAATTTATTATTTCAGACACTCACCTGAAAAAAAAAATTGTTTTCAACCCTACAGCATGGCTTGTTACTAAATAGGGGTTTGTCATAACCGGTAAGAGCAATTTTTTTATTTTGAAGATATACTTACACTAAACGTCCATAGTCAAATAATGCATACCTGAAACAAACAAAATTAACAGTTAAAATAAAGTAACGTATTGACTTGAAACGAGTTATAATTTATACATACTATGTACTAATAAGAAGAACGTATTGATGGGTTGGAGTCCGGCGTTACAATTTATATTCGCGCGCTTACTTTTCAACGTTTTCCCAGTCCGTCTTAAATGTATCTGCAAGCGTTTCATACAAACGAATCATTCTCCTTTTGATTGATCATTTATAATATTTATATTGCGACTACTCATGCGTAGGTAGGAATCAAATAGAGGCTTCATTGAATGCGACATTAACCTAAATCGATCCAATGCTCTCGTCACGATAAAGTTATATTAAAGATTTGATAGTTTGTCACAATCTTACTTGCTAACAGCTAGCCAATCATCGGGTGCTTTTAGCATTATTAGGACAAATTATTATGTAATGATTGACACGGCATCGATATATTCATGAAATCGGACATAAAAGTACCACCCATATGCCAAATTATTGATCTGTCGCTGGATTTATCAACAGTATATTGAATTGGTCTACTACTGTAACTAGGACGTCAGCAGAAATCGTAACTAAAACCGATAATCGAAGGCTTGTAGCTTTCAATTGTAAAGTCACGTGTGTCATGAAAGTCATTTAGTGGAAATACATACGATTGGCAATGATGTCTGCTTTGAAAACAAATCGTGAGAATGTGTGGGGAGTTATTCAAGAAATTCGACAAATTCTGTGAAGACACCGTCTCAACGACAAACAGATCATTCCAATTAATAGCGCAGCGGATCGCGTGGTGGCCATGACAGGTAAAATACTACCGAGAAGATATTAGCGCCCTCTCTAAACGAACTCAAGCGGGCGACTTAGCATGACTACGCGGTCGACGTCTTGACCACCGCTGATCTACTGTATGTTTTCGATGCAGGATCATGAGGTGTACAATATATAAAAGGAGATAAATGAGCGAGGGAGAACATTATAGAGTAAAATATAATCAGTGGAACAAGTGTTTTAAGTTACCATGAGAAAATTGTTTGTTAATTAAGAGCAGAGCCATTGAGTAGGAATCGGGACTTACGGGAATCTTACGACTCAGACCCATTTCAAAAAATATATATTTAACGACGTGTATTGAAACCACAGTAGTCCAATGTTGCCACTGTATGCTAGGCTGACCAAAGATATATATATAAGATCAAATGAAATGATGATGAAAAATTTCATTGGAGTCGGAGTAGTCTTTTTTACACGAATCCAAAGCCCTGGTTAAAAGTCATAATACTGTAAAAGCTTTCCCAGTGGATTGGCGAATCAAAAGTATGCCGAAATTCAAAGCAGCTCAGGGGATTAGCACTCATGATTTTAGAGAGATTATGTATTTCTTTATCCGGCTGGTAGCATTTCTACAAATTGTTGCGATAGCGATAGGAATATTTGATATCCATAAATACAATTTTTACAAAAAGAAAATTTCATGAAATACGCTTAACAGTTACAAAGAATTTGTATCAAGAAAAAAACACAGTATGTAAATCAGACGCCACTATGGTTACTATGTATTTTTATTCTATGATAATGTTACTAAAACATTTGGTAGTAGAGCCAGCCAATTTATGCTAATTTTACAATTCGTAAGAGATTCTTCGAACATAATAGGCATGTACAAGTTAATATCAAATTATTCTCGTTTTAACCTTGTAGGTTAAGTAAGCTAGTCATTTAGTATGTGGGAATTAAAATTCGAAATACTCTTTTCAGAGGATAATTTATACATTTACATACTATTAGTGTAAATTACATGTTTTGAATGTAGATAAAGATTTCGTCAAATATCAACACAAAACGTATGAACAAATAAAAAGTCAAAATCAGATGGAAGTCTGGGTAGTACAATGTATTTTATATAACGTACATATTTCGAATCCGTCAGACATTTGCGCGAACAGTCATAAAATCCGAAAATTGGTATAATACGTCTAACACGCAATAAATTTATCAGAGTTTGAAAATCTATAGTAACGGTTTCCATTATGCAAAATAAAAACACTTTACTTCAGACAAATTATATCGGGAATTTATAACACTTACAGCGGCGGTGTCAGATAGAAATTCGATAGTAGCCACGCCACATCTGCGATATTATTTTATGTTCGCCGTATAGCCGAAAATTACTAAACTCGTGACAATGAAATTTTATATAAAACGTTTTATATTATCCGACGTATACACAAAAATAAAGTGACTCGAAAGCAAACAAAAAGGCGTGGAATGAATAAAATGGTAATAAATAAAAGAATTGATATTCTTTACGCTTACAAATTATTTTTTAAGCTGTGTGCGAAAACATACAATACTGAATCATTAAAAAAGTGTGTGTCAAGAAGTATTCTTGATTAATATCGTTAAAAGATGCAATGTAGCTGCTGGGCTTAAATGGATCAACGGTAATGTGTACAGTTTCACTGACTAGACTAGTGTTAAAAAATGCAACTTGTCAAGACCGTATCTTTCGGCCAGGCAGCGGATACGGACAGTAAAAGAACTAACATTTGGATACGTTTGAGTAGAAATTACATCTTTCTGTCTCCAATCAACAAAACTTACGGATACGCAATATTTAAAGTGAGCAAATAAGAGATTCACTTAAGTACAAAATAAAATTGAATAACTTTGTTACTCTACTTGTGTTACAAATTGTGACATATTTCGTACATTTTCGTAAACTTTGCGATATTCTGTCTGATGCCTTTTAAACAGACGAATCATGTGCCACGGTTTGTAATACAGCAAGTAGAATAAAAAACGTTATCAAATTTAATTTCATGTTAAAAATTACTTTCCACAAATTTACCGCGGAATCCATAGATAAAGATTTAGTAGAGTATATTTTTTCCGAGAGATACCACCCTTTTTGTTAGATTTTTTTAAATCTCTTGGTGCTAGTATAATTAGATGCTTAGAACTCAAGTGATCAAGATTTAATCTTTCATTTGCCGAATTATAGATAAGACTCGTTTTATATTAAAGTAAACTACAAATACGCACTTCATTTTTATGGAAAGAGTAATGAAGAATGATGTAGAAAATAAATAAGAATCATCAATATAGCTGCTTCTTAGTTCGACAGTATACCCTTGGCAAAACGATTAAATTGAGAATTTTATATACACACATATTGAAATAAATAAAACATAGAACTAAGCAATATAGCGAGATTGAAAGAGTTGAGACAGACGTTTCAACTGGAATCGCTGAGCACTAAAACAAAAGACTTGTCAAACAAAAAGTTGAACGTAGTGAAATGTTTCGTCTTGGGCAACAGATATCAGAAATCCCACCAAATATTCTTCGTATTGTCTCGCATGAAATACAACCTCGGCAGAGAAAAAACTTTATATATTTATTCTACAGTACATAAATAAAATAGCTCTACCATTGTTTTAATGTAAGAAATAACAAAAAGAAGATAGTCAAACATACAAGAATCAATACTTGCCACCGTCTTGTTCATTTTTGCGATACATTCATTCTGAAATTGCCTTTTTTGGCTTTCAAAATGAAATAAAACAATTATTTATTCCGATTATATACATAAATTGAAATTATCATAAAATATTATGGGGTTTCCGATAAACGTGTGTTACTGTCGATAAAAACGTGTTTCACTTTGAATGAAATAGTATTTATGGAATTTAAAAAATCATTACAAAGATTATTAAAAAGTATTTATACGGTGCAATCAAACTTTAATTTCAATCAATTGCACCTCGAAATGGACTATTTTAAAATAGTGCTTTGAATGGATTATTTCAGCATTGATTTGCGTTTAACTATTTCAACATATTGCAGCTCCATTCAGAGTTCAGCTTCTTTATCAATACCACTTCTGAGTCCATGTGCGTTAATGTGGTTCAATAGAAAAAATAGCTGTGTTTAAAACTTAATTTATCAAAGCATAAAGAAAAATTCACCTCTTTTAAAATAGAGGTTTTGTGTATTCTAATATTTGTGAAATGGGTAGTGTCCTTGCAGAATTGCCAGTAGTAAAAACAGAGCGAGATTTGATAGTTTCTAAGTGCAAACTACCTTTTAAAATGGTAATTATTTTATGCAATCTAATTTTTCCGATATAACAATAATGCGATGAATTCGACGGTCAGTTCATGAATATTTATATTCCATATCAAATAAAGATTGATAATCTTATTAGTTCGCTGTTTATTTAGAATTTTATCACAGCATTTAATATAAAATATGTTATTGTATCAATATTATAAAATAAGAGATAAAAATCTTACTATACATTGAGATTGAAGATGTTGTTGAGAGACGCGTTACGCGCGTCATCTCTGGTTGTACAACAAAAGAATAAAAATGTTATCAATTTTATAGTAATACTTACAAAGTCGTGAAATAAATACTAATGCAATGATAATGGGCAGCCAATTGTAAGCATCTTAACAATATTATTTACGGCCGCGTTTCCGACACAAGGCGTCCACTTTAGTTTATTTATGGCACGGCGTACAAATAAGACGGATAAAGGATAAAGGAAAAGGAAGCAACTGCTTCAATACACGTAAAATGATTTTCAGTGGGCCTGTTCTTCAGCGCTTGTACCGTATTACTGAGAGTGAATACCAGCATAAAAGGGACAAAACTGATGGATGCCTTTTGTGTTTTTCGTCACACTTGTAACTATGTATTGCGTTATAAGTGAGTTGGTATTTCATTTATTTCTTGCCAATCTCGATAGAAAATTTTGACATAAAAATATTTCGAGCAGACCAAAATGAGACTGGTGTTGAATTTGGATAGGTGACTACTTGTTGCATTGTCGTAATGAATACGCCCAAAAAAATATGGGTATAAAATTTGCACTTCAACATTTTTTTAAAATTTATTACAAAGATTCAAATAAAATTAATACAGTGAGTAGTAAATGGTTCCGCGATATTAACACATTATATTATTTTATACACAATTCAAGTTACATGGAAATCTGTAAACGGCTATGCGAATAATAGTAGTGTATTATAAATACGTTTATGTGCCAAGAAATTCGTTACAATATTACTTTATTAATATTTTTCGATGAATTCGGCGTTCAGGTAGTAAAAATTCAATATCCATGTAGATCAAAATAACTTTTCTTTATAAGTCAATATGACACTAAAAACGCGTGAGGTGACAGCTAAGTAAAATTTAATATTTCGTACCTGCTCCCAAAGGGACCAAAATTCGGCAGATATTATATTAAAATCTTAACATGTCAATATTTTAATATACGACCATACAAGTATTTTTTTCAATGTGAAAATATTCTTATAGAGAAAATAACGTTGCTTTAAATACAAATTAAAATGTTAGAATTCTTTAAAAACAAGATATGATATAATTCATTCAAATCAACGATCTCGGGAGTAATTAAAATTGCACTCCTCCTAAATTTATTTCCGTCAGGTTGTGAAACATTCGCTTCTCCTTGTCTGAACATCGCATTATAAATTAATGTAGAATACGTTTTAAGGAAAACTACAGAACGTTCTTAAACATTAGAAAAATAATCACATTTTTTTTTCTTTTTGGTTGACCGGTGGTTGTATAAGCTATAAGCTTCGATTTTATTAATTGAACCAATGAACAATTACTTCAAAACTAATAAATAAAACATCCTTGAAATAATCATGATTCATATACCCCATTGTATAACTTAATGTTACATCAAACATGCAATAATTAAACGAAAACGCAGTCAAATCCTCGAACCATTGTAATATTTGATTCAAACACGCAGTCCTTTTAATTACATTGAAAATTTTACAACCCAACGAATAAAATTATACTATAAATCACTCAGGTTTGTAATATACTTTAGAGTTTTACGGTGTTTATAATGATCGGCGCTATGTTTTCCCGAATATTTCATAATTTCGGATTCCGTTCGGCAATATACCAGTGGCATTTTAGCTCACTTGCGGTGGAAATAAGAGTATGCTGAGAACATTTCAAAAAATGGTTTATTTTCACAATGTTTAATACACAAAGATATTTTTTTATTTCTCATTAAAGTTTTGAAAAGGTTTAAAGTTTAGAACATCAATTTATCGCGATATAAAATGTGCAGTTTACTATCCAGCTAAAAGTTGTTATTTAAAAAATACTAAAAAGAGTTTCACAGTTCCGACAACGCTGGATTATCGGAACCAAATTCATAGATAAAGGTTCGTGTACCCCCCTTAAAATAAAAAAAGTCTACTACATTCGGTTCTTTTATTGCAAACAACGGCGAATCGTATCGGGAAAAATGGTTTTTCCGATAAAGAAGCAATAAAAATGTTAATTTTTAATAGAACGCAGAGAAGTGATCCAACAGCGCCCGATAAATTATTCACAAAATGATTATTGAATGCGATAAACGCCTAATGATAAAATCTCTTCAGAATTGAAAACAAATATACTACGATTTACAAATGTTGCGTTATTATCGAGAATATCAAATAAAACTGAGGATGTAATAATGATATAATTGTAAAATGGTGTGATTTCACTCCGTTCGGTTTTCATAACGTAGTGGAAAATATACAATAAAGCAAACAATCTTGTTTATCTTTAATAATACATTGAATTTAAAATCTGAGTTTCTCTGTTATTTATCCTCTAATTGAAAATTAGTGTTTTTTTTTGCATAGTCGTGGAGTTATCTGGAGAATTGTACACATGGATTGTATGTACAATGTATTGTTTCTTATCCGAATGTTTGGAACCGGTTTACTAATTGTCATGCCACAGGGAATACCCTTTACAATTGTCTACGAAATAACTTGTGATGTCGGATGTGAGTGATTGCATATTTGCTGCACACGAAATTCGCACTTATTTCATCAATTATATATATTAACACCATCGGTATCAGCTTGTCAAGCGCAACACAACCATATATAAATCTCCATCGACCAATGATCACATAAGTGACAAATGAGCCAGTAATTCTAAATGATCAAGTACGCCCGGTAATTTGAAGACGTGTTGTGCCACAAAGTGCCGTAAGATATACTTATATATATATATATATATATATATATATATATATATATATATATAAGTATATCTTACGGCACTTTGTGGCACAACACGTCTTCAAATTACCGGGCGTACTTGATCATTTAGAATTACTGGCTCATTTGTCACTTATGTGATCATTGGTCAATGGAGATTTATATATGGTTGTGTTGCGCTTGACAAGCTGATACCGATGGTGTTAATATATATAATTGATGAAATAAGTGCGAATTTCGCGTGCAGCAAATATGCTACTATATACTTTTTTATCCCTGAATATAGAGTAGCATTTGAGTGATCGTGTCCATTCATTTTTTAAAGCGTTAACTTGATCTCACAATGCAACGTTGCCATAAATTTGCCCAATGAGCATGGGCTTTGGAGGGGGGAATCGAATCGCGTCATCAAACCAAGGCCATCTGAGTACTTTTCAAACTGTTTTTTTAACTGAACAGTTTTGTACAACAGGTAGGTATAGAAGTGATATGTATCAACGTCGTATCGAAAAGATTATGTACCTTTCAAACGGTACATACGGAATCGGAAATTTATTTAAACTTTATTGTGAAATGGGCTCTTTTATTGTTTAGTTTACTATGTTTTATAGAATACATACTTGATTATGTATTGACTATTTTTATATAAATATATTATTTTAAAATCATCTATTTTTTAATGTATTATTAATGAATCATGTTTATTTTCAAATTGAATGGCGGAAAGAAGGGTCCCTGGAACAATTTATGGATCTCCCACTGTATTACATAACTACCACATTGAAACAATTTCTTATCTTATAGAATCTTACTTGTATATATTATTTGCTGTATTTATTTTTTCGTTTTCTTTTTTACTATTCTTTTAGTTTATTTAGGTATTAATTTCTAAATTTAATATTTTATTGTAGGTATTTAATTGCCACCTGTGTGGTCGAGTGGTCAACGTTGTTGGCTTCGGTTACGGGCTCGAATCCCAGTACGGACAGTTTTATAAATTGATTTTTCAATCGATTTATGAATTTCTGTTCGAAGGCATGGATGTATGTGATGTCTTGAATTCTCCCCTCCCACCCGTCCCATCCTATGAACGGGGTATATTGGTAGTGATTAGCTCACCACTAGTCCTGTCCTAGCTCTATGCTTCTATTCTTTCTCTCTTTGGAAAAAGAGATGTTGAGCAACTGAGTAACAAGCAGTTCTCGTAGAAACACTTTTGTTGAGATAAACTCCATAAGGAGTCCATATGCTCTACATTGGGAGCGGACATGGTAAAAAAAAAATATATCACATGTTAATAATATTATTACTTTTTATGTTACTTACGATTTATAATTTTTATTTAATATTATAAAATATGACGATGAAACATTATATGCTCCACCCGCCCATCTTCGCCATCCTCAGATTCAGGTGATATTGACATAAATATTTTTTAAAAATCAAACTGAAAAATTTCTTGAATAAAATATTTTATTTAATAAAACGCTAATGTTTTTTCTTAGATTCCGAAAATTTAAACATCAATGAGGATGTTCCGTCAAATGATCAGCTTTAAATTGTTAAAAGGGTTGACGTTCATCCCTTGATTGAAATTCATTAAATCATTTGATAGTTATATTGTTTTTTGTATAATTATATTATTTATATTACAAGATATGTAGCTATATTTGTTTTCCAGTGTAATAAAAATTGACATATAGGGTTTTTTTGCATCCCTTAGTAAAAACCCATAAAATTATTTGATAATTGAACTTTAAAATATTTTTATTCCATTTTTTGTAAATATTATCAAAACTATTTTTTCCCCTTATCCGTGCATGTAGCCCCTTGTTAAATTTGACTGCATACAACAAGTTTTTTGTTAGTTAAAAAAGCAATATCATCAAATCAGTAAATAATTGCAATTTTTATTAATGGTTTGATTATGAAATTGTATAAAACGTTGTGCCTTTTAAAATTTCTCGTAAAATACATGTATTTCGTGTGTCGCGTTTTTAGTGTTTACGAATACACTTTATTCGTAAATCTTGCAATGGTCTGATGATGCTTCTTAAAGAGGCGAAACACGTGTCACACTTTGTTACACAACAAGTTGAATTACAAAACTATCAAATTTTCTGTAAATAAATGCCGCATGTGTGGTTGAGTGGTCAACGTCGTTGGCTTCGGTTACGGGCTCGAATCGAACGGACAGTTTTATAAATTGATTTTTCAATCGATTTATGAATTTCTGTTCGAAGGCATGGATGTATGTGATGTCTTGAATTCTCCCCTCCCATCCGTCCCACCCTCTGAACGGAGTATATTGGGAGTGATTAGCTCACCACTAGTCCTGTCCTAGCTCTATCCTTTTATTCTTACACTCTTTGGAAAAAGAGAGGTTAAGCAACTGAGTAACAAACAGTTCTCGTAGAAACACTTCTGTTGAGATAAACTCCATAAGAAGTCTATATGCTCTACATTGGGAGCGGACATGGTAAAAAAAAATATATCACTACATATTATTTATTTTTTTAAACCATGTCCGCTCCCAATGTGGAGCATATGGACTCCTAATGGAGTTTATCTCAACAGAAGTGTTTCTACGAGAACTGCTTGTTACTCAGTTGCTTAACCTCTCTTTTTCCAAAGAGAGTAGGGATAGGAGAACAGGGCTAGGACAGGATTAGTGGTAAGCTAATCGCTCTCGATACGCCCCGTTCATAGGATAGGATGGGTGAGAGGGGGGAATTCAAGACATCACATACATCCATGCCTTAGAACAGAAATCATAAATCGATTGAAAAATCAATTTATAAAACTGTCTGTACCGGGATTTGAACCCGGGCCCTCTGTAGCGTTAGCCAACAACGT
Source organism: Himalopsyche tibetana (assembly GCA_030503985.1). Taxonomy (NCBI): domain Eukaryota; kingdom Metazoa; phylum Arthropoda; class Insecta; order Trichoptera; family Rhyacophilidae; genus Himalopsyche; species Himalopsyche tibetana. Next base: position 14,572,340 of record JAPJYX010000024.1, read on the forward strand.
TGACCACTCGACCACATAGGCGGCTAAATATGTTATTAATAATAATGTTATTAATTTTCATGTTACTTACGATTTATAATTTTTATTAATTATTTTAAAATATGACGATGAAACATTATATGCACCACCCGCCCATCTTCACCATCCTCAGATTCAGGTGATATTGACATAAATATTTTTTAAAAATCAAACTGAAAAATTCCTTAAATAAAATATTTTGTTTTATAAAACGCTAATGTTTTTTCTTAGATTCCGAAAATTTAAACATCAATGAGGATGTTCCGTCAAATGATCAGCTTTAAATTGTTAAAAGGGTTGACATTCATCCCTTGATTGAAATTCATTAAATCATTTGATAGTTATATTGTTTTTTGTATAATTATATTATTTATATTACAAGATATGTAGCTATATTTGTTTTCCAGTGTAAAAAAAATTGACATATAGGTTTTTTTTGCATCCCTTAGTCAAAACCCATAAAATTATTTGATAATTAACCTTTAAAATATTTTTATTCCATTTTTTGTAAATATTATCAAAACTATTTTTTCCCCTTATCCGTGCATGTAGCCCCTTGTTAAATTTGGCTGCATACGACAAGTCCTTTGTTAGTTAAAAAAGCAATATCATCAAATCAGTACATAATTGCAATTTTTATTAATGGTTTGATTATGAAATTGTATAAAACGTTGTACCTTTTAAAATTTCTCGTAAAATACATGTATTTCGTGTGTCGCGTTTTTAGTGTTTACGAATACACTTTATTCGTAACTCTCGCAATGATCTGATGATGCTTCTTAAAGAGGCGAAACACGTGTCACACTTTGTTACACAACAAGTTGAATTACAAAACTATCAAATTTTCTGTAAATAAATGCCGCATGTGTGGTTGAGTGGTCAACGTCGTTGGCTTCAGCTACGGAGGTCACGAGCTCGAATCCCAGTATGGACAGTTTTATAAATTGATTTTTCAATCGATTTATGAATTTCTGTTCTAAGGCATGGATGTATGTGATGTCTTGTATTCCCCCCTCCCACCCATCCTATCCTACAAACGGGGCGTATCGAGGGCGATTATCTTACCATTAGTCTTGTCCTAGCCCTATACTTCTAATCCTACTCTCTTAGGAAAAAGAGAGGTTAAGCAACTGATTAACAAGCAGTTCTCGTAGAAACACTTCTGTTGAGATAAACTCCATTAGGAGTCCTATTAAAAATATAAACCACCAACCAATATGTTAAACAAGTCGCAGAAATATTTTCTACACTGATTATTAGAATAATAAAATAAAATGGTGGAAAACTTTTAATTTTGTAATTTTTTCAATAGTTTCTTCAAAACAAAATATGAGATGGTATGAAAACCTTCAACATGACAATCTATCATTTACTGCAAACACATTATGTATGTATGTATGTATGTATGTTATCGATAAGTAGTTCAACAAAAATAACTCTGCTTTGTTATGATGACAAAATTTCATATATAATTCTGGCAACGTTGCATGAGCCAATAAATGTGTTTATTAAAATGATCAACATAGCGACGTTAATAATAGATGATTTTTTTTAAAGTATAAAAATAATATTTATAGATATATAATAGCTGACTATATTTCAGGTGTAATGGAAAAGGTAGCAAGTTGCTACTACATCTGTGTAATTATATATGACATGTGAAAGAGTGAGCAACTAAGGTCGGTTATTCACATATGAGCCACTAAATGTGGTGGGATATAAATATATATATATATATATATATATATATATATATATATATCTACTTTATTACAGTAATATACACGCTACGTATTAATACGTGTATTTTATTTTTTATAATGTCATTCCACTAAGTATTATGAATATACAATATCAAAAATATCTAATTTAGTTTATGTTAACATTAAATCAAGAGCTGATAAAATTAGCAGTACTGCAGTTTTGTAGATTGAATACGATACTATATTTACATCAACATTACCAATGACTTGCTTACGGCATCACACATTTATATCCAAATTGTAATATATTACCGAAATTTCTAATTACTTTTTCAAATTCACTTGTTCAGTATTCACTTTTTGTAGATTATCCTATACACACAATATTATGAAAAGCACGAAAACTCCGTAAGTATCTCCGGAAAGGATCGGCACGTACAAAGACTCATTTTATAGCTGTGTAAGGATAAAGCTAATATAAACTTATAAGTAAATTAATTTGTTGATATGTTAATATTATAAATTCGTTTTAATGGGATATCACTTTTAGGGTGTTCACTGTCAATACTTGGTGGAAAGGCATTATATTAATAAAAACACAATAATCCTTTGTACTTCATTCCACTTTATTTAATATGTCAGGACCGGTTTCGCTCATTGCGAGCATTGTCAACTGATAAGAAATATAATTTAACAATGCTATTTATACAAAATTGAAAAGTTATACACAACAATTGGCATTGAAAAGAAATTGCCAATTACATTAAAGTGATTCTAAAATAACACAAAATTAAAATGTTCAACACATCTAACATATAATTAAAAAGTCATCCCAGATTCATAAATTCAGAATGCGATTGAAAGTAATTACAAACATAATTAAAATTTGGGAAATTTTTGACAAAGTGATAAAATGCTACATTAATAAAGTGAATATGCTTAATGATATGAATATGCTGAATGATAGTTTTATGTTTTCCCCGCTTCCAAGTAGTTGGTGTGTTCATCACTTAAATAAAATCGACAGCCAAGAAGATTTTTTTTTCAGAATCTTCCTGGCTGTCGATTTTGTTTAAGTGATGAACACACCAACTACTTGGAAGCGAGGAAAACATAAAACTATCATTAAGCATATTCACTTTATTAATGTAGCATTTTATCACAGTAGCAAAGTACAGTAGTTTAATGTAGCAAATTTCCCAAATTTTAATTATGTTTGTAATTACTTTCAATCGCCATTCTGAATTTATTAATCTGGGATGACTTTTTAATTATATGTTAGATGTGTTGAACATTTTAATTTTGTGTTATTTTAGAATCACTTTAATGTAATTGGCAATTTCTTTTCAATGCCAATTGTTGTGTATAACTTTTCAATTTTGTATAAATAGCATTGTTAAATTATATTTCTTATCAGTTGACAATGCTCGCAATGAGCGAAACCGGTCCTGACATATTAAATAAAGTGGAATGAAGTACAAAGGATTATTGTGTTTTTATTAATATAATGCCTTTCCACCAAGTATTGACAGTGAACACCCTAAAAGTGATATTGCGAGCATTGTCAGTTGACGAGCGAAACCGGTCCTGACATATTAAATAAAGTGGAATGAAGTACAAAGGATTATTGTGTTTTTATTAATTAATGGGATATTGTAACGCACACTTGCAAGTCAAATTGATTAAACGCACTATGCTTAAAAAAAAATTATGATGAAATAAATATGTTTATATCAATTTATTCAGGATTAAGTTGCCAAAAATAGATATCTTAGAATAAATAAAGGTACAATTGTATTTCGAGCGCGTTACTATGCGTATAGGCTGGGTGGTTGGTTATTAAAGAGCGGTGTAGGTGGACACTTTATAAAATTCTTTTTCGAATATGCAAAAATTTTGAAACTGCGAAAGAAAACTAGATAAATAGCAAAAACGATGTTGCAACCTACTCACTTCACTTGATAAACCAAGTCAAGTTTTCTTTTAATTTCTTTGTAAGCTTCGTTATTGCAGTGATGAGATAACAGGCGAGATTGGACGTACACGATGAGACTGAACAACAACCATGAAATTATTATAAAACAATTCACCAAGTAAAATAAAATGGGAGATAAGTACATACTGATGCCGAAAAACTTACAATCTATAATTGGTGAATAAATTTTACTTTAATAAAAACACAATAATCCTTTGTACTTCAGTCCACTTTATTTAATATGTCAGGAACGGTTTCGCTCATTGCGAGCATTGTCAGTTGACAATGCTCGCAATGAGCGAAACCGGTCCTGACATATTAAATAAAGTGGAATGAAGTACAAAGGATTATTGTGTTTTTATTAATATAATGCCTTTCCACCAAGTATTGACAGTGAAGACCCTAAAAGTGATCAATAAATTTTACGTTAAAACGCCAAATTAATATTTTAACTTTGACAAGAGAATGCCCTAATTTTTGATTTTTAGCTGTGTTCATCATAAGTGAAAAATCGGCTTCATACCATCTCCCCACCTAAAGCTCCTCTCGTGAAAATTTCTCGCTACGCCCAGTTATTGTAAGATCGGACATGACAAACACCTATGCTTTCAAACAGAAATCGATCGAAAAAATGCCGTTCGTTCTGGGACTCGAGCCCGTGAGATCCGGCAAGGAAGCCAACATAGCTAAGGGTAAATATTATATACAATTACTAGCTGACCCGGCATGCGTTGCAATTCCACTCAAAGAAAGAAGGTGTTTGTGTTTTAATTATGTTTATTGAAGTGCTTTTGGATATATTTTGTTTTTTTGTCTGGTGCGTATATGAATAGATCTTAAGGTTTTTCAACGCGTGAGCAGGCCAGATACAGCTGTCTATGTGAGAAACATGGATTTTTTAAATTTAGTCCACACTTGTAGCGATTGTCCAAATGCGATTCGCATCGGAAACTGCAAACATTTTAATTCTAATGGCCTATCTGTCGGAATTATTAGGATGCTTGGAAACAGTACATCGCATACTTTAAATTTTCCATTTAAAGTTGTAGCTTAGATGATATTATTCATTATCTTTTTCACTGAAAGCCTGGTACCGTTGCAAAGTCGTGGTGGATTTATATTTCGGAAAAGAATGATAGGTACGCCAATTTTTAGTGTTAAAACGTGCGGTAGCATGCCTGGCAAATCAAGTGAGTTTAAGAATTCAGTTGGATAATTGACAACTTCGTCTTGATCAAATTATAGTATCGATAGACTTATACGTTGTATCTTTGCCTGGTATTTCGTTTTGATCCTTGAAGTTGATGGCATTATCATCGTTGTTTTTGTCTGCTAATAGAACACGTTCACTGAGCCACTGATGATTTTTGTAATTCTGTGCGATATTCGGGAAAACTTTGTGCATCAATTCGCTTACGGTTCCTGTAATTTTTCAGAAGCTTGGTGGTAATGTGTGGATTCATCGATTTCTATTTTTCATTACCAATATCTGACAATTGTTTTTTGAAACGTTCAGCGGATGCATCATATTGTAATTCTACACGCATATAAGCTTTCAAAGTCAATTTTTGCACATGTCACCATAAAACTGATGATTTGAGACATGCAATTGATTCATCAGCAGCCCGTCCCATTTAATCAGCATTCGTCCCATTTAATGAGTTGATATGATTAAAGTACTTCATCAATCATGATTTTTTTTTGATATTGCATGTTGGTGTTCAAAGGCAATTTCTTTGGTGAATGCGCTGTTTGACCGCCATCCAAAAGATTTGCTGCAATTGCAGATGAAGCGATTGCCAACAATATTGTTTCGTGATCCAACGTTTTGGCTTGTGATTGATTGCATGCATAATTCTGTCTTACGCTATGCGTTGTTCTGGGACCAATTTCGGAAGATTTGTTTGAACGAATGTACCCAATTTATCGACATCAAATTGTGTTTCTCGTTCCAAATCACGGTCAAAAGGGTTGTTTGCATATCATTGTGTCAGGCGATCGGGCTTGAGCAGTGAGAGCTCAAACGGTTTCCAAACTTGCTCGTCTGTTTTTGAAGCTCGTGATGCCGTTTTCTTTCGTGCTTGAGGTCATCAACTATCAACTAATAGCTAGTCTTTTAGGTGGCATAATTGTTTGACAGCGAAAAAAATGCTTTGTGACGACTATTACAAATTCACTTGATAATTGTATACAATACCCTTTGATTGTTTGACGTAACCATGGCACGTATCAAACGTAACTAAGGAGACATAAACAGCTTGCTTCTTATGGACTTAAGTTGCTGCGCTTTCAGCGCCATCTGTCATTCAACAACATAAATAATTTCGTTCTGTTTGAAATACGAACGACGGACGTCATAAATATTGAAAAAAAATCGGGATAGGGACATCCTTCACCTAGCGGGATGAAATATACTTAAAAAACCTATTCTACTATCTAACAAATTTACATTTCGTAAATTATTAAATCTTTGGAATAATGTTCAAGTTTGCTAAGAATCATTTTTCATTCTAGCATAAATCGACCTCGGCGCATATATCGACAGCCCTGCAGTTTTTAAATTGTAAATTATTGATTTTTTGAAATTATGTTTAAGTTTGCTAACAATCATTTTTTGTAGTAGCAGAAATAGACCGTAAATTATTTAATTTTTGGAATAATGTTTAAGATTGCTTACAATCATTTTTCGTAGTAGCAGAAATAGACCGTAAATTATTTAATTTTTGGAATAATGTTTAAGTTTGCTAACAATCATTTTTCCCAGTAGAAGATTTTAAAATAAAAGTCGAAATACAGTTCTATAAAATATCCATACTGTCATTAGAATATTCATAATGCATGTAAGAAATTAAACATATTTTCAAGGCCAGATGCAATATAAAACAATACCTTCAATAATCGAATCAATGACGTCACAGACGTAACAAAATCTATCAGCTCCCAGCCCTATAATTATAGCTTCAAAAAATTGAATCAGTTTATTCGATTATTTAAAAAAACGTCGTAGCGATGCAAACTTTCAAATAAAGTTCTCTCAATATTATTACGATGCTTCAGTTCTAAGCCAGGAAATTTGAATTTAAAGACGTCCATTTCAATTGTTTTAAATTGGAACGACGAATTGTCAGGAATATTGAAAAAAAAATCTGGATCGGGACACCCTTCACCTAGCGGGATGAAATATAGTTTACATTTGATTCTCATATCTAGCAAATATACATAAAAAAATCATAAAAATCGGTCAAGCCGTTTCGGAGGAGTTTGGAGACAAACACCGTGACACGAGATTATAGATAGATAGATAGATATTATATACAACTGATTAAATGTGAGTGCAATTTTTGATTCAGGCTGCTAATTTTACATCCGTTTTCAACTAGAACAATGAGAGTAAAAAGAACACGGGAGCCGGTAAATTGCTCGAATTACAAATTATTCGAATTGCTTGGTTATTTAAACGATTTTTCACGACTTTTTCTACGAATTTCATTTTTATCTTGTGCGACACTTGTTTAGAGTGAAATATGAAAATAATTTTCGTAAGTATTTATTTTAACCGTGTTCGCTCCAAATGCGGAACATATGATCTTTTAATGGAGTTTATCTCAACAGAAGTGTTTCTACGAGAACTGCTTATTAATTAGTTACTCAAACTGTTTCTATATATTTCCAGAAAACATAGAAGACTAGGGCTAAGACAGAAGAAACGGACAGAACAAACGGAAACAAATTGATTATCTTGTTATTCGAGCAATTTCCATTCGAGCAATTTACCGGGAACCAAATAACACAACATATCATCTCTCGAAAAATCTTTACGAACAGAAAAATAAAACCAGAGAGTTACCCATTATCTAGGTCGTAGAAAGCAACAAGGGCATGAAATGATGAACGCGTGAGATAGAGAATTTATTTTTGAAACAACATGGGCAGTTATATAGACAGCGATATACAGTTTTAACACCGGGTTCGATAATTGTACGATCTGTCCAGAACAAAGGTCTAAAACAATGCGTAGCAACATGTTGAGCACAGTAAAATATTCTGAGAATAAAGAATCACCATGTGATACTCGCCAGCCAGTAGCTAACGGCGCTGACCATTGCGGATAATATTTTAGTCTCTTTTTGTGAGGTTATGTCAAAGGAGAATAAAAATAGACAATTCTCTTTAAACGTTTAAAACTTAAACATAGTTCTGACGATGGCGCAAGCCGAAATAGCTATCAACGAATAAAATTATTAAACTGTAGAACTAAAATACTTTGTTATTTTTAATCTGTTATAAATGGAGTTCTACCAAGTAAATGCCAAATCAATTAATAAATAAAAATAGAGATAGTGATAACCAGCACCCGGTAGGAAAAAGGATTCCTGAGAAGAATTACAATATTTAACTTTGTGAGACATCCATCTAGTGGCTAATTTATAACAAATACATATGATAATACCTTTTATAAACCGCTTACAAATAAGTCGTCTTAACCACGGCAAGTCAAAGCTATATAATGTAATGCATTAGAAATACAAAGCTCGGACATAAATAAAGGATCGTTGACTCGCCCCGAGCTTTTAAGGCTCAGGTAATAAGGTACAATGTTAAGGTACTAAATCTTTTGATACGTTTCATGTGGTTATGTAGGTCCATTTGATATGCCCGCGTATAATATGTAGGTTGGTAACATTGGTATACAAAAGCCGTACAATTACTTCAATGAAACGTTGTTATTATAATAGATCACAATGAAATGAATTGAATTGAAAAAATCGAATAGCAAATCGCAATGTTATGTACGTGTAGATAAATAAATAACACAATCGAGTAAAAGAACATACTACTCAATTAAGTTTAACGGTCATTCGCAAATACGTGATGGACATCCGGTATAAGATTTAGAAGCCTTACGCTATGAGGCACTTAATTAATATATTAGTAAACATGTTTTACATCTAGATTTTTATATGAATCAATTGGGTACTCTGTTAATACCGAGTGTCGTTAGTATGTATTTAAATTATCATATTAATCAGATAAGTCAGAATCTTTCATTTAAATTCAATATGTGAAATTGCATAGAAAATCTGCCTATTCGTGGCTACATAATGACAACAGCGAAAATAGCGACCTCTCGTACGCACTGGAAAGAAGAAAACACCCGAGAATAGATGCGGTTATAAAAATATACGAGCGAACGCTTTGTGGGACCCGTAATAGGTGAATATGAGACGACCACTTTGAATATTTTGACTAAACTAAACGAAAAACCTGTACGTACGGTGTGCATGGGAAGCACCTACGCCAATTTTATAAGCAGTGCAGCGTTTTTCGATTCCGCATTATTGCGTGAATGGACGGCGTGTATATTACGGTAAACATCTGTATCAAAATATTCAGATAATTTGAGAAAAGCACAATATTCCTTTGTATTTTATTTAAAAAGGTCAGGACTAGTTTCGCTTATGGCGATCATTTTCAGCCGATAAGAAATATAATTTAACAGTGATATTTATACAAAAACACAATGAAATGAAAAGAAAAGAATTTACAAATTACAGTAGAAGTCACTCTATAGTTACACAAAATTAAAATGTTTAATACCTCTAACATATACAAATAAAAAATCATCAATTATCAGTGTTTTACCAGAGGAGGTATAAGAGATTTGCGTCTTACAATAAATTGTTTAAAATTATTGTTTGAAATTGTAATGTGCTTATTTCAAAATATATCAAGTCGTAAATTATCCTATTATGATTTACAAAGGGGAAATCTATTAAGACATATCGTTGACATTATTTTAGTATATGAGGAGAAAATATTCAGTCGTGCGTGTGCTCGGTTTGGCAGAATGAATCCCAATGAAGGCGAGATTGATTGTGTTAGAGGTAAACGAAGCGCAAGACATTTTTATTGTTAGCGGAGGAGCGATACATCACTACAATAGTATCACACGTACCAATAACGTTCAGCGTTGCGTTTACCTATTACTTTTTCATTTCCTTTCTCGACGTGTTAGTAAATAAACATACACATTCTTCAAAGCGCGCGTGTTAAGTGAACAAGAAAATAGTAAAGATGTTTTCTTTTTTTTCTTTTAAAAAAAAAAATGCTTCGTGATCATTGTACGTAATTTATAAATGTTAATTATTTGTCAGTGTGTTATAGCGTATCTAGGGATGTACTTTAAATCGAACGAACATATTATAAAATCTTTAGAAAATTTAAAACGCACATGTTTTATATAATTTCGGGTTAACAGACAGATATATATATAACAGAATGCAACATTAAGAGAACGGTAAATTTGACACTTTTAAAAGGTTTACACAGTGGTCCTTAATCTTTTCGAAATCACTGTGCACTTTTGGTCATAAGAAAAAATGCGGAGCACTAAATTTTTTTATTTCATAATTTCGCGAAAAAAGTTAGTTTCTGGTAAGTTTATTTATTTACCACGTTGTTGAGGGTTGAAAGATGACGAGCAACAACACTACAAAAATATAACGTAATATTAAACTAAATGTAGTATTTTAGAATGGAATGTCTTTATTCTGGAGAAGATGGACAGCTAGTGGCAAGTATAAAAGTTCATATATCTAAAGATTATAAGAGCAAGGCTGCGAAATGAGGGGCGATAAATTTTCAAGGCGAGATAAAATCGTGTGGTATAAGATCGAAAAGGAATGACTAAGAATTTTCCAAAATGTATGCGAAGCACATACCGAGAGGAGCCGCATATGATTTGCATAAGAGACGTTTGAGATATACGAATATACTCTACGAAAGTTACTTTTGCTAGGCAACAAATATTATAATACATACGACACTAAGATTTGGTAACCAAATATATGAGAAACAAAAAGAAAATATTCATCAAATAATTGGAATAAATGATATATTGTATTTTGTCATCCACTTTAATATATAATATTAAATTGAGTGATCAGTGCAATGTTCAATATGCAAACCTGTATGATAGTATCGTGCACAATTCGCGGCAGCAAACTGAGCAAATCGATAGAAATAAATAAAAATGCGAATAGAAAAATGTCATTTGCAATAAAGTATTTCTAACACCACTGAATTTTTCCGTCAAATTAAGCTATGTTTCGAGTCATAAGAGACATAATAAAGAGTTAGTTATTGATTTTTTACAATAAGGCATCTCACCTTTGATACAAAATAATTTTAATAAATAATTCTGTCTGTATTTAATGGAAATTATATTCAATACGCGAGTCGTTAGAATTTTGTCGATTAGAATCATCTGACATATAGGATAATATGTAAAAAAAATATGTACACATTGTATTCGAGCATCCTACTCCAAAATCTGTGCGTACGATTGCTTAAAACCTTGTTATTCCACTCTAATTAGTAATCTCACGGAGAAAAATATTGAAACACTAGTTATCTTGGAAATGCCCATATAATAAATATAAATTCAACTTTTTGAAAATACCTACCAAAATATTTTTCACGCCCAAAGCGGTATATTTAATTTGACGTCAACCCAGATTAACTAAATGTATGTTGACGAAATCAGAATAAAAATGAACGTACATAGACAGGCACCGCATTTTACCGACCGGAAAATTTTGCAATGGAAGCGCAAAAACAGACAGGAAATAATATATATATGGATCACAAGGGACACGACCGCAACTCGTAACTTTTGAAAGGGTTGTATTTGAGGATCCGATACGATAAATTTGGTAAACAACTTTAATTTTATGCAAAAGAACCTTCCACATTGCCTATTTGTTGGTAGAAAAGACGTAAAATTTAAATGAATACACGAGATGAGATAAGTTTACTGTCATTACAGAACGAGTTTCCCAGAGATTGTTTGTGAATTTTATAGAAAAGACGTACCTTTATGAAAATGTCAAAGTATAAAATATTTTATTGCAACTCCTAAACAAATGTGAGGTATTGACAGTGAAAACCATAAAAGTGAAAAGTGAGGTGACAGAATATTAAAATTCCTTTTCACGGTTTTACCTTAAATATGGATTACAATATAATAAATCTTAAAATTAATAATCAACTTTAAAAATATGATTTTGTTCAAACATTGGTGGTATTTGTAGGATTGTGTCATTTTTTTTAAAACTATAGATAGTTATTTCATAGATACTTTAAATAAAAGATATCGACTACTTCAATACAACATTCGAACGATTCGGATTTCAATTATACTGTGTACAGGATACCGTTCAGTAAATCATTTAAGAATAACGTTTACTTTTAACTTTTGCAATGAAGAATTTATTTTATATTTTTAGACTTCAACATTTATTTTCAATTGAATTCCTCTGTACATATCGATGTCAACCAACCATATTACACAATAATAAAAAAGTATTTCGTACTTATTCCGCAATTATTTATTAGGATCAGGTTTAGGGAAAAGAGTGTTTTATTATTTTTATAAATAATGCGTTTCCACATAGTTTTGACAGTGAACACCTTAAAAGTCTTAACTACGTTATTTCAAACATTTTTATTTCGTTTAAATTGCTGAACGAAACTGGATTTTTATAGTGTACTTACTATCTACAACAAGTATATCCTTCATTGTATTGTGTCAAATAATGTTTTAAATATAATTCTACAATTTATTTTAAGATAAGTGTCCAGCAACGCTTTTCATACAAAAAATGTCTTGTTAAAGATAAAAAAGAAATTTTAGCTAAAAAAAAGTGCACCATGTTGCGAAATAGTCACGGTTATATATTTTTTTAGTGTACTGCTTGTTTTTTTTAAGAAAGATACGAAGAGCATAAAAAAGTCAACGACCGAATCAGTTTCTCGGATGCAACCGATAATTATTTATGACTCTGAAACTTTGAAAATTTTATCGGCAACTGACGGCCAAATTGGATAATTAACTGAAGTGTATGATGCTTTTAGCTCGATCATTCACATCGTTGCCGTACTACAAATTCAATAAAATTTAGATGCGTTTAAATTTTAGGTAATTACGCCCCAGCAAGTTCCTACATAAATAAGGATTTTTTTACATATTTGTTTACTTATTTTTTAACACATCCGGAAGACTTTCACAAAGCAATGCCTTCAATCCCGGGATCCCGTCCAATTTTGTGATAGTACTAATCCCGGGACCCGGGATTGAGGAAATTTTATAAACTTGCGCGAGAGCTAAAAGAAAAGGTCTCGCGTCGTTTCATTTTGGGAATACCATAAATTCCTGGGTTTTGTAAATTGGAAATCTTGGAAGAGGTGAAAAAATTCTGGATCCCAAGATTGGAAAAGTTGTCAATCCCGAAATCCCGGGATTACAAAAAGGGTCCAGGATTCGATGCTCTAATCACGATGGCACATTAAAAACCAAAAAACAATCTCTAATCAATTCAATATTAGACATATGATTTTATTAATTGATTTGGAATTTACTTGGTAGAACTCCATTTATAACAGATTAAAAATAACAAAGTATTTTAGTTCTACAGGTTTTAATAATTTTATTCGTTGATAGCCATTTCGGCCTGCGCCATCGTCAGAACTATGTTTAAACTAATATTTTGCTCAGCTATATATACTGGCTCTGGAGAGATACACAATGCATCAAGTTATTAAAACCCCTATTGGAATTAATAATAAACAATAGTATAATTTATCCTAATTTACTTTGAAAAATCCCATATTGCTTATTGTTGTTCGAAACAATAAAGCCATAGTCAATAAATTTTATGTAATGTCATTAATAATAAATATCATTTTAATTTTATCCTAATTAATGTTTTAAGAAATAAACCCAGATTGTTAATCGTTCTTTGAAAAACTAGAATCACATTTGATAAGTGTAATATTGTAATTATAATTAGGATCTTAGAGTGAATAACTTGAATAGCCGAAATGGCTATCAACGAATAAAAATATTAAAAACTGTAGAACTAAAATACTTTGTTATTTTTAATCTGTTACATATGATTTTACAAATCAGACATTGTTTCTACGATTAATATGCTATTCGTATTTATAACATGGGTATCTTATTGGGGTTTAAGTTACTGTATTGATAAGTAAATCAATTTAATTCATTCCGCTCTAAGTTAATTCATTCACATGTGTTGATAAATACCTAGTAGCAATTCTTGTGGACGGCTAAATTTGCATGGATACGAAAAAATGCACGAAAATAAATATTATTGTAAGCGATTACATACCACGAATACTTACGTGAAAGACATAAAAAAAACTTTCCACGGGTAAAAATCGATGAAATATTTGTCTAGACGTTCACGCTCACTCCACGCGGAAGTTTGCGAGCGTGAAACAAAGCGATCTACGTGCGTTTACACCACATGACCAAAATTATTATTGCTGTTAATAATTTTCACGGGGCGAAAAATTCGGGCTTCCGACAAAATATTGACGGATATTAAATAAAAAAAAATCTTCTTCTACAGCCATCGTCAATGTGAAACATAAAACCGTAAAAGCAAAAAAGCAGGAATGAAATGTAGGTGTAATCGGATTTGAATTTAACTACATGTAAGGTTTTAAATCTTACCAAACCGTTTCAATCCAAGTAACCCATCCAAAGAAACAAGTAACGGGAACATAGTAAAATAAGTCGCAAACGATTTGCATTATTCAGAACAAAACTAATATACCATTTTTAGCATTCAAACGTGTTAATTTTAGTGACAACTAATTTTTGACATTATTTATCTGATATCAAATTTAGTATTTCTTATTTCTCTCGAGAAATCTACCATTTCAATAAATATTAATGAAAATCTGAAAAAGAAAAGCCGTGATTGGAATATCAACCCTGAAAATTAGTTTGGACTAGAAATTCTCGACGGTTTTACTACAGCCTACTTAAAAACATGTAGCAAAAGAAATGAAATATATTTTTTAAGTGAAAACGCATACAGCACATTTATATTCATTGTTTAACGTTTTAAATAATTATGCATACGACATGAAATAAATACGTAAAAAATATACCGCGGTAATTACAGCCGGAGCTGTACGTTGTATTTTTATTGTGTGTCGGTATGGAAATGAATTTCCCAACCCGCGTATACATAATGAACCAATACAGATAAAGCTGGTTATATAATGCCAATATTTTATAAATTGTGATCACCCGAACACTGCCTTGAATTTATAATACCTATCATTATGAATTGAGCGATTTAGAATTATGGCCCCCTCACTATGTAGCCATAAATAAAAAGAACGATTTAGGAATTTTATAGTACTTTTTCAAGCGATACGATATGTAGCATTTTGAATATTAAATTCATTCTGCAATTTATTTGGCATTATAGAAGAGAAAAATGCATCACGGACGAAGAACGTTATTGTTTCAAACAAAAGGGAACATAAGGGCAGAGGGAGGGGTGTCTACAAAACTGTGATTGATTATTTGATCATTTCATTGACAAAAACTATTAAAACTTTAAAAAGTTGTCTTTTAAAAAATATTAATCAATACTAACAACTTTCTATAAGCAAATAATGAAAAAATCTTCATTTTTTTATGAATTAGTGTGCGGAAGTACTGATTTGTCAACTTGGGGCTCGAATACTAACTGTATGCATATTATCATTAAAAACTAACAAACTAATGTCTGATGTACATTCCGCGGCAAGAATGTTTCACACACCTTGCGAAAATTCAGCTTTGTATTGTAAAATGTCCTTCAAGTGCTTCAGATAAATTATATCTTAATAAATATCATTAAAAATTTGTCTAAGCACGTATACACATCTCAAATGAAAATGTTTAAGCCGTTGATATTTTTTTACGGCTAATAATTAACAAATCATTGTAATCATCAAATAATTATTGAAAAAAAAATTTTTTTTGATCAACCGGACTGTTGATATTAAATAAACATTTTAAAAAGTAAGCTTATCGCATTGGTATCAAGATTAACACATTTTGATAAAGTTCTTTAAAACAAAATTTTATTTACGGAATTATTGTTTTATATCTGTTTACAGCCCAAATTAAATCATTTGAATAAATACATAACGAACTGGACATTTTTGGTGATAGTGTTCGTGAACTGTTTCTTAAGTTATTCATTTTTATTAATTGATTTTGTTGTATTATGTAGTCTTATTTTTTGTCTCATTATATTTGTTTTGTCTCATTAACATTCTGTCAAGTGCATGGCGAATTGGCGTCAGCTGTTATGTCATGTACTGTAAATTTGATTTTTTAAAGAATAAACAATAATACCTACTTAATTGCGCACAAATTTCAAGTTGATACAAGCCGTGTATCTGTTAGTTATTAATGAAGAAAAAGCGCGTCGAAATATTTTAGAACGAAAATTAAGCAAAAATTTTGGTCCAGTTATGAAGCATTCGCAAATGACTGGTGCATCCGTGAAGTCGGGCTCCAGATTCCCAGCATACCCCCGAGACATTCCCGGGTATTATTACAAAGGTTCCATTAACGGGTATGCGTTCACCTCCTTTTTGCCTGCGGCCCGGCGAATGAATGGGAGGAAATGTCAAGGTCCTGACAGCGGATTGCGAATGGATAATTATTGCTGGAAAACATAACAAAAGAATGAATTGGCATGCCATGAAGGATGAACTAAACAATTATTAGCGTAATGATTGAACAAAGTATTTACGGAGAGGTTGACAAACGTTTCAAAACAAATATCAGCATATTAGGTACCCGAATCAATAAGCTTGCTTAATGTCAATTATAGCTTCTTACTCTTACTCTAATACTGAAAATGCACTACGAAAATAACCTGAAGGCATGTTAAAATATATATTATATGTTATTATAAAATGGCTTTGTTGAGAATTAAAAAAAATCTTTTTTTTGTTTGTAATATTTATTTGTCAAATATACAAAAGCAATCCTAGGTTGGTAGTAGTAGTACTAACCAATTTATATAATAGTTTATAAATATGACAATACCAGGGTTGTAGAGTCGTGGAGTCAGACTGTTTTAACTGGAGTTTTAACTGTCGGAATCGAAAAAAACTAAAAACTTCGAGTACTTAAAAAAAAAAATTGCTAGGGAAGTGGTGCCATTGCATGCTACTAAGCCTAAACAATAATTAAAGTCGTGTTCTAAGTTAAGATCAAAGTCGGAGTCGTCTTATTTTTTAATGACTCCGCACAGCTCTGGATAATACTCTCTTTACAGCAATAATTGTAACAGACTCGTTGCAACTACTTTTTAATCAAACGAAAATTTAATTAAGAAATAACAAGCATCAAAATAAGTTATTTAATAAACTACTAGTGAAAACTTGCTGTAAAGTTAAAAAATAAAAATCTTACGATAGGAAACGGAATATGCTTCTCAAAGAGGGGCAACACTTGTTACACATAGTAACGCAACCAGTAAAATAATGTTATCAATTTTCAAAAAGTTGTATAGAAAACATAAACGATTAGATAGAAGACGACACCAAGAAAATAAACAATATCTGCACTATTGTTACTAAAAATATTATATTTAACTATGCTTAAATAAAGTTATTATGTAACTTGTTGCCATCCTAAAAATAATCTCACTCAGATAAGGCCTTTTCCCTGACTTGTGAATCAAGCAAAAAATGAGCATCGTGTAAATCTTTGACATACGTTCGAATCTATAGCTTTTGTCTGTTGGCACAGTGAGCGATTGAACTGGAAGTTTTATGTTTTGATACGTTAGCTTTATTATTACGTATTGATTGCTGAATCCAGTGTCAACGGTAAAAGGACAATCATTAGCCATCGATCATTGAGAGTGTAATTATTTGCGGATGTCCTATTGTATAATTGGTTTTATGATACCAATAAAGAACGATCAGACTTTTTATCGTATGCTTATATACTTACTGTTCAAATAAACACGGCATCATGACGGCGATATGATGACATCGACGAAAACGACGATCGTTTGTCATATCCATTTACGTACACAACTTAAGTTTTTTTTATTATTTCACAAGTTGTGTCACTAACAACCTGGATTTCGCCTTTCAGCATCTTCACAGATTCAAGTACACGGATGAACTCGAACTGCCAATTGATACATATTTCAAAAAATAAAACACTTTTTGTACTAATTTCGCTTTTATTTTATATATTCAGGATAGGTTTTGCTCATGACGATCATTATCAACTGATAAGAAAATATATTAATACAGAACAAAGTAAAATTTATACATAGTTGTTTTACCAACAAACTTTAGAAATTAATTGGGCACAGTTAAGTAGTTTGCCAATTTTAAATGAGCAGTTGAATATGCCACATTCCCCACTTCTTTGTCATAAACTTAACTAAAAATAATTTAATTTCATAAAATAATCATAAATTTTCCAACAATCAAAATAAAATAATCATTAAATTACCCATCATTTAAATTTGTATGTAGGAATTCCTATATTACAACATTTTAACGATGGTCGCAATTATTTCAAAAAGCTATAAAGACTATTTGTTGAAACAAATTGAACGTCGTTAAAAACAAATCTTTAGTAAAGTAAATCCATGTTGCCATTGATGGCATTTAATTAAGAGATACATTTATTTCTTATATAAACACGGTACACTTATTTACTTAAAGTCAGTCCTCCGTGCACTTGAAGGTCTGAAGATGCTGAAAGGCGAAACCAGGGTCGTTAGTGACAAAACTTGTGTGAATGTACATAGCTTAAACGATACAAATTAAAACATATGCATTCAAAATTTAAAAAAACAATAAAAAAACGAAAGGTGAATGCATTTTTCGTAGCTCTTTTAAAATTCAAACAACTTAACTATGTAATGTGCAAGCAAATAATTACCGCAGGAAACTTTTATCACGAAAACGATTGTGTATAGCAGATTACGATGACTGATGAGGATTGATTACTTTTTAAATGATTTATATTATATACAGTCCAGTTAAATTTGATGAGGTCGTTGACAATCGAGCATGAATTGCGTATATTAATGCAAGAGACATGGCAAAACTGATATTTTTTATATCTCAATTTCATTAAGTCATTAGAGCGCGCAGCGTGTCAGTCTGCTCGACTTGTCTGGCCTTAAATTGTCAATTATAAGTACTTGATCGAATTATTGCGAGGGGCGTGGCCTCTGCAGACGTTAGAATACTCTCGGCGGATGACAATGGCGGGATAAAATCGTCGATATTCTATTTCACGGGGCAGAGCCGTGTCGGCGAACCCGTCTCGCATCATGGTGATTGGTCAACAGGACCGAAAGAGAGATTAAATAACCAATCTCCCATTCCATGTTACATACAAATTTCTGCTTATTTAACAGAAAAGTTTTCCTTGCACCATAATCCTTTTTCGCCTAAAAAAATGGCATGATTGACAAATTGCGTTATGTCAAAATATTAAGTTTTTCGAACATATTCCAAAGTCATTTGCTCATATTTTATATACAAAAAAAAACTGTTTTAAAAATGCCGTGAGGTGTGAATTTTAATTTGAATCCATTCAGTTATGTCATATCGTTAGTATATTCCTGTGTCGCGTCCAGCACTATAGAAGAACGAGACAAATATTTATTTGAATATGTAGATGTTGAATTTATTTTAAATCGAAGAAAATTTAAATGAAAACGCTCTTTTGAAAATGAACAGTTATGAGGCTTCTTCCGCCGCGGCACATCTGAGACTTCTGGCGGCACACAGTTTGGCAGACACTGGGTTATGGAAATGGATGCAAATTATACATACATTATATTTTTTTAAAAATACACTATTTTGTAGTAATTTCACATTTGTTAAATCAGCACTTGTTTCGCGAGCATTGTCAACTGATAAAAATATAAATTTCGCGTGATGAGCGAAACCGGTCTTGATATTTATTTTTTAAAAAAATGGAATTAATACAAAGAGGTGGTTATTTTTTATATAATGTCTTTCACGAAGAATTGAGTGACGTCTTTTCGATGAATGAGATATTTTATATTTTCTATATCCGATTGGTAATAAAAGTGGCGGGTGTTATAAAGAGTTAATTACCTAAAATTAACGTTCAATTTACATTATAAAAAAAAACTTGGTTGATTCTGCAGCATGTTACATTTTTTTTTCCAGCACCGGGGGGAGGTTAAGACTTACGTGATCAAAAAGCTTCCCGACGACTTTTCCATGTGAACACACATTGAAAAAAAAATATATTGATTAGAATCCGAGTTTGCTTTAGAAAAATGATTATTAGTCTTAAACTTACGTTTTATTTTAGTCTATGTTAAAATAAAATGGCCGACAGCCTGCATGCGACACTGCGAGCGTAGAAATAAAAATGATCGTCGAATGGAGACCGCAGCCGTCTGGCTGGCTAGAGATTAATGGAGCGTGAAGAGCCAAGGTCCCGAGGTCTTCGCGGAAGAGACACGGGGATCGGGAGGCGCAAACAAGGGTTTTGTGTGCTAAAGGGTGGATGAAAACCTACCGCCTAAGGACGTTTGCGCCAAAGAACTAATTAAAAAACACGCACAAAGCCTTTCAGAGCTCTCCAAAGATGCTATACATAATTGTGCATTGTTAATAGTAAATAATTATTATTAGTTTTAATTTTTTTAATACATCGTTAGTACAATATTTAAGTGATATAACTCATACAACCGGTCTTGTTATTGAATAATTGTGAAACATTTTCAGTCAACAGTTTTTACATTACATAATTCCCGGTATTTATTCGAAGTAACTTAATGAATTCACAAGCAAATGAAAGATGAAAAAACAAAACGTAATAAGCGAAACTTTTAAATTAAAAACACATGTTGCCAGATTGAAAAAGTATCGCATTCAAAGGAAGTTATTGCATTAATCTCATTCCGCTACTGAAAAAGTTTTCAAGTGGGTAAGGCCAACTGACCTACTTGAGATTGAATCGTTCGTAACACACAATAATTACACGGAAAAGCTTTCGAGTATTGCAAAATTAATTAAGCATGCAAAGCTTTAAGAAATTGTTTCGTAGCATCTTTCGTCCGACAAGGTTAAAGGTAGTAAAAATCTTGATAAAAATAAGTTAAGAGTTAAGTTAGTACTTATACACCAACAAATTAATACCATCTCCATACAATTAGATAATCGAACATGGTTTATAAATTTACTTGTCTTTCGTTATGAAATCATAAGAGGTTTTTTATAACCGCTAAGCATCTTTACAATGCGCGTCTCTATATTGGTCACTATCAGGGGATATTCATAAGCTGTTAACGTATTATGGTCATCATACGGTGCTTCCAAGATTTTGCCTCACGTCCAAACTCTGTCTCTTCGCATGCCAAACCAACGTCCAGTTAGTCGATTTGTTTATTCTCCGTCGATAGTTAGAATAGGTTTTATTACAACACCCAACATGATAAGCTACACGAAATGTTTTTTCTACATATAACGGGAGTATGCTGTTAGATGACTGATGATTTTGATGTCACCTTACTTGAAACGATTGATAAACGAAGCCGTGCTGAATAACAAATGTTCTTTAATGAAAATAAAAATGTTTGATAAGTTTCTGCGGTCAGAATGGCTGGCAGAATGCGCTTTATCGTACCATTATCGGAGACGTGACATCCTGTTGATTAAGACAGAGAATATAATTAAAAATCATTTTGTTATTATTATCATTAAACGAATAAAAGTTAATGTAGATTGTCGAGTAAATCAAAAACATTTTTTTAATTTGTTTATTTGAGAGTTTGTATTTACGTCTGGAACACACCAAGCGTAACCGACGTCGCGTAAAATAAGTCATGTGAATATGTGTTGTTTTTCTTTCATTTTCATCGATGCAACGCATGAAAAAAAACGCTGCCACTATCGTATGAAAACGCTCTACGCGACATCTGTGAAGAAGGGCGAGGCTTAAAATGTGGCTCTGGCGATTAGACTAAGTGCCAAAGATTTCTCTTCTCATCGAAATTCTCATAGAGTTTGTCTCGAATGATGTTCTAATATCAATCGCGTTGACATCAGCTGAAATTTCAGATATATATTTTTAATCTGCTTATGTATTATTTATAAAACGGTTGTTTCATTTTAATGATAGCGTTCTGTATGAATCAATATCGTAGTTAATCCTTGATGGAAATTTTGGGGGTGTTTTCATAGGGTGCATAAATTTGAGCGGGCGATTGCACCATTTCTTTTTTGCATTAATGAAACCAACTTTCTATCCCTGTGAGACTAACACGTATTTTTTTTACGCCTGTGTATCTTTTTTTCTGCATTCAAATACTGCCCCTTATTTCAAGAAATCCATTGCATGTATTACTCATTAAGAATAAATAGTGTTAGTTGAAACTTTAATGTATCATTTTTACGTGGGGGGGGGGGGAGATTTGAATGATTGTATTGCTATAAAAGGGCTGATGGCTTTAATAAGGTCATGAAACGCAGCTACAAAACATTGTGTCTGTTATTATGTAATGCAGGCCAGGCCATACAAATAATAAATGATGAAATAAAGAAGATGGTTCATTTAAGTAAGTAATAAAATTCTGTCAATATAATCTGTAATGAAGAGTTCATATGCCACCAGTTAGAATAATAAAAAGCACCAATGAAAAGTACATTCCTTAAAAGTATGGAATACCGATTTACCGTGAATTAATTGGATTCATTTATCTGAAAAATAATCAGAAAAACTGTAAAACGTAATGGCGACTAATAACACGAAGACAAGTTATTCGGGTCAACAGCCTTATTCAAAAATGACTTGTCATTCTTATTAAGGAATATGCACGTACGATAATTAAAACAAGCGTCACTGTAAATGACATTAAAGTTTCATTAAAATTAATTTCGTTTTTATTATTATGCGAGTGAGATGCATTCAATGTAGCAATGCTGTTCTGATACTCCGTTATAACTGTCAGATTGATTGAAACATATGTAGTGGAGATAACAATTACGTTTTTATCTTAAATTTGACGGCGAAATGCGCATACTAGAGAATTTACTTATTACTTTCGGCGAGTGACAGGAAGAAAGAAACTAAGTGCTGTGTCGACTACTGTAACATTATGATTATTTTTTACATTTTTAAGGACCATGTAATCGTAAGCAGAACATATCTTGTTTAGTTCGGAACTTTCGGTCTACCGGACAAGATATTACATACTGACGAAATAAAGAAGGATCAAATCTCTTTCCTACATGAATTCAATTTGTTTTATTTTGGCAAATTGAAATAATTTCCTTCGTGGATTGACAATTAACGCCTTAAAAGTGAATAAAATACATTTTGTAGTTATCTTGATCAGATACTAACTAATAAATCCGCTCCAAGTCTAAAAATAACTTTTCTTATGTAGCGGATAAAGTAAATTTAATTTATCAACAGAAAGGTAAAATCATTTTGTATTCATAATATTGTGATCCAAAATTTATAATTTTGCATTGTATTTACATAATATATAAATTTAAAAAATAGCATCGGCGTTACCTAAATCACCAAGTGCATAACTTTGAGACTAAGTTTGTCCCGCTTAGGTCATACTTTTAATTTCATGCAAGAGTACCGAATAATAATTAATCAATACTCCGGCATACAAATAAATATTTCTACAATAATAAAGAAAACATATCGACTGATGAAAGGAAAAAGGACGTAACCCTCAATTTTCCAAAACACCTTTTTTTCGATAATCACAATGTATACAACTTGACACACATTCTATCAAAAGGATAAAAGCTGAAAATGCCGAATATGTATCTAAATTTAGCTTTTAAGTTTGAAAAAGATGACCTTATAAAAAATTAAAACCAAGAAAAACACACTGAAATAAAGGTTTTTACGAGATAATTTCTTTAATTAATATTAGGTTATGTCAATTAAACACCAGTTTAGAAGTTTTCGTGCACTTCAAGGTTGTGTATAATTCATAATTTGCATATGTCACAAAATCATCAAAACACGTTTTTAGCGCCTCCTGTAAAATTTGATATGTGTGGGTTACGTCCTTTTTCCTTTCCACAGTCGATATTTTTAAAATGTTACACCCTTGTAGATTTAAAAATTTTGGTTAATGTTAATTTGATATAATTCCCTTATGCACCACATAAGTACATATATAATGAAAACGTGTTTATTGTATAAATCTGTATATGTGTAAATTTACAAAAGAATTCAATCTTAAAATTATCGATTCAAAGTATAGCCCCGTAATAAAGCGTATATTTTGAAAAAATAATTCGTTGTTATTTTGAACGGGTTCACGATTAGCAACTTTTCAGTGACGAATTACAACGCACATCTTTACGCTCCACGACGCGCTAAAAATGACAAAAGACCCGAGTGAAAGAAAAGTGGTGAATAATTACGAATATTGCCTTAATTCGAAAAATCTGTCGTCATCCGAGACATGCGGTGCGGCGGTTGAATGGAGCCGCAGAAAGTTTCGGTGCGATGTTCATCTCTCAGAAGAGTTACGAGATACGAAACAAATTACTGGAGGGTCGGTAACCCAACGGTTACATACCTCCAGTCCGCGGACCACATACGGCAAGTTTCGTTTAAAATAATTGCACAATGGATTTAAATACAATTATTTTTTTTTTAAATACAAAATACAAAAAGATTAGTAAATAAATACATTGAAATATTTTCAAAAAAATCTATTATATTTTATAAATATCATTTATACAAGTATTATTACAATAGGTATTAAACAATAAAAATATGAAATTTGAATCGTTCAAACTATGTACGGCATCTTCAGGCATTCAAGTGCACGGATGAACTTGAATGCCTGAAGATGCCGAAAGGCGAAACCCGGGTCGTTAGTGACAAATCTGTGAGAATGTACATAGTTTGAACGATTCAAATTTAATATTGAAATTCCACCAAGCACCTTCAGTCGAAATCTTAAATTAAATAAAAATATGGTTTTATGAAAATATAATGATTCTCAAAATAATACATTTACATATATTATTAACACGTGATTAAACGCAGCAAGCAAACAGGATAGATTACAAGTCAAGACTCGAGACATATTGTTGATGACAGCCATCATCATATTTAAAACATTAATCAAATCGGAAAATAATTGAGATTTTACAAAATTGAATGGGTACACAGCCACTGGCCTGACCGACTCGAAGCGTGAAGCTAAACTTTTCCTCTGCTTAAACTCGATTTACGTTTGTCTTTGGTTAAATCTAACCATAAATTAGGGACCAATGATGCAGGCCAGCGTGTCACAGCGCTCGGTTAATCAGGACTTGTACTATGTAGAATTGTTACTCGAAATGAGTAATAACAGCTTGGTGGTATTATTTATTACTGCTGACGACATTGATTGAATATTACCCAATTGAGTTTGTAATATAATTAAAATTCAATACGCGTTGTGTATCATTAGGTAATAAATTATATAAAACTAGTGGAACAGCTTTAAAATATTGTTTATGCCCAGTATTGTAAAATTGTGACGATGAGATACTCGTGATAAGGGATCACAATAGCGGTATTACTGAAACTGGAATGCCGGTATTTATGATTTTTTTGTTCAATAACAAAATACCGGTTTCAAAAATCCAAAAATACTGGTATTTCCGAACGAAACCGAATTTCGAATGTATAGAAATTATTATAATAAAATTATTCGCGACGAATAGAAATATTTTAAATCTATCAAGTTCCTGAATTGATGACTCGTTCAAATGGTGTATTATTATTTCAGAAAATACCTGCTAATGATTACGATATATTTTTAAGGGCGGAATCTTATTTGAAATATAGAAATACCGAATTTGATTTACTCGACCTTTATTAAGATTCAAATTGGTTATATTTTTCACAGTTCATTTTAAAAAACAATATCCTACAAAGTGCCTTTATATACGGAGAAAAAGGATACAATGGTTACTCAACTTGCTGTACTACAACTTTTGACACGTGTTTCGCTTCTTTGAGAAATATCATCAGACTATCGCAAAGTTTACGAATAAACTAAAAATTAATGTATTATCGACAAAGTCCGCCGAATCTATCAAAGATAATTAGTATGGATATTATATTTTGCTATTAGACAAAAACCATCAAAAAAATATGTTAACGTGGTAACAAGTCTGAGCAAAATTTACCCAGTCAGATTTACCCGAAAAATTCTCAACTATTCAAAAACTTAAATATTTTTTTCTGATTACGGTTTACGCTTATACTATTTTTTAAATCTAGATATTTACATATCTGTTACATCAAACGATCACATTATAAACTTCATAGTAATTATCTCTACATCTAAATTGATAATCAAACATAGTAGGGAGCGTACGCTTGAGTAGTGAATAGATTACGGGGATTTACCGCGTGTTTGACAAACGATAACACAATTACGCCCACTACATTCTACACATTGTGATAATCATCTGTACTATATCAATTTAAAATACATAAATAACTCACAGAGTAACTAAAGACGGATGGATATAATTGTCACTACAAACAATCTCCGAGGCGTAGAGAGCAAATCCTACTCGATATTAGTATGATACGATATCTAGGGATTGCGATACCGGTGTTAACGAAACCACGGTCCCGGTACCCATTGCGTTTTTTCAATACTGAAATCGACCATTAAATGTATAAAAACCGTGCCACATTTTAAATATAATTGTTTGCATAGAATTTAAACTTGCTAAGAGAAGTTTCAGTATTGACAATTTACAACATTGATGTATTTTATTTTAATAAACGGTAAGTTATTTATGAAAATCACCGTTTATGAATATGTATGAAATATAGAACTTATATATCGTCTGGTATTTCGATCCAAATTGGCCGCATTTTTGGCTATATTCAACCATTTTGTAATACCGGTATTAATATATTGGTCGATATATTGAATTCATTTTCGGATACCGAAAATATGTAATAATGTGTACGAATTATAATGCCTGTGAAAATTAAAGATTTGCATAATAATAAATCATTGAATAAATGCAACATCATGTCTTATCACAATGTATGTACTCACAGTCGAAATTCTGATTATATAATATATCGTGGTATTTTTAAAAAGTTTTGACGTCCCTCATTCACACCAAGATAGACGTATCATGGAATCAATATGTCAAGACACAAAAATTTAAAGCCTTTAGCAACTTCGACTTCAAATAACCTAAATGACAATTTCAAAACGTCACTTTATTCGAAATACCTTAAATATTGTATCAAAGATTAAGAATAATCGATTCCCGGCATATCTCTAAAAAATAAAACGAATGATTTTTTCGGTGAAAGAATCCCTGACGATAACAATCGACTATGTAACGAGGAAATAATAGCTTAATTGCCGTCTAAATCGACGAGGAAAATAAATTCAAGAGATTTGAGGCGACTCGATTATTTCAATAGTGAATGGCCATGCATGCGTGACAGCACGTCTCAATAGACGCCGTTTTAACGTAATACGTTTAAAAAAATACCTAAACAGAAATCGTTATATTGACAGAAAAAATCAACAAAAAATTGGTAAATAAATACGCAGAATCCGTCAATATGTATGGTCAAGCCATCAGGTTGTTGATCAAGAATACAGTGGGATATAGATTTTAACATAATTCAATCTTACAAAAATATTTTAATCGAACCATAATGGACTTACTTTTAAAAATGGCATTGGTAAGCGAAATTTTGGCGAAAACGATTCGATTAGATAGAAATATTAACTCTGCATCATATGAAGTGGACAGAAAACTTTTGCGTTGTAAATATAATATGTCAATAATTAATACAAATTGAGTGTGGTGATATAAATATTATATAAACAGTTGGCTTTTCTTTGTCCAGTTTATTTCTTATAAATGAATGCCCCCACGTGTAAATTTGTCCGCTTAGAATTTTTTGCTTTCATACAATTTAGAGTAGAATTGTAAGCACGAACTCCATCGGTATAGTGCAATTTTATGCACCGTCCACTCGATTTTCCTGCAAACTTACGGCACGGCGTCTATTTTCTTTCGTGGAGGAAACACGATAGAGCGTGGAAGGCCTCTGAAATTCTATACGTGTCTCCGTACCTATTCCTGAAGATACGTTGCGGCCGCGTCGTGTTACTCAGCGAACGGTGTCAGGTTCTACTCCTCGCTCTATTTCGCATCGATATTCCAAGCTCGCCCGTGGACAATCTTGTTTGTGCACGGCGAGGGGGACATTCGATCACATGTGGCCGGATTTTTCCGAATGGATATTATGTCGGTGTATTTTTTCCGAGATATACCGACGACGTGTCTTACTTACTAATAACTTACATGACTTTTTATGGATTTTTGACAGTGGAAACGCAGCGTTAGGTGTATACAATTATTTATCTCAGTAATCGGTCAGTATCGGTTACTATTGCAATTGTTCATTTATTAACATGTTTCTCTGTCAATTAATGTTGGTTTTTTTCTTGGCAACTGGTGAATAATTGAACCAATAAATTCAATTAAAATTTTAAGCACCTCGCTGATAGCGTTACCCCAGTTATACATTGCAAAGATTCTTTAGGCAAATTATTAGTCAACAATAAAGATAGGATATATTTTACAAATAAATCTGTTATGTATAGAATGCAATGCAATTGCTGTGAAAAATATTATGGCGGAAAAACCACACGTACATTCAATATTAGAGTTTCGGAACACGTGGCCGCTTTTAAATTTTAAAAAGACACGTCAACTTTTACCAGCGCAGGTGAATCTTCCAAATTCTCCATTGCTATATCATAGGGTTTCCCAATCTATGTTCCGCGGAGCCAGAGTAGGTGTTCCGCGGGCCAAAGTGGATTTTCCACAAAAAAATGGAATGGTTTTATACGCTGCAACACATTTAAACATGTTCTACTTCATATTGAAAAGCGAGTGATAGTCTATCTCCACATATGTTATGATGTCAAATATCTAGGTTAAAGAGGAGGTTTTGAATATAAATTGAATACGGCAACAAAAATTGTGCCAAATTTCTATCGCCGAGGGTGAAGGATTATTTTATCACACCCAAAATAATCAGTCATTAAAGGCCAACAGTACGTTGTACGAGTTTTCTTTGACCCTTCAAAATAAATATTGAAGTGGACCGAAATAGATTTCCAGTACAGTAGATACAGTACAAAACAAGAAAAAATGGTTAAACATATTTCATTATATCGACTGTGGCAAGGAAAAGGGACTTAACCCACAGTTTCTTCAAAACAGGTTTTTTTCGATAATCACAATGTATCAAACTTGATACACGTTCTATCAAAAGGATGCAAGCTGCAAATGCCGAATTAGTATCTAAATTTAGCTTTTAAGTTTGAAAAAATGACCTTGTAAAAAATAAAAAAAACCAAGTAAAAAGACTTTTCTAGTCAATTTCTTTAATTAATATTAGATTATGTCGGTTAAACACCAATTTAGAAGTCTCCGTGCACTTAAGGGTCGTGTATAATTCATAATGTCACAATATCATCAAAACACGTTTTTAGAGCCTCCTGTAAAATTTGATAAGTGTGGGTTACGTCCTTTTTCCTTTCCACAGTCGATATAAATAGTATTACCAAATAACAAATAAACAATGGTTGTACGATCATTATATTCAATTGATTGAAAATTCTATAAGACTTTATTTCGCGAATTTTTTTCTGCAATCCTTTCTAAGACATAAAATCTCACTAGGCATACAATCAATTCTAGAACGGCCACGGTGTAACGCAGTTTTAAAGCAAATGTTAACTTTCTGCTATGCATCGCGAGCATCAGTTGATAATGCTAGCGATGAGCGAAACCGGTCCTGATCTAATAAATTTTATGTGGAAAAAGTACTAAAAATCTTTTATTATTTTTAGACTCGAGTATAATCAGTAGTGAACACGTGGATAGTCAAAAGAATTTTAATAAATCTCTCGTAATAATCGATTTCATATAGAAATCGGTTTGTTTGAAATTAAAAGCACACTCGTCTGTAAAAGTCATGTTCCAATTCTAAAGAAGTCTATTTAAAATATGAAAAAACGATGTTTTGATAATATTTCTCGGACAGATAAAGACGCTCTGTAAAACAATATACTATTAGATGTATATTTAAAAGGTTTAAATACGCAGGTGTATAAAAAAAAGTCGACAGACAGAATATATCGAAAACAAAAAGAAGCAAATATCCGACAGTAACTCCGTGCCATTCATAATTTGAAATCGTATACATTTCAATAGCTCGGAATTTTAGAGGCATAGACATAAGGAACAATTTCGAAATATAACTTACTCGAGTTAAACTATTAGGATAGACATTTTACTAGTGACAGACACTTTGGTTGAGCGATCGCAAAGTTAGTATGAATTAATTGACGTTATTTAATAACTGTCTTAAAAGGACTGAAAATAGCATTGATGGTTCGACTAAAATGAAGAGTAAAGTTACGTTCACTTAAGTTATAGATACTATGGGTATCTAAAAAGGGTTACAGGATGTAGTGGCGTGCGGTGAAGCTTCGAAAGTCCTAATAGTATTAGGGAGTCATTTAATAACTTACGCTTGTACTTTCGAAACATATTAAGAGTAGCAGCATGATAATAATAGTTCGTGAGAACACCTTAAGTTCAATACAATTGAAATTTACAAAAACTGTGTGAAAATATTTATTATAAAGATAACGTATAAAGTGTAGTAAGAGCTTTACTCTAGCGATCAGTTGTATCTGGGTTTAAGTCCCGGCAAGATCAATTAAAAACTGTTATTTTAGTCAGATAAACATTCGAAATCCTGTGAATGGATGTTTATGAGGTATTCTCACCTAGATAAGATCCCAAATGACAATAAAAAAATTCAAATTCAAAGATAGTTATAATTCTCATATGATTTAAAAAAAAAAGTATCTGATCTTGTCAAATTTTATAAGAATATTATATGTATACACTCAACGGCTTTCATTCTACTAAAAAAATAATAAAAGTAGATAGTAAATTGCTAGGGCAATAAAGTTGAAATGGTGTTGCATTACATAACAATTCATTTCTATGAATAATTTGAATAAATAATAATTAGATTTATAACTATAGACTAAAAAAATAAACGCTGTCCTCACAGCGACCGTTTTTTTTAAATTATAAATGTAGAGTAGTCAGCATAAATAAATATTGTCTTCGTTACTTACGAGTTGTTTCAAAAGCATCGTTGTCAGACAATGGTTGCCATGGTATTGCTCGAATGACCGGAGTCTTAATTATTATTTATACCAAGTAATGACCCCACGGAATTGTAAGGGCAAGGAAGGGAGGAGAGAGGCATCTCCAGCATCACGCACCGCTCGCAGGTCTGCTAAATAGAAAAATCCACCCTAGGGCAGTCTGTAATGACGGGCGCCGCGTAATTCGACGGAAATAGACTGTGACGTCGGCGTCGGTGCGATGCGCTGCGGTACGCGTATCCGCCGACACGGACACGTTGCGCACGCGCCCCTGCACACAACCGGCGATTATCATTCGCGACACGTACATTATGTATGTGGAAGACGGCGGGTATGTACTCGCAGGATGGGTATCCCATATGCAAGAACTTTGCACATGGGCTGGGTTTCGGCGGTTCATGAAAAATGAAGATTATACATTTCGTTATACCAGTGACAAAGACTACTTCATATAAGAAAGTAAACGATGGTCACCACCGAAAGAAATAGAGCATACGACTGCGGAAACTGGTGACATTTAGCAACTTTGAAAAAAAATATTGTCGCAGACTTTTCATTTGGCGAGAGATTCCGTACTAGTGATTGGCTAATTACTCTCTCTACTTAATATTGGATAGAAGGCAGAGAAAGAAATATGTATGTAAAGATAACATTTAACAAATAAGAAAATTAGTTAGCTTGGAAATACAAACAATTAGTACCTACTTAGGTATAAGACGTTTACCTCACATTCCCAAAAAAAGACATTCGGTATAAATGTAAATCATATTTACTTTTAATGGATCATACCAACTGAACGATTGTAACAAGAGTTGGTGATAAGTCACACGCTGAACAATTATCAGGGGGTTAGAAAAAGACAAATAGTAAGATAATCAATCGTGTTTTTTTTGCTTGTTTAATAATTAAATAAAAAGAAATACGAACTAAGTAACAATATGGTTTTAAATAAATGTGTTAATGTGAAGATTTGAATCCTAGACTACGCAACCGAGAGAGACAAAAGGCGACAAGGAAACGTTGAACAATCATTCTTTAATTTGTATAAGAAAATATGACCCCAATTAACACTATAAATGAATTAATAAAAAATAAATACATTTTTTTCGATATAACGAGCTATAACAAAAGGTGGGTATCTTTCAGAGCCGAAACTCTGTTATATAATAATGTTTTTGGGTACCCTTTTTAGTAATTTGACACAATGTTAAAAACATACTGTCAGTGATTTATTGAACATAGTATGTGATTTCTACAACATTAATTTATGTATTTGGTGTAGCTTTCTACATGTCAAGTCATCGATTAACACGCGTTAAAACAAGTCGCAACGTGCTAGTCGTGAGAAGAACATGAGTTACAGGCAGAATTTGTTGGATTATAAGCTTGTATACAAATAATCTATTTAAAAATCTAGTGCAGGGTTCCTAATTTTATTGCAGTAACGGGTGCATTCCGGACATATGTTATTTTATAGGATAATAGTGTTAGGCGTACGCCGTATTTATACTTGAAAAACACGATTTCAGTCATATGTGTCATAATTACTATATTATTTTTCAATTATCATCGGTAAATTATGCATGTGTTAACATTTACATACATAGGAGGGCTTTTACAAAATAAAAATAGATAATATACAATAAACGGTAAAAAATACTTTTACACTTATAGGATTGTAAATACTTGGTGGAAAGGCATTACATTAATAAAAACACAATATTCCTTTGTACTTTATTCCATTTTATTTAAACTGACAGTTGACAATGTTCCCAATGAGTAAAACCAGTCCCGACCTTTTTAAAGTACAAAGGAATATTGTGTTTTTATTAGTATAACGATATAAATTATTAATTAATCAAAAGTAAATATTAGTAAGTGACCTCAAAACAAATCGGTTGAATGATTGAAATTTGATAAAATAATTATATTTAAGAAGTAATTTTCAGCGTACACGATTAAGTAGTACCTACCAGCCATATAATTGTTGTGAATGCTTGGCGGCACACTCTTCAATTGTTTCTAACGCCAATAAACTGAGTCAGATTCGCAATAGCAATATAAGTGTAGGGGGAAGTAATATGCAATAAAGGGACATGTGGATATTACGCGGAAATATTGTGGCAACAGAAGGATGCTGTGAGTGGCAAACGAAATATCTCATGGCATATATTATGTATACATATTATAAGTACCGTAAATAAATAAACATTCATTCATTCACGGCGTATTCTTTCAGATTAAAGTGGTGATTTTCGAATGCTTTCTTCGTGACGGAAGTGAATACATTTAAAAGAAAAAATCTTACACGACTTTACGAGTGTTTGGCCCTGACTTAAGATACCAATCGAAGGTATTTTGTTTTATATTTAAAACTCACGTAACACAAAAAGGCTATTGAACAACGTACGGTACGGTTATTGGTAGTATTGCTTTTCACATCAATAGTTGCGAGTATAATTTTATTATATTAAATACAATCCAGCGCTTGATGTAATCACATGCATAATATTATACACTCAATAATTATTTTGATAATTCTTTTATTTGGCGAAATGTTTAATACTTGCTATTAAATTTAAAGTTGAAAAAGAATTGATACACATCAGCTGTCGCAAATCGATAAACTTCTTAATTACATCATACTATTTATTATTCATTTTTGCTGCGTTATAGAGCCATGACGTAATAGTATATATTTGTAAGACTTCTAGTGTCCTTGCCAATCTTATTTTATCAGTTCTCGATTCAACAGTAAACCAATTTCATTGAATTTGTTTCTTCGTTATTTAAATATAATTGTATTAATAAGGTAAAAAATAGCAAAGTATTAAGTTCTACATTGGAAAAAAATAGTTCATAGCCATTTCGGCGTATGCCTTCATCAGAACTATGTTTAAGCCTAAATATAATATACTGGCTTATAAGACACAAACAAAACATCCTGTTATTTACTCTGTAAGATCTTAATTCATAGTACTACATTTATTTAACATGACTTAAGTGCTTCCAAGAACGATAGAAAATATGTTTAAATTAGTTTATATTAACAGCTTAACGACCGCACGTTTTTTTTATAAAATTTCACCTGGCGAAATAAAATTTTGCGATAAATTCGCAAAAATAATAATTTGTAAGCAAATTGAGATATCTTTACAAAATTTAATTTTCTGAGCTTCCAGATACTTCACCTATACGCATATATGTGTCCGCCGGCCAGCAACCTTTGTTTTTCAAATACTCAAATACGCGTCCACGGTCGTTAAGCTGTTAAACAGATATTTATTAGTACTTACATAAGTGGCTTTAGTAGCGGAGATGGATTTATAATTTTTTCTTCATTTAGGACGTCATTGGCTTGATTATGCCTATTCATTTCGAATCGATCAAGTGCATTTAGCTTAAGGGCTTGAAGGCTTTAAAAAAAATTAGAACTAAATAATTTGCAACTGTTTTACCTTATTAAAATGGTTTCTACCAAGTAAATGCCAATTCAATCAGTATTCGTATTAACCACGTATGATTAATTAATATTTTGTTTTTTTTTTACAAACATTATTAATGCTTATTATTCATACAAATCATTTTTTTGAAGTTGTTAATATTTGTATAGACTAATTTTATTAATACATGGTTTAATCAACTTCCAAATCAAAAACTAATTGTTCCGCATACATCCTTATAAATCAGTACTATTTTTGTATAACACTATATTTCTCAATCGTTGAATGAACTGGTCGTGGTCAAATGCTGAGCAAGTACTAAAAATTTCAATCCAAGTTAATCCAAGGAATTTCAATAAATCGAAGAATTTGAATTTAGTAGCAATCGGCGACTGTATCTTTGGATGTATAAATATCATGGTAACTGTCATCCTTACTATGGGTAGAAAGCAATAATGGCACGATAAAGGTCTGACGCTATTTCTTTCAAGAGCAGACAGATCACATGAAAAAAATATATAAAATAAGCCCGATAAAGCGCGCGGGAATTTTCTTATATCTAATACGTGTCATTATTATTCAAGAAAGCCACTTTGTAATGCTCATATTGCTGCCGAAATAATTCACAGTTCGCGCTGAAGAACGAAAGGAGTTCTTTGGAGAGGCAAACAAGCAAAAGACAGAGAGTTCCAGGGAACGCAATATCGTAGAGAATTACCAAACCGGTATTGGATATTTTATTTAGATATACAATGTCTGAATATAAATTGCGAGATAAGCAGTTAGGTAAGCGAGATTGACAATCAAAATGTTCCCGGTCAAGTCAATTTCAATTTAATATCTTCATTACAAACCTAAAAACTCTACATACACCCGTATTTCCAATTCTGAAAACCTTAAAATGTCTATATGAATCACTCCACCCAAAAAGCATTATTATATATGGTTCTCGCCTCTCTATCGCACTGATTGGAGAAGTCTTTTGTTTTCTCAGCCATAGCTTCTAGAGTTTTTCATACCACCTACAAAACGACAAATGTTTCATTTTTCGCACAAACAACACAAGAGCATTAAAAAAAACTTTACCAGTTCCCCACAAAAAGTGTGAATGCTTTTCTACGCATTGTTTGAGCATTTCAGTTTTTCAATATTTTTGCAATCAAAATTTAAAATATAAGACAAGAGTTTTAGCACATATTTTATCATCAAATCTATGTCGAGTGACTGTCAAATCGATGGCATAACATCAATTTAATAACTTCTGCAATCAGCTGCCATAACAAATATTCTCACTTACAATTTAGAAATTATATATTGTCTGATACCAAATCACACCGTGATTTGATTGTTAGAAATGAATTTTATTTCCCATTTAAATGTGTGATTAATACTAATTACAACACTTATGCCATAACAATTTGTTTCAGTATTTTTGTTTAAATTAAAAAATATATAATATATGTTTGTATGAACACTATTGGCTTCTAAATCATTCAATGGTGCATTACCTTGCAATACTCACAAATTGAATTATTCTTTTCTTAGTTACTTTATTAATGTGAAAAATAAATAATTGTTATCCTTGTTCAAAGCAATCCAACAATAGGAAAAATAATTAAATAAATGTGTTTTTCTTGAATATTATTTAACGACAGCTAGTATAGAAGTTATTCATACACTTTCTTCTAAGAATAAATAAATTTAGATACATTTAGAAACCTGAATATTTTTTTACTTAAATCATTTAGAACTTTGATTTAGAAAAGAGCTTAATATAAAATATAAGAAGACTAATAATTATAATCTTCAATCGGTTTTTGAACATATCTATTGCTATTGTGAAGTCAGTGCTGGTTATAATTTTAATACCGGTATTTTCATATTATAAAAAAAAACCGGCATGTATTGCCATCCCTGACGTGCACGTTTAATAATAAACAGGCGAGTAAAGTTGTTCTGACCGCAGCTTTCGGAGACAATATTACTCAAGTTTTAGAGGTTAAGTTAGAATTTGACTTCGTCTTGACATCAGCGTTCAGGCTAAGCTGTTTTCAATGTTATCTTTCATCATCATTAGTGCCACTATTGACTTTGTATCTATAGCAGTGGTGTTTACTATTTATTGTAGACTACCTTTTTAATGGAAACCTCACTGCGATTTACAAAAATAAATGCTGAAAATTATACGCAGATTAAATGAAAAACAAGGCAACTTTTTCGATTTCTTTTAATTAAAAATATGTGAAATAATGTGATAGCAAAGATGGATGTTGCGAATATTATTTATTTGTTTACAAATTTAAAAAAATCGGCTATCTTGACTGCAAGGTCAGCATTAAATTATTTGATTTTATTTTTCAATAGTTCACTATCGAGTATATTACCATCAACTTTTTGAACATGGTTTTTTTTAAAATTCAGTTAAATAGGGCACCGAATATATTTAAAAAAAAAATGGAATCAGTCCTTGCGGGCACTTATGACCGAGTCGCCAGAAATATCAGTAGGGGTGATAGGTATGTTTATATTCATATATCAGCGGAAGGATGCTGGCATATCATGGGAAGAAGTAAAGCGATCGGCGAGTGACAGGGAATCCTGGAAGCGCCACATATTCTACACAGGGAACGAATATGGTCCTAGGAGAAGACAAATTGTTAAAAAGTACCATTTTGGACCCAAACAATCTATCCCTAAAAAACAGCAAATTAATCCACAAAACTGCCGCCGAGTCCACCAGAAAAATATGAGAAGAATTAGTGAGGAAGCTGACACAAAATGGAACACATTGATTCGTAAAAAATATTATTCGTATATTATTTTTTGTTGGATGGAATTTGGAATCAAATATTGAGGATAACATAGATATTAGGTATATAATAATGTATTTATATCAGTATGCATTAGGCATGTTATCTGACAGATAAGATTGCCTAGTGTTTATAGGGGTGAACGGATTCTACCGAACATTAATTTTACGAACACTCCGAACAGGAATAGTCCGAACATGAACTCTCCGAACAAGAATACTCCGAACACCGAATCTTTCGGACACAGAATCTTCCGCACACAGAAACTTCCGGATATAGAATACTTCGCACACCGAATACTCCGAACATTTAAATATTTTTAATAGAAAAATCATTGTTTTATTGTAATGTGGAATGTTTTATGGCAATTATGCCACATATTTTTCAGAATGAAATCAAGAAACGTACTTAATTTTCATGTATATAAGCAGTTTATAATTTTATTCGTATTTTGGCTCATTAATTTAGAAAATTGTGTTGTAATATGATTGGGCTGATATTTTTGATTATATTGAAAGGAAATACCATGCAGGAAAAAGTACTAAAAATGTTTTATTATTTTCATTCAAAAATATAAAGATGTCGAAATTCAAAATCATTCTTATTTGTGTGCACTTTCTACCGGTTGCCACTTGCCAGATAAGTCTTGTTGACATAGCGTCTGGGAACTAAATTCTCAAAGCAGGAGATGAGAGTTGTCTTCGGGATGAGGAAGGCACACCCTGCGATCGCGAAATGCAATATGAGCCACTGAACAAAGACCGACGCAGTTTTGCAATCATGCAGCATAAATTTGTGCGAAGGGTTTTTCAAGAGGGAGAGGGGTGAGGTTGCAGAATGTGTTGCAGGAAATAGTATATAATGAAACTATGTTAATATGACACCAATGATAAAAAAAAACGATTAAATTGTACTCCTCTTCAATCAACAAGTGAAACCATGTTGTGAACGATATTAAAGATAACTTTTTCAAAACCATTGATTTTATCACTAACATTCTGGTCCAAAAGGAGCACGGAGCAATGGAGCAATGGGATTTTGCTTAGAGCAGGAGCAGAATACAAAAAAAAAATGTAGTGTTCCCTACTCCAAGTTTTTTTTTAAATATGTTTCTTAAATTATTACATATCGACTGTAATCAGGTAAAAGAACGTAGCTCAACCCACGCAGAACAAATTTTACAGGAGGTAACAAAAATATTTATTTATGTATTTTTATCGATTTTGTGCCTAAGTCAAAATATTATGTAAACAAACTTCAATGTACGAAAACTTATAAACTAGTTTTTTGACTAACGCAAACTAATATTAATTTAAAGTTTTTAAAAAAATCCCTTGTCCTGGGGGGTCCTTTTGGTCTAGTCGCAATTTTCACGGGCCCTTGTTTTTTTCAAACATAAAAGGTATATTTAGATATTAATTCGGTATTTGCAGTATACCCCCGTTTGATAGAATGTGTATTAAGTGAGAGAAGACATTTGTTTTCTTTCACTTAATTACTTAATTTAATAATGAAAGATGATTAATGCTCTCGGCGATATTTTATTACAATGTAAATAACGATAAAGATTTATTGGAATTTGAAAAATATTTTAGGGTGTATGTAATTCAATTTTTTTTAAAGTTACATAACTTTAATTGTATAATATGTATATTATTATTATGCAAACTGTTTTGTCCGGAGCGGAGCAATTCAAAGAATGGTCCGCTCCAAGCATCTTGTCATTAAGATTCAAGATCCGACAGGACATTTCATGTACCAAAAAAACGCTAGATATGTTACCCACTCACTTAGTATATGTATTTATAAATTATAGTTGTACAACTGATAATGACATAAACTCTAAATATGTTTAGTATAATAATGTAACATTTCTATTTGTTAGGATAACGGAAATGCAACGCTCTATTGTTCAAAATTATTACTTCGTGAGAACATGTTCCGCCTGTCCCAATATTTTAATGACATTGGAATAGAATTCACAAGCTTTTAACATTTGTGTAATAGTCGTTCTGAAATACTACCCAGATTAAATAACATCTTTTTCGAAAAATCATCGTTTTATAATGATTATATTTCATACCAAATCATTGTTATAAAAGAATATTGAAGTAAAAAAATAAAACACTTTTTATACCAATTCCACATTAATTTCATATGGGCCAAACCGGTCCTGATTGTATTAAATAAATGTATAATTACTACAAAACATTGTTTTATTTTTAAAATATATATGCCTTTGCACCAAATATTGACAGTGAACACCTTAAAAGCAATAGTGTATGACAAAAAAAAATACATAATATTATTCAGGAAATACGTATTGAGGGCGAAATTCTACTATTGATAATTGATAGCTGAACATGAAAGCTTAGAAAAATTTGGATGTTAACCACCGACTTTATTTCTTTGAAACAAACCGTTAAATACTTAAACTAAATGGCCATTGGCCATACTTAGATGTTATGAAGTTTATTTTAAGAGACATTGTTCTACTAAGCAAGAGTGCGACATACATCATGCATGTTTACCTAATTGATCTACATATGGAGTATATAAACAATTGGATATCTAAAATAAGCAATTTTCACCGAACCGAGACAAAATTTAATCGATTTTTTCGAGTTACAAAAAAATACGAAAATTGTACTTGACTTGTAGGTGACCCTTTAGCGATGTTACTGTCGATCGTAGACTATTTAAATTATTTTAAGCCACCGTGTGTGGGAAAAATCAAACCCGTTCGATGTGCTTGACGCCATAGTATTTGCAAAAATGTTTGTATTATTGCGGAAATGATTTGATTATCTACAACTCTATAGGTAGGGACATGAACTAAGACTCCATTAGCGCTTCAACACATTCGAAGGATTTTTGGTAATACCGTGTGAGTATACATTAGCTGATGTACCAATAAATTATACCAATTTTGGAGGGAAACCAGCGTGCGGTGATGTCACGGCATGCCCAAATTTGTTTTGATGTAAGCCTATAAGCATACCCACTTCTTAATATAGTGACGTGATAAGCAAAGGAGGAAGTTTGGTATGCCTAATGTATTCTGAAGATATTTCATAGTTCTCCATAAATGTTAACTATAAAACGAAATTAAGACGTCTTCAATTACAATAATTATTCACTGGGGTCCAATCAGCAGGTTGGAGGGGTATTTATTATACTAAAAATAACAATCAAAATCTTCTGTAGAGAACCAAAACTTTTAGTACTCACCATTGTCGCTTGGTCGTTAGAGATCTACCATTTACGATCGATGAATCTAGGTTTAAGTCCAAGGAAGGTCAGTACCAAATTGAGATTTTCTTAATTAATCTAACATTTTAAATCTCAGGCATGGCTATTTGTGATGTTTTTTCTCCACGAGTTCATCACGAGTGATTTTAAAAATTAGTTGATCGCACGAGATTTAAAAAAAAATCAAAATATTAGGCGCCTTTATTATTTTATTATTCATCCATATTTGAAGTCCAAAAATATATTATTATACTTCACTCTGTTGATTACAAATCGATGCATAGTAGCGAACAAAGTCTTGCTACATCCCTTAGTCCGTTAAATACGACAGCGACATCGGCACTTATAGGTAGCATTCTCAAGATGTGCCTAGAGCACACAAGAGCCTCGTCACAACCGCGGAGGTCATTATTGGCTGCTGAGCCCGTTAACGGATTGTTATATTCCAAATCCTACTATCTTTGAACAAAGTAATAGGAGGCCATATGTTCCACATTGGGAGCGAATATGGTAGAGCGCTGTTTTCAACAAAACACTAAATTTAAAAAGTCAAATTACACATTTCGTAAATATGTAACATTATACATAAATAAATATTAACTCATTATGGTACACGAAATATTGTTACAAAAACAACCTACTGAGTCCAATTAAAAATACATATATAGGTACATAGAACAAAGCGAGTCATTTAAAATATGTATGGATGTAAAAAAAAAAGTTATATTATATATTGATTTCATGCAGTTTAAAAATACTTTTACTTCAAATTTTGTATGGGTCTTCTATAAATATGCATGGTATTTAGGTAAATATGATGTATGTATTTTTCTCATACGGTGACACGGTATTCAGCTTTATATTTAGTTCCATCTTATCCCTGCCGGTCAAATATGTAGCATGTCTGATCGAAGTTAAATTACCGAGCAACATATTTAACCACAAAGATTAGCCGACGATTTGGTGGACTCAGTCGATTGAGACGACGACGACGATCTGAGAAAGAATGCAGCGGAGATAATTGCATTCACCACCACATTACAACAAATCATTAGTTTTCACAATAGAGATGTATGCAGAGTGAAACAAAACACATGATTACTGACCTGATATTGAAAGACAATTTCTCTTACTTGGGCCACCAGTTAATTGGAACAAGCGCCTATTTGGGCCAAATCTCGACGAACGGAAACCAAACCAAGGAGCTCACAGAAATTCACTTCGTTTAATTGAGAAAATATTCCGCTTAATAAGAACAGTATATTTAAACGAAATACATGTACTATGATACGCACATAGAATTGTTGCCGTTTACATATTAAATAGAACCTTTAGATTCCCGAAATTTTGAGCAATGTGAAAAATAAGATAACAAGATAACAACTGTTAATTAATGGTCAAGAATTTTCAACAATAGATACAAATTAAACATGTTACCATAAAAAATATGATTATGAGGATGCAATCGTTGATGTCGTTTTATAAATACTAGTCAAAAGTTACGTGGCACAGGTGGGTTTATTTTCAGTAATAAATAGTGTTTTATTTTGAATTCGGTTTTATAAGCAAAAAAAATCAGGAAATAATTAAACGGCATGAATATTTCTAGTCAATGGCCAAGTTGTTCGTTTATGGATTTCTTTGTAAAAAAGCAATTCTCATTTTCACTTTCATTTGAATTTAATAGCTTATTGAAGACTATAGTCATCTATGATTATAATTAATTAAATCCGATGTTCCTCGAATTGAATGTTCCACTTTTCCTCTGAGGAAAGAAATATGGAAGGTAGTTGAGCGAAATTTATATTGGCCTCAAAAATGCATTAAAAGTGCAACTGAACTGCCGAATCCGTAATGTAATAAACTATAATATATTAAATCAATCTATCTATAAACGTAATGTCAAAACTTTAAGTACTTTAATATGTCCACGATAAATGAGGACATCTTCAGAAAATAAATATTAAAATACCCTGAACATTCATTAATTCAAAATGGTAAGGAATAATAATATATAGTTACCCATCTATTGATAAACCGACCGGTTCAATACTAGGAATGAGTGAACGAGTTTGTCTAAGAACATCTGCTATGTCGCAAAGTATTTAAGATCAGATATATCCCTATTATTTCGTTGAGATCCACCTCACAAGTCACGAGGTTTTTCTATCAGGGATCCCTTTGAACGAGATGCCCTTTTTTAACCATTGGGGAGTCCTTATCCCCCTTTCTTACATCTAAGCATCTCGCATCAAGTTCAAACTGAATTTCCCGACCGCCTTTTGTGTTACTTGATTAGGATAAATAAGGAAGATAACTATGGAATAATACGGTGGGCTATGTTTGCTTTAGATAACGGTCTTTTTGAAGTTAGTGTTTTACCTTGATACAAACTTACTAATTGACGTAAGTTCTAAAATAACAATGTGAAATGTCGAAATATTCGCTTTAGGTCGATTATGGAAAACCAAAGAAAAGGGACATTTTGGCAAAAATACGAGGCAAGTTATTTAAAATAATTGATTCATTATAAGTCCGTCTTTTTCTAACTGTCAACATGGTATCACCAAACGTTTTTTACATTATAGCATTGAAGATGTCTTAATTATCACCAGCTGTTTACCACAAGTTTAAAATATAATCATAACACTAAAAGTAAATAACTCAATATTTGCTACGATAAATAAATATTCGTAAATTATATAAAAAAAAAAAATATGGCGTACTGGCCAGATGTATAATAATATATATTATATTTAGTTTCAATAAAATAAAATCAGCAGGACCAACTCATGTTGTTGAATTAAAAAAAAATAGACAAAGCAATAATACGTAGATTTTGATAAAAATTCCGAA
Source organism: Himalopsyche tibetana (assembly GCA_030503985.1). Lineage (NCBI taxonomy): Eukaryota > Metazoa > Arthropoda > Insecta > Trichoptera > Rhyacophilidae > Himalopsyche > Himalopsyche tibetana. The sequence goes on from JAPJYX010000024.1 coordinate 14,615,534, forward strand.
CAACCTTATACGTAACGTTTAATTATGCGAATATTTATTTTAATAAAAAAACATACGAAAAGACAACAAAACCCATAATTTGAATAAATTATTTAGAACTTCGTTTCATTCATTGATATTTGGACAGATTACATTAAAAAACACAACGACTGGAAAAACCTTTATATGTATATTTAGTTTGACCAAGATATGATTTTTGACATATAATTTATTTCATTCCTGCTGCTACCGTCTAAGTCGGTGTGTATAATACCATAAAACATTGTAAGAGTTTTTGTAACCATGACCACTTCTAATGTGGATTATATGGGCTTCAATTGAAGCATATGTAAAGAAATCTACGACAACTAATTGCCTTTAGTCAAAGAGAGTAAGGATAGGGCTAGCATAGAACAAGTGGTTAGCTAATTGCTCCCGGTACTCCCTGTGTGTGTAGGATCAAATGGGTTAGATGGAAATAAAAAAAAAAACAAACATTCATTCCTTGGAAAAAAAATCGAACAAAACTGTTCGTACGGATTCGAGTCCGTCAAAACTGCAACCGAAGCTAACGGCGTTGGCCACTCCACTTAAGGCCTGGATTTTTTTTATTATTATTAGAAATTAGTAACTCACAATCTGGAATGACAATTATAACGTACATAGCTAATTCGATCCGATGTTTATTTTTAAATCGTTGTCAAATTTAATATAGTCAGAGCAGTTACTGGCAGATTATTTTTTTTCTCTGGTGAAATGCTAGAAACGTCCACAGTCAGAATTTGTAAGGTGTTTTACTTCATTGCTTTCCCTTCATAGCGGAATGTTTATTATACAATACAGGAAAAGTCTTAAATCTTAAGCAGGGTTACGGTTACGTCGATAGATTAATTTTATAATGATTTCTATTAATGCGATGGTAGGTACCAGTGGCGGCCGGTCAATGTGGCATTGGATCAATGCACCTCTTGTGTATGCAGGGGCGGTTATATTTCATGAAATAATATTCAAAAATAACATTTATACCATTTACTCATTTTAAATTATTCATGTATTTTTATTGTCTATAATATTTTTTTTAGTCCATATCCGCTCCCTATACGGAGCAAATGGTCACCACGAAGTTCCTTCATGATTCTCTATCCCCAGCCAGTCTCCTTGCTTCCTCCCAGGTCATCCCAGCGTCCCGTAACTCCGCTGAGTACATCCTGTGTATGGTCATCAGTGGCCTTCCACGACGCCGGGATCCATCCGGTTGGAAGAAGAGACAGGCAGGGTTCAGGCTCTCTTGAGGCATCCTTAGCACGTGTCCAAGCCAGGTCCACCGCCGCTTCTTTATTTTGGACGTAACAAGAGGCTGGTTAGTCCGCTCTCTTATCTCCGCGTTCCTGACAAAGTCAGACCATTTCACTCCTAGCATTCGCCGCAGGCATCTGTTTTCGAAGCACAGTATACGGTTACTCTGCGCTTTCGCAAGGTGCCATGCTTCGCAACAGTAAAGCAGCACTCTCAAGATACATGCGTTGAAAAGGAGGCACTTGGTGCTAACCGAGTACAGCCGTGATTCCCAGACTTTCCGCATTGAGTTAAAGGTTGCTCCAGCTATCCCTAATCGGATCGCGAGCTCTTTACACGGATTGCCATCTCCCGTGATGTGTACCCCCAGGTACCTGAAACCGTCGACTCTTTCGATGTTTTGACCGGCGCTCGTCAAAGGGTAGTGTGGGTCCGGACAGGCACTGTTGCAGAGTACATTGGTTTTACTCGCATTGATTTTAAGACCGATGCGATACGAGTTTCTCTGCAGTCTATCCATTCTCTCTTGAATACCCTCGACAGACTTATCAAATATAACAGCGTCGTCTGCATACTCGAGGTCGCATAGCTTTAGATTGAGGGCAACGGTCACACCTCGGTCAGGTGGAATTGACTTCCTCAGAATGAAGTCGAAGATTAGAATGAAAAGGAACTGAGCCAAGACGCCGCCCTGTCTGACCCCGGTTGACACCCCAAACCATTCAGTGGTTATATCACCGATTCTTATGCAGCATTCGCTCTCCTCGTACAAGCATTTGATGATGGCAACAATCTTGGTTGGGATTCCGTACAATTTTAATATGTTCCATAGTTCCAACAAATATTTTACATTTTATTTTAGACAATTAAAACATGAAGAATTTAAAATGAGTGAATGGTTTAAATGTTATGTTTGAATATTATTTCGTGAAATATAACCGCTCCTGCATATACAAGGGGTGCATTGATCCAATGCTACATTGACCGGCCTCCACTGGTAGGTACTAACGTTGCTATTAGATGAATGACACACCACCATTTTTCAAACACTTAAAAAATAATTTTAATGTATTTTTGTCGAACAGATGCCTCTTGCATAGGCATTGCAATAGCTATATTATCGAAATCGGAATACCGGTACTAATTTATAATGTTTTTTTTTCAATATCAAAATAAAAAAAATCAAAAATACCCGTTATTCGGCGTGGAAAATTTTATTGAAATTAAATTAAATATTTTAGTACTTGAGTTGCATCAATATTGACAGTTTCTATTAATGATGAGCCTCCTTTCAATGGCTTATTATTATTTTAAGAAACCACGTTTATGAACATGATATATTTTTGAATGGCGGTGTGTTATTTGTTTTTTTTTTTGCTTTATTTTATCTTTAGTTATACTTATCGATATTCAAAATAAAATACCAGTATATATATAAACGACCGTTATTGCAATCCTACACATGCAGACGAACAACGTCTGCGAACATTAACTACAAAAAAATATAAATATGTAAGTATCAAGATCAAGCGATTAAAATATTTAGTGATAAATTAATAATAATTATGTTTTATGAATGGACAAATTTTATAGGTAAGTATATAAATACGTATTACTCATTTGAACTGTTACCTGATAACGATGATCTTTGCTTGGATGAGGAACTAAATTTGATACCGTTTCTTCACATTTAATCTTTAATACTTAATGATGAATTAAACTGTAATTAAATCATACAACAAATCGAACAGATCATTGCGTATTTCGTATTATAGATTTCGCCTTCTTTCTCTCTTAAGTTTCTTATATATACTTAAATACTTTCTGGAGATTTTTAGCTCTGCGGAGATAATTTCCTACGTATACAATTTGGCCGGGCTGACGGGCAGTTTCTAAAAACTTAAAGTTGAAATACAGAAATATTGGAACTAGTGGAATAGGCGCGTTGTTTCTCTTTATCGCGTGCTATCGAGTATAATGCCAAAACCTATTATTGGCATGTATAATTAAAGAGTTACACGGAAAATAATATAGGAGTTTGGCAAACTATTGATGTATGTGTAAATCATATCTACGAAGGTAGTTGTTATTGGTATATGAAAAATAAATAATCGACAAGAAAAAAATGGCCCGCAGTCCGTTTTCGTATATTACAAATTTTATATCACTGATTTAATTATTTTTATGATAAAATAAAAAGCGTTCTTTATATCCTCTCCCTAAACAAAATATGAATTAATTTTAAATTATGACCATAATTAATGCAATTGCATCGATAGCGGATCTACAGTCGATTAGTCAACGGCTTCGGTCGCGGTGCTCATGGGTTCGAATCCCGATACGGACACTTAATTTAACTGACGGATGCTGTGATGCCTCGATCTTTTCTCATATATCTGATCCTGAAAACTTAGGCGTAGAGAAAGCGATTAGCTTACTCATAGTCTAGTAATAGCTCTGTCAGAAGAGTTAAACGATTGCGTAACAGAAAGTTGCTGTATAACAATTTCTATTGATATAAGCTTCACTAAGTGTCAATATGATCCACACTGGGAGCGTAAATGGCAATAACAAAAATATGAGAATTTAATAAGTATAAAAAAACAACCTGAAAAAATACCTGTTGATATTTAGATCTAAGAGTCGATAAACAAAAAAATAAGGTAGAACATTTAGACATAAATCAATAAAACTATTGCGTACATTGTAAACCATATTATTATCAGATACCATTATAACATGGCGACAAAACAGGGTTGTACAAAACGTGGCCCGCGGAACAAATCTGTGCTACCCGCGGCTGCCAATATGTTTTGATTTTTAGGCGAAAAGGAATCAAATAAACAAAAATATAAATCGAATTGGATATTTTGATTCAGATGATCTCGATATTAATATTTTTAGTTCGAAAAAACTAAAACTGCTAATACAAATCCGACAAATATTTTAAAATTGGAAAATCAAATACAAAAATTATGAGATTTTTTAGAAAGTTACCCGAGATCAACTGAAAGATAACAGAAATCAAAAACACCAATTTCTAAAATATCAAATTTTAATTTAAAAAAATTAAAATTTGATATGACCTTTCTGAGACTAGAACCCAGACCCATCTGATCGGCAAAGCTCTCGCGAACTAGACCACGGAAGAAAATATTTGTAATTGTATTAGTAGTTTTTCCCTAAGTATAATTTCACATTGGTTTGTTTACAGCGTTTAAAACACAGCGAAACCAATTCACAATACGAGTGACTAGACACCTTCGCTGACATTGTGCTATAGCCGGAAAATGAAATGAACCCAATACTGTCTCTGCCATGTATCATTTTTTATAAACTCAATTGCTTTTTTTTCTTACGAAATTTCAAAGAAATCACCCTAAGACTCTCCAAGTCAGAGTCATTTAAAATATGTACAATGTTTATTATTCTCGATGCGTCCTTCTGATAAACTTTAATTTTTCAATTTTGGACAACCCTGCTATAAAACACATTTTGTATCACAATTCTACATGTCCTACAGACGAGACCCGCATACGTTTAGCGAACAAAATTTTAAAAATCCTTATTATATCAACATATAATAAATTCATTATTAAAAATTATAATTATCACCAATCAAAATGTTGTTCTAAAAAATACCTAACCAGATCTATCGAGTAAGTATATAAAATTTTATGATTTGACAATTATTTTCTCATCGCTAACTAGCTAGATCAGATTTCGTCTTTTTTCATATCACATTAGCTTTTGAACTAAGAAACATGCTTCGTGCATTTTTTTTTTATTCACCACGAAATTATATTTTATTATTATTAAACATAATTTATTAAATCGACGTGAATCTCTGTAAAATAAATTCCGATTATATATGCAACTAGTTTACCAACTAAATAAATGTACAGTATTTACGGTGACAATATTTATTCTGATATCGCTAGATTAACATAATAATAAATAATTACTTAGAATCGGGTAATTCATAAGATAACTTTAAAAACTGTTTACCATCAGAAAAATTGAATATTGTTCAATTTTACCGACCACAAACAAAATATCACACATACCTATCAATCCACCACTAGCGAGCTGTCTCTAGTGAATGAAAAATTACATACATAAATTAAATACGTCAGTTCACAATCCAATAGTGGGCAAAGCTAGACTGTAAATCGTTCGCTGCACCGAAGACCGGCTTGGTTCGCTGTATTTTACACAATACTGTGCAAAATTTTGACAACAGAGGAATAATAAGTATTTCAGTGGATCAGCGTTCAAAAGATTACTAAATAATATCAAAGTAATCGGTAATTTATTATGTTAGAAAAGAATAAACACGTGATCTCGTGAGAAAAAAGATAGCAAATAATCAATGAGGAGAACTGTCATGTTTTTTTCTAACAAATGAAGCTGTCAGAATTGTAAAAAATAATGACATTTGGAATAACCCTTCAGTCCGGAGTAATGATTATATTTAAATATACCCTTCTTCCCACGCAAAGTTGGGGATGTGCGATGGACATATTTTGTCATTTGCTCGCGCGTGTAGTGTGTAAAATAGTCTAAGAAATTGCCACAGACCTGAGATAAACTGTCAGCGATTTGACGAGACAAGGAATCTCGCTGCTTCTCCACACCTTTCAGCTTAATTTCAGTGTCTCCAAGACGCTCCTGAGTTTCCCTGAGGCTGTCTACTAACTTATCCCTTTCGTCTAACATAGACACCATCAGCTGCTCCAAGTCTGCATTTTCGCCAGAGAATTGCGAACTTCTCTGGCTAATACTGTCCTCCGATATCGTCGGCATCACATCGCACATCATATTCCACATTTTAAATGAACACTATGAGAAATATTAGTCGTTCTCTTCACGATTGGCGGCACCAAGATTTACAATAGGTAGTGATGTTTTATGTTCCTATACAAAAATTATCTAAATCTAGCACACGGTAACATTAAAAAATATTTTGAAAGCTCCATAGACACAGTAAAACATATATTTAAACTATTTGACGACATTATAGCAGAAAATCTAGGTTGACACACCTACAAATTCCTATCACACCAGTCCCATCACTACACTTCCCGACCGAACGGCCTGTCAGCCATCTTGAATCCTGACGTCAGGCGGGGCTATTTTAAACTTTCAACAGAGGTGGCAGCACCGAGCTTTATGATAATGGCTTACATAAAAAAATAACAGATGACACTGCAACATGTTTTTCAAGCTGAATAATCGCCAAAAATTTGATTTACTGTAAACATCAAAGTAGTTTCCGCAGAAGCTGTGAAAGAAAATAAATGCCAATTTTTGACTTTATTTTATTATTATACAAACAAGTGATACATCAAAACACTGACAGTCAGAGGCGAAAAATTTTAGTTTTTAAACAGCAGCCGATTTTTTCATTATGAATTGAGAATTTGAAAGGCAATTTTTTAGCAAAGGGATTAACGCTTGTCCGCTTAGATTAAGGTTGGCATGCATTCCGGAATTACCCTGGTTTCAGGCATCTTGTGAGAAACTTTTGAAACAATCGAACAAATAATTTCTCCTAAAAGTCAATTACCAAATGCAATTAGGATGGTATTGGGGACTTATTTAAAAGTGTCTCACTTTAGACAACAAAAAATATGGCAACCCTATCCTAGATATATGAATATCTAAAAATAGTCAACTAAGTCTCATTTTTAAGATCTGATAGGTTGGAAGAAATTTAAATAGCATAGCATTAAAATTTTATTTTTATCAGTTTGCACTGTTTTTAAAACATGATCAGGAACATTGAGTTGGACATTCTCAAGAATCGCGAGATTCTCATTTGGCCTGCGTGACAGATCTCACAGGTTTGAGTCCAAATACGAACAGGATATTTTCAATCGATTAATGGATTTCTGTTGCATGGCATGGGTGTTTGTGATGTCTAAAAATTCTTTCCCACCCTTCCGATTTTTAAATAACGGGGCGTATCAAGAGCGATTAATTAACCACCAAGTCCTGTCCTGGTCTTTCCTTCTATCTCAATTAGAAGGACATATGCTCTAAATTGGGAGCGGACATAGATTTAAAAATACATATAGACTGTGGAAAGGAAAAAGGACGTAACCCACAGTATTTTCAAAACAGGTTTATTTCGTTAATCACAATGTATCAAACTTTATACTCGTTATATCAAAAGGATGCAAGCTGCAAATGCCGAATTAGTATCTAAATTGAGCTTTTAAGTTTGAAAAAGATGATCGTGTAAAAAATTAAAACCAAGAAAAAATACTAAAATAAAGGCTTTTTCTAGACAATTTCTTTAATTAATATTAGATTATGTCAACTAAACACCAGTTTAGAAGTCTCCGTCCCCTTCAAGGTTGTGTATAATTTATAATTTACATATGGCCCAAAATCATCAAAACACGTTATTGCGCATCCTGTAAACTTTGATGTGTGGGTTACGTCCTTTTTCCTTTCCACAGTCGATATGACTATGAGTCACAAAAATTTCTTTTGAACCTTCTCCACCATAAGGGTTTGTGCTGAAATTCTTGGGTACCAAACAATCGACTTTTTAGTTAACAAGTTAATTTAAATTTTCTATTAAAAGTATTAAAAACAAGATAACTATTTTTTCAATCAATTTTGTGGACTACTGTTCATAAGGCATAGATATCTGCCATGTTAACATCTTCTCCCACCCGATCTCAAAACAAGTGTAGTGATTAGTTATTTACTAATCCTTTCCTAGTCTCATCCTACTATTCTTACCATCTCTCAAAAACTGAGATGGGCATTTGAATTAAAATGAATTCCTGTAACCTTTATTGAAATATTTCATTAAAAATCCACATTGGGTGCAGTTCTTATTATTATCTAAATTTGATTATAAGAAGATAATGATAATGTCATTTCATTAGTTAAATTATTACCTTGATTATGTTATCCAATCCCAGGATTTCGGGATTCACAATTTCTCAATCTCGGGATCCCTGGATTAATCATTTACAAGAATTGAAAATTTTTATTTGTTATTTTTTTACTATTATTTATTTTTAAAATATCTGACATTACAGCTAACAAAAAAAACCGCCTTTTTTATTTTTATGCCACAAATTGTTGAAATAAATTTGAGAAGAAAAAATATCACAAACACTCATGTCCAAGATCTCTGTGGCCATTAACGACTACAATTGGATATATTTTTTAAGCATTAAAATATATTTTTTTAATTTATCAAAAATCAGACAAATACTAGCGAAAAAAGAGATTTAATTATTTAATAATAAAAACAATTCTCAATTTAACAAGATTAGTTTCACTGATGGGATGCCACTCTAAAAAAAGAATGTTCAAAAAAACAATTAAATTGTCCGTTTCAGCCTAGGACTGTTACAACATATATGAGGGAGTAAGACCACAAATCATTAGTTTATTATATAGGTATTATACAAAATTATGTATGTAGACAAAATAAGTGAACTGATGAGAATTGTTTTATCATAAAATATCTTAGTAAATCAATAAGTATTTATATTTTAACCTTTAAACGCCCTGCGGTCCGTACGGGACCAGTGATGATGGTACATTGCGCTTCGGATTACACTGATTTATGATAAAACATATTTAAAGTATGAATAAGCTTACATAAATGATTACTCTGAGATACCAATCTATAATTTTATTTTCAGTTTCAATAAATATTTTTGTCATATTGAGCAGTGGCGGTTCCTGACCTGAAATCTTGGGTGGGCTAGAGAAAAGCATAGCATTGTATACTATTTACGAAATTTTGCATGCTTCCACTTCATCTTATACATTAATCTACAAGCAAATTAACAAATACTACGACACTACTGCAAAGCATAAATTACTATATAACACAATCAATGCTAATGTAAGTAAGAAATAATAATACGTGACCTTAAATTTGTCTCTTTCAAAGTGAAATAACAAGTAAAAAAAGCAATACAGAACTGTCACTGAGATTCGATACCTGTCACTTTCATAAAATACAAAGATATTGGTATGTTTGTATGGGCCATGGACTAATCCCAATTTAGCCCCCGATGAATGACAGAAGCCAGTAAATTTGAAATACAGTCCTGTGTGTTTGATGACGTTTCCGTACATACAAATACAAACAAAATCGAATCGTGCTAGATTGCGTTCCAGTGTAAAGAAATATTGTCTATGGTTTTGGGCTAGAAAGCGGTAGCCCCTGACCAATAGCATGTACATAGGTGTTGCCAGACTGACGTCACGTTGAAGGTTCTCTATGAATTATTTATAGGGTTATTGTTTTTTTTATGCCGGCTCAGTTTAAAATTGTAATAAAAAACAATCGAGAATATTATTGTAAGTAGACATGCCATTGTCTTATATTGATAGAGGAAAATTTAAACAAAGATATTATATTCATTTGGGGAAGGTTAGTGACGCTTATAAATGTATTTATTTTGTTCAGCGGCCGAATTGCTGTTCATTTTTATTCAGCCATCTAAAGTTTTGGGTGAAAAATGCAGGTCGGGCTTAGCCCACCTAGCCCAGTACCTAGAACCGCCACTGATATTGAGGAATATAACCATCTGCGTTACAAGGTCGACATTGGGATATGCGTTGTCAGGCGAACCATAATAAATCAGCTTTATCCACACCATACAATATATTTCAATAGGGATACAAATTTTTTTTCACATGCATTAAAAGGTCGAATTTGATTTTCCTACATGTTAAAGTGAATCCCGAAATCCCAGGATTGGTATTAAGACGATCTTGGGATTACAGAATCGCCAAATTGATCGGGATATGAAGCCCTAACCTTCATATGTACGTTTTCAATATGTCGTCAATTGTATAAGAAGGAGCATAATCTTATTTTCAACTTTGTTTTATTGTATTGCACGGTTTTTCAACATTTTGGGTACCAAATACATATTCTTCAGAGTTCGGTTTCATCATTATCAAATCTTTCAATTAACTTAAGGTTTTGTTTTATGATTGCAACTTCTTGTGTTGTTATGTTGATATGTCTTCCACATCAGGGTCCTAGGATGTATTTAAATTTTCATCATTAGATAACAAACTTGAATGAATTTTCTCAAAAATACTTCTCATTTTTAGACGAGTATTGAAAATATTCATTGGAACTGGGAAACTTTCCACCTAGTAAGTGTATCACTAGAATACTATTCCATATCGAATAGTTAAGAAAAGGCTGAATATATTTGAATACTCGATTGGGATCTCTACTCTCCAGTATAAAATGATTTTTGCTGTTTTATTATCAACATTTAAATTTTCTTTCTTTCTTCTTTGGCCATGTTCGCTCCCTATGTGGAGCATATGGCCGCCACGTGGCACCTCCATGTTTCCCTGTCTCCCGCCAATAGCTTTGCTTCCTCCCATGACATGCCAGCATCCCTCAGTTCCGCCGAGTACATCCTATGGATAGTACCCGACGGACGTTCAGGACGCCGGAATCCCACCGGTCGAAAGAAGAGGCAGGCAGGATTGAGGCTTTCCGGAGGCATCCGCAGCACGTGACCCAGCCAGTTCCAACGTCTCTCCATAACCACTGACGTGACGGGACGCTGCCTTGCACGCTCCCTTATCTCTGAATTCCTCACAAAATCAAACCAACTCACCCCCATTATCCGACGCAAGCATCTGTTCTCGAAGCTCAGTATACGGTTTTTCTGAGTCTTCGTCAGGTGCCATGATTCGCAACCGTAAAGCATTACCGGCAGAATGCAAGCGTTAAACAAGTGGCATTTGGTTTTAATCGAGTACAGCTGTGTGTCCCAGACAGTCCGCATTGAGTTGAATGTGGCTCCAGCCATTCCTAAACGAATGGCGAGCTCGTTTTTTGTACTACCGTCTTCGGGGATATGTACGCCGAGGTATCTGAAGCTGTCAACCCTCTCGATGATCTGTCCCGCGCTGGTAAGGGTCCTATCAGAGTCATGACAGGTTTGGTTACACATCACATTGGTCTTACTAGTATTAATTTTTAGACCAATGCGACCTGAGTTAGTTCCTAACCCATCAATAGTCTCCTGGATGCCCTCAATGAATTTATCGAATATTACAGCATCATCGGCATATTCAAGGTCACACAGCTTCAGACCGGGACCAACAGCTACACCTCGATCAGGCAGAATTGACCTGCGAAGTATGAAGTCAAGGATAATAATAAACAATTTTTCAAAACAAAAAATTTTCTTTATATCAATAAAATTATTATGCGTCTATTATACAGATTAAGAGATCAAATAAACATTCACCACTTTATTGATCGAGGTTTTTTTTTTAAAACATGCCGATTATTTTTATTTTTATTACTGCAACCTCAAACACTACCAATTTTTATGGACTGCTACTGAACAACACGAATTACTTGTGTAGTGGAAATTTCAATTTAGGTAATAAGTTTCATATTTGGAAACCACCCACCTGTCTTGTTTAAAATGGCATATACTAATAATTGATTGCTAACAAATCTATTATCAATATATTAATTTCCGACTTTGCAAATTTCACCAGGCAAAAGAAACAGCTAATCAAACGAAAATAAATTCATTGAAGATGAGCATCTTAATGAGGTGAAATGTGCCACACTACTTAAATGTAATATTCAATGAATTTTTACAAAGCTCCTGGAAAAATTGGAAATATATCTATTTCTTGATTTCTCAGTTTGTGGGCAATATTTTTTTTTACACCATGTCCGCTCCCAATGTGGAGCATATGGACTCCTAATGGAGTTTATCTCAACAGAAGTGTTTCTACGAGAACTGCTTGTTACTCAGTTGCTCAACCTATCTTTTTCCAAAGAGAGTAGGGATAGAAGGATAGGGCTAGGACAGGATTAGTGGTAAGCTAATTGCTCTCGATACGCCCCGTTTATAGGATAGGATGGGTGAGAGGGAGGAATTCAAGACATCACATACATCCATGCCTTTGAACAGAAATTCATAAATCGATTGAAAAATCAATTTATAAATCCTGTCCGTACCGGGATTTGAACCCGGGCCCTCTGTAGCCGAAGCCAACAACGTTGACCACTCGACCACACAGGCGGCCACATATTATATTTAATTATTACAGTAAATTTTTGCTTGTAAGAAGTCTTAGTAGTAGAAATAAATTGTCATTAAAAAATAAGTAAAACATATATTTGTACATCACTTTGTATTACAATGGCAAGCTTTACACTGGCGCGAAGTCGTCCACAATTTGGTGACGGTAATCTTAAAAAGCATATCACAATTTATTTTGGATAAATTAAAGACATTTTGTATGTAAAACACCAAATAATTAACAATCAAACTCAAATAAAGTATGCACATGATTGTAATTCAATCATTTATGAAACTGTACTTTGGGAAACTTAATCAAATTGTCTATTGTGGAAATGATTTCAGACATTTCTGAACAGGTCTTTGTCCATGGTCCATAGTATGTAGTAAATAACAGGAGCACATCCGTTATTTGTTTTTTGATTCTCAGAGCTTCGGATCTGAAAATATTCATAAAAATAATTTAACATTTCAATAGAGCTAGTTACAAGTTTATTTTAGCTTATGTTAAATACATAACTTAAGCTGAATATTTTCAATAAAATAACATTGGTGAAAATAAAAAAATACGTGGCAAATTTTTGGCAATGATAATATGTTATTTGGCAAGGTGCTTAGGTATATATTTTTTTTGGCATATAAATCATTTTTTTGTTATAAATAAAGTGCAAAATATATCTAATAATAGTTTGTGGCAAATAAGAGGGTTTTTTTTTTCAAGAAGTTACAGCTCTATAAACAAGGGATAGTATGATTTTAAGTATTATACATCAAAGTCTGCAGTAATTGATTGGCTAAAAGGGTCGCCAGTGTGGTCGAGTGGTTAACGCTGTTGGCTTCGGCTACAGAGGGCCCGGGTTCAAATCCCGGTACGGACAGTTTTATAAATTGATTTTTCAATCGATTTATGAACTTCTGTTCAAAGGCATGGATGTATGTGATGTCTTGAATTCCCCCCTCTCACCCATCCTATCCTATGAACGGGGCGTACCGAGAGCGATTAGCTTACCACTAATCCTGTCCTAGCCCTATCCTTTTATCCTTACTTTTTTTGGAAAAAGAGAGGTTGAGCAACTGAGTAACAAGCAGTTCTCGTAGAAACACTTCTATTGAGATAAACTCCATTAGGAGTCCATATGCTCCACATTGGGAGCGGACATGGTTTAAAAAAAAAAAACAAAAATGCTACATATTTTGGAAATATAATTTTGATAACTGCAACATGAATACAATTTTTATAATAAAAAAATTAAATACCTGTAGGAAGCGACGTTTGCATGCGTCATGGAGTTCATCCGAGAGAAATTCACATGGGCCAATTTGAGCAATTCATGAGCCACTTCAATACTGCCTTCACCAAATTGATATTGTACGGAGCATAAATTTTCTTCAATCAATCTGATACTTAGATCAAATTCACCTGAAAACATATTACGTCAGCCACAATAGCATAACAAAGAGAAAAAGATTTATCAATATTGATTAAGGATTCTGTAGTCTCAGCTTTTTTCATGTTCTGGGAAATTCTCACGATGACCCGAGACCATAGCACTTTAGAATTTTTATTTCTATGCTTTTCATATGGAAGATTAACACGCGTTGAAAAAATGAAGAGAGGCTCACCTTTTTTTTCCAATAGCGTTGCAGTCATTAAAGCAGTCTTACAAATATCAATATGATATTTGTAGAGGCACTTCCGCTGTACTTGCAGAACTAAATTTAAATCATCAATAACTGTGTTGAGATCTTGTCCAATATCTAAAACCGATAATAAAATATCAATAAATACAAAGGATAATATATTTTTTTGTATATATTATGAATATAAAACAGATCTATCTATACTAGTTCTACTTTCTAATATAAAATTGGAGAATTAGTAAAAAGCATGATCATTTTGAGCCCTTGAGAGGTGACGTGAGCCAACTAGTGAAATGGTAAAACCTTTTTCTTGGACCTGTAAGTACAATTCTGTCTTTACTTGGTGTTTTTGTGGATTGCATATTTTTATTTTACCGAGATACACTATTGCAATGTGTATTAACTGAGGTTTCTTCACTTTTCCGACATTTTATTACGTGTAGAACATTACATCACATCTAATTTTTTTTTTCTCAAATACCACTTGGCTCACTTCTCCTCGAATGGGCCCATATTATAATGATCAGTGCCATGTCTACTCATTGCGAGCATTTTCAATCGATGAAAACAAATTAGAACAAAGGTTTTAATTGACTTTTTTAAATTCCCTAGGGTTCTCTATGTTGTACCCACCACCAACCGTTACTGCTTCACACTCTTTTTACAGGGTGTATTCCGTAGCGTAACAGCATTATTCGTGTACAAAGAATTGCCAGGGATTTCCTGAGAACAAATTCCTCAAGACTTGGTTGCATGCACTACCGTATGCAGATTGATAAATAAATCAATGAAGTTTTTAATTGATTATCAAAATCTAAAAATATCCGACTTGAAGACAGGCCAAGATGAGCTTTCAGAAATGGTTGCCAATTTAAAATGGGCTTGCCAATCTACTTGAGAAAGAATAATAAATATCATATTTATATCTTACCTAAGGTTTCTAAAGTCTGCATTGATTTCTTGTGTAATAGTTTCAATTTGCTAATATCCTTTTCTATTACTCTGCAATCATTGCACAATCCTCTTGAATTTTTAAATATGGGACCTTGACAACTTTGGCACAAAAAGGCAGAAAATAATCTCTGCAAAAGACAAAGACAATGAATTAGAAAGAAAATATTTCTTTGATAAATTTCTATGTACATAAATTAGGTTCCAAATAACAGTAATCTTTTGACTTACAGAAAAATTATCTTTATCGCTATCTGTGCAAGCAGAGCATTTGCACACGAAAGAGTATTGAGCTTCAAGTTCTGCTCGCCTTTTTTTTCCATTTTCCCGTCTATAATGTGGGCCGTAAGAATTGAAAACCTCAGAGCCTTTTGAAATATCACATGTGGCTTTTACAATAAGGTAATCCTTGAAATGACTGCAACAAAAAAAACAGTAAAATTTTATAATTTACCTAGTAATCTGCTATTGTTTTATGAGGTCACATGGAAAAGGATGATGTTTATTTTTCAATACGACCAAAAGTTTTTGATGGCCTTTGATATTTAAATATCATTTAATTATTTGTTGTGAATAAATAAAATTGAAAATTCTCTTACATATGGTAAATATGTACATATGTTCATAGAACAATTCAGAAAGTAGTATGAGAAATTCACAGAACAATTTGCTAAATTAATATAATATATTTATTTAACAAATATTATATAAGTGTCAATATGATATTATTTACATGACCGATGACCAAAAAAAATTACAAATTCAGCAAAAAGATTAAATATATTTAATTATGTCTCAACCTGTTCATAATATTTGGTTCACAGGAATGATTCAGCATACTAACTGAGGGATAGATTGCGGTCCCAAGACGTTGTTCCCTTTGACAGGCAAAATCCCTCAGAGGCATATCATAATCGTAAACGTCTGTGATGGCATGTCCGTTTGACACCAGCTGACCTAGATGTCTTAGAATTAGACACGCAACAAATATTTCCAGCTCTTTTTGCTCCATTTTGATAGGAAGTTTTGTATTAATATGAGACTCAAAAAAATCCGTATGAGCCTTAAGATAACAAGTAAGTAAAATGCTTGTCTGAAAAAAATAAAAAAAATATATTGAATACATATATTAACCCTTTTGATGGCTAGCTGCCACACAATTTATCTTGTCATGCCAAGAACTTGAAGAATTTGAGATAAGGCAGTTATAATATTAAAATAGAATTTTACAGAGATAACATTTAAATAGAATTTAATATAATTCAAATATTCAATTATATGCCGAATATTGAGTAATGCGTAGATATACAGGTCGAGCGTCTGAAGTCCAACTTTTGATCCCGTATTTACACTGGATAGGCAACGAACAGGTTAAATGAATTCAGATGACAAAATGCATATGTATTATTGGAAGAAGCATTTTTGAGCAGCGAGAACTAATAAAAAATACACCCAATCCTCTTATTGTACAGGGGATAAGTTCCATGCAAAAAGGTTGTGCAAAAGAAAAAAAGATTAAAAAAAGTCAGAGGAGGCAATCCAAAATACCATAAATCCAAGACTTCTGACTCATGCTCAAGAGTCGCGATTTTTAAAGATTTTCATCAGTGTGGTGAGTAACTGACGTAGTAGTAAAAAAAATATATATTGTAAAAGAAAACAGTTACCAGATAAAGATTTTTTTATACTCACCAGAGCATACTGTTTGAAATCTCTTTTATCCATTTTTTCAAAATTAGTAAGCAGATGAAATGTCCTTTGATAACCACGAGGTGACTTACTATCTTTGATTTCATTTTTCATGCAGTTAAACACTTGTTCGGCTGTGATATCCTTCCCAGGAATCAATTTCTTTGATTCTTTCAACATAAATCCACCATGAGAAGCTATCAAGAACACTCTTAATGAGAGAAAAATCCACAATTATTTGATTGATTAAAACAGAGCGTTGTAGAAAACATGCTAAGAGTCATTATCAAATCCTGATATCTGTAACAGACTACGTACGTCCTTTGTGGCTGCGTTTTGCAGGGAATTTGCAGTGCGGCATACATATCAAACTCTCACTTGCAGTTGCATAGCACATGTTTGGCATGCACTTGATGCCACACTGCATGCTGTCCAAGGTAGTGCATTAAATGATAGTATTAGTATGCCATACAACTTTAATTGAAAATATACAGTGGAACTCAGATTCATAATTTATCTGCAGATCAAAAAAAAATATGAATTCAAGAACGATATATTAGGGTTCCACTGTAATTATAGATTTTTTTAAATTTTATGACAGCCTGTTTATAACAGTATGTTTATTAGAGTGAAGTTATTGAAAATTTTAAAATATAATAACTCAACAAAACTGTTGAAGTAATTACACTTAGTAACTAACACACGGATGAAAAATAAAACAAATATTTTTTTTGTACTTGATGCTCATTTTTTCATTAAGATTAGGACAGGTTTTGCTCATCGTGAGCAGTATGGACTGATAAAAAATAAATCCACACAGGATTACGTTTTTTTATGTATGGGATTTTTCATCAGTTGATAATGCTTGAGATATGTTAAATCGGTTCTGATCTTTACAAAATATGTGGAATCGGTACAAAAAAAATGTAATTTTTTTAAAATATAGTGCCTTTTCAACAAGAATTGAGAGTTGACACATTAAAAGTGAACAGTAAAAATTTTGTGTGGGGAACACAGAATAATGGCCAACGGATTCTTCCTCACAGATAGAAAACTTCGGACACACAATATTTCACACAAAAACATATTATACAATTTTAACGTTTTAATTTCGACTGTCGAATTTTTTATGCCCCGGTTCTTATAAACTTTAAAAATCTTTACCTCAGAGCAAGATGAGCAATTCCTATTTTAGGCCACAATTCAATAGTAGAGCCGGCACATTCCCATTGATGATGTCTCTCCCAACCTTCAATACGACATGCCTCAGAACAGTATTGGCTATGAATACAAACGGAACATCTGAAAAGATCAATGATAGTTAACTCTTAATTAATAGAAAATTTAAATTAACTTTGATTATTCCATCAAATTCCATCAATAGATGGAATAATCAAAGTTAATTTAAATTTTCTATTAAAATGAACTTCCACAAAGTTCCCGCCGAAACCATCGAAACTCTTAATTACCTGGATTTGAAGATAAAACACTCTAAAATGGAACGTTAATGTGGTCCATAGTTCTTTTAGGTAAAGTATTTTTTTGGTACTAACATATCTGAGACAATTTAATAATGAAACAGGAGTAAAAGAGTCTTCTAACGCATTTCAGTGTCTTTTAACAGAATAGTTTACTTACGGAATTGGATATGGAACGAATTGCAAACAATTTTCACAACAAAGAGGTGTATTGTCAAGTTTTGGTCCAGGAAGGCTAACAAAAGCAAATGGTTTTTCTATAAAAAGCACATCTCCACACTTAATATCTTTATTCGTTACAACGTGGCGGCCAAATTCTTCAGAATATCTGTAAGATATTTATAAATATATTTATTATATTAATGCATTAAAATTGGGAAAAAAAACCATTACTGCATTTCAGATTACTGATTTTTATGATTACAGAAGTAGATAAATTTTAATGCCTCAATTCTAAAGATGGGGATGCTCCTTCCAGCATTTCATTTTTAGTTTCGAATGTAGGAAGTTGATCAACCGAAAATTCTTTTATTTGTTCCACATCCTCATTTGACTCTTCAGATATTTTCTGCATCGTTGCTGATATATTTCTGTCAATATCCACTAAAAATTTATCAAATAAATAAAAATTTGTCATTTATCACATATTGGTGATTCTTGTTTCTCCATAAGATATCGCAAATTGATTCACTGCCACATCAGCAGTGAGCAATTTATAATTCTATATTTTAGACATTTCCACTCTCAAATCAGAGCACACGGTGACTCTGAGAGTCCATCTCTCAATATTCTCTTTGCTTCCTTCAAAGGCAGCAACCTTGCAAGGTCACAAAATCAATCTCGCTGGAATAGGAAACAGCTGGGATTACGCTACCTTGAGGCATCCGCATATACTCAAGCTGGATCCATGACCACTTTTTAATTAAGGGGCTGAGAATTAAATCTCTTTAAATGCATTTATTCAAAATAAAAATATAAATCATAATTATGAAGCTTATTACCGATACTATTTTTCGAGAGTTGTGAAGATTTATGAAGGTAATATGTTGCCTTCTCGCAATAAAATTTTGCATTAATTTTGTCACCCAGGTGATAAAAGCACTCTGCTTTTCTAAGATATATCTTGTACCATTGCTTTTCTGGATAACCACTAGATAATGATAAATCAATATCTCGAATAGAAACCTATGAACAAAAATTCATTCAATCAAAAATTGGAACAATAAATGACATGTTTAATGCAAAAATTATGCTTTGGATGAGGAGATATTGCGCTTTTAATTCAAAGGTTACACAAAATTGTTATAATATGATAGATTACGTTTTTCATATTCTATAACTTCGTAAAGTCTCTTAAACTCTCACAACTTTGAAAGTGCGCAGTAGATTGAAAAAATCTTTGCATTTATAAATAACCTAGTTTCTCATGTATTGCGGGATTAGTTAGATTCTAGGTTAAGACTAGTTTCTATTTTATTTTAAGATATGTCTTTGCCCCAAATGAAACATTTTATAAGGTAAAAAAAAGCAAAGTATTTAATTCTTGGCCGCCTGTGGGGTCAAGTGGTCAACGTCGTTGGCATCGTTTACGGAGGTCACGGGTTTGAATCCCAGTACGGACAGTTTTATAAATTGCTTTTTCGGTCAATTTGTGAATTTTTGTTCGAAGGCAGGGATGTATGTGATGTCTTGAATTCCCCCCTCCCACCTATCCTATAAACGGGGCGTATCGAGAGCGATTAGCTAACCACTATTCCTGTCCAAGCCCTATCCAAATATTCCTACTCTCTTTGGAAAAAGAGAGGTTGAGCAACTGAGTAACAAGCAGTTCTCATAGAAAAACTTCTGTTGAATAAACTTAATTAGGAGTCTATATGCTCCACATCGGGAGCGGACATAGTACATATATTAAATTCTAAATTTTTTTTTTAATTAGTTGATGGCTATTTTTGTGTATGCTTTCATCAGAACTATGTTTAAACCTACATTTACATAAATAGCTATTAACTAATTTTTTTAAAATTGTAGAACTAAATACTCTTTTTACCTTATTACAATGGTGTTCTACCAAGAAAATTCCAATTCAATCAAGAAACATTTAATCTTAACCTTAATTTTTTGATCTAAATTACAAATAAAGTACAGATGGAAAGTAGAATTTAATTGTCGTTTTCTGCACACATTAGTGTCAGTCGCAAAAGTGACTTAATACACTAATGTTTACTGTTGATTTACCACATATGACAATTACGAGATACATGAGAATGACATTTTAAATGGCTATAATCATGAAATAATGAACTTGGTACACTCATTTAATGATTTAATTAACAAAATTAATTTTAATTTAATTACAGAAAAAGGTATCTTACCTTATATTCGTTCATTTTTAAGAGAACTGCTGATCGGTTAAAAAGAGCAAGTGGGTATGTTTCATCAGTTTTAGGAGCCAATTTGACACTTATATTGTATAAAGCAAGACTTTCCTGAAACTTCCCTGACTTAAACAGATCGTTTCCTTTCACACGGTAACTCAACGCAACCGATGCAGATTTACTTGTTTCCATTCCCAGATCATGAGGCACAGTTGCTTGTAGCAATTTTAAATCAAACATCCATTGCAATAATACCTTTCTGCAACACAGGACAACAAACAAATATAAATACCGTAATAGAGCAACTATGAGGCGAGACTAGAGCGCAACGGAGATATACGTTTTCACGTGTACTTGATTTTATTTTAACAAGTGCATTCAATAAACACTATTGAATGTTTTATATATTTTTTAGCCTGTACCACGTTAACATATTTTTACACCCTCAAAATACAGGTGTTCCTAGACTTTTGTACAATTCCCTATTTTATACATTTTTAAAAATTTTGATTTTATATACGCGGCGCCGCGCGGCCAAAATGGAAAACAGAGGCGATGTACTGAAAAATATTTCGTATTTCGCATAATTTATCAGTGTTCTTCGTAATAATGTGTGGTTTTAACACGATTATCAAGTTCTCAAAAAATAACTTTAAATCGTGGCGTTGTTTTTAGCGTAGTTGTGAAGTTTTTCGCCGCAGTAGTCGACGTGCTACTATATGCAATATTTACCAAAACAAATGTCAGTTTTCATAGCTTTTAGAATTTAAATGCTTAATAAATCTTACACATTTATTTATTTTAATTTTTTGTTTGGATAGTTAGGCAGTACTTGGTGAATAAGATTACATACACGTTTTCTTACTACATTTAAATCATGTACACTTACTTGCAGTGCGAAACATATTGACGACTTATGGAACAACTTAGTGAAAGTTTGAAATTATCAAATAATATAATAATAATAATAATGGGCATATATACAATAAATGCCCAGCTTTTCTTGGGGTAGATTCAAACTCATTATTTGTTCATTTCGATTATACCTACTACTCGCACTTTCTACCAAATCAAAAACATCAACTCTTTACTGGAAAATGGCAATTATATACTATACTTCTATACATATAATGTTGTTGGTATATAAACAAAACAGTTACGTGTACTGCCCAGCTTCGCTCTGGTTGTTTTTAACTGATAAACGTATACCCTGGAAATACAAAATATGTCTATGTTATTATGACGTTAGCTTGATACTCGCGTGGACAATTT
Source organism: Himalopsyche tibetana (assembly GCA_030503985.1). Taxonomy (NCBI): domain Eukaryota; kingdom Metazoa; phylum Arthropoda; class Insecta; order Trichoptera; family Rhyacophilidae; genus Himalopsyche; species Himalopsyche tibetana. The sequence continues at coordinate 14,637,281 of JAPJYX010000024.1, forward strand.
ACTGGCTTACTAGCCTAGTGTATGCTACACAAAGAAGTACCCGAACGCATCTAAAAATGTACCACGTCGATATTATTCAAAACTTTCATAATCTATAAACGAAAAACGTTCAATCATACATTAGTCCACTATCTTGATAAAGCTTAAGAACAGCATCATATTCTTCGCCGCTTTTGGAATCATTTAGATTGTTATATTTTTGCGACAACGCATCTAAAAGATGATCCCATTCTAATCTAAAAGTTGTTGAAGACATTACAATAACGTCGATATATTCATGTAATATTTACTATTAGGTTATATTTATATCTGATTTATATTAAATGTCATTTGACAGTGAGTATCTGTTCTTTTGTGTACTTGTGATGGTTTGCTGACGGATTACAAACTGTTTTCGAATTAAAATCGAATTCAAAACTTTGATCACATGGTTTGGATTGTGATTTGACAGTTGTTTGTGTTCTTTTGCGTCAAAACCACATTCCAACCGTTTGCAAACCGTCAGCAACGGTTCATGCTCTAAATCGATGACTATTTTGGCGTACCAACCTCCAACCTCAAAATGGCGAATTTTGTTACAAACGACAACTTAACCGACTAAATTCCATATGTCAAACTGACAGTTATACGTCACTGATGTATATTATATAAAAGTTTTATAAGTCAAATATTTAACATGATAGTAAATTGTCAAAATATTTGGCTTAAAAACATTGTTTTGTTTGACTTGAAAAGCATGGAGCATTTTAAAACGAAATTATAGGAGACATTTGTACATGACATCGCACAAAACCGATATTCAAGCAAAAATTTCGTTTTTGTATCTGTCAGCAACAATGAATGACAAGGTTTTATACTCTTAATCTATACTTTAAAATTTAGAGTATGGATTAGAATAAAAGAATCGATTTATTATTAACAATAAAAAACATTGTGTTATCTTTGAGTATGTATTTGCTGAAATAAGATGTAATGAAGACAAAAGAAAATCGGACAATATTGAAATAAGGTAATGTTTATAATTAGGTATGATTAATTTGTTTGACAACAATATTTCGCTGCTTAAATATAACAAGATATTTTTTAAACTGAGTACGTATTTGTCGTTCAGTTGAACCTAAAATAGTTCACACAAATATAATTTTCACACCAATTAAGTGAAAATTATATTTGTATTTCCCATTGACGTATTACATCAAATATGATTATGTTTGAAATGGCGATACGGTTTTAATAGCACAAAAAAAACAATAAATTGTTTATAAACAATTAAACATTTTCCATAATCTTATAAAGGCGTATTCGCTGAACTAAGAATAATTGAACGTCGATAGTTAATTTTTTTGATTTTGCCGTTTATAAAAATTTGGCTACAGACCTAGAAATTGAAATTATGGAAAAAAAAACAATATATAATTATTTAATATACTGGCAGCACAACAAAAAAATGCCTGTTCTTCTGCGCCACATGCAAACTATGTTTGGCGGAATTCGTTGGAATGCGGTTGGAATGTTGGTTTTGACGTTTCCGCACAAGAACAGACCTTATAGGATTTCAAACATTATATTAGCCCATAGACAATAAATACTCTTAAGAAAGTATACTAGTTTATGATCGTAAGTATATTTGTCTATGGGTGAAAAGGATACTAAAATATGTACAGTGAAATAATAAAAAAAGCATTGAGTAGAAAAAATACAATAGAAAAAGTGAGTTTGCAAAAATGTGCTATGAGACACATACAGTTTTTATGCACACTGACTTATTTCATTGTTTTTATTTCCAGCACTCAATTATTCGGACCTCAAATCAATTATCAATTATCAAAATTGTTGAAAGTGAATACATTTTCTATAAATTTTCCGCTATGCATAATATGTTTGAAATAAAATATTTTTCACCAAATCTCACGTTCGTCAAAAAATTTATTTGTCTAGAGTAAAATAAAAACATTCAAACATTTATATTATAAGGTACATCGGAAACAATTATGTAACCACTAAATCACATGTAACTGCGTTGTGCGCATAGCCCGCTATTCGTGAATTTTCAATCTGCACCAGCTCTATAAATAAGTAGCTATGAGTTTATAGCAGCGAACCTTTTTGAGAAGTGGGTTATTTTTTTTCATTTTTTTTTAATAAAATCTCGTGGGTCACTAAATCAGTGGCGTCAATTGGTAAGTGAGAGAAGGAATCCTTTGTGGGGCAGTGTTTAACCCGCGGGTAAAAGGTTCGCTGCCACTCATCTATACAATAAAAAATAATAACAAATGTTTCACATTAGCTTTTAAGTAGGCAGAGAATTATTTCGATTGTGTTACTTCTCTATATTACGGGAAAAACAAGTGTTACATTCATAATCAGAAACTAATAAAATATAAACATGAAATATCAAACGATATACATATTTGCATTCTGGACATCATTAGTCTATGGGTACAGGTTTGACACTTGGATATTTGACATATGTTTGACATTTCACAATATTTCGTAAATACCGTATTGAGGCTAATTTTTCCAATTGTAAATATTTTCCTGAATTTATAGTGTAGTTTTACCTCTATCCGAAAGTATGTAATATCGATGAGGTATTATGATAGCTGCACTAATTTTTAGAGCATTATATTTAAAACAGCAATTGCCATTACTTGGTTATAATTTATAATGCCATTGAAAAAGAGGAACCAAAAAATTTGCACAAATGGTAAGATTTTGGTTTTAAAATGTATGAAACTATATTTTTATTGATAATGTGAAAAAGTGCTACAAGCAGTTGTCAAACCGATATTCATCATCGAAATACAAAAATAAAAAAACTCATTTACACAATAGTGTTCATATAGATTACACGAATAACCTGAGCTAAGAATTGATGTCATTGGAAACAAATTCCTTAAGCCTATACATATACGTCGTATGCGTTTTTTACTAGAAAACAACACAATATCCCTAAGCTAATTTAAAAGAAAATCATGGTTATAAATAGTTAGGCCAATCATCAGAATCTCGCTTTGAATTCTCTTGAATAAGTTTGCTTCACCGAACGGCAGAGTGTCAACTGTTCCTTTACCCTCAGTATATAACTAGGTAAATATGGCATATAGTAGCACGTCGACTACTGCGGCGAAAAACTTCACAACTACGCTAAAACCAACGCCACGATTTAAAGTTATTTTTTGAAAACTTGAGAATTTGCCGCGCGGCCATAATAGAAAACAGAGGCGATGTACTGAAAAATATTTCGTATTTCGCATAATTTATCAGTGTTCTTCGTAATAATGTGTGGTTTTAACACGATTATCAAGTTCTCAAAAAATAACTTTAAATCGTGGCGTTGTTTTTAGCGTAGTTTTTTCGCCGCAATAGTCGACGTGCTACTAAATGCCATATTTACCTATAACTATTAATCATTTTGATCAGTTTTTGAGCAAAAGTATGTTATTATTGTACTCCTAGTTGAATTGACCGCCAGCTTGCATCTTTGATCAATGCACCCCTTGTATATGCAGGGGCGGTTATATTTCATGAAATAATATTCAAACATAACATTTATACCATTCACTCATTTAAATTCTTCATGTATTTATTTCCTATAATAAATATTTGAGAAAAAAATATTTTATGGAATGGTATAAATGTTATTTTTCAATATTATTTCATGAAATATAGCCGCCCCTGCATATATAAGGGGCGCATTGATTAAATGACACTTTGACCGGCCGGTACTGTATTCAGGTATAAAAAGAATGAATTGTGGGATCAATAGACAATGGTTTTTACTTCGACCATATGGTCACGATCAACTTTCCCTCTAAGCCGAAGGGTTAGTTGCTCGGAAATTTCAAAGGCTGCGCGGACCGATCAAATATTAATTGAGCAACTGTCTTGTAGTGCGCGCCAACCCGGAATGAGTGCGCGGGGGCTTCCCAACTGCTGCGCGGCCGTGGCCGCGCACGCGCGCAGCTTAGAAGGAACGTTGGTCACGATCATCCTTAAAAGGTTTCGTAGAGGTGCCAACCTTCTGGAATAGTCATACTATGTCTAGCGCTTAGGTAAAAAAAAGATTTGCGGATTTTTTTTCTAAAACCACAGAATTAAATTTATTAAGGCAAACTCTTCACATTAACCATTTTAAATATAAATTAAATTTTGAGCCACATGTCTCAGATCTTTCTTAAAAAATGTTCTATCCATGAGTCGATTCACTATTTTAGATATTTATCAAAAAGTTGATATTTGAATTGTTGGTATGGAATACTAAAAATATATTAAAGTTAATAAGGGCTTCGAGATTTGTTTGTTTAGCATAACACCACAACCAAGCATGGCAACCAACACTTTCAGAGAGAACTGGTCTTGTGAAAACTAATAAAAGCTATATGTTAAAGTCAAGCAATACATATAATGAAATTATTCGATTAAATTTTTACAGTACAGTAATTTGTTTTTACATACCGCATATTCATCACTAAAAGATATGAGTTAAAAGAAAGAGAAATGAACTCACCCAACTGAACTCATTCATTTTTTAAAACATTATTTGAGAGAAATAGTTCCCATGGTGTAATGCAGGTATGCGTGTTCAAATGTGTTGTCTCTAGCGAATCACAGAAGTAAACATTCATGCAGTCAAACTGATATGAATTTAACCCTGTATAATATACAGTACACTATATCTAAATGTTAAAAAAATGCCATCATGTATGTGTTGTTCAAAATAAATAATGCATTCATTATTTACAATAGCAAATAATAAAAATGGATCCAATGTCGCTCAATTATTGATAACAGTTCTTCAGACCTGGTTTTTAAAAGAATTTATAACTTTAAAATGCTTTCAAATAAGTAAAAGTTAACACTGTGAAGCATCATTGTTTCATATTTCCCTTCTATCGTTCTTATGAAAGCTTATATTTGATTTTATTGTCAACAAAGCACTATTGGTTTTTATTGTGTCACTTTGCTCATCTTGGTTTTTTGTTATTAGTAATGATCAGTGCTGAGGATTTGTTTAAAATCCTTCGACTCTGACTACTTCTACTACGACTCTGACTTCGACTCTGTTCTACACTCTTAATTTTAACGATGTGAAACAGTTTGATTTTATTTTTTCATCCCGTTTTCAATTGCATTTTTTTTATTTACCGTAACTCATAAAGTTAATGCCATGTTTTCTTAAATTTATAGATGTCTCCTTGAGTGACTATGCTAATTCTTACTATGTTAGCTCTCGTCCAAGGAAAGCAAACGGAGTTATAAAACAGGAGACTATGAAAACGGATGATGTCGACTGGAATTGGGATGATGATGTTGACGATGATATTGATTTAATTGAAACGGAGAACGAAGATGGTACAAAAAATATTGTAATTGCCAAAAGTGCCAATGTAAGAAGATTGCGCTCGCAAAGTTCTAACTATTGCAAAATAGAAGATACGGGTATTGAATACCCAATCGCTATCTGGTTTCTCGTGTCAGACTATATACCTCCAGAAGATGTTGGCAGGTTTGCTGGAATATGCAAAAGTACTCTTTTTGTGACATCCTATGCAAAGTTTTGGTATAATCTGTATAGACGATATTGTAAACGATTGACGAGTCTACCCCAAAGACTGAAGCCAGAATGCTTAGCTAAACGGTATGGGCTTCGAACTCTTGTGATTCGGAGTCTATATTATTGTTATGATCCGTTTGTTAAAAAATATCCTCTGCGATGTGAGGTTCATGAGACCCCCCAAGATTTAATAAAACGGAGATGCATATCTATGTGGTATCTTAGGCAAAAAGACCAATGGATTTTCTACTTTAAATTGAAACTGGTACATAGGGAGCTTTACAGACCGAAGCCTCGTGAAAAATTTGATTGTCTCACCATATTGGATGACATAACTGCTAATCAAGAAGACAACTGTAAAGTGTTGAAGGTATAGTGGTTTATATTTCATGGCCATTTGTCTTGGTAAAATGTGTGCAAACTTATGTATCAATGTATCATGCATTATTATATTTATGATAAGTTACATTATCACATTATCACTTCAAAGATCTCACATAATCAGCAACTTACAAATTATCACATATCGCATAATTAAAAAAAAATCAATGATTTCAGATATACTGTGGAGGGTTTTCTTCAGCACCTCCTACGATGGGTATGACCCTGAAAACATTACAGACGTCTCTATCACATAGTATGATACATCAACGCGTCACGCTAGGATTTTGTTCTGGTTTTCAAGACTACAGCATTGGTATTCCTGAATGCTTTGTAGTATTGGAAAATGTTGTCAAAACCCAGGTCACAGATTGGTGGCAGCAGTCTTATCCTCACTCCGAGAATTACATACCGTCTCCGACTTTATGTAATAGTAAAAAATTAAGATGTCAATTTTCTATTTAAATACATAAAATTCCGATTGAATATTTTCTATTGGGAGCTTGAAGAGACATTTGTGCAACATTGAATTTACCGTAACTTAAAATACAGAACAATACTTATCATATATACAATATGATTAAAAATGCAGCTTCTAGTTTTACTAAGAAACGTTGAATAATGGTTTTAAGGGAACATTGAATATTTCTGTATTATATTAATTGTAGAGTAATGTATTTTATAAAATACTTTACAAAAAAGTCTGTGATAGATAAGCTGTATATTTTGATTAGAATTTTATTGTTTCATTACTTAGTTGTGGTATAAATCTTTTTGATTGTGAAGTATATATTTTTTATGTTTTACTTAAAGCACTGCCAATATATTTACAGATAACAACTAAGTAAATACAACAGTAAAAGTTGTTATATTTTTTTTGAATATCTCTGATAACTAATTATTTTGATGTCTGTAGTCGACCATTAGTTTATATTTGATTCAGAACTAATGAACACACTGTTTTGAGGCTTACTTTTTGAAATAGTAGTGTTAAAAATAGAAGTGACATTTTCTTTTTGTTGATATAGAAATCAGAAGACAACATAAGGATATAACAAGCTTAAGTAGCAATTTGTAGAAATTGTGTTTCTACGGCTATTTTCAGGATGAATTCCGGTGGTAAGTTATAATGTGTCCGATAACGAATATATCGTGTACAGTAGAACCCCCAAATCATGCGCTGGCTTGAAATATTCGCCGCAGATCCCCCAATTGCATGGTCGCATTCCATTGTCGTTACTAAGAGATGGTGGTCTGTGCCGCGCATACAGTCAAATGTTGGCTGGCGTCTGTGTATTCAACATGTGCCAGGCTATACACGCGTAGCTGGGCGTCTCTCTGTGTGCGGAATATTTACTACTACAAAAACTAAATATTTCGTCCATATTTTTTTTTTGCAAAACTAAGAGAAATCTTAGTTTTGCATTTTCCCCGGAAAAAAACCAAATCCCTAATTTTGTATGAGATTCACTAATTACACTACCCCCAATAACATGGTCTCGACTATAGTGTAAATGGGGGTTTTTCTGTATATCTTTAATAAATTTTGCTTTTGAGCCAACATATTTTTAATTGGAAAGTAAATAACTTCACCGCAGAATTATATTATCTGTATGTGGAATATTTATTTAAAACTGTTATTCTTTCAGATCACTGGTCGCTAAACTCAACAAAAATGAGAGCTACTTTAGGAATTTTCATTGATGCGATATATATTGATTATGAAGAGTCTTAGGGAGTAATATTTTTCCTGGCCCTCACCAATGTTCCCTCTAAGTTACGCGGGCGTGGCTACGCAGCTGTTTGAAAAACCCGAGTTGGCGCGCACTCCAATACAACTAATATTTTTTAAAAATTTTGTTAAAAATAATGAATCAAAATAAATTAGAAATTGAATGTCAAGATAATTTAAATATTATTAAATTCTTATCTATTATTAGAAAAAGAAATTTATTTAAATGGAGTATGTGAAATAAGTGTTAGTCGTAAGGAACAACATGAAAATTTAAAAAAAATTATAAAATATGTTAACAACTTATTAGTGACTGACTACTTGTTTCATTCTACTTATTTTCTTAATTTTTGCTTTGTTATTTTTTATGGTAATAAAAATAGTATGACTTCTGTTATTTCTTATGTTTTATTTAATACATTTTTAAGTAAAAAACTATTTATAGATTATCAAATGATAATATTTTTATTATGCAAATTAAAACAAAAAAGCACTATTTTTTTTACATCAAATATGATAAATTATGCAGCGGAATCTTTGAATTTTCCGCGCGGCTAGCCACTCGTCTTAGAGGGAACATTGGCCCTCACCATATATTAAGACTGCCTCATTCAACTGCAACAGTGAATAATTTATTTAATTTTTAGTGCCACACGTGACTTCTCTGTTATAACAAAGTTACATAAAATGTTTTGTATGCAATTGAAAATTATGACTGTCATGCCATTTAACCTACGATAGATATGACTATTTTGTTTTTTTTTTAACAAAAGCTACTGGAAATACTCCCGCGAGCGTCAACTGAGTGATCGCTGCTTCAGATACATACAGTAAATTTTCATTTACTTTTTCATTCCTTAGCACAGTTCTTTATCGCTATCTTTTACACCTTTCCACCTAGAATATTGATGGTGAACACCTTAAAAGTGATTTGTTGTTTTTAATGATATTGAAAAGTCAAGCCTGATAAAAAAAAATGATTCTCCTTACCAAAAGTGACTTAACCTAGTTCTACTCTCAGGTGGCAATATCTATAGAAGTGTGTTTTTAATAATAAATGAGTTAATTTTAATGTAATATCACTCCAACCCATTTCGAATTCATAATTACAAATATTGATTGTGAAATTGTATGTAACTATCGATTTGTTTTTATTATAATAATAAAAAAAATATCAACCCGAAAGTGTTCTAAACATTAATAGTCTTAAATTAAATGCTCAAAAATATTGTTGCTTTTAAAAAGTTGTGATGAGAGACCTGTCATTATTCTGAAATGAATGTTGGGGATATGTGTCAAACAAATTGTATTAAAATAAAATGCTGTTATTTAATAATTGTTTTATTTTTTTATCGCTATAAAAATAAAATTCTCCCAGTAACTTTCTCTGTTATAATGAGTAGACTTGTTTCCAAGTTGTGTTATTTTTCAGAATTCAGTTAGTGTGACTCATGGAGCTTTAACACAGTGGTTTCCAACCTTTATGTTATTGCGCTTCCCTTTGAAGAAAAAATATCTTCGCGCCTCCCCATCCTTTATTCATATAGTAATAAAGACACGTTTTAATTAAAGAGCGCCTCCCTTTGCTGTTGTCCACGCCTCCCAGGTTGGAAATCTCTGTTTTAGCATATTGTTCCTATTACAATATTCAATGCCATCAAAAATGAGGCTGAAGATTTTTTAATCATCTGATTTTAATAAACAGAAGTCCTGTGTAACTATTTTGTAGGATTTCATTTACTTCTTAAATGTATATAATTGAGTATAAACCCAATAAATGTCAGATATTATGGAGGTTGTCAATGTTCATGGATTTGATTGCGGCGTTCGCTGCGTCAAATCTCAGTAGTATGGCAATTTCGTACAATTTACTTTTCAATGGATAGTGAATTTGTGCTTGAAGTCTTAGGAGTTTGTGATGTCAAAATTTCCTCTCACAGAGCTTATCCTAAAAATGGAGCGTAGCGGCAGTGATGATTTAAATATAAGTCCTACTATCCTTCTATTCTTAATCTCTTTGAGTTTGAGCCGCTGAAAAAGAAGAAAATTTTGTTGAGAAGTTGAGAGACATCAATTGCCATTGAAAACAAATATTCTTAAAATCCCTACCAAATATTTTTTTGATACACAAGTTTACCTAATCCCACTGTTTTCAGCGTTTTTCTTTTAATATTTGTTATTAGATAGTTCCACAACGAAAAAGAGGGCTCGTGAGTTTTTCTCAAACAAGAATAAAAACAAGGGTACTTTTTTTAGCTTTGTAATGAGTAATACTATAATTGTTTGGATCTTGAACAAATTGTAAATACAAAAGGTTAGCTATCCCCAACCTTTCGTTAGATTTCTGACCACTGCATTTAGAAAAGTAAATATCCTCCCCTCAACATATCACTTTGGGGTAATGAGTAAGCAAAGTCTGAAAAAGTTTATTCGATACACCCTCTTGCTTCTTTTTAATCAAACTTTGAGATTATTTTTTTAGGATAATTACGTCTACTCTCAATCTAATGAAATATTTATGAAAAGTTTTCTTATAAATATTGCCTACTTGTAGAATATTTTTTAAGAACGACAATATTAAAGAAAAAAACAGATAAACAATATTTTGCAGTATTTTCACCTGATAAGCTAATAAGCTATCTGGTATACTATAACATATTTAAAAAATGAGTTATTTAATATCTTTAAAATGTTTTTTGGCAAGGGAAAATCTTCTTAAAGGGTATCTCATTAAGTAAGAAAAAAAATATGCAATTTTAAAGTAGAAACCCTTTTGTCTTCGATCCAACATTCAAATATTGTTTTGACCAACAATTGTTTTTGTTTTGAAATCCCGGGATTGACATGGTCGCGATCCCGGGATTTCGGTATCGAGAAATTTTGAGCAAATTCCGAAAATTGTTAGGATTATGGAATTGAAAGAGCTTTTAAAAAAACGAGTTACTGAGATAATCTGGGGAAAAAGTATAGGGAATCGATAATTTTAAATTCCTCGGTGAGCTAAAAAAAAAGTGAGCTATGGAGATAAACTGGGGAAAAATTATAGGGAATTGAGGATTTCAAGTAACTCGGTGGGCTAAAAAAAATAAACGACTTACCAAAACTTTCAAATTATAGAAGATTTCACGTTGAGTGCCCAATCCCGGGATCCCGGGATTGAAAATGAATCAATTCCGATATCCCGGGATTCCAAAAAGCTCCGGGATTGGACCCTAGTTGTGATAATAAGTAGAAATATTTTTAAAAAGTCGTATGAAGAAATAGTACTTTGATAAAAATTGATAATAACAATGTGAAATAATTAATGTATTTTTTAAATTCATGTCCGCTCCTAATGTGGGGCATATGACTGCATAATGAAGTAATCTAGGTAAAAGTTTTTCTATGATAACTGCTTGTTACTCAGTTTTTCAACCACTCTTTTTTTCCGAAATAAGTAGGGCAAGGACATGACTAGTGGTTAGCTTATCGCTCTCGCTGTTTCCCTTTATTTTAAGATTGTAAGGGTGGGAGGGAATTTTCAGAAATCACAAAACAGAAATCGATAAATCGATTGAAAAAATGCTGTTCTTACTGGGGCCCGAACCCGTGAGATCCGTTACGAAAGCCAACAAAGTTGACCATTGCACCGCAGACCCGACAAAACTTAAGTCACGTTAGCTAAAAAATTCACGATTTTTTCGAAGTTGATCCAAAGGAGTTCCCCTTTGTACTCGGGTCGACGAAATATTGTTGTTTCAGCGGCTAATATAATAATATGTTGATCCATTATTGTTGTTATTAAAAGATTGAAAAAAATATTCTGTAAATTAATAAAATATAAAAAATACACACTGCTTCGTGCGTGTATGGTAGTTTAATATTCATTTTTTATAAGAATTTAAACAAGTCGTGGTGATTTTGTCGAGGTTTTTCAGTTAATCATAATACTCCTCCGCGCCCTCATTTTCCACACTGATCATTCCTAATCATATTTTGAACACTCTTCATCTTTATGTTACGAAGAGTTAGCCATGACGCCCCTGGAGTTTCATAGCGTTACATGGTGACCAAAAATAACCGCAATTTAATTTATGTACGCGATAAAATTGATAAAAAAATGTTGCCAAACTTCAGGTACAAATTAATTGACACATTCGTAAGATTGAGTACGGAAAAAAAGTTTCTGTAAACTACGATAGTTGGTAAATATGTGCGTGCTTGGTGTTTTCATCTCAGCCACCCGTCAATTAGGCAACAGAAAAGTATATGCTAGAAAGTTCTCAAGCCAGTACATACATGAGGCGACCAAAGGCAAAAACCTACATGTCTGCATTTTGAAAAAAGTGAAAAAAATGCAAATACCATAAATGCCATTTCACACAATACGTAATACAATAATAAATATAATGAAAAAGAATGTTTGAGCTCTTAACAATTGAGTACCTAAACGTCGAAAATAGGATCGAGGAGCAAAGGGGTGCAAAGTGACCTCAGCCAAATTACTGTTTATTGCATTAATTGAGGTATCAAGATTACAATACATATTAGGTAGATATTAATGGTATTTAGCGAATGGTTGAAAAAATAAGAATTTTTCAATGTAAATGCCCGTTTAGAACTCAAAAGTTAATGACATGAAAAATCTGATAAACAAATAAATGCTGATACTTCCAATTGTGTTTTGCGTGTATTTATTAAAATTAGCCACCGACTGTCTAATAACAATATTCACCTTTTTCTTAATTACATTTACTAATTAAACAATTGTTGAAACTATTCATTTTGGCGTGAAACCCGCAGGCGTGGTTTAGTGCTAGCGTAGACATCTTGGTTTGGCTTGGAGCGCCTCATTTCACATTATTATTATTGCTGCAAAAATCTGACGCAAATCTCCACATTGCGTTTGTATTCTTTGTTATATTTGACTTGGGTAATGATGCCGTCGCAAGTCGCCAGGCAGCGGTACAGTCGGATTGTGATTTATTGTACTAAACGTTAAATCTGCGACAAGTCATTATAAAACATCACAGAGTGAAAACCCACGGGAATTTAGATTAATCTGTTTTCCTGACGTTTGTTCTTTTTAAATTTAATTTGTTCCTATTTGTTTGCAATGCAATTCAATGTGGAATTATACTTAAATTGATTATTCACGAATACAAATCGGATATCAAAAAAACTCTCTAGGGCAATCATCTTTATAATCGGTTTGAGGGCTTAACAAATTAGGGATTTGCCTTGCAATATCAGCTTATGTCAGCTTAATGTCAGCTTAGTTCATAAGATCATTAATTCAAAAGGGTAAATTGGTGGTCTGAATAATTTTTTGCATACAACTTATGAGAGAAGACAAAACGGCTCGATCAACTTGTTTTCGATCAACTTGTTCATCTTATGAAGTAATTGTCCAATTATCTCCAACATCTAATATATGAAACACTATTCCATAATTAATGATGAAACTTATTCTCAAACAATTTATATAAAATTACGCAATGCTAATGATACGGTTTATAAAAATTGTGGACTTAGTACATACAATAAATGTGTAAAGTGGAACCTCGATTTTACGTTTTTAAAAACACCGTAATAAATGAACGAATAATGCGGGAAACCGATAATGCGGGAAATCTTCAAATAATACCAAAAAATGTTTATTTTTAAAAAACTTATTTATTTATGTAACTAAATGCGATGTAAAACTATTCTTAACTAAACGCTCAAGCGAAAAAAAAATATTCAACAAAAACGGTCAATCGGAATAATAATTGGGACGGGACGATAATATTTAGATCTTCAATCGAGGAAATTAGTAAATCGGAGAACGATAAACGTGGAATTATTAAATATTGTTATGACGGGCCTTGGTCGAGTAAAAAATAAACGATCCATGCAAACAATCGAAGATAGCGAGAACGGTAGATCGGGGTTCCACTGAAAAAAACGCGAAACGAAATCCGAGGTAAAACTATTTATGAAAAATATTCAACGAAAACGGTCAATCGGGATAATATTCGTGACGGGACCAAAATATTTAAACGATAGACCAAGGAAAACGGTAAATCGGAGAACGATTAATGCGGGATTCTTTTACATTGTTCTTATAGGTTTTTGGCCGGGACTATGAAAAATAAACGATCCATGCGGGAAAACGAACAATGCGAGAACGGTAGATCGGGGTTCCACTGTATTAGTATTTAGGTATAATGTCTTTATTCTTAATATTGACAGTTAACAAGTGATATAGTGAAACATTTGTTGGTATTTGAGATCTTCATTTGTTTTATATAAAAAATAATATTTGCCAATTGTCTATGCGTAACTGAATTTTGAATAGATTGCGATAGCACTGAATATCCTCACGGTGAGAAACGATATCAAAAGCACTTGAGCCAAAAACCTCATAATATGATCACCTAAAAAAAATGATGAAGGAGTACTTCATACTATTCACTTATGAATAGTGCTTCAGAGCTACTGTACAAATGTCGGTTTTGATAAATTGATATACACAATAATAGCGAGGTGATGGTGTATGTTCTATGGATAATTTAGTCACTAGTGGGTAGTGTACATATGTATGTATATTATGAAATGTGTAGATATAATGATTTATGCCAAAATTTCACAAAAACACACTTCTTCTTAAACGTATTCTCTTAATTAAACAATGATTAATCTACGGAGTCATTTGAGATATTTTTTCATAGTTTTTAAGTCTATCGATGTCTTTTCTTAAGTAGTCCAAAGACAATGAAAATACTTTGATTCATTTTCGATTTCTTTATCTATGTAATTAGGTAACAAATATCAATGGATGATCGTTCAACCAAAAAAAGTTGATGGATTAAAATATAGAAAAGTGTCTCTCAAGCAGTGAACGTAATAGAGATGTAATTAGCCTTCTTAAAAAATCTATTTACGCCTCTTAATAATACTACGGTAATTTTAAGAATGTAATTTATTTAAAGACAAAATAGAGCAAACCATACTGTCAAATAAATCCATAAAGTTAATTTACGGTTACAAAACAATACAACGTATGCGTTTAAATAAAATATTGATCGTTTAAAGTTGTAGTTTTACCCAGAGAAATTTCATTAAAATTTATAATTATACAATAAAATACATTTTCATATTTATCAATTGATTAAAATATGTGAATCGGTTTTCTTAACATGTGAGCGTGTTGTATATGATATAAAATAGTGTGGGTACTTTTTTTATAGTAATTTTGTAATAAATAAGGACGTTTTTATAATTGCACGAAAACAGCTTTAATATTAAATCCACACAAAACAGATATACTTTTTGAGTAATTTAAGTATTGTATATACAAATATATATATATATATAAAGATTAATATTTTTTTCATGTACATACTTTGTATTTCTGGATAAATATGAATACAATGTTCAACGCTTAGTGGGCATGAGTATATTTTTAATTTCTATACTATTTTACTTTTATTAAACTAAAAAAAGTGTGGTGAAAATAAATACTTCATATTTTTTGATTGTTTTTTTTCTATTAATTAATATGAAAATTTCCAAATATTAAAAAATATTTCCCTCAAGTTTTCACTTTAATTGATTTCCTCTGTGTAAACGTATTGAAATAACCGAAAAATCACGCTTTTTTTATTGTTATATACCATGGGAAACATGTAGGTATCGTATTAAAAATACCTAACATAACGAATTTCCTTGAATACTGAGATATACTTCTCACGCTACGATTGGTTCTACGAAATCTACGACAGCTACGACTTTGTTGTCGTACAAATATATGTGTATATCGGTTATCTTTATTAGCTGCGTCCGTGGGCTTGTTTGACTCTAATAAATAGTTGGATCGAAACCTTGTTCTTCACAAATGACGTGTCCATTCACACGTACTGATTGCTTTTGTTATAATACAATTCAGTCGTGGGATTGTTTTCATTTCAATCTTTTGGCCAAACTCATCACTTTTATTATACAGACAGAATACTGATCGAATGTATTTAAACATATGTTCAATAATGATTCATAATAACTAGACTAATACGCGCTTACATAAATATTGTGTTTTCAAATAATATTCATAACTTTTATATTGAAACATATTTATTTTAATGCCGTTTTGTTTTTGACACCAAATCAAATATTTATGCTGATGTTGTCGATCCAAACATGTTTCAAATGTTATGTTTTTTATCTTTTGTTTTATTAAAATTATCATCTTTCTATCAAAACTTTATAGATTACACCTAAAAAGTGATTCAGTAGTGGTCAACTATTTTTACAAAGTAGCGGGTTTTGAAAGATAAAAGCTGAGCAGATATCAATCTCACTTAGTGAATTTATTTTCTCACTAAAAGGATAGTTATTGTTGAAAAGTTTTTTGCCCTTTTATTGCCAGACAAAGTAATGCGATATTTTCAATTCATAATTAAGATATCGCGTGTTATTTTGTAATAATGAGTTAGTAATGAAAATAATGTCTAGAATTTAGCAGTGATACTCAACCTCTTTCTCGCCTGGGCCGCATGCTGTTCTTTGCTACAATATGTGGGCCGTATCATATTAATACTTACACGTAAACACAACACATGCTGTACACAATGTAGCGTTATAACATAAATGTAAATACAAAAAAACGAATTTATCCAAAATACTCATTCGTTTACGTATTTTTTTTCAAACAAAATATCAACTGTTTGAAAAAGTATCTGACGACTGTGATTGTCCTGGGCCTCACATAAAATCTGAATGGTCCATAAGTTGAGTATAGTTGATTTAGATTACGACACTTTTAATATTTTTTCACACAACAGGACATAGGAGAAGTTTTCAATTGACTCAAAAGTATTTAATAGTCCATTTTAATATTTCACGATGTTTAAGACTACGAGTGCTAATTTAAAGCTATACCAACTGCCAATATAATACTAAACAGTATTTCTAAGTATAAATTTATGCATATAAGAACGTTGAAGGCCACTTATTAAACTTGTCAACGATTCAAAATTATTAACAACAGATTAAAAATAACAAAGTATTTTAGTTCTACAGTTTTTAATATTTTTATTCGTTGATAGCTATTTCGGCTTGCGCCATCGTCAGAACTATGTTTAAACTAATATTTTGCTCAGCTATATATACTGGCTCTGAAGAGATACACAATGCATCAAGTTATTCGCTCTAACATCCTAATTATAATTACAATATTATAGATTATTCGATAAATTATTCGTTACGATAAAAAAAACGAACCTGGAATGGATAATTCGAAATATGAAATAATGTAAAAAGATGAAAAAAAAGAAAGTCAGAATTTGATCTGACGTCTGCCCAATATGCATAAAAACAAGCAAAAGATAATTATCTGAAAATCACATTATTATTTAATATTAAATTAAATAGTGATATAATAAAGTAAATAGCGTAAGCATGGCTTAAACATACGAATCCCATTCTTAGTGTACTTACCTTCCTTGCAATAAAGCTTTCCCTCAGTGTTAAGATATAACATATTGTTGGTCAATATAATTTATATGAGAGGAGAGAAGATTAATTTAATGAACTGGTGGAATATGGTAGCCATGAAGCTCGTTTGTGCTCTTACCTAGAACTGGTTTAAAGCGATTCGGAAAAAATAGATTTTAAATAATCAACGGTGATATAATTGTTTTTTATGTTAGCAAAACATTTTTTTATCTTGTTCACAGATTTCTGAATATGACTGAGTACACATTTTTGGTAAAATCTACCTTTCAAGACGTATGCTAATATGTGATATGGGTATTAGTTTTTGGTATCTAAACAATTAAGGTTTACTTGTACAGAAAATGTTTAACGTTATATATTATGTATACTCATATACTTAATACTCTATACTTAAAAATAAAGTACGCAAAAATGACGTTTCTGTTGTCAAGCAACAAACGGTCTTGAACTTATTTTACTACTCGGTCGCACGTTGAAAGGTTAGAATGCCGAAAGGAATGTTTAATTAATAATTTTATGAATTATTATTCTTTTCATATAAATTATCTGTCCAGTTTGTCGAGGTAATTAGTCATTAATATTTACATTTTTTACATTAAAAAATATAAAAAGAATATTTGAATGTCTGATTAAAAAGGTTCTCGTTAAAACAATCTGTTAGGAATGTTGCGAGAATGAATAAAATTAATTTTCTCTACACTAGAAACCAACATGGTTTAAACCACTCATTATAAGTGAGTTACATAACAGTTGTATTATATCGGCTAACACACGAAGTTTGAAGATTTTTTTACCTTTCCATTTAGTATCGTAAGGGGCTTAAAAAATATTTACTGCACTGCTTCTTGAATTTATTTAAATGCCATTGCAATATTTTATTATGATAAATTGAGAACAGAGGTGTAGAAATAGAACGCAATCGAGAAACGGTGCCTTAATTGATGAAACCTGTCTTACTTGCCTAATTTGTTTCATCCATTTTTTTCAGTTAATAAAGATGTAAATGTATGATTTAAAATGCTGATTTTTTACGCAATATCAACGGTGAAAGGATATAAAATCGTCTTTTAGATTAATTACTTTATATAACAAGTCGTTACATATTATGTCTATACCTTCTTCATAAATTTTGGCTTGGCTAAGGACCGTAATATACAATTTCAAACCGTATCGAATCAGTATGTAATACTTGCTAGCATCCTGAAACATAATGCGCATATAAAAATATAAAGTTTTTCATTTAGCATTATTTTTTATCACAGTGGTGTACAGCATTGGAAAAAGATTTATATTTCATTCACTTAATGTTTTAATAACGTTAATGTGAAGTAAAGTAATGTTTTCTTTATATATTGTTCAATAGTTTCATAGTTTTATCTTAAAATATGTAGAATTTACATTATTTCCGTTGATATTAACGCAAAGAACTGTAAACTTAATAAGTATGTTTAAATATATTATATAACCAATTAAATTATACTTTATTTAGTGTGTGATACAGTTATGAAGAAAAGAGGTTTTGAATATCTTTCCAATTTCGAGTAGCTGATATGGATCAAGTGTTGGAGAAAAAACCTAATCGGAAAGACATACGATGGTATTATAGAGTTAATGATATTAGCATGATATATTGATTTTTTCAGAACTTGAAGCCATCTGTAATTGTAGTAACATCATCAAAATATCGAATAATTAAAAAGACGTAGAGCTGAATAATATAACATAAAAACAGGTTTTTATAACTCAATTTCAAATATACCCGTCTATGTTGAAAAATATTTACAATACATACAACACATACAACATATATAATAATGTTGTATTCTAAATATTTAAAATATGTTTATTCCAATTAATCCTTACCTATTATCGAGTTTTAATTTATAAATATCACTGAAAAATATCACGTACATATAATAAAAACTAGTGACAATTGAAAGTTGTCGTGCTGCCTTAATTAACTATTGAGACTGGATTCAAAAAAATACTTCATATCCTGAACTTTTTATTCAACGTCTTTGTAATAGAAACATGAGTTTTGAGTTAACTTCATTTTTCGAATTCACTAGTCATCTCAGATTTTTTGGGTAGGTGGCTTTATTTTGATTTGAAAAAAAAATTCCGAACCAATCTTCGCAAAATGTTATGACGTATTTTTTTTGTTCGTGAATACTTTATCAAAAACCGAACTTTTAGATTGAACTCTCATCTATTTTTTCCGTGAAAAAAGGTACGATAAAAATCCGCGATAATTTAAGTACTTTTTTAAGGAGTAAAATTGATTTCATCATGTATGCTATACTTTTTTTTATATATACATACATTATTGTGTTGACGTACACATTATAAAAGTGATATTAATATCGAGTGTGAAAATGTCAACGTCAATAATAGTTTGCGAGATAGTTTTATAAGATATTACAGAATCTTTCCGCGAGTCAATTTCTAAAGCGTTCGTAATGGATATCTTATTGAAAACGTTACCTTCGCTACTCTATGTTGACGTGTGAAAACAATAATATAATGAAAACTAAACCGCTTCAGTGAAAAACTTGTCTTATGCAAAATTATTAATACAAAATGTATGTGTACTTAGAAAATTCAATTCATTGTATTGTTTATCACACTGAGTGAAAGATGTGCTAATAGTGAATACATTACAGTATTTCTCTATGCACTTTATTCTGTATAATGTATCTAGGTCCGAAGCCTTCCATAACATCACTTCAGGATTAAACTTAAGGATAAAAACAGATTATTTAAAACATAGATTAAGTAAATATTAATTACATATCGACTGTGGAAAGGAAGAAGGACGTAACCCTCAATTTTCCAAACAGGTTTTTTTCGATAATCACAATGTATACAACTTGAAACACATTCTATCAAAAGGATGGAAGCTGAAAATGCCGAATTAGTATCTAAATTTAGCTTTTAAGTTTGAAAAAGATGACCCTGTAAAAAATTAAAACTAAGAAAAAAGACTGAAATAAAGGTTTTTCCTAGAGAAATTCTTGAATTAATATTAGATTATGTCAATTAAACACCAGTTTAGAAGTCTCTGTGCACTTCAAGGTTGTATTTAATTCGTAATTTGCATATGTCACAAAATCATCAAAACACTTTTTTTGCGCCTCCTGTAAAATTTGATATGTGTGGGTTACGTCCTTTTTCCTTTCCACAGTCGATATATATAACCATGAATAAATGCTTCAGTTATAAAATTTTAAAATTAATTAAAGCAGTTAAAATACTATTTTTTTTCAGTAATATATAAGCTTCACAATACTTATCTCGGTAAATAAGGTTCATTCAAAACTGTGGGGTGAATATTAATAAAATTATATCTTATTGTTTTAATAAAGACTTATGGAACACTAGAGTACTTTAAGTACAAAAAAAGAATAAGTTATCATTTTTTAAGTAGTAGTAATATTTAATCATATTTGTATATATGATTTGTTGATTTAAATATCTTAGAATTGATAATTAATAAATTTAGCCATATATGTAATGGTTTACTTTTATTAGTTACAAATGACGATAGGTTCATATTGCATGGGCATTTAAAATCGCTGTTATTTTGACTTTTTAAGTTCTGATTACTTTTGAAACTTCTCAAAGAGGTGAAAAACATGTCATAACATGGAACACAACCGATGAAATAACAGAAATATCAATTTAAATCGATTTTAATAATGTTTTTGCGGTATTTAAATAAGTTAAAAACAATGTACGTATTCATTTACGAAGGAAATTTTATTAACACGGAAAAAACAACGCATTATTGATGCGGACAAATTAAAAAAGGTGACACTTTTTATTTGATTTTAATTATTATTTTTTAGTTATCTCATGATAGAACCAGATGTTGCGCACTTTTCATGAATTTGGCATTTTTTTTTACAGCATGTAATTTGAAACTACACAGTGTAACATGTATACAAACTACATTACTATTATATATGGGTACCTTTCTGTACACGCGTGTACACGAGGCTGGAGTGCTATGAAAAGGTTGGGAAGGAAGGCTGGAATCTCTTAATCAAATTAAATCTGTCGGAGTAAGTAAGTAGGAAATCTTTTACGACGTAAACATTGACAGACATTTAAAATGCATTTAAATGTCTCGCTTAAACTTTTTATCCGGCTCCGTCTGCAGAGTATTAAAATACTGGAGAAATGTGTTAATGGATACTGCGGAAATAATTAAATTATCGGCGCCACGAAATGGAAATTATTATAAACCTTCATCATGCCAAAGTAAATGAATTTATACTGGAATAAATTAAGTTTGCAAATGAAGTGAACATAAATAACACATACTTATTGTACTGTATTAGAAATATTGAAAACTTACGTAAAATCATGTAAAAAGGTGTTTTGTTATACTCGGTCATGCAGTCAAGTGGCTAAATCGCTACCAAAATTTGATTTTATGATATTTTTCTGCATTTTAAATGTCTAAATTTATTTTGAAATGCTAACTAATCTTAATGTAGTTCGAGAAAATTCCAATCAATTTTTTTTACACCCATTTTTTACAATTATTTATTATGTGTCTATATCCACCAATCAAGGAGCGGCCATGTCTTAAAGTAGAGGTCTGCACGGAACCGGGTCTGGCCCTCAGACCTCTACCGGCCCGGGTTCGGGCGGGTAAGCGCAATTGGGATTCGGGCTCGAGCCAGGCCCGGGTAAGGAATTTATTTGTTCAGAAAAATATTTCAGACTATGTTTGTGTCATCAATCAGTCATAATGATTTTAATTATTACCAGTTCTATAGAGAATCGTAAGCTGTTGTAAATATGTTAAAAACGGCTTTTTTGGGCTGAACGGGGGATACATCTGGGCTTCGAGTCGGGTTCGGGCAACAAGTGTGGTATTAGACTCGGAGCCGGGCCGGGTCGGGTCTGAGTTTTTCGGGCTTGGACCGGGTAATTTTGCGAAATTTCGGCCCGTGCAGACCTCTATCTTAAGGTTTAAGCAATTAGACAGCACCAAAAAACGGAATAAATATATACTAGCAATTCGTGCACAACGATACAAATATGTAGGTGTTAACTGAATATATTTCTGTTGTGTTTTGTCTACTTATGAAATAAAATATTTTAGATACATATAAAATTATATGAATCTAAAAAAAGGTCTAGCAAAAAAAAATCTGCGAAAGTAAAAAAAAGTGTATTGTAAACATACAATGTTTTATTTTACGTTGGCTCATTTTTAAATAAAAACATTGATGTTGTTCCGTTGTTTTCTTAGGCATATTTTTGGTAATATTTCTGGTAAATATAAATTTATATAAATTGCAACCGTTAAATCTACATGAAATTAAACTTACCAAGGCTGCAAAAAGGGTTTTTCTAGATTTTATAAAAAAAGTTAGACTGCGAGAATTTTGCATTTTAATTGAGGTTTTCAATTAATATTCAAGACAGATATGGCTCATATTTATATTTTTGACCAATTAATCTGGAAAACGTTATGCGAACGTTTTAGTCAAATTAGGTTTAATTCAATCATTGTTTTATTTTAATTACTATTGTACATAAAACAAAATATACAAAAACGTTTGATTTCACCATAATTGCTTTTTATTCTCTCAAAAACAGAAAAAAACATATTTTCGTTTTCAGTTATTCACATGATAAAAGATTAAAGTTGTCAGTATGTATTACTAAAAAAAAAATCAGAAATCCCTTTATTTGCACTTAATATTTATTTACATTTACACTTATTATTACAATATGTGGCATCAATAAATATTATTAATTTATTGAGTTTTCATTGTTTAAATAATATCCTTCTAAGTTTTAAGAAAGTTGAAATTAACACCTTTGAACAATAAGCCGACTGGTCCTGGATTGATTTTCATAAAAATCGAAAATATTTTATATTGTAGTATTAAAATCATTATATATAACTATTATTGTAGTATTAAAATAAAAAAGATTATAACGCAATAATTATCAGCGGTCTACGATTAATGTATGTATTGTAGAGGCTGTTTTTGTCGGAGAACTTCGGCGTAGCTGAGGTGGGAACAGGGGAGGGTGGTTTTTCTGTGGGCGGCGCTTTGCCTATAAAAGATCTACCGCCCAAGTGATCGCCACTCACTCTCCACCGAAGCCTTCGTTGTAAACTACCCCTTGCCGAACTACGAGGATCACCAAGCAGCCCAATACCTTGCTAAGTTAATCTAACACGTGAAAAGTTTTTTGAATTGTTCAACTACTCCACCCGTGACCTCCATCTGATTTTCAGTTGTCCCTGCCAATTTATTTTACCCTAAAAAAGGTAAGTTTTTCAGCATTACTATTTTTATAAAATAATTTTACTCATCTTTCCGTTAACAGAAATGCTCACTAAAGGTGATATTAGGAGAGAAATGAAGCCATCTTATTTAAAGTACATTTAAATTGAGTATTCAAATTCATTAAAGTAAATACAATTTTGATACTGATCACGTATTTCATGAATCAGCATTAATAAATAGCTCCAAAGAATATATTAGTGATATAAATTACGTGCACGACACTATAGAAAACGAAAATTAAATAAAGATAGAAACAATACTATAGTAAATATTAATTGAATTGTTCAACCATGTAATAAACATGATTAATTAGTTGAAAAATATCGCCTTTGAGTTAAAGAGTTGGAAAATATATTAATTAAGACTTTTATAGAGTGATAGATTGTATAATTTTTAATAAGATAAACATGAAAATTGTTTGCTTATTTTAATATTTGCTTTTACAAAACAACTGTTGAATCGCAAAAAATATTTGATAGCATTTTTTTATTTAAAAAAAATGATGATTTAGAATCTTAATAATACGAAACTAAGAAACGAAATAAAGGAGTTTTATATGTGATATAAGTATTAGAAATTATCAAATAATATGATGCAAATATGCGCACTGATACTGCTAATTGTAATTATATTCATGTTTCATTATAGTCTACTTCTTAACTTCTTAATTAATAACGGCATAATTACATTTTTTTTACGAACTTTAAAAAATTCATGTTGAATATTAAATTACACATAGGTTTGGTTAATTGAAAAAAAATTCTAAATAAAAAAGTAATTAAAATCTGGAAAAAAATTCCATCGAGTATGTCATTTTGTGTACTCTTATCAAACAAAAACTTAACAATTTTTTGATAGATGTTTCAAATTGAGGTAATCGAAATAAAATTGTTTTATTAATATTCAAACACTTGTCAAACGATAAACATTTTACCTACTTTAAATCATATATAAGTATAAATTATTTAGAATCGATGTATTATAAAAACTGTTCATTACGTTTTATGAGTGAGATTTGAAATAATAAAAATTTCTCATATATGTTGAATATTTATCAAATGTTATAAAAGTCTCACACCAATTATTATTTATTTCTTGGGCAAGGGGAAAAAGCACAGGTCGTGTTTCGGTCATATAATAACGTTTCATTATAGCGACCTATGGCTGACCCTATTACATTATTGCTTTGTGATGTAACTTTATTATAGAATAGAATTCACAGGTTGAATAATTTATTAATTAAAAGAAAATTTAAATTCAGAGATCCGGTTTTGAATAATTGATACAAAATCAATACATCCATGCTATCCGATTTTTATTGACGTCGTGGAAATAAAATTTTATAACATGAAATATGCCGTCATTTTCATAATGTGTTCCACAACATAAAAAAAGGTTTTAACGTAAAATAAATATGAGTTTAGACTTTTTCATTGAGTCAAAAAAGCTCTTACTAGTATTAGATTGGTTGGCATTTTGAATGGTTGGAATTTTTTATTAACTATCGTAAAATATAGAAAAAAAACTTTGAATCAAACAATTTACCTTTTTTCTAGCCCCTTGCATGTCTACAAATCAAAATTGTTGTTGCCACCCGTAAAAAAATCACTGAGTGCACTTTTTTTTTAGATAAAAATGAAAATATAAAAAGCATCATGATTTATTGCATTTTAAAACTTGAAAAATCTGTGGAAACATTTAATTTAAAATAAATAAAACACATATTTATATCCTCGTGCGGTTTTGTGTTGTAAAAAAAATCTTGTTGCATATTTTAAATTGATTTATACAGTAAAAAAACAAAGTACTACTTTTTCCACTTATATGATCTATAAAGTAAAAAAGCCAAATGTAAAGATATCAGAAAATCTAAATCGAAATCATTCCATTTCTATAATGCTGTTCATGAAAGCTTTATGTAGAACGATTAATTTGTTATTGATTGCAAAATAGGTAAAAGGTACAATTCCATTTCGTATGAATTGCTGAAATTTAGTCATGGGGATTGCAGACAGAATTATTATACCGATATTTAACTTTATATTATTGAATCAATTTATTTTTTAATTTATTTATTAAAGGGAAAAATAAACAACGTTTTCTATTCGTAATTTTCACAGAATATTTAATAATATCGTAAAAGCATTTTCACTGTATTAACTAAAAATAATACATTTTCTTCATTGCTTTGGTGAGATGTAGAGAAGAAGTCTACGACAAGTCGACTGTTATTTGCATTTTACCGTGTAAATAATTTTGCGGCTTTTGTTAAATGAGAAGAATTTTAAAACAAAGCAAAATTTTGAAAAATAGAGTTATAGCATGCTTAATTAAAAGTATTTTTAAAAGTTAACAGTCAAAAAAAATCATATCAACAAGTGAGTAGTCAACTAAATAAATGTTTTATTCATATATTTTTATTAGTATTGTTCATTTAAAAACAAAAATAATTAACAATTTGAACCAAAAAATAACAGTTTTTAAAAACACTGGTTATTATAATAATATAACAAACTTTAGTTTTGTAAACCTCAAAGGGAAAATTTTATTTATAGGCTGACTATAACCAGAAAACGATATTTTAAAAAATTATATTTGATTCGTTCAAGCAATCAGAACCGGTTTCAAACACAATTAAATAATTTTCTGCTAAATAGTGAATTGGCAGGTTTTATATAAACATATCAAACTTTCAATACATTGTGACTTATTTTATATGATAACAAAGAATGGATAATGATTTTTTTTAATTTTAAAACATTTTATTAATCTAAGGAATTGAAATAAGGTATTAGTTTTTGTATTCTATTACACCCAAATTCACAACGGGTTCATTTTGAGAAATAATAATTGACAACACATATTCAATGAGTAAAGCCAACTCATGTTAAAATTTGCGATATTAATCCTAATATTTTGTTCGTATCAATTTAAGAAATATTATGAAAATTCCATAATTGTAAAAAATGGATATTTAAAAAATTGTACTGATTGTGAAGTGCGAAACACAATAAAGGGACTTTTGATCGTATCATGATATATTTTTAAAGATAGTGTTTTCTCACATACAACTTTATAGAACATTTACAGGGAAAACTTTAATTTACTGGCTACTTAACTACCCAAATTATAATTTGTTATTTTATACTGTACTTATAATAAATGTGACCACACACTTATTCTAGATGGAAACCTTTATTTGACAAAAAGAAAGAAAGAGTTTTAAGAAAAGTAAGGTTATTGCGAATATCAGAAAGTAAATATATTTTAATTACTTATTTATTACAAAAATATGAAATATCACTAACATTAAAAAAAATAAGAAATTTTCTGTGTTTGTCGAATATATTAAATTAATTATTTCAATCATCGACTCGAAGCAAGAGCTTTAGATAACCACTTGTCCTGTTCATCTATCTTTCTCTAAAAAGAAAGTTTGAGCGAATGAGTAATAAATATTTATCATAGGACAGAATCGATATAGATTTATTGAGAGCCATACAATCTACATTTAGGTGGGAGCAAAGTAACGAAAATATTACTAATTATATTTTATGATAAAGTTTGCAATGAATTCAATGTAAATGTAATAAAATAATAAAAACAGATTAAACCTGAATCAATTCAAGTTTAAGGGCATTACTCAACAACAGCTGGTATTTGAATATATTACTATTTGTAAATGTTGAATGACAGTGCTGCTTCTATAGCTGCACCAAAGTCATCAATTCAGTCGGTCAACCATATTCATTATTCCACAGTATACTTTAACTGATGCAATACGCAACTGTATTGGGTAACTTCGACGATCAATGGCTCTACGCCGTAGCACCTAATAATTGCTGTAGATACTTTTAAGATATGTAAGTATGTATAACAAAATTTGAAATTTGTACTACACGATTATTGTCGTGAATATATTCACTAAGCTAAAATGCATTTTAAGCTGATCCTACTGCAAGTTGTGGTGTATTTTTATAATATATTTTTACAGAGAATTGACAATTGAAACCTTTCAACTGATTACATTTTTTAATTTTCGAAAGATGATGGCGAAAAAAACTATTTAATATTATTACTTAACGGCATAATTAAAAGATCTTGTAAAAAAAGATCTGAAACAACTGAAGCTTTCCAATTCCATTAGGATAAATGTTTTTAATAAAAAAAATATTTGGGCTATTGCTTTTGAGTCATTTCTGTAATCTGTCTTCGTAAGGTTTTTTGTTGATTTTTTCGTAAACGATATAATCATAAATTGAAAGAATCGTAGAATAAAATATTGTAAAAAGAATAATTGAAGACCGAAAGTGAGTATGTTTAATTATTTTGAATATGTACAATTAGATAGAGATGCGTTGGTGTATAAAAAGTAATTTTACCGGTAAAACTGGTCAATTAAAAAACTAAATTTGTGCGCAAGGTGCTATTTTATTTATAAAAATAAACAAAAAAACCTTTGCGAAAGCTTTTAAAATCTTCTCAACATCGACTAATACAAAGACCAATAAATAATCCTGAAATCAAAAAATATATCATATCAAGTTCTGTGTCAAAACAATACATGGTATTTTGTTTTTTTCTCTTTCAATAAACAAATAAAACATCTTCTTGATGTGTTATTAATTTAACAAAAATGATATGAATTTTCTTGTATTTATGAGATAAAAATCTTCCTGTGATAAATATTGAATGTATACGTTTTTCAAGATTATTATTTGATTATATGGGAGATCGTATATCAAAACAATTTTGTTTTTGTTTCTCAATGTAAAGTTCTTGTAGCTCTAAGAGTTTTCCTATAGTTTGTCTGTTTATATAAACATATTTTTTTTTATATAAGCATTACATATAATAATTATTTGATACGTTATTATTTATTGAGAAATTTTAACTGTTATATAAATCTGCATTTGTCAGACTTTCGAACCTCGCGGACTACAAAACTCGTAATTTTGAATCCCGCAAATCACTTAAAAGTTTTTATAAAAAACAGTTCAAACGTATATAAAATATACCCCTTTTTTATGAAATGGTCATGACCATTGGTCAATTAATAAAGAGTTTCTATAGAAATTTACTTAGATAATGTTACAAAATAAGGCGACATTGACAAAAACGTTAAAATCCTGAGCATAAAAAATAAAATCACAAAACTAATACACTTTTAAATGCTTGGCTTTTTCTCAATTATTGAATTAAAAAATAAAGTAGTCTTTTTCGCATTTATTATATCTAATGCACTTAATTAACAATTAAAGTATTATTAGAATCCTAATAAAATATATAATTTTTTAGATTCAGGAATGTGTGAGTGGCGTGCGTTTCCATTTTTCATTCAAATAAGTATGAAAATGTTGATTCTGAAGATTATTGATTTAATTACTCAAAAAAATGAAATAAAATACCATGATTATTTTTATCATTGAAGATAGCAAATTAGTATTAGTCCTGACGTAGAAGTGTTAGGACTCATCAAAAATTCAGAAGGAGTCTCGTTTTCAATCACCGCATAATCGCGTTGAGAAATCCTTTATCTTAAATTTTCACAGTATACTTAAGAAATATTGGAAACAATAGCAAAAGCCTTGCTTTAATTTTTGATTATTAATTTAATTATCGAAGTAGTTTACGTTGTATTATCCTTGAAGTCATTCAATTTTCGCTATCGTTGTTGTATCATTTTCTATACAAATTGCATATTTCGACATAATAAAAATAAATTAAGAGCGTTTGAAAGCTTGAAAAATAAAGCAGTTTAAAGAACGGTCCCTCGAAAAGAAAACATTGTTTCGACATTAAAATACTTGTTTTTTTTTAAATGTGATTAAAAAAACTCCGTTATACGATGGTTAAACTAATTTTAAAAATATATGAATGCGAAAATTCATACAATATATATTTCCATATGATATCTTTAAATTATTATTTTGAATAAAAACTTAAATAATATTAATCATGAAGTTATTGGCATGCTTTGTAGAAAATTTATTAAAAGCAAAATGAGAAAAATAAAGAAAAACTTTGGAATAATTCATAAAGTTATGATAATTAACGTTGATTTACACATTTAGTTTGGGGTAAATGGCATTCCCTTTATATTTTTTTTTATAAAATACGTGTTACGTGTTACTAATGTGTAAGCGAATATATTTACTTGAAAAAAAATCATTGGATATTTGTTGCTTTATATATTTAGTATTATTTTGTTATAAAATATCGTATTCAATATTTATTAATTGATTATACTTAAACATTTAAACGTTAACGATAAACTTAAAACATAAAATAACATGCATGTCTAGACATGTATTTTGTTTGATTCACCGTGTTTTGTTATATTTTACACGTTAAAAATGACATTATTGTGATAGCGGCTAACCAAACGGGTTTCATTATAATTCCTTCGTGGTGAATAATTTATTAAGTGTATAATATTTAGCTTTGTATTGCACCATCATTTTATTACGTCAAAAAAACATGTTTAGAGGCAAAACGCGTAGCGAAAAAAAAATGTAAATAAAGCTAAAGGCTGACGCTTTAGCGTTTGAATATTTATGACGTGCGTCGAGATGAAATAAATTAGCGGGGAAATTACTGAGGACGAGGTTAAATGTTCCCGCTGGCGGGAAAATGCCCGCTCAAATTGATTATTTAACGGCATCACCGAAGGCGCTTCCACGCCGCCTTGCAATAATTAGCCGTAGATGTCGCCAGCGGATTGCAAGACGATTTTTTCATATTATTAAGGCTAATTTTTCTGATTTACTTTATGGTGGCTTCCATGTCGTTCCTTAATCGAAAGTGACGGAACGAAAATACATTTCAATTCAAATGTGAAGCATAACGTAACATTTTTTTTATGTTGTCAACTAAAGATTTTTACCGAAGTAAAGACTGCAAATACATTGAAAGTCTTCATTATAACGAGAAAATTATTGAGTATATTATTCCATTTATATCTAAAGGCGTAATTTAAATTTGTTTCAGTGGCACCAAAAATAAAATATAAGTATTACAAATTATATACAAAAAGAAATAAAAATGGCGTGAGAGTGTAACTGTAGACTAGAAGTACAACACCTTTTTTAAAACTTTTTTTTTTGAATTGGAATCACTCAAAAACACGTAACATATTATGTCGATATGTAAAGCAATATCTTTAAAGGATGTTAAAGTTTTTTCACAATTGACAGGCATGCTTTACACTTTGGGCGAAGAAACAAATAATGTTAGCTCCAATTGCTGACATGACTATCAGTAACATATTGTTTGACGTCCTCAAGAATGACAAAAGTCTAGTTTTAACGT
This sequence comes from Himalopsyche tibetana, assembly GCA_030503985.1. Classification (NCBI taxonomy): domain Eukaryota; kingdom Metazoa; phylum Arthropoda; class Insecta; order Trichoptera; family Rhyacophilidae; genus Himalopsyche; species Himalopsyche tibetana. Next base: position 14,668,056 of record JAPJYX010000024.1, read on the forward strand.
CATGTGAGTCAAAAAATGTGACAATTTTTTTTTAATCTATGAGTGCTTAAGCCGTATATCTATATAATTATAACATGAAAATGCAAAAGAGAATATCAGTTGGATAAAGTCACTCTATATAGAAATTTTGATAAAAAAATAGTATATTGTATATATTATACGTCATTGCATTCCCTCGATTAAAATGGAATTGAGGTATTTTGTCAAAAATATTAGATATCTAATACTTTGTTTATTTGATTAAATATTTTTTTATTATATTAAACAAATTAAATTTCGCTATTATAACTCACAAAATGGATCAATACTAAAACTTTTGATGAAGAAAGAAACGAGTTTCACGTGTCTTTAAAACCATACAAAAAACTGCGGGATGTTCACAGTTCAATGTGCTTAATAAAACTTCTATGCGATGTAATAAAAATAATGTCTAAATTATATATTTTTATATGTGGATAAGTTTTTTCTACTAATAATGGTTCAATGTAAAATCTTTTCAAAAAAAAAAACGAAATCATATTATCCTCGAAGTATAATTTGGTGATTGAGTAGGAATGTTAAAGATACGTAGTAAGTTACCCTTTATTGGAATTATAAATGATAAACTAACGATTCATTAGAGTACGTAATGTAAAAATGCTTATGCTTTCATTAATTTGTTGGATTTCAATTCTTTATACGATAAAATGCTCTTGCATACTTTTTAAAAGAAACAAATTGTTGTTATAAAAAAAAAATGTTAAACACCCCGAACACAGAAAAAAGACAAAATTTTCACTTTAAAACTATTTAAATCTTTTAACTGAAAGATAAACTTTATTGCATATAACGAGCAGATTAAAAAAGTCTTGCATCTTTCAGAATATGTTTTATCGCCGCATTCAACTATTTAAAACAATGTCACTTAAACTTTTAAATCTGCGAAAGCCTTTACTTGCAGTGATTTTTCAATTGTTTTCTTGTAACTTGCAAAATAGATGGTCTCGGTCGGTTTGCTTAGAAAAAGCTCCGAGCTTTAATAAAACTTCAAAGTTAAACGTAACAATGAAAGCAAAAGTTAAAATTAAGCACTGCTAGCTCTATAACGATTTATACGTTTCACAAGATTTACATTTCGTAAGAGATGCGCAACTCCTTAGAATTAAGGGAATAATTGGATGCTCGGCCTCAAAGGTGATTAATAAAATGATCAAATTTATTTTTCAATTATTATATTGTACATAATATTTGCAATGAATTACAATTGTACAAATTGAATTCATAACTATATATTATATAAAACTATATAAACATTTTTTTTTTGTTTTAAATGGTAAATTTTTCCAACTGAATATAATTTTTTTCTAATGAGAGAAGAGAGATTAAATGAAAAAATAATTTTATATGTAACCTAAAGCATAGTGGGAAAAATGCGCAACACTGTTTTCGAGTAAGATTAATCCAATTTTAGCTTAAAATCGTATCGTTTAGCAGGTCGACAATTTTTCATTATTAATTTCAACGCAAATGTGTATATTTGTGTTTGAAAAAACGTTTTTATTTAGTTTATGAAATAAAAACTTTTCAACAAACGAAAAACTTTTGAAAGAAGTTGAAAGATCAATATTTGGTAATCATTCAGTTACTGAACATTTTTTTGCTATATGTAGTTTACAATTTCTCGCTTTTTTAAACGTCGTTAGATTTTAGAAAACGCTAATATCCTCCAGAGTAAATAGTTTTTGTAAAGTTTCTTTTATCAGTTGAAATTTAAAAAGTAAACTTTGTTTAATTTTTACTAGTTTTGGTTATAAACATACCCCAAGAAAAAAATGTTCCATGAAATAATCAATGAACAACGGCCACATGCAAATATTCAACCAAACATTCTCACTAAATTATGAATATTATCACATCCAAATTAATACAAATCTGAAAGTGTTATGTTTTATGGAATTAAAAAGTTTTCAAAAAAATGTTTGTTTTGTCTTCAATATTGAAATCACTAGAAAAACAATTCTTTAAATCGTTTAAATATTTTGTCAAAAATGTCAACTTGAATCCAACTTAAAATACTAGTATACCGAGATGGTAAAATATAGGCTTGTCTACCGAATTTAAATATTGATATCGTTTTATTAAGTAAAACTTAATTTAAAATGACACACTAGATCAAATACTAAAATGCATTAAAAACTTGGGATATTATTTTGTGACAGGCACTTAATTTAAACATGAGCTTTCAAAATTTATATACATTTATTGAGCTCAATTTAAATGATAGTATACTTGAAATATTTTTATTCTACTTACCCAACCAAAATTTTAAAATGTGTCATATTGCGTTAGATTTATTTTTTTAATAGTTTTCAATGAATTACCGACACGACAAAAGGTGAAAATAAGTAAAGATTACCATTAAAAATTTGAACGTTTTTTTTTTAAATTTTAAATATGCGCTGCTTTTCTACCGTTCCATTAATTCTGCAAATCGACTTGTAAAAATCATAAAAAGTAGATGCAATCTCAGTTTTCTGCATTTAGCGAAAGCCATAAGATAAATTGATTATTCTTAAAACCTTTTAGTTGGTAAAATAATTAGTCCAGTTATGATTCATTATAAGCCGGTAAAACAATGTAAGCCGTGTAGGTGTAAACTACAATTTAATATCGATACCTTCTACTCGTTACTGCAAATTTTCATCTAGTTTAGTTAAATATAAAAAACAGAATGAAAATTATTAAAGAAGATAACGCACATTCTACGAAAATTTAGTATTTCTTGTATTCAACAGGCGAAAATTTACATCAGAATCCTTCCGAAGTTTATGTTTATTTAAATAGATTAATTTATCTTGAAAGCTATCAACATCTCTGCTTATTGATTGTTTAGTACAGCAAGACCAAAAACGATTTTGATTAATGTTCAATATAGAGATTAATGAACATCAAACAGTCGTAATCGAATGCTATTAATTTAAAAGTAAGTGTCGATTACACGATATAACAATATCGCATTGATGCAAATACCGAGCGAATCAACCAATGAAACAACGACTGCGACTTGCCAAGACTATTTTTTACCCAAGTAAAAGATTAATTTTTAAATTAATAATCTTACCAAGAAGTTTTTAAAATTGAAGTTTCTTCTCAAAAAATCACAACTAGTTAAACAAGCAGCGGAAAATAGATTTATATTTTTTTTACTGAACATAAATTTCCACGAAGTAAGCGATAAATTTATCAACTTTTATATTTTAGTTAAGGCTGCATCAATAAGATAATTATGTCAAGTAAAGTTACTTCAAATTAAGAATGATTTTTAATAAATTATGTAATTTAGCGGTATTAATTTTCTTAAGAAAATATGCCTTTTCTCATGTTTTGTATACCAAAAAATACGCTTCCTCGGCATTATATAGATGACTTATTTGGATTTCGGTGCATAACGATAACGCCATGCCTGGTGTTTATAATACACAACTTTATTTTATCGACTTCTCATTTGTGCTGGATTATAAAAATATGCTCGGTACGCAAATTGGGTTGTAATACTCGTTTAAAAGTTATTGATTTCAAAGTTTATTTATTTTCGTCATAAAAAGCTTTACCCATTATATGTTATTGATATTGGACCTGCACATAAATAAAGCTTTTACGATTAGTACTAGACATAAAAAGCAATGATTATACAAAAAACTGAAATATCATAAAGGTAGTACTTAAAAAAATGATGATTGGAATCATTTATTTTCTTATTATTTCTTTTTGTTAGTCCGCCATTAAAAAAACTAAGAATAATTCAAATGCATTCAATTTATATTTGTACGTGATGTGTTTGTTGATTTGATAAATATTTTTTACGCAAACCTGTTTAATCTTTTAAATTAGGTCTTTTTCGATGGTTGGCAACAATCTTAATAGTATAAATTATAATTCGGTGATGCAATCTTCTATTACATTTAATTTTGAGAATACTCTATCTTTAGACATGAAAATTTAAGAATATACTACGTTTTAATGATAATAAGAGTTATTATTTGTCTATTAAAACCAATTCGTAGTGTTAATCGAAGTTAATAAGTTTTTTCAAGTATTTTTTTAGATCAAAATCAAACATCAGTAAAATGATATATATCTCATTGAAGATCTTAAAAATCAAAAGTTTTTTTGGTCGGATTAGTACCTAAAAGATTTCACATAGTTATAAATGGAGTTGAATTATAAATTAAATACTGACAGATGACAATGTCTAATAAATATAATCGCTTTCAAAAGAATTTTTATTTCTTATTTATGGAAGTCTACTGAATTCCGCGGCAACAATTAAGGGCGCAATTACTTGCGGAGAAATTCCTTTAATGGATTGTTGGGTCACAGGTAAAGGGGAAAATTAAGGAGGAAATCTCTTGAAAAGTGTAGCCAGTTATTTCCTTATCCGCCCGGGGATGTTATTGCATCGTAAAACGGGATCTGTCGGTGGCAGACATAATATTGCGATAAAGACCGATGGGGTTTTACGTCGAAATTAAACACTGACCGCGTGCTTCTCTTTACACCCAATCGGATCATCAAGTGGTTATCATTGAAATTTAAGCCTAAGTTATGATATATTTAATAGTTTATTAAAATATTTGTGGATTATCCTGGCCAATATATTAAAATACAGAGGTTGTCATTTCTGAGTCCCAATTACCGTTAAAAATAATATACATATTTTATAAATTATTTTTAAAACTTAAATCTAAGCAGTTTTTTTCAATTTAGAGATAGTGAAATTTGGTATTCTTCTTGAATCTTCTGTTTATTTGTATGTTAATAGTCAAAATAATTTAGACTGTTCCGTCTTCGTAAATGTAGGAACAATCTTATCATGTTTATGTCATTTAAATTATTTCAAGGTATTGAATAGCATATATGTACTTCACAAAGGAAATAAACAAAATAAGAAGATTTTTTTTTTAATATATTATTGTTTTGTATACTATATATATTATTCTGCCGCGTTCACAGTTAACCCAAAATAAAGTAATGTAAATGAAAATAAGCACATAATTAATAAATAACTTGTTTCAACGAACTTCAAATGAACTTCCACAATTAAGTATTTCGACTGAGGGTGCTTGATGGAATTTCAATATCAAATTTGAATTGTTTGAATTTTGTACTTTTTCATGAGTTTTGTCGCTAACGACCCGGGTTTCGCCTTTCGGCGTCTTCAGGCATTCCAAGTGCACGGATGTACTTGAACTGGTTAGGGCCGAATCTATAAAAACTATGATTTAATTATTTTTGAAACGATTTTGTTAAAATCGTATTGGAATATGACCCTATAAAAATCATTCTCTTCCAATCGATTTTTCAAATTGCCATTTTGTCTACTGTGGAACTAAATACTTGAAAAAAGATTGTTATCAATAATTGAAGTTAATCACATTAAGATTAATACTAAGATTTTTTGATACAATATTAAATTTAGTTTTTAATTATTTTGTTACATATTGTTAGCCACACATGATGCCCGCAAGCTTCGTATCGGCCCCTCATTACAATGCTATTATACATGTTTTGGTATTTTACCATTTTAATAAAGAAATTCTCTCATGTCATATAATCTTTTGAAGTCTTTTATAAAAGAAAATACAATGTCTTTGGTACAATAATTTGAATTAAACGCGTTGATTTAATCCGAGATATATTTTCAACGGATATTATTAGAAAAATATACAACAGAATAATAATATTCATCTGGATAATATTTAAATTAATATATAAAATGCTGTACTATTCACATATCAATAATTACAATGTTGGTACAATAGAAATAACAATATTTTAATTAATATATTCTCAACAGGAAGTTGAAAATGGAAAATTCTTACATTGATCCAATTCATCTCCCAATTAATTTATTTTTTATAATTATAACCATGTGTTATAGCATGTTATAACCCTTTTTCAATATTTAAATATTATATTATATAATATAAATATATACATTTGTTAATTGATGACAAAGGTGATTTATTTATATTAGACTTACTTAAAAACTATTTTGAAACTAAGCCAACTTACCTTAATCTAATAAATCTATATTAATTTAAAAATTCAATCTAACCTTACCGATTGAATATTTTCACTGTTAAATTTGACAGGCATAAGAAACAGTGAGAAAAAAGCAAATGAAGAAATTATTCAAAAATGTTTCGTAAATATAACTTGAATGACGTGGATATGTAACCGAAAAGAACCTTATCATTTTTTTCTGATAAATCTTTTATTATTTTATACTAGCAAAAAAATCAATTATAAATAACCACGTCTTACTCAAGTTTAATAAATATTATAAACGAGACTTTGAAATATGTACTTGGTTAGTACTTAAAACTTTCTTAACGGATCTGTTTAATTGACATATTCAAATGGCGTCGATTTGTTGAAAAAAGTTAACATTCTAATATGCCTACCAATAATATATTTTAATTTTTCTTTTTTTATGACACTTGAGTAGCCGCCTTTGCTTGGAATCCTTTTGAAGAATGTGATTGAAAGAAAACGATAAAAAATCAGATCTTTTCCGTATATTGCGGAGCCATATTTGCATACGCAAAAGCAATATATTATGATTTTAATTTAAATTTATATTATGAATAAAAAATACTGTACATTTTTCATTAAATCTTTCAATATATGATGCTTATCATATCTTAGCAATATCATCTTTCAAAATTTTGTTAAAATGTATAACCGTCATATTGGTTAAAATATTAAATTTTAAGTTATTCACGTAATAATATCTGATTTTTTGCTGTATGTACCGAGAAAAAATAGACAGTAAATTTACTTCGTGTTGAACTTTCAATAAACTATTCGTTTGCTAATTTACCATATCCGTTACTTGTATTAAGTATTTATTCAGTTATAGAAACTAAATACAATTTGAAAAAATCTATTCAGTTTCTGTATTAAAACGTAATTTAAAACGAATTTGCCATTTGTTGGAAAGAACTATCTGTTTACTTGCCCATCCATTCAATTATAAAAAAGATTTTTTAGCACGATGAATACAAAATAGTAATTATCAAAAATACACTCTTTTTGGCATAATATGTAACTCGACAAATCCGAAGAAGTGTTAAAATATTTTAAGAGAGAGGATTTGCAAGACCATGCAAATAGTGAAGGATTTAACAACCGTTATATATTCTTCAGAATCTTTATAGGATGAGTAAATCTTGCATCACAAAATGTGGCCTTTAGTACAACCACGTAAATGCTACGAGCTAAGATGCTTTATTTTTCTACGATTTATATAGTCATCCAGTGACGCGTTTAACGTCAAATAATATTGTTCGAAAAGCCGTTGTACGACGAATTATAGATTGTAAAATAATGTAAAAGTGACAATTATTCTCAAATAAGTTACTTTGTTAAATTTCAGCTAATGTGAGTACCGTATATACCTACACATGTTTATTTAATTAATCTAAAGTTTTATTATATAAAAGCATGATAACGTTGATTCAAAAGATAGTTTATTATATATACTAGAATCTTGAAAGTAAATTGAATAACATATCTGGCCAAGCGATCAGTTTGTAGGTTATAAGTTCAAAAACGAATATTTAAGATCAAAGTTTGTGTGTTTTTTTTAAGTATTTGTAAATCAAAATATTATATGAGCCCCGAGAGGTGAAGTGAGCTAAGTAGTAAAATGTTAAAACTTTTCTATTGGACTAATATTTAGTACAATCACGTCTTTGCTTCGTGTTTTGGTGGATTGATTATTTTAATTTTAGGGAGATAACACTATTGCAGTGTATATTTATTTAATGAGCTCACTTCGCTTTTGCAATACTTTAAAACGTGTTGAATATTACAACGCATCCAACATTTTTTTTTCAACAGCTTAACGACCGTGGACGCGTATTTGAGTCTTTGAAAAACAAAGGTTGCCGGCCGGCGGACACATATATGCGTATAGGTGAAGTATCTGGAAGCTAAGAAAATTAAATTTTGTAAGGATATCTCAATTTGCTTACAAATTATAGCGAATTTAGTAAAATTATAATTTTTGCGAATTTATTGCAAAATTTTATTTCGCCAGGTGAAATTTTATAAAAAAAAATGTGCGGTCGTTAAGCTGTTATACCTCTTGGTTCACTTCATCTTTCATGGGTCCACATATATCACATAAAAAATCACTGTAATATTGTTTTTAATTTCAAAATAATCAATAAATTACATTTCCCGAGAAATTCAATTTATGTATATTTTAATAAATATATTTTCTTCTCACAGTGTATCTTTTGATTAAAAGCAAACTTCGATGAATTTACAATTTTTCTGTTTAAATGTATTAAAATAGTATAAAAAAACGCGTCACTGATTTGAATCTGCAACTACTTTATGTCTACGCCGTCGTGAGTCTACGGCTTGGCGTAGACAATGGTCCGTAGCTGGAATGGTCGAGTGAAGTTTTAATGAGCTACAGTAAACACGCGTTTGTATAAAGCAGCTCGTTTACGTGTACCTGTCGCCCGTAATACTCGCGTGTAATTGCAACATCATTAAAAATAGACAGCCTAGAAGCTTATCCGGATTTTATTAGCTCATTAGAAACTGGTCACAAAGCGGCCAAATTCCGAATAGAACTAGTCTGACGCCTGCAGTGCCATCGCTTTATTATAACTTATATAATACGGCGATGTAATTTTATTTCGCATATAAAAGTGTTAATAAGGTAAAGTTCATCTTATTTTAAACAAATAAATATCTTGTTTTAAATAACTACATATACGAGTGAATCATACATGAAAACTATATAAATTTAGAACATAATATAATTAAATCGACGAGGCATTAAAAAGAATAGGCGGTGAAAAATAACAAGATCATTTTTACAAATTTCATTGTTGTATACAAACATTGAAAGCCCTGGCAGTTAGATAGCTCCAGGCTAGGTTAATTTCAAAGCAATATTTTTTCATTTATACTGACAGATGATCATACTTATAAGATTTCGCAATGACACTTAATACCCAGTCGATATTGGTTGTCATTTTTTTTAAACATATTTAATACATGTATGTATTTTTATTTGATATTATAATTATAACTGCTCGTAGAAATTTATTCTAGCCTATTGAATAATCACTTAAGCAACTGAATTAACTTAAAAAAAATTAAGGTGAAGCTTTTAACTATAACTGTATGTAATATACGAATACGATATATGAGTGTTAACTAGTTGAGCACGAAAGTTAAAAATATGAAATATATTTACATATTTCTTTTACGTGGATTGTTTTTATAATACGATTACCATAATTTTTAATGAGTTAGACGATGTTTAATTTTATACCATGAAATAATATTTTATGGGCCCTTTTTATTACTTCAAAAAAATATAAACTACATTTAAATCGGCAAGTTTGCGTATCGCAGCAGGAAATATTTTTTTACAACATTGGTAGTTCTTAATAGAAAAATTTGCGATGAAGGTGGCGTAGAAAGAAGTCTTTCACAACCAGTAACTATTGACAGTTTTTAATTTATTTTTGATGGGAATGGTTATTTAATACAGTAAATTATAATAGAATTTACAAAGCATCTATAGCTATATTACTTTTTAAACTGCTTCCAGAAGAATGACTAAGATACAGTTTCACTCAGAGATATGTGTTGCAATATGCGTGAATTTTCTGTTACCCGGAATTGGTGGTAACAACAGAAAAGAGATCCGAAAATGTGTTGTAGGATCGAATAATGCATGATTCAATTTATTGATAATTCACATTCACAAGTTTTTGCATTATTTGATATTTAAAAACGTATAATCTTAAAACATAACATTTGATGCTTGTTTTTGCAAGCTACTAATTAAAATATAATCATACTTTTTGAAAAATAAGTAAAAAAATAATTTAAAAATTTTGCTAAATTTCCCGATAGATAAAGTTTAGTTTTAGTTTTAAAGTTTAGTTTTATTTCCAGATAGTTTTCATAAATTTCCAATTTATGTTAAACTGGTAATCATGTAGATTTATCTAAATTAAGAGTAAATTCATAATAAGATACATTTTTGTGAAAAGACAGACCGATAGCAAAATGTTCGCCATTCACCACTTTTCTCGTTATCCTGAACAGAACAAAGAAGCTTATAAAGAAATTTAAATAAGACAATAATATCAGATACAATTTAACGTTCATTATGTTAATACTAGTATTTAACATGTGAAATTATTAATGTGCGAATCATAATAATTTAATTTAATTCATAATACTTTATTAATTGCATTTATATAAATTGCTTAAATATTTGAATATTAATACCATTTTTAAAACGCAAAAAATGAGAATATGATTATATAAAAAGGAAAATTAATATATGTTGAAACCACGCACGCCAAAAGTTATTTGTCTCTTTTGAAATAAAACAAATCTTTTTGATTGAGAAAATAAAATCATTTAGATATACATATTTATATTTCTCTCTTATATTGAGTGTAAATAGGTCTCTCAACCAGAACTGTAGCCATAATAACTTCATCGATTTGTATCTGAAAGCGAATAAATAGCAATATCTAAGGCTACACTCAACTATTGAACTGCAATGGAAGTGTTTTAGCATTTTATGTACCGATAATGCGCTGCAATTAACTGGAAAGTTGTGCAACATAGACGATTCACACTTATACTTTCCTTCTAACAGGCGTACTTTATTTGTTGTATAACAAGTTAAAACAATAATAATATTTGTATCTTTAAATTTTACTTAATTATCGAACATTAGCTAAAAGTATCGATATTTTTTAATTTTTTTTGAAGACTATTTGTATTGAAGAATAAAATTCTTATCTGTTCTTATTTTCTACAGAATAGATATATTCATTCGTTTGAATATTTAAAGCAGGTTTATTTTTATCAACCTACAATATTCAATAAAATGAGTCTAGCCTGTTTTCTTTGCTGGAACATACACTTCATTATTTATTTAAGAAATAATAATATGACATAGTATGATTATAACTATTTAAATATTTATTAATGGCTACGAAACGGTTCCTCTGATTGACGCTTGCCAATTAAAATGTAATATTGATCTTGAAAAAACAGTTGTTTTTAAATATATTGAAGTAATACAATCCGAAATGAAAAAATATCAATTTAATAATCTACATTTTGAATTTCTAGTTTTATGTGAATAGTTAGCATTTGTTTATCAAATTGATTTGTCTAGTATATAAAGATTATTTTTTTATAAATAGGCTTCTTCTAAAAAAAAAATACTTATAAATTGGACTTGTTTTAAAGCAACATTAATGATAAATTTACTTTAATAAAAAATCACATAAAAAGGTCAGACTAGTATTTTACTAAGTAGTCGAAATTAAACAGGTTTCATGGAAATTTTAATTTGAACTTGTTAACAAATGAGCATGGCGTTTTGAATAACTCATGAAATTAAAATGCTCTTAATAAATGAGACGACATTAACCTTTCGCAGCAGTTTAAATTGCAGATGTTTTTTAAGTGTGTTCATTATCTTTGTACCTAGATGTGTTTTTTTCCAATTGATCAATACTTCAAATGGTATGTAAGTTGCGAGAAGTAAATGATTAGCCACGGCCACTATGGAATAAATTTGAGCACTTGTAAATTTTTACGTAGCTCAAATTTTATCTTATTACTTAACATGTGATGACTTACCATACATACCCAGAAAAATAAACACGATAAACAGTATTGTTTGTCTTTTAAGAGTGGGCTTGAGATATCAATGTAAATATTGCTAATTGAAAAATTGAAATTATTCTTTATGTAAAGCTTGTATATTTAGAAATTTGATGTAATTCTAAAAACTTTGAATTTGAAAAGAGACATTTCGAATAATGACTGGATATATGACGTTTTAAGACAAAATAGGGTCAGTTTGTCGAATAAGATAAGCCGATACGCGTAACTTTCCTATATGCTTTATGTATCATATTTCAATGTTTATTTCATCTATATTTTACCAAGCATTTCCCCGACTACTTAGATTTAATAAAATATGCATGATTTATTTGCTAACATGTCATATTACATAATATTATATTATAATATATTGTACAGTATTTTTAACATTCTCTAAAAAGTAATAATCCAATTTAAATTATGCTCACTGTTTCTTGATAAAAGCCTTTTTTAAAATCCATTTAATTATAATATTTTTTTCACTTCTTGATAAAAACGAATATTTGATTTGTATATTTTGATACGGCAATGTAGATACAGCCAAAAGTTGGTACGTTTCAAAAGTGTTTTATTTCCAATATATTTAATAAAGCTCTGTCGATAAATTAATAAAATACATATTTAAGTCTATTTGGCAATTGATATTTTAACTCCATTGTATTTTGGTTTTTATTCAAAGAAATTAGTTATTAAATATTTTATAAATTTGAACTTACCAAACGCTTTCGCAGAAAACTGATATAATATGAAAATGATAAACACGGTTAAAATAATTATTCAAGAAGCAGATAAAATTTTTACATTTTATATTTGAATACAACGAAAATATAAAATAGTGTTTTTTTTACTGTTTCAATAATGGAACAATTAAAACGAACCCCTTTTATGAAAATCAGCACTGATCATTAAACCTGTGTAACTAAAGCAATCAAACAATAATTTGAATATACGTCATCCATTGTGATTGAACTCTTCAAGTGGAAATTCTGAATAGTCAATTGATTTTAGGCTTGGAAACAATTATCCCAAGATCTGTTTCCGGGAAAATAAATGCCCCTTTTTAATGTCGCCTTAACAATTTCTTTGATTTAATGTTTTTCACTCAATTAGAAAATTAATTTGTAGACACTTATCACGCTTTCCTTCCAGTTTGTCAACCTTTTTTAGAATAGTAAACTATTGGTTTTAATTAATGTATAAATAGCTTACATTTATTAAAACATTTTTATTGACAGTATTGTTATTTAAATTTTATAATTTAATTTGAATGAATATTATTTTGTATATCTATAATGGAGAGTAATAAAAACATTACGAATACATTCTATAACCAACCGATACACATGATTGCTTATAATTTACTGTAAAAATCAATGTTTACTCAAAAATGTTGAGCGAAACGGCGTATCTGTCGCTTTTTTTATTAAATTAAAAATACTATTTGTATTATTCGAATATTCACGGTTTGTCCTATTTAAAAAAAATCGGAATGTATTTAAATATCAACAAAATAAAAATAAACCGAGTTTCATAAAACTTTAATGAATCGAACAGAGATACGCTGAATAATATACAATAACTAACTTCGCATAAAACTATAATTAATCATATAATTATGATCAATTGTTACAAAAACTATATCAAAATACAGAATCAGTTGATATTGATATGGCAACAAAAAACGTGAAATCAGAAATACAAGTTTGACGTTGATATAAAATTATACAATATATTGTTCATAAATCTGAAAAAATATTTCTTGAGTGTAAATCCAACTATGTTAAATGATTCGCATTTGAAAATTATAACATATTTACTAATGTATATATTTTGTGTTTTCGACAAAAGTGTTTTTTAAATTATTGAATAATATCTCTTCGATATCTATAAATTGTTAAAATCATTATTTATAGAAATCTTATATTCTAGAAATAGACCGATATATAGACATGAAATAATATTGGTGACTTAAATATAAAAAGATAAAGAAAACACTCAATTCTATCATAGCAGCTGCATCGTGCTGATACTGTTTTAAAGCGATCAGTTTCGATCATTCTACATAGTAAAGTTTCATTCTTATTTTCTCAAAGGATTTTCTTCTACAATTTTCTGCACCGTCTGACTGACGAGCGCACTCCACTTTTAAGCTTGCATATTGTTGGAGAGTTAGGAGTTTTTTTTAGGTCGAGAGATTATTATGCTCAACGTTAAGAGTTTGATAAAAGATGAAATGGATATTATCACGTGTCACCTTTACTTGTTATATGATTTAAAAAATCTTAAATTAACTTAGTTTTATACGTATTTATTTGAAACAATAAAAATAAACCATAATCAATAGTTCTTTAATTACAGTTAACTAAGAAAATATGAATATAGTTTTACAACTGACGTCGGTGCACCATACATTTGAAAATATAAGAAAGATAGTGCATTAAAAAAGTTATTATGAAGAATGGTATAAATCAAATTGGTAATAAATTCAAGCATTTAATGAACATGTATTTTTTCGAGTATTTTATATCATCAGCTTTAAAATATAATAAAATCATCCGTTATTCGAATTACTCGGTAAATTTTCTTGCAAAACGATTGTTAGAAGACAAAAACCTTCGAATCAATTTCATACAATGACTAATATGTTAGCGGGCGAATATAAGAATATAGATATGTTCTGAACAATATGTTTTTTAAATTGTATTAACAAAGAAAATAATAATAAAAATACTGTGGTGTTCAAAATGTGTCCCACCTTTCCTGTCAATAAACAAGTTTTTTTGTTCCTGGAAAGACATTGGGGAATGACTTTGTACAATATTTTGAAAGCACGTGTAAGAAATTTCTCCATAGACGGAAATTCCAAGCATGTAATTTGATATAACAAGAAAAAAGGCCAAGAATGTATATGATGTCAAAAAATATTCGGATACGAAAAAGTAGTCTTACGCAAGACTATTTCACAATAATCTAGATATAACTGTTAACAATTAGATTTCATTTAGCAAATATATTGAAGAGACGAATATATTTTTAAACAACCTAAATGAATATTTAATACGATTAAACAAAATGATGTCAATAAATTTTTGTTTATTGTTTTTTAAATTTTAAAAATAAAATACGAAAAAAAATAATGTCCAAACACATCAACATATTATACATAAATATGTTAAAATGTGTTTGGCGATTTTGTTTTCGATATTTGCTGTCAAATCTGTCGAAAGACATTATATTTATACAGATAAAACAAATTGCTTGATAATAAATCCCACTTTTTATTTCAATTGATAGCGAGCGGTTTCACTTATATTTTAAAAAATATTAAATTATTTCATGCCGTATGTTCTGTCACACGAGTTATTTATATTTGAAGAGATATATTAAAAACAAAGGTCTATCCTCAATATATTAATCTTTTAATCTATCAAAAACTAGGATCTTTCTGTATTGGGCGAGAAAATGTAATATAGTTTTCAATTTGGACAAAGTAAAGATGTATCCATTTAAAATTGTGTTTAAGTGCCAATGCTGTCAACAGATGTCGTTATTAAAAAGTCCAATTTTCCAAAAATTCGTAATGAGTGTCTCCAGAGAAACAAATTGGTGCGCTTCACTACACGAGTTCAAATAAACACAAATAATGAATTACAGCGCTATTACAACCGAAAAGGATTGCCTGAACAAAAATGCCTACATTTTTAGCTTTGTATTAAAGACATTATTTAATAGGGTCGAATTAATTGTAAGATATTCAATAATACATAATAATTTCTTGTTAGCTACCTTTCTAATTTTAGAATGGAATTCGACGTATATTAGATCTACCGTAAGCCATATGAATAACATGGTGGGCATTATTAAAAATTGAATATTGTATTTAGATATAATTTGAAAGGGTCAAATTACTTTTAAATGTTAAATTTATTAAATGCGACCTATACCCTTTTAAATACGGCTTTTAATCATTCACGTCAAATAAAAAAACTGGAAAACTATTACTTTTAAGGTGTTCACATTTACTTACTTTACTTTATGGAGAAGCATTTTTTATTCTAAGCATAAAATACTCATTTGTACTAATTCCATTTTTATTACGTGGAAATACACGTGAAATTAGTACACATGAGTATTTTATTTTTTTAATAGAAAACTATTGTTGTTTGGAGATAAAATAAAGATGCATTCAAAGAAAATGTTCACCATTAGAACTTATCATTAAAATTGGAACACAATATTATTTTAGTTATATTTTAGTATGAAAAAAATAATATTGTATTGTGTGACAAGTTTGTGTAGAAAAGCAGAAATGGCAATAGCAAATTTCACACAACACTCAATTTATCAATAAAGATTTCACGCTCCACGACTGATCCTTCTAAATCGTCCTGAATAGTCCCGATAAAACCAATACTTATTCAATTCAGTTTGGCTCACAGTACTTATCTTAATTCACACTCATGGGTTTTTTGATAATCGCAATGGCTTAGTCCTAATTATTACTATCAACGGTGTGAAAAGAGACATTTTTATTTCGCCACTTATTGATTTTACTATTTCTTATTCTATAATGGAAATACATTTTTATGTGATATCTTTATTGGTGTGAAAGTGAAAGCTTAAAAACTTATATTATACATTTTTTTTGGATTAACTTGTGTGGAGCATAAATTTCTAAATAAAATAGCATTTATTATTTCTGTTGAAAAACGAATTGCATATACACCTTACATTATGTAGTGGTGTAACTGTAAGTGGGGTTTCAAAGAATTTTCCATACTCTTGTGAAGTATATCCGCTATACTTTTGTTTATAATAACGTTATTTTGAGTAATGAAAATAATGACGCACACTCATGCAAAATAATTATATTTTATAATATTCAATGATTTTCTTTTGTTTTTTTTTTGATATTGTTAAATAACTATAAATGTTGATAGCTTTCCTTTAATTACCTTATATACCATCTACAACATCGGTAGATTACATGTTTTACCGATTCCTAATATTGTGAGCGCATGTTTTCATCAACGTAGATATCGGCAATTAAACTATTTGGTAATATAATAACAACATATAAATGCTTTACCTAAATATTAATAATATATCGTAAGTTTCCAAATTACGGCTTCGGTTCTGCAGCGTGTGGTTTGACATTTATAAAATGGAATCCTGACATAATGAAATAATTGACATTATTATACCTGTCATACTAACTTCCCTTATAATTGTATAGTAACAAAATTCATCTATGTCGTTGTAAATGTATATAAATTATCCAACAAAATAGATTGATATAATATAATCAAATCTTTTGTTAAAGTGACGTTTTGAAAAAAGCATGACGGATTGATTAATATAATATAATATACTACTCAAATAGTGTCGTACAAAAAACTGATTGTTCGTGGTAATTCTTTGTTAGAAATGCCACCCGAATAAAAGTTACTTCTTTCTCAAAAGAATGCGAAAGGTGAAACTAGAAAAAATGAAACTTAGATACACTTCTATAACCTCCATCACGAAAAGGTGAAAATGCCACTGGCCACATAGCACGGAATGGTTCCCATTGCAAGATATGTTACGGTCCAAAGACTTCGACGTAATATTGGATTAGAGTTAAAAGAAAATGGACGCGTCACGTTGAATATACGTTTGGACGAAGTGAATTCACCAATTTAATTTATTTTTTACTCTTAACTGACGTCGAAGTGAAAATTGTAACAGTATATTATAAAAATTTATAAAATGAATAGTAATTAAGCCTATATATTATATATTACAATATAATGCGAATATATTTTATATGCATCTCTTAAAATGCTTAGCGGTTAAATAATTTAAAAAATAGACAGGCTTTCAAAACAAACAGCTTCTAATGTATTGTTTTTTTCAGAATATTACTTTTTTTGCAACCGTGTCCGCTCCAAATATAAAAAATATGGATCCCTGAACTAACTAATCTCAACAGAACACTACAAGAATTGCTCGTTTCTCAGTGACTTAACCTCTCTTATTATGAGTGAATATAGATAGGACTAGTGATTAGCTTATCGTTCAAACTACACCTCGTGTCTTTAAAAGATTTTGAAAACAAATCCATTCAAGGATTGGTTTTTTAAATTTAAAATCTTGGAGCTAAGATGAAAACCCAAGAACTACCAAACTGAAGCGTTGACTGTTCAGCTACAGGCTGGTAAAGTATATCAATACCTTAAAATAACTAGTTTAATAATATTTAATTATTCTTCGCAAAGTAACATTATTATTTTATTTTGATTTACATACATTTCAGCTAAATTAATTGTTTCAAATATTAACGAAAGTTGGTGTTTTGTATGAATGGTAATAACTAAATAATGAAAAGTTTAATTTTGTAGAAAAAAATATTTGACCATATTCAATAGCTGTCTCAAAAATATTGAAAATCAAATTACCTAATTGTAATATTGCGAGGGCAATATATTTATACTACACAAATAAATAAACTAGCTAGCTCTTTTCTCTTTTATCAAATCGTATAACTTTAATATGTGTATCATATTCAAAGAATAATGCTATGATACCTTTTAATCAAAATATTAAATTATACAAAAATAATAATTTTTAATATTTTGAACCACATTATTGAAAAATATAATATTATGATACTGAAGTATCACGATTTTAAACATTATTATTCGCGTATGTATAACTATCCTTGAAATAATAATGTTATTTTACGTGATGTTAAATTTCATTTAAATTTAGATGTACTACTTTGAAAACAATGATGCTAGATTTTCTAGTAAAAAATAGATATTTATTGACGTATTAAAAAATGTGTTATATTTCTTGAAAATTTCATAAGCTTGTATAGTGGTTTCAGTTGTGTTGATTGATAAGGATAAGTAGAATTTTACAAAATATATAAATATACTGAAATAGTTGAAAGCAATTATCCTTTAATGAAGTATTTAGTCAAACAGATATTAACCTTCTGCAAAATAATTGAAACAATTAAATTTAATACCTTTAACGTCGTACACCACAACAAGAATGTGTTATGTGTTATATAGTGTTATTTAAATTGTCAAGTTTTAGGACTTAATGTTTAAGTCAGAAAAAACTTAAAAAAAGAGTACTGTTAAAATAACGATGTACAATAAACTAATTACAAAATCGGATTAGTATTTTTATTCACTTATTCACTTAAATGAAAGAATGTGGTCTTATTTCTTTGCTGTTGGAGAAAATTAAAAAAAACTACACCCGAATCAAAAGTTTATTTAAAAAGTATCCATTAAAACTAGTTCTACAATCAACGAGTGTTTAGTCAGTTCTAAAGACAAAGAAATACTTATGATAAAACTGTAAAGTTTCCTGATAACTTGTATTTTTCATAAAGAGCTCTACAAAATATTATAATGTTGTCACGTTTAAACAGCCAAACCACTATACGATTTATAAGAAGGTTTAATTTTCTATGCTACCATTTGTAGAAACGTTCAGATTATTTGTTATGTAATAGTGTTCAAAATATGTTTATTGTCGTTGTTGGATGACAGCAGCATGCCAGTATTTTTCATGATGGAAGTTATTTGTAATTTTATATTTAATTTTGGCTTTGGAATGATTGTTAAAAAAATCCTAAAACCACAAATACTACTAAAATTATCATATCATATAAAACTTAATTCATAGATTCTTTAAAGTTGGATTAGAAGAGGACATTTTTTTATTCACAAAATATCGCTATTATTTAAAAAAACGATTTATAAAGTTTATCATTAATGTTCCTACATATTTTTACCTTTGCAATAGCAAAGTGATACAGCAAGTGTGTTGAACGTCGTAGTACTAATTCACTTCTCTGGAATAGTTCAAAGTTATCTCCTAATACTGCATTTGAATACAGATCGACTGGGAAGCATTTTTGTTTTGTTTAAAATGCGTTCTGACATGCGAAGCTTTCGTGTCAGAACAAAGCCAGGTTTTTTGTTTTATATTGGGAATACAATTTGACAATAGTTTTCGATATCTTTTAACCATTCAAACTGAAACCAGTGGCGTATATTATGAAGGTATAGTACACCTTCGCGCGCCGAGTGATGTTAAGACTCCTTGGGGGTTTCCCTGAATCAAATAATGGCAACTATAGATGGAAACGGATAAACCTACCGCTACAACTGCCTACCCTTGATTTTGGTATAAATAAATGGCAAAATCTCATTTAAAACTTTCTTCGTTCCCTCTTGACTCCATTCTTACTCTATATTATACGTTTGCGGAAAATGAGAAAACTCTTTGATCACAGTTACTTTATTAATATAATATGCACTTTACTTATATTTCACATTTGTAAATATTATTTGTGATTTTTTTACATAATTTCTACAAAAAAAAAAGAAATGGAATCTATTATTTAAGTTAAATTATTAGAATCAATTATTATTTCTTAAACATACTGTTTCGTGAAGTTCACAGTATCCGGATTAACTCGACAAAATCTCCGAAGTGTTTGTAGAAGCACGAAATTTGAAAGTTTAAAGGCAGCCATTTTTGATAACACATAAGCCTCAAAAACTTAAGTTAATTTTTATTTTTTATTATATATTATATTATAAATTTGATGTAATTTTTTTAAAGTGAAAAACGATACATAGTTTTAAATTTAAAAAAAATGGCGGTGTTAAGACTATCCAGATCTTTTTAAGTTAAACTTTTTATTCGTACTTGGTATGAACACTATTTCTATTATGTTTTGGATTATTTAAAAAAAGTCATATAAAGTTTTAAGCATGAAAAAATATCAATCCAAATCTAACATGGGATAATTATAATAATTGAAGTTTATAAAATATTTTCTTTCTGTTTATCTAAAATTCCACGCAGTAAAATACATTTTCATGCCACTTCAATGTATTTGAACAATTAACTTCGTACTAATAAAGCTTACAAATCATAAGATGTTAGAAAAATTGATTGAAGTATTACGCAAAAAAAAAAAAAACAATAATGAGATTGAAAGGTTATGGTAAAAAATCGTACTTGGTAACGTCAGAAATTATGACTTAGATTCTTTATTGGTATTCTGCTTGATACACTTCGTTACTTTTATTTACGGCTATTAGATAACGTCTTGTTGCAGTGCGCGGAGTTTGGTGCGGTAAGTTATTAGCAAAGTCAATTCGCTGGACATTTGAATGGTTGATTGCAGATTCTCTTTGAAGGAAACTTCGACAAATAAATTCAATTACTGTTCAACTATTAAACGCAAAGTTGCATCGTCTAACCATCGTTAATGCAATTTTCTGCAGCAATTTATAATAAATTCAATATTTCATGTTGCAGCTCATTCAAATATGCAAGTCAATTTCGTCGATCAAATTGAAAAATTATATAATACAGTTATGCAATATATAGTATTGAAAACAAAAAAATGACTTTTTTTGAATTTTGACGTTTTATAATATTCTTTTAGATGCACGATACATTGAAAGGAAATGTCACATTAGAGTTCCATATGATCTCAATTGAGAGTTTATCTAATATAGTTTTAAAAAATGTTATAAATAATATTTTTTTTGGTAGATATTCTAAATAATAAATGAAATTATATCTCTACTAAGATACAGATTGTGTGTTAAATTAACGTATACTTTCTCTAGCACGAATTCGTCATAAAGTTTCACGTCACCTAGGTTTGCATTTTAGTGACAGCTTTCATGCGGGCAGATAGATAGGAGCATTTTAATTGAAGCTTATCTCTACATGAAGCTTTAGGTGGCTTTTGTTTAAAAGCTCATCACAAAGCTTATCCTGCATTTGTGCAACCACGGTAAATAAAAAAAATCTCTTTATTTTTTTTTACCTTCAAACCAGTTTGTCGAAACGCATTCAAATTCGTGAATGTTTTCTTTAATTACTGGCGAAAAAGTGTATTTAGTTTTGTATATACCGACTTAAAAAATATTGAATTGAACATTATGTTTATACTTGTAGGGATTTTAAATTGTAATTATATTGTAGCAATAAACTTACAAATATGGTTGAACATTTTCGAGGCTTTTCGTATCATATATTAAAATAGATCTTTAATATAAAATTTATTTAATATCAATACATATTAATTTACCCAACATCACAGATAACAATCAGACGTATTCTTGAAGAAAGGGTTTTACCCACTATCTATAGCTTCACACATTTTTTCGTGATAATAAAATATTGCATTCTAAGATTTGAAGTCATATTTTATATGCTTAAAAATTTGTATCACATGGAATCGGCAGATCTGATCGATGCTTGTATTGCCATCAGCTACTTTTTTACGTTAGTTGTGAATGTCCCCGAAGGATGTGATCAGCTTATTCAATAATATTACAATTTAGTTGACACATGGAACAAAAGAATGAACATAATACCCAAAAGTAGTTTAAATATTGTTTCAAAATCAAAAATTATGGTGTACATTTTGGTTTTACATGATATGATATTTTTAAAATATTTATTTAACTTATTTAAATTTTTCCCAATACTCTTTTATAAAAACTGTAATTAATTAAAAAAGTCAATGATTATAGTTCCTGTATGTCAAATATTAAAAACCTGTGTGTAAGTTTGCCCAGTCTGATATAAATTAAAATAAATCATTCAACTGATCTTTTTGCGGACGACAATCCAGAGATTTTTATATAAATTATACGCCTATAAAGTTTTGTGTTTATGATAAGGCTCGAAAACGGTTTTATTGTCTGGAATTTTCCTAATTGTCTATTGCCAACAGATGTCAGTAATTAACTCAAGTAAAGAAATCTTCAGTACTGCCACAGCCCTAATCCAAATCACCGCGAAAGCCTTTTTGCACACTTTTCGTATTTTATTGTCATCAATTAAGTAACAGTTAACTACCTGCGAAGGACTCTCAGAGAACCTATTAAGATTAATGACCGTTCTCTTTTGAGTAGAAATATAAGTGATTAACCTTTAAATTTAATGTTTCGCAAAAAAGATATTAACGATTGTTAAGGAAACTTATGGCGTGTTGAATTGCGTGATAAATCAGAGAAATAAAAGATATCAATTTCAAATATAAATTAAGTCGCAAAGTATGCTGATGAAAATTTTTCTTCTTCATCTATTTTGCTAAAGTCACATTAATGAAACTCTTAAAACTTTTCCATTTGAAGCAAATTAAAGTATATAATTTTAATCTAATTCATAAAATAGCTGACAATGATGCAAAAAAATGAACAAATAAATTCGTTGTTTACATATCGGTTAATTAGAATACCATTTTGAAAATCTGTTTTGGTGATAAGGTATATAAAATCTTGACTAGTCTTTTTCAATTATCTACGGTTTTAATTTTTTCGTGAAAATTTTCTTTGTAAACAAAACATTTAAGTTTCCTTTTAATCTCTTTATATACATTTTGTTTGACTTCCGGCTTAAAACTTCAGACGAAATAAGAATTTCGTGGTTCTTTGGAATATTATGATCATGTATGGGTGAAATAAAATGTCTGGAACAGAATCAAAATATTGAATATATACTTTATATTATAGTATATATTATACATTTATTTTTACACCATCGTACATAGTAAATATTAATTCTATGACAATCATATTTCATGTGATAGGGATGTTTAATTTTCAGCATTCCCATGCAAAAAGTTTTTATTGTGACCGCCCTATTTACTCTAAAGTTGATTACGTTTTAATGTACAAATTGCGGTGGACTGTTTTTATAGCACGATCGTCGCTTTTTATTCCGTTTTCATTAGAAATATAATTCGATATAAGATTAAAATCAATACATTAACAGTATAATAATTGAAGATAGCTTGAATGCTTTCAAGATATTATATTTTACACAATAAAGATTATAATACATTTTTTTTCATTCGTAAATAGCCTAAAATAAAAAATATTTGATAAAACTAACAGTTCCTTTGGTTTTCAACACTATTGGCGTTGATTAACCTAGACCTGGACCAATGTCTTTATGTGTAATAATTTTTGAAATTTACTTATTATATGCGTTTTTAAAAAAAAATAAACATCCTTCCAATTGCAGAGATTTAAAACGTATGTAACTCACATTTTGACACGTTGTTGCATAAAATGCTTTTTTTCACAAAGAAATATGGGAAATATAGCAAAAATATGTATTTTTCATGGAGTTTATTTATGGACTTGACGTATTTTCTTTTATAAATCAGGTCTTTATATTATTGTGTTAAAATTGAAATTAATTAACTAAAGATGACTGTACATACGCTAGGTTTAGTGGAGTGATTTACGTAAGAGTGTTCACATGTATGAATTGAACTTGGAGCTGCAGGAGCGATAAACTTATCATTAGTTCTGCTACAGCCATACCCTTCTACCTTGATTCTCATATAAAAATCTTAATTAACTAAAAATTTACTAACTGTCAATTAAGTTTATTCGTACACTTGTATGCCTAGGTAAAACCCGATGAAAAAGAGCCTAAGCTTATGATATCCAAAATTTGAACAGTTAAATTCTGAACATCAAGCAGCTTTTGAATAAAAACTTCTATTGAATCCATATGCTAAAAAATGGAAGCAGAATCGTTACGCATGTTAATTCAGATCACTAATTCTCTTTCATATTAGGCCGTATGTACAAAATGCTTTCTCTATTTTTTTTATCCAAAGTCTTTTTAAAACGAATTGGGTAGAAAACTTCATTGAGTAGTCATAATACTTTACTCAACTAGCAGGTATTTTTTAAAATATAATTTATGGTGAATTCTTTACAACTCGTTAATTTTTACAGTACAGTTCTGTTTATTTCACGGTTGTTATTGAATGTGAAAATGTAATATTTCTTTCGTGAAATTAATTTCCGTATAAAAAATGGCGTGAATGCAAGCTCTCGCGTAATTTATTTGATAAATTATTCTTTGTGGCGTTATTTATTCACAGTTGTCCGCCGCGTTTTTATTCAAATGCTCTTTGTTTCTTAAGAATATCAAATTTAATTTGAACACAAGGCAACTTACAAAACAATAAAGAAATAAAAGAAACTTAATAATATCTCTGGCACGAGTAAATATTGGTTGTTTTTGTATTCACACGTTTAATAATGTATGAAAATATTTTCACACTTGTTCAACTTTAAGCCATGCTGCATTAAAATTAAGCGAATATATTGCCTGTGGCACTATCTAACAGTTATTGCAAAATAAACTCTTGTGAAAACAAGGCTCTGTAATTTATTTGTTTGATAATTTATGATAGAATATTTTCAAGTAAACATATCTTTAGAATTTCATGCACTTTGATTAGGTGCAGAAAATCGAAGTTCTTCTTTTGACCGATTTTAATGGTTTATTACATTAATATGTTTCAACATATAGAATTTGGATGCCTTATTACTAATTCGTTGTTGGCTAAGTAACAGTTTGTAGAAAATTTAGTTCCACAACTGATATTGGTTATATCGATTTCTACATATTTAGGACTTAAACATAAATGTAATTATTGGGCGAGAGATGATTTTCAAATTCAAACAATACAATTCTGCCAAGATTTAAATACGAATAGACAAAAATTTAGTTCTAAGAAAAAGGATGTTTCAATAACAGGAAGGTGAGTGCAAAATGAGATTGTTATGTTTTGTACTGGGAATTAGCGATCGTAACATGAAGCACAGTTTGGGCGTCAATTTGATGAACATACATTATAAATACGTTGGATGAAAACCCGTGTTAAGCGACGTAGAAGTTTCTTTATTTTTAAGAATTTGTGACGTCATACGGAGAGCGAGTAGACCACACTTTATAACAAAAATCGTTTATCTTGAGGAATTGATTTTTCGCACACTTAAGTGCTCGCCTACAAGATTTAGGCAGTTCCTACTAAGACACAAAAAAAATGCAAATACAACTAAAGCTTGTTACGCCACTGTATGCTGCTGATTACCGATTCATGTTTAGTTTTTTTTTTTTAATATATCTGATAACTTTTCATTTAATTGTTCTCTATTATGCTCCACTCAGCAGATTGTATATTAATGTATACAATTTCACATTGTTAGTTGCTTGCCTGAAAATTGCGTATCGTAAACTGTACCACGACACGAGATTTTCCATCCATTAGGTACGCATTCTTCTTAAGATAATTTCAGTGAAATTTTCCCCTTAATGTTGTTACACTTCTTACTCAAAATTATTCGTTCAAATTTTGCGGGCTTTCGGCGGTTGGTTGTATTCTATTTTTTTTTTGCTGTATTTTAAATTTTATTCTGCCGGCTCTTCGTATTACTGTAAAGCATTTTTTTTTGTATATTAACTATGTATATACATATAATATATGTGTATGATTTATGTTTTGTCAATGTCGGTCAATGAAAATAATAATTCTAGATCAAGTCAAATCAACAGAAAACTTTGAAGTAAGGCATTGCTGAACACACATTTATACTATAATCATTTACAAACATTAATGAGATAAAAACGTAAAAATAAGTTGTCTTAAAATTTAAAAATAAATAATTATTCTTATAAAATTTACACTATTTAAGGGTTTTATAAAACTTTTACGTAGGCATAAAATACTCAAAATAAAAGGTTATTATTATAAGTTTGAAGTTTTTATTGTCTTCTTTGAGAAGCTGAATTGTACAACATGATAACAATAATGATGTAGATTTTTTTTATATATATAAAAAAATAAATTATCCTCGGTGAATCGTATTATAAAATGACTATACCCAATAAATTAATGTCCACTTTTTTTATATTATAATATGTTCTTTCTTTTGAATAAGATTTTTTTTCTAATTGGCTTTCAATTCTCAATGACAGTGGAAGATGTCAAACAATTGTTTTCTCGTGAGATTACAACTCCCCAACTTTAATCGCACCTAATTAAGAAGCTTTAATTTCTCTTTGTATTCTTAATTGTTTCTTACTTCTTAAGCCAAATTAACAGAATATATTTTTGCGTCTCTCTATCTTGCAATAGACATGTTTGTTTCGAAAATTGAATTTAAAATATCCACCTAAAACATTAATTCGCATTGCCAAATATAAAAACGGTCTCTGCTTTTTGACCTCTGATATTTTGTTAGTCGTAAGTATTTTTTTGTCTAAAATAAATAAAAATAAAATCACGATATCATTAACCGTCACGTTATAATTACGTGTCACGTATTTTGTCTCACATAAAATACTCATACTAAATTCCAGGTTGTTTACATATCTAATTACCCGTAAATAACATTGACGTAACTAATATAACCATGCATATAATATAATACAATAATTACACAAATAGTCGTTTATATAATGTAGTATACTATTTAATATTTATACAATATCATTTAAAATAGTTAAATTACTTTCTAACCTAGAATTTTTTTAAATAAATGTATGTGATATTAAATCGAACACTTTATTTGTAATTGCATAAAGTATTTTTCTTTTGTTAGAAATAAAACATTTAAATCCAAGAATGATAGTGTCTATACATTCAATTATATTTATTTAAAAAGGACACAGAACAGTCAGCATTGAATTGGTGATATTATTTATTTGGATGTTTTCTCAAATAAATAATTTAAGCTACAAAATTAAAATACAACTATGTATAAAAAGATTAAAAATTAATATAAAGAAGCAAATTTTTGGTCATTACTCTTGGTAATTAAAGTTTTAATATATTTTTTTATTTAATTATAACAGAAATATGGCGTTTTTTATACATTCGTAAAAAGCCTCTCTGCGATTGTAATATTATACTTCTCACATCTGCTACAGCATTTTAAAGCATTCGTTTTATACATTCTCTTGTAACTCATACTTTATGCGCATTTTGAATACCCACGGGGTTTCTGGTACTATATATCATAAAGTGGGACAAAGAAATTTTACCGTGATTTATTCTGAAATTATTTTATTGAGAATCGGTTCTTCCGATAAACGGTTACACGCTTTTATACATTGCACTAAAACGACATATAAAATATACGATTTTGGAATATTTACGACAGTGACATAAAATCATACTTAAAATGAAAATATAACGGTTTTTTACTTACATTGTCATTAAATTACATTATTCAATGTAATTTCAATAATAAAAATTGAAAACGGACACAATTATTGTTAGTGTACACGTAAAAGAGTGGATTCGTAAGAAATTACTTAAATTGAAATTATATTAGAAAAAATGTTATTGTGTTATCATTTGAGCTCTTCAGAGGTGAAGTGAGCCAACTATTCAAGTGGTAAAATATTTTTTGGACCTTTAAGTACAATCACGTTTTTACTTGGCGTTTTGGTGGATAGCATGTTTCTATTATACGGAGATAACACTATTGCAATGTGTTTTAACTAAGTTTACTTCACTTTTACGATACTTTAAAATGTGTAGAATATTACAACTCATCTAACTTATTTTTTTCCTAAAATACCACTTGGCTCACTTCATATCTAATGGGCCCTTTTAATTATATCGTTCTTTGTTACTAGGCCTAAATTATTAAAAGGTGCCAAAACTTTTTTATTGAATTCACTTGAATTTGCAATTGATACATAAAAAAAATATCTTACAAAACATTTACATAGAGTTGATTATTATATATTTAGTTTACTGTCAAATTCTCTTAAAAAATAGCTGGTTCTTGAATAGCTCGCTTAAAAACCGACAGCTTAAAAATTTAGTAAATTTATGTTCTTTTTTAAATACGCATTAAGAGAAAAGTTATTGAAAATTGAAAACTTCGATTTAATCTTTACCTAATTTGAAAAATATATCAGAGGCCACAAGATACGAAAGTCGTGATACTTTGATAGTTATTTTTAATTTTGAATAAGCCTACGCCTATTTATAATTATTAAGAAGAACTTTGAAAAAGAAGTTTGAGGAATTTTTCCATTATGCATTAAATTGAATTTTGTTTTCCAAAACAAAGTGGAGGTGGATTAAGTATATTAATGTTATACATGAATTATTGAACAAACCAATTCAAGAGAGTTCTTCACATAATAACGGATTAGATTTGTTTAACTAACTTAAAATCTTAAAAAGTTATTGGTATATTATTTAACGCAACATACTCACCTAATGATTTTCTTAATTAATATTGTCTAATACGATAGAACATCCATCAGAAGAATATCCATTGTAAAGGTGGGCGAATATGGTACTCAAAAGATAAGAATATGTTCAGTAAAGCCTTCCCTTATCACCACATTCAACAAATGTAACAGGTTTCCAGCTCTCCCTACTTTACCGTCAAGTGCTGAAGTGAGCACCGCGTGCAATTCCCACGTAGCCAGTATAAACATTTAGCAAACTTACAGACAATTCGCCGTTTTAAACCTTAGCGTTGTTGGTATTCCAACAAATTGCCTAAAATTTAAATGAAACTATTTTCTGTTTTAGTAATTTGTTTTGTCCTCAAACATTCCGGAATATTTTCAAGATGACATTTTCTGCTTTGATATAACCGTGTCATTGTATTTTATTTCATAAGATCTTTTACACACTCAAAATGACCTTTATTTGATTTAAAATATACCATTAAAAATGATCAAAGAAATGTGCTAATACATGCCTAAATAAATAATGACCACTATTAAAAATTTCATTGAACACAATATGCCTCTAATAATAAATATCCGTAAATCATTTGGTATACATGTATAAGAAATAAAACATACATATTAGAATAAGAAAAATTAAAAGTTATATATTATATATACAAGAATTTCAATACTATAATGTCTCTTAGGTATAACTAAAATGTTGTAAATTCACGGACGAAAGATGTTTGCAAAGTATTGGACTTCACACTGTAGAGCTTGTAGCATCGCAGACAATTCGCCGTTTTAAACCTTAGCGTTGTTGGTATTCCAACAAATTGCCTAAAATTTAAATGAAACTATTTTCTGTTTTAGTAATTTGTTTTGTCCTCAAACATTCCGGAATATTTTCAAGATGACATTTTCTGCTTTGATATAACCGTGTCATTGTATTTTATTTCATAAGATCTTTTACACACTCAAAATGACCTTTATTTGATTTAAAATATACCATTAAAAATGATCAAAGAAATGTGCTAATACATGCCTAAATAAATAATGACCACTATTAAAAATTTCATTGAACACAATATGCCTCTAATAATAAATATCCGTAAATCATTTGGTATACATGTATAAGAAATAAAACATACATATTAGAATAAGAAAAATTAAAAGTTATATATTATATATACAAGAATTTCAATACTATAATGTCTCTTAGGTATAACTAAAATGTTGTAAATTCACGGACGAAAGATGTTTGCAAAGTATTGGACTTCACACTGTAGAGCTTGTAGCATCGCAGAGCTAGATAATCCAGCTACGGCTTTGCAATGTTTGCAAGCATGCACAGCATATGCTTTACATTACATCATGCTTTTGCTTATGGGAAAATACGATTCCCTATAGATGAATTCAAATCTTCTAGGAATAAAGGATTATTGGAATTATTTACAGCGCGAAAATTGAAAAAAAAAAACATTAAATATGCCGTAGACGGCTAACCGAGAAATGATACAATTTTCGTAGCTTAAGCCAAGATTTTAGAGAATATTATAATAACATTGTTTTTATTTTTGAAAACAATGTTATTCATTTATTTTTTTAGTACAAAACGTAATTGGTGTGTGAACTTAAAGCAACTTTTAAGCTGAAATCAAAAGTATAAGTACTGTAACATTTATTATTACGAATACTGAAATAGTCAAACAAATAAATATGTTTGCATTATCAATAGGAAAAATCTTAAATCTCTTTTGATTATTTTTTGCGTACAGTTAGTTTCTTTCTGATTCTTTACAAACAGGCCGTACAGTAATTAATTCAATTTAAATGAATCACCAGGGAAATTGCAATTTATTCAAACGCACCTAAGCGCTGAATGGTTGTAGGAATAGCAATAGATTAGTTGGAAAACCGTCAAGTGTAGATGATACTTATTGAGTATTTTTTTGTATTTGTACGATTGTTAATATCAATTTATGATTTTCAATCAATGCCAATTTTTGTTATCTCTCTTTGCCAATATTTGACGACCGATTGAAAATGTTGTAATTGTTTTGGTCAGTGTGATTGTAAAAAAATAAAATATATTTATATATTTTTTAATGTAATTAAAATCACATTAATTTAGAATTATTTTAATTATGCACACTTCCAAAAATTTCTTCATAATAATTCTAAATAGATGTTGAATTTCCATCAAGCACCTGCAGTCGAAATTTTAAATTATAAAATCACATTATTTATTTTTTGAATATTTATATCCCCCTTTACCATCTAACGATTCCCGAATGAATTCTCACATAAGATCATTCGTTAAATAATTGTGTAAATTACTTTTTAAATCAATAAATAAATCTATGGATCAAAGTAAAACTAATATATGTATGAAAATATGCAGATATGTTTCATACGACCATTCAGATGGAGAATCAAGTTAATGGTAGTTGCGTTTAGTTTTTGTTGCTCAGAAAAATGAAAATAGAGATTTATAAATACTTTTACAAATTTGCACGATATGTTTTTTTAATGCGTTCTGCATAGCTTAAAATTAACACTTACATTATTTTAAGGACGATGCCTACGTCACTGCGATATATACCATACAATGATATAAGACAAGTTAGGACCTTGAGCTTTGTTCGAATACTCACCTTAGTTATGCTTTACTTCCTTCAAGTACATGGTCAGGTGTGATAAGGGTTTCTTAATTAATTGTCTTTAAACAATTAATACATTAATCTAATATGTTTTTTAAAAAATGTTTGACAAATAATCACAAAACGGTTTTATCTAAAACAATATCACCAGTTACAACGCATGTGAGTAATGCATGTATTTGTATGACTCAAATTTAATGTTCCTTTACAAAAATGCTTTTTTTATTTACATATTGAGATTGTGATACACATGCCAAATTATGTTTCTTATAATATTATCTAACATATATTCAAACTATGAAGTTTTTATGAATATAAACTAATTATACATTGTAAAGTGTACAAATTCCGATCGTAATTACGTCTATTAAAAAATAATTATTAATAAACTATGAATTATTAAAATTACAAATGAAATTTTAAGATTACATAAAATTATTATTGAAAGATATTTATTAAATTCAGGTTGACGTATTTATTTCAATGACCTTAACTATCTTTACTGTGTTTGAATTTATAAAGTAAGGGTTTTTTCACCATTTAATTAATTTAGAAATATTTTTGGGATCGTCTCTGATGAATATATTTTTGTTGAATTATTAATCGTTGCGGGTCGACACAAAAAAATCCAAATAATAAAGCTAAATATACTTCTTACTTGTGTTGAATGAACCACATATGTATGTTAGAACATAGATATCTCGTAAGAGATATATGATATTTTTACCAGAAATCAGAGAAATCAATCAAATAAAAATACTCTTTCAGGCGGAGGCAACTATCAATTTATAGAATTAACAACAATTTTTGATGTATTTTATACGTAATAAGATGTCGCTAAAATATTTAAAATGAGGTAATAGTATAAAAATGACGACTCGAGAAGCATGAAAACGAGAAGATGTAAAACGATCCAAAAAATCTTTAAAGCCAATTATTTATATTGTACACTCTTTGTATGAAAAATTAGTACTTTCGTATTGATATAATAACTGCTTTGAAGAGTAGGTGTTTTTCTATATTTTAAAATATAATAAACATCAGCAGTTTTAAACCAGGTCAGTAAAACTAGTATAAAGAACATTATATCTTTTTTTTTGTTCACACTGTTTAATAAATTCAGCATTTTTCAGTGCTAAAAAGTTTTATTTTTCATTTATCTCAGTAATGGTTTATCGAATTATCGACTTATAACTTTTGCCAGTATCTTAGGATTACAAACATGCACTGTCTTATCAACTGATATTATAATAAATTCACTAATAATTTACTGTGAAATTTGAAATATCGTCAAGTAACAGAGAGAGAGCTAAGAGAGATTAAAATATTATATATGGCATAAATTTAACAATCAACCGACGGTCGCCTAAGTAAACTTCATATGAATAATGAACAAACTAAATAAATCAACTTATTGAACGAAACTTTCATGAATAAACACTCTTTTTACGATATTACAATTAGTAATGTAATAATAGGCAATTTATTTAAATCCAAAAGAATGATCAATAATTTTGATAGCTTCTTTTACATTACATCTTTAAAATAATAACAATTAATGAGAGGTAAAGTTTGCCGGTTTCAAACGATAAACGAAAACAATATAAATATTATGGCGAGTAAACACACAGTGGTTTGTTTGACATATATTTATTTATGAAAGTATAATTTTAACTTGCTTTACTCTGTAACTAAGCTATTGCGAAAACACTTGCTATGTAAACAACTCTCCGTTACAAATAATTGTGACACGTGTTTCGCCCCGTAATGTAACATAGTAAGATTTTTGTTTATAACATCTAAATTGTTATTAATCTTTAACTAATTTATGAAAAATATGAAGAGACAATTTTTCTTTCTGTTGGGCGCGGGAAGTGGGCTGTAAACAAAAAAAAATAGAATCAATTACATTTGTTAGCTTGGAAAAATCCATAATTATTGTTTTATTCTGTATTTCTTAGTAAAAAATGTGTAGTGACGAAATTTAGTTTTGTTAAAGAGTACAATGTTGTAAGCAAGTATTCTTCACTGAAGGTTTTCTATATTTTTTATGTTGTCAAATTCCTTCTGAGCTTGGATGAATACTGCAGTAATGATTCACACACTGAATAAAATTCATCTCAATTAATCTCACTAAGCATTTGTTAGGTTGTTGCAAGTTTAAATGGGAAAACTTTTCTTCTTCACAAAACTCTTTCTAATACATTAATTATGCAACGAGAACAACTTTGCTCAAAATCAACGGGAAAGCTTCATTATTTTAACGGTTGTATACATTCCTGGTAAACTTCTGTGATATTTTACTCATTAAATAGCCTTTTAGGATAAGGGAAAACAAAGCAGAGCCTGAAATAACTATTTACTTCCAAAGTTTTAAAGTATGGTTTATCACAATTAAAAATGCTCCATATAGATAATGACATATCGTAATATAATCAAATGAGAGAAAACAAAATATAAAGAAGAACACGTTTGAATTTGAAAACAATGTGTTCAGTTCTATACAGCACTGTTTGATGATAGTAATTACAATATTCAGTAATTACAATAATATTCAGTAATTACAATATTTTATCTGTGATGCTATTTTTGATATAAAATTAAATTTGATAACTTAGATATTGCACTAATTCACAATGATGTTTTGGATGAATTTGAACTATCGGCTACAAATATTACAAAATGCTTTGCAATCTAAAATATTTGAACGAATCAAATTTGATTCCATCAAAAACCTTCAGTCAAACTTCTAAATTACATAAAAATAACTTAAACAAATATTTATTTGGGAATCAAAGCACGTTTTGATCAAATATGGATAGAAAATTATTGAACATACTTAGTCTTTGATATGTACATTCATTAACAAAGCCTATGCTCGATTTCAATGTAATGGAAAAACAAAAGGTAACCTTAGTTGTCTTAGCAAAGTTGTTTCAAAGATACGTTAGCTAGTGACATTAGAAATAATGCGATATTCAATTATTGAAACTCGAAGAAACTTCTCACGCAAACAAGATTTCATATTTAGATAATAAAATGATGGCCCGTGACATTGTATAGTGTTATATTGGCTTTGAATATCGGTATTTATTGATTATTTGAGTTTGTAAGCGTCGGTAAAGCCACAGAGCTTTGGCCTAGCAAATGTCTCTGTCACGACAACGACTACAATGTGTGCGAGTGTTATTATAAAGCCGGCTGTAAGCTCTGCTCTGCTCTGAAATGTGAAACACTAGTTGCTGTAAGTTGTAGTGGCAATCGAAAGCCTCGGATATGTTATTACTGTGCTTTGAAGTAAATCTGACTTTAAGTAATGTGTTACCAGCTAAGAGCTTGCAGTAAAAAATCATTTAATATTTAACAAATCTGACTTTAAGTAATGTGTTACTAGTTAAGACGTTGCAGTAAAGAACAGATTTCATTTTTAACGCTTTTTGAATAGAATAATGATTTTCAACTATTTGATAAAATGTTTGTGAAATCAATTTGAAATGTAGTTTTGTTTTTATATATTTATTTTTTAATACTTTGAACTATTTGTATTAGTATTTCTAAAGTTGGATCTACTGATTTCAAAGTCTTCGAAAATTGACTAACCCCGATTTAAAAAAAAATAATTTATGAAATATAAATTGTTTTTCTGTAATCCTTAATCTATTCATTGCATGTATATTAGTTAAGTCGAGGTTTGATATCGGTGGGGTTTTTACTCCATAGCCATGCAATAAAGACAAGTCCCCAGTTTAATAATACAATTAATAACAAATAATTTATTATTAATAAAAAAAATCATACATTATTTTAAAATATTTGAACTGCGCGTTTGTACATTATATTTTACTTAACTTGTTTCTCTTTCCATGTCTTCTTATTCTTCACTGCCTGTCTTGCAATACTTTGGCACTTCTACGTATAGCCAGTTTTCTTCTTCTCGGGTTTTTCTTCAAGTATTCAAATGAGGATAATCTTTTAATTTTTATTGGAAAAGGGTATTATTCACTATGAAATATATTATACAAAATATTTATGGCTTTTGTGATATAATTCAATAACATATTTGATTTGACATATACATTCTTAACGATAAATATTTTTATTACAGTTATTAAATTTAATTATTCATTCTGTTCTAAAAATCATCTGTAATATTAAGCTTTTGATAGCCGTTTCATTCAACATGTTGACTTACCTTAAAGGGATATAATCCAAATTAATGTTTAACTTATATTCTCTGTCTCACTAGTATTTCTCTTATAGCGACATTGTATTTGTGCAGGCCGGCAATAACTAAATAAAAACATCTAGGTCATTTATGATAAAGAAAATCTACTCGGGAAAAACGATCGGCCGGTTAATATGATTTGTATGTTCCATATCACTGACCAAAAAAATATTCTAATTATAGAAAAAAGCGCATAATCACACTTATCATTTTATATTTATTTCGACATATATTATTTTGTATTTTGACAATAATAGTGAATTGTTAAACAAAAATCTGTGAGCGATAATTTGAGAAGATTATAACATTTTTTAATGATTTACATTTGCTAACTTAACAAAGAAATACTAACAAATTTAATGTTTTATTATACCGTCGGTAAACTGACAGAAAGCGTTGAGTCAAAAAACCGTATTTTGATTTGATATTTTAACATCTCTATTTGTGCACTATATCTTTTACTTATTTATCGTTCCAAGCACACAAATTCGATCCGTATATTCAAAAACATTGAGTAATTTATATTTTTTTTTTGCTAAGAATATCTTTGAAAGGAATCAACTTGATCTATAGCAGCGGTCGCCTGATCGACCGCGAAGCCATTACAATTCGTCCGCCTAACGTTTTGAAACAATAATTGAGGGTGTCTTTTATTTTTTATTAATTTTGCTTCCTTTTCATACACATTGTATTGTGCTTTGAAATAATTTATTTTTTATGACAACTTCTCATATACGGTGTTAGTAGATTGCGTATTAAGTCGCCGACAGAGGTCAAAAGTTTGACCATCCATGTATGTTCAAATGTTGTTCAAATACATAGAATATGATCGAAAATGATTTTTCAGAATATAAATTGTGCCAATATCTAATAGCTCAAAACTCGAAACAGCCGGTTTTGACTTAACGACTTCTGTCAGTATGCCGACGATATAAACCCAGTTTATATTAGTGGTAAATTATAAACAATAACATTATCTTTTTGCTCTGAACTTTTTTTTGTTTAAGATTTCAATATGCTTTATTTATTAAAAAAGTCTTGCAATATAAACAACAAAAATATAAATTTACCGTTTAGTTTACTTCAAATGTTGTATATAAATTAATTGGCATTAGTAATACAATGGAAAATTTCTTTTATAATATAATAAATTACCTTTTTTCTGTGTCCATAGAAACAACTAGTCAACCTTCGTAAATATGTCCGATATCAACTGATCCCGACAATAATATTATGATTCTATCGTTTTTGTGATATCTAATTCCAAAATCATACCTGAATCAGAAACAAGACCCAAACCCGCCTAGTTAAACTTTACCGTCTAGAAAATCTTTTCACCGACTTCAATAATAATTTGACAAAAGCTACGAGTATCGACTGACTGGCGCTAGATAAAAACAAAGCACCGTGCCATTTTCTGTGCGTGTTTGTATTATTTTATTTGTATGGTTAGTGGTATTATTGTTTGTTGAACATACGCCAATGCCTTGATCTGATTGCCCAGTATAAAAGCGTGCTTGTATTATCCAAGGCGACATGGATTCAGGAAGGGTTCGAAATGAACCCGTGAATAAATAGATGAGATGTTAATGTTTGTGGTATTGTGATGCAATTGTTTTTGTACGCCTACATGACTTCGAACGTGATCTAAATATATATATATATATACATTGTCCGTCGAATCATTATTCAGATCAGTGATGTATATCTTAACTAAAATCGTTTGATGATTCAATCAGAAAACAAATCAAAAAAAGAAAGATGTTGAAAAAGGCGAATAAGAATCGAGTTTTTGTACCAATAAGACAAGAGGCATTTTTTGTGCACACTTTATTTTTATATATATTTTTACGATGGAACATGACCTCGTAAAATAGTTTATCTAAATAAAAAGTATTCTAGATGAATTTCTCATCACAAAGTAGCCCAACTCCTCAAGAGTAGTGATAGAAGGATATAAACCATTTTTGGGGGATCGTATTGATGGGATTTAATTCAAGACATCATAAACATCCATGCCTTCAAATAGAAATCCATTGATCAATAAAAACCCGTGAGTACCGTAACATAATACCACGTACCTGGCACATTATAAAAATTTATTTAATTCAATCGATCCTTAGAATACTATTTCAAAAGTGGCAATGTATTTAATGTAAAATGATCGAAAAACACTGTCAATAACTATCACGGTAAAACGTGATCATCAAACATTGCTTAAATATTTTTTTCTCGTGTATACAAATGTCTACTTATACATTTTTATTATATTGATAGTTAAAAAGGATAGGTTGCATTCAAATATTTGTCAAAACGACTAAAATATGGGACTAGCACAGAATATGATATACACAAAAAACAGGCTAATTATCGAGGATGGTAAAATTTTGTTTTGATATATCTTTGCCAATATTCAGTTCATGTTATTCTAGAAAATATTGAAAAATGTTAGGTACAGCTTTTTTCGATTTTCATAAATAATTGTTTTATAACTAAATACAACGCCATTTTTTTAAACTTAAGTATAGTGAATTTCTAGCAAGAAATCGTAATTTAAATGTTAAGTTATAACGTAAAAGTAAATTGAAATGTGTTCATATTTCAATTCTTTATTGCAAAATGGGTTATTTTGTTTTCGAATGACCTATTTTTTCCATTCATTTTATTTCATTATGTGGTGAATACGTTTCTTATTACATTTCAAAACAAGCTTTGTATAAGCTCGCGGAAAATATGAAATTGCTCTGTACATACGAGATCCATTAACGAATGGGAAATGTTAACTTTTTGACCAAGCCTTTCATGCCACTTGCATGTAAAAATTGAGTGCAAAACGTAATTTAAAAATGAAGGTGAAATTAGTACTGCCATATTATGAAATGATTTATACAGGAAGTTTTCACAAGAAACTTTTTTTTTTGACGATGAACAGAATTTCGGAGATAAGGCAATTATTGTTATTATTTCCGGCACATTTTAATTTTAAGAAAAAAATCTAAATGTGAATGAATGACTGTGAGATTTTTGAAGAGTATAAAATATAAAAAAACTTAAATATTTTTTAAATATTCCTTTTTACTATTTATCGTGATCCGTTTTATTAATAATCATGATACAAATTCAGATGTTACGTACAAAATAGAACAATATTCAATTAGCTCTGACTTTATTATTCAAACAAATGCCGTATTGAAATGAAACATTATGGTTCTTATCACGTGTATTCCACAATTATTCAAAACATGTCAATTCTGTTATCAAAAGTTCCCGACATTCAGTAAAGATTAATAAAATTAGCATGTAAGGTTTACTTAAAATGTATCAAGTTAAACAAAAGCTCAAAGCCTGAAGTTTTAAACGAAACAGCTTTTGTAAAACTCCAAACTTTGTGGATTAATTCGAATTATTATAACATCTTTAATTATTAATAACACCACCATCTATGAGAGAATAACGAAAGTTAATGTTATCAAAATAAAACGATATTATCAAAATATGCTGAGATATAAATTAATCATAACGAAATTTGAGGAACAAGTTTTCATACAAAAGATAAAACTGCTGCCTTAAATGTAGAATCAAAATAGAAGCTTTTGCTAGCCGTGTAGTTACATTTTTTTTTGTAAAATAGTACTTTGAAAGTTTTTGAGTAAATGTAGTCGTGATGGTATTGTATTGTTTTAAGCTATGCAAATATTTACTTCGTCCGCTCCGAGATATGAAAGTAAAAATTAATTAGTAAATTCTCGCACGCTTACGGCCCCTAATAATTTATCCGG
Source organism: Himalopsyche tibetana (assembly GCA_030503985.1). Taxonomy (NCBI): domain Eukaryota; kingdom Metazoa; phylum Arthropoda; class Insecta; order Trichoptera; family Rhyacophilidae; genus Himalopsyche; species Himalopsyche tibetana. Next base: position 14,707,490 of record JAPJYX010000024.1, read on the forward strand.
AAAAGAAAACTTCATCTCCTTAAATCAGTTTTCAGCTAAACAATATTGCGATGAATTTAATTTTAAAATTTGTTATTATAAATTATAAAAATAATTTATGGACGCTTTCCGGCTTCTTAGCGGGTTACATTTGATCTTCATTTTGTTTTTTTTTGTGATCTTTAAACTTTTAACACTAACAGTGTTATCGATGAATTTGAATTAAAAATAAAATATCCCATGCCAATATCAATCCATATAATTCGTTTATTATTGAAAGTTTACTGCGTATTTTTCTATTGAATACAACTAAAAACTAGGAGGTTCAAAAATCTTCAGGCATATTGTTTGGAAAGTTTGGACAATATTTAAATTTAAGTATTTATTATTTGTATAAAATCAGTATTTAAAAAGAAAAACCAGTATCTGTATCAAACCTAACCTAACCACATATTCATGATCACGACTGTTGACCAAATTCAAAAGAATTACTGACCTTCTAATTCTATTGACCAAAAATAATATTTATACTGACAATTTGCTTAAAAAGGCTACCTTTCAGCTATTGAAATACTGACCAATTATATAAAAAAAAAATATCGAGTTGAGGACAAAGTCTTCAAGGAATATTTTAATATAATCTCCTGCGCGCAACGTTAAATAAAAATGTTTTTTCTTGTTTTCTCGAAAAAAAATATGGAAAAAAAATTGTTCAATAGTAATATGTAGAGACTATAATGTCTTCCAAAGTCGAAATATTATTCAAAATTTTAGCCTACTCATCTTGCAGTGAAAGTATTTTATATTAAACATTTGGACTCCCTTTATACGAGGTTTCTTTTGTTGGCGATGTAAAGATTTGAAATAATTTATCTGTTTTGATTTCCAGCCACTTTATAAGAGGAAAAAACTTTAACATAACAAGCAAATATTTCACAAAAGTGAGCCAGCAACCCGCCTTTCGAAAGGCGCTTAAATTTGCAAGGCATTGTGGCAACAGGTCTTTGTAGAACCGAAAAGCTCGTAATTTTACTACACTTGAATACATGATGGATGCTTATTTCTACAGTGAGGTTTTATTCACAAGTAATTTACAATAACTATGACGTTCGCCGTCTTGGAAAAGTTTACAAACAAGTCTTATAGTAATAATACATTATTAAATAATGCACTGGTTCATACTGATATTAAATGCTAAATTCTATGATTTTTAGTTGAAGACTTATAATAAATATTAAATTAATGTTAATAAATTACTAAAAAATAAAATTATCCAGTAATGAGTTCAAATGAAACGGCTATGCGTTTCATTTTGAGTTAAAAAATTCTATCTATAAATCACCGTGAAAAAAGAATACTGTAACTTCATTGCCAGTATAAAATCACCAAACATCTGATCCGGATGCAGTGGTCATGGTCGCATGTTGAAAATTGCTGAAGAGAAAATGTTTGCTTTTAATTAATTAAAACCAAAGTTGGATAACCCATACATAAATAAAAAGCTTACGATCCTAGTTACATTTTTAGGCAGCTTCATGTGCAAAAGCGTTGGATGAACTCTAAATAAAATCTTTAACATGGTTCATATCACTTACATTATATTTCAAATATTTTAGATAACTAGGTTTATACTTGTGTAAGAAATATAAAGCTTTGAAGTTATATTAATATAATAAAGTTTACTCTATCGATAATATTAAACATTATTGCTTTTGTCCTGCCTAAAATTGCATGTTGAAACCATATGGAGTCTGCAAACGGGCATTCAATTTATTGGCATTTTTTTTCTAGATGCGACTAAGTCATTTTATTCCTTTTCAAAGTGTATCCTAGCTAAGAACATCTCACCAAAGATTACATCTGCTGAAGACTTTGAACGAGGAAAACAGTTAAAACAAGCCTTGTAGGTGAAATGAGTTTCGGTATTCTGATACAAAAGTTTTCAATTCTTCTCGAGAATGGTTCGTATTGTCATTCCAATTTTGGAAAGTTTTCATACATTTATTATTGTGTGGATCAAAAACGATGAAAATTAAGTATTTTTCAAATGCTGTGTCGGTAAGACGTACATTGCATGGCTAAATGAATTAAATACATTTTCTCATACCGTGGAAGATCTTTAGGATTTCCGTCATTCAATTTTGTTTTTGATTTATTGAAGTCAACGCAGTACGTCAAAACAAATCTGAATATTGTCGGGACATTGAGATAACGAGATGCTAACAATGTGTCTAGGGACCAAGAAATATTTTGCCATCACATACTCTGCATGTATCACGTGATACAGATTTTACGTTCAAGCTTGTAATCTACAATTCAACAACAATTTTGTAGGTAAAATCTCTAAAGAAGTCCAATTGCACTATTCAATTTTAAGGTAATATGTGTCGAAGTATTATTTTTATAAAAATAAAACATATTTATTTGTACTAATCTTACAATTTTCTATAATGATCAGAACCTTACATTTATTATTGTCAATAACAGAGAACTTTTAAAAGCTGCAGTATTTGTGATATGTCTTTATTATTATGTTTAAAACATGCTCGTAATTATTAATTGTATTGATTAATCGAAGTGAACGTTCAAGAATAGAGTAATATTGTTTGGCCTGGGCCACTTATATTAATTAAACCAATACGGTCAGAACGAAACATATTATTTTCCGCATGGGCTTCCAAACTTTTTTGCTCCGTTCCCCATTTTCAATATATACTTATAATCACTCAAAAAATGATTTCTTAATAACAAAATTAATATACATTTAAAAGTTTTATTTTATTTTACATAAAACCACCATTCCCCCCTGACGAGACATTTTCACCGGTTGAAAATCCTGATTTACCGTTTTTATCAATTAATCTTATTCTGACGTAGAGATTTTTGTCAGTTTTTTTGTTTACAAAAATACCCTCCATGTTTTGTCTATCACTGCAAAGTTTGACTGAGACTTTGGGGAATACGTTATTTATGGTGTGGAGCTGCCTTAAAATTCCATTTTTTAGATTCCTTTTACTGTACGTACCCGTTTAGGCAAATTAAATTACGTTTTCATGCAATGTAATTTACTCAAATGTATTGAAATGTTTACCACACATATGCATGTCAAACAGGTATATATCACATACAAGCCATCCGATAACAAATCTAAGTATAATGTATGTTAAATTCACGCGGTTATTGTCGATAGTATGGTGAGATTTTCGCGGTTTGGTGTTTTAATTAAGGTGCGCGTATCGGGAAATATCAATATGTCTAATTAAAACTTTTCGCTACTGGATAGAGTTGTATAAAAGCGTGCTGTGATAAGATTTTTTGTGTTGTTTCGACGTCGCATTGTTTGCCTCTTTAATGTGAGAAAGTTTTTTCTTTTGAAGTACGTTGCAGTACTGAATTAAAAGTTCTGTGAAACATCTCATAGCAGAATTATGTAAATACGAAATTATTTTGAAACCATTTACTTTGAAAGATTTTGTTTCCGAGGGAACGAAGGAAGATATCTTGGTTTCAAATTTAACGCTTTATCATAATTACAGTGAAAAATGTTTTTTTTATGAATTTCTATTCGGGCCGTGTACTTTACAGAGTTTTTTAAAAGGTGAATGTATATAAGGTATGTATTATGAATAGATGAAACATCATATCAAAACCATGTGCAATGAAGATTGAAACAAACTTATTTTTCTAAAAATATTTGTAGTTATTCAACTCATTAATAATGAGCCCTCAAAAGGTGAAGTACTAACAACCCCAACTAGTAAAATGGTAAAACTTTTATCTTGGACTTTAAAGTACAATCACGTCTTTTATTGGTATTGTGGTGAATTGCATATTTTTATTTTACGGATATAACACTAATGCAATGTGTATTAACTAAGGTCACTTCACTTTTACGATACTTTAAGACGCGTAGAATGTTACAACGCATTTAACTTTTTTTTTCTAAAATACCACTCTGTCCACTTCACCACTAAAGAGCCCAATTACGTTGATTGCTAAAAAAATACATTCCCAAAAAAGCATTCACGACGAATATTGAAATATTATTAATTGCTTTACAAAATGGCAAATGATATATGAGTAAAGATGTTGCTGGAGGCCAAGATTCTTCACGTTTTTACCCATAACGTTAATAAACATGTAATAAGTAATAAATAAAAACAGAAATGTTTTATGTTTAGTCAATCATAATTAACTTAAATTGTTAGATAATTAAACAAATAAAACTATGATATTTAATTGATCGGTAGAGTTTTATTATAATGATTTAAAAATAACGTATTTAGTTATGAAGGATTTAGTAAAATTAGGTTAAAACATATGTCAGCAGTACGCAGCCTCAGAACTGTATGGCTAAGTATTTTTTTTTCTGACGGTGACGTGATTCCGAAATCACATGTAATTTATAATTTTCGCCAAACTGCATTCTTTCTTCGATACTTTCATGTTATTATAAATATTTTACAACGTGAAAGTCTTTTATATTGAAACGTTTATAGATTATTTTATTATAGTTTGCTTGGTTATCTTTGTTTTAGATTATTAATTATCAATCCAGTGTAAACTAATATTTGTTGACTACTAGTAGTAGCACCGTTGACGTAAATATAAGATTACCGTAATGGCGTTGACGAGACCAATGTATTGAAAAGCCATCAGTCGATTTCGATGCAATATGCCGCCAAACATTGTTTGATAATAGTTTGAATAATTAATGGGGATAACGGTGAATCTAATTGAAAACCTGACATTATTGGCTAAGCATGAACGAGAGCTTCAGTGTCGAGTATTTATGGAAGCTTCAACTTTCTCTTAGAATTATAGTTGCTCTTAATATTTCTCAATAATTCGCTTCTGATAAAATTACGTCAGTCAATTATCGTAGAATTTCACAGTATTTAAAGCTAATTGACTAGGGATTGCAATAGCGGTATTACCGAAACTGAGATACCGGTATTCATTGCGTTTTGTAATGGCTGAATAACGGTTTTGAAAATGCAAAAATACTACTATTTCGATATTGAAAATTAGCCAAAATTAAATTTTAAATTTATGGAGACATTACATATTTCATTGAAATTGTTCGCGATGAATTTAAATTTTAGGTTTCAGAATTGATGACCTTTGATAATGTATGTATTAATCATATATTTTTTAAGACTTTGATTTACTTGCGCGTTTCTGCGATCCCAATTCACCGTATACCTATTTACTTTATTTAAACTTTTTTTGCAATGTCGGTATTGATATTTAAAATACCGTTATTTTATATTGAATACCGAACTACCGGCATTGATATATTTCTCCTGTTTTGCAATTTTATATATGACGTATTCAAATTCAATTTTTATTATGAAGATTTATAGTCTCGTACTATTTAAACTACACATAGATACATTTAAAAACACAAATAAACCTTCAGATGTAAATAAAAAAACAAAATATAAACTTAACCGTGTTACCAACTTAAACACTACTAGTAAATACTAGAATATATTTCATGTAAGAAATGGATGGATTTTTTCCAAAGTTGCAATGAATATCTTTAGGAAATCAATGCGAATTCAAATCGACGTATGCATGTGTTTTTTTTAAATACACAGCATAAAATATGCCAATAAAATGTCACTTACAAATCCAATCATTCAATTATTTACAAACATAACTCTTTGAAGCATAGCTAGCGGAATACACTGAGAAAGATAAAGTTGTTTAAAAGATTTTTTTTATAACGTGAATTCCTCGCAAAACGATTTTATATAGTGTAGTATTTTTATTTTTATTTTCAGGCTGTATCGGATGCGCCACATATTCATTTGTTAACAGCGTAATAGTATTATTTGTTTCCAGAATTCTAAGCACGCGTGCTCCTTTATGATGTGTGAGTGTTGTTGGGACAATTTCCGTTCCTGTCTGTCATAAAGGGAGCGCTTGTAAAAATAAAAGCATGCTAAATCGCAGACTTCAATCATCGGATACAAACTTCAAAGCACGTACAATATTATGAATGATAAAAAATGTAGGGAAAAACGATATGAAAAGTTGACACACGTGTAATGCTGTTTCATTGTTATTTTTTCGCACATCGTTTGCTCAAAGACGTCACCAATGAAAGTAAATTGTTTGTAGATGTATATTTTTATTAAAGAACTATATTCCTTAATAAAATGTAAATTTCTGTGCCTTTCTAGAAATTTTGAATATAAAACAATATCAGGGATAAATAAATAAGAACGACTTCGTCACTACTGTGAATGAATAAATATAATTAAGAAAAGACCGAATATTCCTTTATACTTTATTTCCCACTTTATTTATAAATGTCAGGACCGGTTTCTCTCATAGCGAGCGTTTTTAATCGATAAGAATCTATATATTAATAGCCGATAATGTCCGTTTGTCTGAGTGAGTGAGTGTAAGGTGTCCTCGACCTTCCAGTCTCCACTTTTTTAAATAAAATAAAATAAAATAAAATAAATCTATATATTAATAGCCGATAATGTCCGTTTGTCTGAGTGAGTGAGTGTAAGGTGTCCTCGACCTTCCAGTCTCCACTTTTTTAAATAAAATAAAATAAAATTAAATAAAATTAAACTAAATAAAATCAAACACAATGCAACAAAAATCTCACGTTGCTGGGCAACGGGCTTACAGCTAGTATAATTTAATAGTGCTATTTATACATATTTGTTTCTGTATAAATAGCACTATTAAAGTATATTTCTTATCTATTGAAAGTGCTCGCCATGAGCAAAACCGGTCCTGACATTTATAAATAAAGTGGAAATAGAGTACAAAAAATATCGTCTTTTATTAATATAATGCCTTCCCACCAAGTATTGACAGTGTAATAATAAAGGAATAATATAATAAAGGAAGTTTATATTTTTAAAAAATTGTTATTCAATTAAATATTATGTTACGTTTAAAATAAATTAAATTATATAGTTAATTATAGCGTAAATGTTGATCTGTTAAGTTTGTGGTTAAATTTATATACTATCTGATGCTAATGCAATCTAGCGGTGATCAAATCCAATTATGGAATTGATATTAACGTTTTATTCAAATTGACACTAAACAATATTAAATTCATCCAATAAACTCATCCCAGAATTATAATGCTGTTTTCCCTACTGTATTGAAAGACTTTAATCTACAGGGAGCAATCGCGTTTCAGCTTTGGATAGTGTCAAGTGTCTGACGGCATAAGAAATAATGCCCTTTCTCTTGATTTACAGAAGAAAATTACTTTTATTCAGTTGTCAATCCATAGCGCAGGCAGGATTATTTATGAATTTTAATACTTCAGCTCATAATGAAAAAAAGAGGAATGTTTTATGTTCACGTTTGTTATATTTCTATATACTGTTATGTATTGCGGTGTAAAGTAAAAGCTCTTGGACTTGACTGACATTGTGCAGCACAAATTATTCTGATTTGATTTGTTCATTTGAATTTGATATTGCTTGTAGTATTCGTTTTTACTGGCTTCGAATTTTACACTTGGATATTAAAAATCGTACAAGTAAACTAACTATAAATTAAAACATTATTTAATTAACGATTTTCATATATTTAGTGTACAGTTTTTTTCAACTTAATAATTATGAAATTACTATATTTTTCTTACTTATCTTCTTATGGTACAATATGTGTTTTCACTGCCTTACTATTTTATACTCGGGAATATAAACAAACATTTACGGAAATTAACTAAGAATTATTACAATATCGTGATAAAAAAGATATTCTTCTTTAACGGTTTTATATAATGATACTAAACATATACATGTTTTACTTGTAGATCGTCAGGTAAATCAGGACTAATATATAATATCAATTTTCGTTAAGGTATTCTAAAGATGGTACATTTCCAATGAATTAAATGCAAAGTATTTTTTAAATTATAGTTAATGTTGAAAACATCAATACTTTATTAAAAGTGATGCTTGTAAATTCCAGCATCCAGCCGAAGAAATCATGCAGCTCTGCAGTAGTCTCCTGTTGCCAGCGGCTCTCCTCATTGCCGCATCATTCCTCTTCGCATCAGAAGCACAAGGAGCACCTATGTCCAGGTAAATATTTGAAAATAAGCATGAATTGAGGTTGTCAAAATAAAGTCGTACCGGAGTATATATTTACACATTTAGTTGCGCAACTAAAGGAGGGATTTAAATCCGCATTAAAATACATACATCGATTAGTTGTTCTTTGAAAAGTTCATAACTGTCAAATTATCGTGTTAAATAAATATCATTTATTCCGATTAATGTCACACAATTGAGTTGACGACCAATAAATACATTTTCATGTTCGTGACTACATTTCATGCGATTTATTTTCATATGTGATGAATATTAAATGTTTTTTAAAGTTTCCACACTACCTGAAAATTCGCAGAGATAGGGATATAAAGGAAATCTCTGAGCTGGAGTGGCTCGCAAAATGTTTTTTGTTTATTTATTTATTAACTGTTAGTTGGATATCAGTTTTTATACAATAATACCATCAAATATATATTAATTTATTATTTTATTTGTTTAAAGGCGGGTAAAAACATATTAACAATACTTATGGAAAAATATGAAAGTTTGACTGACGTGAGATATATTGTAAAGTTTCCCAGAATTAAATATGTAGGTCTCGACCACTTGTTAATTTTAATTTATCCCATTTACGAAAAATGTTAATAGCACAAGGAAAAGACTCACGCTTCCTCGCTGACCTTTATTTTAGACACGCGTTAGAGGTTATGCCAAAAGATAATTTTGTGATTTCTTTTACAACAAAAGCAACATGTAGTTTACTCAACGCAATATTAATTGTGTGTCTTAACACAATAATTCCCGAATGTTAATTAGAGCAAAATAATTTATCTCCGGGGGGAAGTGCCTAATCTAATTTGTTAGCTACCAAAATGTGTTTACAACACGTCAGAGGTAAGATACACACCCTTCGTGATGAGTGATATTAATTTTGCGAACATATTTTAGTTATATAGTTAGGCGTTAATATTTTATTTAATGCTTTAAGCTTAAGAATGTACACCGTCTCAACACGTCCAATGTATTGAGGACCTATACTTTATCAAAGGCCTTACACAAGGGCCTTCAATCCCGGCATCAGTACCAATTTTTCGATCTAGCAATTCCGGAATGTCGAGATTTATTTAACTTTTCCGTTTCTAAGCTCAAGAAATGCGACCCCAATACCAACATTTTCATAAATATCTATTTTAATATGGGTGATACAATGTTTATAATTAAGGTATTCTTATATCATAGTTTTTTGGACCTTTTGTAGTTTATATAAATACGCGATAACGCTTATCAGCTGATTAGCGCCCGCGATAACGATTGTTCGTATGATAATTTGGAACGCTGAGACACTCTTCAGTAGTCAATTCATATGTGTGCTGACATGACGTCTTTTTTACGCGCAACTTAAAATATGATTATTTATTAAAAAAACCACAGATTTTTATAAAAAAAATTATGAGGAAAGATGCAGAGAGATATTTTAAAGCCCGTAGACTATTTTTTTTTTTGAAATTCATAAGAATAAGGCCAATAATGAGGAAACCACTGGGGTCAAAAAAGACCCCCATCGCCTGCTAAGTATTTTTCTAGTCTCCGAGCCGCGAGAGTTAAACACGTTAATAACCTTAAGTAGAGCTAAAAAAAGCAGCGCTAGATTCACTGGCAGACGTAACTTTTGAGTTGGAATCTGAAAAGTTTACACTTGCTAAAAAGGGTTTGGGATTGGATGCCTTAATACACATAATAACGTCATAATTAGCATTAGCGTAATTATACAGTTAGTAATTATCCTTGATGTCTCACCACCATCCACGCTTTCATATACTTTTAAAGGATTTATTCCGTGGCATGATAACATGGAAATTGTAATTAAAAAATGAATTTTATTAAAATACGGTTCATTTATTAATTATCAATAAATAGTATTGAATGAAATATAAAAATCAAAGAAATAAAAATAGTTGATTGGGTTTAAAAAATATTTGACGTATATTTCTCTAAGTAAAATTCTTGCAGCATTTTTTCCCTGAAATTAAAAGAGGAAAAAATAAAATATATAAAACAACGTTAGAAATAATATAATAAATAAATCCACCTCATTCATAAAATAGCACATACTATTTTCATCTTATCGTTCATGTTTTTTAAAATGAACTATACTCCAGGAGAGGATTACACTAGAGGCTGAAGATTTTCTTGTGATTATCTTTATATACCAAAGGTTGATAGCAAAATAAGTTTTTGGGCTTTAATCTGCGAATGGCATAAGAAGGGTTTTAATGGTAGACGGGACACATTGCTTCTTATACGACAGGTAAGATGTAGAAAAAGATTTATACCTATCTCTATTAGTATTTTATTACTCTAGAACCGTCGGATATGACGTTAAGTGTGGTTCTTACTGAAATATAAAATAAAAAGTAAACTAAAACCATATCACTTAACAGTTCGAGCACAAAAATTAAGATTATAACTCATTAGTCTGTAATTAAATCGTTATAAATTAATAAACGTAACCCAGTGGCGGATTAAGCATTTTGGAGGCCCCAGGCGCAGTCAAGTTTGGAGGCCCTGCTTTTCGAATAACATAAAAGGGCTGCAAAACTGTTCGTAGAAAAATAATTTATATTGAAAATTGAAATCAAAATTTAAGGGTTTATATAACATATGCTATTTTTGAAGCCCCTGAGATTTGGAGGCCCCAAGCGCGCGCCTCTTGCGCTTACGGGATAATCCGCCACTGACGTAACCTTTAAACATTTTTTCGACGTTGAAGAAAACTATTTGATATGTTTGTAGTATTATAGTTATAAAAATGGAATTATTCATACTTGATTACAGAAATGTTGCTTTTAAATCTAGTTTATCAAATATGTTATGTGCATCCAATGTGTGTAATTATAGGTATGAAAAATATTTTAAATTAAATAATATTTTCAGATTGGAAATAAAGTGTACTGCCATCTGTAAAACAGTTTATATAACATATGTATGGCTTCTGAAACGGTTACTGCCATCTACACATATAAAATATATTCAAGCAAAACAAAATATAAAAAAGCTTCAACAAATTTTCTCTAGGTGTCACTAAAGTATCGCCTTGTGATTAAATATATTGGATATTTAATTTTTTTTTTCTATTTTCAGTCAATCAAACTACTACAATGAATTAGAAACTGATCCAGACCCCGAAGCCTTCTTAGAAATGCTTGCCAGACTAGGACAATCTATCGTGCGAGCCCGAGAAAACGTCAAGTAAGTACAAAACGTCGCATTTGGTATATCCCGTATGGTCTAGTGGCTAGGATACCTGGCTTTCACCCAGGAGGCTCGGGTTCGATTCCCGGTACGGGAATATCTTTTTGCATTTTTTATTTGACATCGAAATTAACAGTTGATTTATATCAGTACATATTTGAAAATATTGGTCAACCAATAACTATTAAGACACGGGCTCTCAATCTGGGGGTCGCCAACTTTTTTCGATTTTGAAATCGAGGATTTCAAATTCCCCGGTGAGCTAAAAAAAAAGTTTGGGAACCTATGTTAAGACGTACGAGAAGACAGAATTTTTTAAAAACAAAATTGTCATGTTCCTATCACAATGGTATATTGTAAGGGTAATATTTTTACATTTGGTGTAACAAATTGCCACTATCTGAGAAAATAAATTAAGTGTATTATCTTTTCTTCTGATAAATTAATATCAATTTGACAATATTCATTAAATTTCCAAACAATGCGCGCAGGAAGATGCAAAGCATTATATAATTTTCACAGTTGAAAGGAATTTCTTAATTTAAGAGGAAGAAAAAAATAATCTAGCATGTTTGATTGATGATGTGTCCGACAGACCTTGATGCTGGAGATCTGCGTTGTCATTTTTTTTTGCTCTCAACCCATTCCGGTTTTTATTACAAATAAATTATAAAAAAAATTCACATAAAAAAAGAGATTTTTTTCTTACAGTCACTATAATGTACATCACGTTTATGTAATAATATCATAATTATAGCGCTATTATGTTTGTCAGTGGCGTGACTTAAAACATTGAGCTGTATTAACAAGATTATCCGATCAAATTTTAATATTTTTTTCCTTATTGGTAATAAAAAAATATCGTCGTTCTAAATGATAACTTAAATGAAGATTTAAATGACAAACATTAGAAATCCAGTTGATTCATTCTTTGGAACAGGGATGGAACATTCACGCTGCATAATAAAAATGGCGCAGCGGTAAGCGATGTGGACTTCCGTGCCGGACCTCACAGGTTCGAGTCGCAGCACGAAACAGCATTTTTTCCATCGATTTTTCGATTTTCGGTTCGAAGGCATGGGTGTTCGTGATATCTAAAAATTCTCTCCCACCCTTTCAATCCTTCAATTCAACTGGGCGTAACGAGAGCGATTAATTAATCACTAGTCCTGTCTTAGCCATATCCTTCTTTCCCTTCTACTCTCATTGGAAAAGAGAGGTTGATCGACTGAGTAACAAATAGTTCTCGTAGAAAAAAAACTTCTGTTGAAATACCTCCGTTAGGAGACCATATACTCCACATTGAGAGTTGACATAGATAAAAAAAAGTGTATGAGATTTACCGAGCTTCTTGTTAAGATATTGGTAGCCCACCGCTGCTCTGGACCGATTGTTTTATATTGTTTAATATATGTCATATTTATTAAGGGACTTTTGTTATTCCTCTGCTTTTTTACTGGTAACATGTTCCCTCTTTGAGACGCATCTTCAAGCCTACTACTCCATCGCAATGTCATCAATTTTGTTATAACTTAGAAGTTGATTCTTAACATACAAAATAAATAAAAGAATCGGATTTTTACTGATGCAAAATTTTATATATTGAAAATGTGATATTCTTCCATTTTAACATATAACAAATGTTAATGTTTGTGGATTTCATTCCTTGCTACCAAACCTAATTTTAAAAACTGAATGCAGAAATCCAAAATTTATTCCTCGAAACCAATTATTCACACTAAAGAAATATAACGCCATTAAGTCAATTGATTTACCAAGCCTTCGAATAATTTTTATTTATTGTAACGAAATTTTCGGCACTATTTTTTTATTTTCCTTTTTTTGAATTTTTGCATTTAATTCAAAAAGTTAATACATTCTAAAATTTGTTGTTTTTATATACTTACTACACACTCTTCATCCGTTTTATAAAGCTACGCCAATGTACTCTAAGCGGAATTTCATGCTTCTTTATAACGTGTGGCAAACCGGATATAAAACAGTATGTACAAAAAAACTATTTACGACTTGAAAAATCAAACAAAAGCAATGTTGCCGCTATGATTATTTATTATGTTAGACAATAAAGAGGGAACTTTGAATTATATCTACTTTATAGTGTTAATTTACACATACATTTAAAACAGTAATGTTATCCATAAATGAAACGAAAGAGACAACCTATTTGATACATTAACAATAATAATCATCGGTCATATGATGATCCAATAATGAGACTCTTTTTGATGATTAATCAAGACAAATAAGTCATTCGCAATAATGCCCTAACTGTGAATAATTGTATGGCTTTTAAATTCATTAAGTATGTGCTAGGAAGCTCTGTTTTTTATTTGCAGTATTTGTGAAAGACATTTGTTTTTAAGATAAGAAAGTACATTTACTTTGATAATTTAACTTGTATATTATTCACAGTAAGGTTTTTGTTATAGTGGCATGTGCCTTGCTGGTTGATTATCATATTATATTTATGTAATAAACTTTCCAGAAAATATTAGTATCAGTATCAGTTACCCAAAAGTGCTCGCCGGAGGAATTACGCAAACTTTTTATTTATTTGAAATAATCTGATTATGCGCAACATTGATTTAATTTAAACGAAGGAATGAAGATAAAAAAAAATTAAACTACGTCAAAATATTAAGTCAAGTTGTTGGGATTTGTTTTAAGAAATGATTCAATTAAACTGCAATCGTTTTTTTTTATCTACATATTACAGGGTAATTTGAAGGCGGGTTCTTGCGTATAAACACAGGTCCGTTTTATGAAATTTAGATTTTATAGTTGTCGTAAAACGCCGAGAGCTCTTGCTCGTTTTTCATAGAAGCAAAGCCTCCTTTACGACTTGCTACCGTAAATACGCGCTTCGCCATTTTGTTACGCGTACATTTTCACAAAAAAATAAGAATGTTCTTAAACGAGTGTTCAGCTTGAGCCTTGATTATTTCATAAATTTAACGAATTTGTTTTTCCCAAAGTTGTATGATTACTACCCAAGTTCAAATGTTCCAAAAACCAATGTGTCAATTTATTGGGAATTCGCCGACAGATGTTTTCGTCGTTGTTACTAAGTACGAGAACTAAAATAATTCATAAAAACGAATCTAAAATTTGCCTAAAGACGTGAAGAGAAATACATATCATGAATTAATGATTATAAGACTCATATTATATTCCAATATTCGATGATTTTATAAAATCTTGATTTTTTGTAATTCTTTAAATACAACACTTAATTTTTAATAACAGTATGGATGGTAATTAAAAATAAAGCACTAGCGAGATTAGCGAGGAATTATTTCTTTCAATTTATAAAAAAACGTAGATTTATAAATACTTCTAATTTTTATTGTTTTATTTTTCATTTGAGAAATAAATAGAAATAGGTAAAAAAATCTTTTGCTTACGATTAAACTCAGTATGCTATGTATAAAACATTTTGTTTTATTTGTTTCAATTCTACATTACATCCAGCAACTTTTTTTAAGTTCGCCCACCAGGTCATAAGTTTTTATACAATGAATTCTTTTTTGGGCGTAGAATATCCAAGTAAGTCGAAAGAATTCAGCCTTTAAAACTTATTCAATTATCTCTTTCATTTTGTAAATGTCAAACTAAAAGTCGTAAGACGTTTTTATAATTCGGTTCTTCTAATGAAACATATTTAAAATTTTCGATTTCTCAAATGTTAAAAAAATCATTTTCGGAAAGTTTGTTCTAAATTTACTTAACCACCTAATATTATACAAATATATTTATGCTACTACAAATATTTGCAATAGAAACGAAAAAAAAACATAGTGATTTGTTTTAGAATTTAAAATGTATTTATTTATTGTATATGTACAGTAATTATAAATGTAATATACTTTTTTTCAGTCGGACAAAGAGATTAAATTAAATTTATTGTTTTCTTCGCTTATTCAAACGCACTCAATATAAGACATTTAATTATTAGACTAACCAAATGAATCAAATGTATTAAACGACATAAAAGATTTCATTTTATTTCATGAAATTTCAATCATCAACATTTTATATTAAAAGTGTGTCTATGTAAATTGATAATACTTTTTGAAATTCATGAAATATAAAATGATTTAAACATCTGAAGATTTCATCCGTAAAAAATCCACGCGGAATCGTTTTGAAACATTTCAAAAATACACAAATCTGTTATTTACATAGTCAAATGAGTCGGTAGAGATGAACGCGGCGAAGTGATATAACCGCAGGCTATATGAAAATTGAGGTTAATCGGAAAATATAGGTCACTTAAGCTATACATATCTACAGCCTTTAAGCTTCATCTACTGAATCAATGACTGTTATTTATTTCCGCGAGATAATCTTCGAAAGAATTGCGCACCGTCTTATATTTTTTGCGATTTAATTGGGGTTAAATTATAGAACGAGTTATTTACTGATACATACAACTTATCAGGCACACACTTCGAATCGCCCAAAAGATAGTGAAACGATTCAATTGCTTATTTTGCCTATGTCTTATGAATAGATTTTCTATCGTAGAAATAATATATTTGAACTTTAAAATACTTTAAATGAAGACAGGCAGACCACGTAGTTAGACGGCAGAGCCTGTTCTAGATCATCTTAGATAGGAGTTCAGAGAGATAGACAATTGTCAGGACTAAACTTCGGTAACTAGATCCCTCAGCAGAGATTCAAGAATGGACGGTGAGAACAATTGAAGAATATTTACTTAGCTCAAGATTACAAATACACCTAAAAGAAGTTAAGGATGGCTGTGAGTTTCCGGGACAGCAATAATAATGACAATATAAATGTTAGAACTTAAAAATAGAAGATTGTCATAATGCAAAGAATTAATATACGTGGCTTCATATGAACACTTTACTATCTTTTCATTTGTTTTCATTTTAATAATTAACTGTTTTTTTAATTAGGTCTAAAGCAGAATAATAAAATAAGTAAATCACTCTTATTAAATTGTTTTTGGTGACAGAATTTTGTTGGAAGTATAGAAATAAAATACTTTGAACATTTTGGTATGTATACATTATATTCCATTTAATATTACTGTCAGTCATGTATCCCACATAATATTTCATAAACCGTTCATAAATATATCTCGATAAACGATGTACTGTATCGCCATATTTGATTTTATCCACCTACGTTCTACAAAGTCAGCATACGAACAATTTATTGGATATGACATACCGTGATGGAGACATACTGTTGCTACTACTAGTTTTTAAATACAAATCTGTGGCCATATATGGAAAACCTCGCATTCTAATACTTAATATTATTTTTGAGAGAGGGCAAGTAATGAATGATAAAACATGAGCATTATTATGCTTCACCTGACCAGATGGTACAAGTACAATAGTGATTCTTAAATAAATGATTTAATGTGGATGGACCAAAATTTAGAAGAATTAATGATTAATTAAATGTATAATTATTGTTGATTGGTTTGCGGAATCACTCCTGTTTTTTGCATTCAAATTGTGAAATATTTACATTACATTGTAGTTTTCATTTTGTCCTATTATTTTATTCCAGCAAAGATTATTACATAATTAAATAAAAAAGTGCGGAGAATTCGATTACTTAAAAAGCTTTGAAAACAAGTAGTTTGAATCATTTATGTACATATTAGATGTACATAGTGATATATTTTCTACGAATAGTTAACTTTAATGACACTGTAAGTTAAATATCTGTTTCATTTAATAACACTGACATTATTGTGTGCTCCATTAAAAAAATAAAGTCGGCAACGTCTTTGAGAACCACTAAAAAGTAAAGTATGACAATTTTCGATCGCCATCATTTGCAACGTGTTGTCATTTCCTTATAAGTATCAAAGCGATCCATTAATAGAAACTTGCATGCAATGTTACGTCATAGTATATACTTAAGAAATTATTATATCATCATTCAAAAACCTTTACTGATCTATATTAATTTTTATTTGTAATTTAATTAATTTTAACCTTGCTGATTAGATCACGATTATTTTTTTACACGGGTGCAAATAAAACCGTGTTTAAAGTTTAGATGTGTGAAGTAAAATAAAAATTATAGGTTCTTGACTTGAACTAACATAACGCTTTCAGAGAAAGAGAGTATTTTTTATTTATGTATACTTATATTTTAATAGGTCACATACACATACAAGTAACGTGATTTCAATAACATTAATTACACAAAATATTCTTCTGATATATTGTTTCAATATTTCTCAAGAAAAACAATCTTTTTGTAATGATATTTACATCTTTTGTAGAATGTGTTATTTTGAATCTGTGTAAATAGAGAATAAGGGGATTACTTTTTAAATATACATATTTTCAATTTTCTAATTTAGGTGGGTGTGAAAATTTTCTATTTACATCTAAGGTTACAGATTTGTTATATACGTAATAATTTATGTTCTTTAGCGTAAGACTCAAGACACACAAAATTTAAATATATATGCGACAGTAGTCACATTTTCAAGGACATTTCCCAGCGAGATAGAATCTCCCGTTGCTAACATATAAGCAGGTCCTATTTCCGACGAAGCCTTCATTAGTATTCAGAAACGATTAAGGACCTTATGCTTCACACCAGTCGGCACGCCTGTGTACAAGGACATATAACACATATAAAGGATTCTCAGGGGACAACCCTTAAAAGATGTACGGTGGTTGTAACATTCTTGCAATATATAAAATATAAGATTGTATCTTTCCGTAAAAATGTCCACCATGTTAAATGTAACTATATTCTACGATAACAGCAACATATTTTTATACAATAGTTAGTGTTGAGACATTAACGACAATTAATTAATGACTACGCAGTAAATAATTGATTCGTATAATAATTTGATACATTAAATTGAATGGTTGAGTTAATTCACAATGATGCTACAATTTATCTTTTTGGTTCTAAGCTGAACCTATTCGTTTGAATACTAATATCAGATTTGAATTTTAATACATGTTATTGGTTGGAAATTTAGTTAATGTAAGCGTTTTTTTTATTTTTAATTTATCTCACCTACATATCGACTGTGGAAAGGAAAAAGGACGTAACCCTCAATTTTCCAAAACAGCTTTTTTTCGATAATCACAATGTTTACAACTTGACACACATTCTATCAGAAGGATGGAAGCTGAAAATGCCAAATTAGTATCTAAATTTAGCTTTAAGTTTGAAAAAGATAACCTTGTAAAAAATTAAAACCAAGAAAAAAGACTGATATATAGGTTTTTCCTGGACAATTTCTTCAATTAATATTAGATTATATCAATTAAACACCAGTTCAGAAGTCTCCGTGCACTTCAAGGTTGTGTATAATTCATAATTTGCATATGTCACAAAATCATCAAAACACGTTTTTAGAGCCTCCTGTAAAATTAGATATGTGTGGGTTACGTCCTTTTTCCTTTCCACAGTCGATATGTATAACACAAAATATTTCTAAAATAGTTTTTTGGCTATCATTGTGAGTAAACTGAGAACAATAATTGATTATTATTATCACAATTATTGTGTACTATTGATTCACTTTTCATAATATTATATATAGCATATCAATTATATTTTTCAATTAATAATTTTGAGTTAGAAAGTTAATTGGCTTGTTTGAATAATAAGGCATACGTGTCCAAAAATAGATAAAACTGTTTTATAATCATCGGTGGTTAGTGAAGCGAAGTGGTCCTTAAGTTTCATATCCTTTCAACTGGAAATACGTTAGTTTTGTTCGATCTGTATTTTATTAGTCAAGGATGAAACTGAAACATCCACTCTTAGATTTATTAAGTTTTAGATTTTTGTTCAGACTTAGACAGCTCGACATAAAATCAATTTCATAAATGAGCTATCACTGTGGTCGGTATTACTAGGTCCATATTAAAAGAGAATTTATTGCCATAATATTTCCATTTGACAACAGAAACTTATTTTAATGAAGCGTGGAACGTAAGAAGGTTGAACAATTATATGGGCCCATTAGAGGCGAAATGAGACAATTGGTATTTTAAAAAAAATATTTTAGATGGGTTGTAATATTCTACACGTAAGTAACCTTATTTAATACACACTGCAATAGTGTTATATCCGTAAAATAAAAATATTCAATCCACCAAAACACCAAATAAAGACTTGATTGTACTTAAACTAAAAGACAAAAAAAAGTTTAATCATTTTACTAGTCGGCTCAATTCACCCCTAGATCGCCCATATATAATCGATAATTATATTGGATTTAAATGCACGTATGTTTGTATAAATAGAAAGAAATTAAGTTTGTATATTAAACTTAATAACTGTACTCCTGGTTCAAAATGAGACAAATCATTAATCTGAATCAGGGATTGATAGGTTTTCAAATGTAACTTCAATATTACATGTTGGAAAAAAAGCAGTGATTGAAAGCGTATTGTTGAACACAATATAGTAAGTTTTTTTTGAACCATAAGCATATTCAGATAACAATATGCATACAACATTTTTACTGGTTCTTTAAATATTATTCAATGCAAATAACTGATATTAGCTTGACACTGAGATTTATGGAAAAGCTGTACAATTTTAGCACACACCTTTATTTTTTAAAGTTTTATATGGAAAAATTCAACGATTATCAACTTTCATCATTTACAAAAATATGTTTAAGTGATTCTTCTTTAAATTTATCTTTGAAATACGTTAGTACTGATTATATCGGTGGGAGGGATTGAGAGTTTGTAGACTTAATGCGGGTAAGAGTTGCCTCGGGCGTGCCTAGTTTAATGAAGAAAACAAAACAAGATTAAGTCTTGGAGTTTGGATGTGATGGAATGAGCAGCTCGCAAAGGAGCCGATTTCGAACTTGGTCAAAATGTTTCAGAAAGCGGTAGGCCGGGATTGTTTGCGTGCCGGCAAACATGCCCACCCGGCAAAGCTTCCAAGAATTAATATCCTTAGTTCTTGAACTAATTTTTCAGTTGGCACCTACCCGCTTGACTTAATTTGTTCTTTTTTACATTCCTACCAATTATTATACACAACTATTATTTTATCAATGGATAGTTACTTTCTAACATAATAATTTCCTTATTAATTGAGTTGGAATTTACTTGGTAGAACTCCATTGTAACAGGTTAAAAATATCATAGTATTTTAAGAACTAAAATACTTTGATATTTTTAACCTGTTATAATAATTTCCTATTAAATAATTCATTATAACGATGAACAAAATATATTTACGGCAAAAAAGAATCGGCTAGATCCGCGACCCTAAATATATATATATATATATATATATTTGGCGCCCTGGTTGCACATATTAATGACAAAACAATAGTCCGTTCTCTCGTTCAAACCATAACACTTAGTAAATCAAAATATTTATCAGCATCGTAGATTAATAAATAATTATAAACGTAAACGTTGAAATTTACAACTTTAGTACCCAACTGAAAATTTAAGGTAAATGTGAGATTTATTAACGTGTTACAAATGTTCGGGTACTAAACCGTTGACATTTGAACTGCCAAGAATTTTCATCAATAATTCACCTGGCTACGCTTTAAATTCCGGAAGAATTGCGATAAACTCTAAACAGGGGCATTCAACTTTCGTCGCGTGATTTTTATATTTTGTTATTCATTTCTCAAACTTTTTAAACATATTAAATATATATATCCATTCAATAAGTATTTCATAATGTATCAAAACGGAACAAATGCAATAATTAAAATTGGGAATTATTTTTTTTATTAAAAAAATATTAATGTTTCTTAATTTATTTGCACCACTTTTATTTAAAAAGTGTTTGATATGCATGCAATGAATTGAGTCACCACCAAAATATATTTTAGCATTGAAGTCCTTGCTTGTTCGATTGTTTTTTTTTTTTGGTTGACTGGAAAATTGATAGAACATTGAAATAAATAAATCTCATTTCAAAATTTAGTAATCAATAATCATATAACGTATAAAAATAACAATCGTTTGGTAAATTTGTTCTTTGCCGTTTGATTGGTAAGATTTTTTCCCTAGCGGTCAAACTGGTCTGGGTTCTAGTACCTATATTCGATTTAGATTTATGAAATTTACATTTGAGATTTTTGAAATGGGTGTTTGCTTTGTATCTTCTCCACAAGTTGATCGAAAATATCTTCCGATCCAAAGTTTCATAATGTATTCATATTGTCAATCGAGACATGCATGTATTTAAAACAATTTTTCAATATAGCACATTAATTTTTATAATTAATATATTTTTTGTTAAATTATAAAATAATCTTTTATAAATAATACTTCTGTATTGTTCCGTAAGCTACAGAACGCCTGTCGCGCTGTACAGTTTCACCATTTTAAATGTATTCAGCATCCATAAAAAGCTCTCGATGTGAAAGCTTCACTCGATACAGATGGGTTGACGCGTCAATGTGGAAGGCTGAGCGTGTATCCGAGCAGTGACGTCACGGTAAACGTCATCGGGCGCAAAGGAAGCCGGAGAGTGGCGAACGAGACGGAAGGCCTCTGTGAAAAGCCTTTTGAAGCGGGGTCCCTTTATAGTTTGACATTGTCTAAGAATGGCCTCGTCCCTCGCGTATTATGCGAGGCAAGAGATGCGGAAAATTCTCGGGACAATCTCAGATGAAAGTTTTAGATATTTGTGACGTCGCGAAAATCCATATTGCGTGTACTCAAAATTGTCAGCGTATTTGTATATTTATGCATTTTTCTGCTGGAAACAAAAACACGTGTTGAAGATGGGGTGAAAGGATTTTGCGTAGGTTTTTTTTAAAATATATGACAACAACATCGAAATACTTAATAATATAGAGACGCGGTACGAAAATATAATACATATTTTAATCAACATTACAATAACTGGACAGTAGTATTTTAGAAATGGGATATATCTATAACTTGCAAATAAATATTTTTTAACCTTTTAGCTGCCGTAGAAAAAAATGTGCGTAATAACCGCCGTAATAATCGCCGACTATAATTTGAAATTATCAATTAAATTAGTTATTGACGAGTTAACTTGTAGCTTGCGTGTTGAGCACGAACAATTTTACGAGATATCTCGTCTGTCGCAACCGTCAAGTTAAGCCAATGAATAATAAAGTCCAATAAAGGGCGAGGAATTTGAGGCCGTCTTGGTCCTCGAGTGCGATTTTATTTAAATTCATTTTCGCTACCAATGAGGAGCATATGCCGCCCTAATAAAGGTTTCTCAATAGAAACTTTTCTACGACAACTGAATTTTACTAAGTTACTCAAACTCTCTTTTTTAAGAGAGTGGAGATAGAAAGGATAACGTTTGGACAGGACTAGTGGTAAGCTGATCGCTCTCGCTAGGCCCCGTTTTTATGGAAAGATGGGTGGGAGGGGAGAATTTAAAAACTAAATCGATTGAAAAATAAATCCTTAAAGACTGTCCTTACTGGGATTCGAACCCGTGATTTCTGTGTTTAGAGCCAACGACGTTGACCACAATTTATCTGCTGAATAATTGACTGTAAGTTTAACTGTTTCTGTTCGATTATTTCAAGAAGGGCGTTCGATTATTTACGGGGGCTCACTGTTCCGTAAATATAATATGTATATATATTTTTTTATATTTATTTTTCATTCATAGTCTAAAAACTTTATGAATTTGTGTTGAATGTATTATGTTATTTAAATAAACTAAAGTGCCTTGAAAATAATGTTGCACTCTGACAATTTTTACTTTAAATCATTCCGCGAATCGTGAGCTATGATATCTTGTGAGCCCCTCTAGTGCACGCGATCGAATACATAGTAACCAATGTCAGTTATCAACTATCACGTTGTCACGATTCTGATTGTCGAAAGATACAATACGTAATTGTTATTGTTGTTTTATCTCTCACAGCAATTTATCGATAAGCGGTTATATTGAGTGTTATTAAATTTATTTGTATACATACAGATTCTAAGAAAAAATTCTTGCCTAATTTTCATGACAATAATAAATAGCCAAGGAAAACCCAAGATAAAGAAGCCGGTATAAATATTTTTAGATTACCTAATAGGATGCGATGTAATAATTAATATTTATTATCAATTTGCAGATATTTTAAAACAAATTATAATTCAAAAGTCAGAAAAAAATGTGTTCGTCTAATTTATAATTTTGTGAAAAATATAATGTTATATGATTGAAAATGAAGATTAACAGAAATTGGTGAGAAATTAAAATTTTAACTCCCGCAATCATATTATGATTGATTATTACCCGACTTGTTGTTGGGTGCTCAACGACTTCGGTTTCGGTGTTATCGGATTGAATCCACAGTATTAACGATTTCATAAATTGATTAGTGTTTGAAGGCTTCGATGTCTTTGATCTACAAGTTGGTGGTTGATTTTTTCACTACTACCCGTTATGTTCTACCCGTTACTTCTCATATTCTTTGCCCGATACCAAGCTGCACGAGACCTATATTTTAAGCATGTAACATTGTGATTAAAAAAGATAGAAAACAAATGTAATTGCTTTGAATGTTTAAATTACTCCCCACTCATTCTGAATTTAGATATTAAAAACGAAGCGCAGAGAGATTTTTGAGCTGAAAATTAGTCCCACCGCTGTCAAAAACTCTCGAAAAAGAGAGATCTGAATATAAAATAAAGTTACAAACAAAATTGCTTACACAAATAATAGTGATGACAGAAAAATGTATAAAATTCGTGCGGGGTATAAGATGTATTTACATGCCTTATAAAAGCTCTGCAATGACGTGATGCTGAAATACTAATCATCTCTATTATATAATTATTATGAAAATAATTATTGGCTTTTAAGTATATCGTAAATGATGTTAATAATTAGGTTCATTAAATTATTAAAATCCACTTGAATACTTCTGTAAAATTCAATTATGATTGTAATGTTCGATTTATATCCGGATAGTGAAAATAGTATACAATCTATATTATCGAACATAAAAATATGATAAACTAAATGTAAAATTTATGAAAAAATTAAGCGTGTTTTTTGCATATTATATTCACTGAAACATACTTTTTACCCTTGGTTTTTTTTACAGATAAAAAAAACTATCGTTCTTTATTATTGATCCACTCGTAAATGCATTGAGAGCTTTTCAGTGAAGTTAGCGGAACAGCTCACTTCCTGTGGCAAGACAATGGAAGAAGCTGCCTGCGCAAGTTTGCACTTCCTGTTTAACAACACAAAATGTTTTACTAAGCTCTAAAAAAGCCATCATGAAAAATACGGTTTTCAAATAAGTACTAAAACAATTTTTTATTACATAAAAATCAATGTTGACGTTTTTTTATTTGATATATGTTTTATATCAGCTGCATTAAAAACATAGAAACTATGTAAAAAAGAATAGGTACTGGACATATTTTACGATTTTTTAAAATAAATACCTACAAAATATATTGATTGTTTCAAAGAATTGCTAGAAGTAGACCTTTCCAACAGATGTCATTGAAAATGCTTACTCGCTGAAGGAAACCCTGTTCCTACAATCTATTATTCTGTAATAAATATCGTACATATAATTAGCTGAATTTATTTTCTTTTTCAGTAACTTTAATCGTTAATCTTATTAAATCATTTATTGAAATGGTTTTCAATACATGTTTTTCCAGAAACTGGAAAACTGAAATTTGATTGTAAACAAAGAATAATTATTAATGAATACTGGTAGGTAGTGACCTAAGGACATTTAACTTATTATATGAATTTGATTTCAGCTCAAAACGCGGCATGGATCTTGGATTGAGCCGAGGATATTCCGGCTCCATGGCAGCCAAGCACCTGATGGGTCTCGCATCGGCCAACTACGCCGCAGGCCCTGGACGCAGGAGGCGTTCCGTCTCATTGGAATAAGCTACGCTAGATGTGACCGCCTCTGAAAACCCCAGTATTTGGAAATAAAACTACCCATAGTCCTGCAACGAGTCAATCTGAACCATTATTTTAATTGCATTCAATTATCTGTAGCCCCCCTATCCCAACGATAAATGTAATACAATATTTATGTAACATATTAAGTCTTGTCGGCATTTATCCCAGCCCTAAAATGGTCGATCAGATTTCCACACTATATCAATCGTGTTACTTATATTTTGTAGAGAATATAAAATTATTAATAAAAGTAAAGTAGATTTGTAAATCATATATATATTTAGGAATGTATTCACAAAGACCACCGTAGTTTATGTTAGTTAACCTTTCCTTTTTTTAAATTTTAAAATTGTTTAATTTCAGTTATATAGTGCTTTAATGAATACGTTTGTTAATCACTTCTAGAAATTGGCTCTGGAGTTGATTTGACACACTGATAGAAGCATAGTTTTTTTGCGCACAAAATATTATCGATGAAATTTCTGTCTAAAATGAAATAAAATTTTACTTTATAACGAGAAAATAAACGGCTTTTACTTTACTTTGTGATAATTCTAGGATACTAAAATTTGGAATCTAAAAAAATAAAAAAAAATATATATAATTGAAACGAAAGTGTTGTGCCATAAAATGAAATACCAGTATTGTTTGTAATGCAGAACTATGCGCTATATTTCTAAGCTATTCAAAATATGTCGTTATGTATAAATTACAAATACTACTTAAATTGTAAAGTAAATCGATACATTTAAATTTTCTAAGAGAATTTATTGAAAAGCAAGCCATAAATGACATATTTTTATTGTTTCGATAAAACAATTTGAAATGATTCAATATAACAATAGACTATTATAAATGTTTTAAATTTAATTTGAATGCTCATTATAAATATGATAATGATTGTAAAAATATTTCGTCTTGGTAAGCGTATATAAAACACTGGTGTAGAATTTGATCTTTTAGATAACTTTAATAAAAGATAATTTATCTGTACATCAGTACAGTTTACATCTACAAAATACAAAAAATGGTTGGTGTAAATAAAGATTTTCAATATTAGAGTTCTAGAATTATGTATGCAAATAAGTTTCATTTATTAAAAGAAAATATAGAAAATACCTTTTCACCATCATTAAAATGATAATTCCCCAATCGTTTATGAGTGAAAAAATATTTCTTTAAATTTTTAATTATGTTATCAACAATCATTATATTATATACATTTGTTACAATTAAGATACGGTTACTGCATGCCTCTTAAAGTAAAATCTATTTGTGCCAATGTTCTAAATATTAGGAAAAAAATGTTAATACACTTTTGTGTTAATTTCATTTTCTGGGGATATTATTTCATTAATTTTGTTTTCATTATTGTCATCATTGAAAAAAGAATTACAAAAACGAATTGTATTTTTAGTAATTTATTTAAAATACAACTACCTATCAAAATGTACTGTATTAATTTATAATTATATTTATTTTTCAACATTCAAAATATCGTTGGTAATGAAATACTATGTAAAACTTAATGTACTAAAATTATTTAAAAACGTTATAAAAATAATAGATCACGAGCATTACAATTTTGTGTCTGGAATTACATGAATATCTGCTCCCAATATTTTGTTGTTTTAATTTTTTATACACTTAACTAACACTCTCACAAAACATCCCATATAAATAAACGCATAATATTGAATACATTACAGGCAGCAAAAAAATAAACCATTAATAAATTATACTGTAAAAACGAAATATTTAATTGAAACCTGCTGAAAAGCTTCAAGCGATGGCGTCATTAGATATATGGAAGACCGCTATAACCTAGTAAAAGATTTCAATAAATAATTAGTAGAAAATAATTACAATCACAATTAAAAATAGATAAATTGAATTTCAAAACTTTACTGAACGGAAAAATCTCAAATCATCGATACCTTCACTTATATGGGGTTTATGTAACTTATAATTAGACAACTGACTAATAACAGCGTTGTAATAACATTTAGTTGCTGAATTGAGAATCTTCTAAATAATTGAATTATTAACTCACTGTCTGATTAAAAAGCGAATGTCACTTATTAAAATCAAACTTATATACGGCCTTATATATACAATAACAAACATCTGAGGTTGGTTTGCTTTACGAAGATTAACTGTGTGCCACCAGCTTTTTTCCTTTAGACAATCAGTGACTTTAAGGTTTGGAATCCTGTTTATTATAAGAAGAGACAAAATTATTCGAAACTTCAAAAAAAAATACCAAAAAAATAGCTGTATTTAAGTCAAATATCATTCAATACAACAAAAACACATATTTTTTTCAGTAAATGTCTTAGAGACACAGAGGAATAAAAAGTAAACCATGAATTATGCAAATCATATGGAGTGTACGAAAAAACGATTCACAATAGATTTCCCTACTTTCAATTTTTTAAATCATGTATTGATAATTTATTACACCAGGCGATTCACTAAAACAATGTGTTGGATTTTTAAAAAGTGTTTAAGTCCATTTTAATTTAATTTCTCAAAAACCTCGCGCACTAAAACACATATTAATTTACAAGTTTTTCTTTTATGAATAAAGGCAGTATGGCTTGTGGATAAAGAAAGTTTTATATAAGTGATGATACCTTTACAAAAAATGTAAAACCCACCTCTAAGACGCCACCACTGCTATTTAATACCCATATTCCATAATTAAAGTAGGCAAGATATCCATTATCAAAGTATCACTTTAAAATCAATCGTGAATAATTTGCAGCGTGCAAGATGACATATTTTTATTTAACACCAACTTTGTTCATTATCGTAGTACTGCTAAGATTATATTTGCAATTGTGTCATGTTCACAGTAGATGAAAAAATTATCTTCATAATCGACCAATAACCACTATATATTATATTTACAGACATTCAAAAGTATTAATTAAGTTTTTCAGCTAAAACGTCAATAAAATAAATAGTTGAAATATTATAAGTCTACTGAGTTCACTTAACTGTATTTTATTTATATGTTTATATTCAAACTTCGAAAACATTGTAACTTCTGTTTATGTTTACTTTATAAATGGACGGTGTAAATCCAACAGATGGCACTGTAACGATTGTTATGCGCTTAAACAAATAAAGCTTATTCCAAATGATTTTAAAATCATTGAAATCTCTACAGAATTATATTTATCACATAACCGGTAAACAATTGATCGCTGGTTCAAAAAATATGTAAACAAAACAATTCTATTAACCAATTAGAGTATAATTAAACTATGTACACAACATTTTAAGCCACTAATCTACAACAAATCAATGACCAGAAAATGGAACACTTGGACGCAAATACATGATCAAATAAAGGATTGCATGAAATTACATTATACTTATTTAGTTCTTTTAAAAGATGCAATCGTTAGAAACGAGAAAAACTGTAGAGAAGACACATAGCCTATATCCAATAAATATTTGCGACTTAAATATTTTACCATAATTCACATGTTAAAAAGCTTGGACTTTAACTGTGAATTATAATAAAGTATTTACAATCAATTATAATAAAGTATTTATATATAAAGTATTTACTATCGAAAATTTTCATTTAAATTTTGGTTAATTGAAATAGGAGTTTTCTTCGCAATATCAGTTCATTTATAATTTTCCAGCTGACATTGTAATATACGAATTAATATTTGAATTGTTTGGATAAAGTTAGGTATTTAAATTTTGATGCGTTGTAAAAATAGCCCAAATTATGTATGTTTTCCAACTTTAAAAATGAAAATTCAATTCAGAAATGAGCGTTTTTTATAGGAGTTAATTATAAGAGTAAACTTATTTGACAGATTTTTGTAACTTATTCGAGTTGATTTTTTTAACGTACATCATTGAACATTTATTCGTTCATTACTTTAGCAATTATTACTATTTAACATAAAGAAAATAAAATCTTTCGCACACCTAAAGTTCGTTGAAATTGACGTAAATAATTTTGATTCGAACTTTAAAAAATACTTGTTTCTCTCTCCCATTATAATTATCTGGATTTGTAAGAAAATGTGTTAGTAATAAATTGTTTCAGCCGATGTGATAATTATACATACTTATTTGATGAAGCTTTAAAAAATTTGTTGTATCATAATGTATAGACAATGCCATTTAAGATTAGGATGAAAGGCTTGTCAATAATATGCATTTCAAAAACAACGATGGATTTACACCACCATTATAAAATAATACTTTAGATACAACAAGGTGCTATACGTTTTCATTTATGTTTACCTTTGACATGATTATACAAGGTAAGAATATATATACTGATAATAACGTTAAGTTTTGCATTGATTATCCTTACTTGGGTACAAATATCTTGACTATTACAATTCTAGGATAACTTCATTGAATCATTTATTTTGCCATCAACATGTGATTTTGGCAGATTTGCAGTGTTTTTTTTACTGCAATTCTTATTTTTTTCAGATATTAAATTACAATAGGTTTTCAAAAAGCTTTTAACATTAACATTTTTTAATCGGAGTAGTTAAATACAGACGTTGTTGTTCTTATATAAACTATACGTCGTGATTCAAAGCACAGCAAGTGTGTTTTTCAGTTTTCTGTAGATTATTTTTAAGCAAACGAAAATGTTTTATCGGGATCCATAAATTAGTGTTTTTACATTAGTAGTTGAGTAATACAAATTAACGAAACCGTATTTTTTTTATTTCACTATGCTTGAAGATACAAATTTAGAAGATAATGATTTCTGTCACACGAAGAAAATATATATCTTAATTTTAGGTTATGTGTATTCACAACTTCAATCTCATTCAGAAAATAAAAAAATACTTTTATTACCTACTGACGTTTACAAGTAACAAGGTTATAGGCAATAATTCTACCGTTGAGCATCAAGAAGTGAAGTGAACCAAGTAGTAAAATGGTAAACCTTTTCTAACGGACTGTTGAGTATAATTACATCTATACTTGCTGTTTTATTGGATTGCCTATTTTTATTTCAGAGAGATAACACTATTGGAGTGTATATTTATTAGACTCTTTTTTTATGATAATTTAAGAGAGGGTTTTCCGAACATTTTCTGGAATGGAACACCTGGCAAGTCCGGAAAATATAACGGAACACTTAGCTGAATTTTTAAGATTTTTTTAAACTGTGTTGCAGCATATAACACCATTCCAATTTCTTTCGGAACACCTACTCTGCCTCCGTGGAACACCAGTGTTCCGCGTTACATAGTTTGGGAAACCCTGCTTTAAGACATGAACAATATTATAACGCATCTAATATTTATTTTTTGGTAATATACCACTTGGATCAACCACTTAGGAGCTCAATTATGTAATATGTATATTGTTAAATATTATAAAAAAGGCTAAATCGTTTGACAGTTAGGTTATAGCATTTTTAGAAAAAAATTAACACCGATTAACAAGTTTTAGACGTGTACGCATCGAGTCATCAACTAATATTAATATGGAACATAATTATGATCATCTTATATCTAGCCTAAATACAATTATCGAAAGTGTCCTGAAAGTAATGGTGGTGCCAAATCAAATAATTGTCTGGTGCGTATTTTTGATATTCGCGCCATTATCGATTTAGTTTGACGTCAACTACCGCCAACACTAGCAAATAATTCTGTAAGTGGGCATGTTGGCCGACGTTATTCTATTGTAAATCACGTTCAAACAACTTGAGGAGAAGTGAACAGCATCACAATGGCACGTATAACGTTGAGGGGACAACGTACATCATTAGAATACTATGTTATAGGAAACTAGGCACTCGTACAAAACTTGAAGAAACAGAAGTTCTCTAAATTGTATTGTGTGAATTGAACGAAATCAGCAAATCAAACATTTTTCTATCAAATATTTTTTCAATGCTCGTATATAAAATATAATATATTTATGAAAATTCTAACTTGAAGAAGAACTTTTAGCGTTTTGTAAAAAACTTCGCTATAAGAGGATCGTCATACGGGAGCTACCGCAAACGCTATAGGAAACTTCTTTATAGGGGGAGCGCTATAAGGGATTTACTGTATAAATAACTGTAGAATTTTTCCTGCTTGGTTTTTGGTTATTTTATATATCAATACAGTTCTCATTTGATAAAAAAAGAGTTTAACACCTATAAATACACGCTAATTGAAATTGTAGATATATGTTATTGAAATTGTAATATAAAATTATGTTAAGACATTTAAAGTTTTTTTTAAATTAGAATACGGCATAATAGAGTGTTTATTTATCCTAACAGTATTTCATCCCACGCTAATATTTCAACCCTTAGGACAGGAATCTAAATTGACGTCGTCATGTTGTATGTTACGTATTAAGATTAAACATCTGTCTTGTGATCTTATATTCCCAACCTAACTACTTTAATAAATACGTGAGATGAAATATATGTACATCAGTCAACTAAGTATTCGTTCGTATCTATTATAGTTTGTCATTGTTGAATAATTAATGTGAAGGTAATTAAAAAGAAAATTACTAAATATTTTTTTTATTTTAAACTTCAATTTAACAGTTTGACGGAAATGTCACCGTTTCATTCAAAATTGTTAAAATAAATTATCTTCAATATTTTTTTTTACCATACTGGAAAAAGTTGGTAAGCAACAGAAGGACACAGTGAGATTTTTAAATATTATTTCACTGTTTGAAATAACTTAAATTTTACTGTAAATGCAGATTCAAAGACATTCAATTGTTTCTGTAAATTAGTGTTTATATTTTGACATAGTTATTATATGTGGAAAATAAAATATAGAATCGAGAGACTAAAAGCATACATAAAATAAAGTTACACTCCAAAAATTAAATGAAGTACTAATGAATAAATGATTCAAAAATTGCTTATAAAAAAATATTTTAATCCTTATTATTAGAATGCTAATTGTAATTAAACATATTAAGAATTAAAACCTTATTCATGATAGCGGAATAAAATTCATATAAATTTACACGAAACAAATAAATTAAAATAGCAGAGTGCTTTAAAATGAACAGTTTTAACAGTCGGGTTAAAGCTTTTCTGTTAGGGCTTACAGTCGACCAGCGACCGACGCTCAAAGCTCTGCGTCCGCTCGATATTTCAAAGCGAAGCTTTTTCCCAGTAGAGGGACTTTAACTACAGTTAAAAAGGTTGGGACTGAAGTTATTTCACATACTCTCCACCATAAAAAAAGATTTAGTTTTATCTTTCGATTATCTTTTTATTTTGGCTCAACATGAGTTTGCGTTTCCGATTTTACCCGAAACGTATAAAAAATAGCCAGTGTTTTTCTTCCGAAAAATGGATATCATGATAAAGCCTTTGTATTTATTTATATATGTTTCGTTTTTTTTTTTTTTTAAAGTAAAATACCTCCTGAAAGTAAATCAGTCAGTTTATTTTCATTGATTTTTTTATATATATAATACAATAAAGGTCAGCTGTAAATGTTGATTGACAGAATTCAGAATAATAAAACAGTATTTTAAAAATAAAATGTTCTTTGAAATTTTAAATCACGCATTTCTTTTGTTTACGGAATTTCTCCATCTAATGTATGAAATTGAAATATATGTAAATCGTTAATACATATCTTTACCCAGTTTTTCCATATTGGAGAAATTTAATTTGAATTGAATATCAAAATAGTTTTTGAAATCTTCATTCAAATTGTGTTCACTTTGCAGCATATTGTGTTTACTATAATATATTATATTATATTTTTTTGGCAAGTAGTCAAGTCATAATACAAGATTCTATAATAAATAGTAAAATAAGTGTTTTATATGAATGTATATGTAAATATTGTAAATCTATTTTGCTTTATATATCTTCTGGCTTCATAGCATGGGCTAACACTGCGTTTGCGCATGATACACAGCAGAGATCGACTGTGTTTGTGAGCATGAGTACTGAACGAGTTTTGGTCGGTGGCATTGCAACTTGACTTATAATTATAATACAATATTATCAGTTTTAATGCTTTTACTGCCAGTACAACAATACTTGGGGAAAAATCATTATATTGAAAAATTAAGCATTCTTTTCGTACTATCAATTTAAAAAAATATATTCAGCTTAGTGTCACTTCTTCATATTTTGTATCACTATCTAAAAATTCTTTTCGTATTTCTATTATATGTTTTTTATTGCACTCTTATTGGTCTTACTTGTTTCAGTATCAAATACATATATATCATATTTTTATTCGTTGAAAACGCTCATGATGAATGAAACTGGTCTTGATGCTGAAAAAAATGAGGAATTAGTGGGCTACTTTATTTTCGTACAATATTATCATATTAAACAGTAAATTTGCATTTGCTGTAAATAATATAATTTGAGATTATTAAAACACATGTAAAAACAGCGTTTTATGTTTGAGAAATATCCTAATGAAGTATAACATATAAACTAAAGTAACTAAAGCATTAAGAATAAGTTCTTTGATGATGTTATATTTTCCGATGTCCGAGCTTTATAATTTACACTGGTTATTTTTTATAATGTGTAACATGGAACAGTAAAACTTGCGTAATTAAAATGATTTAAAATACAAGATTAATAATTATAAGAAGTTTTATTTAACTGATGAATAATTATTAGTACATGGTGACCCCTTTTAGCAGTAGCGTCAGCCGTGTGGACCACATAACTGAGAGCTTTGGAGCGTATAATCAATTACCGGCGGGCTGGAATGATTAAAATACCGTGAAACACAAAAGGCAAATAAATTTCGATGCATCTTTAGGGAGTTTGTTTTCTACGTGAATATCAGTTTCATAACATATTCAGATTTTGGGTCTCAATGCCCTCGAATTACGAAAGCTCTTTTGAAATTAAGTTTCTTTGTTCGAAGAATATTTTACTTTACAGTAGAAGACAATTATGTCCATGAATGATAATGGCATTAAATGAGCCGTCTCAAAGCATTAGTTAATATTAAAATTATGATAAAATATGGCAGTATAGTAATAATAGCCAAATCGGAGATAATTAACAGTTCATAAGAGAAAAGAAAGACGTCACAATCATTCATGATCAATATATAAAATATCAAATTTTTGACATTGGTCTTACTGGGGCTTGAACCCAGAGCCATTTAATAGGTGGATGCTCTTACCACGAAACCATACAAAGCATAGTTTGGATAATATGTAAATGGAGAGTTTCTCGGCTACCCGACATAAAATAAATATAAATTTCTTACAGTACTATTCCACATGAAAATCATTCTCGAGCTCATCCATCCATTTTAAGAACAATCAAATAATTGTCATAATAAAATAAGTTTACGTTATTATCCATTAATTCGTTTGTATGTAGTTATTTACTTTTGTTTTCAGATAATGAATAAGGGTTTATTGGAATTTTATTTAAGATATTTTTTATATAAAGTATTTACAATCAAAACAGCACATACTTAACTTATAAAGATCAGAATCGAAAAATTGATTGATTTATTTGTGAAATTTTAAGGGGTTAAAGAATTAAAAGAAAGCAATTAAATAATAAAATTACGTCATTTGTTGCCAAAATTAGTCGTTACAAATATATTGCACTGAATTAAAAAAGTTAATGAAAAAAATACCCAGGAAATTTTCAAAAGAAATTATAAAATATTTTATAATTAAAAAAAAACTTTGCTTGTTCTGAAATAATTGAAAATAAAACCGGCAAATTTTTCATTAAATCCTAATTAAAGGAGACATTCTGAGAATTCGCAAAGGTTGCCGGGGCCAATTTTGTTATTTTTTTTTGCTTTATTTTACAGCCGAATTTTTTTAGCGTTTGTTGTTGAAATTTTCGAATACAGAAATAGAATATTTTAAAAGTGCAGTATAGTGGTTCCTAATAAAAAAAACTTCAACAAGATTCAGAAGATACGACTCGCAAATTTTTATTTTTGGTATTTCTTAATTATATAAGCTTAACAAATCTTAGGTAAACATCTCACTTGTTAAAGATTCGTCTGAAAAACGCTAAAATACGTCGATGAAACAATAAAAATATTTAGTTTATAAATCCTTTAATGATTGATACTATATATTTGATCTGTACCACACGTTGATTATTTGACATAAATCAGACACATTTAAAGCACAACAAATAATGTAAGGGTTATTAAATTTAGACTTCACATATTTAATGACAAAATTTCCAAATATAAAAGAATTAATAGAAAAATTTCTATTAAAATGAACTTCCACAAAGTTACCGCCGAAACCATCGAAAGTATAAAAAAATTCATGCAAAAAATATAATGTAATAATAATAAGGTGCGAGTTAAGTAGGGAGATAGTTATTACTCATTTCTAGTGGTTGGTGAAATAATGACTGATAAGTAATACTTTTTTATACGGTTTATAAACGCCCCCGTTGTTACATACATACATATTATATTATAGAGGTTTTGAAAAATGCGCTCAAAAGTGTCGCTTTCAAAAAATGGTTTGAAAAAAAGTATGTATAGAAATTCGTATATATGTACATATATTATCAGTGATAAACATAATTTATTTTCACTAAAAAGAAAGCTAAATTAGACGTTAAAACTGCTAAACATCATGGTAAAATTTTCAAAATAATTATATTACTACACTTCAATTAAAAGTCAGTTTGGTCTTATATTGCAATTATAATTATATTCTTGTCTTTGAATTGTCAGTTCAAGTACAGTACTGTTTTTAAAGGTGGCCATATTGTATGTGAAAATTTTACGAAAACATCCGTTAACCACAATTATTAATATAAAAATTATCGTTATGTAAATAAATATTCTTCAAAGAATATTTATCAGACGTCTGTGAAAGCTTTTTGTAAACATAGATTTACAAGATAGAACAACACATTCGAGATATTATTGTAGAGTAGAACAGATAATATGCATAAGTTATGCACTGTTCGGTGGATCTCTAAATTTAACCTCGTATTAGAGTGACAAGCCAGACGGTAGATGCATTAGAATGCGAGTAAAATAAGTCCACATTTAGATGACTATTATAGCAGGATGACCCTTCTCTACAAATCATGAAAAGCTAGTTTTTTTTAACTTAACAATGATGTCGTCCTCTTAGTACACAACAAACCTATCTGAATTTTTTGACATTTTACTGCAGTGCACTTTTTAGCTTTTTTGACATCAATTTTAAAACGGTAAATATAAGAATATTGATTTAAATAAACGATATTGCATTAGTTAATAGCTTTGATAAATTATGTTATGAAGCTACGGTTGAATTACAGTATTTTAAAATGACACTATCTTATTTGAGTTAAGCTTATGGTACGCGTACACCTA
This sequence comes from Himalopsyche tibetana, assembly GCA_030503985.1. Lineage (NCBI taxonomy): Eukaryota > Metazoa > Arthropoda > Insecta > Trichoptera > Rhyacophilidae > Himalopsyche > Himalopsyche tibetana. The sequence continues at coordinate 14,744,010 of JAPJYX010000024.1, forward strand.
ATCCGTCATCGTCCGAACTATGTTCGGCCGTGTCGTCCGATTGAAACAAACGTATGTAAAGAAATGAGAGCGCGTACACTACTACAGACGGCATCGTACGATGACAGCTTTCTCTGACCGATCAATCGACGAATCCAAACATGTTGGGATTGGTCGGCCGTCTGCCAGCTACTTTTGACAGAACATCAACTGCTACTAACTTCAGGTTGGTATTGTCGCGAGTCTGCCGCCTACTTTCGGTGTATTATGACAAACTCTTTAGTCAATACTATTAAGATTTTTAGGTATAACAAAAGTGTTTTCACAAAAAATCAGTTAAGCTAAAATTGTACTAAAAGACGATGCATTGCAAAATATCTGACAACAGAATACATCGAACACCAGGAGCAACAATGACATAAGTGCAAGTTTCTTTATTTAGAAAAAACGGTTAATGATTATATATTTCATCAATTTTAATTATAACACTAGTGACATATATTTCACTGTTAATTGATATATTTTTAAATAAATTCTTTGTGTTGTTTAAATGGTATTCGTAATTTTGAAGTGCGTTAAGTAGGCTTACATAATTAATTTTGAAAATTGAAGCTTATATCAACCTATGTACTTCTATAATAAATAAGCCTTCCAACTCAGTATGTTTATTTTGTACTGAAATATATAATAAATTGAAAAAAAAACCCCTTCGCCAAGTAAAGAAATTTAACAACATTTATTTAAACTAAAACGCCCTTTACTACATTATACAAACTTCTATCATATAAAATAATTTTCATGTTTTTTTTTAATTACTGTTTTTTTTTAAAATACCGAAATCTGTTCAGAAATTAGCATTTTTTTTATTTAAATATAGCCAACATTTTTCAACAATACTGAACTATTCGTAAAAAGAATACAAAGTATTTCGAACAATGTAAAAAATATAAAATTTTATAAATAAACTCAAAAGTTAGTTACTAAATTAAAAAGTATGATCTTGAAAAATGGCCAAAACATCTTTCCGAACAATGTGAAAGCAATAATAAATTTTATAATTAAATATTCCACCGCACCTTTTATCTGCGAAAAAATCAAGAATTTTCCATATTTTTTAATTAACATTTCAAAGTTAAGCTATGCGACCCTAACAAGAAATCAATTTAATGAACAAAGTGAACAAAAATTAGATTCCTGTTGACGCAAATAAAAGGATCACCGAACCTTCTCGAAAAATAAAAAAAACCCTTATTCATTATTTTAAGCAACTGTTGTGAATATGCATGAAATTAATATATGTATTAGCGAGATTGATAAAATAGTATTATCGTTTTGTGTTATAACATGTATGTACTTTGAAAAGGATATGGCGTTTGTGATATTGAATTATAACATGATACAGTTAAACGAGAGGTGAAGGTTGGCTACTAAAATAAAATATGAAAATACAGCAAACAAATTAGGCCAACCGAACTGTCTGTGAAAGGCTGAAAATGTAACACTTTTACGACCGAATAATGATGTATTTTATCTGGAGTATTAATTGACATTGACTTCATTAATACGTATTAAGCGTCTGAAAATGTTCAGTAACTTTATTATTTCGGGAAGAGCTTGGTCTGAAAGAATCCTAGATATTATCTTTGTTTGCTTTCAAAATTGAATGTTGGTTTGAACAAAGACGTATAAGAAATTATCAGGCCCTGCCAATCTATAAGCTATACGGAAAGTCATCTTTTTATACAAATCCAAAATGAAGTCCAGTAAGCTTAATCCCAATATCAAACGTTTGGGTTGATCAATATGGTATATATTTATAAAATAAATGTTACAATTGTAAATAACTGCTTATTTTTTCATGTTTCATAATAAATATTTTTAATTATAAAACGTTTGTTGAATATATAATATATAAAGAAATTGTTTTTGTAATAGTAATGAATCCTACACCGAAGATTTGTGTTAAACTATTATAAAACCTTAAAAAATTGCAATGGAGTTTGTACTTTGTATTCATTTGTTGGTGTTAAATGATAATTGTTTAAAATGTATTATTTTAAGATCACACGTTTCTATTTTGAAATAATTGACCTCTCCACCTTAACGACTTTTTTATGTCAAGTCATAAAAATAATTTAATTTAAATATTTTAAGTAAAGCTTTCCTTACATTATGTTTTATTCAAAATTGTAGGTTGATCATATGACTTAAACAAATACTCTCAGATGAATTCGTTAAATCAGTCAAATCTTAGTTTAGGTAAGTTGTTGCTTATTAATACTATGCAAGTATTATCGGCCGGTAATATTTTAAAAACATATTTTTAAAGTTAATAAAAATTTAATGATTTAACTGAACTGTACCAACATAATAATTGAGTTTTATATCATTTTTAGTCAAGGATACAACAAACTTAAATAAAAATTACAGACTTTGCGGGTTAAGTGAAATAGAGCAAGTAACAAAATCTGTCTTCGAGAAGGAAAAATGTCTTGCCTAAATTAAATATGCAAAATTTTCCCTGAGTCACGAGATTTTTATGTATGACACAATTTTCAAGTAAATTTCGAATAAAGTTTTATGAGCTTAATATTAATAGAAATTTAATTCAGTTATGGCTGTATTAAAATAAAGTATCTAAGTATTGGTTACAATGAGAAACTTCTCGGGAGATGCACGCGCACCCGTTGAAATATTCAAAGAAATTTGAGCAACTTCCTACAGAACATCGAAATTTTCAATTGAGTTTTGTTGAATTTTCATCTTTTGAAGTCACGATTTATTGAATCAAACATGCGCAACAAAATTTCGATAAAATACGTAACATAATTAATAAGTTTTCATTGCAAAATTTATAATACATTCTGGATTTTTTATTAGAAACAGACAGGCATATTTAGCTAAAAATACTTAAATATTATAAAAAAATAACTGACGTCGTTATATGTATATTTACTCAAAGTAAAATTACAAATATATTTACACTGGCTTAGCAAATTAAAGTAGTGTTGATGATTATTGATTAAAATGTATTACATAAACTTTATGTGTGATATGTGTATGATATTGTAGTTCTTTATGTCATAAAGAACTACAATATCAATAAAGTTCTATATTGATGAGAATATAGAATTATAATTATATGATAAGTATAACCGAATAACCATGAATTGAACGCAAGTGTTGGCAACATTTTTTGACTGCTGGTTAAAATCAACCAGCATGTGACTATTATGAGAACGTTTCGGGTCAATGGATTTTACATTTAAAAGAAAACTAGTAAATAATATGATAAATTTTACTGAACAAAAATATTAACAGTATGATTTTAAGCTTAAAACATAAATAAATAAAATAAGTATAATTGTAAAGTTTTTGTTAAATAATTTGGAGTTCGGTTTATACTTACATAAGTAATCTTAATTAAGTCGAATACAAACATCTGAATTTCCAGTGGTTATTATAATTTCACCCAACACGTCGATATCACTAAAAGAGCCCCGTGATGTGCAGTTCTGCCGTTTATTTTTACATATAAGACTTTATTTGTGGAAGTAGGTCATTTGAAATTATGAAACGGGTCACTTGGTTACCCGTAGGTATTGGTTACTAACGCCTGCACTAAGATAAAACATCCTGTAATATTAAAAATATCCCATAAAACAACACTTTTTAATTCATTATATACCTAAACTTCAAGTCGTGTGAAAGGTGTTATTAACCAAAACAAGATTTTTCAGTTCAGTTCAGTCATGAAAAACGAAAAAAAATTGTGATTATATAAGTTTGAGGGCTTAGGATTACAGCTGCAGACACGTACGACCGATTTTAGGGGCGGTCAAAATAAAAAAGAAAAGCTTTTGCTTTTTAAATATGACGCAATTACTTGATATCAATTTTAAAAGTAAACGTTGATTACATATTGTTGGCTTACGTCTTAATTTTTTTTCTGTTAACGGTCAGGTATAAATTGTTCACGCCAAGGCGTCCCAATAGAATGATGTACAAATAACATTGCAACGATTTTGGTAATCTTTACTTAGAACTATCATTATAAATAGAAACTGAATGATATGTATAATTATGATTTTTAAACGTATCAATTAGGGGGGAGAGCGGTCAGTTTGCGAGGAAGCGGCCAAGCCCCTAGGCGCGACCCTGTTCACAGTAGTCTTACTACATTAATACGTGTTTTGAATTAACCTCTGTATCGGCAATGCCAAAATCATATTTTTTAGCGAAAAAATGCTATATCTCGTACATTTTATCGTTAATAAGGTACTGTTGGCTATATCTTCAATGGTGATGGGATAAATCAGCTGTTATATTTTAGTGAACTTAAAACTATGCTTTTTTTGATAGGCCCCTGGAATACTAACTCCCAAGATGAGGTTAAGACTTCTCTTTTTTTAATGCTAGAAAGTTATCAACACTAATATAATATTTTAATTATTCTTGCACCAAACCCAGTGTGCTAAAGCATCTGGAAGCTTGATATTGACAACCAATCAGACTAAAAGAACCACACCCAGCTGTAATTTGTCTGGTGTAGAAGTTTTCATTCCATTGAATATATGGAAAAACAAATAAACGTGCTTGACGTTACCACCTATCAGTTTATTTATTACGAAGTACAATACAAAATACTTGTTACATAGTTACAACCTGTCAATTACAGTGTTTCAATTTTTGATAACTTCGGCAGCAGCTCAGTGAAGGTTTTTTTGTATACTTTAAACTGGACAGAGATTTTATTATAAAGCAAAGTGTAGAAACACTCCATCTAGTAAATAATACAATATATAGAAAAAGCAGAGTTCTTGAATATCAATAAAATCTGAAAAGAATGATTATAAGATAATATCTTCAAACAAGTATTTAATTCGTAATGAGTACTGTTAGTGTTTTTATCTATCCCTTTTCTGCCACCAGTAGAATGAATAAAATCTGAACCTGCATTTAAAAAAAAAAAATAAGTGAATAATTAAAATTTGTTTGTAAAAAACTATACAATAAAAGATATTTCTCTAATAGTTTCAAAAGTTAATACAAGGCCTTTGGAATATCCAAGTTGTTAAAATTTAATTGTTACTAACAACGTTTCCATTTTAAATAAAAGAAAAAAATATACGGGTGTGTTATTTTTCTGTCGTCAGTCTCGTCACCCAGTAATTGCTATAAGGGTTCAGTAATTTTCATTGACACATATTCGTTTGCAATTCCTGAAATAGATTGCACATCCAGGTGTGTCATAATACATGTGAGAAGAGGGATGACAAAAAGACGATATTTTAAATATTAATTTGACAATTGTATGAAATGAAAAAAAACATTAATTAAATAAAGTTATAAGATTTAAATATATAAAAGTTTTTTACTGCACTTCAATAGACCGGCTATTTTTTTGTTGTTGTATAACGCGAAACAATTTTCTTATGACCAATTTTTTTTTGACAGAACGTTTAAAATATATTTTTTACAATAGTATCTCATAATATTTTTATGAAATGTGTAAATTTATTATATTTCAATAATATTGCTCCAGAAATTATTGTAAACATGATATGAAAACACTACTATGGATTAAAATGTTGAATAAAAGAAATATTAAATTAAAGCTGAATTAAAAATATTTAAATGGTTGAAAAAATTCTCGAAGATGTGAAAACAATATAAAACTATATATTTAAAAGATCTTATAATTTGATGTATACGTACGTACATATAGATGTGTAGAAGTGGATGAGTTCCGACGGATATTATTTTTTATGTTTTAAAGTAGAGTTCGTCGGAGCTTACTCAGTTGACTTCCTTGCTATTTTTTTTCTAATGTTTTTATAATTAAATTTTAATATATTTTTTTCTTCATTGTAAAAGTTATACAAATATAATTTGTCAACCTTGTGCAATGTGCATTAAATAAAATAAATAAGTGTACATGAATAATAAGAATGAGGATATATTTTATATAATATACATATGGTGTACACGTTAACTGGCTTTGTTCAACTCTGCAGCGATCACGTCCTTCTGTCAGCAACGATGTTAAGGAATGCAAATAAAAAATGGCATCAGAGATGAAAAATAAATTTCACAAAAAAGGTCCATCAAGTCGATAAAAAATATACACACAAATACATTTGGTATAAATAAACAATATGTATATGTTATTAAATAATTGAATAGTTCTAATTGTGCATCCGCTGGCACCTTTCGGTGTTTTAGCTTTTTTAAACTGCCAGATACTATTTATAGATGTTTAAATAGGTCGCAGGCAACATTAAATAGATGTACAGATATTATAGCTCAATTTTCAGACTCTCTGGAGTAATTAACTGGAGTATCGCAGTGTATGATTTGATATCACATAAATTAATAAAGGAATTTTATGCATGTTTTTTGTTTAGTTCATCATTTGCGGATGTCAATCGATGAATTTGTCGCTGAATTATTGCGTACTTTTCATTTTTAATAGCCAATTGCTGCCGCTAAATTTCTTTTGACAAACTTCTCCACCCTATGAAGGGTACTGGCGGGTATGTGGGTCCAAATTTTTTGTAGTCTAATGCCAATTGTCATTCTCATGGTTTTAATTGAATTGTCATTATTTTTTCACATGTGAATAAAATATATAACATATATATATTTCCTACATCCGCTCTCTAGTCGGAGCCACTATATGGCCACCACACGATTCCTCCACGATTCTCTGCCCTCCGCTAGTCTTCATGCTTGCTCCCATGTCATTTTAGCGTCCCGTAGCTCCGCCGAGTACATCCTATAGAGGGCCATCAGTTGCGCGACGGTGGAATCCATAAGATTGGTAGAAGAGATAAGCAGAACTCAAGCTTTCTTGAGACATCCGCAGCAGATGTCCAAGCCAGGTACATCGCCGCTTTTTCACTTTGGACGTAATTACGGTTACCCTGTGTTTTTTTAAGATGCCATGACTCGCAACCGTAAGCCAATACTGTCAGAATGCATGCGTTAAACAGGAGGCACTTGAGTACAATATATATTGTGTATACTATGTACATCGAGAGCGTCATATGTACACAAATGAAAGCAAAAGATATCTAAGCTCAAATTCGAAGTAATAGCTTTTGGAAAATATTTAAAAGTAATAATAAATTAGTTTTATGTTAACAATATGTTCATAATTTAAACACTTTTAACAATATGCTTTATAATTAAAAAAAAAAACTTTTTGAAATAATAATTAATATTCTTCCCGAATTGATCCGCATCCAAAAATAAATATTTATTTATTTATTTTTGTGTATAACAATAGTACAAATAATCAAAATATAAGAAAAAACCAAATTTACATAATATTTGCTCACTCCTCAAAGAGGTTATGCTTACAAACCTTTCGAGTATTTTATGTATATATTACTAATCAAAATTGAAAATTATCGGGAGATTTTGGATGTAGAAAATTAGAATAAACCTTTGAAAAATAAAATAAAAATCGAATTCGAAATCAGTGTAGTAAAAGTATTAGAAAAGTTGAGTCTCTTCCTTGACTCAGCTATGTAGATTTCCGAGACCATTTAATATCCGGTCGCAGTCTTAATCTGCGCTTTGGGCTCTTCCTTTTTTACCGTTTTTGCCGTGAGTCTTACCAGGCCCTCATAGCTGCTCCGAGTTGCGTTCTGGATAATAATTGAGAGTTGGAATTTTACATTTATTTCATTAAGAAATAATTTACATAGTCATTATTCTAGCTTTTCAAATTATCTAACAATAATCAATCAATTTATTTAAAAAATAAATTATAATTATCGGTGATTCATGCGTCCAGTTAAATGGCGCGTGACAATTATAAAATCGATTTAATTGATACGGCGTGGCGTGACCATTTTGTGGTCAATTAAAACACAATTTACTGTCACATCGTGACACTAATTATATTAGATTCGTAACTATTAGGTAAAACCTGATATCATTTCTCTCATTTTAATAACCAGTGAAATTTCACGAGTACAATTTCAAAATACATAACGGAATCCAGGTGACGGTCATTCATATTTAATTACACTGAAATTTTCGAAGCCCAATCACTTACATCAATGAACGTCTTTCAAATATACAAAAAAGTAACAAAGCTCGTTGTTCATCTTAAATTTCCATAAGAAATTAACAAGAGGTTTGTCTTTAAAAATAATACCATCATTTTTATAAGAACATTTAAATCGTAAAAACAATTAATATAAATGTAAACGCATCATAATACGTATCAGGCTATATTTGGGATTGTTGATCAATACTCATTTATTACATATGAAAAGGATAATAGATATAATAAAAGCATTATATATACAGAAGAATGCAAGTTTTTAGCAATGATATTATATTTTTTCCAATTAAAGTCTTTATCGATTACGCCCGTTCGGAAGTGAGATTATTTATTGTTTAGAAATTTCGTGGAAAAGTAAAAAATGATAAAAAGGTAATGCAACTTGATAAATAAACGTTTCCCCACTATATAAAGAATTTATTTGAGTAACGTATCTTAAAAAATGTAGTGATAGTTAAAAGAGGAATTATTATCAATGAACACACATTTTATTATACGAGGATAGATAAGCGAGACCTAACTGGGTATATTATCATATTACAATGATGATTGTTGTTATTTGAATATTAAAACGTTGATAAATATTTTTTTTGCAGCGCAAAAGAGTAAATGAATTTTCACAGAGAAACCTTCGTAGCACTGGTGTACAATAAAATAGTGAGTGAAAAGAGTGAAATTGAAGATAATTTAAAATAAAGGTGAAAATTATGAGAAGCATTATAAAATTATTTTATATTTCAAATGCTTTTTCAATACTTAAAGTATATAAAGAACTCTGATATTTTTGAAAGCTACGAATAAGTAGCCTACACTAATTTTGCAGATAATAAATATTTTATCGGAAGTTTTTGCTTTCATACGTTCCACAAAGCATTGTTTTTTAGCACGCACGTCTGTAATACTTACATTTAAAACACGGCTTAAGGTTTTGAACGTGAAAGTGAAAATAATGAGCCTTAGAATTTAAAACATATATTTTAAGAGTAGTAATTTTTTTATGCTTTTATTTGAGGAAATAAGATCGTTCTGTCGGTGACCTAATTTTGTAATTGGTGTTTGAGAGTTAAGTTTTCCAGATGAAAATTATTTTTTTTATGGCAGTAAATATTTTAAGAGTGTCTTCAAACCTATATTTATATTTCCACTTTATAATAAGAAAATTCGAGCCAATTATAGAGCTTTGTAAAGATTGAGCTTTCGGAATATGTGTTAATCTTATAATAAAACACACATTTTAATCAAGCACCACTGCATAGCAAACAACAGCTTTACTACACAAGAGGAAAGTTAAGCTTCCCGCTATGGGTTTGTTGATTTCGTTATAATTATTAAATTTAGGGATTTATTTTACATGATGGTTCTCAGCAATAAACTGCACAACTTTTTTTTAAATTTACTGCTTTGAAATAACGGAGTGTAATATTGCACAGAGCATGGAAAGACCGATAATTATACAAAAAAATATAGAAAACAATACTGAACTTTTTCTCTCAATTCAAATTCAATTTACAAACAAAATCAACTGCCAATATACACAATAAAATCGTTCAAGAAAATTTGAAATTTTAATGTTTTTAAGTTGATAGTTGATTGTCCCACCACCACCCGTTATATTTAAGCAGAGCTGTACGATACCTATCTTTCAACTATGCATTATTGTGCCTTAAAAAATAATGATAGCAAGATTGTTGCTTGCTCAACCATTTAGTTTAAGTGAGGTTGACTATTCTGTATCTTCCCATACCATTTTTCTGCAGTCTTTATGAACTAAGAAACTTAACTTTTACGTTCTGAGCCACATGTACAGATTACGGTACTGTGATTTTAATCATCCACTATTGTGGTTAAAACTATATTTAATAAAATATTACTACAATATATATAGAAAACACAACGTGGCAGGAGCGAGTGAACGTCGTCATAAAGCAGCAAGTAGAAAACTGTTTTTGCATAAGAACATGATAATTGAAATATGTTCTCTTTTTTAACTCAACTCTAGACTTTTATTATTTTTACTCACTGCAATGTTTTGTTTTTAGCGAGGAAGGAACGTATTATAATTAAAGTAAGTTACTAAAACATAAGCAGAGACTTCCACATGTGTTCAAGAATATATAATAAAATATTACTAAGTTTTAATAAAGCGAATATTTGTTTTAAAAATAGTACAAGAAATTATATTTTTAAAATTTATTCTGGAAGCATTTTTTCATATAATTTATAATAAAAAATAATTTTGCGGTCGCAATGATTTTATGATGTAAAACAGTTGTTTTAGAATAAAAACAAAAAAAAAATATACAATATCACAAGCCTTTAATTCAGATAAATTAAAATTTGTATAGCTCACCAAGAGATGGCAGATGCATGAAAAAACCATTGCAACAGAATGTTTTTCATTATAAGTTGGGCCCTCGAGAGGTGAACTACGCCAACTAGTAAAATGGTAAAACCTTTTTTTTTGGTCTTTTAAGTACAATCACGTCTTTATTTGATGTTTTGGTGGATTGCATATTTTTATTTTAGGAAGATAACACTACTGCAATGTGTATTAATTACGATACTTTAAGACGTGTATAATATTACAAAGCATCTAACATTATTTTCTAAAATACCATTTGGCTCACTTTACTTTTAATGGGCCCAATTGTATGTTGGTTTTGTTTTTAAGATACACATTATGAGATGAATGATAATTCAATCAACCCCTTTATTCACCGCCAGTGTTATGAAAATACTTTTAAATAATCAATAACCATATTAGTTCATATGAAATATTACGAAACATACCCACATGGGATACCCATTGAAAGCTATCAGATCAAAAGGCTCGGCGTAGCGTATAATTTCAACGTATATAAATAAGTCCACATTAGGTATATCCCTAACGCCTGTATCAACCTAATTTTGTAAGAAAGGTTGGAAAAACAAACACATATTACAATACACGAGTAATATATTTTGAAAATACCAAAAGGTGATAGAGCTTTCAAAATATACAAAGAGTTTTGTTATTATTTTATTATAACCAGTGCTTTAAAACGTGTCTTATACCAGTAATGAACAATTTTATTTTGCAACGGACCACAGCAGATAATTCAATTATTCGTACGGGCCGCACCACCAACAACCCGAAAATAAATGGGAAAAAGGAGTGGGTAGTTATGTAAATATTAAAGTAAGCCTCTTTTCTACAGATGCTGGAAATATGTTGATGATTTATAATTTCAATTCACCCTCTCCATTAATACTGCGCGTGCTTGAAGCCTTGGTAAATGAATCTTATACAAGTCGACTCAGACACGTAATGGTGAAATACGCATAGTTTAGTATGGTGTATTTAACGTTACTTAAAATACTTAATTGTCTGTATAACATACGATAATCATGCTCCACTATGGACTGGGATTATCGTATGTTTTTTCTCCGAGAACTATTTGAAGTCCAGTTGCTTAACCTCTTATTTTGAAAGAGAGTAGGGATATAAGGAAAGAGCGAGAATAGGAATAGTGGTTAACACAGCATAGATTTACTGAATTCAATCTGTTTATTTCTTATAAATATTTTTAAAAAGTTTTATAATCTTTTTGTGAATGTCCGCTCGCAATATGCAGCATATGGCCGTCTGATTTTTTAAAAATGCATTAGGGGCCTCTTTAGACTAGAACTAAATGAGTTGATAGTGTTAAAATCTAAGTGCGTCGCCTGTGCGCTTGTGTGCGCCGCACACTTCGCACACGCTACGAGCCGGCCATTCACACACGTCTTTTCCCGTCTTGTCTGGTAATACCGATGTTCCGCATAACATAGCTTGGAGAGCCATGTCTATACTTATTCTCACCACCAGATATTTAATATACAGCGAATCAATCCGTTTTAAGTAATATCAAGCCACGGCAAAAATTAAAAAATATGTATTTGCAAAAAAATGATCAAACAAGCGTAAGGTAAATAGGTCACCATAAGAGTTAATATTTTTCAACCACCAGTCATGTCCTAGCCTTATTCTTATATTCTAACTCTCTTTGACAAAAGGGGGTTGAGCAACTGAGTAAGAAACAGTTTTCGATGAAAAACTACTGTTGACATAACCCAATTACGGACCATATGCTCCACATTGGAAACGGACATGAATAAAAAAATCACCATTCAAGGTGAAACTAAATTTATTATTTCAGTTGGGGGTCCATGGTCCGGTTATTTTCGTTGAAAGAGGTCCATGAGCCGGTTATTTTCGTTGAAAGGGGTCCATGAGCGTAATAAATATGGGAACTACTGCTGTAAAGTAATGATGCAGCCCTGTTTGCGTTAACAGAGCGTGAATGCAATTCATTTCTGATGCAAGGTACTCCTTGAAAGCTCTCACAAAAGATTGGTGCGCTGTTTATTTTTTACAAAATACCGAGAATTTTCTTCAACTGAAAAATGTTTTATAATTCCTTCAAAAAATGAAGCTACACAAGTTTTTTTCTCCAAATATCTTTTCTTGTGCGTATTTTTAGACTTATTAGAAGTTTTTTAATGATATTGAAGTAACCAATTTTGTTATGAGAGACGATATAATAAAATAAAATATTTTTTTTCAGGCACCCACTTGTATTGTTGGCACGAAATAAGCAATGGGAAAACTGAATTATCCTAAACCAAGCAATAAGAACAGTTAATAAATGATTTTTTGGTATTAACACATCATAGGGCAATATGCATGTAATTCAAAAACATAAACGGTTTTAAGATTAAAAAATTGTAAAATATAGTATAGTGATCCTCATCTAAAAACGGGCGTAGTGAGAATGATTTCCTAAACACTAGTCTTGTCTTCGTCCTATCATTAGGAGGTTAAAGAAGAGAGGTTAATCAACTGAGTAACAAGCAGCTCTCGTAGAAACAGTTTTTTTTTAGACAAACTCCATTAGGAGTTTACATTCTGCACTTTGGGAGGTGGACATGGTAAAAAAAGATACATCAGTCTTACTAATAATTTGCTTAGTAAATAAAATATATTTTTTCCCGAAAAGACTTGCACACGGTGCAGTATTTTCACATAAGGTATGTTATAGAGGTTAAACTCTGAAATGTATGTTATAAAAACAATAATCTAAAAAATAACTACAACTGCATTTTTAGTATTTGAAAACATTAACCGCAGTTGAGATTTAAATAAATAATAATAATCTTCGTGCTGGCAAATATTTAAATTTGTATTTAGTCTTTGGGCCGCAATAAATGGAATTTTTGGCTGTATACGCGGGTCGTGCATCACTATTTTAGTATTATAGATATTCAATAAAACGTATAGTAATAAAAATAATAAAACATTTTTAGTACTTTTTCCACATAAAATTTATTAGATCAGGACCGGTTTCGCTCATCGCGAGCATTATCAACTGATAAGAAAAATACATAAACAGTGATATTTATACAAATTTAAATTGAAATAAAAAGGTGTAAGCAACTATTCTTTGCTTAAATATTTCCCAAATTTTAATTGTGTTCATAATTGACATCGTTTGCCACTTAGATTTATTATTCTTTGATGATGATTTTTTAATTGTTATGGGTGTTAAGCATTTTAATCTTGTGTAATTATAATGTAATTTGTTAATCCTTTAAATTGTTAATAGTTGCTTACACCTTTTTATTTCAATTTAAATTTGTATAAATATCACTGTTTATGTATTTTTCTTATCAGTTGATAATGCTCGCGATGAGCGAAACCGGTCCTGATCTAATAAATTTTATGTGGAAAAAGTACTAAAAATGTTTTATTATTTTTATTATAATGCCATTCCACCAAGTATTGACAGTGAACACCTTAAAAGTGAAAACGTATAGTACTTTAAAGTTTAAAGAAAGGTGCGTAGCCACAAAAACAGCCGAAAAAAATATTTTAAGCATGTTAAAATTAAATATCCATCTACCATTATTTATTATTCAATGTTGGTTGATTAATAAATGTGATTACATGTTGGAAATAAAAGTTTTAAATATTTTCCTTGTGAGTTCATCGTCGTTTTTGTTTTTAATGTCTCGTATAATTCAAATAATAGATTATTCAACTGACCTGTGTGTAATTTGATAACTGTGCGTTCATAAAATCATATATTGTTATCAGAAAAATAAAATTGTAAAACATGTTATGACGCCGAATTATTATATAATATTCGTTCACTGATATATTTTGTGTTATGAAAATTTGTTAGCAGTCGCTTCTAAAAGGATGACGTTTATTCACATGTGCTCAATGTTACCAAATACAATAATTTGTAATCTGAAATTATGATTTAATGAAATTGATTGTTTACGAACGAAAACTTAAAATATTGTTTGCCCGCTTTCTCTCATGGGCTTAGATTTGTAAGATATTTTAAAACGTGAGCTAGAAATATAAAAGCGTTTTATTTATAGATATCGATTTTTTATAAAGATGTCGTATTTCAATAGGAATCAGTACGAAATCACTCTTTTGAATTCGCCCCGGCGATTTAAGCCGTTGATTTACATTGTTATTGTGAGGAATTTGAAACCTGAAATCGTAATTTTGACTCAAACTTTCGCTGGTGCAAAACTATTTAAAACTAGCATTAAAAAGTCACAATAATTGACAAGTGTTTCTCTTTTAGGATAATGTGATGTTTTAATACAGTTTCGAGTATCAAACATCACCAGGAAAAAATCTGTGCTCGAAAGAAAAAAGGGTTGAGTCTTAAAAAAATATGAGTTGAATATGCCATATTAATAACAATACACATAAAATGATGATAAGAGTAAATCTAGAAGAGTAAAATTCGCGTCGCTGAATTAGTAAATTTTACGTAGAAACATTACATTTTTATCATTATTTATATACATGCAATTCATATTCTGACGTAAGTGTCGGCCGTTCATGTGCATTCACTGCATACGTTATCGGCCGACCGGTTTTGACCGAGTACAACCTGAAGTTAGTAGCAGTCAGTAGTACTATGCAGTTTAGATTTTTTCGATATCCCTTTTCAAATAAAAATCAACAAGAGTTTCACAGAAAACTACACTATATGGTCTATATGCACGATAAAACTTCTGTGGTAATTGTTTGTTAAAGCTAGTCATGGATTTTTACGGCGAAAAACTTCAAAAACTAAGCTAAAAATAATGCCACGATTTAAAATTATTTTTTGAGGGCTTGATAATCGCGTTAAAATCACACATTAATATGAAGAGCACTGATAAATTATGCGAAATACGAAATAAATGGCCGGTAAATGTTCTGTCAAAATACACCGAAAGTAGGCGGCAGACTCGCGACAATACCAACCTGAAGTTAGTAGCAGTTGATGTTCTGTCAAAAGTAGCCGGCAGACGGCCGACCAATCCCAACATGTTTGGATTCGTCGGTTGATCGGTCAGAGACAGCCGTTATCGTACGATGCCGTCTGTAGTAGTGTACGCGCTCTCATTTCTTTACATACGTTTGTTTCGATCGGACGACACAGCCGAGCATAGTTCGGACGATGACGGATTAGGTGTACGCGTAACATAAGACGCTTTTCTATTTTTGGACACAGAAATGTCTTATCGATAATTTCACCACTTTACTATCACCAACCGAGGATATTTAAACCATAAACTACGCGGATGAAACAAAAACTAAGCCTGAGTGAGATGAATTATCGGGGATTCCCATTTGCTGAATAATTTCCTGCGGCCAGCACTGCGGTCGCGATACGCAATTACGCAGTCCAATGCACATCCGGTAAAACAGCCGATAGCAAAAAACATACAATGATTAATTCAGGAATTTCGGTTCGATTGGAAATTGCCACCAACATATTTATGTTTATGCAAGTTAAAAAGATTATAACAGTACTATTTTTGCACCACTTACATAAATAATTCACATGTTTATAATGCGAGAAAACTGAAGCCATATATTTTAATTAACGCATATATAATAGCTTCAATGCTGTCATACAGAAAATGCAGTTGGCATTGGAAGATATCCGAAATGTTTCAATTTAAAAGAGGTACATCTTATAAACGTTTAATTTGTTTTGACCTGTGTCCCTGATTTTTATTTATGATAATAATGTTCGTTATCTAAATGTCAATTTTAAAAAACACGATACAACATGTCTAACAGTAATATTTAATTATTTTTTAAAATTATCAAAATTATATTTATTTATGTGCATCGCAGTTATTCATTATAGGCCCTCAATCAAAAATGAAATATCTACTTTTCAATATATCTTCTTAAATAAAATAATTAAAAAGAATACAACGACACTAATGTAAACACCGTATATTCAACCCATTCAGACACTTTTAAGATGTGAATTAATTCTCACTGGAACAGAAATTTTTAATAAGAGTTTCACTCATCGCGAGCATATTGAAATTAGTTGAGTTTAATTAATTTTGAAGTACAGTGTCTGGGTTAGTAAATTTAATTAAGTTCCACTTTATAGTCGGTTTCGGGTTTATAACAAAATAATTGTTTACTAATAATCTAACGGCATGTAACATATGTTGCTAACACGAGTCGGTTTGTCAAAAGATAGTAACTAGCCCGTGTAATTATTTTCCCTACTCGATCCGCGCAAATGGGGCATGAGACCTAGCTGTTCAGCTGTTGATTGAGATTTGCGATATGGTGAGTATGACATGAATGTTAACTAGATCGTCCAGATCAGATATAGTGTAACAACTAGCATAACAGGCGTGTACGAACGGCACTACTATAGCTGACAATATAGCAGCAAAGTGATCTAAATCAGCATTTGCAAATTCTTGCAATGATTTGAAATTGTGCGGCTGTATTTCAAAATGTGTATGTTTTTACATTTAACAAAAGAATATTCACCATTGCCAACGTCACGCACAACAATTCAATATTTATGTCGATAAAGGGTCATCTGAATTCCAAAAGTTACATTTTCATACATCGTTTTCCCAATTGGTTTTTATATTTTTTTTCATGACTGAATTCCTGCAATGGTTACATTATTTCAATTAAATCATGAAAATATTTTTAAAAGAGAGACTCCTTAAAACTTTATTTGCACTCATGCTTTTATAATATTTGCAGTATTGACCCAGAGAGCTACATTCATTGAAATGGCTTGCTAGAATATTGTTTTTTTCCGCCGACTTCGTCAACCATCAATATGTTTTCAACTTACTTTTATTAAGTAAAGGAAACTTATAATGCATGATTTATCTTTTTTACGTCGTATAGGTCACCAAATAAACAATTTCTGCCCCACGTAATCCATTGACGAAATTTAAACTTGGATTGATAGAATCGATTTGGAAGGAAACTCAGTTGAATAATTACTTGGGGATTATGTAATTATCGTTAGCTATATTCTCGTACGAATTCGTAGAAATTAATATCACTTTTTTGATCGACTTTGTTTTGAAATAATTTCTCATTATTTTATAAATAATAATAGAATCTTTATAAAAAATATTTACATTTTCAAACGTATAGTATTTTTTTTCGGAAAATATATCTTAGTTGATTATCATAATGAAGTAAATAAAAAAATTCAAATTACATCTTTTCAAACACCCATAAAAATAACGTTGTAATGACTCAATCTTGAACAAGATGGCTGCCATAGACGAGATATCTTGTAAAATTTTCGTGCTCAACACGCCAGTTACGAATTAACTCGTCAACAACTAATTGAATTAATAATTTAAAATTATATATATATATATTATATATTTACGCATCAGCAAACATATAATTTAATTTTAAAAACATCATTGAAAATGAAACGCTTCGTAACAAACAAGGGATGAGGCTCTTTATTAATAATGTCATACTTTTGATTTAATCTAGTAAAATAAGTAAATTCAAAATGTCAGAATGTTTTATGTAGAAGAATAGAGAAAAATAATATTTTCCAGGTAAAGCAAGAAGTCTTCTTGCAAAAATGTGAGAAATTTCACCCTAATTGCCCAATGAGGTCATAAAGCAGAGGTATTGATAGAAGAACATAAATTATGTTATTTGGACGTTTTTTTTGTATTTTTTGACAGTATTAGTGAATGCAAGACTGCGAGACGGAAGTAATCATCGTTGATAGCAGAAAATGCTGCTGACGAATTATATATTCCATTATAGCACGGTAGAATTTTTCACACAGGTGCGTTTTAAGACTATGGGCCAAATACCGCGAGAAAAAAAATCAAAAGACCATACAATCTTAATTGATATGACAAATCCCGATAAAATATTTTTTAAGTACGAAGATCATAATTTATTATTGAAACTTTTAGAAGATTTAGATCTTATTTCATTTTAAAATAATACTCTCCTAGCCGACTCATTCTGCATACTTCTTTCAAA
Source organism: Himalopsyche tibetana (assembly GCA_030503985.1). NCBI lineage: Eukaryota > Metazoa > Arthropoda > Insecta > Trichoptera > Rhyacophilidae > Himalopsyche > Himalopsyche tibetana. Next base: position 14,762,411 of record JAPJYX010000024.1, read on the forward strand.
ACTTTTGTACAGGATATAATTTTAGCTAATCATATTCATAATGAGGTTTTCTTAATTGTTTTTCCCACTAAAAGTCTTTAGACGAAAGAATCTTTTTGTCATTACGTGGATTATATGTGAGAAAGAGAAGTTAAAAACTAAAGTATGTACCCACCTTAGCAAGAACTTCAGCCAGGAAACTAATAGTCCGCTTCGATATTATCAAGTAGTAATATATAATAATACTACTGAACCTTATTTTTTTTCGTGCTTAAGAGTGTTTTACTAACAATCGCTTAACAATTCATGCCTTCTTGACTTGTTTATTCGAATTGAAACTAGTCCTGATTGTTTGATTAAATTACAGTATTCGGATTACCTGAATTGTCCTTTCTACCTCCAGGTTTGTCGAGATTATTCTCTCGAGGAGAAATCAAATACGTACCCTCAAGGGTTAAATTAATTCTTAACTGGAGAATTACATCAAATTTGTATTGTTTTTGGTATGCCATGGCGCTATGCTATGAAAATTAAACATATAAAAGAATAGAGTATTGTTTAAATTATTTTATTTATTGCGCAAAACTAAAAAAAAGTAATATATTATATATGTATATAAAAAAATATTTTAAATACATACACTTATTCCTAACCTGGCATTGCGTGCTTTTTCCTGATCCTGCTTTATTAGTGTTACACGTGGCCAGACATCTCGTGGGCTTTATTGCCAGATGATAATCGGTTGCCAATTTCACCAGTGATAATATTTGAATATTTTAACCTTTTCTAAATGTCAAACAAGTGCCAAGCCAGTACAGACAACAATAGGTAAGGTAAAGTAAAAAATATTTTGTTAGTTGTAGTTTTATACATATATTCTCAATGCTGTTCTGTTGTGAGCAATTGTCCCGTTGGCAAAAAAAAATGGTATCCTTTGTGGTTTTTATTACAGTTTAAAATGAATGGACTGCGCCGCGTTTTGTAGTTACGTCTTCTAATTTGGCACATCCGGCACAGGGGAACTGATAAAAGTCGAACAGTTAGTAGACACGCCTTCATCGCGTGACTATTGAGTGTCGCATATCGTCAGTATTAGGGATTCTGAAGTCTCGGGGTTTTTTGAAGTCCCGGGACTAGAGGCGTCCTGGGACTTCCCGGGACTCAAGGCTTATTCTCCCTTCAATGAAATTTATTAATATTAAATTTGTATGTATGTATTACTTACACTCGACGCCCTTTTAAAGTACGCACTAGTAAAAATCGCGTTTTAATTATTTGCTTTAAAAATGCTTAATAATTATTATTTTTCTTATGTAAAGGATATATGAAATGCTTACGGTTGATTTTTACTAAGAATGGATGATAACGGTGCGTGTATTGAAAAAATATAATTAAATTTGGCCGCAGTCAGGAGTTAATTTATAACCGTAACTACACAATAGAGCTTTTAGATCTTTTTTGTCCATTGAGACATTGGTAATTTTGTATAATAGTGAAAAAACATTTGTAAATAAAACGACATCAGGTATGAACATTTTATTTTAATATTTTGTAATTTTATTTTGCTATAGCTATACTTTCTATACAGTTACGTTTTTCTTGGGACTCCCCACTTATATCTGTTTTCATTCAATACACAACATTCCTTTTGAAGGTTTCTTAACCACAAGAATTATTTTTTAAAAAATAAAATATACAATTTATTAACACATTTTAAATCAGTTTCGATTCCTGGGACAATTTACAACAAAGTCCCGGGACTCAAAACAGCAAGAAACCTGAAAAGTCCCGTGACGTCTCGACACAGAATCCCTAGTCAGTATCACTTGCATACTATTCATTCACAAAGCAAATAGACAAAATGCAATAACGGACGGACGATTCATATTTCAAAGAGTAACTTGTAAGCGCCCAAACACTCTAAGAAGTGACTAGAATGTCACCCAAAAAGTAACATAAAAATCAACATTTCGTTGTCATAGCAACAAATATCATAAAAAGATTATTCTTGATGTGATCATACAGGGACAGAAGAAAAAAAAAATTAACAAACGAGAAAAAGACAACATCAAAATACACGAGAAGAAAAAGAAATAGAACAAAAGCTCTTTGTCCGTAACAGATAAAAGGTACCAGTCTGAATTACAAATTACAATCAAAGCAATGCTGAGGCAAATATTGACGGCTGTTTTTTAAGTCATTTAATATTTTTTTGTCAAATATTAAAAAATATATTTTTGTCGATGGATTCGGCGGTAAAATTGTGGGAGTTCATTTGTTAGAGTTAGATTAAAATTAAAGTTAGATACGTTGTAATATTCTACACGTCTTAAAGTATCGTAAAAATTAAGTGACCTCAGTTAAAACACGTTGCAATAGTGTTATCTTCGTAAAATAATATGCAATCCAACAAAACACTAAATAAAGACGTGATTGTACGTCCAAGAAAAATGTTTTGCCATTTTGCTAGTTGGCTCAATTATCAATAACATGTATTTTTTAAAATAAAATATAATGACTTATGTAACAATTTAATCAAATAAACAGGGCTGGGTTTACACATGGCGATCCGTTAAAAATGCTTGCTATGAGCTTAAGCGTTCCTGACTATTGGATAAAATGATAGAATAAAAACAAAAAATGCGTTAATTTTCTTTCAAATCTTTGACCCTACGCAGCCAACTATCTATTTTTGTTATGTTTAACTGAAATAAAATATAATAGAAGTTTCAATATTAGTGACGTCAGTTACTGCTATCTGTCTGTTTTATTTTTCTGGTGACTTTTGAATCCTTTTTCTTTTAAATTTCCACTTTTTTATTATATTTCTGTTATCTAATAAAAACTACCAAATCATTATATTCCGTTTTATTTGCGTCATTGAAAGATAAATCTTCGAATCCTCGTTGTATAAAATGTTCAAAAGATAACACATGCCAAGTATAGTTGTAACGTGTGCAGTTTGCCTCATTCATTGGCTGTCTGGAAAAGCTTCGTAGTCTTCATAGTTTTAGATAGATTTCACAACTAACATTCAATTCGGTTTTCCGAGGTTTCGTGCATAAGCATATTTTTGATGAAAATTAAGTCTACAATAAAACATTGAAATATGAACTCTTGCGGTTGATTCATTGACCAAAATTAGATCTATCCACGTATATAATATATATTTGCTAACATGAGTTAGATGAATTGATAATTGTCATTTAAAATAATAAAAATATCTTTAATTCTGTTGTTTTTTAAATAAATGAGAAACAAAGATATCTTAAGAAATTGAAAATAATACGACATTGATTTTGATGCATTGCAAAAACACGTTACTTATGTAATTAAAATTAGCGTTCTTGAAATCACATTAATGTGTCAATCGAGATGAAAAAACGCAGATTGAAAGTCATCCATTCATTACATAAGACAATTACAAATAATCACTAATAGTAATATTTTTCCGGATTAAACAGTTCAAAGGGATCGTAAAATTATCATTTTATGTGCCTAGTGAGAGAGGCGTACTTTGATGAAATTCACGATAAGTATCGAATTATTAATAAAACAAGGAATCGGCTTGCCAAAACATATTAATAACAGTAGTCATAATAACAAGGTACTGTAATGTTAGTGATCCATAAAATTATTCCACATACCGAATGAGTTTATCATAAAATCAAACAGTAAAATTTAACGATCAATTCTAGCAATTGTAAGGTATTATAAAATATAAAGATAGTTAATATTATTATCGAATTTTGATGCAAAACTGTTTTCTTAAGTACTAAAAAAATCTATTCTAATACTTTCGATGGTTTCGGCGGTAACTTTGTGGAAGTTCATTTTAATAGAAAATTTAAATTAACTTTGATTATTCCACGTATTGTGTAACTAACTGTGACACGTGTTTCGCCTCTTTCAGAGGCATCTTCAGACTTACTATCGCAAAGTTTGCTTAAGTAATGAAGCAAGATTGATTCTAACATTTTAAAATTATAAAATTACAAAATGGATTGGGTTTTTTTTTCCTTTTAAGAGGAGCAAGGAGGGGGGTGTAGAATCAAAATAAAGCAAACAGATAATGATACTAATTTTACTAATGAGTTGTAAACAATCAGAATGGGATTTTTCCTTTTTAATGGAAGCAAAGAGGGGATTATAAAATCGAAACAGTGCAAACAAATTTAATCATACTACTAATGACGTTAAACATTACAAACTATTAAAACTAATGAACTGCAGTCAATCATCTAGGTTTGTGATTACTCTATTAATTGGAAACAATCTGACTGTTTACAACTCATTAGTAAAATTAGTATCATTATCTGTTTGCTTTATTTCGATTCTACACCCCCCTCCTTGCTCCTCTTAAAAGGAAAAAAAACCCAATCCATTTTGTAATTTTATAATTTTAAAATGTTAGAATCAATCTTGCTTCATTACTTAAGCAAACTTTGCGATAGTAAGTCTGAAGATGCCTCTGAAAGAGGCGAAACACGTGTCACAGTTAGTTACACAATACGTGGAATAATCAAAGTTAATTTAAATTTTCTATTAAATCTATTCTAATTTATTATAATTATCGCAATTACCAGAATTATCAGTAGTACTTGTCGATTTACTTCTGAATTAAAACCTCTCCAGTACTTCTTCTTAATTGAATTGAAAGTTAAACATATCGATGGCTTTGTTCCATAGTCCTACAACTAGAAATTGATAGTTTTGAGATATGGCCGACCAAAGTTTTGACACATTTAAATTGAGTTGTAAAAAAAAACATAATTATCGTTTGTTTCATCTTTTTAGTAAATAATTTAGTCATTTATATCAATTCAATTAATATTTGTCGAAGCGTTGAAAACACCATGAAATAATATTTCTTGTTTCTTAACATGGAACGAAAATAAGATTTTTTATACTTCAATATCGACTATGGAAAGAAAAAAGGACGTAACCCACACATAGAAAATTTTACAGGAGGCACAAAAAAGTGTTTTGATGACTTTGGGCCATATGCAAATTATAAAATATACACAACTTGGACATGCACGGAGACTTCTAAACTGGTGTTCAATTGACACAATCTAATATTAGTAAAATAAATTGTCTAGAAAAAACCTTTTTTTCAGTCTTTATTCTTGATTTCAATTTTCCCAAGCTCATCTTTTTTCAAACTTAAAAGCTAAATTTAGATACTAATTCGGCATTTACAGCTTAGAACGTGTATCAAGTGTTATACATTGTGATTATCAAAAAAGCTGTGGGTTATGTGCTTTTTCCTTTCCACAGTCGATATGCAAACATTCAACCGAAGGAAATCTAGTCATTGTTTTAGGTGTACTTTTGTGAAACTATAGAAGGGAGTTATTCGAATATAGTGGGTAATAACATCAAAATTTTGAGAAAAAACACTAAACATGTTCTTTTGTACTTAATTTCCATTTTATTTATAAAGATCAGGACTGGTGTCGCTCATGGCGATAATTATCAACTGATAAGAAATATAATTAAACAGTGCTATGTATACAAAAATAAATTGAAATGAAAAAGTGTAATCAACAATTGACATTGAAAAGAATTTACAAATTACAGTAGATGTGACTAGGATATCCAATCTTGGAGCCTTTTTGTGATCCCGGGTTTCGGGATTGACTAATAAACAATCCCGAAATTTCAGAATTTCGGGATTGAACACTCAACATGAAATCGTGTATAAATTTAGGTCATTTGGAATTGACAAAACTTTTGGTCTCATGGATTTTTTCAAACTACTTCATTTCCAATTTCAAAAACCCAGGAATTTGTCGATTTGCCCAAAATGTCAGCGTGACTCGTTTTTTTAGCTTTTCCAAATTAAAAATCCTATAAATTTACGAGTTTGCTAAAAAAATCTCAATCCCGGGATTGGTACGGTCGCGATCCCGGAATTAAGGGATCATAAAATTGAACAGGAAACCGTAATTGGAAAGCCTTGATGTGACTATAACTACACAAATTAAAATGTTTAACACCTCTAACATGTTATTAAAAAAATATATTGACAGTGAACACCCTAAAAGTGATCAAATTTTTGATTTATCGTTATATGGAACTAAGCCATCGATATTAAAATTCAATACTAGTAATACAATTGTGTAATAATCTTTGGTGGAAGGCGCTATAAGATTATATTTTAAAATAAATTTGAATTTCACGTGTCTATAATTATTTTTTCAAATACATGTATGTATCAATTTAGTAAATAAATACACAAACATGTAAAAAATTGATACACGACTATTCATTAAATCAATAAAGACAAAAATATTGAAAAATATTTTTTATTTACACAGACAGTGAAATTGAAGTACACTAGTAATTTCCGTTTGTCGGACACGAGCACTTCCCAAAGTAAACAGATACATAAATCACTTTCTTCCAATGCAAATACAGAATTTGTCGCTATCACTCTATTTTGAAAATAAGCAATCTATAAAGAAAGAAAGTGACCTAAAAATAAATATAAATAGGTTGGTACAAAATATAAATATGTAAACAAAACAATGGAAATCACATCAAGTTGTTTGCCTGCCGTAAAATAAAATCCAAGATAAACACGCCTGGATAAAAAAAAAACACTGAATTGATCTGACTGTTTTATGGTATGCAACTATTTATAAACTAGTATGATTTATTGGAAAAAAAGACATTCGCCATTTGTACTGAATTCAAAATAGCCGTTTTCTTTTCTTGGAGCCATGCTATGTTCAAAGCTGTCGTGCTAAAAATGTAGTATGATATAATTCGTTTGTCTGTCCATTGTGTGACAAATTAGATAAGATATTAAATTTAGCAAAGGTTACATTAGTAAAAATAAATGTACTTTTGTCTACTTTTCTCATCACACGAACACATAGTAAATGGCTATAATAAGGGTTGTTTCAATAGAAAACATTATGAGGGCTTACATAAATAATTCAAAACAATGATACCTAACAAGACAAACATGTGGCAATTAATATTTTACCATTAAGGTCGGTTTACTGTCAAAACTTTGTGGAAAGACATTTTATTATTACGCAATTATTTATCAGGGTCAGGACCAGTTTAACTCAGGACGCATTTTCAACTGGTAAAATACAGTGTTATATTATTCTTTAATATATATTGATATATTCTCGACACTAAAATATTAAAAAATATTTTTGTCATTGAATTATATTTAACTGTTCTATATGACTTACTTACAAAATATGTACTATTTACTAACTGATAATCGCAGTGAAGCAATATTTAATTAGTCAGATAATTAAATGAGTAGTCAGTGATATATAATATCACTATACAACATTTTCAAAAGAAAATTTTCTTAAAAATGTACACAAACTGTTTACTTTTTATTTAAATAAAATAGTTAATAGTCCAAAGAAGTTGATAGTTTTATTGAGCTAATCTTACTTAACCAAGATGGTTTCATATAATACTTAATTGTTGACTAGCTATAAATGGTAAAAAGCTGACGTTTTTGACTGCCCGTAATGAATTCATTTACCACTATTGGGTGGGCTAAAAAATATTTTAGAATTGTATACAATCTACAAAATGAAAGTTTCCACCGCAATTAGTCAAAGCCAGAAATTGGCGGTCCTCGAATGTTTTTTCTCAGGGTAAAAATATAAATAAAAAGCCTGTGTGGCCGAGTGGTCAACGTTGTTGGCTTCGGTTACGGAGGTCACGGGTTCGAATCCCAGTACGGACAGTTTTATAAATTGATTTTTCAGTCGATTTATGAATTTCTGTTCGAAGGCATGGATGTATGTGATGTCTTAAATTCCCCCCTCCCACCCATCCTATCCTATGAACGGGGCGTATCGAGAGCGATTATCTCACCACTAGTCTTGTCCTAGCCCTATCCTTATATTCCTACTCTCTTTGAAAAAAAAGAGAGGTTGAGCAACTGAGTAACAAAACAGTTCTCGTAGAAACACTTATGTTGAGATAAACTCCATTAGGAGTCCATATGCTCCACATTGGGAGCGGAAATGGAAAAAAAAAATATTTTTAGAAAATAAATGGATTTAATGAAACAAAATTTTAATATTTTATTTTAAGCCCAGCTCGGTTTTAATGTTAAGAAATTTAAACAAATATTTATAGAAGCATTTTGAAGGAGTAATGTGTAAAAAAAATTTTTACTAGATATTTATTTCAAACTAGCCCAGCCTTACTTCTTATTTTTAATATGCATACACAAGACAGAGTATTCGAGAATTGGCATTACAATGATAGACAATCAGAGCAAAGATTTTGTATGCATTTGTAATAGGTTAATTACATTGTACGTAGACAATGGTTTATTGTCTTAATTAAATCAGTTGAAGACTACTTTTCTTACACATTTTGGATAAAAATTTCAGGGCATTTTGAGCCCATTTAGTCCAGTACACATAACCGTCACTGTCATTTACTGACAAAATAATTACTTTCACTAGAACCGTATTTAAAGTTGGTAAGACATACATTTTAATATGTAATCATTAAGTTGTGTATTCAAGTCATTTATTTATATAGATTAATAAGGTTCAAACCCATTCTTGGTTCATATAACTTAATTTATTATCATAAGAAGTATGTAGGTACTTTTAATCTTGTACAAATAAATCATTAAGCTGAACAAACAATGTATGTAGGTTATGAAACGTATTTGCATTACATTGTTTCGGTATATAATTTCATGTTGAAAAACGATAAGATACCATTATTTTTATTATTGGTAACATTATTCTCGAGACAGTAAATTATAAAAAGTATCTAGCAACGCGACAAGCTTCCAGTCTGACAGACGAAACAAATAAATCTCGTTATCTTTGGTGAAATGTGCTTCCTGCAGAGCTGTTGGTCGCTAGTGGAGCGCGAGAATGATCTCCACGCAAATAGACTTACTCAATAATCGCGGAACAGGCAAGCTCTGTACCGGAATACATTGTACTGCTTTAGATAGTATTATTTTCAACTGTGGAAAATGGTAGCGAATATTTAAACGTAAAATTTAAATATCATCATCGAATTTAAGCATAGTTTCTAAACATTTTTTAGCCCGTGGCCCCTTTTGTGTATCATGTTTTTCCGTACCCGTGCTAATTAGTTAATCACGATTCGGGAATAGTACGCAAAACAGTTTGTTACTATAATTTAGTTTTTTATACCTACATTTTTTCCGACTGGTCATATGATTTTTTACGATTCAGACTACTAGGGTATTTAAAGCTTAAAAAGAAAAAAAAAATATTAATATATATTTAAATTTGAATCGTTCAAACTATGTACATTCTCACAGATTTTGTCACTAACGACCCGAGTTTCGCCTTTCGGCATCTTCAGGCATTCAAGTGCACGGATGAACTTGAACTGACGCTTATTAAATGAAAGTTTCGTGTTTATATAAGAAATAAATGCATCACTGAGTCCAAAGACATTGCTGGCGAAAAGGATAAGCTCATGGGAATGCCAACAGATTTGAGTAGTAAGTAGTTTCAAGAATTATATAATTTGTTTGTCGGCAAAGGTTTTATGATTATATGATTTTATGATTATATAGGGTATAGAAGTGGAGATGCCGGAAAGTTTAACATTTCATTTAAAATTGGAAGACTATGCAGCTGTGCTCTATTTATTTCCAAAATTTCCTGGAAAAAGAGCTTTTGACTGTCCGTATTTGGGTGTAACATTTTTATCCCTTGTTTCTGATTGAACACGTGTCCTTCCAAAAATAAGTGATTAGCAAAAGTAGACGTGTCTTTTTTCAATCTAAAGGCTGCCATATGTTCTAAATCTCGGATTTTCAGTGTCCTTTCTGTTTTGCCGATATAAAACTTTGTACAGCAAGCACCTTCAGTCGAAATCTTAAATAATATATATTTACTTTATTTTTTTATTAAAAAATGGATTTGTGATATGATTTTATGATTATTGTGACTTTTACATAAAATTTCCAAGCAAATACACATGGAGATAAAATGAAATATAGCTTTGGCGAATAATTGGAAGATTTTCCGCATAAATCTTTTTTGTTTGAAATAGAGAAACGAAAAATGCATGAAATAACACATGCTTTAGCAGTTTACTCTGTCATATTATGATAAATACAACATGTGCAAAAAATGTTGGCAGCGTTTCGCTGTTATATAATACAACACGAGTGGCCGATAATATTTTTCCATCACATCGCTTAGTGGCGACCAAGCGGGAGACATACCGAAAACACATTTAGAATTATACAAATTTAGACCAGACTGTATGGTTTTGACTATGCAAAATATTATTGGAAAACTAGTTGTGTGGCGTTAGACTGAGGTCGTCGACTATAAACTACTGGATTAGCAACTTAGTGGCCCGTCGTTGGGATATATACTGTGCCACACTTGTTTTTAATTATTTTTTAAAAATGTTTAGTAACACAGTATAATGATGAATTAAGGTAGAGTAAGATTATTTCACAATTGAATGTTATTTCGTTTCGATAACAGTCATTACAAAAATTCCAAGGCCAAAGTATTGTTTGTCAGTGTCGTCTTACTATTCAGTAGATATTAAGTGGAATCAGTAATTAACGTCAATGGCCTTTTAAACGATTTTTTAATCGATTTATCGATATCTGTTCTGTGTTTGTGATGTCTGAAATTTTCCTTCCGCCCTTGCAACCCTAAAAAAATGGGGAGTAGCTAAAACGATTAGCTTACCGCTAGTCATGTCTTAAGCTTATATTTTCTATCTCTACTATCTTCGAAAAGCAGAGAGTTTGAACAATTGAGTAACAGTTTTCGTAGAAAAAATCTGTAGAGATACCTTCACCAGGAGGCCATATGCTCCACATTGAGAGCGAACATGAAGAAAAAAGTGGAATTGTTTTAATTTAAGTAATACATATATTTACTGAAATCTCCTAAATAAAAGTTTGTTAAAACTTAAATTAACATTTATCCTTATTCATATTTGTCACTGTCGATAAAACTTGAGCTGTGTCTGCATTTTAGAGATTTTCGAAAGTGGGACTCAAACTGTATATTTACTTAAAATGTTTAAGACAAATCAAATAAAATATTTTTACGAAAACAATCCTACATAACATCCTTATAAAACCTGTTATAACCCATGCGCCGAAGTCTTATGCTAATAGCTCAAAGAACTCTCAAAAGCTGCACGTATTTGAATGGTATAACCTGCAAAATATTTTTGAACCTGTCTGATAGGATGGCATTCGGAAAAAACTATAAACTCAATAACCTCTACGGTGATCCAAACTTTAAAATTGTGAAAACTCAACGTCTACGCTGTGTCGGGAGAACATTATACATGGGTGATTGGAAACTTCCATAACACCTCTCATTTTTTTTATTTTATCGCAAGGAAGAAACAGACCGTTGGAGAACTTCGCTGAATGAACGTGGTGTCGCAGGACTTACTAGTGGTTGAAATCAGTGATTGGTGTAGAAAGTCGGATGGCCGAGTGGAGTAGAGAGGAGTAATTAAGGCGGCAAAGATCCACTATGGAATGTAGCACAAGAAAGAAGAAGACATCATTTATTATTTATGATAAGTACAAATAAGACGTCAATGATAAGCATTTGATGTATTTGACAAGCGAAATATAAGAATATTTTTAATCAATTTTTAGTAACGCATATAAAGACTAGTGTAATATTATTTTATTATAGAAACTGTTTCTGACTGGGGCTAATAACAAAGTATTTTTAATTATACAAATTGGTAGATGACAAAAACAATTTTATTTATTTGTTACCAATAGTAAATTATTGAATACACTGCAACTTATAAGTCGTAACGGAGTTTTTGATTTTCAGGAACCGACCCGCTGTTATTTGAAGATTTGAGGTCTTTCGGTGTGCTCCGGTCTGACTCTTGACTCCAGTTTGTATAATTTTAGTTAATTTAAATTGCAATACAAATAAGAGAAAAAAATAAAAACACAATATAACGGAATAAAGAAGATTTGAATCGTTCAAACTATGTACATTCTCACAGATTTTGTCACTAACGACCCGGGTTTCGCCTTTCGGCATCTTCAGGCATTCAAGTGCACGGATGAACTTGAACTGACGGAAGGCGAAACCCGGGTCGTTAATGACAAAATCTGTGAGAATGTACATAGTTTGAACGATTCAAATTTAATATTGAAATTCCACCAAGCACCTTCAGTCGAAATCTTAAAAGGAATAAAGAAGAATCAATAAACAACGTAAATAAATATTCCTTTTTATGTTATTCGGATATAAATCAATCGGCAAAATCACTGCAACATTAATTAACATCTACGTGAATAGATTCGTATATTTACTTCAAATAGCTTTACATAATTGATTGTTTACAACAATTTGATAATTTAAATACATTTCTGTTATTAGTATATCACAAGTATGTCTAGAAATAGATTGTTTCCCACGCTTCCTCAAAACCGTTCCTAGAATCAAATATGTAAACACCAGTTTTTGATGGAAAAGACAGATAATATCTAATTTCGTAGCGGAAAAGATTTTGTGTAGACATATTCAGTGGATAAAAATAATCAAATGAAATAAAATACCATAGACTTATATTAGTATAAATAGTTAAATCTAGGACGCTGCTGTTTGACCTTTTGGTTTTACTTTGCACTACTGAATATTTGAGTATTGACATTTTAAGAATTTCCGGTAAAGGACAGCTTAACATTGTATTATAGCCGATCATAGGAAGTTAATAACATATTTATAGAATCTAAGTATATTAAAAATTAATGGAAAGCTATACTAATAAAATTAAATACATTAAAAAATATTGACATACGTGTTACGAAAAATGTGTATGCCACATAACTTTTCAACATTGATTGTATCAATTTTTTTTTTTTTATCTAAAGTTTTATACCAAATTGAAGATAATATTTTACATAAAAATATTATTTTCATAACGCTATATATTTAAAAGCAAGTGGTTATTAATAATATTACATTCACCTAAAAATATATTATGTACGTGTGGTCACTGATGCTTACTTTTGGAGGCTATTTCAAAATGCTGCCAATATTTGAGTTATATTTGAATAAGTTGAGAGAAGTATTTTTTATCATTACTTTAACTTATTTGATAAGTTCAAAAGGTTATAAAGATAATATATAATTTATTTTACATACATAGCAAGAGTTTTAGGTCATTCTCATAGCCAAATTATTAGAATTTCGTAGTCTTCAAAATCTGTTTGTTGAAATGTTCAAACACCAAAACGAAAACTTTTGTACGTTGATTTTTTCAATCACTTTATTTTTTATATGTCAATATCGATTCACGAAAAAGAATACATACCATTACTGTGTTATTCTTCCCCGCTCACCCCGTATTCAATCCTTAAAACTAATCAAGTAAAAGTAGTTTTCATAGCTCATCAGTATTTATTTACCATCTCTGAAGAGAAAGGTTCATTGACTGACTAAAAACTTGCATGATATATACAAAAATAAATTTCCTTTATGCAGTGCATATTTATAAATATGTACTCCATAAATCGTACTTTTATTCATATAGGTAGTGGGTATGGCACATCATTCAAAGTGATCACGAATTAAGATTTGTGTATACTTATTATAAAATATTATTTATAAGAGATAAATAGTCTAAAAAGCTTTTTTAACTTCGCCAGAAATAAACATTCTTCGACACACTAGAGGTTTTTCACCGCTGTCGGCGTTATGTTTTTGGTAAATCTCAGCTGTCCTGTAATAAATTATCTAGTTATATATGGCTTGCCAGATTTACGAACTGCCAAAAATGATCGCTCATTAAAGGTTTACACAATAATTGTTTGTAACTGCTATTAACTTAAAGCGCCATTTGTAATGAATCATTAATTTATACTCGGCGCCCATAAAAGTTTGAAAACATTAACCATATGACTATGATAGATTCGGTTAAGTAATAAAGACATTGTTTTTTACAGACTGTGAGTTTACTGTTATTTATCTTTTAGTTTTACTAACAGAAAACAAATATAATTTGACAATTACAAATGAATGTTGAATGTTGAATAATACGATGATCGTCTTCTGCTTTATATCTTTTATTTTATCGATCACAGAGCTGTCGAATGAAAATATTTAAATATTAATAAATATTTTTAAAAATAGATTAACAGATAGATTATATTTTATAGACTGTATACCATCGGTATACTGGCAAAGGCGAAATATCGAAAAACCTTGTTTTGAGATAATCGTCATTTTTGAAAATCATGAAATTTTCACATCTTTATTTGTGCACTTTAACTATGACATATCGCTCTAAAAATTCGTTAATGATTAACGAATTCGATTAATATACTCAAACGCTTTTAGTTATTTATAGTTTTTTTGCAGCCAAAAATAGCTTTAATCGGAATTGACTTGATGAATATTATGCTTGAGTTATGTTAAAATACAAAAAATATGTTTGAAACTGAACTCGTTTTCCAAGATGGTACAGCGTGTAAAAATCTATCAATATTCATAACTTATAACAGCCGGTTTTCCACTTATCTCATTGTGCCAGTATAACGAAGATATGCTGCATTTAATTGTGAAATCATCACTGGTTGTTGACTGGTAGGTATTTTAAGGTGGTCAATAATATTTAATTAATGTTTTATATATTGCATAATAATAAATGTCGACAGAACAAAGTTTTTAGAAAAATCACTTACTCATGGATTTAACTATGCAGTGAATTTTATTTAGCAACGCTTATATTTACTCAGAATTAAAACTAAATCAAAGAATTGCCAATATAAATTGAGAACTTATTTGATAATTTCATTAGACTATGTAACCCAGTAATCGTATGAAGTCGTTATAAAAAACTAATAGTTATATCGTGATAATATTTTTAAATGCCTTAGATTTTTTCATTAAAAGAATACTTAATATAAAACGCGAAGTACACTTTCAACAGTGTTTCTTGATTACATTTGATCTGCGGGTATTTTTCGCATAAGTTCCGAGTATTTTGTTTTCGTTATTTGTCTTTCAATTATCACACTTTGTTTTCAATTAAATTTAAGTCACGCTTTTTCGTTTATTCCGCTTATTATTTGTAGTCAATAATGACTTGTATACAATACTAATTTGTATACAGCTTCAAAATTATCAACAGTTATTCTTTTTTCATTGTGGTACAATTTTCAAAGCTTAGCGGATTTAGATTTTACAAATGAAAATATGTTTGTAAGAAAGTCGTGAGAAATTTTTACTGTATCTTATCTATAGTGAGTACACTTGACTGGATTGTTGTTTATTGTATCTTAATGTTATTTAAAAAATACTTTCACTAATGCATACAACGTTTTTATCAGTAAATTAGCTTCCATTTTATTTCTGGCTGAATTTTTTCAATGTTTTCTTGTGATATAATTTTATGTTTGTTGTATCTAACATCATCGTTAAATATGTGTATAATCGTTTTTATTGATGCCCATTTTGTCAACCTCCTTAATAAAGTGTTTTTAATGGAGATAAATAATAACCAAGGATAAATAGAAACATAGTTACTATACTATATAATGTAACAACAAGAACTTTCTATATTGTCCGTATATTGCCAGAAAACGTTAATTATGTGCTTAGAGTTATGAATACAGATCAATAGATTTAAACACGTTTTAAAGTCTCAAAAAACAAGCTAACTCTATTACATTTATGTGTCAATATTCAAAGAAGTAATACCAACTAAATACAATTCATTGGCAGTTATTGCTAGCAGAAACGTATATATAACTTAACGCTTTTTACCTGTACAGATTTCATATTTATACAGCTAGCCAACGACGATTAGACGACTAAACGTTTTAAAGCTGTAAAAAATGTGGTAAATTGTTGTTTATTTACCGCCTCGTTACATTTCAGTTTGCTTTGTGATATTTGTAAAAGTCGAATATCTCAAAAACAGGTTTTGTAGCATTACGTTTTCTAGCAGAATACCGAAGATATATTGTTTCATAGAAACAATTACAATTAAAAGATACCGTAAACTATACACAATCAATACTAAATTACTGAACGAATCAATTTATATTAATGGCCTTAAAGGAAGCACAACGATTTCAGTAGTACGTATGTATATATGGCAAATATTTTTTTATTAAAGATTTTCCAGTGTTCGACAAAGTCCGAGGCCCGTCCCGTCATCACCCATAATCTTGACCTTTTCCTTGGACCCTGTAAATTGAATTTTCCAACTCTAATAAAGTACGGAGACGTCTCTACCAAACGCGTGACTCCCATAAAAGAAGATTTACTGTAGGCCTTACGTTTTGGTCAAAGTTTGCGATGGGTTTTGAAGCTAGGAAAGGATTTTATAAAATGGAAAACGAGAAACTAGTTGCGCTAGTAACAAATCGGTCAGTCGATTGTATGTTATAAAGCGTGTATATTTTTAGTAAAAATAACCATATTTTCCAAATTATTTTCGCTCTTAATGCATTATGACAAATTATTTATTACACATGGACTCATTGACATTGTAAACGTGTATGTTTCATAGTTTTTGACGCATTTTTCTTTTAGGCCGTGCGTTTATTTTACTACTTGAAAAGATATGGAGATTACAAAGAAAAAAAAACTTAATTAATCAAGTTCATAGAGAGTCCTGTTTTCAGCACCGGTTATTGCTTTTGGTGCAAATTTGTAAATCGGTTAAAAAAATAATTGATTAAATAATAATAAAAAAATATATTTTAATCCATATCCGTTTCCAAATGTGGAGCATCTTCTACGAGAACTGCTTGTCACTCGTTGCGTCACGGTTTATAATTTATATATATAATAAATAGTCAATGCCTTCAGATATGAATTTGCATCAATTCAATTTTAAATAAATAATACCGATTGTAGAGCATTTTTTTACGGTGCTGAACGATAATTTTAATACTTTCTTGTTTGGCTTTTAGTTGTATGAAACGACAAATTTACTCAATAATTTTATTTATGTTCAATCACACGTGCTTCTGTTTCAGGCCTTTATTGTAATTCAAATCAAAGCTCACAGAATATCAAAACCATATGTGAATAAGTTATCTTTATTTGTTATGGCATGAAACAAATAGTTTATTAAGGAAACATAAGAGAAATGAATTACTTTACATTATTAGTGACACGTATATCCCTCTATTGATAAGTATCTCTAGACGGAATGGCTTGGAAAATTATACTGTCGATGAAAACCATATAGAAGCTATTTAAAAAATGCGAGCAAAATTGAAAATATTGAAACAAGCTACTTTTGCTCGTGGTTTATCATAGTTTAAACATGGCTTAAGCTTATGGTTTGACCATGTAATAATCGAAGACCCTCAAGTAAGTGTTGCATGACTTAGTAATGACAATGCTCAAAAATACTTAAGCCCACATGTGAACTCATTTGAACTTTTTTAAGAGTTTTATTTGATCATTTACGAGGGGTTGTCGAAATAAATATCCACTTATGAAGGTATGCGTTGTTGTCGCGTATACTTACTTACCTACTGTACATATATATTCACCATGTCCGCTTCTAATGTGGAGCATATGGATTCTTAATGGAGTTAATCTCAACAGTTTAACAAAAAGAGGTTTAGGAACTGCATGTTACTCAGTTGCTAAGCCTCTCTTTTTCCAAAGAGAGTAGGAATAGAAGGATAGGGCTAAGACAGGTCTAGTGGTTGGCTAACTGGTCTCGATACGCCCCGTTCTGTAATAATTGTAAGAAATTCGATTTAGCAAGAACAGTCATTGCTGTTTTTATAGAGCCGATCTCGAAACCACGCTATTGAAACCCACCCTATAGGAAACTAGGCACCCATAAAAAATTTGTGGTAAGGTTTTATTCAGTGTATATTGTAAATTGTAAGAAATCTATAAATATAACATTTTTTAATATTTGTATAATACATTCATACGTAATTTAAATGATTCGCTTTTGTTCTAGGTGCATATTTTTTATTGGATTTTTTTAAAGATATTTTTGCGGACCATAATGAGTTGATATTATAAATTTACGAAATATGTAATTTGACCTTTAAAATTTAGCGGTTTGTTAAATGGAGCGTTATACGAGGGACCACCGCGCGCGCTATAGAAAACCACTGTATAACAGAGAGCACTATAGGAGGGTTTACTGTACATACTATGCATTTGTATTGTAATGTTTGAAGCCACCTTTTGCAATGCCATTGAACACTTGATAAAAATTTAATTTATTTTTTATTTAACTTTATATTATGAAAAGTAATTAAACGCTATACAATATAATTAAAAATATTATCCCTCAGAGCAACAGCGGGAAAATTTTGTGGAGGCAATACAATTATTTACTTAATTAGGTAAAATAAATCTAATTTTAAGCTTATTATACTCGGAATATAAAATAATAATGTCGTGCTTTACTTATGAAAACCGTTGCACGTGGGCGTTAAGTTATTCCTCCATAAGGTTTACTTATAAAATAATTATTAATATGATTTTAAGGTTTATGATAATGAAAAATTATATATCAAAGGTTCGTTAATTATTAATAATTTGACCTTAATTATTTCACAAAACAAAATGGATTTAACTAAGTTTAAAGTAGAAGTTACTTCTCAAAATTTAATAAATATAATATCGAACTAAGAAACGTTTTGCAGTAGATGAATTACTTTATTTATAGTCGAACAGTTTCTTATTATTAATCAAACAGATGAATTTAAAGTTAAATAAAATTTGAATACACATAAACTATAGTTTCCTGAGTGGTACTTACTCCATGATGATAATGTATTATTATAAAATCTTCTTTGAGGATATGTATAATGTATACTTTAGGTTTGTCTCACAAATATATGATTATCAACGTTAGTTCAAGTTCATTCATGCACTTGAACGCCTGAAGATGTCGAAAAGTGAATCCCAGGCCTTTAATGACAATTTGTGTTCAAATTCGAATTAAATATTGAAATTCTTCTAAGCACCTTCTGTCGAGATCTTAAATTAACTGAGGCTTACTTTCATTGTTACAAAAAGCTTGAGAGTCGATTGTAACTTAGTTTCACTGAAAATCTACACTTTTAGCTTTGCAGCTTTTGGGTCGCAAAAGATAAATACTAATTTTATTTATCTACAATATATTTCACATGGAAACGTGCTATATCTATACGTTACACAACAAGCGGCAGTTTTCATACATATTATGTCGTATTTTTGCATATGCTTTAAATTTAGATAGGTCAATCGTAATAATAATGCTATCTTAAAACTAAAAGAAAAGATCTCTAAAAAATAATAATATTCTCAGCTATTTAATGTATAAATTTAAATGTCTTTCTTATGCTATATCTATAGCCTAATACATTTTCTCTTTACTAGACGCTTGCGGCCTGCGACAGATAAGTTCTTAGAAATTCACGTCAGTACCAAATGTAAGACCTTTCTTTCTGGTTACAGTCGTTCAACTCGATTGTGATAATGTTGACGCAATTACAGACAAAGTTAAGCTTGGCGGAAAATTAAAAATTAAGACAACTATTAACATCAAACGTGACATCCATTTAATCTTTAAAAATACGTCTCACAATTCGTAAGAAGAAACAAACGATCAAGTGAGCACAAAACTGTGGTCACTCAATTAACCCAGTAATTAACTCAATAGAGGATGCCAAAGATATTAATTTGACAGCGCTACAAACTCGTGCCAGTCAAAATATTATGACAGTCATTTAATCTAGAGCAGCGGTCGTGAGCTGGTGGTACGCAAGAAGATTTCGATAGTAACCAAAGAATAAGACACAAGTTCCCGTAAACATATGCAGCAAAATACATTACTCTAATAATTTTTGTATAAGAAAATAAATTCGATGTATTCGGCGGTAAATTTGTTCTAGCTCATTTTTAATATAACATTAAATTTGATAACTTTGCTATTTCAATTGTTTTATTCGTAAACCTTGCGACGTTTAATCTGATGATGCTCCTCAAAGAAGCGAAACATGTCTAAAATTTTGTAACACAACAAGTAGAATAATAATTTTATCAAATTTGATTTTATAGGAAAAAAAATATTACCTTTTCAAATTAAAACAATGCATTTTTTAAATCCGATTGTACTTTTTAAAAATCATGTAAATGGACCACATGATTCAAATTTATTCGTTTAGTTGTCATCGAGGTTCGAAAGGTTAAAAACAAACACCTAGACTATCTATTTATATAATATCAATGTTTCTCAAAAAAATTAGACTCCCGTTATGCCTTATATTTTTTTTTAAAACTTATAAGCTTCAAATGTGTTTTAAAAAAACCTCTTTTAAATCGCAGTCAAACCATATAGACCACTTTTAGAATTTTTGATTCAGATTCCAGAGAAGAGTAGACAAAATAAAATTGCATATTAATGTATGTAGACCAAAAGTAAAAATAGCCGTCTAATATTAGCTTTTATTCGTGTGAATTTTATCTCTACACTGAAAAAGTAGTATAATGTGATTTATCGTTAATAAACCGAGTTGTTTACGTCTTTATCCTTATTCTTTACCCCTGTTATTACAGAATGGCAACAAAAACATTCCAAATTTGTACGTTTGCTTTTTTAGTACACACAGTTCAAAAGTATTTCGTTAATAAGCAACGTTCAGATGCATGTCTTTTTGATAAATTTAATATTGCCTCTGGAAAAACTTTTTAGAATGTAACAGATCTTTACGTATAGCCTGAAGCAGTTTTCCAGCAACGCATATAGATTATAAGGGCTGAAATTGAATCGGTTGAAATCTGGATAATCGAAAACCCGATTAACATATTATGATAAAAGCAAAACTAAAATTTACCCTACTTGTTTGAATTAACAGTTTTGTAAAGCGTTGGTAGTGGCAAACAAAGATAAATATTAAAACAGTATTCTGTAAAAATACATACATATAAATTAATTTAATGTTGGGAACTATGTCAGCTAAATGTCTGCCTCTGTTAGCTTCACAAATGCGGGTTCTTTTTATAACATTTTTCATCACATTTTCGTACATTTCAACGAGTATTTCATTAGTTACGAAACAAATGTTTTGTTTACGTTACTCGAGTGTTTCTGGATTGCTGGCTCTCTCTTACTTTACTCTTTAAATATTCCTAAAAAAAGTCCAGGGAAATTAAATACGGTGACCATGGAGGCCAGTTGACATTATTATTTATTGATTTTTTTGTAGAAACAGTTCTTTTAGTAATTACATTGTAACATAGGTTGTATCTAAAGATTCACTATTTTATTGGAGGCACATGTTGACCAAGAACAAAGCATCCAATTCAGGTGTCAAAAAGTTATTAATCATGTAACGATGACGTTAAGAGTAAGTAAAAGTAGTAAATCTTCACAGTGAAAATCCTGTATTTGTCTATCCTTAACCCAAAGCGCGAGAGAGCGCAAGTGTTAAGCTTATTTGTCAGGTGGCACTACAACGTAGATTTTAATACAACTGCATGAATATTTTATATTTGTATGCCCCGTTTCAGTATTTTGATTATACCCTTCAAATTTTGTTTGTGATAGCGAAGAGCATACTTAAAACTTACGAAGAGATTTGAAAGAAACAAGAAAGATCGGGAGAACAATTTTTCTATTTATATTTATTATTTAATGTTTGTAGTCAATCAAGATAATGCGTTTATCAAAACCATAAACAAGTAGACTTTCATATTTTACGCAAATGGCGCTTAAAAAAACATTGCTAGGGAATCTAAGCATTATATTTTTTCAGTTGCGAAATAATCTGGAGCGAAAAACTTAATAAAACCGTATTGAAAGCCTTTTAAAACAAAGAATATGGCGACAAACAAAGAAAAACGTAATAATTATGCTTAATGATGAATAACTATCGCTTAAATGTAGTTTTATTTGGTTTGAAAAGGAAGGACTTTTTTACAAAGATATATTTTTTTTCTATGCCAAACGTTATCTCTCGTAATTCAGGAATCAATTTCATATTATGATACATATTCACAATAAAATATTCCTAGTTATAAAACGACATTTACGTCAACAAATTTCTCGATATAATGTACTCATTGACGTGCGCAAATCACTTGTCAAGTAGGAAAGTACATATATTTTTTAAATCAGCAAATATGAATAGTGTTAGAATTAAATTAAATATAATGAATTCATGTTGCTTTGATTTTAATTATAATATTAGAAACATAAGTTTAACTTCACAATCAAAAAAGTCTCATCGTTTTTAGATATCAATTTAATCAATTATTAGACAAACAAAGTATTATTTGATTCTAACGATAAGAATTGAAAAAATATATCGACTGTGGAAAGGAAAAAGGACGTAACCCTCAATTTTCCAAAACAGCTTTTTTTCGATAATCACAATGTATACAACTTGGCACACATTCTATCATAAGGATGGAAGCTGAAAGTGCCGAATTATTATCTAAATTTAGCTTTTAGGTTTGAAAAAGATGACCTTTTAAATAAATAAAACCAAGAAAAAACATTGAAATAAAGATTTTTCCGAGACAAATTCTTTAATTAAAATTAGATTATGTCAATTAAACACCAGTTTAGAAGTATCCGTGCACTTCAAGGTTGTGTATAATTCATAATTTGCATATGTCACAAAATCATCAAAACACGTTTTAGCGCCTCCTGTAAAGTTTGATATGTGTGGGTTACGTCCTTTTTCCTTTCCACAGTCGATATATATTTACAATGGTAGTTTTATTAAATCGTTTTCAAGTATGCTCAAAACAGTCAAAAACTGATCCCCTGTGAGTCTAAAATACTTTTCAAACTTCATATTGAAACTATATACATGTTTTTTTTACTTAGTGAATAAATCAACCTTAAATCCGTCTAGTCACAAGTACTACTGTTTTACACACAATGCTCACAGTGCTAAGACAAGAGGTTAGCTGCGTGAAAATTTCAAAGGCTGCGAGGGCCAATCAAATATTAATTGAATAGTTGTCTTGAAGTGCGCGCCAACCCGGAATAAATGCGCGGCCGGGCGCGCGCGCTGCTTAGAGGGAACGTTGGTCACAACTAAGAATGACCATAAAAATCACGCGACGGCAGCTGCATCTAGCGTCTGTAATTCTGTATGCGACCTACGGCGTTAATTGTAGACTGAGACCTTAGTGTCCGATTGACATACATGCATATATATATTTGTATATTATAATTGCCGTAGTATCACAACATATCTAGATAAGAGCTTTCAAACTAAGCGCTCAATTTTTTTACTCACTATTTAGTCAGAACTACTAATTTGTTATTTGCCATTTTCTGTCAGTAGAGATATATTGATGCGTTGCATGTTTATGGTTTCGTTTATTCAAAAAAAAATGTGGACGCCTCTGCATTAAAACAATGTGTTTGACACCGTAACGAACATCAGTGCGTCACGCAGATTAAGATTTTTTCTATTTCAGTATCGGGAATAACTGAAAATTAGCCTCTCAATTTATATAACGCAACGATAAATTCAATGCGAATGAAAAATAATTATTCGTTTTGCTACGCAAATGGATTACGCAAGTATTTATTAAATTTGTTTTATGGTCCAGTGGTGTAGTATTTGATTGTAAACACAACTAATTTTCAACCCAAAATAATCGTTTTTTTTTTTTTTTTAACCATGTCCGCTCCCAATGTGGAGGATATGGACTCCTAATGGAGTTTATCTCAACAGAAGTGTTTCTACGAGAACTGCTTGTTACTCAGTTGCTCAACCTCTCTTTTTCCAAAGAGAGTAGGGATAGAAGGATAGGGGGGGCTAGGACAGAATTAGTGGTAAGCTAATCGCTCTCGATACGCCCCATTCGTAGGATAGGATGGGTGAGAGGGGGGAATTCAAGACATCACATACACCCATGCCTTTGAACAGAAATTCATAAATCGATTGAAAAATCAATTTATAAAAACTGTCCGTACCGGGATTTGAACCCGGGCCCTCCGTAGTCGAAGCCAACAACGTTGACCACTCGACCACACAGGCGACCAAAATCGTTTATTACCTTGCATATATTTTTCATTTAGTTTAAAGCTCTGAGTAAGCCTTCATGATTATTTCGTGCCTCTATAAATATCGGCACGCCACCAAGTAAATGTTCTTAGATATATTTTCTTCTCCGTTGCGTGGTCTAGGGTTAGATTGCGCAAATGAGAACTTTTTATTTTTATTTATTGAAAATTTAATCGATTTATTAACTTATTTTCTAGGTGTATAGTTTTTGGTGATGTTTCATTTCTCATCTAAAAACGGTATGTAGAGTGAGAACATACCCATCTCATAAACGTCTTTGCTTACTAAAAACAACGAAAAATATATTAAAAGTTCTCTATTTTAGGGCAAAACAGAGTTTTTATAGCAAATATATTTAACATGAACTGGACGTCACGCGGATCTAAAAATGAAGTCAAGAAATAATTTCAGTTATCAGCTAACTACTTCCCTTTTCCGCCGTGTTCAGTATACGGGAAAATACAAAAGTCCACTAAGAAATCTATGAACTTGTTTAAAAATCCATAAATCAATTGAAATCGTAAATAATGGTGGTAAAGAGTATATGGTAGTAGAAAGCAAGCGTTAAATGTTACTTCTTGGCTTTATTTGTGTAGATTTTATAAGGGTAAAAAATATATTGTAGAAATATTCTTAAAATATTATATTTATATCCACTAAAATATTAATAAACAAACATAAAATCGCGCTGTATACTTCATCAATAAAAAACATCAAATTGTACGATACATTTTCAAGTATGTCATAAAGGTAAAGTAATACTTCAGGGATATGAAAAATAATTATTCAGTTCGTTAGTCAAAGAGAAGAGCTCACGCACTTTGATGAAAAAATAAACGTGTCGAAAATGAAACAGAATAATAATTTTCAAAGTCGTTTTAATTTCATGGGTTAACCTGGAGAGGTGCGTGGGATCGAATCCGGAGGCGAGCGCTTTTGACAAATTAACATTGGCGTATAATAACTGTTTTCTCAAATTGTATTATGTAAATTATTATCAGAAAGGGAAATGAGACGTGAGATTCTCGGATGTGTCTGTTCATAGATGCGGTATTGTCAAATTTTAGTTTAAATGTGTCTTTTCTCGTAAAAAAAATGTTAGCCCATTGTTTCACTATTAATCAGTGAGATATTGGGCAAGGAAAAGTAAATTTATCAAGTTAAAAATAATATTAGAAAAAAATGGTGATAATAACATTGAACTCTTGAGATATTCTTGAATGATTTTCCTTACAAAAACTTTTTGCTCACATAATCTTTAGTAAGACAATGATATATTTAATCTCTCTCAGTTAAAGATGTATTGACATCCTAGAACTTTATATAAATTGCCAATAAAGCTTAAAACTCATTGCAGTCTTAAAATTTCGTTGTGAAGAGTCTAGACTGGGCATGTACATGAATTGATGGCTGCATTTAAATATTTTTTATAGCAATCTATTTGAGACTAGTTGCTAGAAATAATTCATTGAATTAAATGTAACAAAACCTTTCTTATACATTTGTTTGTTAAATACAGGTGTCATCTTATACATGTGTTGTGTTTTTCCCAAAGTCAATATGTATATAGGTACCAGCTGCAATCACTGTTTTAGACAATTTAACCAAACTTAAACGCCCACATTAACTATTTGATGTAAGAGTGTTAAAAATATGTTTACAATGCAATCACTAAGAAAAGTGAAATATGCTAAAATGCTTTTCATATTATACCAGTCATTAAATGTCATTCGTAAAACAATAAAAAGATTTTCTTTTCAAATGAGAAATTCGTTAAAACTTTGGATGCGCGTGGGTTGTAAAAATTGGCTTGACTTGAACGCGTAACGCTGAAATGACGCAGAAAGAAATATGGCATCCCTTATTTTGAAAGTTTTTTTTTGTGATTGTTGTTATAATTGCATAACTTTTGTTTGAAAGAAATTCGTTTCATTTCAGAATACTTTCAAAACAAAGTGTTGTTTTCTCCAGTTTGCTTATTAATACAATACATCTGTTGAATTCTCGAATGTAATTACATATTTTTGGTCAGTTTTATTTGTCATTCACAAACTTGGGTAAGTCCATTATGTACATATTATGTACAAATAATAATGATGATCATGTGGCCATTTCTAGTGCGTAATGACGCCATTATAAGTTTACACGGCGTAACGCGGTCAAAATATTTGAAAAATAAATAAAAGAATTTTAATAAACAAAAAGTTTTGTGTGTTACTTAAATATCTCACTATAACGATTGGATTCTCGTTTATCCCGCCCTTTATGGTTAAAAATTGCAATACCGGTATTACTGTAAGCGGAGTATCGGTATTCGTGTTGATTTATCAATACCAAAATACCGGTTTCGAAAATTCAAAAATGTCGGTATTCCGATATGAAAGATTAACTAAAATCGAATTTTAAACGGATCTTTACATTTCGATAAAAATCCATAAATCAACTGAGAATCGATCTATGAAAGATTCCTTTTGGGAATTTGAACATTCAACAATGGAACTATAGATTGGGATAACGGTGTTTACGGTGTTTTTTGAAAACAAGAATACCGGTATTGGAAATAAAATAATTTTGGTATTAACCAACCTCGAATTTTGATTGTATAGAAACTATCACATATTTTAATATGATGAATAATTCATAGACAGGTTCCAGAACTGGTGAGTTTTTTAATTTCGTATTATTTATAAGATACCAATGAAAATTACATATTAATGATTTTTTGTGTGAAATATTGATTCACTCACTCGGTATTGCAGTCCCAATTGGCCGTACATTTTAGTTGTTGCTATATTATTTTTTTTTTATAATACCGGTATTGATGTTTGAAAAACCGATACTTATCCCTACGTAATGGGATAGATGAGAAGTGGTAGGTGGAGGAGGGCAAGTTAGTAGTAATATTGGAAAGTGTTTTTCATATGGAATGTTTTTCTATACCTAATCACTTTTAAATTGATTGGGACTTCAAATGGAAATTTAAAAGTCATTAATGGGCTAAAGTTGCTGCTGTAAACATACCGTCATTATAGACTCGTAAAAATTGGGCCTGCCTGTCGGCAATAAAGATTTCCTTCAAGGAACTAGGAAAAGGAGGCGCCTTTTAAATTAGGTTTATTTGGCGCCTGCTTTTCAAGGACCTACTTCAGTTTGCCATCCAAAATAAACTCCCCATCACTCCGATTGCTTTATTAAAAAAACGAATTTTTATCGTTGTATAAGGCATACGTTTATTCACCTTGATTCGAAAATGTCATATTTGAGATTCATTCTTTTTATTTTTACTATATTTTGACTTATTTTTATTAACATAGGTTATGATAAAAATTGCGATACGGAAAAAATGGAAAACGCAAAACGATTAAATATTTCACACGTTTTGTGTTTTCACAATAAACTGTTTAATTGTTTTCACAAACACAATTATTAAATATGAATTCACTCTGTTGATTTTATATCAGAAAAACGCAATAGGAACATTTAAGGTCGAGGTACCAATCGATGAATTATAAATTGGTTTTTTTTTTGTCATTGTCTCAATGCCGATCAGCCAACATTACGTCTATTTTTTTAACTTATCTACTTTTTCACTCTCTAATTATTTTGTTTTGATACTTCTGATGCTTTTAATCATTTGTTTATTTTCCGACACACCGCAGTAAAATAAAAATAAATGAAATTTGCAAAAGGAAGCGATATTCAATCACAGAATTTAATGGTTCTTTTTTCCGACTCTAATTGAGGAAGTTCTGAGCGTTCGTATCCGGCTTGTCTCTTTCCCCGGGTGTTGACACCAAACTTGCGAATAAGTTTCAATGGAACTATTGCCTAACTGTTTTACACGAAACTAGCCAAGTTTTATATTATTGCTTTACTCGATCGAGCGGAAAATTTGTCACTGAAGTTTTGGAATAATTATTATACTTCATGATTTATTTTTTCATAAAAAAATGACTTCCTGTGACGAAGTGTTTATTTGAAGGTTATTTAGTGTAGAAGGCTTTTTGTTTAATCTTCAAAACAATCATTTGGGCCATATAACATAATTATATTTTTGTGTTGCACAATTTTAATGAAATGATGAAAGATTAGAAAGTCTTCGTATTAAAATATTATAACAAAATTTTCATCATATCCGTTTTATTGTGATTTCGCTAGATTAAATAATAAGTTCATTTTAATAAAGTATTATATTATATAATTTTTAGTATTACTAATGACTCTCTGCCATTTTTCGGTTACTCTTTTTTATCCCATTTGAATATAATGTTTCCAGTTTCGATGCAAGGAATAATATGTCGAATGTAGTTTTCAACTCCTCATTGCTTTTTTTTTTAATTAAATAAGTTTGTAATGATAACCAAATGTAAAGATCCAGAGTAATAGAGTGAATGCATTTTTGTTTTGTTTTGTTAAGCTTCGTTTTAATGACTGTTCAATAATATAATAATATTACGACTTCAAATATTTTTTTGAATCGATAATATATTTTCATCGATATTTTCCGTCGCTTACTGTTTTATAAATATTTTTTCAGTTACATATTGAGTTACACACAATGAAAATATTTCAGTATAGAAAAATAAATAACTTTTCATTGTTTTTATAGTATTTTTTCCGGTAAGTATTTTTAATAATGATAATAATTATATGATGTCATTATAACATTTCCACATTGTTTGCCCAGTGTGGTGAATTAAAAATCGTTTTATAGCTTATTTCAACCTTATTTTTTTTGCGAGAATTGATTGTTACTTAGATGCTCATTCTCAGGAATATAAAGGTAGAGCTCAAACAAAACGTGTGGTGGGAAAATCACTCCTTTTACATTTATTTTTACTATCGGCTGAGTGGAAGAAGATTTTAGACATGCATTTCTTCTAACACACATCCATTAATTGATTATAAATTCAATTTATAAAACTCTTTATACTATGATTCGAGCCCTTGACTATTGTAACGAGAGCCAACCACATTGGCCACTCATCTAAAAGGCTTTCTAAAATTATATATGATATTAAAGTCTTATTGAATTAATTTCATTATAATAACAAATTTGCTCATTCAATCTAATTTGATGACCGGCCATTTTAATTATATCTCATAATTATACGATAATTATTTTTAATAGTAGAAATCTTACCCTAACAAAACCTTAGATTATTTTGCTCTTTTATTAGATAAATCATTTAAATTACGCAATCCTTCAGGTGTCCGGTCAAAATATCAGCTGTTCCTCGAAAACTATTGCTTTGTTTGTTAATGAAAATTACCAACCGAAAATACTTTCGAAAACTTTGATTCAATTAGCGTAGTATTCGAATAGTTCATTGCTCAATAAGACATTATTCATTCCTATGTAGGAAGCATTTAAAATACTATAAAATATCATTCAAATTTAATAGAATTCGAACCAACTTCAAGATTTTGAAAATGTTGAGCCAAAGAATAGTGATTAGCTGAAAGGGACACGGTGATGTTATATTCCTTTGATTAATAGAAAAAAACTAAACTCTTTGTTACAACAATGACCAGTGAGTTTCTGTTGTCTAATGGTACAAATATTAACCTAACGATCAAATAAATCTTATTTCAAATCAAGCCAAAGTCAATATCGAATTTTAATTTTTCCAATCGTATATCTTTGATCGTATATCAATAATCACAGATATCTATGCCATCGAACAGAAATTGAAAAATCAATTTAAAGAATTTTGCCCGTAACAGAATTTGCTCCCGTGAGCTCCGTAACCAAAGCCAACGAAATTGACCACTCGACCCTCTATCCGTATTTATAATTTCAATTAAGCTTATGGTATTCTATTGCATGATTTCAGTGTTTAATTTCCATTAACACGGGGACCTTACAAAATTAAAATTAATTATCCAAGTATTCTGCATATTATTTTTTATTCATATTCCAAGCACCTCGCTTTAATCGGAAAGCAGTCGCCGACAGAGTAACTGTAGTTGCCTCGTGATTCAATTTTTATATCAACGAAATTAATAAAATCATGTTGTTTTTTCATTAATAAAATTACATTGCATGAATAAAAATAATAATGAATTTTAATAATGTCACAAAAATAATTGTATAGTTTTGGAAAATCCGCAAATTTCTAAGACTTTGACATTGACATGAAATAGTTTGAAAAATCGCCGACCAAAAATTTTCTCAATCCCGAATCCCAATTTATTTAGATTTTATGGTAAGTGTTAAATCCTGGAAATTATGGAATCCCGGGATTGAAAAACTATCAATCTCGAAATCACAGGATCACAAAAAGGGTCCGGGGTTGGATACCCTAGTATCAAGTAGTGTACGCTTAAAATATAACTGTGTATATAAAATTGCTGCGTTAGATTTACGGTCCAAACTCGTCCAAATCGGTTCGTTTATTGTATACATGTATTTATTAATAATATCCGTTTTTTTAATCAGTTGTGCCAAGTCTTATTATACTCAGTTTGAGTACATTGATGTCTTAAATATTTTAAATATGATGATCTGTAGAAATAGAAAATATGACAACTTTTTAAATTATCTAAAAACAAATATAGCTAGCTGAATATGTCTTCACTTGGCTACGGCGTCGTAGACAGGCAATACGTTGAAGCTTTCAGTAAATTAAGTTTGAAGAGTATATACCACACTCCCCCGAGGCAGGCAAGCGCGCTCTTCTACTAAATAACGAACATCATATTGCATTGCGTTAACAGTTCATTAATTTGCAGGCGTCGAGACTGGATTATTATCGCAGGTCGTTTCTGAAAAAACTTAATTATGCGCGATTTTATCATCTGCTTATATAGTGCTTCGTGGAACAGGATTACCCGAACAGTATGCAAATCGAATGAAATCAGTTTTATAATAAACATCCATTTAGCTCTGCCTAAAGCGCACGAAAAGCAGTGACACGATAATCACCAACATCTGTAATAAATATCCATTAATTATTGAAGCGTTAAGAACTTTTCTTACGTAATATATTAAAACAATTGAAAGTATTTCAGTATTCTCTGTACTTTATTTTTGGTTTAGGGTGAAAGTAAATAATTTGTTTAAATAAAATAATTGAATATGAGCTTAATAAAAACTCGTTTCACTTCGCAGTAAATGTTTGCATATTGATTTAATGTTTCAAGGTATTCATATGACAATTTATTCGGCCGTTAATTTTTCAACTCGTGACTAAATCATTTTTATGTGTTATCTGACAATGCTTGTAGTAGAAAGATATATGTGTAATATAATATTTAAAAATCAACACTCACTCAGTGAGATAAACTGATCCTGATCTGAAGAGGTACTAAAAAGTGTGTGTTTTTTCAGTTTTGACTCAATGATAAGCAATTTTCTTAAGGTACTAAATATCTTTTAAGATTTTGACTGAAGGTGCAATTTACAATAAAAAAAGTAAAGATAAAATACATTACTTAAGTAAATTCGGGATTTATAGATTGCAATGCTCTCGTTGTACAAAATTTTATATCGGCAAAACAGAAAAGACACTGAACACCAGAGTTTTAAAACATATGGCAGCCTTTAGATTGAAAAAAGACACGCCTACTTTTGCTAATCACTTAATTTCGGAAGGACACGTATTCAATCAGGAACAAAGGATAAAAATGTTACACCCAAATACGGACAGTCATAAGCTCTTTTTTCAGGAAATTTTGGAAATAAATAGAGCACAATTGCATAGTCTTCCGATTTTAAATGAAATATTAAACCTACCGGGATCTCTACTTCTATACCTTATATAAATATAATCATAAAACCTTTGCCGACAAACAAATAAATATATTTCTTGAAACTACTTGCTACTCAAATCTGTGGGCGTTCTCATAACCTTTTCCTTTTCGCCAGCAATGGCTTTAAACTCAATGATACATTTATTTCTTATATAAAAACGAAACATTCATATACTAAGCGTCAGTTCAAGTTCATCCGTGCACTTGAACGCCTGAAGATGCCGAAAGGCGAAACCCGGGTCGTTAGTGACAAAATCTGTGAGAATGTACATAGTTTGAACGATTCAAATTTACTAAATATCTGTTCTGAAATAACTGTATGCATACCGTTTCTAATTAGAATAATTATTAGTAAAATATAGACTCATTCAAACATTTCATATTTTGTTTTGTTATTTTATCAAAATACGAAATTCTAACTCCTCGAAAGGAAGTGTATTCTCAGTACATGTTTTGCGTTGTCTTGTAGCAGCTAATAGGGTATGCTTGTTATGCATTTGCTCAACTTCTCTTTTTACAAAGAAAGTGGGTATATAAAGGATAGGAGCTAACACACGACTATTGGTAAGCTAATTACTCCTGCTATGTCCCGTTATTTAAGGATTGGAAGAATGAGAGGGAGTTTTCAGACATCACAAACACTTACGCCTCTGCTGAAAATTTATTGAAATCAAATTTATCGAATGAATACTACAAGCACATTAGCAAACGTAAACTTGTGCCAAAAACGTTTATATGTTTATCGAATAGTGTTAGGTGCATTTTAACATTTTTCATGCTCGTATTAAAATCCATCTAAATTGGTTATGTTAACTTTGCATATAGTTACTTTATATTCTCGCATTATTTTTTACTTTTTAGTCAGTTTTTCACAATTTTCTAAGCTTTGCGTGGACTACTTGTATAGCCTGGGGTCTTAGCATGGTCGTTATAAAAGCAAAACCTGCCGTTTGTCAGTAATTAAACGGCGGTGGCGCCAATTAAGCCGAGCTAAACTCATTTCCGGATCAATCAGTGGAGTACGAGATATTTAATATTTGTTTATTTTTAAAAAGCATCAATGCTTCAAATACGTAGCAAATGAGGTATTTAGCACTCACTGGTTGTAAGGTCCTATCTTTTCAGAGATGTCGTGGATAGCAGAATGAGATTTGTAGTGAGAAAGTAGTCGTCTAGCTTTTCCTTTTTTTAAACAGGTTTCGTGTGTGTGGGAACGTTTTCCTTTTGGATATATGTAAATCTGTAAATTTATCGTTGGAATGAGTCTATTTGGTGATCCAAACCCTAGACTGCACAATCCATTGTATTGTTGTCAATTGGCTACAGAGCCGAAATAAAAGAATTATCAAAATTGTATACAAGGTGTGGTGTAAAAATATTTTTATTTAAAGTCCATTTAATTAAAACATGTGTGTCTTTTACAGTGTACTCAGTCATTGTAAAGAAAAAAAATAACGCATTTTTTTTGGAATTTTCCTTTGGTTTATAATGATTTAAGTGCGCTACTGCACATAAACTGGGAAGCATAAAACATCAACCGTAAACTCCTTTTGACTTGTATCTTTTATGCTCTATAAATACTCTTTTTGTTTCCGAATTAAGTAAGTAAACAGTTTTTGTACAAATAAAGTTGTTTTTTTTTCGTAAGAAATTTACATTTTTCCCATTACTTTTCCCTGTGAACATAATTTGTATTGAACTATTCGATGTGGAAAATTTTTAGCCATGCCAAAGACGTTCAAATATAGAATATATTTATAACTACAAGAAGTTAACGTGTTATTCAACGCACGTTACGGTTTCCATTGTCTGATGATGAATGTGTAAAAGATCCGTTATAAAAACAAATTAAAATGTATATCAATAGCGAGTGTCGCATTCTCTCTAAAGGTGTGATGCTAATATGTATTTAATAATTGTCAAATTTCAATTTCATGAAGTCTGAAATAAAACATAATATTATTTCGAGATAACGAATGGCAGTGAAAGTAAAAGCAAAGGTCGAAGCAAATCTCCAAAAGGTCTATACCTACGTACGGTTATTTCTGTAGGTCCTCGCATTGTTAAGGGAATGCCTGGCGGACGATAGATAGTGAAGACAACCCGACGCAAAGACGACCCCTCGCTCTGTGTGCAAGTACGATAACGGATTCCACATTGTAGGAATAATCATAGAAGGTCTGTGTAGGTCTAATATGCTGGAGAAAGTCCCTTTTAATATTAGAATTTACCCTATTAACGTAATATCTATACGAATAGAATATCGTCAGAATTTACGAAAGAATGTTCTAGCATAATTATGTTTTGTTGATTATTAAAAATACGACATTGAAAATAACTTTCGTATTATTCACGTAACGTATGTATAGTGAAAACAAAAAAATTGTATTTGAAGTTTAAATGAATACCAGTTCTTTAAAAAGTTTTCTTAATTTAAGTAAAAATATAGCATCTAACAAAAATATTGATAAACATATCGATTCTTTATGAAAGTAAAGAATAAATTGATCACGTCACCTTTTGGTAGAAGGTCTACGTGCTCGCCCTCGAATATTTGAACTCTCATAAAATATAATTAATTCCTGGTAAGAACTGGAAACGTTTGTTTACTTGCGAATAAAAAATAGTCAGGAGACTGAGTGCCGACATCAGAGACTTCATATAGTTTGAATCAGTGATTCCCAAACTAATTAAGCTCGTGGACTCCTTTCATAGCAAAAACCTGACCGTGGACCCCCGAGTTAAATAATAGTGTTAATGACTTGAATGGTATTTTTTTTCTCTTGGCCCAAAAAAATTGTCTCTCGGCAAAAATTGATGGAACCCAAAATTGGAATATTAATCGCATCTCAAAAAATCTGTTGACTATCGAAAAAAATATTGCTTTCCAAGTTTGTTGCAAAAAATATTTTGTCACTTGAAAAAAAATTGTCTCGGTGAAAATTGATCGCACCCCAAATTGGAATATTGATTGCATCGCAAAAAATCTCATGGCTGTCCAAGTTTGTGTCGCAAAAATATTTGTCACTTGAAAAAAGATAACCTCACGGCGAAAATTGATCGCATCCCAAAATGGAATATTGATCGCATCGCAAAAATCTGAGGAATGTCGAAAAAATTATGACTTTTGAAGTTTGCGTCGCAAAAAATATTTTGTCACTTAAAAAAAATGTCAGAAAAAATTGATCGCATCCCAAATTGGAATATTGATCGCATCGCAAAAAAATCTTATGGCTGTCCAAGTTTGTGTCGCAAAAAATATTTGTCACTTGAAAAAAGATAACCTCACGGCGAAAATTGATCGCATCCAAAATGGAATATTCATCGCATCGCAAAAAATCTTATGGCTGTCCAAGTTTGTGTCGCAAAAAATTTTTTGTCACTTGAAAAAAAAATTGTCTCTGAGAAAATTGATCGTACCCCAAATTGGAATATTGATTGCATCCCGAAAAATCTCATGGCTGTCGAAAAAATATTGCTTTCCAAGTTTGTGTCGCAAAAAATATTTTGTCACTTGAAAAAAAAATTGTCTGAGAAAATTAATCGCATCCCAAATTGGAATATTGATCGCATAATTAATATGCGTCGCAAAAAATCTGATGACTATCGATAAAAATATTGCATTCCAAGTTTTTGTCGCAAGAAATATTTTGTCAATTAAAAAAAAATGTCTCTCGGCTCAAATTGATCGCATGTCAAATTGGAATGTTGAAAGATAATTTTGAAAGCTTTTTACGTTTTTCACTTTAAAAACAGAATCATCACTTAAAACAAACATCTATTAAAATATTTTTTAAGTACGTTTTTTAGTAAAAAGACAACTTCTATAGTTTCTCTGTCAATATATTAGTTATTGTATTTTTTTGTGACAAAATCAATGTATTTTTGTGTCCATATGGATGCTGTACTTAAATTTGAAAAAGAATAGATAATGTCATTTCCCTTTTGTCAGTAGCTGCTTTTTTCCTTGGAATAGCAGTAAAGCTTAAAATAATGGAGACATACTTTATGTCTCATACATCATACAGCACAAATTTATAAAGTTACGTGAAATTTTAAAAGGTCAATGGTAATTTCATCTTGATGTCTAAAATGTGAATACCCTAATCCCCCAAAAGGCAAAGGTTATCTCTCAACATATACTATATTTTAACAAACACCTACGCATTTTAGGCATATTATATCATTTTTTTACAACTGCATAGAACCGAAAAAGTAATCCCGTCAAGAAATATGTTTTTAATGTTTTGGATTTTTTTTCTCTAAATGAGTTTTATTAAGATTTATTTTTATGATACGGTAAATCAGTTTTTCATTTTATAACACAGCAATATTATAAAAACGAAAACTGGCTAGAAAAAGATCATATTTTATTTTTTAAATATTTTTTTATATGAAACTCTTTTTCTTTCGCCCAGAGCTAATTACTACTTTGTAGAGATTTGATTTAAAAAAATGTTTTATCTTCCGTCTGAAAAATTATGAAAAGCTCGACACCCTTTTATATTATTTTTTTATACTGAACAAGTAACTTTTGTATACATACTTATCAGTGGCGGAAAACTTAAAGTAAATTGTTTTCACAACAATATTTCCAGTTTCGTTTAAATTAACTTATCTTGGTTTTCCTTCTTTCTATGGAGTTAATCGGCTTCCACTCCAAGCTTCAATATTTTTTTCGTTAAATTTCCTAATCGCCCCTCAATCTTGTCTTCGAATAATATATGTATTTAACAATATTCATTCAAACACATATTCCGTAAAAACATTTTTTAAGGAATGACATAAAAATAAAACTGACATTTTGATAGATATGCATCATTTTTTGTTATATTATATATGTCTTTATTATGAATTATTTCTTAGATGTTTTGATATGAATATTATGTACTCAAATGAGTAGCATTTGAATTAATTTGATTATCTATCAAATAAAAAAATATTATCTATGATTTTTTATATGTTAACTGTAATATTAAAAACAGTTCAACAATGCGTTTATGTCGCTCGAGTGATAGTAAGATTTTTTTATTTTACATCAGATTAAGATACTTAAAATTGAATTTATGTTTTAATTCTTTTTCAGATTTCATAATTCGTACAATTCAAATACAATAGTTACCATTACCGGTTTTTTATTGAAATTAAATCTATATAACACGAGGAATATCAAATTTTTCCATGAAATAATATTTTGTAGATTGAAGACGGTTGTTGATGATTGTTAAAATAAAATATTTTTAAGATTATGATTTTTTCTCAAGGGAAGTAATCCGACTTTGTTAGGCTAATGAAGAGGATTATTTAACTATCCGCATCGAAGCACCAATTTGACGGTACGAATGTCAACTGTTGGGTATTACACACGCAGTATTTTTTAAAGCGAGATTTCTTTTAAAAAAAAACTCTCACCTGAAGTTAATTAGAACGGTCTCCAGTCACTAATAACGGGGGAACGATGCGGCAGTCGTAGGCTTCTAATCTCTCTTGTGAAGTATGACTTTGTACGTTAGCACAGACGTAAAAAAAGTCGCCAACCTTTCAAGTAAGCTCAACGAACAGTCTCACTTTAAGTCCACTGTGTGAATAAAAATCTTATTTTACTTCAGACCACTCACAACAATTGGACTACAGTAAAGATTCTCTATCACCTCAGAATATCAAAATTTCCACCTCGTATTAACGATCCGTTATTGCCATCACCTCATGCCACGAAGTAGTAAAGAACAAACGATTCAGTGAACCAGTAGCTTTCCTTCCATTAAAGTGTTATTGAAAGCCTTTATTTGTTGAGATTTACTTTTTATGACGTTATAAAGTAAGGGAACTCAGTGTTTTAAATTGTTTTCTTAAAGCTTATTTATTTTTCCAGTATTTAATTACTTCTAATTAAGATAACCTAACCACACGTCACAAATAAATGTTTTAAAAATAGTCCGCAAACGTAAAACTATTTAAAACCCGAGTTTACGACAAATAGCTCGTAGATACATTTACAACATTATGATTTCAATAATAGTGGCATGGAGGAATTTATGCATTCAGATATGAATCATAATCACAAAATCAATTGCAACTTATGAGTTAATAACATAAAATTTATGATGTAAGAACATTTGAACGCTGTTACTTATTTTAGTGAGAATCAGTGTCTGGCAGCCACGACCGTCTCACGAATCGTTTTCTAAGACAAATCTCAATTATTTCATTGAAAAAAAACTCTTGGAAAAGGAAAGGAATTTAATACAAATTTATACGTAAAATATTATATACCTTCATAAGTGGTTAGATAAACAGTACTCAATTGTGAAGTTTAAGCAATTAATAGTAATAACGTAAATAACGATAAAATATTTTATCAATAACATGGTTGTGAGCTATCTGATTTTCCTCAATAATCATTTCAAAACACTACAGAGTGCCCTTATATTTATAATTTTAGCATATTTGAAAGATCAATAATTTTCATTGAGTACAGTTATTATTGTTCTTGAAAAACTTTATTTGTATGTAAATAGCCTATTCATTGTTAAAAACGGCATTGTGGTGGTTTAAAAAATGCCTGCAATTTTTCGACGTCAAGATAAAGAGGAAAGTTTTCATTTCGTTTTTATTATGTGGCACGTGTAGAGTTGGATGAAATTGTATCGATTTTCCTTATAATGCGTGCCAAGCGGCGGGGGGGAAAATTACTTCGGCAAAAGTTGACGACCTAGCGAGAAATAAAATCGAGCAAAATAAAGTGAAAATTCTCTCCCCTTGTATAAATACCCAACAGTTTCTTAAGCAATTTGACTTCATATTGATAGAAACAAATTACATTTAAAAAATGAATGATCGCTATTCTATTTGATAAAAAATATTTTTAAATCGTATACGTACTATTACAATTGTACGCTTAGGTTTACTCGGTAAAAAAGTACGTTATTTTGGTTAAACATCGTCGATAGAAAAAACCGTGTTTTATTTACACATAAAATTTCAATTGATTTCGACTTTAATTTTAGCCCAGTATCGATTTTCTTAGGTAAGTGGTAGGAACCAAATAATACGTTTTTTTGGGGATTCGAGCCATGGATTTCTGCATGTAAGCCATACGGTGTTTCGTTATTTACCACTACGGTCACTAATGGTCTGAAATGTTTTTTGTTTAGTTTTTTAAATTCTTGTTATAATTAAACACCCAATTCAGACAATCTTTTTTTAAATTGCAGTTTTGAGTTTTCGTTTGACAATGATATACTTGAATATTTTCTGAAATGCTTTGATTTGAAAATAAAATTAATCCTTCACGCTAAGAGGTACATGAATAACCACTTTATTGGAGGGCTGACAATCTATTTTTAAAATGCCAATTCAATTTTTAAATACCAAATCAGGGCTAAATTATTTTCACTGCTTAAAATAAAAGCGGGATACCATTTACGGTAATCTAAATCCTTCTTCCATTAAAAAAAATCTTCAAAAAGGTTATACAAATACCTTCATTATTTGTCCATTGTATATAAAGTAACCTTACTCAAACTCCCGACTTTTACAATATTGAAATTCTATACTTCTTAATTCTCATACTTTTTTTTAATTAAACGGAAGTAATAAATATAATATATGTATAAAAGTCCACATTACTTTACCTACTATAGGTAATTATTTTTTCAATAATATAAACACTAATGAAGTATCAAAATTTGATTGTTTTTGCATGGGCTGATTGTAAGAATAGTTATCTTTATTTTTGAAAACGTTATATGAACAGTAAAAAGATCTTTCTGAAAAACAGGTAAAACGTTTCAGTTCTAATAGACTTCATCAATCATTTTTAACTAACACTTGCTAGTCCAATTGTTTATGCTTATTTAATTTTATTCTTATTGGTCATTCACATAAGTGCTCAAATATTTGAGTGGAAACTTCTTTAACATCATTTTTCAATCGACTTATGAATTTGTATTCAAAGAGATGCAATACTTTGATGTTTTCATTTTTCCTAACTCAGTCTCTATCAGATCTACAAATTGAAGAATTGAGAGAAGGGTTAGGTGATTGCTAATCGTTGTCCAGTTATATCCTTCATTCTTCGTTCACTTCTAAAAAGGAAGTGAATTGACTAAGAAACATCTAGTTATTTTTCAGTTTTTATTGAAATGTTCCATGGCAATCCATATGGTCAACAGCGATAGCTGACGGAATTTTAATTTCAGCATTTATATATCAGATGATAGTGAAAAATATTTAGATTCGAAAAAAGATGTAATTTTGTATGTTAATATAGCATAGCTATTGCATTATATAACCATTGTCAATTTTTAAAAATAGGGAAAAATTATTTTCTAAAAAAATAACCCAGACGGTATGCCCAAGTGGTATGCTGTTTATATTATACATATATGTTGTATCGATTTACTGCATATGTTTGTTTCTTTAAACTGAATTATACTAATCATGACAGTTTGGTTAATATAAGAGTCTCGTGAAATGATTTGACACAATATTTAATCAAGGCATCCATGAAATCAGTGTTTTTATTTAATAATCGATGACATGCGGTCGTATATTAATTGTTTGTTAAGTATAAAATAATGTACCATTATCCAAACTGACTTAAATTAATCTTTAAATTCGTTCAAATCGATAAAGTTTATCAAATATTGTGAAACTAGAAGTGTTGCCAACTGAATCACTTAAAATCAGTTCCAATTAAGTGTGGCCGACAAGACAAAATGGCTATGCGGACATAAGGATGAGTCTCATCGAATGGAATATTCGAAAATTGTGAAAAAGTCGCATAAGTATGTACATATAGAATTAAAACCAAAGTATACATGAATCATTCAATTTTGATGTATTTTTTGATGATTTCGATGAAAAAATTGATATTTAACCGAACCAATTGACATCGAACTTCAAATCAATGATATGAAGA
Source organism: Himalopsyche tibetana (assembly GCA_030503985.1). NCBI lineage: Eukaryota > Metazoa > Arthropoda > Insecta > Trichoptera > Rhyacophilidae > Himalopsyche > Himalopsyche tibetana. The sequence continues at coordinate 14,803,090 of JAPJYX010000024.1, forward strand.
CTTATGAGTACAAGTCAATATTTGATTATTTAACCTTCGCGTTCCGGAGCGGGGTACAATTGTGCCCATAAATTCTTATTTTACCAACCATTTGTTAAATATCGGTAATATCTAGCTCATATTTATTGTAATCTACAAACATATCCTACTGAATACAATGCAAAAAAAAAATCTGAAAAATTGTAGAAAATAAAATAGATATTCACGTTTTTCGTTAACAAATGGTATTTGGGTCACATATACACGTTGCGTTTGAGTGTGTGCGTGTGCCGAGCGCAAACTCCACACACCTGATGTCATCGTACCCTGCGCCCGCGCCGGGAGAACGACGTCGCTTTACGATTAGTTCAGTCTGCTCTCGCCGCTTCTATTGACATGATGGATTTCTACCGCTTCTATACGCCTGACGTATCGTCAACGCAATATGATATGGATGATTCAAAAAGACAAATTGTCTCTTAATTTTGACAGGGCATGCTCAAAATCAACATTCGAACTGCTGACATTTATTATTTTAATTTTTACTTCGTTAAATGAGAACAATTCTGGGGGGTACAATTGTACCCCGCTCCGGAACCCGTGTGATTTTTCAAGATATAGGTACTCGAAGGTTAACAATAAATGCGTGGCAAACTTCAGTAAAACAAAAATTATATATGCAAAAAACATTGTAGTGTTTTCATGAGTGTAAGCATATTGATGTTAATAAATGAAATAAACAATTTTTAACTCGACCATCTTCTTGGTTTTAAGTATACCTGTTATTTTTACGATTTACATTCGAAAAACTTACTCTTTCAGCGGTATTTATACTAATAAGTCCGTCCAACATAGAAATTATGTCATGAAACCTAAGTCTGATGGTTTTTATTCGTATCAGTGTCATCAAATGATTAAAAATGTTTTTAAATCTTTGTTTGATAGTTTTTAATATGTTATTGGTCTAATAAAAAATGGTCTTCGTAGCCCTTGCGTCCAAACTAAATTTAAAGTATTGAAAAAAATTCAAAATGGTGTAATTTGTTTTTTTTTTTTTTTCTTCTTTTAATATAAATAAAAAACGTATAATATTTTGATAATATTGACGGTCGAACACTGACAACTTGTGCCGTCATTGTTTTAAAATTTCATCTATCAGTCTTTTAAAGTTAGATATAACTTTATGCTCTAAAAATATATGGAATAATGCTCATTCTTCTGTATTCATACAATTTTTCTAAGACTAAATACTTTTACCTCTTTCCTTTTCATGTTGTTTTGACAAGGCGTCTTTAAAAAAAATTCAAATGTCACTTACGAATTGTCAATATGAGTCATACACAGTCTTTTATTATTTTGTATAACTATTTTAGAATGGAATAAGAAAAGTTTGTAAGATATTGCTTAATGTAAATTATTATAACGACTCCATATATAATATATAATTACACCGCATATTTTAATTACCAGATTAAATTAAATAGCTGATCATTTAAATTTATAAATTAAATAATTTTTAAAAAGCATTAAATATTCCTGAAAAATTTATATCTCAACATTTAAAAAAGAATATTTTATTCGTCTGTATACATCGTTAAGCTCCACTAGCTGCCCACGCTATTTGTAACATCCCACTCATGACTTCCGATCAAGAAAAGCTTATGGAAGCTTTTTGCTAAGGACAACAAACACCTGTCTAACATGCTGACTATGTGTTCACTGATATAATGTGAAAGCTTTTACCCTTGCACCTATAAACACACATTTTTGTATCGAATTCTTAGTTTTTAACGTAACGACACTCATCGACTTTTTATTATATATTTCAGATGTATATTTTATATATAATACGACCATATACAAGATTTAAAATATAACTTTTGTTTCACTATTTTTTGGTTTACTGTCCAAACTTGGTGGAAAGGCTTTACAAAAAAAAATAAAGCAATTTTTGTATTAATTTCACATATATTTATTATGCCTGAAAGTAGTTTTGCACATCACCAGCATTTTCAATTGAAATTAAACTTTTTTATATTGCATTTGTTTAACAATGATAACATTCATCTATAATATTTTAAATACAACATCACTTCAGTTTATTTGAAAATTTTACAAGGAGATTTTAATTATAGGTAACATTGTTTCTAAATAGCTCTTTAAATATTGTAACACAAATGATAAATATAAAAACAAACGTAACCAACTCCATTCAAGTATATTTTTTTAGAAATCACAAAAACAGTGACATTTGAAGTTTCTGCATATAAATTTATTGGCATAATTTAAAAAAATGTATTTTCTAGCTTTCAAGGCAGTTGTAAATGTCAAATCATTCTAGTCATGTATCATCTACATTCTACAATGATAATTGTTTTTTTAAATATACTGGAGTTGGCTGCATTTGTTTTTATTTGCGTCATTTTTCGATATTATATATTATACTGGATTCCAGAATATTGAAAATTGATGGTATTAAGATCCAAAAGACACTGATTTCACTGTGTATTTTTTTTGTCATGATCTTTACTTAAAAATGACTTGACAATATATCTAAGTCAATCAAGTTGTTTTAAATCTATCTTGTAATTAGATAAACACTTTTTTTTATCTTGGATAAATAGATTTATTTAAAAAGAGATGTATAATTATAATTTTATGTTAACGTACAATAATAGTTAAATTAAAATATCATTTGTTTGCAGATCATCGGAATGCTTTCAAATCAAACAGATTAAAACAAAATGGAATCTGACTGCACGATTAAGGGGTATTGTCACTTACTGGTATCGAGGTCAGGCACCCGGGCTGGTACGCTTTATACCAAAGGCGTGCCAATAGAGGTAAAATACAGATGTTCTTCGCTTTAAATAGTATATTAATTCGCCAATGACGAATTGTATTTTCAAAAAAAAGACTGTTATTTGAGGAGCTTGGGATCAAAAGTGACTAAATCCACTTTGTTGAACAGAGAAATTACATTTTTCTTATAGTCAGTTTTCGTAATAAGATTGTATTTTCACCCTTAATTACATGCATATTACAAGATTTTTAGCGACGCCAAAAATTAAATCCTGTTTTTTTAATCAGTTATGTAATATAAGTGAAATACGTGATTTCTTAACAAAAATGAATTTGGGCTTATTTATTGATTCAAAGCTCCCCAAGTTTGATAAAATTCAAAATGTAAAATTGAAAAATATGTTTTGAATGATAAAGTTAGGCTATACAATTACTAATGGTTAGCTGATCGTTGTTGCTACTGCCAGCTTTTTTGGATAGGATAAAAAGGAATTTTAGGCATATTTTTTTTAAGTAGACATTCATGTCTTTCATATATAAAATTTAACATATAGGCACTTGAATCTGTAGAAATAGTGACCAACTCCAATCAACGCTAAAGAGCGTTGACTCCTCGGCTACGGGATCGACATATTTATTTTACAAATTTCTTACACATTAGTACTACCAATATTGAAATATTGCTTTTTTAGCTCTATGAATATTAGTAAACTTTTCATAACGTTTATAAAATGAAAATAATATATTTTGTATATATTATTACGGTAGACCATTTTATTTTTCAGAAACAAATGTACGTCATTTATTTTCCTTTTAAATGTACGCCACTTTCTTAATTTAGGGGGTGGAAACGCAAGCCATTGAACTCGTGTCGTAACTTGAATAAGAGTGTCTGAAGAGTCACAGGTCTCCAATTGCGTTTTACCTGAATATATATATAGTAAGAATGAATATCAATACTCAATTTTACCCGAATGACACAGAATAAATTGATTAATACCATACTGTTTGTTGGGCATGTTTTAGTCATAAATATGAAATACCGCTTCCGAGAATGTTGAAATAAAACATGTTGCATCGTGAAAATGACTTTCTTTTGTTGACTTATTTGTGTACTGTATTTGTATATGAATGCATGCGTATGTGTGTGTACATGTACGGATATAGTATGAGGGGAAGGATATAGAATGTGATTGGCAAATAAACGCATATGGAGTCCCTGTGAACTGACTTCACTAAGTATTTCTTACCTCTGTAGCGTTCAAGCCCTTTCATTTGTAACGATGGTAAGGTAATACAATTTTTCAAAACGCTAGCGATGAAGGAGACCGGAAAAACTTTGACGCTAACGCGTTCTGGTACTGAAAGCTCCATAAATGTGATGTCCAGAAAAAAAACAAACAAAAACAATACTCATTGTATCGGTGTATTTAAATGTGGCATAGTTGGCAAGTACTGATAAAAAAGGTTAAATTTAAATGTTATCTAGTCAAATATATAATATTTATTATGTAAACGTTAATATTCTCAATGTAACGCACATTTAAACATATAATCAAACATCAACTCTGTTTAACCATAATATAAGGGTATTAACGGAAACCATTGTATCTTGTTATTATGATATTCTGTAATTCAAGGAAATTATCAGTATCATTGATTCCCACACAATTTTTCAGACTCCTCTCTCGTTAAAAGGTTTCTTTGCAAATCATATTTGATATGTTAAGGTTAATTTCTATACGATCACCATAATAGGTAGAACATTATCGTGATAAACACGTTGAAATTTCTTTATGAAATTACTAACCATTGTTTACAAATAATGTTTAGTGGTTATTGTTTTCACATACTATTCTTTATGTGTTGATGTTTTTTGGAGTTTACTCAGTTGAATAACACGCATTTTTTTCTACGACTTATATATTCTGTTTTTTTCTTTATTGTAAAAGTAATAAATTCATGATTTGTTATTCTTTTGCAATATTAGTTTCGATATCATATTAATATGCCATAAACATAAGTTGAAGACGAAATGCTGAAGCCTGCACCGTGGTACTATGGTATTACTATGGTAAAAACGCATAGATTTTTGACGAAAAAAGTGAATATTAAATACATAATAAAATATATTTAAATTGTCTTATATTCATTTTATGTTGTTTTTGTCTAATTTAATACCTAAAAATTTAATCATACTCACCATAGTGAAAGAAAATGAATTTTCGCAACGATGTCTTGGGAAAAAACTCACCAACGAGCCAAAGTAATGATTTGAGATAATGAGCAAAAACTATTATTTTGACGTAAAGTTATTACTTTAAAGTAAAAAATCATCTGACAGTTATTAAGCGATTTTTATATACATGGAAAATATGTTATAATCAAATTATGAAGTAAGTGAGTTCAGTCTCGTTTACCATTTCATTTGGAAAGCACTGTTTCGAAATTCCAGTCAATTACACAAATTTTTCAGAAACACAAAATCTCTGTAACTGAAAATCATAGGTTAATTAATCGTTTGCATTGGGAAAAGATTTTTTATGTTTATTAGCAAACTTGTCAATCGGCTGTTAATATTCAGACATAACGATACTTTTGCTATAGGTGATTTTACATATAAAGAATTATATCATAGAATGTTTATGACTAGGATATTACAAATAACAGTGGTAGATTGTATTCACAACCTCATGAGCGTTAACATGTTTTTACTTCAATTGTCACTTTAGCACAAACACGAATACACTTATTAAGCTATAAATATGATTAATTTGTATATGTTTCGATACACTTTTTTGTTCTTTTATAAATCACAGTTTTCCTTTATAGCAATCTAAATTTTCATCCACCATACAAAGTTTCGTTCATAAAACCACAGAGACCAAAGCTTGGAAATTGTATTGTTCTTTCGGTACAAAAAAGAAACATAGCACGGTGTATAAGTGAAAAGCTTCCAGGCCGATGCGATGTGTAAAACAGCGAAGGCGAAAGTCTGAAATATTTTATTTTACTCGACACTTTTTAAAAAGCGCTTTAAAACTCCAATAACGACTTTCTTTGGTAACGTTGCGATAGATGAAAGGATAAGTCAACTCAACATAAAAAAAAAACTTTTTTCTCAGTCGTAGTAAATCCCTTTGGAGCTACGGTTTTATTTCAATTGTTAAAGATAGATAGACAGAATATACTTATTTAACCTTTACTTGGATTCGCAAAAGATTTAGTAGATTTTGTTTTTCATTTATGATTTGGAGAGTGCTGGTCGATTTATATTTTAAACAACTTGGAAAATAAAATCGTTTTGCTTAAGTAAAGTTCTCGAAGAATTTCTGTGATAGATTTATTGTGAAAAATATTAATTTTGTTTAACTTTAAATAGTTTAAAATAGCTACATACATTTTAAGGTATTATAATTTTATTATAATAAATAGAGTATATTTCCAATCATGTTGTACAGTTTTTATCATAAATATATGTATGTATTATTCAATTTTAGCATGAAACATAACTAAAAAAAATAATTCTAAGCAATGTTGAGATATTATACAACATTTTTTGTTGTTGAAAGAAAGATTAATTTATTAACTACTACTATTGGCCGGCTGCGTAATTAAATGTTTGTCATTGTTGGATCAGAACAAGGAGGTAACGTGCTCGATTCTCAGTACGGACAGTTTTTATAAATTGATTTTTCCATCGATTTATCGATTTCTGTTCGAAGGTATGGGTGTTTTTGATGTCTGAAAATTCCCTAGAATCCTTTCCAATTCTTTAATGACTGGGCGTAGTTAAAGCGATTAGTAAACCACTAGTCTTGTCCTAGCCGTATCCTTCTACTCCTACTAATCATTTTGAAAAAATAGGTTGAGCAACTGAGTAACAGCAAAAAAGCAGTTCTCGTAGAAATTCTTTTGATGAAATATACTTCATAGGGAGTCTATATTCTACAAATTGAAATAGGACATGACTTGAAAAAAACTCTTGAATGCACAGCATTCGTAATATTAAAACTCTGTTTAAGAATTTTATGAAATATATTATAGGCAACCGATGAATATAATACTATGATAAACATTTTTCGCAGGAAGACTAGGATAGTGTTAAAATTTTTAATTATTATATGATATATATATTTAAAAAAAACTGATTAATTAATTTATGAATTCCTTCTTATACATAAATACAAGTGAATAACTACAATGTGTACTTTTCTAAAAAAATGGATACTTAGCGTTATTTATATTCTTACTTAATTGTCGACGACTTCAAATAGATCCAAGTATGATAAATTTATATCCATATTCAATAAAATTATAAGGCGTACATGCAAGAATGTAAGAAGTCATATTATTCAAAACTTAACATCACTCAGTAGCCAATACAAAACAAAAACGGACTACAAAATTATACCAGTTCAATCAATAAATAATCATTTTTATATTTTTAAACAGTGAATAATTATTATTTTATTTAATGATTCTGAGATTTATTAAACCTTTTAAATCTTATAAAACCATTACAGATTTATTCATCAATTTCTATATTGAAAAAGCGTTTCATGATTGTGATATAATACAATAATCCTTTGAAAATTCATCCAATGTTTATACTCGTGAATATTTTTTTGTTATTTTTTGTCGGAGCGCTTATTTTAAGCGCTGTTCAGATATTACAAATACAAAGAGGATGAGAATAATCGTGAAAGAGGACGATTTTTTTTTCTCATTCGGCTGGCTTCGGTAAAAATAGAAATTTCATTAAGGCGCAGATCGGTAAGCTTTCTAGACGAGCGATTCTGAACCTGGGGTCGGCGAGTTGAGCGGGCAATAATAACAGTCGTTATACTGTAAAAATACCACCATAGTATTCAAACTACAGTAGGTATGGTATTTTACGTTAATCTTCGTATTCAAATTTCAATAATATATAGCCAAAAGACGGATTAAAATTAAAATTAGTAAATAATATTAATTATTATTAAAAATAAAAAATGATCACCAAAACATTTTTTTCTGAAAACGCATTTAAATATCACACTAGAAATGATTAGAAGGCATTGTCACCTTGAAATTGTTAAATATTGTTTATTTATTTAACGGAAATTATTTAAAAATAAAATTAAAACTGATAATTTTCTTATTCCACTGTTTATGTTACTTATAGTATCACGTGTTTCACCTCTTTAAAATGTATCTTTAGATTATATCTCAGTTTACAAAAATATCGTTGGCATTGATTTTAGTTCCTTAATCATAATACATAAATGAAAAAAATAAGGGTGGGTTTTTCTTTCTATTAGACGCGGGACGAAGTTTAACCAAAGAAATAACAATCATAATTATTATACAAACTACACGTGTTACTATTTTATACGTTGAGAATCACTGCTTGGAAAGGAAAATCTCATGGTTAATACCTTTAAAAGCGATAAACACACTTTTTATTAAAAACTTTATTTAATATTCATTAATATCCAAGCACTTATAATTTTCATGAATTTAAATCTTTCGATTCCTCAAAAAAATTCTTGTTACTGAAATGCCTAATTTCTTTATCAAGGTCTAAGAGATCAAGGATACGGCTACAACAGTTATACAGTGCAACTAACCACTTGACTGTCAAAACGTCTCGTCTTTAAGATAAGATAAATGGGAGAGAATTTGTAGACATCACATACATCCCATGGTTTAAGACAAAAATCCATAAATATATTAAAAAATAAATCTATTAACTTTTGAACCCGTGCTTATATGTGTTGCAATCAAAGCCAGCGTCATCAACCACGGCCATAGGTCTGGTATTATCAAATAAAATTGAATAGTTGTTCATTCATAAATATACAAAATGTGCAAATAAAAGTATGCCATATTCTATGGATTTATCCGACTCCGTGTCTACTCGACAAAATTTGCGAAAAAAAATCCAGAACTATTTACAGAAACATAAAATTTTGTATTTACTTAACAACTGACAAACGATAGATTTTGGTAAAAACGAACAAACAAACTTTCAGCAAAACATCATGCGAAAAATGTCGGAACTGTGACAAACGTGCGGTACAAACGCAAAGCAAAATTCAAAAACGAACTGCGACGTCCCCAATATGCTAATGTGCCCATTGAGTTATAGCCTACAATCAAAGGCAAAGAAAAAATATCAAGTGACATATTTTCATGAAAAAAATCAAGCAATTATATGTACTTCTGGTAGTAATTCTGTACCTATATTATTTAAATGTTTAACAAGGAGAAAAACATAGATGTAATTCGCTTTTATCACAAAACCTTTAATAAATAATAAAATAAGAATGCTGTAAGGTGAGAGTAGCGGTCTACAGCGACACTTATTAAAAAAAAATATTCAGTGACTCATTTACAAACATTCGTTTTATTGATAGAAAATTTAGGGGATAGATGATTTCAAAAACATCCTAGTTAAATTAGCCATTCCTTATATTATCTGTAAAAATGAACAGGAAGCCAGGGGCGTATTTAAGTAGTGGCCTCCATTTTTTCTCAATAAATAATCGCACCTCAACCAAAACGCACAATTAATATTGAAAATTTTATTAAACGTTAAGATTTTGTTATTATTTTTAAAAAAATTCTCAATTTGATAGTTACTATTTAAAAATTAAACAGGATTTAAATTTACACTAAAAGCTGAAAAATATATAAAATTACTGTTAATATCAATGTTAAAGTTTAAAAAAATAGGTCACTGTTTAAGCACGCCATTGGCTCCCTGTATTTTTTTAGAAATAGATGTTGTTGGAATAGAATAATAAAAATGCCCAATTAAATTGGAATGTTTAGAAAATCCTTTTGAGCTAGATTCTATCAATTACACGAATGTTTGTAAATAAGTCACTTAATAATTTGTCTTAATTAAAGGTGTTGCTGTACAACACTACTCTCACCCTTAACCTTAAAACATTTAATGAAAGTCGTGACTGTTTTGAAATTGAAAAATAGAATATTCAAAACCTTAGTTTGCATTGATACACAGTAAGATTTATTATTTAGAATTAAAACTACTTAAGCTGAATGGATACTAAATTAATAGATTGAAAATTGTTATATGTTGAGAATCACTGGTCTAGACGACGATAAGTATGTATTCGGTAAACGAATAAAAATATACACAGACGGGTCTCACAAATGAAAATCTAATAAAATGATAACATTACACTTTATAATTTTTTTGTCTTTCTGAATGAAAATGGTCTGAAATATTATAAAAAATATACATTATTTTAAACAAGACATTATGTATATTTTAAATATATGTATGTGTATTTAAAATGTGGACAAAAACGATCGAGATTAAAATTTCTATAACATTCGATGAATACTTAATATGTTTTTTTTTATTTCTATAATGCTTTTCCACCTGAAACCATCAACATAAAAAAACTAATATTTATTAGTAGTACAATTATATTTTTTACAGTAAATAGTAATCATTCAAAACACAATCTAGTGAATTTAAGTAGCAGACAACTTTTTAGTATTTTCAATATTTTATTAAAAATCTAAAAAATATTTTACAATATTGTTGAAACATGATTTTCAGTTAACTAAATATCGAAAACGTCATAGTTCACATTGTGAATACGGGATAGGAGACTAGAACCAGAGCTGTGGCTAACTTCAACTCCACAGCTCTGGTTCTTACCTCCATTATTATGAAGATTGACTAAAAGAATTTTTTTTAATCGCCTTGTGCTTGAAGAATTTTATATTTTCCTTAGACTTTAATTTAGTTTAAAATTTTGAACTCATATAATTGCATTTTATACATGATATCTTTATGGTAAAGTAAAACGATGTGCTTATAAAAAAAAAATCCGTCATGTACGGTTTCTTGAATGACCTATTTATTTACTTACACGAGAGTCTCTTCGATAAAATTAATTTTCATTAATTTCGACAATTTCACTAATTGAGAATCTATTGGCAGTAAAAGTGGAAATCGATTATCTTAATTATTTCTACATAAACAACACACTTACTATTCAAAATTCTTCTCTTATTTGATTATTATAACCAGATTATAACCAAGTACATTGCGTACATTTAAAAAAAACATCGATACTAATTTTTCAACAGGTAAAACTTGATATATATTTTCCGTGTATTTTCCTATTCTTAATAATACAATTGTACCCGAGAACGCAAAATGGATTATTACATCCTACACATGAAGAACAGCCGTTATTCACTTGGAATTTTACTTCAATATTACAATTAACGATAAATAAAAAAACATTAGCTTTGAAAACATATTGTTTTATATATCTAGAAAGACATAGTTTTTGATTGATGATTGGTACCAAGATCAAAAATGATACTAAAATTATTTTACTTAAAAGTAATATAATTCAAATAAATAGCAATAGATTTCTATGATAATGTTCTATATCTACAGCGCTATTGCCACAATCGGGAAACGCCGATAAACGAAATATTCAATATATTTTAGCATCAAAACACCATTAGACTTGCCAATATCATTATTTGGTAAAAAGTAAGTGCTTACTTACAAACCCAAAAGAAGAGTAAAAATAATTAATTCTACTAGATGGTCATACTGATATCAAAGAATCATCAGGATTTTTTTTTTATAGTTTTAACTTTAAGTTACATTTTATGATATGTACATTATTATAATTATTGTTTATATTTATTACTTATTGTTATTATTATTATAATTGTTTTAGTCGCTGTATTTTTCACATCATATTGCTATTTTTATTTTATTAACGTTAATTATAATTTTAACATGTAATATAATAAATAATAAATAATGTAAAATGTATTCAATTTTATGATAAATACCCAAAAAATAGGTACTTAAATTAAACATTTGTATTGCTATAAACACTTAAATTTATAAAAATAGATACTACGAAAATTGATAAAATACAGATCTTCAGATATAACACATGAAAATAAAAAATCATTTATGTATGTATTTGTCATATAAAAATAACAAATTGTATGGAACAAACTAATACATTTGTTCCATACCAAGAAGAAACATAGGCTGAAATGTTATTGATATCTTTAGATAACTGCGCAAATTCTTGTGAAAGATCCTTTGAAATAATAACTGACAGTTTGTAAAATGTTTCGAAATATCTTTCAAAATGTTAGCACTTTAACTACAAAGTTACTTCTGACGAAATAAATGTTCAAACATTCCAGCCATAATTTGAAAAATAAGCGCTATGGAGTATCGCTTCTTGAATGATTTACTTTGTCTGTATTATAAAGAAAAACTTTTATAATATATCATATTATGATTATACAAGTTTTTGTTAATGTATATTTTATCATCATCCATGTATGTTCTGTGAGGCTTCTTTATATAAGTATATTTAACTTTTCTAAAACATTTATCAAGATGCTCAGTAACGAAACGGTGGTTTTTAATTACCTTTTATTTCTTGTCAATTCTTTTTATGAAGTGCTATAGGTACTCACTTTTATGTATTTTGTATAAATTCGTTATGAAAAGGTATTATATTTTTTAAAATAAAACACATTTTTAGTGTACAGATTAAACATTTGTATTACTACCTGGTAAGGTTTCGCTCAACGTTAACATTATCAACTGATTATTTACAAGTTTCTACCACTACTAATGTCTTTCATAGTTGTTACAATCTAATGACAATTTAATATTCTTTTTCAATGTTTTTTTCCTCGAGTAGAAATTTTAATATTGAACACAGCCAGAAATTTAAAGTACGCACTATAAATTATGTTTCGATTTTACCATACTTCAACACATCGCTTCAGTCAATTAAAAAGATTTATATCTAAATTAAAGATTTATCAAAACGATAAATCTTTTAATGCCTAATTAAGATACTAATTATAGTTTTACTTCTCGGAGAATATACAATATATACAGAATTGGAAAATCGGTTGTCAGTAAATCACTTCGTGATTAGGAACGATAAGTTTAAAATACACCTATCCCACTTATGAAATTTACTAAAATTATTTATATCTAAAAAGTAAATAAACTGACAATTCTATGATGTCTGTTATTTTTAACAAGATGCTTTTATTTGAACATATTTGTACGGCTTCAAAAACACGAGAACTATATTTCTATCAGTAATCCTTTCATCACAACTAAAAAGATTGCATATAAAAATTGATAACAATATGTATATAAATTTTAAAAAATTAGTAAAGATTTATTATTACTATTTTAGACTCCACTCATTTTCTAATGTTATCCTAATAACTGTAATATAGAACTAACTAAAAGGAATGTTACAAAGATATTTATTAGGAATAAATTGTATAGAATTTATAAAGTTATTATTTCTGAGAACGTTGCTTCCCTAGTGAAATATTTTGAAGAAATAGCTATAATTTATTTCTTTATAAAAAACATCACAGCTCGGAGCCGATGGAGTTAATCCAACTTACTCTTTTGTGGTCAGCAAAACGTCTCTTGTGGCAGACTTTGTCTAAATGTTTTCAAAAACTTTTATGTTATTTTTGGTTTTCTTTAATCTAAAAACGCAATCTGTTTCGAAAAATGCTTCACTGGCGAATTTCCAAATAATGTTTACTGTTTTTATGAAACTATCGTAGCGTTTTATAAAAAGTGTCTCGAGAGGTTATTATCATTAAAACACTTCGCTAAAAACTGTTCTGCATAGAAAAAACCAATTAGTTTTATGAGGAAAATTGTCTTCGAGATTTTAAATCAATACGAATTTTTGAAGCTCAATTCAGCATTTTACTAAGAAGCGTACACGAAATTTCTTTTTGAATCTAAGGAAAACTCCGGTGTGCAGATGTGTGTGTTTAATGATGATTCACCGTACAATTTATGTGGGTTGATTCTCTGTCTGATCTCAAATACTCTAAGTGCCAGGAGTAGATCAGACATAATTACAGAATTAGAGTAGTATTATAAGCTATAGCTGCCCACGGATTATGCTTTTACTGACTATATGGTACTGAAAATTTTATCCGCTACAGATTTACAACGTTTTACTAAATACCCAGAATTGTTTCACGAGCAGTTGCCCATGACTGAATTTATAATATGTTTAAACCATTTCTGCTTTCATTGTGGAGCATATAGAATTCTAGAGAGTTTATCTCAGCAGAATTATTTATATGAGAAGACTGCTTGTAACTCAGTTGCTCAACTTATTTTTATCTTGTTTTTAAATAGAAAGAATGTAAGGTTAGGACTATTGGTTAAATAATCGTTCTCGCTACGCCCGTTTTTTAGGATCACATATATCCAAGCCTACGGATAGAAATCCATAAATCAATTTATAAAAACCTATTCGTACAAGGAATTGAACCCGCGACCTCAGTAACTGAAGCCAACGACGTTGACCATACATACACGAAATCGGCATGCTAGTATTGCCATACACTAAACATGTTTTTGTGCGTTTTCTCTATTTAAAATGTTTTTATTAAATTAATTATAATATTTTTTAAAGATCAGTATTGTTCATATATAAAAGAATTCATATGACAATTCCGTTATTTTATGAAAATATTCTGTTTAAAATACATGTGTTTTTTTCTTATAAATATTGTGCAAAACACTTAACACAAATAATAGAGTTTTTTTTCTAGTTTATTTAACATATTATGTATTTTTAACTATTAACAGTAAACAATAACAAGTGTATATTTTTCAATATCTATTTTGATGTTATTGAAAAATAAATCGTTAGATAAATAAGCATCGCACTGAAATGAACGGGAAAGGAGGGTTAAAGCTCACTTTATAGAGGCCAATAAGGAAACGGAGGCAATTACTTAAGAGAGTTAACTCATTCTCGTCATATACGTAATACACGGGCGGCCGTCGCCCCGGAACAAAATTTCTTGGCAACCGGCCAATACGATCCCTATGGAAGGTCGCTACTCGACTCAACACACACAAAAAAACATACATGTTATATTAAATGGAAGAATTATCTTTCTATAACTTAATATAATATAAAATAATTCTTTGAGCATATTATTCTTTGACTATTGATGAACAGTTTGTCTTCTATATCGGTTGTATATGCGGCAATTTTAGCGTATCTATTTAAATATTATATATCTATTTAATATTACTATTATATTATAAACTGTTTTAATGAAATATCCAGGACTGTGGAATCGTGTAAAAAAACGACTCCGACTCCAGCTTTAAAATAATTTACGACTCCGACTCTTAGGAATTTTATTCAAAAAATTTATTTCGACTTATATATATGTATTCCATCAGATCATTTTTAGTCATCCAAGCATAAAATGTCAACACTTTGGCCTATTTTGTTTGAATACACATCATTAAAAATATTTTTTAAAAAAATATCGAGCCGTTCATGTTTCAAGACTCCGACTCCGGCTAAAATACCGCGACTCCGCGACTCTGACTCCAACTCCGACTGGCCTGGAAATATCATACAATAATATATTCTTTGATATATAAAAGAGACTTTTTTGTGTGTTTCCCGATGTTTTGAAACTGTGCTTGTTTCATCTGTATTAATTTAATTTAAAAAATATTTGGCATTACAGCTAATGTCAATGTGCCAAATGTTTTAAAGTTGAACGATCATACGAGATAAACTCGATGAGAATGTTTTATGTAAGTCACTTGAGATCCACTTGAGGAGAATAATTGACATTACAAACACCCACGTCTTAGGTCTTAAATTTAAATCTTAATTTGCCATTGACCTTACCAGTAATCGAGCCAAGACCCATCTGATCGTTAGTGCAAGCTTAAACCAACTAGACCAGAAGTGGGGAATCTTTTCATTGTTCATTGATCTGATTCAACATAAGGCCGGAGTAAAGAAAACGTTGAAACCCTTTGACAATTTTTTTGATCAAAGTGAATATACTGCATTTAAAAATTGTGTATTTATTTTTAAAAATATCCAGATTTATTAAAAAAAATCGACACAAGTCAAAAGGTCGCATCAGATTAGCCAAGAGGCCGCATATTCCGCACCACTGAATTAGACCATAGTAGGCGACTATACTTACTCAATATCTACACCAAAAGCTAGTAATAGGGATAGTCAATTTAGCTCGCGTGAGTTATTCTTTATATAAATTTGAATAGAATAATACATTTAAAGCGTTTTAATAGTTTAACATATTATACAAAGCAATTTCAGAAACGTCAGGAATTCAACTTATCATGTCACACGGCGTACAGTTCAATGGTATAATATGTGGACCTATAGCATTACTACTCAAATTATCAGTGACTGCATTCCTAAAATAATAAAAGATTTTTATCTGTCTCGGAAGTAATACACTCGGAAGCAATCAATTAACATATTTCGCATACTTTGTACGTAAGTCGCATACAGTCGTAAGTCTGTACATATTTGTCTTTTCGCATAAGAGCCAATTGAAGTTTTGAAATATTAACTGTTAATACAAATGTAGTCTGGGTTTAAAAACTTTTGTTTGTTTTTACGTAATTCTTTTACAACTGCCGCTATACTTTTATTTCATTTATATACAATCTTACTGTTTTTTTTTATGTGAGCACATTTTCTCAGACACTATTTAAGAACCAGATACGAACACAACTAATAAAGAAGCTAAAGCAAAAAAACTACAAATTTAACCGAATATATTACTAAAAAACTATAATATCAAACTAACAAAATTATTTTACTGATATAGCTATTAAGTAAAATAAAATGTTTGTTTACGTGCGCAGTATGTATATTATATTATTAGGAAGAAAAAATATTAACTAACAGTAATACTTTGAAAATTAAAATGTCTAATTATCAGACATGAATAAAAAAATAATTTCAAAACAGATAAAAGCGCAGATCATACGATATGTTGCGTAAAATATTTGAAACTATTTCGGCTTGCGCCATCGTCAGAACTAGTGAACTGACGTTGAAAAGTGTTTTTAACAACAAAGCTTTAATCATACTATATTTAAGGATATGGGTACACCACCTCTGGCTTCCGGCAAATGACATTAAAGTAATACGTCAAATCTATTACGTTTGATTTACATACTTTTGAAGTTACTGCGTGATTGCATGCAGTAAGACGATGTTGGGTCATAGTTGCCTGCGATTTACATTGCCTTAAACGTTTTTATAGTATGGTGGAAGAAAAGTAATAATTAATTTAAATATGCAGTCGTATACTTTTCTCATTTTTATATTCAAATATTTTTTCCTTTCGTTACAGCAGACACAATTTTAACTTTTCTTTTTTTTATTTATCCAGTGTTGAATAAACCTAAGAAATATTTTTTTTGAATCTGCATGTTTCTTAATGGAGAAAATAAACACTTAAGTTGTTTATGGCTACGCTGTGTAGATAGATATATTTTTGTACTGTGTTTATATAACCAAAATAAAATTCGTTTAAAATCTACAGTGAGATTTTGTTTATTTCTGTTGACATTGGCAAAATAGAGAAAGTGGAGAGTGAAAGAAGCAGATAACTGTTGAGTGAACTTTTGCTAAGACGTCGCCGTCGTTTCGGGAGCGTCGAATTTATTTTCGGCGCCAATTAGCTATTACAATAATAATTACGGACCACTTTATAAACGACAAAGTTAGTGACACTTTTAATTTATTCAAATAATTAGACTTTATAGCTGTATTAACTTGGAAAGTATTTGACTACACCAATGTAACTATTTTTATTACAAAACCATTACCCCGATACACGTGCACGTTTTTTACGGGTGTATAACCATTTTTGCAAGTCATAACTATCTCAATAAGCAAATTTACTGAGTGGAGCTTTTACAGCAATTATTTTCAGTAGCCAAACAAACAAAACCTTTTTTGCAAACGGCTTTATAATAAATCATTAGTCAACAAGATTACAGTCTCAAAATATTTCATTATAATATTAATATCACAATTTTAGTTATTATTACTTCTTTTGTTGAAAGATTTGTATTTAATATTTTTTAAAATGCAATCAAGACCACAAGTTCTTTATATAACGTTTCCGTTAGCAATCCAACACATATACAGTTCGTACTAAAGAAAAAAAGGATAACACAATTTCGAAAAATATATTCCCAATAATAAATCTTGCCTTATTTGTAAGTGGAGCGGAAGGTCATAAATCAGACAAATAATAAGTTCCACGTGTTTTCATTTCAAGTATCAACTCATGATTGATTTAAGACTGATGATTTTTTACCGTTGTCCCGGGAAAAGTGGGTATGGACAGTTTGTCAGTTTTTCGCGAAAATTGCCATCACGAAAATAAAGTTATATTAACAAAACGGCTTCGAAAAAAACTATCATACACAAGACATACTGATCATCGGCCGAGTAAATGAATCTTGAACAGTTTTTATTTTTTACAATGTAATCAAGTATTATGAAAAGTTTATCTTCATTCTTGTATAGAAAATATCGGTTAATGTGGACAATCATGTCGTTTAACTATTGAATCAAACATAGAAACAAAAAAAAAACTTTAGTTTCAACACATAACCAAATTCTCAAATCTAAATTACTGGACGACCTAATTGATAAGTTGCTGCAGTAGTTCTCTTGTCAACGAATTTACCTATATGCAGTAGGTTTTAAACATATAATGTGTAAGTATCATTGAATGTCAATCAACTGATCTTTTAACTCGAAGAACGTATACATGTTGTGCATAAATAAAAAACCCTAATGACTTAAACATTCTTTCTTATTAATTGTGAAATTTGAATTATAATATTTTTGGTTGCTAAGCGACTTTAAATGGGCTGATTTTTAAGGTGTTAACTGGCAATACAAATGTGTATAAAAAAACACATTTTTGTACTGGTTCCAATTTTTTTTTTAAATTAGCTAAGCTGGTCCCGATTTAAGAATGATTTAAGCTATTATAACACAACATTTAGTAACTATGAAGCATGTGCATCTGGAAAACGAATTTAGGAAAAATGCTGCTCGTCGTGATTCATCTTATAATAATCGTTTAGCAGTTATCTGGAAATGATGTTTAGCCCAGTTTCATAGGTAATTTCAGCTTGACTGTGATTGGAATAGACATCCGAATTACTAGTTCAAGATGTCTTCTGGTGTCACAAAGAGCACTATCGTGCAGCCAGTATGTTGTTACTTTATTGACCAATAATTAAAAAATATTTTTTTATCTATTTGTTTATCGGAATTTTAGAATATAAATAATGCACAGTGGAATCTTAATAAATCGCTTTTAAATGACCTTATAGATGAAAGAATGGCGGAAAAAAAATAAACTGGAGAAAGAGAAATCGAAGTACCACCTTTATACCTTTTATAAATGCGTTTAAAATAATAAGTTCTTAAATATTCGGTATTTTCTTATTCACGAACTTTGCCATTAAAGTTGAACATAATATGAAGAATTACCTTTATACTAGATAATACTGTAATAATATTCAATAATAATAATCCTAAGACAAACTATACCATAGTCTTCAGACGGTTTCAAAATATTATCCAATAATAATAATCTTAATTTTAACGTTTGTGCTATTTGAATAGGTGTTATATTTTGATGTTGATGAATATAGTTTTCATTAAATGGCTCTGACTGAAATTATATTATATTTTCATTTCTAATATTACTTAAAAACATAGTACAAAGATCTTTAGTATAAGCTGCAGTTTGAAAAAAAAAAGAAAAGAATAATATGGTGCGAGTCGTCTCCATTTCTCGCAGTGTCGCGTACAAGCCTTAAAATGACAAATGGAAAAAAGCTTTTTCTCTCAACCGTGAAATAGTTAAAAGAGGGTCTGAAGGCAGTAAAACCTCCGTAGCTTTCAAATGATTCATTGAACACTTTATACCTGGATCTTTTGTCTTGACCAGCTGGAATAGAAAATAATTAAAAGGTTTTTATTTTCTACATTCACAAATGAAAATTTATAACTCAAGATAAAGCTGAAATTAATCGAAGATTTTTTTTAAACAGAAAAGATTATTTTAGAGATATCTTATATAGAAATACCATAGCAGTAAAAACATATCTTATATCGAACCCGATTGCAGTATCCAAAGATTTAAACATTTTTCAATCGTTTTAAGAAATTATGTTTTGAAGCATTGATATAATATATGAAAGTTTCCTTCCGATTAATTTGTAACTAACAGAGCATAAAAAACGATTAGCGTACTATTTATGTATTTTTTTCACATTTTACTCTCTTTCAAAAAAAGAGAGGTTAAGCGGATAATTAAAAAACACTTGTTTTAGAAAAATATGCTAATATAAGCGATACTAAATTTAAATCCGTGTGCTCCAAATTTGGTCCAGGCATAGTTAGTTAACATTTCAAATAATAGAGATAGCTATTGATATTGTAGGCTCGGCATGAACAATTATTTTGAAAACGGATGAGTAAATCAATAACTAATATTAAAACCACAACGTCGTCTAATTGGAAGGATGCCGAGAGTATTAGTGTCTGATTGTGGCATTTTGAATTCATGTATTTTCAACTTCTGTGTGTAAATGTAGAATAAACATATAATATATCTACTAACATGGTATGTCGTTACAAATCTATAGGAATAAAGAATTTTCGAAGATTTATTTCAAATAAAATTCCAGCTGTACCACTCATCGTAACTGCAACATTATTGAAGACTTGATAAGTCAAAAAAAAAAGAATCATCAAAACATATAAAAATAAATACATGAAGGAGGTCACTAGCACTTGTGAATCTGATATATTTTACATTTGACGTGTTAATTAATAACTTGAAAAATGTTATTTATAATAAATAATACATCCTTGTAAATAATAGTTATGATTTCTCATACGAGATAACAAATGTAATGGTATTTGTTTCAGAAACTTCTTATTGTCTGGCAACTTAATGAAAATTTGGGAATAATTTTGTTTTTGTTTTGTTATTGAGCTCGTAGTTTAATTGTAGATTCTTTATCATGATAAATATATAGCATAAATAAAAGCAGCAATAGTCGAACATCGTGAATTTATAATTCTTTTTACGATCAATGCAAAAGTGGAATCATTGTTCTATCCTTATTAGAAGTATTGTTACTTCATAGTCTTATTTCATATGAAACCCGCTAGGCTATTCGTCAACAAGATCAGCAGATGGCATAAAAAAATATAAGCTTAATAAAATTCATAATTCAAGGATGGTCCTATGTTTTGTATACAATTTACAGCTCTACTGAATGGCTTATGATATAATTGAAATAACGTTATAAGAAATTAAATAAAACTGATTTTATGTATGTGTCGAAGACATTTTTCTTCAGATTTCAAGTAAAGACTGATGACGCTTTATATAACTTTAATATTAAATTAGAATTGTTCATATTTTATTTTTTAATATATGTAATTAAACTTTTATTTTTCCAAATTTAAGGAGCTTCAAGTCTTAGGGCGCGTTAGCGTTAAAGTTGTTCGAGTTTCCTTCATCGCTAATGTTTTGGTCATTTGCATTCTTTTACCATCATTGCCAATGGAAGGGAGTGATCGCTACAGAGGAATTTTTAGTGAAGCCAGTTTATAGGGACACCATATGCATTCATTTCCAAATCACATTATATTTACCTCCCCACATACTATATCCATCCACATGCGCATACATACATACACACCTATAATACGCAAAGAAGTCAACCAAAGAGAGTCATTCTCACGATGCTCTCGAGAAGTTAAGTGAGCCAACTATTAAAATAGTAAAACTTTTTTCTTGAACTCTTAAGTACAATCACGTCGCTATTTAGTGTTTTTGTGCATTGCATATTTTTATTTTATGGAGATAACACTAATGCAATGTGTATTAACCGAGGTTACTTTACTTGTACGATACTTTAAGAAATGTAGAGTATTACAACGCATCTAACGTTTTTTTTCTAAAATACCAATTGGCTCACTTTTCTTCTAATGGACCCATATAAACGATACATAATGCCAAATTGTTAGTTAGATTTCTTTCGTCCACTTAAATGCTTGTTGAAAGTCTACAAATTGAAAATGTAATTGGACGCATTTGTAGAAAATAAGGGATACATTTTTGCCATCGTCATCGACACCGATAGCTGGATCCAGCAGTGTTAGCTTGTACGATGAAATATTAAGTGTTATGCGTACAAACAGCTCCTGAATGCGAAATGTGTCCGAATAATAAAACACGACACTTATCAAAGACATAGGCAACACCCCGTGTGTACGAGGCGCGTTCATCTGTGAAGTAATTAAATGGAATTGCCGTTATTGTTCTCGCAGCGTAGAAAAAGCACCTCGGCGTCGGGTGGTATCGATCTAAGGCGCCGTATTATTTGAAGGCTGGCCAAAACGACCGGCTCGGCTGTGGCCCTACCCTTTGCCCCCAAAGCGAGTGGGAGAGTCCTATAAATATCACCGCGCAGATGTGCTCACCTCCTCTGGAATAGCGGCCAAAGAAAATATTAAAAACTGACATAATTAGACTCTATGTTACAATTTGTCACGTGTGTCGCTCACCAAAAGCAACAAAAAACAACCATCGTACCACCATCTTTGTTAACATATAAGATTTAAAATATCCATGTAAATCCATCGACAGTTCAACTAAATTACTTGATAGATACTTCAATATGATTGAATAAAAAACAATCTATAGTTTTTTAGTATCACTAGAATTATAAAAAAAATTTAACTTTTTATGTAACAAAATTCTTATTTGCTATTTCTTTATTATCCATAGTTGTACATTCTTTTTAAGTGCCTACATTTTTATAACACGTGTCTACTATAAATATTGGACATAATGTCGTAGTATTTTAAAATGACAAGTTAAAGGTTTTAATATCGTATAAATATGAATCAAACTTTACGTACTAAGAACATTATTGATTTTTGAACAGATAACAAATTTAATAAGCTACTTTCGCAACAATTTTACTGAAGTTTTATCTTACTATGAAAAGCATGCGTATTCTTTCGGTTCCATGAATAAACAGATCATGATAAAACAGAACATGAGAACATAAAGCTTAGACAATTCAGAGCACAATCATTTTTTAGTTGAATGATACATATAACTAGGAGTACAAATATTTTTCTAATGACAAATATTCACTTATAAACGGCTACAGCAGATCGCTGATCCTTAAATTCAAACAGGTTTGAAGCCTCTGCATAAGGATTAGCAAGACTAAAGGGAATCGGATCAAAGTAGACAATACCAAGTGACAAAATTTGTGACTGTTAGCAAATCCTCTACACAGCGAAGTCTATTTATATGTAATTTACCTTATTTTAAAGGAGCTTAATAATGTTTTGTCAAAGTGAGCTTTTATTCTCAGTTTGTATTATTCCATCCACTATAACACAATGAGAATTAGATGTCATTTTATCTTTGTACAGAATCTATATTATATAAAGTAATTTTATTTCAAGTCTCTAGGTGGGCTTACAATGGAAAATAATTAATTTAATAAAATATAAATAGTTTTAATACAATCGTTCAAGTTGAAAAGATTGTGAAAATTGTCTTTCTTCTGATTGTGTAACCGGTATATGAAAAAACAGATCAAACAACATGGTGGTCGTTTTTATTTATAGGTATATTTTTTATAACTAATAATAAAAATCAAGTAAAATAAACAATGTTCCTTTTCATTAGAAACTTCGATATTTTATAACTTATTCATATAATTATATAGCAGAGCTTAAAATGAGCTTTTGTAGATTACTATAATATTTTCGGTAAATACGAGGGATACTATTTTACATGTAGAATTAAATAACCAACATGCAGTTTAACAACAATTTATATTTCTTTACAGAAATTGATTTTTTTATTTTATTTTGTCACACGCTTATTTTATATTAAATATTATTAAACATATCACCAATCTTTAGATATTTTTTAATTTTTATGTTTTTTCTTGGTGGTGTTTTATTATAAAAATAAGTAATTGTTAAATTTTGTTGGTTTTCGGAATATGGCTTTGAAAACCCATCCAAAACCCGGTTTTATTTAACATGAGAAACCATTAGAAATGTATGAATTGATATTCATTGTCTGTGTTATTTAATTTAAAACCTTTAAAATTTCTTTTGAAACCACATCGGAAACAAATTTAAGCACACTTACTCAATTCAATATTTTCAAATAAATAAGATGTTTAAATGTTTTTTAAAGCTTGTTTTGAAATATATATTTTTTTAATCATTTTAATTTTCTATAAAAATCAACAGATATTAATGTGCATGTGATATGTTACTATTTTTTATGAAACACAGATGTTTGTGATGCTAAAAACCCGCTGGGCCATAACCGAGTAAACGCCACTTCATACGATATTTTTTGTTTAAAAAGAATTTAAAAAGATTATTAACATTTTGTTTGCTAATAGCTTCCAGGATATTGTTTTGTGATGCTTAATCGTGTGCATATTTCAACAATGATTTATATTTCGTGATTTAATATTTTAGTTGTATCACTTATTTATTAATATGACATAATCTATTCCTTGCTTGCCACCGAGAGTTGTAAGAATTATTAATCCAATTCAAAGGTGAAAAAAATACCAAAAGAGTGAGAAGAAATTCTGAATTTAACATAGAAATAAACTCTTTTTTATTATATAAATAGACATACAACAAAGGATGTTAGTGTCCTTAGGAAATGTAGGCAAAGCCGTATGCGTAGAATGAAGTAAAGAAGATGAAAGAATTTTTATTATGTTTGTAGGCTGCGACATCAAAATAGTCGTTAACTGGTTGTTCCACCCAGTTTCGGGGTAGTAAATTAGTGGTATGTCCCAAGGTCATCTATTTTCGACATTATGATATCAGACGCAAACATTATACAATAAAAACATGCGCACTATTATTTTTAATACACAGTGAAAACTAGCATTTAATTAAAATAATTAATTACTACACGAGTCATCTATAATTAGATATGCTTCATTCGACTTTTTTGTCATCTATTTTTATATAGATACATAAAGGAAATAAATATAGCATAAAACTTTAGTATTTACGTAATATGCATTACACTTAATCTTTTCAAATGCATTTATTTTATAATTATTTGACAAACTGAGAAATCGGTGTAGAGTAAAGTTTTTAATTGTTGTAGTTATAATGCCATGGACTGTACTTTTGATTTTTCAACAATAAATAAACATACCCGATCGTAAAATGGCGAATGGAGATAACCTTGATAAGTCTTGACTCCAAATCACTGGACGGGCCAATTCATTACTATACATGATGATTTCGTTGCCAAGTGGATACGACAGCACGCAAATGTGGATCTATTACGCAGTATGCCGAATACATCTTATGGGTGAGTTGTTAAATGTTTGAGGAAAAAGAAGAGAGGTTTTCTACATATAAGATATATTTTTTAGTAAATATGTTTTTATGTTATGATGACGAAAATTATATAATTCGTATTTTTTAATTGTAAAGTGTTTCCGTTTAAGATCAAAGATAGTCGGAATATCATTGAAGAGTTTGAATTGAAATTTGTATTAACTTAAAACGACTTCATAGCTCTGATTAAAAATTACATTGTATTATAAATTCTGTGAGATTGCATGTCAGAGAACATAAAGAATACAAAGAAAAATCGCAATAGATATGCGCTCTTAGTGTCGAGCATCTTAACTTCTAATGGAGCTTACTTTTACAAAGTTGTTTTAAGAGAAGTGCTTCATAATCAATCTCTCAACTTCACTTTCAGAGAGAGAAAAGATTGTAAGGATAGAAGGATATGACTTGGAAAGGTATACTACTCTTACTGCGCCATGTTTGTAGGATCGGATGAGAAAGAAGGAATTTAATAGTATGCTGCAAATGAATGCAAAAAATAACTAGCATGATTTTTATCGAAATAAAAAATTGAATGATCAAATTTCGCAACCATTGATAATATTACCAAAATAAAAGATGTATTGTTTCAGCGGGGCTGAAACCTGGCCAGCTTCAACTGAAAATATTCTTCTTAAAGATCATTTACAGAAAATGGTCTTCGGAATGCTTGCATGGCATGAAGTAGAAGTTAAACGACTTGTATGTTCCAAATATAAAAAGAAATAACCTCTAAATAACAAGTGTCCTATTTCATAAAAAAAATGTTTGTTTACACGTAAAACGCTATGAATATAAAGCACATTATATATTTGTTATTATTCACTTTTAAATATTTATCAAAGTGAATTATTATCAAATGTACAACACTTTTGTTGAAAAATAATTAATAACTATTAACCTATCATGAACGATTTGAGTGGGTGTGTATGTATCTTAAATGGAGCCGCGAAAAACGCAAAGCAAATTTCCACTCAGTGTAATGTTACATTTGTGTCTCATACAAAACACTATTAAGCTTTCACCTCAGCACATTCGTTTAGCAATTGTTAATCTTCGTGTATATACGTTTTATGGTTGCTTTTGTAGTCTCCCATTTAAACAACACTACCCTCTATGTGTTTGTATGCATTAATCTGTCATCTTTCTGCGTCTGGTATTTCTTGAGAAAAAAAACTCCTCTTGCTGCTTACTTACTGTTACTACTCAAGATTGCAATTACGGTTTATTTTTTTAATATTGAAATTTCTAATTGCATTTTTACTTTACTCGTTATTTGTTCCGTGATACAGTAGTAAACGCCATTGGCTTCCGTGCTGGATCTCACGAGATCAAATCCTAGAAGGAACATCATTTTCATCAGCAAACGACGTTGACCATTTGACAACGGACGTGACAAACAAAAGTGATGTCGCGAAACATTTACTTTTATTTCTAAATAGCTTTGATTGAACAAACTAATAATAGTTGTAAAAAAATATTGTGCTAATTTAAGTCTGGTGCATATGGAACCATGAGATATTTTTATCGAAATTGACTGTAACTGTATGTCTTACGTGTACGAAATCAAAGCAACTCGGTGCGGCACGAAAATATCACATGTTCTCCGCCGCTATAGTATATTCCGTGACAAAAAGCACGCCACGATCAGTTTATTTGATATATTGATTTGCTTTTAACCGCGTTCCAATCGTGTTCGCAGTGACTTTGCCCAGGTAATACGTAGCGTTTCCTTATCAAACTTTGTAATGATATGAGAATAAAATAAGACGATTAGTTATAACATTTGCTTCTTTTTTTATCAAGATAACGAAGACATGGAAATTCACTGACTTCAACACCTTTTCAATACAAATTCATTTAATTTGAAAAAGTAAATTTACGATAATGTCTCACATAAATCTTCACTTTAACATAACAGATTAGGACAAAAGCACTCAAGCAGTGCTAATCGGCCACCACTCACATATTTATACTAATATTTTATAGTACGAATGTACAATACAATACAACTGTTGTATGTACAACGTGTCTATTTTAGAATACAATATGACGATCAGTAACTCGGGACATAATATTTTGAAAGCGAGCTTTCTATCCAAGCGATTCTTTTGTTGACATCATTATCCGAAAGAACACATACGTGTTCTGTGCATATATACATTTTCAAAGAAATAAAAATGAAAAGATTTTAAGTGCGTTTACTTGCTTAAGGGAAGATTTCGCATAGAACCCTCTCGCGCGCTATAGAATCTCAGAATACACGCCAACCAGACAATTCTTCGTCCAATAAAAAAGTAAAATTTAAATATATTTCAGTATACTTAGCATTGTCAGTTTTGAGATTAATCATGCATGCATAATTAATATAAATTAATATTTAAAATAAATATATGCATGGTTTGCCTATTGCAATTAAAGGGCAATAGCTATTTATTACTAAATTTGTAAATTAAATACACATGTATACGTACAGGCAGATATTATTAGCTTTGAACAAATGTAAGTGCTTGAATGTTTAGCCTATACCATCACGCGCGTTAGACATGAAGCTTGCGAACACTACAGAAATATTTCTTCGAGAAAATAAAAAAAGAGTGATTGTAAGTCACTTTCGACATCTTTTCATACAAAATATTTATTTATTTTGCCGTGTTCGATGCCAGATCGATTTTCATATAATATTTTGAAAATAATTTTATTAGTTTTTTAAAAAAAAATGATTGAATATATATATAATCAAAGAGTAGCGTTTATATTGTACCACGAGCTTTTAAATCAAAGCTTTATAAAGAACGGAAAGAGACTCATAAAAGGCTACAAAGAAACATTGAAAACTAAAATATTATATCTTGTCATCGAAGGAAGTAATAAAAGACGAGATTTATCTCAAAGTAACTTTCCAGAGTATTATTTTCCTCAATTAAAAGTAACCGATAGTTCACTTAAACATAACTCAGTGAAGAATCTTCACAAGACTGTTTGCTTGTATAAGCAATTGGACTAGTTAAAGCTACTCTATTCATAAAAATATTTCGTATGAAAAAACAAAATCTACAGAGATACATGACTAAATCAGCTTTCTCCTGAAATTTATTGAAGAAAGTATTTTATCTTGTAGGTTATTTTTATATTCAAGTTTATAATAGCTTACCTTTTATTTAATATAGCCAGTGTTGTATATAAACTTTAAGCTGTGAACTTTTCCATTCTTTCACCCTACTTTTTATGAAAATGGTTTTTTCCTGATGCTCTCTGATAAATCTTGACTGCTCATATATTTAAAAACGTGAATTATACAAACTGGTAAACTTCACTCAAAGAAATCAAAATTTTCAAGAAGCATACATCAATTTTTCAATCAATTTTTTTGACATGTTTCTACATATTCTATCAACAAGTACATATGTATCTAGAGTAACTAACAAACTGCTGCTTAGACATTTTGTAATTCCATTTTCTTTTTCTTTTCCTCCTTTGAAGAAACCTAAATTCATCCAATTAAAATTATATATTAATTGATTTGGCATTTACTTGGTAGAACTCCATTTATAACAGATTAATAACAAAGTATTTTAGTTCTACAGTTTTTATCTCTTCAGAGCCAGTATATATAGCTGAGCAAAATATTAGTTTAAACATAGTTCTGACGATGGCGCAAGCCAAAATAGCTATCAACGAATACAATTATTAAAAACTGTAGAACTAAAATACTTTGTTATTAATCTGTTATAAAGTTATATACGTTCTGGTGAAATATTTACTTAGAAGTTCATATACTCCAGATCCTTCCATATCTCTAAAAAACGCAGATTCACGCTCACCATGGTTTATAATGAGCTATCATGTATTAAACAATAATCAAGGGGAAAACAAAATTTAAATACACGAGAAGAAAGAGATATAGAGCAAAAGCTCCTCACTTTGTAAAAGATGAAAGATTAAAAAAACGATGTGATGTTTACAACTTTATTATAAATAAGATTTAATACATAATTATATTGACGTACAGTCAGTCTGTTTGATTTCTATAAGTAAAATATTTCTCACTGTCATATTCGTATACAATTTTCATCAATAAATAGATGATTAGCATTTTTCTTTGATCTACGCACTACTTAAAAACAATGTTAACAATTCTGTTCGCATTTTAATCCAATACTATGAATTTCCCTTAGCTATTTTGGCGAATAAAATTCATAAACTTATAAATACATAATGTATTCAGGCGCTTGTATCTCTCATGCCGAGAAATTCGAGAATAATAATTCTAAATTAGAAGGAACGCGGAAATAAGAAACAAACTCAGAACGACGCATTT
Organism: Himalopsyche tibetana; assembly: GCA_030503985.1. NCBI lineage: Eukaryota > Metazoa > Arthropoda > Insecta > Trichoptera > Rhyacophilidae > Himalopsyche > Himalopsyche tibetana. The sequence goes on from JAPJYX010000024.1 coordinate 14,832,541, forward strand.
CCATCTCAGAAATATATAACCAAGAGGATTATTTGAATAATGGCGACGTGTTTTCACTTTATGAATCCATACAATACCCACCATCATTATGACACCTTCAGAAGCCTAAATACTTCAAAGAAGTATTTCATTGTTCTTTATAGTTGTCAAATTTGAATGTATAATGTTGTGAATAATTTATATATGAATTATTTCGTCGAAGGTTGTCACAGACCCAATTATGGTTGACAGTAATGCTTATTAATAAACGATACAATTAATCACTTTTAGGGTGTTCACTGTCAATACTTGGTGGAAAGGCATTATATTAATAAAAACAATAATCCTTTGTACTTCATTCCACTTTATTTAATATGTCAGGACCGGTTTCGCTCATTGCGAGCATTGTCAACTGATAAGAAATATAATTTAACAATGCTATTTATACAAAATTGAAAAGTTATACACAACAGTTGGTATTGAAAAGAAATTGCCAATTACATTAAAGTGATTCTAAAATAACACAAAATTAAAATGTTCAACACAACTAACATATAATTAAAAAGTCATCCCAGATTCATAAATTCAGAATGCGATTGAAAGTAATTACAAACATAATTAAAATTTGGGAAATTTTTGACAAAGTGATAAAATGTTACAATAATAGATAATAGATAGATGTGATTATGTGAAAAAAATGGATGATGTATTGTCGGGACCTTCGTTCGTTATCCTTAAACGGGATCCCACTACATCAAGTTCAGAAACGGTAAAAACAGTTATCAACGATGCTAATGCATGTTTTCCTACAGAACGTATGAAAAGAACTTATAAACAAATGAACCCACAGTGCCCTAGACTTTATGGACTACCTAAAATCCATAAAATTAATACCCCTTTAAGACCGGTAGTCTCTTTCAAATCAGCCCCTTCTTATAAATTGGCAAAAATGGCGAACCAACTTTTTAGACATAAATTAGATTTCAGTCCTAAATTTAGTATTAAAAACTCAATTGAATTAGTAGAAAAAATTAAAGACATTAAAGTGCCAGTAAATTCAAAACTTGTTTCTTTCGACATAGTTAGTTTATTTACGAGTGTCCCAATACCGGATTTAAAAATAGCATTTTTAGATTTCATAGATAGAAAAAATTTAAATCCCTTACTAACTAGAGATATTAAATCTATAGTGAACTGTTGTATCGATCAAAACTTTTTTAAATTTAACGATAAAATCTATCAACAGTTGAATGGACTAGCAATGGGAAGTCCGCTGTCTCCCATTTTAGCTGATTTTTTCATGGATTTTTTAGAATCTAAAATTTGCAATTTAGATCTTTTTAGTAATGTCATCTACTGGTACAGGTACGTAGATGATATTTTAGTTCTTTGGGGTGGCACTGAGAGACAACTCTCCCAGTTTTTAAATAATATCAATAACATTAATCAATATATCCAATTCACCATGGAGTTGGGTGTAAATAAAATCAACTTTTTAGATTTAACAATTGAAATAGTAAATAATCGTCATACTTTCAAAATTTTTAGAAAAACGACTTACAGCGACAATATTATTAGTAGTTCTTCTAGACACCATATTTCACATAAATTAGCCTCCTTCCATTGTTTTATTCATCGACTTCTAATGATTCCGATGACTAAAGCAAATTTTGATTTAGAATTAGAGACCATTAAACAAATAGCAGTTAACAATGGTTATGCTACGGATATAATAGATCGTCTTTTATTTAAAAAAACTAAAAAACTTGCACTCTTAAATGTTAGCTCTGGCCTGGTGTTGGATAAACCTGTTGTTATAAAACAGTGGGTTAAATTAAATTACTTGGGTAGAGTTACAGAAAAAATCGCTAGGAAAATTGATAGAAATAAATTTAATGTAACCTTTTATAACACACTCAACTTGAGTCGTGTTTTAGTTAATTCTAAAGATAAATTAAACTTTTTGAACCAAAGCGGTATTTATTTACTCAATTGCGACTCCTGTAACGCCAAATATATTGGTCAAACAGGTAGATCGTTTAATATTAGAATCAAAGAGCATTTGAATTGTGCTAAGAAAGGGGATGAACAGTCTTCATTTGGAAACCATCTGTTTCAAAATAAACACACTTTCGATATTGGTAGAAACTTTAAAGTTCTACATTTAAATAACAAGTCTGTCAAACTAGACAAGCAAGAAATCCTAGAAATCAATAGATTCAAATTTTTACCTGATTCAGATCTTTTAAACGATCAAATAATTTTTGCTAGTTCCCCGTTACTTTATCCATTGCATTAGCCCTTGTTAACTATTCTTTTTATATTTATTAAAATAAAATAAATATAGATTTCTTTTGTTAGAATTGATATGGTCTTTGAAAAATTTGTTTTTCAGAATCTTCCTGGCTGTCGATTTTATTTAAGTGATGAATGAACACACCAACTACTTGGAAGCGGGGAAAACATAAAACTATCATTAAGCATATTCATATCATTAAGCATATTCACTTTATTATTGTAACATTTTATCACTTTGTCAAAAATTTCCCAAATTTTAATTATGTTTGTAATTACTTTCAATCGCATTCTGAATTTATGAATCTGGGATGACTTTTTAATTATATGTTAGTTGTGTTGAACATTTTATTTTTGTGTTATTTTAGAATCACTTTAATGTAATTGGCAATTTCTTTTCAATACCAACTGTTGTGTATAACTTTTCAATTTTGTATAAATAGCATTGTTAAATTATATTTCTTATCAGTTGACAATGCTCGCAATGAGCGAAACCGGTCCTGACATATTAAATAAAGTGGAATGAAGTACAAAGGATTATTGTTTTTATTGATACAATTAATAATTTTCGGTCCCGGTCGAGGGCTAGAATCTCCTACTGAGAATTTTAATTACCTAATTACTTAATTGATTTATGAATTCATTTTCAAATTTATAGGTCCTGTATTTTTTTCAAAACCTTTTAACCCATTTATTATCCAATTATAAAAACGGACATAGACAGAGCAATAAGTTATATCTAATACTTTCTTAATTCTTCTTTACACACTTCAAAAACTAGATCGAGCGGCTGGTTTTCCACTAGATCTCATTGAACAATTTATTGAGATGTTTAATAAAGAGTCCAAAAAATACTTAATATTGGAATGCTTTCAGTTTTTTTTTATTCGCGCTGGGCAAGTTGGTTTTAAGGCCGGACTGCTCTTGTGGGTATGCTAAGCAGGACGTTAATCACGTTCTGTGAGACTGCTCTGAGATGGAGTTGTTTGCTGTGGTCCGTCCTCACACGGGCCCAATAGGCCACGCTGACTCTATTGCAACCAAAGCTAACTTCGCGGCATTTGAAAAGTTTGCCAATTTATATGGTGATCGTCACAACCTTGACTCCTCTCTAGAGTCATTAAGCTCGTCTACATCGACGAGCTTTCAGTATACGAACTATACACAAGATACTTAATATCAACTTGATTTAAGTGGCCGAGCTAGTCACGCTTTTATTATTATTATTTTAAGCACATTAGTGCATGGTTCAAAATCAGTCCCGTGCAGCTCTGCTCGGTCCATGAATGTGAGGGGTAAACTCCTTTTTTTCTGTCGATAGCGTTGTGGAAGGTGGTCATTAAACGTTGGCTGCATATACACAACGGGTGGTGGTGGGAAACCAACTTGTTGCTGTTTTATTTGGATAGAATTTTGAAATATAGTGGTTCTTAACTTTTTTTTTGATTGTGTGTTTTTTGGTTCTTCATTTTAATTATAATCAATTAAATAAAACTCATAGTTAAAGACTCACGTATAAAACGTTGCTGAGGCCATTACAAGAAGCTAATTTTGTTAATTATACATTATTGCCTAAATTTAAACTAATTTGGTTTTAAGACTTCTTAATAATCCCATATTTGTAATCGTTCTGGTAAGTCAATTTACTATATTTAATACTTTTTTTCAATATCATATGTTATGTATTATGTCGCCTGTGTGGTCGAGTGGTCAACGTCGTTGGCTTCGGCTACGGAGGTCACGGGCTCGAATCCCAGTACGGACAGTTTTATAAATTGATTTTTCAATCGATTTATGAATTTCTATCCGAAGGCATGGATGTATGTGATGTCTTGAATTCCCCCCTCCCACCCATCCTATCCTATGAATGGGGTGTATCGAGAGGGATTAGCTAACCACTAGTCCTGTTCTAGCTTCATCTTTCTATTCCTACTCTCTTTGGAAAAAGAGAGGTTGAACAACTGAGTAACAAGCAGTTCTCGTAGAAATACTTCTGTTGAGATAAACTCCATTAGGAGTCCATATGCTCCACATTGGGAGCGGACATGGTAAAATAAATGTTATGATATATAAGATTTTTTTTATATATTCTTACTAAACCAGTATATTTAGGCAAGCCAAATAACGTTAAAATATAGTTCTGAAGTCATAAAGCCGTAATAGGTATCAATTTGAAAAAAGAATTGTAGAACTAAAATACAGTGCTATTTTTACATTACCATAATGAAGTTCTACCAAGTAAATGACTATCGAACTAAAAATAGTATTTTTATAAAATCATAAATTAGCTTATCGGTTGCTTAGAGCATAGTTTCTAATCATTTTTGAACTCGTGGCCCCTTTTGAGTTTCATATTTTTCCGTGCCCCCGTTTTTTTATATAAGCACTAAAGTTTTCGAGATAAAGTGAGAAGTTGAAAGATTGTAAAATATTTTTGTCCGCTGGAAAATTTTATCCAGGATTTTATGGGTTTCCGAATATGAAAAGACTCTTCCAGGAGTTTCCCGTCGCTTCCCCAAACTGTGCTGTCGCTCCCCTAAAAATATTTTTTCTCTGTGGCTCCTTTAGAACATGCTGGGGGTCCCAGGGGAGGTCACCTAGCCCCGGTTGAGAAACCATGGCTTAGAGCAGACGTGGGGAACCTGCGGCCTTTTGGCTACTCTAGTGCGGCCTTCTGGCCAATTCTGTAATTCCGTAAATTTATGTAAATTCGTAAATTCTTGACATATTCTGACCGTAAATTCCTGTTTCTGACTAAAGATTTCCTAGTCAATGTTTACTGCGGCCTTATGTCGAATCAGAAAAAATAATGCGGCCTTTAAAGAAGAAAATTTTCCCCACCCCTGGTTTAGACCATTCATATCATGAATAATATATAGATTAACAATTCGTCGTAAGACTCAAAAAAAGGATTTTGCTCAATTCCTGTTTCCCATAGAATTCAATATTTTATCTAAGATTGACTCATATAATTAAAAAAGAAGGTATATTAGAAAAAAACTTTTCGTATCTTCACGAAAGATTTATTAACACCTTAAGAAAGCCAAGCTTAATTTGATTGTAATATACATACGTGTTTACAAAATTAAATATACTTGATGACACGTAGAAAGTACAGATGAAACAAACTTTGTATTTAGTTTTGTGAAAGATTGTTTGATTTGATTCTAAATAGAATACATAAATCATACTTGTTTCTAAATTGGTTTTGACGTATAAAACCAGCTGCACTAAATTTTCGTAGCAATCGTCAACCTTTATTTTCCTCCTTATAAAATATTGAATTGTTGAATTACATTTATGGTGAAATATTGAAACAGAATAAAAAAAAATATTCATAATAGTCGAGGTACTGTAGTTTATATTGATTCAATTTAGTTTGCTGTTTAAGGGCGGAGTTAATGAGAGCATATATTATATTCTAATGTGAGTTTACATATTTAATATTAGTCAATATTAAAAAAACACGAGCGTTCCCTTTTAAAAAATGAATTTAAGTTTGTAATTTCTGTGATTTTTACGGTAATTTTATACACAATATTAAAAATGATAACTTTGTTATTTCACTGGTTGCGTCACTCAAATAACAGCCAGTGAAACGGTATAGTTGTTTATTTTAATTTTATATTTATGTTGGTTTGTTGGTTTATTGGAAAAGAAATTATAATAAATAATTTATTATATTCCGCAGAAAACTATTTTTACATTTTTATTAAAATTCAAACATCACTCGATTCTTTCAAATACTCAGACTTACTTCAGATTATTCGTTACCCGAACAACCTACATCCTCAATTAGTTCGGATAATTGAGGTTCTGCTGTACGATAAGAAGAGTCTACCGTTTCAAAGTTATTGACTGACAGGTTTTTTAAAGCTTTTTTGTTACTTTAAAGAAAATATTTTGATTTCACTTGCGTATTTACAAACTTTCAGGCTAAATCGGAGTTCATGTTTTGACTACTCCTACACTAGTTTATATTAAGCGATGTAGTTAAGTCGATGCTGACCGTTCTATCTTTCTATTTTCATAAATTTATTTTTAAAATATACAAGTTTCTGTCAGTATCACTGATATACTTTGAACACAGAAGACTTAATAAACTTTATCGTCGCGTAAATAAAACCGTTTCTCAGTAATTTCGGATATTATTTTCTGATGTTACTGATATAAAATGTTGTATTTTTTATTAAAAACACATTTTAATGAGACACATATTCCTAAAATATTTAGTAGAATAAATGATGTTGTGTACAAACTCATATAATATAGCTACTAAAATGTTTTTATACGATAAATAATGTAGATAGATTTTGTATTTGGCCGCTGTTTCACTCCTGTCTTCAAAAATTGTCCGCTTACTTAGTCATTACTCTTACAAAAAATGTCATGCTATTTTTTAATTTTCAATTAGAACTTAATTTTTGGGCGATTTTTAAAAGTATTTCTTAAAAAGATGTTTGAGAAATTGAAATGTTTATTTAGCTGTATCAAAAGATATTTTTTAAATATCATTCATTTACCAAGAAATATGCTGTACCGTAAACAGTACTGTAAATTTCAAGTGATAAAAAACACTCAAATTCTCGAAAGTAAATATTTAAAAATAAACAGTCTCAATACTCAAATTGTAAATACATCGAAACAATATTTCGAATAAAACAAATTAGGGTTTCAATATTTTTCTAATTGATATTTTTAAATAAAATATATTGTTGGCTTCCGTGTCGGATCTCGCGGGTTCGAGATCCATTACAAAAAGATTTTTTCAATCGATTTATCGATTTCTGTTCGAAGGTACGGGGTGGTTGTGTTGTCTTAATATATCTTTCCACTCTTCCAATTCTAAAATAACGATGCGTAGAGAAAACGATAAGTTAACCGTTAGTTCTGTCTTAATCTTATCCTTCTATTTTTACCTTTTTAAAAAAAGGGAAGTGTGAGAAGAAGTTTTTCTTGTTTTAAATTTCCGCATTGGGTGGAGTTTTTTTTTGTAAAAGGCGAAATAATTCTTACACACGTCGTTTCACACTTTTTTAGTTTTAAATCATACGCAACTACCTAATAGCATTTTAAAGTACTTGTATAGACAGTCCGAAATTGTTTATGGACGGTTTTTTGAGAAACGTACCATAAAGGGCAAATCTAATATTTGATCTTTCATTTTTCCACATTGCATCGAAATATTGTGTACTTCAATCGAAAAAACAGTCAAGGTATCAATGATAGTTTAAAGATTTCTTAGTTAATTTGAAACATTTCTTTAGTTAAGAAAACTATCTTAATCGATTATTAATTATCATCTGAAAACAAATAGTCACAAGAATTCTGTGTCAATAGCTTTCACTCGTAGACGAGTAAAATTGTAATAAAATATTTTTTTTATGCCTCCTGATACAAATAGCTAAAAATATATTTAAATAACTTTCCTTAAATTTTATGAAATATTAACTTACTCATTTTATTTCCTAAGCCAAGGTAACGCGCTGAAGAATCAATAGGCCCTAAAACTTTCCCCCCGAATGAGAAATGCTCTTATTTTACGTTCTCAATATATATTTTTATATTTACGGCATAGTCTTAGAGTAATAACAGTAAAAAATGTCATGCACAATGTTGAAAAGCCTTGAAAGTTTCAGATCTTTTTTCAATCTATGTAGTTTTATACTATTTTTTATATTAAAATAAATCGCTTTGACATACTTTGACTTACTTACGTAAAAATATAATAGTTGTTCTTTTAAGTGAACCGCGTTATTTCAAAACCGTGTTAAAAAAGAGTAGAGTGTACTTGAACGTTTTTATAAATCGTGCATGCAATATTTTTATAAAATTAGTCAACCAAATTTTGTCCTTATATTTAATTTAAATGAAATTTAAGTCTTCTTATCATTTATATTACTCTACCATTGTCTAGGGATTTTTCATCAACTAAATAAAAATGCGATATATAAGTCAAGTTTTACTCCATAAGATGACAAGAGTATATCGTCAGTAATTTTCTACAATTTCATGTCTCAAAAGGTACAAATTTTCAGAAGACACATAAATATACTTTATTCTAATACTTTCGATGGTTTCGGCGGTAACTTTGTGGAAGTTCATTTTAATATAAAATTAAAAATAACTTCAATTATTCCACGTATTGTACTACTAACTGTGACACGTGTTTCGCCTCTTTCAGAGGCATCTTCAGACTTACTATCGCAAAGTTTGCTCAAGTCTTGTGGAGACTGTCATATTTCTTATGTTGGACAGACAGGTAGAAACTTTAATATTAGAATTAAAGAACATATAAGATGTCTAAAAAGTAACATTTTTTCTGAGTTTGCCAATCTTTTAATAGAAAATAATCACAATTTTAATCAGATTAGTAATTTAGAAATACTCCACCGAGTAAATAAAAAAGGCTTAAAGATGGTTAGTTTAGAATTTTTAGAAATAAATAAAGCCCTTAACAAAAAAGAAATATTATTAAATAATATTCTTAATAAGACTGGTTGCTCGCCATTACTTACATTGTTTCCAATTAATAGAGTAATTACCAACCTATCTGATTGATTGCAGCTCATAAGTTTAATAGTTTGTAATGTTTAACGTCATTAGTAGTATAATTATATTTGTTTGCTTTGTTTCGATTCTATAACCCCTTCCTTTCTTCCCTAAAAAAAACCCAAAATCCATTTTGTAATTTTATAATTTAAAATGTTAGAATCCATTTTGCTTCATTACTTAAGCAAACTTTGCTATAGTAAGTCTGAAGATGTTTCCGAAAGAAGCGAAACACGTGTCACAGTGAGTAGCACAATACTTAGAATAATCAGAGTTATTTTAAATTTTGTACTTTATTCTACTGATATCGCTATCGCTTTAAAACACTACCGAAATGGTTTTGTCTTCAATATCTTTGAGAAAACTAATAATAAAGGAACCAAACACGTTTTCATCCATGCCATTCTTTGCCATCGTTTCTGTGTTAGGTTAAATAAAGAATAAAAAAAAACTTATCTGGAATACGAGTAAAAAGAATGTGTGTTATAAAATTTTGAATTCATGACATAAAAAAAACTCATGAACAGACAAAATTTGTGATACGTTCTTGTAGAAAATTAGCGACGAAATATGACATAAGACAGGTACGATGGTATTTCGAATAATATGAAATGTTATGAAGTAAAATAAAAATAAAACATACACAAGCCTTCTAAATAAAGGTTACAGACTACAATATTTTACAATCGTTGTAGATCTAGCAACATTTTCATGTTTTACCTTATTGTATGTTTTCGTTGACTATATTTTGCTTATCCATATTCATAGGCAGGTTGAATTTTTTAATCCCTTAAATAGCATGTATATTTCTGTTACATGTATCATTTAGTCAAAAATAATCCTACGCATGTTTTTCATAATTATCTTTATAAAACTGTTTCCCAAAAACAAATTTTAAATTTAAATCCAACACAACTGTCAACACAACATTTCTGTAGGCTCAAAATAAAATGCCCGCAACACCCACAGATTAATAAATGTTGGACTTTGTAAAAAAAAACATTTTATTTTTCACGTATAAAACAACTCTTATTTTATTGTGCTTATGCTATACGTATAAGCATTTAATTATTATTAAAATTGGCATTAATTTTTGTACATATTATTAAAATCCTCTTTAATCATAAATATGAAACAAAACTGTTTTTTTTTATTTCAATAAATTTTGCAGTATATTCTTAAAAGAAAAGGTGTCTGTTGAAGACAAACAGATGTTTGAACGTGAATAAATGAACATTTCAAAAATATTAAAATTTCATCAGATAATTTATTTTCTTACAGACATAATCGATAGACACACTCAACTCTTTTTTACATGGTAGATACGTTCCACAATACAACCGCTCGTCCAACAGAAGATAAGTATAGAAAAAAATAGTTAAAAGAGAAATCGTTATATAATACTACTTCCTACAAACTGTTTTCATAATTGAGTTGAATACAAAGGTGTTTAAACATCACACACGTCCATGCCTTTGAATTTGGATTTGAATTCAATATATCAAGCTGTTGTTTAATAAACGCCGTATGCACGGAAACTCAAAACTTCTATTGAGTTGTTTGTATCTGTATAAAAATAATTCATAAAATAGCGAAAGTTTATTAATGATTTTCTTTGATAAACTATTTTTATAGATAGTGAATACATCATTTGTTATGAAAATTTTCATTCAAATTTTAAATTATTATTCAAACACTTAAATGGTATTTACTAACAATTCTTTGTGAAAATACATAACGTATATAAAAATATAACAAATAGCACCGATCAAAGAAGTAATTTGTGTATAAACAAACATCGAAAATTTTCAATCGCTAAGCGAAACTGGCCAACTTTTTTATAAATACATTATTTAATTTATAATTATGTTCAAAGCATTTGTATCGTAACTTATAAAATTTATATAACGCAGTAAGACCCAATTTCCGCTGTTTAATAATGTTTTTATTAAATATAGGACGGAAATAAATGTGATACTTTCTAAGAAGTAGAACAAGACATCTATTGATTTTTAGTAAAGTCTCTAAATAAAATTATGTTTTGAAGAAAACTTAGAATCGTAAATTCTTTGAACGCGTGGACAGTAAAAAGGAAAGGAATCGGATAATAAATAGTAGGTATTTAATTATCAAAATTTTCTCATTGGGATTCTTTACATTATTTCAGCTGAAATGCTAAAACTTTCGACATTCCTTAAATATTTTTCTCAATAACAAAAAAATAAAATAAAAATAAAAAACCCATTTTTTATTCTGTATTCTTAAATCAATACTATTTTGTTAAATAACCACTATATTGTAATTTATTAAGTATTATAAATCAACAGTTAAATTGAACAAAAAACAAAATTAAAAAATACTTCACTCGAAGAATTACTCCGTGTTTTATTTCATTTATGCCGATCATGATAACGTAATACGCAGCAATTTCAGTTTTATTCAAATCAATATTTGCTGCTATTTATTCGGATTTGGATATTTTTTTAAAAATATGTGGACTTCAGCTTAATAATTGCTTTTTTATCGTAAAATTCGACGAATGGTCAAAATTACTTAAAAAATCTTTGTATGTAATTTGTAATAAATTACATGTAACAAACCTCCCAATTGTTTTCGCTTTATCATTCGTATATTCTTATCATTTAGTATCATTTAATAAGGTGAACTTACTTTATTAATATATTATATAATACTTTAGTTTAAACCTGGCTTCTAAGTTGGAACAATAATTTAACGGTTCAATTTTTTCAAATATACCATTATGATACACAGTAGTTAAGACTTCTCCATTTGGTACTACTGTAGATACTATTTGCTCAGTCTTCTATGCCAAATGTCTTAAACGCCAGAAAAGAACCTGGAAAAATTTCTTTAGCCTTTTCCGAGGCTTACATGTGATTTCTATTATTCTTGAGAATTTCAAACTTTATTTTTCTGGTGAGAACCTGAAAAGTTTTCAATATGAATTGTTTCTTTGTCCATATTGGTGACCAAGTCTTTCAAATGTGTTGCTGTAAAAAATATCTTTATTTAATCAATATAGTCTGTGTGGACGTTAGTAACTTCAGAAAAATACTGTTTTATATTTTTTGTTCAGTTGAACATGCTTAAACAAAATCTAACTAAATCTTAATGTATTTAGTTAATATGTAATAATAATAACAAACCTAAAGCGTTGCATTTTTCATGCTGCATTGCAGTATAGATGGCGGTTTATTCTATTGTCTAATGAATGTTACAAGAAACGAATAGTGTATAAATAAATGGAAGAGGCCAACAGTTCTCCGTTTGTATTTTCAATTTTGCGCTTTGAAGTATTACGTAAAAAAGTCCAACGCTCAGACCGAACTTACAAAACATAAAAGATGAACGATTATGTTTATTTCACAATGTGGCTACGCTTTCGAAAAAATAATGGCCATAAATTATTTTTGTACTCACTGAGTATCCTTTTTAGTAATATAGTTTTTCAGTTTCCAGTTAAATGTATTCTTCTTTGATCATGCTGCAATAAACGTGACTAAATATTTAATTCCAATCCGGCAATATTCAACGGAATTGAGAATGATACTCGTATTTGTTCCATAGTTTTTAAAAATTACGTTGTACAATTTAACTTATTTTATTAACTTTACTATGAAACTTTTCAGTAAGCAAACCGGACCTCCAGTTTTCTGGTCAAATTTAAAGGGAAGGTTACAGATTTAATTCTTTACATAACTTTCCCGCAAAAAAACTAGCTAATCTTTCTTAAAGATTCTGACATTATTATCATAAGAAAATACTATATAGTAATGTTGGTGTCAACTTGAAATTGGTGACCACTCGTTACACTTACATTTTAGTGTACGGTCTCTGTGCAGCGTTTTAAGTGTCATCTCAAACATGTGCTTCTTGAATGCAAGTGTGTCAAGAGAATGTTTGGCACGCACGCCGCATGTACACACCACGTCCACAGACGTCATACAAATCTGTACCACTGACGCCTTACGCTTAGGGGACTCATTAGGGCACTTGAAATTTTCACACTTTGATGACGTGTGCTTCTTATGCACATTAGGCCTAAGGAACATACGTCACCTAATCTTGGACGACGGTGCTAACACCTTATAGAAGATCGGCATGACAGTTGACCTTTTTCTAGTCTTCCTGCGCTCTGGAAAAAGTTACGGTTGGATTCGGAAGGAAACTCATAAAAAAATTAACCCATTCTCAACGAAATCGTGCTCTTTCTTGTTTTCTTACCACGTGCACTCTCAATTTTTAGCATATATATTTAACATTAACACCCAACTTTTTAATATTTAGCCACCCACTCGTTAGGAACACGGATTCTTGATGAAATAACTACTTTTAAAAAAGTACTAAAAATAATAAAAACACACAGAAAAGGAATTTAAATGTGCAAAGTGATAAAATAAATAGAATAGATACAATAATGTAATTAAAATTCAAGCTTTATCTTTACGCTGGAGGAAAATTAAGTGATTATATTCCAATTTACAATGATTTGCAACATAACATTAATAAGTTTTACTGGATAAAGAGATACGGGAAATTGAATTACTGAATCGACTCACCTTTTTGGAGTTGAGTAATTCCTAATGTCTCTGCAGTCGGCCTCGGTAAAATTTTCACGGGCAATATTTGTGGCTGCCCCTGAACCGATTATTGATTAGGTCGGCACTCATTGCCTAAAAGGAAAACTCTACTAGGAATGTTAGGTGTTGGTTCTACACCGCTAGAATATTACTGTACTATTGTTTACTTATGGATTCCGTAATAACATAATATTACAGCAGAAGTATAAGGTTATGAAAGCTTACTTGTAAAGAAAATAGGATTATTTGTACATTACAAAAGATACAACAATGGTGTCTGGGTTTATTTACGTTATTGTAATCGCATTATGAGGCGGTATTTATCGCAAACCACGACACAGATTTCACCAACTTAATAATTGTAGGTATACAAAAAAAATTCTGCTTATTTTCAAAAAATAAAATACTCATTTGTACTATGTATGTAATTGCACTTTTATTTAATATGATCAGGGCCGTTTTTTTCTCACATTCTCACATGACGCTTATTATACAAAATAAAACAAAAAATGTAGGGTGTAACAAACAATTAGTATTGAAAGGAATTTACAAAGAAAGATACCCAATATGAATAAGTGATACTAAATTGACTAAAATTAAATTGTTTATTACCTCCTTAACATAATTTCAAAACTCGTCATAGAATAATTTAGCGAATGTGGAGACTAACGATAAATTTGAACGTAATTATTGTCTGGGATTTTTTTACAAAACAATTTATAATATTACACTTAGTAAATTAATAACTAAACGACGATTTAACTACATCAAGGTAACGCAGTCAAGTAGTAGATTTTTTCAAAACCAACAGCCGTGGGGACTATAAAAAAGAATTTTACAAACCAAATCAACTTTTTCAGACAAAATGATAAAAAGAGAATAGTAAACGTAGGTTAATGCAACGGATAAAGTAAAGAAGAATACGCAAAGATAATTTGCTTATTCAATAGATTTTCCAGACTGACCGGTCCTGACAACTGATCAATATTAAATAAATGTGGAATTAGTATAAATGAGTATTTTATTAGGATACAATACTTTTCCGCTAAGTATTGGTGAACACCATTAAAGTAATTTCTGCTTATTAATTGAGTTATTTCAAATCAAATGTAAAAAAAGTAATCATATAATGTGTACGCGAGGTAATTGCGAATGCAAACTTGATAGCGTATTACTATCAACTCGTGAGTTTACCCTTAACAAAACAATATCGTTTTTTAAGGAAATAATATCATTTTGCAATTTGCGTATGCCTTCTGATTGGTTGCGATTGATTTGATCAGCGATGATACGTTTTACTACAGCGTGGAAGGGGTGGTGTTTGAAAAAATATATCAAAGCTGATATATTATATAAAAATCTTTTAATTATTGAAAAATATCAATAAAGAGTTATTCGAATAATATGGCAAGAATATTATATTATTTTGCAGTAATGCATTGACTGAAATGTTAAATCTCAAAAAGAATTTTGTCATTTTTACAGTACAAAATAATTCATACTAACAACGGTTCTGACAGTTAAGCTTTCAACAATAACAAAAGAAAGAGACGCAAAATCGTTGAACACGACAAAAATTTACGGCTTTAAATATATTCTACTATGTTTTTTGAACACTTTATGCCTAATATAAAATAATAATAAAATAATTAATGACATTGTTATGAGTGATGTTTCATCAAGTATTTTTACGCCAAAGGAGCGTGTAAATTAATTCAATCAATCTGATAAGTATCGATTCGGTATTATTTGGTTGTAAGTAGAATAATTCAATTTTAGTTTTTATTTGTGATTTTTTTCTGTGTGCAAGTATTCTCTAATTATATTTTTTTATACGTGCATGTATATCGATTGTGGAAAGGAAAAATAATGTAACTTTGTATAGAAAATTTTACAGGAGACACAATACGTCTTTTAATTATGTTATATTAATTTAATAAATTGTTTAAAAAAAAAACCCTTTTTTAAGTCCATTTTCCTGATCGCAATTTTTACAGGCTCATATTTTTTTCAAACTTAAAAGTTAAGTTTAGATACTAATATATCAGCTTACATCCCTTTGATAGGACGTGTATCAATTTACAATTATGATTATCGAAAAAAGCTGTTTTTTAAAAAAAGGTGGGTTACGTCCTTTTGCCTTTCCACGGTGGATATTATTTTAATATGAATTCGATAACAAATCCGCAAACCTACTAATGCAAAGATTTACAAGGTATCACTAGTCATACCCACAAAATTTACGTAGTATAGTTCTGACGTTGGAGTGATGTAGAAATAGCCATAAACTCCATAACACATTTCTAGTGAATCTTAATATTTTTTAAATTTATATTTAAAAAATATTTGGCAATACAGCTAATTCTCCAAATATTTTAACATTGAAAAATCATTAAGAGATTGTAGGTCACTCGAGATCAACTCGAGGTAAATTAACATTACAAACACCCATATCTTAAGTCTCAAACTTTAAATTTAACAATCTAAATTTGATATTGACCTTACCAGGAATCAAACCCAGACCCGCCTGGCCAGTAGAGCAAGCTCCTACCAACTCGACCACAATCACTTTATTATTGACTAAAGCTTTTTTTAAGCAATTTTTTCAACGCCCCTTGTGAAATTTCAAGCAATGAGTATTCTTTAAATCCATTTTAAATATTACGCTACTCTCTATAAAAAAGTATTTCGTGAATACACGAAAAAGTTCATTCATTTAAAAATATTATATACTCCATTACTGATTAAATCAGCCTTCTTTTTTCTTTCTTATAAATTAAATCTCACTTATTGTAATTGTAGGGTCTCCTTTTTATAGCCATGTACGATAGTAATCAATAACGTGACAAAAACAGTTTTAACAGGAAACAAACTGAAATTAAAGAAAAAAAAATATTTCCGAAGAATAAAAATCGTACCTAATAACGGCAGCGTTCACAACCCCGCAACGACCTTAATTTTTTCAAAGGTCATTGCATTAAATAAAATATTAAGTGGAAGTTACATTTTTTTATTACCAAAAAATACTTTACAAGCAAAATGAGAAGCATTTTGCATTAATTCATAGAAGCAACCAAATACCTTAGAATGACGACAGCTTTTTTATTTTATGTTTAATCGAACAAATAATTGTCTTGTACATTTATGTATGTATGTTGTTTTCATACAACACAAGATATACAAACTAATAGTATTTGTGTCAGCTTTTGTTTAATGATCAGAACAGGTTTCGCTTAGCAAGCGAGTATATAAATCAGATGAAAACAAAACAAATTGAGCCAGTTCTGCAAATGAATTACGATTAATTGTCAGGAACAATTCACTTTCGTTTAAAAAAAATCATACCAATGATAAATCAATATTTTTAATATGGAATAAGTAAACTTTTGATCCTGAACTTTTCCTTCTGATTTATAAACATACTTCTAACGTAATTTAAGATTTCGACTGAAGGTGCTTGGTGGAATTTCATTGTTAAATTTGAATCGTTCAAATTATGTACATTCACACAGATTTTGTCACTAACGACCCGGGTTTCGCCTTTCGGCATCTTCAGGCGTTTAAGTGCACGGATAAACTTGAGACTGTCAGTTCATTTATCTGATTCAACATAAGGCCTCAGTCAAGAAAACGTTTACACCTCACCCCCTCTTTTTTTCGACTGGGGAACATATGATGGGTTGCTTACGCTCTTTTTTCAAACGATTGCGTATATTTTTTTGATCAAAGTGAATATTTTGATCAAGTCAAAAGGCCACATCAGAATAGCCAAGAGACCGCGGGTTTCCCTCTACTGTCCTAGATCATAGTTCACAAAACGTCAACCTTCAATTGTCACCATTCTTTTAGATATAGTTTGAGCGAAATCTTAAATATCTTCAGATGGATTAGAACATATGTACATACAAACAACATACACTGATATAGGAAATGCTCAGCAAAAAAGGGAAAACACTGTTAATATATCGTCCGCTCAAAACAGAAAGGCATTCATAACAATAATTGATAAAGTTGTAAAGGTGTTTTTAAGTATTACGTATGTCAGTTATAATGACAATAAGTCAACCTTTCATTATAAAAACATTTGAAGCATTAACGTCTAGACGCCATTACACAAAAGACATCCACTCAAACACTTTGAAAATCGATATTTCATTTCCTCACTCAAAAACGAAAGGCACTTAAACGAAAAATGCTCCGGAGAAAACCCAATGTGACCCTTGGGGTATTGGGTTTTCCGTCGGGTAAAATTGAGTGCGCTGTCAGGTGGACATACGATCTTTTCAATCCCGGATTGATTTCAGCGCCCGAAAATGTGTTATTGTTTGAAGTTTTTCGATCGATTATCTGTCTTTTTGTTTGTGAATTCTTCCATCGTTATCGTGCAATACCTCAGGTGCCACGTTGTCAAAAAAAAAGATATTTATATTTCACTATGATACATACTGCAAGACTTCATTGTATAATATAATGAAAATTAAATAACGGATGGTATACTACTAAAATTGTTTTAAAGAAATCAATAAAAAAAATAGCTTTATCACAACATCACAAACAGAAATTGATAAATTTATTGAAAAAATATTCGTACTGGTACTGGAACTCAAACCCGTGAGATTCGCCAAGGAAGCTGACGCAGTGCAATGGACTTATCACTGTCCTTGGATCACTTGTTATCACTGATCATGGGCTCAATATTATCATGAAAAATTGAACGCTCAAAAGCGAAATTAGACCAATTTTATTGATAGTGCGTTTACAAATGTTACCGATCAATTTACAATTAATTTGATGTTTGCAAAAGTAAAAAAATACGCGTTAATCTTTTGGTGTTAATGACTAAAGCAACTAAACACATATAGGCTTTACACTAATATTAACATGTTTGTGTTTTTCGATTAGGCATTATTATTCCTCTTCGAGGTATTTAACAATAAATTATTCACACTATTTTGAGTAAATGTCAGTTATAAAATGCTTAGTAACCAAACAATTTGGCTATTTTTGTAATGTCAAACTTCTATTCAGTAAGGATACACTTATATCTTAATTAAGAGTATTAGTATTAAGTAAGTAAAGAGTATTTAAATAATATGTAAATAATATATAAACTAATAACAAGCGGTTAATCTAAATAAAGAATATTAAGTGTATAGAAATACTATCAGTCAATAATAATTAGTGACATAGCAAAATAAATTATTGTTAAAAAGTAAAGTGAGGATGATAATATTTACCAGGCCCGGTCGCCAAAAGATATCTGAAATGTGTTATTGAAAACGCATATTAATCAAACAAGAAAAATAATAAAAAATATATATTATTACTTGTTGATTAATAAACGTCCGTTAATGAAACGGATAAAACAAAGGCGAAAATTTATGTTCAGTCATTTATTTAAAAAAAAAAATTCAAAAAGTCGTTAACCTATTACGTATAATTTATGGAAGAATTTCTCAGTCTGTAAAGTGTATATAGACGTTTACCATATTAACCTAGTTATCTTACTTCATATATCTAAAACAAATAACAGTCACTACAGCAACTGCTTGCCAAAGACATTTTTGTCAGTTACTTAAATCTTGGCAGAGTGCTAAATGAAACCCGTAAATCAATATGAATAAGTAGAAATATATGAAAACACTACATCTAAACATAAAATATATTTCTAAGTGTATACCGCATAGGCTGATCGGACCATACCTCTGGGCCGGATCTGAAACTTAAAATGTTAAATATGTTGAAATGGGATGACGAGTGGAAGATAGTTTCATATTTTATCAAGATAACAACAAAGTACTAGTCTCATTCTTCATAACATATAGTATTTGAGGTATCGTGTTTTAGAACAAAGGAAAATTAACGATTTTTTTGAACTGTGGGATCGAAGAAAAATGAGTACTATCTAAGTATCTGGAAAATGTAAGTCTAAAAGCAAAGAAAGATTTCTGATTTACATGGAGTGCCATCACGTTGCGTATCTTGGGCACACATTACGCCATAAAAATATGTTAGAATAGGGGATCCCAAGCGGCGAGGAATTTCAGAGTTCCAAGGGAGAATTTCGTTGAATCGCAATATTCTGTTTTTTGTAAAGTTCTTTAAAAGTGTTATTTCAAGTACGATATGACATGTTTATCAATAATTTTTCATAAAACCATTTTATATGAACGTGGATGACATTTTTAAACACCCTGTTATTCTACTGAAGTTTTTTTAGAATAAATCTTTTGAGTTAAATAATCTTAGGTAGGGGAGGAATTATATTCAGAACAATGTTGCGAGGGAGGAGTCGACCAAAAAATATTGTGTATCCCAGCGTTAGCACGTTAGAATAAAACTTTTTTGAAAATATTGAAAGTTTTAGAGGAATTGGGCATTTTTATGTATTAAAGCCATTTTTTTATTATTTTATAAATACATAAAGCACTGTATTAACAGTACATATGTATTTATAGTATAGAACAGCTGTGGCCAAGACGTCGAACGCGGTTGACTGGTCGACCGAGTAGCCGTTCCAAATCGCCCGCCTGATAATTAGAAACAAGAATTGAGTGTCTTTTATTATCTGTCCATTTTGTTTCCCATTCATACACTTTATATTATAGTTTGAATTATTTCACTCTTTTATAATAACTTAGTACAGGCGAAGATAGTAAACCAATACGACTAATTTCAGTTTTTAATTTAATTAAAAGTAAATCGTTTTCAATTATTCCTTTAGTCCATTTTTTTTGTAGTAGCATAAAATGTTGATGCAATAAACTCAAAACGGAGAAAAACTCTTATATAATCACTTTAAATTTAAGATATGATCAAAAGCTCTAATTTTTTTAGTTCATTACCGGCTATCAATTCATTTTAAGTGTTTTAATCACAGTCTTAGAAATACACACATTCTAAAATATTCAATGTATTCATAAAACGAAATGATAATATTTTTACATTGTTGAATGATAATTTTATTAATCAATAATTTGTTTGCGCATTAACTCTAACAAATGCGTAACTTGAAAATTAAATGATAAATTATCATTATTGTGATAAATTTAATTGCTGTATTGTGCTCCCCAAAATACCAGTCATGCAATCTATTTTAACATGGCGTTTTGTGTTTGTTACAAGTGTATGTTCATTGAATTTACAGGTATAACATACACAGACACCGTGTGATCTACTTATCGCCTTAGGGAAATATCTACAATAGTTCCACCAGTAGATAGGTAGCTGCAACATAGGGATTTCAATACCGAACGAATATAAATATCAATGCCGGTATTACACATGTCAATACCGGTGTTATGACAATACATAAAAAAGAGAAAAAATCACAACAGTGAAAATTATAATAGGGTAACAATGTCAACGTATTTTAGTTCTAAAGTTTTAAACCGTAGAACTGTAGAACTGAAATACGTTTATATGTTTACCCTATTATAATAGAGGTCTACCAAGTAAATGCCAAATCATTAAATAAAGTAAAAATTATTATGAAAAATTTTCAAATATAACTTACTGTAATCACAAATTCGATAATAGGGGCACATTTTACAAGGAACTACGTGTGACAGAACGCATTGTAAAAAATCTCGATTTTTCCCATTTATCAAAACTATTACTTTTCATTTTAAAATAAAGTATTTCTGTGTTTAAAAATAGCAAAATACCGAAATCCCGGTTACGGTCATTACGGTTTTCCAACCCCTACTTTAAAGTTACAGGCAAGTAAATGGGAAGAAAGGAATTTTCATACTGAAGCTAGTTAAAGGCATGTTAATTTGATATATATTTATAGACCAATTTCGATTAAAAATTGTTATTCTAAGACGTTTTGTTCGATTTAATATTTAAAATTACCGCTAGACATTGTTTACTTATGCATACTAAAGCGTGTCTTTTTATAGTCCTTCTGTCGATATTTACTAAAAATCGTATCTGAAGTTGGTTGCCCTTCCATAATACATTATATTAATCAACGAGTTGCATAAAACACTCTAGAAGCTTTTTTTAGTTTTGAGTGAATTACGAAAAACTGCTGTATACCTATCTATATTTTTATTTTTTAGCACATGTGATATATCCTTTTAATTTGATTAAAAGTATATATATATATATGTTTTGCAAGTCTATCTCAAACAGTTTTTTTTTCAAATCTCTCAATTTTTTTAAATGATTTGCCACACTAGATAGGATAAAATTTGAAGCTCTGACCCACCTTACTACAGAGGAAAAGAATGATATGTTACTACGATTCAAGAGGTAAAACTTTTTGATTTCCACATCAATGGTTTTTCAAAATCAATTTCAGTTTTCCCGATATAATGTAATTTAAACATATATATATATATATATATATATATATATATATATATGTATTTTTTGAAATAGATCTTAGATTTTGTAGAAAGTTTATAAGCACCTGCGGTATTGTCATTCTTTTCACGATATTGTCTAATTTACGCAATCCTAGAATATCTCGTTGAGAAAGCGGTCGACTAACAACTGATCATCTCCGGTTTCAAAAGAGCGATAGATCAACTAAATTACATAATGACAGTACAACAGGAGGTTGATAAACAATACGGTTAAAAAAAACAACGCTTCTTCTCTTTTCTTCGTTGTAGTAAGAAATGGCCTAAAAAGCAAGTTAGGATAAGTGAGTCAATAAAGAAAACGTCTTGTCTATTTTTTACCCGCTAAGTGACGAGTACTAGCCGTGAACGGTTAAGCTACGCCATCTCTACGTCTCATTTATTGGTTGACACTCTAGTGCCAACACCGCAAAAACACTTCCTGAAATATCTACACCAGGGAGGATGGGTTACAAGGGTTGAAGAATAAATTAACAGAGGAATAAAACCAAGGTTTAAATACCCCCTAACCTTCTCACGAATCGCATTATTTTCCTGTGGGACATTCCAAAAAGTAAGCTCTACGACTGACCTTAAGGTCAAGCCGAAAGGGAATTGGACGAATTATGGGAACCCTGCTTTATATTCAAGTAATCAGAAACGACTAGCATCCCTGCTTTTAGGAAAATTAAAACTAAAAACGAAAGTAATCACGAGTTTTGTGCGTTAACTGATGTGTCCAATTATTCTAAAATTAACAGTCAATTTATCGAAGTGATAAAACAAAATATTTGCGCGACCAATCAATTTTTTTTGAAATAATCGTTTAAGATCTACGCTTATGGTCAGTAAAAGTAATATTTGTGTTTATCGCAAGTAATATTCAAACCTTATATGCAAAAAATAACTGTGTTTATGGTAGATTAAAAATATCAAAGTATTTTAGTTCTACAGTTTTTAATAGTTGTATGCGTTGATAGCTATTTCGGCTTGCGCCAACGTCAGAACTATGTTTAAACTTATATTTTGCTCAGCTATATAAACTGGCTCTGAAGAGATACACAATGCATCAAGTTATTCACTCTAACATCCTAATTATAATTACAATATTACACTTATCAAATGTGATTCTAGTGTTTCAAAGAACGATTAACAATCTGGGTTTATTTCTTAAAACATTAATTAGGATAAAATTAAATCCTCTTTTTAAAGAGGATTTAATTTCATTCCGTCATTTTTATAGTTTGTTTTTTAACAATTTAATTCAATACCAAAACACTCAATTCGGTTGTTTTACTTATTCCAAAATAAAAGCTGAAATAACAATGCGATCGCTAACGTTAGAGTTTTTTTATCAGATTTTTGGGTATAGGATTTTGTTTTTAAGCCATAAGTGACGTATGCTTTAGACCCCACTCATGTATCATGTACCTAAACCTAAAATACCCACACCGGATTTTATTCAGAAAAACACTGAAACTTTGTGGATGCTTAAACCCAAGAAGTTCATACGGCGCAGCAATAGTCAAGTTGGATTTTTTGAGTCCTTGTAAGTTGTACAAAAAACATCAATTTATTGCTTCAAATATAAACTATTGTGTATTGGGTTTTATAATATTTCGATATGCTTTTAAAAAAATAATTCTTAGAAAACTCACAGAAAAATCAATATATTCAACATATTATGATAATATTATAAGGGCAGATTTAACCAAAATAGAAATATTTGACTTCCTTTGATATTTGTGTACAAAAACATGTTTTTTTTTTTAATAATATTTTCACATTCATTTTGCGTGAAAGTAATAACGTTTATATAGTCTAATACAGAGGTGGGGAACCCGCAGCCTTTTGGCCACTCTGGTGCGGCCTTCTGACCAATTCTGGAAAAAACGAGGTTTGGAGATATCTGGGAAAGAAGTATAGCAAATTCAGGACTTCAAATTCCTCGGTGAGCTAAAAAAACGAGGTTTGGAGATATCTGGGGAAAAAGTATATGAAAAGTAGGGTAAGGGATTGAATATTTATCAATCCCGTCCTATGTTTATTGCGGCCTTATGTCGAATCAGAAAAATGAATTCGGCCTTTAGAGAAGAAAAGGTTTCCCACCTCTGGTCTAATATATATTTTATACCAATCAACAGTTTTTTTATTATTTACAATTGAGGTAAAATAACATGAAAAAACGACAATATTTTTGTGACTATATTTAAAATTAATAAATCAGCGGCTTAAAAAAATAAATATTCTTGTCTATTATCCCTCAATATAGGTTGAACAAAAATTAGCTCTGGTTCCTGAATGATAATACTAAAAATAGTATCGTTTCGGTTTTCTTTTATTAATATATCAGATGTCAGTAAATTCAATATTTCATATATTTGTGCACGCATATTAATAATCTTTTTACCAGATAAATGTGTACATGGATTTCCCCAAAAATAAATATTAATTAAGTAATGGCTATGTCCGTAGATCGACCTTTTCTGTGATTCTGTAGTTAATAAATTAGAGGCAGCTAGCTCTAGGCAATTCTTACGAAAATCTTTGTAAACGAATATTGTTTTTATGGTGAACGATTTTAGGATGTTACGCTTTGCTGAGCCTTAATCAATCACTTTTATTGTTTGCGTTTACTTCCTTATTGGTAAATTGCATAATAAATATGCTTTATTTTAAATCACAATATCATAATAATAGACTAAGTTATCAAGAATGAATACAATTCTTTGCAAAGTTAGAAAATTTCTTGTCATATACGAATAAAATAAAATATATTATGTTATAGGGATATCGGAGAAATATTCAACGGTTGTAACAAATTAGGCAACGGTGAAGTAATTCATAATCTTAAGTAGAGATTCCGATACCGGTATTACCGAAACCGGGATCCCGGTATATGTGCTGTTTTTTAAATACTGTTATTTTAAATGCAAAAATAGCGATATTACGGTATCGATAGCTAACTGAAATCGAATTTATGATGTTTATAAGCCATAATATATTTTAATAAAACGGTTCTCGATGTATTGAAATATTTAAAATGTATTGATATTGATTTAACTAAAAAAACCATAAGTAAATAATAATCTTGCATATATTAAATAAGTGGAGTCTATGAATTGTTGCCTGTCTAATTGAATTATTGAATTAATAACCTGTCCCGTTAATGCAGCTATTCCGTTACATACAAACTCACATTTTTGGCTGGTACTTCAAAACAACATACAAGTACGCGTCCAAGAGTTGAATGCAAGAGTAATGACCGTTTTGAATATATTTATAAGAAAAAAATAAATTTATTCGTGGTGCTTATTTCGACCTAAATAACTCTTTGGGTTAACACACCCACCAAATGCGTATTTCTCCATATACCGTCTCACGTAACTACGGTGGTTAATAGTTAATAAGGATACGTCAAAGTTGCCGACGATAAATCTTGGCAATCTAATTACTATTCCGATCACACTATAGGGGAAGTCACGGGGTGATGGCGAGGGGCCTAACCCGATTAATCATCTCGTTGGAAATCGGTGCAACATGATGGAAATAATAAAGTTAAATAGATTTCCTTGACAATCAAATTAACCCGTGACGTGATTGGTCAATTTAAATATTTGATTACAAACAATACATTTTAAAATCGTTGGTATAGACTTTCGTATGTGCTCAAACTTGGGTATGCAATCCCGGATCCCGAAATCTCGGGATCACAAATATCTGATCCCGGGATTTCGGGATTGATCATTCAACATAAAACCGTGTATAAATTCGGATTCAGGATTGAAAAATTCACGTTCTTTCTCTCTCTTCTATTTCTACATTTCATTTGAACAATATAAATTTGAATAGTATCAACATATTAAAATTAAATTTATTTGTTGTTGAAAAGTTAACAATAAATAATGATATTGTTGACAAAACCACTGTTTTTACAAAATACGACCGTATCTAGTACAAATTAAGCAGAATAAGTTGTGTTTGTTTGAACAGAGTTTTGACTTATAATTGACCCTAGTCTTCCTTGGCCTACTTCTATTTCTCTAGGTAACTCTGGAGTAAATTGATTTTCACTTTTTGCCAAGATACGTGTCTGTAGATGAATTCGATTACAGGAGTCAGCCAAACAGGTGTACATTGATCACAAGCGATAAAAACTATATATCAAACGCAAAACACGGGAAGTGAATTTATACGATGTAGACCAGCGACAAGAGATCCAATTAACGAACGGAAAAGTTTTGACAAACTTGATATTAAATGTTAGTTTTTTTCTTATTCAAATATAGCTATATATAAATAAAATTATTTAAAAAATATATCTCAATAATGAAATACCATATTCATTTTCGAAAATTCACTTTTTTGTACGGAAGATAGTAACAAGATTATAATCAATTTTATAAATATTTAATTATTGACTGTCTCTGTTGTATTATAAGATGACTTATGCGGTCCATGTGATCAATTACTCTTGAAAATTGAAGTGAAAATCCATAACAGTATATAGAAATCGGAGGCAGTTTTTATTTTAAATTAATGTTTATAACGAACTTTTTCTTAAGTTTTGATTATTTTACCGTAAAAATGTAAGACTCCGATTATGAATTTACTTTTTCATTCATAAATTTAAAAAATCGCGGCATTTTATCTCCATTTCTAGAAAGATATACCTGATACTAAAAAATATACTTTAATAGTTTTCTTTTACAAACAATTTCCTGACCCGCTTACCAAAAAAGGGTAGACCGAATTTTTACATATTCCCGTCACCTTTTCTGCGAATTTAGCGTCTCAAAAAAACTTTTGAGCCACCCTAACGACGTGCCTTTATAAAAATTATAATTTTAAACTCGTAAAGACACGGAATTATAAAAATTACGTTTTTATATTACTCGCGTTTGCCGTTTCTTTTCACAAAAAAGACGGTTTTATAATAACAAATATCACATTTTCTATTCTAAAATATGTTTATTATAATATATCAGTAATGTTTAATAAATTTATTATAGCATGTTGAAATAATATTACAATACTAACATTAGCTTTTAGTTCAAACATTATAAATGTATAGAGATATGAAAATCAAATTTACATCAAAATTATTTAGACATGTTTTTATAATCAAAAAAGTCAATAGTGACGCAAACAAAAATCTATTGTTTTTTTTGTACACTTCGTTTGGTGCTGCACTATTCAAATGATATCGAAGATCTTGATATTTCATAGTGTGATGTGGATACGAAATCCATTTCTCAATGCTGAATGATGTGAGTTGATAATCACTGAAAAATAAAAATTAGTAGAATTATCAAGGTTTTTGGCACAAAAAAATATCAAGCCAAGTTAGCAATAGACAAAGAATTACATGTGGCACTTTCCTCGTTGCCTCAAAATTTGATAAACTTTATGGTAATAAACAACCACACTCATCTTAAAAATAACTTTATTTCAAAATAATTCTGTATGTACAACAAAACCTGTTAACATACTTTCTTATGTTAACATACTTAACAGTCTTTAACAATATATTTTTTGAAAGGAAAGCGCGGTAGCGGAACATTTGCAAGCCACTGGCTTGCAAGTTTATGTTTACAATTTAGAGTGTTTATGGATATAACCAACTACAACATACTGCCTTAAACATGTTTTAGTTTACATAAAATAGTTAGACGACACTTAATTGCCACTTTGCAGTCAACCCTTATGCATACAGCCACAAGATACAGTTATCAAGTAAAGTTACGTGGAGTATGAGTCGCTTCAGCTAGATTAATTAGAGTGGACTGTACCAACCCTTCCGATGTACATTTTAAAAAATCAGCGCATTTTTTAAAATATAATTACTGCAACTAAATTCTAATCGTATCTCTTATCTGAAAAGCCAGAGCCTATTTGTACGTACTAAGCAATCTTAATGAGCAATGTTTCCTATCATATGCTTTGAGATATATGAGATAATCATTATTTATTTTATACAAACCAATACTTACCTGATGAAACTACATGAAGCCTGCTAAGCTTTGTATCGCTTTCTAAGAACTGCTATGCTGATTACAAATACTGAGTGTGGGTGTCCAGTAAACAAATATGTTTGATTCTTATGAGACATTCATTTAATGTAATTTTAAACATGAAGAGATTATTTTCAATAACCTGTTCTTAATTGGTTTCTAGAGTTACTTGAAGTTGAGCGGATATAGTTTTTATCAGAGGGCTGCGTCCACAATATATGTTTAACTTTCTTTAATGATATTTCGTGGAAAATCTACATATATGTTTGTCGGAACTGTTGTCGACCACCTGCGCCATGTAATAAATACAAGGAATATAAGTGGAAGGGATGAGTAAGGAACTTGTCATCACCTCATCTATCCGAACAATATTAATTTGATAACAAAACTAAGACCAAACCAAAAAGTTTATCATGAAACTTTTGTTAAAAAGGGCATGTCACGAATAATTTTATAAAGTGCGTGATGTCAATTTGCTGAAAGGATTCAAAATATTGTTTGCCAATACATACGTAGGTATTTACTTACAAATGTATTATTGGAATCACAAAAGTCTTTACTACATGACTTTCAGACAGTGAAAGCTAAAAAACAAAGGCTTGCGAATAGATAAAATCTAAATAACTGTCATTTATTTTCGCGGGAAAATCGTGACAGCCATGCGAGCGTAGAAGCATATTCAAAAAGATGGAGAAAAAATCTAGTGAAAATACAAAAGCGGATACATAAAGTTTATGCAGAAGAATGTTGTTTGTTCTATAAAATCGATGCTTAGTTTAGTATTTAAGCCGGTGGAATTTGTTTTTAACTTATTTGTATCATTGATTTAAATGTAAGAAAATCCATAATTTATAATAGCAACATGTTCAAAAATGCACTTCTCATTCCCTTGCGAATTCAAATAAAATCTATTAATCGATTTTCAGCTAATTTTTAAAGTCGATAAGGCTGCTGAAAAATTATCAGTTGTATCTACTGTCGTGTGTAAATATTTTTACCGCGCTTCGAATCTAATTTTTATGATTACAAAAATGAATTGAAAGAATATTTGTGATGTTACAACCTGCTACAGATTTAGTGCGTTTAAGTGATTGCCAGTAGTATCTCGAAAATTTGGAACGTATTATATTATGTAAATGGGACTTTGTTCGGTGCAAATATATCGATCATTCACTTTATTATTCAAACAGCTCCAAATAATCTGTTTTGATCATGAGAAAAGCAATATTGAAATAGTCACTATAAATCAAGTATTATTCATCTGTTGCTTGAAATACATACATTTTATTATCAGCCGGTGTTTACAGATTAGATTCTTAAGTCGGGTTCCGTATTAGAAAAATCAATAATATTCGTGTAATGCAATAAAAAAAATATCCTTAAACGATTATATATATTATTCGTTAATAGAATTATTTGTTACTAAACTGATAACTGACTTTGCTACCTATGTGGTCGAGTGGTCAATGTCGTTGGCTTCGGTTACGGAGGTCCTGGGTACGAATCCCGGTACGGACAGTTTTATAAATTGATTTATCAATCGATTTATGAATCTCTGTTCAAAGACATGAATGTATGAGATGTCTTGAATTCCCCCCTCCCACCCATCCTATCCTATGAACGAGGCGTATCGAGAGCGATTAGCTAACCACTAGTCATGTCCTAGCCCTATCTTTCTATCCATACTCTCTTTGGAAAAAGAGAGGTTGAGCAACTGAGTAACAAACAGTTCTCGTAGAAACACATTTGTTGAGATAAACTCCATTAGGAATCCATATGCTCCATATTGGGAGCGGACATGGTAAAAAAAAAACTGATAACTGGACCCGATATTGCGCAAAATTTTACACGTAGTTGCATATTGACCTGCAATTTCAATTCTTTGGAGTTGTCAGACCAATTATCTGGACGGAAAATATGATTGTATGATCTAATCATGCATAGAATATTGTTTACAAGCAACGGAGTATCTTAATTTGTTTACATGTATGATTCAAATGAAAGGATGTATTCGGTATTTTTAACAATGATTTTTTTATGTTAGTTTTGGAGTTTTACTGTAATGCGGAATAGTTTATATGGAAACCATGTAAGACCACGCCATTCAAGACAGTAAGCCCGTCTGTACCTTTAATCATGCAATGATAAAAGTTAAATTCCCTTACAAGTATTATTAGATCTTTACTCAATGACATCCAAACAATCTTTCTCGGAATGTTTGACCTTTACTTTTGTTATTACGACGTATCGAGATAACAATTGCATAATGTTATTTAATCTTATCTCAATAATAAAATGACAAAAATGATTTGTTTTCTTATAAACAGATCGCCTACGCATATTGTTTAAGTGCACAACGATAACAAATTTTGAAAATGAAAGTGGCGGGAGATAAGGAAGCGTTTGTTTCGATGAAAGCCAAGTAAAACAAACATTCACTTTAGTTACGGTGTTGCACTTTTGGTTAAAATAATCGTCCATGCGGTATGGCTAAAATGATAGGACTAGAAAAATACGATTAGATAATCAATCTACTAGAATTTTTCTAGTTTAACTTTCAGCTTGATTGTAAAATCGCAGCTAGGAATAAATGTAAAAATATCGTTGGTATACTACCAGAAAACTACAAGTCGAAAAGAGGTGTTTTGAACTATGGATGAACCCATAGATTAAAACACGCTTTATAGTCTCAAAAAACAAGCTGACTCATATTACATTTATTTATTTCGATACTAAAAGAACGGAGTATATTTATTTGGCAGTTATTACTGGCAGAAACCTAAATGTAACTTAACGCTTTTTAGCTGTATAGATTTCTTATTTTTCAAGCTACCCAAAGACGATTAGTCGACTAAACGGTTTTGAGCTGTAAAATTTTTGGTCAATTGTTGCTTTTTTATTTTTCTTGCTGTCTACCGCCTCGCTTTATTCCATATTTAAAAAATTCGATTATCTCAAAACAATGTTTTTTGACTTACCGTATCCTGGCATAATATCGACGATATATATACCCGTCTTTAAACACAAATCTTTCAATCAATTGAAACGTCAAAGGAACTCAATGAGCGAAACCGGTCCTGACATATTAAATAAAGTGGAATGAACAAAGGATTATTGTGTTTTTATTAATATAATGCCTTTCCACCAAGTATTGACAGTGAACACCCTAAAAGTGGTCAAAGGAACTCTTGATCACCTCAACCAAAAAGGACAACCAACCCCTTGCCTTGAGCACTCTGCTACAGGATGAACAATATCATAACTTTAAATAAATAAGCCCGACAAAATTAAATCACAGAAAATTTCCCAAAGATAAAATCGTAATAAGTTGTAACTTTTAATTTTATATTTATAAAGGTCGTTAGTATTGGCAGTCGTAGGGTTTGACGGTCATTCCTCCCTTAGCAACAACCACTGTGTTGACATGCTGTCAACAGCCAAAGTGAGTTAGCTTCAATGATTGAATTAAGCCAGAAGTTGGAAGATGGGTGGCGTGGGAAAAATACATAAGAAGGATGATGGGAAACCTCAAAACTAATGTAATTCTCGCAAGAAAAAGTTGGCACAAAAACATTTTCTGTTTGTAAATCAGGGTTGCTTACGCGGAAATGTATTTCATTCTAGATTGGGTCAATAACATGCTGAAAATAACTTCTGTAATTGAATAGTAGACAATACAATAGTTTACAGTATAATTTTCTGATATTTATTCAAAAGTGTTTACAGTCATTTTAAATGTACAATTACGGTCATGTAAAAAGAATGAGTATAATTATGAGATTTATATGAATATTACGGATGAACGTGCAAATTTCTTCATAAACGATGCTTCTGTGATGCATTGTTTTTTTACTCAAATTAAAACATTAAAATACAAATTAAACGTACGGAATCTTCAAAATGTTCACAATTTGTTTCATATATAATAAAAAGTATTTGTCATTACAGCTTACGCCAATGCGCCAAATATTTTATAGTTGAAAGAGTATTTTTATTATTTTTGTAATGCACTCGAGGCTAACACGAGGTAAACTGGCATCAACACGATACACTTATTAACTAAACATCAGTCTATCCATCCACTTGAACGTCTGAAGATGCCGAATGGCGAAACCCGGGTCGTTAGTGACAAAACTTGTGTGTATGTACATGAATGATTCAAATTTAATAAATTTGTACTGAATACTACCCTGTTGATTGAACTTCTATGAAAAAAATAATGTTAAAAAACAAGCGAGTGGAACGAATTGGTTATTTACAATAAATCATCTCTTGTCATGGCTTATGAATTTGACGTTTATTTTGTTCTCGTATGTTGTTCGTTCCCAAAATCTCTGTCATAGTTTTACAAACAATGTGTGTTTTTTTTTAGAATTTTTCTTCTGAGATTTGTGAAATAAGAATAAGAAGGGTATATATATAGTGTCTCACTCTAACGACCCTCAATGTTGATAGACCTGATATCTTCAAGCATATTAATTAGATAAATCAAGTGTTATAAACATAGGTTAGGGTTGTCTAGATTGATGACATAATGAAAATATATTAAATTTCTTAGTAACACGAGTTTTAATAACCCATGCAGAAAGTTCTGACAACCTGGAGCCCTTAAAACACGGTTCAAATAAATTTTCTGTGATAAAAGAGATCTACTTTAGAATAGTTTTTCAACGAATCGTCATTTCGGTTTTTAATCTTATAAGTTGGATTATGAATTATCAATAAATAAAGATGTTTAAATCTAGTACTGAAGTATTCTTTCTTGAAAATCATATCTAGTGTATTGACTCCCATATATATAGTTTTCATACGAGTCAAAATAGTAGTCAGTTTATCAATCGGATTTTTTTTTCGATGAAAAAGTTACTCAATCTTAATATTAAAATTTAATATTGGGATTTGAACCACGTAACTCAGCACGGAGAGGGGAATCATAATAATAAAGGTTTATTGGTTGAAAATGTGAACGGATAATAATTCAAACCTCAAGTACGTTTATACGTGAGAATGATAATGCTCAATACAAGCCCGTATACAGAAATTCACTCACTTCTCATTTCAACCTCAATACATAAAACAATATATTACTCAATTTTATGGTGTCGTAAAATTTTATGGAAGATGCGGCGCTTAAGCCAAGTTTGTATTCATCGTTATAAAAAAAATATGCTCTACAGTATTTTTCTACGAATATAAAGATTACTGTGATAAAAGAAACTGGCTGTAATAACAATAAAATTTACATCAAAATGTACACAAATTCATATTTCATTTCGAAAATCATCTATTAGGTATAATTTACAAGAAAAAGAATATAATATGAGTTCAAAAAATTCAGAGCAGTTAGTGTATCGACTGTGGAAAAGAAACAGGACGTAACCCACAGTTTTTCAAAACAGGTTTTTTTCGATAATCACAATATATCAAACTTGATACACGTTCTATCAAAAGGATGCAAACTGAAAATGTCAAATTAGTATCTAAATTTAGCTTTTAAGTTTGAAAAAGATAACCTTGTTAAAAATTAAAACCAAAAAAAAAGACTGAAATAAGGGTTTTCCCGAGACAATTTCTTTAATTAATATAAGATTATGTCAATTAAACACCAGTTTAGAAGTCTCCGTGCACTTCAAGGTTGTGTCTAATTCATAATTTGCATATGGCCAAAAATCATCAAAATAAGTTTTGTGCACCTCCTGTAAAATTTGATATGCGTGGGTTACGTCCTTTTTCCTTTCCACAGTCGATATATATGTTTTTTTCATCTTAAATAAAACGACAAACCAGCTCATATAACGTGAAAATGTGAAGTTATGTGTGACTTGTCAGTTACGAATGATTCACAATACCTAAGATAACTGAATCCATGTAAAATTTAAACCTCTTTATGAGAATCACTCGTTGAACGCGGATAAAGGGGTTAAAAGTTTACACCAAAACGCGGATGAACATAAATTGTTTTACTAAGAAATTAAAAAAAATAATAGGTCATAGTAAAGTAGTTTGCCAATTTTCAATGAACAGGTGAATCTTCCTACCTCACCATTGCCATAGCATATATGTAAGTAAATATAGTTATAAATCGTACAGCGATCAAAATAAAATAATTCTTGAAAATACCAACAAAATTTTAATTAGAAGGCATTCTCAAGTTTTTAGCATTTTAACAATAACCACATGTAATTTCAAAAACCAACAAAGTCTGTATTTGTTTAAGTGAATATTTCTCCAGCTAATTGAACGTCATAGAATATAATTACTATAACAGTTATTCCATGTCGCCATCAATAGCTTTTAACTTAGTAATAGTAAATATTTTTTTTACATATTAACACGATACACTCATTTTATCAAGTGTCCTGTACTTGAACACCTGAAGATGACGAAAGGCGAAAACCGGGTCATTAGTGACAAAACTCGTGTGAATTTGAAAATATTTATGTTAGTTAATAGATGCCAAGGCTGATAATTTAAATCGGCAGCACTGCAGCACAGTTATAAATAACGTATGGACTTTTTTTCAATTAAAATTACAATAAAAAATATGAAAAATTTGTAAAAGTGAAACATTATATCAGTCTAGGGTAGGAAAATTCTTGTTAGTCTACAGTTAGTTCGTTACAGACGCTCTCAATGCAATAAATTATATGATTCTAAAACCATTTGGTACTGTTTATTTGACTCGAAACCATAATATGGTAACATTACACTATACTATTGTCGCCTGCTGTGGCTCAGTTGGTTAGAGCTTGCTCTACCGATCACGCAGGTCCAGGTTCGATTCCCGGTCAGATCACAGTGAATTTGAGAATTATTCAATTCAAAGTTGTGATCGAAGACTAGGTGTTTGTGATGTCAATTCACATCATTTCCTCTCCTCCCATCCTCCCATCCTTCTGATCCTCTTATAATTGGGTGTAGCAATAGCGAATAGCCAACCACTAGTCCTGTTCTAGCCTTATCCTTCTTTCCCTACTACTTACTTTGAAAAAAGTGAGGTTGAGCGACTGAGTAACAAACAGTTCTCGTAGAAAAAAAATCTGTTAATATACCTATTATTAAGAGGCCATATGATCCACATTGGGAGTGGAAATGGGTTTTAAAAAAATTGCAGATACAATTTAAGCAAAATCCAGATTTTTTTTTGTCAAATTGTTACACTATTTTTGAACACTGCTAACTTCTTTGTTGTTAATTATATATTTAACGTATCCTCAGTTACTGTTCCAAACTATTTTTTTTAAAGTCATTCATTTAATATATATAAAAAGATTCAGTCACAGATTCGCTATCGCTTTACTATAATAGATATAACATTATCGTATTATCTGTGATGACCTAAAGCCAGCCACCTGCCACGAGTCATTGCACTCAAGCAGAGGTTTTTATCAAAAATCAGTAAGCCGGACCGGATATAGCCATTTTTGGCAACCTTGATATCACTAAATAACATTGATTAGTGCTACAGAATAATAAGAGCGTTCCTCGAATTTGGCCTCTGTTTACGTAACGATTATTTATTCTATCAATAGGCAATTTTCACAATACCATATTGACTCAACCATTTAAATATTGGCATATTTTATGCTAACTTAACTAATGTCGATATAATAATATCCGTTCGAAGTAATATTTTAGTGAAAATTATAACAATTTTGCTACTTCATCACAGTCAGTCTTGTAGTCAAGCGATCAACTCAGTGGAACTTTATAGTGATCGATTCGATTCGATTCATTGAATAGAAACTTTATTTTGATTTTTCAATCGTTGTTGTTTACTTTTATGAAAAGAAAATAAATTGGTGTGATGTTTTCATACCTCCTTACCAAGTTTCTATCCGATATTAAAGGCATGGCTTAAAGATCTTTCTTCCTTTTTTTATTGTATTGTAAATATAACTGGTTTCATTCAACTAGTGAAAAATCTTTATAAAAGGGGAATTTTGCAGTGTATCCACTATTCATTTTTATACATAATTACATTAAAATAAAAATATATTGGTCAATTTTTGCACTTCTTCAAAATATAGATACTTCAGATATGCCTCAAACGACAATATAGATATTTCGACATCTCCCAAACTTATAAGATAAGTTAAATTAATCCTTTTTGATCTTCATTCTTTTATTGTGTTCTTTATTACATAACTTATTCACGTATCAGTTTATTTGTATAAAAGGTAATATCTTCAGATAGTGTTTTTAGGACTTTTACCTATTGAAAAAATTATCATTTAGTGCAAGTCTCCAAACTACCACCAATATGCCCGGATTTTCAAACTACAGTATGTTGGTATGATGAACTAGCTAGGTATTGGCCCTTAGGAGTAAGTGTAGCCATTAGGATAGATAGTTTATAAGCCTTTGGTCGAAGGAATTAGTAATTTAAAAC
Source organism: Himalopsyche tibetana (assembly GCA_030503985.1). Classification (NCBI taxonomy): domain Eukaryota; kingdom Metazoa; phylum Arthropoda; class Insecta; order Trichoptera; family Rhyacophilidae; genus Himalopsyche; species Himalopsyche tibetana. The sequence goes on from JAPJYX010000024.1 coordinate 14,868,725, forward strand.
TGACTATTGTTTTATTTATTTTGTTAAAAAAACCTATTATTAATCTAACGAACGCAGTTGATGAAAATGTAAAAATAACGTTTTTATATGAAAAATAATGACTGGAATAACGTTTACAATCGTCGTTAGTTTCTCAAAAACCCGATTTGCTTATAATAATTTTGATGCTTGGCGCGTACCATAGATAATTATGAAAAATGTGCACTTATTCAAGTAGACTTTTAAAAGTAGGTTAAGCTTTGATCTATTCTTTATGCATACAACAACAATCCATTTTCAAACTGTGATCTGTCGTGTTTGACGAACTAATCCGGAAGTGAAAATAAAACGAAAATACTGGTGTATTTATTAGTTTAGGTTATATAAGAAGTATGCCCACATTATTTGTATTGTTTGGTATAGTTTTATAATAAATTATTCTACCAAAATAACTAATCTTTTACTCAAACACGAATAAAATCCGCACGAAACGTCGTTTCCGCGCGGACATCGAACTCTTGTATACATGTGACTAACTGTTATATTTTTAGTGCGTGAAGGCTTCTAAGGTGATGACTTTGCGTGCTGTGTATAGTTATATTATACTACCATATGTAAAAACTACAAAACAAAGTCATACATCTTAGCTGATTCGCATTTATAAAATGTTTCACATGGGACATTGTATGATCGTGTGTATTTTTTTTTTAATTTTTAGAGTCGACAAATTTTATACGCACCTAAGTCCTTCATAATAAATGTGGATAGCAAGCATTTTTAGTTTTTTTACAATTTTTATTGAACTAATGACAGTAAATGCTTAAACACTATTTTAAATACCTACTTAAATACCAAAACAACAAAGTTTGGGTTATATGTTCAATAGTTACAAAATAAAACAGGTTTTCAATATGGACTTAAGCAGTTTTGTTAGAATACATTTGGACTAAGGTTTGTTTTTTCTCTTTTTTCATTGTTCTTCGATCTTTGCTACTTTGAGGTCAAACATGGCTAAAAATATTGTTTTACCTTCAATTTTAGCATAAAAATCACACTAAAATACAAGAAACCGTCATTCAAAGCACGCCGTCAAACAAACTATTGCAGCTTGGCCGGGCTGTTGCTGCGTCGTGATTTGTGACTGGCTTAAACGGACTTAAGCAAGTATGATTTACATTTTACACTATGGCTTGGGCTTTGACTGTTATGTTCAACGTAAATTTTCAATCAAAACAATGGTCTTTGGTTTGATTATTCTGAACTCAAAATATTCTCCAACTTACAATAAAATTGATTGCCATCAAAATCGCAGAGAAAGCTTATAGTGGATTTAGGTACATATGATATTTATCGACTCTGGTAATTTATCAGAGAATCTTTTTGCTATTAAACATCAATATAGCCTTGATTTACGAACGTATTTTTTTTCTCGATCTGTTTCATTGAATGTAAAGTTCGTTGTACGAAATACGATTTCTATATTATCAAAAACTAAATATATTTGATTTGTATCAAAAACTGAATCTTCTTCTGCTTGTATTAAGAAAAGTATTGTGAGAAATTAATATATTGTTTCTAGCTGTATTTAATGAGACTCTTAAAGTAATGAAGTGCTACGTCATCAAAAGGGCTTTAATTTTGTTCACTGTGTTAGAATTTAACTTCATAACTCTGTTTTAAAGTTTCTTAAGCAATCTCTTTGATAAAATCTAAAGACCTTGAACTACTTATAGCTATGTTTTTTTGTTTTCGTTTTCTCAACTAGATATCTACGGATTTCTTCCAGTTCTTCTGTAGTTAACTTTGCTTCATGCTCTTGTTTGACATATTCTTCTACTACTTCCAATATCAGATCTGTAGCTGCCATCACAATGTATTTAATGACTTTGGTTTCATTATCAGGTTCTTCTCCGAGAACCTGAGACTCGTGATACCAAAAGTTTGTCGTGATGGGCGTTCACAGTGCGAGGCCTCATTGTAAATCATTGCGACAAACATGCAATGCTCCGTGATGGGCACGCAAATCACCGATACACATAAATTTAAAAATGCCTATCATTCGCGTGCTTGTTCGCAAAAAAATCTTAGATTTTTTCTAGCGTTGTACCCAATGATTTGTGACACACATAACATCAATAAAAAGATCTATAAGGATCGTATAAAACGAGAAAAATTCTGTTCTATGACTCTCTAGATTCAGATTTAAAAAATAAAAACCAACCCTAATTTTTATTGTAAAGTTGTTGTCTTCGTGACACTAAGAGATACACAAATTAATTTCGTGAATTGGTTTCACCGTGAATTAAGTTCAAACAGATTTCAAAAATGCAAATGCTTATAATGCACTCATGTATCAAAATTTGTAGTAGTTTCGAACGTTTAATGAGAATTTTTAATGTTTCAATCAATGATGGAATAATTGGCACAGTCTATAAAAAATATTATTACTTTCTTACCATGACTTACAAAGGCCTTTAATAGAAAATTATTAAATTATTTATACATAATCACTTAAATTTAAATGAATTTGCTTTGAAAAGTCCCATATTTGTTATCGTCCCGGGAAACATTAAAGGCAATATTACATTTATTACTTTAGTTTTCAAAATATTTTATTTTTTTTAAACCATGTCCGCTCCCAATGTGGAGCATATGGACTCCTAATGGAGTTTATCTCAAGAGAAGTGTTTTCTACGAGAACTGTTTGTTACTCAGTTGCTCAACCTCTCTTTTTTACAAAGAGAGTAGGGATAGAAGGATAGGGCTAGGACAGGATTAGTGGTAAGCTAATCGCTCTCGATACGCCCCGTTCATAGGATAGGATGGGTGAGAGGGGGGAATTCAAGACATCACATATACCCATACCTTTGAACAGAAATTCATAAATTGATTGAAAAATCAATTTATAGAACTGTCCGTACTGGGATTTGAACCCGGGCCCTCTGTAGCCGAAGCAAACACCGTTGACCACTCGACCACACAGTTGGCAAAAAAATATAATGTTGCTATTTACGTTCATGTAAGTGAAAACATAGCTCTGACGAGGACCCAAGCCCAAATATCTATTAAACATTTATAAAATAATTGTATATATTTTCACCTTATTATATTTTTATTAGTTCAAAATGTTCATGATGAGCGAAAACGGTCTTGACCATATTAAACAAATTTGTAATTAGTGTAAACACGGATTTATTTTTTGAATTTATGATATGTGTTACATATAATATATAAACATCATTCTGAGATTCACGATCTCACCGCTGCGTTCACATCAATAACCTTTCAATATACTTTCGATCATTCTGGAAAATATAATTCAATCAGAAAAGCGATTTAATAAAGGGGCGATCTACTATTGGAAATTTTACTCTCAATCGCGTGCAGATTAGAGACTACATAGTCATAGGCCGTGCGGATTACAAAGGCATAAAAACCAGTCGCAATATTTTTTCGAGTATCGACATTCAAGGCCTTTTGTATCATAGTGGAGCACTACTTTTACAGATCATGCGAATACTGCCAGTCATCGCAGTATGCACATTCTTTATTTCATCTAAAATGCAGTAATAGTTAACCGTTAACCATACCATATATAATTTTTTTGATTTGCAAGTTAGTTTGCGATTATTATTTTTGAATATAAAATTTGAAAATATTTTTTATTTGTCATTTAAGTCACATGAGACTAATTCAAGGAGAATTGACTTCACAAACACCCATGTCTTAGATCTCAAATTAAAATTGAAGAAAATCCAATTTTCCATTGACCTTACCGGGAATCGAACCCAGACCCACCTGATCAGTAGAGCAAGATCTAACCAACTAGACCGCAGCGGGAGACGAAAGTGTCGTTAACGGAAAGGTTAATAAAAAGTATTTAAAGTTTACAATAAATTTAAAATAAAATATTAATAATAGCAGGGCTCGACGTGGAAAAACAGACAAATACACACTTAGTAATAACAATATGAATTTTACACGGATACATACTTAAAATGAATATATATATATAATTTCAATTGCGTAGAGAGAGCTACGCCAACTATACTAGGCCAACAATAGTATTCTAGTAGCAAGAGCTTTTTATGAGAGATCAGATGGGTCTGGGCTCAAGTCCCGGAAGGTTAATATAAAATTTAGATCTTTTAAATATATAATTGAGATTTTACACATTGGTGTTTGTATTGTTTCTTATACTCGAGTTGATTTCGACTGACTTTAAAAAAAAGTCAGTCTTCGTCATCTAGTAGCCAAGAAAAACTATCCAATGATTCAGATTATACTGCAAATATTGTTTATTTATGTCATGTCAAATAATGATCCACACCTCACTATTTTCACTTTATTCAGAAATAAATAAAAATATAAATGAAATATATAGTTTTAACAAGGTTATATGGCAGCAATCTTTTTCAACCTATTAACTATATTATTATTAGTTTTATACAACGATTACATATAAAACTGACTCGTGATTAGTATTTGATTTACTTAAATAGTGTAGTTAATGTAATAGGGAATAGATCGCTTAAGAATTCTTCTTTGACCATATTTTCTCCCAACGTGGTACATATAGCCGTCAAGCGACACCTCTATAATTCTTTGTTTCCCGCCATTTTCCTTACTTCCTTTAGTAATATTCCACCACCCCTCAACTCCGCCGAGTACTTCAGTAGATAATACCCAACGGTTGTTTTCGAGCCAGAAATTCTATCGGTCAGATGGAGAGCCAAGCAACATCGAAGCTATACTGAGTCGTTCTTTATTATCTATGGTCATTCACAGCACGTGACCCAGCCAGTCCCAACGTCCCTCCATTACAACTAACGTAGTAGGGCACTGCCTTATACCTTCTCTAATCTTTTATGTTTCTGTACAAAATCTAACCATTTCACCTTCAATATCCAACACAAGGATTTATTCTCGAATTTCAGTATACAACTTCGTCAGATGCCAGCATTTGCTACCACAAAGCAGTCATGATAGAATGCAAGCGTTGGAAAAATGACACTTGGATTTATTTTTAAAATTTCGTATTTAGAACGTAAATAACTACGTTTTTATTTGTATTTTGGTGTGTAAGTGGGTGATAAATCCTTTCAATTATCATTTGTTCATCGTACACTTACAGGTAACATAAATAATATCTTTCAAAAGCAATAACTAAATATTTCGTATATGACAATATTTTTTTATAACGTTACTTAAACATTTCCTTTCAAATTCGAATTGGTATTTTATTACAACGTCGATTTTGTAATGTCTGGTAGAATATGCGATTAGGCATACATAATATATCTCCCTACCTATATATATATATAAATTTAATGTTATCATTATCGTCAAATGCGAATAATGCGTTCATGGACATAGTATTACTTATCTAATATATGTATATAACGGTAACGTGGTAGTATTGGGATATTGAGTATTTGAGTATTGAGGACTAGTGACCGCCTTTATAAATAAACAGGTGTATTGGACTACACGCGTTTCATGCAGCGATTTTCAAACATTACTGTCTATGAGATTTTAATTGATCCCTAGCTTGCTTTAACGTTAAAAAACACTCGTTCCGTTAAAAGCTACTAATTAAAAATTAGTAATTAATTGTATACGTTCGCTACTTTTATAGCTGATATATAAGGATTATGTCCAAAATAAAATATGATGATAATGTATTCACATTTATTGAGTATACTCTATGAAAATATTGATAGATATATTTTATTCCAAACACAGTTATCTATACTTTTTCACTTAAGTAAATAAAACGATTGACTTTCGGGCTTAATTTTTAAATAATATCGTCGGTATACAGCCAAAAAACGGTAAGTCAAAAAAACATTGAGATAATCGATTTTTTCGAATATCATAAAGTGAACTGTAATGTATCGCAGACATGGACAATAAGACTAATGCAGTGGTGTAGGAAGGAGTCCTGCCGCCCGGGGCGGTCCTAGAGTTTGCCCCCCCCCCAATATTTCCTCTAATTTTGTTTTTAAATCACTTCTACTATGTTTTATCTACGAACTTTAAGTTTTTATTACAGGTGGCTTAATCTTTTTCTGCATAAATATAATTTCTCGAAGAATATTGTATTTTTTTTTAAATGCCGCCCGCGAAAATGTGCCACCCGGGGCAGTCCGCCCATGCCGCACCTCTCTTAGTACACAACTGGACAAATGACCAAAATGTTTACAGCTTACAAATGTTCAGTCATCTAATCGTCTTTGGGTAGCTGTAGAAATAAACAGCTAAAACGCGTTAAGTTATTTATAGGTATCTGCCAGTAATAACTGCTAACGAAATTGACTAGTTATTTCTTTAAATATCAAAAAAATACATCAGCAAGCTTGTTTCTTCAAACGACAAGTGTTCGATTTGCATTCGTATTTCAAATTATCAAATTTTCGGCTTTTCGTTTTCTGGCAGTATATCGACGATATATAATCAAACTTTCATCGTAATTGAAAAATCCCATTCCAATAAATCAAAGAAAATGCTCACTGAATCTATACTACGATTCTTCTACGATAGGTCTTACGAATATGCGTGCGCCTTAAATGGCATCGATTTTCTTTCAAAATAGGCTCTTTTTATTTCTATGTATTTTATGAGTTCCACCTCTATTTCACCTACATACGATGTAGGGGAAATATAGAGGCAATAATATTTAGGTTTTTAGTTTATTTTTGGAATAGAAGTAGTAAAAAAAAATCAAAATTTATAATTAAATGTTCTGATTCTACACTATATAATACAAAGTTTTAACACCTTAACTCAATGGCTATGGCATAAAAATATAATGACACTCGTATATTTATTTTTATGCTGTATATTTTAGTAATACAGTTTTTTACATCCATTTTTAATGTGTAATTAAGGTGTATTGTTTTGCCATTGATTAATTATTTATTAGTATTGCAATATTTAAAATAAACTTTTAAATATTAACTGAGGAAGCTTGCTTAAGAACTTTAATATCAAAGTCAATTCAAGTTCATTCATTTACTTGATTGCTTAAAGATACTGAATGACTAATTGACCAATATGAATAGACCCAGTCGTGTTACTAAATATATGGAAACTCTGAGAAACTGAGAGAACGAGTTTCTTTTTACATATTTGTATTTAAATAATGCGTTTTTAATCGATAAAAACCAAATAGAAATATTTTCCAAAATAAATCAAATATTAGATAATTGGCATACATGAAAATGCTACCCTTAGTAACTTTACTGCTTAGTTACTGCCCTACGAATTATTTTTTATACGTTTATACTTTTATTCTCAAAAGGATGAAATCATGTCAAATGTAATCAATTGTATTACCGTGCTAAAAAAAGATTGTCAAAAGTAGCTAACGTTAGGAAAAAAACATCCATACGCACATTACTTTATAAGAAACTCTATTTTATATGTAATGTGGCATAAAAATTTTACTCTGAATCCTTCGCAACGACTTGTTTGCAAATTAAATTACGAATTTGGCAAAAGGAAAACAAGTATAGCAGGATTCCGCTGTATCCCCTTTTTTATGAGAAAAATCTTAAAATAAATACGGAACATCTAGTTAAGTAAGTTATTTTTGTGGAAAGCAATTTTCTTTGTCAAATTTATTCAAACACTTTAAACAAGCTTCAAACAAAAATACTCATCGAGGTGTAGAAATACGCGCTTTATGTAGATTTTTCAGTATCTTAAAATCCTTCAATTTATCACAAATGTAACAATTTCAAAGACGGTATTTGCGAGATAAGTATTTATTTTTTTAAAACAAAAACCAACTTGAAAATGGTATAGTCAGTTCGACAAGAGTGGGCGGAGGAAATTTGGTATGCTTTATCCTCAATTACGGTTTTTTTAACTGACACCAGATTTTTTCTATCAATATGATTATTTATTAATTATTTTGTAATAAACGGTGTATCTAATTTGACTTTTTTTATTCTGTCAAGTACAAATAAGGATTACAAAACCGTAAAAATACGTAAAAGTATTTTATATTCCTTGGAATATTGTATTTATTTTATATTGTTATTTGTTTGCTTTTTGCTTTTTGTGAAAAAATTAAATCTCTGTGCTATAAAACATGTATATATAATATCAATTATAAAAGACATAGTGTTAGTAAGGTTTCGACAACATATTTTATTTTATTTATTATAAAGTATATCAACGTAAAAATGTCTACGAGAACTGCTTGTTACTTAGTTGCCCAACTAAGAGTAAGGAATATCAAAAAAAGATCGGGCTAAGACAGGATTAGTCGTAAGCAAATCTATATTATTACATCTCCGTTATTTAAGGATTAAATGGGCGGTAGGTAATTTTTAGACATCTTAAACACCCATACCTTCAAATAGAAATCGAAAAATCTATTGAAAAAATACTATTCGTATTGTGATTCAGATATTGAGGACAAAACCATTCTAGTGTTTTTTTTCTACCGATAGAAAGCGATAGCTGTAACGGTAGAATAATTTACATTTATTTATGTGTCTCCTGAAAACTTGTACTTTTTGAGATACGAGGTTGTAGAAAATTACCGACGAGAAGTAATATTTGGCTGCAGAAATTGTATCGTAAACACGTGTATAGCAGCAAATTCGTAAAACTTAAAACAATAATCAATTCGAAAAAATTTAACAAACCGGATAATCGAGATTCTACTGTTATTCGATTCGATTGGATACACTCGAACCTTTATCCAAAAACATATTATAAATATTAATTTTATTACTATATGTGTGTATATTTTGAAATGATAGACGTGAACATTAATGCCAATCATTATTATCTGCCTGTCGTTTTGGTTTATTGCGAATCTCATCAATTAATTAACAACCACCTTGTTGTTGTTAGCAACTAAATTCAGATCTTCATTGAATATGCGATTATTTGACATGCCTAATACCTGACATTCTATGAATTCCATTGAGACAATAATTACATAGAATCAACTCAATTTTCTTACCATGCATAACCACACATAATGTTACAGGTATCTAAATAATACCTCACATAACCTAACCGGAGAACTATTATTAAACCAATTAAGGATTTATGTTTTAGTTTGCGTATAATTATTAGTATAATGTTATTATTTCATAAGATGCCTACGTTATAATAATATCTACCAAATAAATCTAGTGCGACATTATCTTCTTCAGCAGGTATTGCCTATTGGCATACAAATAAAATCATCATTATTTATTTCACAGATAACCATATTTAAATTGAAAAAATCTAAATTTTGACATTTACTTTACCGGGATTCAAACCTAGACTTACCTGATCAGTAGAGCAAGCTCTAACTAAACCATAGTTTGGCAACTTTTTTGGGCCCATGGCCTCTTTTGAGTGTCATATTCTTCTGTGGCTCACATATCTGTTTTGTAATATTTAAGTATAAGTTTTGTAAAGAATTTTGGGATTGCCAAAAATGAAACGACGTGAGACCTTTTTTTTAGCTCTTCCGAGAATTTTGAATCCAAAATCCCAGGAATTTACGGATTTTCTAAAATGTAAGCCGTAATACTTTTTTTATCTCATCTAAGAATACACAGATTTCGCGCAAAAATTCAAGATAATTAAATAGCCTCATTTAAAATATATTAACACCTTACAGCCGGGAGCAAATCGATGCAAAATACCCCCTGGGACGGGGCCGATTTGCTAAAAATGGATTAAAACAATAGATTTCGTAAATTGAACATAACGTTTAAACTCATCTATCGATTTTGATAAAAATTTAAATATAGGTTCCCAACAATATTTCAAATTTTTTCAATTACCGTAATAAGATTTTTAGACAGGGGTTGTCAATATTTTTATGCACATAATTGAAAAAGGTTGAAAACTAAACATTTAGAAAGAAATAAAATATTTTTCTTTACTTAAAGCTATGAAATACTGAAAAGCATAAAATATTAAAAAATTATAAACAGGGGTTTCCAACCTTTTATATAAAAACGTTTTTTTGTGAGATTTGATTCTCAAACTACTTACGCATACTTAAAGCTATGAAATATTGAAAATCTATAAATATCATTTGCCATTCTATCAGTATGCCAACCAATTATAATTTATATTTCAGTTTATGTTTTATTATTGTTTTAATTATTTTACAAACGTTTGAATAACATGTGACCATTGATAGTTGGAATGGTATCCATATGCCGCCACATAGGTATCCATTTCAAAACAAAATATTATTATTCGTCTCCGATTTCTAAAGACACCAGTAAAAGGTAGAGCCATACAGTATAAAATGTTATATTGTATGAGTCGACAGTTATCCCTCACAAAAAAATGGTTGTATATATCAATAGGTAGCTACCGAAAAAAAAATATTTGATTAAAAAAATATATTCAAATTGTTATAAATAATAAACGCGAGCAATTACGAATCACGCGGAATTCACGTCCCCCGCTCCAACACAAATTTCATCGATCACGCGGATTCCGCGTTCCCCGGCGTTAATGTGTTAAGTAAAAAATGTTTAAGATATCAAAAATACAATAATTTCGAATTTTCATTAACGACATTGGTATAGGTAATAACTTAAAATAAAATTGAAACACTTAAATTCATTTTATTTTACGTCAAAGCGTGTAGCTACATGGTGCACGGTACACTTTTATATTTAAAAAAAAACGAATTATTGATATCTATAGATTTATTTATATCTATCGATTATTTTTTATTTATATCGTTATCTAAGAGAGTAAATATGATTCCGAGAAATATTTTTAAGGGCAGCATGTTGAAATAATACGCAATTTAAAGTAAACACTGATAATCTTTCTTTGACGAAAAATGTACCCATTTAAACTATGTTGAAGTTGAATATTACTATCGATCTTTGACAGTAAATATTTGATTTAAAAAATCGATGAATTGTAATTCATAGTGAACTTGAACTTTGGTCATTATGTGCTTGTTACAGAGGCCCAATCAATGTTGCCGGCATGTTGTTATTAAATAAAAAATGATGTATTAAATAATTCAGAATTTCATAATTGGATTGTTCCGTATTCGTTCTATTAATTTATTCACTGTGTTGATATTATGGTTCAAGCGTAAAAGGCTTATTATTGAAAAACTATTGAAAATAGTAGTTTTTTGTTGTTTTTAAACACCTGTTTTGTTTATATGGTCCCAAAAATTTAATTATGTGCATTTCTTCTTATTTTTTATTGTTTTTTTTTAACTCTCAATTTTTCGACAAAAAGGCATTATATTTAATATATATATATATATCGACTGTGGAAAGGAAAAAGGACGTAACCCACAGTTTTTTGTCGATAATCACAATGTAACAAACTTGATACACGTTCTATCAAAAGGATGTAAGCTGCAAATGTTCAATTAGTATCTAAATTTAGCTTTTAAGTTTTAAAAAAGATTAGCTTGTGAAAATTGAAACCAAGAAAAAGACTGGTTTTTCCTAAACAATTTCTTTAATTAATATTAGATTATGTCAATTAAATACCAGCTTAGAAGTCTCCGTGCACTTTAAGGTTGTGTATATTTCATAATTTGCATATGGCTCAAAATCATCAAAACGCGTTTTTTATGTCTCCTGTAAATTTTGCTTTGTGTGGGTTACGTTATTTTTCCTTTCCACAGTCGATATGCATTTTTTATTACTACTTTAATAAAGATTGGGATCAGTTTCGCAACCATTATCAACTGACGATCAATCCAAAAAAGTAGTAAAAAATATTGTGATTTATGATCCAAGCCGATGAAAATACTTAAAGTTTACTAATTCATTTTGATAAATCTATTAACATTTCTTAATTTTGTTTTATATATTTGGTAGCAGAAAAAGTTTGAATAATTTTCTAAAATTTATGAAAATTTTATCATTGTACAATATACGTGAGTTTAAGAATTACAATGTTTTATAATAAGTACAAAGTTTACATAAAATCATTCAAATTATTATTATTTATTTACACATTTCCTTATTTGAGTAGATAACATTTCCGAGAAAAAAATAATTTTAATTGCATGATATCAATTTACTTATCTAACGATTTCATCTACATACGTGTGAATGTGTTGATAACGGGATTAAGTTGCGATTTGATAATGCATATTTTGATTAATCTAACCTACATATATTGTTTATCTTCGTTATGTTTCATTGAAAAGATGCAAAAGAGAATGCTGAATGAATTATAACGAAAGAGGGCATAGTAATGTCTTTTTCGAAAGAGGGCATAATTTTATTTTATTACTGATTGTAAACCAATTTCTCAATCTTCCTTTTTGGTGAGTCTAATGAAATAATGACAGGGATTAAAATGGGAAGTAATAATCTAATGTTTCCTTGCACGCTACTTTGTAAATAATCGAACAAGTGATGGGTATACAAAACATCACTGATAAAAAAAAACTGAAAATTACCCATCACGGGATTCGAATCCGCGACCCTACGACCAAGTGGACAGTTAACCGTTCGTCTACCGGACAGAGTAAATTAAATAGCGCAGAAGAAAATGTAAGACCTTGGGGCCTTGAAACCTTGAGAATCGAAAAATGGAAGAATAGTTTGATGTGGACACTATTTGAATGAAAAAAATACAATTTATGATACAAAAGATCTAATACAAAAATTCTTCTTGTATTACAAATAAGTACGACCTTTTTCATACATACATTATTGAAATATACCTATCGGAATTTGCATAATTTATTCAGTCGATAAATAATACCGTTCTTTCATATCCCTAAAAAATACTCTACCTTTTCCGGCTTCTTTGTAATAATAATATAAATTTCAGCTCACCCACCAATATCGATTTTTATTAAAGTTATATAAACGTTGTTTCGACTATATTTCAGTTAATAAAATAATAAGAAGTATCTAGTACTATTTGTGTTCCGCTTTAAAAATATGTTTCTACGTTGCCCTTCCGGGAATGAAAGCATATTATGGATTCTTCAGAATAATGGGAAAATAACGATTTGAAAAACATGTTTTTTTCAATAAACTAAAAACCGTTTAAATTTTACTCTCGATAAGAAGATGTTAAATATGAAAACCCTAAAATTATTATTTAAAACAAGACCGATTTCACTAAATATTACAAAAAAATGTAATTTTAATCAGCTAAGAATAGTCAGTAGCTGAGCAAAGCCAGTCATATTAATTGTTAAATAAAAAATATATAATATTTAAAATACACAACACTATTTATGTCAGGTCTTCATTATAAATAAATATTTTGGATGAATTATCAACACAAAATTAAGTGTTTTTTTATTGATTCAAATTTATTAATCGAATTGATATATTTTTAGTGAAAAAATCTTCTATGCAATATAGAGACGCATATTCTAGCACCGTATCAAAAATTTATTTACGATATCTGGTTTTAATTTTTTCATTCAACCTGGCGTTTTGAGACGATGAGAATCGCTCCAATCGCTCTCTTAGCGCTGCGTTTTAAGAATCTGATATAAGGTGATGAAAAAGAATTTTAACATTACAAACCCCAATGTTTTTGGATAATATATATATGGCATTAAAGCTATATCCAATGCGTCAATTATTTTTAAGATAAAGGTAATACGAGATAAACTCGATAAGAATTTTCTATAAGTCACTCGAGATTAACTCAAAAAAAATTGACATCACAAACACCTACGTTTAAGGTCTCAAATTGAAATTGAAAAAAACGAAATATTACATTGACGTTAACAGATATTGAGCCCATACTCGCCTGGTCGGTAAAGAAAGCTCAAAAGCACTAGATCACAGCAGGCGACGAGTGACATTTACCCATTAACATATTTAATTCATTAATATATTGAAACATAAATGCCTAAGCATATGCATTTAAAGATTCAAACTCGTGAGCCCATAATGTAATAAAAATAACGAACGCCAGTGAATGTTTGTTTTACTATTACCCTTAAAATTTACCGTTCTTATTCATCTACGCTATAAACTATTTGAAATCCAAATTTAGAGCTGCACTTAACATTAAGCTGGCAGCCGCACATGAGATTAAGCCACCACAATAGTTATGTATGTCTACGAGTAACAACGTAAGTAACAAAACATAAGCCCTTTAAGGTCTACAAGATAAGGGTCTACGGCGTCTACGCCAAGGAAAATTTAATATGTCTACGCTGGCTGCTTATTGTGATAGTGATATACTGCGTTTAACACCGTAGACTCAATATAGAGAGTATTATTATGCACTTACTTACGTATAGTAAGCATTATTAAGTCTAGCTTCCATCGTATTGGTTAAATATGTTTAAATCCACCTAAAACCCACATAATGAAGTTATCGAAGCCAATCTTAATCCTATGGTAAGAACTTCGTGTTAAAAAAAATCATTAAAAACGATAAATATGATTACAAGTATTTGCAATAGTTTTATTAACCGCATAAATAAATTGTGCGAGAGAGCCATAAGGAATATAGTAAAAAAAGCAAAGCATTTATATCCTATAAGAATTCGAATAAAAGTTGATAGCTATTTCGGAGTATTTGAATGTATTTATCAATTTAAGGTGTATTTAGTTATTCATTCTTTCTAGAATCGTCAATTCGTATTGGAGAAAGCTTTGTTATATGTCAATCATTCTTGTATTACTTTTATTATTCATCAAATTGATGCCTACATATCAAAGAAACGGATTAACAGACTGTAGACTTTAGTATTGTGGCTGAATTAAATACCTGGACCGATTTCATTACGAATAAGAAGGTTTTAAGTCATAATTAGATTCAAATAGACAATAAATTTTATAATTAACATCAAACATATAAAAGCTGCTTACTACGGCCACATTCGTAATAAAAAATATATTATCTTGATTTTAAACTATGTCTAAAAATTCAACGCGTAGATCAGTAATGTGCAACCCTTGACAGGAGAAAATATTAAGTTTCTCGATGACTAATATTCAGAAGAGATAAGAATGATAAAAAATATTTTAAATAAAAGCCAAGACGCCAGATATTTTTATTTAAAAAAAATCATAATCCAATGTACAAGGCCTGAAATTTAAATTAAAACTATCAACATTTAACATTTATTTTACCGGGACGTAAACCCACATTGTTGCTAAAGTAGAACCCCTTATGCATATACTTCAGAAATCGACTATTGAGAAGTTTGTTTAACTTATTTAGATGTCATCTGTCTTATCTTAGAGTTATCAAAACCGAATAATATCACTTACACTGCAGTACAGGTGAAGTTTTTTGTTATTGTTAATTCTTCACAAAAAGTTCGTGAAAAAGTTGCGTTTTTTAGGTGAAAATTCTTTTTAAAGCAGAGTAAGGGCTGAAATTTCCAGTATGTAGGTATTAATTACATTTAAAATGGGAGATTGTACTATAATCCAAAAAAAAAATTTTAAAAAAAGGATAAATGCGCTCTACTGTTCAAAAAGTTGTGCATTATTGTAGTAAATTAATTATCTAATACAAAAAAAGAATTGATATCAAAGAAATATTTTCAAATACTATGCAGCACCACTTTTTATAAATAAATATATTCTTGTTGACTCTAAAAACAGTGTTGCTAACGCAAAATGCACAAGCTACGCTTAATTTACATAATTTGTGATAGTAATTTTCCTGCTTGTTTATTATTCATAATTATTTTAGCACGTGTTATTGCTTTTGGTGTAAACAAACTGTGTAGATTTTGCAGTGTGTGATTTTAAAGGCATGTGCAGAACATGATCACAAAGTAACATTCCTTTTAATGTGTGAGTAAAGCAAATCTGATAGCATACGCTATTTTTGCTTGATGCCATAAAAGTGTATTTTATCGCGGTTCTGCCGCTTAATTTAACGCAAAAACCACAGAAAACATAAATTATTTTATCATCTGACATTACGCAGATCGATATATTCACTTTTATGTGTGATATTATGTATTTTTTATTTCAACTAAGACTATATAAAACACATTTGATAATAACAGGTGACAGTTGTAGAACATTATTTATTGTAAAATAGTTTCATTATTTGACCAAACCCCACTTCTAGTTTTAAACAATGACAAAGTCAAAAATGGCATTCTGTAATATTGGATTTAAATTTTCATATCGTCTCAACTTAACGATATTCTATTTTCAAATTTGTGTTTTTTATTGATTGTCATATTTCCTTCGGTATAACTAAATATGTATTCTTATTTTTCCCATCATATTTATCTGACCAAGAATGCCTATTTAGGATCGTGAGAGACTATAACATTGTAAACAATGATATTTTTAACCTTTTTTGCATTATAAACTCAAAATGTCATTTTTTTTATAATGCAATAGTCTATAACTATAGGTGCGATATATGGTAATTGACAGACAGTGATGTAAGTAAATCAACTTTTTAATAAGCTTTTTCCCACCAAAATTTATATTGACAACTAATTAACCATCTTTTGGTATTCTGGTAAAGAAGCAGATAAAATAATACTTTATAAAAAAGAAAATCGTAAAATAAAAATGATTTATTTAGTTTATGTTTTCTCAAATAAATCATTTACTATTACTATAATGAATACTTTCAGATTCTTGAACGCTTTTTACTCGCGGCTCAAATTATTATAATTTGAATGTATATTTACAAAATAGACTGCATTATAATATAAGTTGAATAATTGGGTATGAATGTTTGATTTTGTGAACGAATTTGATTTTCCACAATTAAGTCTTTTCACGTTTTAAATTTATTCACACTTCCACCAAAAATATCATATTTTTAATACCCACCGTCGATACGAATTTGTATTCATAGCTTTCGCAATATGGTTAATTAAAAATGTTTTAAGCTTTGCCAACGCTGAACTTAGTAATTAAGAATATACCCAATCCAAAGATCGTTCAGTCGCAGCGTTTAGTGGTGGGTACAACGTTGAGTACCCGAATTAAAAAATCTTTTGTTTAGTATTATAGATAAAAAAAATGATGCATTACAGTATACAGCGAAATATAAATAACATTAAAAAGCAGTTTAAGTAATGAATTTTATCGAGATTTCAAAAGATTAATGATGTTTGCATGTTTATTTGAAAATATATGTTATCAACTTTTTTTTGTTTTTAGAAAACAAAAAGACTAAAACAAATAACGCCAAACAAAATGACAGTGTAAATCTATTTGAGATAAAAACTTCAAAACAACAACGAAGAAGCATTCAAATGTTTTGATTAATTTGAGTTGTTACTTTCAACTATTGTGGGCGAGTGGGCAGAGTTTGCAATTATTTGTTCAGTGGATAGCGTTATTGGTCTTAGTTCCCCAAGCTAATCTATTCTTATAATTGCCATCTCCAATACGACGATAACACGTTAATCGTTCTGTTTGGCAAACAGCTTTTTCAAAGGATCATATTATTTAAAAGATCAAGTGAAGTTCGTTTCAAGTTAAAAATTGTTGGTACTTTATTGGTATATCACAAGTTCAAGATTGGTTTGCATTATCTACTAATAACTACATTACATTAGAAAATTATTTCAATTTTAAAAACAAGTATAGTTAAGTCAAAGAATAACAAAATTAGTATTAAAATTTTAGTATAAAAGTCATAGGTTTGGTTTAACATTGGTTTAAAATACAGCTATTTTTTTGTGAATATGATGTAAAGAATCATCCGAAACTATTGTTCTTAAATTAATAATAAAAAGCTGTTATATTTCAAAGCGATCGTTGGAAACTAATATTTATAATAAAAATAATAAAACATTTTTAGTACTTTTTCCACATACAATTTATTAGATCAGGACCGGTTTCGCTCATGATGAGCATTGTCAACTGATAAGAATACTTTTTCTTATCAGTTGACAATGCTCATCATGAGCGAAACCGGTCCTGATCTAATAAATTTTATGTGGAAAAAATACTAAAAATGTTTTATTATTTTTATTATAATGCCATTCCACCAAGTATTGACAGTGAACACCTTAAAAGTGACTAATATTTATATTTAGCTATCTAAATATGTTACTATTTTTATACAAAATAAACTACATCATATGGCAATACCGATGACGAAAATGTGCAATATAACTTTACAATAGACATTGATAAGTTATTTATAGTATACAAATAAGATTTGAATTTACTCTAACTATAAGAGTCATGTTTATCAGCTAGACAGAGATTGCAACTGGGATCTCATATGACCAAAAAATTATAAATAAGTTGAGTTAAGCAATAAGGAATGATCTGACGTGTTTAGGTATTTTGAGTAAAAAATGAGAGCCCGACAAAAATATTCTAAATTTCAATATGATAAGAAAATTAATCTCAAATTCAGCCTAGTTCTTGCATTACTTTCTTTTTGATTAATGGGTAAATTCTCTAAAAGGCATATTTTTGTTATGAAAAAAGGAACCGAGTACAAAGCATCTGCTATGCCTAATTAGCAAGTGATGTTAGGATGAATAACATTTTAAGAGAACCGAGCGCACTTACATCATTTATAAAAACATTTCCAAACTTTGAAGCTCGATATCTCCATTTTGCAAATTTGCATTTGGTTCTCTTATGTTTAATTCAACTTTAATGTGCTAATAATATAAAACACATCATCATTAAAAAATACAACAATATCACAAAGAGTACAAATTAGTTGAAGAAGTCGTTTCATTTAAAAAATAGGTTATGCATAAAAATACTGAACTGGAAAATAACTGGATAAAAATTTATGAAAATTTCAGGTGTTATCTATATTCAATACCTTCTGAGAGGTAGATTTAAATTTTATAAATATGATTTTTTGAGTATAGCGAAATGGTTGAAATTATTTTTACTTATTCAGTGTCAAAAACATAGAAAATCTATTTTTTTGTCTTTTATTAATTCAGTAGGTACTGGAATAAAACATAGACGTGTTTTCAAGAGTCCGCCTTAAAAAAACATCAACTATAAGTTACTATTGAACTAAGTTAGTTTTTTTAACCATATCTGCTCTGACTGTAGAGCATATTGACTTTCCTTATGGCGTTTATCTCTACAGAAGTTTTTCCCAATGCTTGTTTCTCAGTTGCTCAACTTATCTTTATCGAAGAGAATAGAGAAATAAAGATAGGGCTTAGATAGGCCTAGTGATTAATTAATCTCTCTTGCTAGGGATTGGATTAATGGGAGGGAATTTAAGACATCACAAACATCCATGCCTTCAAACAGAAATCCAATCAAATCCGTGTGGAACGTGACGGACGTAGTTAGTATATTAACCAGTCCTCTTCCCTTTGTATCCTTAAATACATATTTCAGAACTATTTTCAAATACATATAAACAATAAAATACTATGTATAAAAATGTGTTTTATCATCTGTTCACACACTACACGTGTAAAGAAAGCAGCACGAGTAAGCAATGGCATAATCTAAGGTTCCAATTATAAAGTATAGTTATCACTAAAAAAACCATATCGAATTAAAACGCGTCTAAAATTACATGGTGAGTAATTTATGCAAAATTATCAATAATTAAGGTTGACAGCATTAAATATTAATTAAAAGATTACAAAATCGGCCACTAGATGGAAATAGTTGCAGATCTTACGCTCGACACAGGCGTATGAAAAATTTTAGACGGTCGTATCTTCGTGTAAATATTGTTATTAACAGCTTCACAGAACATCATCTCTGTCCAAACGATCTATATATAGACCATTTTGGATGACTTAAGCATGAAATTAAGACATGCTTCATTCAATATGCTGACTTAGAAATATTTAGATCTCTCACGCAAATTATACCACGTAAGTGGTCAAATTTACTCTCGGTAGATTCAGTAACTGTTAGCGAAGTACAATATAACACTTATAGTGTGTTCACCGTCAATACTTGGTGGTAAGGCAATATATTAAAAAAATATTAATCAAGTATCATAACATGCATGATACACGCAGCAATGTTTTTCAATAAGAGAACTTTACTAGCCAGCGACATTTTAAATGATTATTCTTATTACTATTGTAGTAATAAGTTAATTGGTCAGAAATTCATATAAACAAATAATAATAAAGGTATTCAAAGGATTAAAAGCAAAGCACCAGTTCCGTCACAAAAACTGGTTGTTGTGGGATGATGAACTGATTTCAATAAAGACGTTGAATGTAATAATTTTATAATCGAATTGATCGATCAAATTCCATAAACTTTATTATTTCAAACACTTCGTTGAATTTTTCGAAACGTTTCTCGATTTTATTTCTTTATGTTGTAAAATATAAATTTATGATGCAAATTTAACAATTCTATCCAAAATATTATAGAGCAGAATTTTCTAGTTTATGTTCTAACACGTGCAAATATTTTCACCATAACTTAGTATAGCCGTCTTGCAATCTTAAAAAATAATAAAGTATTCTTATCGCTTTTAAAATTAAAATGTTAAGAAATCGTTAAAATCTGACTGGAAAAGAGATGGGAATGTGATTTAAAAGTATGAAATGATTAGGGACTGGTATACTGAACAGAATTTATCAATACCAATATTTAGGTATTTCTTATTATATACCTTCAATAAAAAAAAAGTTTAAGTAGAGCAAAAAATACAACCAATTGGATCTCAATACCGAGCGAGTAAATAAAAATAGGTCTTTCGATATTTCATATAAAATACCGTTATTAAAAAATGTATGTGGTAATCATAAACTAAGGATTTTTATTGGAAAACGGCTTAATAATAAACCATTTATAATGGCCATCTATTCTGGAACCTGATACAACTCTAAGCGGATTTAAAAAATGACAATTCGTAGCAAACTTTTATCAAAATATGCATCACATTCAAAAATTTTGTTTTGGTTAATTTTTAATATCAAAATACCGATATTTCAGTATTGAAAAAGCATCCCGTTCCCGGTCTCGGTAATACCGATATTGCGATCCCTAAACATGACTTATGCCCGAAAATTTAGGTAGTAAAATATGCATTCAAAATACAGTGAAATATCTTTATATGGAGAAGAGAGATGATTTAAAAAAGAGAGATACATCTATCCTATAAAAATATAATTCATTAAAATACGACGAATGCTTCTTATTTGAAAGTCATTCAAGATAAACAAAAACAGAATGACAATGCATATTCCGCAGCACTGTTATTAACTACCAATATTTGTGGATGAATTACGGACTGTTGTTTTATGTGTTATATTGTAAGGCGAATCATTTTACATTAAAAACATTACCGCCATCTATAAAAATGGCACTTAAAAAAACCATTGGCGGGAAATCCCATCGGTAATCGCTTATTATATTATAAATGCTGTAAAAACTAATTATCTGTCATGCAAGCAATTATCTACCTGGCAGAAGTATTCAATTAGAAATGATTTGATGATGAAAAATATTTTTTTAATTTTGGGATAACATTGTGTAAAATAAGGTAAAAATGAAGTAAATTATACGAAATATTATTCATAATATATAAATATTTTAATTAATAAAAAATAATAAAACTCTTTTTTGTATTCATCCCACACTTTTTATTCGAGATCAAGAACGTTTTCACTCATCACAACCATTGCCATTGCATCACAACTTGGTAATGCTATCAAAATAAAGATTTAAATTTTAAGAAACCTGAAAAACAATACACAACGTTTGCAGTTGAGTATTTCCTTCTCTTCATGCGATACAGTGATCAGCCGAACTGCCCTCGTAACTGGTGTCCCATATGACCGACAGGAATAACAAGACTTAAGAAGAAACATATTCCAACAACGGTTTCGGCTACACAGATAAATATCAGATGTACGTCAGCTATAGTCTTAATTGCCGCACTATTAACTTGTCCCCGTGAAAAAAAAGAAAAATACTTTTAATTAGGAAATAATCATGGAGCTTCAAAAAGGTGAAACGAAAGCAACCCAATTGTTTTTTATTTGGTTACAGATTCTTTCTAATTATATCCAATATTTCAATATAGGTTGTCTTATTTACATATATCCAAATTTTGTTGATCCACAGCTATTCCTCTAAAAAATATTTAATGTTAAAAACTATACCAAATGCGCTTCGTTAACAATAATAACATACATTAGTTGCTGTGTGAAATAGTTTTATGTCTATATACATGTAAGATCACAGAGAACGGTCTGTGACCGTTTTCAAACTTTTCAGTGAGATTACAGTATTATAGTACTTTTTATTTGTTTTCATATCCATACTGTTCATAAATTCGTATGCCATAAATGCTACCGAAAATTTAGTAGCATTTTTTACATTAAAAAAATATAACTACGTACTGTTTTCTACTTAAAACCAAGAACTTGCGATCACTAGGCCGTCAGATTACCACAGAATATATGCCACAATTACTTTCGAATTACCTCTATCAATTTAGAATTAACCATTACCTAGCTGTATTATGTACGATAATGTTAATAGTAAGAGAAAGTTTGTCAGACCATCTTACTTTTATGCAACGATACTTTAAATTTGGAATAGCATTCAATTTTCACTTGTTTTTATCGTGTCAGCTGTTTTTCATGATATAAAAGTGAACTTAAAGAGTTACCATATCTCAAAACTACCATTCAAACAAAGACACTGTTTTTGTGCTTATCTGTAAAATAGTGCGTAAAAAGTTCAAAAGTTTATCGAATGTCTACGGCCAAGGCATTGAATTATTAAAATGTTTTGTGCGTCTTTTTGTTTTCAAATACACACTGTGGCTGTCTGTTTTTTTCTTTGTCATATCGTTTTTGAGATAAACATTTTCACGTCTCGCTAGTATAGTATATATACTTGAAATAAAGTATTAAACAATAAAAAATAACAAAAATTACCGACAGAGACGAAAATCAATAAAATTAAAGGAACAATACTTTCTTTTTAATATTACAGAAGTAAATACTTTTAGCGAAGTACATTAAAAAGTATATATATATATAGACAATAATGTCCGCTCCTAATATTTTAAAATGTCCAGATTTAAAGTCTTGGCTGAGTAAGAAAAAGGTCCTAAACTAAAAGTTCTAATGCTTGAAAGTCGATGACAGCGACCAAATTTTAGCATCAAAATAATTCCCGGCCTGTAGCCAAACGGTGCTATTTAGGCTTGAGGTCAACCTTTAAATCGTGGTGTTGATATGTTTTCAATTTTAATATTTGCATAGCAAAAGACTGTTTATTATGTTAAAAAAGCACAGGAGATTAAAAAATATGTTAAAAGTATTATCATAATCACGCCGCATGTCATTCACAAATAACCTAAAAATCATTTCCGTCCTTTCTTAACTATAAGGTGTTATTGAAAAAATCAATAACAACTTCACCTTTCATTGCGTGACAAAAAATGAAAACTTTGTATGACTTAACATATGAAAAAATAAAAAATAACTATTCGAATCCAATATTGATTTACCAGCAAGCGTTATATAGGATTAACATATTATTTGATTACATTAAAATCTTTACGGTTCGATATATATTTGGTACAGGTCTTATCGTGGTATTATAATATTTATATTATATCTAAAATATAACAGATAGTAGTGCAGTATCTGACCATGTGTCAGATATCTGCGTACGCCATTTAGATATCAGTTTGACGGTGCACCTATCACACATTGAACTAATTCCGTTTATCAGCTCTGTCATTTTGCGCTATAAAATTTATAAACACAACTCATATCCCCCCCATACAGCATTTTAATACTTGACCCCTCCCCCCATCGTGTTTAAAAATGTAAAAACCATTTTTCAACCGGATCCGATCCCTTAACTGACTAATTAATTCATTGATAAGATAATAATCTTATCTAAATTTAATTCTTTTCTGACTTTTGTGATTTGATTGCCTATAAATAATTTTTAATGAAGCACTAGCTTATCGTCCGCCGTGGTCTAGTTGGCTAGAGCTTGCTTGACCGACCAGTTGGGTCTTGGTTCAATTACCGGTAAGGTCAATCTCAAATTTAGACTTTCCAATTTTAGATACCTAAGACGTGGGTGTTCGTGTGGGAGTAAATTAGAGGTCTGCACGAGCCCGGGCCAGACCCTCGGGCTTCTACCCGGCCCAGACCACGGGCCGGGTTCGGGCGGGTAAGCGCAATTGAGATTCGGGCTCGGGCCGGGCCCGGGTAAGGAATTTATTTCTTCAGAAAAATATTTCAGACTATGTTCGTTTCATAAATCAGCCATGACGATTTTAATTATTGCCAGTCCTATAGTGAATCGTACATTTTTGTAAATTTGTAAAAAAAAAACGGTTTTTTTCGAACTGAGGAGTATAAATCCGGGCTTCGGGTCGGGTTCGGGTAACAAGTGTAGTATTAGAGTCGGACCCAGGCCGGGTCGGGTCTTAGTCTTTCGGGATCTGACCGGGTAATTTTATAAAATTTCGGCCCGTGCAGACCTCTAGGGTAAATTTACCTCGAGTTGATCTCGAGTGGCTTAAAATAAATTCTCATCAAGTTTTTCTCGTATGATCTTTCAACATTGAAATCTTTGGCCCATTGGCATTAGCTGTAATGCTAAAAAAAAAATTAATTCTTCTTCAAAAATTGTAAATTAAAAAAATAGTTATAAATCGTTGCTTGTTATCACTATGTTATCATACCGCTCTGCTTTACTTTGTTACCTATAATACTAAAAATCTTAATCTTATACAGGACTGTGGAGTTGCAGTTGGAAAATCCGGAGAAAAATGACTTAATGATATTGAAAAATTAGTCCATTCATCCACAAGTCCATTCATTATATTGATCAGAAAATATTCTAGTAAATAGAGTGATCTGATGGTATACATATATGTTAGTTCAACGGAAATATTTGTAAAATTCAATTCATAGTCGGAGTTGGTTTTTTATTTAAAGCCGGAGTCGGAGCTGTCCCTATTTTAGCCGACTCCACGTCCCTGATTTAATACACTAGAACATATTATACATGCTTAGAAAACAAACAAGTTAATTTAATAAAAATAATAAAAGATTTTTAGTACTTTTTCCACATAAAATTTATTAGATCAGGACCGGTTACGCTCATCGCGAGCATTATCAACTGATAAGAAAAATATATAAACAGTGATATTTATACAAATTTAAATTGAAATAAAAAGGTGTAAGCAACTATTAACAATTTAAAGGATTAGCAAATTACATTATAATTACACAAAATTAAAATGCTTAATACCCATAACAATTAAAAAATCATCATCAAAGAATAATAAATCTAAGTGGCAAACGATATCAATTATAAACACAATTAAAATTTGGGAAATTTTTACACAAAGTGAAACACTACATTACTAAAGTAAATATCCTAATGATGATTTGGTGTTTTTCCCGTTTCCAAGCAATGATGTACTTCAACAAAATCAGCAGTAATGAAGATTCTGAAAAAGACATTTTTAAAAACCATATCAATTCTTACAAAAGGAATAAATTTTGAAAAACATATAAATAATATAGAAGAGCAGTTAACATAGGTTAGAATTAGATTAATGAAACGGATATAACAAAGGTGATGATGCAAATACAACCTGTTCGTTTAATAAATTAGAGTTAGGTAAAAATTTAAGTCTATTTATTTCTAAGATCTCTTGTTTATCAAGTTTTAACGATTTATTGTTGACATGCAGGATTCTAAAGTTTTTAGAGATATCAAATGTATGCTTATTTAGGAACAAATGGTTCCCAAATGAAGATAATTCATTCCCTTTACGGGAGCAGGCTAGATGTTCTTCTAGATGAAACGGATATAACAAAGGTGATGATGCAAATACAACCTGTTCGTTTAATAAATTAGAGTTAGGTAAAAATTTAAGTCTATTTATTTCTAAGATCTCTTTTTTTTTCTAAGATTTCTAAGAGCTTTTAATATCAGATTTAAAGAACATCTAGCCTACGGACACTTATGTGGCATAGATACTCGAGTTAATTAAATTGTAGGTCATCGAATTAAATATTATAGCCAATGAAAATAAATAAATCGAAAAAATCTACAAGAGTTCAAAAAGCATTGTATGAATTAAAAAGATGTGTAGTTGTTGATATTACGAATGTAATTAAAGCTACATAATTGTCATTAAATTTTCTCGAGCAAAACATCTTATGATTGACAGAAAAATACAGCTGTGTTTGTCATATTTACGTTTTTTTGTTTTACGGCTGTTTTCGCCATAAATCTAAGAGTCATTGAATCGAAAAATTAGATTTGGTTTCAATTTTCAATTCAAAATCAAATAGTCTTATAGACGACTGTAACGTCATTCTGAATAACCTACGTTGACTTTATTATATAAGATAAATTGTACAAGATTTTTCATTCGTAAATAAAATTGTGAGGCTTGACAGTGTGATTAATGTTTTTATGACCATTTTTATCTCCAGATTGTATGGCTTTTATCTCCATAACTAAATGTTCGCCAGGGTAAAGATGTTGTTTTAATAATTTAAAATATAATATTTATTAATCGTAATAATGAGCATAACAGTTAGTCGCTTAGGTTATATTTTTTTTACTGAGCGGCTATAATTAAACAATAATTGTTAATAATTTTATAATTTTTGGTCGGAAAGTTTTAGTAAGATAATTTATATTCTTAATAGATAAGTATATACGAAAGAGAAATCTTCCTGAAGCAAACACTACTGTATAGAAATTGGTTGAAAATTAAAAATTACGTACAGTGTATTAGAAAAATAGAAATAGAAATAACTTTGCATGCGGTGCATATTTGAGTAGGTTAGCACATATTTATAATTAAATTTGAAAAGTCTTGCATTGTTGCATATCATGCATATCATGCACATTTAAGACTCACAAATACAAACAAAGAAGACTTCATTTATAGCCAATTTATTAAAACTGTGTCTAAAACTGTGTCCAAAAAAAAAGTATTATTTTATGGGTAGCTTAGAATAATTATGGATCAATTCAATTACTATCGATCTTGAGATATTAAAACTAAATGTTTTAATATCTCAATATCGCGCAAACACCCCGGCGCAAAGGGTGATTCATTAAGTGGTACTTTTTTCAAAAGACAAAAAAACGTTTATAAAAAAAAAATATTACAATAGTCTTTAATATAATAAATATACCCATTTTCTACATTTATTTTTTAAATATTATTTCTTTTAAATGTTGGCCGTAACTACGCCTAACATGGTCCATTCTAAAGTTTCAATTTTGGATGACGCGTTCGAGAATTTCGACTGGTATTTGGGTAATGATGCCAGTATTGTTGGCCTCCAATCTCTCAATCGTAGTCGGTTTAAATATATAGACTTTCGACTTTACGTAGCTCCAAAGAAAAAAGTCTAGAGGTGTTATATCGCAAGATCTAGACGGCCAATTCACTGGTCCGAAGCGTGAAATTATTTGTTCACCGAAATTTTCTCTTAATAAAGCCACACTTTCACGGGCTGTGTGGCAAGTAGCGCCATCTTGTTGAAACCAAGTGTCGTGGAGATTATGGGCTTGAATTTTAGGCACCAAATAGTCCGTTATCATGGAACGATAACGGGCGCAATTCACGGTTACGTTCTGGCCAGCCTCATTTAAAAAAAAATATGGACCGATTATTCCACCGGCCCATAAACTACACCAAACCGTTGTTTTTGTGGATGTAGTGGCAGCTTTTGAACCTCTTCGGGTTGATCTTCAAACCAAATACGGCAATTTTGTTTATTGACATATCCATTAAGCCAGAAATGGGCCTCATCGCTAAACAAAATGTTTCACGAAAAACATTCCTCGCAGAACCCTGATTTTCGAAATACAGCTGAATAATTTGTAGGCGCTGTGCCGGCGTAAGTCTTTCCATTATGAATTGTAAAACAGTACTGAACAAAAATAAAATAACACTTGGGCACAACTCACGTGTTATCTATTATCAAATCACCTTTTATATAACGAAAAATGAATTTAAATAAACAGTTGAAACACAACCTTATTGAGTCTTATTTCATGTTTAAAAAATCAATATACACGATTCACTATTATTATGAAAAAAATAAAAATAGCAATAAAGAATGTTTAAGAAAAGAAGCAAAATAGAAAAAACTTCTTATGTTAAATAATTATATTCAGCTTTGTCATTTTCTAAAGTTCATTCATGACTGTCACATTGTCCAGACTGTGCTTTTGCGCAGGGAACTTTTGAGCCACTGGACACACTTTAATCTTCGTCTGGACTCATTTATAGCTATCAACAGTCAACAAATACCTTTTCACACAACTAAATGACCTGTCGAAATGGACATTTGATGGACATAGGTTCACCATTTTTACAAATTTAATATCAAATCAATACTAGTTCTGTCGTCCATGTAGAAAATTGGATCGCTGCTTTTGTGTGCATAGAATGTAGTATAGAAATTTGTTTAACTTACACACAGAAATCAAAATTTCAAATTTATGAAATGTGGTCTTATCTATTATAATAATTATTATTCTGAACCAGCCATATATTACATATCTAGGGCTTAAAGTCAAACAATGTCAGTCAGAGCAGAAATAACATTACGGCGTAGGTTATGTTAGTATACTGACAAGTGCTAGTCGATAAAGAAATGACATTATGGTTTTGGTTAAGTTAGGTTAGATACTTTGAATAGAAAGAGATTTTTTTATTCAGTGTTCTTATTCAGCCGTAAAGTAAATTATACCTACCCCGTACACAATAAATTATTTTCAAAATGAACCAAATATGACTATAAAGCTACATAACTTTATATATCATCTCTTCGTTTCAATTATAAGAAAGGCAATTTCAAATCAAAATACAAACGTTTTTAATTCAATAAAAGTAAAAATAAGAATATTTATTCTAATTTATGAAAACGGGTTACCAAGATTTAAAAAAAAGCCATTTTTTTAATGTCGCTTAGAAACCGGGTTTTCAAACAGATTTTTGAAAACTGGCAAGCCCTAACTGTCACTCCATACGATTAAATGTTTGCATTTCTTTGGCTACAAACAAACAAAGCCTGACATATTAATTAAGACTTGTTGTACGCCGATGCGAACAGCGTTGTATTTATGCCTTCTTTTTTATTGTTATGAAGTCAACCGTGGATGGTTATATTACATTTGCCGTAGCAAAAAAATAATTCATTATTATAATCATTTTATGTCCCAGAGATACTGCGTGTTTTTTAGAAAAATAATTTTGCCTAATATACACTCGAATTCGATATTTTAAAAACCTAGATTCAGTATAGATAGCACTACACATATTTATCAAAATATTGCTTTTATTCTATTAGAATGCCAAGTATTTGATTTTTTTAATGTCATCTGTGTTCGCTTGCATATGTTCCGGACACCTGTGTCCGCTTGGTATTCAAGTTGTTAAGAAACTTGTGTTGTAGTATAGACAATACTTCAATTATATATAACAATATACTTGATTACCTTAAATATATTATATAAGTGATAGTAAGTATCGCAATGATAAGGTTCCACGAAAATTATGCAGTATTTTTATATTTATTTCGTGCATCACGCCATCTTTGGAACTATCCAAACTTCATCGTGATAAAGTACCAGATTTATTCATAAAAATTTTGCGTTATTCTTGTGAAACTACAAAAATTGTCATATTTTTGGTAACAATACTGTAAAAATCCAGTTTATCAATATTGTATATTAGTACCAATCACGTACACTAAAACAAAGCATTGATAAATACTATAAAAATAGTAGCTAGTGGAAAATTCTTGGAGGTGATAAAATTCCAAGTTTACTAAAGTAAAAAATATCTTTGCATTATGAGATCGATTTTCGACAGGTATTGTATTAAATATGTGTAAAACATTTACGACACACGTGTATATAAATAAAAATATATAGACGAGTTTCAAGACTATGTAATATGGGAGTATATACATTTCTAAAAAAACGCAATATTGCTTGATACTCAATATCAATGAAAATGAATCATGCCTGAACAAATTTTACGTTGCTTTGTTTATTGTCTACGACAGATATGTCATTGTGGTAAAAAAAATCAAAACAAAATGAAACGTCAAAAACACGATTGTAAATTTATTGTGTTTTGAAAAGATTATATTGGCAATAAATACCAAATAAGTAATTTAAGCCGCTCAAGAAGATAATAAATTAAGCTGGGATGCAAAGGCGACTTCCGATTAAATTGAGACATTTTTGATTGATAATTCCTCCGTATTTTTGAAGTGGAAAAACTGCAGTACTAGGTACTGTGTATAAATTAATTTTACATAGTATTTATTAATAAGCAATATTTATTCAAACCGTGCCATCTACCAATGTGGAGTATATGTACTCTCAATAGAGTTAATCTCGACATATGTTTCTACGAAAACTGCTAGTAAATCAGTAGATATAGAAGGATTTTTTTAAATCCATGTTCGCTCCCAATGTGGAGCATATCGCCTTCTAATGGAGGTATCTCAACAGAATTTTTATATGAAAAAATTTTTGTTAGTCAGTCGCTCAACCTCTTTTTTCCAAAGATTGTAGTACGGATTGCAGTACTAGGCTAAGACAGGACTAGTGGTTAGTTAATAGCTTTCGCTACGCCGTGTTATTGAAGGATGGGAAATTTGGAAGAGAAATTAAGACATCACAAACACTCATGCCTTAATACTAGGATATAACTATTTGTTAGCTAATCGCTCAACGGTGTTGACCAGTTGATCACTGACAATGAATTTATTACGTTACACCGAAATATTATTGGACTGAAAATATAAACCTTTTTCCTATATTATTGTTATAATATCCACTCCAATGATTTACAAATGGATAATTTGTCGTATTTTAAGAAGAAGAAAATTGCAGACGACTTCAGAAACGAGCACGCCCAAACACAGAATGGAAGAAAAGTGAAAACCCCGTTGAAAAATGATTTTATATAATAACAAAAATTCGCTTGAAAATAGCGTGTACACTTAGATTAAATGTACTTAAAAGAAACAGTAATGAAAAAAATGAAACATTTATGACGTGAAAAATATAATTCCGGGGACGTTATGTTTTCCACACAAACTTTCAGATATACCAAATAAACCCAACCATTTTACGGAACGTATTACAGAGCGTAAGAGGGTAATGTGTGTTCGCTTAGCAATTACACTGGACATGCGAAAATGCTTTTTATTTGCTAGAATGTGTTGAATAGATAGAAATATTTCTGGGAAAATGGTTATCGTTTATTACATAACGACAGTGGAAAGTAAAAAGGACGTAGCGTTTCATAAGGCTTACTGTACGTCTTACGTGGACGAAATCAAAGCGTATGCGTAAAGCGGCGAAGACTATTGGATATCGACTGTGGAAAGGAAGAAAGACGTAACCCACAAATATCAAATTTTACAGGAGGCACTAAAAACGTGTTTTGATGATTTTGTGACATATACAAATTATGAATTATACACAACCTTGAAGTGCACGATTACTTCTAAACTGGTGTTTAATTGACATATTATTATATTAATCAAAGAAATTGTCTCGGAAAAACCTTTATTTCAGTGTTATTTCTTGGTTTTAATTTTTTACAAGGTCATCTTTTTCAAACATAAAAGCTAAATGTAGATACTAATTCGGCATTTTCAGCTTCCATCTTTTTGATAAAATGTGTGTCAAGTAGTATACATTGTGATTATAAAAAAAATATGTTTTGGAAAATTGAGGGTTACGACCTTTTTCCTTTCCACAGTCGATATTTATCGTATTTACGTTGAGAAATCCAAATCTGAATAAATTTATTTTTCTAATATTTATCAACATAGCTGGAGAAATATTTTTTTCTGATTTACCTACAT
Organism: Himalopsyche tibetana; assembly: GCA_030503985.1. Lineage (NCBI taxonomy): Eukaryota > Metazoa > Arthropoda > Insecta > Trichoptera > Rhyacophilidae > Himalopsyche > Himalopsyche tibetana. The sequence continues at coordinate 14,900,478 of JAPJYX010000024.1, forward strand.
AAAGCAACAGAGTATTGAAATTAAAATTATTTGATGAATTCAATTGACTTTATGGGTTATCAATTTAGCGTTATTTTAAAATGAATGAAGAAGAAAAAAACAATTATACTAATTAATTTAGGCTCTTGTTAAGATAAATAAACGACACCTTACAGTTATTATTACGGTCCGAAGTGCTTCGTAAAAAATGTTGTGAATACAAATATTTTTTTGACTAGTATATTGATGAACGTAAAATCATTGACCATTTCGCGTTTTAACTGTGAGAGATGTGTGATCATTGCTTTAATTACATATCACACAACTTTCAAGCCGTGGGTCAAGGATTGACGGATTGAGTAAAAATATTAGGAACACGATGCTCATGAAATATTCCAGTTCCAAGAATATGTAATGTTATTGAATATATATATTCTCATTTATTGACAAACGAAATACGCTTATGTAAAAAAATAAATAATAAGCAAACGCGAGTCGGCCGATAAATTGTTTAATTGTAGTTTACTTTATGGCTTGTAACAAAACTTATATTAGAGTCATAAACTCAACTCGACTGATAATACAGATCAGATACAAGGTGATTCTTATATTATAATGAAGGCTAATAATTTTATTGTAATTTCTCGTTTGATATTTTTACCTTATTTTCAATTATACATAGGTACTCAAGGTGGGCCCATCGCCACATCCCTAGGGGTACTGGAGGGAACTGAAGAAACTTTGCTAACCTTAAGTAATGTACCCCTTTATTGACGATAAAATCACATTAAAAACAAATAATATCCACGATTGCGTAATGCTAGTTTCTATTCAAGCATTGATAAATTGTTGGCACATAAGGTTTATAATTCTTATTTCCTAATAAATACTTCAACAAATTAAGTATCAGTGTTTATTATATTTTATAACACTATACACATGTACATATTAAAAAAAATCACTACACTTTTCTGTTTTATTTAATTTGAACAATATAAATGTATGGTCTATGGGGCCTTGTGTATCTTTTTATCTGAAAAAAAGAGTAGTAGATCAAATAAATTTGTAAGCCTTTGTTATTAAGGTACCTTCGGTGTAAGGTGTTTTAAATTATACCAACTACTTCCCCAAATTAATATGCTATATTATCTAGGTTTTATTGTACAATTTGATTAAATATACATACATTTATAGCCAAAATGATAGCGACAATAACAGACATTAAAAAATGTAACTTTACATACTACGATTGAAATGGTATTAAAAAATATATGTCACGACCTTTCTTTCTTCAGAAAAACTGTCTACAGCACCACTATAGTCAGCAATGTAGGCGACGGGCGTAGGCATTGAATGAACAACTTTACATAATAATGTTGTGTCAAAAATAGCTTATTCGATACGCCGTATAACTTGATGCATTCATTATGTGAAGGGTAGTGGAATTTCTGAGTGTCATATTATAATAATGGAACTTTCTACGGTAGACATACATACATTATTATTTGTATATTTTATAATTCAAACAATGGAAACACAAAAAAAAACTTAATTCCAACTTAATGCCAACAGTCAGCTCTGGTATAAGTACCACTTACGGTTTTAAAATACAACTACTGTTTATTGAAATTGATGTTTTTTTTAATTGTTTAATGTCCACTATCCTGTAAAAAGTACATTGTAATTAGTGACACATAAATTTGAATTACTGTAAAATGTTACTGTGGAGTCGGAGTTGGAGTCTGGAGTCGTGGTGTCGGTAGTTTTGTCCGGAGTTGGAAATATTTTACAACTCAGACCCATTTAAAAAATATATCGACTGTGGAAAGGAAAAAGGACGTAACCCATACAAAAAACGTCTTTTGATGATTTTAGGCGAAATGCAAATTATGAAATATACACAACCCTGACGTTCACGGTGATTGATAAACTGGGTTTTTGTTGACTTAGTCTAATATTTATTTAATAAATTGTTCAAGAAAAACCTTTTTTTATGTCCTTTTTCTTAGTTGCAATTTTCTCAAGCCTTTCTTTTTTTAAACTTAAAAGCTCAATTTAGATACTAATTCGGCATTTTCAGCTTCCATCCTTTTGATAGAACGTGTGTCGAGTTGTATACATTGTGATTATTGGAAAAAAATCTGTTTTGGAAAAAATAGGGTTACGTCTTTTTTCCTTTCCACAGTCGATATATATATATATAAAATGATGAATGATCAATCTCCAAATCCGAAAATTTTTGAATCCCGAAATTTTGGGATTGGTTACCTTAATACAGATGCCGCTGCTATACAAAAGTTTTGCATTCGTTAATTTAATCACCATTCGTATATTTTTGTTTCATTAAAGTGAATATTTTACAATATTAAATTGAATCCAGCCGAACGTCTCAATTCTCACGTAAGAACTAATGCTATTGATAACTTTAAAATTTACTTTCAGATCACATGCTGGCGTGTATTTGATATTCAGAAAACGCAACGTTTGTCCGTGACCCTTCTATCTCCTCTCTGTACAAGAAAACTAAAAAGCCATTTTCTCTAAAGATTTTTTAAAATAATGCTCACTTCAGTATTCGGCAGGTGTCGACTAGCTATAAGACCTGACTATGTATAAAAAATAATAAATTTCAAACAAAAAGCAGACATAAAGCACCCACCGTTAAATATTCAAGATTTCTATTTGACGGTAGTATTCATCCAATATTCACGTATATTTATTTTTTTGCTTTTTACGGTTTCGAAATATTTAAAGATTTTTATTATCATATTTAAAAATCCAGTCCACATGAGACTTTTTACGTTATGAATACACACATCCATCGATTTACGCCGTTTTTTGCGCCGTGATATTAAATAAAATAAAAATAATAGTTTTTGTTAAATACATACAAATTCTATGCATAAATATGCCGGATCCATGGTGTAGTGGTAGATATCGTTGGCGTCTCTGACAGATCTCACGGGTTCATGACCCAATATTTTCTATTCGATTTATCGAGTTATGTTTGTTATATACAAAAATGTCCTCACATATTTCCAATCCTTAAATAACGGGGTGTAGCGAGAGCGATTAGTTAATCATTAGTTATTTTTTTAAAGTTAAAAAAATATTTTTCATAACAGCTCATGTCATTGCGCCAAATATTTAATTACAGTAACGCATAAAACGCGTTCTTGTAATGTAGATGTAGCTCCATATTCTTTTTATGTAATTCATATTCCTTGCATCTATCAAATGATTTTGTTTGAACTTCATATTGTATTACGTGGTTTTCATTCACGCGATTTTGTCCAAGACCACTGTTTACCGATCTTTATAATAAAGTGTGTTAAATATGCATCGATAAAAAAATGTTATTTTTAATTAATTTGGCAATAAATTTAATTTTTATCATGGTGTATGGGAAAATTAGATTTTCCTGCATCCTTTTATCAATTAAGTAGATACATACTAAGAAAAAAATAGCAGGTACTCGAAATTCAATAATAGATTGATTTTAAATTCTACATAATATTTTCTGTAATAAGAAGTATGAGTGACACAAAATATATTCAACTAAAACAGAAATCATCATTTTACTTTGTTCATGTAGCGTAAATTTTACTGAACTTAATGAAAATAATATAACTCTCATATTTTTTTGTTATCTTTGTGTCGTTTTGTCGTGTATCTTCTTATCGTGAGTATAATTATTTAAAAATAGATTTTTTACCGGTATATGTTAACAATTCACCTCCAGCCGAGAAGTGTGATTGTTTATTTATATAATGAGATAATTTAAAGTAAGTATATCAGATAATGGATATAGTAGAGAAAATTCAAATATTGCTCAAAAGAAAGTGCATACGTCGTAAAGATACAAAACCTGTTCTTGGATTTTTTTACTAAAACTAAAACATTTGTTTTCATGATTTAATAGTAAATATTCGGTATGTCGGTAATACTAAGTTCGAATAAATAGATATTTAATGACTATGATCAATTATAGTGGTTGAGCGGTCAATGTCGTTAGTTTCAGTTACGGTGTTCATGGGCTTGGAATCCCAGTACGGACAGCTTTATAAATTTATTCTTCAAACTACTCTTGGATTTCGGGAATTTCCTCCCGCTAATCCGACCCAAAAAAAAACAGCCCTTTGCAATAGCGATTAGCTAACCAATAATCTTGTTATTGTCTAACATTTTTTAGCAAATTAAGTATCAAGTAGTACTCGACTGAATGAATACATTTGAATCTGGTATATTCAAATTAAAAAATATATACTTTCACTTGAAATTATTTTTTAGTTATAATTAAGAAATTTATAAACATGTTAATTTCCAGACGGTAAATCTTTAAAAGAATTATTTTGATATGCATTCAAAACACGAACCTTAAAATGGAGACTGCATATAAATTCATCATTATTCGGTTCAGCGAACTATTTATTGTAAGTAGACTACATAGTGACTATTTCGAGTTGTGATATTTTTCTTCCGGGGGTACGAAATAAAAAAAATGGAGTTGTTAATTTTGACAGTTAAACTTAGTGTATTCGATTTTCAGTTCATATCTTATCTATGTTACAATCAAACATAAATGTTTTACTACATATGTCATTCAGCTGCTAATCCTAGGCAGCAAAATTAAACAAAGGGATATGAAATAGTACATATATATTATTTTTAACTATATATACCTTGTACACTCGTGCTCGTAAATTAAAATATTATTTTAATCTAAAATTAAAACATTTACAGTTCGTTATGTGTAATTCTAGTAATGCATAAATATGCATCATAGGTCATTGACGTCATTGGCCACTTCCCAGTTATATTTTTTAAAATTCGCAACAATGCATGACGCAGATTTAAGTAAAACAAAGTATTCAATAACCAGCACTATTTTCAAGATGTTAAAACAATCGTCCAACTAGACTTTTCAGTAATTTAATTAATTAAGTTTAAATCATAAAGTACTACTAACCTGACAATTTATCCTTAAAAAAAACCGCTTAAGCTTGTCAGCGCTATGCAGCAATGAGATTTTGGCCATTTGTTGGCAATTCAAAAGTCGGGCAAAAACTGACTTATCTCGCTATCTCAACTTCTACCCTTTTGTAAAATTAAATAAATAAATTGATACTTATTTTACAACCTGATAAGAGGTGTTTTGAATGAAAAAATCACTAATTACATTCGGTTGGAATTTGTCACACTATCTTACTTTAAAGAAAAAATATAAAGAGGCTAACTTATTCTGGTGGGGGGCTGTATAGGGCATGTGGCCAGTGTCCACCTCATGGCGGTATCTCATGAGAAGTTTTTCCACGAGAACTGCTTCTTACTTCTTTTTTAACTTTGTTAACTTCTTTTTTCGAAGAAAGTAGGAATAATGGGCTAGTACAAGACTTGAGTTTAACTAATCGCTGTCGTTACTTCCCGTTATATTAGGATTGAAAAAATTGGAGGGAGTTTTTAGGCATTACAAGTACCTATACATTCGAACAAAAATCGAATGAAAAGATGCTGTTAATAGTGACACCACTGCGCCACTGACCTGACATTCAAACAGGTAGTCAAGAGAAATTCTAAGATCGTCTTGACAACAAGGAGCACATAGTTTCACATCCATTTGAATAACAATATTATCATATTTAATCGCCATAAAACTAATCAAAACCCTATTGTTTTTCATATGAAAAGCTTAATTCTTGTATATTTAAACGTTTGGCAGCCCCAATTCTAAAGTCGTTTCAAAAAGGGTTTTCAATCCTGGGATCGTGCTAGTAACAATCCCGGGATTTTGAATTCAATAAAACATGTAATAAAATTTAAATATACATAAAAAAGAAGCTCAAATGGAACCAATTATTAACTGTCAGACGTAACTTTTCCATAGGATGGAGCTAACTGGAACTTGTCAATTGGACACTTTTTGAAATGATGCATATAAAAAAAATGAATCTGTTAAGTCAACATTTTTTAGACAGAATTTTCTGTTAAACAATGGTAAGTGATCAATCCTGGAATCCCGAAAACCAGAATCCTGATCAAAATAGGAATCAAAAAAAGGGTCCGGTTTGGATGCCCTAATTTCAAAATCTTTGTAAAATTTGAATATGATAGTTTTATCGCGTGATTATGATTTTTTTACATATTCTATTACAGCGAGTTACGATTCTTACAAACATTATATTTTCATATGTTACGTCTAATTTAAATATAATATTTTTGATTTGAATATGGCGAGTAATATATGACATATTTATGTATTTTTATTACAGGTTATAACGAATACTGTGCAAAATAAAACACAGGTGTCACTAAAAATGTCATCACAGCAATATTGTTTTTCAAGTTTGAACGAATACAGCAACACAGAAAGGTTTTGTTTACTCGGAAATATCTTTTACTCAGATACTCGTGGGTATGTGAATTTTACACTATAAGTAACCATATTTTTTTACAAAAATAAGGCATCTGTTGTTCAAGGACTCAAAAAATCAACTGAAGGGGTCAAAAGCAAAGACAGCAATCTACCAACAAACGATAACAACTGAAAAAAAGCATTACTAAATAATTTTATTTACTTGTGCCTTACCTTACAGTAGAATATTCTGATTCACAATAAATTAGTGAAATGTGCTGAGCAAGCATACTGCTACTTTTTGTATTCGAAGAAACATTTAGAGTAAAAAAACTGACTTTGTTTATAAAAAATCTATTTTCTATAGAATAAAAACACAGCTCACAAGCTTAAGAATTTTTAGCTCTTTGATTCCGCATCCTTAGATTTAAAAAAATAGTTTTAACTACATCACAAAAATACTCTTTGTTACTTTTATTTGTAATGAAAAAAATAACTTTTTGTATTTTTAGTATGGTAAGATATAATAAATGTATTTTAAATATCATTTTGTAGAATGTTGCGAGTTGCGATATTTGCGTCGATTGTTCAATCTAGTTGCATTACTTTTATTGACGCATTATGTGAAAACGTGAAACGTCAAATTCAACCGTAAAATTTAGTGAGTAGCTGGGAGTGGATCCAACAACTTAAAATGTACATATGTTATGTTTTTCATATACTTGTTATGTATGGTTCTACGAAGCCGTTATATCTTTTTTTCAGTAGCTTCATTGCTGATTTTTTAATGCTATTAAACATATTCACAACATTTTATATAAGGCTTGTTAATAGCACCAGCATTTTGATTTCAATTCAAAGCGAAACTCACTGACTTACTTTTACTTGTTTAGATAAACAGTTTGATTAACCAATCAAATATATTAGTATAGAATATTTACATATATCGAGAGAATATTTTCAGCTGGCAACTTAATTGGTGCTTATTAGGATCTCCAATCCCGGAATTCTGTCCAATTTCGTAATACTGAAATACCGGTATTGTGCGAGTAATAATCCTTGGATAATTGTGAAATCTGTAAATTTATAGGTTTTTATTAAAATCGGTCAGCAAGCGTCAATTAATTCGACATAAGGCCGCAGTAAACATAGGACGGGATTGATTAATATTCAATCCCTTGCCCTACTTTTCCTCTATACTTTTTCCCCAGATATCTCCAAACCTCGTTTTTTTTTTTAGCTCACCGAGGAATTTGAAATCCTGAATTTGCTATACTTTTTTTCCAGATATCTCCAAACCTCGTTTTTCCTGAATTGGTCAGAAGGCCGCACCGGAGTGGCCAAAGGGCCGCGGGTTCCCCACCTCTGCCCTAGTGCTTATCACATTTTATAATTATAACACACCGTTACACAAGGCATCAACAATTCAAAATTCAAGTGATTAAAATTAATTCGTTTCAAATTTTGGAAAATCTCTTACATCAAAATATGATCTTGGTGTATAACGAAAAAATATGCTTAAAATAAATTGCCTTAAACATTTCTCCGCGTATTCTTTAGAAAGGTTTATCGTGTTATGTTCATCAAGTTGTATTCAATTTTTTAAAAGGAAACATTATTGAATAAAAACATAGATGCGAAAAATGCTTGCCTATAGAACGGGGCATCAAATTACATTACAGCCCTCACTGCGTTCCTGTTTTTAACCTTCTGTCAAAATTTATTTCCCAACGAATCTAGGTCACTTTGACAATGAGACTTGATGTTATAATATTATATGGAAAGGTTGGAAATCACTGGATAATGACATGTTAAGTGTACTCGAGTACAACAATGGTAATAAGATTAAATTTGATAACTATTATTCCACTTATTGTTTTACAAAACGTGACAGGTGTTTCGTTGCTTTGAGAAGCATCATCAGACCATCACAGCGTTTACAAATTCATTCAGTTCATTAGGGGTTTGTATCAATTTTTAATATTTTATACCGCCGAAACAATCTACTATTATATAATATTTTTTCTAACACTATATCTAACTATATTTTATATCTAACACTATTTTTTTTAATGCACGTTCGCTCCCAATGTGGAGCATATTTTCTTCCAATCGAGGTATTTAAACAGAAGTTTTTTTCTACGAGAGCTGGTTTTTACTCAGTTGCTCAATTTCTCTTTTTTCATAGAGAGTAGGGAAATAATGGATAAAATTAGGAAACAGGACTAATAGTTAGCTAATGGCTTGCACTTCAACTGATATTTTAGGATTTAAAGAATGGGAGGGAGTTTCAAGACATTCATGTCTTCGAACAAAAATCCAATTGAAAAAACAATGGGAATCGAATCCCAATCCCGTGAGATTTCTCACGGACGCTAACGACGTTGACCACGGCGCTACGTACCCGACAGTTTTTTTTTAACAAATCAAAATAGCATAGTTATAAAAAAAAAAAAATTTTGTTGTCAATACAGCTCATGCCAATGCGTCAAATATTTTAAAGTAAAAAGAAAGATCATTCGAGATAAACTAGATAAGAATTGACATTCATGACTTAAGTCTAAAATTTAAATTACCAATTAATTTATTTTTTAATTAAATATAGTATGTTTTATTTTAAAAATATATGCATTTAATTGATGGAAAATTCTACCAATGAAAAACTTCATCAAAAGAAATTATTTCACATCTAGATTGCAATAACTTCTATTTGCGGTTAAAAATAAATCCTGGAGCTTACGTCCTCGTTTCCCAGTCTCGACTTGCAGTCAAAAAGAAAGCTTTAAGTTCTTCTTTATCCTGAGTAGTAGGACTTTGCACTCTCACTAGATTTACTCAATACCAATAGTCTACTCTGGGTCCAGATTTTACTCGTATTACCAGCAAATTGAGTACGGTTTTAAACAAAAAGTCAAACGTATTTTTGAGACAATCTGTGTAGCTCCAATGGTGACCATAATAACGCGTATCATATTTGGTATAATTTTCTTCGAAAACGTAATTAAATTCCACTAATTTGAGCTAAAATATTCACTAAGCTATCACGGATTGTAAAATAAACCATTCTTGTATTATTTAAGGCGATATTTTGAAAAAAATGGGGTTTTATTATCGATTTACTTTAGAAATATTTTAGCATGAACGTTTTTACGACCACCGTATTGTGTGAGGGTCCAAGAACAGACATCGCCCGTCTTTGGGGTAATTAATTTTACAACGTACCGACATTCCTACCCAATCGCATTATGCTAGCAGTCCTTCTTAAAAAATATAGTACCTACAGTTTGCTATTATTGGTTAAAATTTTGTTTTATATTGATTACTTCCTCGAAGTCAATGTTGGAAACAATGTAAGATCATCCCAAAAGGCTGGAATAGATAACAATATTGATGTTTAGAAATACTCGGTGTTTCTGAAAGTTTTTCATATAAATAACGTTGCCATAAGTTTTACAAAAATACAATGTCCCTTTTCATTGTATTTTATTCGAACACACTCACGCTAATCGCTCTCACTCCGTTTTGTATGATGTGATAGGTGATAGGTAAGAATTCAAAACATCATATACGTTTGTCTCCAAACAGAAATCCATAAATCGATTGTATAAAATAATTATTGTCCCAGTGCTGACAGCTTATAAATTTTATTAGCTGTCAGTACTGGGATTCGAACCAGTGACCTCCGTAACCAAACCCGAACATTGACCACTTACCACGCAGCCGGCTCTTTTTACAATATTATCGTTATTTGTTTACATGGTAACAATTCGTTTTTCATTTCAAGCAAGAAGCATTTGATTATTTTTTAGACATGAAATAGTTTCTCCCGTCTTCAATTAAAGCTTTTTTCTCAAAGTGGAATTCAGCTCCCGGAGTTGGATTAGATAAATTATTAAATAAATTGAAAACAATTCATGATGTAATCATGAATCAGGTCAGAACGTATACAAATATGTATCGTTAAGGAAGCGAAATGTGAAAAAAGCGAATTAATATACCCATAGTCTGACTTTGCTCAAATATGTATTTTTATTATTAAAATATATATGATGTCAAAATTATCAAATAAAAAATAAATCATCATTATAACTGTGATTTTGGAAGCTTTCTAAAGTATCATAACAGAAATTTAAAAATGACCAACATTTTTATTTACTATGTCACCATATAGTGCACTTATATCAACTGAACGCATCGTTATCACTATATTCTGTAAAAATTTGTTCAAGTGATTCATGGTAGTCAAAAATATATTTCGTTGAAATTGCTTTTTCCTTCACTTAATAAAATGATGGTCACAACACTTCATACAACTCTAACGCCCACAAGATGTGGATACAGCCTTTCCAGATAAAACAACTAACTTATTTATACAAAGCAGGTAAAGACTTCAAATATTATTAAAATCAACATATAAGGCAGCTCTCTACTGTAATTTTCATATTTAAAAAAATTATTGCATTTTTTAATCCCTTAAGTGCACTATTGTAAAATTATGCCCCGGAAATATTTCGGGAAATACCAAAAATAAAGCTTCAAAGAGACCGACTACAAAAGACATTATCCTGGAGATTGGACCGTGCTATTAGTTGTCCAGATGGTATTATCCTGGCTAATGGAGCGCAAGACGTTTTAAAGCTTTATCGTGAACGTTCAAGAGAAATGAGACAGACTAGATTGTCAATAGAATGAATGTTACTGGAAACATCTCTGTGTTAACAAAAATATTTTATTTACCTATCTTACCGTCGTTATGGAATCGTTTCATTGTTAATCATTTTATTACATTTTCTCATTTTTGCTTGATATATTTGACGGTTTATTTTTTTATTGGTTTATAAAACTGTACATCGGTAAAACGAAAAAGATGATTTAAAATGAATACCTTCTTCGCTTCAATAGTATTAAGAGTAAGAAAAGTTGTAAACATCACATAAACTTATATTCAAAAAATAAAATACAATTTTTTACTAATTCCACATTTATTTAATAATATCAGGGCCGGTTTTGCTAATGGCGAGCATTATCAGCTAATAATAAAATACAAAATTTGAATCGTTCAAACTATGTACATTCTCACAAATTTTGTCATTAACGACCCGGGTTTCGCCTTTCGGCATCTTCAGGCATTCAAGTGCACGGATGAACTTGAACTGACGCTTAGTAAATGAAAGTTTCGTGTTTATATAAGATATAAATGCATCACTGAGTCCAAAGCCACTGCTGGCAAAAAGGATAAGCCCATGGGAATTCCAACAGATTTGACTAGTGAGCAGTTTCAAGAATTATATAATTTGTTTGTCGGCAAAGGTTTTATGATTATATGATTTTATGGTTATATAGGGTATAGAAGAGGAGATGTGGGAAAATTTGATATTTCGTTTAAAATCGGAAGATTTTGCAGCTGTGCTTTGTTGATTTCTAACATTTCTTGGAAAAAGAGCTTATGACTGTCCGTATTTGGGTGTAACATTTTTATCCCTTGTTCCTGATTGAACACGTGTCCTTCCGATATTAAGTGATTAGCAAAAGTAGACGTGTCTTTTTTCAATCTAAAGGCTGCCATATGTTCTAAAACCCGGATGTTCAGTGTTCTTTCTGTTTTGCCGATATAAAACTTTGTACAACAAGAGCATTGCAATCTATAAATCCCGGATTTATTTAAGTAATGTATTTTATCTTTATTATTAACTAATAATTTGCCTAAAGAGTTTTTACAGTAAAAAGCAGGTCTTACACTATCAGCTAGCTGTTTTTTAATTTTAAGACTTGTATTTCCTAAAAAAATGATTCTACGCCAATACCTAGTATGATCTATGTCCTTTGACACTATACCTTTAAATAACATTTTTTCTGCAAGTTTAGTTTGTTTTTTTGATAAAAGATTGTCTATAAGAGACATATTGTATCCATTGTTTATGGCGATTTGTTTGATGATTTTCAATTCGATATTAAAGTTTATTTCGTTTAAAGGAACACTCACAAGTCTATGTATTTCTGAATGAAAAGCGGCTAGTTTATAAGAAAATGGGTGCATTGAATTTTTATGGATAACAGTGTCAGAGAAGGTTGGCTTCCGAAATATTTTAAACTCGTGAGAATGATTTTCAATGTTAATATTTAAGTCAAGAAAGTTAATATTTTTGCCTCCGAATTCTAGAGTGAATTTTATATTTTTATCTAATGAATTTATAAAGTTATGAAAGTTAGTTATTTGTCTATCTGTTCCATTAAACAGGCAAAGAATATCGTCTACATATCGGAACCAATAGACTATAGGTTTGGCTTCTGTTTTGTTTCTAAAAATTGTATCTTCTAAATAGTTCATATAAAACTCAGCTAACAACGGTGATAGGCAGTTTCCCATTGCAAGGCCTTCTGTTTGTTTATAAATTGTATTGTTAAATTGGAAATAGTTCTGGTCAACGCAAACGTCTAATATATTTAATAACTCTTTTGTTACTATTGGGTTTACTCTACGTGCATTTAAGGTATCTTCGATAATCCTTTTGCATTTGTTGACTGGTACATTCGTAAATAAACTGACCACGTCAAATGAAATTAATTTTGAATTGCAAGGAATGATTTTATTTTTAAGTTTTTCAACTAATTCTAATGAATTTTTTACGCTATATGTCGGGTTGAATCCACTATGGTTACGAATGAGGGAGTTAGCTTTTTTCGATAATTTATAGGCTGGGGCATTAATATATGACACTACAGGGCGAATTGGGATTGAAGGTTTATGAAGTTTCGGTAATCCGTAAAATTTGGGAGCTAACGGATTCCGTGTAGACAAAGAATATATATCTTTAGGGTTGATCGTAATATTACAACTGTTAATGACATCTTTGACATCTTTGTTAAATTTTACTGTAGGGTCTTTTTTTAGTTGGACTATATCGTTACTTTCGAGAAAGTTATTAATTTTATCAACGTAATCATTACTCGTTAGCAGAACTGTGGTACTTCCTTTATCTGCTTTTGTGACAATGATGTTATTTTCTTTAATTTTATCTTTAATATTCTTAAGAGTGACTAACTCATCGTTAAATTTACTTCTATTTTTAACACTCGACAAATAATCCTTTTTAAGAATGCGAGAACATATATGCTTACTAGTTAGATTTTTATGTAGTGCAATTTCTAAGTCTATCGCAAGGTTTTCATAGTCAGATTTTCTATTCGGTAAAGGTGGACAGTATTTAAGACCTTTTGATAAGAGATTTTGCTCGTCTTTTTCTAAAGTTACGTTAGTAAGGTTAACCACTCTATCAAAAAATATGATTGGTGTTTCCCTGTTTATTATCAACTGTGATTTCTCAAGTAATGTCCTATTTTTCTCCTCAATAAGTTTCTTTAGTTTATAAGCCTGTTTTTCAAATTTAAGTTGTATAATTTCTGACACTTTATATCTAACGTCTCGGTCCAATGTATCAAATTCAATGGGGTGAAGTTTCTGTGCGAGCAAACAATGAATTACTTTAAGGTATTGACTGATATTATCACGAGTTACATACCATTGACCTGTTTCTGCTTTCAACCACGCTGCTTTAGCTTTTTGCAAAGCCTTAACTGCAGGCTTCGAATCGTTGATAATTTTAACATTTCTCGAAATAAATTTCGGGATCACTTTATTTTTAAAACAACTGTTATTAAACCACAAATTTTGATTAACAACACGAAACTTTAACACTAATTTACTATAGAGTTCAGTCAATCTTGCTGTACTAGCAATATTGATATAATTTAAGATTTCGACTGAAGGTGCTTGGTGGAATTTCAATATTAAATTTGAATCGTTCAAACTATGTACATTCTCACAAATTTTGTCATTAACGACCCGGGTTTCGCCTTTCGGCATCTTCAGGCATTCAAGTGCACGGATGAACTTGAACTGACGCTTAGTAAATGAAAGTTTCGTGTTTATATAAGATATAAATGCATCACTGAGTCCAAAGCCACTGCTGGCAAAAAGGATAAGCCCATGGGAATTCCAACAGATTTGACTAGTGAGCAGTTTCAAGAATTATATAATTTGTTTGTCGGCAAAGGTTTTATGATTATATGATTTTATGGTTATATAGGGTATAGAAGAGGAGATGTGGGAAAATTTGATATTTCGTTTAAAATCGGAAGATTTTGCAGCTGTGCTTTGTTGATTTCTAACATTTCTTGGAAAAAGAGCTTATGACTGTCCGTATTTGGGTGTAACATTTTTATCCCTTGTTCCTGATTGAACACGTGTCCTTCCGATATTAAGTGATTAGCAAAAGTAGACGTGTCTTTTTTCATTAAAATCATATAATCATAAAACCTTTGCCGACAAACAAATTATATAATTCTTGAAACTGCTCACTAGTCAAATCTGTTGGAATTCCCATGGGCTTATCCTTTTTGCCAGCAGTGGCTTTGGACTCAGTGATGCATTTATATCTTATATAAACACGAAACTTTCATTTACTAAGCGTCAGTTCAAGTTCATCCGTGCACTTGAATGCCTGAAGATGCCGAAAGGCGAAACCCGGGTCGTTAATGACAAAATTTGTGAGAATGTACATAGTTTGAACGATTCAAATTTAATATTGAAATTCCACCAAGCACCTTCAGTCGAAATCTTAAATTATATCAATATTGCTAGTACAGCAAGATTGACTGAACTCTATAGTAAATTAGTGTTAAAGTTTCGTGTTGTTAATCAAAATTTGTGGTTTAATAACAGTTGTTTTAAAAATAAAGTGATCCCGAAATTTATTTCGAGAAATGTTAAAATTATCAACGATTCGAAGCCTGCAGTTAAGGCTTTGCAAAAAGCTAAAGCAGCGTGGTTGAAAGCAGAAACAGGTCAATGGTATGTAACTCGTGATAATATCAGTCAATACCTTAAAGTAATTCATTGTTTGCTCGCACAGAAACTTCACCCCATTGAATTTGATACATTGGACCGAGACGTTAGATATAAAGTGTCAGAAATTATACAACTTAAATTTGAAAAACAGGCTTATAAACTAAAGAAACTTATTGAGGAGAAAAATAGGACATTACTTGAGAAATCACAGTTGATAATAAACAGGGAAACACCAATCATATTTTTTGATAGAGTGGTTAACCTTACTAACGTAACTTTAGAAAAAGACGAGCAAAATCTCTTATCAAAAGGTCTTAAATACTGTCCACCTTTACCGAATAGAAAATCTGACTATGAAAACCTTGCGATAGACTTAGAAATTGCACTACATAAAAATCTAACTAGTAAGCATATATGTTCTCGCATTCTTAAAAAGGATTATTTGTCGAGTGTTAAAAATAGAAGTAAATTTAACGATGAGTTAGTCACTCTTAAGAATATTAAAGATAAAATTAAAGAAAATAACATCATTGTCACAAAAGCAGATAAAGGAAGTACCACAGTTCTGCTAACGAGTAATGATTACGTTGATAAAATTAATAACTTTCTCGAAAGTAACAATATAGTCCAACTAAAAAAAGACCCTACAGTAAAATTTAACAAAGATGTCAAAGATGTCATTAACAGTTGTAATATTACGATCAACCCTAAAGATATATATTCTTTGTCTACACGGAATCCGTTAGCTCCCAAATTTTACGGATTACCGAAACTTCATAAACCTTCAATCCCAATTCGCCCTGTAGTGTCATATATTAATGCCCCAGCCTATAAATTATCGAAAAAAGCTAACTCCCTCATTCGTAACCATAGTGGATTCAACCCGACATATAGCGTAAAAAATTCATTAGAATTAGTTGAAAAACTTAAAAATAAAATCATTCCTTGCAATTCAAAATTAATTTCATTTGACGTGGTCAGTTTATTTACGAATGTACCAGTCAACAAATGCAAAAGGATTATCGAAGATACCTTAAATGCACGTAGAGTAAACCCAATAGTAACAAAAGAGTTATTAAATATATTAGACGTTTGCGTTGACCAGAACTATTTCCAATTTAACAATACAATTTATAAACAAACAGAAGGCCTTGCAATGGGAAACTGCCTATCACCGTTGTTAGCTGAGTTTTATATGAACTATTTAGAAGATACAATTTTTAGAAACAAAACAGAAGCCAAACCTATAGTCTATTGGTTCCGATATGTAGACGATATTCTTTGCCTGTTTAATGGAACAGATAGACAAATAACTAACTTTCATAACTTTATAAATTCATTAGATAAAAATATAAAATTCACTCTAGAATTCGGAGGCAAAAATATTAACTTTCTTGACTTAAATATTAACATTGAAAATCATTCTCACGAGTTTAAAATATTTCGGAAGCCAACCTTCTCTGACACTGTTATCCATAAAAATTCAATGCACCCATTTTCTTATAAACTAGCCGCTTTTCATTCAGAAATACATAGACTTGTGAGTGTTCCTTTAAACGAAATAAACTTTAATATCGAATTGAAAATCATCAAACAAATCGCCATAAACAATGGATACGATATGTCTCTTATAGACAATCTTTTATCAAAAAAACAAACTAAACTTGCAGAAAAAATGTTATTTAAAGGTATAGTGTCAAAGGACATAGATCATACTAGGTATTGGCGTAGAATCATTTTTTTAGGAAATACAAGTCTTAAAATTAAAAAACAGCTAGCTGATAGTGTAAGACCTGCTTTTTACTGTAAAAACTCTTTAGGCAAATTATTAGTTAATAATAAAGATAAAATACATTACTTAAATAAATCCGGGATTTATAGATTGCAATGCTCTTGTTGTACAAAGTTTTATATCGGCAAAACAGAAAGAACACTGAACATCCGGGTTTTAGAACATATGGCAGCCTTTAGATTGAAAAAAGACACGTCTACTTTTGCTAATCACTTAATATCGGAAGGACACGTGTTCAATCAGGAACAAGGGATAAAAATGTTACACCCAAATACGGACAGTCATAAGCTCTTTTTCCAAGAAATGTTAGAAATCAACAAAGCACAGCTGCAAAATCTTCCGATTTTAAACGAAATATCAAATTTTCCCACATCTCCTCTTCTATACCCTATATAACCATAAAATCATATAATCATAAAACCTTTGCCGACAAACAAATTATATAATTCTTGAAACTGCTCACTAGTCAAATCTGTTGGAATTCCCATGGGCTTATCCTTTTTGCCAGCAGTGGCTTTGGACTCAGTGATGCATTTATATCTTATATAAACACGAAACTTTCATTTACTAAGCGTCAGTTCAAGTTCATCCGTGCACTTGAATGCCTGAAGATGCCGAAAGGCGAAACCCGGGTCGTTAATGACAAAATTTGTGAGAATGTACATAGTTTGAACGATTCAAATTTAATATTGAAATTCCACCAAGCACCTTCAGTCGAAATCTTAAAAAAAAATAAAATACAATGTTACAGTTTTATGAAAACAAAACAAAAAAATAATGATAGGGTGTAAAAAACATGTATTGAAAGGAATTTACAAATAAGGTACAAAATATGAATAAGTGACACTAAATCGACTTCAATTATTTTTTAAATTCCTTTAATACCAATTGTTTGTTACACTCTATTAATTTTATTTTGTTCAGTATAAATAACTCTGTATTCCCTTATCAGTTGACAATGCTCGTCATGAGTGAAACCGCTCCTGATCTTATTAAATAAAAGAGGGATTAATACAAATGAGGATTTTATTTTTTTAATATAATGATTTTCTACCAGTTATTGACAGTGAACATCCTAAAATCGATACATCCTTATATGAAAATTCACGCATTAATTATAATGTATGCAAACGTGGTGATCGATTTTCTTGTCGCAATAGTGCATAGCGTTACCAATATATCGAATAATGTGCTCGCTTTCAAATATATAATTTGATATTGAGAATATAATAATTGTAGAATTATTATAGCTTATCAAAATCACATTAATTCGATAAGCGAGTGGTATAATTTTTACTCGTGCTTTTAACATAATTTATTACGTAAACTAATCGAATAAATTTAATAATTGGCCTTTTTACGAGCAAAATTTTTGAATATCTCTTTATTCCATGACAAACAGTAGTTAATTTATTTCACAAAAGACTATTAAATAAATACAGTGGCTTATTTTATTATGGAGAAACGCGTATCTTTCATTGCTACTTGAAACATAGTCTTCTCTTTTTCCTATCCTGCACCAGATGTTTCAAATCCTCAACGGCTTAAAAAATCAGTGGCATACTAAGATTGAACTGAGTTTCCTATATTAAATGATGAATATATTTTGGATATTTAAGTCGTAAATCACATAACAAATAAGTCCTTCTCCCATAAATGTTTTGGTTATTTAACGTGCTTCATAAAAAGTTTATATTTAAACTGTAAAATACACTACGCCGTCCGCTGGCCTAAGATTTAATTATACAGTACTAGCTAGAATACATACTGGAAATTAATACAACGTATAATAATTAGTACCACTTTGCAAGCCCTTCGTAGTATTCATTAGAATATTAATCGGGAATGGATTAACATACACTGCTGATAATTTGTGTCAAGTTTTGAATTTATCGGCTCGCCTTAGAAGCTTCTCCGTTGTGACTTTACCATCACGAAAAATAATTTACAATAACAAGCCCGCAAAACAAAAGCCTTTGCAACAAAGATTGTCAAACGCAGTAGCTTGTGCTGACATGAAGGTTTAAAGTAAAATTCTAATGCACTTACATTATCAGTATTATATCGGCTTCAATACATTTTATGATGAATTTAAACGAAGTCAGTTTAAAAGCCAACATGTTTACAGATGTTTCCCTCATTAGACTGTGTCAAACTCTTATAACAGTTATTACTGACTGCTGCTGCCATGTATGTGTCAACATGGATCAACTTGTCAAAAGATTGTCACTGACTCCCGTAACTAACATAATATGTTCTATACTGACGTTGCGTGTAAATAGCAGAATGGTAAACTCTTATATCTTGACAAGAAAAGTGAACGACTTGGTTTCTGCTACGCTCATTAGAATGCTAATTATGTAACACTGCATTGCCACGACATGAAATATCAACAGAACTGTTTGCTGTGTTCCTTCTCTACGCCGCTACGATAGGCCATGCTTACTTGATCTCAACTGAACCATCATTGACACATCAACCACACTTATATTAAAGAACAGTTTTAGTTTGGCTTAAACTTAAAAAAATAATTTGAAACAGCAGTATTTTATCAAATTTAAATATGTAATTATGTTCCTCATTTTCATGTTAAATGATATCTGCATTATTTATATGCAGTTATATTACATCTGAATATATTGGCAGCAGTTGCTTGTTTTATAGTAGGTTAATACTAGTTACACTGCGCTATAATCATTTGGAACAATATTTGTGGTAGTGACGTTTACATACTTTCGTGTGACGTCCGATCGCAGAAGTGACAGCTTCGTACCATCGACAAATAATTAATTAAAGAATGAAAGTCAATACCTAAGAAGCCGCTACATCAATGCAACAGCAGAGCAATCAGAAAATCTTAGTTTCGAGAAGACAGTTTAGTGTTTTTCATTATTTAATACATTTGTTACAATAGTCTGTAATTCTTTTAAGTTCCACGCTAGTTAGTCAATTTGAAAATTTAAATTGTACTTTTTACATTTTATACAGTGTAACATTGCATTGAATTCATCATTATTTATATTGTCATATAACAGCATCCATACCTCAATCGTTTTTTTTACGTTTTTTCTACTGTTGCAATAATATAGCGACGTAAACTTAAGGGCTCGGGAAACAGAGACGACAGTTTTCATAACCCTAAAATGCAAATCAATTAAAACGTTTTTATCTTATGGATAAAACGTTTGAAAATAATTATGTTAAATATTCTCATTCGTATTATGAAACCCGTTGACTAATGCCGTGCTTTCTATACATGACTAAGTAAAATGGTGCTTTTGTTACAAACTCAATTTTAATTATATACAAAATTACAAGCTAGAACATTTTTTTTTATTTTAATTTACTAATGTATGTGGAATTTACAACTCTATGGTCTATACGATGACATATTTAATTCATTTTCGACAAGACATGGAGACTGCCGTCATTGTTTCCAGAGATCTTACTTTAATATATAACACTACATCACACTTTAACTTATGAAGATGCTTTTTATAGAACCGAAAATTATGTTACGTTTAGTCACTGTACGAGCAGAATAAGAAAAACATCAAAAATATATTAGATGGTTGAATTATGAATTTAGAATTACATTGTATCGAATGTATTAAAGTAGAAGTAAAGCTACAAAGTCATATTTCATCGCGTTTTATCCAACAGTTAGGAAAATGACTAATCTCAATAAAACGCACAGCACGCCACTGATTGGATTCAATGTTTAAGCGTAGACGCTTTACATTGATAATGTATAATTACACATTTATTACCCTTCCAGATTCAAATGCAAGTATATTAGGTAATTAGCAATCGGCCATTATCCCTATGTGTAATTAATTAGTTTGAAAACTAAATAGGTGGACCTATTTAATCTTTTTTCATTAGAATAGTTATATTATATGATGTACACTTAGTTAATATATTTATAAAAAATGTTAAATTGAACGATAAAGTTTGCCAAAAATGTCAAAAAAAAATTGGCTTTATTTTTAGATCATTGACCTTATTTCATTATATTTTTAACCCGGATAATCTATTTATATTATGGGATATTTTTAAAGTCTATTTATGAGCGTACATTACATACGCTTGAAAAAAGCGAACAAAAAAACGAGGGTAGCATGACATATAGGTTAGACCGGTTTATTACAAAATTTGATTTATATATTGCGTAGGTAATAAACGCAAAAAAAATGTCAAATACACTTGAAAACATGATGATAATGAAGAGAAAATTCTTTTTTTATATAAATGTGGTGGCTTTTGGAAAATAATTCATATATTTTTTTTATTAGGCGGGTAATTTTATTAAGCTCATTTTCATCATAACTATCGTAACACAAAACATAATAGTTTTAGAGAAATTTGATCAAATGCAATATTAATTTTTTTGCAGATAAATAACAATATTCCGAAATATAGAAAAGTTAGGTAAATACAGTTTGTGTAGCAAAGCTGAATAACGAAATATTTATTGATTTCTTCGACAAATATTCACAAATTTGAATCGTACATTACATGTACATGTACATTCACACAGATTTTTTCACTAACGACCCGGGTTTCGCCTTTCGGTATCTTCAGGCGTTTAAGTGCACGGATGAACTTGAACTTAGTGACAAAATCTGTGTGAATGTACGTAATTTGAACGATTCAAATTTAATATTGAAATTCCACCAAACACCTTCAGTCGAAATCTTAAAATATTCACAAGTTAGATTTGCCGTACCCAACCTTTTTTTCTCTGAGGCTGTAAAACGATTTTTGCTACGTTAGACGGGCCGCAAAATATTAATACCATAACGTTAATATACCACATACTTTAAATAATATAGCAATATTTTTTTAATAATATAAACATACATACGTACGTATAGCTTTACAATTCTAGACCAAAGAGCTGGACAGGGAAAACAAACAATAAAATATTGAAATGTCAGTAAGTAGAAAAAAATACAAATTAATGAAGTACATAACATATTCATTGATTTGCGTATAGTTTTTAAAACAGGAGTTTAAAAAGAAAGGTGCGGTTGTTTCGGATCACAAACAAACGTAGAACGGGCCACATGCAACCATTGGCATCAGGTTAAGCATGGCTGATCTGAGTATGCATACAATAATTCATATTTTTTATAGTTCTATGGCATCACGCCATCATCTGAATTTTGCTTGCTTGTAATAATTACTTTAAATATTAACGTACACACATACTTGTTGGTAGTTTGTATATAATTTTATAATATAAATTATAAACTTGTTATAAATTGATTTTCATATATACTTCCGTTACTATTCAAAAGAAATTTTCTGAGCAATGAAAAATAAATTGTGATTTTTTTAATAAAATGTTGTAAGATTAAAGAACAAAACGAATAAATTAATCGACGATTAAAATATATCAAATATGTCAGTTACGCGTTGAACAAAAGAATTTCTTTTCAATAAATAATTCTGTTAGAAAATAATATTACATTTTTGAGTCGTTACAGCACTTAATACTTACAGCAGCATATATGTTTATTTCTATTCTAAGAATTGCTTAACAAAACACAAATTTCGATTTCAATAGTTTTACATTACAACTTGACATACTTACTGTTAAGACGATGTATGCTTCGTACGACTTCTACTTACCAGGTACATGTTATGTGGTCTGTTCAGAAGCTAAGCCGCGTAAGTCAATGTCTTGAAAATATATCAACCGGTTATTCACATACCGGTATTTATTTTTAAAATAATATTTTTTTCACATTGAAATACATTATTGTATTTATTTCGAACTTTGGTCAAGGTTTTTTTCGACATTCAAAATATTGATTCGCTAAAATGGTTTTTGATTAAAACAAAACATTAAAGCTGTTTTATACGTTTTGATGGGAAAATTTTAAAATTTTACTTGAACCTAGAATTTAGTTTTTTGTAATATTTATTTTTATTTACACATTAGTTGAGAAATCAAAAAAGAGAAATCATTTCTCACAGCTTTATTCTGTGGTGAGAAAAGCGATCTATTGTTTATTAAGTGTCTCAGAAGTAAATATTAAATTTTTATATGCTTGGCTAGACCGTTAAGTAAGTCTCGGTAAGCGTTAAGCTTTATTGATTTGAAGTTTTCTCGTTCTCTCCACAATTCTCTCATTTTCTGGATATCAAAATATATAAATTAGATAAATATTCTTTTTCCTTAATAATTTCCATGTTGACGTGGCCGATCGGTAAAATGAACATGTTCATACTTTTCCTCTTAGATCTCATATACATATCTGATTTGCGCCAAAAACTTATCCGTGTTTTTTTTTTAAATAATTTTAGCTTTTTACTATTGCAGTTTTACCATACACATAACTTTATTTAACAAATACTTTTTTAAGTGCGAGTCCATAGGAAAGTGGTCAACATCGGATCTCACAGCATTTATTTCATTCGATTAATCAATTTCTGTTAAAAGGCATAGATTTTCCTGATAACTAAAAACTCCCTCCCACTTTTCCAATCCTTAAATACTGGGGCGTATCCAGAGCGAATAGCTGATCACTAGTATTGCCCTTAGCTTATCTTTTTTATCACTACTATCTTCGAATAAAAACTAGTTCTTGTAAGAAATCTACCCTCATTAGGGTGCCATATGCTATATGTTGGGAACGGACATGGATTTTAAAAAGTTGAAACAAAATATTTTAAAATAGAATTGCACTGCATTTTTTCTGTTTTCTGTTAACAAATATTCCCATATTTTTTTCTGAATTCATACTCAACACAATATCGGCAGTCTTAGAAATATTGGCAGCCCTGTTACATTCTGACTTACGCTCTTTACCATGTGAACATTCCAGTCTGTCACCTAATGAACACCTGAGGCCAGAGAAAGTAATTTTATACCGATTAAATAAAATATTACGTATATGGAAATAAACAACACACGATACGATTTAAAATAGCACAAAACATAATTATTTTATTGCGTAAGTACACTCGGAGTGTTTGATAAGAAACCACAAATTTGAAATTTACATCCGGTTTTGTTATGGTCAAAGTAATTGTTTTTTTATGGCAATATAATAAGATGCATATTTTAAATTTCTTATTATTTAACTAACTAATTTAAATCACTTAAATATATTTAAATAAATTTGTATAAAGAACAGCGCAAATAGATGTAATCTGTTTTTTACTGAACTTTAAATGAATGCTTTTTAGCAAAAAATATGAACATACCTCAATAATTACATTGCCAATACAAGAATCGTTTATAATATAATGAAATTCAAACATATTAAAACCTTCACATAATTTTTATAGTAAAAAAATATTTTTATTTAAGTATATTGAAATTACCATATTTATTTTTTCAAAAATACAAAATATATATATGGAGTGTTTAATCAGTTTCTAGGAACGCATAAAGACCGATCTTGAGAAGTATTTTCCAATCCTGCATACTCTAGATTCTAGGGTATGCAGGGTTTCCCAAACTATGTTCCGCGGAGCCAGAGTAGGTGTTCCGAAAAAAGTGGAATGGTTTTATACGCTGCAACACAGTTTTAAAAGAAACTTAAAAATTCAGCTAAGTGTTCCGTTATATTTTCCGGACTTGCGGAAGTGTTCCATTCCAGAAAATGTTTGGGTAACCCTGTTCTAGAAATAGCAACATCGAAATGGTAAAAAAAGGATTCACATCTACAGACACGTAACATTAAATGCACATTCACTATCCAACGCCAAAGTGTATTTTTTTCTCATTCCTATGAAATCCATACAAGAATCATTATTTTTTAAATTAAATTTAGCAACATTGTGGTTCATATGAAAGGTGCACAGTTTTTTCTTGTTAAACCGTTATATGTAATTAAAAAACTAATAAAACGTGAGTTGAAGAGTATAAACTGTTTTTAGGACACTTTCAATTAAATTGGAATAATATAATAATAACGATGCGAGTATTATTAAAATACAGTGAAGAATTACCGAACGAAATGTGACGAAGAATCTAGAAGAAATCAGTAGAAAAAACAACAACAGACTCCACATTCAATGCGTTACCAAGGGCGACAACTATAAATAATTAGGTGTTTTTCGGAGAAGCAACTCACAGAGAAGCTATGGTTGCCGGAAGAAATCTGAGAATTTTGGAAGTTTTGGTTAGTGACAAAATATAATGTGATATAATACAGTGAGTTACACAATTGTATTATTGTATGATATTCTCCAAACTTTGCCTAGACCACATAAAAGAAAAACACCATGAACGAAAAACGCTAATATGATATTAAGGAATCGATAAACTTTAATTAATATCAAATTATTGACTCTACATGGTATTGGTATCTACATGTTTGGTTTGGGATAACTCTTTTTTCGTCTATTTTACTGTTTTATTTATTGTGTATAAATTACGCGGCTTTATCATTGCTCTAATAATAAAGTTATAGAGATAAATAAATATTAACTTAAACAGAAACAATATTATTAAGGTTATAGTCACCAAATTTACCATCAAAATTCATACCATAGAGTTATTATACGAGTTTGGTAATAAAATTTCATCGTATGACATTTTAAAACAACATTTATTTAAATATCATTCTCACAAGCAAAGCAATTTGAAGACTTACATCATTTCGCTGTATTTAATAGGGTAAGATAAAACACACAGAGATACAAAATTAAAACCGGTTTCATACTTGAGTATATCAAAATCTTGCTGGTATATGAGTAAAAAAATCAAGAATTTCAAGACACTAGAAAAAAACAAATATTTCAATACAGAAACAAAACAAGAACTATCGCGATGATGATAGAATTTACAAACATTGAATTATAGCGTAAAATTTACCAACTAAAATATTAATGTTTTTGTTATATCAACAAAAAAATAATAAAGCTGCTCCCATATTTCGTCCGAGGTTAAAAAGGTGGACAGAAGGTTGTCCATTTTTTCACTCCCAATAAATTAACTTATATTTCATTGTTGTTTCGTCTTTTAATTTACTATTATCGTACCTTTTCACGACATATTGTTTTTTCATTATTTTAAAAGCTGTGTAATAAATAAAGTGATGAATTATTTTCGCAATTTACACTACCGTTATGATTTTAAATTCATTTGCATAATTATTTTCATATTTTAATGACTCCAAAATATGACTAAAGCATCCTGAAAAGCTACGTATTTGAACAATATTAATGCCGGATAGGATTAAAAAAATATCTCTTTTTTCGTTAAAAAATACAGGATAATTTCCATAAAAAATAATTGTTCAATTTCTGGGTTCCTGTCTAACGAACAAGATAACATTTGCTTGTTCTTTCAGTATTAAAATATTACATTTGCTGACTTCAATATTTTTAGCCTAGCTAACCTTACGTAACCTTACCACTTAAGGGTGAGTGCAACGGTTTACAGCGACATCCATAATTAAGAAAAAGTGACTTATTTACAAAAAAATATGTAATGGATGAATTCTAGCTGAATTGGATTTTCAAAACCTTCTTTACTATTATATTCAACTAACAGTTATCTGTAAAAAATGATCAGGAAGCCAGCGGCTTGCTTAAAGAGTGATCTATTTTTTTCTAAATTAATAAATTTAGCTCGACCAAAACGCACCACTTTTTTTGACAATTATCAATTGTAAGAGGTCGCTGGATAAACACGCCACTGGCTCCCTATTTATTATACACAGTATACAGTAGTGTAGCACTAACTAAAACAGTCTGATAGCGTTGAATAATTATAATATTTTAATACGCTCTTTCCGCATTGATCTAACATCTGCATCAAGTTTTCAACAAAACGTTATTTGAATATGTATATATGCAGTTATATATACAGTAAAAACAAACATTTATTACAACATTTCCAAAAATCTAGAAAAAAGTGTGAGAGCGCCGATCCCAAGCGCCACCGCCCCACCGCCCCACTGCACCACTGACAGTATACTTTTATTAGAATAGAATAATTAGGAATGTCTTTATCAACTGGAATATTTTCAAAATTCTTTTCAACTACAATTTATCAATTACACGAATGTTTGCAAATAATTCAATTAACATTTTTTCTCGTTAATAGTGTCACCGTAGACCGTTTTACTCACTCTAGAATGTTTATATATAATATTATGATAAATGAGAAGCTTCGTATATAGGTAACATGTTACAGAAAAGATAACTTTAAATTATGTATCTTAATCCGTACTACCGTACCAGTGGGTAATGGTCGAAATCGTTTTATTAAAAAAATGTGTAAATAAATACGAAATGATTAAGCTGTAAGACGTATTTATTATTTATTTCATTAATCTTATATCAAAATGTAACTAAACTTTGTTTCTCAAATCATGTTATTTTATATCTGGACACTGAGATTAATAATAGAGATTTAAAATGTGGGAATTGATACACAAAATCCGATAATTGTATCGTAAAATTAACGCATATAATCTGTTGTATAAAAATAACCAAGAATAATCGAGGTAAGTGTTTCCATCAACCTTGAGCGGGCTAACCTTTTAATACAGGGAAAAGTGGCTATGAAGATTTTTATAAGTCCCACTGAGACCATTTTCAATATTTAGGTGTTATAACTGGTTTTAACTGTACAAAGCTGTAGACAGCATCTTTGAACGGGCTTATGCTTAGTATCTTATATTATATGAACAGCAAAAAGGAGATTCTGACATGTCGTGATTTCATTTTTTATATAACTTCTATGAACACTCGTTTTATTTTTGTAATACAAAAAAACTCACTTTGCATTAGCACGAAAAGTTAGCAGCAATTAATAATTATTGATTGTGGGAAAGTATTACATGTTTTGGCCACCAGACTATTAGACCCTTGAAAACAATCACACTAATATTAAATCTTTTTTTATTACTCTTAGATTACTATTTAGAATACTCTTTACTTAGATATTAGTCTATTAGTCACTTAACTATTAAAATCATTCAAATCACATAAATGAAATGTTTGTTAAAGTAAGAAAAATCTGATGTTTACAATAATATGGTAGTGGCTGTATCGTTTGATACTTTTTAATAATATTCTTGTACACTCGCAATGTTTCTTTGGTATATGTATATTCGGCATTTTTATGCGTTCAAGTTTATGGATAAATTTAAATTGATACTTGGTAAATATATTTTTTTTTCTTTATAATTGTACTGCTAATTTTAGCAGCTCGTTGTTGATAGTTAGTTGTCGGATCCGTGGTCGAGTGGTCAAAGTCGTTAGTTTTGGTCTTGGTCTTTATGGGTCGTTTCATTTTATCAATCAGTCAATGTGCTTCTATTCAAAGACATAGATGTTTTGTGAGGCCTCAAATTTTCTCCCACCCTAAAAATTCTTAGATGCGGAGCGGGGCGTAGCGAAAATCTGGCCGATCACTAATTCTGTCCGAGGGCAGCGGAAATGATTAAAAAAAAACAGGTTGCTTTCCACAGTTATCTTCCTCAAAATTAGTTTATACTATTATTATATTATAATAACACCTTTACTCTTTCTGTTTGTTTGAGCAAGTTTTTATTATGATGATTAAATTGCTCTATCAGATTTTCTCATTATTATAACATAACGACAGCAAAAAAATGTATACTCATTATATTATTATATAATAAAACTTTATTTGCATAATCAGTAAAATATAAAGAGATTGTTATTTGCAAAAAAGATTTGGTTTTCAATATTATGACCTCATAAATATTTACCATACGAAGACCCAAAATGCTTTCATAAATTGATGAAAGAAGCATAATTAGAAAATTATAATACAACATTTTATTTAGAAAAAGCACAAGCTCGACAATAAATTAAGGAATCTTCAATTTTAATTATATCTGAATAAATGCTCTCAGATTTCAGCAATGTGTGTCGTTGCGTTTTGTTATGTGACCCTATCTTGCTGTCATTGTCCTATTGTAAATTGAACTCGATTTTGTTTTGGATAAATAATTTTCACATGCTCACCACACGCGGTTGAATATATTCTTACCATTTTCAACTATATTTTTTTATTGAATTTAAAATCGGAAACGTAGTTTATATTTAACCTCAATCCGTTCGTCAAGGTCAAAGTTTTTGTAAAAATAATCTTGCCGTAGATAAAGGAATTCGTGAAATATATATTGAAGGTATGCAAAAAAACTACTTGAGAAATTGCTTATTCGATGTGGACTCGTCCCATTTCACAGCCAATGTGGAGATTAGGATTTTTTTTGTTTACCACTAATTACTTACACGTCTGTCAGCACTTACATATATAATATAAGAAAGATGCTATGACAGATATGCATTCTTTTCAAATAATCATATTTAACAATAATCGATGAATGTAAAAACTTGCTATAAGAAGATATTATAGTGTTTTTTGCTGGACTCTTCATAACTATAAATTTTACATACACGTGAAAAAAATATAACAACTTTGGTATTTCTATCTGATTAAAATTAAAAGATTTATTTTATTGCTGGAACTGTGGTGCAGTGGACAGCGTCGTTCCGTGACGGATCTCACGGGTTCAAGTCCCAGTACGAACAGCTTTTTTTCAGAAGACGTAGATGTTTTCTATGTCCAATTCTCTCTCGCTCTTACAATTCTAGAAATAGATTATCTGACCACTATGCTTATCTTTTGTATCCCTACTCTCGCTCGAGAAAAAAGAGGGATGAGCAACTGAATAAAAAGCATTTTTCGTAAAAAAAACTTCTGTTTATATACCTATTATATATTAACAAAACATATTGGCCACATTGGTAGCGGGCATGGCTTTCAAAATATATTATCACACTCAATACCGGTTTGAGGTTATTTGGCACCCTAGGCAACGGTTATTGGCGCGCCCCCTTTTTAACAAACTGTGGAATATATTTTTTATATTCATTTCCGCTCTTAATGTGGATCATATAACCTCCTAATGGAGGTATCTCAACAGAAGTTTTTTACGATAACTGTTTGTTACACAGTCGCTCAACCTCTGTCTTTGGAAGTATATAGAATACGATACATAATTATAACGAACAGATACAAGCATAAAAAAAGTTATATTATTTGTTATTAGATTATAAAAAATAATTTGATTACTCAATTTATGCGCCTCCTAATGATTTGCGCACTAGGCGATTGCCTATTTCGCCTGTATGGTGGCGCCGTCCTTATTCAAACTGATATTGGTTTTTAAATCATAATAAAATAGTATATCATATGTCCACATATTGCTAAAATATTGCGACAATGTAAAGATGGATTACTGTGTATCAAATTTAATTGTATGCTAAGAAATGATTCTTTAATCAGGATTCAGATTTACCAACATTTAACATATACTTATTATGTATAGAAATTATTTTTTAATTTTCTATATTTTAAACATCCAATATGATTGTTGTATTTTTTAAATAAATAATTCCGTATAGTTGGGAAATCGTTTATAGTGAGATAATACCGTGTCAGCTTGTCGGTTTTAACATTTGCAATGGTTATGCTTGAAAACTGGTTTATTTGGATTTACGCCAAGTAAGATTAGATGAAAGATGAGTATATTTATGAACTATACAAATCTGTACTACTTTTTCATGGCCGTAAGTGTGAGTCGATTGCAATGCGAGTTATATCTGTAAATAAAATGCGAATAAATTCTTCAGAAACAAAAAGGCTTCCATTTATATAAGAGTACAATCGCGCCGTCGAGTAAATTTTACCTATGAAGAAAACACATAGGCATTATAATATGTAAATTTCTCAAAATAAACTGATATTAGGGTGACCAAGGGTCTCACGCGATACATATGTACATGTGAAGTCGCCAAAGAAACAAAATATGGCCAAGTTGCTTAGTAATTCTACTATGATAACCATGTTCATAGCAGTCTTAATTTTCAAGCAGTGTCGTAGAAAAAACAGCAAAAAAGACCGGGCCGTTAAATCCCAACCTCTCCTAACAAATTGTATGGCGGTTATACGTAGATCAACTCTAAATTCCAATTTATGAGCTTATTTTTCGTTGAATATAACATGTATGTTTGAAAAATTTCTTGTATTTGTATTCTGTGATTCTTTGGTGTTATTAATTTACAATTTACGATACATCGGAAGGGTCATATATGCAAATTATGTAACGATTGTAAGAAATATAGCGAATGGCAAGAAATGCGATGTGTGGTAAAACAAATAAAATTTAACTTCCCACTATTAAATATCACAGTTATATAAAATATTGATTATAAATAACATAAAACAACAGTAACAAGCGGAATCCATATTATATTTTATACGATTTTGACGCCTATTGTGATATTATGAAATAAATGCTGCGTCTTATCATATAATAATGTCAATTGTCAAGGTTGGGTTTTTATTGGCACCCGCTTCCACAACCACTTTTGTGAGGAAAACTGGCAGGATTTAAAAAAAATGTGTAGCTAAATTAATTGTGTTTGAATTTTGTTATCAGGCAACCCGTAATATCAATTGTTTATTGTTTATTGTTAATGGTCTTAAATGGCAACATTGTTTTTCGATATCGATGTGATTTTTGTTTTTTTCTTCCTTGCTCTTTGGGATACCATCCGCACCTGACGTGTGTTGGGAGACTTCCCAGTCTCTGGAGGATACTTCCAGAGACATTTAGTTGTAAATTCACTTGCAGTTATTTTTCTTTTGTGGTTTTGTGTTTTTTTCCGAGATGAAAGAAATAATATTTTTCCATTTCGACGAAAATTAAATTCCATTTTGTTCTCTGCGCAGAGTTTAACGTCATTTTTTTTATTTTACATTTATAAAATCGTGTGAGCAAGCTAGGTTTGTAATAGTTATTGTGTATTGTAATAGTTCAAAATTTTGTTGTTAAATATTCTATGTAATAAGTTCGTGATTGCAAATTTTCTTAAATAAACGTTTTCGTGATAGTAGGGCGATGTTTGATTTAATAACTACCCACATGTGGACTCCCGAGTTTAGGCCAACGGTATTTGTCGCAATGACTTTTATTAGTGGGAATTTATTCTTGGGGTTTAACATCGTGAACAATAGTAGAAATTTCAAACAATAAATGAAACTCGCTCCGAAAATAAATCGCGAGTAATGTTACAATGTACCAAGTAAATGATGATTTAATCAATAATAATATTTTAAAAAATAATGGAGTGAAATGTACTACCCTAGTTTGACTTACTGATATGACTTGAGAAATCCTATGGAAAGATTGAGTAACGAACCAGTGTGCACAAATAAATTTTGAGATTAATTATTAATTGATTAAAATCCCAATAATGAGGTTGATTCTTTTAATGAACTATCCAACCTCATATTCTGTATTGAAATATTGTAAAAAAAATAATTTTAATAAAATGATTTGCCTTCTTTGTTTGCTTTTGTTCTCCGAGATTAAATCGTATTAAAATTCATGGTTTTACAGATACTAGCTGATAATCAATAATGTTTATATACAACCCTTAAGAACAAAATCTGCAATGTAACGAGATGCCACGGTGCCATTTAAAAATAGTTACGTTATTTAATTATTTTTATTCAACCCAGATATGGATACTCATGTAAATCCAATAGCAGAGTCCTCTTGGGATTTTGCTGCTCTGTTGTGGGTTAAAAGTCTCCTCAAATGGAAGATTTCGCACATAAACGTAAATATCTGTGACCTTTTCATTTCTAACTACCAAACCCAATCTACTCCTAAAATTACGTTAGCTAACTACTCCTCATATTGTCCTTCTATATTTATCAGATTTAAATATACTTACAAGCAAAGTTCCCTCTAAGCTGCGCGCGCGTGCGGCCGTGCAGCAGTTGGAAAGCCCCCGCGCACTCGTTCCAGGTTGGGGCGCACCACAAGACAGTTGTTTAAACAATAGTTGATCGGTCCGCGCGGCTAACCTCTTGTCTTAGAGCAGTGTCTGCCAATCTTTTTTACTTCACGGCACACTGGTGAATGGGCCTAGTACCGCGGCACACCAAATAAACATGCTTTAAAAGGGGAAATGTACCTTTAAAAAAGAAAATATGTCGCATTTAGGCTTTCCAATTCCAGGATCTTGAAATCCGTAGATTAGTACGGTCCCGGGATTGAGAAATTTTTAGCAAATCCTATAAAGTGATAGGATTTTGGATTTGGAAGAAATTAAAAAAAAAAGAAATTTGAGTCATGTTGACATTTTGGGCAAATCGGTAAATTCCTGGGTTTTGAGATTTTGAAATTATTTCATGTTGAGTGCCCAATCCCGGGTTTGACTAATTTTCAATTCCGGGATTACGTGACAAATATTTGTTTGAATATGCAGATGTTGAACATATTTAAAGTTGAAGGACAATTAAATGAATAGGCATTATTTAAAATTAGCATTTTTAAAGCTTCTTCCGCCGCGGCACACCTGAGACTTTTTGTGGCACAGTTGTGTGCCGCGGCACACAATTTGGCAGACACTGTCTTAAAGGGAACATTGCTTACAAGCAGTTCTCGTCGAACAAATTCTCCTGCTTTATCAGAATCAAACAATTTTTTCCAAGCTCACTCTAATGCACAATAATTGTAGATGATTTTAAATATATAATTACTTACGTATTCAAATTTATTGCAATGCAATGGCATCTGCAGTACACACGTTTATTTGCTTAGCACCATGTACTAAGAGTATAGTATTTTATTATTCTTTTTTTCAAAGCCCGTTTACGTTCCGGCAGATTATGGCCGGTCACCCTAGCTAATATATTATGTATACTAGATTGCCACATACGTAAAGGTGCTCTCAGACAAATTGCCGCTCTTGTAACAGGTAATCTCAACTTGACCTCAAAAGCGAAAAGTCAGCAATTTGGAGTGCTTGTGAGCATGTAATGAATACAATCTCACGTGACATGCGAAATAATTATCACGTGATTCACTGATAACTGTAACCAAAAACAAGGCCTGTTTACAATACGGCCAGAGTTGAGTCGTTCAAAAATGTACAGATCCGGTCAATTCATCTTACACTTCTTGACTCTGACCTAAACGTCGATCAAAAAAATATCTTTTTTTTCACTAGGCGTGTGAAATTCTTTAGTCACGACTGCCAATAATCGTAATTTCACTGCCATGGATATGATATTTGTTAACGCAATACATATATATTTTGGAAGTGCCACCTTTCAGCATCCACGCTCTCTCTCTCTTTCTCTCTCTGTATAAAAACAAAACTTTAAGTTTTTTTTTTACCATGTCCGCTTCCAATGTGGAGCATATGGACTCCTAATGGAGTTTATCTAAACAGAAGTGTTTCTACGAGAACTGCTTGTTACTCAGTTGCTTAACCTCTCTTTTTCCAAAGAGAGTAGGAATAGAAGGAAAGGGCTAGGGCAGGACTAGTGGTTTGCTAATCGCTCTCGATACGCTTACGCTTACAGTAGTCAAGGCACGGGAAGAATGCATTGATTTTCCATACTTACTGTACTTTGTTCAAATAACCCTGTTTTTTACCATGTCCGCTCCCAATGTGGAGCATATGGACTTCTAATGGAGTTTATCTCAACAGAAATTTTTCTACGAGAACTGCTTGTTACTCAGTTGCTCAACCTCTCTTTTTTCAAAGAGAGTAGAAATAGAAGTATAGAGCTAGGACAGGACTAGTGGTAAGCTAATCGCTCTCGATACGCCCCTTTTATAGGATAGGATGGGTGGGAGGGGGGAATTCAAGACATCAGGAATTCATAAATCGATTGAAAAATCAATTTATAAAACTGGGATTCGAACCCGTGACCTCCGTAGTGGTAGCCACCAACGTTAACCACTCGACCACACAGGTGGCTATGTAAGTAATTACTATGAATATACTATTTCTTAATGCATTAAAAGTTCTTAAAACTCATATACATTTTTTCAAGAATACATTATCAGTGCAAATACCACCAGACAATATTTGCTTAACACTTACACTATCTCTCATACACACACACTTTCTGTAGGCTTTAAGTGTGCAAGCGTTGTGCTTTCCAACACAGGCAGACAGATAAACAGAATCAGGACAAATAAGACTTTTTTTTTTTTTTTTTAAATGAGCCGTCTAATTTTCGACGACTACCCAGCCCTGATTACGACACTATAAAAGCAACTATTATATTTAAATATACAGTAAAAAGTCCACCATTAAAACATTAAGTAATTTCAATCGTTAAAAATTCCGATACCAATCAAAATGACAGCAATTCTAGTAACGACTTTTCGATACAGTCAAATTAAAAAAAATAAAATCAATAGGCACAGCATGGAAATTCCAACGTAGTTTATCCTAGCCTTGCATCTGCTATTCTGTCTATATATTGCATTGACGTTTAGAATATTCAATTTAATATGTTTATTGTAACTGTTGTTTTTTTATTTATACAATATAGTATGTGTAAGAAAGCATTGATTTTTTGTGGAATATTTCCGGTAACTGTAAAACCTACAGTAAAATTACAAGATTACGAAATGGTGTCTAGATACCAAACGATACACGATCCCGCATTGTTTGTAGGGGATCAATTCAAGAGCACATAGCATATATTTTACAATTTATGTTTAATAAAGGAACTGAATCGGATTCCTTTAGCTACTGTTAAGTGTTTTTTTGTCGATTCTTAACAATACTCTCTTCCTGATTGGAATATGCCATGATATTTAATTATATCTTAATTATGGAACATTTACTCTTGTTTTTGTTTTACAAATATGAAAAATAAATGTTATAATTCACAGACAAGTGTCAAAAATTTATTTCAAAATAAGGATAAAATAAATGCTTACCCATAGATCATATAATAAATACCAGTTTGATTTATTTTTCAAAATAAATTTACACTATGGTTCAATAAAAAATATGAGTTTATAAAAATATATACTAAATTTGTTATCTCATACAACATAACGTGTGTTTTTGCCACATTATTAACAAAGCGTTTAGGATAAATAAGATTACCTTTTTTGTCGATAGAAATATATTAACAAACGAATAATATGAATACATGTCAAATATATATACGGCATTTGAATATGGAACATGTTTGAAAATAATATTGGATCTCGTTTGTTTTTAATGTTTTCTATCTGTCGTTTTTGCCTCTTTTTGCCAGTGATATTACGAAATGTCACAATATTTTCCAATTGTAGGTCGCTCGTTTTGCGAAAAACATAACAGTTCGTACAAATATGCCAGCTACTTACATTATAATACAACGAATGCTCCGTCTAACCAAACGTTTACCTTGGATAGTATATTTTCAATAAGAAACACAATACCCATACACAACAATAAGTGAGAAAAATATTGTGTTTTGTTTACTTATTACACAATCCAGTGGACAGGTGATATCGCTTAAATTTAACTATCAAAACATTTGTTTGCAGGTCTGTATTATACATTTATTATGGTTCATTGACTTTATTATAATAATGTTTATGTATTAATTAAAATTTGCGATTTCTTTACACGACGTTATCAAATAAAATTAATTTTCTTCACATTGATTTATTTCACTATGATGCAGGCTTGATGTGGTTGGATGTACGTATACCATGGTGCAGATATTATCTCTAATTATATCAGTTATTATGCTGACTAAGATTGTCCGACACCAGTCTTAGTTTTCTCATTGTGAGCTTTTCTAATTTGACATCAAAATAAAAACATACAATACATATTTGAAATAATAAAAATGAGTCTTCTATTTGGTAAGTTTTTATAACTAATATGAATTATATATTACATTTCAATATATATGTATATGCATATTTAACTTTTTTTGCTAGTTCCCGCCTTCAAACACTCGTTGTTCAAATTCTTACATTACCTCTGGTTACATATCTGTTCATAATAGTGTTACACTTTAGTTTTTAGCCGCCAATTCGTCTAGACTGCAAGTTAAATATTATTTAAATGTGAGCATCAAAATTCGAGTTTTTTAAGTAAAGAAATCTTTATATTTGTATCTTTATTAAAGACATAATATTCTACGCATACCAATACTTTAAGATATCACGATGAGTGTTATGACAAGAGGCGCTTCGCTAGTGCATAAGCGTATAATATTATGCAAACAAGCTATGTATGTTAAATTTTAATTTAGAATGGTGCAAACTATTTTTAAAAAATCGCATAAATAAACGGGTCCGTACATTCTTTTAATCTAAGAAATGTTTAATTCAAAAAAATATATAACTGATTAAAAAAGATTAAATTTTGATAGAGCTAATATGTTCGAGATAATAAATTTCTTAATGGTATATTTGTGTATTTGTATTTCACATGTTTCATAAAAAATTGTATTAATTTTTTATTTATGATTTGGTATCAAGATCCCTATTGTTACAGCTGTTGCAGTAAAAGCCGAAAATACATATTATCAACAGACATATATAATCTATCATCAATCCAAAATATGATCTCTCTATATCGAAACCAAAACGCTAAAGTAAAAAAGACAAATTGCAATTGGGAAAGACGCCACCGTGAAGTTAACAACATATCAACTATTAATGAAGTCACATCAAGTCTACCTAGACCAGGAATGGCAAACCTTTTTGGGTCCGCGTGCCAAAAATCCTCAAATATTATTTCATGATTGTGTGGCGTGCCCAGTAAGAAAAAACAAAATAGAAAAAATAAAAAATGTTGGCGACCCCCCAGAAAACTCTTCGCAACCCATAGGTAGGAAACCCGTGATCTAGAGCAGGGTTTGCCAAACTTTTTCTGCAATAGAACACTTTGCAAATCCGGAAATTTCAACGGAACACTTGGCTTATTTTTTAGTTTGGGTAATTCATAATAATAAAAATACAAAAAAAATGTTAATAAAACACTTTTTTTAATGGTGTGGCGTCGAATCTGTTTCTGCGCTTTGACTTTGTTGCAGCGTTAAAAAGAAATCTCGCTTCGCATAAAAAGATTGTCTAAAACAGAAGTAAAGACAAGAAAGAAATTAATGACATTCATATCAGATTTGCATTACCACTTGCGCTGAATCAAGCATACTGATTTTGTTGGAAAAATGGATTCCGAACCAATGAATCATAACAGCTAGTTTTGTAAAATTTAAAAAATAGTGCTTTTAAAGTTATGTGGGTGTTTGCGGAACACCTATTCAGGTTCTGTGGAACACCAGTGTTCCGCGGAACATAGTTTGGGAAACCCTGATCTAGAGTATACACAGCCGTTTTAGACGGTCTGAAATTGCTTAAAAATTACAATTTCAACAACAACATTTGAAAATTAATAAAACGGAATATATTAATAATTCAAAGATTATTTTATCAACATTTAATTTTTTTAAACTTAAAAAATATTTTTTTTGACCTTGGAAATAGCTCGCGTGCCATCTAAATTTTCAAACGTGCCATCTCGGGCCACGTGCCATAGGTTCGCCATCCCTGACCTAGACCATATTTGTACC
This sequence comes from Himalopsyche tibetana, assembly GCA_030503985.1. Lineage (NCBI taxonomy): Eukaryota > Metazoa > Arthropoda > Insecta > Trichoptera > Rhyacophilidae > Himalopsyche > Himalopsyche tibetana. Next base: position 14,938,861 of record JAPJYX010000024.1, read on the forward strand.
CAGGATAAATACAATATATCGATGAAGTGATATAGTAAACTTCTTTACACTGTTTACATTATCAAATGTATATTTCATAGATTTTATCGTCGAAGATATCAATCGTCTGCCACGGTGACTCCAACACGTGAAGAACACATAACCCAATCGTCCTGAGAAGAAAGACGAGCTGATAAGTATTTAACGATAAGATTCCCATTAAAGGTTTCGAGACCAAAAGAAATAAAAATACATACAATAAATTAAATTGGGTAAAAAGGGGATGCGTCTGTATAAAGTTTTTCTTTTTGAATTTATATCAAACGATTTTTAATTCACAAATATCTAACATTTAACTGCTTACTGTAATGCCACATATTTTTTTTCTTCGAAGTTCATTTAGGCACTTCTTTGGGATTGTCTTTATTTAAGAAGGAATTAAGAAGTTTCCTGGTAAATAGCTTCATACCTTACCGTTACAGTCTTTTTTAGTATGGGATTCACATTTATACATCACTTTTAGGGTGTTCACTGTCAATACTTGGTGGAAAGGCATTATATTAATAAAAACACAATATTCCTTTGTACTTTATTCCACTTTATTTAAAAGGACTCGTAAAATTTTCTCGACTGTATTAAAAACAAATAATCTAGTTGCATTATTTAATTACGCCACGGTCAGTTCTAAATGTAGATCAAATATACTCTTAGTGGAGCATTTAAGCAAAAAATATTCAACGATAACTGGTAATAAATCAATCACTTTTAATCATTTTGGATAAGACAATTTTAGAACAATGCGATCAATAATGAAATAGTAGTTAAATGTTCACCCTACCAACGCCTCGTTTTCATAGATGAGATGAGATGAAAACAATGGACGAACGTGTCCAATCGATACGTCGTATCACACTCGGCTACGTGATAAGCCATAATATAATAAAGTACTGTGCAATTTATTTATTTATTTTAGCCGTCGTACAAGTTAATAATTAAATATTGAATATTTTTTCTAACTACTAAATATTGTTATCAATGGCAAAGACGTAGTATTTAATCAGAATACCAAAACTTATCAAATATCTAATTGTATATAACAATGAAGTCAAGTTAACACCTTGAGTCTGAAGTAGTAAAATATACCTTTGCAAACAATACAGTCACGATTGCGTACAAAATAATTTGCAAGTAACTATATAGAAAATAATTAACGTCAATTTATATGGATATGTTTCTCTTTAAACGTGACGAATCCGATATACGTAGTAATGCATAAATATTGTATACTTACAGGTTATGTTGAATAACGTAAACTGTTTGTGATACATGCCTGCAGGGTTTTTTCTGCTGCTTTCTTTACCTGACTGAGTAAAAAGTGTTGGCAAAAAGGGCATTATTCATTTTTAAATGTTATTGAAGATATAACTTATACTATGAATTTGGAGATTAACTTCTTAATGGAAATAACATTTTTTAAATGAAATTAATAACATTGTTTTTACTTTCAATGGTATACATATTGCCTTTGATATTATTTTAAACTGGTCAAATATAATCAAAGCTAAACTAACACCAAACAACGGTTGATAAGCATTATCATTCGTTTATGAGGGAATCCTGATATTTATTTATTTTTAAATACAGTCGCCCTGGACAAATTTTGGATTGGTTTTGTTGAAAATTCCACCCCAAAAAAGTCTTGATCATACAATTCCCTCTTATTATAAGAAAGATTGATTCTTTAGACAAGTAACACATATCTAAAAATATTTCATTTGTATTACAATACAAATAAATACATGAGACAAAAATTATTAAAAAATCATAATGAAATTTTTGGCCGTCACCGAATTTCTACCCATCCTATTTGTTATAGAAAATCTTTTTTGAATGCAATAGAACAAAAAAAAAAGTTATCTTTCGTACAAGGGGATCGCGTGAACTCGTTTTGTCTTACTTACCAATAAATCACAGCATTTGTCTAGTAATTAATGATTGTATATGTAACACATTTAACAAAATTAAAGGTGAAGGACGAAGTGTTCCATGACTGAAAACTTCAAAGTGGATTCCTAAAAAGGTAGGTTTTACGACGAATTATATAATACATATTATTTAATTTTGCCGTTTCTCTATATAAGCTTTCAATTATTAATCCACATAAATAGGTCACGTTCTGGGTAGAATTACAAGTGATGGTGATTGAGGCGGAAAATGCTACCAACTTCTCTCGTGTAGATATAAATTTAAGTGTTTAAATATTGTACGTCATACGCTAAAATATACATACTTGTTTCTCTTCCCTTAAACCTGTCTATAATACATAAATTAAAAAAGGTTTTCATTTGTAGTGTTTAATTTAGTCCAAGTTTCAGCAGCTTAACATGCCGTGAAGGATTAGAGAAAATACCTTGTTACCAATTTTACCAGTAAATACGATAATACTTTGATTAGTTTTCTTTTATTTACTTTTATTACTCGGGTTTGTCAACGCTTATATCAAATAATTGTAATGAAATATTTAGAGTTAGTACTATATTATTTTTTTGCACAAAAAAGAAAATTTTGCAAGCTATTAATTGAATGAAGATTTTTATACTAGTCTAAAAAGTATTAAAGCATTATAACGTTTTGGCGCTTTTCTGTACATTTTTTTTTGTGTAAACATAGTTAGGAGAAATAAAATTAAGGCTAGTGTTATTTCACAGGTGTTATTTTATATATTTAGCATTTGAGTGACGCTGCTGTAATCCGAGAGATTGCATATTGCAAAAAATCATCCAGATCAGTCGTCTTTCTCAATTCATATGATACATGAAAGTAAATTTTTGTGTCACTGTATCCGAGTTGTTCTGCATCAATACTTCATTATAAACCATCCGTAATTCAAAAATTAATGCCATGAAATAATATAAATATATATTTAAATACATTTGAAAAATTATTTTATAATCTTGAAAGAGTGTTGACTTCAGTACGGTTTAAAAATACTTTTGTAATGCAAATTATTATGATAAAAAGCCTCGAAGAAACGAGTTCTACTCGCCTATCAAAAAGATTAAATAATTTTGACTTACATATATCATATAACAATACTTTACTATTGACTTATATTGTATATCATATCCTCGTGTTGTTGGATTATAATGATGGAATAACTTATATTCAAAATAAATAATTATATTATAAAAAATGTTGCAATACTTTCACAAAAATATACTTTCAATTTTCAAAATCTCACAAGCCTGGCTTGACGAGTAATGTTCGAATTATATAATAACATGATATCTTTTTATTCATGATTTCATAACAAATATGACGATTAACGTCTTTTACGAAGTAGAAAAAACGCAATGATTAAGTAATTATTTTTTAGCATATCTTTCATAAATTATTCTTTGATTTAAATTTCTCTATTCTGGTGTGTTTTTTATATTTGCAATTCGTAACAATCTATAATTAATAGTTATGTTAGTCCCATGCTGATCACAGGGGAACTTGCATAGGAAACGTAAGCCTAGGTATTTGTTTTTTATTTTTACTACAACAAGTGTTTGAGTTGAAAATTCAATTTGTTACTCTTATCCCAGTCATCAATCCCAATCAATACTTAATTATGTTCAGAATCTCTTAAAACTAATAACAACTGGAATGAGGGTCACGGAAAAATATGAGACTCAAAGGGGGCTACGGGCCCAAAAATATTGAGGAACTATGTTATACGACATGCATACAGTGGCCATATTCCACTGTGGGATATTGCCCGTAAATACCGAAAAACTTCACATAATTATGTAACCATGAGGGTGGAGTATGAGGTAGTAAGATGAAACTTAGCGCAACTGTCAATGTTCAACTAACTAGCTCACTTCTGTTTACTAAAGTCTACAGCTTCTCTTATCCAGATGTCAAAGGAATAGTTTGCCTACACCCACCCTCTAACTAAAATACAACTAAATTAGAGGCGTTAAGTTGAAAGTACCAGAATAAATTTCACAAAACTTTTCACATCCCTGTGAATTTACGTTCTAAATATAGTCATACATTTTTTACATAGATTGTTTTAAATGTAATATTGTTTACTATTAATTCTTCACTTGAATCAGAGTTTAAATAAAAGCAGAACAATTGAGCAGTATAGGTAATAAATATTATAGATAATAAGTATTATATTATAAATATACCAGATGGCAGTGCTATCTGTCAACAAATATTCAATGTGCAGAAAGAGAGTGTGCGGGCATATGTGTGTATGTTTGTATAATTCGTTTCAGCATACATATTGACCTAAGAAAGGCAAAAGGACTTAACTGTATTTTTTTCAAAGCAGCTTTTTTCGATAATCACAATATATACAACTTAATACACGTTCTATCAAAAGTATGTAAACTAAAAATGACAAATTAGCATCTAAATTTAGCTATTACGTGATTACGACATTATGAAAAAATAAGAGTCCAAAGAAAATTGCGACCAAAAAAGAGGCTCACAATAAGAATTTATTAAATGAATATTAGATTGAGTTAATAAAACATCAGTTTCTTAGTCTTCTTGCATTTATATATTCGTGTATATTTCATATTTATACTTTGGCTCTAAATCATCAAAAAAAGTTTTTTGTGCCTCCTGTAAAATTTGTTAGTGTGAGTTACGTCTTTTGATTTTCAAAAAAAAAGAAACATGATATTATTATTCGTGTGAAACTTGAAATATTCCTAAATTTGACCTTGTGATCAACTAATTACCGATCTAAACTATAAAAGATAATTTGCAAAAAAATGTATGAACGTCTTTGAGTTTTCTTGAAATATTATATAAACCTGATAAAGGCCTCTCAAAGCGCTAATGGCAGTGGCGGATTAAGCCTTTGGGATGCCCCAGGCACATTATAATTTGGAACCCCTATTTTTCAGATAACATAAAAGCGTCGCAAAATTATATGTGCAATAGAAATACATATTGAAAACAGAATTTTAAAAATATGGGCCGTTGTAAATATAAGCATTTTTGAGGCCATTTTTTTTTTAATTCTTAGGGCCAAAGCGCCCACCTCATTTGCTTCTAAGGTAATCCGCCACTGTCTAACGGTCGTTTCCTAACGTCGTCGTCTAACTCATAGTTTCTCAGCCTTTTTGGGCCCGTGGCCGCTTTTGAGTCTCATATTTTCGTGCCCCTCATACCTGCTAAGTATAAGTTTTATAAAAAATTTTGGCATTTCCCAAAACGAAAAGACGCGAGACTTTTTTTTAAGGTCTTCGCAGAATTTAGAATCTAAAATCACAGTAATTTATGGATTTCCGAAAATTAAACGACGTGAGAGCATTTTAGCTCTTTTCAGACAGTCCAATTTCTAAAACTCAGCAATTTACGAATATCACAACATGTCTAAATATTTTGTCGCTGTCCGATTTTCAAAACCTGTGAATTTATGGATATTTGCCCTGGCCTTGCAAAACTGTACTGTGGCTCCCCGAAGAAAAACTCTTTGGCCTCCCGTTGAGAAACACTGGTTTTTTAACCAATATTTTATTCAAATTTGTATACAACACTTTTTTAATAAATAAAAATTACGGTACTTAAAAAATATTACTGGTGTGCCGACACTGACTGAGATTACCTTATATTTTGTTGTGAGATTGTTATGTTTACTAACAATTTATTATGTCGATATTGGCGCCACGTCGTTGACAAACAAACCGTATTGTATTTATTGTAACTTAGATATAACGTTTGTATGTATGTAAAAATGCCAAAAACATACCTAAGTAACGAGATATCACATTAATTTAACAATACAATATGTCAAACTACTCTTATCTCGTTTTGATAGCGATGAAATAACCAAAATCATATTCAAACAAAGCGATTTTTTGTGAAGGACATATTTATCTAATTACTACGCATTAACTCTGCAATTTTTGTTGAAAATTCTGTTCTACGCTGTTTGACATCTTTTATTTTTTTCAATCTATTTTTAGCTGGTGCGAATAAGCTCAAACCAAAATTATGTTGAGCTTAAAATATGATATTACATTATATTATGTAATACCAAAACAAGAGCAAAGCTTTCGAGCTACTACGGATACAACGGGAAATAGAACACTTGCGTTACGTCACATTTATGCCAAAATACTTAGAATTGGAATGAGGCTTTTCCCCGTTTTCAAATATCTTGGAATTCCTTACCATGCTTAAATATCTCAAATACAAAAGATATTAAGTGTCACATAAAAAATCTTCTAGGCTTATTGTTGTATATGAATGATATTGTTTCATACTCTTTGGGTTCAAAGACAGTTTTTAACTGTAAAGCATTTTTCTCTTTTTTTACAGGACTGCATTCTTTAGGTACTACTTTACGGTAGCGAATCGTGGCACCTTACGAAGACTCAGAAAACCCGTATGCTTAGCTTCGAGAACAGATGCTTGCGTCAGATAGTGGTGGTGAGGTGGTTTGACTTTTTTAGGAATTCGGACATTAGGGAACGTACAAGACAGCGCCCCGTCACGTCAGTGTTTATGGAGTGACGCTGGAACTTGCTGGGCTGGCTTCAATCCTGCCTGCCTCGTCCAGAGGGCCTCGTTTGCTGGCATCCCGGATAACCGTTGGGTACTTTCCATATGATGTACTCGGCGGAACTGAGGGATGCTGGCATGTCATGGGAGGTAGCAAAGCAATTGGCTGAAGACAGGGAAAAATGGAGGTGCCGTGTGTCGGCCATATGCCTCACATAGGGAGCGAATATGGTCAAAGAAGAAAGAAGAAGAGATTATATTTTTGAAATAATTCTGAATTTCTCAAAACAATGAAATTACATTCTCTCTTTTCTCATTTTCTTAAAACTTTTCCACGTCGGTCATTTAAGACGCCGTTCGCAACGGTTGTTCATACTACATAAAGAAACAGACATATTTAGCATAGAATTCGTGTAATGATTTCAATAGTTTTTTTTTCCTTATGATAACGTATATTTAAATAATACTACTATTTTTTCTATTCTGTTAATTTGTATTTTCATGTTACATTTGGTGTCAATTTATAATCAAAAAAGTCATTTAAAACTTTTGGTTGAAAAACAATGCATTTAAATTCCACCAATATCAGATCAGCTTTTTGTTTTGATTCAACCGACTCCACAATTGCGCACATTTTCCTTTCAAGATTGAAGATTTAAAGCTGAATTTATATGATAAAACATAATTAAAACAATACATTTTTTCACCAAAGTTATTAACTCTTCCTTACCTTTGTCTTACTGTTGTGTCCATTTTTCCAGGGCCCGGGACCAAGGGCTGGGAGCCCAAGATAAGTCAAGTCCTGCATTGCTTCCCTTTGTCAGATCCAAGAATGATGAGTATCTTTATGAAGATTTTGTTAGTTGTTCTTTACATCAAGGTTCTGATGAAGATTATAGAAAGCCCAAGAGGCAAAATGAGAGGTTCGTATAACCATGCTGTGTCGATAAAGAATGTACGATTTCTTATTCTCGAGTGATATATAAAATAATATATGTATCACAATATGGCAATATTTTCCCATATGTTTTTTTTTATGCAATAAAATCCTTCTTATAAGGAATTGAATGATATTATTTGTGTTCAATGTAACGTTTTTTATTGTATCTCTATCTGTTGATTATTAATTCTTACAAGCGTCTCGAATCATGACTGCTTGCTGTTATTTCGCACCAAAAACAAGGAAGTAGTAGTAGTAGGTTCTGTGATATAAAATGGCAGATATTATTAAAACTGTAAAAGCACAAAAATATTCGATATCTCATATATTCAAACACATATCAAATATGTTTTTATGAAAACACAAATATCTTTTAAAACTAAAAAATATTATTTTTCTTTTTTCATGAGTTTACAGTCAATAATTATTGGTTTCCACCAACATTATATTTAAAAAAAATGAAACAGTCTTTTATTTTAAGATCAGTGCTAGTTTTGCTCGCCACAATCATTTCCACCTGATAAAAATATGTATTGATACAAAACCAAGAATGACTATTAAAAGTTTAACAAACAATTGGTAATAGTGAAATGAAAAGAGTGTACATACAAAATATGAATAAGTCAATTTCTGATAAATTTGATACTATTTATTAATTTTAAATCATTTTTTTCATGTACTCAATAAAATACTCATTAATGAATACAATACATGAATTTTAATCCGAAAGTAAGAATATCTAAGCATTATTATATATTTCCGCCTGCATTAATTAATCTTCAGCATTTGTATTTACTTACTTACAGCGATTTGTAAACCTTTCTTACCAGCGGTGGGCTGCCAATATTTTAACAAGGGGCTCGCTTAATATCAGAGCTATTCGCGGTTTTCGTTTTTTCGAAAAGTCACACGGTTCTCCTTATTTTTATTGTTCTTGACTCCCCCCCCCCAGTCCTGATTTATTATCTTCCATTTTTTCCGAAACAATGAAAATTTAAAGCATTGTGAAACAGTAAACAAAAAACGGTTAGACCTCTTTTATTATACACCCAAAATAAATGTGTTTTACGAGGAATTTTAAAAGGCAACAACGTTTTATATTTTATAATGCAATGAAACCAACAATGAACATTGCAATTCTGTACTCATTTGATTTGAGAATTTTAACAAGGGGCTCGCCGGCTGCAGCCAAATTTAACAAGGGGCTCGCGCGAGCCCACCTCTGTTTCTTACCCCATTTTTGTATCTTTACCCTCACAAGTTCTTGTCAACTGTATAATGTTATTGGAATATTCTATTAAAAACTCGCGTAATTTGTATAAGAGGCAGACACGGTTAAACGACAAGTATTTGTATAAAATGGTTATTAATTTTTTTATCTGTAAATTTATTCCAAAATTAATTCTAGCAATATTGCATATAAACAGAATTACATTTTTTGCAAGAATGAACTTCCTCTTAATAACTTGTTTTTACTAAAGTATTATTAAATGATGTTTGTATATCAGGTATGACTAGTATACAGCTCTAAATTTGATTTAATCTTTTTACCAGATTAGTTGATGGTAAAAGATAACTTACTCTCTTCGCATCAAAATTATACTTAATTATTGTATCGATTGGTAACGTTAGATTGCGTAAAAACCGTAATGAATCGTTTCAGATACATAAAAAATATCAAACAATCTTTGCATCAAGTAACCGCCGTTGAATATTAATTAAAATAGATTTACCAAGTAATCCTACTTCTCAAACGTAAGCCACTGAGACGTTGATTAAATTCATCTCTAAATAAGTAAACCCGATTCTGTAATATTTGCCACTTCTAACAGTCCCAACATCTGCAAATAAATTATCATTTTACAGCTCGGTTGAGTTGCTAAATAAATACGATTTTAGATTGACAAACTGCCGGCTTGTACCTGATTTATTTTATTAATTTAGTGCGAGACGATTCCCCTGCCTTGCTTTACTTTGACTTCGGAATACATCCAGATACAAAGCAATATGATTAATTTGGTTAGATCCGCTTTCTTCAATTTTGCGTTCGTTCCCTTCACAAGAGAAATAAGTGGATTTTCGAAACGTTGATTTTTAGGAAGATGGTCTCAGAATGATTTTTATTTCAGCGAGTAGCGATAAGTTGCACTTAACTCATCAGAAGCACACATACTCTGAATTTCTAATATGTAATTAGTAATTATTATAAATTACGTAATTACGTAAAAAATAACAAATTAACAGGTGGGATTGTCAATGAAATTACTTTATTTTATCACTCCCATGACTTTCAAGTAAATTTAGTACAATGAATGATAAATAAATGCCTATTGCAATTGAATGTGTATATTTTTTCTGAGTTGTTGGATATCTTTCTTATTTTATTGTTTTATCCATGTCGACTCTCAGTTTTTCTACGAGAAGTAATTATTACTCAGTTTATAAAAATCTTTCTTCTCTTATTTATTACCATTTTTAAACACACCTTCAGAGGTTAGATACTGGTCTACAACGCGTTCAATATGAAATACAGATTTTATTTACATAGAAAAAAATATATGTCTAGAATCATATATAAAAAAATCTTCTCTGCTGCTTTACTTTTCTTTATCATATATTTTAAAGATATTGATTGTAAATATATATTTATAAAGTTATTAAATAAACATAAATATAAAAAAAAATGTTTTACAGCTCCTGCAAGATGAACTCGATGAGAGTTTTTTTATAATTCACTAAAAATGAACTTGAGCAGAAGAAATATCACAAACATCAATGTTTGAATATCTTAAATTTTAATAGTTAAAAAATCTTGATTTGATATTGGCCTGTTTGTAAGGTAAAGGTTACTAACTAAATCAGGCGTGGGGAACCTGCGGCCTTTTGGCTACTCTGGTGCGGCCTTCTGATAAATTCTGTAAATTTGTATTTTTTTGTAAATTCGTAAATTTCTGAAATTTTGAGCAAATTTCCGGCCAAAAATTCCCTAGTGATTCCTTACTGCGGTCTTATGTCGAATCAGAAAAACGAATGCGGCCTTTAGAGACGTAAAGGTTCCCTCCCCCTGAACTAGATCATCAATGGTGACATTATAAGACGAACATAATATTACTGAGAGTAGTAGCTTTTCTTTAGCAAACCAGAATATTATTTTTTTAATCGTGCAATATTGAGAAAACACACTTTTACTTAACAAACTTTTAAATTAACTAGACAGCTTGCTTATGCTATGTAGTATCTAGAGTTACCGTTTTACTATTAACTAATTTTCCAACACTACAATTGAAAAAAATAGCATACGTAAATAATTGATTCATTTTCCGATTATGACGTCTCGTCGCAAACTTTCTCACATAACATGTTTTATGTGAGCGATGCTACTCAAGGAAATGGGGACAGCACCTCAGCTAAGATAATATTAATAATTAGTGTAGTTTGTTAAGCTTGATACAGACCGTGTTTCATATTTTATGACATTAGGTCAGGGAGTTCAAATACATTATTACATTGCAATATTTAACATACATCATCAGAAGTGATTTTATAGAAGAAGAACTGAACAATATAATATGATTTATTTGTATTTTATAAAGGTTCGGACTCAGTAATGAAATGGGACCGAAACGCGCCAGGGAGGTGTCCTGCCGCTTCTCTCTCAACGGGGCCTCGGACTTTTTTCGAACTTCAACAATCCTTAAAGGAAAATTAGATGAATACCTCATCTGATTCCAAGCATAGATGCGTATTTTAAAAATTATCCGTGAATTACAAGCAAATCTGAAAAAATCGAGAATTGGCATTCCGTTTTAAAATCTTAAGGTTTTAGTATGTCTCAAGAATAGAATTCAATTACTGTGTCGTCAAATACAAATCACAAACCGGCTTAATTAAGATTTATTTTTTAAAAAAAATGAGCACATGAAATCGCAATCATCAATGGAAAATGCGGAAAATCAGACAAAGGAAAAATGGATGGATACTTTAAATGAGTAATAAATATTCTAACGTTTTCAATTTTCATTGTTTTGGGAAAAAAGAATATAAAATATATGAGGACCCCACCCCCTGGCAAATCAAAATAAGCAGCGCTCTGAAACTTTTCAATTGAACACACTACATATCGACCGTCCACTTCGTTATTCAGATAACTTTGAAAAAAATTTAGTTAAATATACAGAAAAGTGTAGAAGTTTTCAGCTTTATCGGATCCAGTAATCAGATAACAAATAAATACTAATGCCGATAAATTTCTAAATAATTTTAAGGCATTATTTTCCGGGTCATACGCCATTGTTTCTAAATGTATTATTACTGAACCCGACCTAGCAACCTAACCTGTTGATAAAATGTACAAGTCTCGTGCACATATTATAATAAATACTTGATTATTTATTGCGACCGTTTGAATATAGCTATTTCCATTATCTCAATACAGACTCTTTGGAGATGTCTAACTGATGAACTGAACGATCGAAATACCAATAAAGTTTAATCAGTAATGTACGTGAATATCCCGTAGAAATGGTTCGTACTAATTCCGGATTATGACTCGGCAATCTAGTTAATGGCTGTCTATAAGAATCATTTCGTTTGCTTTTATATATCGAAAAAAATATTCGAGCTAATATTCGAGCGAAAGTAACTTTAAATACCAAGATATACATAAAATGTCTACGAAAATAATATTTTCAATGCTAATGTATGCGGAACTTATCTTTTGACAACATTTGTTGTCTGAGAGACGTTTATTAGAATCATAATCATTGTAATTCCAAGATAAATTATTGTGCTATCGCATGTTGCAGATTGCACTTATTGTGTGAGACCGAGTTAAAGATGAAAATGGGCACAATAATGCCAGTTGCATGTACATACATATGTGTACATTGAACTATACCTGCAAGGCTGCATATTATATTTTATTAATTTATTATTTAGGTTCATTCTTGGCAAATGTATAAAATATTTTTATTTTTAATCATGTAATATATTGTGACAGCGAGCTGGATATTTTTTTAATAGTAAATAAACATTAATAAGTAACAAAAATATTTCTTTTATGCTTGGGTTTTCTAGATTTACTGTAGCAAGACATCCGGTATCAAAAAAAGATTGTAAGTATTGTATGTACTCACTGAGTACATATTCTGAATACAAATATTTAAGAAATATTATTCTAACGAACTCGTTTATAAAAGCAGCGAAGTAAGTCAATGTGCGATACTTGATAAAACAAATTATTTAATCATTATCAATCATAACAGACCGCCAACCGGTATGTATTGGTTTTTAGTCATAAAAACTAATATATTTGAGGTTGGGATCAAACACGTCCAAGCCCAGTTTTGATTTAAAAAAAAAGAGATATCGCTATTATTTAGGAGTACGAATTCAAAAGAAAAGAATTCAATTGGTAAAATCGCTTAAAAATCTTAGTTTACACACAATTAAGGGTCAAAATATGATTTTTTAAATCAAAATTGCCTTACGTTTTTGTAAGAAAAGTGTTTATTTGTTCAGGAAAAAGTGGACCTAGCCATTTTTTATCACAAGCTCCTCATTTAACATTTTTGTCTTATAAATTAACCTAACATCTCACATACAGAAATATTGAAATTTGCCTCGAAATTTGCAGCCGGCAACTATTTCGCTAAAATATTTAACATAAAATTTCTTTTAGATCGAAAAAGTCTATAATAATTTATTTCGACACATTTTATTTTTATGAAACAATAATTTCCAATTGTATCTACGTACAATCGATAATTGTGTGTGCAAAGGTGGATTACCCCATAAGCGCATTAGGTTCGTGCTTGGGGCCTCCAAAACTTAGGGGCCTCAATAGCTTATATTATACATTCTTTCTTTTGGCAACCTTGAATATTATGAATATTTTTTTTGTATCCAATGATTATATATACAAATTTTCACCTTTAAGAAACATCATCACAATGTTTTTATTATTTTATTCTAAGACTGGTGAATTTTCGTTTAACTTTGATTTGAAAGTTCTTTTATACAGAGGCGATCAATCGCCTCACGTGTGCCTCATTTTTATCTCACTAAAGAATCGCGGTTGTTATCACCAGATAGTTAAAAAAAAATCTTTAACGACCTTTTCTATACTTGAAAGTTTAAATCAATCCATAACATGGTTGGCAATTAATTGAAATATGAAAAATGTGTACATAATGCATATTATTTTCACATTGTGATAATTATTTAGATATATATTAAAACATGTATGTTCTTGTATTTCTTTTCTATTTAACATTCCTTCGTGGTTTATATGAGTAACACAGGATCCATTGGAATCTCTACTCCAATGCTCATGTATATGCAGTGTTGTCCTGACGATTTGCTAGTCTCATCCATATTTTATAAAATAAAATTAACTCAGCCAGGTTCTGAACCCAGGACTCTCTTAAACGGTAGATGAAAGCCCTAATCACATTAATATTCATTACTAATTACCGAAGTACTCAAAATCAGTTAATACAAAGTGTTCAAAAATTAAAAGGACTTTATTAACTTTAATTCAGCCAATTCTTGGTGAAATATTTTACAATTCAAAAAAGTAGCGCAGTAAATAGTACTTACTCCAATAAATCTCCTAAAAGAAAGTATTCAATTTTAGCTGATCGGTTAAAAATGTGTTTAGAAAAACCATGTGTTGGAAAATATTAATAATTATCAAGTATTTACTATATATTGAGTTATATTTTGGATTCACTCCAAATCTACTAATGCTATGAAGAATTAACTGCTCGATTACTTTATTCTTTGCTATGGACATTTTAATATGCCAACAAATATAGCAGCAAAAGGGTTAGTTTGTTTGTATGAGCGTTTAAAACACTGATATGACAAAACGTTTTGAACTTTAAATAGTAGCAACATGTAATGACCAGTGGCTTAACCACCATACAGTGGGGTATATGCAAGGCATAAGGGCCTTTGGACTCAGGGGGTCCAGAATTTATATCAATATTAAAATTTTCAATAAAAGAAATACTAAAAAATGAATAATTTTTAGAAAATCCCTGCCAAGAGTAATTAGTGAGGGCATTTCTCGGCTGTAGGTGAGAAATAAAAGTAATTGTTTTTTGTTCCAGCTCAAAATTCTCGGGAAAGACGTTTACTGTCCCTATTCCGTTGATAACTGGGAATTCCAACTAATAAGAGTATTAAACAATGTCAACTACCATGAAGAAATTAAGAATATAATTCTTATTAACTTATGTCTTGATAAATAAGCAGTATGTCATCGCTTGTATGACATAGTTTAAAACTAATAGTAATCAAATCAGGTTGAATAATAGGTATAAAATGAATTTTTGATAAGTAACAAATGAACCAGAATGAATTTAGTGTACTGCTGAGTATTCAGAGTTAAGAAGGAAATTTTGTATTCAAAAGTCACACTACTACGCTGCAATAAATATTGTAAAATATTCATATTTTTATACAAGATAAAAATAAATAGCAAAGTTCTACAATTTTTTTTAAATTAGTTGATAGCTATTTCGGCGTACGCCTTCATCAGAACTACTTCAGATGAAAACAGAATAGTTTCAGTGACGTCATACACCTAATAGCCAACAACTAATTTTTAAAAAATTCTAGAACTAAATACTTAGCTATTTTTTATCGTATTACAATGCAGTTCTACCAAGTAAATGCCAATTCAATCAATTAATATTTTTGAAATATAATTTACTTCTAGAAGTCTTCTACCTATATTTGGAATTGAAAGTGATATTCTTCAATTACAAAAACACTAATTTATAAAAAAAATATAAAAACTAATCCAGGGTTTTCATAAAATACATTTCAAATGACTAAAGACGTTGGTTAGATGTATTAAAATATTGTTATATTAAGTTACTGAATCTATATATCTAGGATCTAACATTTTTTTGTTCATCTCCTAATATGAGTTTCACAAATACAATGTTGATGATAAATAAAATTAAATAAACAAAACTAACTTATTTTTTAGTTGTCAACTATAATATTGCAATACAAAAAAACAAAGAAGGCTTCGATCAACTGCAATTGTTTAAGTTAAATCAAAAATAAATATATCATGAGAAACAGATTTTGATAGATAATCTTGGATTATGTTATGTATTAACACCTCAATAATCCAAAATGTTCACAGATATCTTAGAAAAATGGAATATTTTATATTCGGTATTATGAAAACATTATGTTTTATAATCGAGTATCTCACTATTTCAATGGGTAAGTTCATGTGAAACTTTCACATCAGTAAGTAATTATTAATAATGAAAGTATTAATATGTATGGGAAATAAAAATGTACAACCTAGCAATGTTTTTATACTGAGAACCTTATAATGTTTCAAATTCAGTTGTGATTTCGTAGTACAAAAAATTACAAATAAAGAATAAGCTTTTAAAAATTAAATGGCAATCGCTACACAAAAATCAAAAATTTTGTGGTATCGCTGTACATAATTTTTTAATGTATTCTTTTTAGTAAGTTAACCACAAATATAAGGTTATATTGTTTCTCTTGATAAAACATCTCTTTAGATAGATTTTCATAAAAGTAATATCTTGAAAAATCTGAAAACTGAATAGTCAACATTATATTACAATGTCGACAAATAAAATAGTCTTTTCTAACGCGATGAGAAAAAAGAGGTTCGTAGAAACATCCATCTGAGGTTTCAAGTATCAAAATTGAATATTTACTCTTTGGAAATAATTATATCCACAAGTTTTCTAATATCAACATGAGGGTGTTTTCTTGGGATACAAGAAACACCTTGAAGACATTTTCTTTGCTGTCAAGATTTATTACAATATGCGCAATGAAATCAGTTGATTTTCCATTGGCATCCTTCAAAATATTTATGAAACCTAAGAAAGAAAGAATTGCCTTCATCATTACCGTGCATATTGTGAGCAGGCGTGTAATATTTAGTATGTAAATTTATTCATCCGCTAACTCTCAACTCGATAATTATGTCGAGCTAAAATATTGCCACAAGTATAATCAGAAATGTCGAATGTGAGCAACGATAATTATTTAAAATAAAAAAAAACAGCCTACGACAAGGCGTCAATGTCATTAAATTTATCCTTCAATATATTTGGAGTTAGAAAGATTCTCTTCATATCTCATAGAACCCAGCAGCTGTTATGGAATAAATTTAAAGCTTTGAACAATCCTCACATTAAATAATGCATGGCCTCATAAAATAAATTACAAATTATCTTTTTATTAAATAGATTCAAAAATTTGTCGCAGATAGCTTACTAGATTAAAATAAATCTAAATGATTTCTACAAACTATGATTCACTATTTCTAACTAAATATAATGAGTATACTGATAAAATAAACATACATTTTGACTGTTGGATTAAAGAACATAAAGCTTCTAGTATATGTGTTAGGTCAATTAATGAATTGTATGACGTAGTCATTTCGGAGCACTTACAGTGCATATAGCCCTAGATCTAGAATACATAACGTTAATAGCTCAGTACACACCATATCGCTAGAATTGTAATCTATCAATTATTTTATTGTTTCTTGCATGAACTATTTACAATCAAGAACTACATATTGGCAGTATAATAAGTGTTTAATCAACCATTAGGTGGAGTAGAAATCAGTTTCTATGCATAATACTTTAGCTGTAATGATACAATACTTATTGCACATTTAATCTTTATTATACCCATTTTATTCAGTCCTACAACAGTATTAAAAGAAAAATTATTCACACACCTCGGCCCGCTCACCCAAACACTCAACATAAGTACTACAACAGCAATAGTTATCATTTTCAAAATTACAGAATAACACGGTTCACCCTATCGTCATGTTTTAGAAGACAAATAAGCCATTGCAAACAAAAATAATGCTAGTGTTGTAAGGTGGTCAATTATAAAAACACAGCAGAGGCTATTTTAATTTCAAAGACATTGTCGCCGATGCCAACAACTTAAATAATTAGATACACAAAATGTAACACAACTTCTAGTGTTATTCGTTAGATATGTTTCATAATACTGAACTTGAGACTTAAAAAAGTTATAGGCATGATTTAAAATAACACTGAATATTTCAGAAATAATATTCTAGCTTTGCGACTCTCATATATCTCCGCGGCGTGACTCCGCATTCAAATTTTTGGCATCGGTACAACGATATGTGGGAAGGACCTGATAAAACTTAACCGTTATGTTATATGCTATTTTTATTGAGTGGGGAATCCAAAATCGTTACGTCTGCGACATTTGTAAAATTTGTTCCTTTGGAGAAATTAGTGAGGAATTTTTTGCCACTGCGGTTGGGATAAGCTTGCTCGATTGGATAAGTGAGGGTCGGGACAATTTCGTGTGGGAGTCGCGACAGTGTGTAACGGAGATGAGATTAATAAAACTTTGCAGTAGTTATTCAAGCATATATCGTATATTCAATGTAAACATGACTAATAAACATTGGGAACACAGTGATAATAAAAATATATACAAATAACCATGATTCCACCTCTCTCAGCTACAATATATTGATATACAACACAATTAATAAATTATCCTTACGACATAGTAAACAAATTGTACAAGAAAAAGCATAAATACTGATTGCTTTTGATTTCATATAGATCAGAGAATGACACTAAAATGGCAATATAGAATTAAAGTAAACGCGTGTATACATATTTATTTATCAAATGTCTCCGATAAACTCTAGTCAAAATATTTTTGCGACAGAAAACATCCCAACTCCCGAAGGGAACGAGAGGATGGCAAAAATTTCATCGAGCTGAAAAGATTACAGGAATTTTCCGAGATGAATTCAGTAACCATCATGAGAAAACGTAAAACTGCAAATTTTGAGGAACATAGAATGAATTAGCAGAATACACAAATGTAACAACATAAAATCCAGGCAGTTCGCTATCGATCGTTCTAACGGCCGTATACAACTATTCGATATAAAAAACAAACCATGTTCATATAAATATATGTTACAAGATGAAACAGTTGTATAAAACAGATTGTGATGTCAAATCATAAAACTTGAATATGAAGACATTGTCAAGGCCCGAAGACATTCACGTATCCGGCAGTGACGCTACTGACTGAACCGTTTCTCAGTCACAAAAAAGACAAGAATATTCAGTGAAACAAGTCAAATTTTGCACATATTATGTTTACGTAATTAGTAAAACATATCGATAGATAAAAGAGCATCTTACAGACGCAAAGGAAGCCAGATGGCACCCTCATCAACAACGATGAAGCGAACCGTCCAGCGAATGATGTTGCGGGCCTTGATAGTGCAAAAATAGGATACTCTAAAATAAAATCCTAAATATTTCTTATCGATCATTCTCTCGAAGAGTTATAGGTATCTATTCAGTTCAGATAAAGAGAAAATAAAATATTCTTACATCGCTATACTTTGTTTTTTGGTTTTTAATTTGTTAATCTTAGTCTGCACCCGAAACGGAGAGGCTCGAGCGTCACCCGATTGGGGCAATTTGAAGGCGAGATTCGTCAATCGTGTATCCTACCGCTGCGCAAACAATTAATATAATTTAGATTACGTACAAAACGGAGAGGCAAAGAGAGATTCTCCTCCGCTAGGAGAGGAATCCTTTTCGCGATCTCGATTTCAAACCGCCGCAGCCGTCGAGGCTCCGAGCTTCGCTTCGCATTATATATTCAGATCGCACCGCAGACGGGGAGGGACATCCCCGTCGCCGACATTGCACGTCGCCCCGCCGCCTTCGGGTCTCGCTCTCAAACCGCGACCTCGAAATGTCGACCCCCTGTTTTACAATACAAATGACGGGGTCGACTGTTTATCACATCACTTTCACTGATTATTTAATCACACTGCAGAACGAATAAATATGATGTACTCAGATACTAGGCTTTCACACCCATTTTTACAACACTTAAATTAAATAAACTACTTATCGGATGGTGATTTGGCCATAATATGGAAAATCATGCCTGCGGTTATCCGTGATCAAATAAATATATCTAGATATGGAAATGCTCATTACAGAATTGAATGGTTTTCGACTTGTCAAAAGAAATTCTACAATTTTTTGAGCTACCCGACAGGAGCGCAGGTTAACATCGATCGGTGAGAACTTCCCGTCGGCTAAAATGAAGACGGTTTATCGAGAGGCGTCAGTTTGTGACAGTCCTTTAAAAAAAAATTGTACACATTCGGAGATCCCATTTAAGTCTACAGAAATTACAGAAACAATATCAATTCACAGGTCGATTGCATCTTACACCGCTTTCGACACGCGACAGGGAGGGGGTAACTCATAGGTTTTTATCGGCGATGTAGCGTAATTATATAAATCTACAAGTCCATCTTTAAGGATTCAAGGCAACATACAAGACGCTTCGTAGGGCAGGGCATCGGGAACCGTCCAATCGGTCACACGAGATACCTAATTTCTAAGCGAACAAAACACATGACAGTTGGTATTATGAGAAAGGGTGCGCACAATTATAATCCTTCGCCGACAGTCGGCCTTCGTTAAACTGACCCCGGATATCAACAAATTAGACTGTTAGGTTTCTAGAAATTCCTAAAAAATGGACCGATATAGTGACAGCAGTCAAATCGTCTGCGTTTTGAGTCAATATTATTAGTCGACGGCGGTGACTTAGTAAAGCCTATATTACAAGATTACTTTTAAATACTGATATCAAATATGATTACAGGAAGTGAATTATAAAACATCAGTTACAGATTGAACACTGTACAAGTCGCCGTATTGATGAAAAAATAGCTCCAAGGCAGACACCGGGTAGCCGTCTGCACGGTGACACTTTGGATATCAGTTTAACGGAGGCCGACTTCACAAATCTGTTAAGAAACGAATCGATCCCTGGGAAAAAACCGGACATATCAATGAAACACAACACTTTCGACTAAGAGTAGCTACCTAGTAAAAACAATTGTCTTCTGAAAGGGCACTAAAGCGAATAAACGCGAACACGGCTCACACGGGCGACGCCTCACCGTCGCCGGCGCGCCCCGCCGATAGGGCGGCGCGCCACTCTCCTAAATGTTTTTTTTATTATTTTATTTAATTTAGAACGTAAAGCAGAGATTCAACACACGCGAACGACTCCGCGTCCGTTCGCGACCGAATAATCCAATAAATGTCCGATCGTCTGCGGCACGACGACGATAACTGTCCCCGTTCAGAACTCAGCGAACTCCTTCGCGCACTTCTCGGTGGAAGATATGCGCAGCGCCTCCTCCTCGTAGTCGTCGAAGTTGCTGGTGTCACCCGGCCCCTTGCACCGGGGAATGAAGGGGGCCTCGATCTTCTTTTGGAAGACCGCGATCCAGTCCGTAGAGGCGAACCACTTGTGGCCCTTGATGTCATTGACCCCGGCCTTGAGATTGCCGTACCTCTTGGTCAGATCCACCTGAAGCAGGTTTCTGAGGAGGTCTTTGAGTTCGGAGCCGAAGTGAGACGGGAAGCGAACCTTTCCTGAAACGATCTTCTCGTAAATCTGGATGGGCTGGTCGGCGAAGAAGGGCGGGTAGCCGGCGGCCATCTCGTACACGAGCACCCCGAGAGCCCACCAGTCTACTGCCTTGTTATACCCCTTGGAGAGGATAATCTCTGGGGCCAAGTATTCAGGAGTCCCGCACAGAGTCCACGTGCGGCCCTTGACCCGCTTCGCAAAGCCGAAGTCGGTGACTTTAAGGTAACCCTGCGAATCGATCAGCAGGTTCTCAGGTTTGAGATCCCTGTAGATGAGGTCAAGGTAGTGAAGGTACTCGAAGGCGAGCACGATCTGCGCGGCATAGAAGCGCGAGTGCGGTTCCGAAAAGCGCCCCACCTTGCGCAGGTGAGAGAACATCTCTCCGCCGGGAACATACTCCAGCACCATGTACAGGTTTGAATTGTCCTTGAAGTGAAACTTCAGACTGACGAGGAAGGGGAAACTGATGGCCTGGAGGATTCGCTTCTCGTTGAGCGTGTGCTCCACCTGCTTTAGTTTAACGACTTTTTGTTTGTCGAGTATCTTCATGGCGTAATATTCCTTGGTCGGTTTGTGTTGCACTATCATGACGCGGCCGAAGGAGCCGGTACCGAGGGTCTTGATCCGCTCGAAGTCGATCAGACCCGCGGTGTTGGTGGGGTTCTTCTTCCACTTATCCTCGAATTCCTCCTTCGCCTGGTCGAGGAACTCCTTGACGCTCTCCGCCGCGTCCACCTTCTTGTTAGCCGTGGCGGCATTGTTGCCCATGGTGTGCGCCGTTGACGGTTCCAGGGCTCGCGACGTGCGGATGCGAGCCGCAAAGCGGCGCCGATCTGCGACACACGAAGGGCGGCCGGGGCTCTGAAAAGTCGCGGGGCGCGTCAACACAGCCCTAACGGCGACGTCGACATTTTGAAAACTGATAGGATCACTCTGGCCGAACTCGCGCACATTAAAATGACGAAACCGACAGATCCGAAGTTATCGCACCGCGAGCGTAGCGAACGTTAAAATGGCTTCCCTCGGCCCGGATTTTCTCGGAGAACGCGACGAGAGAACGGACGGGTCAATTAATAGAAGTTCGCTTGTTGTGAACGTCGATGGCAGCACTTGCTAGCGATGACGGGTGCTGCCGCGACGGAGACTGTGGAAAATAATTCCGAGGTAATCGATACTTTTCACAGTACGCCAACATAATGAACGAAATACTGCCAAGTGCGCCAACATTGTTATATTTCATGGTTAAATATAATACCTATATGCTTTTCAAATATTCTTACATTTTCAGCTAGTAAAATAAATAATTGGGAAGAAAAAAAAATATTACATTTATTAAAGTCGTTAAAAATAACTTGTATTCCTAATACTTTTAAAATGTTGTCATACGGGATAAAAAATGTTTTGTATATAATCTAAAACTTTTCAATTAGGCGCAATTCCGTGTTATCGTAAATGTTGACAATTTTGTAGGTACAACATTTACAAAAAAAAGTTTATATTTTTAACAGATCACCGCTGTTATTCACAAACAAACTATATAACCATTTAATTGTGTTCTGATTTTTCTTCTGTATTTAAATACGAGTAATTATCATAGTTATTGTAGGACTGATTTATTTTAACGCTAAACAAAAATCATGCTCCTCAAGATTATTTATCGTTATACTGGCAGAAGGTAATAAAGGTAAAAACCTTTTTTTTACGGAAGATGCAGCATGTTAAAGTCTAAATATCTGCATTACGAACTCAAAACACCCGGTTTTTTACTAATCGTTTTCTGCCAGTATGCAGACGATATTTTATTGGTTTTATAACACATCATGAAAAAATGCATTGCCACCAATTTGTTTACATTATATTAATGTGATAAATCTATATAGTCTGCAAAGCACACATGCGTAAACACATTTGTACAAACTCTATTTGGGGAATTTATAAATAATATTATTTCTGGTGTCATTCAATGTTCGCAATCAATTAACCATTCAGTACCAGAGTGGCACGTCAATTCATAATTTATTAAAATGTTCATCGTCTGCAGCCATAGGTATACTGGAATAAACTTTTTCTGTGACGAGTTACTTCGCTATCATTCTCATATTGCATTTTTACCTTGTCGATCCCAAAGTTTAGACTTTTTAATCATAATTATTCTCTCGTATTGAATGGTATTTTTTTATTACGCTCCATTTCTTAATCATCTGTAATCTCAAACAATCACTAGTAAAACACATGGTAGGTATATGTCTATAATACATTTTCTTGTCGAACATAATATGTATATAAGCCAAATGACATTTGCTGGTGTTCACCAACAATTGCCTTTAAATATAGTCATTGACCAACAATCACAGGTAACTCGATAATCTTTTTGGCTTTCCATTTTTAATGTATTTCCGATTTTCAGTGAAAAACAATATAAGTACTACATGCTTTATTTTCTCAAAATATATTTAATGACAGTAAAAAAACAAACTTTCATTAATTTGTGCTTATATAGGATTGCATAAAAAATATTTTTATTCTTACGCTGTAAGTTTTAATATTGTAATGCATTTAATATGACACTGATCAGTGATATTGTTATTACGAAAATATAATAAAAATGTTTTGTTTCATAACACATATGAGAAAAAAAGAGAAACCCTGATAAACGTAAGTCCTGATTTAAACTATAACCACCATATTATGTCGACAATACCTCATATCTTTACTGTCAGCGAACATGAAAAAATTGTTAATATTAAATCTATTAAAGTAGATTATGCCGGCAATTAAAGTAGGTAAAAATATAGGATTTTCTATATATTTATTCAGAATTTTAACATTATATAAATACCTTTTTTACATTTGAATACTTTGATAGAATAATATGTTTTATAATGTGTTCCAATTTTTAATTTTTTTTCGGTGGACAAAACAGAAAAGCCATTATTTATCGTAAACATTGTGCTTAGGTAGGATTAATCACAAAATAATATGAATCATCAATGTTTTCAATAATTATATTATTGATTTCTTTTCATCTTAAACTTAATGTTACACAAAACGAAAGATATGGAGCGTTTACTTAAATACAACAATAATAATATTTACTATTCTGTAATGTCCGATAATTAGTTTTAGTTCAATAAACCCTTAAAAGTGCTGACAATATGTCACGCCTTTGAAATTAATCAATAATAACACTTATTATTTTTCATTTATAACGGCTAAGTAGTCAGATACGCGTTATCATCATTCAAATAGTCGTGTATTATTTTATCGAATACGTGAAAACGAGACAGACATAAAACGTATGTCGAGATTTATATTCGCGAAAAATTCAAATAGAGGTTAATTCAAAGGAGGTCACCGCTAAATTGCGAAAGATTACGATTTAATATTTTTTATCGGCAAACTTCGATAATGAAGTTCGAGTTTGCCCAGCCGCATTTTGGTACCAATTCGATTGAAATCAACGTTATTTTTTCCAGCGAAATGGAACGATTGTCGGAGAACTTTTGTAAATTATTCTAGGCTTAAAAGTATGTAATGTAGAGAAGGTGAACGCGTTATGAGGTTTTATTCAAACACACACTGCCACAGGTAAATAAATGAGACCGTTTTCAACGAAAAAGGAATTGGAAAAAACGTGGCTCATGTGTTTATAAAATACTTGGTAAAATAATATTATATTACGGACATTTTTTTCGGTCAACAGACAAAATGTTTCTCGATCATCATAATATAAGGATTTATTTCCATCACAGATAGATAGCGAAATTATTTAAAGTAGATTAGACCAGTGGCGATACTAAAAAATAAAGCCAACAGTAAAAACTTCTTAGCGGACCCATTCCAGATGTAAATTTATAACCATTGGCCGTTGCCAGTAAGAGACTTTAGTTTCCATGCACCATGTGATTTTCAAATACATACATCCGGTGTATCATATCAAAGTCACAAAAAGGTACAAAAACGTGGTATAGGTTCCAAGGCAAAAAAAGCTTAATGGGAAGATGCGTTCAACAAAATCCGTATATAAGAGGACTACAATTAATTGAAAGAAAAATATACTTTAAAAATATATATAATAATATTCGAATGAATTATCGATATACACATAAAATGAAATTCATTTATCCTCATTTTCGGCTAAGATCTTTTCCTCTTTACTGGTTCGTAATCACATTTATCAGCATCTCAAGAAATAATCGATTATTGTTTATAAGAACTATCTAGTTATAGATGGTTTTAATTTTGATATTCCGGGATCAATTATTGTTGATTATTTATCAATCTTTTCATATCGTGTGCAAATACTACACATATTTCTTTAAACATTGAGAGCACATTCTTCATTTGGATTCAGCGATAGATGGACCATAGGACTTTAATCAAATATATAGCATATTCATAAGTAATAAGTCAATGTCATTTTGGTTACAGGTATCAAATCTTTTTCCGCGAATTTTAGGTGCTAAGCAGGGGTCACCAAATTATTGAGAAAAGGGCCAGAAGCTTTTTTCAAAAACGTTGGGGTCCGGGTGAATAATATTATTGTTGGAATCCTATAAGAATTTCAAATAAATCAATACTCTGTACGTGTAAATTATTTTTATATCTACGCTGAAAAGGAAAAAGGACATAACCAACATTTTTTTCCTTTTTATCCCTAGTATCTGAAAGAAAACAAGAGAAGTTGACCTACTGAGTAGCAAGTAACTCTCGTAGAAAAAAATGCTGTTAAGATACCTCCATTAGGAGGCCATATGATCTACATTGGGAGCGGACAAAGATAAAACAACAGGGGCCGGATTTAAATCCTTGGAGAGCCGGATCTGGCCCGCGGGCCGTAGTTTGGTGACCGCTGCGCTAAACCATTGATTTTATTTGATATTACCGATGTTTGAATGATTGTATTAACTGTAAGTCTTAAAACAGTTTTATTTCATACTTTTGGATAATGCTACAAGTGACAATGGTATTATTAATTAAATTTAAAATATTACTTAATACTGTGCTTCCCAACCTGTTTCATACAACAGCCCTTAAATCTGAAAAAAATAGTCTGCAGCCCCCTGAACACAAAACATGTTGTGCGGGGGCCCCCGGAGAAAACCTCCAGCCCCCAGTATGGGAAGTACTGGTCTAAGAAACATAAAATGATGACAAAGCGGAAGAAAATTCAGTTACCTTAACTGCAAAAATAATTCGAGAAGGTCTCCAACTTTTCAGTAAATAAGTCAATCATCTTATTGTGAATTTTTAAAAATCTGGACGAGTCTTCAAGTTTCGACATGGGACCTAAAATTGTATTTCTGGTTTTAATAGAACGAGTTGCGTCAACAATAAGAAATTATCGTTACATGAAAGTCAAGAACAAATTTTCATCACTACATTACAATAAAAAAAAAACGGTAGGAAGATTGACGCTAAATCTTATCGTACAGATAAAACCATTTTCTTCAATACGTCAAATTGATGCGCATACTATATCTTCCGAAGGAGAGAGTGATTTCGAGCCATAACGAAAATCGCATCGGAAAAGGTCATACAGTGGCGATAGTTCTAATTAAAAAAAATACCAGACAAAAACCAATCGCCAAAACTGTTATTTATCAAGTAAATTCTAAAAATGTTTTTTCAGAATTTTTCAAAAACTATTTTGATGCGATTATGGGTATATTTTTACTCGCTATTTCAAAGTTATGCGTTTTTTTTTTAATTCATGGAACACATCTCCACTTTTCCTTTGTAAGTGAAGTCTGTGTTTATTTATAAGATATCCCATGGAACGCATCTACCTCATAAAAAGTATTGACTGTATAATCTATAATTATTGTGTATGATTAACGTCCTGCTGTTGATACACGCAGGGCCGGCGCCACCATATAGGCGAAATAGGCAACCGCCTAAGGCGCAAACCACTAAGGGGCGCATAAATGGAGTTTGCAAGCTATTTTTATATACTCTAATAATAATAAATAATACTACGTTTTATTTTATTTGGTTCGTTATAATTATGTATCGTATTCTATATGATTCGAAAATGAGGTGTTGAGCGACTGAGTAACAGTTCACGTAGAAACACTTATATTGAGGTACCTCCATTAGGAGGACATATGCTCCGCATTGGGAGCAGACATGGGTAAATAAAAAAATATTTCTAATGATATCGAATTGTTTTTTTTCATTATTTCGAAATAAAAGACTATTTGTTAAAAGGGGGGGGGCGCCAAAAACCGTTGCCTAGGGCGCCAAATAACCTCGCGCCGGCACTGGATACACGCAAGTATAATCCGTTATACAACGAAACTATGTATGTTGTGAAATTTAATTCTCGCCCACACGCGACAATTCCTGTCGTTTATGAATTTATTTATATTATTTCTTTTGACATTTAGGGTTGAAAAATCTAGGAGAAAATTGTATTATCTAAGAATAATTGTACAAACATAAATGGTTTGGCATTTTAAATTTTATAAAATAGTTCACCACATTTGAAAGTTTCCTGTAAAATATAATTGATAAAATGAGCACACAAACATTTATTATCTCGTGTAACAAATAACAAATTTACGTCATTAACTAAAAATAATTATGTTTTAACTTTAGAAATGTTGGAAAATTATTATAAAGTATGAGGAAAAAAAAGATTTATAAGCTGATATATTTGAATTGTTAGCATTTAAAGTTATCATATATTATACTACGCTTACAGCACCCCATTCACACGGCGTCGCATAAGTATGTATGTATTACGGTACGTGACATTTGGACAACGGTCGTAGGTGTTTCATAAGGCTTACTGTACGTCTTACGTGGACGAAATCAAAGCGTATGCGTAAAGCGGCGGAGACTATTTGATATCGACTGTGGAAGGGAAAAAAGACGTAACCCACACATAGCAAATTTTACAGGAGGCACAAAAAACGTGTTTTGATGATTTTGTGCCATATGCAAATTATGAAATGTACACAACATTGAAGTGCATTGAGACTTTTAAGCTGGTGTTTATTAATTAAAATTAGAAAGAAAAACAAAACAGTCTTTTTTCTTGGTTTCAATTTTCACAAACTCATCTCTTTTCAAATTTAAAAGCTAAATTTAGATACTAATTCGGCATTTGCAGCTTGCATCCTTTTGATAGAACGTGTCTCAAGTTTGATACATTGTGATTATCGAAAAAAGCTGTTTTGAAAAAACCTGTTGGTTACGTCCTTTTTCCTTTCCACAGTCTGTATTCTGTATTACACAGTCCGTATTCTGTGCACAGTCTGTATTACGTTTTATCTGGGCGATGTCACTGCAAACGCGATTGGAACGCGGCTTAAAGCGAATCAAAATATCAAACAAACTGATCGCGGCTTGCGTTTTGTCACGTAGGACACTTTATAGCGGCGGAGACCATTTGATATTATCGTGCCACACGGAGTTGATTCGCTTTCATTCCGTTCACGTAAGACATACAGTTAGTGTATGGTGAGACGCAGGCGACGCTGCACAGCGCAACTCAGAGCAGCACAGGCTTTGTAATACACACGGAATCAAAGAGCCACGTACGCTAAAACGCGTGTATTATATTATTGTATTTGTCATGCGATTGTGAGCATCGATTGAATATTCCATGGGTTATCATTAATATATAATTCTTTATTATGGTTAGAATAGTAAATAATGATAAGACTCAGGCAACACGGCATAGTATAACACAGTGCTCGCAGTGGCGTAGGAAGGGGTCCTGCCACCCAGGGCGTTTCTTGAATTTTCCGCCTCCCCCCCCCCAATAATTCGTCCATTTATTTTTAAATTACTTATATTTTTTTAGCTATGATATTATATTACAGTTGGCTTGTTTTTTTTATTTATATAATTTCTCTAAAAATATTGTATTTTTTTTTCTTTTGGTTTTTTTTCAGAGCAGGAACTTTTTTTGATGTGTCAAAAAAATATTAATCAATTGTCTCTTGTATTATGTTTGGAGGAAAAGTGGCAAATTATTGCTATTATTATAAAAGTATTCATTTTACAAATAAGTAAACGAATTTAAAATTGTAAGTTAATTAATAACAAAAGATACCAGATTTTATTTTGTAAACATAACATTTGGGAAGAAAACATATTTAAAATTTAATTTTCTGGCTTTTCTCTTCACAAAATCGTTAGTAACGTTATCAACATCTATTTTATCTGATAGTTAATGTTTTATTAAAAACATGTTTGTAGAGTTGGAGTCCGTAGTTACCGTAGTCCCCCGAATGTTTTTTTTTAAATTTTTTGAGTGTACAAATCGCTAAAGTCAAAAGTCGGCACTGGTCGATCTGGTATGAATGTAAATTAAATAAGAAAGAGATTTTTAAATAAATTGCAAAAGTATAAGAGTAAGTAAGAGTATTTCAATTTGCATTCACATCTCTGTTTGCTTAGCAGGAACAGCATCAAAAAATTTAATTCTTCCCAAGCAATGTCATCATAATCTTATTTTTAATGTTTTACAACGCATAATCAGGCCAGGAAAAAATGATGAATTAATTATCGCTTGCATTGATTCTTTATACGATACAACTTTTGTTTATAACCTCTGAAGTTTTTTTCTATTTCTTAAAAACGCGACCACCAAAAAGTTGTGTTTAATCAGTAAGTCACAAAGCACAAATAAGACGAAAGAAAGCATAATATTAAAATAAATCTCACATTGATTATATATATATTTGTTTTTTACCTTTGAAAATTTCAAAAATGCCGCCTCTAAAAAAATTGGGCGGAAGAAAATATAGTGAAAGTGATATTACTTACATATCAACTTTTATTTTCATATTACTTTCAAAATTTTCTGTTCATTTTCGAAAATGCCGCCCACAGAAATGTGCCACCCGGGGCGGTCTGCCCCCTCCTTGGTAAGCCACTGAGTGGCCGGTAACCTACATCTACTTCAACATTTTGAGTCACCCGGAAAGAAAATATAAAAATTAGAATACATTGGATCCAAATTTTCAGTTATCACAATAAATAACGTAAACCAAAACCACATAAATGCCTTATTGGAATGCTAGGCGACATTAACACAATGTCTTTCGTGGTTAAAAAAATGCGTTTGATTTATTATTAGCATTTCTTTGAACCCCTTGCAAGAATTTTTTTTCTCAAATGAAATGTGTCTAAAATATTTTGCGAAATAGACTGATATCATGTAATATTAATTCCTGTATTCTACTTAAATCAACTACAGATTCGACAAATATTTAAAAACCTTAAAAATCCAAAACCGAAGAAGGTACTAATAAAAATATTATATTATATGTATTTTTTTATAAAATATATTTGTATTTACACACACATTTGCAAATATATGTATTATCTATAAATATGTAAATTGTTATTTAAAAAAAAAATTCCCCCTGACTCTGAAAAGGTTGCCGACCACTGGTATAACATATTATTAGTGAGAAAAAAATATCAAAATATTTTTATTATATTCTCGAATAGGCACTGAATTAAATATCGTTTATTCTGTTTGGTCAGTGACGGATTAAGGACACAGAAGGCCTCAGGCGCATATAATTTAGTTTACAATAATTAATATCTAGCAGTGACTACTGGAATAAAATTAGTTATCTTTATATCAGCAAATGCTACCACTATCCATAAATTTGTTTGCAAAACAATGGTTGGGTTTGGCGTAGTGATGGAATTTAAAACAAATTCGCACACACATACCAGGTAAGCGTTTTCCAAATAATTGGGGAACTCTGTAATAGATAATTCAGTTACAGGTTCTCAGAACCGATGGACACCACTACTGATACTATTTGCGTATTCAATTTTACTGCACGTGGTTATGTCTAGGAAAATAAACTGTACTTAACGCCATGTCATAAATTTTCAGTTGTTGTTTTTTTCAGCCAAAAGAGTGTGAAGAACATTAGCGAAAAGATAATTATTAACGGATTTAAAATTATTGGGCATCACTGCTATTTTTTCAATATGGTGTAAATTTAACGGTGAGATTATTGTCGAAAAACAATGGCCATGAAATATTCATATTATTGTAGTTTCCAACCTCAATTAGGTTAAAAACCCTTGGCATACAGCAGGGCCGCGTCTGGGGGCTTGGCCGCCCCCCATTAATATGGATGTTAAAAAATTCTATCATCCGATTTCAGTGGTAGGTACGCCACGTCAAATCACCACATAACTCCAGCCGATGTTCTACTAAATCTGTTTTTTTTATTCGTTCACTTTTATTGTATAAAATCGCTTGGGTGCAAAATTGGTATTTTTTAAAATTAATTAGAAGCTTATTACAATAAAATAGAGAAATGTGAAAAATCGTACCTTATAAAATTTGAAATCCACAACAAAAATAATAAATCCTTATTCAGATAATAGACACGAAACAACTATGAATACCCTTTCTACTGAACTTCCTGGTCGGTAGACTGAATGGCAGGCGCTTTAATAAATATATATATTTCAAAAAACTAATAATGGCTAATGAAGAAATTAAATTCAGTTAGTCATTGACTTCATCCTGCCCTGTCTACCCAAATAATCTGGAAAATCCTCCGTCACAATCCAATGTATCTACCCAATAATGGTAGTTCTAGGACAACGAGACCGAAATCATTGCACCGTACTTTGCACATCGCTCTATTGGGGCGGCTTGACGGAAACAATTTACTCCCGATTCTCTCCGAAAAAAAAAGGATTTAAGCCAACCATCTATAGCCTGCGGAAACTTTTATGTTGCAAAATTGCGTTGTATTTGAAAAAAAAATATTCTCGTTTGCTTTGGTTGCCCCTAAAATCGTACGCGCCGCACGCCTGCCGAGCACGGGCCCGACTAACGCTTACAGTAGTCAAGGCACGGCAAGAATGCATAGAGTTTCCATATTTACTGTACTTTGTTCGAATAACCCTGTTTTTTACCATGTCCGCTCCCAATGTGGAGCATATGGACTTCTAATGTAGTTTATCTCAACAGAAGTGTTTCTACGAGAACTGCTTGTTACTCAGTTGCTCAACCTCTCTTTTTTCAAAGAGAGTAGAAATAGAAGTATAAGGCTAGGACAGGACAAGTGGTAAGCTAATCGCTCTTGATACGCCCCGTTCATAGGATAAGATGGGTGCGAGGGGTAATTCAAGACATCACATACACCCATGCTTCTAACAGAAATTCATAAATCAATTTATGAAACTGTCCTACTGGGATTCGAACACGTGACCTCCGTAACCGATGCCAACGTCGTTGACCGCTCGACCACACAGGCGACAAACTGAATTTGGTTTTGTCAAAATAATATATTTATGATTTAAAACATGTATGTATTTCCAAGAAGTGTAAGTATTGGCTGGAGAGAAATGTGGTTGATACGCTTGAATATTGTTTTTAGTGCCCTTTATTTTTTGTACTATCAACACTATCATATTCATAAGTTATGATTTCAAATATTCTATCTAAGTATAATACTTTGTATTTTTTTCCACGATTTAAAATTAAATGTTCACCCATCCATGGAAAATGGTTCGCCATAGCTGAGCAAGGTGCACGACCACAGTCTAGATCAGTGGTCGGCAACCTACTACCCGCGGGTAATTGAATTACCCACTTCGCATTTTGAATTACCTGCCAAGAAATTATGATCATATTTTTTTTTATCAAATTACTTATTTAAGAAGACCAAGGAAGCCACCAATAACAATAGTATATGTGTGTTTTGTATGTACACAAACATATGCAAATATGATATGTATCACATATAGATATATGTACCTACTATTTTCTAAAAATGATTTTTTAAGAGAATAAATGGTAGAAAAATATTTTTGACTTTTACCCACTAGCCAAATTTTTTTTTTTACCCAGTCTCAAAAAAGGTTGCCGATCACTGGTCTAGATTCTAGAACTTAAAATGGAGTCATCGTTCGCAAATCGTCATAAAACTTAATCTAGAATAAAAAGTTTGTTTTTTATTTGATCAGTGGCAATCCATAAATTTATTGAAAAATGACGAACGTTAAGGCGACTCAGTAGGATTGCAAAACTTAAATTTGACCTACAGCATAAATATTGCACTGACTTAAATAAGTAACCACCACAATACGTATTTTTACAGTATCAAAACAAGCAAAACATTTGTATATTTCATTACAAAAATAGCAATACCACCTAACACACGGATGGATATTTAGACAGTAATAAGGGTTTTTCATATAAAACAATTTGTTATTGACGAAAATCAGTAAGTACTTTTTTATCTTCGTAGCAAAGACTGACAATCTAATTTACTTCCCCAAATATCTGTTGCAAAAATTATATGTAACTGAAACAATGCGTTAATTATATATACCGTGAAAATGACTTATAATGCTACATATGAGTTATTGATAGCAACAGTAAGCCATCGTATTTAATAAATGTAAATCAGAGACGGTGTTTTGTCAAACGAAATAATAAAAGAAATAAACAAGATAAACCATACAATACAAATTTCTCAAACTTTCTCTAATATATTGAAAGAATTTGTTTTTATTTTTAATTTTGTATAACCTATTTGTTATGATATTGATTTTAATATGAATACAGTTAAAAACATTCTGTTGAATAAAAAATATTGACATAATAAGATTAAAATGGAAAAAGTATTGAGTTCTAAAATAAATATAAATTTCAGTTGATAGTTATTTCTGGTTCACGCCATAGTTCTGACAGTGGATTTTCCGAAAATTATATTAACTATGTCTTATATTTCTTGTTGGACATCTAAGCTATCTTGGAGAATATTTGTAATCATTTTCAAAAAAAAATATATATACATATACTGAATTCACGGAATAAAAACATGTTTGCTATCAGAAAACTTAGTTATTCCACTGATTACTTAGAATAAATGTAAATTTCATTAACTAATAATAGCTTTAAGATAGTTGGTATGAAGACGCTTCTCGAAAAAGCCAAAAACGTGTTACAATTTGTAAACAATTAGTAGAATGACAAAGTTTATTTGTTAATTTGTTATAAAATGATTTTGTCTTTAGTGAATGCCGAAACTATCGAAAATATTCATAATCCATGCATGTCTTTAAAGTCATAACCAAATGTTATGATGTGTTTATTTTTACTTCAAGTTTTTATATAGCCTAACACTAATTCAATAAGGAAGAAACTAAATGAATAGTATGCCTGATCAAAAAAAGTTATTTGTATAATTTATATCAATTGCATAAATATATTCGTATTTTTGTATAATGTTTGGGAACTTTTTTTCTCTCGCCAATATACAAGTTCGACATTCAGGGCTGTGACAAAAAAACATAATACTAATAATATTAAAAGTAATTCAAACCATGTGATTGATTTGAATATTAATGTATTGTAGGTATAATATTGTTACATAATTTGGTAAGTTATCGAAAAAATATGGTTTTCAATCATTTAATATAATAGATAAATTAAAGTCGTTAAGTTATATCGGCTGCATCGGACTAACTTTGTTGGGTGGTACAAAAAATGACTTAAATGTATGAATTAATATATTTCACAAGTTTATTATGTATCCATACATATGTATATATATTTGTCATATATCAATTTCGAATATTTTCTAGCATTCTGTTTTATTCAATTATAACTTAAAAAAAACAAGTTTGACGGTAGAAAAATGTATTCAATTAAAAAAACCAGGGCTGTGGAGTCGGAGTCGCGGTATTTTGGCCGGAGTCGTGAAAAATGAGCGGCTCGATTTTTTTTTGAAAAATATATTTAATGATGTGTATGTAAACAAAATAGTCAAAAGAATTAACATTTCATACTTGGCTGACTAAAGATGATCTGATGGTACACATATATATAAGTTAAAATGAAATTATTGAAAAAAAATCCTGATAAAACTCTACGTTGCAAAAAAACATGGTTTACCATCTGTATAATGATTCTTAAAAAATATTTACTGTTAATATCTTACCTTATCTAATAATTTTCAAGTTTTTTTTCGATTTAGATGACGAAATTTGTTTTTTTAGCAAAAATCTTTTGAAATATAGAAATGATTCAAAACTACTAATGTGAAAAATCTTTTTATTCAACTACTGCTACTATTATATTGAATAGAATCTCTTTTTAAAAGCATTGCCAAATAAATATTTCAAAATGCTTATCCATTAAGCTAAATACTGGTCTTTAAAATAATCGCTATTGGAAAAGACATTATTGTATTATAAATAATAATATTATTTGTAAGCGCATTGAGCAACCCTAACCCTAACCGCTATTTTGCGCAACAACTTTTTTATCGCAAAATAAAAAATACATTTCATCGATTCATTTGTATGACCAGTGTTTTAAGTTAATGCAGAGTAATATGTGGCACGTGCACTCAGTACAAACGTCTTTCTCACACTGACTGGGTTTGCGAAATTTACGGCAAGAAAAACACATCCCCGAAAAATAGTTATTATTTATTGGTATGACAATTTTTTAATTTTTTTTTTGCTTTTAAATGTAAACAATAAAATGTTTTATTATTCCAATTTTTTTTAGAAGTATTTATGATCCAATTATGCTTTAAAAATCAGTCAGAAAAAGTGGGAAAAATGGTACATTTCAAATAGATGTACAATCATTATATTACATAAATTGGAAATTCTGCTCAAATCACTTTCTTAAACAAACCTTTATCTGCATTTCTTTCTAAGACATTAAACTTCGGTATCTTACAATAAACTCTAAAAATGATCAAAACGAAAGCAGTTGAAAAATTCTGTGTAAACTGTTTGCATTTTATTCTTGAAAATATGACTATTTTCATGAAAAAAAAAATGTAATAGTGTAAAAAAGCGTTTGGAAAATGTAATATTTGAAAAAACAATTTTTTTAAGTGAACGGTTCACGAGATTTCGTCGATGGCAAACGATCGATTTACTCTGTTTTCAGGCGTAAAGGTACTATATCCTCTTAATATGAATTAAATTCTACGTTTGAACAAAGTATGTATGTGGCCATACTAGTAACTACTTATTGGCGTGTATACGATGTTACAAATTTTTGCGCCGCACATTTTTAATTTTTTGATTCAATGTGAATTAAATGGGTTAATGTGTTAATGGATATGATACTAGCACGCCATTTGCTGTGGTAAAAGTTTTCCCTTATTAGATCACCACGTATTAAAAATGTAATAATATGACGTGACAAATAATCACTTTTGATAAGCTTATCGCTCTGGTCCTTACGAATAAATGTATGTATTACGTTATTTTTTTTCAAATAAGCCTTCACTTCATATACACATTTAATCTATTTATTTTACCAATTGCACATTTGTATACCATGATCAAGGCCGATATTGATATTCGCGAGGATTTTCCACTGATCACAAATAAATAAGAGACCGGCTGCGAGTCGGATGGTCTACGTCGTTGGCTTTGGTTACGTAGGTCACTGGTTCAAATCCCAGTACGGAGAGTTTTATCAATTATCTGTTCGAAGGCTGTATGTAATTTCTTGAATTCACCGCTTCCCATCCATCCTATCCTGAAAACGGTGCGTAGCAAGATCAATTAGGTAACTGCTTAACCCTATCTATCTATTCCTACTCTCTTTTAAAAAATGGAGAGGATGAGGAACTGGGTAACAAAGAGTTCGAGTAGAAACACTTCTGTTGAGATTCTGCGAACATGATAAAAAAATATTGTAATAAAATTTATGACTATAATATTATGATATATGAGAAGGAAAACAAAACAATTGGTAAAAGGATTATGGAATGAAATTATAGATTATCATACAAAATGAAATGACTTTGTTTGTATTGAAAAGGTTAACGACCCGAAAAAAGCAATATTTGTGAATCATAAATTAAGCCACAATATAAGTAAATTTAGTATGAGTTTTAACTTAATTCTTAGTTTTTATTCAAAGTTGAGAGTCCTCTCAATAATTTCAATAATGGTTTATGTATAATAATAATATCAAAAGATTATTTAAAAATACTTATAATAAATACTCTAAATAGCAAGTAGGCTAGGTACTAAAAAACTGTACAGTACCCTGTACGCGACCCATAAAAAATGTGTAGGTTGTAGGGAGACTTGCTTGGTAATAAATAGTAAAGCCATATTTTATTCATCGCGAATGTAACACATCGCCATCAAAATTTGACAAGAAGCACATTCAAAGGTAGGTACTTTAGTGTTTGATTTTAGAACAATTGGCTCGTATCAAAATAGTCAAGAAAATATTCTGTCAGCCATAACAGAAAAACAAGCAAATTATAATTGGTGCACTTAGAAATTGAATACTTTCTCAGCTAGAGTTACTCCATAGATAAAGCTATATGTGCATGGAATTTATTCTTTCGGTCCCATAGAAGATTAATGTTTTCTGCGATCATTCATAAGCAATAAAAACATTTCGTCAATTCACAGATAATTGCGAAATCACCCAAAAGAGCTTATAAACAAAACGACCCAAAACCATTTTTATTCACTCCGTGCAAGTTGCAATTGTGGCATTTTGTATAAAATGTGGTTTTTCCGTTGCGTCATCGCATCTCTGTCGGCGTTTTCTACAAATTGAGATCGCTAATGAGGAATAATAATTGATTGATTTGCATAAAATATGTTTATACAGTAATATAACCGTGAATATAATTAAGCACGATTAATAATATTATTGTGAAGATACAAGTTAGTATATTATTTTAACAATAAATAAATAATTTTATAAAGCAAGGCTGCTCAATTCATGTCACTCAAGATGTTTATTTTTCGTTTATTCTGTTACACATTAAACTTCTCAAGAATCTAAACTTAAATGTTTCCGATTTCTATTCGTATGCCAAACTTGTTCCTCAAATCGATCATATTATGAGACGCAATTCTAAAGGGCTCTCAAGTTTATCAATTATGTTACCTATATAGACATAAATTCAGAAATGAAATTGGAGATTTTTCTTTCGATTAATAAAATATAATTTAATTACTATTATAGTATATATTTTTTTTGTATTTGTTGTACATGCCGCAACTATCTGATCGCTAGGGTATATATTTTACTACTAGATCAGTGATACTTAATCTTTCTTTCGTCAGTTTTTCCTACATTAAGTGGGCCGCAGCATATTAATAGTTATACGTAAATACACTAAATACTATACATATATAGTGAAATAACGTAAATGTTAGTACACAAAAATACTCATTCGTTTACGTATTTTTTTTGTAAACAATACCAGATGTTTGAAAAGTATTCGGTGGCTATGTTTTGGGCCTCACAAAAAATCTGAATGGGCTGCAAGTTGAGTATCTCTGCACTATACCAACCGTATATAAATTTTATTACAACTACTGAACTGAAGGTCGACATTTACAAAAAAGGTTGAGAGCGAGAGGCCTTGCTAAAGTTATAAAATAAATGTTATTAGTATGTATAATACTTCTTTTTTGCTGGTTTTCTACATATAACATTGTAAATTTTGCATAAAAGTTTTTGTCTGAGGCTTCTGAACAGTGGCATGATAATATATTGAACACGCCCGCAATGCGGGGGGGAGGTGGTAGCTAATGAGCCGACTATTATTTTATTTTATTTATAAACGAATTCTTATAAAATAATATTTCTTGTAAATGCTTTACAACAGTGCTTCCCAACCTTTTTCATGCCACGGATCCATAAATCTGAAAATAACAATCTGCGAACCCCCGAAAGATTTTTTTTTCACATGTTCATATTTTATCACAAAGAATGTTGAAAGAATGAAAATTTACTCGGACCCCCGCGTAAAACCTGCGGACCCCAGGTTAGGAAGTACTGCTTTACAGCATGCTAATATTTTTCTACCTAAAAATTAACTAGATGTCGCTAATAACAACGTATCTCGGTAGGAAATTGATTTACAAATAAGAAAATGCCGAATTATTATTCATGGGAATCAAGGAAACCGATTATTTTCGCGAAATAAGAATATATTATGAGCAGTGGAGTCGGACTGTTTTAACTGGAGTAGGATAAAACTGAAACATCGAGTCCTTTAAAAAAAAAGGTGTATTCAAATCGCTAGGGTCTAAAATGGCGCCAATGCATGCTACTGAGCCTAACATAATAATAATTAAATTCGTGTTTTAAGTTAACGTCGGAGTTAGAGTCGTCTTATTTCTTGACGACTCTACAGCCCTGATTATCAGTATGAAAAAGTCGACATAACATGTTTAACAAACAATAGAGCAAATTGGAAATATGACATAGAATTTTTGTAAAAATATTTCGTAATTCGCATGAACTAACCGTTTCCTTGCTTTCAAAAATAGACTTTTTGATATATTCGTATCCGAAATAAAGTTTTCTACAGAGTCCCATTGCTTTTTGCTATCTTAAGTTCATAGAGAGGAATTTCTAGAATTTTCACAAAGAAAAAGAGTAGCATGTCATAAAGCGTATATGCCACACGTTGTTTATACATTTTTGGGTTTTAAATATTTCTTATGTTGAAATAAAAATATTTTTGCTGTGGAGGCATAGTATCATGCTACATGTAACAATTAAAATGCACGTAATATTATAATAGCCAAAGTATCATCGATTCGTAAGATTTTTTATGCCAAATTTACTCAGCAGTCAGTGCTTACGAATACCTACCATGTTTCAATGAATTTCACTTTCTTTTCTAGATGTTTCAATTATAATGTTCATAGCAACAAGCAATATAATACTGCTTATATTCTTCTGAATTTAAAATAAATCAAGCCGCTTGTCTATTGTTGTAAATCAGACAAGAATATATTATTTTGAGTCTAAATTCAATCACCGAATATATTATTCATCTTCAATGACAATTTCATCGTAAATCGTAATATTTTTCCTAATATTTTAAAATAAATACTATTGCTTAATTTAATTATTATAAATACTATGCTTAATTTTATTATCATGTCAGTCAGGTATTTTTCAATTGTTCTATATAAACATACATAATAATAATAATAATATTATTCACTCCATAAATGTCTGCATCGTCAATTTCGTTGCCACAACAAATAGTTTAAAGTGTTTCCTTTTTTGAAAATATTAAAAAGGGACCGAAGTCCAATGTTTCTATTTTGACGTTTCAAACTTTTGGAAACTAATTAATAAACGGGATAAATGCATGCGAGAATGGCGATATTTTGGGAATTACGTTTTTTCCTGATAATATACATAATATACTTTTTTTAATTTGTGATTTCGATTTTCGTCTTTGTACTAGGTTGGGTTAAGTTAGTTCTTATTGCGTGGACAAAAACCAAACTTGCACTATCGTAAGCTGCTTAAAATCATATAATATTTAAAAGATTTGCTGGACAGAAACGTTATACAAAAAGGCGTTGTCATTTAATTTTAATTTTCGATTTCAAGAGTTGGGTTCATATTGGATCTTGTATTCAAATTCGTAATTTGTAATTTCACCCAAGTGGGGATATTTTTTGATCATTGACAGTTAATTTTACGGCTATACTACAGAAACATAAAAATTGATACACTCATTATAAAAGCATATCTTTATTTCAACTAATAATATTATGAACGCTATTTTAAATAACAGGAAAAGAACAATAACCTTCTCACGGACTTACTTTTCTTTTCCCACGCTGTGTTATCACAACAATTCTTGATGCTATAAGCGTCGGCGAATCTTCCTCAGTATACGGTATAAATAAATAATATCATATTCGTAATATGTATACGATAATAATATTAAGAATAAAATGTTTATTCTTTAATATACCATTCACTTGCTAGCGAATGCTAGGTAATTTAAAACCCTTATGTTTGTAATATAAATATAAACATTTATTTAAATAGTTATTCCGTTTTAATAATTTGTCTAAAAGTAACCGATTACTGAAATATAACACGAATCGGCTCCCTAGAATACTAAGTATTGCAATACCGGGCGAGTATACAAATATCGGTGTTTAATATGAAATACCGGTATTACAAATAAGGCCAATTGAAATCGTAATACCGGGCGAGTTGAAATATCGAAATTGGTATTTTGATATTTCATACAAACCACCATCATTAAAAATAACTCTCGATTGCTTAAAATAATAATACATCATTGAATGGCTCGCCTATTATGGAAACCGGCAATGGTTATACAATCTCTAGCAGATTTAAATATTTCAATTAATCGCGAACAGTCATATTAAAATATTTGATGAATTCTGCATAAACATTCTGCATAAAATGCATAAAATCTGATTTCGGTTAATTTTCAATATGTACTTTAATATGTACAATACTGGTATTTTTGCATTTTCAAAACCGGTATTTCGATATTGAAAAATCCAATGCTGTGGAGTCGTGTAAAAAAAGACGACTCCGACTCCGAGTCCGAGGAATATTTTTTAATAATTTCATTTTAACTTATATATATGTATTCCATCAGATCATCTTTAGTCAGCCAAGCATGAAATGTCAACACTTTTGACCTATTTCTTTGAATACACATCATTCAACATATTTTTCAAAAAAAAACGAGCCGTTCATTTTTCGCGACTCCGGCTCCGGCCAAAATACCGCGACTACGCGACTCCGACTCTGACTCCACAGCCCTGGAAAAAACACCATAAATACAGGAACGTATCCCGGTTATGGTAAAAGCGGTATTGCAACCTTACTTCCAAGT
This sequence comes from Himalopsyche tibetana, assembly GCA_030503985.1. Lineage (NCBI taxonomy): Eukaryota > Metazoa > Arthropoda > Insecta > Trichoptera > Rhyacophilidae > Himalopsyche > Himalopsyche tibetana. Next base: position 14,980,465 of record JAPJYX010000024.1, read on the forward strand.
TCCAACGCTATATTCACTTCTTCATGGTTCAACTTCACAACCCTTTTAATTGTAACCCTATAATCCAGCGGTGTCAATTGCTTTACAATGATTGCCAGGATTGTTTTAGTAGCAATTCCAACAACTTGGTTGATATTTACACCCGATACCAACTTAAACGGGGAATATGTTTCAATGCATTCGAGTCCATGACCGTATAATTTAGAAACCGCGACATGAATTGTTTGTTCTTCCTAAGTGTATAACCAGCCTGCCTGCCAATGGGAATGCCACTGCAGAGAGCTTTGAAGGTTTTTAACAATGTTGCTTCGGATGTCGTCATATTCCACGTGGACGTGGGTGAGTTCCAACGAATGCTTTTTTATTTATTAAAGTAGAGTTTGTCGGAGCTTACTCAGTTGACTTCATTGCCAATTTTTTTTCTACTGCTTTTAATCTTAAATTGTATTATGTTTTTTTCTTCACTGTAAACGTCTTAAATATATAATTTGTCAATCTTATGCAATGTTAAATAAATAAATTAGAAAGGATTAAGTGTGTTTCCTACGCGGACTGCCAGAAAATAGTCTCCGAACTGTCTTAAGAATTATGATTTATGAGTGAAAATCTGTTCGGTCATTTTGAGACGTCAAATTTTTGGTTTCCATGTCAAACGAGATTTCAGTTCGTGATTTGCATTTCAAATATCGAATAAATTGATAATACTAATGATATCCTTTTGTTGCCACCTTTGGTCATGTCAAAAGAAAGTTATCACCACTCTGTTTCGCTCACTGCCAGAATTATAAATATTCACTGAAGAACGCTCGCGATGAGCGAACTCACTCCATATATCTATTATAAAGTGTTGTTGACTTAGTATAAAAGATGTATTTAAAAAAAATATATACACATGATATATTTTTTTAATGAAAATCTCTTAATTTTGTGAAATCGTTGTTCTGTTCTGATTCCAACGCAATGTAAAAAGCTAGCAAGTATACTACTCTTTAAGCCTCCTAATAACCTATATTTATATATTTAAATTAGTTAGCATTTTCCTATTACTATTAACTCTCTCTATACAGTACATTAATTAATCAGACAACGAGTAAACGCGACTGCTTTATATGAACCACAAGGAAATCGTAAATATCTCGTGGACTCATTCTTCTACACAGTGAGGTAACAAAAAGTAGCAATGTTATAGAAGGGTCGGTCAGAAGAAACATTTAAATATATTTATCTGGTAATATTCATTTATTTATTAAAAAAACAAAGACACACGCCATATTATAACGCAGTATATGAAATTTTATGATCAATATTGTTATAATAAAAGATATTTTTAAAGTCCAATTAGCATAATTTGACAAATTAATGTATTTCGTACAAGAAGTGTGTGTGCGCGCTTTATTTTACTTTTTATCTACTTATATTTCTTTTCTGCATAATTTCCACAAGAAAATCAAGTTCAAATTCCCTTTTTTTGTTCGACTTTTTTTGCAAATTCCCGAAAATTTCCCGACCGAATACCGGGCAAAGAATACTTTGTTTTACCTTGCTCCAACATTTTCTTTTCTGTGCTAACTATGCGAATTTTGTTTAAAAAAAATAGACTTTACCATACGCTGAGCATGACCAGTCAAGCTTAGCAGTAGCCAGTAACAGTTTAATGAAGTAAGAGGATTTCTATACAAGTAAAGTTCAACATTTAACTTGAGTTTCTACACACAACAGTCGTAAAACATTATCATCCGCAGGAACGTTTTTCTTTTATTTTTATTAACCCAACGTTTGAAATGTTTGTATTTTTAGCTCGAATATTTTATATCTAGTTTACATAGCATTGTTAATTTCTGTGCACAGTATTGAAGTCAGATCTGTGACGGTCAAAAATACAATTTATCTGTGATTAGCTAAAATCACCTTTTCGTTTCCATTGTTTCATCATTCAGTTTTGTCGTAAAAGTAAGTATTTCAACGGTTTGCTGTCTCAACACAGCAGAATCGATCTATTATAAATTGAATAAGGTTGAATAAAGTTGAAAATGTATAAGATAGATAAAAATGTAGATATAAAATGAGATATAATACGTTGAATAATCTACGCGAGGCAACAGTAATTTATTTATTTTTAATGTATAAGATCGCCAATAACTTTTTTTAACGTTTACAAAAATACTGTATACATAATGGTATGGAAAGATTATGGCACGTGTTGGGTAAATAAAAATTGATATTTTTTTTAGTAACGCGAGATCGGCCAGGTGTGCAATCTTTTTGTTTATGATACGCTCTTAAGTCCTTCCGTTCACAACGCACGCCGCCCTTGTTAATTTTAGAAATGGGGTTTTGGCACTGACGTAACATTTTTTCAACAGAGGGGGACACAAATCTAAATTTAAAATAAAATAATTTATGCAGCAATTTCAGCCGGTCGATAATTCACTTGCCCCAATCTAAAGTATTTATGATATCTAAATATAATATGAGGGTCCTATGGCGCAGCGGCTAGCGTTGTGGACCTCTGTGCTAGACCTCACGGGTTCAAGTCGCAGCACGAACAACATTTTTTCGATCGATTTTTCGATCTCTGTTCGAAGGCATGGGTGTTTTTGATGTCCTTCCGACCATTTCCGATCCTCTAACAACCGGGCGTAGCGAGAGCGATTAGTTAACCACTAGTCCTGCCCTAGCCTTATCCTCCTATCCCTACTACTCTCTTTGAAAAAAGAGAGGTTGAGCGACTGAGAAACAAACAGTTCTCGTAGAAAAAAAATCTGTTGAGATTCCTCCATTTAGAGGCCATATGCTCGAAATTGGGAGTGGAAATGGATACAAAATATATATAATATATTATATACAATTTTATTTATTATTGAATGCTGTAATTGTTTATTCTTCATAACTACCTAACAATAAGGATTGATACAACGAAAAAAATATATTATTCTTAGGAATCTTAATTTTCTAAAAAATAAATAAAATACTGACACCTTCTTTTGATAAAATCTTTATTTGGTATTTAAAATTTTTGTGGCCTTTATATTTTTTAGTGCCATATTAGATTATCCATACGAATTGAGCCTTTTAATGAGTTCAAGCACGTCGCAGATTCACAAGAGTACGTATATTCTACAGTAAATTTTCGTCTTATTGCCTAAATTTATTTCTATAATATGAAAAAAATAGAATATCAAAATGAATTTGTTTGCAAGATTTCAGCGCGTTTATATCGATTAGCGTAAAACAGTCGTAAGTTTTTATTTTTTAGTGTTGTTTATCACTAGTGGACAAGCTTAGTAAATTATGATAATTTATTAAAGTATTAATTTGTATAAAATACATACATACTTATACAATATTTAATGTATTGCTATTTTTGATGTTGCATTAAATAAGTATCAGTCATTGAAAAATACAAATCATAAAATTACCTATTACTTAAGGCAAATTTTATTTAAAAAATAACTCACTAAATTTAAGTATTTTACTTAGGGTATACAATAAAAAGTGTTCACTGTATTTTAAAAATTACATCGGCATAAATAATTTAAATAAATAAGGAAAACGGCTTTAAGCTGTGTTAGATAATTAATCACGACAAAAAAAAGGAATATGTACAGTTCAAACACAACAATATTATATTATTTTTAAGGTATTCTCTTGATGCCCTGGTACGCCAATGGGCTGAAATCTCTCAAAATATGAGTCCTCTTTCTGTATATTGAATCAATTTTGCATATACAATTTTAAATCGACGTCTACAGTATAGGTATAAACAAAACAATTAGGTTCAGTCATATTGATGAGTAAAGTTTACATTCTACGTCTTTCTGAATTGTTAATATGCAGAATAATCTTTGAGTAAAGTCACTCTATTATTTATACCTACAATATTATTACAAACAATGACTAGAGCGAGTGATTTTGGCCAAGCGGAATTATTGTTACGTCACAAAATGAGGCCAAGCTTCGTCATAAGTAAGCAGTACTTCCCAAACTGTGTAGTTTTCAGGACCGTGAGTCACTGCCGTACACCACTGGTTCCAAAAGTATAGTTTGCAAAATAATGGTGTGTATGTGCAATCCGTAAAACTTAATACATCTGAGATGATGAATCGCAATGTTTTCATAGTGTTCAACATTTTTCCATGATATTCGGAAAACGCCAATTGATTAGGTATACAAAGAAAAAAATAGGTCGTGGTTTGGGCTAGCTTGTAAGGTCCTAAACTATTTCAAGTGACTTTTTTATATATAACAATACAAGAAACTTCAAATACCGTTTTCTTTTACATCAACACCGTATCGATAAGCAATCGAATATTCAATAATTGGGCCCATTAGAGATGAAGTGAGGCAAGTGGTATTTTAGAATACAATAAGTTAGATACGTTGTAATATTCTACACGTCTTAAAGTATCGTAGAAGTGAAGTAGCCTCAGTTAATTCAAATTGCAACAATTGTTATTTCTGTAAAAAAAAAATATGCAATCCACCAACACATCAATTGAAGACGTGATTGTACTTAAAATTCCAAAAAAAAAGTTTGGCCATTTTACTAGGTGGTTCACTTCACCTCTAGAGCGCGATATTAAAAGCGATAAGCGATTTAAATAATATTGATATTTCAACAAACAATTCATTTGTCTTGTTATTCATTGGACAGGTTATTGTATGATAAAGTAATATTTTTTTAGCATTATTGTGTTGTTTGCTGGTACAAAGCATAGTCGGCTCATATCAGCATAATACAATATGATACGTAATCTGTATTACAGGCATTAATGAGTTATTCTTAGGTCAAACGATACAGGTAGGCACCTATTTATATATTATCTCCACATCCGAGTGATTGATATTGTGTTTCACTTTATTTGGTATTATTAATACCCTAGATTTCAAAGGACTCGCTTATACATTGATAGGTTTCAATTGATAAATGAAAAATAACAAATTATATATTTTTAAAATTAAACAGTACCGCGAGCCATCGCAAACCATATTATCGTAAGTAGGTATATCGATCTTTTACCCGAGACGCGGCGTGGCGTTGCGCAGAATACATGTATAATTTTGGCACACGTTCTTTGAATCATTGCATAGGCACTTTTCATATGGAAAATTCCACAGAAATTATAAACGAATTGACGTGGAAAATGAGGTAGAGGAAAACGTCGTACGGCTATGTTTTAAAAGTTAATTATAACTCGCATCTGCGGTTGTAGCGTTTTCCATAAACGTAGCATACAATACAAATAAAAAGTTTTTACTAAGTAATAGTCGGTCATTTTTCCATGATGTTTTTTTTTATAATAAACGTAATGATTACGGTCATACGATTGCTACCGTAGGATACGTTTTTAAAATGATTACAATCAATTTTAAAAAGGTAGGCAATTCTCACTTTAGTTAAAACCTGTAAAGGTTTTATCAAGTTTCTATAGGTTTTAGCCAAAACCATTTCAAACTTGCTAACAACTGTTTCTAAAACTATGGCAGATCTGTGGCTTTTTAAGTTTGATAAAATATATTGATGTCTTATTAATATTCTTTTTGAATGCAATGAGACACAATTTTGAATATTAATATTTTTCAATTCACGTGGAAATGCTACGTTCACTTTTACCATGCATCTAAATAAACACCTACCGACGTATATTGAATTATTAGTGTGCAAAATATGTTTTTTTTTATAATTATTGCGACTATGTAATGAAAATATTATTGTGTGGCAGGAATACAAGAATCAAATAATCAGGCTGCGGTTTCCACAGGTGGGCCGAGAACATCAATTAAAGACCGCGTGGGTTATATAATTTTCTTTGGAATTATTAGTTATTTGTTTATCATTGTTTAAAACAATTGATAATCTAAAAGATTATCAAAATTAGTGGAATAAATGAATTATTTCAATGAAGGTGTCATCGAAGCATTTTCTAGAACACAAGCGACATCTGCTTTGTATATCGCGGGTAGCCGGTAAGAACGGTTTCAGTGTAAACATTTTATCCGAAGCGTTTGTCTGTCTCTTTTTGTTGTACGGTCGAGTATGCGGATAGCTGTGCCCACCTCACACATCTAGCGTAGTAACCTAGCATAGGAACGATGTATTTCGTCAACAGAAGAGCGGCAACCAGCATTTCCTCTTTCATTCGTTCTTCAGTTGCCGGCAGTTGCGTTTCGTGCGTGCGTGCTCCGTAATTTACGTATCAATAATTCAGTTTGTGCTTTTCGTCAAAAACTCTCAGCAATAATGGCCGATTCAGCAGTTGACACCAAGTAAGAGACGATTTAGTGAATTGTACATCCCGCATCATATCCGCGGGACCTTTAAATCGTAAATTTTGGCGGTTTACTAACAAGTCAAAATGGCTTCCTTTTCTGGTATTGTTTTGTGTTAGAATTAACGTTCTAGACAATGACTGCATTTATCTTTTTCATGATCCACGTAAGCGAGATATTAACTGTCACGCTATAATTGTATTAGCGAAAACTATTAATCCTTTGCCTGTAACCACGCGGGAAAACGCTCCTGTCATCCATATCCGGGATTTGAACTTCCCTACCGCGCTTTTTATGTTGTTTTATTTTCTGAAGATTTTTTGTACTAGATAGTTGGTCTTCACCATTTTAATAATTGTTTGCTATTTTCGCTCTCCTTTATGTACTTTATTAAATCATCCAGTGAAACATGCCTTTTAATATCTAGTTCGGTGCGATGTCGCGCGGCGTGGTTGGAGCCACTGTAGCGGCGGGATCGTCCTTATTTTTTGAAGTGATCCGCTAGCGGCTCACGAACGTTCGTTATCTTTTAACAGTTTTTTTTTGTATATTCACGCTGTTCCGCGACTATTTGTACACCTTGCCAGCGGTGGCATTCACAATATAAATTATTATTTCATCGCTTCAGATTTACCATGCGCAGGCGCCCCTTTTAATTCATTCAATACTCGCGAGGTTCACTTTCTATTTTCAAAAGTAAAGTCAACGGTGCCTGACGTACATATGGTTACCATAATATTATCAAAACTGTTTACAATGTGAACTTCAATTTTTCATAATGAAAATATTTACCTGACGACTGAAGCATATGCTTTTATTTTATTTATTCTTGAAAAATAATTACTTAATTCTATACAAAGGTAGATAGATATTCACCCTTTCTGAAAAACGATTTTTTTTAAATTTACTGACCTCATTCATGGTTAATGAATATATTTTTAACTGACAAATATTTCTTCGTATTTTCAGAGAAACAACCCCCGCAGTGGAGAAGGAGAGCGTCACCTCATCGGTGAAGGAATCTCCCAAGAAAGAGACCAACGGCTCCACCAAAGCTGAGGAGAAAGTCGAAAACGGCAGCGGAGATAAAGGAAGTGATGCTGCTCCCAAGGAAAATGGTGCCACCAACAATGGCGATAAAGATGATGATGTTGAAGAAGTCAAGGAAAACGGTGATTCCAAAGGAACTGGTGAGTCGTGTTAAAATCCAATAGCATTAAGATTTCATGGTGTGACTAATGGATCACTTAAATTGCATTTACACCATCAAATGTATCTCATAGAAACCTTAATCACCCATCCAGGATGTTTATTAATCTTAAATGTTTTATGCCTATTTGACTTAAAATATCACTTCAGTATTTGAGTTCCATTTTAACTAATGTCCAACTTTAAACTTATTTACTACATTACGTCATGTTCTAAATAAATATGAGCTTTATACTCATGCCATTGAATACCTTTTGAGATAATTTTTCTTTATGGCTAGGCATTGGGTGTTTTTATATTATCCACCATACTGCCATTGTAAAATTAACTTTATAAACAAGTTGGATTATTTTGTATGTAACTATTTAGCATAACCTATTTATTTGATTTAAATGAAAAAAACATTTTTTTTCATTTCTCATTCATAAAGGAATAACTTTATTTTTTATCATATTTTATGTGACCTGCCAAGTACTCTCGTAAACCTTCCAATGTTAAACTCTTAATTCTAATATTTTGTTTGAAACTAAGAATTTAATAGAAATAAGTAATGAAATCTTTTCCATTAGACTGATTTCAGTTAATGTAAAGTACATATTTCGAATATCAATTCTAATATTTCCACATGCACTAATTATCGATAAACTTGTTAATATTTTTAATGGATTCGGCGGAAACGTTGTGGAAGTTTATTTTGAATGTAACATTAAATTTTATAACTTTGTTCCACTTGTTGCGATACAAAATGTGACGTGTTTAGTAAACCTTTTTTTTTATTGCCAATATTTGTTTTAAACATTTTAATTAAAACTTGTAGAGTATTTTGAATGTTGACATTACTCGAAGCTAAGTTGATGACTTGCTCTTTTCCAGTGTTAGATAATTTATTGGCACTCATTTGGCGCTGTGCCAATTCGCGAGCACCTTGTTATTTTTGGTCGTCCATAACATTTCGACATGTGTTACGTTAAATTTAGTTCACAGACTCTAGTGGGAGACGTTTCAAAATACACGACACATGGTTCTATTACCGCATTTAACAATCATTATAATGAGATATTTTTATTTTTCAGATGCATGCGCCATCAAGAGAAAATCAGATGTCTGCGAAGCTCCCACCCCTGAGAAGAAAGCCAAAGTGGTCGAAGACGAAAGTCCATCGGTCACTGAGGAATCGAACGATGCTGAGGCAATAGAAGCTTAAGAATCCTTTACCTCCAGACCTCACAGTCTAGATGTAGTATTTAAATTTCAACTAATGAAACGTTATTAAGTATTGAACAATCTGTTGTAAAATGAATGTGGACGTTGCCAGTCGAGCGGTCGAGTGGGGATTGAGTCTCCGACGAACCTTTGCGGGTTAACAACTCTCGAGTGACGACCGTTTGGCATCGGCAGAGTGAGCCTGTTCTACGAATTACGTTTTAGCTACTTTCTTTCGACATTCCCGGGTTTGTTGGGACTTCGTCCCCATAGTGAAATGATATAGAATATGCTGTGTACTCTTGATTATTCGGGTGCATGATTTAATTTTATTTTTAAAAATTGTGTTACCTCACATGTTTATATGTCTACGACCACATTAGAGAATCTCATTTCCGACCCTCAAGTTGTGAATATTACAATCTTATATTTTGTCTAGCCCGACAATGAAATCATATTCTTGACTTGTCATTAAATGTCTCAAAAGTATATTTGTTTGAAATATATGATGCTATGGAGACCTATTTCAATGTAAAATTGAATACCAATCGAAAATTCTTTTTCAACTGACAAGTTAAAGTTAACAAACACAGACTTTTCAATGTAATATTTGAAAACTTGAAAACAAATATAAGACAGATTGTGCGGCCTTAGATAAAGTTGACATGCTTCTATTCATTAACCCGGATAATCGAAAGTACACTTAAAGGTATGAAGTGATTTAAATTAAATTAAAAGAGTTCAAATATAACGATGTTAGATTTAAGATAATTCATTTGGCTCTATTGATATAATATATTATGACAAATTTTAAGGTGCCCCATTCTATTCGATTGCAGTCTGTATGAAGTTTTTCTGTCATGTGATTTAATATAATGAGCGGTGCTCGGAGTGATGTTTCGGTATTTTGCTTTGTGGATTACTTTTTGTATACGTTTGGTGCTCTAAACGCCGTTTACAGGGATGATTCCTATTAATTTAATTTTACGCACATATTCGGTTAACGGTCACTAATTATTACTATAGTTACATGGAATTTTAAATATACCAAACTGTGTTCGTATTCATATCAAAGTAAATAAAAAAAAAAACTATTTAATAATTTTTTGTAAAAGATTGACAAATTCAGATTCCTCTAAATGTGTTTTTGACTATACATCCATAATATGTGAAATAGAATAGTGTTTATAACAAATTTGTGTACAGTTAAAATTACTTAAATATCTATCTGTGAATGCGGATTGTATTACTTATTGTTTAAGACAGCAATAAAATAGTTTCCAATACACACTTTGTTTTCTTTTGTATCAAATGACAATTTCAGCATTAAAGAATTCAAGTGTTAGATTACTGCCGAGTAAACAAAATATTTCAAAATTGAGGCTACTGAAAAAAAATCTACCACTGTTTCTTCTACTTAATGTGAACCAAATAAACTTTAAGCAATAGCAAATTTAATTTACACTTTTAAGTAATGCTTATGGTGTGCTTGATGTAATGCAGTGGTTTCCAACCTTTATGTTACTTCGCTTCCCTTTGAAGAAAAAAATATCTTCGCGCCTCCCCATTCTTTATTTCATATAGTTATAAAGACACGTTTTCAAAGGGTAAATAAATATTTTGGACAGCTCGCGCCTCCCAGGCTGGAAATCGCTGATGTAATTGTATTACTTATGTTGGACAGTTATTTAATTCTTTCGATGGATTCGGCAGTAACTTTGTAGAAGTTCATTTTAATATGTGGAATAATGTGGAGCTATTTTATATTAGGTATTTAATTCTTATTTTTTCAACAATATTCTCACACGAATGATATTTAATTGTGACTTATTAATATTGTCAAATACAAAAAAACTTCCATTTCCAAGGGTTTTTAAACAAGTTTTTACATACACCACAGACAGTACAATATTAAACATAAAACAATTCATCGTCCGCTACAATACATCAAATTTTAGTTGACACTACTAAAGGTAAAGGAAAAAAAACAGGCGCAGACAGGCAAAGCAGAAATGCACAATCAGTGTATGCTGTGACAGCTGCTAGTGTCTTATTTGCAAATCCAGCTCAATCCAAAATGGTTGAAAAATAAATTTTTCATTTAATTTTGTAAAAAAAATATACATTTTAACCCTTACCTAACAGCCACTCCCATGGATTGGGTGTTAGGCTTCATTTATTTAATAACTGCTACGCAAGAAATTTTGGCACGCTATGCAGTTGTGTAGGAAGGTGTCCTGCCGCCCGGGGCGGTACTTGAATTTGCAGCCCCCTGGAGGACCCTAAGGACACTAGCCACTAAGCGAAGGGACAAAGCTTTGCCAATGATCAGTTTTGGTCTTTAGTATTGCGTTTTGGTATTTGCAGATTAAAAAAAATGATTTCGAAAAAGACATTCTTGAAGTCAATGGGATTTTATGAAATTTACTGTTTATTACAATATTAAGGGTTTTACACAAAGGTTCCATTTTTTACAATTTAATGTTGACGATGAATCGCGCAGGGAATTCAAAAAAAATAGTACATGATTATTTATCAAAGTAAAACATCAATACTTTCAACAATTGAAGCAATATATCTTTTATTCATAAAAAATCTTAATTCTTTGTTCAATCGATACACCAAAGAGCATTAAATTATCTCAACTAATATTTTCGTCATCAAAAATATGACACATCGTTTTAGGTTAGTCAACTTGCAAGGCAAAATGTTCAATTAGTCGTTTTTATTATCATCTGCTATCTCATACATACGTCTTGATACTGAACGGAATTGCTCACAGGAATCATCTGAATAATTTTATTTTCATTCATAACTCTTGAAATTACTAAATCAAAGATTTGGAAATATAATGCGTTTTTCTAGCTTTTGCAGTTAAATTGGAAATTTCGTAAGAAAATTTTAATTAAGGGTATTCTAGTGTAGAGGCACGAATTTTGAGTGTTTTTTCGAGCTCTGTAAATAATAAACAAAGATTTTTTTTTTCCTGTCCATTTTTTTACCATTCGTTTATTTATATTTTGAAAATATATAAAAAATTAAAAAAAAAAAATCCAAAACTCGAAGTTATCGGCTGGTAAAGGGAGAGGTCATAAAAAAGATGTCCTCACGTACACGATTCCAACCATTCTGGTCATTTGAAAAAAATTAACGGATTCTTAATTAATAAAAATTTCGCTAGAGGGCCTACCTCGACGAAGTAAAAAAAATGTTTTTCAGAAAATGGTTGCCGTTTGAAAACAAAATGGAATTTTTACGTTTTTTTTACAAATTTTTTAAAAATAGTAAAAATTAAAATTTTGGCTTAAATCTGCTACGGGCTCTAGAACAATGTATACAATGTTATAGATATTATGTATTATGTACGTCAGCTTGAAAAAAGTAGTTTCGAGAAAAACGCGTTTAAAGTTTTGAGTTTCGATCTGTTCCGGTCGGACCAGCTTAGTTGCTGCGTCACCAAAATCGCTTTAACTCAGTAAATAATTGAATTTTTGAAAAACTTCTTTGAGGACATACTCTCAAATGTTTAAAATTTAGAAAAATATAAAAAAAATGAATCGACTTTTTCAAATTTCTATACTAGAATACTGCCTTAAACCAGTGTCTAATTTTTCACTGAATACTATAAATCCTATTTGTTTGCTGCGGAAACTTTTTAAACCTTTTTTAATTATTAAAATGGCTTTTCTTTCATGTTTATGTGTTAACAGCTTAACGACCGCACGTTTTTTTTATAAAATTTTATCTGGCGAAATAAAATTTTGCGAAAAATTCGCAAACATAATTTTACTAAATTCAATATAATTTGTAAGCAAATTGAGATATCTTTACAAAATTCAATTATCTTAGCATCCAGATACTTCGCCTATACGCATATATGTGTGCGCCGGCCTGCAACCTTTGTTTTTCAAAGATTCAAATACGCGTCCACGGTCGTTAAGCTGTTAAAATGGATAGTAGCATTAGTGAAGCAAAACATATTTAACGCACACGAGTTTCATAATATCATAGGGTGATGAAAGAAATCCGTGGACAAGATAGTCAATACAATATTGTCGACACTTACTTTTGGATGCAGTTATTATGGTATCCTTAAATATCATTGAAAAAATAGTAAAGAGTATGTATAATAAATACATTATTTCTGCTGCAATGTATTATTGTCCTACTGTATTATATTTGATTTGAATATAAATTTTAGTTCATTATATTTTGAGTGGCCGTGGCCCCCCTTAAGTCTGCTGTGGCTCCCCAAAACTGATATTTTCTTCTGTGGCCCCCGGTTGAGAAACGCTGGTTTAGACAACTGCTGATGTGTAGTATGTGGTATATTTACATATTAGTATTAATATGATGCGGCACACGTAATGTAGCAAACACTGGACACAGACGAAAAAGGTTGAGTATCGCTGGTATAGACGCTTACTCGGTCAGTATTGATGCTCACCTGCATACTCGATTGGTCTAAAAGAGGCTATATTGACATAAAGTGAATATTACCAGATTTTTATGGGCACTAACCAAACTATTGGTGGTAATAATTCATTATGAAAATTGTACAGCTGGTAATTGAAAATGTCATACATACATATACTTAATTATGAATAAAAGATTATGACAAGATAAGTTAGTACTCAATGAAGGCTTAGTTTCCTGTACAGATCTAATTTGTAATTTGCTTTGCAGGTAGTGTGTATAGAATATTTGAACAGGATTTACTCATTCAACATTACATTCTTACTCTTAGTAAGTTATTGGGTGAATTGTATAAAAAAATCATATTTTTAATTTGAAATGACAAAAGTTTTCACACGATGAATAGGAAAGTAGAAATGCCAGTTATTCCAATCAAATTAACAAAGTAAAAATATTAGAAATTGTGCCACAATCATTTCTCAAAACTACTCTTTTGAAGTCCACCTATGCCAGGGATGGCGAACCTTTTTGGCTCCGCGTGCCAAAAATCCTAAATATTATTTCTCGATTGTGACGTGCCCAAGCTGTAAAAAATAAAAAATGATTTTTTTCTGAATTTTATTTACAAGCTTAAAAATTACAATAGTTTCTTAAAAATACAAGTCATAATCAATAAAAATACAGATATTTATCGATGAGATTTTTGCTGATGATTTAAATTTTTTAAACGTAAAAATTAAATCTTTTGAACATGGAAATCGTTCGCGTGCCATCCAAATCCTCAAACGTGCCACCTCGGGCACGCGTGCCATAGGTTCGCCATCCCTGACCTATGCCACTTCTTATTATCGTGTACTCATTACTATAAGATTTGGTTTTAGTGATTATAAAACTTATTATTGTCAAAACTACACTCTACCTTATGACATTACCTATTATAAAAATATTAACTCAATGTTTTAAGAGCATATTTTTTTAAAATTCGTTCCACTATAAAATTACCATTATTAAGCCAACTTTCGAGATAAAATTATTTATATTTATAAAAAAAACTGACTCATTAAAATATTTAATATTTTTTGTATCCAATATACCTTTTAAAAAATCAGAAGATTAAATCCAAAACACATTTAATTTTTTTGCAGATATAAATATATAGGTTCAATGTGTCACATTTTTGTAGTATCATTCCATTCCGCGATTTTATATTAATACACGTCATGCAAGTGGAGAAAAATAAATTATAACAACATTGCAATGCGATGTCCTCGGTCATATCATAAATTATAAAATAAAACATTAAACAACGTATAAATGCAATAATTTCTGGTAGGTACCTAGTGCAGTTTTTTGTTGCGAAACTGGCCGATCTAAAATACTACTAGCATAAGAAATCTAACCTTGAAAAGTACTTCAGCAATCTCCGGCTCGCTGTTAGCGTCTAAAAAGTTTTAAGCTGACTCTGAAATTATATTATATCTGACGAACGAATACATTCAATTATGTATCTATGTTACAATTATGGTGATATTAAAACATTTTAACTGAAATTTTCCAGTTTTCATATTTCCAACGAAAAGCATTATTGAAAGAGCAATAGTAAACCTATCGCGTATATATTGTCTTGGGTACCGTTGACGTCGGCTAGTTACTTTACAGCGAAACAAAATTATTAGATTTGGAAAAGTTCCTTGTTATCTGTGCTACTTTTCAGAGAAATATGTAAACCATAGTGATAAAGTTAGTCCTAAAAGACAGGCCAGCGTTGATTGACAATACAAATACCCGATTGAATGTTTTTCGCAATTATTTGTGAAAAAAACTTGAGATAAAAGAATATATCTTTGGTGCTTTATAAAAAATTAACTTTGGTTCAGATTTCAACAAATCCTAGAAGTAATCGACAATTTTATACTTTGCGAAAGATATAATTGGATATCGACTATTTTTACGATGCCGATTCATTTATGATCGAGTCCTAATATGCCACACGTCAACCTAATAATACATCGCTTAATATTAATTATAAAAATATACTGTAGGTTGCTAGCCCGCTTGAAAATGTCACAATGACTAATAATAATTATTGATTTTTCAAAACGTAGGATAGGAATATTATTTTACACAGTTATTTATTGAATTTGATGGGCCATTTCAACACTCTTATTCTACACTTATACACTTTATTCCTCCACACCAGGATGTATAGCTGTCACTCTCTCTAAATTACTTTTAATTTATTTATAATCAGACTTATTAAGAGGTTGTTACTTGTTACGTATCTATCACTTTCTCGCAACTGCTTGATTGTTTTATACATTATAAATATAGTAAACATTTATTAATGCCTTGACCATTTTCTTAAAGAAATTGGGTCACATCACATGCCACCAGTGGCGGTACTAGGTACTGGGGTAGGTGGGCTAAGCCTGACCTGCATTTTTCACCCAAAACATTAGATGGCTGAATAAAAATGAACAGCAATTCGGCCGCTGAACAAAATAAATACATTTATAAGCGTAACTAACCTTTCCCAAATGAATACAATATCTTTGTTTTGATTTTCCTCTGTCAATATAAGACAATGCTATGTCTACCTACAATAATATTCTCGGTGGTGTTTTGTATTACAATTTTAAACTGAGCCGGCATAAAAAAAAAAACAATAACCCTATAAATACTTCATAGAGAACAGGCAACGTGACGTCAGTCTGGCAACACCTACGTATTAACGACTCAAGGGCTAGATCTTTCAAGCCCGCGATTTTTCCAGAGATAATATATATCTTTCTTTACACTGGGGCGCAATCAAGCACGATTAGATTTTTTTTGTATTTGTATGTACGGAAACGTCATCAAACACACTCACGACTGTGCTTCAAATTATCAAGCTTCTTTCATTCGTTGGGGGCTAAATTGAATCTGCCCATGACCAATACATTCAAACACAAATACCAATATCGTTGTATTGTATGAAAGTGACAGCTCTGTATTGCCTTTTGTACTTGTTATTTCACTTTGAAAGAGACGAATTTAAGGTTATTATTTTTTACTTACATTAGCATTGATTTTATTATATAGTAATTTATGCTTTGCAGTAGTTTCGTAATATTTGTTTATTTGCTTGTAGATTCATGTATAAGGTGAAGTGGAAAAATACACAATTTCGTAAATAGTATACAATGCTAAACTTTCCTCTAGCCCACCCAAGATTTTAGTTCAGGAACCGCCACTGCATGCCACATACTTAATATTAATAAACTTGTAATATTTTGAATTATATTATAACTGTCATACTGAAATAAATATAATAACATGTTCATCTTCTCAACTTTGTAAGACACGTTTTTACACAAATGAAGCATCGTATACATTGAGGAAAAAAATAAATATTGAAACGAGTATGTAGAGCAGTGTTTCTCAACCGTTTTGGGAGCGTGGTCCCTTTTGAGTGTCTTTATTTTTCTGTGGCCCCCCATACCATTGTTTTGTCTTCCTATTAAAATTATAATTTCAAAAACCCACCTTTTTTATAGCTCTTCCGAGATTTTTGAATCTAGAATGCCAGTAATTTATTTGATTTACGGATATACAAAAAATAGCTGCGCGACGTCCGCCATTATGCTCTTCCCTGTATGGTTTTATCAATACCAGTGGTCCCCCTAAACTGTGTTGTGGCTCCCCAAAACAAAAATATCTCTGTGGCCCCCTTAGAACACGCTGTGGCCCCCTGGGGGGCCACATGGCCCACCGTTGAGAAGCCCTGTTGTAGAGTGATAATTTGTACTAAAAATATTAAGCCGGAATCTACAGTTCTGTGAAACAAATCAATAGCTTTATGTAATAAAGCGTAATCGACAAAAGATTTGGAGGGGAAATTGAATAATAATACAATATTCAAAATGCTTATAATATCCGCCCATGAGTGTAAATTATATAATTTGAATGATACGTTTTTTGATGTAAATACAAAGTGCACAGTGGTAAAAAGTATCGACATTCGAATACCGACGAATAGATTTTGAGGGAAATTATTTTTAATGTCAATGAAAAATATTATGAACAAATGGCATTCATTTGTTGAATTTCTTGTATTCTAACATTATATAATATATTATGCCGCTTTATGTTGGTGAATCATCAAGTCGGGTACTAATCCAAGGATCCTGACATGTTCTAAGAAGAATCAAAACGATTGACGTGCGGCAGCTAGTCTTGAAGATGCAGCGTGATGGCCATATGATTCACATAGTGACTAGTGAGTGTATGTGGCTGAAGAAGCATTTGAAAATAAAATTTTCTGAAACATTCAATGGTAATCGTAAATTATTATTAGATTACTTCGAGATACTAGATACTAAACGATTTTTACCAAAATATATCTTAGGTCAAGCACATCGCGTTATAATATTCAGGTTAATACGGTTATTAATAGTATAATATTCCTATTTGAAAATGGAAAGAAAAATCGCGGCAGTATTTAAACATATATGAAAAAAAAACAAAAAATTATCGATTTTACTAACCTACTTACCGCATACTTGTAAATTTATTTTCCTCGATTACATACAGTTATTATTGTTTTGATAATAAACAATACAGTTTTATTTGAAAGATTATTCGATCAATAATGTAGGCATTAATATTATGTAAGTAAATATACACACATAAAAAATAGCTAGGTAGCCATAACTTCATACCTATAATGTTTTCATTGTTATTATTTTCGTGCGATTGACATTGGTCGTATTTATAATAAAATATGCTTTCAAATTAGATCGTATACAGTCCATTCACAGAATACATATTTTTATCATAATAATTTTGATAAAAAGATTACAAAATTAATGATTTTCTATGCTTAAACTCCGAGTATGTGCATAGTTACCAGCGATGCTATTCCCGCGCACATACACTTATTTTGGACTGGCTGAAATACTAAGCACGTGATTGTGTTGAATATTTCAGACCAAACTGAACAAACAGGATACTAGGAATTTATACTTAAAATGAGGTCGCATAAATGGTTTTTATTTGAGCTAGATATGAATTATAAATACTTAGCAGTATAAATCGTAAGAAAAAATCTTTTTCTACTGTTTTTTTTTGCTAAATTGTACAAGTGAAGCTAAGCTGGTGAAGTTCCATTTGATTGAGGAAATCGACAAAATCAAGGCTGTAAAAAAAACCGTGACTCCTACTCTAGTTTAAAGAAGGTGTAACATTTATAATAAGTCAAGGCTCTCCTTAGTATTCCCGATTTTTTTCAATATCTACTAAAGTGCACCACTTTTAATTTAATTCAATTCAAGAACACTAATCAGTCAGAGTCGCCCGTTTTTACCACTCTTGCTCCACAGCCTTGAATAAAACATACAATGTTGTATAAAGCTGGAGTTAGTTGGGGTGTATTACCTCTTATCGTTTTTCTAATTATTTTTTATTTTCTCTAGATCAGTTTCCGTAAGCCAAATAACGCTGGTGACACATAATATGGGCAGAGTATTTATTTAGGTGAGAAGTATTTTTGTTCACTTTGTTTTTTTTTAAACAATTTACCACTCGAAATATAATATGTAAATAAAAAAATATATATTAATTTCACGTGTTAATGTAAATGCTTCGAAATTTGGATATGTTTTGGTGGTACAATAGCTTACTTAACAAGAGAAAGAAAAGAAAACTTTTTGGGTGAACAGCTGAAACAAAATATATTATTAAGATATTATAGGCGATGGTGTTTTTATTTGAATTAGCTGGAATATCGAATGACATTTAATGTAATTGACTTTATGTTGTGTGCAGACCGTGCTCATCCCCTTGGTAACTGAAAGCGAAATACAAAAATATCACGAAATTTATTTCGATTCGTTGAATATTGACAGTGGGTTATCACTCCACTAGGATGTAGGTAGCTTCATCATGTGAAGCATGATTCTCAGTTTTATTTATTCAAAATTTTAGTGCTGCAATATGTTTATACGCATATTTTTATCATTCTGGATAATCCATTCGACGTTTGGTCAAACAACACAAAACATAAATGTCTGTAAGTATGATATTAATTTATTTATTATTGTTTTTATGCTTTTGAGAGTAGGTATCGATTTTGATGACCTCGAGGAAAGTTTTTCTTCCTTAAATGCCTTGTATTAATGCGTTTTCCTGATAGTTCTATTAGATCATTAAATTTTCTTCATCATTGCAAAGTGAGTTTTTTGGATTTTGTGATTTTGATTATGGATGTGTCTATTCACCAGACAATATTCTTTTAGACGATTTAAATTTTTTAACGAGAATCTTCGACGTACTGAAGCCAGTGCCTGACATCATGTAAGTTATTTCAGCATTTTTCAAAAGAGGGGGAGTTGTTATTTCATCTACAAGTTATGGTTGTAAGAGATGGGAAGTTTCTTCAAATTCAGAGGGGGAGCAAATACCACCTGCCTAATAGTATGCCCAATAAATTGATGCGGCGTTAATGTAAGTGGATTATGATTGCAATATTTACTGACAAAGATCACGACTTTGTCATATTATGTACATGGGAACCCCGATCTTTCATTCACGCATTCATCATTTTTGTCCGTATTCATCGCTTTTATTGGGTACCACTGTTTTCTTGTTTCATCATAACAAACGCGTTAAGAAATGCATGCACCGTATCGTTAATGGAAAACGGAATAAAATTTACTTTTTGATTAAAAAAGGTGGACTAATTTTATTGGGTACACAGATGGAAAAGCGATTTTAATATGTGTACTCTATGTTTGAACACTTAATTTTAACAATATTATATTTTAAAGATACGACGTATTTTACCGAGCTTAGTGCACCGATTCCTCAACCTCCACCGGTTTTATCCGGTAGATATTAAAGATCAGCAAGCTATCTTTAACATGAATAATATTATATATATTTTATTATTTCAAAAAATTTATAAGAAAAAGATATACATATTTATTTGTTATATATACATTGATTTAATATAACCAAATTACTGAAAGTTATCGGTGGGATAAATTTAAATATTTTTTTTACAATTTGATTTAAGAAATTGATGATGGATGGGAAGGGATGAACACACCAGAGAAACTTTGGATAAACATGCAACGATCGGAATATTTGTGAACAGAAGTATAAATCGTGAGATGTAACAAATCTCTAAGCACTGATTTTGCTCAAAGAAAATTTAATACATGATTCATTTTTGAACTGTTTCAAATCTTAATAAACTTAGATTTAATATAAATATATTATGCATAAAACATCGCATAGGTTTCTACGTTTTCCAAATTAAAGTGTCAAGTCTTCTTCCATATTTAGATTTCAAAACATTTCGCTAAGTTAAATAATTAATTATCTTGAATAAAGTCTGAAAATGTACCCACACAACACCTGTAAAAATACGTGCTTCGGCTATAAAGCGTTCATTGACTCGACAAGGCGCCGGGACAGTCGTTATTTGCCCAATTTTATCTTTAAATTTAATCGTAGAGAGAGCATTATATTTTAACGTCTGCAAAATGCTAAGATAATTTTTTCATAAGGTTCATGACCACAAGCGAATAGCTTTGTTAATTTATTCAAATACTCATTTGATAGCTATTTTTCATAAAGAGCGTCTACAAAACCTCCAGGGCTCGGTGAGGCAAACTTTCCGCGACACTTCGTCATCTTGTTTAGGGTGAAATAACTAAATCTTATCGGAAGGAATTCATATATGATGGGTTTAATTGTTTTTGAGCATCCAGATTCAAATTTGCAGCTGAGTTATGTTAACGCTGATGAGCAGTGGAGTAGGAAGGGGTCCTGCCGCCCGGGGCGGTCCTTGAATTTGTCTCCCCCAAAATTACCTCTAATTTTGTTTTTAAATCACTACTAACTTTTAACTGCTTAATTTTTTTATTATTTTAAATACAATTTCTCGAAAAATATTGTATATATTTTGAAAATGGCGCCCCCAAAAATGTGCCGCCCCTACCACATCCCCCTTTGCTACGCTACTGTGGTGAGAATTGAAAAATTAAAATTAAACTAAAAAAGCAGACACGGTGACATTTGGATTAGATCGATATAATGCCGGCCATACATTAAGCCCATTAAGGAACGAAAGGTTCCAGAACATGTCTTGGAACACAAAATTCACGTGTTCAAGCCGTATCGTTGAACATTTCACGTGACCCGATATAGGTTCCCTTGTTCACCCTCTAAAACCGAGCACAAACGAGGAACCTGGGAACATGCATGCGCGCGCAACTATAGACGAGCTGTCAAAGTATATTTCGTCATGACTTCATACCAAACTAGGGCACTAGAGAATTTTTCTGATCCCGAAATTCCGGGATTTAGATGGCCGCGATCCCGGGATTTCGGGATTGAGAAATTCTCGAAATTTACACGAAATTGGCAAATTCCTCGGTGAGCTAAAAAAAAAAAACGAGTTTCCGTGAGATTCCGGGAAAAAGTATAGCAAATTGAGGATTTCAAATTCCTCGGTGAGAAAATCTCAATCCCGGGATTCAAAATAAATCAATCCCGAAATCCCGGGATTGGAAAAAGGCTCCGGGATTGGATACCCTATACCAAACATATGACGTATTGTGGAATACATCTAATAATAATCGTAAAAATCAAATACTACTTGCGAGAATATATACGTAGGCAGCACTCATCGACATCAACTCATCAGGCGTCATTTTAGAGATCTATTTTCGACTTTGAAATTTCTCCCTATGTGACAGATGTCAAAACAAACCATAGACCATAATAAATTATATTGGAATTATCTATGGTATAAGAATAAACTGTCATAGTGCAGGGTTTCCCAAACTATGTTCCGCGGAGCCAGAGTAGGTGTTCCGAAAAAATCTTTAAACTTTAAATACGCTGCAACACAGTTTAAAAAAATCTTAAAAATTCATTTAAGTGTTCCGTTATATTTTCCGGACTTGCGAAGTGTTCCATTTCAGAAAATGTTTGGGAAACCCTGCCATAGTGGATGATAAAATAATTATATTTTAATTGAAGCAAAATCATTAACATTAGTAATTAAATTTACTCGCATTTTTGCATCCAATAAAATCAAATAACGTTCGTTCGGACGCAGCACTGTACAACATAACCTCAACGGTTGACGTTTCTGTGACCCCTCGTGTATTCAAGAACATGCTTTGGAACAGTTCCTGAGAAACTACGTAGATAGTTGCGGGAACAAAGTTCCTTAATGTATGGGCCATCTAAAGATCAAATCACAAAAAGCAGAGAATATGGCCGATGTATAATAGTGACTGTTCTCAGTAGCGTAGCAAGGGGGGTGCGGCAAGGCTGGATCAAACATTTCTGGGGAGGCATTTTCAAAAATAAATGCAATATTTTTCGATGAATCATATTTATACATAAAAAAATTAAGCCATCTGTAGTAAAAACTCCCAGTTCAAAAATAAAGAATAGAAAAGGCAGAGACGGGCTGGAGGGGGCTCACGCAAGCCCCTTTGTTAAATTTCAGCGCGGCCGGCGAGCCCCTTGTTAAGATAAGGAAATCATTCGTCTCAGATCAAATCAACACATAACTGCAATTTCTGTAGATGGTTGAATTTTACTATAAAACAAGACTTAGTTGTCTTTTCATTTTTTCATTTAGCGTTGTGGGCTTTCGTGCCTGACCTCACGGGTTCGAGTCCCAGTACAAAACAGCATTTATCGATTTTCTGTTCGAAGGCATGGGTGTTTGTGATGTCCAAAAAAATCCTCCCACTCGTCCGATCTTTCAATTCAACTGGGCGTTATGTGATTGATAAGTTAATCACTAGTCCTGTCTTAGCCTTATTGTTCTATCCCTATTAGTCACTTTGGAAAAGAGAAGTTAAGCGACGAAATCACAAATAGTTCTTGTATAAAAAAAACTTTTGTTGAGATACCTTCATTAGGAGGCTATATGTTTGACATGGGGAGCGGACATGAATAAGATGAATAAGCCCCTTGTTAAGATATTGGCAGCCCCCCGCTGAGAAAAGGTGATTTAAAATAAAAATAAGAAGAAATATTGGGGGCGAAAAATTAAAAGGACCGCACCAGGCGGCAGGACACCTTCCTACACCACTGTATAGAATGGTTCTTCACAGTTCAGACAGATAGAGTTCACTCCTGTACTTGAATGTTTAAATATGCTGAAAGACGAATCGTGGGTGATCAATAACAAACATTATGATAGTGTACAAGTTTGAATGATTCAAAGTTCATTTGAAACAATTCAACATTTCAAACATTTGCATGCTAGCTTGCTCTCAAAATGTATGCCATGAACAGTGACAGGTGAAATGCCTGATAAAATAATTTTAGTTTGATTTTTATAACATTGAAAATATTGAATGCATGTATAAATGCTTTTAAATGATTCATTTATGGCTATTTAATACACCCATACTAACAGTGCTAAATAATCCCACATTCAATGTTAATGTTATCTAATCTATTGGTTATATATAATGGATTTGCAAGACTCTTGTCAGAAATATTATCCGATTGATCGTTTTTGTTGAACATTTGGTATATTGTTTATAAAAATGTGCGGACCTATTAAGCCACTATAGTTACCATGTTTGAGCAACGACTGTGACTGCTAGTCTGGAAGAAATCGCCTTGTTGTTGTGATGTCCAGCGTTGTAGGCCACCTCATAGCAGAGTCATGCAATTCATCAGGGCCCAGCGAAAATGGGGGCCCAAATTTCCACACACTCTTTTTTTACACGATTTAGAAATAGCACGGTCCACTAAAAAGAACTTATGTATATTTTACCAGAAGTATTTGCTCTAACACAATTCCCAGAAAAGGAAAAACACAGATGCGGATAACAAACTTCCTAACAACAATAAATTCAACAACACAAGATAGTAATAAAAAAACAAAAGGTTTCATTAGGTCCTTACACATTATACGTGTCTAGATATTTCTAGTGATGAAAGAGATTTATGTCCAGTCTCTCATAAATGTTCCCGTATATAATCAAGTACCGACGAATAGTAATATTTTTTCTTAACAATAATGATATTTTGTGTATATTTACTTATCAAGTCTACACTATTAACTTTTTTTCCAATATTTTCTTTACCCCAATATTGTTATTTTTTCAAATAACATGGTTTTTTAAATGCAAGGAACAAATCACTTTTTCACACAGTTTTTTTGGAACGTATCTACTGTGCAAAAAGAAGAGTTCATTGCACTCAATATAAAAAAGTGCATGGGGGCCCTTGCGTGACGTTTGCATGAGCGCCCCCAATTTCTAGCTACCCCACTGGTGATACCTGCTGACTGACTCACAGAGCATACTACTGACTATGACAATTAGTTGAACTTGGAAATAAAATGTCTCTTAGAAAGAAATTTAGGACTTTTGCTGAGAGCTTGAAAATAATAGAAGACGTTGAAAAAATCTAGGATAAGCACCACTGATCATTGTATCAATATGAGATTTACTAGTTCATCGTAAGGATAAGTCTTATTTAAATGAGCTTGAGCAAATTTGTATCATGCGATATCAGCAAACACAAACAGCCAATATTCGTATTGATGGATCTAATATAAAATATTGTAATGGTTCAAACAATTTGTTATAAAAAAATCGAGTCGAACACTATCATTGTATATCACTGAATTATTTTCAATACACTACTATTTTTATGTATTTTTTTTTAGTATTCGTAAATGAAGAGTACAATACAGTAGGGGATCGGGCGTTTAAGGTTGCGCAAGAGTATGTCAGGAGAAATGCTAATCTGGGAGTGGCCATTGATGCAGTAGAAGCAGTTGGAAATAGATCAGATGCAAAAGGATTACTCGAACAAAGTAAGTTGAGACTGTTTGGGCCTCATATTTTAGCGACATACATAGATCCCATGTAGCAAGTCAATCATAGAATTTAAAATTTCCTAGAACAACTTAAGCTGAAATTATCGTATTGAATAATAAATTTATCTTCAATTGATACTTACTATGTTAGAGAGTAGGCAAATATGACAATTTATAGGGTGTATAGTATATTATTTTCTTACATATTATATTATGTGGATAAACAGAAATTCCAATAATTTTTGCATTACCTTCATCGAGTAATATTTGTTACCTATTTTTGAAAGTAAAAATTGTTAGGTATACATTTCAAAAAAGAAAACTATTAGGCAACGAATAACCTCTGCAAAATACTAGTGTTTCCTTGACTATTACGTATGAAATGAATAAAAGCAAAGGCTTAGATGAGATATAAAAAAATGCCATATCTTTATCACTAAGTAAATGGTAGTTGAAGATCGTTGGTTATAAAACATGTCTACAGTGTGTATTAAACAATACTACAAATTTATTTCATTTTTTTAGTGTGCCGCAAATACAATGATATGGTGTCATCTAAAAAACCACCTCATGTCGTGCTAGACTTCACCATGACCGGTGTAGCTTCAGAGACTGTGAAATCATTCACAGCTGCCCTCGGCCTGCCTACTATCACAGGATCGTTTGGCCAAGCTGGAGATCTACGACAATGGCGGTCATTGGATATCGGTCAAGCCAAATATCTTCTGCAGATAATGCCACCCGCCGATGTCATCGCTGAATGTGTCAGATCAATTGTAAACAAACAAGACATTACAAATGCAGCTATTTTGTTTGATGAAACTTTTGGTAAAATTACTTTATTACATTGAGAAAGGTTTACTTTATTTTGAATTTTTATTTCCATACACAAGTGTAAATTGAATAATACAATATCTCATTTAAAATTAAGGATCGCTTCTTAACAGTAAAGTTATGGCTAACCATATATTTTTTATCTCTTTTTATTCTTATTGATGCTAACCGATATGATATTTCAAAAGAAATATTTGTTCAACTGTTGGTCTGTAAATGTTTGATCAGTGGAAAAATTCTCAGTAAATGTCACAACTCAGATAAAGATGTCAATTGATATAATTGCCTGTCAAATGAGATACAATATTCATTGTGACATAACTATTGAGCTACTTAGAATCTTTGTGAATTATGTAATATGTCCATTAAGCATTATGATGTTGTATTTTGTTTGACCATAAATGTACTGAGTTACAAAGAAATCAACAGAGATTTTGTCGATACTACAGTCAGACTTTTGCCAATCAAAGTCACCTCCAAAGAAGCTTAAACCTTACGCTTCTCTTAACATTGCTAATAAAAAACAGATGGAAACATAAACTTTATACCGGTGAATGCTGTAAAAGACATTTCAAAGTCTTGCAATTTAACACAATAAAATTGTAGGAGCATAACATTTAATAATTAAAATTTTTCTTTAAATTTATTTATTGCTATATATACAATAATTGAATACACATTTATTTTCATTGTAGTAATGGACCATAAATACAAATCGCTGCTTCAGAATATTCCAACTCGTCATGTTATATCTCCTGTAAAAGGCACCACAGTTGATGAAATAAAAATTCAACTAAAAAATCTTCGACAACTGGACATTGTCAACTTTTTTATTCTTGGAAATCTGAAAACTATAAAAAACGTTCTGGATGCCGCAGATGGCAATCAATACTTTGGCAGAAAGTATTCCTGGTATGCTCTCACCCAAGATAAAGGCGATTTGACGTGTATTTGTAAAGATGCTACAATTGTTTACGTAAAGCCCACACCAGAGGGTACTAGCAGAGATAGGTTGGGTAAAATTAAAACAACTTACAGCATGAATGGCGAACCTGAGATTGCATCCGCATTTTATTTTGATCTATCTTTGAGGACTTTCATTGCTGTTAGGTAAGTTGACATCGATAAAAATATTAGTATAAAATTTTATAAAAGAGTCAATCAATTATTTATAATCCAGTGTAAAAGAGTGATATCTCTAATTATAATAAAATTTTTGATTTGACAATATAATGGAAAAATATTCAATTCTTTTGTCTGTAAATGGATTTACCGATAGACGAACAAAGTAGGCGTGAGCTGTTGAAATCGACATTGATATAATAAACAGAAACGGTTAAATAACATTGTATTAACTGAGAATAGAAAAATTGATATTAATATATCATCCAAGGTATAAAACATTGGATAAAAGTATGAAATATGAATTATACTGATATGTTACTTTTGATTCAATACTTAGCATTTAATTCAATGCTTTTTTATACATATCCAATTTCTCCTCAATACCAAAATATTTCAAAGATCAAGGAATAATAGCTTGTAGAATTGATTGGTTATAGTATCGATATGTATTTTTTTAAGGGGACTACTTGAATTGGGGAATTTGCAGAAGAATATGGATTACATAACCTGTGATGACTATGATGGGAAAAATTCTCCAAACCGTTCAATTGAATTGAGAGAATCCTTTAACCAGGTGATGTCAGACTAGATTTGCATACAAATTTAATAATTATCAGTCTGGTCAAAGAGCTGTTAGTCTTAAAAGAATTTTTATTCTATGATAGGTAAAAGAACCACCCACTTATGCTCCATTTTATCTATCGGATGACGTATACATGAACGGGAAGAGTTTTATGGAATTTAATATGGAAATAAGCGCAGTTAGTGTAAAAGATGGAGCTTCTGTCGGAACTAAGAATCTTGGATCGTGGAAAGCTGGTCTGACAAATGATCTCAAGCTGAATGAGCTCAACATCATGAAAAACTACACGGCTGACATTGTTTACAGAGTAGTTACGACGGAGGTATGCAAACTGACTATATTGTCCCATTAGTATCTTCTCTTATTATTTTTATGCTAATGATTTATTTCAAATACAAATACTCTTGAATATAATATTTTAATGAATAAAGATTTTCTGTATTATATTCATTCAACATAGTTTATACAAAAAATAATTTATCTAGATAAGAAGTAATGGGGTAATATTTAAACTGAATAAAATAGATTTTGATGGTAATGTTTGAAGTATATTATTTAATAATTATATTACTAAGGTCTCCTTGTCAATACTGTCAATAAGAATAATTATGAAAAAGCCCGTTGAGCCTTTGTAGTGTTATATTAACTTGCGTGAACAATTTGATTCAATGTAGATACTCTGGCTGTCTGATACTTACGTTGATATTATCAAAATTCATATTAATTTGTTTGATTCTAGCAACACCCTTTTATAATCAAAGATCCTACTGCTCCCAAAGGATTCAAAGGTTATTGCATCGATTTAATTGAAGAAATAAAACAGATAGTAAAATTTGACTATGAGATTACTTTAGTAGCAGACGGTAAATTCGGAGACATGGATGACAGAGGTAACTGGAACGGAGTTGTGAAGGAACTGATCGAAAAGCGTGCAGATGTCGGCTTAGGTTCAATGTCTGTAATGGCCGAAAGAGAAAACGTAGTCGACTTCACGGTTCCTTATTATGACCTTGTGGGAATAACGATACTCATGAAGTTGCCTAGATCACCGACATCACTCTTCAAATTTCTTACCGTTTTGGAAAATGACGTATGGTTGTCTATTTTAGCTGCATATTTTTTTACAAGGTATAGTCAATTCATCTATTATTATATAATTCAGCTCATCTATTATTATATATTATATAATAAAGCAGATTCCTAGGATAGGCATAATATAATTATTATATAGCCACCTTGACATCAGAAGTAAGTATGTTACACAATTAAGAAAGATGAAGTAATTGTATGATGTGATTTTTGGATGACAATTCGTTTTCTGGTGACTCCAGTAGGTACATTTAATATTCCTGTCTTTTGATCCTCAATATTATTTACGACAAATCACCATAAATCAACATACAGGTTGAAATATATATAGCGCACTCACAGCCATCAAATGCGACCACAGCTCAGCTACTAGTGACAAACGTTCAGCTGCGGTACAAGTTTTCAATGTGTTTGAATGGATGCTCTGTGCACAAGATGGGCGGTGTTTGAGAATTCATTCTCAATTTTTATTACAAAAGACCTCAACTACTGGTCATTGCCGGCGGCTCAACCTAGGCATTTGTGGCTGCCACCAGTGGTTGCGGCTAGCGGCTTGATCTGACCGGTAATGGCGACCTCTAGTGGTTGCGTTTGGCGGTTGTGTGCGCGCTACCTCTAAAAGTTTCATCCTAAATGTAAATTTTTTTAATCTGCTTTAAACGCGTAATAAAGTGACGATATTATACATGAATAAATATCGCTTGAAGGTGTTTGTGAATGCATTTTCTAGTTTCTTGATGTGGGTTTTCGATCGATGGAGTCCATACAGTCTACAAAACAATCGAGAGAAGTATAAAGATGACGAAGAACAAAGAGAATTCACACTCAAAGAATGTTTATGGTTTTGTATGACATCTCTAACACCGCAGGGAGGTGGGGAAGCGCCTAAAAACCTCTCAGGGAGATTGGTGGCAGCGACATGGTGGCTCTTTGGGTAAATCGTTCTGATAATAACCAAATAGTTTATATCGAAAATAAGTTTCTTGAATCAATCGATTAATAAAGAAGCCAGGTCGAAAGATTGGCAATCGTAGAATAATTACTTTATCATTATTTTTTTACAGGTTTATAATCATAGCATCGTACACAGCTAATTTGGCCGCCTTCTTGACTGTGTCTCGTTTGGATACACCCGTAGAGTCGCTGGATGATTTGTCGAAACAGTATAAAATTCAGTATGCTCCTCTTAATGGTTCACAAGCCATGACATACTTCCAGAGGATGTCTGATATAGAGGGAAGATTTTACGAGTGAGTGTCTCGGCAATATAAACAATATTTATTCATCTGTCACATAATACCGTTTTTAAAATAATTCTATAATTGAGCCCTCGAGAGGTGAAGTGAGCCAACTAGTAAAATGGTAAAACTTTTTTCTTGGACTTCATGTACTTCAAGTACAATCATGTCTTTATTTGGTGTTTTTGTGGATATTTTTATTTTACTGAGATAACACTATTGCAATGTGTATTAATTGAGGTTACTTCACTATTTCGATAATTTAAGACGTATAAAATATTACGACGAATTTAACTTTTTTTTTTCTAAAATACCACTTGTTCTACTCACTTCGCCTTGCTGCTTCCCCAGTCATGTATTTTAGAAAGACCTATAGTGGCCTTCTTGATCGCCAGGCTTTATTCTTCACACATAATTTTTATGGTCTTCCAACTGGCGTTGGTGAGGTGTCAAATTCTACTCTCACTCTTTCTATATTACAGAATTTGGAAGGACATGAGCTTAAATGACAGTTTAAGCGATGTAGACCGTGCTAAATTAGCTGTTTGGGACTATCCAGTCAGTGATAAATACACTAAAATGTGGCAAGCCATGAAGGAAGCCGGTCTCCCGAACACAGTAGATGAAGCACTGGAAAGGGTCAGAGCATCGAAGACCTCGAGTGAAGGCTTTGCTTGGCTGGCTGACGCTACAGATGTTAGATATCAAGAAATGATTAGCTGTGACCTTCAGATGGTCGGAGAAGAGTTTTCAAGGAAGCCTTATGCCATCGCTGTCCAGCAGGGGTCGCCGCTCAAGGATCAGTTTAATAATGCGTGAGTATGATATAACTAAAATATCTGCTTAGCTTTCTTTCATTTAGATTAATAGATTTTTCTAGGTCTGAAGCCAAGTAGTCAGCGTCATCCTCTTTGGTGGTAGTTCAAATCCTGGTATGAACAGGATTTACATTTTTTAATAATTTTTAGATTTGTATTCGAAGACATGGAATAGATGAATGTGCAGGGACGTTCCGTGAGCATAGGCAAGTAGGCAGTTGCCTAGGGGCGGCAAGTACAAGGGAGCGGCAAATAATCACAGTTTTTTTTTAAATGACTGAATATTTTTGACACAAGAATTTCGCTTAGAATAAATATGATGCCTCAATGTCTTTGATAAAAAAATGTCAACAAAAAACATTTTCAATGGTAATAATATGACTGATGGGTAAACAGTAGTTAAGTGTATCGCAAAAAAAATCTTCGTTAAATGTGACATTTGCCGATTTCAGCACTATAGGCGGCAGATAAGGTAATTTAAAACAAAAATAGTAAAAGCGCTACTTTAAACTCTGCATAGGGGCGGCACATAGCCTAGGAACGTCACTGTGTATGTGATAACTAATAATTCCCTCTCATTCTTCAGATCTTGAAAAATAGGGTGTAGCAAGAATCATAAATTAATCGCTAATTCTGTCCTAGTCCGATTCTAGTTTCTGCAAAAGAGAAAGGTTGAGCGACTATTTGACAAGTATTTTTCATAGAACAGTAAGAAGTTTTTTATATGCTGAATATTGGGAGCAGATATGTTTAAATAAAATAATAAAATAATATCAAATACGGAAATAAACAGCAGACGATAGATCAGCTGTTTCTATGATTTACTTTGACTGACAGGTGGCTCTGCACTTTCGTACATAATTGGAAGATAGCAATGAAAAAAAAAATATTTTTAATTATCTATTTATCAATGGGTAAACTAAACATAGTTGATACGTATTATTAGCACTGAGGTGTTTTCTTCATACTTGTCAAGAGATAGTTCTTTCTTTACTTATAAACTTATAAAGCCATAATATGTTCCAAATTGAGAACTGACAAGGATTAGAAAAAAAACCTTTAGTAAAAAGTGAATTCCAGTACCTTTTTTTTAAAAAAAAAAAGCACTGCATAGAATCATTATGTTTTGTATGTCATATCAATTAATAAAAGCAATGCTGCTAACTCTTGAGCAACTAATTTAACAATTGTGATTTCAAAATTTAATTTCATATGAATTTTCACAGAATTTTACAGCTTCTAAACAAACGAAAACTGGAGAAACTTAAGGAAAATTGGTGGAACAACAATCCTGCTGCTATGAAATGCGAGAAACAAGATGACCAAGCTGATGGAATATCAATTCAGAACATTGGAGGAGTATTCATTGTGATCTTCATGGGCATCGGACTGGCTTGCATCACTCTCGGATTCGAATACTGGTGGTTTAAATGGCGTAAAAAGTCTAAAGTCATAGACGTCAAAGAAGCAGGGCATATCAAAAAGGATAAACAACCCAAAAAGTCAAAATTGAATCCAGAAATAGTCGGGACAGATGCTAATATTAATAATACCGGTAATTTTGGATTCAGAGCTAGACGAAATTTCATGCCGAGTAACTTTCAACAACGATTTTAAAAAAATACTCGTCCTGGGACCATTGAAGCATTCAGTGTATTGAACTATTTGCTTCAAAATAAGGTGTATACTAAACAGCATCATACTAATATAAATAGGGAAAATAGAAAGGTATAACTTCTTCAAGTAAATTAAGGATAGTATAAGTAAGTGTTGTTTGGTTTTATGAGAGATTTTATCGCACCAATGTTTTCACAAATTATACAAATCATTATGAGTCGCCTATTTTATTACTACCTTAAACCCATGTCAAATCCTTCTATGCAGTAAAATGAAAAATAGATTAATATCTGGCAAATATTAGCATAGCACGTCATTTTCTACTTATAAATATTAAATTAATATATTTTATATCACGAGTTTAACTCTGTTCAAATATTTAACGCATAAAATAGAATTCCATTCAACTACAATAATAAATAAAACAAAATATCAGTTAACCCATTTGCACTGAAAATTATGATATTTACAATGATGGGTTAATCAAAATATGAAATATTATAAGAAGTAGAAATTAAGATTTTTGGCCACACATCTAAGTACCAATGTGTCATGTGTCTTTAAATCACTTGTATCGTGTCGTGTCACAATAAAGTTATATTAAGTATGGACCTTGCCAGGATTTAAATCAATAACATTATTGTTTCCATTGTGTGTTTCTAGATTATATGAATTAATAAATTATTTATGGGTAAATGGAGGGCCTAAAAACGAATAACATTAAAGATACCAGTACTTAAAATTGCATTTATTGATAAAAATATAAAATAAGCTTGTACACATTTTCAGGGATGAAAAATGCATAGCAACATATTTCTAAACAAAATGTAATTCAAATTATTCAGTGCATCATCTTTCATCGACTCCTCATTCGAAAACTCTTTTCTTGTACATCTCAAGTCACAATATAAACTTAAATGGAACTAAACTATAAAATAAATATTTCTAAACATCAACAAAACATAGAAACTCCACAAAATCAATTGATCTCATTTACAATCAAATGTTATAGCGTTCCAGTGAAATACAATGGATTATATATTTATGACACAATATGTGTTACTCGGAAGTGACAAATGAATGTCTCCTTGGTAAATAATACGTTTCACTGATCATTTTAACCCGCAGTGTAAAGTAACGTCTCTACAGGGGAAATACAATAGTCAAACAGCTTTCTTCGTTTCGTCGCAATTCAGAGTTGAATTGTTTTACCTAATTTCTCTACATTTTTCTTATGCTTGCTGCCAAGTTCGAGTTCCAAGGTTAATCCTTCCACTTCCGCCTCGAGCGCCCGAGATCTTCTGAACATTTGAACATAATTTAATTGTAATTGCTTTTGATACCGTAACACCTTTTCTTTTTCCTCGGACCACTTCCTTCTCTCCTTATCGAATTCTCTTTTTTTGTTATCGATTTCATTCCTCAATCTTTCTATTTCGACAGTATTGTGGGAAGGATCCATACAAGGCGGATCGGGCAGTTCACCGTTCAATCTTTGGACTTCGGCGTCTTCCAAACTGCTATCATTCGATGTCCAATGATATTCGTTGGCTGTTTTGCAAACATCGTATATTCCCCTTAGAGATCTACCCGCCTCGATTCCTTCGTAGTTACTCAATGAAACGTCTGACAGCTCTTCTCTCAGCTCTTTAAGTTCTGTTTTGAGTCGTTCCATTTCCCGATTGCTTTGTTCTTTTACCTTTAAAACATCCATGTCCGATTCTTTTAACTTTATATTCAATTTCTGCACTTCTCCTTGCAAATGTTTTAAAAGTTTTTCTCTATCATCGCTGTCAGCACGCAGAGATGAATTTTCTTTCTCTCGTCTGTCCATGTTGTCTTTGATTTGTCGCAGTTCACTCTTCAGTTGAAGAATTTCATGTCCTTTGGAAGTTTGCTCACTCTGAAAACAATAAACAAGCATGATGGCTTTTTTTTTCAACAGCTTTCGACACCATGTAAATATGGCAAATAACACTTTTTGAGAAATCACTTGATAAGACATATTTATGTGACAGAATACTATTTATGATAACTATGAAGTTATATCCCAGTAAAATCAACAAAAAATACAATTTAATTTACGTAAAGTGATTAATTTTGGTATCAATTCATCAGTGACTTCTAATATGAATAAAACTTGCACAATATTCTTACTGACAGACAAAATAATTGAAGGTAAATGTTAGCAGTAGATTATAAACAAACCTGTGCATCTTTCAGCTGAGTCTTTAGCAAGGCGATCTCTCCTGTCTTCTGACATAAGCTCCACTCTGTTTCTTCAAGTCTCGCTCTCAGATGATCGCTCTCTTGCCGGGCATCAGACGCCTCTCTGGAAGCCCTTTCAGCGTCTTGGCATAGTCTTTTCTTGTCCTGCTGCAGTTGGTAAGTCTGCATCATGAGCATTTGCTCTAATTTAAGAGCTTTCTGAGCACCGGCTCGTAATCTAGTCTCGTGAACAGCTTTCATTCGACGCAGTTCGCGTTCCCACACGCGTTCCTTCTCTTGATACACTCTGGAAGATTGTTCACTGTTTGAATGGAAACAGGAAAAATATAAACATTTTTATTTTTCAATCATCGGCAAATAAATAGAATACAAAAAGCATATATAATATCCCAAAGACATAAACCAAATTAATTATAAAATAAAATTCAAAAGTAACACAGAGATGACAGTATATGTACTATATTATTTCATATTGGGAAGAATTAGCAAAAAATTATAGAAAGTGTTTTGACCAGGTAAAAAATATCAACTTTGACTCCGAATTGATTGTTTCAATCATTTTCTTTTGACTTACATATTATATATGTATGCCATCAGATCATCTTTGGTCAGCTAAGCATGCAATAGCATCAGTATGGACTCTTGTGGCTTGAATACACATCATTAAATATTCCTATTAAAAAATGGCTCTGATTTAGAAGAATTTTTTGAATCTGACTCCGGAAAAAACACCTAACTCCGACTCCACAAACCTGGTTTTAACACATGTTTTTTTATATATATTTTTTAATACATGTCTGCTCCGAATGGAGCCCAATTTTGGGATTCTGGTTTTACTTAATTCAAATAATTGAAAATTTACTGTGAAGTGTGCACTATTAACATAAATAATTGAGAATGTAGATGCCAGCACAATATGCCTTAAAGGCAGTGGCTTCCAACCTATATGTTACTGCGCCTCCCTTTGAAGAAAAAAAGATTATCGCGCCTCCCCATCCTATATTTCATATAGTAATAAAGACACGTTTTAAAGGGGAAATAAATATTTTGGACTTTTCACGCTTCCCTTTGCAATAGCTCACGCCTCCCAGTTTGGAAATCGCTGCTTTAAGGGCTATGGGATATCGATTTGAACATTCAAAGAACCAAAATCATATACGTTTCGTTTTTCCGTACCTAAATATGACTTGCTCATTATGTTCCATGGTAGAGCGTAGATGAGCAAGTTCTGAATCACGGTCTCGAAGTGCAGCTTCCAATTCTGAAACTCCTGAATCACAAGGGGATGGAGCCAGTTGTTGGAGACTACCGCCTCCATTAGGGACTGTTGCGACGCCAACACCTCCGCCGACCCCCATTCCTCCGCGGTAAGTCCACTTGTGACCTCTGAAAAAATAAATGTAATTTGTTATTACTTCAAACTTTGAGACTACTTATACATTATATTACTATGGTTTATTGATAGAGTATAATGTGTAAAACAGCCTTGGCCTGCGCGTTATAAACATCTACACTAATTTTATCAATCATTGCATCTTAGATCCTTAAACATTTCCCACTTCCTTCATTTTTTTAAATAACTACTTACTTTAATATTGGATTCGACCGTAACATTTAGGAAGTTCATAATTTAAATATAAGATTAAATTTAATAACTTTGTCACTCAACATGTGGTGTGTATGACACATGATTGAAGCGTCCTCAATCCTCAGACAGAATATTGCAAGATACGAATAAACAAAAAAATTGATACTTATTCTAAAGCTATAAATTACAAAATGAAGGTCGGGGTTTTTTATTTACTACTAGTTTCAGGGAGGGGGTGAGATTCACTGATTGATAGCACTAATTACTTAAATAAGGGATGGTAAATCCTAAAGTAAATTAGTTAAATTATGGTGGGCTGCCTGTTATATTTGAAATGTTATTTACTAATGTTTCTTGCGTCATCCACCAGATGTGCAGTAACAAAGTTATCAAGCTTAATTTAATTTTATTACCTAATTATATTTTTTTATTCAATATAAAATCGTCATCCATTCAATCAGTCCTTTGTTGTAAATGACGTCTGATTTTTTTATAATTCAAAAGTCCAGCAATATTACAATATTACAGCATAGACACTTGAAATATTATAGCGCCCTGCAATCATAAGTAGCATATGATTGTCCATATAATATTGTAAACATATTTCATTATATGGCACTAGTGCCATCTTCCGCTAAAATATGAAAACTAATACGTATATTCCAGTAGGTAAAAAAATGAATACATTTTCGAATTTGAAACGTACCTATAATAAAATTTAAATATTATCTATGATAAGTGATC
The DNA here is from genome assembly GCA_030503985.1 of Himalopsyche tibetana. Taxonomy (NCBI): domain Eukaryota; kingdom Metazoa; phylum Arthropoda; class Insecta; order Trichoptera; family Rhyacophilidae; genus Himalopsyche; species Himalopsyche tibetana. The sequence goes on from JAPJYX010000024.1 coordinate 15,017,279, forward strand.
ATACAGATCGTTAGAGCAGGGTTTCCCAAACTTATTGTGCGATGGAACACTTCCCAAATCTGGAAATGTTACCGGAACACTGCTTATTTTTTAGGTCGGTAATTCATAATCGTAAAAATATATGTAATGACATCACGTAAATAAAGCTCTTAGTGATTCAAAATCTCTACCTGTACCTATTTATTTGAGATCTTAAACCTCAATGGAGATTCATCATCACTCGATTTTGAATATGAAGTAGAAGATGTTTAAATGTGTTGCAGCGTAGATTACCATTCCACATTTTCGCGGAAACCTTATTTAGGTTATACGGAACATAATTTGGGAAACCATGCGTTAGAGTGCCATAAAGCAGAGTAATAATATTTTTTAATAGCTTCTGCATTTTTTAAATAACTACTTACTTATGAATTATATTTGTAATTATTATTTATTGTTACCTTTCAAATTGTACCTAAATAAAATGTATCTTAACTGTATCATTGAGGAAATATCATCTTCGGTGTGATGCAGAAAAGAAAAAAAAAAAGCTTCTGCATAAATATCTTTTGAGTTTTCAGCTAAAGATACAGCGTTCCTATTTTGATTTTGAAAATGTGTTTATACACTTTTGTCAGCTTCTGTACGTTAGCAGTAAGGATTTAGTAGCTATTTGATGGTTTCAGAGCCAAGTCTTGGAAAGCTCAATATTAGATTTTTAATTTAAATGACTGTATTATATTATGAAAGGTGGTGTATTTGTGATTTGTCTATGAGAGGTAAGATGATTCATTTTCACGCGTCGTGCGGACTTCCATTATGTATCCACAAGTCAACGATCTTTGTTGGCGCGAAGGAGGAATCACACTTGGCTAAGCCCAGTCAACTCCTCAACTCGAAGGAGTTCCGCTTATTTCACAAAGAAGACCGTGTTACTCATTAACGGTGTCCATAAAAAACACACGCACTTAAAATATGTTTATAATATTTATTTGAAGATAACTGACATATCTGCGTATCTCATAATATGAGCATAGTTATGCTAGTTTTATTAATGTTCAGATTTCATTGTTCAATCCGAGATAATTGTAAAAAGAAATTTTACATCAAAAGTAGCTAATTTGTGGAATAAAAAGTTAAGTGTACTTTTGCACGCCGCATTTTATTGAGGGGCTTTTTAAAAACATGTTTCGATGAATTCGGCGATAATTTTTTGAAAGTTCATTGTTAATGTAAAATTTAATTTGATGACTATATTATTCCACAGGTTGCGTAACAAATTGTGATACGTGTTGAACACACACTGAATTAAAAATGTTACATGGGTTTTATAAAATATATGCTGTTTTGAGGCCCTTGAGGTAGGAGGCCCTAAGCGCGCACCTCGTGCGCTTATGGGGTGTTATCCGCCACTGCTAGGTGTCATTATTTCTAGAGTTAATGCATTTGGTAGGCCCCAGGCGTAATACAATTTCGAGATCTTGTTTTTCGGATAATACAAATGCGTCGCAAAATTACACGCGAAGATAAGTTTATTTTCTAAACTGACTTAAAAATATATGTACCTTTTATAAAATAGGCTATTTTGAGGCCCTTAGATTGGCAGGCCCCAAGAGCGCGCCTCACGCTCTTGTTGTGTAATCCTCCACTTAAAACATGACTAAAATCTATAAAAATGTTTGCAATATCAAGACATAAAAGAAGAGTAAAAAGTGTTACGTCCTAATTTTTAGATTTTTTTTTTTTAACTAAATGACATAAAGGATAATTTATTTTGCTTGTTTAAGAATATAAAGGTAGCATATTAATTAAATTAATATTGCAAAGACAATAAATATGTAAGCTAATTCGAGCTTCAAGAAAAGTATTCTATGTAAATATTTGATCTACGGTAATATACCGCGAGCATAACATTTATATTAAGCGGTTTGAAATACATAATCACGTTTTGAGTATTTCAGGCCGTCCGAAAAAAGCGTGTGGAAATGGCACCTGATTAATAAAAATTCAGATCCATATTGTATACCAATATTCTGTGTGAAAAAAAATATTCCATAAGTTATGTTTAAATTTAAAAAAGCCCTGTTAAAATATTCTCTTACCATAGCCATTAGCCTCAGCCATTCATAGATGTTGAAGTTCCATTACCATAATAAATATTATCAGCGAATAAAATCTAACGTTTCAACAATAATAATATGCCATTACACCTCAACGAAATAAGCAAGTAAGTAAGTACCATTCAATTTTATTCTTTTATCTGTCAATAATTAGTTCCGGTACATTTTCATGTTCTCATCGGGTGATTTTGAATGACCTGTTTCATCTTCTTTGTAACGCGTAATATTATTTAAAACAGTTACAAAAAGGAATTGTACATTATAATGTTATTGACGTACGCTCCGCAGTCTACAGTTGAAGATGTAGTATTTTTTTAGCGATTTAATGAGCCTTTACAACTCCATTATAATAAGGTCAAAATAACACTGTCTATTTAGTTCCACAAAAATATAGACTTGCTTAGGTATTTCGGTGAAATAACTACGATCCTACTATAAGGTCAAACAATGCAATAAAACTAAATTGTATAAGCTACTTAGGGGCTGGGTCGTCCATATATGACGCCATACAATTTTGGCTGTTGCATAACCCCACCCCTATAGTCACATCTTGTCATAAATCGTCTTATTATGACGTCATGGAAGGCATTCTTATCATAAATTATAGAGAAAAACTTCAAAATATCACTTATGGAAAAGGCGGCACCAAATATAGCACACAGTGTAATGTTCTAGAGTGACAGATAAACTCATGGTATGAAGTATGTTATATTTTGTTCCGTTCCTTTTTCTTGGGCCGACTAAAGATTTCCACGAATGACTTCAAATGTTGAGCAATCATTACTAATGGCGTAAATTTTAAATTTCATTATTTTCATTATTGAGCTGAAAATAGAATTCAATATTGCATTGATGTTTAATTCTTTAGCCACTTTGTCGCAAAATAACGTGATAGAAGGCAAAAGATCACCTGTACATTCTTACGAAAATAGATTTATTTATTTTGATTTGCAATGTTTGAGTAAAGCCATCATGAATGAAAAATGTTGCCCAGTCCAGTGGGCACACTGGTACGGTCGCGGTAAAGTGATTTTGACCAATAAGGAAGCTTGAAGTAGTAATTATTTGGTTGTGTTGTAATTAAGATGTTAAAATAACAATCCAATACAGTGAATTTGGTCACATATGTACTCAAAATGTCACGAACATAACAAAGTAATTGAAACCTGTATTTTCTCACAATAAAACTAATACCACTCAGAGATGCTAAATACTAAACATAAATAGAAGATAATTAATAATTTAAGCATGTGAACTATACAGTAATTGTATAAGAAATAACATTTGTAAAATTTATTATAGAAATATGAAGACCAATTTTGTTATTTTATTTTTAAATCATCATACCTTTTTTACATTGGTTTTTTTCGTATGTGAAAATTCAGTGTACGTTCATAGTTTTCGTTGTAATTTGAACAAAACATTGCATTTAAAATCAACGACGTAGTTTTAATGCATGTCTTAAAATATTAATACATTATGCGTATACAAATAGAAAACAAACATAATTAAAATAAATCTATAAAGGTATTCAGAAAATTTTACCATATTGCCACTGAACAATTTTTTCCAGACAAATTGAAAAGGGAATTTAGATAAATTCAACATGGAAAATAACTAATACATGCTATGGAATTGTCCCAAACGATTTTTTTGTTGTTATACCATTATTATGTTTATGTCATCAATATTTATTTACTCAAGAAAATAAACTGGGAAATTTCTGATATTATAAAATATAAATAAACTGAAGACTGACAATCAAAAATATTGTATAGACCTAAATGACACATTTCCAATATATTTTCAATTTATGGAAACCAATAGAGCATTTCCAATTTCATAGCATATTATTTCACTTGATCTTGATTTAAATAAATGAGAAGCAAACATTCAAAAAGTGTTTTGTCACACAAATGCAGAACATGGGAAATGATGATTGGAAATGTTATTTGATAACGTACCCCAAGTGCTCAAAATAATGTTATTAAAATAAAACTGTTTACCGAATGAAATGAAAGATATTTAATATCTTTCATTTTTCTAAAAGTGTACTGAAATTGGAAGTGAACTTTAACGAATAAGTATGTTATTAAAAATATAATTTTCTTTTACGAAGGTCAATTAAAAGTATGTTGGTACAATTTTAAGAAAAATAAAATAGTATTTACTTTCCAAATGAAATGATAAGATCATTAGTGGAAGCAAAGTACTGAATAGTTTTAAAGATTTTTGACGTTTAGGCCTTAACCCAAATAAAAGACATATCATTATATTGATTAAGAATCGACCTCATTCATTGATTTCTTTGCTAAAAGCAAATCGTATTGTTTTAGAGATCGAAATATTAAATACGTCGGATGTCATGAAAAGTAAGCCCAGGAACAATGGGCCTATAACGTCATATGGTAGGCAATAACTGTTTAATGCTGTGCCGACAAAAGAGGAAATCAAACGTCCGTTGCATATGATTGTATTATTTATGAAACATGCACATGATTTTCTTGCAGCGCATTTCTCTGAAATGCAAGAAAACACATTTGTTCAACGAGCCTTTTATGTAAATTTGAAGCTAAGAGTTGCAACAGATGTAAGCTACTGCATCTTTGATGTTTGCTAAATTGTATGATAGTTTCAATGCCATAATTTTAATACATCCTCGATTTATTTTTGTAAATAATTTTCAAAATAAAAGATGCAGTAAGCTAAAAACAATTTTTGCCGCCATTTTGAATGAAGTTATTTATTTGTAATAACAGTTTAAGTTTATCATAATATATTTGTTTAGTTTTTGAGAAATCATTTTCAAAAAAAAATGTAAAGATTTATAAGTTTAAAAAATAACTGGTTTTAGTCATTCAAATAAAACACATCAAATATGCGACGTGAATTTGTTTTTACTTATATTATTTGAAAAAAAATAAAACCAAACATATAAACAAAATTTAAACATCGAAAAGAAATACTTCAATCACAAAAAAACAGGAAATGAAGCATGAAAGTTTGTATTTATTGTCTTAAAATCCAATATTCAATAAATTTAGATCGATAATTCGGAAAAAAACTACCATATCCAGTTAATTTTTATATTGAAATATTAATTTTTATTTTTCCATTATTATTATCGATGATGCACAACAAAAACGATTATGTTTTTTTTTATGAAAAAGTGAGTTTTGCACTGTAGGTTGACGATATTTGAGAAAAACGAGAGGGATGATGTTTACTTGATTGCATTGTATCGGAAATAGGACCATTTTTGATAAGAACATATAATATACGACAGGTAATCGACTGGATCGGATGTTTCCTGATGAAGTGAGATATCTATAGTTGGTACCGATGAAAGTGGTTAAGAAATAATGTAATGAGAAACTCACTGTTTAAAAACAAAAATACACCTTCAAGCAGAAAACTGTTTGTTGCTATGTATTTAAATTTAATGTTACACTATTAAATAATATTAAATACGCAGAAGAGTCAACTTATCACATTTTAAGCCAAATTAAACATATTTGTAAGCGTCTACACTCATCGGCTTAAATAAAATAACTGAATAACTCGACAGAAATTCAAATATTCGGAACACTGGCGTATACAGGCAACAGCTTATGATTTTTTAAAAAATCATGTTAAATATAAACTCACTAACAATAAACATAATATATTTCAATTAAAATTACGCCGATAGTAAACTGGGCTGTAAGAAACAACCAACAGGTGAGGTATTAGATCTTTGACTAGCGAATAAAAAGTATCTATACCGGTCAAGCGGACCGAAAAGAAAATGGATATAAAAGTGTCAGATGTAGAAAACTTTCCACAATGAAGTTTTACCAGTATTATTGTAGTTGAAATGATATATTTTAAGAGCAATCCATATTGATCTTTCGAATAGACTATTATTGACAAACGCAATGTAGAAATTATCGGAAATAGCAAAAAAAGACTATTTGTATATTTATTTGGAAACTCCTGAAAATCGGTATATATACTTGGTTGCTGTTATGTATTTTGAGATTATTAGATTAAGTCATTAGTCACTTTAAAGGTGTTTACTGTCGGTAATGGTAGAATAGGTGGAATGAAATTATATTTAAACATAATAAGACACTGTTTTTTATTTATTCCGCAATTATTTATTAGGACTATGACCTGTTTCACTCATCACGAGCATTTTCAACAGATCAGTTTAATAAATATGTGTGGAATAAGTACAGAAGAGTTTAATTAATTTTAACTAAAAAAGTAGTTTAATTCATTAATTAGTGTAGATAACTGAACTTTTTTTAGTTTGCCTTTAAGTTAATCGATGTTAAATTTATTTTTGTATCAATTGCACCCAATAATATAGCAGCAGTATGTTTAAATAAAGTCAAATTAAGGAATTTTGAGCAATGAACATGCAGGTAAGCCTAGTTAAAAGATTAAAAAAATAAGAATACTTTTTTCACGTCGTATGATTTTTAATTTTAATCTGAATGAATTTTTCTGATTTTACAAACTAAAACTTTAAAAAAAAAAGACAAAAATGAACATGGCTTTTTGGGCATGGATTATAATAATATAATGATTGCGTGAATCGTCACGATGTAAAGTCACTTACTGATTTCATTAATTATTATTTTGAACGCTTTCTTGACCGTGACGAAAAAACATGGTAATGTCAGATGCCCAACGTAGCGTAAGACAACAGGTGTGGTAACTATAGACATTTCTGAAACGGCCTATTATGTGTTGCAATAATTTGTATTTCTAGATGGGTGCTATACTGCTGAATGAAACATGCTAAAATTACTTCAGCAAATAGATGGTTAAATCATATAAGACATGACTTTAAGGAAGCATAGATTCTTGACATACAATACAAGTGGGTATTCATCAATTTTTATGAGGTTTTGTATCACTTTGCTATATAGAGAGGCGAATTAGTTAAAAAAGAATACTATAAAAAATCGTTCTTTTGGAATCAAATTTATTAATATTTTTAGAATATAAATTTCTCGAAATGCAATTCGAATATACAACCAATGCCATGATAACATTGATAGCGTACTATTGACATTAGATACCACGGTGCCGAGATAGCTAGCAGCTAATGTTGAACAGATAAATCGAAATGAAAATTTCCACGCACGTATATAATTAATGGTGTAGTGCAGAGGCTCTAAAAACTCCCCACCCTTAAGCGGTTCGGCAATTCTTACGTACACGAATTCTCAGCACACTAAAACTCTGTACAGCAATTATTCTGGACCCAGAAACTTCCGCACATATAAAATTGCGGTCTCAGAATGATCCGCAAAAAATAATATTTTAATTATTAAAGCGTATGTCAAGAGTGTTGAATATATTATTTAGGTTGCGCAAAAGTATTTTTTTAATAAAAAATAATGTATATGAATAGTTTATTAGTAAATAACATGTATTTTGGATTAACAATTTTGAAAAAGTGTCCTAGTTGTATTGTAATATAGTAAATATGTTTGGAATCCACGAAGTTATTAATTTACATGTTTTGCCAAACTTGAAAAAATCATTGAGAACCAATGTTTATACCTAGGTGCAAAATACTTTTGAATGGTTTTCAAATATGTAGCTTATCTGTGCTTAAACGCACAGTTTCTGAATCATTAGTTGAGTCTAAAAGTGACAATAGCTCTGTTCTTCTGCGTACTTTTGACGGTTTGCTGACGGTTTGCAAACCGTCAGAAGTACGCAAAAGAACAGAGCTACTATAACATTATACAATACAGCTATTCAATATGACGGAATTAAATGGTTTAAAATTGTAATTTATTTAAAATTCAATGCATAATTATTATTTTAAGAAAATGAAAGTAATTATGCTTTCTAAAAATTCTCTATTCATTAATAAAACGAATATTTAAATAACAATTATTTATAAATCCATTACGTTGTTGTATTTGAAGAACAACAAACTGAATATGGATTATGGCTATAAAGTATTATTTAATCGACGGAATAACTTCATTAACTTAGAAATAGATCCAAACAATGGATTGGCGATGATAATGAAAATTAATACTCAAATAATTGACAAGATAAATATTAATACATAAGAAACACAATGCATTAAAATGCATAGAAGGTTTACATACAGATAGTGTTGATCTAGATTTAAATAATAGATTCTATTTACAAAAAAAGCAATTATGTTTGGCGTAAACACCGTATTTGGCAACACTATAGAAGGAACAGTGATTTTCGATTTTTGAAAATAGAATAAATAGTGTTTGTTTATATTTTGTTTGTGCTAATCATTTTTCACATACATATCTAAAACAAAGAAAATTGAAATAATCAATTTGACAGTAGGTTTTAAGTAACAAGAAAACTATCTTCGTATTCAGATTTGTTCCTTACCGCAAGTGGATAATATCGCAAAATTTCTGAATACATCACTCGTTTTGCTTTTCTGCCCGTTACCTCAGATAGTTTAAGAACTAATGTCATCTTTGATTAATTTTTGGTTATATACTATCAAATTGATTATGAGTGAATTTAATGTTATAAAAACTTAAATCTTGTAAAAAAGATGTTGGTCGGAATCAGCAAGTAATTTATAAGTGTAGTTTTAGTAATTTCTACTTTATACTAACTTGCATTATTAATACTATGTTTCAGTGCCACTTGCTAATATTGATCAATGCACCAACAGCGATAGAGAGAGTGTGTGTTGTGCTTACCTTTGGTGTTACAGACACAATATACAAATAGACAGAAAGATTAATACAAATATTATGTACAAAGAATTGTAATAAATGAAGATTGTCACATTTTGAAGCTATAGGAAAGAATATTTTTACAAATGAAAAAGATGGCCAAAGAAAAAACCTACCAGGTAAATCTAACAAAGAATTACGCAATATATTTGACATAATTTTAGGTATCACACCGTTTTCAGAACTATCATGTAATTTCTTACATTTATTTCCATATTATAGTGGAAAATTCGGAGTCAGAATTATAAGTCTTTTCATCATACCGATTGGTGAAATCTACTAAAATTAATCTACTCACAAGCAATGTTCCCTCTAATTTTCGGAAGGTTATATGCGCAAAAGTTATTATCTGTGGAACTTTAACAAGAAATAAAAAGATTTGTGCGCCACATAACGGTATTTAGACCTACTAAACGAAAAGGTTGATTTTTAATAATGAAAATAATTAATTAACAACACTAATTAATGTCAATTGATTTATTCTGGTGGTCGTAAAGCTGGTGTTACTTTTGTGCGCTCTGTTGTTATGCATGTGCGCGCGCACACGCGCACAGCTTAGAAGGAACACTGCTCACAAGAATTATTTGATTATATACAGATGTGTTAGTTAAGCTAATCGGAAGTGATTGAAAAAATCAAGTTGGAGTCGTTATTTTTTTACCCGATGCCACAGCCCTGAAATAAACAAACAATCACACAAGATGTTTCTAAAATTAGAAAAATAGCAACAATCAGCAGTTCGTAATTTATTAAACGGATATCTATGAAAGCGTGAAGATATAATCAGTATTTTATATTTTGTAATCTGGTTAAAGTTATTGAGCGCTTCCATATATATTATAGTCTTGGCGCTAGCTAGAAAGTTGAATAACAAACCAAAGTTATTGAAGCATTAATGAAAACGCATAAATTCAAATACCGCGTTATCTGTTATTTCTTATTTCACTTAGCATTTAATGAGAACTTTCACGTTTTATGTGAGGAGGGATGTTAATCGGAATCCGGATTCCGAAATGGTGACTGTCGTTGTAAGTGCTATATCGTTGCACGTTACACCTCATAATCTTTGAACTAAAACAACCGCAGGTCATATAATTCTTGTCTTACAAGCAATAACTTACTGCCTTATCTTAATTATTTTCGAGTGTAATGTCAATATTTGGAGAAAACATTGTTGACAGGCAGGCTTATATCTGAATTGACTGAAGAATATTAAATTCATAAGGTGAAAAAATAACAAATTATTGAATAGTTAAATTATGTACATTCACACAAGTTTTGTCATTAACGACCCGGGTTTCGCCTTTCAGCATCTTCAGGTGTTCAAGTGTATTTACTAAACTGACGTTTAGTAAATACATGTGTCATGTTTATATAAAGTATTTTTTATTTTTTTTATATTCATTGTAAAGTTTTTTTTAATCCGTGTCCGCTCCCAATGTGGAGCATATGGCCTCGTAATGGAGGTATCACAACATAAGTATTTTCTACGAGAACTGTTTGTTACTCGGTCGGTCGCTCAACCTCACTTTTTTCAAAGTGAGTAGTAGGGAAAGAATGATAAGGCTAGAACAGGAATAGTGGTTGGCTAATCGCTATTGCTACACCCAGTTATTAAAGGATCGGAAGGATGGGAGGAGAGGAAATTATGTGAATTGACATCACAAACACCCAGTCTTCGATCACAACTTTGAATTGAATAATTCTCAAATTCACTGTGATCTGACCGGGAATCGAACCCAGACCTGCGTGATCGGTAGAGCAAGCTCTAACCAACTGGGCCACAACAGGCTACAGTATTTTAGTTCGAAAAAAAATAAAAAAAAAGTCAAGTAAATAAATGTAATATTATAATTTTGGCCCATTAGAGGTAAAGTGTGTCAATTAGTATTTCTCTATAAAGTGAACTTTTTTTTTATTCATTACACACATATTTTTAAACGGCTATTTTGAAAATACAAACAAAGCTTAGAAAGATGCTCTGCGATCAACAAAAAATAATACTCTTGATGTTTTTCTTTTTACAGAAGCACCGAAATCCGCGTTCCATTAAATTCCGTTAAAAATTAGGAATTGTACAATATATTTTTTTAAATAAATCGAAAATAGGGAAATTTTATTTTTTGCTCACGAGAAAAATGAACGGGAGACAATTACTTCCGCTACTCTTAACATTATCTATCTTTCTTCTTCTTCTTTGACCATATTCGCTCCCTAGAATCTCCTCATCTATCTTTACCTTTTCTAAAATATAACATTAATAATTTCGACGAATTAATACTTTAAATTAAAAACAATAATATGTAAGCTTCTTTCCTATTATGTGATAATTTGATGTAAACTATTGAAAAATATTTTTACACTATTTCTTTTAGTCAGTAACTTACTATCGTTGAAGCAGTGGCATCTAGCGTTCAAATGCTTTGCTACCATCTATAGCAAAATTAAACAAGCTTTAAACAGACAGCGCCAGATCGGAAAATGTACTAACCATAACAGATACTTAACACATACATACATAGATAACACAGGAAAATCAAATAGTATTAAACGTCAATGTTATAATAAATATCCATAGTTATATGAAAATAAATATCACATCTGTGAAATCGAAAGTCCATAAGAGACTTTATTGGGAAAATGAGCTATTTGACTGTTCAAATAATCTGCTTTTCAATAAATGGTTAAGCAGAAGCCGGCGATTTTATTTTGGGAATTGTACCTGATATTCTTATTATTGTTATCTAATAATGGCATTATTCTCCTCAAAATGTGTAAGTAACTTTAAGTAACTACGTAACATAACATTTGGACTAAAATAACAAAATGATTTTGCTGATTGATTGTTTACTGGGAGAGCTTTATTTGTCTTCAGTAATTTAACATGATATTATCAGGGGCGGAACAAGAGAGTGTACACGTCAACATTGCGAAAAAGCTTCGGCGCTCTAAGTTAACTATAGTAACAAGTTTTTATTATGATCATTTAGATAAATAATTAGATCGTGACAAGCGTTCATTATATTGATTTATAGTTATATTTTTAAGCTGTCGCTTTCAAATCGTAGAAAACTTACAGAAATCTTAAAAACGCTTACTAAGCTAGTAAATAAATTTAATAATCTTTACCCATTCGTCTGACTATTATTTGATGAGATAGGAGACTTCCTCACGCTCTCCATAGAATCATAATTGATGAGTTTTCTACTTCCAGTATTAAGCGGAAGTGATGTCAATGAAGCCATGGCCAGCGGGGGAGATGATGAAGAGGACGAGAGCAGTTTTCGATCCAAGGAGTAATTCGAAGACACGCCGTGGTGATGGTGGTGCCGGAGGTCGCTACTACCTGGAAAATCGAAATTTATAAATAGGTTATTTTTATCGAGTACAATGCAAAAATGTACCAATTAACATGAAAAAATGATAGCCATGAATGACCTTTCCACACATAAACTACTGTTTGTGACATTTAAAAAATATATTTAAGAGCCAATAACCGACAGATTACACATAAAAGCAGTGTTTTATGCATTATAATAAAGATTTATTTCAGTATATGTTTACATAATATGTGTACGCACTGCTGTAAAAAAATCGAAAAAAGTTTATACAATTCAAATGCAATCTTTAATTGTTTCAGTTTTTGAGTAGAACTGACTAAATCCTCTTATTATAGGACAAAATTTCGAATATAATTATAAAAATTATCTCACTATCGAAAACAAATCCATGTTCGCTTCCAATGCGGAGCATATGGTCTCCGAATGGAGGTATATTAACAGATTTTTTATAAGACAACTGCTTGGTATTCAGTTGCTCAAACTTTCTTTAGATAATGGGAATAAAAAGATAGGGGTAGAATAGTGGTTATCTAACCGTTGTCCCGTGAATTTCAGGATTAATACAAAAACAACAAAGATTATAACAGTGGAGAAAGAAACAATGGTCGATGGGTCATTAAAACCATGAACTGTTTTTTTATAGAGTCCGCGTTGTCTGATTTATGACGTTTATGTTTTTCTCATGAATGAAGATACTCGATACGCAATCGACCACGAAATGTTTTGCGATCTACAGTTTGTCGAACACTGCCTGAAAACATAGTAAAACAGTTAGTTATCTAAGAGATATAGCGTAGCTTGATTACTAATAATAACGATCATACCTGATGCTATTATGTATTTTTTGCAAATTGTTCCATAGATTATATTTTTACTGCCTTACTAATTCACCCGACTTTCATTGCTTTTTATGAAGCGAACGTAGAATTTTTGTTGTGCGCAGAATATGTACGCAAATAATTCAGTAATAAAAACTCGCGTATCTTTCAATTAAAAACGCATTAATATTTGCTGTTTTCGTGTTCCAGCGAACACACCGTTTGATAGAAGCAGAAATGATGTATCAGCGAACAAGTGCTTCCCATGTGACCTAACAGTACAGTAGTCTTTTCGAATACTGATAATATTATATTAATTTTCGGTGCAATTTTATTATACAATTTTATTAATTTGCGATATACACTCATCCAGCGGTGTGCTGCCAATATGTTAACAAGGGGCTGAGTTAATCTCAAAGCAATTTTCGGTGTTCTGGGTAAGGAGTGATTTTTTTTATCACTTCTATGGAATTACATGCAATACTTAAATAAGCAATATATTGTTACTTAATACACTTACAATATGAAACAATATGCAATTTACCGTAAAATTATCAATGTAAATTACTAAAATTGTACTACTGTGTATACTGAAGCTAATTTCAGTCAGAAATTTCAGTTATATACTAATTTGATCTGAGAATATTGTTTTCTCTTAAATTAACAAGGGGCTCGCCGGCCTTAGTAAAATTTAACAAAAGGCTCGCGGGAGCCCCTCCGAGCCCCCTCCAGCCCCTCCCCCTGCACTCATCTCTTTTTTTACATGATTTAAAAATAACACGGTCCACTAAAAATAACGAATATTATATTTTTACTCGAACAATTTGCTCTTACACGATTACCAGAAACAAAAAACATAAAAGAGGATTTCCTAAAAACAAAAAAATCATAAACACAAGATAGTAATAACAAACAAAAGACTTCATTAGATCTGTGAATTTTCACTGTGGATGTCAATTTGCAATTTTAAATGTTTATATGCATGGTATTTCCTTTCAATATAATCAAAAATATCAGCCCAATTATAATACAACACAATTTTCAAAATTCATAAGCCAAAATACGAATAAAATTATAAACTGCTTATATACATGAAAATTAAATACGTTTCTTGTTTTCATTATGATAAATATTAGGCATAATTGCCATAAAACATTCCACATTACAATAAAACAATGATTTTTCTATTCAAAATATTTAAATGATCGGAGTATTCGGTGTACGACGTATTCTATATCCGGAAGGTTCTGTGTGCGGAAGATTCTGTGTCCGAAAAATTCGGTGTTCGGAGAGTTCGTGTTCGGACTATTCCTGCTCGGAGTGTTCGTGTTCGGAAAAGTAATGTTCGGTAGAATCCGTTCACCGTAGCGATCGATTAATGGTATTTTTTTTCTTATTTAAAATACATATTATCAATAATATTTTGTGTAATTTAGTTATTGGGGAGTCATTATTACGTTTTTATTTATATCACAATGTTATTTTTTTCAAATAACGCTTTTTTTTAAAATTCAAGAATCCAATCTCATTTTTTTCTATGAATTTTATCACGTTTTTACACTGTTTTTGTGTGGAATGTATCTATAGATGAACACGCCGCGATTCAAAAACGTCAAGCTAATGCTACAAAGGCAAGGTTGTATTTTATGCTTAACGCGAGGAGCAAACTTACTCTCAAAAGCAAGCTGATCCTTTACACAGCAATCACTCGACCAATCATGGTGTACTAGATAGAGGTCTGACGGGCCGAAATTTTACAAAATTACCCGGTCAGAGCCCGATAGACTTAGGGCCGAGTCTAATACCACAAGTGTGTGTCAATTTAAGAACGAACGTTCACAGAACGAACATCACGAAAATGACTCTCTTTGATTGACTTTTTTTGTGTACTGTATGTATGTATGCGCATGTGTGTGTACATGTACGGATATAGTATGGGGGAAGCAAATATAATGTGATTTGCAAAATAATACACATGGAGTTCCCGTGAACTTCTTATCTCTGTAGTGGTCACGCCCTTCCGTTTGCAAACGATGGTAAGGGGATACAATTTACAATTTTTCAAAAACTTTATCGATGAAGGAGACTAGAAGAACTTTGACGCTAGCGCGGCCTGGTACTTAAACCTCCATAAATTTGATATCCCAAATAAATAGTGTAAAAAAATAATTTAGTGTATAATGTATTTGTCGCCTGCTATGGCCCAGTTGGTTAGACCTTGCTCTACCGACCACGCAGGTCTGAGTTCGATTCCCGGTAAGATTACAGTGAATTTGAGAATTATTCAAATCAAAGTTGTGATCGAAGACTGGGTGCTTGTTATGTCAATTCATCCTGCCTTTCTGATCCTTTAATAACTGGGTGTAGGAATAGTGATGAGTCAACCACTAGTCCTGTTCTAGCCTTATCCTTCTTTCCCTACTATTTACTTTGAAGAAAAAAAATGAGGTTGAGTGACTGAGTAACAAACAGTTCTCGTAGAAAAAACTTCTGTTGAGATACCTCCATTAGGAGGCCATATGCTCCACATTGGGAGCGGACATAGATAAAAATGTATTTTTAAGGTCATGTCAATATTTTGCGTTTCGGAATGAATCTTTGAAGAAGAAAAAAGAAAAATATTGAAGCCAGATTCAGCTTAAAAACTAGCAGTCGTTGAAGTATATAAAAATGATCAAATTTCAAAGCCTCGGTCGCGTAGCGGATTAAGATGGTAGATCTATAACCAGAGAGGCCTCGGAGGGGCTCAAGCGAGCCCGTTGTTAAAATAAGAAAAATGCACATTTTTGGGTCTAATCAGTACCTAACATATTTGTTTTGTTATCTACGTTGGTTAAAGTATACGGTTTGAGACATGTAATTGTAGCAAAAATAAAATTACTTACTTAAATTATTTACTCTAGCAAGCTCAGATAGGGACAACTTTTTTTTATCTATCGATATTTTTGTTAAATGGTACTTAAAATACCCCCCTTTTATTAGAAAAGTTTTGAGATTAAGCGGTCTTCTTGTTGATGTATATGCAGCCCACCGCTGTAAATAATCGTTACCACTCGGCCACGTTAATTAATAGCGACTACATCTAGCCATTTGCAATCGTAATATTAACAGGTATGACAGAGAAGTCAGCGTTGTTTTCATGTTTCTTTTTATTAATATTGCGTTGAATGAAAATGCCAATACCTCATGATTAAAAGATCAAATTACTTTATTTCTATATTAATATTCTTACTTTTTTAACATAACTGCTACGGTTCTAAAAATAGTTCATATTAGACATAGTTACCATCTAGAATGTAGGTTAGATAATATATTATTACTAGCTGGCCCGACGAACTTCGTGCCGCCTCAGAATCAATAAGTGTTGTGTTAACTTGATAACTTGAAACATGATGACTACCGAGCAAACCTTTAGTTGTACATTGTGCGGTGGCAAGCCAGGCAGATCCAATGAGTTTAAAAATTCAGTTGGTCGTCGTTTGTTACACGGTCGATAGATTTGAAGGAATGTAGTGGGACAACGATTTGATTTTGAATTGTGAATATTAAATGATCCACATCTTTGTTCTTCGCTGCAAGAATTGCTCGTTCACTTAACCAATTGTGATTTTTGTGATTAGATGTTTGGGAACATTTTGTTGATGTAGCCGTCCTTCGTTGAGACGAAATTACTGAAATTCGGCGGAAACGAAATCAATCCGTTCGATTCATCAACAGGAACACGGTCGTTACCGAGGATAGTCGATGATCGTTTTATAGCTTAAAGCATTTTTCTCTTCTCATTCGGGGCCGAGTTGATAATCCTCAAATTCTCATGACTATTAATTAACATGCTCCCAATTTATCGTGGGCAAAACTATGAGCAAAAAATTTTATTTCTAAAAACTTATACCTCGCTTAAGAGGTATGAGTCACCAGTTCCAAGGGCCGTTAGATTGATCAACGTATTGCCTAGAGAAGTGGACATTTTTAGTGATTTAGTATTTGTGAACTGTTTGTAAAATTTTACTATTTTATTTCTTGATTTTAATGTATTATGTAGTTTTATTTTATATTTTATCTTATTATATTTTTCAAGTACACGGCGAATTGGCGTCAGCTGTTATGTCATGTACTGTAACTTAAATTTTTAACAATAAATAAATAAATAGTCAGCGATTGCTTGGAGAAATCTTCGGCAGATGGATCGTTTAGCAATGCAACTCGCATGTTTGTCGTCAGCTGAAGTTTCTTCACATAGCGCCAGAGTCAATGATTTGAGGCAAGCGTTTATTTCATCGGCAGCGGTCGATCTTGGAATGACTGGTAGTGTTTGGCGGAAATCGCCAGATAGTACAATCATTGCGCCTCCAAAAGATCTTGAGTCATTGCACAGATCTTTCATGGTTCGATTGAGTGCTTCCAATGCGCATTTGTGCGCCATTGTCCATTCATCCCAGGTGATGATTGTATTTGCTACCAAAAAATTGCCATTGCTGAGTGTTTCGCAATCTTGCATGTCGGTTTTTCAGTGGTTTGAAGGTTTAACGGCAATTTCAACGGTGAATAAGCCATTCGGCATCCTTCTATCTACGTGGCCGCTATTCCAGAAGAAGAAACTGCTACAGAAATTTTATATCTCCCACGACCAGTGGCCATAATCAATGACATGAGGAATGTCTTCCCAGCTCTACCGGGCGCATCGAGGAAAAATAAGCCACCATTTCCGTCATCAATTGCCTTCATTAACGTATCGTACATTTCCTTCTGTCGAGGGTTCAACAGTGGTACATTCGTTCAAACTGATCAATGCATCTCGATCATATTCACGTTCAAGTTCCAATTCTCGATTGAAAGCGACGTTCATTCCACGATCTGGCGTCGGCATTTCTACCTTGACTAACAAACTGCCGCACATAAGGTAACACATGAATTTGATGGGAAGCATGCCGAAATAATTATAGCAAATAATGTGTGTATCTGACTTGGAGATTCAGAAACAATTGCTTCAGCGATTGTCATGTCCCAATGAGTAGCGTTTTCAAGCAAAATGAGATATTGACATGCAGCACGAAATGTTGGGCACACTACGCCATTGACAGTTCGAAGTGATTCAAATGATGTCGGCCCACAAACATTCACCAGCAACAACCGCAAGTAGAAGCATTCGTCATTCTTCAGATGAACTGTGTTAATGCGACCAAGAGCATCAGTAGAACGCACATCCGGATGATCAGGAACCGCATTGCTTTGCTTTCGACGTTTAATTTTTTTCGATGAAGCGTTCCAAGTATAATAACGTGCAATCTCAGCTCTCTCTTTAAGTTTGAAAAAGATGACCTTGTAAAAAATTAAAACCAAGAAAAAATACTGAAATAAAGGTGTTTCCTAGACAATTTCTTTAATTCATATTAGGCTTTGTTATTTAAACAACAGTTTTGAAGACTCCGTGCGCTTCAAGGTTGTGTACAATTCATAATTTGCATATGGCCCAAAATAATTAAAGCATGTGTGGGTTACGTCCTTTTTCCTTTCCATAGTCAATATATATGTAATACCATCAGATCATCTTTAGTCAGCCAAGCATGCAATGTCAACACTTTGGACTATTTTGTTTGAATACACATAACTAAATATATTTTTCAAAAAAAATCGAGCCGCTCATTTTTCACGACTCCGACTCAGGCCAAAATACCGCGACTCTTCGACTCTGATTCCACAACCTTGCATCTCAACAACGTTCGTGCAAACGGCAAGCTCCATTTTTGCCAATCAATCGAATACATCCAGCATCGAGTATTCCCAAAGACGCGATGCCAAGCAACGTAGTTCATCAGCACCGGATTTTTTGTTTAAAAACACGTGCGGTGACGTCACAGAATGATTTATGGGAATTAAAACATAATGAAAACTCAAAATCGCGGCGCATGTATACATAGGTAGTAGTCAACTGTCAAAGTACAATGTAATTAACGCCATCTGGTGGATTTACTGGAAAACAGCATACAACGTGTCATACAATGTCCACGTTCCATTTGTATTTTTCAAAAAAACAAATTGTATGAGGACATTTATTTTCTTAATAATTTCTTTCCCGTGATATTTTTCCGATGTTTTAATGCTTATTCTGCTATTCTAGGCGGATAAGAATTTAATAAAACAAAGATCATTAAAATCCGAGCTGTAATTCTCGAGATATACGTGGTGTAACAAACCCCACTTTCTTTTATATATATAGATTAAACGCATTGGTTACTGTTACAAAATGTACGTGACTGGTTTTTTATGCATAAATCATGCAAGTAATACAATATTATTATTTATTTACATAGAAAAAGCGACTCGTTAATAGCACCTAGTCCTATTTTTGTTTTGATGTAATAATACGATCCACTCTTTGGTCCAACGATTATTGAAGGCGCATGATAAGATATTGCAGATTTCGAACAACTATTTCTTGGAATAAGTCATGAATCTAATCTGCAAGTATTCAAACAGTTATAGTTACATTATGCTGAAAGATTTTCCTCATATTTTGCATAACGATTAAAACGGGTTAAGTTGAATAATTTAACGCGGTTCACTGAATGAATCTTTTGTCGTTTCGTGCGTTAATAAAAAAAATAAGTTTTTAACTATTAGTGTGTAATCAGGGTCAAACGCTAATCACTCTATTTATTTTCTAACTGCAAGAAAAGAGTACAAAGACATTACTTATTATTAAATTGTAATAATTATCGGTGTTTATTTCGTGTTATGTTTTCATGGTATTCAAATTCATAGTATTTCAATCAAGTTCATTAAATGAATTAAGTCGTATCGTTACTATTTTTTTAGGGTTTGTTTTATTCGCCATTTTATAAGTTAATTCAATTACACGCAAAGCTTTTAAGCACCGTTGTGAATAACTTTGCAAACTACCACTAGGTGTTTACGTAATTTTTCGTATAAGATTCTTCCGAAAAAGACTCTTTCGTATACAGAAAATTCTGTAAATAGAAAACTACGGACGCAGAATACTCCGTACATTATATATATTTTTTATTACCGAGGTTCGACATCAATACTTTACATATTATTTAAACATACTGAAAATAAACATATACATATTGTTTAATATTTTAAAATTTTTGGAATGTGGAAGAGTTTTCTATATACCGAAGAATTTTGTTCGGAACAATCTTGTACGGAGTTTTCATATAGAAATTTCATTTACACTATATAATCTCAGTTTATGACAAAAAAGCAACGTATGAGAGAGCCGATTGAAACACGATCGTGAGAAAATGCACCGGAAAAACAAAAGCATAACACAAAGATATATATCTTTTTATCATGGAAATGTTTTGCAAATATATGATAAAAATAAAAAACATGGAGATTTTAGATTTTTTTCTCTTATCAGTGTTTATATTTTTTCATTGAATGAGATATGTGAGATATTATACAGATAGGGAACTTTATTCTTTCTTGAAAATTTGATAAATTGTTTAATTTTTAAGAATTTTAAATTTTAGTGGAATCAGCTTGAGTGTAATATAAAATTGAAACAAAAGTTTTTCTGAAAATGATATTTTTACATTAGATATTTTGTTTTGCCTTTTGATTTTTCACTCTTCTCATTTTGTAACATTGGCTCAAAAATAAGACAACTTTTAACGACATATTTTACAGTTTAGGATGAATTCAACCAGAAAAACACCACAAGAGGTCATGCTCCGGATTCAAAAGCATAATAATAAAATAATTTAGCACCAAGCCACAGCGACCGGCAAAGATATTATTATCTGGGCATGCAAAAGATCGTTTGAATATCTGTGTTCATGGGTATATAATAAAATAGTAACAAAACATAACCCATCATGTACAAGGTTGCCGGTTGTACCGGAAAACAGTTTTCCGGTAATCGGCCATTTAGTACTGACGTGTAGTGTCTGCAATAAATAATTTTACGAGCGTTTGTAAATTAAATTTTCCTTATTGGAATAGTACTACCCATAAAGAAAGATGCACATTATGTAATTGAATTGAAAATTTAGCTTACATTTAACGATTTTCATTTCAATGATCTTTAAATAAGTGAAAAAGATCTTCAACCCTCATCGGCGTTCATCTTATTCTTCAACTCTTTTATCACATGTGGTATAGGAATCCAAGCATTCGGCCAAATACCAAACTGTAAAACTACCTCTAATGTAATAGTAAAATAACTTTAGATGAAGGGTGACGTATTTAAATTTATTAGGACTAAATGCCACATGGAAAAACAAAACCAAATAAAATAATGCTTATAAGGCTGTTTTGAAAAATGAGTCAAATATTTTTCGGCTTTTTCTCTCAAGACAAAAATTGATAATGATTCAATATTTTGATATGAAATTTAATAATCTATAAGCGACGCCTCTTACTTATTAACTTATTTATTCTTTGCAGAGTCCATAACAAAAAAAAAGTTAAGCGAGTCTTCTTAATTCTGGATTAGAAGCTTTTTTTTTGTATGGTTTATATTAAATTTGAATCGTTCAAACTATGTACATTCTCACAGATTTTGTCACTAACGACCCGGGTTTCGCCTTTCGGCATCTTCAGGCATTAAAGTGCACGGATGAACCTGAACTGACGCTTAGCAAATGAAAGTTTCGTGCTTATATAAGATATAAATGCATCACTGAGTCCAAAGCCATTGCTGGCGAAAAGGATGAGCTCATGGGAATGCCAACAGATTTGAGTAGTAAGTAGTTTCAAGAATTATATTATTTATCTGTCGGCAAAGGTTTTATGATTATATAGGGTATAGAAGTGGAGATGTGGGAAAGTTCAATATTTCATTTAAAATCGGAAGACTTTGCAGCTGTGCTTTGTTGATTTCTAAAATTTCTTGGAAAAAGAGCTTATGACTGTCCGTATTTGGGTGTAACATTTTTATCCCTTGTTCCTGATTGAACACGTGTCCTTCCGAAATTAAGTGATTAGCAAAAGTAGACGTGTCTTTTTTCAATCTAAAGGCTGCCACATGTTCTAAAACTCGGATGTTCAGTGTCCTTTCTGTTTTGCCGATATAAAACTTTGTACAACAAGAGCATTGCAATCTATAAATCCCGGATTTATTTAAGTAATGTATTTTATCTTTATTATTAACTAATAATTTGCCTAAAAAGTTTTTACAGTAAAAAGCAGGTCTAAAACTATCAGCTAACTGTTTTTTAATTTTAAGACTTGTATTTCCTAAAAAAATGATTCTACGCCAATACCTAGTATGATCTATGTCCTTTGACACTATACCTTTAAATAACATTTTTTCTGCATGTTTAGTTTGTTTTTTTGATAAAAGATTGTCTATAAGAGACATATCGTATCCATTGTTTATGGCGATTTGTTTGATGATTTTCAATTAGATATTAAAGTTTATTTCGTTTAAAGGAACACTCACAAGTCTATGTATTTCTGAATGAAAAGCGGCTAGTTTATAAGAAAATGGGTGCATTGAATTTTTATGGATCACAGTGTCAGAGAATGTCGGTTTATATTGTTTAAATCTTGATGTAATGATTCTTAACTGGGGCGAAGATGCTCTCTTTAGAGTGTATAAGAAAGCTATGGAGCACAGGTTAATTTTGTTTTTTTTTTACTTTGTCATCATCCTAGCTGACATTTGAATTGGGAAATAAATCGTTGCGTATGATTATGGTAGCAATTTATAAATTGTGCAATGAGTAAGTTCTGCCATTCCTCATTAGAATTCCGGTCAATTTTTTGTCCACAATGAGTGGTTCGAGAACATTTAAATTTGAATTAAATACAATATAAAATGACCATTATCATCAAAACAGAAAAGAAGGATTCATTATTCAACTAAATTTCATACTCGACCAACTGTCGAAAATTCTGTTTTGTAACGTGAAAATAAAGTCATATAGATTTTTATCTAATTAAAAGTGATACATATTTTTACTGTGGTAAAAAGGTGATTCGTTTTTCTACATAGATACACCAGTTTCATTTTTTTTTAAAAATATAAAACAAATAAAACGATTTAAATATTGTTTTCATTGGTTTGGCAACCCTAGTATGCAACATAATATTATTATGTTAGTAAAGTCATTGAGATTTAACGATGTTTTGTTCCCACGGTGGGCGGTAACCTCATCACATCACTATAATAATGCAGTTTTGCATTGGCTATATATAAAACGATATGCAAGTTTCACAATGTAAAATACTCACTACATACATAAACATCTAAAATAGAGATGCATCGGCTAAAGAAAGACGAAACGTATTGTTCTATGAATTCATGACCATAAAACATTGAGTAGGTTGACAGTTGTTCTCTTTTTACTATGCACATTTTAAATTATTTTTTATACACTTTTTCAATTAAAAAAATGAGAAGGTTTAACTAAATTGCTTGGTCAGAATGACCATCAGAAACATTCAACGAGCATAAGTTCATACATAGACTCGTATCGATTTCCTCGGTAAGAGCGTGGTGTGTTGTATAATTATCACATCATATTCGAGTTGATCACTTTTAGGGTGTTCACTGCAAATACTTGGTGAAAAGGCATTATATTCAAAATATAAAATGTACATTTGTACTAATTCCAACCTTTATTCAATAAGATAATGACTAGTTTCGCTCATGACGATAATTACCAACTGATAATTGAGGGTATTATTTACAAACACGGCTCGTTCCAAAATGGTTAAAACATAAAACTTCAATTTCATTTTGTAAAAAATATAAAATTTAAAAGCACTTTTATACTAGTTTATAAGATATCTTATATGTTATCAAGCCATTTTTTAGACTGATTTATAAAAATACTTTAAATAAAATAATTTATATTGATATACTAAATTAATATACATTCATCGTTCATGATTCAATAATTTTGGAACGAGCTGGTTTGCAAATAATAGCCTCGATTATCAAATGACAATGCTCGTTACGAGCAAAACCGGTCCTGATCTTATTAAATAAAAGTGGAAATTAGTAAAAATGTATGTTTTATTTTTTTTATATATTCGAGATGGCTCTATATATGCAGAAAACAACGGGTCGAAAATAGTCGATAAATATTCCTAGTTATGGGTGTCGGGTCAGTGCTATAGCTACTGCTTTGAAACCGGAGAAAATTGATACTAAGGGGGTTAAAACTTGACATATTATGCAGTTGGAGTCGGGGACAGAACAGTCACGGACAAAAGGAAACTACCATTATTGACATTTTTTTTCAAACCAATGTGGAATTTTTACCTACAACCAAAGGACGCTCAAAATTTTTGTCGACTACATTTAATAACGGACGGTGACTAGAGAAATGAAACTGTTTTTAATATATTTTTTAGTAAAAAAAACTGTATTGTTTATATGCGTGTGTTGGTGTGTTCTATATTATCGATACAAAACTACTATTTCGAAATATAACCACGCAATCGCATTCACAATAAATAGTAATCAGATAATACGAAGAGAAACCATATTAAAAAGTAAGGCTCTGAAACTAGGGCAGAAATCATTCGATCGACACATCAACTAGAAGATTTTTCATGTTTGTAAAGTAATACATAATGAAGTGACTTAATTTGGAGTAAATATATAATAAGGATAAACAGTTTTGGTCACAATGTATTTTTATTCATGAGTAATACAGTTTATGACACCGCCTAAATAATGAATTTTATTAAAAGAACATAATGCATCGAGTAAGATTTGTTTAATGTTCATAGTAAATACTATTATTATTTAGCGTTCTGTCTGCAATTTCAAAGATATATTGCAAAATAACCAACCTTTCGTAATTGCTACAGCGAACTGGATACCAATAGGAATACGCCAATAAAGTTTGTATTTAAAATATTTACCATTATCAAAAATAAAACATTAAAATAAATTTACTATAACGCATATTTCTATATCTAGTCTTCAATGTATTAGCATGTCAGTGGCACAATATTTCAAACTTGAAATATGATGAAATATCATACATATTTTTTCAATTAGTATTTTTTATCAGAATCATGGATGTTATAAATATGTTGCACCGTGCAAAAAACATGGCGTTTAAAATTGTAGGCTTCGTATGGATATCAATCAATTCAGTTACAATACGCATGGCAGGAGTCGGAAAATTACGACCCGCTGACCAAATCTAGCCAAGTAGTTTGTTGATTGAGACACAAATCATATTCATGATAGAATGCACTTCAAAACTCGATTGATGTTATATTGTCTCAATGAAAGCGATTAATTATTCTCATTGATAGACCGTATTATAATTATGCTACATTTTTTGTTCAATATTAAGAAACGATTTCCAGTTTACATAATACCTGTTTAAATTTAAAAAATGTAAATATTTTATTTGTATAAGTGTGTCATTTGCATTAAAATATGGACAAAAAATAAATAATTAGAAATATTATCACAGCTTAGTGAAAAAATGAAAAACCTGTTTTTTTAGAAGTAGAATCACCTTATAAACATCGTCGACTTTGGTTATTTGCCCATAGAGGCATTTTTTTACGGTCCTTAATGAAAAAAGTTACCCGAGCCTTGATCTATAACATATTATCAAATAAATAAAGCACCAGTACTTTTAAGGCTGTATAATTGTACTACACTATCCTTTTTTTCACGAAGGATACGTTCCAAAGACAACCGTGCAAAAAAGATAACGTACCTCTACAACAATGTTGGATAGGTTTTAACTTTCATCACTTAAAATTAACTCAAAAAAGAAATTCTTAAACTCAAAAATAAATGTAATTTATTTATAATTTATACGTAAAAATATTTTCATAAGTTCAATAAGATATGTAAATTGACATGATTTTTGATTTAAATTAAATTAAACATAGAGACATTATATTCATTCAGTGTTGTAACTTGACAATAAACGTGCCTGTTTACTGTTTTTTTCGTTGGCGAAAAAAGCACTCATCACTAGAAATATTTCATGAGGAGACATCTTTGGAAGTATTTTAAATAATATTAAAGTCTTTTATTTCATGTTATTATGAATATATAATATGACAGTATAAAATAGAAATATGTATAATAAATAGTATTTGATTTTTTTAGTTTTTTTAAGCCATGTTAAAGCAAACAAATCAACGTAAAAAAATATAAACAATAATTGGTAGTTTTATTGATCTGTGTTATATCAAAACCATGTAAAAAGAGGATCGGGTGTATAATAAAAAATAAACAAATTTGGAAACTATGTACTTTAAAAAACCACGACATCTTTCGTATGGTCAAAAAGCATCGTTTACTGAAATAAGAAAACTTATCATATTATGCATACATCGAGAAGAATATGTAAATTAACCTACAGTTATCATTCTTAAGCAAACCGAAGTGATGAATAGTTCTGGACCAAAGTGTTTATTTCCAAGAAAATATAAATTATTAACCCGTAAGTGGTCAATTAGATAAGACTAATGACTTGATAAAATGCCATTAAGTAAGTAAGATTATATTTTTTTATAATATAAACTTGTTTGTATGGACGCTTTATGAATCAAAAACATAAATATTCGGAGAAGTGTAATACAACATAACACGTTTTCAATACCACCCAGGTATTCTTTTTTTAGTATTGAGAATTTAATTTAGTGCGTGATTGGGGATGCCTGATAACATGTGAGTGGAAATATATCATAGGTCGGTTTTTTCTTTCTAATAATTTAGTTTTCGATTGTATCTATTACAGTTCTTATAAAATTTACATGAAACAAAGATTTAGGTACAAAGATTCTACTCCTAACCACTCAACATCTCTTTAGAGCAGTGGTTCCTAACCTGGGGTGCGCGCACTCCTTGAAGTTGCAGGAGAAGTTTCTATTTTGAGATAATAAAAAAAAAATATAATATGTAATTTGAGATATTTTTTTGTATTTATATGTAAACTGTATCATTGAGGAGATATCATTTTCGGTGTGATGCAAAAAAAAAGGTTAACCAAAAAATACGCAAATGTATGAATATATATTTCAATAAAACAAATATCATGCAATAAATGTAATTTCCAAAATAAAGAAATTCAAGGGGTTGCGGATCACTAAAAAGGCTGACACACTGCTTTAGAGGCACCAAATACCGGTGGAATACTAATTGTACTAATTACCGGCCTTTATCTTTCAAAGTAGAATTAGTACAAGAGAGAATTTCCAGTTAGTATTGAAAGTACCTTTAAAGTAATTATATGTACACCTATATTATATTGTAAAACTAACATTTGTCAATTTTTTCACGCCTCCCTTTGCAAAAGTCCACACCTCCCAGCTTGAAAATCGCTGAATTAATATTTATCACCGCCAAAATGTCACAAAAGGTTCGATCGATCTTCTAACTATGACGAAGAAATATTTTAGTGTGATCATGAAATTATAATAAGAGTATGCCTCTATACTAATTATTTTAATCTATTTAAAAAAATAACGATTTTTACCAAATTGGTCTTTAGATCATTTAAATCTATTGGTATTGGATCATTAACCCTGTAACGTTCTTGACCTACTCAAATACCTGTCGCCATTTTCTGTTTGATGCTCTGCGTAGATTTAATACCAGAGATTAATTTTAAATTTAAGTCCGTCGAAGGCTATGCATATTTTAAGGCAGGGATTATTTTTTATTTAACCAATAATAGAAAACGGAAGATATATGAAAGAATGTATAATATTTGAGTTATGTTTACAATTATTTTTGTTACTAGCATAACAAGTCCATCCAGTTAAATCTATATATTATAAAATACTTATTCCTATCAACTGGATGAAGGAAGCACAACGACTTTATGGTTGTGTAAAATATAATAGATATTCAGTAATTTTTTCATATATTTCTGAGTAATATAATAAAATAACAGCACCAATAAGAATTAAGGGGGCTGTCAATTGAAAAGCCACTTCGCTTGATGGAGAATCAAGACCATTATAATATTTCTTTCTTCACAATTCGATTTTGTTCTTGATGCTTGAATTATAAAAAAGATTTCTTACCATACAGCAAATTTCAATTCAAAGTTTACAAACCCTCACCAAGACAACTTCGTCCTCACACAATTGTTATACAAAAAGGGGCTTTTTTCCTAAAGAAAACACTAAAAGCGTTTTTTGAATGCTTGATTTTCCAGCATTTAAGTAAATAAGATTTGTAATCACAATGTATTATTACGAAAAATTATATTATCTGTTTTCATTATGGAAATAAAAAATATCTCTTTCAATAATTGATGCATACACCGACCGGTTGGAAATAGCGTAACAAGACTTATAATCACCACACAGACAAACATTCTCATATATATATACTTAATTATTATCAAACGTATATTTTTAGTATGGCAACACAAAGCTTTCGGTAATCCGTTGAAGCCCCAAAACACGCGTGCATCGTGTTATGTGAATTACGCAACATTCGACTGTTGTTTAATAATGATTTCCATGAGAATTATTTAATAGAATTATTTTATAAAATAATTGCCGTTTTATTCGTTCAAGACATTCTAACACACATTGAATTGTTATTTGAAAGACTTTTTTATTCGGTTTTCACTTTTAAGGTATTCATCATTTTTAAATTAAGTAGAAGTGACGAACGTATCTTTCTTTGCCTCTCTTCTTCTTTGACAAGGAAAGAATGATCGATTTACTTACTCCTATAATTTAAATACTTTATTACCTAGTGGTCATTGAGATCTGAAGTGATTTAAATTACTTTCAATTCGAGGTTTTTATTGTACATGAGAAAGTATAAATAACGTAAGGAAAATATTGCACATTTTGTGCAAATATCTTTGACTATATTAATTATTATTTTTTATTTTAATTATAATATGATTATGAATAAATAATATATTAATCCTTTTAAAAGAAATAAATAATTTATCTTTTGTCGATTTTTATTAGATTTAATTATCCATACATACACATAAAAATACGTAATATATTAATTATTACTAATTTATATAAAGAGAAAGGTTGCGATTATTGGTTGCATCTAAAGTGGCCATGGCTATCATAGACATCCCCCTGTATCCGCAAATATCGCTGACAATCAGTTGAAAATGCTGACCAGCCATATCACTTCTTCTCTTTTTTTTGTAAAGTTTTTGCAATAGGCAGTAATCCTTAGATTCAGTGGCAAGTCGCTCAGTCTAAAAGAATGACCATCCTAGAGATATATTTACAATGATAAAAAAAGGTTAGGCAAACCTTTCTTGCTTCTATGGATTCATCTTAATCTATTCACTTTATAATATATAAGATTCTGTGTAAGAGAAATAATGAAAATTGGCTTACTTCCATAGATGGTGATATGTGATCCAGGGCGGGCGGTGAGGACCGGTGTTGATCCGTATCGCTCGCCCGCGTTTGATAGTCTCCCAGACACCGTTGTGGGGACGCCCATCGGCTTAAAGGCTATGGGCCTGATCACAACTTTGCCCTAGAAGAAAAAGAAAGCAAAAATTATTGACATGATATTAAACACAAAGATATATCAATGTATTGTTCGACCAAAATTTACCCTTACTTATAATAACATTGCAAAACTATAATAAAGTGTTCATGAATATTAATTATTTATTACGACGTATTATAGTTTTATTCACTTGAATATTATTTTCGTAAATAATTGAGTACAAGCCTATATCATACATCTCTCACAATATAATAAACACAAGTTTTCTTACGTCAACTGCTTATTATTCAGTTGATCAACATTTTTTTCTAGTAGGGATAGAAAAGAGGATAGAGTAACGAAATAAATTATGGTAAGCTAATTTCTCTCGCTATCACCCGTTATTTTAGGATTGATATCTGGGTGGGAGGGCATTTTTAGATTTCACAAATCTTCCTGGCGTCGAACAAAAATCGATTAGTGTTTGTACTGGCATTCGAATCTGTGACATACATCGCGTTTGCCACTACACTACGGACCTGGCTAATAATATTAATATTAATCTATTCAATATAAAAAAACAGCAAAATTCGATAAACTTATAATGTGTTAAATAGTTTTATTTGCGGAAATTATCAAAGAAAGGAAATGAACAACGTATTTTCTATTTTACGTGGTTTCAAAATATTCGATCACTATTTTTTGATATGAAGAGAGATAATATTTTTTTTTTCAAGCACCAACAGTGTTTTATCACAGATTTATAAAAAAATGGGACCACCTTTGATGGTCCGACATAAAAATAGACACTGTAAAATCGAAGGTGAATAAAAGGATACAAAAGATTAACCTGCTACTAAATTAATAAAAGCATAAATAATAGCGGCATTAGCATTTTATAATCGCCAGCATATATTACTACGGATACTCATTTCTACTGCTTCGTGTTGGCCCAATTTGATCGCTCGAGCATCGATAAATTACAATCAAGTAATTTAATTGTCGAAGCTGTGTTTGATTTACCGACACGGTGTTGAAAACAAATTAAAACGGAAACGAAATGCGAAGAAAATTATTGGCGGTGTAGAATTAATTTCAGATTGCTTCATCTGACAGATCTATTAAAAGATGTTTCAAAATTCGAAAATACACATTGAGTATAAACAAAAGTCGTAGTGCGTACCTACGTAATTAAAAGATTCGATTCAATGATTCGTTGCAAATTTAGGATAGATTAAAAGAATCTAATCACGAAATTGTTTACTACTTTTTGAAAATACCTTATTAGCTTATTTATTTAACAACAATGTTATCAAGATAAAATGAAATTGATAACTATGTTATTTCACTTGTAGTTTTATAAAATTTGACATGTGTTTCGCCCCTTAGAGAAGCATCATCAGACTATCGCAAGGTTTACGAATTAAAATCAATTTTTAGTTTGTTCGTTAACGACGCTATGGCCTGATGATGCTTCTCAAAGAGGCGAAGCACGTGTCACGTTTTGTAACACAACAAGTCGAATGACAAAGTTATAAAATTTAATTTTATATCAAAAATTTTATAACAAATTTATTCTTGAATCTATCGAATATAAAAAAAAACATGATCATCTGCAAGAAAAAGATTATTCGTTATATTGATCTTGTATTTTTTTTAATTATATTAACGTAGAGCAAAACGTGTACATTGTTTCATAGTTAAACGAATCAGATTTAACTTTGCCGACTTTAATAGTTTATTTAAAAAGGTTCAATTTAATAAATTAATGATTAAATGCACAATTTTACCAAATTCTCTAAGTGATGACTTTATTATAATATTTGTACATTATCCTTGCAGAATTCATCGAATTCTTATCTTTTATTTTATGATGACTAAGTAAGTGAATTCCTCACAAGCAATAATAGGCGTCAGACACGATAAATTCATAATGTTATCATTTAAATCGAATAAAATCAACAGCGTAACGATAAAAACCAGCTTATTGATTTGGTGGCTTTGGTCTAATTAGCAAATATGTAGATCAAATACGATATTCTTATGTATTTTATTGTTGTCCACATAAGCTCAATTTAGGGCCATTTAAGGCCTTGACACAATGTGACGTTCATTATATTTCTATCATTGGGTGGCGGTGTCATTTCTCACATAGCAGTCATCTCTGTATCTGTGAGCCGGGCGCGTTTATTTCTTTGCGTTAGTGTATCCGATCTGTTCTGCATTAAAATTTGTTTTGAGTTATATTATTATCGTAAAAGGATGTTAAGCGATCGATTTAATATAAAAATATGTTTGTAATAGTATATAGGCATACGAATACGAAATAATGATAATTTCACTGTCACTATAATTTTTTATCAGTAAGCAATGTTACCATCGAGAAAAATAAATATTATTCCTAATTTTAAGCTTAAAATTTAATTTTAAAGCAATAATAGGTTTTTATTTATTGTTTTATCAGTTTTCAGTAATGAAAATTATTATCAACGAATGTTACTAACATAAATTAGTATAATTGATTCTAATAATAGCTGTACAATCAATTTTAAAATCATTAGACATTTTTTATGTTTATCGTATTCCTTTTTTGTTCTTAATTATGAAACTTAAAACAAATAATAAAGTAATCATCTATTTTATATGTACAATAATTTTTTGCTCTTAAAGAAAATATAAAATTAGGGCATAGATTTTTTACATATTTTAAAGGGGCATGGATGGCAATTCATAAAACATTATCAAATTCCGTTAATGGATTTTTTTTAAGATACTGATGTTTGAATCTTGTTGAAAAATAGTTAAAAACGTATCCATAGATTAAATAGGATTAAAATAATTTTATCTTTCAAGGTGACATTTATTTATTGGCATAATCAAATTGATTGGAATTGAACCTGAATTCTAAGAAAATAGCATTTTATTGGGCCGTATAAACCACACAATAAATTTAACTTTATTAACCTAAATATATCAGGTAAAGTTTATTTTCTAACCGCTAATTTTTTAAAATTTTACAGGATGCGGTTTTTAAATCACTTTTGTTAAAAATATCTGAGGTACAACCTACAATCATTTTTGAACGACTCGTTAATGTTGACTATTGATGCACACTGAATCATTAGTGCTGTGCAACAATGAAAAAAAAAACAGTCGAATATCGAATAGCAAATAAACGAAATATTCATACACTCTTTAACCGTAAATCTAATCAAAATCAGTATAAAGGAATCTATAAAGAAACATATTTATTTCTCTCATGACAAAGCTTTTGCGTGTAAAATATTTCAACGAATATGTACTAGGAAGTGCTAATCCTAATAGCTGTAGACAAATAAATACGACATTGATCTATCAAGAAGTTTTACTTGAGTGCAAACTTGACCGTGTAAAATTGTTAAGTCGTTTGGTCGCCGATTTCCCACAGTATTTTAACGGCTCCTTTGTCCCATGGACCATGGCGTAGTGTCGCCAAAAACAGTGGCATCTGTATAAAAGAATTGAAGGGGGCATAAACGACTTTTTGTGTAGATTTTAGGTACGTAAAATACAATCGCAAATAAAAATATTTAAGACTGTTTACCGATCGCTTAAACCTGAGCTGCCAATTATTAAAAAAAGTTTTTTCATTTATTGCAATACTTAATTCTCAGTGTTGTAAATTTGTGCACATTGCATTGTAACAAAAATGTTATGAATTTGTTTTTTGTGTATAAAAAAATATTTTGGATATCAATGTATCAATCACATCAAATAATTCGGTGTTCAAATTACAACTGATCGCAAGTGTTTGTTTGCATGTTGAGACTTTTTTTTTTTATTCAAATTCACATTTATTATTTACGCATTTTTATTTTATAGATTTGTACATTTCTCCAGATTAAAGAGCTAGCAATCAGTAACATTTAAGTATAGTAACATAGATCGAAAAAGCCTATGTGCAATGATTTAAAATATAGAATAAATATTTCGCCTCTTTTAAATACTATAAATCAAGGTTTTAAATTTAATTTTGTTGTATCACTAAAAACGTATTTGTATATTACATTTCAATAAATTAACAGATACAATGTAAATAAATGAGTGTTTATTATTAATGGGTTCCTGAGAAGTGAAGTGAGCCAAGTGGTATTTTGAGAAAAAATGAGTTAGATGCGTTATTATATTCTACAAGTCGTTGAGTATCGTAAAAGTGAATTGAGCTTAGTAAATATACACTGCAAAAGTGTTTCCTCCCTGAAATAAAAATATGCAACCCGTAAAAATACTTAAGTAAGGCGAGATTGTATTTAAATTTTCAATAAAAAAGTTTGACTATTTTTCTATTTAGCTCACTTTACTTCACTTCTCAAAGGCTCGCTTAAATGTCAAAGGGCAGATTTCCTCTGTCGCCAGAACTTTTTTCCTTTTAAAAACCAAAAAAATATCATTTTATAATTTTCATTTACAAAAACTATTTAAAATGGAGCGATTTTAAACGAATTCATTATGGTTTTTTTATGGGCATATTTTAAAGTAAATTTGTATATGCTTTTAATGGAGCAAATTGATTATTTCCAGGATGATTGACAACCGTGCGCCATTGACAGTAGTTGTGATAAAATAATAATGGCGGAAAATTTGGACGCAAATGAAGTAAAAACACTTGTTGTTTGTCTATCAGCCCGCAGAGTTTGCCTGCCTGCGGTTTCCGGTCATTGCAGACTTAAAAGAAAACCTGAAAAACGGTTGGCCAAGCAAGCGTGATGATCTCACTTCTTTGGCAGTTTACCTCTTCGATTCATCGTCGTTTTTTAAGATCATCCGTCGATGATTCATATATATTCGTAAGCTACTCGAGATGTTACACAGTAAAACATTAATTCATTAATTGCCACATTCCAGACCGTAAAAATTATCGTTTTTGTATGAACCGTCTGTGCATAAAAACGTTCATAGTGGAAAATGTTGAGATTAATTATCATCTGAAAAAAAAAACAGAAATATTCTAATAGATTTATTACACAGTCCATGACTTAAGTGTTATTTTTTTCAATTGTGTTCTAATTGAAATGATTATATAGTTTTTACACGATAATTTTTCCTAAATTATTAGATTTTTAACTCGCCTGTTAAACTCATCACGATTTTACTATATTTCTCTGCACTTGTGAAAGATATCGAGTGAATGCGTTACAAATAGACAAATAAACAGATACAATTAGAGAAATATACACGCAATAAATAAATATCTCAATAATAGGTGCCTGATGCAATTTCAATATAAAATTTTACATTTTGTCACTGACGATCCGAGATTCACCTTTAAGCATCTACAGGCATTCAAGAATACGGATGAACTCTACCTTGCGGTTAGGTTAGGTATGTCATTGACTAATTTTACTAATGGAATTCAGTATAAATGGTGATGGGATACCGCCTGCGTGGCCGAGTGGACAACGTCGCCGGCTTCGATTAAGGAGGTCACTGGTTCGAATCCCGTACCCACAGTTTAATGAATTGATTTTTCACGAACTTCCTGCCGTTCGAGAATTTATCGTCCCGCCACCACCCATCCTATTCTAAGAACGGGGCGTAGCGAGAACGATTACTTAACTACTACTATTGCCCTAGCTTATCCTTCTATTCATATAAAAAAACAGGTTGAGCAGCTGGGTAACGATCAGTTCTCTAAAATCACTTTTTTAAATAAATTATATAAGAAGTTCATATGCTCCACATTGGTAGTGGAAATGGTAAAAAAATGAATTTGAGAAGTAATTGCAATAATAATTGTTACAGACTACGTAGCTCTTTGAAATATCACGTGATCGTAATAATTAATCATCAACATATGCAAACCAAAATGTAATACAAATGCTTACTGATTGTAAAAAGGGTGGGTATTATCATATATTATTTTAGGTTTAAAATATATTACAAGACACAATGATATGATTGGTGATATGGTGGATGGTATTATCATTGCGTAAATTGCATGTTTTTTTCTGCAGGGTTGAAATATCATACATTGTTCATTTTCAACTTTTGCTAATGAATTTCGTACCATCAACATTGATATCACAATGTCTTATTCTAAATAATAACTTGTATTTAAATAGTTCTCTCAATTATTTGACAATCATTAAATCTGACTTTCATTCGATTCAAGCAATTACTTTTTTTAGTACGTACATAATAATTGTTTACGATGTGTACATTTCAGGTAATGTACGTGAATCAGAATTAATGAAACAAAATTGTATTATCCTTGATAATGGTGGATTTTCGTTATGCTTTGTTAACATCCTGTTGCGAAGTTGTCCGTTGAAGAAACGATTTTAATTTTTATACTGTGAATCACCTGGCAAAAAAAACAATATTCTACACCGAAACAAAACAAATGACGTAAGTCAAAATCTAGATCGCAGACTGAAACTCAACATATAAAAAAAAACAAAAATCGTGCACAAGCAAGCCTATTGAAAACGTGTTATTATCTTCCCCGATAGCCAGTCCAACTACATTTTTAAAAAAAAGTTTTCCTTTACGTGTCGTATCTTACAATGTATTAATAACAATTTTTAAATGTATACATTAAGCTTAATATAGTGAACCATTATAATTCACTGTAAACTGACAGCAACCGCTATTCAAAAAAATAAAATACGATCGTTATCGTCATATCATGTAGTGCATATTTCCAAAGTGCGTCTTTTCGAAATTGAAATTGTTCACTTATTATTCTTGCTGTAAAATAATGATAAAACTATTTCAGAAACACAAATTATTATTTTTTTGGTTTGAATAAAGTATCTGGAAAAAATTGGGTTCTAAAATCATACAATTCTAAAAAATAAAGGCAAATTTTAAAAAAATAATCTTAATGAATTATATAAATACATCTAAAATACCATTGAATTTTTAAAGAGGATCAATTTCAGTCAGCGAGTGATAAATTTGAATATGCCCAAAACATTGCTTTTTGTTTTTATAAACTAATATTAATAATGTTAATATTTGTTTACATTACAGTAGCACGTTGCGAAATAAAGTCTTCAATCTTGGGGCAACATGAAATGTGTCTTTCAAATTAAATTTTAACATAAAACGTGTATTGTAAATGTTCTAGTATTATGTTTAAGAAAAAAAGTTGAAAGACCTTTCTGCAAAGCTTTACAGACCAGAAAACCATTGTAAATATATGTATGTATGTAAATATATGTAGGTTCAAGAGAATTTACCGTCTCCAAATTACCCAAAAATACAAATGATCGCTAGCATTAATTTTACCGCCCAGAAACAATGACATGTGATTCTGCTTTAAGCTATGAGGGAATATTACGGAAAAATAGAAATTAATTGGCAGATTATGTACAGTAACATGTATCACTAACACAGTAAAAAGCATTATTTGTACAATAAGTAGGTATTAATTACAACATTATAAAATAACGTTAGGTTAAGTAAAATGACCAATAAATTCATATAAATAATAAGACTATAAAATATTCTAGCGATCGTTTGTGGGCTGTAAATACAGCGGTAAACTGCTAGTGGTTAATTGCTGGAGGTAAATTGCGGATTGTAAATTTCCCTAGATTTATATTTGTATTTACACAATATTATATACACACGTTCCCGTGATGATTTGAATTAATATTGTTTGGCAAGTGATATAATTTGTCACAGCTGACAGCCCTAGACTGCAGTGACCACAATGATATTAAATGCGGGCAAGATCGATTCAAAATGAATGTAAGTAGGGCGCCGCAACAGATAGCACCTGACGCGCCCAAACACTTGATGGGACGGCGCAGACCGCGCGCGGCCAGCAGGTGAGCTCTCGCTCCGCTCTCAGCCTCCATTCGCCACCTCGTCCTCCTTCCCTTTGCTGGAGTTCCCAGCGCGAACGCAACGGTACATTCCTGATTTATCGGTCAGACTCTCGGAGGCTGTATGACAGAGGCTCGCCCGCCGCCCGGAAGAGGCCGGGTGACCATGCGGTGAAGAATAATAAAAATACATCAATGAAAAAAAGTGCACTACCCAAAGAGGCCTAATTGGGGTATTTGAGTGACAGTAAGTAATTTTCAATTTTGATGATAGATTTGGATAATAGTTTGCATCATTAATTTTAGACCAATGCACCATGGTCTTTTTTTATATGTACAATTAACATTTTTCAGAACTTGAACACTAAAGCTTTTGATTGCAAACGTCAAATTCAAATTCCAGCAGTTTGCAAACCAATATTGACCTTAAACGCTTTGAAAAATATTATGTCATTTTATAAATATTACGTGAATATTTTATGTTTGGTATGTTCTCGTTTTATCAGAAGGTTTTCCTAGAGCACTCAGTATGGCACTTTTTTATGGTATAGGCAGAAAAATATCTTATATGTGAATGAAATAAAAAAAAATAATCGAATGCATTCTACATTAAAAAAATATATGTATCTACCATTTTCACAACGAAATGGCTTTGGTGTGCACTGATTAAATGAAAGAAGCAATTTTAACCGGCAAACTGTTTGATTACCGATTGCCAAAGATAAACAAAAATTAAGTCATTTAACTGACATAAACAAAGCAAATAGTGCGCAGAAGAGTA
Source organism: Himalopsyche tibetana (assembly GCA_030503985.1). NCBI lineage: Eukaryota > Metazoa > Arthropoda > Insecta > Trichoptera > Rhyacophilidae > Himalopsyche > Himalopsyche tibetana. Next base: position 15,055,271 of record JAPJYX010000024.1, read on the forward strand.
CATGTAATGTATTTTATATAATACGAATAGTTTTGTCGGTTAAACAGAAAGCTCGGTCGATGGTGAAGAAAATTTAATTAATACAGCTTTTTTACGTTCTCATTGTCGCATGACTTCGATATCGTCTTCCGATGACGGAAGTACAATCGGTGGCTTGGGATCACTTGTGGCCTCAATACTTCAACTGGTTTTTTCGTATGCCCCCATAGGCTAACCTGCTAACCGCACCAATACATAATACACACAATAAAGCCTCAACTTGTTCAGTGCCAACGCATAAACTCGATACTTAATAATGTCAAATGACTTAAGCCGCGAGAATATGAAGTGATATAGCTGTGTTCTGTGTTCATATATTTTTAACAAGGCACCATTAAGAATTAACACGATTGAATGAAATAAAAATAGTTATAAAATGTTAAATTATTTCTTAAATGAACAATGTTTATGTTTACCTAGTTATTAAGAAATACACGATAGACTGCAGATACATATTAAAATCAAAACCTTGCTCAGTGATAGAGCATTATCAAATCAAAATCTTTGTTAAAAATAATTCTAGGATGAGCATACATTTTTTTTAAGTAAGTATTTATTATTTGATACTGCTGGGGAACGATAGAGGGTTGGAATACCGCGACATTGGTGTATGAAAGTCAAGTCAGTGACTAGCGTAAGAAGACGGAGGATTAAGCTGAACAGACAAGAATTAAGACGTACTCATTAAACTGTAACGTCAGAAATATAGAAGAAGAAGATTTAGTTAACTTTCTTTCTGATACGCTGTGTAGTTCGGTGGTAAGTAGCTTGATTAGCAAGGCTGATAGTGGAGATATAAACCATTTTTTATGTTATCAAATTGTACATAATTAATATGTAATCAAATTGAAAAATGTTTAAAAATATATGTTATTTGAATCGGATATTTTTATTTTGCATTATTTAAGCTATTTTAAATTTCAAAGATCTGATATATTTATAGAAAGAAAAAATAATTATCTTACCACACCACACGGCTTATAGATATAATGTAAGTTTTTTTTATCAATAATAGCTTATATTACATTAAGAAAATACAAACCAAATTAATTATACTAATGCAAACAGCTAAAAAACACTAAAAGACAACTATGTAATAATTGTGCAGCAAATATTTCAATGCACATGTGATAATTATGAAATAATACTGGTTTTAGTTGGCAAGATAAAATTATCTTCTGAAATGTTCTATGTATTTAAAGATAAAAGCATACATTATATTAAAAGCAAGTAATGAAAACTAAAAAAGTTCACAAAAAACTGCACATACCAAACGTGAAGATATATTTTTTAAATTATATTCCATTAAAATTGAGCCAGGAAGCAAACAATTATTTTTATTTGTGTGAATTATTCAGCGTAGTCAATTGTGTTTTTTTTTGAAATAATATTTATTATTCTACACCTTCAACAAATGTTGGCTTATACAATCACAGACCACAGTATTAGACAAATAAATATTTTGAGTATATTGTCGTAACGTGAGTGATTTGGATTATGACCATTGATCATATTGATGTTTTAACCACTTTTCTTTTAATTGTAAAAAAAATGATCAAAGTTGTCCATATTGTACTATTTTAAAAATGTATTTGAATTCTGCGCACTTAGTATGGTCTATTATTAAATCTCTCACAGTTAGAAAAAAAATAAAGCATTTATTAATAAAGAAAAATGCCTATTCATCGTTCTTTAATTGATAATACTGTTCGCACGACAATCATGCTGATTTTTTTCGCATTAAAATCAATCGAATGGTACCGTTATTAGTACATTTTTTGTTACCGTCCACCTGAATATGGTTGACTATAAAAGGGTTAACAAGTCAAACATGTTTAATAAGAGCCATCAGGTCAAGGGCATGTTCCTTCGCGAAGTGCAGGAAAAACGGTTAAATTTCGTATAGAGGTCAAATGGAAAGCTGTACGCATTAAAGCTTTTAACAATATTTTTACAAGTAGTACAAGAGTCTGTATAATTTATTGGAAACTAGCGGTAATATTCAGCATAAGCTTTGTAAAGCTCAAAATAAATTCACGTCGGATTAATTGGGTTTTATTTTAGTATGATTTAAATGAAATATTTTTAAGATACAAAAAAAACATTGAAAAAATCAACCTTTCTTATATTTTCATTTAAATTCCTACAAATACATAAAAAAAAAACAATAAACAAATTATCTGTTATTTTTTTATTATGTAAGTGATCTTAATAATAACAGGTGTAAAACATATTAATAACATTGACAATTCATTTTTCTTGTCGATTTGTTTGTTGTCGATGTAGGTTTTTGACGGTGACTTTGTAAACAATATATTAATCCCACTTTTCAAGACAAGACAGATAGTAAGACATAAGTGTTCAATAAATTGAGAGGTATATATATTTCATGATATGATGAAATCTACTTCAAAGATATTTTATGTAAGCAGTCACTAGGTCATTAATAAAATTAATGTTCGCACATACATAAGTAATTGACACCGGTAGACAGTTCTAAAGGAAATGAGGCCCAGTTCAGTCACTTTATGGAAATTTTGCTTAGTTTATCATCAAGTTCTTTCATACTTATTAAATTAATATTGTTATGTATGTGTAAATTTAATAATGCCCTGGTTACAATTTTTTAACTGGCAAGAATTTTAGTATCGATCAGTATTGATTTTAAGAACACATTTTGTAAGCATTTAAAACCATTGTCAACTGATAAGAAATATAATTTAACAGTGGTATTTATACAAAAATAAATTGAAATGAAAAAGTGTAAACACCTGTTGACAAGGCGAATTTACAAATTACAGTAGAAGTGATTATATAATTACACAAAATTAAAATGTTTAACACTTCTAACATATTATTAAAAAATCATCAAAGATTAATGGTCAAGTGTTGACTGATGGTAATCGAACGAACGAATCGAATGAGCGAAACCAGAACTGACATTTTAAATATAGTGGAAATAAAGTACAAAAGAATATTGTGTTTTTATTATATTTCAAGTTTCGTCTAATTTGAAAAGTGCTCAATAATCGTAGATTTAAATGGTTGTAAGCTATTTTACAATTTTCATTATCATTCAGTCACAGCGTTTCATGATACATTAGTAAGATATTACAATATATATTGAGAAATTAAAATTTTAAATTATTCTTCATTTTGTACTAATAGGTCAATGTTTTAGAAATTAATTTAAGTATACACGCAGAGGATTTATTTCTTTTTAGAGGAACACTGTAGATCGAATCTATAATTATCTGATTTATGAGATAAAAACATCTTCGTGAGAAGAAGAAACATTTGTTAGATGTTCACTGATTAATGGCATAAGAATGATGAACATTTTAACGTTATTTGATACCATATTGCATGATATATTATCTTAACCTACTTCGATTTGACAATAAAACCATAAATGATTGTCTCGGCATAAAGTTCACTGAAATAATCTTATCTGCCAAATTATTGCGTCACGACCACTTCGAACCTCAGCTATATTAAATATTTTCCAGGATTTTCTGTTAACAAGTCATTTACAATATCATATTATTCATTATGAAATCTTCCTAGTGAAGGATGACTTCAGTTTAAACTGTGTGAAACAATGAAACATTGATAAATGTCATGAAAAGAAAAATCATATTTCTTGACATTTAAAATTACGATGCAGTCTTGCTTTTGAATAACTCAGATATATCAATATACATATATCAAAGTTATCTTTACACGATACACATAATACACGAGCATTTTTTATACAAGCTTCTGGTATTATATGATTATCCAAGTGCCTCCAGCAGTAATATTGGAAAAGCTTCATTTATTTTTAAGGCTGAGTGCAATGGTGCAAATCTACAGCATTATCTATAATAAAGACACATTTTTTCGTGATTTATAAACAAAAAATCGTGTAGTGGATAAAATTGAGCTTAATACGATTTTCAAAACATCCCAGTTTGAGTTGAGCATTCCTTATTATCCTATTTCACAAACACTTATCTGTAAGAAAAATAGCCGGAAACCAGTGGCGGGTTTCAGCAGTGACGCTCTTTTTGTTTAATAAATAATTGGATCTTAACCAAAACTTGTAAATGTAATTAAACGTTTAAAAAATGAAACACAATGGTTACATTACATTAGCTTTTTATTTATTTTTCATTTTCTGTTTGACATTTATAGCTAATTAAATGTTGAAATTCTAGCTGTTAAATGGAGAATTGTTAAATGTCGAAAACATAATGACTTATTAATTTATTACTTATCGTTAGTGCTGACTATATTCGAATATATTCTGTGTTCATTTTTTGAAGATTAATTAGTGGAATATACTAATAAGGAACGCTTAACTCATATGGGATGTTTTAAAAATCATATTAGGCTAGATTTTATCAATTAAAATGTAAATATTACATGAACGTTTGTAATTAATTCACTTAACAATTATAGATATCGCTGTATATCGTTGCATTAACACTTATTCTAAGGAAGTATGGTTTCCAAAATAGTAACGTACAAATACAATACGAAACTAATTTTTACCTGAAGCAAATTAATATATATTTTTAATTAATTATTTATTGTATTAATATGAAGCAATTATTCTTCGTTTACTGGTCATTGAACGAATATGAACTAATGGATAGTTATTACATATAAAAAGAAAATTAGTAAGAGTATTTTGTGTAGTCATTTAATTAAAGAAAAGTTTCGACCCTTATACAAAATTAAGTCATTTTATTTTTCTTCTTGTATCATTTGTCAATCGAAAAATTTGATATATTGTTATCACACAATGCATCATTTATAATTTAGTTTTGTGAGCCATTGATGCAACTAACATTAGATGCTTAAAATAAACGAACTTCTTTGTATAAACAATAGCCAAAAATCAGAAAGGTTGTTCTTGCATAATACAATATTTATACCAACAATACAAGTCAAAATATAAAATCTAAACATAAATCAAAAAAAAAATAATCGTGCGTTATGAAATTCTGTTAATGTGAAACAGTTACGTAACTATGGATTGCACAAATTAGGAAACGCATTTTATGATTGTTGAGAAATATGTATGTACTCTTGAAATGAGTTTGTTAACAATAACAAAATTATGAATAATGCGAATATAAATAAAGTTCTTCGCTAAAATTACCGTTGGTAAAAGATAAATTCAGACAAAAACACAGATAATTTTTTTTTAATTAAATTAATTAGCCTTATCGAAACATGCAAAAAAAATAGTAATAATAAATGAATCAATCATTTGCCTAAAATGAAAATGCTCCATTTAATCTTTAGGTATGATAGTATTGTCAGCATTTGTAGAATTGTATTGTAAATCAAATACGGTCATGTTTTATGATAATTGTACAACAGTTTCTTCTACGATTGATGGTCCGAAAAATTGTAAAATTATATATATGCATTATGATAAATTTGTTATTGTACCCCGTTTTTTGTATTCGGCTATTACTGAAACAAGTATTGCGTTAATTTAGGAGAACGGATAGGCCAAAGACAGTCACGGCCGAAACGGAGTCGTGATTTTACGAACAGATGTGTAATAATAATGATAAAGCTAAATGGCTGCTTCAATGAACACAGACTTTGCGCGGGAACTCTACATCGCAATGACGTAACCGGATACAGGAAAACGTTAAACTTCGCCAAGTGATTAGCTATAACTTGAGACATTGTGTAAACTCTAATGAAGTTAATTGAGTTTTAACGTCGAATGTTACTATTTCTGTATTTCCTTTCTGATGATTTGCTAGCAAATTAAAATTAAAACGATTCGATCAATATTACGCATGATACAATAAATGCGTTTACTTTAATTTGTGTTATTTAAGAAAAGTACTAAAAAATGTGTGTTTTTAAGCCGGCGAATCCACCCACTATTTTCTTTTTTTGAAACTCTTGTATATTTGTGATTCAAATTATATATGCGTAGCTTAAAATCTCTATTTTGACAATTCGACAAATTAAAAAATCAAACATGTATGGAGTTTGTGAGTATAACCTTTTTTATATACAGCATACATTAAACCATAATGAAAAACGTGACAATAAAATACTTATATATAACCGAATATGATGAGTAGATATAATTTAATGATGAGTAGATGATTAAAAAAACGTATATTCCAAATATTCTTCTTTTGATGTAATTTCTGATAATGTCGGAATTAAAAAAAAAAAACCAAGATTTCCATCTCTACTTTAGTGGTACTAACTGTTAATGCAGCATATGGTTGAAAATCCTGATCATATCTTTTGGAAGTGTACAGATTTGATCTATGAAACGAATTAATTACTTAAAACAATACAAGCATTGTTTAATTATAACAGCTCCGTAGTACACATATAATTGGTTACATTAAGAGAAAATTATAATTATTGATTTAAAAAATGGCGGCGTATGGAGAGCGAGTAGATTTTAACTCTTCTTTTTATAATATATTGTTATGGGTGGTTACCGAAATTTCATTTCTCAAATGTTTCTATCGAACATACAAATCTATTTGAAAATCGTAGTTGTGATTGGTTAAAGGGTTGCATTGCGTGAAACGTTTTATCGGGGCGTGTACAATTGCGCTAGAAACTGCACGACAGCTGGTGTCTGGATGGAGAGATGTCGTCATCCAAAACATCAATAAGAACATCGAGGCTGACGAACTGTGTGCTCACTAATTAACATACCTTCCGCTTTTATAAACTGTTGCCTCCAACAGCTGTTTTTTGTTTCTATGAGAAAACGTTAGCACTGCATATTTCAAACACCGCCATTGACCTTTGAATTGATTGTTGTAAGCAAAATAAATATTGGGCATATTATGCGATTCACAAATAGAAAACAAACTTTTTAAATAAAACATATTTCTATTATATTAACGCTGGCCTTATATCCGAGTGGTAAATACTATTTATTTTATAATAACTATGATAAATGGAAACATTCATTCGTTGATTCTTAAACCGATACAAGAATTTGTGATGGAAAAAAAATGTCTGTGCAAACGAGAGTGGAGAGAAATAAATTTGCTTAGTCCAATACTTTTCTTAATCTTATTTATATTTATAATAAAAAGAACTTATGTGGCTGACATATAATACTAGTGAATTGCACTATGTTTAAATTCTCCATTAAGAATCCACACAAGCCATAATCGAAATGAGAAATAAAATGCATAACAGACGAAAATAAAGTTTTTTAGATGAAAAATATCGTGTAATTTAAATTTTAAACTACAAACTTCACTAATACGCGTTTATTAATTATAATATTATTTTTTTATAGCTAAGTCAAGTCTAATTTTAAAAAATCATTCATCTTAGTACATTTTTCTTACAAAAAAACAAAAAATGATACTGATGCTTATCATACATACATATTGAAATCAAAAGTAAATAAGAATAGCAACTTCCCGATAACAAAACAAATATAAATATAAATCATATCGTGAAGTAGGTACATTACAAATGTGATAATGAAAAATTCTTCAAATATTTACGTGTGATGTGTTAACATTTAAATTAACGCAATCAACACATATTATGTTATATTTGTACTGTCCAAACAAAACATTTAATATGCGACAGCGAAAAAAAAGCACGTTTCATGTTTGCAGTATATTTAATGTATGATAGATAGCAAATGTGAAATATTTGATTAGTTAAAAAAAAGACAATTATTTAGCAACGCAGGTAAAGACCGCCGAGTAATTCAATTGTAAGAATAAATTATGATGAACGATTCGAATAGAAAATTTAAATTAACTTTGATTATTCCACGTATTGTGTAACTAACTGTGACACGTGTTTCGCCTCTTTCAGAGGCATCTTCAGACTTACTATCGCAAAGTTTGCTTAAGTAATGAAGCAAGATTGATTCTAACATTTTAAAATTATAAAATTACAAAATGGATTGGGTTTTTTTTCCTTTTAAGAGGAGCAAGGAGGGGGGTGTAGAATCGAAATAAAGCAAACAGATAATGATACTAATTTTACTAATGAGTTGTAAACAATCAGAATGGGATTACTTAAGCAAACTTTGCGATAGTAAGTCTGATGCCTCTGAATGAGGCGAAACACGTGTCACAGTTAGTTACACAATACGTGGAATAATCAAAGTTAATTTAAATTTTCTATTAAAATGAACTTCCACAAAGTTACCGCCGAAACCATCGAAACGATTCGAATGATTATGATAATTCTAATGTAGCATTTAAAAATGGTCATTAGATGTCTGTAAAACAATCATTATAAGAGTCGATTAATGTGTCAGCGTATAAATAAAAGATGATTGGTCACCAAGCAGCTTTTATTCACAGGATACGTACGAGAAAAAAGAGCGTTATCCCGTCTGAAAAATTAGGAATCAAGCAATTCACTTGTAACCGTTTGCTTAATTTCAAGTGTAACTCAGTTTAAATAGTCTTGAAATATTATACTTAAAAAAATGTATTTTTAATTTTTAGACGTTGCGTAGTTCAAAAATCAAAAATCACGAAAACTTATTGTTCAATATTTTTTTGTAGCGGTTGTCTAGTACTCATCAGTCTAGTACACACTCGGATCCGTGGCACAACGGTATACGTCGTTGGCTTCCGTGACGGAAATCACGGCTTTGAGTCCCGAATCCCGATGAGAACAGCATTTTTTCAATCGATGTGTCGATTTCTGTTCGATGCTTGAAAATTCCTTTGAGACCTTCAAATCTTAAAATAACAAAGCGTAGCGAGAGCAATGAGTCAACTACTTGTCCTGTCCTAGCCCTACCTTAATATTACTACTACTTGATTCGAAAAAGAGAGGTTGAGCAACTGAGTAACAAACACTTTACGTAGAAAAACTTTTGTTGAGATACCTCCATTAGGAAGTCTTGTGCTCCACATTGGGAGCGGACATTGACCTATATATATATGTATATATTATGGTATTCGCCGTCCATGCGTACAAATGGATTTATATTTATGAATTAAAAAATAGTATTAAATAAAATGAGATTAATTCGAATGTCTCGAATACAATGATTGAAAATATCTATTTTTTATATTCACCCTTCCAAGACTTGAACTCAATCAAATCTTATCGCTAAGGTACAACTCTTATCACTAAGCTACTGAAAACAAAAAAAATATTCGAAGACTCACTCGAGGAGGATTTATTCAATTAACGACTATCAATATAACAGGTATGAAATGAGCAACTTATGAAGATTGTATCCAAGATGGATGACAATTTTCAGAATTTATACAACGTTGGATCTATACAACCTCTCTCGTCTTAAAGAGGAATCACGTTGGAATTAAAATGTCACTGAGAATATATTGAAAATAATATAAATTGTCATTGGTGCAATATTGGCATACTATCTTTTATCTATGGCAAATTGACACAGACGAAAAGATCGTTAGGTGACGCAAAATCATGAATAAAGTACACGCCTAGTTTCAAAGTGAATCATGACATTTGATTAAGACAATAGACTTCGAATGCAAATTATTTTGAGTGCATATAAGTACAGGACAATATCGAATCTCAAGTTGTGCAATATATGAACATACGTATAGAGTAGGGTACAATTATTACGAATATATTGTGTGTATCTATGATATATTTGCTTTCAAAAGGCAAACGACTATCACGAGCCAAATTACGTGGCAACACGAGTGTTTATTCAAGTAAAAGAAAAGACAATGGAAAGGTATTTGATATCCTGGTTTACTAATTCTATACAAGTTATTATAAACGCATTATCAAATATGAGAAATGTCACTATAGAGCGATTGTCACCGCTAATAGCCTTATGATTTCGTATTACTTATTAATGTAAAGCGATGAAAAGCTTTGCGAGCATTTTCTTTGTGCGAAATAATTACACTGCAAATGTTTATCAAACAATTTATACACAATAGGTACACAAAAAACTACTGCTCATTGATATTTTATCGGATTTATCAGTGTGTAAACATTTTTTAATTGAATACGTAATCAAATTCATAATAATTAAATTATCTGTCAACATCTGTCAATTTTAAATAACACATGGAAGTGATAAATACAATAAGCAATTTTTATTGCAATGTGTAATAAAATCCTACAGTCGAGTGGTAAACAATGTCGGGGTATTGGTTAGTCACTTGGTTTTGGAGTGACAAGTTTGAACTTTTAATGAAAAAATGTTTTCAAAGTTCTTTCGCTAATCCACAATTGATCCCGAAAACGGGAGTAAAAAAGCGCCGCGATAACCACTTTCGAAAGGACAAATTATTTTATAATCCGTTATGATTCCTTATAATTTAGTTTTTTTTTTAAATGCTTAGGTACTTTATTATTCGATTTTAACATAAAAGAAAATCCTTTGTTTTCCTTGTTTTTAATAATAAATAAAAGGTGTTGAAAAATACACTACTCGCACATTATTATTATAATTAATATATTTATATTATACCAGTATAAACAAATACAAATATATTAAAGGTAAGTCATTTTGATTTTAAAATGTTTGCTATATTGATACCAATAAAAATATGCATCACTTTTGAATCATACATGTGTAAAGTTACAAACAAGCATTGCGTGAAAATTTGTGTATGTAAACGGAAATTATTATTAAGCAGTTCCTATATAATAACTTAAATAATCAATTTAAATGACTGTATTTTTTTATGAAAACAATATAAACAACACAAACGTTACTTAAAAGTCAAGTGTCAATAAATTTATTATTTGGGCTGTAAGAAGTGGTGATTAATATTCCACAAAACCACAAAATTCACAGACATTATAATCATCCGTAATGGTTATCGGTTCTAGGATTTAAAAACCGAAATAGATAAATAGGTCTTATATTCTCTTTACCTGTCCTAGCACTTAACCTTCTGTCATAAAGAGATTAAAATATGAAGAGAAAGTGTGCGTAAAACTTATTATTTAAAACGGATATTGATAAAATATACCTGGAGTAAATGATCAATTCAGTATTTTTATAATGTATATTGTCTTGGAAATGCCGATAATAGATAGATCAGGGTAAAATATGTTGGTAATTAGTCATTCCATTGCACGGCCTACCCTAGCTGGAGTGGTTGCAGTCTTTCAATTTCAGTACGAACTGTTTCATAAATTGATTTTTCCAACGGTTTATGGATTCTTTTACCAATGGCATTGGATGTCTGTGATGCTTTACCATGCCCGGCGTTGCAATAGGGATTAGTTAATCACGTTTTCACATTCACATATTCACATATTATATCGGACAGTACAAGCATTATGTGAAATCATTTTAAAGGTTCTTCAATATGAAAGTCAATTCTACAAATCTCTTAAATAATGTACTCCAAAACCGGAAATATACTCTAAGTATAAATATGATAGAAAGACATTGATTTGTTAATAGTTACTGCCCTGCTAATTAAAAAAGCAGTGTTTCTGGTTTTAGTGTAATGGCTGATAGAGAATTTAAGTTTTAAGCCATCTTCTCTCCTATCATATGCGGAATTGCTTAATCATTTCGATTTCATCTGGAATATGACAGTTATATTATAATGGGCCCATTAGAGGTGAAGTGAGACAAGTGGTATTTTAGAAAAAAAAATAGTTAGATGCATTGTATTCTAAACGTCTTAAAATACCGTAAAAGTGAAGTAATCTCGGTTAATATACATTGCAATGGTGTTATATCCCTAAAATAAAAGTATACAATCCACAAACCATCACCGAGTAAAAACGTGATTGTACTTAAAAAAGTTTAGAAAAAGGTTTTACCATTTTACTAGGTGGCTCACGTCACCTTTAAAGGGCTTAATGTACACTCAAAGAAATCTAGTAAATATACGAAATTGTTTGGGTGGTGTGTTTTTACTTGAAATAGGATAGGTATTAATTTGATAAAATTTTGAATCTATTTCACACATATTTCCTATGAGGAAGCAAAAAAGAATGTTTTTTCTTAATAAAATATACATAAATTTAGTGAGGAACAGTTCTCACCTAAAAATGCAATCCTCCCCCCTAGCCCTCAACACTGTGTTTTTATTTAGCAGGGCAGAGTACCGGTCATAGAAAAATCCGAAATACTTCATAAGCGAGTTGAAAATTTGAAAATAAATTTGAAAGACATTTATACAAAATGTATAACAAGAACAATCTGACAACGACGGAGATTGTAAGTGAATCACGTGCTAAAATCGGTACATAAGGTGTTAATCATCTGATATCCATCACCATTCCGAAATATTAGTGTGACGATTGACTCAATCTACGTGCTTCACGTGGGAATAAGAACGATTTAAAAAATATTTTTCTTTAACTGTTTTACGTATCTTCTTTGTAAATATTATACAATTACACAATTGTTAAAAAAATATTAATTTATTACTTAAGACTTCACCTTGTGTCTTATAATCCACGCCCATACATGCTTCTTTGTCTATCATCATTTAATCAGCACTAAAGACATCACAAATATTATTGCACAAAATAGAATTCTGAATGTTACGTAAAACCTGTCTGTTTGTCAATGAGGTTGTAATTATACCAATTGAGTTTCGGGCAAGTGGGTTGTCTCCAAAATAGCAGTAATTATCATCTAAATGTTCGCCATGCAGTATTATATTTAATAAATAAATATATCACAAGCAATATTTCCAAATTTTTACTAAATTATTGCTTGTTTTTAAGCGCCCAACCAAGCTAAATTTTCGAATTAGTAATCTTTACGATTTTACGAACACATTAGCATTATCCTTTATAGGTGCGCGTATAAAATTATGTTGCAATCAATATTTATACATACACAATTTATTGTACATATATCAATTTACATATTTTTTACATGCGATATTTAATTAAATGTTTATTAAGGATTTTTCGTAAAAAATAAAAATATAATTAATGTCGTTGTTCATTTAATAAAAAAATAAAATCGCCTAATTTATACAACATTTCTTATTTGTTCTGTAGATAAATATTTAAAAAACAAACATTGATAACTATTTTATAAAATACTACGATTTAAAGCTGTCATATTTTAAAATAAACGATGTATTACTTATTTTTAAACCACTTGAAATATACCCAAATAAAATAAAAATAACGTGGATCGAGATAAGACGACTAAGGAAAAAAGGTTGAAAATTCAACATCTAGTATTGATTTTTCCAGTACTTTTGCCAACTTAGAACTATCTGATTTCTAATCAGAGCTCTTGATGCTTGGCTGTAGAGACCGTAGAAGCAATATTAAATTAATTTAAATATCAACCGCATTATAAAACAATTGTAACAATTTCGTTGTAATAAAGATAAAACGGAATAACTGTATAAAATATGTTTTTTTATATTAAAGTTACAGTTTTGCTAACCACACGCGAAGAGCTAAATTTTCATTTTTACGGTTAAAGAGTTATTGTTAGTTTCTTAATAAATGACATAAATAATTTAGTCACGCGTAGTCCATCCGCGCACAAAACCAAAATACAAAAAAAGTATGTAATGTAGAATTAATTAGAAATGGTATCATATTGCATGTATCAAAAGCCTTAAAATAACGAACATGTTGTGGTCGCAGATGTCTTCATCAATCTTCATCACCCATCATCTTCAACACGTTGGCTTTGAGGATTAATATATAGTGCCAACATGATTTTGTTTACCAAAATTGCACAGTTTTGAATAATTAAATTAAAACGGAAAGTATTGATTACTTAACTGTTATGGTTTGTCCATCACATTTCCCATATTTACATCATTGGCAAATACAAGAAACCAGCCCAAGACACGATACATCTCTTACTACAATACATTTTGTTTTGATTGCTATTTCACATATTCAAATGCATAGAATGTATCGATATGATGCCAAGGTGTGACAACTCAAAAATCATAGTTTTGAGATAATTATGAAACAAGGCTTTGACAGACTTAATCTCCTAATGTATATATTATTGGTGATAATTATACAATTTTATTACTATCTCTAAGAATAATTTTACTAGAGGTCTTGCGTCTTTATTATCACCTATTAGAATTTAAAAAATGTGCAAAATTCCTTATTTGCGTGAGTAAAACTATTTATTTTTAATTAATGAGTTAATAAAGTAGTTAAAAATATTTTTTTGATATGAATAATACGCCTTATTTCTTTTCTGAATTAGTCTTTTGATTTTTTAAATTTAATAGAAAAAAGTCGTTGTCATAACTTTAACAATTGTGTTTTTTCAATGTTTATAATGAAAATTTTTGAATATGGAAATGGGCGATGAAAATAGAAAAAAACAATTGATTAAATATTGTCGTGTCTTAATTAAGTCATATTAAACAATAAATACAACAAACTGCAATAATAAAAGTATGATTCATGAATATCGTATAATACAACCGTTATCCAAATATAGTCAAGCTAATATATATATGTTTTAATTATTTTATGATTAGTAATATATTATATATCCTTGGAGGCTTGAAGGAATATTGCCGCAAAGTTTCGACTACTACCTTTTGCTGAACAAATAGTGAAAAAACTTTATTGGTAATCGATTTGATAATGCGTATTGCGAACACCTACGCTACTCGCGTTCAATTCAATTTATCTTTGTGGGCTGCTTCGACAATCATAGTAATCGCACATCATAATATATCATCATTATTGTTGGCTTCACACGCCTCTGAGGGTCTGGCCTCCTCCGACATCCGCCTACATCCAGATATGGAGTTTTCAGAACTTTTTTGCATTGTTTATACACTGAACACCACCCCCATCAGTGGCACTCACTATTTTAAGCCCCTTAATAACATGGAAGAATGTACTGCACTAATAGAAGAGTGATATTCGGGACCTCGAAGCTGAAATGGAGTGGATTACTAACGTGACTGTTTGACGGCTAATGTAAATCTTGGTGCTAGTTAAAACTTTAATCTGTGAGAAGTTTTCATTTTTAAAATCCGCGATCAAATCAGTAGCTTTACTCTAATAAGCGCACTACTGAATAATAATGTAAATTAAAAGAAAAGAAAAAACAAGTAACGTTACTAAGTTAACGCTGGATTGAGACTTCCATAATATGTAAGCATCGTACCTTTTTGAAGATCTTTATTAATTTTAGTATAATTTATGAACGTTCAATTGGCGTTGGTAATTGAGGATAATCTATGCACCTTTTCAGTGTTTGATAGCTATAAATTTAAATATACGAGCCAATGGAAGAAGAAAACGTAGTAAAACAATATAGGTTCAGTGATGTACAAACCGTGGCCCGCTGGCTGCATGCGAACCTTTTTGAATTTTGTGGCAGCCCTCAAATGTTTCAAACAATTTTTTTTCACGTAATTTTTTTTTAATAAATGTAAGCAAGCTTTTTCTTTATAGTTCATAGAAACATGCTTTCTGAGGAAAACTTTGATTTGATTGTGCGGCTTAATACTACAAATATTTAGTCAAATTATAAAAAAATAGTTTAAAATTAACTAAGACCAAGATCGCATAAATTTTTGAATTACATACAAATAAAACAAGTATATCTAATTGTTTTAAAATAAAAAGATTTTTATTAAACAAGTACTCGAAATCCTTTTTTTGCATGGTTTAATTATTTTTACGTTTTTGTAATAAAACGATCAAAATACAAGAAACGTATGCCCCATGTAAAAAAATATTGAGAGTACCTTCAATTATTTTTTTACTTACTACCCGAACCCGTGATATTTTTTTATGCGGCCCGCAAGAAGGTAAAATTTTTGTATGTCTGATATAGATAGTTTTTATGTATAGTTAGCTAAATACTAGTTGCTGGTACTCTCAACAGCTAGGCATTTATGTAATAATTTATAACTGGTATATTAAAAATAACCGAATTTAGACTCTATTGGTAAGTAATCTCAGCATTTATACAATAATAACCAGCGTATATGAAGTCATAACAGCAAAAATATTAAATAAATGTCAAAAAAATCAATTAAAGTTAAAGAATTTAAAATAAATTATAATTGTATCGAATAAAAAGTTGTCTCAAAAGATAGATTGGAAATCTGTGAGTTATGTAACATAAAATATACATATCACTATTATTCAAATATATACAAATGATTTTATATTTCGCACTGAAAAATATATAAAGTTTGTGTAATAATTGATGGCAAGGTCAAGAAATAATGGGTATTGGCATAATAAAGCCAATTTAAGGTGCGACGTTAATATGTAGAATAAAGCAATATTGAATTTTTAATTTTATTACAAGTCATTGACTTATAAGGTAGTCTTTTTTATTATTGTAATGTTTAAGTAGGATTCCGTGATTTATAACAATATAAAAGAACACGAAATCAAAAGAAAAAATAATGAATATATATTTGCATTAGAGTAACACATCGTAATTTTGGCCATCAACAATTATCTGCCACCCACTGTTTTTTTTTAAATTCAAATAAGGCCTCCTAATGGAAAAATCTCAAATGAAGTTGTCACTCAGTTGTTCAACTTCACTTTTTAGAAGATAGTAGGAAAAGAAAGATAGGGTTAGTTAGACAGAATTAGTGGTTAACAAATCAATCTAGTTAGACCCCTTTGTTTTAGGATTGAATGTTAGGAGTAAATTAATAGTAAGTACTATGTATTAGTAAATCGGTATCCTGCTGTTATAATGCTTAAAAAAATAATTTAATCATAACTAATAATAACAAAGGTGCTGTCTCAAAAAGACTTTGAATATGATATTTTAAACAATTTTTCTATGAGGTTTTTAATACCTAAATATGTTATTATAAGCAATCCTTAAAGTAAATATTTTTTACACATGAATATAAATAATTTGTAAAGCATTTTTAACACAAAAATTCATTTTGAAAAGTATAAAAAAATAGCTATATTTATTAATTAAGATTACTAAATCTCTTCTTTCTAATATTTTCAATGTTGTATACGACACTATTCTCAATGAATTTGTGTCCCGTTGGTGTCACATGACAGTTGACCAACACTTAGACATACATGTTAGCTTGGAATTATCAATAAACTTCAAAGAGTCAACATCTACCTGTTTTTAGTATGATGTGAATGTATTAAATGAAATACATTTCTCCCTTGATGCAAATAAGAGAAATTAACCAACTAGAGTTGAACAATTTTTCTGAGTTTGCCAATCATTTAATAGAAAATAATCATAATTTTAATCAGATTTGTAATTTAGAAATACTCCACCGAGTAAATAAAAAGGGTTTAAAGATGAATAGCTTAGAATTTTTAGAAATTAATAAAACTCTTAACAAAAAAGAAATATTATTAAATAATATTCTTAATAGCACAGGCGGTTCCCCGTTACTCAAATTGTTTCCAATTAATAGAGTAATCACAAACCTAGATGATTGACTGTAGCTCATTAAATTTTAATAGTTTGTAATGTTTAACGTCATTAGTAGTATGATTAAATTTGTTTGCATTTTATAATCCCCTCTTTGCTTCCATTTAAAAGGAAAAATCCCATTCTGATTGTTTACAACTCATTAGTAAAATTAGTATCATTATCTGTTTGCTTTATTTCGATTCTACACCCCCCTCCTTGCTCCTCTTAAAAGGAAAAAAAACCCAATCCATTTTGTAATTTTATAATTTTAAAATGTTAGAATCAATCTTGCTTCATTACTTAAGCAAACTTTGCGATAGTAAGTCTGAAGATGCCTCTGAAAGAGGCGAAACACGTGTCACAGTTAGTTACACAATACGTGGAATAATCAAAGTTAATTTAAATTTTCTATTAACTAGAGTTGATAATTATTTATGATTATTTTTTTAACTATTTTTTTATATACATTTATGAAAATAGTTGAAATGCCGAAAATATATTTAATAGGCCAATAATCACCGTTTTACCGCGTGTGAATTTTCAACAAACATTGTAAGTTCGTGTTTGAAAAATAAAATATTAACCGTTAAAGTCAAATAATAATACAAAAGTGACACCATTGATGACCTCATTATTTGCCGAAACCGGTCGTGCATCTATCTGCTCAAAATAAAACCCAGATAAACGAAAAACTTTAGTTTCTCAGCGGTTAGAATATTATTTATTTGATAAGATTGGTTTTGGACGATCGAGTACAGATTCACAAATGCTCTGTTATCTTAAACCAATTCTAATGTAAACTCTATTTTCACGGTTTATCAGTATTTGTAAGCCAGTCGTTGTTTTCATTTTTGGGTTTGTACTAACATAGACAAGAACTAACTTGTTCGTGTATTCTTAGGGGTTTTCGAGAATTAACTGTAAGCTTATAATTTGTGCCTTTGCCGTTAGTAACAAAGATAGCCAATATACAAATAAAACATAATAAATGCCATAAAAATCTAATTAAATTATGACGTGTTTGATAGTTGTGAGCTTTTGTTATTATTGTAATAAATAAATGAAATAACCCTTTTCTTTGCCTCTATAAGATATATTCAATATGAAAATTGATTGTGGAAAGAAAACAAGTTCGTAACCCACACAAATTTTACAGGAGACACAAAAATCCTTTCTTTCATGATTTTGGGTCAAAGTCAAATTATGAAATATACACAACCTTGAAGTGCACGGAAACTGATAAACTTGTTTTTTTATTGACTTAATCTACTATCAATGTAATATATTTTTAAAGAAAAACCATTCTTAAGTGCTTTTACCTGGTCGCAATTTTCACAGACTCTATTTTTTGAAAAAAATGCTAAAACGTAGAATATACATACATATAATCATTCATTAACTATTCACGTAAAAAAAGCTAGCTGAGACCAAGCAAGATTAAATGAGCCCTCTAAATGTGAAGTGAGCCAACTAGTAAAACGGTAAAAAAAAAATTATACATATTATTTTTACGATAACACTGTTGCAATGTGTATTAACTGAGGTTACTTCACTTTCACGATGTTTTAAGACGTGCAAAATATTACAACGCGTCTAATTTTTTTTATAAAATACCATTTGGCTTACTTCACCTCTAATGAGCCCAAATGTATCACGAAGCAAGGAGAAGTTTCAATTAACTAAGTTTATAGCTTGCACAGCTGAAAACAGTTTTTAAGACAACTATTATAGAATGGTGTTATTCACAGAGAGTATGTCGACCATGCACGAATTTTGTTAGTGTACATTTTGAATTTAATAAGCGTAGCTAGGCTTAAAAACGATATCGGCACTAATCTAAATGTGCATCTAAAGTATCATCAAATAATTGTGCATCTGGTGAGTTTTGATCGAGTCAAAATAACCACGATACAAAAAAACTCGTACAAATTATCTAAGTGTGTTGCCCATGCAATGTTGAGTTCGTGAGCTTTTTTTCGAGTCAGATATTTTTATAACCCATTTCCATCTAACGCAGTGATGCACAAACCGCGGCTCGCAGGCCGCATTCGATACTTTTTTAAGTTTATGGCGGCCCTTAAATATTTTTCTCGAAATTAAACAAAACACATATTTTTTTACATAAAACATTTATTTAATAAATATAAACAAGCTATTTCTTTAATGAAGGAGAATAAATCGGTTCAAAGAAACAGGGTTACTGATAATTATTTTGATTTGATTGTGCGGCTTAATACTACAAATATTAAGTCAAATAATAAGGAATTAGTTTTTAATTATCAAAGACCAATATCGCATTAACTTTTGAATTATATATAAATAAAAAATGTACACCTAAATATGTCACAATAAAAACATTTACACGCAATCCTCTTTTTGCATGGTTTATTTATTTTCACGTTTTCAAAATAACACGGTCAACCTATCATATATATTGTTTAATTCAATTCATTTTTTTACACGTCTGTTTAACATGAAACGTATCCCCTGTGTAAAAGAGGGTCGGGCGTACCTTCAATTATTTTTATCTTTACGGCCCGAACCCATAATAATTTCTTTATATGCGGCCAGATATAATATAAAGGTTGTGCATGTCTGATCTAACGTAAGGCTATGGCTGTCTATTATCACAAAGTATTCAATTAAGCACATAATACTTCCTGCAGAGCGACGATCGGTGTTAAAAATAATAGCCGCGAGAGGAAAGTAAGGATTCATAATTATTAACTACGTAATAATACAAGTGCTAAAATTTATTAAAAGGCGTTACAGAGAATCAAAATGTTAATGAACTTGTTCAGTTTTTTTTTGTTTATATTAAAATAATAATCAGTATGCAATTATTGTTGGATAAACATGAATAACAGCTTTATACCGGCGAATAAATTCATCGTTCTTTTTTTTGCTGCGTGCTAATATTTTTTGTTACAATCTTTCGGTGAATTTTAAATAATTATAAATATTCATTATACTAATTGTCTTTATCGTGATAAGATGTCGCTACCAACGTTTAATCACAGATAATTCGAGTTGAGCAAAAAATAAAAAGCTTTTTTAACGTGTTTAGTTTCATGAATGGAACCGTGTGTAAATTATATTTTAGTATGTAAATAAACAAATGTATTATATTTTTGGAATTCAACTTTCATGTATGACAGTATATTACAAAAATTAACCAAGGCCTTCATAACCAACCAGTGAGCACTCACAGCGTGAAAATTTACACCAATGCTATGAATGTAGGTGTCATTTCACTTCGAATTGACATTTAGTGAATATTACCAAGATTAATCTACATCAAATACATACGTGAATGAATATCAAAACTATTACATAAATATAATAAAATTATAGAGTAGGTACCGTAGTGGTTTACGTCGTTGGCTACGGTTACGGAGGTTACAGGATCGAATCCCAGTTTGGACAGTATGTTATTATAAAATTGTTTTTTTAACTGATTTCCGTTTGGAGGCATGGATGTATGAGATGTTTTGAATTCTCTTCCCCATCCTATCCTCAAAACGAGCGTAGCGAATCACTAGTCCAGTGAACGGCAACTTGCGGCCTCTTGGCTACTCTAATGCGGCCTTTTGACTTGATCAAAATATTCACTTTGATCAAAATTTATACGCAAGTATTTGGAAAAAAGTGTAATCAACACATTATATTCTCGACAATCGAAAAAAAGGAGAGGGGATGTCAACGTTTCATTACTGCGGCCTTATGATATATCAGATAAATTAATGTGGCCTTTAGATATGAAAAGGTTCCCCACCCTGCACTAACCCTTTCGTAGCTCTATTATCTTTGTAAAACGAGAGGTATAGCAATTTAGCAACAAGCAGATCTCGTATAATAACTTCTGTTGAGATAAACTCCACTATCCAGTCCATTGGGAGCGGAAATGGTTAAAAAAAATAGTAGATTGAATTCCACTAATTCCACTAATTAATAACTATTTCGGCCCTACACGTACAAATGTTATGATGGTGTTGAAATATTTGAATTTAAATTATAATTTGCGGTTTCTTGAACGTATTTCTTCGGCTGAACGATTGCAAAATAAGTGTTTCAAGAGATATTAAAGATAACGTCAATATCCAAAGTAAGTACTTGGTTATATGATTAAAAATAGGAACTGTATCAACTAAGATGCAATTGCAACATACACTGGTTCTCTTTAGATAAAATGTATAAAATAGTTAGCAAGTACCAATTTACAAACAATTTATTTGATTGCATACAAAATAGAAAACATTTAAGTGTTCATCGATTAATAACAGATAAAAGTACTTATTATCTTATCTGATAACTGTAAAAACTTTTGATAACAAATTAACGTAGCAACTTAGATAAAAACACTGCGTACGTAAACGTTATATCTATCGACCAGTTTATTAGTCAGACAACTCTAAATAACCTGTTTTGAGACAATGGGAAAACGATGCCAAAATGGTGATTATAAATCAAGAATTTTTCACGTGTGCCAGAAATTTATACATTTTTATTAAAATGTGTTTACAGAATAGATACTTAGACTCAGTAGTCGACCATCAAGAAATATTCGTCTCAGACCAAACATGCATTTTTAAAAAATCTTTAGCCTTATGTTTAGAGGCTTATCGGCACAAAATTTTGTCATTTTTTTTTGTCTGATTACAGGACCTGATTTTACACATAACTAAATGTTTCGCTACTGTATAGTTTTTCCGAGTTGTCTGAGTAATGGACCGGTTGATCTTTATACTAACCTTAATGTAGAGCAGGTTTCGACAATTTACATAATATTTTATACACTTGCTTAAGTAACTGGTTTAGGAATGATAAATAAAATCATTTTATTCAAACTTATATATATTGCGCTTTAACGCGAAAGAACGTTGTAGCAGCAAATTGCAAAGTTTTCTGAAGCTTTTAGTAATGTTTTCTTGTATGTAAAAATATATATTTTTTTAAAAGTATAACAGTAAATATGTCTTATTAGTTCACCAAAAAATAGCCTTCCTCCTTACAGTAAATTTGTGGTTTTACAATACACGAAAACAATTTATTTGTTTAAATTTGTTAAGGTTTACAATATAGGTCAAAAATAAGTAAGAAAAACGTTTAGTTAAGTATAATATTTTTTCGCTCAGTTATAAATCTATAGTTAAGTTATCATTTAAGGAAAAATCTTTTATACAACTGTGTTTACTCATTGTGTAAATAACTTTTTAAAAAAATCAAACGCTAGTTATCAATGGGAAGGAATAATTTAGTGTTGGCGTAAAGTAGATAGATATTGTTTTTCAATAATGCAAGCTTACCGATGGGTCAGCTGATATTTGATTCACCCCAAGCACCATTCATGAGCCAGTACTTTGACCTGCTTAATCAAATTATAAGTGTTCCTACAATACAAAATAAAAGGCACAAGTAACATCAACAGGAAGGAAGAAAAAACCATCCACTCAGCACAATTAACCGAATATCATCAGATCAAATATGTTCTAACACTATTACTCGTAAAAAAATAAAATTCAATCAATCGCATCAGAAGTTGGCCACTGTAACGTTTTTATTTTGAAATCGTGACCGGTAAACGTGAAGAAAAACCCCGACAACCTCCCGGCTCGGCGGTCGAAACAACACTAAGCTAGAGGCTAGCGAAACATCTACCTTTGCGATACAGCTGTGAATTGAATTTACCTTTCGTTGATGCGCACAGGTGTGCGTGAAAGGTGATCCTAATATGTGCACGGATCGCTTGAAAGTGTAAGTTCGACTGTGTGTACTAAGTTGAACACGTCTATGGGAATAGTCACTAGCTCACCAAATCTTCCAATGTTTTATTTGTATTTTAGCACCAGACTGGCAGGTAATAATATTATTTAAGCTGCAGGTTTAAAGCACCAGAGCTTATATTGAGGTCAGAATTGAACACAGATATTATATCTGCAATCTCCGTTTGCAAGAAGCAAGATTCAGGAATATATACGAGTGGTGAATTCAACTACATTCTACTGGAGATCGGTAAGTTCTACGAAATTGTAAATGCTTGTATTATCGTCGATCAGTTAAATTACTTACAAATTAAACACTTAATTTAATTAATGTAGAAATAAGGTAGTAAATATTTTCGATTTTAACCTTTTGAATACCGCACAAATAAATCATTAATATGTCCCAGAGATACTGCGTGTTTTTGAGAAAAATAATTTCGCCTAACATACACTCGAATTTGATATTTTAAAAACCTATATTGACTCAGTATAGATGGAACTACAAATATTCATAAAAATATTGCTTATATTCTATAAGAATACCAAGTATTTGATTTTTTAAATGTCTTGGGCATCCGTGTTCGCTTGCATTTGTTCCGGACACCTGTGTCCGCTTGGTATTCAAGTGGTTAAAGACTCGATAACACTATTTCTACAAAATTAATCAATACAATTTTTAAATCCATGTCCGCTCCTAATGTGGAGCATATGGCCTTCTAATGAAGGTATCTCAACAGAAGTTTTTTTCTACGAGGACTGTTTGTTACTCGAAACAATGATAAGGCTAGAACAGGACTAGTGGTTGGCTAATCGCTATTGCTACACCCAGTTATTACAAGTTCAGAAGGATGAGAGGCGATGAAATGATGTGAATTGATATCACAAACACCCAGTCTTCGATCACAACTTTGAATTTAATAATTCTCAAATTCACTGTGATCTGACCGGGAATCGAACCTGGACCTGTGTAATCGGTAGAGCAAGCTCTAACCAACTGGGCCACAGGACATTATCAGTACAGTTTTTTTTTTTAATTCTTACTAATTGATTCGTTTGGAGATAAAGAAGTATAAAGAAATTTGATATATAAAATTCACCAAAATTGGTCGAATGGAATAGAAATATATTTGAATTACGTAATCGATCTCATTTGTTTTTAATATTTGACAGTTTTTTTAGGCTAAAATATTAAGACGGATATAGACGACATTTTTTGCCGTGGCTTAATAGTTGGCGACAATTTTTTATCTATAATCTTTTTTTTAAATAGTAATGAGCACAACCTCAACGAGGAAACTCAAAAAGAGGTGTGACATGCAATGTTAATCTATAAACATTCATCGTGAAATTCAATTTAATAAATGTGTTTAATGATTTAACAGCCGATTGGTTTTTGCGATGTTTTCATTTTTATGGTGACTAGTGTTTTTCATTCCAAAAAATTCACTCATATTGCATATAAATGAAAAGAGATATGGTATGACACTAACGGTGGAAGACGATTATAGATCATAGGACGATTTAGAAATTCAATGCCATGCAACGCTATGCAGAATACAAATTAAAAATAATCAAACATATTAAATTCATTTATTAAAAAAATCAACCGTGAACAAGGGAAACTCAAACAAAATAAATTCCTTGAATTTCTTC
Organism: Himalopsyche tibetana; assembly: GCA_030503985.1. Classification (NCBI taxonomy): domain Eukaryota; kingdom Metazoa; phylum Arthropoda; class Insecta; order Trichoptera; family Rhyacophilidae; genus Himalopsyche; species Himalopsyche tibetana. The sequence continues at coordinate 15,080,063 of JAPJYX010000024.1, forward strand.
ATTGAAAATATTTTAATATCCAGCAAACCTACGGGGCGGGCTGTTCCCATGATCAAATGTAAAATATAACAACCGTGAACATACATGCAGTTGTGTTTAACCATTCACAATTTTGGTCCTCCACATACAACTGCTTTTCCATTAGTTTATTTTATACGGCAGTATCTAGTAGCGTAACAAACGTTTTAAAAAAATTTTCCTTGCATGGAAGTGTCTCAGGAGCAACTGTCCAAGACTTAAGCACTTAAGTGTGCAGAAAATCAATCCCTCAAGATAAACAAAAAGATTCTTTGAGTTGAAGTCTACTCGCTCTCCGTAGGACATCGAAAATTTCATATACCAGGGCCTAGATTCTTATGAACATGAGAATTGCCCCACTGAATTTTTTCATATGTTAATCAAACTATCATTCAAGGTCACATTACTTCCTTTTATACTAATGGAGAAATGTCAATATGATAACGAACATTGCCTAAGGAAATCTGGGAAGTAAGTGATATGGGAGAGAATAAGACACTCGTATAGGGATTCTGTTGTCGCACTCTTATGTGGCATCCGTTTTATGTGTATAATTTTAGAGACATTTCTATTGACAACATATGCTAGTATTATGTATCCTACAGGTCTACAACTAAAGATTTCAAAGAAACATTTAATTTATAGATACCTTACTAAATAATAATACATTGCAAAAAAGATCGCAACCTACAGCAGAGAATTTATTACGTCCCTTTTAAATTTCTAACATTAAACGAACCAATACTAATCGTTTTGTCGCAGATTATAAATTCGAAATTAGAATACCATTGTTCTTCTTTTGGGTACCAGGTAATATAAAAAAACATGGCGCCGTTGCGTTTACACCTATTTAAATGTCAAACGTTTTCTGAAAAGGCGATGGGCCAAGATCATACTGTCGTTTCCAGGTACACAGCAATTGTTTTTATACATTTAAAATATTCTATTCACACTCCTAATGACTCCTTTTAAAGATCGACGTGACATTTTTAGATACGGGAAAAAACAAACATCGTGTTATCTAGTGTTTTTATTATTGAATCTAAATGTTTTTTTTTCTAAGATACTTACGTAGATTATGAAACTGTTACTTTTACGAAGTAATTAATATGCATCTCAACATTTGAGGTTTTCTTAGAAAGTAGAATAAGCGCTGTCTTCTGTGGTAGGGTCATAATTGATGCGTCGCTTCGATAAGAGATCTAGCTAATACTTATTTACTAAATAAAGTTGAATTGAATTATCAACAAACTGAAACAATAATTTGACCTCAGTCTGTGATTAACAGAAGCAGATTTCCATGTCCGCTCCCAATCATTGATCACTCGAACACGGATGCAGGATTTTTTTTTGCATTAATTAAAATTAGTTGCAAAGGGATAATGTAAGTGTGATTAATAAGGCTTGATGAAGTACATACCACACCACGAATTCAAGAAAGTCGAATGAAAACACGCAAACAATAAATATTAATTATATTTAATTAAAAGTAGTACTACCAATACTCTTAAGTTAATTATTATTGAAGCCTTATAGATTTGATCAGCGGTCGGAAAAGTGGTGGCACGCGAGAAAATTTCGGTGGTTCGCAGAAAAATGTGGAACCATCTTTAATTGTTTTGTTTTTACAATTTTTGTACTTTTTTTTTTAATCCATGTCCGCTCCCAATGTGAAGCATATGGCCTCTTAATGGAGGTATCTTAACAGAAACTTTTTCTACGAGAACTGTTTGCTACTCAGTTGCTCAACCTCACTTTTTTTCAATGTGAGTAGTATGGAAAGAAGGATAAGGCTAGAACAGGTCTAGTGGTTGGCTAATCGCTATTGCTACACCCGGTTATTAAAGGATCAGAAGGATGAGAGGAGAGGACATGATGTGTCCCAGTCTTTAATCACAACTTTAAATTGAATAATTCTCAAATTCACTGTGATCTGACCGGGAATCGACCCAGACTTGCGTGATCGGTAGAGCAAGCTCTAACCAACTGGGCCACAGCAGGCGACAATTGACATTTAATAATTTGGTAGCGAATTAATGATTTTATTTAATGAACAAGGTACATTTTATGTGTTATTTGATAACACATAAAATTAGAATAGATTGATTCCATATAAACTTTCCATATAAATAATCTTAAAGGTGGTCCGCGGGATTTAAAATTATGTGTTTGGTGGTCCGAGAGGTTCTAAATTTTGCCGACCGCTTTAGATGAAAAATATAATATATCTGAACAAAGGGCGCCTCGAAATTAATCATACCAACAAGTAATACTAAGATCATCATTCATCATTTTGGGAGTCATCCGAAACCTTCCGAGATTCTGTAATCTCGTCCAACCCTTTGTAGGATTAAATTAAAATCATGTTATCAACTTGTCATATTAAAATACACTCTTGAATTCAATTTCTAAATGATAGCGATGACAGAGTGTTTTTTGTAATCTGAACCGGCGATCGTATCATTAGCTCAATATTTGCACAAATATATTATTTTTTAAATACTATACTTATAAATCTATGGTAAGATGGCTCGGCTCTTTTATGAAATATGTGTTAAATAGACCACCGGACATTTCATAGGTAAACTCTCTACAGGTAAAACTTTGATTTCTCCGAGACCTCTAAAGATTCGAATACTGGGTTCCCTGTGCAATTTAAAAAAAGTGACAAATCATAAGGAGCAATCAGGTCGTGATTCTTGCCAATGCGTGATATTGTCAATGCCTCAGTGCAGGGGCGTGAGCCCCTTGTTAAATTTTACTAAAGCCGGCGGCCCCCTTGTTAATTTAGGAGAAAAAAAAATCTCAGATAAAATTACTATTTAACTATAATTTATGGATATAATAAAATGAAATGAAAAGATAATATTCGTTATTTTTAGTGGACCGTGCTATTTTTAAATCGTGTAAAAAAAGAGATGAGCACAGAGCGGGGCTGGAGGGGCTCGAGCGAGCCCTTTGTTAAATTTTACTAAGGCCCCGTGTTAATTTAAGAGAAAAAAATATTCTCAGATCAAATTAGTATATAACTGAAATTACTGACTTTTACATTATCTACGACAGCTTCAATATACACAGAAGTACATTTATAGCCATTTAGATTGATAAGTTTACGGTAAATTGTATATTGTTACCTATAAAATGTATTAAGTGACAATCGATTAATTATTTAAGTATTGCATATAATTGCATAGGAGTGATAAAAAATTCACTCCTTTCTTTGAATACCGAGAATTGCTTTGAGATTAAGCGAGCCCCTTATTAACGCATTGGTAGCCTATCTATTATGATTATATCCTCACACAAAATGTAGTTCTTGATGTTCCACTCAGCTAAGGGTTTTTACTGTTGTTCCTTTTTATTGTTAAGCTTAGCAATTTTGATTAGTCTCTTTGACGAGTGAGATTATGCATGCATGTTCGCGATACTTTGTTCGATTCCAAAATACTTTGTGCTCATTTAATATCGTACTTAAACATATTCCGAAATACCAATGATTGTTTTTATCGACGTGCTCCTACGCAAAATAAGAAAGAAGTAATGACAGAAAAAAAAATAAACAGTTTACTGTGAAAGTTTCACGATGTAATCGTAATTTTCGAATTGACTCCACCTACGATGCCCGTTATGCAAATTAGCCTGGCGTTTTAAAGAATTCTTCAGCAAGCAGAATGTGTAGAAAAAAACGTCCCACTGCGCGATGGTAAAACAGAAATCATAATCGGCGATTTATCGACCGAGAAGACAACGATAACGGACCGAAGGCCGTTAAATTCACAATGAAATAATTCGAATATGTTTTTATCATCCGATGCTTTTTGACGGTTGGGCTAAGAATTCGATAGATCCTGCTCATGTAGTTTGAAGGACAAGCGATTTCATAACATGTTAAAATCGAAAGTAAGCACATATTATGTGATCATAAATTTGGTTTCATTTATACACATAAATTGAACATCGTCCGGATGCTGTCACATTTTTTAAAAACCATTTCTGCTTACAAAGAGTCCTGCAGAGCTATTCTCAATTTTATAAAAAGATAGACAATAATTTAGAGGGGTCTTTAATACTTAACATGTTGTTTGTATTTAGTTTTTACGGTTGGTATAAATATAATTTTATAATTGCAGCCATGATAACTGTTGATACAATCGATCTTTTATGATGTATTCGATCAATTAACACTTCCCCAACGGTGCTAAAAAAATACTACCAATATTTTGCTGGTCCTTGTGAACCAAGTGAAAAAATATGTTTTAACATTTACCGTACTTTGATGGACGGTAAAAACTCAGGACGTATATTTAAAAAACATGTTTTTCACTTGGTTCCTAACGGGCCAGCAACATATCGAAAGTATTTTTAGCACCGTAGGGGAAATTTTAAAAGTACATTAGAAAGAGGTTTTTTTGAACAAACTGTAAAAATTAATCTATATTTAATTCACTACAATTGATGTTATACGTAAAGCGACTGGAGATGGTTTGTCAGATATAAAAAAAACTTTATGGAATAAAATAAAATAGTATTATTCGTTAAAATTAGACAAATCGACAAGACCAACTTTAAATAAAGCCGCAGTTATAACATTTAAGTTATGCCAACCGTAAAAACTAAATACAACAAGCGTGTCGAGTTTTAGGGATTTTTTAATTAGCATTTTAAATAAATTTAATTTTTAAATGAAAATATCTATAATTTTCCTACAAGCTTTCTCTAAGCACCGTATTCATGAGCAGATAATGCAAGAGATACATACTGTCATAAATTTTGACATAACTATATAAATGAATCAATATACAAATGCTTTAATAATGTAATTAAAATCATTGACCTACAGCTTTACCTCTTTTGTGCGGAGACTAGATTATTTGTGCTGTTTGATATAACATTTAAATTTATATGTTTATTACTAGTAAAAATTTTAATGTGGGAAGAGGGCTAGACACAAGCAATAATAGTTGTAATTAAAAACAGTCGTTACAGAGTTAAGAATAACAAAAAAGACTCATCCTTTATTTTTGACATTTATATGTTAATGATTAGAATAAGAAAATTGTCTGTGGTTTGTATAAAATTCTTACTTTTTTTTTTCAATGATATCAACAAATTCGTTGAATTTTATTCAATTGTTTCAAATTGTAAGTTTCTAATATCATATCGACTGTGGAAAGGAAAAAGGACGTAATCCTCAATTTTCCAAAACAGGTTTTTTCGATAATCACAATGTATACAACTTGACACACATTCTATCAAAAAGATGGAAGCTGAAAATGCCGAATAAGTATCTAAATTTAGCTTTTAAATTTGAAAAAGATGACCTTGTAAAAAATTTAAACCAAGAAAAAAGACTGAAATAAAGGTTTTTCCGAGACAATTTCTCTAATTAATATTAGGTTATGCCAATTAAACGGTTCCCGGTAAATTGCTCGAATAACAAGACAATCAATTTGTTTCCGTTTGTTCTATCTTAGCCCTAGTGTTCTATGTTTTCTGGAAATATATAGAAACAGTTTGAGTAACTAATTAATAAGCAGTTCTCGTAGAAACACTTCTGTTGAGATAAACTCCATTGAAAGATCATATATTCCGCATTTGGAGCGAACACGGTTAAAATAAATACTTACGAAAATTATTTTTACATTTCACTCTTTAAACAAGTGTCGCACAAGATAAAAATGAAATTCGTAGAAAAAGTCGTGAAAAATCGTTTAAATAACCAAGCAATTCGAATAATTTGTAATTCGAGCAATTTCCATTCGAACAATTTACCGGCTCCCCAATTAAACACCAGTTTAGAAGTATCTGTGCACTTCAAGGTTGTGTATAATTCATAATTTGCATATGTCACAAATACATCAAAACACGTATTTAACGCCTCCTGTAAAATTTGATATGTGTGGGTTACGTCCTTTTTCCTTTCCACAGTCGATATTTAATAAAAATAATAATACATTTTTAGTGATTTTCCACATAAACCGAAACCGGTCCTGATGCAATAAATTTTATGTGGAAAAAGTAATAAAAATGTTTTATTATTTTTATTATAATGCCATTCCACCAAGTATTGACAGTAAACACCTTAAAAGTGATCATATGTAATGAAAAACTCTGTTACTATCCGAGGCAATATTAAACAAGATTTCATGTAACCTCGTTTACAATTTTAACATGTTCTAAATAAAGACAAAGTCTACATATTTAATATCATAATAAAATAAATCTCAGTGACTCACATATAACAAATAATAATGCGATAAATAACATCTTATTGACAATGCCGTAAATCCTATGCAAATAATTTTGAAATATGCGATGTTGTTTATACACTATTTTATCTCGCGTACAAATTCGTTTAGTAAAACAAAGTTGCCGAATTAACATATTTTTTTCGGCCAAGTTTAAACCAGTCGCCGACTTGAGTTAATCTAATTGTGTTTGAATTGGCTGTAATCTTCTTTTTTTTCCTCGTAATGTGTGTTAACGAGATTTTAATAACATATTATACGGTCGAATAGAATACTTGAAATAGTATGCGACTATATCATATGATGCTAAAAAATGTGACATAAATAAAATGATAAATAAAAAACTAGATATCTCAAGCCGCTCAAGGCGGTATATATTTTACTCAAGTGTGAGTGAAAGGTTGAGATAGGTGACATCTTTTAGTGAGGAAAAAATTTGAATGATTTTTTTCTCTAACCTGCAACTTATCATGTCTTAAAATGAATTAACTCGACCAATGAGAGAGGATGAGTCTTTGTGTTACTTCTATTATCCATTTGATAAAGGGAAACAAATTATAAATATGACAGCCTTTCGGTGATCTATCTTACCGCTTTTTCCAGTCGTTTATCATACTATGATTTTTTGAACCCAGACTTCAGGGCGTCAATGATATGCTGAAACTGACCTATTTTATAACAAAATTAATTCATGCCAATTAAAACACATTTTTTTTTTAAAAAGTTTAATTTATATTCACGCGAAAAAATAGTTGAGATGACTTATTCCTTTGAAAACTTAAGGTTTAAAGATACCATTAAGTATTTCATCCAATGTCGTACAAATTAGCTGCATTTCATTCCGAAATTCACAGACTTGTCAGTATTCCCTTGAACAAATTAAATTTTGATCTTGAATTAAAAATCATCAAACAAATCGCCATTAACAATGGTTATGATATGTCTCTTATAGACAATCTTTTATATAAAAAACGTATTAAGCTAGCACAACAAATCTTACACAAGGGATTAATAACGAAAGACTCAGGTGATATTAGGTTTTGGCGTAGTATTAATTACATAGGACACACCAGTTTAAAGATAAAGAAGCAGCTCTCAGAAAGTGTTAGACCGGCTTTCTATTGCAAGAACTCTTTAGGTAAATTATTGATAAATAATAAAGATGTTATAGATTATAAAAACAAATCTGGGATTTATAGATTGCAGTGTAGTGATTGTCCCAAATTTTATATTGGTAAAACTGCTAGAACCTTAAATATAAGAGTGGCTGAGCATTTAGCCGCTTTTCGCTTAAAAAAAGATACTTCCACATTTGCCAATCATTTAATTCTTGAAAACCATACGTTTAATTTTGACTCAGGTATTGATTTATTACATACTAACAGGGGCGAGTTTAAATTATTTTACCAAGAAATCTTAGAGATTAATCGAGCTCAGATTAACAGCTTGCCAATTTTAAACGAGCAATATTATCTACCGAATTCCCCTTTGTTGTACCCCCTTTAAATAATTGTCATTTTATTAATAATTCAAGCACTTGCTATCATTAAATATTAATTCAAAGGCTTAAAAGCAAATCAACTCATTAATAATAGGTCGGATAAAACCCTAGATTTATTTTAAACATTCCTATGTTATTATCTGGTCATTAATATTTTCGAAAAATCCCCATAATTATTACAAACCCACTTAATCCATTGAAAATTGTATACATTCAATTTTCGCTAATTTACATTTTAATAGCCTTATAACTTAGTGATCTACTTATAATTTTTTTTATAAACGATACTAACTGTTTACTACGCGTCAGTTCAAGTACATCCGTGCACTTGGAATGCCTGAAGATGCCGAAAGGCGAAACCCGGGTCGTTAGCGACAAAACTCATGGAAAAGTACAAAATTCAAACAATTCAAAGTTTAAAGATACCACTGCCGCCATATCCACTCTATAGAGCTATTATATGCATTTAGTAGAATAGTTTAATTAATAATAAAAACTTTATGCATATTAAAAATTTCAACGATTCTGGCTAGCTATATTTCTTAGTACATTATCAAATGATAGGTTCTGAGCAGCTCTTTACTGGGAAAGGGACATGAGAGTACATTTGTTTTAAAATTTTGATCATTATTGCGTTATGAAAGGCGACCATGAAAGACCAGCAGCATACACACATCGGTTCCTGGTGGGAAAACTGACTTGTAAAATAGCAAAAGCAAGGTGTAAAAATTATTAGATGAAATAGCCATTTGGAATTAAAAAACGCAATAAAAATATATTATTATTCGAATACGGCACGAAATCAATTTTGTGATGGACATAATTTATAGTTTAAATGTTTACTGAAAGGAAAATGTATACGGTATTTGACCGATAAAATTATTATTGGCGAAAGTGTGAAAATCAATTCTCGAACCAAACCGAAACACTTAAATTATAATGGCAATTCTTTATAGCGGTTTGAAATTGGAACATTAAAGCTTTTGTTTGTCTGTGTTCGTATTTTGATTAAAGAGAAACAATAATTTATTCTTCTATCATGGAAACTGTCAAAACGTTGATTAAGATTATCTTTCTTTATGTATTCTGAGTATTATTTTCCAATGTCGAGACTCGAAACTCTAGAATCAACGCGTCTGGTTTGTAATGCAAATACTATGAACGATTCATGCCGGTCAAACGACATTATTACAATCGTCACAATGTATGGAGATCAAAGGAAATATTTGTGTAACAATGAGGTATATCATATTCAATAAATTATTATAAGTTTAATTAGATAAACTAGCTGTGTTGACTTCAACGGGGGGGATGTTTGTTGCATTTTTAAGTACTAAGTTTTTAAGTAAGCAATTACTGGCGTGAAAAATAAATTACAAACCTTTTTATTGAATAAGCCAGAAAATATAAACGGAATTAATTCTCTAAATAGATTTTTTTAGGAATACACCCAATTCGCTTAAAGAACTAAAATACACCGGGACTGCAAAACAAAATATGCAAATAGCGGATATAATAAAATATATTCATAAAAATCATAATTGAGCTGCCCTGCTGAGCTACTATATCCAATATCGACAGCCCTACAGTATTTATATTTTATCATTTTGAGAATAATTCAAATGGTTGAGTATGCTAAGAAATATATTTCGTAGTAGAAGAAATAGACCTCGGGGCATATATCGACAGCCCTGCCCTGCAGTATTTAAATTGTATATAATATAATTTTTAGAATAATTGAAATTTTTATGTTTGCTCTAAGGGAATCCATCGTTTATTTGATAATATTTACAGTGGAGATAATTCTAGTGAATTTGAATGATTGTCTTCCATTAAAATTCAAAGAATATAATAAATACTTTAAATGTCATATTATTATTACAAGTCGTATTTAAATGCAATAGATATCTTTAATCAAATTCAAATCAAAGACATATAAAGATATTTGAGAGGATTTTTTCCAGTAGTTACTTAATGGTAAGCACAAACCATAATACTGATATGTATATGATTATCAATAGTCATTATAATGCCCACGTAAATTCTCATTTTTTATGTTATTTGAAACAAACCTAGGCCGACCTTGCAGTGAAGGTCACAGACAGTAATTGAGATAATAGTGTAATAATGCAGAACGTAGTATAAAACAACATAATAAATAGAAGGAGAGTTTCTCTTGGTCTAAAAGAAAGTACGTGGGCTTGATACGTGATAGAGTTCCATAGCTTTTTAAATTTCGAACGTTCCCAGCGGTTACTTTACGCATCATCATCATCTTTACGATTTATGATCATACGATGTAAGATAATTGCATACAATATTTGTTATTAATAACTGCAACTCTGCCCTTCCTGATAATGTGGAATTTTTCGAGGAATCTTTGATATTAATTGTTTATTTTGCGTATGGCCATGCAGTTGAAAAAAAACCATAACAATGTTCAACAGTGTTGCTTCAAATGTTGACGACTAGTGAGTACTATTTTTAAAGTCACTTTTATGGTGCTCACTGTCAACACTTAGTGAAAATGCATTATCTTGAAAAAACACAATATCCCTTTGTATTACTTTAACTTTTATTTTAGCAAGATCAGGACCGGTTTCGTTTATTTTTTAATATGAGGCAATTTAGTGTCAGATGTTCATAATTTGTATTTTTTTTCAATATCAAATGTTTATAACGCCTTTTTATTTCATTTTGTTTTGTATAAATAGCGGTGTTAAATTTTATTTCGTATCAGTTGATAATGCTCGTCATGAGCGAAACCGGTCCTGAACTTTTTTTGATTTATTAAAGTAGATTTTTTAATAATTTACTCGGTTGTTATCCTTTTTTATAATATACGCATTTATCGGTATTCACAATGAAAAAGTAAAAAACATATATGCATTGTTATATAACTTTTATTTAAAAACTAGATTTTTCTGGATTTAGTAAGCACTTTCAACTGGTACAAAATTTTATTATAAAAATCTTTATAACATATTGACATAAACATATAATATTATTGTACTGTAATTTTTTACTGCACAAAACCGTGAATATTTTCTATGATATGCTATGAAAATAACGAAACATTGTAACTTTTGCTAATGAAAAACAGAATCTCAACGCTATATGGAAGTCTTGATGTGTGTTAATTGATAACAGGAAGATCAAAAAGAAGCTTTACAATAACACAATTTCATTTCTTTTCAGCACACTGCACATCAAAACCGTCTCCTGGAATAGTCAAGGCAAAAGTTTTAAGCCGCTTAATGTTGCTGTCATATTACGGCGGATACTAAAGTCTTAGCGAACGGAGGAGGGTAGTACATTAATTTAATATTATTGTCTAATAAAAACCCATTTGAACTATATATAATATATAGTTTATACCAAGTAATAATTATCGATATCTGCTGTGGCTCAGTTGGTTAGAGCTTGCTCTAGAGATCACGCAGGTCTTGGTTCGATTCCCGGTAAGATCACAGTGAATTTGAAAATTATTCAATACAAAGTTGTGATCAAGGACTGGGTGTTTGTAATGGCAATTCACATTATTTCTTTTCCTCTCATACTTCTTATCCTTCAATAACTGGGTGTAGCAATGGCGATTAGTCAACCACTAGTCCTGTTCTAGCCTTATCCTTCTTTTCTTACTACTCATTTCGAAAAAAAGTGAGGTTGAGCGACTGAGTAACAGACAGTTCTTGTAGAAAAAAACTTCTGTTGAGATACCTCCATTAGGAGAACATATGTTCCACATTGGGCGTGGACATGGATAAAATAATAATAATTACTACTATTATCGCACGGAAGTTTCTTAATCAAACAGTTATTGAATGGATTATTTTAGTTTTGGTTAGTGTTATTAAACAATTACCCGCTCATTTTCTTTTTCACAATAAATAGTAATTGAAGAAATTTCAGACATTTGTGTCAGTCTTAAAGCTTCTTAATGGCAAGAACGATGTGTCAGGCGTATTTCACAGAACTTTGTACACTTTTTAAGTGATGATTTATTTTTATATCTTAAATGAATCTCTTTTTCTAACAATGCTACTCAAACAGCTTTAAAATGGCACTCAATTACTGCTTATAAAAGATGGCTGTAACATTTCATTGCGGAGGTTTGATGCTCTTCGTCTAACAAGAGTATAACAAAACAATTTGTTTAATGTTCCATTGTTTAAATTGATACAGGCTTATTTCTTAAGTTTTGTGGGTGGATAATGTGAAAATTCTATTTCTATGCCTACGATAATTTATTTAATAAATTACTTACGCTTCTTTATGATAAAACAGTTAATGCGCACTGCGCCTACTGAAAAAAATGTATATTGTTCAATCACTGTTAAGACTTATATAGGTACTAGCGGAGGGATTACGGACAGAACATTATTCATAAAATTAACCAATATTTTGACAAGCACAATGTTTTATCAAATTTTATTATCATTCTAGCATTAAATAAATAAATGAAAACTAGAAGGTTACATTTAATATAATTAAAAATAAATACACCAAATGACAAGTATTTAATAAGAAAACTGTTGTTTATAAGTGATGTTTTGCCCAACTTAATATATGTTCATGTTCTTATATGTATTTATTTATGTTATTTTAGAAAAAATATACATATATTAAAAATCGAGATCAATATAAAATCTTAAAGAACTGAAAGTTGCTTATCTTCTTACAGTTACTCGATAATAAAGCATAATATAAGATATTTTCCCAATGAAAAAACAACATATTTATTTTTACGAGAGGCCGACAAGGTTAAAATAAAACATGTCCGATGGTGTAGTTAAAATTTTCATGTGTTGACCTGATTAATTTTTAATTAACTTTTTCGTGCAAATGAAGCTGCCTTTGTAAAAAAAGGTATGTGAAACTATCGCATAACATATTGTTTTATTAAGTATGATTAAGGTTTTACGTTGCTGTAACTTGGTAGGCAAAAAATACGGAACAGTCACGTTAGGCAGTATTTTACCCCGGAAATTTCCAGTGGGTTTTTTTCTGTACGCACTTCTTTCATTTTCAAGTATTAATTTTGTGTTCTCCAAACCCCGTTCGATAATTGCGTTTAATTAATTATGATAGTAGAGAAGTACTCATTCGATTTTAATGATAATGTTTTGTTGCTCGTATAAAAACAACAAGACGTGTGTACTATATATGTAACGTCGTTGCTTTCATTATATGTAAATATCTCAAAAGCTTGATGTTGAATAACCTTTCGCTCAGAGATAGTTATAATCAAAAGTATGCCATCTTAATGAAAAATTATATTACATTATATTATTTATTTACTCACAGGTGCAATGACTCGAGCGGATTGAGTTCTTTCATTCAACAATTTAGACTCGTGATGCTGAAAACAGTTCGAGAAATTGTTAAGCACGCGTGTACACTTTGGCTGCGAAATTACGCCACTACTGATGAACTTGGGTGCCGATTGTAAATAGTCTTACATTTTCAATTCAATATTTACATCTAAAAAAACGGTGCTTGTATTTAAAATACTGAAATTTTCAACAAAAAATCAAAGTATTTTGAACGCGATTTGTGTGATCTGACGTTTTAATGTAACGGTGTTACAAATATTAAATTTCTTCTCTCAACCAACCAGATAAGGATGCAAATGAAAGAAACATCATTGGCTTATTTTAGAAGTATAATATTCTAATATTACGATTGGTAAGCTATTAAAACACCTATATTGTATTATAACAAATTACAAATATTTTTATAAATTTCCCAAAGTACGTAATTTACATCGATTTTTATGTTACAAATATATATTTTATGTTACATATATAATAGATACAAAATAGAATAGTATGAAAATTGAATGTATTTAACCTAGAGTGCAAAGCACTTATCTCAATATCATAAACGTAAAATTACGTAATAAGTTACACAACAAATTACAACCAACAGTTTGTTTGATAAGATCTCATTATACAGAGATTTCATTCTAATTATACTTTAAAATATTTAAGTTGTTTTGAGTTACTAGTTTGCACTATTACAAAACTATTAAGTATTCTCTCTCAACAATCAACATAACAAATATGAAATCAAGTAAAAATATAAGAAGACAGTAATAAAATTGCAACCACCATTGATTGACTGGCTCAGAAAAACTACAAACACGTAATTTCTTTAATGTAAAATAGCATAGAACATTTTATTTTTTCTACATAAGATAAGGGGCCATGTTAATAGAAGGTGAAATTTCTGAAAAAATAAATATACTCATTCGTTTTAAAATAGTTTAGCGATATAAACGAGAGAAAATGGATACTTTGAAATACCATTACTTTTCTCACACAGTGTACCTACACGTATATAATAATTATTACGTAGGTACGACAAACAAAAAGCTGCCTCTAGGGCCTGAGTATGGCACCTTGTAAAATTGATCGGTTCATAGCGGTACCTGTGTGCTGTGGAAGTGACCAACATAAAACTGTTTCGGTGTATTTGTTTGGACCAAAAGCACTACTGACACACTAAGCCTCCCAACAAAATAAACCGACTATTCCAAATTAAAAAAAAAGGAATATAACATTTAAATTTGCGAAGTTTTTTTAATAAAAAATATACGGTTATATTAGTTTTTATTATGTCGCGTTTGTCTTGCAAACAATGATCAATGGGGTAGATGAAGACAACTCTAATAATATTAAAATTAGCTCGAGTATTAAAGGGTTTACCTAATATAATAATTTTATTTTTTCTTTTTACTATAATCGCTTTCTATATTGAGCGTGTGGCCGCCACACGGCACCCACATGCTTTACTTTCTACCATGACATGCCAGCATCTCTTAGTTCCAACGAATACACCCTATGGATAGAACTCCACCATCGTCCAGGACGCAGGAATCTCACTGGTCGGAAGAATAGGCAAAAAGGATTAAGGCTCTCCGGAGGCATCCACAGCACGTGCTCAGCTATTTTCAGCATCTCTCAGTGACCACTGACGTAACGGGACGCTGCTTTCTACGTTACCTTATCTCCGAGTTCTTCACGAAATCAAACCACCTCACCCCGATTATACGACGCATACGGTTTATCTAAGTCTTGCTAATCTTTATACATGTTTCAGCTGATTTTCACGTTTGATTTATAGTAGAAACCCGCCAAAAATTATGCGAGCCGGTAAATTGCTCAAATGCAATTGCTCGAATGGAAATTGCTCGAATAACAAAATCCTCGAATAACCAATTCTTCGAACGTCAAATGTTCGAATTACAAATTGCTCGAATTGCTTGGTTATTTAACGGCACTATCGCTACGCCCAATTTTTAGTAAGAATGGGTGAGAGGGTTTCAAGAAATTACATATATGTGTGCCTTTAAGCAGAAATCCATAAATAGTTTGAAAAATAATTGATTAAAAAGTGTACGTATTAAGATTCAAGCCCGTGACCTCCGAAAACAAAACCAACGACCCTCTCTACTCGACCACTGGCAACTTAAATAAAAAATATTTTTTATTATGATTTATGGTTTTTATTTCCCGACTTGCATGAATATTTTTTTAAAGAATGAGTAATTAATGTTTAAACTTTTATAAAAAAATTCGAGCAATTTGTAATTCGAGCATTTGACGTACGAGGAATTGGTTATTCGAGTAATTTTCATTCGAGCAATTTACCGGGAACCAAAAATTATGAATATTGAATACCGACTACCGACTATAGGGTTACAGCTTTAGTGATTTTAATTATACAATCCGTTTTATATTTTATTAAGAGCCGTTGTCAATATTTCCAGAAGTTTGACAACTTAACGTTTTATAATAAATATAATTTATTTTAATTCCGCCTACTTGCCAGTAGAACAGGCCGCGGCACGGACGAGCCGAGACATGCAATAATATATTGTGGGAAAATTCTAGAACGAGGTTCAAGGCAGTAAAGCGCAATGAGCAGGGTTGTCACAAGTACCGTTAATTTCATCGGGATTTCTTTATAACGAATTTATTAAGAATACTCTTTTTTAAATTTTGGTTTGAAATGTGCATCTTGTACATTATTCAATGAAAACTTTTCATTATGTAATGTGACCTAGTACCTAGTGTAATTATAAGATTTAATGTAAATATGTATTATTCATTTGTGGTCATGTATCAGTAGAATTACTTTTATAATTATAAAATTATGTGTAATATAGAATGAATATTGATATAATTGCAATTGAATGAGCTTTTTTAATCGAAAATAAAACATGTTTTACATTATTAATCGGTTAAAAGTAAATATGAAATGAAAAAATTCTCTCATTATTCCAATTTTCTACGATTAAACATACATTATGTTACAAACTGTGATTATTATAATATTTTCTATATTTATCATAAAACTATGTATGCAAAATAAAAAGACACTGTGTCAGCATTTATTTTTGCGTAGACACAGAGAGAGAGAGAGAGAGAAAGAGAGAGAGAGAGCGTGTATGGTGTGTTTTAAACATTATCCCACCTGTAAAAACTAACTCGGCACTTACGCTGACACGTATAATTTATCTGCGCATGCACTGACAGAGACTGTTTATGTGTATAGTACGTGATAGATTGGCAGACAGTATATACAGATGAATCAAGACAATTGTGTATTATAATTCTCTATTCTAAAATTCTTAAATATATATATTCTTTTTTTAATTTCAGGTTTTAATTGCAATTTTCATAAGCCGCGAGCGAGATTGTGAAATGGATTCATTTTTACATTCTATTGTATATCAGCATACCATTTTGATATTAAGATCTCTGAAATCAAGATTATGTAAAAGAAATTTTTGCCCTGTTTGGGTAACGGAATTCGGAGATTATATTACGTTGGCAACCCTGTGTGTGCGACGCAGTGTCCAGCCCACGGCTATCGGTGACCTACCATGCAACTTGGACTGCGTGGAAGATGAATTGCTTGCGGAAGATGCCATATCATCTTTCGGCATCATTGTTTTGTGCAGAAAAAAGAACTTCGTATAGTTGCTGCAACTAGCGTAACATGTTTCTTAATTGCTGCATAACATTACGCTTATATTGTTATGAGCTCTTTTTTACGTATGAGTTTAATCAGCATTTTGACCAAAGTCTAAATAAAAAAAAACAAGGCTAAGTGAAAAGGTATGCTTGCAATCAACATCTTTTGGTGGAATATAAAAAAATCATAGGTTTAACATAAACAATGTAAGGATTTTTTGAAAATATTAATGACCAGATAATAACATAGGAATATTTAAAATAAATCTAGGGTTTTATCCGACCTATTATTAATGAGTTGATTGTTTTTAAGCCTTTGAATTAATATTTAATGATTGCAAGTGCTTGAATTATTAATAAATGACAATTATTTAAAATGGGTACAACAATGGCGAATTTGGTAAATAAAGTTGCTCGTTTAAAATTGGCAAACTGTTAAGCTGAGCTCGATTAATCTCTAAGATCTCTTGGCAAAATAATTTAAACTCGCCCCTGTTAGTATGTAACAAATCAATACCTGAGTCAAAATTAAACGTATGGTTTCAAGAAGATTAAATGGTTGGCGAAGGTGGAGATATCTGGAGATATAAAAAATAAACAAAAATAATAATTTTAAATTAAATCGGAATACAGTTGATTAAAAATGGAAGAAATTCCTAAAACGACGTTTGCGTTTATTTGATAAGCAAGCACATATTTTTGGATAAATAAGAACATTTTCTTTACTGTGACTTAAAAATGTTCTGGTTTTACCTGTCTATATACTAATAACATGTTCCATAAAAAATAGTGGATTTTAATATTTTCCTATGTATAAAAAAACAATTTTGCGTCTAATTTATTATATTTAAGTATGCAGTTTCACAGAACAACATGCAGTTTTTGTTTTTAAACTTTTGTGAACAGCTGCTGTGTGTACAGTTGAAAATTAATACACAATTATCAATGTAAAAATTAAAAAAACAAATAATCACACTCTACTTAAGCTCTTGTAAGTATAAGAATAAAAAAATATGGCACAATTACGTGAAAGAGTACTGGGAATTTCTTTGGGAGTTTAAAATGATTAGACGGTGACGGGACCTTCATAAAAATGTAAATTATATTTTACATAGCTAAAAAGTCTCGAAACAAAAGATATACAACGAGTCAGTTTTTATTGCATGGCTGTTATATTCGCTGAATAGTCTTCCCTATAATTGGAAATGATTTTATGAGTCGATGTCTTAATTTTGTGTTTGCATAATTAATGTTCGTTGCATATATTTTAAAAAATAAGGATATTTCAAAACATGTACATAAAGATTGGATTAATAAAAAAGTAGATTCGTCTATATTTTACTCAAACTTGCATAAAAATAATTTAAATTAAATTTCTCGTCACCAAGCATTTTTTTTTAAATAATTGCACATAATTTAAGAAACACATATACAAAGAGTTTTATACTATATTGATTTTTTACACCCATCGTTTCTCACTTTAATGTGTTTACTGTGGAAAGTCATTATTTAAAAAATATATATATTTTTTAATAATCTTACGTCTCTCACTACTCAACTAATGGAAATATAGATAGATACATAAAATTATGTTCGATTAAAAACGAGGTGTAACGAAAATTGGTAAAAGAAATTTGAACATAATTTAGAAATAATGATATAAATTATTATTAAGTGGTTATCAAAAGTTAAACCAAATACTAAAAATCAAAGAGAAATTCGCCCGGTTTCATCACGAAATCTATTATAATCATAGAATAATGTACAAAAAATTAAACATTGTTTTATATTAATTCCATATTTTTTTTAATAGGGCCAAGACCAATGGGTCTTTATACCCTTATTAGTTTTTTTATATATCGTTTTATAGATATCTCTGTATTTATGCTTATTATTGGCAGTTGAAAATGCTCATGATGAGTGAAACCGGCCTTCATCTTAATTAATGTTGAATTTATAGAAAAGAGTGTTTTTTTGTTGTTGTTGATACAATGCCTTTTCAATAAATATTGACAGTTTAAACCTTAAAAGTGATAAATAATGTCACTGAAATGTACTCAACTTAAATATTACGACTTAAAACGAAATTCACCTGATGGTAAAAAATCGTTTATTCCTCAAAATCAAGTACGCCAAGCTCGTAGACGATTTGTTCGCTACCCGTGAAGCTTTCTGTCAATCTCGTGTCAAAATAGATTATTTGATGAATATATTTTGAGACATTCACTTCATACTACAATGTATTTTTATGGACACTAAATTTGGAGCAATCGAGAGAATGAATGGACACATTACGTCATTCATATAAAGGCATAAAAAACGAATAAACTATTAAAAGTATTTCAGCGTAAAAACTAACGGTGTCAAATTTACGAGTTACTTAGTAAAAGTCTATATTAAATATTTTATTAAACCTGATATTTCAACACTGGAGGTTAATTATTTCGTTTCCATTGTTGTTTCTGTTTTTATTTTAACTACAAGATTAACAGCTACTATAGTTTTGTTCAATGGCGATTTAGTACTGGAACTTCATATGCTTTCTTTTATGTTAGTTTAGTCAATATGAAGCGAATTAGTTGTGGGAGAATATCAGACATTGAACAAAAGTTTGACGTTGAGAAAATTATTTTAATAGGCGAACGAAAAGCCAATAAACGAATAACTGTCAGGTGGTAAATTTCGACACCGCCGCTCGTCGGTCTCTTGAACTACGTGCACCTGCGGATGCGGTTATGTGCTACTGTTTAAAGGCGGAAAAAATCGTTGGCACTTACCGAAAGCGTAATAAATAATAGACAAAAAGCGGCGATTGAATTTCTAGCCTACCTTGTCCTTACATTCCAGCGGACCGCAAAATTGCTGAAATTGCTATTGCCGCGGTGATAAACCGGAACGGCAAAAAAACAATTCGAGCTCGGAAAATAAATTGCCGGAAAAAAGCAAAAAGCAGATGTCACTGCTGACATTAAAATTATTGTTTTTGTGTGATTCAAAACATAAAACAAAACAATCATGTTGCATCACTGTATAATTATCATTTTATAATACAACCTTTGTCCCATGTATGAAGATGATTATGATTGAAATGTATTTTTTTAAATAAATCAAATTTGTCGCTTTCTACCTAATCCTTGATTTAATATAAAAACTAAGTAACTTGATTTAAAATGTTTTTGATAAAGACATTGAATATAACCGCCTATTTAATTTTACAAAATTCAATTGTACATAATTTTTGATAAAAAAACCTTTTCAATTATTTCTTTTAACAATAATTAAACACGTTTTCAAAGAATTAAATAAACACTTATTTGTTCTAATTCCACTTTTATTTGATAAGATCAGAGTAGGTTCCTCTAATGACGATTATTATCAACTGATAAGAGAATTCAATATTACAGTGCTATTTATAAAAAAAAAACAAAAAAAAACTAACAAACAATTGGTAAGGAAAGAAATTTACATATAAAGGAACAACATAGTAATCTGTTTCAGTTGTATCTTTGAAAACCGGCTGAAGCCGAGTTTTAGGATATGTTGGAATTCGATAACCGGTTTTTTCAAATGTTGGTTTTTGCTTAAGCCTTACCATAAACGATTGAAGATGGATATGTTGGTCATACTCTAAAATAGTCTATGCATCACTACTCACTAGTGTTGAGTCTTCGTATGTGAAAGTAATTGGTAAAGGGTAACACTTCACTAAAGGCTATGTTTTTCTAGAAGTATTAAAATCCAATTTAATCTTTGTCGGAGTGTGTATTTGAAAACATTACATTTGAAACAATCCAAGATGTCATTCAATACTTAAAATACAATTGTCACTCAAATATGAGTCACAGAAGTCCTTGAAAATAAGTATTTTGGCATCTCATTCATGCTAGGAAAATGTTTTTAGTTTTTTTGTTTAATTTTGTTCTACCGTCACGTCGTTTGGGTTAAGGTCACGCACCTGAGTGACACTCCCGTATAGATTGACGAGGAGTATATCCTGTTTATGAATTCCAATCTTCAGACACAATAAATAATGACAACGATACACAGAATCAGCGCACAGCTACCTTAAAATCTAAATAACACTGTATACATTGGGTAGCCGCCTTAAATAGTTTTAAAAATATGTCTAAATTAGACAATCTCAATATATTTATTTAACGCATAAGACACATTGTTTGAAGTGTCAATATAATTAAATAAAACAAAGCATTATGTGACAAAACAAATATGGCCATCTCCTCTAAAGATGAAACTGAGTAAATCACCTTTTTTACTATCAGGTCGATTTACACAGTCTGTCCTATATTGATATATTTTACTATCATGTTTTCCATTTACCAATTCGGTTTGAGCAATGGTTATTAATCAACAACAATAAATTTACATTTTTATTTTGGAGTTAGCCACGTTTGTCTATATTTCTGGATTTGACCAGTTTCAACATATATTCTGTTTAACATGTCGCATGTGTGGTCGAGTGGTCAACGTCGTTGGCTTCAGCTACGGAGGTCACGAGATCGAATCCAAGTACGGACAGTTTTATAAATATATTTTTCAATCGATTTATGAATTTCTGTTCGAAGGCATGGATGTATGTAATGTCTTGAATTCTTTCCTTCCACCCATCCTATCTTATGAACGGTACGTATCGAGAGCGATTAGCTAAACCACTAGTCCCCTCCTTCTATTCCTACTCTCTTCGGAAAAGAGAGGTTGAGCAACTGAGTAACAAGCAGTTGTCTTATAAATACTTATGTTGAGATAAACTCCATTAGGAGTCCGTATGCTCCACATTGGGAGCGGACATGGTAAAAAAAACATGACCACTTTCATAGCAGTCTTAAGTTCCAAGCAGTGTTGTAGAAAAAACAGCAAAAAAGACCGGGCCGTTGAATCCCAGCCTCTCTTAACAAATTGTATGGCGGTTATACGTAGATCAACTCTAAATTCCAATTTATGAGCTAATTTTTCTTTGAATGTATGTATGTTTGAAAGATTTCTTGTATGGATATTCTGTAATTCTTTGGTGTTATTAATTTACAATTTACGATACATCGGAAGGGTCATATATGCCAATTAAGTAATGATTGTAAGAAATATAGCGAATGGCAAGAAATGCGATGTGTGGCAAAACAAATAAAATTTAACTTCCCACTATTAAATATCACTGTTGTATAAAATATTAATTATAAATTACATAAAACAACAGTAACAAGCGGAATTCATACTATATTATATACGATTGTGACGCCTATTGTGACATTATGAAATAAATGCTGCGTCTTATCATATAATAATGGCAATATACCAAGTAAATGATGATTTAATCAATAATAATATTTAAAAAATAATGAAGTGAAATGTGCTACCTTAGTTTGACTTACTGATTTTTGATTATTGATATGATTTGAGAAATCCTATGGAAAGATTGAGTAACGAACCAGTGTGCACAAATAAATTTTGAGATTAATTATTAATTGATTAAAATCCCAATAATGACGTTGATTTTTTAATGAACTATCCAACCTCATATTCTGTATTAAAATATAGTAAAAAAATAATTTTAATAAGATGATTTGCCTTCTTTGTTTGCTTTTGTTCTGCGAGATTTTTATTTAAAAACCTTAGAAAATGTGATTTTTTCTTATTTTGAAAAAGATGTTATTGAAAAAATATATAATTACAATATAAATATGTATTTTCTACAATATAACAGAAACAATTGGTTTCATAATGATGTGATATTACTTTGAACATTATGAATCCGGACCGCTTATCTGAAAAAAGTACCTGTTTTCAACTCCATAGCATGGCTTTCACTATAGGGGGCTTTGCCACTTTTGATTTGTACTGCAATATTTGTGTCTAGGTAAATAAAAAACAGGATTGTGCCAAAATATTTTTCACTGTATTTGAATATCTTTTAGCTTACATTTTCAAATTAGTATTTTTAAACAATAATTCAATTTAATATTTTTTTTCACGCTGTCAGTTGCCCATGAAAAACATTGAGCTATTTATTTCAAAGAATACAATCATGGTAATACTAGGACTGTGCAGTCGGGTAAAAAGAAGACGGCTCCGACTTCGAATTGATTTTTCCCCATAAATTCCGTTGAGCTAATATATATGTATACCATCAGATCATTCTAGATACTAGAATAAATCTAGTGGATTTCTCCCATCAATATGACGAATACACTAATATTTTTTCAATATCTAAAATAACTGAATTCTGTTATTATTTTGTAAATATCAATAATTAGAAACTGAGTTATGACCTACATATGAATAAACATTTTCAGCATTGTAGTTTCATTGTGGTTTCTATTTTTCCCGGACACCATTAGGACACTTGTACGTTTATTGCCATTTAATTTTAAGCTTCTGTGATTGGGCAAGTTGCCATGCATACTTATTCGCATAGTAATTATCAGCATATAATCAAAAACAAACTTTTGTCTCTAAAAATTGAGAAAGGAAACAGGACCATTATACATCACACAATGAGAGCGAGAATAAGGTCACTGGAATTATTAAGACTCAAGTCACAATATTGAAATGAAAATTGTGCAGCAATAATACCGGATATAGAATGCAATTCCTAGACATATTGAATATTGAGTCAAGCGATTGACCTGATCGATATCGGTCGGTAATTGGCAAGCGACATTGAGATGTGAACCAAGTTATTGGGGTCAAATATGCGGGTAATTTAATATGAGTACAGAACTAAATTGAATCAACTGTTTTGAAGGTTGGCTGTACCGTCACACTAACGCCAGTAGACGATCGTATTATCGATAACAGCTTACTGTGATTATGTACAGGGGGACCGTTGTATGTCTTGATTCATTTAACATTATATACGATCAAATGTATTTTAAATATCTCCTAATTTTATTGACGAAGTAAAACTGTAATAACTATGTGAATGTCTTTTGCGTATTGTTAAATTTTGTTGTAAAATCAATGCGACTTTTTATATGCTACTAAGGTTTTGTTTAACGTTGTCCAAACTCAAATATCGGTGACTCCTGTAGTTAAAGAATCAAGTATCAAGGAATATGTTTTTTCTATCGAATTAGGTAATTACCTAAAAAATATTTATTAGAAGAAGTAAAAAATCAATCACATTGAT
This sequence comes from Himalopsyche tibetana, assembly GCA_030503985.1. NCBI lineage: Eukaryota > Metazoa > Arthropoda > Insecta > Trichoptera > Rhyacophilidae > Himalopsyche > Himalopsyche tibetana. The sequence continues at coordinate 15,103,955 of JAPJYX010000024.1, forward strand.
GGATAAAAGGCTCCAACGTTTGTTGTTACAGTTTTTTTTTTGTTTTCTACGAATAATTTCACACGTAATTATTTAGAATAATGATAATTTTGTTTATAAAGAAATTTATAAACGATATCAATATACCATTTTGATAGATGTACAATTTATACGTAGAGAAATATTTTTTTTTTTTTGTATTACTGGTGAGTTATTGTTTTGTAAGCAACTTCTTTTTTGAATATCTTTCAATTATTTAAAATAAAGCAAGTCATGCTATTTTGAATAGAATAAAATAAAGACAAAAGTAAAATTATTTTTAAATATTAGACAAGTAGCAACAGAAAATAAAGTAACAAGAATTAGAAAAATTACGACCCCATTAAAAGATGCTAAATTAAAACACTTTGACAAACAAACAAATGATATGTTGAATTAGGTTTTAATTATAATGTTTTTTTTTTAAATATTTTAGCTGTTTGTCAAGGCAAAGAAGTTTTTTTTATATTTAAGATATAATAGAACATTTTTTTATAGTTTTAAAGTCATTTTACAGCCATAATGTATTTGATATCCTTGCATAGTAGAATAAATATCTTTTGGATCAGTGCATTCACATCAATGTGTAAGTAAATGGCACCTCCGCATACAACTCAGAAATAGCTGCCGAGAGTGACAAAGAAATTGGCTCTCGCTCCTCAACGGCTATTCAATGGATGTGAAGTTTACGATAATAGCCAAAGATTAAGTCGAAGACTTCTTGTCTACTTAGGGCAACGTTTTAAGTCATATTATAAGCTTCATATGAACACCGATAATACTTCATCGCCGTGACTTTAATCAGCCGTTGTTTATTCATCATTGATCGGAGAACTGCAAAGAACATTGCGTATTACTAAGTAAATATACCCTGGTTATATTTGTATGCATTGTTAGTATTTCTCTTCAAATATTTGTCATGTGTTCAATCAAATCTTTTTTCAAATCATTTTTTCTTCAAATTTGAAAGAAAGTGGATGAAAATCAATCAAGCAAAAGGGAAGTTGGTCGTTGATTATCCCACCACCACCAGTCATGTGTATGCAGCCGCTGTTTCCAGCCGCCTTCCATAACGCAATATATATTTAAAAATAAATGTATTTACTCTTCATATTATTGGCCTGATACAGAGCTGCACGAGACTTATCTTTTAACCCTGCACTATTATGCTTTAAAAATGAAGATTGAAAGAAAAACAATCAAGCAAAAGATCAACAATGTGATTGATCTACTTATTTTTAAATATATTACCCTTACACAAATGAAATTTCATTTATGAAGATACATGAAGTAAGATAAATTCTTCAAACAACCATACGTACCGATTGCAACTGGGTAAAACTAATATCGAAAAAAAATTGATTGACAATAAGATCAAGCTTCAATTTTTCTATGAATTTTATAACATTTGAATCGTTAAAATTACTTGCTTACGTTACTTTTTACAACGTTTTTTGTGGAACGTATCTGCCGTGTAAATAGTTGAGAGTTTATTGTCAATCTAACTTGTAATATTCATATGATACCACCACGTTTAAAATCATAATGGTGTTTTAAACCTATTATCTCAGTTTTCTAAGCTTGACCGACAATTTCTTCGTACGAGGAAGAAGATATTAAAATAATATGGTGCAAATCCAAGCAATCTGATAGAGCTGTCAGCCTCAACGTACGGGTTTACCGACGTAGCTTATCAGCAATTCCTGATAAGCGATCACCTGTCAATCACGATGGAAGTAGGAACGCAGCACACGGTGTCACTGTTACGGTCATAATAACGAGTTACTTGCCAATAGTTGACAGCCACTGTTAAAATGCTGTATTATAATAATATACAGCCAAATAGTTATCAATAATTGGTCAAATTGAAAATCGTTTTCTATCCATATAATTAAATTAATTTAGATAAAATCAATTAATAACTACTTTATTAGTCTCCGTGCATTTCAAGATAGTGTTTATTTAATAATTTCTCATTGGAATTAAATCATCAAAAAACGTTTTTTGTTTGTCCTGGAGAGTTTATTTTCCGTAGACAATATTATATACATATAACGTAGAACGGCAAAATGACGTAACTCACAGTTTTTTCAAAACAGCTTTGTTGGATAATCATAATGTATAAAATTTAGTACACGTTCTATAACAATTATGTAAGCTGCAAATGGCGAATAAGTGACTTAATTTATCATTTAAAATTGAAAAAAGAAGGGTCTGTGAAAATTCTAAAAAGGCTTGTCATAAACAATTTATTAAATTGAAATTAGATGAGTCAATAAAACACTAGTTTAATTAATAGTCTTTGTGCACTTCGAAATCATCAAAAATCGTTTTTTATGCCTCTTGTATTTTTTTGTATTTGGGTTACGTCTTTTAGTTTTTCCACAGTTGATATGTAAATAAATAAACGTTACAATTTACAACGTTACAATAATGAAAAAACTCGGTGTTCGAATTTCAATACATCCTTAAACTCGGTTTTTGACGTTTCACAAGGGCAATTCAATTAAAAAACAATTTCTTAAACTTTTTTATTTATTATTTATTCAGTGTTCTTATTCGGCGGTGTACTATGTTAATTATACATAAGACGTACTCCAGAAGTGTATTCAAATCAAATTTTACAAAAAAAATGTTTTAACAAAGCGTACCTTATTTTAACATATGTCATGACTTGACTGTGGAAAGGAAAAATGACGTAATCTACACATTACAAAATTTATAGGAGATACAAAAAACGTTTTTGACTATTTTGGGCCAAAGGAAAATTATGAAAAACACGCAACCTTAAACTGGATTTTAATTGATTTTACCTAATATTGATTTAATAATTTAAAAAAAACCTTTTTTAGTAATTTTTATTGATGGAAATTTTGACAGACTGCTTTTTTCAAACTTTAAAGCTAAGCTTAGATACCGATTTAGATTTTTCAGCTTAAATCATTTTGATAGAAGGTGTATCAAGTTGTATACATCGTGGTTATCGAAAAAATACTGTGGGTTTCGTCCTTTGCCTTTTCCACAGTCGTATGTGTATTGTATATTTTAGCAAGCTTGCGTTTTTTTATTGAATAATAATACAAATCAAAAATTAATTATTATCTTTGAAACCGGGTTACAATGTTTAAAAACGCCGGCTTTCGAATTTTGCGAATTTTCCTTGAAAACCGACAAACCCTACTTATAATCACGATAAACAAAAGCTATGCATTTCAATAGTGCATCTTAATGTAAAATATCACCTCAACATTTATTGCCCAGTGAATCTGTTTCGATAATGCCGCCATACGATGCGACAGCCTATGTACTTGCTTAATTTGTAAGCAAACATGACTGTGGTCAAACAAAATCCTTCTTAAACACATAAAACGCCGTTCATAAAGTTTTTAAGTGCTAACTAAAATGAATTATTATATTTTAATGGTGCATATTTCACTAAGCTGCCAGTTAAATTTTTATTGTAATAAACAACATAATTTATACCTGAAGTGAAAACATGATCTTACATAGAGAATAATTAATTTTATTTTTTCGTTGTTTATATAAAACTTCTTTTTGAAAACTTGGCCGAGTACGTCGTCAAAGCTAGTTAAACAGCTAAACGTTAAATTTACATTACAATTTATATAATTTTAATTGATTTTTTAATATTTCAGACGCGGATTACGAGAGACAAAAAGAAGTAAAAGAGGGTCTTCATTTATTTCAACAAAAATGTGAATTTCGAGCATTTTAATCGACGTTTCTCTACAATATACTATTAGGAACAAAAAAACTTATCACAAGCATTTTCAAATCGTGCTGAGCGAAACTGGTCTTCATTAATTTAAAATATATGTGGAATTTGTACAAAAGAGTGTTTTACTTTTTTAATATAATGTCTTTTCATCACGTTTTGATATTGAACACATTCAAAGTGTATATTATTCGCTTGATATGAACTTTTATTATCAATCTCAGTGTCAGTGGTTCACACTTCTAACGATTGTAATGTGTTTTCTAGTCTCAATATTTAAAAGGTAAAAACCGTTTCAAATAAGTGAAGTTTGCTTAGAAAGAATTATATTATATTTTACCAAAGTTCAGTTGTTCAACGTATCTTTTTCAGGAAAGTCAGGGAAATGAAGATAACGTTAGGAATGTTAGAACAGAATTATAAATTAACTAACCGCTGTTTTATTATTTCACATAGATATTTAACATGGGGTGCCAAAAAAGAAAAAAATATATAGACATTCATCATAACCTATACCTATCCATTTGTGGATTAAAAATTGTATGCATAAAATCATCCATCCAGAGCATAGAACCTTTGTCTTTACAGTCAAGTAGGATAAGAGCTCCAACTAGAGGACTGGTTTTACTCATTGACATTTATTTCAATTCTCTCATAAATAATTACCAAGCGAAGAGAAACGAGTCATTGTATTTATTTCCAAAGCTGAGCTATTTGTTAGGCGTAACCAAGCCGAAGGGCCATTAAATTACACAATCGATAAAGCGCATGTATCAGATGAGCAGGTATACAGGTGGGTGTCTGGTCCATCATCACGGATTTTCCCCACTTGTGTGTATTTTTGACAGACACTTTACCGTTAACGTCCGATAAAATATTACTATCTGTGCCGCGAATTGAGGACACTGTGACATGCTTTTCAATGACCATTAAATTTACGACTGCATGTTTAAAATGTAAAATATTTAACAAAAAGTACTCATATTGACCATTATTTATTGTACAGCATTTTATTACTCTTATCAATTAAGTATCAGATATGTTTTGCGACTTCGGTTGGTATAGAACTCCTGCACACCGTACGTTCGGTAAAAAGTACAAAAATTAATAATTTATTTTTAACATTATAATTTAAAAAAGAAATTTGCGAAATATACTTTAATTATTACCGATGTAGTGATTGATTTTAATAGCACGGCGTCCTTCATCGTTCGCCGTGTAAAACTCTATTGATCCAAGCATGGTTCCAATTAGGGCTAATTCAAACACCGACTTTATAATAAACTGGTTTTCAAGTTCCAATATTTCCCAAATCCATGTTGTTAACCGATTTTTGAATATTTAAAAAAAAGGATAATTCAATTAAAATAGCGAAAAAATTGTTTAATTTTATTGAAAACTAACAAAAAATATTCGATAAAAACACAAAACCTCACTAGTAGTAACCTTATATTGTTAGTTTTTGATTATTTATTGAAACACAAAGTACTCTTCCGTTGAGTATTTTTTAGCTCACCGAGGAATTTGAAATCTTCAATTTGCCAATTTCGTGTCAATTTTCGGGATTTGCTCAAAATTTCTCAATCCCGAAATCCCGACCATGTCAATCCTGGGATTACGGGATCCCGGGTTCCGGGATTGGATGCCTTAGTCTTAGAGCATCTAATAAAAGATGATTTTTTTAGGCAAGTCATCCTAGTCAAAATACACAACCTAATTATTTCTAAAATTATAATTTCAACTCTATCATTGATCTTTAAAGATTGACAGTTAAGCTTCAAATTTAATCTCGGTTTACTTGTAACTATATCAGTTTCATAACAAAATATTTTTTTTTTATAAATTTTAACTCGATGGCTGGAAGTAAAAAAAAACTATTTGAAAAATAATTTTGATTAATATATATAATGTCAGCAAAAACCAGTTTATCAGTCTCCGTGCATTTCAAGGTAGTATATATTTCATAATCTGCCGTTGGCTCAAAATCATTAAAAAACTTTTTTTGTGTCTCCTCTTAAATTTGTTATGTGTGGGTTACGTCCTTTTTCCTTTAGAAAGTCGATATGCACACACAATACACAAGAGAGTCAACCAAAGAGAGTTATTTTCATCTTGCTAAGGGTCGTTTTTACATGTTTTACACTTTTCAAATAGTGTTTAATTTTTCTTCCAGAATGAATGAAATGAATTTAAATGTTCACAATATTATGATATGTATGCAAATATAATATACAGATATGTGTTATTAATTTTATTCAAGCTTTATGGGACAGTTATTACGCTTTACAATCGTATTCTCTAGAGCAGTGTCTGCCAAACTTTTTTACTTCACGGAACACTGGTGAATGAGACTTGCACCGTGGTACACCAAATAAAAATGCATTAAAAAGGAAATGTACATTCAAAAGAGAAAACGTGGAAAATGTGTCGCGTTGACCACTATGTGTGAATGTGATATTTTTTTTTTGAATATGTAAATGTTGAATTTATTTAAAATTTAATAAAATTTAAATGAATAGGCATTATTTAAAATTAACATTTTAAGGCTTCTTCCATCGCGGCACACATGAGACTTGATGCGGCACAGTAGTGTGCCGCGGCACACAGTTTGGCAGACACTGCTCTGAAGTAACGTACAGTTTATGGAGTATCTATTATGAGAGCTTTAAGTTAAGGCAAACATAAAATGATAAAGTGAAATGATTAGCAGGCGATTGCCGTTATAAGTCGCGGGAATATGTACGCGAGGTTAAGTTAGCTTATGCAAAACTAGTCGGTTTACCTGATCCAATCATTAAAGAAATGCGAAGATATCATTTGCGCCAATGATAAAACAAGACAAAGTCAGCGATCATTTGCATTTGCGGAAATGAGAAAATCTACCGAGAATATTATTTTAATGAATTTCGTTTATTGAAAAGCATTCGTCTTTTAACAAGTAAGACAAGTGAAAGAAGTAAACATTTAATATAAGAAGACGCTTTATTACATCTTTATGTTAAAATATTATTACAATTATTTCAAACAGTTCTAGCAAAAAAATCTGTTGAGGTATCTTCATTAACTCGATGGCTGCCACAGACGAGATGCGACTCACGGTGACATTTTGGGCAAATCGGCAAATTCCTGAGTTTTTGAAATTTGAAATGAAATAATGACAACAAAACTTTTATCAAATTATAAACGATTTCATGTTGAGTGCCCAATCCCGGGATCACAAAAAGGCTCCGGGATTGGATACCCTATACTTTTTTTTCTACTACGGCCAAAAAATTAAGAAGCCATATGCTCGACATTGGGAGCGGACATGGATTTTTAAAATTTAGACTTCTCATAAGTCTGCGTATTTCGACCATAACTTTAAAATGGTAAAAGCAAAAAGGTTTGACAATGTTTTGAAATGTCTGAACTGTTGCGAATATCTTCATTAGTGGGTTTATGCAAGTATTCATAATATTTTTTGCATGACAAGTCATTTAATCAAATCCATAATCAGTTACAATTAACGAGTAGTCGAAGATATTTTGAGTGGAATTGTTACAAAAAATATATTAAATTCAACATTGAAATGTATGTATATTTAATTTGTTAATGGATTTCGCAGGTTTCACGGTTCTACGACACCGCGCGTTGAAATACAATTACTTCGTTTCATAATTATAATTTTATATACATAGTTATTATTTTTATATACAAAATTTAGGTGCAATCAATTATTTTTAAAGGCGGAATCAGTGGCATTCCACCAGTAAAACTTCTTGTTAATTTTACGGTTGTTTTTATTGTTAAATAATCAAAACTCTCGTTAAAAAACCTTCCATACTTAAAATTAATTTTCCTGATTCTTATACGTACATTTTTTTTTCATCGTAAATGGTTGGTTGATTCTTGATAAATTAAAATAAAAAAAAATGCAATGCGTATAAAACATATATCTAATTGCACCCAATAATGGAGACAGAAATGTTCAACTTGTGTGTTTGTGATATCTCTTTTCCTCGAATTGATCGTTTAAAATAAATATTTTTGGTATTAAAATTTGGGATGTATAAAAATGAGAACATGAAATAACGTTAAATGATCAATACCAAAGTGCGCTATTTCATCTTATAAACCATGTGTCTGTAACTGTCATTAAAGAAGTATAAAAATATAACGGACCAATTTAATTATTTTTTTGGTACTTCGACAAAATTGTATTATATTACTGTGAATCACGGTCACGTATATAAAAAAATATAATTACTGCAATTATACTAATAAGGAATTATTTATAAAACTCATAATTTTTTTCACATTTACTTTACTTTGAATGTGGCTAAATTTTTAATAACAGTTATTGTATTCATTTAACATTTTAATTCTGTATAATTAATTTTCATTTGATTACTTTTTGTATGATAATCTGAACATTCTTTTTATAGCTTCATACTTATTTTATTGTTTTTATACACTCTCATAAGGCATTCATGATATTATATAACTTACTTTGTCATTATTTTATTTTCATGAGATAAAAGTCAAAGTTTGTGAAATTAATAAAAAGTGTGTTATTCAAAAAAATATTATTTTTCTTTACACCAAGAATAGACGGCGTATACCCCCCTGGGAGGCCGTAGGGTTGAGAAACCCTGATGTATACTATCGTAAAAAGTGGTTAGATACTTACAAAGTAATCAATTCTAGAGCGCACATTTGCTTAACGTGGCCATTAAATATTTTATTATATATAATAAAGCTCAAACTGTACAATAGATTCACATAGTAGCAGTCAATATATTAAAATTATTTTTTATGATTTATTACGAGTGTTACTGTAGTTTATAAGAACAAAAACATTTTAGTTCCAGTGATGCGTAGATAATTTCTTACTTGGTATATATATACTCAATAGAAATACAATTGATTAATATCTTTGTTCTTTAAGATTTTATCAGTGAAAAGTTTTGTTTCGTTCAATACATTAAAATTGAAATGAAAAAATCAATTTCTCATTCGGCCTTTGTTTCGATACTAGCAAGTTGTGTGTTACGCTAAGAGAATTTAAGAAATTAAAAAAGATATGTCCATTCAGGCATTGCCGTAGAAAACTCATATCGAAACAATAAAATATAATACAAATCTGTCAACCACATCCAATATTATAGAAATGTTTTGAAAAATTCCTACGACTATTTTTTTTTGTATTTCAAGTGCTCAAATGGACTCGAACTCAATGTTTCTTAAACTTTTTACATACGCGGACCACCAAAAAATCAAAAAAAAAAATTGCGGACCACCAATATAATCTTTTGTAAATGGATATTAACTATTTTCGAACTGCAGAAAATCTTCGCGGACCACCAGTTAAGAAACAGTGCTAACTGAAGTTTAGTAAACAATTGTATTGCGTTTATATAAGAATATTTTGAATGTTTTATGAAACAAAATCTAATCAACAATTTATTTGTGATTTTCGTTAACGTTGCACAAATATTAAATATCGATTAAGGTAAAAACCTTAAACTGGTATTTACTTGTGTCTTTTGATAAAAATACGTCAATAAAGTTTTTTAGTAACTCAAATTTAAACTTTTACTTATTCCGAATGTAATCCCTACATTCTAAAGATCTGAAATATATTTTTATATTTATATAGAGTAGGGGTTCACACAATTTTCCGTCAAAGGGACAATTTTTAAAATATTTTGTTTTGGCGGATTACAATTTATTTTGTAAATAGTTTCTGTTAAAAAACATAAGACAAAAATATAAACAAATATTTCGTTGTTGAAACTTATATTTATAACTAAATATACATTATCATTACTTTTATTAATTATTTCTAAGAAAAAATAAGCAAAATTCAATCTGGGCACAATTATTGTAGTGTGAATACTTAAAATAGGTGCGATATGACTGTCTGGTAATTTCGATCAGAAGTTTGATTCATTAATTTAAACTCAGGGTAGAATTACTTTGACACTTCCAAGCAAAGAATCTATTTGATGAACATGTTTTACGATATTTGGATATACTTCAAGTCCTATGTAGAATTCAATAAAATTCTTATCACGATAAAATACTTTTGCTTACAAGCAGCGGTGGGCTGTCAATATGTTAACACGGGGCTCGCTTAATCTCAAAGCAATTCTTGGTGTTCTGTGGAAGGAGTGAATTATTTTATCACTCCTATGCAACTATATGCAATACTTTAATATCAAATCGATTGTTTTTTAATACACTTATAATATGTAATAATATGAAATTTACCATAAACTTATTCATCCAGATGGCTAAAAATGTACTACTATATATATTGAAGCTGTCGTAGATATTTGATCTGGTATTTGATCTGAGAATATAGTTTTTTCTTAAATTATCTCGAAAATCTATTAATTCAAACTGTATATTTACGGGAACGACGTCCGGGGTCACACGAAAAGAGATTTTGAAATCAATTAAAATTAATTTGATGTTTCTTCAAATATAAAAAGACATATTCCATATGAAGCTAGGACACTCGCTGGACAAATCAATAAAGTCACGTAACACACTTTTTGAACTCTTAATATAGGAGCTTAAAAAAGACGTTTTTAAGTTTGGTACTGCACTGCTCCAAACAAAGTAACATTCGAAGTGTTTCAAATTTATTAAGTGTGGAACATCGTACTTAACTCGTCTGTCGTGGCCATCGATAAGGTTTTATTGTTAGACAATACAAAGTAAGTGTGATAGGTAGTTTGTAACTAAGTGTGATGCTAGAGTGGATCTATTTCAGAGGTCACGCGTCCCGTTAAGGGCAAGTTATGTTCGGACTAATTCACATGTGAACATACAACGTTTATACAATCCCGTTTCAATCATCTTAAAAGGTAAATAATATATATTTGTGACAAAAGCAGGTGACTTGATCCTATAAACATATCATGAACATATCTACAATATATTGACCGTTACAATTTCTCAAGTACACTATCAATAAATAAAGATTGACTGATTTGAGATTTACTTGGTATCCATTATAATACGGTTAAAGCCGGGTCCGTGCTGCAGTGGTCAACGTCTTTTGCTTCATTCAACAACATTTTTTTCGATCGATATATCGATTTCTGTACGAAGACATCAATCCAGACAAGAATCCTTCCCACCCTTCCAATCGTAATTCGTAAAGGTTAATTTGCACCGGCCTAAGCAATGTTAAAACTTTATAACAATATTACTTTGAATGTTGACATATTTTACGCGAGTGAGTTCACGCGGATACTATTTTTCATGTGTTTTTAAAGTATATTTTGTCGAATTCAAATGCTTATTTGTTTCCTGCCATTTTTTAATATTTTATTATATATTGTTTTTTACATTACAAAAATAATTTGTAATTCTTTTTTTATGTCCATGTAAATAACCAGCCAATTTATGTCATAAATCATAAATAACAAGGTGAAAAAATATATTAAAAAATATACAAATAATATCATATATATTGATGATAGCTATATATATAAAAAATTCTGCCGAAGACGTAAGCTAAAATAGCAATAACCTACTTATAAAATAATATAATATTTGTATAACTAAAATACTTTTAAATGCCACCTGTGTGGTCGAGTGGTCAACGGTGTTGGCTTCGGCTACAGAGGGCCCGGGTTCAAATCCCGGTACGGACAGTTTTATAAATTGATTTTTCAATCAATTTATGAATTTCTGTTCAAAGGCATGGATATATGTGATGTCTTGAATTCTCCCCTCTCACCCATCCTATCCTATGAACGGGCCGTATCGAGAGCGATTAGCTTACCACTAATCCTGTCCTAGCCCTATCCTTCTATCCCTACTCTCTTAGTAAAAAGAGAGGTTGAGCAACTGAGTAACAAACAGTTCTCGTAGAAAACACTTCTGTTGAGATAAACTCCATTAGGAGTCCATATGCTCCACATTGGGAGCGGACATGGTTTAAAAAAAAAAAAAAAATACTTTGATATTTTTTCATCTCATTACAATGCAGTTCTACCAAGTACATGCAAATTCAAAGTATTTGTTACTTTGTTTGTTATATTTATAAAATATTTTTTCAAGAACAATCTGCACTCGAGTACCCGTATGAGATATTTCATTTTCATCAAAATAAGTACGATTGTGTTCTATATTCCATAATAATATTACTCTACCGAAACCCTGCACATATAAAATGATATAGTTAGCAATCAGTTATCAAAATAAAGCTCTTCAAATAATAATTGTGTACATAACCTTAAAAATATTATATTTGCTGTCTGGCTGACATGTTGTCTTTTATTTTGATGAAACATTTAAACGTTTTATGTTCATATTTACGAAATTTGCAAAACACCGTGGGAATTGCGTGTTTCCAATGATTTGTAAATAGTTTTGCAAAATCACAATGCGTTTTAAAATAGTGCCCAAATTATTTTGACCACGCTACATTTAAAAATGTTGACGTTAACGTTTCTTTGCTAAAAACAATTTGATTATGAAATATAACAAAACGCACTAAATCAAAAATACATTGAGATCATTGACGTTGCATGTCGTGAAATCTTTATTTTATGATTGGTCTGGGTACAATTCCCGGTAAATCCAATGTCAAATTTAGTTTTTTTATATTTACTACTTAAAACGTGGGTCACTTTTAGGTGTTCACTGTCAATACTTAGTGGAAAGGCATTATATTAATAAAAACACAATAATCCTTTGTACTTAATTCCACTTTATTTATTTCGCTCATTGCGAGCATTGTCAACTGATAAGAAATATAATTTAACAATGCTATTTATACAAATTTGAAAAGTTATACACAACAAAAGGCATTGAAAAGAAATCACCAATTTCATTATAAGTGATTATAAAATAACACAAAATTAAAATGTGGTTTAATAATTCAAAAAAAAGTCACAATTAACATACAGTCATTAATGTCAAACATATTTTTCATCGTGTAAAGTGTGTAAGCTCACTTAAAATATATAAATACGAGTATACATCAACAACAAAACAACATCGCTACAAAATACAAACAATAAAAACGCGTTTAATTCCATACGTTTGCATATCGCGAAAATTGACTATCGTGCAGTTTCGTTGCTATTGAAGTGGCAGAGAGCAGACGCGAAAAAAAAGTAACGAGTGGGCTGCTAACGCGTGTCGGTATGTCATGAATTCGAGAAGAAATTCTTTTATTCACGCGATTTTTGGATTCCGCGGGTTTTGTAGATAATGCGGCTGTTATTTTGCAGCGGCGGAGTTATCATGATACATCAAAGACTCCCAACTCTCGAAATGCGTGTATATTTGAGATACTTTTCACCACGTTAAGCAATATCAACTGAAGTCAACTTTATCAATTAGGTAAAAAATATCAACGCATTTTGTGGAGTCGTGTAAGAAAAAGGTGACTGCGACTCGGACTCCAACTCCAGCTTTAAAATAATTAACGAACCCGACTCTTCCCGAATTTTTCAATAATTTCATTTTGACTTATACCATCAGATCATCTTTAGTCAGCCAAGCATGAAATGTCAACACTTTGGACTATTTTGTTTGAATGCACATCATTAAATGTTTTTCAAAAAAAAATCGCGCCGCTCATTTTTCACGACTCCGACTCCACTGCCCTGGTATTTAGTTCTACAATTTATCTATACAATACATCATGTATTGTATATCTCTTCTAGGACAGTATATATATATCTGAGTTTATGTAATTTTATTCATAGTGGTGACGATGGACAAGCCGAAATGGCTATCTAATTATTTTATAAAAAAAAATAGAATTAAATACGTTGATATTTTTTTACCTAATTGCAATGTTGCTCGACCAAGTAGATAACAATTCAAACAAACAATCTACTTAGTTCATGAGCTAAACCGGTTCTGATCTTATTAAATTAAAGTGGGAAATAGTACATAAAAATGTATATATATTTTTTTGTTTAATATCAAAAACAACCTATTTTTTATCCATGCCCGCTTCTAATGTGAAGCATATGGCCTCCTAACTGATGTGTCTCAACATAAGTTTTTCTACGAGAATTTTTGTTACTCAGTCGCTCAACTTCCCTTTTTTAAAGAGAGTAGTAGGGATAGAAAGATAAGGCTAGGACAGGACTAGTGTTAAGCTAATCGCTCTCGCTACTCCCAGTTGTTTAAGGATCGGAAATGGTCGGAAGTTCATCACAAGCACTCATGCCTCAGAGCAGAAATCGATGAATCCATCGAAAAGATTCTGTTCGTACTGGGACTCAAGCCTGTGAGGTCTGACACGGAAGCCCACAGCGCTAACCGCTGCGCCATAGTACCCGACAAACACCCAATAGTGAAATAAATACGCACGGCTGAATTAAAGAATCGCAAGAATCATAATATTATAATACAGTTTTCTGTACATATTTTTTAGCAGAATGTGGAGCCAGTGAATATTTTGGCCAAAAGTCTACGTGACCGTGGCGTGGCTACTGCAAGTGAAAAAAGCCAAAAATAAGTTCAGCCGCTCACTTACTCAAATATTTCGCTGGCCACGCGATGCGCAGGGAAAATGGGTCACTTAATTATCTCGATAACCATGCTTAAAAGCGGCCATTGTAGTTTAATTCGTGAATAATGATTGATTTTCTCGCTGAATAAAATCCACAGTAAATCAATCATTTCTACAAATTACGCCAATTCGTACTCAATTTCATCAACTTCAAAACATAACTATTCCATAAAACTATACCTTAGTAAAAAAACTTTTGTTTCTTTAAGGTTAAATAATAAATCAGTGTTGGTCAAATCCATTACAACTAGAGATTCTGTGTCGAGGCAACCCGAGAATAAATTCCTAGAAAATAGACACTTTTTCTTCATAGCCAGTCTTGATTTCTAGGACATTTGCATAAAGCAACCCAAGACTTGAGACTTAAATTTTATTCATTCAATACAAATATAGATTGAGAATCTTTATAGATTGAGAATCTTTATAGATTGAGAACTTTTGTACAATTCAAAAGGCAATAAAACATTTTTCAAATTATTTTATAAAATATAACCACTCTAAGTAAATTAGTTTGCAATAATAGCCATAAAATAACTGAGTCAATGGTTTTTGAGGAAAAATCAAACAAGTCTTTCCATTGATGGGTTATAAAAAGTGATATAAATATATATTTATAATACAGTTTTGTAATTTTTTAAATCTTCAATAAGTTTGCATGATCACTTTTAGGGTGTTCACTGTCAAAACTTGTTGGAAAGGCATTATATTAATAAAAACACAATATTCCTTTGTACTTTATTCCACTTTATTTAATAGGCCAGGACCGGTTTCGCTCATTATCAGTTGACAATGCTCGCAATGTGCGAAACCGGTCCTCACCTATTAAATAAATTGAAATAAATTACAAAGGAATATTGTGTTTTTATTAATAAGTTTGCATGAGTTTTGAGTAACCGACAGTATACATATATATACTCGTTTATTTTATTTTCTAAAAATTACTACAGTCCAATATGTCCAAGAATGACTTGCTGCACAATATTATTTGTCGCGTTTTTGTTAAAATTGTATTCGAAAATATATCAAACATACGATGTATATATTTCATCTGCAGTGACTAGACTTATTTATCACAGTATATCATATGTAAAATACGTTATATATTTCTATAAAGGCATTATTCTCATAAGAAAACTTTGTCATATAAATATTAAATTGTGAACTACCTTCGAATTAATTCGCTATCAGTCTACTTACGTTTTTAGCCGTACAGAAGAAAACGTGCAAATTGTAAACAGTGCAAATTATAAAATTGGAAAGTATGTCACGTATCAAATTATTCCAATAAGTGGTGAAATTATTTTAAACTTTTATGCATCTATTTTTTGACTCTATTTAATGAAAACTAGATATGAACCTTTGATCTTGAATAAGAGTTAGTTTTATATACTTCACAGTTAACGTGTGAAATCTCGTCAATTTTTACATTTACAAGTCTATTCACTTAAATCTAGCAGCTTCAGTTAAAGCTTTCATTATTAAAATTCGCTTTGACTAGTCAATGTATGAATTAACATGAAAGTGTATAAACTCACTGGCAAGCGCTATACACCATATAAATGATATCACGGTTTATATTAGGCTAGATATGTTGAATAGAAAGAGTGACAACAAGACGTTGATTTTTTGAGGTATGTGAAATGTCAGGCAGTAAAAAAAAACAACTGCGTGATTGCACGCGCTGAGTAGTGGAGTGTGGCTGGCAACACTATGAGTGCACGCGTAAATATTTTTAAGTTTGTGAACACATCTTTGTAGTTAATGTACACATTGACTAGTTAATATGTTCGTGTGTTCTTTTGTCTATAATTACTGGGTAAAATGGTCAATGTATAAAATATGTATGTAAAATAATAAGATAAAAATTTTATATTATCGTTTTTGCTTTGGTGGATAAGCCTTCTACAAGAATGTTCCCCGTATTCCTCAAGCTTGTTTAAATATTCTTTAGTTGGTTTCACTGGCATAATTTTTCGCCGAATACTTCTCTCACGGGATACAATCGCTATATGTTTATAACAGTTATATAATATAGTAGAAAATTCAGCCTTGCTTAAAACCTCAAAAACTATTAAAATTGTATGATTTAAAAAATACTTACATTTCATATTAAGTATCTATAACAATAAAGGATTTATTTATATACATGGTTTTCATTTTTTTTCTTATAAATTAACCATTCTTTATGGGTTGTATAATCAAAAAATGTAGCACCTTTCACATATATAGCACACATCTTGAAAGGCACATTCCATTCGGTTGGGGAATCACGGATTCGAATCCGAAAAAGAGTACATTGAATTATGGACCTGCACGGAAATGTATGAATCATTTTTCCTCTTTCTTTTCTCAGACGTAGAAATAATGAAAAATAAATGAGATGTATTGATTTGGATGAATGTTTATTGCTCTCGTTCATTTCAACAATCTTGCAAAGAAGGAATTCCAGTGAAAGAAACAAAAATAGATATAAAAAGAAACATCAGCAGTACGTCCACTATAAAATCATTGATACTATTTAAGTAGCAATTAACTGCCGTTTAGAGACTCAAGCTCTATATCTCAAAATCTTAATTTATATAGAGAACAAAAATGCAAGAAATAATAGAAATTTTGATACCTTTTAAATTTGTCCAGTCAAAATAGTCTAAGGTCGACGATCTAAAATATGTTTTTTGTAGCTATGAGTAAAACGGCCATCCATCAGAGAGCTCTGAATTGACCAGTGGTTTTCAAATATTTGATTCGAAATATATTTTGATAATAATGTATGTGTGTGTTTGCGTGTTAAATTTTGTTTTTATCGTATAAAAATGTAATAATAAGTTTTCAATTTTCTTTTGATGTTATTAATCTAATGTCTCGAATATATATGTCATTAAATAGACTAATTGATATTTTAACGAGTGTCTTCAAAAAAATACAATATTTATTTGTACTACTTTCACTTTTATTTAAAAAGATCAACTCATGACGAGCATTGTCAACTGATAAGGTATTACAATTTTTACAGTGTTATTTATACAAGACAAAAAAAAATGTTCTTAATTTGACAAAACACTTCATTTCCTCGTCATGTATATAAAGATTGACATTATTAATAGTGACAAAATTATTAGTTCTTTCAAAATTTTCACTCTTATTTATGAGCATAGTTTGTACTGACTTATTATTATTATGGAGTGAATATTCATTATTATAGTATACTTAAATATGTAATAAATAAAAATATGTGTGCATTTTGAGAATTGCTGATCGATAATTTATTGTTTTACTCTAATTTGTGATCTAATTTTCGAAGTCGTGGGAAGGCCCCGTGGCAAAAAAAAACGAAACATTGGGGTAACGTTATTATGGCTGTTAACGAAAATAATGAATCGAGACTGCTAAATAACATAAATGGCACATGGGTAATGGATACGTCAAAAACGACCACAAAAAAAGGATTATTAGAATGGTAGAAGATTATTAACACGAAAAAATAATCGGATCACGGAAAAATATACTCCGCGATTAAACATCGCATTATTTGACATGGAATTTTTCATTTTAGAAGAACAATAAAATGCACTTGATATGAGACTGTCACCAAATTAAATATTTTTCTTAGGGCATATTTCCTTTATTCTGTCGTTTGTTTATCTCGATGCACTCTTAATGCAATGAATAAGTACTACAAAAAAGGAATTTTATTATTAAAAGTCATTCTACTAAAGCTTAGGAAAAAAAAAACTATTAGCCATCCATTTTTCAAGAAACCCAACTATTTCTTGTTATTAATTTGAGCCCTTGATATTACAACTATGGCTTTCTATCTTGGATCTCGAAATCCCCGGATTGTGATGGTACTAATCCTATATTTTCTGGATTGAGAACATTTTAAAAAAAAAAAGAACTAAAAAATAAAATCTCGCGTAGTTCCATTTTGGATTCCGTAAATTTCTAGGTTTTTGAAATTCGTCAAACAAAAATTTCTATACACGATTTTATGATGAATTTTATGAATCCCGTAATTACAAAAAGGGTACAAGATTGGATACCCTACTTGTAACTGAGTAGGAAGAATGATTAGAAGCGTTGACCACTTGTCTACTGATAATACACAAAAACACAAACATTAAACAAATACATACAGTTAATAATGTTGAACGGTGCTTAATAAACATATGTATATTATATTTATATTAAAAAAATACATAACAACTTCGTGATCATGCTATACGATAAATTAAAAAATAAATATTTTATGATGTGTAATTTTATAAACAAATTTATGCTTAATCCAAAAATTAAAACACATTTTTATTTACAGTACGCCAATTTCAGATCCGGTTATTTCCTGTAAATGCCAACAATATAAACAAAAATAAATTATTTGTTTACCAACAGAATATACGAGTGTGTAACCATAATTAACTGTATTTTTATCCTTACTGGTCCAAAACATCAACAATATATATATTTATGCGCTATAAAAACGTAATGAAACTCATGAATTTACGAAATGGGAAATGTTATTTAATATCAACAGATGTGGACTTTATTATATCAAATTTGATTCGATAAGTTTTCTGAAACCAGTTTGTATCAAATATTTGAAATTATTTATTTGGTCGGGTAATATGAAACATTCTTTTATACGATTATTCTTACAATATTTACACAGTAGGTTAATATCAAAACATTTGTAGTTCTACGTGACTTATGAATGTACTTGACTGTTGTTTTAGCTAAACGGATTTTAGTTTATCTATATAATTACTAGCTAAGAAATGATAAAAATAGTGACTAGAACGCGTAGATAAACTTAATCCATGTTAATATAGTTAAAACAATAGTTTTAACCCGAGGTAGCAATCAAATATATCTTGTAATTCTTGTAAAACTGAATATAATTGTACTTTGGTAGATCTTACTCATCATAATAAAATTCTACCTTTTAAATGCAAATTCACACAATAGGTTAATTCGCGATCCGAAAACTACAAAGTTCTAATAATTGTAGTTATATTGCGAAATAAAAGTAACAACGACGTAGTCTTACGTGTACTATTAATGGTATTGTTTGTTAGTTTTGTTTCAATACAAATCTATACTTAAAATCTCGGTCGCCTGTTGTCAAAATAGTACACAAAAACAAATATCGCATCTGATATCCAAGAAGACGTGTAACGACTCTTATAGAAAATTTAAATTGAAATATATTTTGAAAATTGTAATATTCTTCCTATGAATAAGGTAATTTAACCAGTAGAAAATAAAAAAAAATAGCAACATTGCCTTAGGCGGTAGTTATAAAAGTAAGGTAAATTATTTGCGAGCATCGTTACTGGTAACATTAATACACGGCCAAGGATTTATGCTTCTCCAAGGTTTTTTTTATTCTTCGGACATAATAATATAAGGATTATCAACATGCAAAATAAACACTGTTATCATAATAATGCATTCTTGTCAACAACAGCATAAACAGGACGACTTTAAAATAAATATTTTTAATAGAATTAGTTGCTAGAAAGGTAAATAAAACAACTAACATTATTTGACACTGTATTGTATTTTTATTAATTTATATGCCATGTTTTTTATAAAAACAAAACAAATATATGAACATTGTAATACAGTTATGCCAAAATTACGTACTGGGAATTTCTTATACTTATATTGTTTTTGACTATCATTCAATAAATTTATAACCAGAGGTGGGCTGCAGGAGGCTCGGAGGGGCTCGCGCGAGCCCCTTGTTACATCTTATTAAGGCTTGCGAGCCCCCTGTTAATATTTTCAGATCAAATTAGTACATAACTGCAATTTCCGACATACATATATATCATCTACGACAGCTTCTACAGTATACACAGTATTACATTTTTAGCCATTTACATTGATTAGTTTACGGTGAATTGCATTTTGTTACATAGAATAAGTGTAATAAGTAACAATCGATTGCTTATTTAAATATTGCATATAATTGCATATGAGTGTTAAAAAATTCTGTTCTTCCCCGGAATACTGAGAATTGCTTGGAGATTATGTGAGCCCCTTGTTAATGTATTGGCAGCCCACCGCTGTTTATAACCCATTAGAAATATTCTAAATAATATTTATGTAATTTATTTGTATACTTTTGTATTTTCTTGATAAAAATATAATATTGATATTTAAACAATCATAATTATATTCTGTGTTTTTATACACATATCAGTTTTGGCATATTCTGCTTTATTAACAAATGGTGCTCCGAAAAAAAATATTAATCAATTATTTTATAAACATTTTTGTTCATTTGACTAACCTCTCATGTTTTTTTCATTGGGTTCCTTTTCCTTGTACGTCACAAGTATTGTAAGTCTTAACTCTCCATGTTCGGTCACCGGTGAAATTCCCACTCGCTTAATTTCTAGTGCTTTCAACTATTAAGTGGTAAGATTCAATATCAACAGAATAGATTTTTTATGTCAAAATAAGCTTGAATATTCTTCTCAAATTAGAGGTTTAGATGTCACATTCATTAAAAAAAAATTCAAGATATCAATATATTTAAAATATATATAATATATTTTTTAATATTTCTGTGCAGCCCTATCGGCGTTTGTTGTTAGTGATGAAAAGCACTTTGTTTTCCTCACTACGCGAGTAGTTTCTGTCTTGCATAGTTAGTTGGCTATTCAAGCCCTCGGCTATGATTTGGACAAAAGCGCTCCCATAACCATTCATAAAGATAATTTGATCAGATTCTTCGCCTTTCATGGTTATTTTGTTATGCTATGAATTTTCAATATCATGAACGAATAGATGCGAAAACATTTTTACAGTGATCGATTTCTATATAATTTTGCAGTTTAAGTAGTGCACAATATTTAATAAAACCGCAGATAATTTAACTATATTTCAATAAAATTGAATGGAAAATTTACAAAATTTACCATTTAAATGTCTTACAACACTTTCCCAATATTAAATTTTATGTTAATACATGTCATATTCCAACAATATTTCTTTTTTATTTCTAATACGTAGCGTTCATACAATCGGCAGATAAAGAATTTTGTCAAATTAATTAACTAATAGTCGAATGAAATATATCATTACTTTGTTTAACAGATTTGTATTATATAATATAAACAATAGATGTCGTGTCAATTTCTTTTGAAATTTGGATCAAACTGATTGTTCGGTTCTGACCATAGATTAATTCTCTTTTTGAATATTTATTTCATCTGAAAAACAAAACGTTGCCAAATTTTGACACGTCAACTTTTTCTGGTATTTTAATGAATTTCAAAGATTAATAGTTTCGAAAATAAAGTGAAAAACGGCGGTGCCAAACGGTAAATGAGAATATAATTATAATTCTGGTTTTTAATAAACTGCCTAGCTTTTTCACTGACAATTCGATACAAAATTGAAAATTGAATATGAATTGATTTCACATTTACATGAAACTTTATTAAAATAAGTTTATAGTTAACAAAACATTTACATTTAATATTATACAAACTATGTCTACTCTCATTCTGAAGCATAATGGGCTTGCAGAACTTCTTTAACGAGGATGGTTGTCATTCTGTCTCTCAAACTCTTCCGGAGAGAGTAATATTTATTTTTACAAAAGTTATTCAATATTGTTGATAGATGAACTGATTCGCTGACTGCTATGGAAAACTTTATGGATCTATAGATTATTAACGCGAAACACCACAAAACAGTTGTTATCAGAGAGAATAATGATTATATTCTAATGTTAATTCTAAGGGTATAACAAAACTTTTTAAACTATATCCTTTACCAATGTAAATAATATGAATGTGTGTGTAATGGAGTTTATCTCAACAGAAGTGTCTGTACAAGAACTGCTTGTTACTCAGTCTTTTTTCGAAGAGAGTGGGGATAGAAGGGTAGGGTTAGGACAAGTCTCGTTTTTAGAATATGGCGGGTGGTAGGGGGCAATTTTATATATACCATACAATTATTTTTTTAAACAAAGATCCGGAAATCGAATGAAAAATCAATCTATAAAAATGCCCGAACAGAAGGGTTGAGCATGTGAGATCATTACCGAAGCCAACGACGTTGACCACTCGACCACGGACCTAGTAACTTTTTTACATTTTTATTACATTATTACATAAACTTTATGTATTATAACATATGTTTTAACCTTCAAATTCATCTAATATAAAATAAAATCTGTAAGCCGTTCAAGTGTAAGGATACCTTGAGTTTTATTTTACGAATAAGCCCAAGAGCAAAATTTTCTATCTGATTGCATCTCGACAATTTTGCTCGGTATTATGTAATGCAATTTCAGTCACGCCGAGAAACAGATCATTGTTTACAAGGGTTTTTATAGAAATTTGTTTTAAAGTGAAGTGGGAGCATGTAACTAATTTCCGTAGGCTTCATAATCCATATTATATTATATTATTTTTGAAGATAAAACTTTCTATGGCTGCCATTGGTTTTGTCTAAAGATATAAGTCGTAATCTTGTCAGTAAAAATTTCAATACCAACACCTTGAGTTGATGACTGTGAAAGTGAAAATAATTGTTTGCTTTATTCTTGTATGGACACAATGTCGAACCAAGGAAGTACAATAATAATTTATATGATTTTTTTTTACCTCCTTAAATAATTTGTACTCGCTTGATTGTAACGGTAAATGACTATATTTTTTTTATGAATTCGGCGGTAACTTTGTAGAAGTTTATTTTTGATATAAATAAAATATTATTACTCTTTTATTCCACATTTTTTAAAGCAAATTGTGACACGCGTATCGCTTTATGAAGAATTATCTTCAGACAAATTATTCTAAGGCTATTTACAACCAAGCTAAAACTTAGTTATAATTACTTAACTATTCATGATAAAGTGGTGGTTGGGTTTTTTCCGTTCTACTGGACGCAGGAAAAGGCTATGATACAAACAAATATAAAAGACTAATAAAAAATGAATTACGTATATGATAAAAAGTAAATCCTTAAGCAAATACGCTTTAGAATTGTTAGTCGCCAGTCCTATTCAAAATGTTATGTATCAATGTTTGATATGTGTTAATGATTTTATTGATATCCAAGAACTGGTATTCATACTCAACCATTTATTATTTCCTACATAGAGTATTTCAATATTTTTATTAGAATTGTTTTTTATTATTTGACAATTTTTGTTTTATGCATTTAACGAGTAATAAGGTAACATAAACTTTTTTTAAATAATTAGTGAGACAAGTCAACTTTTCTTTAAAATAATTTGAATTAAACATTGCTATCTCTCTCTGGTAATTTACGAATACTTTTTTCGGTTTTAGTTTCTGTGGCTTAAGTGTTTCTAAGAATGATAAAAAAAAAATATAGAATTAGTTAAAGTAAATTAACCTTGAACACAGCGGTACCGTAGAAATTTCAAAAATTTCGGTTGAAAGTGAAATGAATTGTTCGCATACTATCTAGAGGAAAAAATAAAAATGCATTAGTAATACTTGAATCGTTACGTGTGCAGTATATTTTTCTTTTGTAATACTAATAGGTATTATGAACGTTGAAGATTAGCTATTCTGTTAGCGAACGCAATTAACTGATACGTGAGAAAAATTGAACTTAAGTGTAAGTAAGGCTCAGAATCAACAACTACATTTCAATCAATGAAATTTATTATTGTCGCTTAGTTTTGATTTCAAATACCTCCATCGTATGGCGGGTAGTGTTTTAGGTAACGAATGGTGCTTTATCTGTAGTACGTGACTCTTTATCTACACTTCCATTATACAGCTATTCTCACAGGTGAATTTGTATTCAATATCAGATCAAGTGACTAAACAAACTAAGTCATTCAGTCAATAATGAATTTATTTACTGTCGTATTTCGCAAGTTAAATGTATAAATAATACATTAAATATATGATTTTACCGAGCACACATAATATTACTATTATGGCTGCTTCTTTGTGATATGATACGTACATTTAATCTTTATTAAAACAATGACACTAAGTCAACAAGACTCATCTGCCGGAGCCTTATACTTTAGTTTATATTCATTCGAAAACAGGACAATAAATGAAGAATTGGCTTCTGAATTTTAGCAGAACTGATAATAACTTGTATACACAAATCTTGCCAAGGCAACTGTTTGACTTGTTTTTTCGTCGTTCTAATTTGTAGTAAAATGCATGGATGTTTGTGATGTTTATATTCATCTTAAGCCCGTCCAAGCTTAAGGTTGGAGCAATTAGCTTTTTGCTATGGATATCAATAAGTACTCAACATTTCCGAAAAACAGAGGTTTAGTTATAACTAACCAACCAGTTCTTGCAGTGGGGTGGATATGGTTTTAAAAAATGTCTACGATTGACTTAAGTGTACTTGGTTATTTATATTCCAGATTGACCAAAATAAAAACTTCAAGGAATCCAGACAATTGAAAAAGTATCAAGGTACGGAAAACATCATCCCTGCTAACTACCGAGGTAGCGCCCAGCGACGTTCGGTGGGCGACCGTGGGAACGAAAAAGGCACGCACGAAAATCACGCCCAAATGATCGTGGCCACAGGCTGAACACTTTTTTTGCCCTAGCTTTATTTACGATGTTTTATCTTTCGTATGTGTATATGTGTACATTTTTTTTATTTATTACATTTTGAGTTCGGGCGCACGCGGCTCGCGCCCAACATGCGCCGAAAACGATCACTCTTCGATACATTTTTTATTAGAGTTGTTAAATTATAAATGAAAAGCCAATCTGAAGAAGCGTATTTATGAGATCCATATATCTATATGACTGAAGCATCCGACTTTGAACTATAAATTTGTTACTAAAATTAGCATGGGAGCCTATATTACAAGCCAAGAATACAGAATACATTTATCATATGTGTATGTATACCTACGGCCAAATAAGCAATGGTAATTCTTTACTTGTAGTGCTTTCTTTAGCAACGGCGTCGTGTGATATAATATGCTGTGTATACTTCAATTAGTTACCTTTAAAAATTCAAGTAAAGTATACAGTTCAAGAAATTCATAAAAACCGAACACATTTAGGTACACAGCAGTAAAAAAAAACATTTATTTTTACCTAATCGAAAGCAAATGAATGATGATTTTGTCAAATCTTATTCAATTTCGATTGCAAGAAGCTAAGCAACAATTATTTGGATTTATGAAGTAAAACATACAATATTTTTGTCTCATATTGTCTGCCTATGTCATAGTCGAGGCTTTGAAAAGTGAAATGAGCCAAGAAGTAAAATGGTAAAGTTTTCTGTTTTACTTTTATGTAGGTACTATCACGTTATTTCTTAGTTTTTTAGTAGATTTTATATTTTTATTTTAGGGAGAAAACACTTGCAGTTTTATTTATTAAGCTCACTTAACTTTACTATACTTTAAGTCTTTAAGACATGTTTAATATTATAACGCATTTAAAACTTATTTTCCTATTTCTCGAAGGCTTTCTGTATTTACTTTGTAAGAGATTCATATATTTGAAATAAAAATATATTTGGCTATTCTAGTAGCATTTTTATGCGCTGAATAATAATTTGAGGTTGGTTTAAATTATATATAAATCAATTAAAAAAAATTGTAATAACTGGAAAAATCTACCTCCAATGAATTCTCAGCCAAGACAATAAGTCAATACTTGTATAGTATAAAAATAAAATGATTTTTTCTATTGAAAAGAAAACAAATACAAGTTTGATACTTATTTTTCGAAATACCATCTCATCATCCGAATAAAGCGGTAATAGTCCAAATAAATAAAATAGATTACTACAATCAAAATAAAACAAATTCTTGTGATACCCATTATTGAAGAATGCTTGGCATTTCAATCGATTAAAAAATAACTAATTTACCAACATATTCATAATAAACCATTATCATTCCATAAACCCTCCTGAATTTTAGTCTATAATTTCTTGATCCCTTTATGACCTATATTAATCAAAACAGAACTTACTGGTCATGGAGGACATAATATAAGGCAACCTTTTTGGTTCCTCAAAATATTACATCGATTAACACGCTGTTCCGAAAGTGATAGCATAAACATGCTTAAGACTTGGGAACGTTTTATTGATTAGATTTGTGGATAGGATACTTTTTTTAAAAAATATATATTGTAATTTAAAAACGAAATAAAAAAAACTCGTTAATGATTTCAAATTACAAAAAAAAAATAGGAAAAATCAACTAATGACGTGGCATTTTAATATTTAAATATAAAGAAATACGCTAGTTAGCCTTAGACACACAGAAAAATATCTTAACACATTAAATTAAGTGGAGGCAGGATACAAATAGAAATAAAAGATGAATAATGTTGACATTTTTTTAGTAGTAAATTTTATTATAGTATAATTTTATCGTCTGTCACTACACATACACAAGAAAACACTTTAATATAGCTCTGATTAAAACACATTTCTTTCTAAGCTCATAAAAACACTCTCTTGGTCTTTAGCTATAATATAAATCATAAAATACATGAAGCTTTCTGTTTGTCACAAGAACTCTTCCCAAACGGTAAACAGTAGCAATAGAGAAGTAAAAATTTTCATGTCAATTTGGTTGCCATATCTAAGTCTGTGCTAATTTCATTGTTTTATATTGTTATAATTACAATGGAATAGATATTTTATAAAATTTGAATCGTTCAAATTATGTACATTCACACAGATTTTGTCACTAACGACCCGTGTTTCGCCTTTCGGCATCTTCAGCCGTTCAAGTGCACGGATGAACTTGAACTGACGCTTAGTAAATGAATGTTTCGTGTTTATATAATAAATAAATGTATCATTGAGTTTAAAGCCATTGCTGGCGAAAAGGATAAGCCCATGGGAATGCCCACAGATTTGAGTAGAGAGTAGTTTTAAGAATTATATGTATTTGTTTGTCGTGCGTGCACTTGAACGCCAGAAGATGCCGAAAGTTGAATCCCGGGTCGTTAGTGACAAAATCTGTGTGAATGTACATAATTTGAACGATTCAAATTTAATATTGAAATTCCACCAAGCACCTTCAGTCGAAATCTTAAATTTTAGATATGTTATTTTGTGGGTGTTACATAAGGTAAGGTCCACAGTGAACTTTGTTACATACTCCATTTTTTTTTAACTTTTATTACTATGTTACAAATATATCAAATTTATTTTTTTATTAAATTTCTTAATAATGCTTATCGTACTACCGATAATTAGTCTGTGTCACATTTTTTCACAAAACAAGTCGAATAACAAAGTTATCAGATTCAATTGTATTATAACAATTAACTTTTTGAAAGTTACCGCCGAATCAATCGAAAAAGAAATTTAATATTTCAGTTAGTTAAAATATTCATAAGAAATAAATTTAGCGTTGTATAATTTGTATATGTTTTTGGGAAAGGCTGTAGCTTAACATTGATATAAATACCGACCCTTTTGATAAACTAAAGAATTTCATTCATGCGTTCAAGAGGTACACTCAAAAAAAGAAAAGAAAACATAGTATTAAGGCGACTCAGTAGGATTGCAAAACTTAAATTTGACCTACAGCATAAATATTGCACTGACTTAAATAAGTAACCACCACAATACGTATTTTTACAGTATCAAAACAAGCAAAACATTTGTATATTTCATTATAAAAATAGCAATACCACCTAACACACGGATGGATATTTAGACAGTAATAAGGGTTTTTCATATAAAACAATTTGTTATTGACGAAAATCAGTAAGTACTTTTTTATCTTCGTAGCAAAGACTGACAATCTAATTTACTTACCCAAATATCTGTTGCAAAAATTATATGTAACTGAAACAATGCGTTAATTATATATACCGTGAAAATGACTTATAATGCTACATATGAGTTATTGATAGCAACAGTAAGCCATCGTATTTAATAAATGTAAATCAGAGACGGTGTTTTGTCAAACGAAATAATAAAAGAAATAAACAAGATAAACCATACAATACAAATTTCTCAAACTTTCTCTAATATATTGAAAGAATTTGTTTTTATTTTTAATTTTGTATAACCTATTTGTTATGATATTGATTTTAATATGAATACAGTTAAAAACATTCTGTTGAATAAAAAATATTGACATAATAAGATTAAAATGGAAAAAGTATCGAGTTCTAAAATAAATATAAATTTCAGTTGATAGTTATTTCTGGTTCACGCCATAGTTCTGACAGTGGATTTTCCGAAAATTATATTAACTATGTCTTATATTTCTTGTTGGACATCTAAGCTATCTTGGAGGATATTTGTAATCATTTTCAAAAAAAAAAAAAATTTATACTGAATTCACGGAATAAAAACATGTTTGCTATCAGAAAACTTAGTTATTCCACTGATTACTTAGAATAAAGGTAAATTTCATTAACTAATAATAGCTTTAAGATAGTTGGTATGAAGACGCTTCTCGAAAAAGCCAAAAACGTGTTACAATTTGTAAACAATTAGTGGAATGACAAAGTTTATTTGTTAATTTATTATAAAATGATTTTGTCTTTAGTGAATGCCGAAACTATCGAAAATATTCATAATCCATGCATGTCTTTAAAGTCATAACCAAATGTTATGATGTGTTTATTTTTACTTCAAGTTTTTATATAGCCTAACACTAATTCAATAAGGAAGAAACTAAATGAATAGTATGCCTGATCAAAAAAAGTTATTTGTATAATTTATATCAATTGCATAAATATATTCGTATTTTTGTATAATGTTTGGGAACTTTTTTTCTCTCGCCAATATACAAGTTCGACATTCAGGGCTGTGACAAAAAACATAATACTAATAATATTAAAAGTAATTCAAACCATGTGATTGATTTGAATATTAATGTATTGTAGGTATAATATTGTTACATAATTTGGTAAGTTATCGAAAAAATATGGTTTTCGATCATTTAATATAATAGATAAATTAAAGTCGTTAAGTTATATCGGCTGCATCGGACTAACTTTGTTGGGTGGTACAAAAAATTACTTAAATGTATGAATTAATATATTTCACAAGTTTATTATGTATCCATACATATGTATATATATTTGTCATATATCAATTTCGAATATTTTCTAGCATTCTGTTTTATTCAATTATAACTTAAAAAAAACAAGTTTGACGGTAGAAAAATGTATTCAATTAAAAAAAACCAGGGCTGTGGAGTCGGAGTCGCGGTATTTTGGCCGGAGTCGTGAAAAATGAGCGGCTCGATTTTTTTTTGAAAAATATATTTAATGATGTGTATGTAAACAAAATAGTCAAAAGAATTAACATTTCATACTTGGCTGACTAAAGATGATCTGATGGTACACATATATATAAGTTAAAATGAAATTATTGAAAAAAATCCTGATAAAAACTCTACGTTGCAAAAAAACATGGTTTACCATCTGTATAATGATTCTTAAAAAATATTTACTGTTAATATCTTACCTTATCTAATAATTTTCAAGTTTTTTTTCGATTTAGATGACGAACTTTGTTTTTTTAGCAAAAATCTTTTGAAATATAGAAATGATTCAAAACTACTAATGTGAAAAATCTTTTTATTCAACTACTGCTACTATTATATTGAATAGAATCTCTTTTTAAAAGCATTGCCAAATAAATATTTCAAAATGCTTATCCATTAAGCTAAATACTGGTCTTTAAAATAATCGCTATTGGAAAAGACATTATTGTATTATAAATAATAATATTATTTGTAAGCGCATTGAGCAACCCTAACCCTAACCGCTATTTTGCGCAACAACTTTTTTATCGCAAAATAAAAAATACATTTCGTCGATTCATTTGTATGACCAGTGTTTTAAGTTAATGCAGAGTAATATGTGGTACGTGCACTCAGTACGAACGTCTTTCTCACACTGACTGGGTTTGCGAAATTTACGGCAAGAAAAACACATCCCCGAAAAATAGTTATTATTTATTGGTATGACAATTTTTTAATTTTTTTTTTGCTTTTAAATGTAAACAATAAAATGTTTTATTATTCAAATTTTTTTTAGAAGTATTTATGATCCAATTATGCTTTAAAAATCAGTCAGAAAAAGTGTGAAAAATGGTACATTTCAAATAGATGTACAATCATTATATTACATAAATTGGAAATTCTGCTCAAATCACTTTCTTAAACAAACCTTTATCTGCATTTCTTTCTAAGACATTAAACTTCGGTATCTTACAATAAACTCTAAAAATGATCAATACGAAAGCAGTTGAAAAATTCTGTGTAAACTGTTTGCCTTTTATTCTTGAAAATATGACTATTTTCATGAAAAAAAAAATGCAATAGTGTAAAAAAGCGTTTGGAAAATGTAATATTTGAAAACAAAAATTTTTTAAGTGAACGGTTCACGAGATTTCGTCGATGGCAAACGATCGATTTACTCTGTTTTCAGGCGTAAAGGTACTATATCCTCTTAATTCACGGCATAGTTTTTATACATCCTCTGGGGCGGTCTGTTGTAAAAACACTATTATTAAATTAAGCATCTAAACACTCAACGGAAATAGGAGACGGTTTTTTTATCCTCTGGTACCAACAAATATGTGCTTATTCATTTTATTATACATCTATTCATATATTTTTTAATACACTTTTTATCAGGATCAACTATCGCATGCTGTATGAAAACCTTCACAGATAGAGTCGTGTATTAGGTTATTGATGCTGTCTTGTATTTGTGACATATCTCAATACCTGGCACTGCTCTCACCATCTCACTTATATCCCCAACAACTTCTACATTATTTTATTTAATGTATCCCAAAACGTAATCAAGCAAAGGTTAAATATATAGTTGATAAAAAAGCATCCCACGTTATACACAAAAGTAATGTAATATTAATATCGATTCTCTCCTATTGAAGATTGATAAATTTATACTTGAAGGATAGAAAAAAGCCTAACCAAAATCTTGTTCAGTGAAATTAAATAAGACATTTAAAAAAAAATCATTGATAATGATGTACCCGAACGATGAAGATTTTAGCAGATTCAAGAATTAGAATATATCCAAGGACCTCGATTAAATGAAGGAAGTAAGGGGTATAAATTAAAAATATAAACATTGTCAATTTAATTCAATCAAAAGTGCGAGGCATCATACGGACACCGACTAGACCTCGACTAGAGCTTTAAATTTACATCTATAAATTACTTTTATACAGTTAAATTCTACCATATATTCTAAATCTTTACTAGTTGCTTCTAGAACGCTCAAAAAACTGTATTAAAATTTAACTTTAAATACTTTCTTAGAATCGGCGGGCTAGAAATAATGACACCAAGAAAGGGGCAAATGGCAATCTCCAATTGTTGTATTTTCAATGAAATAATTTTTTAGAGAATAGTTTTGCTACGGTTGGCTTATAAAAACTCATATTTTAAAGATTTGTCTAACGATGTGATATCTTGTTAAAAAATGATTTGTTTCAAATACAATAATAATAAAATACAATTATCTTCAAATAACTCAAAAGCTTTCGTAAATGTTTCCCATACAAAAGCTCACATCAATTGAAACAATTACGCCTTTTCATAAAATGAAACATTTTATTAATGACGGGGTCTTCGACGCCTTGGGCAATATCTGAAGAAGCAATTTTATCTCTTTATGGTAATTCCACTCGGGACATGCATGGGAACATGAATTTGGTCCACTGTTTGTAAACCCTTAATTTAGGGTAATAAATGCCAAGATTTGATGCATTAAATTTTATCTATTGAAAGGTTTTATATTTTATACATCGAAAGGTCACTTTCTCCGTTCCGAAATGATTGCTACATCGATATAAAACATGCACACAGTTTTTTTTTAAAATTAACAGGTTAATTGGGCTATTAATTTTCGACTACACGAAACATTCTCTTAATGTCGATATAATTTATAAAATAGCTTTAATAGTAACGTGATAAATTGTTATCAATTAACAAAATAATAACCTTGCTTGAGTTTCTCTCGCTTTATTTTTCATCGTGCTTTTTACTGACATGAAGAAAATTTTAAAGCTCTGCACTTCTTCTACTAATGAATAGATTAATGCTATCATCTCTAAAGCATTTACAAGAAGTACTTTGTGAATATATACAATACACTTTTGGGATAGATATTCCAGTTTAACTTTTCCTACAACAGACTCTTCTGGTGTTGACGTGAAAAACTCTGTTTATGTAGAATAAAAATCTCAATATTCTTGTTTAAAAGTTTAAGTATGTTTTAATTCATAAAAAAATCCAAACGCTTAATCAAAAGAAGCCAATGAAGTTTAACAAGGTAAAAAAGTATTTAGTACTACTCAAAGTATACACTATAGCTGTAAGTTTGACACAACGCCATCGCCAGAACAATATAGAACTGACGATAGTGTGATGCTGACGTGTCTATAAATATAGTTAATGTATAACTTTATATTTAGACAACAGAATGACATGAAAACAAACACATTACGACCGTATAGTCTGATAAGATTGGGAAGTGTCAACTGAATGTAATCATTGATATGAATGTTTATAGTAAACGTCGCCCAGTCAGAAGAAGAACATCCTTCGTAGGACTGAAAAACTGGTTTGACTTTTACTGTCAAATGAATTGTTGTCTTTGTTTTATACATGTACGTTAGGTTGGTACTACACATAGTCAATATTGTGATACAGATAGATCAGTGTTTACATCACTTTTCATCGCTAGAGTTATGCTTATATTGTCATAGTTAAAACTAATCGATCAAAATTAAAATCATTACTTTCGGGGTAAAAGTGTTGTCCATATAAAAGTAAATCCGAGACCGCATATCAATTTAGAACATTTCTTTAACTCCACATCCGCTCGTAATGTAGTGCTCTGATCATCTAATGGAGGTATCTCACGAGAACTTTTCAAAAAGAGTACGGGTAAAAGGATAGGGTTAGAATAGAACTAGTAGTTAACTGATAGACTCGCTACGCTCTGTTTTTTTAGAATTGGAAGGATGAGTCGGAATCCTAAGAGATACGAACACATATATTCAAACAAAAATCGATTGAAATAGTTTCTCTTCGAGCAGAGACTCGAGCCCGTGAGATCCGTCACGTAAGCCAAGGACGTTGACCACTGCGCCATGGACCCGATATTGCAAATAATTCACGATAAATACAATTCGCAATTTCCAGTAGATTGTATGGCACAAAAAGTTTATGACATTAAAATAAAGCTCCAATGCGAAATAAAATATTGTTCTCTCGTGTGGTAAAACTTAAAACTATAATACCGTTATACGCCAAAAAGGTTATTCATATTAATCTTACAAGTCTAAAAAACAATGCATTTCTTATTAATTATTGAGTAGCAGTTAAAAGAAAACGAATGTTGAAGGCTAATGATCAACGTGAGAAAAAACAATGAACTTGAAACGATTACATTTACAACAAAAAAAAATATTTCGCTTTCACATGACGTGTGAAAAGCCAAATGGCAAACTATTTTTCGACATACAAAATTGTCGTGTAGAATTCTCCCACGGGCTGAAACAAAACGTTACATCTTAAAACCTACACAATATACTACCTTGATTTTATAATAGCTGATTTTAACGTTTTTTTTATTGACATGGCATGTCGATAGGTTTAGAGGTTAAAAAAACACGCACAAATTTATCTTAATGACATCGAATGGAGTAAAGATTATAAGTTTTAATTGGGAATATGAAATTCGATAATTATGATATTTTAATTTTCATAGATACGCTTTAGTGACAGTATAATTTAAAAAAATCTTTTACCATAACAATGGGTCAGATAGCTTTTTTGAATATTTCTTTTAATTTATTATCACCAAACATTAAATTTAGTCTTATTAATTCAAAAAACACAATGCTAGACGTTTGGATGATATTACAACGATTACGATTCTAACATATCGATTGTGGAAAGGAAAAAGGACGTAACCCAACGTAAGCAAACTTCACAGGAGGCACAAAAAACGTGTTTTTTTTTTTTTGGGCCATATGCAAATTATGTAATATACACAACCTTGAAGTGCACGAAGACTTTTAAACTGGTGTTTAATTGACATAATCTAATAGTAATTTAAGAAATTTTCTAAGAAAATCAGTCTATTTTCTTGGTTTAAATTTTCATACGCCTATCTTTTTCAATCTTAAAAGCTAAATTTGGATACTAATTCGGCATTTGCAGCTTACATTCTTTTGATAGAACGTGTATTAAGTTGGGTACAGTGTGATTATTTAAAAAATGCTGTTTTGAAAAAACTTTGGGTAACGTCCTTTTTCTTTTCCACAGTCGATATGAAAGAAAAATTCTAATAAGATTTGTGACCTTTTTTTTCTCTATCTTCCTGTGATTAAGAAATTAGTGTAAGAATAGGAAAACAAGAGATTCGCGACAATTCTACTATCTCTAAAGAAGCGAATGCATGATTCGTGTTCACGTTCAAGATAAAGTAGTTTGAATTCGTTTGTTCGCAAACGTTGCAAGTTTATATACCAATATTGAATGAAGATATCAAATATGTAGATGAACATACATACCTGTTCAATAAATTACGATAGAATGGGCAATTCAGTATTATTATCTGATTCTCCGCGTAGGTAGGTGCATAATCTAAAACATTTTATATGACGCTATAAAAAGCTTACAGTTAGTTTTGGCGTATTCACACAGGTGGGTTGGATACTTGGTTACTTGTTCTATACCAGCTAGGGCTTATACAAAAACCAACTTTTGAAAAAACCTGTTTTCGAATGTCAATATTGTTTTAAAACCGGTTTTATCCGGTTTTCAAAGTTTTACAAAAAATGGCGAGACAAATTTCAATTTTTTTATGTTGTTTATTTATGCACATATAAATACACAACAAGATATTATTTGGTGTAACTCTTTATAAAATATGATTTAAGAAAACACTGATCGTTTTGTAACAAAATTTCCTGATATCGAAAGTACCCTTTTGCTGGGTAATGACGTGGGGCATATGGTCTTTAAGCCATCAAATAAAAGATCCAAATTTTCTGTCTTTTTGTTTATAGACTCGTTTATGAAAAATTAGGCACAACCGGTTACGCCGTTGAAAAACCGGTTTTCAAATGTCACAAATTTGAATGCCAGAAAACCGACAAGCCCTAATACCAATGATAGCCGGTAAGGTAGTGAGGACGGCGGCATGGGTACACAGTCAGTGTTGTGAACTTTGTTATTACGGCTCATCGAGCCAATGATTTTCAACATTTATCACCGATGCTATCATACCCAATCTATCGACGGTTCAATGGTTGAATAGTTTGAATCCCAGCTGAGGATTCTGGATAACAAACGATTTAATAACTGTGATTTTATAGTTTTGAATCACAAAGGAAATTTACTTTTGATGAAAATTTAACGCTCAACTATAAAGAACACGACAATTTTCAATTAAGTGTTTTGTTAGGAAGCCAAGACAACTATAAAAATGTATCTATATAATTATTTTTAAAAACTATGTCCGCTCTTAGTGTGGAGCATATGGTCTCTTAATGGAGGTATTTAAACCTTTAGAGAAGTGAATAGATTTATACAGATCTTACTTTAATTTACTGCCTTTTCTGAACATAATTTTTTTTTTTACTTTTTTTTTAAATGAATATAAGTAATTCATTCTTAGAGCATATACATGCTTACAGACAGACATTCCTGTGTTGAGTTTAAAGAACTTCCATACTCCTCTAAAGGTTAAAAGAAGTTTTTCTGCAAGAACTGTTACTCAGTCTCTCAACCATTTTTTTACGAAGAGAGAAGTAGAGATAGTATAAGGCTACGACAGGACTATTGATTAATTAATCGCTCTCGCTACGCTCAGTTATTGAAGGATTGGACGGGTGGGAGGGAATTTTTATACATCACAAACAACCATGCCTACGAACAGAAATCGATCGAAAAAATGGTGTTCGTACTGGGACTTAAGCCCATGATGTACGACGCGGAAGCCAACATCGCTAGCTTGACAAAAGTATGCTTGGTGTAAATAAATTAATACTTTAAATGTATTATTTTAACCTAATACCACAACCAGAAAAATAATAATTGTACTTTCAATTAAAATTCATTTCAATATAAACTGTTGGGCGATAATTGTTTTGTTGTACGGTTTTCTAAAATTACTAGTCCAAACTTTTTTTATATAAAGCTAGGATAATGATATATAGCTACTCGGTCTTCTTACATTACTTTGGCTGATGTATTAGAGTAGGATATCTTAACCATTGTATATATATATATATAAATCAAGCATGAAAAATAATTGAACTCGTCGATAGCACCGAGCCCATTTCTTATAAGAAAAACGTTTTGTCTCGTAGTAAATGCAAATTGATCAGATAAGCTTCATATGAGATTAAAATAAAAAGAAAATATATATATATGTATGCTAAATAATTAGTAAAATTTAATATTTTATCGAGGATTTCATACATAAATATGACTGGAAAATCGCTCACTAAAAATTATCATCGAGTAATTTTAATTGCCGAAATCGCCGCACGGAACTCAACCACTCATTTATGAACTGGTAGTAAGTCTTTTGTAGCCTCGCGACAATTTGATTAAGTATCTAGGAATTTTGTCTATATGATGCCGTATTTATTGTATAACTTTGAATCGCTATGTTCATTGATTTAAATTGAATATATTGTCATATTGGTAAGTAATATATCTAAATATTATACAAAATGAAGTTTTTGTTCAGCGTTTTTTCGAATTAGTTTTTTACCAAAATTCTGTATTTATTTAATAAAAACGTTAAGAGAAACAGCACGTTGAAATATCGCTGGTTAAATCTGATGCCACTATAAATATAAACGAAAGCGGCCCAATCTTGGGCGGTTGCTCGCTTACTCGTAAATGCAAATTTATAGTGTAGAATTTTCGGTTCTGTATCTCTTTGCACTGCGTGAACATGTTTTGGTTTTTATATTTACATTTCCTTACCGATCAAGAAAATAAATGTATTTTTAATGTTTAATTTTGAAAATCTTGATTTCTTGCCAGCATCTTGTCCTCAAACCTTTACAAGTTGATATTTTTATCATAAATTTAAATCGTCCCTACAATAGTGAAAACTTCTGATGGCATTATCTAAGCATGGTGAAAAAATACTTAATTACTACACAATAATAGTAGTGTATATTTAAAAATATACATGCAAGTATGGGCCTTTTGTATAAGGCAGTACAATAAATTTTTATTCGCACATTTGGTGTGAAAAATAAAAACAAATCCTCTCAGAAAAATACGGTAGTCCTTTTCATGTTTTGTATGGAGATAAAAAGGCACCTTAAAAGTCGACGTTTGGATTGGGTATCTCTAAAGATAAACTTTTTGATTCAAAAACTTCAATATGAACAATTTCCAATTAAATATATTTCTATGCGTTTTTCTCAATTATATCCATGGCTTAGTCTACACTTATTTACAGAGTTATTTAATTACTTTGACAAATTATTCATAGATCACTTTTAGGGTGTTCACTGTCAATACTTGGTGGAAAGGCATTATATTAATAAAAACACAATATTCCTTTGTACTTCATTCCACTTTATTAAATAGGTCAGAACCGGTATCGCTCATTGCGAGCATTTTCAACTGATAAGAATCTTCATTGCTGTCGATTTTCTTGAAGTACACAGACTTATTACTTGGAAGCGGGAAAAACACAAAATCATCATTGAGTTATTTACTTTAGTAACGTAGAGTTTCAATTTGTCAAAAAATTCCCAAATTTTAATTGGGTTTATAATTGCCATCATTCGCCACTTATAATTATTAGTCTTTAATGATTTTTCCATTGTATGATATAGGTGTTAAGTATTTTAATTTTGTGTAATTGTAGAGTCACTTATAATGTAATTTAAATTCTTTTCATGTTTAATAGTTGCTTACACATTTTATTTCAATTTAAATTTTGTATAAATAGCACTGTTTATATATTTTTCTTATCATTTGAAAATGCTCGCAATGAGCGAAACCGGTCCTGACCTATTTAATAAAGTACAAAGGAATATTGTGTTTTTATTAATAAATTTTGATAATGTTTGATAAATTAGTGTCATTTCTTTGTCGTTTTAATAATTCATTTCATAATCATGGTAAAATTGTTTTTTTCGATAGATTCGGTGGTAGAATTGTGTACGTTCATTTTTATTATAAAATTAAATGTCAAATAAAAAATCTTATTAAATAAACAAAAGCAGACTTAGCCATATTTAAATATGAGAGTTTTTGATAAAAAATACCACTTCGGGAAATTGGTAAACATGTTTATGCGAAACTTGTGACACATGCGAATAAAAAATGTCCCATAATCATTTGGCATACATATATATATAAATAGATGTAATGAGACAACCTTTGTTTACTTATTTGGTAATTTTGCTAGCAGATGCATCACGGCCAATTTCTTAACAAAGGGTGTATTGCAAAACACATTGTCAATACGTTAAAAGTGTTCTTGCCTTATAAGCATATTTGGTAAACAATAACATGTTGACATCCGTATTGGTATACCATTGCTTTATATTATGTTACTCAATAAGAAATGCAACGAGAACACACTTTTGTATACATTCAATTGTTTCCTGTTGTTTTTTGACCGAGAAGACTGAAATAAAATATGGTTTTCGATCGACAAAACAACAACACGACGGAAGTTGCAGAATTAAGCTTACAAATCGAGAAGAGTGACTTATTCTATTAAGCTTATGATTTTCTCAAATAACTTTTGAATTTTTTTTTATTTAATATCATTCGTTATAATGAAACACATGTTTTTATAATAATAGCTTAACACGTTTAAATTAAACATTTATGTGGTTTATAAAAACAATATCTTTGTTCATTTATGAAATTTGTTATAACATTTTTAATTATAAAATAAATTAAATTATACTATAAAATACTTTGCGATTTTTAAATTTATTTGCTCTTACAACATTTAAATTAATTGGTATTCATTTTTTTACTACTTCCGTTCTCAATGTGAAACATAGCGACTTTTAATTGAGTTTATCTCAGCAGAAATGTTTCTACGAGAACTGCTTGTGAAGTTGCTCAATCTCTCTTTTTTTTCAAAGAGAGTAAGAGTAAAAGGATATGACTAGGACAGGAATAGTGATTAGGTAATCGCTCTCAATACGCCCCGTTTTTAAGATGAGTGAGAGGGATAAATTCAAGCCAACACATAATTCTATGTCTTCGAACAGAAATTCATAAATCCACTGAAAAACCAATTTAGAAAATTTTCCTTACCGGTATTCGTGCCCTTGACTTCCTAACCGAGGCAATAACTTTAACCACTCGACCACGATAGCATCATATATTTCCTTATACATTGCTAGTAAAATATATTTTAGGTTAAGTAAGGCGGTAAATGTGGATTTATACAGTCGGCAATAATAATATTCGCTGCGATTTCCTGTTTTTAAATAATCATAATTCATTGATGTTTTTTTACGAAAATAATCAACACGCAAAAATCAAAAATGTGCCATCACATAATATATGATTTCCAAGAGAAAAGCTTTCTCTGTATCTCAAAGGCATTATTCAAACTTGTGAGAGAGCTTTACCGTTAATTGCGTCTGTAACAACAAAGCTTTTAAATTGGCTTAAGCAAAAGATTCAAATCGGACGACGGAGCCTTTTGGAGCAGAGTCACGGACAATAACAGTGGGTTGCATAATTTATATGCCAGAGGGTTTTTGGATTTGTGGAAAATATTTAGCCACGTATATAATAGTCGATTTAAGTTTTTATCGTATACGCTCTCAATGTGGTGGATGCGTGCTCGCAGTGGAAAATACAAAAATATACACCAAAATATATTTCTTAACGACGACTAGTTACGTTCATTTCACTTTTAGGGTGTTCATTGTCAATAATTGTTGGAAAGACATTATATGAATAAAAACACAATAATGATCCTGTAACACAATAATGAGCAAAACCGGTCCTGATCTTGATAAATAAAAGTGGTAATAAGTACAAAGGAAAAATGTGTTTTTCTTAAAAGTTGTAAATTTATTGGTCAACCTCTTTCAGAGAGGTTGTGGATAAACGTTAGCTTGTATAGCATTTTCTAATGATCGAATGGAGTGTTATTCAGAAGAAAATAAAATCCACTTTTTACCAAATTTGGAAAACGGAGCAGAGAGAATATCAGTTAGATATACATTTACCGTTTTATAACTCTATCTTTTTTAAAATATAACAGGCTGATTATCAGTGTTAAAATTATTTCCTTTGGGATTTATCCGTCCTCAAGTACGATAAATTATTGATTGAATTGGCATTTACTTGGAATAACTCTATTGTAATAAGGTAAAAAATCAGGTTTAAGTTTATTCGTAAATATCTGACAATATTTTGTCTGAAGATGCTTCTCGTGACACATTTTTTTACTCAACAAGTGGGGTAGAAACAAATTATCATAACAACAACGGTGTATGGGAATAGTAAATGACCCACGCATGCACAATATTGATTGACAAACTAATTTGTACTTTTTTAAAATTTCCCTTAGAACATCGTATTACTTCGCGTAATAACTACGTCGTCAATTTTTATTTTCATATTTTTTTCTTTATCTTCTACGATTAAAATAGTATTTTTTTTAATTAGTGTAATATTTTAAACATACTGTACTTTTGATTTAAGATTTCGACTGAAGGTGCTTGGTGGAATTTCAATATTAAATTTAATCGTTCAAATTGTGTACATTCACACAGATTGTGTCGCTAACCACCCGGGTTTCGCCTCATGACAGTAATGGTGAGAAATGCTGTCAGTTCAAGTTCAGCCGTGCACTTGAACGCCTGAAGATGTCAAAAGGCGAAGCCCGGGTCGTTAGTGGCACAATCTGTGTGAATGTACATAATTTGAACGATTCAAATTTAACATACTGTACGTTATAAAATAGACAATTTTTCAGTATAATTGTGTTATCGTAATGTATTTTATCGAGCACGTTACTGTAAGTTTTGTTATCTTCGCTCGAATCAAAAATGCCCGTAAATTACTCGATTCATCTCAAAAGTAACCTCATTGGCAAAATCGTGAAGCTTTAGTGCTGTCATTTGATAGTCTATAACGTAATCTGTCTAGTCATAAATTATCAATAACCTCCAGGAGAGAGAGATTGATGATTCGTATGATCTGACTGACCGGAAATTATAGTTTTTTAAATTTTTTTATGTCTATTAATGATGAGAAATACTTTGTGATTTAGATAAGAACGATACAAATTTAAATTAGTACTACAGTATTGTTTTTCTGTCTGTATGGCTGTAATGTGAAATAATTTTAATAAATTGAGTGCCAGTAGTAATATAGTAAAGGATTAATCATTTTTGGATTATACTGGTTTTAAGCACATCCCATCAACAAGCTGTCGTGACTTTGAAAACACATGACTTAGTATCATAGAAGAGTTATTTTATGTTAAAAATAATATATGATCGAATAGTTTGAGGATTTTTCTAAATAAATTTAAGTTCTTCATTATTTAACATGCTTCCTTCAAAGAGAAAAAGTTCGAACGGTGCCTGATAAAAAATACTATAGATAGGGTGTTTTTTTCCAGCTTCAGCCAATTTGTGGCGCGTTGTTCTGGCGTAAGTTTATTCATGGTAAAATGGCAAACTAAACTGAGCAGAAATCAGCTGTCAGTTGTCTAATTGGCTGTCGTTGAAAAACTTGTTGCTAATTTAAAAAAAAAACATATACTAAGATTTCAACAATAAAATCAAATAAAAACTCAATCATGAAGTTTATTATAAGGTATTAAGATGTGGAAAGAATATTTTGCCGGGACATAAATGACACAACTTTATTTTACTATGGGCAGAAACATGTTGACTTTATCATCAAGGCGATCGCAACACCTAAAATAGTCTAAAATGACTATTTCTGTCAGTAAAATTGAATCATCGATCTTGACAAAATATCCCTATTTTTCAGTATATGCTTAAATTATATTATTATAATTGCATGTCTGCAGGTGACAACGTCATACCGATTGATGAAAAACAGACCAATTTACACTAAACGTATTTTAAAGTAATATAATTGCACAAGATTTTTCTTATAAGCGAAATAGTCACCCTTCAAAGTAAGACAAGATAAGCCCAGACTGCATGACTTGAATATATTGTCAAATCAAGATATATTATTAATTAAATTTATTTATTGCTACTACTAAAATCTAGGCTTGTTCAAATATTCACTTAGGCAATGCTGGAAAAGTATTTGATGTACATATGTAATGATATGTAGGGTCAATAATGAATATATGCTCAACAATGAATATATTATATATGCCACGGTTTACATTAATTGCAAATTTAATTTCTATATTTATAAAGTCACTTTCTTAAATACGGGAAAATTTTCTTTCCATCAAGTCGTTGTGTTCGACAATGTTGTGTATTTCTATTAATTGTACTTATCAATGCAAAGTTAAGAGTTCTTTTATCCTTTGCTATTATCCTTGATGCTTTATATTGGCTTCATGATTTGCTTTAATATCACGTTGTAATAGCGTTGACAGTTTCTACACATCAGAATACTTGAAATTATTCTTTTGTAAAATTAAACATAATTTTTTATTCAACTTAATGATTTTACAAACTTATTATCATATCATTCTGTTCCACTTTGTTATAAAATTTTACGAAGAATATCAACTTTAATAATAAACCGTTGCTTTTGCGTATACAAAATATTTAATTCAAGTATAATATACTCATAAACTCTTTCTACAAAGAAGAACTGTAGCTGTAATAATGGCCAACATGTTGAGTAATTTATCTATACGTAAAGAGTTCGTGTTATTCATTTCACATGATTATAATAAATGTGACAGATTAATTAAAACTTAACAACAAAAAACGTGCAAAT
Organism: Himalopsyche tibetana; assembly: GCA_030503985.1. Taxonomy (NCBI): domain Eukaryota; kingdom Metazoa; phylum Arthropoda; class Insecta; order Trichoptera; family Rhyacophilidae; genus Himalopsyche; species Himalopsyche tibetana. The sequence continues at coordinate 15,147,182 of JAPJYX010000024.1, forward strand.
GAGATGGCGCCACTTCCTACGAAACCCCAGGCTATCGGTGTGCACTGACATAGATTCTCTATGGTCTTCATAAAATCTTAAGGCGAGATCTTCACGCAGTTGTAAAAAGTGCGCAAGACTGTGTACAAGATCTCACGACCACTCGCCTATATTTAAAAACTGCCTGTAGCCATCACGACCGTCGACTAGAGCTGCTCATTCCGCTACCGAGTACCGGAAGAACTAATACTATTGCCAAATGATTGTGTTTTTTTCGACAAAGTAATTGTTTTTATGAGAACTTGTTCTTTGTCAACCTCTTAACCTTACATTTGAGAAGTTAACAATGCAATAATAAGCCAATGTGGTGATCTCATTCTATTTTATTTACAGGATCAAATAGTAGGGTAGGGACTACCATCATAACATATTAAATGATTGACTTTTGCTTACAAGATTTTTGTTTAGGAATCCATAATCTCTCTCCTTTGGTTATTTTTAATACAATATTACAAATATTTGCTAGTTTAAGATCTCTTGTGGAAAGTAATATTGTGTTTTTATTAATAGTTTAAGATCTTTTAGATTAATTTAATATTGTTTATTTATGCATTTCCGCTTTCAATGTAGAGCATTACTTTTAATTAAGTGTATGTCAACAGAAGCTTTTCTTAGACAATTGCTTGTTTTTCAGTCGTTCGACCTTTCTTTTCCGAAAAGAGAAGAGATGGAAAGGATAGCGCAAAGACAAGAAAAGTGATTAGTTAAGCTTCGTGTTTAAGAAACAGTTGGAAAGGAATTGTATACATCATACAAATATCCATTGAAATATTGAAAAAATAAAACTATCTGTACTAGGGATTCGAGCCCGTGATGACCACTTGAGCATGGACCTGATAGATTTAGATTCATATCTTAGTAAAAACTTGGCAATTTGTAGCTAATATAAATTTATGATAAATGTTTGTACCCATAAGAAGCATTTTTTTCCAAAAGTACTCGTTCCTTTATACGGATATTCTTAAGTCGAGCAATTTGCCATCCCTACCACCAACCGCAGACGCTAAACAAAAGTCTTCTGAACACATTCACAGCGAGATCCGGAAAATGGATGCTGAAGCGGAAGTCGAGTGCAGTTAATAATATTGTGGTTTGATTCTTTTCGCGAACGTGACAGCTTTGAGATAATGGCGTCTATAATAAATCACAATTTAACTGTATTTTAAATGAATGGCGCTTACTGGATAGATTAATAGTCACTGGAAAGTTGAGCAAATGTAAATTTCAGCGGGAGTGTCTACATGTCACGCTACCAACATGAAATGGATATCTATCGCTTACTTTATATCATCATTCACTTCTCTTTTATACAAACACGTTCTACTAATACAAACACAAATATAAAAAGCTATTAAAATCAAATGCATACTATACGAATAGAAGAAACAAGAATTTACTAAGTAATTAAATAAATGCCTAATATTAAAATCTAAAATATATATATAGCAAACGTGTAGTACACATTTTTCAAATATCAAGTGAAGTTTTCATATATTTTCATATTTAATATCATGTACATACGTACAAAAAAACATATTTAAATACATTTTATATGGTCATTACATGTCAACTTTGGTAAGCCAGATTGAATTTCGTTAAAAAATTGAAATCCGTGTTTAAATACAATTGATTCAATCAAACTTCATTTTTTAAACATATAATTTTGTCGCGTTCCGTTGTTGACACCAGTAACAATGCTCTCGGTTTCGAATATTTCAATATATTTTTAGATTTTTGTCTATAAGCATAAATTTCTGTTTTATACTATAAAATATATTCCATCTGGCGCATTCGATTCTCAAGCCTATGCATAGCGAGTGCAATTAGTCTACCACTAACCCTATCTTCATTATCTTTAAAAAAGAGAGACTAAGAAACTTAGTAACAAACACTTCTCGTAAATAAATGTCAGTTACGATAAACTCCATCTGGATTTCATATGCTACAGATGAAAACCGGGAATGGTAAAAATGGTAAGTTTATTATAATCTTACTACTATTTGAATAAAGTGTATTTGTCCTACAAGTATAATCGAGAAAAAAATATTGTTTGTACATAATTAAATGGAAACTTTCGATTCATACTTCTTGTAATTTTACTGATAATTAACTGTAAATTATTGTATATAAGAAAACATGTTCTTCAAAAGTGTTTATTATTATGTTAGATATAAAATATTTTTTTTACATTAAGTGGTATAATAAAACACTACAAATTTTTGAAGACTTGTTTGAAATGTGTTAAGGTAAAATTACAGCTTCTCGAATGGAGAGCGTCTTATTCCGTTTAATAATAGGTTCTTAGAAGGGGTTTTGTTATTGTTGTGATGATAAAGGAGCAATGCGCCGAGTTTTTGCTTTTGTAGCGTAAACTTTTTGTTTTTCATAATAGGAGTGAGCGCGTTTAATTTTTGAGACAAGCATTCAATATAAATCGTAATACAAACCATTTTATCGAAATAAAAAAAGCAATACTTTTATAGTGAAAGCTTAGTCGCTGTTATACGAGGAATACATACGTCATACACGTAACATGATACTTTCTTTAAAGTCCTAAAGCACTAGTAGCCATTAAGGTTCTTACCATCCACTAGTGAGAAATTCAAGTTTCCATCGAGGGAGTTCGGGGTTGTATTGTTTTTTATTAATAATTGTTTTACTCTTCTTACATAAATACATCGAATACATTATTAGACGTTAGACTTTGCGTATAAGATTTTTTAAACATTATTTTACAAATAGCTTACATGTAGAAACTTTAAATATCGACAATAATACACAAGATGGTACAATTGTACAGTTGTAGAAAAAAGAGCAACAGATGAGCGTTGTTGCTAAAGGCAGTATCATTTAACAAAATTTATTTACAGACTTATATTATTCAGTTCACATTTTTATTAAATTAGTGCGCAAGTTCAAATATCGCCAACAAATATATGAGAAGCTTGTTATCAAAACTCGAACTATCCATTCTTTATATTTTTTGCGATAAGTATGCCAAAAAATTTAAATGCGTCAAAAAATAGTTAGATATGAAAATTTTCTTTGAGCACTGTTAAAATCACGGCCAAATATCACTATCGGTGTCTAAGCTCTCATTTAAAAATGAATAATATGATATGATCAGTATTTCACATATTGAAGTGCTATTTTTGACTATGGCAATAAATATTCACGGAGATTTATAACCACTTTCATAATTACACAAAAAAATCATGTGGGTTTTTGCAATTTTCTCAAAACTCCATGTTTGTAGAATGTGACTAATGTGAGTAATGATATTATAGGACGCTTGGTATCAAGAAGAAAGCCCTTTCAAAACATTCTCATTACACATTAAACTTACGTTAGATATTTAAAAAATAGTTTTTTTTTATAATAATTAATTAACAGTTTTATATTATTTAACCCGATAAACAATAAAATTATTAAACATAAATGTTTAATAAGTATTATTTTATATAAGAAAATCATAGAAAGATAAAAACACTACTGAGATGTGGAACAGAAATTTTACATGTGATTTTACTGTCAGATGAAAGCATTTTAAAGCTGTTAAAATCAAGCTTTTAGCAAACACAGTTACTTTTTCACACGAGCTTCGAAACTCTCTATACAATACGTTTTTTTATGAAACAGTCGATGGTTTAAATGAAATATCAATACTGCTCACACTACAGAAAAATATTTTCAAGTAAAAGTATATTGAAAACTCACGTTTCCCAGCACACCGCTATAGGGTTGTATTCTGGGTGGTAATTCTGGCGGCAGGTCAGGCGGCCTGTTGTGGTGTACATTTGCAGAGGGCGGGGGAGAGTCATCTGATAGTAGGGTCTCATTGCCACTGTCTACCGCGCCCATTCTGCTTTTCAGGTCATCTTAAATAAAGAGGTATAATTTTAGTATAACGCAAATATCTAGGATGATTGATGTATCACTTTAAAAAGAATAAGATAAAATCATTGCCTGTATTATGTCAAGCTTTGTCTACAGGCGACTTTGATGATAAGTATTTTGTCACGTCTTTTCCATCACATAAATAACATTTTTTTCTGATTTCACCTTATTCACTTGTAATAAGTTCTAGTTAGAGTTGTGGTGAATATTTTACCAACCAAATTGTCTTTTCAGTTTCAGTTTGGATAGTGACTATTTATTAAAATATTGCGCCTACGGTAGTTTGCATATACATATTATATACATTCACTTCATTTATAACAAGAATCGACAAATAGCAATTAACTTTCATTAGCATTAAATTACTCAATATGAAATGAAAAATTCACATACTTTTCTCAATTGAGACTATTTTATCTTCAGTCTTAAGCGCAAATCCTATAACCAAGATATTTTGGAAAAAAAATGCAAAAATCATACTTTGATTTTTGTTATTTATATTTGATTTAAAAGAATATTCTACACGCCTATGAATTTTTAAAAACAATTAATCTTTTTTGTTCCTTTTATATTTACGTTTATGTGTAGTTATGTAAGTGGTTAAGTATGAGTAAACTAACTTCACAATATTGGTTATTATTTTTAAGACACTGTGTTGTATTAGCTTCTCTCAGAAAAACTTAACGATGTAAAAATAAAGACGCCATTAAGATGACAACGATAAAACAGGTGCCTAGCATAATTTCTGGAAGAGGTAAAGTTTAAAAAATTCTGTTTTAAATAATAATTTTGGCTCAATTTGAAAGAAACAAAAGAATTTACAAACGCAATGCAGACATGAAGTTTCTGTCGATCAAAGGATTGCATTGCTTATTAATTACTACTTAATAAAATAGCAAACGTTTATTTTATTTAACGATAGTTTGTAGTTAAAATAATGCGTTATCATAAAATTAAATCTAAAAAATCCCTCAAGTTAAATGAGGGGGAAATTACTTTTTTTTCAAAATAAATACAGATATCTGACATTCTTCTTTATGTAAAACAATGTCAATGTAAATTTAGTCGACCACTCTTAGGACTTTTAAAGATGAAATAAAAATATAAACATTAACTATATTATTATGGATATCCCACTTCTGACACCATTTTTTATGTTATGGATATATATTTACTAAAACACTATTCAATGTTGGTTCAACTTTATTCCATATATAATTTACACTTTAAAATAAATCACTTAATCTTATTAATCTAATGATACGATATGAGTATCGAGGCGTTTCTACTTGGCTATGGACCTTTCGATTTGAACTCTCGACTTGAACTTGCTAGATTTGGAGAAGGAATTGGATACCGATATAGGTTCATTGTTAAAATAAGTTATCATAGATAATTTGACAAAGCACTCTATCCTATAATGTTGTGTATACATAACAATATTATTAATTCATCATGAGTTATATATAAAATTTTATTAAAGGTTTATCTTAAGTTCAAAAGACTTTTTTAACGCAGTATAATCAAAGCTTCACACAGTAATATAATACCACTCCAGTAGAACTTCTCTCTGATATAGAGCCTAATCATTTCTCAAATCGAGACCATCAATTATTTGACTGGTACTACTTCTACAGGACTCGGTACTTTGATGCGGTAGACCACGAAGTTTAATGTTTAAAAATTAAGTTATTTCTTAGTTGGCTCCCAAAGCGGGGCCATCAATTATTTGGAATGTGTGTATCTGAACAAGATAGAAGACTTGCAGCATGAGATTGTCCACATAAATTATTGTTGTGTTTGTCACCGGAGTATGCCGCGAGGATTGAGGAAAACGCGGTACCGCACACGTCTCCAATCTCCATATCAAATTGACTTATCGTGCAGGGATAGTTAGAATAGTTTTACGATGGGAGAAAAAGAACCGTCTCGTAGTGGAATTAAACAATAATTATTAAACGTTTAGGACACTTGTACATTGATAGACGTTTAACAGTATAGAACGATGATGTGTATTTATGATTTTAATAAAAAACATAATTAAAATTACATCACTATATCATTTTTTTTAAATCTTTTTTTTTAGTATGTTACGTAGCGTTTAGCTTGTCGCCGAGCGGCTAAAGGTCCTAATATTTCAACATACTCAATTTTGCTAGATTTAATTTAAAATTTCGACGGAAGGGTCTTGATGGACTTTCAATATTTAATTTAAATCTTTCAAACTTTGTACACTTATATTTATTTACACCGTACATTTATTTAACAAGCTTTAGCATTCAATTTCATTCGTTTTATTGAACGCCCGAAGATGCAAAAAGGCGAAAACTAAATTTTTAAAAAATAATTCGATCGATTTAATTTCAAATATAATTGAAATCTCTTTATTTGAAAAATCACTTTCATGTTTCGAGCAATCAATTGATTGATGGATTTATGTTTAAAATCATTGATCTCTTAAATTTTCAACCCCACTCTCTCACTCAATATCAGCAATGCATATCCTTTTTTGTCTGGACCGCAGTATATCAACAGTAATACGTAAATATACCACATACTGTACATAAAATAGTGAAACAACATCAATTTTAGGACACAAAAATAAAAATCTATCCAAATATTCATTTACGAAGATTTTTGCAAACAATACCAAAATTTTTGAAAATGTTCTTAGTGAGTATGACTGCTTTGGGTCTCACATAAAATCTGAATGGACCGCTGGTTAAGTGTCGCTGTTCTATATCAACTCGTAGAGAAAAGACATGATCAACCATCTAAATATGATATGGACCTTACTGAGACTTTAACCCAGACCAGTCAGATCTTACCAATTTACCATCCAGACCACAGAAAGCGGTACATCTCCGTACTAATAAGTTATACAATTCAAGAAATAGTGAATCAAACTTTTATACTCACCATTTCTGCTTCTGACATTATTTTGAGACTGATTTTACAAAAAGAAATATCTTTTTATATCTCAAATAAGATTTCGGACGTCGAAGATTTTTCAGTTAACGGAGATAGGTATGCACATTTTTTTTTCTTAGCATAAATATTTAACAATTTTGCAATTATTATATAATCAATCATATTTTTGACTGGCTCTTAAAACAGTGCAGTTGAAAAAACAGCAGATTAAAAAAAAAATGTTAAATAAAAAATATAAACAAACGAATAATAAATTGCGAATAATTTCATAGGGCAAGATTTTTTTTTATTTTTAAAATTTAGACCCGAAAACAAATTCTATGTTGATAATTGATTACATTTTTGCTGAAATAGACATCGTCGATAAGTTGCATCGTAATTTTTTGTTGTCTGACAGAAGATGAGTTAAAATAGACGCCACGTCTTAAAAGGGTCATATACCTGGTGTGATGACTGATGACAAATGTTAGTATTTATTTCGACTATTTATCAAGTTTTTTTGCAAAAATTACATTAAAGGGAACTGCATTTCAGAGTACTTGCCTTTTCCAAATACTGGAATTCTAGTGTCTTCTTTAAATATTTATCATTAATTATAGTATTTTAATTTATGCCAAAATAAACAGATTTCATTCAAACTGTTAACTTACCGCAAATATTAAGAACGTTAGACACGCACTTGACACTAGTCGTTTCAAAATCGTCGTGGAATACATTACAATATTTTTCTCGTAAAAAAAAACGTTATAAGTTTCTACTATCTTTGAGCTTTGAAAATATATTTAAGTGTGATAAAAACTTATAATTATCTCATTTTTCATTTGAGATAAATTATAAATTTTGATCCAATTACTTTTTGAGTGAACTTATACCTTTTTTCAATACTATTTAATCATTTTATTTTGGAAAGAATCTTGATTTAAATTCCCCACAGTGAATATGTGTGTATGTTGATTTGTAATCAAGGATATTATGGATTAATATATATTTTTATTAAAATTAAAAATATATATATATTTTTAATTTTACTGATGGAATGCGAGCTTATGAGATTATTATCAGTCATCGAAATCTTATACTAACATCTACTCGGTTACTGAATGAATACAAATATTCTAATACTAGTTTTTCTTAATTTTATTGCAGTTCTTTATTCCCCACACAGTGTCTGCTTAAGCACTTAGAAGGCCTAAATATAATTTGGAGACCCTGTCTTTTGGATAACATAAAAGTGACGCAAAATTTAATGTAAAATAAAAATATTTATTGAAAACTAAATTAAATATAGTTGGACAATGAAGCATATAAGTTTTTTTGAGACCCTTCTGATTTGTTGAGCCCAATAATATATTCTGGGGCGCAATTTATTATCTATCATGAAAATGTGATTTCTGCTCAACAAATTTTTGAAATATAATTAATTACCACTATACTTAATTGCTAATGCATAGTCGGTTGGCTAGGCACAAGGTTTTAAGAAATGTGACAGTAAAAAGCTATGCAATACCGAAAAACCTGAAAAAAACACCCGAAGACAGGGATTGAATATTTCATCAGTTTGTATTATGTTTTCATTTGTCAATTTACAACTGACAAATATAGTTTCAATGACAGTTTGAAGAATATAAGTAACTTTCAGTGAAATTTATGTGCAAGATAAAATGTATACCTACAGTTTTGTTGTAACATCTACACACTACAAAGATATATTTTTTTGTCCTAGAAGGTTTTTCTACACAAATATAAAATGTCATAAAACACAACAAAGAAAGCAATATCGCGAAACGACCCCCTTTATTGACGCCGATGGTATGCGATATTTTTATGAATCAAACCCAAAGGTTTGACTTGAAATGAATTAGAAGAAGATCAATAAAGATCGCCCTCCCGCGGCGACGTCTGATAGAGAACCATCATTGCCAGGTGTGGTAATAATAATATTTTTCATATAAATATAGTATATTTTAATCATTGAATTCTCAAATACATGCTGACTTAATTGCTGCGTTGGACCGTTAATTGCATACATCCGCGTATTGCGTTGCAAGTTTATTTTATTGTCATACTTACTAAACTAGTTCAACGCGGATAAAATTGCCATATAATACGTATATATAATGGCATATTTTATAATAATCATATAACAATTTAACGAAACTGATGCCCAACTGAAAACAAGATAGCATATTATAATAAATAGCACTAGTATTGTTTGGAAACATTACATATGTATTTTATACTATTGGTACTTAGTAGGGACTCTGAAGTCTCGGATTTTTTCATGTTTGGGAATACAAGAGATAAAATTATCATTTTCCGGGAAATTCTCGCGTCCCGAATCTCGAGACTGTAAGTCTGTATTTATTCATAAGACAAAATATGTGAACGAATATTCCTATGCATTTCTGTAACTCAAAACTCTACATATAATATTGCTAAATTTAACAAAATTGTATTACAAATATTTATATTTCTCACTTTTAAGGTGTTCACTGTCAATACTTGGTGGAATGGCATTATAATAAAAATAATAAAACATTTTTAGTACTTTTTCCACATAAAATTTATTAGATCAGGACCGGTTTCGCTCATGAGTTGACAATGCTCATCATGAGCGAAACCGGTCCTGATCTAATAAATTTTATGTGGAAAAAGTACTAAAAATGTTTTATTATTTTTATTATTTATATTTCTCTTTATTACACATCATTTGAGATATTCGTTTGATTTTACCGATGAAACCATTTCCTTCAAAAGCAAATCAAATTTTAACATATCTACTTATATATGTGCTATATCTATTACTTATCGTTCAAAACACTTCATGAAATTCGACCCACATATTCAAAAACATTAAGTTATCTATAGTTTTTTTTTATTCAAAAATAACTTTTAACGGAATTGACTTGATGTAAATTAAGTTAAAATTTGAAAAAAATACAGAATATCAGTTTTGTTGTTTTTCAGAAGGTACAGATTGTTAAAATCTATCTACAACATGTATTTGCATTCATAACTCAAAACAGCCTATTTTTGACTTAACAACTTCTGCCAATATACGAACGAATACGTTCCGTAAACAATAATACTGTATTTTATTGATATTATTTTCTTTTTTAATTCAAATGTTATCCATCTGAGCACATGTGCCTTGTTATCTTATTCGACGAGTGAAAGATGTCCATTCGGTCTGCGGACCCCACATTGAGCTACCACTCCCGCCGGAAACTTATATCCCATGTCAAGCCAGACAACTCTTGGCCAAGATCATCTTCAGATAATGTTACAGCAACGATGATAACTCTGGTTCAGCCAGGCTTTGGAACGCTGAAGGTAGCTACAGAAGGACGCATAACTTGCTGGCAAGAATTGCGTGGCAATGCTACTGTTATTTATGAATAAAATATTTTAAAACAATAACACAATTTTGATTATTACAGTAGTATCCTTCTAAAACATGTTATGATCAATATTTTTTTTTAATTAATTGGCTTTTTTATATATTTGTGAATAGATTTCTGTTCAACGACATGGATGTCTGTGATGTCTAAAAATTTCTCTCTCACTTTTCTAATCCTAAAACCAACGTACCGAGAAAGATTTGCTAACTACTAATCATATTCTTACTCAATTCTTTCTACCCCTTACTTCTACTACAACTCTGAAAGAGGATGGGCAACTGAGTGACAAGTAGTTCTCATAGAAAAAAAACTTTCAAGATACGATTTTTAGGGAGGCATATACTCCACAGTGAGAGGAGTCCTCGATTAAGCACAAAATGAAATATTCTTAATTTAATTACGAAAAAAATATGTATACTTATTTCAAGTTAAATGTTCCCTATTAACTAAACAATTCGTTAGAACTTTTTCATATGGGCCCATTAGAGGTGAAGTGAGCCAAGAGGCATTTTAGAAAAAAAAATAGATGCGTTGTAATATATAACACTCGTAAAGTATCGTAAAAGTGGAGTAGTCTCAGTTAAATAAACATATGCAATCCAACAAAATACCAAATACAGGCGTGATTGTGAAGTCCGAGAAAAAAGTTTTACCATTTTACTAGTTGGCTCACTTCACCTCTCGAGGGCACATATAGCCTTTTTTAGTTGTTTGAAAAAATATTGTATTTACACCTATCTCTCGACGTATTGAAATATTTTTTTTTTAAAAATCCGTGATGTAACGAAATTGTAAGGCTATCTATAATCAAGATTCCAGACAGTTAGTGGATGATTGTGTGACAGAAACAACTGGGTCGTTTTTAATTAAATAATCTTAGACGTTGAAGACAATATTTTGATTTGATAACTTAATCCTTACATAGAATAACATCCTTCGAAAGCCATATTCCACTTTATTTGGAAAACATAACTTTAATACTAATAAAAAATTTAAAATAAACATGTTCTTCGCGTCTTTATCGAGCACCGATAGTTAGACCAACTTAAATAAATTGAATAAATACAAATGTTGGTAAAAACAAAGGTAAAAGGTAAAAACAAAAAAAAATGGTAATAACAAAGTCACAACTAGTCAAAATTAAAGTCTTATAAAATAACAATTTGCATAAATACAGATTTCAATATAATGGTTAACATTCAAAATAAACTGTTTTATTTATTTTATATGTTAACTTATGTAGCGTTAAATCTTTATTTGAATATTAAGTGATAGATATAGTCATTAAATAATTTTCTTTTAATACCCATATTAAAACATCATAAAATCTTTGCGTTACATTTCTGACTTGTGTGGCTATCTTTCGATATTTTAGCGTCCTGTTACCAAAAGCTTTTCACAGATGCCGCCACTGTAGCGGTCATTTTTAAAAGCTCTCTTAAAAGGAAATACAACTTTTGAAAAATTATTATTCTTAAAATAGATACAGCTACGCATTTAATTTATTGCTGATGCTTATTTTTTGTATTTTTGTTTTGTAGCTCAAATAATAAGTCCCGTCTTAAATATTAATATAGGCCACTTGCCTTATATTAAATTATAATATCACACAATATTTTTATAGTTCATTACTGCCTCTGTTTATTATTATTATTGACTTTGTTACCATTTTTTTTCTTTTCACTCTTCTGCTTAATAATTCAAGTACGATTCATAAAGATATGGTTACAAGGATATTATTTTTAAATAGTTTCTTCAAAATACTATTTATTGTAAGGAATATTTTTTCGTCTACGTATGTCCTCGTTGTGTTAGAAATAATTTAGATTCGTTAAAAATTTAAAGTCCGCTATCAAAGTGAGCATACTATATAATATAGATAGCTTACTTTAACAATTATTTGGCATACATGTTATTTTTTTAAATTCTGTATAACTACAATTTAAGAGAAATACATTAAATATACAATCGTAATATTTGTTTCATCGGTGAAGTCTTACCTACAAGAGATTTCTTCCAATAGGCTGTCGCCTCAATGTTAAAAAATCAAAAGTAATATTGTATAAGGGGATGTAGACAAAGTAATTGATTGAACTGAGAAATTTTGGTATAGTTTTCGAAAATATTTAAAAAAATATTGCGCGTGAAAATATATCGCGTGGTGAGCAAACATTATATCAATATCCAAATGATGTAAGCAAATCATGAATTCTATTAAAATTTATGAAACTAATGTTTATTTTTTTTCTTAAAGAAGCAATTTAATGACTTTTAAAATACTTTTGAAAAAGATATGTATGTTCAAATAATTAATTAGCAATATATTTTTGAAATGTCTCTGTGCTAAAAGAAAATAAATGAAATAATAAATATTTAACAAGCTGCTTTATAAAAACCAAGGTTTTGCAGACAGGGTTGGAGTCAGAAAAATCCAACGATTCCCACTCATTTTTTATTTATTTTTTGTGTGTAAAAATCGATTGAACCAAAAGTGGCTCTACCGCATGTTACTAAGCTAAAAAATATATTAGAGGTCCGTACCCATTACAAACAATTTATTTAACACATTAATAAATAAATAGTGTTTTGTAATATTACAAAAAATCAATGAAGAATTTCTCAATTCTTTATCGAGATAATGAGATGAATTCACCCGTTCACCTTGGAAGAGTTAATCTGTAACTACATACAGTATTTTTACCATGTCCGCTCCTAATGTGGAGCATATGGACTTTTAATAGAGTTTAATCTTAACATAAATGTTTTTACGAGAACTTATTATAGCTCGGTTGCAAATCCTCTCTTTTTTCCAAAGAGAGTAGGAATAAAACGATATAGCTAGGAAAGTTTTGAGTAACTCTTTGTGCTCGGCGTTTCATAAATATGAAAAAAAACTAGCATTGACCCGGGTACCGTGTGTTACTAATACATAGAGTATAAGCAAGCCAAATATATTCGAAAATTTGTCGTCTTGGTTAGTAAAATAATGACTGAATGAACTAAAAGAAAGAAAATATTAAAAATTTTGAAGACCATTTCAAAGAAGGAAAAAAAATATTTTTCACTATTTTTAAACCGAAATTTGAGTACGATTCGGTCTAGAAGTGGTGTTTTAATTAATAGTCGGAGTTGGAGTCGTTTTATAATTTAGCGGCCACACAGCCCTGGTAATAATTATAAAAAAAACTTGCTTATTAACAAGCCAAGTTGTTGCAAACTGTTTTGCCAGTTATATCTGTTATAGTGCGTATTGCCAATGAATGGTATAATTTAAAATTGATTGTGATTATAACGGCTTCGCGCGCACAATAAATCAGTTATAATCAACAGTTGCGGTAAGCGCTTAAGTGTTGTAATTTAAATAAAATATATAATTAATTATGATAATAACATTAGGGTCATTGCGCAATGAAGAACAGTGTGCGGTAGGCAGTAGGGGGCGCGTCATGTGCGGTCCATCCGTTGAAAACACGATGCAACGTTACTTACTTACAATCTGTTGAAAAGAAACCAATACGAGATCGTGGAATCAAAGCACTACGATCACAGTTTCAATATTTTTCCATCATTAAAATAACACTAGTTAATACATTTTTTTGTTATTTATTAATTAATTATTCAGTTTGAATTTAAAATTCTTTAAAAACAAAGATTGGTTCCCTGCATTTAAAAAAACCATATTATTTTAAAAATAGCAACATTGTGAAATATAAACAATAAAAACCCAATGAGTAAAGAACACAAAGTATATTCCATAGCATGTATTTTATTAAAAATTACTTTCTTATATAAATAAATACGATACATTTATTTACTAAACGTCAGTTCAAGTCAGTGCACTTAAGCACCTGAAGATGCCGAAAGGCGAACCCCGGTTTGTTAGTGACAAAACTTGTGTGAGAATGTACACAATTTGAATGATTCAAAATTAAATTTACTATTTAATCTTTTATGTTGTTTTGTATTAGAGGTGTTATTAAAATGTATTTTGTTCACAGAAATATATTTTTATTTTGGCTGTTGCCAACCTGAAACATATTTGGCACCATTAACGTTAAACATTTAAAAAACGATAATGTTAATATTAGTAATATTTTAGTTTACGGAATATTCTCTGTCTAAAGTTTTTTATGAATGAAAGTTTTTCTTTTTGTGAAAGATTTGGTGTGCGGAGTATGTTTGTACGGAAAAATCACGGAACCATATTTAATAAAGGGGATTGCGATAGTTTTGATGTCATATAATAAAGTAGGTTGTTATTCGTTACTACAAAGTTGTTTATCTACAATGTATTAATTTGTTCATGTGAGTTGCTTTGAGACAGTATCTTGTCTTTTCGCAACGCTCGTAAAATGAAAAGACATCCATCATCTTGATAGAAATACAACCTGATAAAAACGGTGCATACTGTTTTTTTACCATATTGTTAAATAATAGTGTGTTTTTTTTCAGTAAAACCGTCTGAATACACAATTATTCTCACATATGTAAACACGAAAGATTTACTAATTGGAGAAATATATGATATTAATTTAAATGCAGATCAAACAACAGCCATAGTTTTTCCATAAATATGTATTTAGACATATTTATAATATCCGTATAATTCTAGCAAATAGAAAGTTTACTTTTTATATTTTTTATCAGAAAGTTCTGCATTAAGTCAATGTAATATTATCAAAAAATACAATTTTATTATAATGATTTAACCATACAAGGTGAAGTTTTAAATGAAAAACTTTCGCCAAAAAAAACGTGACATATTTTTCATTGTTACGTTGGATAGAAACTGCTTTTGTCATTCAAATCACTTCTATCATTTATCAGTGACGTAACAAAAGGGGTAAAAATATAATTATATTGAAAGATGTTTCTAAATCATAAAAGCAACAAACATTGAACAATCAGCATGTTTTATAATGTCAATTCCTAAACAAAAGCGCTACCGCATTTTCTATGTAACCGACCAGTTAGTTATAGTAATCTAGTCAAAATGCTTAAAAAATAATTTCACAAATACTAATAGATTGTATGTATATTTTTTAATGCATTTTTACTGCATTATATATCACGAGCACACACATATTCAACAATGATTTATAAAAGACTAGTATTTCCAACATTTAAAAAAAATCCAGAACGAGAAACGATGTAAAAAAATAATATTATTGGACCAAACTAATCTGACCAAACAATAATCTAGTCATGAAGTGAAAAGTGTATTAATTCATATAATTTAATTAAATATATTTTGTTTGAAAAATTACCTTCTCTAGTCGTTACATTGGCAGCTTGGTATATACAAATTTGCAGATAATAGTCAATTTTGACTGTTTCAATTAAAAAAAAAATATTCCTTGTATCTTTTAGTACAATAGTGTAAAATAAAAACTATACACTCAGTCTTTGTGAAAGTATATTAGTAAGAGCGATCAAATGGTTCTGGGTTCAAGACCCGATAAGTTAAATATCCAATTACGTTTTTTTTTACATTGGTGTATATAATGTCATTTCACTTTAGGGTGATCTCGAAAATATTATCAACAAGCTTATCGCGTGTGTTTTAAATCTAAATCTCATACTTAATTAACATGAAAAAAAAATTGTCAGAGAAATAAAATAAACAGTTTAGTCTGTCATTGAAATATATGTTTAATTTAAATCCCTCTTCTGGAAAATGTATTGACTCACCACTGTATACTTAAAATGGTATCTGGCAGATCAAGACCTGTGAAAGGGCTACAATAAAAAAAATATTTCTTAATAATTTTGTGAATATCAAATTAAGCTCGAAACTTTTACTGGTGAAGAGGTGAGCTTCAGAAAGATGTGATAGTTAAATCGTGATGTGGTTTGACGAAACGACAACGAACAAACAATACCCTTCTGGATAAAGGCCCCGTCAATTTTTTTGACCAAGGTGTCGCTTTCATTTTACATTATACCGAATAAGTAAAAGAAATCTAAAGATCTGTTGTTAAGTAATATATTTTAGGCACACCTGCGTGTTAAAGTTTGAGGTGTAGAAATGCATTTGTATAATCTTTATGGCGCAAAAAAAAACATTGATCATTCACCAAAATTCCACAATTTCTTGAGATCATTACCGAAAAAAGTGAATAGTTTAGAGATTCTAGAATTTATGTCAACTCGAAGTGACGATTTGATACATTCCAAAATTATTCAGAAGTGTGAGACCTTTTTTTAATTCCATCTTTTCGAAACGCTACGTCTAGCCGTTGTTCAGATTTTTTTAGCTCTACTTAGGAATTTTTAGGTGCTATATATAGTGAATTTCGGAATAAGTACTAAGACGATTCCAGGATTACGGGATCGCAAAATTGGTTTAAATCTCTGATCTTGGAATAAGAGGCTCTATTTACAAACTATTAAAATAAGAAATATTATTTTTCTTCATTATTATACTGACAGAGTGACCACCTTTATTTGGCAGTATGCAAACGTGGATAATATGAATGATAATAATCAAACACAACTTCACAGCTGCTAAGAAATATTGTAGAACTGACCTTTTCACTTCAAGGCAGCTGGTTAAGCTCATTGGATGTTTTGTTGTTCTCCAGAGAAACATTACTTTCTAGAAATTTCTGCCGTCTGTGTTTCCAACTTACTATAAAATAAAGCCTTTTTATCATAAATTTGAAGCGAAAAATTGAAGCACCAACATAGACAGAATGTATATGTTTGGCGTGTGTATGTGCGTGTAGATATATAGACAGACATTAATTGTATTTTTTTCATATTTGACATACTGATATTTTTTCTGTATATTTTTTACACCAATTTAGATTTTTCTTTGACGTCAGTTGTATTGGTATAATTTTTTTTGTAGTATAAATACTTCATCTTCAGCTCGTAGTCAAATATTTCTTATTCCATACAATTACTTTTGCTAGTCTTGTAATCATGTATGAGCTCTGCGGCTCGTTAGTGAGTCCGGTGAGGTTGCAGCGCTCCAGGGTTGAAGTCTGAGCAATTGCCAGCAATTTATCAGCCACCTCTTCTTCAACAAAAGCGTGCTTGGTAGTCGACTTAAGCATTTACCAACAACTAATGATATTTTTTACCATAAATAATGTTTTTTTTTACCAATCTACTTCAAATTAACAAAAATCGTAATCAAACCATATAGATCATAAAGGTGTTTACTGTAATTTATTGATGGAAAGCCATTATATTAAAAAGAAATACTCGTTGTACCAACGCTAGATTGTATATTATTATCAGGACCGACTAAGCTCACCACGAGCTCCATCAGTTGATAATGCTCACCATGAGCGAAACCCGTTCTGATATTAATAAATACTGTGGAATTCTAATGTTTTTTAACAAATATTATTGTGGGTGGAATGAAAAGTCAATATTTAAACATAAAAAAAAACATTGATAGTATATCATAATCTTTAACACAGAATTCTATGTAATTGATAGATTTTCCGGTAAAATCGTGGCAGTTTATTTTTAATTTCAAAATAAATTTGATAACTTCCTATTGTTGTGTAATAAAATTTGACACATCTGATAATGTTTCTCAAAGAGGCGAAACATGTGTCACATTTTGTAACACAACAAGTGGAATAACATAGTTATCAAATTTATTTTTTATATTAGTTTTATATTGTGTATATTTTAGATTTTCGATCATCGTGACCAAAACCGGTCCGAACCATAATAAATAAATGTAGAATTATTTCAAAATAGTTTTTTTCAAATAAAGCTTTTCCTCTAAGTATTAACATCGAAAACTTTGAAAATGATTATTCAGTTGTTTGATCAAGAACTTAAATCCAATAATGAACCGGTTCATTCATTATTTTTAAATTGTATTCAAACATATAATTTTTTGATAGAAGCTACTGAGCAATGTCTAATCCTTAGACTAACCATTTTATTAACCTTGGATATAAATTGAAGAATTGTACTACAACTAGTTACTGGTTCATAAAATACGTTATTTAACTCTCGCGGCTTGGAGACTAGAAAAATACTTATCTGCCGATGGGGATCGTTTAGGGACCCCAGTGGTTTCCTAATTATTTGCCTTATTCTTATGAATTTCAAAAAAAAAATAGTCTAAGGGTTGTAAAATATATCTCTGCATCATTTCTCATACATTTATTTAATAAAAATCTGTGGTTTTTTAATAAATAATCATATTTTAAGTTGCGCGTAAAAAAGACGTCATCCCAGCACACATATGAAATTGCAACTGACGATTTTACCCTCTTATCGCGGGTGCTTATCGCGTTATCGCGTATTTACATAAACTACAAAAGGTCCAAAAAACTATGATATAAGAAAACCTTAATTATAAACATTGTATTACCCATATTAAAATAGATATTTAAGAAAATGTGGGTATTGGGGTCGCATTTCTTGAGCTTCGAACCGGAAAAGTTAACCACTCCGTGAGGTACTTACACACATTTATATGTACTTATATAATTATACTGACCAAAAAAATATCAATATATCACCGTTGCTTAGGCCGTTACCAGATACTAATGTTATTGATTATAGACGATCTCTTAAATTTGAACTAGTTTACTTTAAATACTCTCATATTTGGTA
Organism: Himalopsyche tibetana; assembly: GCA_030503985.1. Classification (NCBI taxonomy): domain Eukaryota; kingdom Metazoa; phylum Arthropoda; class Insecta; order Trichoptera; family Rhyacophilidae; genus Himalopsyche; species Himalopsyche tibetana. The sequence continues at coordinate 15,166,042 of JAPJYX010000024.1, forward strand.
CCGTTCCAGGAAACACTAAAGTCAATTTATTAAATTAATAATATATTTGCAATATAAATTAGGATATTAGAGCTGATTAGAAGATGTATTGTCTATCACTTTTTAACTGCTATATATATAGCTAAGTTAATAAAAGCTTTAACATATTCCTGATGAGGGCATTAATCGAAATCACTCTTAACCATATATAAAATAATATTTGTAGAACTAAAATATTTTGATATTGTTTCACTATATGAGCTACTTAACTTCTCTCTCCACAAAATGGAATTACTAAAGTACTAATTAGTCTCACTATGCCCCGTTTTGAGGATTGAATTAGATGTGGGTGGAAAATAATTTAAACTCTACAATCACTTATTCCTTTGTTCACAAATTAATCGATTAATTATATGAAAAATTGTGAGCCCGTCACTGATTCGATCAAGCACACAAATGCGTTGACCACACTTCTGTAGGACTGACAATATGTTATATTATATCAAGGAAATGCCAATTTAATCAATAAACCGAGAAAGATTTTATTCATTTAAAATACAAAGAGAAACCATTTTTATTTATCAATTTACTTACGTAACAAATTTCAAAAGATATAAAATTGTTAGCTTATTCCATACAATTTTAGAACGTAATAAATACCCCACAGATTAAAAACTGCTGGCTGACAGAAGGACGTTCAATGGCCTAGCTAAAAAACCGATCTTCGCAAAATAATCTAAATAAAAAATGTGATATAAAAAAACCACAACTTGCGTGTTGTATAACATTTATAATGAAAGAAACTCGAGTGGAACGCTTCGTGGCGAAGGTATTTGCAACAAAAAACATTTGATTCTGTGGCATTGGTGTGGCAAATTGCACTAATTTCAGTTAACATTAGGATGGTATCATAAAAATAGCTGAGGATAATGTGGCAATTTGGAACCTATGGCGAATGATTAATTATGCCGTTTAAAACTTTTTATTCTCTGATAGGTTAGATTGATGTTTAATAAAATGCACGAGTTGAACGGCGAAAAAAACCAAGAAAAAACTATAATAGACTACAAACGTTTAAAAGGAAGACGTAATGACACAAAAAGTTATGAACCCGTCAATTTTTTTGGAGTCAAGAGTCAAAACTACAAACTATCTTTATAAAAACGTATACAACCATATTTAATACAGAATTTTACATATGATTGATTAGGTAAGCCAGTATTGCGCTATTAAGAACCGTTTTTAAAATATCTCAGAAAAAATTGTTGGATTCCAAATTTTATTGATTCGAGTCATCATTACGTTGGATTTATTTAATTTGACTTGTGATTTTTATTTAATGTCGATAATATACTTGAAAAATGTGTGGACATATTAATTATAGTTGATGGTAGTTATCAATGATCTAATTGTTATTATTTTCAATATTTCTAAATTCCTTGAACAGGACTTTTGCCATCTTAATTGATTTATAATACACAAATCTAAGCCAGCCATACTCAACCTGCGGCCCATTCAGAGTTTATGTACGCAAAAAACAATTACAGTCACCGGATGCTTTTTCAAACATCTGCTATTATTTGCATTTTTTTGATACAATTATACTTTTTTGTACATTTATTTATGTTATGTTCTTATATTATCTATACAATCTATAGTAAGTGGTATACTCAGCAGTGTAGTGGTAAATAAATAGGCACCAGGTCGGTCATTGATTTCTTCCCTATTTTTTTTAATATCCGTCCGAAGTTTTAACAATTAAATCAATTTGTTTTTATTTTTGTAAAATCCGTCGGGTAGATCAATCTTGATATAATGCTTTTAAATTTTATGACCAGTATTTGTATGTACTTGAAATTGAAAGTACAAGTCAAAAAGGTGAGAGGGCTCATTTTCAGGTGCCAGGTTTCAGGTGGCCCAACCTGGCCCCACTACACCACTGAGTATACTATCGTATTAATATTAATATGTTGCGGTCTACGTAATGCAGTAAAAACCGACATGCGGCCTGGATCAAAAAAGATTGAGTATCGCTGATCTAAGCTATGATTATGTATTTAAAAGGAAAGTTAAATATTTTGTCTAATCGGGAAAGTTAAATAATGCTCAATTGAACTTTGTTATCATATCATTATCCAACCCAAAGCATTAATAATTAAGATTCTTAGCTGTATGTAGTATTTTGGTAACGATGTATGTATAATATATGACTCCTATATTTTCTGAATATGCTATGTGGCTGTTTGCAAAATCATTTTTGCAGAAGATTATTTTTAGAAAATTGAAAACATCCTCTTAAAAAGACCACCTTGTTTTTTTTCATTTGGACGTATTTTATTTATTTATTTATTTAATTAACATTGTACAAGGTTGACAAATTATAAATTTAAAACTTTTACAATGGAGAAAAAAAATAGTATAATTTAATATTAAACGCAGTAAAAAACAAGCGGCAAGGAAGTCAACTGAGTAAGCTCCGACAAACTCTACTTTAATACATAAAAAATAGTATTCGTCGGAACTCACCCACGTCTTAATAGGTGTTTTTCACATAAAAAAACAGAAGCTACAGGATAGATCGCGAAATCTTTAAAACATTATTACTTTTAGTCACTCCACCGTTTCCATAACAATTAAACTATTACCAGCTATCATATGAGATGTAAAACATTATAGTATATAAATATTTACTGACACATTACATAATTTAATATTAGCTTCATTTTTTTATTTGAGAATTCGATTGAGTATGCATAGATATAATAAATATGTTATTGATTTAAATGTTGTATCGGATATCCCTGCTTAGCAAACTTTCCTCTTTTGGCAGTATAACTACTGCCATCGGTAATTGATAATCGGCGTGATCGATATTATATAAATTGAAAAGTGAGGCATCCGGATTATCAACTCTTAGATCAAATGTTCAAATACCGTTTTCAGACTTAAAGACTAGTGATGATGGATTTTGAAATATCACGAACGAAAAAACCGGTAATTTTAAACAACATGCATGAATAAGTGTCTAAAAATAATTATGTACATATTTTAACACCTTACTCTGTCAGGAACTTTAGAAACTTTGTTCAAACAGAAAACATAATATTCATAGAAAATCTACCAACAGATGTCACCACAAAGGAACATTTTCTTAATGATAATTTAAAGGGTTAGGAACATAAAAGTATTTTTTTAAAAGGATCGTTTCATTTAAACTTTTTTAGTTTTTTTTAAGCACAGTAGGTATGTGAGTCATATAAAAATTATTAGGAGAATTTTAAGATACATTTAGTCAGTGCACTGCAAAAAAATATATATGTTTTTTAAATTATTGATATTTTTTATACACAGTAAACCATCTTAAATATTGTATACATTCGGTCAGATAAATATTAAAATTCATTACAAATTAATGTCTCCCTTTAATTTTAATTTTCCAAAATAATTGACAATTAAAGTTTTTTTTAAAAGCGTTTTATATCAGCTCTATCAATTTACTTCAACGCCAAAAAATATGTTTTAAATTATAATGTGATTTTTGTTTAACGCAGTGATTTTTAACCTTTTTATATCTAGTCCGCATGCCGGTTTTCGCTACATAATGTGAGCCGTGGCATATTAATAGTTATACGTAAATATACGACATACTATACATAACATAAACGTAACTACACATAAATATATATGTATTCAAAATACTCATACGTAAATTTATGCAAACAATATCAGATATTTTAAAGGCATTTGTTGACGGACGATTGTTTTTTGTCCACACAGAAAATCTTAATGAACCGCAGGTTGAGTGTAGTTTGTTTAACCGTTACGTTAGGTCCACGAAAATACATTCATAGTTCTGATTGACATGCACAACGATTTTTTAACTTTGATGTAGAAGGACATAATTGTTGTATTTGATACTGTATTAAATAGTCACATAATACTTATCTACTCTTGTTTAGTATAATTTATATATAAAAAAAAAATTGTTGTGCAAATAAAACGAGATACAAATCACAGCGGTTTTAAAAAATAAAATAAAAGAAAAATTTACACGAAATTAATTTAATCAAACAAACTTGTTACATATTTTTAGCAAAAAATATAAATAGTCCGATCGTGAGAAGTAAATTATTTTCATTAACTAAAATTATTTACATACGGTAACATATCGGATTGATTCAGTTATTTTTATTTGTAACAAAATATGAAGTCTAGTTCAAGGTGATTATTACTTTCATATAGTTTACTAATATCAGCTAACGGAACCCAATTATATTGAAGGACAAAATTAATCACATTGTGTCGTTCAGTAAGAGGTTCAGTTTTTTTTATCTACAGCTGAATTCAAAGTCATGTTAACTTTTTTAATAATATTGCATTGTAAATTGAATAAATTATCGGAAATGAATAAATCACTAGATGTAAAATGTCAAAAAAAGTTTTTTAAATTTTTAAATTCTACATCTTATTTGTTATGATTAATGTGCTTAAACATTAAAAATAAATTGATAATCTACCTATATAATTATAAAATCGATGTTTTTTTGTGTTTGTAGTTTCTTAATTTCTGCAACTCTCTCCACATACCTTTTTTCTTAATTGTCACAAATTTATTTATTACATTACATAAAATGTCACACTCTGTGATCTAGTTCAGTGCTACCCAAACTTTCGGTCCCCTAAATCTGAAAAAATAATCCGCGGCACTCCTGAACAAAAAACATATTCTACGTCGGGCCCCAATATGGAAAGCACTGATCTAGTTGGTAAAATATTTTGTCCACAGATCGGGCCAATCTTGGTTCAAATCATAGTAAGGTCTATTATATGGACAAGTAAGGACAGTAAGATCAATAAGGTATTTTATACAAGGGTGTTTATGATGTATTCTTTGAATTAATTTCCAGTGATTTATAAAAATTCTTATCAAGATTTGCTCGTATTATTTTCAATTTATAGATATATGGCGCATTAGCATAAATGTTATTTTTTCGGTTACTCCGATTGTAAAATCAACAGCGCACATAAAACAAGAGAAATTAAGCATTCCATTATTGATTATTCTTCAATTATAAATTATATAGGTCAGTGTTTTATAACAGCTTTGAAACGTAATCCATCCAATGAATGTATGAAAGTAAACAGCAATTCATTTTCAAATTACTTTAACCCAGGCCTGGCCAACCTTATTTGCACCCCGGGCCGCATTTACGACCTGAAATTTTCCCAAGGGCCACACATACATCATGCAAAAAATACATATTTTTTTTAATACAACGAATTTCATAATTATTAATATTTGAGTAAGTACTCAAGTAATAATTTGAATGCAGAGGTAATCTGAAAGCATTCAATCAGGGTAATTGTGAAAAAAACAATACTTCAACCAGATGTGAAAAGAAAACACGCATTGAACCAACAAAAAATCTATGCATTTCGTGTTTTTCACCCCTAACTTAAAAAACATCATCCATATATGACCGGGGCCGCATGCAGCCCGCGGTTCGTAGGTTGGCTAGGCCTGCTTTAACCAATACGTATTCGATTCACTGACTTATGTGCCGTCAAATGCTAAAAATATACAAAACGCCCCCGCTAAGAAGCACTGTTCTAGGTTCAATGAATCTATGAATGTATTTGTTTTTCGTTATTCGTATTGTTTTGACGGTTGGTAAGATATAAATATGTAAATATTAGCTTTTTTTCATGTAAGAACAAATTATCTGCATCAAATCTGAATCACAATCGTACATTCTTAAGTTTAAAAAAAATCCCAAGGCCAGCAGTAAAAACAATAAAAAACGAATATGTAAATTTTTAACCGATATTTTATATGACGCTAAGTCGCTTTGAATTTTCCAACCGTTGAATTATAGCAATGTCAATGTCGCAAAGCAACGTCAGACTGTGTCGCATTTCGAATACTTCAATGATGTAAAACTCGCCAGTCGAGCTTCGGTTGACCAATACGTTACTGCATAATAATAAAGAATCTAATAGGTCTGCAATAAACGAAAAAAGATATAATCGCTTTCCAACGACGACAACAAATAATAAATAAACCCAAACAAAAGTTATCCACGCTCAAGGTCAGTAACGGCCACCAAACGTCTAGTAATTCAGCAATAAACAAACTTTTCATTTAATGTCCACCTCATCTGGTATGAGCAATGTTCCCTTTTAAGATGAGAGTTTAGCTACGCGGAACATTCAAAGGCTACGCGGGCCAATCCAAAAAATGCGCGGCATAATTTGTCGTATTTGATATATAAAATAGTGTTTTTTTTATTTGATTTGCATAATAAAAAATATTGTCAAAAAAGCCTGGTAATTTTCCTTATTAGCCATACTTAAATATATCTTTAAAAATAGTTTTTTAATCTGTTATAATGGAGTTCTACCAAGTAAATGCCAAATCAATTAATAAAGTTTTATTTTATCCCCATAAAGTAAGTAACAATTAGGTAAGAATTCTTTATTCTGAGGAACTGGCTATGGACTGTCATGATCCGATTGACAGTTCTCTGTTCTTCTCAGCAAATACTAGGACTCCTCAAATAAGTTGCCACACTTCTATACCGTGGATATCTCATTTTCTACGATGTCTCTTATTCTATCTACTAAATGAAAACGAACAACTTAATCGTTTTGTCTTGCATCCTAGCTTATTAAATATTTTGAATAGCAATGAGTCAACATTTCCACTCTTCGTTATTTTGACAGTAGCTTTGTGACGGCGCGATTTTAACGTGTTAATTTATCAATGATTTGGGAATCTTCAATAATGAAAACATGAGAAGAGAACGGCCTTCTATTTCTAATTTTGTCTTTTGTCCAATGACCTGATAGCTTTCCTCGAATTCCGCATTAGATCATCTTTAAATTTTGCTGCATTTTTTAAAAAACGTTTAATTTCTCATTATACAAGCATTGGATTTACATATTTGTAAATACAATCGATCTTTATAAGTGGTATTAAGTTTAATAAATGTACGATTGCTGTCAACACCTGATTGAAAAGATTGCCGAATCATGATGTCACGGAAAAATGTTGTTCAATGGCGTGGAATCTTATATCACACCCATGATATTTGATTATTATTCGTAATCTTGCTATGTTAATTTGAGTATACCTACATCTCTGTCATATTTGACAAATCTGTAGAAGGTATTTAGGTAATGGACAGGATCCAGAGCATCTCATATCGCATAAGTCTTAAAGTCAATGCACTAATGTGCTCTATAACAGTGCCTGTCCAAACCCAGACTTCCCTATGAAGATCGCATGGAAAAATAACGAGAGAGTCGACGGCTACTGGTACTTAGAGGTATACACCACGGGAGATGGCAATTATGGGTGAGTTGGTTTGACTTTGTCATTAACACGGAGAGAAGAGAACGGACTAACCAGCCTTTTACTACGTTTAAAAAAATAACAATATAGATCTGGCTTGGACATGTGCTGCGGATGCTGCAAGAATGCCTGAATTGTGCTTGGCACTTCTACCAACTGAATGGACGACATCGTCGTAAAAAGCTGGGATGATCTGGAAGGAAGCAAAGAGACTGACGAGGGATTGAGAATCTTGGAAGTACCATGTAGTGGCCATATGTTACGAATAGGGAGCTAATATAGTTTTTTTTTTCAATATTCATAAAACATTTTCAGGTTTTAAATATAACTTGTTTCAAACAAACAATTATAAATTCGATCAAAAACAAGATCAGTGGAGATAAAAATGTGTTTTTTATACGATAGCTAAACTTAATAAGTCTTAACTTGGGTAACCACACTAACTGCTTTTTAACCTTGTAAGCTACCAATGCGAAAACATATTGATTGACTCATAATGAAGCTTACTCCAACAGAAGATTTTTTTACGAAAAAAGCTCTTTACTCAGTTGATCAGCAGTTGCTTTTTTAAGAGAGTAGTGATGGAAGAATAGGATTAGGGCAGGACAAACAATTAGCTTATCGCTTTAGCAACGCCTCATTTCTAGCTTTAGAGGGGTGGGACTGCTGGGAGGGAATTTTCAAAATCGAAGACTACTGAAATTTGATCACTAACAGTAAAACATTTTAAAACCCCAGAAACGATTTGCAATCTTCGTCAAACAAAAAATATGTATACGCGTATTTTACCAAGAGCTGATAAATATTACGGTTATTGTTCTAAAATACATAATCTGCAATCTCATTAAAACATTAAGTGAACAAATTAAACAAAATTTACGCTAGTTATCAACGATTTTAGGATGGTATACCGTAAACATGCAATAATTATGATTATGTGATTATTTTTAAGATGTACAGCTCAAAACATTTAAGCGCAACAAACGGTTGTATTCAATTGTTAATAACTATGTTTAATTCGACAGCGTTACATCTAACTTTTTACAACATTATTTCTTACCTAATGTAAAAAAATACAGTGATAATATCTATTTGGCGTGTGTAAAACGTGAGAAAAACTGCTCACAGACGATTTTCCGGTATTTTACTTACACGATGTTTCTAATTTAATACGAAGTTTTTTTTAGTGTAAAATAATTGTAAGATTTCTTTTATTGTTTTTCTTTGTCGCGTGACATTGCGTAGATATAAACGAAGTAATTGAAAAAACTATAATAATTTGGCATTTCAACTTTTGAATTATAAACGGAATCATAAACGACCCATCCATAATCTGGTAACGTTATGAAATACAGATATTTTTGCGACATTTTCTTCTTTTTTTAATTGAATCCATATCCCGTATTCGATATTCATTTTCTTCAAGTCTATGCCATTTTCCTTGATCTGTTTAATAAAACAACATTTACACATGTAAATTGTCGTAAAAATGGTTACATTTAAGATATACGCCATTTTTTCATTGTAAAGATATTATCACAATCTTTCAGAAGAACACATCTGCTTATTAGCATTAATTGTTTTTTAATACAAATTAATGGGTTTTTAATTCTTAGGGCGCGTTAGCGTCATAAGTCCTCGAATCTCTTTTTTCGCTGATGTTATGGGTTGTTTGCATTATTTTTTCATCGTTGACGACAGGACGGCGTGATTACTTAAGAGGTGAGCAATCCATAGTGAAACCAGTTCACGTGGACAGCATATGCATTTATACACATATTTTATAATATACCCTTACATATACCATAGCCATACTTATACATGGGGATACATTTAACTATACATACAATCCATAAATAAAGTTGTTTTCATTATAGCTGGGTTCGTGTTAACAGTTGTTTTAATTTTTAAAAGAAAAGTCAAATTTAAGCGGTGGGGATTGAACTGCACTCGGCTTAAAACGATTTTTATGTATTGTCTCGTCTTAATTATTAAAGTAAGAAACCGTAGGGCTATAATGATTGCCTACCACGCTGTGAAACTTTTGAGAAATTTCACGAATGGAATCGCAAATGGTAGATGTTTTCATTTCTCTATGAAACAGCGATATGCATACATACCACGTGGCGTAACATATGTATATGTCACTTTAAAGGGGTGTATTCTCGAAACAATAAACTTATGATTTTATTTTCAATGATGATTTTATTAAAAGTTCATTTTAAGTTTAAATTATTATATGAACGTATAAATAAAAAATGCATAACTTAATAATGTTTTAGGATAATAATTTCAGGAAGCCTTTACTGTGTTTAAGTAATGTCTCATCCATCAAATATGTATCACATTTTATCATGCCAATAGGTAAAAAAATACTTGTGCACATTATCAATATAGTTACATTCACACAAGTATATCGTTTATGAATATATTAAGTTAACCAGGAGAGTTTTATGCTTCCCTAAGCATTAATAAAATTGCTAAATCGTCTTCTCTAACAGCTGTAAGCTTACATTGTATCCCAGTCATTAAAAGATGTCGTTAGTAAACATATAATTCACCGTAATCGCCAACGGGCTTCAAAATAATGACAGTTGTCTAAGACGCGAGCTCATCCGGTTGGCGCTTTGAAAATAAAGCTACGTTTGCATTAGCAGTGATTAATATGAATTATAAAGTCTGATTGATTAATTGTATTAACGTCGAGCACTACATTTAAACTATCGAACAGCTTAATACTTACTTAGGTATACAAATATTAATTCTATAAACTATTCGCATGTGATTGAAAAAATGAATGTCGTAGGAAGAGCGGATTAAGAAGTACCAGTAAGAAATCAAAGCGTTTGTTATTTTAAATATAAAGACAGTGAAGAGAACTACGGTTAATATTCAGTAAAAAATGAAATTTCTCTCAATAATGATATTGAAAACAAAATCGGTTTGAAGAATGAACTCTTAATAATAAAAAAAACTAACGTTGGTTTATTTTGAACTATTTGCGGAGACAAAGGAATAGTCTGGGGGGGCTAAATTCTCTCTTGATGGCAGCTATTGAGCCCGATAAGATCATTTTTGCGAGTTTCAAAAGTCGATGAAAGAATTTGATTATTTCATCGTTTTTTTAATATGAGAATTTTTCAATGCAGCTTAATTATAAACTAGTTTAAAACTATTCTTCTTCTTTTGCAGCCCCCGCCTTCTTTCTTGATCTGTAAAGAATCGGGGGTAAGTGTTATGTGTATATACACGAATAATGATAATGGTGCTTAATTTTATTTTTTTTTCACTACTGCACTATTTGTGTGAAAACCCTGAAGCTTAGGTTAGATTAAATTAGGTGTTTTTTTATAAACTAAAGTGTTCCAATGAGTAACTTCATAAGAATTGGCGGCTTGGACTAAGGTGTAAATCGATGAAATGTTGAAAGGCGTCATAAGTAGGACTGTGATGAAATAAGTAACTAAAGAGGAATTGGAACATCATAGACAACACCTATTGGTTATTTTTAATTTATACGTTTACAATGTTTAATCATTTAAAATCCTTATTACGCTGAGCGAAATATTGCGTCAACATAGTTATGCATTAAGAGTGAGGAACAAGTCCATAAGTAAAATGATTATCTAGGAAGCAATAAACATCTAATAAGTAATATGCGCGAGTCAATCATGAGGCGGCCATTCAAAATCACGACAGCAGCGCGTGCGCTGAATGACAGCAACCGTCAAAGCGCGGGAAAACAGCAAACGAATCATCTCCGACTCAATTATTATGTCTTACGAGACTGGGGGCTGAAATGGCGATGGTTTCTGATGTATATTTAAACCATATCAATGCTGCAAACTCAAACTACTATAAAAGAGATAATGATGAATTTATGTTAAGTGTCAAGTCGTGCTTTGGGTTATTATAAGTGCATTCACTGGCTACGTATCAAATTGTTCATTTTTCAATACATCGTCTAAGGACACACACATTTACTTAGACACATCGTCGTTTCTGAAGTCTGAAATCCAAGACTGTTAGAATAGTAGCGGTTTGTTTTTGTTTTACTTAGTTGCTTCTAGAGATTGAAATACCGATATTTCCAAAATCGGGATCTTGGTGTTCCAGAATATTTGTCTATACCGTAGTACCGGTTTCGAAAAACAATGCCGGTACTATTGAAAATTTACCAACATCCCATTTTTAATGTATAAAAACCATGACATGTTTTAATATTTACAATATTTAACATCGGCTAAAAGTTGTATCAATATTGACAAATTCCAGAATTGGTGAATTTTAAAAAATATCTTATAATTATATAAACTTTAAGCTATTAAGATATTTTTTCTACCGATATTTTATAGAAAAAAAAATAAAACCGATTTTGATTTACTCGCCCGGTATTGCGATTGGCCATATTTTTGATTTATTTTAAAAAAAATTGTATACCAGTATTGATATTCCAATTTGCGTCGTCAGGGGTAATAAAACAAGAATAAAAACATTCTAAATTGTTTTTATAATCTTTCATAGACTTGACCTCAAAGACATGGATGACCGTGGACTAATGATTAGATGTTTCATCTTGAACATATACGGACTATTTGTTACCGATTTCACCGAGTAATAAATACTTGTTTCATATTAAATTCATCATTTGTTTGTCAAGTGTAAACATAACTTACATGTAATCAGAATTCATATATTTTTTAAAGTATGATGTCAATTGTATTAAATAAACTCATAAGCAAAGTATTTATACGATTATACAATGTAAAACCTTTTCTTGGAAGATGTTTGCAATAAACGAAGCTTTCTCTTACACACCAATAAATAAAAATTCTTTCGTAATTAACAAACAAAAAATATGTGTTCCATCGATAAGACTTCGTTTCCATTTAAAGCTCGATCAAGTTCTTTGCCGTAAATGAAACATTGTCTCAGAATTGAAAAAAACTTCGTTTCAGTCAAAGACGGAGTTGACAACCATATTGAATTAAATTAAATTGACTTTAATTGTACATCAATGACATTACTAATGCTTAGATGCTTTGTTGAAAATAATACATTGTTTTTTACCGCATCACGGTCCCTAAAACATCTTAAATATGTTTTTATTATAGAATAAATAAAAAAAATCCCTTCAATACAATAGATCAAGTGATTATAAACACCAAACAGTCAAAGTGTTACGTTAAATTCATAAAATATCAGTGTGATATACATTGTTATAATTTGTTATTTATTTTGACGAAGCCACCATTTTGTTGAACGACAACATCCAACTATTATTATTTCTTCTTGTATTATAAATGTATTAATTTAAATAAAAATCAAAACATAGGATTGGAAAATTAAATAACAGTATTTTTATTAACTTTACATTTATTGTTGACATTCCCTAACTTAGAATCAGAAGTATAGCTAGATGCAAACATGTATTCTCTTAAAAGTGCAATCTCTTAGTTGCATGAATTAAATCCAGCTGTTTTTTGCTAAAACAAGGTTGTCACTAGTCCAGCTATAAATATAATGTTATATAAATTTTAAATTTAAAAAAAAAATACTTAGTACTTACTAATATTACTTAAAAACGGGATAAAAAGATTCTTTTATTTATCAATATGTCAATCGAAAACACGTCATGTTGTTACGGAAAACGTCAGTAATAATTGTTTAAAAAAATAAATGTGGGTATATCCCATTCATTTTTACGGTGCCCTTATGGATTAGCTTTCCACTATGACATCCAAGTATCCTTCCGTTCAAATTTTTAATGTTTAAATCACCCTCCCACCATTTGTTTAATTGTCCAACCATTAGTTCTGTCCAATCCTTATCTATCTTTTATGCTGACTCCCGTTAAGAAAAGTTTTCTTATAACAACTGTCATTTTTTTTTGTTTTTAAATTTTTAAAAATATTTGACATTACAGCTTACGCCAATGCGTCGAATATTTGAATTTTTTTAAGTTGAAAGATCATACGAGATATACTCGATGAGAATTTTTTGTAAGTCACATGAGATTAACTCAAGGAGAATTGACGTCACAAATAACCATGTCTTAGATCTCAATCGAAATGTTGAAAAAATCCAATTTGACATTGATCTTACCGGGAATTGAACCCAGATCCACCTGATCGGTAGAGCACGCTCTAACCAACTAGACCACAGCGAGCGACATATAAGCACCATTGGGATTCGATATAATTTACATTAGGAGCGGACATAATTAAAAAGAAAACTTTAACTGTTAACATTAATTAAATACAAGAAAGATGTTCCTTGATTGATTGAATTGGTATTTACTTGGGAGGACACTACCATGTCAAAAATCAAAATGACAAAGTAAAGAAGATTGTTGTCTACAATAATATTACCATTCTCTCACTTTTTTTAACTTTTTAAAAAAGTATTCGTGAGGAAATTATGTTTAATAAATAAGCCATCGGAGGCATCCCTAAGTGGTTGTGCATCATTTTAGAGCAAGACTTAACGGTTGCAATACCTATATATATACCAATATAATATTCTTAATGTCAATATTAAAGGTTCAGTAAAATATCAGCGTTGGAATTTTGGTAATTTCTAAATTAAGTGATAAAATATATTTTAATTATCTTTTTTTTTACACAATAAAAACTGACTGTCATATGCAAGTTTGTAAAGTTACGGTTATTATTCGTACTAAAAAAAACGAGCCGTCCAAATCTATAATATTATAAACAATTTCATTTTTTAATTATATAACGATTTTATTACACGAAATATTGCATACTTCCTGCGAGGTAATCTTTCACGATAAGTCACAGATTGAAATAAAACTCCAGAGACCAAAATTTCAGTTATTTTTATTTTTCATTTGTAAGGATTAGCGATATAATCAGGTCATCAATACGAATGCTAACTGTTTGATAAGCAGCTGGATTATCAAAGGTGACCGATCAAATATTTTTATATTCAAATTTATCTTTATTTTACCTTCGGCTTAATTCTAACATAGCGTAAGTCAGTTTGCCTAAGTGTTCAGGAGACAGTTAAAACTGAATATTTCAACTTAACTAAATGTTATTTATATAATAAAATCAAAGTAATTTTGAGTCTCATGACATACATAAATATTTTTCAATGTCAAAATAACGTAAGTATTTAAATTATTTAGAGTAGACCCTCTTTATGTATTCATAAAACCTTTCTTACTTATTAACACTTTAAGATTTATTACGAATCTAATGTCATCGTATAATTAATCTGAGTGCGTTTCTTTGTGTGTATGATATATGCTTTAAAAGCTTAATTCAAATTTATTACTCGACTTTTGACACATTTATCAGTGTGGTATTTTTTATTTCATTTTAACACAATCAATGTAGAGTATGTTCGTTACAGAATACTATTATCAAATAAAGTATTTATTTGAACACATGAAAGAATCGTTCACGGGTTTATGAATAGTTTTTTTTATCAAATGTGAAATCACAAATAGAACTAAAAAAATGTGCAGTCACTACTGATTTTACAGATTTTTTTAATCCATGTCCTTCCCCAATGTGGAGTATATGGCATCTTAATGAAAGTATCTCAACAGAAGTTTTTTTCTAACCGTTTGCCAAAGAATAGAGTAGGACAGGACTTGTAGTTAAATAATCGCTCTTATTACAACACTTTATTTATAGATCGGAAGGGTGGGAGGGAAATTTTTAAACATCACAAACACCCATGCCTTTTAATAGAAAATCGATTGAAAAAAAAAATCGTACTGAGACTTTAACTCGTGAGATCCGTAATGGAGGCTAACGGCGCAATAGACCCGGCAGATTATGATAGAAAATGGATTTCAGTATTCTCGGGAAATCATTTATAAAATATTGCTTTTCATTATTTTTTGCAGAATCCGTGGAGTACTTTTATATTTATTGCCAGCTTTCATAGCTGTAAAAAAACTTTAAAAAGAAAAAATCTAGATCCAGAAGCTCTTAGAATATCCATAGACGAACTACATAGCCATTTTTCGTTATTTCAATTATTTTATAAGACTGCATTTTTATTGAGCTTAAAATACAATTTTCATGAGTTTTCTATTTGTCTCAGTACTTGCATCTGTAAAACGCACCACAAGAATACACTCATTGAGTGGGTGCCACGTTATTATGATCTTACACAACTGTCTGTGAGTTTCAAATTATATCAGAACGAGCATAATTCAATATAAACATGTACATTTATAAGAGAAATACTTTGTGGGGTCTGTAGTGCAGTGATTAACGTCGTTGGTTCCGTGACAGATCTCACGGGCTAGGATCCCAGTAAAGACAGCAATTTTTTAATCGATATATTGATTTTTGTTCGAAGGCATCGATGTTTGTTGTGTCTAAATATTCCCTCTCACTCTTTCAACATTAAAATAAAGGGACAAAACGAGAGCGATTGTATACATACTAGTCCTACCTTAGCTCTATCCTGCACATACCTACTCTCTTCAAAAAAATAAAGAGTTAGCAACTGAGTAACAATGATTTCTTGCAGAAAATCTTCTTCTGAGATATCTTCATTAGAAGGCCATATGCTCTACATTGAAACGGGCATAAATAGATAAAAAATGAAAATAAAAAGCAGAAAACCTTTTTACTTTATTTTTATTATTATACATCTATAACAATAAAGGCAACCGAAAACAATACATTTAAAACGTTTTCTATTATCCTCTCATTTAAAATTATTTTTGTTGAAACGTTACAATTATAATAATAACTTGCAATTCCACTTCGATAATTTATGTATTTTATTGTAAATATATATTCTCACAGCTTTCATTAACAAACTAAATAATACAATTCAAATATATAAAAATATCTCAATGTATTTTCCAATTCATCCGCTTTTTGATAGCTGGGATAAATCACCAGTGAAATTTATTTTTTTGGCCTTCGCATATTAAAAATATCAATATTAATCTGGGCTTAGGATAAAATCATCTTACAAAATACATCACTTATCCAATATCTGTCCCACGCGGAATCGCAAACATTATTGAACACGCGAAACATGGCATAAGTTTTCATTTAAATAAAAAATGCTATAAATTTCTCAAAATCTATGGACCAGTCCCACGGTGTTACCATAACTAAAGTCATATTTCCATATTGACTACTAATTTTATGTTAGTTTTATATAAATCATGATATATTATTGATAAATTAAATTTTCTTGTAAAACATATTCAATAATAAAGGTACATATGGACTAGGCTAAAATCAACATGAGGCAGTTAGTAGAACAGTCTGAGGATATAGCAAGTGTTACGGAGAAATCCCATATAAATTGCTACAACCTCTGATGATATTGTCGTACATACGATTGAATACCCACATTAGTGAAAACAATTATTATTTAAATCTGGATTAAAATTATCCTAAAAAAGTACATGTCATTATAATATAATTTATTAAGTGTCCAAAACTTCAAGGGTAAATCATTTGTTTTATCTATATTAAAAATATGGCTCCACGTTGATTAACGATTAACAATAATTTGTAATTTTGTTTTGCGTAAAACAATAGAATTGATATTATAACGATTGATTATAAATAATATTGGAAAATGGGCGGATTTCGTATCATGCTACAATATTTTGATGGACTATCAAAAACCGTGATCTAACCCACTAACATCAAGGACATTTAGTAGGTTTTATATCACATTTATATTCATTGTATACACGAAACAGATCTTATGCAAAACTCAACAAAATAAAATGTATTTTTTACCTGGCAAAAGGTTAAATTAATTCAGATCGCCAGCAATATATTTTTTTACTAAGTGATAATAATTTGAATATTTAATGATTATATAATATAAACAATACACCTAGTTAATCATACTCGCCACGAGCGAAACCGGTCCTGATATCAGTAAATAAAAGTGGAAATAAGTACAAAGGAATATTGCGTTCTTCTTAATAGAATGCTTTCCCACCAAGTATTGGCAGTGAACACCCTAAAAGTAAACAATACAAACTATTATAATGTATGTACTGTCAGTTCGCGTCTAAGCGTGTACTTGAATGCCAATAGGCGAAATTTATTAATGTGTACTGTGTGTTTGAATTTTTAAATTGAAAGTTCATCAAGCAACTTAAGTCCAAAATATGTATCCAAGTCCGTAAGCTCCGAAATTGAAGCTAACTACATTGACCGCTGGACCATGAATCCAGCAATCTTAAGTAACAGGATTATTCGACACATTCTTTTTATCACTTTTAGGGTGTTCACTGTCAATACTTGGTGGAAAGGCATTATATTAATAAAAACAATAATCCTTTGTACTTCATTCCACTTTATTTAATATGTCAGTTGACAATGCTCGCAATGAGCGAAACCGGTCCTGACATATTAAATAAAGTGGAATGAAGTACAAAGGATTATTGTTTTTATTAACATTATTTTTAGATACTCGTCGAAGATAAAAAGTGTAAACATCGTTAAATATTTTATTATGAATGTATTCTCACTTTGTATAGTTTATGTTTATAGTGTTTTCACATCCGTAATACAATATATTGTATCGAAACAATGAACTTTATCTGTAATGGTTTACAATTATCGCTATTAAATTGTGCTCAACGCCTACAATAATTCTCAATATCAATTACTCGTGAGTATTGTGTTGTGATATGATTTAGATATCAAAGGATTCCAATTACACGTTAATACTGTGGTACAATATAACAATGACAATGTTTCATTTATGAGTCGCCAATATTAATGAAACTTCACGTTTGATTTTTTTATCAAACGATGTTTTAGGTTGACGTTTTAGGTTTTTTTTTATGTTTAGTTGGACGATGATTGTCTTGGAATTGTTTTGACAGTAAATTTTAACGATACAAAAAGATATTGGTATCAGCTGCCGTAATAAACATAGACAGTGGTGTATTAAATACACGAGAGGCCTCAGGTGCACTTAAATTTGGAGGCCCTGTTTTTCGGATAACAAAAAAACGTCAGAAAATTTCTTGTAAAATAATAAAAATCTGAACAAAATGTAGACGGACTATATAATTTAACCCATTTTTGATGCCCTTGAGATTCGGAGGATCCAAGCGCGCGCCTCATTCACTTATAGGGCAGTCCTCCACTGTACAATGGTATTTTGAATATGTTTTTAATTGGTATATAAAAAAACACAATATAATATAAAATATACAATAATTTTAATGCAGTAATATTGGTATTTACAGAATAAAACTTGACTGTTATTTTAATTTAAAAAAAAACAATAAAAAAATATTTGGCATAACAGATAATTATTTTAGTTTAGTTCGAGTGCATTCGCGCACTGATCTACACCGGAAGATGCCGAGAGGCAAAACCCGGGTCGTGTTCGACCAAGAATTTTATGGATGTTTACAAAATCAAAATGAAAATAATTCTAAATTATTATTGAATTTCCATCAAGCACCTTCAGTCGAAATTTTAAATTATAAAAGATAAAGCTGTTGAAAAATCATACGAGGAAAACTCGAGGAAAATTGACATAAATTGTTAAATTTCACCAAATACAAGACATTACCAATAAAAATGAGCTACAATAAACCGTTATTGATGGAAGCAATTCAATGTACAATATAAGCGATCTAGGTATGAATTGGGTTCGTTATTTTTTTTTTAGAAATAAGAAACACAGATTCTATTCTACCATACAGTCGTTAGATATTTATTGCTTATTAAATAATTGACCATGCGTTTGTAATATTAAATTATTTGATAACATTATTTCAGTGTCTACCAAACATCATGTTTGATAAAACAAGTATGTATGTAAATGTCGAGTTGGTATGCATATAAATAAAGAATATGTTAATAATATCGCTAAATGTATGCAAGACGTTTGTCTGACATTTAAAATGAAATCATAAAATAAAGATGTTTCTTATCGAATTGCATGAGTTCATTCAACTTTACGTTTGAATTGTATTATGTTTACGTCGTTATTAAACGAAAACATCGTATATGTAATTAAATATAAATTATGAATAATTATTGTTGAACGAAAAATTCGCATGTATATTCTATTAATAAAGTACTGTATTTACAAAGATTATGTTCGCTAGAGCCTTTTAATTGGTATAATAGATTTGAATCGTTCAAATTATGTACATTCACACAGATTTTGTCACTAACGACCCGGGTTTCGCCTTTCGGCATCTTCAGACGTTACAGTGCAAGGATGAACTTGAACTGACGCTTAGCAAATGAATGTTCCGTGTTTATATAAGAAATAAATGCATCACTGAGTTTAAAGCTATTGTTGGCGAAAAGGATAAACCCATGGGAATGCCCACAGATTTGAGTAGTGAGTAGTTTTAAGAATTATATTTATTTTGTTTGTCGGAAAAGGTTTTAAGACTATATTTATATAAAGCATAACAGTGGCGACCCAGGCATGTTTAATATTTCATTTAAAATTGGAAGACAATTCTATTGCGCTCTGTTTATTTCTAGAATTTCCTGGAAACAGAGCTTATGAGGGTCCGTATTTGGATGTAACATTTTGACCCCTTGTTCCTGATTGAACACGTGTCTTTCCGAAATTAAATGATTAGAAAAAATAGACGTGTCTTTTTTCAATCTAAAAGCTGCCATGTGTTCTGATACTCTGGTCTTCAATGTCCTTTTGGTTTTCCCGATATATTTTTTTTTTGGTATAATAATTTTAAAAAACCTTTTGGTGATCAATAAACAAAAGTTTTCGTTATATAATTTCAAATATGGAGAGTTTCCTTTACTTTGCTTGCTTCCTTTCCTGACTTTCGAGTAAATTTACCTTCATAAAGTTGCGTGTACTTTCGATTCTTTGTTTTCTCTTAAAGCATAACTTGAAGCATCAATTCGCTTAACGATAGTCATAATAGCATAATAATAGTCTTAAAAGCAAACCAATTGAACCAACTGTCTGGTTTTACAATTAATTATAATATTCAGTCTAAGAAATATCATTAGTCATGTGTGTTATAATAAAACTTACTGCATTGAATAAACATTCATATTACAGCTATAATAAGTAACATTTATTACATATCCAATGAGGAACTAATTACAAAGGGAATAAAATGCACATGTCAAAAACATAATATAATATATTAACGGTATACTCACTTTTATTTTTTGTAATGCATTTTATCACATTATAAATCGCAACTGACCGTATTTAAGGCGACTCAGTAGGAATGCAAAACTTTAATTTGACCTACAGCATAAATATTGCACTGACTTAAATAAGTAACCACCACAATACGTATTTTTACAGTATCAAAACAAGCAAAACATTTTTCTATTTCATTACAAAAATAACAATACCACCTAACACACGAATGGGTATTTAGACAGTTATAAAGGTTTTTCATATAAAACAATTTGTATTAATATTAGATATCGACGAAAATCAATAAGTATTTATTTATCTTCATAGCAAAGACTGACAATCTAATTTACTTCCCCAAATATCTGTTGCAACAATTATATGTAACTGAAACTATACGTTAATTATATATTCCTTGAAAATGCTTCATATGAGGTGTTGCTACATGTAAGCAACAGTAAGCTATCGTACTAATAAATTAAATCATGAGACGGCTTTTGCCAAAGGTAACAAGAGACGCTAAACAAACCATACAATACAAATTTCTCAAACTTTCTCTAATATATAGAATTAGTTTTTATTTTTAATTTTTTTTAACCTATTTTTTATGATATTGATTTGATATGATTTGTTATGATATTGATGAATACAGTTTTGAAAAATAATTTTGTTGCATAAAAAAGTTTAAAACATAATAATATTGACATAACAAGATTAAAATAGAAAAGTATTGAGTTCTAAAAGAATTATAAGTTGCAATTGATAGTTATCTCTGGTTCGCGCTATAGTTGACCATGAATTTAATCCGAAAATTATCTTAACTATGTCTTATCGTGTGAGACAAAAAACTTCAATATTTTTAAATCATTGTATGTTAAGTAATCGTTCTTAACAAATCGATTGAACATGTCGCACAGTGACTTCTTTACATTTTTTTATTAATAGCATCTAAAATGTATTGCGGATTCTATTATATATTTCTATTGACCTTTTGAATCTAAGATCCAAAATCTCAGGATGATACATTGGTTCCAGAAAGTGGCGCGTAAAAAAAGCTCATTTCATATAATTTGATAAATCGGTTTCAAATCCGTGTAAAAAAAGTACCAAAAATGTATGAAAAAACGTAACGGTTTATCCAAAATAATCGAGTAAAAAAAGTATTGGGTGTATATTTTACTGAATGCAAATAGTTTTACTTCAATATTCTATAGTCTAACTCAATAAGGAAGAAACTAAATGAATATTAGACCAGATCAAAAGTAGTCATTCAAATAATTTATATTGAATGCATAGATATATTTGTATTTCTTTATATAATGTTTGAGAACTTTCTTTACTGGCAATTTGCATGTTCGATGACATGCAGGGTTGTGCCATATTAACATCTTTTCCAATATTTTTTTGTTTCTAATAATAATGTTTTTTTTTTACGTTTAAACGACTTTGTTTTTTTAGCGAAAATCTTCCCCATCTGTAAGCGGCATAAAACTTTTGAAACATAGAAATGATTCATAAATACTAATGTAAAAATGCTTTTATTCATCTATTATTACGATTAGATACAAATATCTATAGATAGAATCTCTGTTTAAAAGCATTGCCTAATAATTATTTTAAAATACTTATCCATTAAGCCAGTAGTTTCCAACTTTTGTGTTAATGCGCTTCCCTTTGAAAAAAAATATCTTCGCGCCTCCCCATCCTTTATTTTCATATAGTAACAAAGACACGTTAAATAAATATTTTGGACTGTTCGCGCTTCTTTTTACAATAGTCCACGCTTCCAAGGTTGGAAATCGCTGCATTAAATTAAAGCAAGGGTGTCCAACCTTTTTTTTTTTCTTAAGATCGACTTTTCAATCTTAAGTTTTCTCGCGATCGACTTCTACCATGATTCTTGTAACAATTTTTATTTAGTAGGGGTTTTCCCTTCTTCAATCTTAGAAATGTTTATTTTAAATGCGAAATACATACAATTAGATAGGTATATGCTTACAAATAATTCAATTTTTGTATATTTTATATTTAAATTGTATATTTTTTCCAAATTCACGGAAGCTTTCGGGATCAAACAAATTATGCTTTGGAGTCGACCGGTCGATCGCGATCTACCAGTTGAACATCCATGAGCTAAAGTAATACTGGTCTTTACAAGCGTCGCTATTGAAAAATACATTATTGTATTATAAATAATAATATTTGGGCAACCCTAACCCCAACGCGTTTTTTTGGCAGAATAAAAAAACATTGCTTTGATTACCTCTAATATTCGTTGACCAGTGATTTAATATTTTTTAATAAAACATTTGATACGTCCACTCCGTACCACGTACGATCTCAGACTGAAGCTCAAACTGATGCATAGTAGGTAAGAAAAGGCATCTCCGAAAAATGGTTACCATTTATTGGTATTATCATTATTTATTTATTTTTTTTGCTTTTAAATGTAAACAATAAAATGGTTTTTTATTTCAATTTTTTTTAGAAGTATATATGATACAGTTATGCTTTAAAAATCAGTCAGAAAAAGTGGGAAAAATGGTACATTTCAAATGGCTGTATAATCATTATATTCGATAAATTAGAAATTCTGCTCAAATCACTTTCTTAAACCAATCTTTATCTGTATTTCTTTCTAAGACTTCAAACTTCGGTATCTTATAATAAACCTTAAAACGATCTTCGCGTAAAGTAGTTGAAAAAAATCTAAGTCAATGTTTTACCGTGTAATCTTGACATTTTTACTATTTTCATAAAAAAAATAATGCAATAGTGTAAAAAAGCGTTTGGAAAATGTAATTATTGAAAAAAAATTTTTTTTAAGTGAACGGTTCACGAGATTTCGTCGATGGCAAACGATCGATTTACTCTGTTTTCAGGCGTAAAGGTACTATATCCTCTTAACACACACATTGATCCATTCTCCTTAGCCTTTGAGCCTTGACATTTAAAAGCAAGAACAACGGTACTAGTGCAATTATTAATAGTTGATACTTCGCATGGTAAAGAAAAAAGAGTGTTATGTGCGGTTTTTTTCAATTTAATTTTCAATATAGGCGCCACGGTATTGATGAGGCTTATTCTCTTTATTAAATAGTAAACAACGTATTCCCTGATTGCCAAAAAACGTCGCGCTCTAAGCAAATGTGTTATATGCTGCAAATTTACATAGAAATTTTGTATGGAATTTAGCAGCTCCTAAACGATATTGCTTAAAATGTGACGTTTTCTGACCTTCGGGTAAGTGTATTTAGCTGATCGAGATTAAAACAAAAATAGGTATTATTTGAAGTTATAAATTCATTTTAAATATTCATAGACACAATAACCAACGATATATTCATATATTTATGCACTTACGTAAATACGTTAACCCTTCAATGCATGGATTTTCTACTTTAAATAATTGAAGGAAAAATGTTTTTTTTAATTTTTATCCAAAAACACTTAGTACTCTTTATAATCACTTAGGAGGCATCATAGGCATAAAAACACGATTTTTAAGTAGTATATAAGAAGGCAACACTTAGAATATATTATCAACTATAGAATACACAATTAAACTACTGAATACTATTAAGGTGAACCATGTTTTTTTATTGTGAAAATTGTATTAAAAAATGGTCGAAAATCAATGGTCCCTTAAACACCAGCTTGCTCTGTTCGAATGAAGATTATAATGGCTTCGCACGTGTAGACAAGACATTTATTGAAATAATATGAAGAATAAATATGTATTTTACCATACGGTAAAAGAATAAAAGGTGAAATCAATTTGTGTTTTGCAAAAAAGCCAAAACAAAAGTTCGCACTTTTCGTAGTCATCTATGCATTAAAGCAGTGATGCACAAGCCGCGGCCCTTTTTGAATTTTGTGGCGACCCTTTAAAATTTTTTTCAAACATATTTTTTTCACGTAAGCAAGCTTTTTCTTTAATGAAGGAGAATAAATCGGTTCACCAAAACAGGCTTACAAATATTACGTCAAATTAAAAAAAAAAAGTTAAAAATTAACAAAGACCAATAAATAATGCATTAACTTATGAATTGCATATAAATGAAACATACATATTTCACATTGAAGCGATTCTTAATAAGCAAGTACTCAATCCTTATTTGCATGGCTTATTAATATTCACGTTTTCGAAATAACACTCAAAATAATATAATGGAACCTATTACTCATTTATCTAAATTCACAATCGTTTTTACACGTTTTTAAGGCTGTTTTACATGGAACGTGTTCTGTATAAAAATGGATTTAGCGTACTTTATTTTTTTTCTTTGCAGCCCGAACCCACGATGATTTGTTTTATGCGGCCCGCTAGAAGCTAAAGGTTGTGCATCACTGCATTAAAGGGTTAATACCTCGGATGAGGTTATTAATAATTATTTCACTTCATTTATTTCATACACGATGACCTATTTTATTTTATTTTATAAGAACCAATTAGTCACAAAACCATTGATGGTGTGGAAATTTCAGGTGTATGCATATACAAAGTAAATAAAAATCTACACTGCCAACACCAAGCTTTTTGCTTTTGTTCCATTCAAATTTTATTGTTGTTCATTTTTTGAAAAAAAAAACGCTTCCTGATATATTAGCTATTTATTTTCTAGTATATTTACGTTTCGTAAAAATATTATATTTCTCGATTACATCTATTAAAAGCTATATGAGCATGTTATTAGAAATATTATTAATTAATGATACATTTTATTTGAATATAATATTTTGCAACCATATCCTGTACACTTTTGAAAAAAAAACATTTTTTTGAATTTATTTTTTAAGTTGACATGGTAAGTGAAATATTTATGATTTTATCGTTAAATATTCGGGAAAAAGAAAAAAGTTTGTATTCATTTAAAATAAATGAGTTTGTTGTCATCCTGTACTTATACCAACATGTCGATTATTAAATTTGAATAAACTATATCGCACTCGACAATCACCGTTTCAAATAAAACATTTTCATTGTAGACAATAGAAAAAAATAAACACTGCTATTCAATTTGTTAGAGATTAAATGCAAATTGTTATCAATTTTCTAACAGATGAAACACAATGACATATATTGGAGTGTTTTTCGCAAGACAATTTCATTTAATGGCATTCCATTTGTGGTACAAACCCATATTTAAACTGACGTAAATAAGTTCGATGTGAGGTCTACGTGAATAGGTTATCGTATTGTGTTGCCGTGTGTATAATATCTATTGTCTTGGGTAAACTCTAAGAGTATCACCGATTATTATGTATCTGTATATTTATGGCTAAAAATAAAATTATTGAGGTAGGTGTTATTGTGCACTTCCCATAAATAGTGTTGCTACAAGTCTGTGAGGCAACACTGTTGTCATAATACAAGATAACGTCAATCTTTGATAGTTCCTCGATGTATAAATTGCAACGATCTTTTGTTCACAACCATTCAGAACCTATTTCGTTTACATCGTGATAATTAACTTTATTGATCAAAAATAAAATATTTAAATAAGGAATATCACCTGTGTTTATCAAAATTGCAAGTCAATATTTCCGGTAAATTCAAAATTCATTTTCAGTAAAAATATTTGTACTTTTTTACTTCAATCCCCGCTCACAATGTGAAGCATATAATCTCCGAATAAAAGTATCTCTACAGATTTTTTTTCGAGAACTTTTTGATACTTATTCGCTTAACTTCTCTTTTTTAAAGAGAGTAGTAGTCATAGAAGAATTTAAACATAAAAACGCTCATACTTTCGGACAGTAATCGATAAATCGATTGAAAAAATGTTGTTTGTACAGGGATTCGAGCCCATAATATCCGCTACGGAAGACAACAACGTTGACTGCTACACCATGGACTCGAAAATTTGATATTTGGAATTATTTTTAAAAAAAATATAGAAACCGGATATTTTGATTTTTTGAGAACACGTGTAACAAAGTTGTTGGGATGGATCTTAATGAAAAAATGATATCTTTAATTGAAAATATCTAAATCTGATAGTTACATAGAAAAGAGTAGAACACAGAATCATCTAATTGTTAGGGTAAAGCTTTTAGCACAGAGGCCGAAATTTAGCTTACTATACAGTTACACAATAAGTGGAGTAACAAAATAATCAACAGAAATTTTAAATATTGCTCAGCGCTAAATTGATATATATTATTGTGAATTTCATTTAATAACGTTTTCAACTCACATCATCATACTTAATAAACATGCAAGCATTGTACATGGACCATGATATTTATTCAAAGTATATACCATACCCATTTTAACATGCTCTGATAACAACGAAATATGTTACCTGAAAATAATATTAAACTAATGAGTTCTTTAAGCCGGATTGTTATCTTTTGAGATGCAGATTGAAATATTCTTTTTTCTATATCTACATACATATGATTCAGAACAATTTTTATACTTACCAATTCATGAGTAATAAAATTATCTAATACCATGTTTAAAAAAAAATAAACGTATACAACAAATTAAATAACGAACTTGTGCGTGTTTATTTATGGAACTTGGTTAATTGGAAAATCTACACATCCACAAATATGGAAACAATCAATATAAAAATAATAAACAAAACTGCTTTAAATGGAAAAATATATTTGACGTTACAGCATATAGTTCTCAATGCGACAAATAATTTAAAATTGAAAATTAGTAGAATAAAAGTTCGATAAAAAACATTTTAACGTTGTTCGTCATTCGAGATCAATCTGTAGAGAAATTATATAGCAAACACCCATGTTCAAGGTTTAAATTTTAAAAATTTAAATTTGTCTGTCTAAAATCTAAAATTTGATATTGACCTTGCCAAAATATAAACCCTGGCTCATCCGATCGCTAGACTTAAGTTTTACTATCTTCCGTTTGCTAAAAATGGATGTCTTATGTTTTAATGTTTAATGCATAAGCTTATTTTATGTATAGATCACTTTTAAGGTATTCACTGTCAACACTTGGTAGAAAAGTATTACATTAAAAGAATAAAACACTTTTTTGTACTAATTCTACTTTTATTTCATATGATCTGGACCGATTTCACCCATGACAAGCATTATCAACTGATAAGAGAAAACATAAATAAAGTAGTACTTATCCTGAACAAAATAAAATTATTTAGGTAACCAACAATTGGTATTCAAAAAATAAAATATTAATTTTTACTAAATCTACTTTTATTTAATAAGATCATGACCGATTTCACGCATAACCAACTGACGAACATTATCAAATAAAACAGTGAAATTAGTACAAGTGAGTTTTTTTTATTTTTTTAATCTAATGCCATTCTACCAAGCATTGACATTAAACACCCTAAAAGAAAACAATTGATAATATAAATATGAAAGAAATTTACAGATAAAGAATGATACAAAATATGAGTAAGTGAAAATAAATTGTTTTTTTTTACATCTTACAAATAAATGAATAGTTTCTATTTAATTTAGTTAGAGTGGTCATTAACAATAAATTTGGACATGATTATACCCTGATTTTTTTTATAATATTATTTATAATATATCACATTAATAAAATTAATAGCAATACCAGACAATTAAACTGCTTCAGTTAACGGGTAAGCTTCAGGTTTTCCGGAAAACTGTGTTTAAATGTGAGGTACTTTAATGCGGAAATAAATTTTAACTGAATGATTAATCATTAAGAAAAACTCGAATATAATACAATGATAAAACTCTTGTTTCTTTTTATCGCGTGAGTTCGCATATGAATTATTTATATTTTACTTACATGTAATTGTCCGCCTGTAATATTCTTGTTTTGAGATATATATATATAACGGATCTGATGATTTAATCAAATTGCATGATTGTTACCGAACACGCATAACTATAATTTCAGGGATAACAACAATTTATACGGCTTACAATATCTAAGCTTACACTTCACAATAAATTACATGAATATTCTCGAGAATACTAAACTTTATAGAGCCATTCAGATATGGCGATATTCACAATCTCGCCAATTATAGAAGAGTTTATGAATCTTACATTATTATCAACTGAAAATTATTAAGCTTAAATTCTTCATAGCAGTTATGCTATGCAGATAACGTTAACCTTTAATTTTTAATACCATATCCGTTACTAGGTGGAGCTTATGGCTTCGTTATGGAGGAATCATTTTTATACGAAAACTGTTTGATATTTAGTTGCTCAACCTCTTATTTCGAAGAGGTTTAATGTAAAGGATAGAGCTAGAAAAGGTCTCGTGGTAAACTAATCGATTTTTCTATACCTCATTATTTTCGGATGCTTTTGAACAAAAATCGGTAAATTTACAGAAAAAATTCTTTTTGTACTTGGACTGAAACCCGGGAGATCCACCACCGATGTTAGTAGCGTTAGCCGCTACACCACGAAACCGACAAATTTACTTCAATATTTCAAACTTCTAATAAAATAGAAGAGTCAGAAAAATCCTGAGATATTATTTATTATTCTTAGAGATTTTTAAACATCAGTTTTTTCATTTTATTCAAAATAACTTTTTTATTTCAATAGCTTGAGATATGTTTTCGAACAATTTTAAGAAACAAGTTGTTTTTTTTAATTCAGCCTTTTCATATCGTCGTTGAGCTTTTATAATCCACTCTTTGTTTTTTTCAAAACATTACTGTAATCTCAAAACATGCTTAATTACTGTACGAATTACAAAGTCAGTCCTCGACAAAATCAACATACTTATAAAGCAATTCTAGAACGCCTTATATCTTAATCTTGTTTTTTTCTTTTGCGGGTGAATTATTATATTTTTTTAATCGCAATAATTTCATTTCGTGAATATATACACATAACGGATTTTGAAAGCACAACGATGATAATACATATCTGATCTTACCCACATGAGGATATCTTACAGATAATAATGTTGTTCTTTTGGGTTTCACGTGTGCCGTAGCATCGATATATAAACGACAAACTTTGAAAGTTTCATAACAATAATGACGGTAACGAATAGGCTCCCGCGCTCGACAATGCTAACGAGAACAGATACATACTTACGTCAATCTTCCGATTTGATCTCTCGTACACAGCCTTATAAACGAGGAAGTGGATCCATAATAAGGTAAACTACCAACGCATCTTATACCGCATTATGACATACTGTATTTAGCTTGCCATTATTAAATCGTTACATCTATTCTTTAAACGTATTCTCGTATAGCATCTAGGTCAGCTATATGAGAAATAAATACTTCATTATTCTTAATTGCAGCAAATCATAACTATCAAAAATCATTGATAGTTGAAAATTAAAACATTTTGTTTTTAACTGTCAATCAATAAGTGTTTTAAAAATAACGCATTAAGAAGAACAAAAACTAAAACTTTATTTTAAACAGCAAATATTCAAAGTATAGAATATTTCTTTTAAATTTTTATCATTTTATTTAAAATCAATGAGAAACCTAAGTCATATATCATTACAGAGTGGACAGTGTTGACTAACTCCTTTGGTGTGTTTTTTTTTTGTAAAATGACTTGTGTTGTCTCCGCTTCAAACATCCATACTAAGGATTGACAGTTTTTCAACCTAAAATCATGGAAATTTTAACACCTTCTTTTTTGGCAGTTTTTTCAATGACTGTGACAGTACTAATCCCGGGGTATCGGGATCACAAAGATGAACGGTATCCCGAGATAAAGGCTTAAGTCCATACTTACTTAATTTTGAATTTTAAACTGAAGATGAAGAGCATTTTTTTTTTACTTTACTAGTAAAAATGAAATGTTCCAGGATGTCAAAAAAAGTCACATTGTACTCATAGAAGCGAAGAAGTGAACAGTGGTTTTGATCATTTGTACAAATTTTCGTAAGCTTTTGTGCAAATTTAAACATAATAAATTACATTTTTCTGATTTAAAAAAGTGTTAATTAGAGCTAAACAATTTACAGTTTAATTAACTTGCGCTGTATAGTCAATCGCATAGCCATAATTTACGTACTCTACCATTCAAACATCTTTTAATCGAATCATCAATTAATTAAAAATCTCAAATTATCTCAAGAATGTATTAATTTTCTACGTTAATGAATTAATTATAGTGTTTGTTGTGTCGTTTTCGCAAAAATTTACATTAAAAAAAACTTGGTATCATTCCGTATAAATCTAATTCAAGTCGAATTGCCTATTAGAACTAAAAACCAGTTATTGGACGCGTTCATATTCACACGGTCAAGTGCAGAGTATTATATAATTTATAATAACGCACGTACTCGATACAAAACAGTTACTTAATAAAGTTGAAAAGAAATTAATAGTAGTTGTATATGAAAAGTCTCACGTGGATCTTTTTGTTTATTCATTTCCAAGATAAGCAATAAATAATGAATCATTCATTTCTCACTGGAATTTACTTCAATGTTAATAGTTAGCGAGCTTAATATGGTGAAAGAAAAACAGCAATTCACAAGTATGCATTGTTAGCAATACGGAATTTATACTAACAATTAAACATCAACTGTAATACAGTGTTGATGTAAACGTGTCTATAAATATTCCACCCGTCTTATGAAATACGTATTCTGTAATTTTTTTCATTGTTTTAATGCACTTTTCGAGTTTTTTGTGGAAATTTATTGTTAATATAAAATTTATATTTATATTTTTTATTATTTTACTAATTTTTATCTGCAGCGAAGGAATTGATTCCAATTCGGTTTTTATTATTCTTCTGAAATTAATTATTTAAATTTGTTCGGCGTGGAGAAGATGTAAAAATACTATAACGAATTACACATATGTGTAGGATTGAACTCCAAATCACAATATTTGAAGAACGGATGTTCCGTGATTTATTTTAAACCTTAATGCGACAACTATCATCTACTTCAGACACACAGGTATAAGTTATGATATAAGAATAATTAACCATTTAAAGTTGTAAGTATAATAAAAAATAATTTCATTTATAGGATTTTGCAGCATTGCTTCATTACTATTGTTAAGTTGTATGTATATTAGATTAAAACATTACTATGGGGAGACTTTTTACTAGTTTGTATGTGGTGTGTCAAATTTATTGAGAATGCTAATTCAGAATTATGAACATATTAAAACATTGAAAGTACTATAATTTCTTCCTCAAATCACCTGTAATCGTTCAATTATATGTAAATTTTGTAAAAACTCTGATTAAGTATATTTCGTCAAAAAGCTTCACCTCCTACATATTCAGCTTTAATTTTCGCAACTTTGAAGTAATAACAAAAGATATATTTATAGAATAATTGTTAATTTTCAAGCAATGATATAAATTCTAATTAGCGTAGTCATAAAATTGACAATCTGATTATGCCCACAGCTTACTGACAACTAGTATACCTTTACAACTTAATCCAGGCAGTTGTTAATATAAATAAGATAATAATTACCAGAATTCGCAAATAGTCGACCTGTTCACGGAAACTGACATTATTTATTAAACAAATGTGTGGGTTCAAATAATATAGTTCAATTGATATTGTTCATTATACACTATAAAATAATTATTTTATATTTACTAAAATTGCAAATAGTTCTTGATTCAAATAATTTTGTATGCTGTAGAATAAATTCGGTTTCGTAACAGTTTGTTTTCCATAGTTGTATTGTTAGACCCACACCCGACCTCCTTTTTGAAGAGCCACGTCTCAGTTCTGCGTTAACCCTGAACACATGACTCACAATTTTCACCAATTTTCTGGATGGATGGGGTGTGACTAGTGAGTGCTGGAATTCAGCGCTGGCGTAGGAAGACGGTAAACTGATCTTAATAGAAACGAATAATTGAGGTGGACAAGGACTGAAGTGACATAAAAAGAAGAAAAACTAGAATGAATTTAACATTGATCTATTTATATGTATCTGTAACTTAAGTTTTTCTCTCTTTATGAGCAAATTCACAGAAAAAGAGAGAGTATATCTGAGCAAAAATATACAAAAGTTTGAGATAATTTATAGTTAACTATAAAATAATCTTAGATTTTTCTGCCAAGATTCATTAGATGTTCAATTAACGTATATTAAATGTGAAGAAATTTAAATCTTTACAATATAATCTTTGATGAATTTATAATTTAGGATAGATTTACTTCATCTGCAACTATCAACCACATTGGTTATTAAATACTATAATATGAAATAATATTAAGATTTCAGGCAGTTGAAATTCTTCATAATATTAGTATCAAATACGCTTTAGGTAAATGGATATATGAAGCTTAGCACTGGAGAGAAAAAGTGTTTCATGCTAAAAAAATAGCGACCACAATAAAAAATATTAAATTATAATTGATAAACTTGTTTTGTCACGTGCCGTGAAGGAAGCATCTTTGGTGTACATGTATGCTAAAAATTATTTATAACCTATGTATCTATGTATTTAATTTCTTAATTTATTATTGGTAGATAGAGAAATTAAAAATGGGGGATTTCATCGTATATATACCAGACGTGGAGATGAAAATAACTTAAGTTCCATATGTCTCTGGAATAGCTCATTGCAAGAATTATAAATTACTTTTGTGAGAGAAATACGTAATCGAAACAAATTTATGAGAAGTATGCATCCTCTGTGTAAAAGTTAATATCTCCACTCACAAAGTGGAAAAACGTATTAAACAACAAGTAAATAATACAATACACGTATCTAAGGTACCCGTCTCTGTTATCCTTTCAAATTTTATGATTCCGGAATCCCGGGATCGTGACATTACCGATTCCGAGATTTCGGGATTGAGAATATGAAACTAGGAAGAGCAAAAAAAAAAGATGTCGCGGTGCTAATTTTGGTAAATCCGCCAATTCCTGGGATTTTGAATTAAAAAATTCTTAGAAGAGCTAAAAAAGTGAAAAATCCTAAGATTTAAAGATCGCCGACCAAAAATTTTCTCCATCCCAAATCCTAATTTATACACGATTGTATGTTAAATCTCGGGATCCCGGGATTGAAAAATTGTCAATTCCGAAATCCTGGGATCATAACGAGGATCCAGGATTGGATACTCTACACGTATCACAATAAGTTACAACGATTGAAGAAGTTGTCGCCGAAGAAATTGAATAAATCTAAAATAATTTAGCACATTTGCTAGTTCATTTTTTCAATTATAGAATGTCATCTTTTAGTTTATGGCTGATATAGTAAACAGTATTAAATATATTTAAATAACTTTTTTAGTACTTTAAAGATTTGTTTTATCAATCTACCGAGTAGCTGTGTACCATTCCATGGTAATAACAATGTTAAAAGCAGATGATGCAGTGTCGGAACGGGTCTTAAGTGGGAACCTGATATTTGAGTTCGTGGGTCATAAATCTTCCGAGAACAATGGGACAGTGCCTCCTCGGTTGACGAGTGCAGGCCGCGGAGGCTCCCTTGATCTGCCGATGTCTGACAGGGACTCTTCCTCTTCACTTCTCTTTAATTAACTTGGAATTATTTCAGCGACGTAATCTCTGAAAGTATTTTCCTGTAATAATAATTATACTCCGTAATTAATTTTCATACAGTAAAATAATCGCGGTTATTTTTGAAAATCGATTTCGATCATATAATATTACAAAAATAATAGTGCAACTGCAAAAATCCTTGATTGACTTTTTGAATATTTAGTTTTGAGGGGTGTCTAAGTAGAAGAAGGATAAACGTGAAATCGTGAATATGCTGAAAGGTGAAACCCAGTTCGTTAGTGACAAAATTTATAGAAATGTTCAATATTTGACACTGAAACTTCATCAAGTATTCGCTCATTGTTTGTCATTAAGATTTTAGTGCAGTGTTTTGAAATATTTATTTATGAAAAAAATGTTATCAAGCTTAACAATCAAACGGAATAAACGATACTTTAGATTACAAAAAATGTCAATATATGTATAACAAAAATGTACAAATTGTTGCACAAGCCTAAGGCATCGGATATGTCGCAAAAAGTATAAACAACAGGAGGCGCTCCTCATAAATTATGTATGATTCGAGTTATTATACGGTTACTGGATACCAAAACAAAAATGCAGACGGACCCACAGATTGTGAAGAGACAGAAATCTTTTTCGAGAAAGGTTTTCTATTATAGGACAATGATCAAATATTTACATAAAGATCTTTTCAATTTACAAATATACAGTATTTCCTTGATTATAAAACGTATGCTTCTTTCCTATTTCAATCTCTCTGAATTTGGGGTGAGACTTATAATCGATGTGTGGTTTATATTCATAAGTATGAGATTACGTCGATATTCAATTTAAGTTTTTTTACTTGATCAAACGGGTTGTAAGTCAGTTGCTCGACCATAAATGAATCGCATAGAATAACAAATAATCCAGTAACTGTATTTTTAAATCTGTGAAATATAGGCCTTTAGCTAAATGCATTAGAACAGTGGTCTCCAAACTCAATAAGAATGTGAGCTACTTTCAGAAATTGAAATTGTCTGGTGAGCTACCTATACATACTCTTTCTTTATAGTTTTTTTTACTATCGGGCCTTATCGTACTATACGTAATATTATTATATTACTTAAAATAAATTAGAACATCACATTTCCTAATAAAACATCAATTATTTATTTATAAACAAAATAATATTTGAAAAATAAGTATGAGTAAATATAAAAATAACGAGTAAAAATAATTCGTGAAAAGAATGGCATTCACTTTGTTCCACAATTTTTTAAATTCTTGGCGAGTACCTTATCACTTCCATCCGAATACAATTATCAAGATGTACATATGTGAGTCTGTTTCTATATTTACTCTTAACCAACCACCTTCATACTAGAAACCGTTGATTCACATAAGTAGGTTGAACAAAACAATGCCTTCATTCGATTTTTTTTTTATTTTCGGAGTTCAATAATAAAATTTTATGGGCAAATTTATAAATATGATAAAATATCTTACGCGAGCTACCGAAAAAGCCTCGGCGAGCTACCAGTAGCTCGCGAGCGACCGTTTGGCGATCACTGCACTAGAACAACTAGAAATTAATTAACACAATCAAGCCAATGAAATCCTCATTGACTAAATAAATACCAATCTTTCGCCGTTATTAAAACCGTTAGAAGAAGTTAATCCAACTAGATATACATAACTACTTAAATTTAAACTAATTTTCTTTGAATAATTCTATATTTTTAATCGTTCCGTGAAACACTAAAGTAAATTTATTACATTTAAAACTATGTTTTTCAATTTAAAGTAGGATGTTATAATAAATGACAAGACGTATTGTACAATATATCTCTTCTTAGTCAGTATATATAGCTAAGATAATGGAAGTTCAAACATAGTCCTGATGAATAGCTAGCTCTCAACGATATATAAAATAATATTGTAGAGCTAAATATGTTGCTATTTTTCACTTTACGAGTTGTTAAACTTCTCTCTTCAGAAAATAAAGCTACTAAAGTACTCACTATTATCTGATTGGTTTCACTTTGCTCCGTTTTGAAGATCGAATTAGATGGGGTGGTAATGAATTTAAACTGTACAGTCATTTATGCTTTTGTGCAGAAATTAATGGATGAACTATATGAAAATTCTCTTTTGTGGATTTAAGCCCGTGACCCCGTAACTGATTTGATCAAAGACTCAAATGTGTTGACCACACTTCTGTAAGACTGACAATATATTTGATACATATACGTTAAAATTATTCGAAGTTTTATTGTGTTTTATAGACATATTAATAGGACGACTTTTTTCATGCGTTCATACCTATTTGATCCGTTCTACAATATTTAAAAAAGGATAGTAAAATTATGAATGAATAAATGTATTTAAAAGTAAA
The DNA here is from genome assembly GCA_030503985.1 of Himalopsyche tibetana. NCBI lineage: Eukaryota > Metazoa > Arthropoda > Insecta > Trichoptera > Rhyacophilidae > Himalopsyche > Himalopsyche tibetana. The sequence continues at coordinate 15,202,322 of JAPJYX010000024.1, forward strand.
TTAAAATAATTGTCAGCTAAAAACAATAATTTTAAATTGCATATATGCAGGTCCGTTCCCAAAAAATGATTTCTAAATGAATAAAAATGTATCTTTAATGTTCTTTTGTGGTTTTTTTCGCAACTTACAATACATGTTTAAATATATTTTTTACGCAACAAGTTATATACACTTCATTCTATTTATAAGAATGTATTTAAATTTTGCCATTAGGATTTTTTTTTAAACTGGAATTTAGCACGTCCTTTTTGCAGAATTTACAACTTTAAAAATATATTCTACAAAAAAATATATTTTATTAGAAATTTGAAACCTGTTCATTACAAAAATTTAAAAACTAGTTAATGTAAATCCTGAAACATGAAAATATTTAAAATCATCATTCCGGTTTGAATCATGTGTATTTAAAAAACAAAACGATAAAAGTCAAATCTCGTTTCTTAATGAAATGCTTAAAATATTGACCGACAATGACCAACAGCAAAGCAATAATTTATTTAAACGGATTCAAGTAAAATTAGATACATTTTGAAATATTTTGCAAAAAATAATTGAAAAATATTATATTTCCATTACATTAAATGTGTTTATAAATTCATGCATTATAATATTTAATGAATAAAAATCATACTCTACAAATATTTTTTTATTTTCGAAAAACTATGCTAACCTCTGTCATTTGGGTTTGTTAACTGGATGTACAGTTTTTTAAAAAAAAATTAAAACTTGGTAACAATTTCAATTTTATATTGTATTGTATATTTTAAACATAGAATATTTTCATAGTTATACATTTGCGTCTAGTGCAATTATTTTCTTCAGGTCTAAAAACTAAACTATTTATGTCTAAGTTCTAAAAAAATCAATGAAATTCTGCAATCTCGACGGTTGAACTGTTGGGTGAACACTAATATGGCGTCCAGTATCAAACACGGCCAAGTAATTTTCACTTTATTTTTTAGGACAGCCGAAAGTTTGTTTGATTACTTTTTAACGATATTTTAATGGAAATTAACTTCGTTTAACCATAAAATTAACTTTAACTTATTAAGTGTTAAACGTTTACATTTTATACAAAATACTGAGTGACATTTAGGATAGCTGATTCAAATACTACTATACGATTAGCTCTCAATGACTTTACCGGAATTATTATTTGATTACTTTGACTTGGTTACTTCTAGTACAATCATTATTTAATGTTGATTTTTATACAAGTGTAGTACGCTTCTTAAACTGAATCATATATTGAATTGTAGTTACTTAAACTTTCTACCGAAGTGTACATCTAAAAAAAAACGTGTTTGATACTGCGTGCATCACTTTTTTCTGCGACAGTCAAATATACTATCAATTTTACTGTACTTCCAATCAGTTCAGTTAAAGTACGCCAATTTTCAAACGGCCCTTATATTAAAGTGACGTAAAATAAGTATTTTTTATCAATTGTATCCAATTATTTCTACGTAACTATTTGTATATATAATATTTTACATTGCTTTTATGATATTAATTTCAAGTAGACACCAGAGCAATGAGCCATCGAGATATAACATGCATTTATGTTACTTCACAACAACAAAAAAACACATTGCAAGTCTAAGGTAAAGAGATACAAGATACTTCCTACTTCGAAGAGTTTACATAATAATCGTTCACCCACGATTATTTACGGTGCCGTGTTTATAAAGAAGTCTGTTGTAAACGTTTTTATGCGTCGATTGAAGCTTTTCCTGTGGGAAGAAGCACAATCCTTCTGCAATAATTTATTGTTTAATATACACTCTTGCATTCTACCGCCATAAAAAATCTTCGTTCGCTATTGCAATAATGAATGTGAAATAATACATATTGTAATAACAATACAATGTCAGTGTTCCGTTAATAATGTAGTTGTTTATGTACACATAGAGCTTCCGACTCGGGTATAACCGGAACAGTTTAAAAAAACCAAAAACCGGGTAATTTTTAACAAGTAACCGATCTTTTTAATTTCAATATGATTTCTCCATATTTAAGGTATATCTTTGAAGGATGCGAAATTTTCCGGATTTATTTCTATTTGAAATTAAGTTGAGTATTAATGCATTGATATTTTGATATATTACTTTTTAGATAAAATATTACCTTTTAAATAAATAAATAATTTATATAAATGTATAAAACTATTTTTTTAGTATCGTTATTCTGTGTTTATTTTAAAGATATGTGAAGATTTTCATCCGGCCCGGGAAAAGTTCTGGATTTTTGAATATAAATTATTCATATAAGAAATATAATTTTTCATGATTTATTTGTGAATTCACGACAACTATTTATTTCAAATCATCAATTGTCATACAACGATACAACTATCTGGTAGAGGACTCAAAGTGAAGGAAGTTGAATAGAAATTGGAGGCGAGACGACCAGATGTTCGTTTACTCAAAAATTTCTCGATTTTTTTTTTAAACCATGTCCACTCCCAATGTGGAGCATATGGACTCCTAATAGAGTTTATCTCAACAGAAGTGTTTCTACGAGAACTGCTTGTCACTCAGTTGCTCAACCTCTCTTTTTCCGAAGAGAGTAGGGATAGAAGGATAGGGCTAAGACAGGATTAGTGGTAAGCTAATCGCTCTCGATACGCCCCGTTTATAGGATAGGATGGGTGAGAGGGGGGAATTCAAAACATCACATACATCCATGCCTTTGAACAGAAATTCATAAATCGATTGAAAAATCAATTTTATAAAACTGTCCGTACCGGGATTTGAACCCGGGCCCTCTGTAGCCGAAGCCAACACCGTTGAACACTCGACCACACAGGCGGCAAATTTCTCGAATACTCTCATTTATTGAAATTCTAAGAAGGGCAAACATTTTTTTACATTCTAATTATTATGTTATCACATAAAATTAAATAATATTCTGATTGGGTTCCAATAATAATTTATTTGTCGTCCGGCCCCCCCTTAGTTTTTAAAAAGTTCAATCCGGCCCGCTTTTCAAAAAGTTTGGTGACCCCTGGTGTAAATGAATAGTTCAATTAAGCAAATTATTATGTAAGAATCTGTTAAATTTATAATTGAGGTAAATTTTTGTTTTATATTTAAAATATGTTTGAATATATTCTACATTTACTTTATATTCTACATTAATTTTAGCTCTGGGTCAGTATTTAATAGTTGACAAAAAATACCCGGAACCCAAGCGGGTACCCGGTTAATTTATGAAAAAAATACCTGAGAACCGGGTAATGCATTCGAGCGGATATTCGGATGCTTATTATTGTAGCAGAGTTGTAAATGTTTTTGGTACTTTCGACTTACTTAGTTACTCGGTAGTTGAAGTCCTTTCCACCATTTCCGATACTTTAACAACCGGGCGTAGTAGGAGCGATCAGTAAACCACTAGTCCTATCCTAGCCTTATCCTTCTATCCCTACTACTCACTTTTAAAAAAGAGAGGTTGAGCAACTGAGTAACAAACAGTTCTCGTAGAAAAAAAATCCGTTGAGATATCTTTTTTAGGAGGCCATATGCTGCACATTGGGAGTGGATATAAATTTATAAATAAAAAAAGGTTACTCGGTAAACGATTCGAGACCCCGATTTCTATACAATCAATAATCCTACTCTCACCCTGTAAAGAGAGAGACTCGATAACTATTCTTTCTTATAAACATCATTGTATCTTCTCTCTCTAAGAGAAGTTTAGAGAGTTAAAACGGTTTGAAAATGTACTTTATATCTTCTTTCAACATTTTCGAAAGAAAGATATTGTATATGAATTTAATAATTAAGCCATATTGAGTTTATAATTGATTTATCGTTGTTTGTTCAGTGACTTCCATAAAATAAATTTATTGAATAGATTACGGACTTTCAAAGAATATCTCAGACACAATTGATATGTAAAATAATATGCTGTTTGTCTGTATTCAATAAAATAATATCGTAACCCACTGGCGCCAGTGTCATTCTTATTACTTGACATTGGTTTTGTTAATAAATTCAATTTAAAAGTAGGAGACTTATTTGAATGCAGTTTGTATTGAATTGTGTTGTTAAGTTAAATGTCAACCGAGATAAATAAGTGATTGATCTAAGATTGAATTAACGTAAGCGAAATGTCAATATCATTTAGCTGTAATGTCTTTTGAAAATATTCTATACTAAAGAAATAATTGAATTGTGAATAAACCGAACATTAATTTGGTAATAGAAATGAATAAAATAACAAATTAATGAAAATATATTCTTATATTTAAAGCGACTTCATAAATCAATAATAATTATTTAGATATTAAAAAATTGGGAACACTCTTTTGTTCTTACTTATTATACAATTATTTATTAGAATCAGGAACGCTTTCGCTCGTTTTGAGTATTTTCAACCGATGTAATAAGTACAAAAGATATTTAGTTTTTGATGTTCTCTAGAGTCTTGAACATTATCTTTTGATATTTATAAAAAAACGCGCTGAGCTCTATGTGATGTACGGCAATACTTTTAATTTTCATACAAATTACGTTTAGTCTGCTCTAAAGTAAATTATTCGTAGTGAGTAAGCGAGGTAGTCGGTTTCGGATAGAAAAGGTATTAGATGAACACAAAACCTTTTCATCTTGTGATAGGTGGAGCCAATTTTAGGAAGAAGCTAGAATTAACTACGGGTGGTGTTTTTGGTGATTATGAAAAAAATGTTATTTCAAATTTCATCAAAAACAAAGCAATTCTCAACACCTTTTTATATATATATATTTTCAAATTGACACAAATCGTGTGTCTCATATTTAGCAACACAGTTAGTAGTATTGACATAAATGTGCTAATAGAGTACAGATATAATCAGTGGCAGATTAAGCACTTTTGAGACCCCAGGCGCAATAAATTTTGAAAGGCCCTGCTTTTCGAATAATATAATAAATAATAAAAGTGCTGCAAACCTCTTCGTAGAATAATAATGAATATTTAAAACTGAAATTAAAATGCAAATTTTTATATAATATATTTTTTTTGAGGCTCCCGAGATTTGGAGGCCCCAAGCGAGCGCCTCTTGCGCTTATGGGATAATCCGCCACTGGATATAATGCTAAAGTCTTCTTTATTTCTAAAATTCTTTATATTTTACCCTTTGGCTGAAGTGTTCTTGGTCTCAAATAACAATACGGACAGATTAATAAATTAATGTTTGTATCGTTTATGAATTTCTATTTGAAGACATAGTGAGTTAAAAAAATCCGAAAACAAGGCGTATCGACTACAACTATTCCTGTCTAATTTAAACTATTATGTCTCTATTCTTCACTCGCTGCAAACAAGAGAGGTTGAGCAAACAGTTCACGTAGAAAATTTCTGTTGAAATAAGATATAAGTCCTGCTCTATTTGCTTCACATTAGGATCAAACATTGTTATTAAATATGAATTATAATATACAAAACTTAAAATTCTCATTTAACTATAGTTCTTTGGGTGGTGTGACGTTGAAAAATCTGTTGATAGTTTGACAATTAAATATGTGTTTTTATTTTCCGTCATTCTTCACAATGTAGTTTAAACTTTTCATAATTCTTATTTCGAAATAAAGTATGTCTTTGTGGATTAAATATACAATGTATGAAAGTGTTTTTGTAAACCAATATGGATAAGTCATTTCCATACGGGTCATCAAAAACCATTTTTTCAATATGCTATTTCACCCGTATGGATTTAAATGAGTCGAAAGTGTTAAATATTGCTTAATATTGACACTTTCGAAGAATTGGTTGCTACATTGTGGAAATCAATCCTATACAAAATAAAAGTTGATTAATTCCTTGAAAACATATTAAGAATAAATACATTGTTAAAATATTAATATTGCAGGAGTTATTTAAGATTATTGTATTCAACGATCAAAGGTGAATTGTCTTTTTAAGTAACTTGGCGGTGAGGATGGTAGGACTCTAGAGATAGCAATATCGGAAGAATATATCAATTCCGGTATTTTGGTATTCCAAATTAAATACCAATAAAAAAAAAAAATGCTCCCAATTATAATAGCAACACCGGACAAGTAAATCAAGATAGGTTTTTGAAAATTTCATGTAACATAACGTGACAACAAAATATATCATAATCATAAACGGTTGGTTTTCATAAATAATATGTTCATAAATAGCACAGTTTTACTAAATAATTACTGATAATTAAAAGGTCCGTCGATTTTGACATTTCATAATTCTGGTTGACATGTTAGTGAACTGTTTTTTAATTGATATTTTTTAAATTAATAATTTGCGCTGTTCACCATCAAAAAAGGCGACATCTGTAACATATACAACCCTGGTGACTTTGGTTTTGATATTAAGTCGATATGAATACAACTAAGATATTATACATAATTTAATGGCACTATAAAATAATAAAAAAAAAACTTACTATACGTTAAATCCAGCCTGCCGGGTGTACAGCCAAACTTAAAAAAAACTCACTCACTTGAATCACTATTTTAACATTAAAATATGTTAGTTGCACTGATAAGGTGGCTCTGGGCACGTCCAGTAAAACATCATCAAATAATCAATAATGTATCGAAACAAAATAATATTTTGGTCAACGAGGTTTCACTCTTCATTATAAAATCGATATCTGCATCCGACGCTCCACACTGAAACAAGATAAACGAATAACTTAGTAATTAAAAAATCTTCTTCGACCTAAATAATGAAAAACGTTAATACATTTTCTAAAAGACAGCTCCAATATCAACTAGTTTTGAACGAATCAATGAAAAACCATAAATGTACGGATTTTTATGAGATCAATTGAAGCTATATGAAACAGAAGAACAAATAAACTAACTAACTAACTTCTTACTAAACGTAAGAGATCGCTCAAAGCATATTTTGTAAATTATAATGATGTCTTATAGGCATAGAACAATTCAACTTAAACAACCACTAAAACATAACCTTCCATATATTTTATCATCAAATTATATATAATGCTTAGTACCTAATTCAAACTGTCCATTATTATGAATTGACAATTGTCAATTAAAAATGTGGCAACAAAGGTTGTGAGAAAATGATTATTCAACGATATACACTAATATTTCTTATATTTTAGTATGTTTAATATTTATTTGCTTTCACGGTAATTTTTATTAAATTTTACGGGATTTAAATACAAAATAGTGTTATCTATGAAATCAAAAAGTGTATTAAAATTAATACAACTTTAATAACACGGGGCATCAATGTTCTAGTATATCAATAGCTTAAATCATCCTGCCATCTTTTCCATAGTAATTTATAAACTATTTTTAAAAGATTATTATAATTTTAAATAAACATTCTAAAATTGTGTGTTGCTACTATATTAACCTGTTTATTTTCATGTATTCACACTAAGCTGAGAATTTCTACAGAATTAATTAACGTTAAAACTGATTGTAATGATATTTCACTCGGAAATATAAAAAACGTTATTTGAATATGATTGCGGAAAACTGAGTAACAGTGATAGTAAGTACAGTTATAACTTATTTAATATCACGCCATTAAAAAAAATAACGTGATAAAAACGAAAGAAGAAAAGGTGTTCTGTGAAATAACAAATAACATATTAAAATTAGTAACAGCTCTATTTTGTGTGAAACAAGCGTGAAAATCAGCTGTTTGTTGTAATAAAACAACGTCATATTGTTATTTTTCACTTAATATCAATTCTTTGTTATGACGGTTACCGTTATTTTTCGTTTATGTTTTGACATAGATATTTCCATGCCATTTTTTTCAATTGTCTGTTATTCTACAGATTGATTAAGTGTAAACGAAAAATGATATTTACAAGCATAACAAAAACATTCAATTTTCAATATTGCGTCATCTCATCAGCTACTTAATCGGAGTATAGAAATAGAGCCTTATAACAAAATGTTTTATGATGTATGCAGATCACTCTTACTTCATTTTTTAAATATAATAGGAATGTATGAATCAAAAATATTCAACCTTTGAATATATATGTTCGTAAATCTATGGGAAAATTCCCATTCGGTTGAAAACAAAACGGACTAAAACCTAAACACTAGGTCGCGGAGGTTAAAGAATATAATTTTGCATAGTATAATATATATTGTTAAACAAGAACAAATACTGAAATTATTTGTTTTTTAAAGAATGTTCTGCAATTTGGCAGGTGGTCGTTAAGAAAATCCAATCACCAAAAAGTTCAAACTTTAATTCAATCTACTATCATACTATTAGTTTAAATACTAGATCTGCTCTTTTTAAGAGCATTCATTTATATTATTGATATAATTAATTAATATATTTTAAGCGCGTATTATTAATATGTGCATGAGTTATTATTGTGGCATTAACAAGTAACAACCAATTTTTATTTTAACCTACCTATGTAACTTTTAAGAAAGACTGTCGAATTAGCCACTAAAATGTTTGGTTAGTTCCGGCAAGCAGTGTTTCCCGGTGTCATTCTGATTTCAAAATGTACTGATAATCAAAATTATTTAAATAGTAAAATAAATCAATTTTTAATTTAAACATTACGTAAAATTATGCAATACGTATTAAATTACTTTGTGAAGTATTATAGAAAATTTTCAATTAATGGAGTTGTATTTCATTGTTCTCATTTCAGTTTCATTGAATGAAAATTGATTTATATGGCATACCATTAAATCATTCCTTTGACAACTCATTTTAGAATTATTCAATGAAGTATACGTACGCCTGTTTGCCCTTTGGCAACGATATCCACGTTGCAGTGTTGCGAACTTTATGGCTGCAATTGGAATGCAATTATTGCATATGCAACAAAGTCTACACGTTCTGTATTTTTGATGTTATCAATCGTATTAATCAGTGAAATACAATTCATGTCAATATCTATACCTACGTAATAACAACGTGTAGCATTTTTATTTTATAAAAATGCTAGCTGTCTGGGATAGATCCTTGTAGAAGCCGGCGTGGCGTGACTTGGTATGAGGCTTGCCATTTTGTAGTCAAAAATAAAATCAGTTTAATAAAAATCCCATATTTCATTGTAAATACAAGTTATTAAGTTGTATTTACTTAGAAATATCAGCACAACGTAAATACATTACAAAAATAATTTAAAAAATCGTAAAATTACCAAACAATTACTTAATATAAAATATAAAAATAACTTAGATTATTTTACGTATTGTGCTACAAACTGTGACACGTATTTCGCCTCTTTCAGAGGCATCTTCAGACAATCTTACTTTCACAAATGCTTATTTAAGTAGAAATGATTTTAATTTTACTATTCTGATATATTATAAAAATAAAAACGGGAGGCAAGGTGGGGATGATAGAAAAATAAACAAACAATAATAATAATGAAACTACAAATGATATTTACATTACTAAATGATTAACTGATGAAATGCTTCAATTAGGATGATTGTATCCTAATTGATGCAAGTCATTAGTTAAACAATTACTTGGTTATAATTGCATTTTATTGGTGTGTGTTCTTATAGTTTATAATCAAATATTAAATTTTTAATCTCATTGAGAAAATCTTTAAGAATGGATGCTGTCAAAAATATATTAAATTCGCTCCTGGTGCTAATTAATAAATTGTTTTGTACTTAAAACAAACTTACAAAAACTCGAATATCGCACAGCATATTTCACCTCAGTGACCAAAAATGTCATGAATTGAGATTGATAAATTTGTATATACATAATATGGCTAAATGAAAATAAATGTTGGTTCATCATGACTTATTTTAAAATCCTAATTACATTTCTGATTGAAAATAATATCTCATTTATAAATCATGGATGCTAATAATTCATGTTAACTTTTATTAAAATAATATATTTACTAGTGACAGCTAATAGTTTTAGTGTTATCGTAATATGCTTAAATTACAATAAATAAATACTTCTCAATTATATTTACATTGACATATTACATCCGGTGGCAAAGCCTGGAGTGAATGGCCGAAGTTCTCGCGTGGGTGTACCAACCAGCTGGATTTTTGGTCTCAAGATCAAGGTAATCCAGAGCGAAGCTCTTAATGGACAGGCTGGTGGCAGATAAGGAACACAGCATGCGATTTTGCGTGCGAGAAAGCAAGACATGTACATAGGTTAAATTATTTACGTAATCCAAACTTTCTTCTCGTTTTTACTGCTCGTCTGTTTATCGCGCCACTCGGACGAGTCAACTTTATGAAGCAATTATAAAACTTGTGTAATGAAAGGCATTTACAATTCTTTGAAATCTGCAAATGCAGTTTAATTCCCTTGTAACTGTGAAGTCACTCGATTTTGTATTTTTTTTAAAATTTTGCTGCGGCAGTACAAGGGTACATACATGCTGATTGGAATAAATGGCCGACAAAGGTGAAAATTGGTAATCAAGTATTATGTGCTTAAAATAATATATAAATAAACGTTGGTGATTTGAAGGATTTTTTTAATTTTAAAAATATACCAATCGCGCTTTAGATTGGCTGCTGTAAACAATATTCTTATGAATATTTTTTAACTGTAATTTATTATTTTTATCTGAGTAAATTGTGGATTTTTAACAGCCTCCATCAGCAAGTTCGTATAATTATTTATGAAATCAAAAACTTTTTTTTTACATTTTATTGTTCAAAATTGATCGTTTTGGTCTATTTATCTTTTTAAATAATTATGCAGAACTCTATTAAAAAACTCGTTTTTAACTTGCATAATGTAACTAATTTATTTCATTCATGTTGTATTTATTACAGTTAACTGTTTTAATAATGGCATAAAATAAACATAGTTAATTAGTTATACTAAACCGCTTAATATTTCAGGAGATATTAAAACAATCAAATCTATCAAAACCAATCTTTTTTTTAACACTATTATTCATTTATCTGTTTTTTATACGCATGGCTTGTGTGTCGTTTATATTCAATGGTTTAAGGTTTTTTGGCCGTCTGCAAATAAAATCAGTTTACTTTATTAAAGAAGTTTATACAGATAATACGAACCAAAATGTAATGCACAAAGTTTTTATTTCACATTTACGAAAATACTTTTGAGTTTTTTAAAAGAGAAAACTCTTTTTTTTAGAAAATCACGTTACTTGAGGGAGAAAATCGTTTGATTATAAAAGCTATGAGCGGAGATTGGGGAATAGGTGATAATATAAAATTAAAAAATCTCAGTATTATAATAATTTTTAAAAAAAATACGGACACTTTTAAGAAGTGAGTAGAAATATTTCGCTATTCCGGAAAAAATCTATTCAAAAAAGGAATTCGATGCGAATATCAACACATCCTAACATTTAAAAAATAAAGATGCAATCTAAAGACGTTTCTCAAAGAGAAATAATAGGTGTCACTACAAGTAACACAGTCAGTGGAATACGTAAGTTATCAAATTGTATTATATAAAAGACAACCAATTTAACTGTACCAATAATTCAACGCTGACGTTATTGGTTGCAGCGATCATCCAGATAAGGGCCTAAAAGTTGTGTTGTACTAAATTACATAATAGGGCTTGCATACTTATACCGAATACAAAATGAGTATTTTCTACTATTTAACATACAAATGTCAGATTGATTTTGAATGTAACTGTATGATTTATTTAGTAAAAAAAAATGTTATTTATTACTTATTTGTTTAGTTATGATAACTTTGTTTAAAAATACCAGAATGGCTTTTCTCTTTCTTTATAATTTAGATGAGCTAATGAATATTGTAAGTTTACTCGATAATAATAATTTAATAAATCAAAAAATAAAACTATTTTTTGCATTAATTCCACATTTTTTTTTTATTTATATGATTACCAGTTTTACTCAACACAAGCATTTTCAACTGATAAGAAACAGTATTAATACAGTGGTATCTATATTTAACCAAGTAAGACCAATAATAAGGTAACAAACAGCTGGTGATATAAATATTTAATGGATTGATAGATAAAAATATGAATAAGCGACACTTAACTGGCTCTAATTAAAGTATTTAAGACGTCTTAAAAACAAATGCTACTAATTTGCAATCACATTAAAATCAATTTAGTGAAGTCACTAAAAATAAATTCAAATGTATATCTAAAACTTAGAATTTTATTTGACACTTATTCATCTATATCTATTAATTCTTTCCATATTTCTGTTAACATTTTTTTTCTGTTACACCATTCAATAATAAAATGAAGTCTTAAATGGCTTATTATAGTCATGTAATAAAATATATTTTTATAGGTTGAAAGTTCTGATAAATAAAGGTAGAATTAGTACAAAAGAGTGTTTTATTTTTTCATATGATATCTTTCCACCAGATACTATTTGTTAAATAATTATCCATTAATTATTTCAAAGTCGTGATATAATGTACAACACGTTGACACAGCTTTCTCGGCGACAAGTAACAATATTTACCAAAAAGTGGAAGTCAAACATGTTTCTTGTTAAAGAAAATGTCTCCGAATTTTGGGTGCCGTCAATACGCTGCATATAATAAATCGTCAAATTACGATGTCAGAGAAAATGAGGCGTTCCAATTTTGAAAAGTGGAACTCCGTCAGCGACTTGTTTTTTACACTTGCAAAAGACAGATGGCGCGGCAATACAGCAAATGTAATAAATTAATCGTGTTTTCTTTGTCTGTGACAGGTGGAAAAACGCAATTACTTTTAGTAATGCTGAGTTAAATATGTGTACAGTGTGGCAGCATGGGGATGCAAACAACATTCTACAGTATTCATAGAATAAACTATGCAGTTAAGTTTACGCTATTTTTTAAATTACTTTCTTACTCGGATGTGACTTTCTTTCACTATTAAATAATTGACATATTTTTAATATATTTTTAAGTGCATTTAGTTAAGACTTTAGTTTTGTTTAACGCAGTGGAAAAGTCCAATAAAACCTGAACAAATTATGAGTGTGAGATTCGTACAAAATAAAAATAATAGGTTATAAGATATTCAAAAAGACCGAAAATTAACGATAGGAAATTAGAAAATATGTTCCAGAAAAATACGCGTAGAGATTATAAATCACAATAGAGTGGTCATTTTTAGGGTATTGACAACTATCAACACTTGCTGGAAACGAATTATATAAATGCAATAAAATAAAATTCTCATTTTTACTATAATAATTTCACTTTTATTTAATTCCACCGATTCAGTTGATCATGGCCGTCGTTAGAAAAGTCCGGTTCTGATAATATTAAATAAAGTGGAATTAGTACAAACGGGTTTTTTTCTATTTTTTGAACAAAATAGAGTGGTAAGAGATTAAGTATGTGTTCATTTTTACACATGTAACATTTGAAGAATTTAATTTTCACATTTTTAAAAATGATTTTATACAACATATTACAGACAAATCAATTTAAAATAGCATTCTTGGATGGAGCTGCACATATTTAGTAGAACACCGTGTATAAAAAAGACAATATAACTTATATTGCTAAGCATTACATTATCACCGAAAGGAAATAAAATAATAAGTTATTTCGTCTGACATAAAAGCTATTATAATGTTCAAAATGATACATTATAATAGGCGAATCACAAATATAACACATAACTGATCTGTTCATAGACAATTCACCCTCAAGATATCCTTTATGTGGATAACCGATTACTTACCTTTTTTGGAACTGGAAATCTTGTGCAACCAGAAATAAAATTAATGGAAATATGAAAAATTATAACCGTGCCTCGAACGGAAGAAAAGGTAATAAACAATAAAACGTATTTTTTCTACATTTTTTGTAGTATTGTCACCGGATGAACTGGATCAATTCAACTCTATAAAAAAGGTGTTTATTTTTTTAAGGAAACTACCATTTCACTAATAATTGACAATTTACATACCAACCTAAAAGGAATAAATTGTATTGAGTTCTATACAATTCGAATGACTTGTGTAATTTTCGATACTTTCGAAAATATACAAGTCTCACTTAAATGCATAGGAACAGGTGAGTTTTCGTTAAAAAAAATGATATGCCGTGACAGCTTAATTATTGCACCTGAGATATGATAATGATGTGTGTAATTGATCATTAATGGCACACAATTTAATACCGGATTTTCATATTCATATTTCAATGAAAAAAAATATATATATTATTGTTAACAAGTACATAAAAAACATTTATCGATTTTTAAACTGAGTTTCACGCTTGCCGTTGCGTCGACTTAATATGAAAGTGAGATAACTTACCAAAATAACCAGTGGCGGCCGGTCAATATAGCATTGGATCAATGCACCTTCTGTATATGCGAGGGTGGTTATATTTCATGAAATAATATTCAAACGTAACATTTACACCATTCACTCATTTTAAATTCAATAAAATAAAATAAAATTTTAAATTAATTAAAATAAAATTTTGTAAAATATTTACTATAGACAATAAATACATGAAGAATTTAAAATGAGTGAATGGTATAATTGTTTGTTTGAATATTATTTCATGAAGTATAACTACCCCTGCATATACAAGGGGTGCATTGATCCAATGCCACATTGACCGACCACCACTTACAAAATAACTACATAATTTGATTTGATAATACATCAACTTTACCGAACAGGCGGCTATGGGTTCAATTGCTTGTAAGGTCAATATATCAAATTTTAATTTATTCAATTTAAATTTGATCGACATTAACTGTAATGCCAAATTTTTAAATGAAATTTATTTAGCCCTTATTATCTAAAAACAAAATTGTCCTTTTTTGTCACGGCACATAATTTAACCATTCAATAGTAATACGTTCGTGTATATGGATTATGTAATCATTTATAATATAATTATCACGATAGTTCTTAATATTCCCTTCGGAGATGAATTGTTGCGATAGCTTTAATAAAACGAAGCAATGGCATTGTTAAATCGCTGTTATTCATAAAACAAATTACAATGTGTGCGCATCACGATCTTGGTAGTGCAATTTTTTGTTTGTACATAATAATGTTTGCGAAAATTTGTTCTCTGGTCGTACGATGAATATCTTGTATAAATTATTACTATAAATCATTAAAGAGGCATTTGCAATAAAAAGATTAAGGTTGTATAATTATGTTGCAAGACGAACGCAGCTAACTATTATCTATTACATATGTCAGAGTGATTTAGATGAATGAAAAGCGTGGCCTATACATCTTAAAAGAAGCTCTTTGCTTCTTTACACTTTATAGTGTTCAATATCAGCAATTTGCTTGTAACTTAAAACCCAAATATTAAATTGTCATAATCATAAGTGAATTTTTCTTCTACCTTTATATTATGTCGGTAAGCTGCCAGAAATCGGTAAAAAAATTGGCTTGAGTTATGCAGATCGATAGATTTAAACACGCTCTATCGTGTCACTCATATTACACTTATTTAATACGATATTTAAAGAAGTTATACTAATTTGGTTGATTTCGTTGGCATTTTTTAATGGCAGAAAACTATCAATAACTTAACGCTTTTTAGCTGTACAGATTTCTTATTTCTACAGCTACCCAAAGACGATTGGTGGCTGGTAATATGTTAACAAGGGGCTCGGTTAATCTCAGCCACAATGTCTTCATACCATGGATGATGCATATGACGTGGCTTGCTGGCTTTTTAGAGGCCCGTTGTTTGTCTTTGCAACTAAGTCTTCTGTTTCGTATTACAATTTATAAGAAATTGCAGTTAGGTGCTGATTTGATCATAAACGAATAATTTTCTTAACATAACAAGGGGCTCGCCGGCCACGCCGAATTTAAACAAGGGGCTCGGGTGAGCCCCCGAGCCTCCTTCCAGCCCACCCCTGATTAAACGACTTGAGCTGTAAAAAAATTGTTAAATATTTGTTTATTCAGTTTCCTTATAGGCTGCGGCCACGCTACATTTCAGTTCACTTCATGATGTTAGAAAAAGTTTATTGTCTTAAAACAAGGTTTTCTGGCAGTGATATATTCTCTGTCTAGTTTTTTTGATTGTTGAAATATTAACACTTTACTTTATTAGGTTTTTAATGATAAAACAAACACACGTCATTATGGAAAAAGAATATCTAACTCAACCTAAAAACGTTTTTTCTAAAATAATTACAGTTAAAAATAAACGATTGACAGCTACCCCTACGTACACTGCGCAACTCTTTCACTTGGCATATAATTAATGAGTGAAATAATGGGCTTAAAGTTTTTATGAATTAGGCAGTTTTTTGCCCATTTCATGTAATAAGCAATTTCACGGATTCGGTGAATCTTATATTATAAAATATATTGAATATGACTTCCCAACAGAAAAACTGTTACTAAGTTCATACTAAACAGTTGAGAAATTAATCATAATAATATAGATAATCATCATTTATAAGTTATATATTTTGTTTGAATTTAACTATAAATTAGATTTTATTATTCGATCAATAACTGTTATAACTTATAATATGACATGTTCATAGCATAGTAAAATTTTCTGTGTTTTTAAGCGCCATCGTTAAAGTATTGATGACAACAAATTAAGCCAATCATTTTTATGCGAAGCAAATTATAATTTTTCTCATTTCTATCTATCTTTTGGTATCGATGCTACTGAAGTATTTTATGCCTAGGAAATTAAACGGTTTGTCAAAACATTACAATTTGTTCTCACTTAGAATGTTTGTATTGAAATAATTACATATATTTAGCCGGTGATAATGTTGTCCAATTATTCAAAATTGTATTTCTTATTTTCTATATATCGGTTTAAGTTTATGAATTTTATGTTTGGTCTGTTCAAAACGGTTACATTTCTTTTTCGCTGTTTATATTCGAAAAATTTTAATACAATTCACTCTTGTTTTAACTACCTGAGAATTAACCGTTTGAATACCACGCAAATAAATCATTAATATGTCCCAGAAATACTGCGTGTTTTTGAGAAAAATATGTTTGCCTTAATATACACTCGAATTCGATATTATAAAAATCTATATTGACTCAGTATAGATAACACTACACATATTTATCAAAATATTGCCTATATTCTATTAAAATACCAAGTATTTGATTTTTTAAATGTCTTGGACATCCGTGTTCGCTTGCATATGTTCCGAACACCTGTGTCCGCTTGGTATTCAAGTGGTTAAACTACGATGTTCAATAAGGGCTAACATTATTTACAACTTTTTGTGTTACTTCGAAAATTGCACCATAAATGGATAAATAATAAAAGCAAATATTTTTTTATTGCCCAAAAGTACCTTTCCTCAAATAGAGACTATATCCAAATCTTCAAATTTCTCTTATTCAGATAAGTGTTTTATATTCAATGGCAGACTGGCATATAAATAGTAATAACAAGGTACTTATATGGGTTCAGTTATTTTTTAAATTTTCCTCACAACCGTAAAACAATATCACGAAATCTTTAATCCGAATAGAAACGTGATGATTTGAAATCGATTGTGTTAGTCGAACAGCAAACACAAAGGCAATTTCTGTAACCTGATCAATTGTGATCTAGATTCTCGGTCAGAAAAAATCAAAATGTGGTTCGTGGATATCATACATGGAGTTGATTTACATAAATTAAAAAAAAAACATTATTTGTCTCTTTCATGAAAAATAGTGTAATGCATTTTTGAAATTGTGAATTATTCTTGTAATGTGTCGCAAATAATAATAGTTTCGGTTGTACATATATTCAGTGGCAGCTGGTCCATACGCACTGCGGAACTGCAGCACTCCTTATCTAATTGAAAAAAATGTAATATAAACGTAATACATTCCTGATCCATAGTATTTAAAAGTTTTTAAGAAGTATGATTTTGTATGTCTTCTTTCTAGATGCGTGTAGTGCAGGCTACAAAGATATTACGCAGCGGCCATCGCTTATATGCAGCGATGGACTGCCAATTAGTTAACAAATGGCTCGCTTAATCTCATACCTATTCGTGGTATTCTGAAAAAGGTTGATTTTTTTACACTCTTGTACGATTATATGCAATAATTAATTAAACATTCAAATGTTACTTAGTGTACTTATATTATGTAACAATACGCAATATACCGTAAAATAATCAATACCAATAACTGAAAATGTACTACATTATACTTAAGCCGTCATATATAATAAATATAAATTAGAAATTGCAGCAAGATACTGATTTGATATGAGAATATTGTTTTTTTTTTTGTTTAACAAGGGGCTCGCTGACTTAAGTTAAATTTAAAAAAAGGCTCGGTCGAGATCTTCAGAGCCCCCTTCAACCCACTCCTTCCTGGCGTTATGTTTTGAGAATCAAATAATATTATATTTTTATTTGAAAACTATCGTTAATATTTTCACACTTTAAAAAAGTAGGTAGTCATAAATTGTATACTTTTAGAAGCACTGTTCTGGATTTAAATCGTAGAAACATCCGCAGTTAAGGCAAAACAAGCATATTGGAGAGATGCTCTTTGACCTGCTTGTACCCTCACATTTGTTCGACATAAAATCTCAATAGATTAAGAAGAACGTCGAGAAAGCATTTCTCTTATAATTCGGTTGACCATACTAAACCTTAAAGCAAACTAAACAAAATAAAAAAAAACGGATTACTATTAATAATATAATAATTTTGATGTATTCGGTGGAACTTTTGTGTTTAAGTTTCTTTTTAACATGAAATTAAGATTTATAATTGTGTTACTCTACTTGTTCTGTTGCAAATCGTAATACGTGTTTCGCCTTTATAAGATGCATCATCAGGAAAAACTTTGCAAAGTTTAGTTAATTAGTAATAAAGTTATTGAGCTTAATTTTATATTAATAATATACTAGTTCAATGAGAAGGAATGAGATTATTTGCTTAAATAATTTCACTTGGTTTCATTAATTTAAGGCCGACAGAATAGATTTCGAAATGCATAATTAGTCCTGATTGATATAAAATCATAAAATAATATTTTAGAACGCATCAAGTATAAATTCAAAAAAATTACTTATTTACGATTAAAATTACTGTTATTTTCTTTATTTTTAGCTCAAAAATTCTTAGCGCTTTCAAGTTAAAAACATACTACCATATCAATACATATTTATAGATTGATCTCGTTAAAAGTGTAATTTTTTTTTTATTCTATATGGTAATTATTTTTCTATACTCTCTCGAAAAAGATTTTTTAAATGGTCACCCTATGTATATATTTATAACTGACCTCTACACTCGTGTTTCTAACTGTAAAACTGAATAGAGTTCATAATCAATTTATTTAACGAGTTTCTATTGTTATAATATTGTACTTTCCTATGAAACAAACCTTGGATAATTCACAAATTATTATACCCATTACCATAGAAATGCTATTAGAATTTTTCAATGCATTGTTATACTTTGCGTTCAAAGAAACTATACGTACCTACACACTCAGAAACATTGGCTTGAATAGAACTCGTATTAGATATGTATTCTCGTTAATCTACTGGCATAAAAGATTCTTACTAAATCACTTTATCTACAAAAATTAGAGGGCCATTTTAGGTTTGCTTCGTTAAAATCGGGTGTGTGATCAAGTGACAACGTATGTTGGCTTCGATTAATTTTGGTTTTTTGTCGCAATCTTTTGGCATAAAATAATATTTATTTTTCACATTTAACAGAAAACAATCCACACCACGTAATTTGATTATACATAAAGATTATATTTTTTAATATCACACAAATTGGTAAATCTAAATTAATCGATTTTTTTTATTACATATTACCAGATTATCGATACTGATCTGTAATTAAAAAGACATAATGTCATAATTTATGGCCAGCCATCTTCGGCTTTTCTCCATAAGGAAACGAAGATTCAGAAACCTGTCGAGAAACATAATATAAAACAAAATGGTGGGAAAATACACCGTTCATGTTGTTATAAACACCCCGAGCAAAAACATATTTTATAATTCTATACAAGACTAGAATTAATGAAGGAGTAAACCGATGTCAGGATTTTATGACATTTCGTGATAATCGCGAAATGATGCACAAGGCGAACAGTGACGTAAGATTATTTTTCTACGACAAATCATCATTGACTCATTGTAAAGATTCTAGTCGATTTTTGTTCCAAATTTATTTTGGATTATGAAGATTGAAACTCTTGCACGTGTAACAAAATACTATAAATATTTAGATTCCAGCTCGTTCGAGGCTGTAAATGTGTTTTACTCGTCTAGTTCGTTCAGAGCAAAGCCGAATGTAAAAAAAACTTACAGATTGCAAGCACCGTTTACTGTGCGCTTATTGATACTTGTAATTTAATGGCAACATCAATATGCCTTTTTGTATTTATGAAATATATTTAGTTCCTAAATGTCTATGTTGCACCATCTTCCTTCCTATCGAAATTAGTTGGCTTTGATAAATTGTATTGCTTCATCATAATACATAAGTTATTAGGCTTTCATCAGAAGTATTTACAATAACAATATATTTTAGTGTGAGGAATGACGAAGGCATGCAATGATACGAATTTTTAATTTGTGCATATTTCAATAGTAAATAGTACCCGTTTCCAACATAAAAAATAGATTTAATTATTGGGGCTTATTTACCCGTCGTTGCTATATTGATAATTGGAAGTAGCAATTAATAATAATTCAAGAATAGTATTTGAAATTTGAATCGTTCAAATTTTGTACATTCACACAAATTTAACGACCCGGGTTTCACCTTTCGGCATTTTCAGGCGTTCAGGTGCACGAATGGACTTGAACCGACAGTTCAACAGTGACAAAACTGTTCAGCTGAACTGCGAAACCCGGGTCGTTAGTAACAAAACTTGTGTGACTGAAAAAAATTTGAACGATTAAAATTACATATTGAAATTCCACCTCAAGCATCTTCAGTCGAAATCTTAAATTATTGCTATTTTAATTTTATTAATTTAATCAACCCTATAAATAAAAATAAATTTAATTTAGTAATATTTTCATCGTTTTCAAAATAATTGAATTGTATTGGAGAAACGATTATATATTCTCGTTTTGGTTTTGGCAAATCGATCGATACTTTACACCATTTTAACCGTTCAGAAGTTGAAACGTATTATTTTAACGTGAACAGTGCCCTGCTCGCGTACGCCACTGCAGAGTACTATTATTATGATTTGAGGCTGTGCGCAGGCTCATCGCGTATCGCTGGAGGAGCAAAGGATTGACCGATAAGTTCAACTCTCTCACGGATCTGGACCGTCACGTTTTAATAACACTTTCAATTCCAATATAACAGTAGCATAATATCATTGTTTAAAAATAAAACTTTGAACAGTTCTGATTACAGTTAATATTATCTGAACACATAGACTGTACCAATCCAGATGAAGATAAAGATGGATCAACATACATGATGCAATTATTCAATGGTATAAGACCATGAGGCAATGCGAAAAATTGTCATTTACTATCCGTATATAACAATGCACTTTTGATGAAAGATAGCATCCAGAGTAGACAAATTATTGTGCATTATTAAATCTTTGAAAACATTTGATAAACACCATGCCAGAAAAGAAAATTTTATTCAACTAACTAACATTTTTTCCAACCGCCTTATTTTGAATAAATTCACTATGATTTACAATACGTCGAAAGCTAGCGTGGTTTTAATATCTGCATAGGCTTTAATTAATATGAATAGTTTACATTAATTTATAGTTTATTTATATGGTTAGTATTTTCAGAACTATGTATAAAGATACATTGTTATACACAGTGTTGTAGTGGAAAATAAATAGGTACCAGGTCGGTCACTGATTTCTTCCTTATTTTTTTTTTATATCCGTCCGCAGTTAAAAAAACACATGTTTTAACAATTAAACCAATAAAAAAAACACGCAATTTTTTTTTAAAAGATGGGCGGCATTTTTTCACGTTACATGTGTACATTCTCCTTAAACTATTTTTGTGAAATCCGTCGGTAAGATCATTTTTGATGATATGCTTTTAAATTTTATGAACAGTATTTTGAATATACATTTGTTTGTATTTGAAAATTAAGTTTCAAGCCAAAAAGGTGGCAGGGCGTCGCCCTGGCTCATTTTCAGATGCCACGTCGCCGACCTAACCCCACTACACCTCTGGTTATACACCCCTGTTTTGCACGGTACTCCGAACCTCCTCGGACCCTTTTCATCACGACGACTAGCAGGCATTGAATTGGGAACGCAAATTAATTTGCAGACATTTTTCTATTCAAACATATGTAGCTTTCTCTGATGGTGCGTGCTGCATGTACTATGTATGGTAATGGTACGGCGAAATTCCGTTTCTGTTTTCGGCACAAGATCTGTGTATTTTCTTCAGTTTTGAACATGTAAACCGATTGCAGCAAATATATTCACCTTGAGTCAATCAGAGGTGTTTTTCCTATCATTCGTTTAATCCAAATTCTTTTAAAAACTTACCTTTTTAATTCTTCTCTACCTTTCAGGCCATGTTAATACAATTCAGGAGAAAATTTATCGACTGATACAAAAATATTGTACGGATAAAGAATATTCTTTAACATAATAAATCATACAAAACCGTTTTAAACCCATCTCCAGTTTTAAAGGAAATTAGACTAAATTTATCTTTGTCTTAAAGTAGTTGATAGATTGGTGATATAAAATCTTTAAAATATCGGTTGAAATAAAATATTTAAGGAAACTACAATGGTATTGCAAAATACTGCATCTTAACATGTTAATAGGTATGCGTTAAATAATGTAAAATACTCGCGTAATAGCGTAAAAACGGACAAAGGATTTTTGGAATATAACGCGAAAGGATTGAAATATAATAGTTTCAACTTAAGTAACACAATAAATTATTCATTTGTAGCCTTTCGGATCTAGCGGTGCTCACTAAGAAGGATGATTCATTCAGAATAAATATTTTGGAAGGCATTCATACAACACGAGAACGGTGATTGGTTTTTACGTAATAGTCGATATTAACTGTTTATCTAAATAACTCATATAAGCTATGAGTGAGGGGGTTTATAGTAAAATATGGCTCGTCCTCGATTCGGTTATAGTTGACGCGGGAAAAATGGAGAAACATCTCAGGCAGTAATATAATAATATTATAAATAGGAACAACACGAACGAGAAAAGAGCAGATGTTCCGCCAATCCAAAAGAACGAGTCGCGACTTGCAAAGGCAGGAGCATCGTCATAATGTAAGAATTATTGTTAGGTTATAGAATAAAATGTGTTCCGGATCTATAGGGCTGTCACCGAGGAAATCAATTTCTAATTGCCAATTATCATTTTCATGATAATTGGCAATTCGAAATTATAATCACGTTTTTAAGTAAAAAAATTAAGACGCTGGGGAGCACTTATATAATTTTGTAATTTAAATTAATAAAAGGAGATAACCAACAGACTCAAAAAACGTCTTTTGATAATTTTGGGCTAAAGGTAAATTATGAAATATACATAACCAAGAAGTGCACGGAGACTGATGAACTGGTTTTTATTCGACTTAATCTAATATTCATTTAATAAATTGTTCAAAAAAAATCTTTTTCATGGTCACAATTTTCCCAAACCTTTCGTTTTTCAAACATAAATGCTAAATTTAGATACTAATTTGAAATTTTCAGATTTTTCTTTTGATAAAACGTGTATCAAGCTACATTGTGATTATCGAAAATAATCTCTTTTGAAAAAACTGTGGGTTACTCTTCTAAAGTCAAGATGTAATATTAGCTTCGATTCTTTAGTTTGCTGGTTTGAGAATTTATTTATGATATCATAATAATGCAAAACCAATCTAATTAAAATGTACACGAACAAAATAACATTTGACAAGGAGTCAACGAACGATTCGAGGATTTAGAATCACAGGAATCTAACTACAAAAATGCTTGTTTTGAGTTAAGCTTGGCTTTGGCAATGCCATAAACGTATACATTAGTGAAACAAAGCATTATCACGTACATATAACGGTTTGAGTATATATTTAAAAATAAAATTATAATGATAGAAGCCCAAAAGTAAAATACCTGATACATTTTTTTTAATCCATGTCGGCTCCCAACTTGAAGCATACAATGGTTTCCTAATAGAGGTATTTGAACATATTTTTTCAATAACTGTTACTCAATTGTTTAACCTTTCTCTTTCGATGAGAGTATTGATAGAAGAATATGGCTAAGACAGCAGGACTTAGCGGTTAATTAATCGCTCTCGTACACCCCGCTGTGTAAGTATTAGAAAGGTAAGAGAGAATTTGTAGACATTACAAACATCCGTGCTTTCGAACAGAAATCGATAAATCGATTGAAGAAAAATCTGCATGTACAAGTTCTCTAACCCGTGAAACCCGTCACAGAAACCAACGATGTTGACCGCTGCATCACGGACCTGACTTTAGTGGACTTAAAACTATATTTTTGTAGATATACTCCGGTGATCCAAAGCCCCCGGATGGATCCAATTAAACTGATCACAGTTACAAGTTACAAACATAATACTCAAAATAAAATTGATTAATTTATTTAAAATAACAGCTACAGGTTTATGTTAATAATAATAATAAAAACTACTACCGTTGCAATGAATTTATTGGTGGTGTAAGGTGTTATGTGTGTTTATGACAGCCCTGTTAAAAGCACCTCAAGGCACCCAGAGAAGTCAAAGTCAGGTGCAGTACAGTTATTCCGTCTTCCATCACAGTGATCGTTAAATTTCGAATTGCCTTCCGCCGATAGATAATCATATTTGGAATAAAATTGTTCTCGCTCTTGGCCCGCAGCTAACTTCATCGCTCGGAAAATGGGATCGATCTCAACACTCGAACAACCGAACAACCGGCCTTCGTTGGTTTTTTACATACACTCTTTTTTATACTCTCCTCTAAAAAAAACAATAATTTATGTTACATGAATTATTTGTTTTAAAATGATTCCCGGACACAAAAAAAACAGGAGCGGATAACGGATTTATAACAAGACATTTAACAACACAAGGCAGTAATAATAAATAAAATCCTTTTGTTATATTCTACCACAATAGACAATGTCAGACATTTCTAGAGAAGAAAGCGATGTATGTTCAGTCCCTAATAAAAGTCCAAATAGCGATAAATTATTGTATTTTTTTTTAAATAAAACATATATTATGATTTATTTAATTTTATAAAACATATATAATATTTTTTATGTTTAATTTACTTATTGGTATTTATTATTACATTTTTTTAAGCGACAACGTTGTTCCTTTTTACGAATAGCACGGCTATTTAAATTCAAGGAACCAATTTTTTATGTTGTTACGAATTCCATTACTTTTTTACTCGATTTTTTGTGGAACGTATCTACCGACATATCATTTACTTTAATTAAAAAAAAAAACGTGTCATACAATATGAAGTCAAGAAATACGACTGTGCGCGATTATTTGGAAGAAATTACAGACCTGAATTATATGAGAAGAATATCTTTTCAGAATAAATAAATCACTGTTAAGCCACCGCAAGTGTAAACATATAATTGTATTGCTCTTAAAACAGTTAATTTGCTTTTAAATAATATGATATTTCAAAAAATCTTTTCATTTTCTTTTTGTCCACATATCAGTATTACAAAGCATTTGCAAATGTATTTTCTTAATTTATATTATTAAAGAGATTAGCACATATAAGTTGTAATTGGGGACATAGATATTATTATATATTATCTAATGAATTTATGATCACTATATTACCGTTGCATCAGCCGATAAAAACTAATTGACTCCGGATACGAACACTTTGAAAGAAAAATGCCAATTTTCTTAGACGATTTGACTTCATCGTATTTACGGATATGTTTGATTTACAAATTGGAGTATTTATTTGAAAATAAAAAAGTGAAAAAACAAAGGGGGTAAAACTCGCCCGCTTTGGTCTAGGTAGTTAAACCTTGCTCTACACAACAGCCAGGTCTGGGTTCGATCCCGGTAAGGTCAATATCAAATTTAGATTTATTCAATTCAATTTAAATTTGAGATCTAATACGTGGGAGTTTTTGATGTCACTTCTCTTCGAGTAAATCTCGAATGATAAATAATAAAATCTCATTTAGTTTTTCTCGTATGGTCTTTCAACTGCGCATTGAATTAAGCGTTGTAAATTTCGGCAGTATTAGGGATTGCAATACTGTTATAGCCAGAACCGTGATCCCGGTATTTAGAAAAAGTACCGAAATACCCGGTTTTAATATTCCATTTTTTGACATTGATTCAACAAGTCTAATAAAGTCAAGTCAAATGTCTATCTACAGCTGGACGTAATTGCAAAAATATCCAATCAAGATGAAAAGATTCCAATGTATCATATCGATTATCAACTCATATTGCAATTGTTTTATTCTTAACTGTTTTATTTGTTTTTTCAATAATACCATTTTTCATGTTTTTTTGTTTTTGTTTTAACGAGCCGCCGAAAAAAAAAATGTATGTTACAAGGTGTCAATTAGGGTATCCAATCCCGGAGCCTTTTTGCAATCCCGGAATTTTGGGATTGATCCCCTATTTTTCGGGATCCCGGTATTGTGATTTTCTTACCGAGAAATTTGAAATCCTCAATTCGTTATACTTTTTCCCAGATTCTCGTAGAACCTCGTTTTTTTTTTTTTTTTAGCTCACCGAGGAATTTGAAATCTCCGATTTGGTATACTTTCTCCCAGAATCTCACCGAAACTCGTTTTTTTCTAGCTCACCGAGGAATTTGAAATCTCCAATTTGGTATACTTTTCCCCAGAATCTCGCAAAACCTCGTTTTTTTTAGCTCACCGATTTACCAATTTCATGTAAATTATCGGGTTTTCCGATCGCGGCCATCTCAATCTCGGAATTTCGGGATCAGAAAATTGAACGGGATCCCGGGATTGGATGCCCTAGTGTCAATATTAGATCATCGATATTTAACGCAACAAAACAATTTTAAGGTTTTAATAAAAATCTTGTATTTTTTATGATACTGATATTATTTTATATGAAATCGCATTTTTCCGATATAGCAATCTTAACTAAACGTATTTTTTGCTATTTTTATCCAGTACTGGTAATATTTTTTCGCAAAACTGTTATTGATACATACTTACTTATTCAGTATGTCCTCAATACGTTACCTAGTTGAATTGAGTTAACGTTATGAACATAATGTGTATATAATTTTTGATTACTATTTCTTCAAAAATATAATTGAATAATTTACTCTGTTATGGATTATTAAATTATTCATGATAGTACTATTTTGTATATTATTGTATTATAGATTCAATAAGAGTAGTTAAGATTCGGAGCGCAACGGGTCATGATTCGACACGGAGATTTGTATCGGTCATGAAAGATTATATCGATTGCCCGGGATTACATCGATTGAGGTGGGCCCCCTGGATCTCTTTAAATCGTGACGTCACTGGGACAGATAAACAATTGTTTCTTAAGAAGAATGCTTCCTGGTTTGTTTTTCAAATACCAGCTAGTAAAAATCAACAAATGTAAATGGAAATTATACCACTGATAAAAAAGATTGAAGATTCACGCGCTGAAACTGTTGTATGGCGGTCAAAAACTGGAACATCTGTCAATGTCTTCTTTTAGATAATGTGATAGTACATTATTTATATTCGTAGTTGTATTATTATATTATATGAACGCAAAGTGTTCCCACAGCGGAAATGATCATATCAGTTTCGAAATAAATAATAATATATTGATTTCTGCATATCAAACAATATAAAATAATAATTGGTTTACAAGAATCAACTTTCGTAATAAAACAGTGTAAGTGTTGCATATCAAATGACCATAGTCGAGAGTATACAACTGTATGAAAGTGATCTCTACATTTTAATATTTGTGAGCGTATTCATAATATCATGTATTTATTTCAAGAATGGTTACGGATGTAGGCTATGAATAGGTTTGAGAAACTTTAGAAGAATACTGCTATCTCCATTACTCATTTTATACGTTTACAAAATTTATTATTCTCCAATTAATAGTTTTATATTTAAGGTAAGGTTTATAGATTAAACTTTTTTTTTCGATGGACCGGCGCTGGTTGGCAAACCATCGGTTTCAAAATTATGATAGCACTGAGATGCTTCACTTAATTTGTAAAAAATATTTGAAGAGTGGTTTTTCGATCGTGTTTTTAGATTCTACAAATCTCTCAATACTTAATTTTTGACCTCAAAAGGTGAAATGAACCAAGTGATAAAATGCTCAAACATTTTGAGTGAACTTTGAAGTACAATCACCACTCTGTTTGATGTTTTAGTGGATTTGACATTTTATTTCAAGAAAATAACACCATTGAATTGTGTATTTACAAAGCTATCTTCACTTTAACAATACTTAAAACCAGGGCTCGTCAAACTTTTTGGAAAGGATTTTAAAAAATTAGGCTCGGCGGGCCACATACCAAACTGGAAGATATGTATGTACATCAGTAATTATATGAAAAAAAATAGTTAAACATGCATACTTCTATTAGGAAGTGATATTTTTACATAATATGTTTTCAATTTATCTTAAACAATACAAAAAACGAATAAAACTTTCAATTTTTTAATAAACGCTATAAAAATTAAAGTCATAAAAAAACAATGTAAACCCGCTGGCCAGATTAAAAACAAGCGATATATATAGAATATTATAATACATCTAACTCATTTTTCCTAAGTACCAGTTGGGTCACTTTACCTCTCAGGGGCTCATATGTCAGTTTAACTTTACGAGACACGAAACAAAACCCGTATTTATCCATATTATTTTTATTTTCAATATAAATTTAATTTCAACTATCTAACGAAGTCTGACACCTGATTAGATCTGCTTTAATCTGCTTGCCAAAATTGCTAATGCGTTTGCAAAAGTAGTAGGCGCCGTGACGCTTTTTTGTTTAATTTTAGACGTTTCGCATATTGGATATAAGAATGCCCAAGAATTTTGGTCACAATGAAATTCGCAATCCTTGGCGTACTGTACCTATCCAAACAAAAGAACGAGACTTTCTATAAACACTGACATTATTATTTTTGGTAATTTCATCAAGACATTAATTAAGCGAAATTAGCGGAAATCACACAAACAATAGTGAGACAACTTGCGCAAAAAATCTTTCAAATTAATCTGCAGTAAAAGTTTAATTAATATAAAATAGTATTGCGAAATAGTTTTATTTTAGCGCGATTTAATTTAATACTGAAAATACGCGCTAAGTGTTGAATTGATCTGTTTTCTCTTTATTGTATTGCAAAATATTGCAACAAATTGAAATGTATTAATTTAACAGCTTTTTAAATTAAATAAAGTTGCTTGAATCTAGTTTAGCAGTGTCATACCTTGTCATACGGCTTTGTCTACGTAACTCAGAGATCACGAATCGATGGCCGGTGAACCTTGATACAATAGGGAACTAAAATGACGATACATTATACAATTATAAGACAACAGTAAGAAATATTATATGAATGCAACCTTTTTGTATTTGATGATATTTTTTTTGTGTAAATTTGCCTTAATTTTTTTAGTGTTCTAGACCAGTGCTTCCCTATTCCCGCGAAAATTTTCATTTTTTCAACATTCTTTTTAATGAAATATGAACATGTGAAATAAAAAAAATCGGTGGTCCACAGATTATTGTTTTCAGATTTAGGGTTCCGTGGCATAAAAAAAGTTGGTAAGCACTGTTCTAGACCTATATTTATATCCCTACTCTCTTCAAAAAAGAGGGGTTGACTGACTAAGTAACAAGCAGTTATCGTAGAAACACTTCTGTTGAAATATACTCCATTATTTTTACATATGCTTTTTATTGAAAGCAGACAAAGTTTAAAAAATCAAGATCAAAAAATAGCCAAATCCTAAAACAGTGATATTATTACCATAATAAAACAATATATTTAAACAGAATGCATTTTCGATAAAGTATGTGGTATCTTTGAACTTTTGAATCATGCACATTAACCTTTCTGTGACTTCCATTCTATATTTTATATATTACCGTGCATTTATATGAACCTGATTATATTTTGATTACGACAAGGTTAATATAATAATCAGGTTTGATGACTTCTGTGTTATTCAATAGACGGTCTAATTTATAATTTATAAAAATATTTTTAACTTAATTGTTGAGCTCGAAAAATTTACATCGGAATGGAACATAAATAAGTTCGTACTGTATTTATCAATAATCCTAATATATGTAAATGGACATTTTTCATGACCCACGTGATGTTTTGTGTTTCCGCTTTAAATTCTTTCTATAATAGAAGTGTAGTATCAATCAAGGCCAGGATAGCTTCACTTTATTTTTCAAAAATGCCAAACGTTTGTTTGAATACTTTTTAACGAATTTTTAATGCGAATTAACTTAACTACCTTATTAAACGTTAAGCGATTACATTCCATACGAAATACTAAATGACATTTAATCAGCTTATTCAAATCTAACCATCTGATTAGTTCTCAATGACTGGACCCGTAGGATAACAAGAAGTTTTTGACCTAGCCCAAGGGTGAGGAACCTTTTCTTCTCTAAAGCCCGCATTCATTTTTCTGATTCGACATGAAGGCCGTAGTAAACATTGACTAGGGAATTTTTGACCGGAAACAATTTCACGCCAATTTTTAAGGCCCAGAAATTTGCGGATTTCCCAAAATTACCAGCGTGGGACCTTTTTTATAGGTTTTTCAAGGGTTTTGACATCGAAAATCCTAAGAATTTATTTTTTATATTTTATTTAGAGAATTGGCCAGAAGGCCGCACCAGACTATCCAAAAGGCCGCAGGATCCCCACGCCTGACCTAGTCACTTTTATAGTAACTTAATTATTAAACGTTGAATTTCATACACATGTAGTACGATTTTGAAATTGAAACACATATTGAATTGTAGGTAAAAATTCCCTACCGGAACTAAAATTCATAATATTATGATATACAATACGTTGTATTCTTTTTTTCACAGAAATAAAATTATCTTTGCTGTGCCGTCTGTAAATAAATAAATATAAACTATAAAAAAAATCTAAGTTGTGTATACCTTAAGACGTGATGACTGTTATCTGCCTGTTTCCTACGCATACGCACGATTCTGCTAGTTGTAATAATATGGAACAAATTTAACTTTTTTACATCAGGCATGCATGATATGTCACTTAAAACCCTAGTATTAACAGGATATCCTTTTGGTATGCCAGGAAAACATTTCGTAATGTAAGTATTTACGTAATTCTTTTAACATTCCACTTAAGACATTAAATTCAGACTATTAAATCGTCAGATAATAAAATTGGATACACGTAGAAGGATACAAGAATAAATGTGAAAAAAATTCTTAGTATATAACATTTTTATTGATTTCACTCCCAACATAGGATATTGATGACTGAGTATTCATGGAGCATACCTAAGTAAGGTTTTTTTATTAAAACTTCTTGCTATTCAGTTTTTCAACATCTCTGTTTTTTAGAAAGGGTAAAGATTGATTCAGTTTAATCAGTGTGTTTCTCCCATTTAACGTGGTGGAGCGGCGTTCCGGCACCTTTTCTCTCGGCATTTTTTATGTTTCAAATCAATATTCGTGACAAATTATTTGGAAACGTTTGATTTTCGAATCTTGTATTGATTTTTTTCTGCGTTTCGAGAATTTTCAGAACTAAGTTTAGACCTGCATTATCTTAATTGCGATTTGTGAACCTTTATATTACTACAAATTAAAGCATAAAAGCACAAGTTCAAAGTCTTTGAAGATACAAAACATAATTTGGACCCTTTTACAAGTGTGCTACAGCTGCTGTTGTATCGCGTTTTCGTGGAGTTGTACTTCAGGAGACAAAAAGAGAGTTTGAACAAATGAGTAACAATCAGCTCTCGTAAAAAAACCACTTTTGAAATACTTCCATTAGGAAGTCATATGCTCCACATAAGAGTCGGTAATGAATTAGAAAAAATCATGACAAGAAGTGAGCTCGGGCACTTAATAATTGTTCAATGATGTTTTTTTTATTATTATTTTATTTAAGCAAAATACAATTTTATATTATGCTTTGTAGGAAATTTTTGTAATGAATGAAACTGCTTTTTATCATTATGTATGGATGTACTACGATATACAATAAAAAAATCTAAAAGGCTTTCCGCCAAGAATTGACAGAATTCTTTTTCCATTTCTTCAAGATTCTCTCCATTAGAATGACATCACAAGTAACCCTGTAGGTATAAATAATTTTTAACGTTAGATCATTGATCGAACTGTAAAAAATCAAATCATTTAGCAGTGTCCTAATATTACGATACAAAGGTCATATTTTAAATTTTATTTAGAGAGGTAAAATATAGTTTTCCTGTCTGTGTTGCATTAGTTACGGATGCAGTTGTAGTGGTGTGGTCGTCATGCATCTAAAATTCTAACCAGATCGTAATTCATTTAACTCTTACTTTCCAGGTAAGAATGAGATCACTGCCTTCTATCGTACTCACGATAAAGTTATAAAAGTCAACAGGCATTATAATACACACTGAGCTCAACAATAGAAAATTAGATTTGCATAATTAATTATTCAATTAGCAACAGCATAATTAATTATTCATTAAGGTGTAAGACCGCAATAATATAGTTTTTTTAAGACCTACTTCCCAATATTCTACTGTTAATCTATAAATTTACTCATTAAGAAATTAGCATGTGTCAGAATATAAATATTTTTATATCTATGCCCATTCCCAATATAAAACATACGTACGCAAGTTCTTTCAATATAAAGCGCTTAGCGAAAGCTAGTTGTAAATCAGTTGTTCAGCATGTTTTTCAAAGAAGATCAGTCAGTATACAATAATCTGGACAACAAAATGATTTGAAGTTAAGGAAGAGCTCTCACTGTGCTTCATTTTCAAAATTTGATAAAGGATGAATAGTGAATAATGAAACATTATAGACTTCCTTTTACTTCATAAATCGATTAATCATATCCTTTCAATTATGGTTGTCTAAAATAGAATCTCAATTTTAAAGAAATATTAAAAAAGAGGAGTAAGTTCTTTTTATTTCCAGATTTATTTACAAAGCTCGAGAAAGGGGATTTTTCAATCAATAAATAATCATATTATACATTAAAATAATTCTTTACGAATATTTCCTTAAAACGAAATAGCGTATTTTTTAATGATTTGACATCCGGTAAAAAAATCACTACTGCTGGATATTGCGTTTTGTCTTCAGAAAGAACTGTTGTACTGTGCCGTATCGTTGTCACTCTTGCAAACGTTTATATGATGAAGTCTCCATAAACCTTTAAGTGCACTATAATAGAGTGATCTAGACCAGTGCTTCTCATATTGGGGGCCGCGGAATTTCTCTGGAGGGCCGCGGAGGGCATCCAATCCTGTCCAATTTTCTGATTTTGGAATCGGAAGAGCTAAAAAAAACGAATTTCGGAGACAATCTGTGGAAAAGGTATATCAAATCGAGGATTTCGAATTCGTCTGTGGACTATAAAAATAAAACGAACCACCTATACACGATTTCATGTTTTGTATTGAGGAGGGCCGCTGACAATTTTTTTTAGATTTAGGGGGCCGTGTAATGAAAAAGGTTGGGAGGCACTGATCTAGACAATAAAATAAATCTTATGAGTGTCCTTTCGATGGTTTCGGAGGTAACTTTGTGGAAGTTCATTTTAATAGAAAATTTAAATTAACTTTGATTATTCCACGTATTGTGTTACTAACTGTGACACGTGTTTCGCCTCTTTCAGAGGCATATTCAGACTTACTATCGCAAAGTTTGCTTAAGTAATGAAGCAAGATTGATTCTAACATTTAAAAATTATAAAATTACAAAATGGAGGTTTGGGTTTTTTTCCCTTTAAGAGGACCGTGTCACAGTTAGTAACACAATACGTGGAATAATCAAAGTTAATTTAAATTTTCTATTACTTATGAGTGTCATTTATTTCATTTAAAACATATAAATTTGAAACAATAAAATGAATAAAAGACAATGCAACGGCCGTGATCCATATAATTTTACAACTATCATATTTCGAAATTTCACATGCTAATAATATTGGAGGGATATGTTAGCAATATTGCGACCCAGTTTACTGGCTTACCAACCTTCGGAATTTTGATATAATACATATAATTCAAATGCAGTAAGAACCGCTTGTAATATTTTTTGAATCAATAAAAAAAACTATTCGCTAAAGCGCTAAGGAATAGTTAGTCACATTCAAATCAATGCGGACGGACTCACTGCAACACGCAATTGAACACGATGCAAGCCAAATGTCTGTGCTTAAGACATCTTTCTTTCGTTCTTACAGTACTGTTTTACGTTAACGAATCGTAGTACTTAACGATGACTCATTAAAACTCAGAGAGTCGTCTGAGAGAATAGCTGCTTACGTCGGTTTATATAATTCGGTGGTTTGATTTTGTGAGGAGTTCGGATTATAGGGCGTATATCGCAGCTTCCTGTGACGTCAACGGTCTTTAAGAGACTTACTGCTGGCTGGGTTTCGTGGCACGAGTGCCTCTATAGAGTTTTCTTCTTCGTCCGACCGGTGGGATTCGGCGTTTTAGAAGACTGTCGGTTACTATGCATATCATGTACTCATGGGGACTTTTTCGTGTGAAAAGTCCCCCTGAGTACATGCTATATATGCTCAAATATGAAGAAGAAGTTGCAATAGCTGGTTTGGTGGCATTCTATATCTAATATATAAAAATGAATGTTTGTTTGTTCGTACTTTATGCGTAGCCACACCACTCAACCGATTTCAATACAATTTTGACAAACTTTTTGCTTGCACTTTCGGGAAGGCTATAGGCATAGTAAAATTAACTTACAGTAGGTCTTATATATAAAAATCAATGTTTGTATGTCTGCCATACAGTTAATTTTGACAACGTATGCTTGCACTTGCGCGAAGGTTATGGTACAATTAAATTAAATTAGGTGGCGAGTGTTTCGTACTATAAACAATCGGCAGCAAACGTCAAACAGACAGAAAAATAAAACATGCAGTCAATAAACACAATTAAAACACAAACACTTTCTTCCTTTGTGTGGCATTGCAACACTTGCCGGGAACCGGCTAGTATTATATAAAAATATCATTAACATCATATTGTTTACAGCGGCTTATGTTTTAAGCACTGATATTTTGATTAAGATTGATTCCGGAGACATTCAGAATAATATTTATCGTTTTGCTTTGCGAATTTAACGAACTGGCCAATTATTGTGGCTGTAGGCATATCGTGATTCCGTAATTAGAACGCAGAAATCAATGCGAACTAGGTCTGGACGTCGCTTTGGGCTCAGTGTGCACGTGCTTTTATGTTAAGGTTGTGTAAATACATACCTCATACTATATCAGATAAAAAATCTACAGTAACAAGACAATCTCAAATAAAAAATATCCATATGAAACAAAACAAAATCACAAATCTAACCGTTCGGATTGATGACATCATACATATTTCTTCTCACGGCACATAGTTTAAATATTATATTACCGTCATAAGGAAGAAGAATATTCTAGGCCAGTAACAGACTCTGACTTCTGAGAGCTTTAAGTGTCGGTTGTGTCTAAGCTTTTCAAGATTTAAACAAAATGATAGATGTCTCTAACTCATTTTGTTGTTAAAAAACACAGAGATAAAATATTGCAGTTTCACTAAGTTTGATGCGATGGTGCTGTCCGATTTCGATGAAAACGGACCCGCAAGCAAAAAAATCTTCATAAAAACACAATATTCCTTTGTAATTTATTCTACTTTATTTAAAAGATCAGGAACGGTTACGCTCATTGCGAGCATTATCAACTGATAACTACAGATGTACAAGAATCGAACCAATAATTTAGAATATGAAACACCGTAAACAAACAGGTTTATATACCTATCTTCTAGTAAATCTTTCACTTACTTCCTTATAAAGCGAGTATTTTTTGTTTAATTTCATTACGGTAATAAATTTACGATTCTAAGGATTTAAGACATAGACCACTTCTACACATTCATAGTTCAAGAACTAGTTTTTTTTTTAACTTCGCACACGTTTTCAATTTTATGACTCATTCAAAAACACCAACTGTAATTAATAAATTGTTTTCTAGCACATGTATATTTTTTATCGTAAATTATATTTTTATGCACACATAAATTTATGTTTAAATTTAAAATACAATCTTAAATATGAAATATTATATTCAATTCAATGTTAACATTGCTTAACTCGTTACTGTTACTGAAAACTACTTTGAATACTATATTTTCTTAATAATTTATGCATTTTATGCCCGTTATGAAAATAAATATGATATCATAATAGATCTAATTAGAAATATTTATCAAAGCGTGTCATACATTATTTTAAATATAAAAAAATGCCAACTTTGAAGTATGTAAATATATTGTAGATCAGTATTTGACTGAAGGTGCTTTATGGAATTTCTATATCAAATTTGAATCGTTCAAATTTTGTACATTTCCATACGTTTTTTCAGTAACGACGCGGGTTTTGCATTTCGACATCTTCATGATTTCCTGAAGATGCCAAAAGGTGAAACTCTGAGTGTTAAAAATAATTCTTGAAAAACATTTTTTTATATCTATCAATATAGATTTATGAAATCTAAATAAAAAGTTTGTAATCTAATATATAAAAATGAATGTTTGTTTGTTCGTAATATATGCGCTGCCACACAGCTCATCTGATTGCAATAAAATTTTGACAAACTTTTTGCTTGAACTTCCGGGTACAGTAGGTATTATATATAAAAATCAATGTTTGTATATGCTTGTAATTGCTTGTAATTGTTTGTAATTGTTTGCACTTGGGCGAAGGTTATAGTAAAATTAACTTTAATTAGTTGGCGCGTGTGTCGGCAGCAAACGTCAAACAGATAAAAAAAGATAACATGCACTTCAACACAATTAAAACATAAACACTTTCTTTCTTTGAGTGTCATTGCAACGCTTGCCGGGAACCAGCTAGTAATTAATAATTATGAATGAATACATATTTCATTCAGTGTATAACTCTGAAAAATGTGTCAGGTTTATAATTAGAAGTGTCTTTTAATAATTTACTTTCCAATATACAGGGTACTACAAAGGCCTTCACATGCAAAATACATAAGAAATAATTTATTTCATGATTCATCTACACAGGACGTAATCAGACTCGGCACCTGGATTTTTTAATTCTGATTCTTTGTACAAATTTATATCACATTTAAAGCACTCACCGGTCAAAACAAAGGCATTGTTTGTAATCAGGGGACCTCATATATTCAAAAACATATAAATAATTTAAAACTATTTTAGTCCATCACGAATATTAAAAATCTATTAAATTACAAAATGAGTGTCCAAGGTCAACGCCATTAATAATAATTATTACTGTATCTTGCGCAATATTAATTATAACTCCATTTAACATGCACGGCTAACATTTAAAGAAACATGTCTAAATATTAATAATTAATCATCGCCATTAATAAATAATATCTAGAGACTTGATTAAGATTTAACGATTTTGACAATAGAGGCCTTGACCTGTATCGCTTTAATTTGTCTAATGGTAGACTTTTGCCAAATCTTTGTCCGGAGAATTGTATTAACAACCAGAATATTTTAAGAACACTTATGTACATTCTTATAATTCAACAAGTATGAAAAATTGATATTTAAAAACACGCCTAATTAATGTAATTAAATACAAAAATGGTGATTAAGCTCATTTTAAATAAGTATAAAAAAATACCACTATACTACTAAATAATTGCACGTTTAAATTTAATGGATAAAAAATAGTGAAGTTCGTTTCCCAATTCTGCAATTACATTCCGTTCAGTAATTTTTAATGCATGTCGTAACGTCATAAGTTTGGTAAAAGAAAATAGATGTGTTATTTTATATTTCGGTTTACACCATTTTCATGATTATTTTCATATTAAGGCGGGTGCTAAAAGTGGTTATTAATTAAATAAAGTCAGTCCATGTTGATCGGCGCAGCTTGATTTTATTCGAGCTGACGCTAAGTGAAATCATACCCTTATTGCAAAGAAAATGAAATCATATGCAATGAATATTTAAGATTGCAACCAGCAGTCAAAAACAAACAAAAAAATCACAAATTGAAAAATCATATAAAGCATAATCAATCAAATAATATTTGTGCATATTGCAAGATTCAAGGAAATGAGACATCAGCAAAGACAGGATCGTGATAATAAGTAAAATATATGCAAGTCAATCGTCTCAATTGTTCGATCGGCTCAAATCTCCATCGCTGCCTACGAAATTTTTAATTGTAGTTTGTTTATATATTTTTTTCAATTAATATTTCATACGAAGTAAATATACATAAAATGTGCTGGGCAAGCTAATTGGAAGACCGAATTGCACTTGTAGGCACAACCATCAGGACGCTAGTCACGTACTGTGGAACTGCCCCGAGATGAATGCCGAACGAGCAGAGCTGTTTGCTGCGGTATTTGGTCCGTCCACATACGGGCCCAATAGGCCACGCTGACCTGGTCTCGAGCAAGTTGGTACTTTGAAGCAGTCGATAAATTTGTTACGTCGTAAGGGGAACGGGATATTCTTGATTCTTCAACGCGGAGTAGATTAAACTCTACGGTCACGGTGACTTATCCTTATCAGTAAGAGGATACAAAGAATACTGAATATTAATTACTTAAACAACAATATCTGAGCTAGTCACATTTTCTTTCTATCTTTTTCTTTCTTTAAGGCACAGCATGATTTGAAGATCAGTACCATGCAGATCTATATCAATCCAAAAGCATAAGAAGAAAATTCGTTTTATTTTTGTCGTTTTTGCGTTTTGGAAGGCTACCTTGACACAACGACTGTATAACAGGTGGTGGTGGGACAACTTGTTTTAGTTATATCTCGATCCTATATACCACTCTGCACATTTGACGGCCACGGGCTTAGGCAGTTGCCTAAAACATAATATGAAACACTTCCAGTCAAAAAAAAACTTTATACAAATGGGCCTACTTGAATAATGATAGATGCAGGTTTCGCTCTCATTGGGAGCAGGAACGGTTACTTATGTTACACTATTTGGTACTAAAGAGTCAAAAAAATGATCAATGTTTACTGTCACCTACTTGTACATATATTGCACAATATAGAATATATTTGAGCACATGAGAAGTGAAGTGAGCCAAGTGGTATTTTAGGAAACATTGAGGTCAATACGTTATAATATTTTAGTTATCTTTAAGTGTAAGTTTAGTAAATGCTCACTGCAATATATTTTTCTTCCTAAAATAAAAATATGCAAGTCACAAAAACACTAAATAAAAACGTGATTGTACTGAAAAGTCAATTAGAAAAGATTGACCATTTTGATACATGGCTAACTTCTCTTCTCATCGGCTCATTTAAATTTTCGATTTTATTTTTCATTTTTCTTTAGTTTTACGATATATTATTTTTATCCGAAATATCTGTATCGAATCATTTTGCACCGTAGTGCGAACAATGAAGACAATTAAATTTAAAAAATAATAAAATTCACAAAGAAAAGTCAAAAAAAGGTTTGTGTTAAGATATTCTACAGATGAATAAGTTATATGACATTACATTTTACAATTTAACGATCATGTGATATATAACATCAACGAAGTTCACACAATTTCAATTTTGGAATTGCAATTTATATGCAGATTGAGTGGTTGATTATACCAATAATAATATTCGTGTTTCCCAACAGATCCTTGACAATTTGAAATTATAACAAAGCGTCTCTCATTCTGCAGGGAAGAGGCTGTTGCAATCATATTTTCTCGGTGAAGTGTTTTCGCTTGGAGGCGACGGCTGTCGTGACCAGATCCGAGGTTGTGCAAAACTCACTGATATCATAAAGAGACAGCGTGCATACTTACTTCTTAACTAATAACACTATACTCCGCCATATAAATCCTTATACGAAAAATAATGAACTGTCAAAATGGAATACATATTCGATTTTCAAATTGCAAGTGCATTTATGAAATAAAATGAATATAATATGTGAGGAGCAAACATTCAAAAAGTGTTTTGTCACACAAATACAAAGCTTGGAAAATGATGATTTAAGTGTTGCAAAAGTGACGGTTTATATGAATGTGTCAACTTTATGATTTCATTTTAATATGAAAAAAAACCTTTATAAACACTTATTTTGATTTCCATTCATTGGTTTTATTATGGGCTATCAGAATTGATATAAAACGTCATTTTTCAAAATTTGTGACAAAACACTTTTTGAATGTTTGCTCCTCATGTATGCATAATTATTTGAAAATGGAATATTATTAAACTGTCATTTTAATTAAAATCTTGTCGATATTATAGAGTAGCTAATGCTTTTATGTTTTTCTGACACTTGAAAAGCCCAAAAGTTCAAATTTTAAATTGATTTGAAAGTTCAGATCTTTTACAATGAAAGTATGCACTTAATCAATGCATAAATATACACATCAATGTATATATTGTCTATATAAGTTAGTTATAGTATACACGAAAGATCAAATGACTAGTTATTGTATACATTAACTACACATACGTATTTAAATTATTCACAAACTTAAAAGCAATCACGCGTGCACTCACATTTGTTGTGTTTCAGTGGCATCTGACATTTCATATAACCTCAAAAATTTCAACGTCTTGTCATTCTTGCCCTTTTTTTAATCAACGTATCTTACCCGACCTAACATAGCCGTAATTTCATTACTTCTCGGTATAGCACTCGTCAGTACGTTTATACAGTTATCAGTCAATTAATACATTGACTAGTCAAATTAAATGTGAAAATATAATAATCAGGGCTGTGGAGTCAGAGTTGGAGTCAAAGTCGGAGTCGTAAAAAATGAGCGACTCGAAAATTTTTTGAAAAATATATTTAATGATGATTGCATGCTTGGCTGACTAAAGATCATCTGATACATGTGTAAATGTTAAAATAAAATTATTGAAAAAAATCTTCGGAGTCGTCTTTTTTTACACGACTCCACAGCCCTGGTAATAATGTAAGCTTCAACTAACAATTTTACACATACACATATCCAGTGCCATAAATATGACCGTATTTTTTTATTTCGTCTTCAACCACATATCTAGCCCCAAAAAAGGGGCTTAGACAGTGCTAACTGCCAACCATCTTCTAATTTCATCAATTTTTCGTACACACTCCCAACAGAGAGATTAGACGATTGATTTACAGTAAGTTCTTGTTAAAATCCTGTTGAGATACTCCAGATAGTTCGTGTACTATATACATCAGGGTTTCTCAACGGTGGGCCATGTGGCCCCCCAGGGAGCCACAGCGTGTTCTAAGGGAGCCACAGAGATTTATTTTTGTTTTGGGGAGCCACAACACAGTTTAGGGGGGCCACGGGTATTGATAAAACGATACAGGGAAGAGCATAATGGCGGACGTCGCGCAGCTATTTTTTGTAAATCCGTAAATAAAATAAATTACAGGCATTCTAGATTCGAAAATCTGGGAAGAGCTATAAACAAATGTGGGTTTTTGAAATTACAATTTTAATACAAAGACAAAACAATGGTATGGGGGCCACAGAAAGATAAAGACACTCAAGAGGGGCCACGCTCCCAAAAAGGTTGAGAAACACTGATATACATCATAGGCCGATACATTTTAATAAAATGCATCTGCATAAATATAAAAATAATGAGGAATTCTTTTGCTATGGAATTTAGTTAAAACACAAACCACAACTGTTTTTAAAATACACGGATTATTACACATATTTAAACATTTTGAGCCGACTTCTTTTTACGATTGTTCGTAGGCTGTGAATAAAATTTATCGACCACATTTTATATATAATAGCTTCATGCAAATTTTTTGAAGTATCTTTAAAAACATTGTATTTGACGGATTATTTTATTAATTCTGTAAATAATGTTTAAATTTTGAAT
The DNA here is from genome assembly GCA_030503985.1 of Himalopsyche tibetana. NCBI lineage: Eukaryota > Metazoa > Arthropoda > Insecta > Trichoptera > Rhyacophilidae > Himalopsyche > Himalopsyche tibetana. The sequence continues at coordinate 15,244,284 of JAPJYX010000024.1, forward strand.
AGGCCAATGCCAATAGTGAACATTTATTTTTTATTAACAGAATTTATAAATAAAAAAAATGATATTTTATTCACCATTTAGTAATAACAGTTTTCTTTACATTGTTAATTAAATGCAATTTCATATTTAATTGTTGAGTTAACGAGTCATAAAACTATAAATCTTCAACACAAGTGAAGCTTATAGCGTTTTTACAGAGATTCGTGTTGGCTTTAGTGCGTACAAACCGAAAAAAAACAATAGTATTATTTATCATATTTCCTTATAAAATGGGCTTTTACTCTGTTAAATCAAACAATGCGATAAATTTTCTTACTACATATATAGGATTTAATATTTTTAAATCGTTATGACTAAGGTAAAATAATTCATAGGCCAATCAAATTAAAAATAGTAATAGGGGTCAGTTGGATACACACAGTACACGTGGATAAGATAACTAATGTTTAGTCGGCAAAACAAACCATGAAACAATAAATTTCGACAAAAGGACATTCATGACTATTATTAAACATAGATTGAAGTTGAAAAGTCCGACGTCTTAATTCGGCAGAGTACTTACGGGTAACGATTGTATTTTATCTGAAATATCGAAATACCAGTATTGATATATCTGTCCGGTTTTGTAATCCCCACATGAAAAATTGATTGAAAAGAGAAAAAAACATTTCACTACTCAAGCGTTCCTATGCTCCGAAGTCTATGACTGGTTTCACTGAATAATAACTGAATTCTAATGGTCTCAAAGCAATACTGTAAAGACACATTTTTTTTATATATTTTGATTTTTTCGCATTGCTAAAAAACTCGCCAATTTTAATATATTCTATATTTTGAAATCCGTTAAATTTGACATCAATCACAAGATTTCTTTTTTAATTTACTATTTTTGACTTGTGATAATAACCATTAATATTATTTATAATTTCTAATTGAAAACCTTGATATTTTCTTATAATTGATAACGCATATAAAAATAATTTATTCAATCGGTGTATAAAACCTTGACGGGTCGATATAAATAACTATAATAATCTCAAACACGTCTATCCGAATTGAATAACATGCACTTATCTTTTTCTTGTTGTTTTTTTTTTGTAGAGAAATTCTTATGAATGAACGAATATTTATTTAATTCATTGAAAGGAACACTATACAACTTTTTAAAGTGGGTACGTGCCGTACCTATCGTATTGAACACCATAGACAAACCTCTTCAATAAAAGATAGACGTGTAGAAAAATATTGATTCTTTTTTAACGATGATGTCATAAAATTATTTAAAAAAAGAATATTTTTTATACGCACGACGAGGCGAAAGATGTTTTTAGAAATCAAATTTGCGATAATAATTTTATTATGGCAATATCTTACGTGATGGTGGAAGGCATATTTTTAGTTGCACGTTAAAACTGTAACACCATTAATAATCATATGATTCCAGTGGCTTAGTTATTTTTCTCAAATTATATCAGCCAAGGTTTCATAGATTTACTAAGTCAATGAACAATAATCAATCAAATTATAGTAATACGCTCGTGGGTGCCTTTCAATTATATTAATACAGTTTAAGAATCACTGGAGGGTGGAATTTGTTCAGGGACAATCCACACTCTAAGCAGTCTAAGCCTACTCACTCTAATGCCGGGATCCCGTCCAATTTTATGATCCCGAAATTAGTACTGTCACAATCTTAGGATTTCGGAATTGTTATAGTACTTTCTCCCACTAAACTGATGACAAATATATACAGTGCTTTTTTTTTTAATAAAAAAAGATGCCGGATCTCACTTCTTGTCAAGCATTTTACTAAAGATATTGTTTTTAAACCATGTCCGTTCCCAATGTGAATAATATTGATAAATATTGGAGGTATCTAAAAAAAATAACGATTGTCTCTTTTTCGGCTTAAAAATCAAAAGTAAGTAAAGCAAAAAAAAGGCGAACGTTGATTTTAAACATTACAAATACCGAGAAAAAAGGAGCCGGAACGCCGTCACAGCGCGTTACATAGAGAAAAAACACTTAATATATATATATATGTGTGTGTTATTTACAAACGCAAAAATCGCTTGTTTTTACCGTTGGTACTATTTTATATACATCAATATCGTTGATGGTTAAATCTTACAAAAAATCTGACTACCTTATTAGTCTGACTAATAAAATAAAATAGCAGTTTCGTGAACATTGCATCTGGTTACTGTATATTGCAGCTGTTGCAGCAGGAGTTGAATATGTAGCCAGCCATTTCCCACGCTCCGCCATTAACATGCTCCTGCGTATTGCGTTATGTAAGAAACTTAACTCACCAGAGGACGCCGTTTAAATATCAAATTTGCTACCCCGAAAGAGTTTTTACGACCGGAAATCGACAGGTTTTGCATATGTATTTCTTACGTTATTTCAAGTATAACGAAATACATATCTGGAAGATTTGAGGATAAGCATACAATAATAAATGGACAAGCATTTTTTTCTGGGCGCAATTTGTCAACTCGGTAAACATTTTCGGTCAAATGTGAATTCGTTGCCTTTGAATAATTTATAAGAAACGGATCGATGTAAATATAAGTATTTTTAAGTACATTTAAATCTGATTTTAGATTTCGACTGAAGGTGCTTGGTGGAATTTCAATATTAAATTTGAACCGTTCAAACTATGTACATTCTCACAGATTTTGTCACTAACGACCCGGGTTTAGCCTTTCGGCATTTTCATGTGCACCGATGAACTAGAACTGATGCTTGGTAAGTAAGTGTATCCTGTGTATATAATAAATACATCTATTCATCACAAAGTTAAAAACTATTGGTGGCTAAAACTAAAAAAAAATCTAGTATTATTTTTTTACTTTTGATGAGAAATTATCAAGCGCAATCGAATAATTTATATCAAGGAAGCCTAGCTGGTCGATCGCAAAATAAAAATTTGGTCGATTCCGAAAACTATTTTTTTCTCGTTCCATCCAAAAATAAGTTTGTTTTAAATAAGCAATGTGTTTTAAAAAAATACTAAAATTGAATTATTTCGTAAGCACATACCTAATGATATTTCACATTTAAAATATAAAAAAATATGTTTGAAGTTGAGAAAAAATTCTAAATAAAATCCCATTCAAGGAGTCGATCCCGAGAAAACTTAAGATTGAAAAGTATCTCCAAGCACAAAAATAGTTAGGCATATATTTATTTTTCTATAACATTGCCTTTGTTAGTGAGACTATTCACACATCGTTAAAGTTTACTATTAACCACCTCTAATAGCCATTTTATTAAATCAAAAGGACGGATTTTACGTTGAAAATGCGCACTAAGCAACCCCGACACCAGTTTTAAAAAATCACAATATTTACAATTCAGCAGTATTCTTATACTTTTAAATATAAAAAAAATATTTTTCTAATGCATTATATTAAAATAATAAATCTTAAAATTAGCATATTCTTAGCTGTGATGCTCAATAAACAATGTTATAGAATTAATTCGTTGATATCTCTTATTTGATTAAAACGGAATTCTAAAAACTGAATGCCAAATTGATTAATAGTTCAAATTTAATGTTCTATTACGTTCCAATAGTTTAACTGTTTTTATTTGTATGTTCAAATTTAGAAAGATCACGGAACTAATCAATATAAGGTTTAGCAAATTTTAAGTCACATAAAATAGGATAACTATGTTTTAAATTAAGAATTGTAAGAACATCAATAAAAAATAATATTTATTGTACTTTACAATAAATTATCTCCGCTATGAAAACAGGACATTTTTTAATGTCGTTTATTGTAAACTTATTTAATCAGTGCTATATTTTGATAACACGCTATCATCATATCCTAAAATACAATACAAAAAAATACTATAAACCTTAAATAAATTTCAGAAAACTATGTTTATTTATCTCAGTAAACAAAGGTAAAAGTTGACAGCTGTTACCTTGCAGTAATTTTAGTTTTATAAAATGGAGTGTAAACAAAACAAATGATTTTAAAATTGAGATGTTTATTAATAAAGTTTTATAAAAATTGGTATATAAGTTAAATACCTTCACCTGTTATTCAATTTCTGTCGAATGAAAACCACTCGGCAGGCAGGTTGACGATCTTGAATATGGAGCTGCACTCCTTAAATGCTTTTATTGTCCTACACACTTGCCTGAATTCTATCGTTTTGGGTAAAATAACACAAGCAATGAACAAGAAATGCATCGAAGCGTTGTTGCAATAAGGCCACATTACATACGCACAATCATTCGACGCAATATTGCCACATAAATGCATTAACTAACATGAAATTTTATTTTAAATCAAATCTTTTACCATATTGACTTTGAAGGTATTTTGGTACAGAGTGGAATTAGTTTAATTCATCTGAATGTTGTTTATAAAAATAATTTTAAAAGCTTCCTACAAACTGTAGAAAATTGTTCAATATAATTGTCTTAAAAATAATCAATTTTCAAAATCAAAACATTAAAAATTTGGATAGATCATTAAATATTACCATTTGACGCATTATCATTTCAACTTCCGATTGAATTCATGTTTACAGTTCTGTACATGTGAGGTAAACTACACTATGTATGTCAATTTTTGCCAAATTGAGATAGATATGGACACCTCGTGACGGTCTTTACAACGATACAGGAGAAAAACACCGCAAATATTATTAAGCTATAGATCATAACAATTTATTAATCCAGTAATTAAGAAAACCAGTGATTTGTTAACACAAACTTCATGAAGAAGCTTTGAACAGCCATACATTGACATGGCGTAGTTTATCTGCTTACCTGAATATTTCGTCCATTGACGAGAATTCAAAATTTATTTTTAATATTGACGCACAAAATGCTATCCTCAAATTTCATCGATCAATATTGTAGCGGGTGTAAAAGAGTGTTACACAGTGACATGTTGCATATGTGTAATCCACCCTTTATTGCGAAACGAGTTTGAAAGTTGCAACAACAGCAGTCAGCGAGTGAGCAAAAAATAAAGCACCAGTGCACCACATTACGTGAACGCTACAAACTCCTCGCTCTTTTGCACACTTTTGCAGTATAATATCTAAACGTTACAGTAATGCACTCGAGTCAGCTATATTAATAATGCAATTGTTCAATTATTAGAACTAATTTTCATTGAAGTACCATTTACATTAAGGAGTAGTTCATGTTTTAGCTTAAGCCAATATATCGACCCATAATCGGCAAAAGAATTGTCAAATATCGCCTAAGATCGCATATTGTGACAAAAATTCTAGAGCGTTATCTAATTCGCCTGATCTTTTTTAGGGCCTGTGCATTTTAGTGTTTTGCTTGTTATCGTTTTTTCTACGTGAATCCTGGTTGAGATACGCTGATCTAGAGAACTGAAAGTGGTTAGATAATTTTATTATAATATCAGGATAGGCTTTGACCTTATATTGTTACTTACTAACCGCATTTAAGAAATTCCTTTTTCGAACTTATTCAATATAAACTTTTCCTGTAAAATATATAAATTGTCGCTTACGATATTCTGCCTATTACGGGTCGATATATACATATGTAACAAAAAACTCTGATGGAAGTTAAAAAAAACTTTTAAAATCGTCTACTAGAATTTTAAGGAAATAATAAATCAAAAACGGGTGAAGTTTTCTCACTCGATAATGAAACAATATAAGGTAAAAAACGAAAGACATTTAAAAAATATTTTCTGTGAGACGGGGTCTTATTTCTTTTTTAAATAATGGTGTTTCAAAGATTTTTACTTTATTTTCATTATTTTTGAGCTTTCTCAGAGAGATTAAGAATATCGTTCATATAAAATAGCCGCATTGACGTTTGATTCTCAACTCATAGTTATTCGATATACATAAACTGGTTTTAAGTTATCGTTCCGGGAAAACATAAAATCAATTTATAACATTTAGTACTATTATTTTCAATATAAGTAACAATGTTAGAATAAATTAAAATATGTAATGTGTATTTCTTCTAAGCCCGTATATAAAGTTAAATCAATGTGAATTTAAACATATTTCTAATGAGAGTGAAAGCCGAACTATATGTATAAAATAATATTTGGAGAATTAAAATACATGAATATTTTTTCACTTTATTCCAATGAAGACTACCAAGTAACTGTCAATTCAATTAATCAAGAACTGGTTGTACTTAAGTTTTTCAATATCTTTATTCGTGAACTATATGTCTAAGAAAGCAGCAATAAGCTAATCACTATTAGCATTCCCGTTTATTGGATAATACAGAGTAGGTAAAAATAAATGAAAACATCATACATAACAATCTAAAAAAAACTCTTGGCCACAAAAATGAGTAGGACGAAAAAAGCTACCAAAGCTATAACTATTATAACTATAGTAATGTAACCTACGTATTAAAAGTACCACCTATTTTTTTAAACAATCATTAAACAGTAAAATCTTCCGTTATTGTAATAGAATAATGTATAAATTTAATTGTTTTCTGACGTTTATTGTACCCACAATACAAGTATTGTATCGCAATCATGTACTGATTTTATTGACCGAATCATCAATTTGATCCGTTCCGATCAATTTGGATCCAAATATAAAACTAGATCACGAGAATATAGCCGGTGATGAAAATGTTACTAAAAACCTTTCATTACATGTTCACGAATACCAACGATATCAATTTGATATGTTATTTGTTTATTCTCGAGCGAAACATTTTCCATTCTTTGCTCCACTCATCTTTTCTTTGTTGTAATATCATTTTATCGATCACGAATCGTATTTTTTATCACCAAAGTTAAGTTTTATTCAACACAGTTTTATTGCGTAATTTTTTGGCAGGAAGACATGAAACTTTTTTGTTGTATAACAAAATTATTCAACAATTGAGGCCATAGAGATTGTGAATTACGTTCGAGTTATGTAAGAAGTAGTCGTTTCAAATTAAGTCATCCTACGAAAAATCAATTTGTGGATGTACGGTAAATATTGTTGTGTTAAATGGTACAAGCTAAACGATATGCATAGAAAGTATTGGATTTCATTTTAAAAACTGTTTTGAATGAATCAATTAATATAGGCCTACAAAAAAGTTTCACGTCTCAATACATTCTGAGCAAATTTTACACGTTTTTTTTCGATATAGAATAGTGACAAAACTTGTGTGAATGGATAATATACATAATTTGAACGATTCAAATTTAAGATTATAACTACATATAAAAATAGCACAACCTCAGTAAAAAACAAAAAAAAATGTTACAAGTTACTTACGTAGATATAATACGAAATGTTTATCAAAATTTCAATTCATCTAATTATTCAGTTTGCTTTTTGGCAACACCGTTTTATTTTAACAATGGAGATTTTTCAATCGAAGACCAATATATTTTACGAAATCCATTAATAGTTTGACAAAAAAAGCAACGTTGCTCATAATATTATGATCATATCACTAAAATGTATATCTTATAATGTAGGAGTTGAACCCACGTATTGCCCGTTTAGTTTAAATCAATTGGATACTAATTTTGTTACACGCAATATGAGACACGAATTCTTAAAAGCAGAAAGATCGTATTCTGACTTTATAACGGAGGAACAGATAAAGTCAAAGTAGTCAAATCAGAGTCTTAAATATCATATCTGAGAAATGATTTCTTTTAAAAAATGCAGTAAATTAAAAAAAGCCTTCGTTATTGAAAAATGATGAGAACAGACTATAGACTCAATCCTGTAGGGATTTTTTGGTGCCATATACGGTATATGTATGAAATTTACGGCGTTGTTAAAAGTATAGTAACACATACATATATTTCGTTTTTAGTATGAGTGAAAGTCTTAATTAACTTTCCCAGTGACATTTATTAATGAGAAAAAAATGGTATTTTTTACAGATAATTATCTCAGTTGATCAATAATTATTTCTTATGACAGTAATACACGAACCGTGTGGTGAATGCTAATGTCGAGTATAAAAGGTGCCCTATAGTTTGTAGTTACGCCACTCCAACTACCATCTCGTGACAGTTCTGACGAATATATAAATTTTCATATAGTAAATCAACTGAAATTTTAAATAATCTATTGTAGCTCATTGTGTGAGATTTTTTATTTATTTTTATTTGCGTTAAGTAAATTAAACAGGTAGTACCCATTGATTACTGAAAACCTATTACTACGGTGCGATTGTAATAAAAAAAACTAACCCAACAACCTGTCTTCAGTACTTTTAAATTAACACTACACTGAGAAGTGTGATGTTACGTGAATTAAATATACTGCTGAATTAATCAGAACGAAGGCAGGTATTGCTTTTCAATAAAAATTCTTCTTGCAGGGCTTTTCAATACAAAAACAATTTCAAACTATCGATAGAAATACACATAGAAATGTGATGTAATTTTTGCATCAAAATAACGAGTGGATATTGAATTGAAGAGGGTGACAATTGACATCCCACGCTTAATAATATCGAGCTCGCCCATAGAGCATTAGAAGGGATAATAACCCCCTCCTAAAATCATCGTACATTTAAAATGCATAATAACTATTTATAGTTTTTATTTTTCGCCTGCTACGGTGCTTATTATCGTTGTTCAGATATTTCCCAAAGAGCATTATTAACTAAACTGTCACTGGTGTTTTAGTAAAATTATATTCTTCTTCAAGTTTTATTTATTATTAATTTTTGCGTGTCGTTTAAAGATATACTTTTTATTTTACTTATTTTTGACCATTTTTAAGCATTTATCGTAAAATGACCAAGAGTGGACTTTTACTCATAACTCATAAATTCGACAAACATATACAGTAAAACCCCCATTTACACTAAGGTCTGAACAGTGTAATTCGGGGTAGTGTAATATGGGGAGTGAATCTCATACAAAATTAGGGATTTGGTTTTTTCCACAAAAAATGTAAAACTATGATTTCTCTTAGTTTTCAAAAAAAAAAATATGGATGAAATATTTAGTTAGTAAGTGATAAAATGCAAATCGTGCCAAAATCCAACATATAGACAGTCGCCCGGCTATACGTGTTAAATACACAGACGCTAGCCAAAATTTGACTGTATGCGCCGCACAGACGACCGTCTCGTAGCAACGACAATGGAATGCGACAGTGCAATTGGGGAATTTGCGGCGAATATTTCAATCCAGCACGTAATTCGGGGTAGTGTAATTGGGGGTTCCACTGTATATGTTATACATATATAACAGTGACTGCCATTGCTTCAATATAATATATTTTGCATAAGTATCCTGTGAATGAAATGTAAATGAAAATCAACGACATTTTGTTTTATATGATATTAAATGCATTTCAATTAATATTTTGAATTTATTTATAATCTAATTTATTAATTTACTTTGCCAAATAATATAAAATGAGGAAGAGTAAATTGCAACTTCCTTCATTTAATTCTTTGACACACAGATGCGTATTTCCTGACGATGTATTATATTATAGTATAAAATAAAATAAAATAAAATAAAAAAGGTGCCTTGCATATCTAATTTATTTTTGTTTTGGCTTAATTTTTCATGATATTTTAAAAGTATTTAATTGTAACAGGTTCCTAGCATTTAAATAAAAGACATTTTTGGTGTAAAATTTCCTATAGCAATTGTTCATAACACCTTAATATTATTTATATTATTAATCCATCTCCGTTCTCAATGTGGAGCATATTGCCTCCATATGGCATAATGGATGTATCTCAACAGATTTTTTCTACTCGTTCGTTACTCAGTTTGTCAAACTTTTTTTTTCATAGAGAGTAGCGATAGAAGGATAGGACTAGGACAGGACTAGTGATTAGCTAATTGTTTTCGCTACTCTCATTTTTAGATAAGTGGGAGGGAATTCGAGACATCGCATACATCCATGCTTTCAGACAGAAATCCATAAATCAACTCAAAAATCAATCTATATTAACTGTTTTAACTGGGATTCCAACCCGTGACCTCCCCGTTATAAGTCAACGACGTTAACATTTGACCTCCTAGCCGGCATGAAGCCCTGTATATTATTGATTGATGAAGGAATAATTGACAATTCATAAATTCCGGTATCGCAAAAAAAATCCGGGATTGGATGCCCTAGTTAAGACCTTCCAATGCCCCCCCCCGTTTTTCATTAGAAAAAGTATTAGAGTATTCAGTATTATAAAAAATATTTTATATAATTAAATTTCGGCATCGTGCCATCCCTAGAATTATCCCGACTGCAATGTAGAAATGTCAGAACTATAATAATTGTACAACTGAATAGTTTAATATATTCTATTACGTAGTACAATGATGTTTCACTTATGTCGATTAAATGAGTGATCCTTAAAAATACATTTGTAGGAAATATATGTTGAAATATACCTGCCTCGTATTTCTTAGCGCGTGCTTTGCGACACTTGGAATGTTTCCCCGCTTTATATGGGAATGCCAAGTGTGAAGTGTGTATTACATTTTCCTATTTTGGTTTTCTATTTGCACATACAATGTTTACTCGAATAAAAGATACATCCTATCAATGAAGTTTAGTCAGTCATATAAAAAGGTAAGTAATGAACATGACATACGCTCATTTATTTAGAAAATAGTCTTAAGTCTCTGATAATGACTAAATAACAAATTATTTGCAGCAACTGATGAATTTATTCAAATTTACATTTTGAGTAGTGAGCTTTTTTCACCAAATTAGGTTTTTACCAAACTAAGCACTGGCTTTTATTGAATGTATTAATATATATATCGTTATCACTATTGTGTGTAAATTAGAGTTTACTTTATAAGTACACTGTTTCCCTGCGAGTGCGACACTCAACTTACATCTTCCTGTCCTTAAATAAATACAATGAATGCATGATGTCCCCTCACTGTTGTAATTCCGGTGTTTAATTTCAGTGTGTTGGCTGGACAATTGTTACATAATACTTTCATTCAAAGTAACACATTATACAAGTACAATATGGTATCAACCGCAAGCTTTTTTCCATCTGACGAATAAATCTTTCGAGCAGGAAAGTTCTTAGCGAAAATGATTAAGCATTACAAAAATACAAAAACCGTCGGAGGAAAAAAATATTTAATGGTGTATACTCAAGCCGCAACAGTCCATAGTGCTGCCACTGCACTCTAGGGTGACTAAAGATGATCTGATGGTATACATATATAATATATACAAGTTAAATGGAAATGATTGAAAAAAATAATTCGGAGTCTGAAACAGAGTCGTTTTTTTTACTCTACTCTACGGCCTTACTTTTTATTTACTACTGACGATATCGTTTAACTTATTATAAACATGGTTTTTGAAATTGATAAGTCAAGACACCTAAAATTAATTATCGTCGTACAATAAAGCCAATTTTTAATTGTCTAAAAATGACAAATGAAAAAGTTTTGTTATGCATTGTTGTTTATTCCATATTAAGATGAAATTAATTCATAATAATTACTTTGTTACAGGGGGAAATATGATAAAACTGTAAACCGTGTTCTGAAAGAAGCACGACATCCTCTTCAGCGCAGCTATACACGGGGTTGAAATAATAATTGCAGATCGTTTTACAATATAAATCAATACAAGTTATTGTATGAATATATATTTTTAGTCCATATTTGCTCGCGGTAGTTCAAACTATCTTTGTGGAGAGTGAAATTATTGAAGGATGAGGCATATGCAAAGTGTTTTTATCCACATGTTTTGTTTTTAAGAGTGTGCAGAATGGATTGAAATAAAAACTCTTGATTTTAAATAAAAATTCACGTATTGACTGAAAAATAAACAGTATATTTATGCAGACGCCAGTCAAATATTCAAATCCTTATCAGTATCTTTAGAAAATTTACAAGGTAGCCCACACAAAGAAAAATTTATATAAAATATTATTTTCGCCTGCACGGTATTTATTTTTCACGAGGTTAAACTCAAGTAGGTGCTGATTTTTTCTTAGACTTTAAAATAAACAGCATATTCATAATGTTACGCAAAAAAAGTGATCTATACTATTGTCATTCTACAGGAACTGGCAGTTCAAATGGACTCTTTTATAGACTCTTAACTGTAGTTTAGAAAATAAAATTCACTATGTGTTTTAAATTGTAAGTATATTTCTTAAATAAAATTCATAGCTTTTTTTCATATTCAACTTTATCTGATTCTCTAAAATGAATAAAATAACTATTTCTCACTGAATGAAACACTATATAATAATATAATACATTTGTGATTTAGCCGGTAATAAAAAAATGTAGATACATAATTTGTGTTGTTATTACCAGTACGTCCTGTGTACCTCAAATTAAAACATCGTAAATTAAAAATGATATATTTGCTTGTCAAAAGCTAATCTGTCCGCAACGTGATAAGATTTACTTGATGCATTCAAACTTTTAACAAATTAAGCACATATGAATATAAAATCAACAATAATTTGATGATAATTAATATTAAAATATCCGAATGGCATTATTATAAGATAATATTACAAAACAATTATTTTTGCCTACAAACTTCACGCATTAAATCAAATATCATGACTGGTTTGGACCGGTTTATCTATGTGGTGTTGTCAATTTACACTTTGATTGTTTACGAAACCGGTATTGGTCCTAAAACATAAAATATAAACAAAAACATGTTGAACTTATTTATCGCGGTGTTTCAATTTCATTCAAACATCGTGAATAGTTTGTTCTACAATAGGGTATATTAAATAAAAATATGATTTTTTACTCATAATGTTCACAATATAATATATTAATAATATTATTAAGTGTAATAAAAATAAATTACTAAAAACAGCGAACTGTCAGTTAACTCACCACTGACCCGTTGTTTAATTCAGCGTTGCCAAAAAACCAATAACATTCGATATTTCACGGCCACTTTAGTTCGAATAAAAAAAGTCAATAAACAAACCATTCAGTCAATCAAAAAATTTAAATCACCCGCGTTAGAACAAAAGGTAAATGTGAAGAAAAACGATCGAAGCGCGGGAACTGTGCATTCGTAACGGCTCAAAGCCGGTTTCAAACTGATCTTTGACTGCAGAGAGATCCAAAAACACCAAGTCACCACATTCGCCACTGGCAAATATGTCGTTTTGTTCCTTCTAACGCAACTAGCCAGGCGAGACAGAAATAAAATGAACGCCGCTTCACGAGCAAAAAAATAAATTTGGATAAAGCTGTTTGCGCTTTCTGTGCAGCGCGCTGCATGCTGACTATGTTTTGCATACAATTTGCAAAAAATACATTATGGCTCCAATAAAAAAATTACTAATAAGAATATAAAACCCAATACTCGAACCTTATTATAGTGATCCAATTTTAATAAAAAAAAATATAGCCAACACTACTTGTATGTTAGCGACATCTAGGTAGTAATAGAAAAATTTATTATCATTCAATGTATAATAGATTCATATTTACAAAATAAACCATATTTTTTTTTAATATTTTTAAAGTTAAAATTTGGCTGCTTTTAATTTTACAAAAATATAATTTTGGTAAAAAATATTTTCATTTAAAACTTTGACATGAATTTTAATTTTAATATTTTATTTTGTTTAAACTCTAACAACCTTCGATAGCTCAGTTGGTAGAGCGGTGGACTGTAGAGTTATCATGATCGTGGGAATCCATAGGTCGCTGGTTCAAATCCGGCTCGAAGGATTTTTTTTGTTAGTATATCTATTAAAAAAATTGAAAATTCCATCAGAAACCTATTAAAGAAATAAATACAGCATATCTAATTATTATGCCACACCCCCCCACCTTTACATTTGCATTCTATACCTATAAACAAACACAATATACCAAAGGTAAATAATACAAAAGTAAGGGAATTTGTGATTTATATTTTTAACCATATTCTACTTGGATTATATAACACCTACACAGTAACTCGATTCTCTGTCCTTAACCAGTCTCCTTATTTCCTGGCATCAATTTAACGCCCCTATGCTCCCCCTCCAGTGCCTCGGTGCCCAGGTTAATTGCTTTATTCCCCAGCCCTTAGCTACGAACCTGCCAATGGATGGTCATTAGCAACCTTCCACAGCAATGGGATCTAACCAGTCGGTAGAAGAGACAGGCAGGATTCATGCTCATTTGGAGCATACAGCGTACATGTCCAAGCCAGGTCCATCGTCACTTTTTTAAAATTTGAACATAATTAAGTGTTGATAAATACACACTCTTTTCTCCCTCCCAATGTTCCCTCTTAGCTGATAGCCCCCGCACACTCATTCCTTGTTGGCATGCACTCCAATACAACTATTCAAAAAATATATATTTTTAATTTAAATAACCCTAATTGACCGAAATAAATTAGAAATTTAGCTAGAAATAATTTTTCATCTGTCCTCAGAACACTAAATTGATCTAAAAATATTATATAATATAAGGATTAGTTGTAAGAAACGATGTGAAAAGCTAAGAAATTATAAAATGTGTTAATAACTTTAATAGCGGCTGATTATTTGTTTCATTCAGCTTATTTGTTTAATGTTTGCTTGAATTTATTTTATTAAAAAAAAATAGAACGAGTTCTGTTATTTCTTATGTTTTGTTTATTAAACTTATTAGTAAAAACTTATTAATAAATTATCATATCGACTGTGGAAAGGAAAAAGGACGTAACCCACACATATCAAATTTTACAGTAGGCGCAAAAAACGTGTTTTGATTATTTTGTGACATATGCAAATTACGAATTAAATACAACCTTGAAGTGCACAGAGACTTCTAAACTGGTGTTTAATTGACATAATCTAATATTAATTCAAGAATTTCTCTAGGAAAAACCTTTATTTCAGTCTTTTTTCTTAGTTTTAATTTTTTACAGGGTCATCTTTTTCAAACTTAAAAGCTAAATTTAGATACTAATTCGGCATCTTCCATCCTTTTGATAGAATGTGTGTCAAGTTGTGATTATCGAAAAAAACCTGTTTTGGAAAATTGAGGGTTACGTCCTTCTTCCTTTCCACAGTCGATATGATATATTTTTAATATACAAATCAAAACAAAAAAAACACTATTTCTTTATATAATATGGCAAATTATGCCGCGCATGTTGTAATGGCCCGCACAGCCTCTGAATTATCCGCGCAGCGGCGCAGCTAACCTCTCGAGAATCTTAGAGGGAACATTGCTCCCCCTTTTATCTCAACGTATACGAATAATCTTCTGTTTCTTCAGCCAAATCTATCATCAAAGATATTAATATTGAATTCTTTTCTTACACGGTTTCGAAACATCTCATGTGATATTAACAGCTTAATGACCGCACGTTTTTTTTATAAAATTTCACCTGGCGAAATAAAATTTTGCGAAAAATTCGCAAAAATAGTAATTTTACTAAATTCACTATAGTTTGTTAACAAATTGAGATATCGTTACAAAATTTAATTTTCTTAGCTTTCAGATACTTCGCCTATACGCTTGAGTCCGCCGGCCAGCAACCTTTGTTTTTCAGACTCAAATACGCGTCCGCGGTCGTTAAGCTGTTATTAAAGAAAGGGTTGTCAGAAAACTGAAATGAAACATTTTCTTTTATGATCCCTCTGTACTTCAGAATGGTAAGCGTGAAAACCTGTCCAAAAAGAATTAATGTTCATAGTGAAATTTGAACAGTCCCTCTAATATTTTTTTTTCTCAACTAAAGTATTTTCTTTTCAGTCTCGTACTGCTAATTGCTTTTGTTATTTTCATAGGTTTCTTGATCTTTCTATTAACATACCTATTAAATCTGTTGAATTTCATATAAATTTACTAACCATTTTTTTTAAACTTTTAATAAAATTATAAACTGTTTCTTTTTCAATTACCTACCTCATCTCCATATTACTACTTAGATTAGGTGTGGGGAAGATGCAGACTTCAGTGTTCTAAATGTAATTTTCAGTCAGAATTCAAATTTTTCAATAATTTATGTAAAAATGTTGCTATTAGGTCTACACAGGCCTCCACCGGACCCAACCAGCCAGGTTAAGATGATCAAGATTAAGTTTTTCCAAGGATTAACGTGAACACCTTCAGAGTGAAAGATATATTGTCCTAAGATTCATCTACTGCAGAAATTTCCAAACAGTTAACTCGCCTTTGGCAACAAGAGACCCACTGACTATGTCAGGCATTAAAGAATCTGATACAATTACTTTAATGATAATTCAATGTAACTATCAAAAGTTACTCCTTCATCCGATTTCATTGAATTCAGCAATCAGCATGAATTTAACATGTGAATCAAATAATATACTATTTGACAGCTGATATTTTTTTTTAAATTGGATTAATGTTCTCGAAAGCACACGTACAGAGAATTTTCAGGAGAATATAGGGTAAGAGAAATAAAATTTAAAAAAAACACTTGTTTTGCTGTATGAATTTATTTTTGATAACAAACAAAATCTCGATGTGAACAATTTATGCTAAAATTGTAACTGATTCACCAGATGAATGAAAATGTACATAAGTAAATGATAACTAAATTATCCATAGCCACATCAATATGAATTCAATTCCACATATTATGTAGCACTGAAGTCATCGATGGATATTTTTATACTGTCTTCAATGTAATCAGTTGGGAAAGACAACACAACGACTGAAGCTAATCAAATAGATGTAATTGACTTCAACAACCCAATGGCGCTATATCGCTTATGGATATACATAGGGACTACAACTAGAAAAAGAATTATGGAATCAAAACTATCTGGTGAAACTATCGAAGAATGCAATGATAAAAACCTGTTCAAACCCAATTCATTTTCATTTGCCAATAATAAATATTGCCAATTAAATTAATTGAAAATTGAAATTTAATTATTTCAGCATCGATTTATTCGATGAGTTTAGATATGAAAGCATTTCTTTCAGTGGGCCAGTGATATTCAATCAGATAAGCAATCAAATGAGATTTTAAGCACACGGGAACAAAATCGAAAGGATAATACAAAACCGGCACCACCATAGAAAATTGACACTTGGAATTTCAAATTGAGTCCATGATTATTCAAGAGGAATATGTATTCATAACAGCTTGTCTGAATATTACAATAATTTTTATCGCTAATCTGATACATTATTGTTTTGATAACAGGGCACTAAATGGTTTTTTTATTTCTTCGTTTCATTTTTTTTGACAAACAATACTAAACACGTTGAGGATAAGTCAAATCTTTAGTCATGAAATGATTGAAAAGTGTACCTTCTATTTTTTAAAAGGTTAACATTTTTGAGATTGGGAAGCATTTTGCAAGACTGAAAAATGTAGCATCGCCAGAGTGCAGATTTGAGATGGTTAGATCTACAAAATGCTTATTACGGGGAAAAATGTACAGCAATGACATGGTAGTAATCAAAAACTGATTTAAGTTCACATTAAATATTGTTCAAAATAGATTATCGGTATCAGTAAAGTACAAGTAAATGACTTACAATAAGTTTATCAACTTCTTTCAATGACAAAGCTATATATATTATTTTTTATGGATCTTCATAAGTTAATTGGTTTAATATGAATGTAACAATAATCTGGCAAGTTAGCAAGGACCAATTAATTTATGAAAGATTTTTTTTTATTAAGACACTTTTTTTCATGAAAGCGAACAGGCGTAAAAAGGGTAGGACCCTCGATTGAATTTTCTAAAAATGTCCTGAAAACCCACTTTACCTGTTACAAAAAAAAAACATACAAATGTCATGCCAATATTTCACATAGACATGTGTTAATTGATTCATCTTTGAAATGAAAAAACATTGTTAATTACATTCAACCATTTTTTTAATAAATCTGCATTAACTCAATAAAAGCTTTTGATTAGAAACATAAATATTTTAATGAAAGTAATATTATACCATATCCATTCAAATAAAAAATTAGGTTTTTTCAGTCAAATAATGTGATGAATTAATTTTTGCCATTTGCTTCGCAAAATAAAAATGGATACCATATTTGGAGAAAAGATAATCGATTGCAAAAAAAATGCTTTTCACATTCAGTCTGAATTTTAATTAGATGGAAGCTCTCATCTAACCAGTTTGCTGTTAAAAAAAAAACACATTATTTTTATTCTTTTGCGGGTCAAGGCGAACCTCCTACAATCTCTCGTGGAAAAGATGACTTAACTAAGCTCACTAAATACATAAAATGGTGTACGAGATTAATCCGACGAAATAAGATCGAAGGATGGATCGCCGTCATGAATATTTATCAACAATATTAATACACATAATACATAGACTGACGAGATGGTGATACTTAACAAATAAAAAATGTAGATATTAATCTATGCTGAGAAATATTCATCATTAAACAAATAACCCTTCCAAAGCTTTTTATTTTAATGAAACCGGAGCAGTGTTTGAACAGTCAATGGGATACTGTTTGAATTCGAAGTAACCGAAAGATGCAAGACTACCGCTCCGGCCTTGTTGCTCAAAGCAAATAAATGTAAATTTACATTAAATAATATTTAGAATCGTCACACTATTTTTTTTTAATGTATTTATATATATACTTATATAATTTTAATAACCTAAAAATGTATTTTTGCTTTTGCGGTGGACTATAATAACATATTCATTTTTTCAAGGTGAGAATACGCTTAAAATAATAATGTATGTTATACTAACCCGTGCGAGCACAAAAATGCATTCTTACGTTGGAAATATATATGATTTAAAGTTTATATTTATGCAATTTATATGTAATAACAAACATACATGCGGTTGCATATAGCATTCATTCAAGACAACTTTTCATACAAAATAATATGAGGTTTTAGGTGAACCCAGAATAATTATAATACGATAGAGTAACAATGCCCATTGATAAAACGTTTAGAGGAAAAAACATACATTTTCTGGGTTGACCAAAACCAGCACATTACGATAATCGTATTGAGCAGTATATATAGATATACTGTACAACATCATTGAGACAATACAAATACGTACATATACATACTCTTATAACTTTAAATGGGACGTAATTAAGGTGTTCAATGTCCCATGTCAACGTTTCATCAGTTTTGCGTAATGACGTTTTGCGTAATGACAGTTTACTGAAACGTCCCGCTGAACAATGATTCGGGCATATTTTTATAAAAACAAAGATATAAGTCAATTTTTCAATATTCATCATTTACAAGCCCGGAGCAGTACAGCGAGACGGGTTCAATAACTGTTTATTTTAATCTACGCATTAAATTATAAACTAAATATAACTGAATTTACAAGAATATTTAATGAATTCTGTGAAACTTTATTTTACGATAGTAAGAATATACATGCAGAATCAACAGGATCAAAATTATAGAGAAATTTAACAGAATCCAAATAAAAACAAATTAAACCAATTTATGAGAGAAAAACATAACATTTACAAAGGAGAGATTTTTAACAAGAATAGAAACAATTCTCCGGGATTGGTGAACATTTAATCGTTCACAAAGAAGGATACAGACGGTTAAGAAAAATTATGTTACTTAATAAAATATTTTCTATTCACTCCCACGGGGGACTTTTCAGTTACACCAACGATGAAAAGTTTAATGTCATTTCAAGTATTTCACGTGCGACAAAATGGAAAAATTCTTTTCCGATCTTCATTTATTCGGTCAACTTCCTCGTCGAGCTACACCTCTGAAAACTTGTACATTTTGTGAAATAGACATAGATGGCGTTAATTGACTATACATACGCAAATAGACATTAGTATAGAAAAATAGAAAGAAAATATATTATGAAGACGAGCTAGGATAAAGAATATAATACACAAGCAATATACATAATAATATATATAACACAAGTTGATTAATATTTGGTTTTGGTTGGTATGCGACACATTAATGCCCAATATACTAATTATATTAGTTATTTTTTTTTTATAAAAAGAATGGAGCTATATTTTTTAACAAAAACACCGCCAATCGACATGGCTAGAATGCAGATAAAAATGAATTTAAATTAACACAAAATCCCATCAATCACAATGGATGTATTTGAATTGAACAAAAATTATAGTTGAAAAAGACTGTATTTACATAATTGGTAACTTTTTAGAAATAGTCGTAACCGACAGACATTCTAAATCTGCCCGAGAGACTACGGCTAATAAGTCGTGAATTAATTGTTTTTTTTTTTTTACACTACAACAATTCAAAAGTTCTGTAATCACACCTAACTTTTATAGCTAATGGACGTCTTTATGGTAATATATATTGGGATCGTCCATTTCAAAGGCCTCACAGGCGCTATTAAAACAAAAATATAAACAATATATTGAATAGACAATAATCTGTGAAGTGTCACTCGTTCCAACAGGCTTCGGACACAACATTTATTATCGAATACCAATCACAATACTCCTTTCTTAAGAAAAGATTAGAGAAAACGGATGATACATCGAAAGCGACAGTTCACAATGTCTTCCTTAGAAAAATTACATTGCATGAAATCTTTCGCAGAGAACGTACGTCTCTTCTTAAGATTGAAGATTGCATATTCACTAAAATAATCTACCGAGCCACCTTACTGTTATACGACAAAGATTTGATTTTGAAACACATCAAAGCGGCGTCTTCCTCCGTCTCTTTCTTCAGATCGACACCGCAGTATCGAATATGAAAATAACCAGAAACTACAGATATGTTTTAGAGATAAATTTTGCTCGAGTGCAGATCGGTCGCCCGTGAATACACGATACGCATGACCGTCGAAAATGGACAGGTCAATCCGCAGGATGCGTCGAATCCTCGTGATATTTCAAATACTTAAAAATAATTATATACATAAATATTTCATACTCCCGATCGGTACATTTTTATATTCATACCACTATCGAGATATATTGACAGAATAAATTAAACAACTTAAAATATTCAACCATCGAGTGATGTATTGAAATCCAATAAATATTTATATTATCTCTACGATGCGAAACGACGGAACTGAAGTGAGAATCATTTTTTAAGCGAAAGTTTAATATTATTATCAGTGAGCTACGGCTGTTAGGTTTAAAAGAATACTGAGGATATTACTTAAATTGTGAAATAAAAACGATATACTATGTTTTATTGCAACGAAAGAAAGGAAAGTCCACCGACTGAGGTAATAAATCACAGCGGCTATGTATTTGGATTACAATAAAATGGGCTATAATAGTAGAAGAGTGATCGTTTTATAACCTCGTCCGTACTTATTCCGCTATTGTGATAAGAGTTAATAAACTATAAAAGAAGAGCCGCAATCACAAGTGACATTTTAAAATCGTTAACCATAACAAATCGATCTGTGATTGTAGCAGTTCTAATTATTTTAGAATTATTTACTAATAATTTCAGTTTCAACGTCTTTTTCACACGCCACGGTTTTTCAGAGATCTTCAATTTTGGCAAAACAGATTACAGAAAAACAATTTATACACTGACAGTACTATACGCTCCAATTTATTTTTTTTGTATGGGAAATATTTTTTCAGCTCAAAGGCAGGCTTCTTTTACAACGCTGCAGATTAAATAACTGATTTTAATATAAGAAAGCGGTTTGAAAAACAGGTTGAAACTGAAGTCGCGAGGGTCGAACGAGGAGAGACATCAGCGCGTCAGCGGTCGGTCGGCAGCAGTGAGGAGAGGGGCTCGGAGAGGACGAATGGGAGGGGGGGGCAGCGTGCAGCGCAGTTTGCCTGTACCGCCCGCCCGACCCCCCCCGGCCGCCGAATGTCGACGCTTACGACCCTCTCCCTTGCCCTCCCCGTCTCCGATGAGGCAATCATCCGCACACGCCTCACAGTGAGGCTCTACGTCAGAATACATGCTGAGGGAGCGATCCAGGATGCCGCCTACCGTGTCCGCCTTCCGGCCGACACGGTAGGCGGGATCCTTATCGGTCCCCGGCCCCGCAGCCTCTAGAGCGATGCGGACAAAGTCGCCGTCATCGGCACGGAAGGAGATCTCCTCAGTGGCAATGTCATCAGGGGTGTCGCACCCATCTCCGTCTGGGAAGTTGTGAGCGTTGCTGATATCGGAGAGCAGCTCGTCCCATTCACGAGCCAGCTCTTCTTTACGCACCTGGGCTGCTCCTGAACGGCGTCTGTTAGCTCTCGCCTCCGCACGCTGCCGGTCGCATGCTTCACAAAATTCATCAGCAGAGCCCCATATTTTGGCTGCGTTAAACCTAAAAGGCCGGCGACCCTCAGTGGTCCATTGCCCGCCGTTTGCTTCGCAGCCTTCGCATTGGATCCAGTGACTCTCAGGGTCTACCGAGGGCTCCCTGGCCTCCTCCATCTCAGGAGCTGCGCTTGCGCCCTCTGTCTGAATGGATTTTTCTATTTGGCACACCCTAAACTTGAGGACCAAATCAGCAGGAGACATTTCTTCGTCGGAGCAAGCGGAGGAAAGACAGACATCGAGGCGTGAATAATCAATACCTTGGGTACGATATTCCATGTAGCGCTCAGGACTCTCTCGCCCAGTTTCCAAAAATATTGTACCGGAACCGCTCCTTTTGAATTCTACTTCATCTAGAGCGCTGTCAACGGGGAAAGTGACACCGTTCGCATAATTCACCACACGGTCTTTAGCACCCTCCGGACTCTGGCGTTCAATCGGGCGGAAATGTGTCCTTACAGAGGTTAACAGGTCTTCTTCATCCCCAGTCGCTGGCAGGCAATCGATCTCTCGAGGCACTTCAATTTTAAAATTTTTACGGGTGACTGTGTCGCCGATGAATCCTGGAGCTTTTGGAACCACTTCAGTAAATGAGCTATATAAGCTGCTGTGGTTAAGGGCAGTGAGACTACGAACAGAAGCATTAGATAATTCCCCACGGCGATGCGACACCTGATCTGGAAATGAAATATCTTCCAGAGGACCAGGAACGGTTTCTGAAAACATTCCAATTCCCGAAATGAACGGGCAAGCCGTCCGTTCTACATTGCAAGTGTCCTCATCGCCGCCTAGGTTGAGCGGTTTTAGTCTACCGTAGATAACTTCCATAGACTCCTCACCGTCAGGCTCAGCCTTAATGCGCCACAAATCTCTTCCGCTCTCTCGAAAGCAACGAGGATCGGACACTAAAGATTCAAGACCACAGGTCTCATCCAGAGAATTAAACGCGTTTGCATCGCGGTCCCGCGCTAAATCACCATTTGACCAAACAGAGCCACAGAAAGATGCAAATCCATCACCGCATGGTGATGAGAAGAAATCTCGGAATTCAACGACAGGTTCGGGACCAGTTGCATCAGGTGACCCATCATTATCAGTGAACCAAAGCGCTTCGAGACTACGATCAAATTTGGCTTCGAACCTCGCAATGGATTCTTCTTCAGATGGTGAGAGTGGGGGTGAAGGTAGATTCTCCTTGATCACCCAATCTTTGAACAAAACGATGTCGTCTCCCTCTCCTTCGATGTCGGGAGACGTATCCGAGTCCCTTTGATATAAACGGCGAGTTGGAGCAGATTCCTCAAGGGTGGTGTTATCGCATGTGCCATATCCGTCATCGGGTGCCATACCGCGAATGAAGTCTCGCAGACGATCTCTACCATCGGCGTCCCAAACGTCTCCATCAGTTATCCACTCGGGCAACGGCTCATCGCCGTGCTCCGAGGCTTGACGTTCCCGCTTTCTATTTCGGCATCGCGCATTCTGATGACGGTGTGAGTGTACAGTGTTGCGTCGCACACGGGGGGCTTGCTGCTTGGCCTGCTTGGGCCTCAGCCAGTCTTTACCGCAGGACACATTCCTGCGGTGGCCGTTGTCTTTAGCGCGGCGCGGGAGAGGGATTAATGCGGCTGGGTCGTCAGCCCTAGGGATGGCGACGGCGGGGTGGCCTGGTGCGGAAGCCGAAGCGAGGGCTGGAAATGCGGCGTAGTACAGACGAGCCATTTCTGACGGTGACAGTGTTCGACTTTCTCTGCGGGGCTTTGCCTCTCTTTTTCCTGTTTGAGCGTTTAGTTCATCAGCTTCTTTTAGTTTAGCTCGGAGTTCATCCACCAGTTGTTCTATACCAGAACTCTGAAAGGGAAAAAATAGGTTGAGTGATCATACAAATCTACATGTAAATATTTATTATCTTTATTTCATATACAAAAAGATAATTTTCATCAGCAAAGCAGAGCAAAATTTAAAAAACAATAAAATGGGAGTAACATCTTTACATTCATTGTGAAGTTGTCCTTTAGGAAGTTAAGTACTTTTACAAAACATTGTACTAAGGAGAAGAAAAAAAACCAACCTGATCATCGGAAGCATTGATGAGGCACTGTACAGCTGCAGAACGTTTTAAGGCCTCAATTTTTACAGGAGCCCATTCTGATATGCGTCTTCTTTCCCAATTCTTTAATTTAAAAAAAATAAACATTTTGTTGAATAATTTATTTCAAATCTTTATGAATGCATCACTTTATATTTAGCAGTATTAAGCAAAGTCCAAATTAAGACATGATTTGATAGCTAAGCATAATGTACTTCTGAGAATCAAACTTTAAATCCCAAAAGCGATTGGATGTGTATTTGTATATACAATTTTCAGCATGTACTAGCAGATGGCAAACTTCCAAAAGAATATTTTTAGCATCCTGACTTTACTTCATTTTAAAATCGTGGAGTAGTGGCCTGCAAAGCCATAAAAGTTACATTGGAATCATATTTTTTTTCAGTTACCTTTAATTAAATATAAATAGTCAACCTTTCATGATTCAATCTTTTAAAATTATACTTCAAATGATTTCTTAAAAGTCATCACCGTTTACTAAGGTCAAATACTATATATTTAATATAAGTATCAGAAACAATTTAGAATATCATAGAGCAAAATAAATAAACTAACATATTCAGGCATCACAAAAATGGGACTATATTATTTTCAGAGGTAAACTGCTGTTTGTTGTAAGTGGAAATACAGTATATGTGACAAAACTAGACAATATGAATTAAACTCTGTTTTGAAGTGTCCACGTGTGACAGATTATTTTGATTCATGTTATGTTAAAAAATAACAATAAAGAACAGCCTCGGCTACAAATGGTCAGATGCAGAAATAAAATTTGCTTTAATTACATTTGTGCAATAATCGTTACGGAATTATGTTCACTTGTAAGGATATATAATATATATATATACTTTAATAGCATGGCAGAAACAGTCGGTTATCTATAGTGATTAATAAAGATGGTTTGTTACCTTGGTGGGTTGAGGGCTGAGATCAGCTGGATCAAGGGGCCTGGTGAGCAAACTGAGAACATAGCGACCGTAAGCGAGAGCATCTATACCTCTCGCCTCCAGTTGCCCTCTCAACCACTCTCCCACGCCTCCCTCCCAATGAGCTGACCACACCTGCCCGTACTTCATGCCTCCTGAAACGTAATAATACAGTTAATCATAAAGTTTTATCAATAAATCTAAATGTGTAAGATTCCAGTACAAATATCGACAGTTTTGGTTTTAAAAATTAATTGTTAATTGTCAGCAAATCTGTGAAAACAATCACAAAGGGTAGGATATTCAATTAATAATTTAAATAGACCACAGGTCGGCAGACTGCAGCTCGCAAGCCGCATACGGCTCTTTCTCATCAAGTTTTTTTACTATAAAAATCAATATATACACTGCATATGAATCTCTAATACCTTTGCTATCCTATTTCCTTGGCAACTGGACTCTTCTCACTTGAAGGTTGGCCAACCTATGAAATAAGCGGTCACCTTTGACAGATTTATGAAGTAGTTAATTTTCAAGAATTTTAAACATTTTTCTTTCCAATATACCAATCCTCGAGTCACTCTCTTTTAGCTTCACAAATAGGAGATTTTTAGTAACCAATCGTTAATTTCACTAAATAAATTTTTGATAACTGTCTAAAATGAAAAGCCGCAGGATAACAATCTTTACTTTCCGAGAATAATTTCACGTTAAATCCAATTACCAATGTTAATCTTTGAAAATATAGATAAAATAAACACAACATATCTTTTATATATTTATCTACTGCTCAAACAACATTCTGAATACTTTTGATAAAATCCTTACCTATTTAATGATAATCTTTAGTTATGTAAAAAAAATATATTAATTGCAATGGCCAAAAATTTGGGACGCAAAGTATGGACTAACGTCTCGCAAGACTTTTTTCATGACACTATAAATTGAAAATGTTGATAAAAAAAAATAAGCCAATGTGACAAATTACAATACACTTCTATGGCCTGGCTGTGAATAGAAAAGAATAAAATGAACTGAAACTAAACCATTTAAAAATATTTATTACTACAACTTCTTTTATGTAAACAGTAAGTTAGAGCAATTATTAGATTATTGTTTGTGATAAGGATTGCCCTTTTGCTGTTGTTAGCTCTATGTAAATACCATAATAATTAATTGCATGCAAATTGATTTGTTTATGGAAATAACGAATAATATTGTAATATTTGTTTAGAAAACTATTTATTTACTCAGTTATCATAATCGAAATTCATTATTTAAAATTCATGACACATGAAAATGTCCATTTGCTATATTTTATTTTATCTCAAATTATAATTTATCTCAAAAAAAGTTTATTATTGTAATCTACTCAAGCGTTTCGGACATTCCTAGCCTATTAGAAATCCATTTTTACTGAATATAAAATATATTTATTATATATATAACTTATGATAGAAGCCAATTCTGTTAATAAAAACACAATATTCCTTTGTATTTTATTACACTTTATTAAAAATGTTAGGACCGGTTTCGCTCATTGCGAGCGTGTTTTTATTGATATAAAGCCTTTCCGCCAAGTTTATACAGTGAACACCAAAAAGTGATAAATAATTTTGAGCTGCTGTTTTTTAGAATGAAATATAAATGTTTGATAAAAAATGATGACTGAATATAAATATAGCCTCTTAAAAATAAAGTACATAAAACTGATAATTTAGCCCTCTGCAATTGTCAACCTCGCACTGTGTAAACATACCATTATCAGTGTCAATTCGTTAATAGCTGAAGTCACCCTCGAACGCGGTTTGAAAATATAAACTCAAAAAATTTACATTATGAAATACATTTCACTGACCATAGCGATAGCATACGAGTTATAAGACAAAAATTAATACCACTTCTGTGGCAGTATTCAAGTGCAAAGGGTTAGAACATTCAATTGAAAATGTTTTTTTTCTGCTTTATAATGATCTGGAGGTTGGGATCGAAAAAAAATTACATTAGAAGAGAAAAAAAAATTATATGAATAAAATACTCAAAAAATCTTTGGGAGAAGTTTAAAAGTGAGCCTATAATATAGAATAAAAATAATAAAACATTTTTAGTACTTTTTCCACATTAAATTTATTAGATCAGGACCGGTTTCGCTCATGATGAGCATTGTCAACTGATAAGAAATACAATGAAACAGTGATATTTATACAAAAGTTAAATGAGAAAAACAAAGTATGACAAACAATTGGTATTACAACCAAGCAAAAGAATCGAAGCATGTGAATGCTTGGTTGTAATACCAATTGTTTGTCATACTTTGTTTTTCTCATTTAACTTTTGTATAAATATCACTGTTTCATTGTATTTCTTATCAGTTGACAATGCTCATCATGAGCGAAACCGGTCCTGATCTAATAAATTTTATGTGGAAAAAGTACTAAAAATGTTTTATTATTTTTATTATAATGCCATTCCACCAAGTATTGACAGTGAACACCTATACTATAGAATTTAAATTGTATTGTCACCAACAGTGGGGGGAAATCTGCGGCCTTTTAGCTACTCTGATGTGGCTATTCAACTTGCTTAAAATATTATACGCAAGCGTTTGGAAAAAGAGCGTAATCAACCCATTATAGGTTCGTTAGTCGAGAAAAAAGAAGGGCAGGGCAGGGATAATGTTTTCTTTACTGCGTCCTTATGTTGAATTAGATAAATGAATGTGGCCTTGAGAAATAAAAAGGTTCCCACCCCTGGTCTAGACATTATTATTAGAATTAACTATTTAACAAAAATTCCCACCACACTTGAAAAGTTGGCGTTGAATGAATGAATTGTTATGGATGTGATAGAAACATTAATTCTTATAAAATATCTGATTATAGATTAACATTACTTATCTGTTAACTGAATTACTAACCTATAAATAAAATTATGATATCTAAAGATAGTAGAAATATTTGTGATCAAAATCATGAGGTAAAATTTACAATCAGAATTAGTAGATTGATAAATGATAATCTATCATGTCTCAATTTTGTCTTCAATAACTTCCATGTAAGTATTACAGATTTATTAATATGATAAATGGTTCATTTTCTTAAATTACTTTTAACTTTTTTACAAGCATTGCAAGCGTATAAAATTTATACCAGATTGTTAATATGATATCTGGTGCGTTTAATTCTCATTAGAACCATAAATAAATTCATATCCTTCAATAATATAATCAAAAAATATTAATGACATCTACAAATCCACTAGAGCTGAATTCCAGTACAGTATTATACAAAATTGCATTGTTTCATGAAGTTACTACAAGCCAAATATTTAAAGAAAAACCAATATATAACTAGTCTAATGTACATTCAAACAATATAAATGTTATATAAGTAATCAGCTGAGTGATAAGGATTGTGTACATACTATTAGAGAAGTTATTTTTCTATTGAAAGCCCTAATGACAGAGCGAAGGTCATTTCTGTAATAAAATTACTAACACTAGAGATAAATACCTAATGCACGTAAATATGTAGATATGCATTGGTATAAACATTTAATGTGTAAGGAATTAATTTATTTATGTAAAATTCATTTATATCTGCATGATTCACAATCTTCAAGACTAATTGTATACAATAATATGGAAGTATGTAAAAAGACTGTCATGTTTCTTTATTTGTTATGTTGTCATAAATGATGCAATACAAATTAAGCATCACTAAATATTTCATCATTTATTTTAATGATATATTAATTGGTTGTGCACTGTTTACCTGTCACTCGATCAAACATTAAATTAAATATATGTACTAACCTCCAAATGTATGCGAGATGTAGCCATCAGAAATGATGGGAAGCGAAATGCTCGCGGCTGGTGATGAATGTAGCGCTTGCTGCAGCCCAGGGTATCTTTTTGTATTTAGGCATTCTTAATAAATCTAACAGTCTCCTTGTCGAACATGTTACTCTAGTTTCCAAAAATCGTTAAGTCCTTAGTCCGTAAGCCAGAATCAATTCATAATGTGGAGAAGATTGTATTTTTCTATTGTGCTAAAACATGTTTTTAATCTTTGGTTGTTTTTCTTTCGCTTGAGAAATTAAAAACACAAAATAAAGTTCCTTTGTCGTGTAATCTTGCTATTCCAGTCTCAACAATCACATTGTCATTGTCGGAGATGATGAGTGTGACACCATCCCGTGATATTTCTGAAATGCATCAACCAAATCGAACATAAATTATCGGGGAATTTATCGACACTGAACAAATATTCACAAGTCATTATCGTCACATCTAATGTTTCCGTACGAGCGAACCTTGAACGGTAGCACTGGCAAGAACGAAATTAAAAGAAAACTACGACATTTCAGCCAGGACGGATCCATCACTGCCTACACACCTAGTTCGCGCCACAAAAGTGGGCCGATGACATTACTGGTTTAGATAGGCGAATTCTCGCCCATTTGAACACACATTTGTAACCTTCGACGACATGTGAAAATCTGGATTATAAATAGATAACAAAGAAGCGCACGGTGTTAACCTTGCAAATTTACTGACTCATACTGTCGAGTGCATCGATTGCGACATTGAGAAATGAGATTGCATACATGTAACACACGAGACGACGATTTCCGCAATATCACTGGGAATACTTTCACTCGGTGTCGAGTAAGAGAAGTAGGGTAAAATAGTTGGGTAATTGGCACTGATCACTTACCGTTGAGTTTGGAAGGGATGTTCTTCACCCCACACGGTATCACACACCCCACAGGGCATAAAACATGGCAGTCGGGATAACCCAGACGTAAATGTGCGCAACTGCGCCAGGCTTGTAGGTGATGGCCAATCGTAAAAGGCTAATTTTAAAAACGAATCGTGCATGCAGAGGCCCAGAAATCTAACCGTCCGTCGACTTGATTGGTTGAAAATATTTTCAAGGCCTTATTGACGAAACGTGTACCTGTTTTCTGCCAATAAGAAAACAGAGAGTTGATACTTCCTGTTGTATTTGTTATACGGATATGGTATAAAAGGGAATGTGAATCTTACCGCGTAATTTGAATTAGAAAAACCGGTCATTTAAAAAAAAGATAACGTGATTACCTGATTAAGAATAAGCATTATTTATAATCCATTGTGTAATAATAAATAAGTGGTACCACTGCATTAACCATGTCAGTTGTGAACAATGTTTGACAGTAAGAAAGAACAGTTAGGTTGATATTCAAAACAATAGAAAGAATCAGTATCTATGAAAAGAACAAACATACATTTTTAGTTTTGTTAGTATTAACCGTAATCAAAATTAGATAATCAGATAAATGGTTATCATCAATTCCTATTAAGAACATTTACTTTTACTATTTCAGTCAAATGATTTTTATCACTGGAAAAATAATAAATATTCTAGGAATCTGATTTTGGTAAAATTTCAAAGGTTTGGGTGCATAAAATCTTTTTCAATATAAATATTTATAAAATTTCTGTAAGTTCATTATAATGGTTATTAAATAGAGGTTATTTTTCTAGATTTTTTACTTCTTTGTAATACAGACATTCGACAGATGTGTATTTTTCTGTACCTGATATAAATATATTATGCCGTTTCTTATAAATCAATGTCTCATATTCCACATGACACAAATTTTACAAAAGACAAAAAAACTCTATAGTCACTATTATTGCATAAATTTCGCATTTTTTCATACATCATAATTTTAATGCAATAATGAAATTTGTTCTGTTTGTGTGGAAAAAATAAATTTAATATGAAAGATCTATAAAAGTAGTAATAAATAGAATTTATTGTTTTGCCTCAAGTTGGGAAACAAGTGATAAAAATCATTTTTGTTAATTAAATATTGTTACATATTGTGAATTGTTATGAAGCTTTGATGATAAGTCATTATTTATGTTTTTATCACTACATGATAACTATGGATTTTAGAATTTCTAAAATATTACTCAATGGTAAAAGAACATTTTAGAATTGTTTTGAAATTTTAAAATTACTGTGTTTCTATTGGCTCTCCATTTACATGTTTCTGCCACTTTTAATACAATGGCATTCGAAAGTCAATTTTACACTTTTTTCTGACAGTTTTGCTGTGGAAGCGGTGATAAGCTTCTTGGCTGTCATCCTAAAAATAATTCGAGTACTGTAACTTTTCCTTTTCTATCTTATAATATCAATGATATTTTTGAATGCAACAATTTTTCTGCAATAAAATTCAATGTCCATAACATAATATTTCAAAATGAATTTTTACTTTGTCCAAAAAAATTAAATAACATTCATTAGGGTGCATTTGTTCAGTTAAATAATTGTTTTAAGCAATTGACTTACTGATTGATCTTGAATTGTTTTTGTTTAATATTAAACAATATTTTTTTCAAATAGTGACATAGAACAAAAAAGCAGGACTGTGAAGTCGGACTGATTTAACTGGAGTCATGCTCAAAAAAATTAATAACTTCGAATCCTTACAAAGAAAATTGCGTATTCAAATTGCTAGCGTCAAAAGTGGCACCACTGCATGGTACTAAGCCTAAAAAATGTATTGTGTTTAAAGCTATGGTCGGAGTCGTCTTATTTTTCTTATTTTTTGACTCCACAGCCCTGCAAAAAAGGTTTAAGTTATATATTTCACGAAAATGTTTCACATTTTTTCATCAAACTATCACTGATATTAAGTACTAGTACCTAGCTTTTAAGTTCATGTATGTTGGAGATTTTTTAGTAAATAACTAGCTAGTCGATTATTGAAGACCGACACGCATGAGTAATGAATGTTTGGATCCAACACGTTTAATATTTAGAATATCAGCTGCTAAAATATAGATATCAAGCAATGATATAGAAACAACGATAATTCAATAATTCCCTGCGTTGTTTGTTATGTGTTTGAAGAATATTCATTCCTCACTTTTATGGTGTTACGTTAATTCTTAGAGGAAAGTCAGTGTATTAACAAGAATAAAATGTAACTTACTGTGCTAGTTCCACTATTTTATATGATGAGGTTTATTTTCAGTATTTTCAAATAAAAATAGTTGCGATCATGATATAAAAAAATGTGAATATAGAAGATTTTTTAGATTTTATTTTTATACATTCATTACTTGCATTCAGGATAAGATAAGAAGTAAGATTTGGCACTTAGGACAAACGAGTCTGGAAATTCAAATATTTTGTCGAATGACAGTTCACCGTAACATTGTCTCTTGAACGTTTGACACGATATATTTGTAAATTCTTGTATAAAAATTAAAAAGTGTAATATTAATTGACCAACTATCCTGTAGTGTGTGCCAACCCGGAATGAGTGCGCGGGGCTTCCCAACTGCTGCACAGCTTAGAGAGAACATTGGTTACGAGTGTTTGACAAGATCATCTCTAAATAAAATAACAAGCTATTCATTAAATGGTTTTATTTGTCATAATGTTACATTACATCGATCCTTACAAAGCATATATTATAATCTTTTTGGTGCGTACCTGAATTTAAATTACAATAATTTTATGACTGTACAAAAATAAAACTAACTAGGAATATAGGTATTATTTAAAGGTACCGATCATTCTTAAAATCACCTACATCCATTTCATTATGAAGACTTATGTACCTCGACGGTGCAAATTTGAACATCATATATCACAATCACTCCCACACATTATGCCTCACCAAACCATAAAATTTAAAGCATAAAACAAAAAAAATATGTCAACATACTCTATTGGTGATCCCATAAATACTATCATTAAACTTAAAAAATAAGAGATGAACAGCAAATGCAATACCATACATTACTGGGAAATCAGAAAATTAGCAAGAACTATCACATTCTTGTTTTTTTTTTAATCTGTCTTTAACGGTTTTAAATAAAGAGCTTTGACTTCATCCAGAAGTTGGAAAAAAAAACAAGTTTGCAAGCTACAGTTTTCATACATCAATTTATTCTCGAGAGTTATGAAAAAAGGCTGACATTCATCAGTAAATTTCATAAAGATGGATGTCATATTATTTGATATATCATCTAGAGTCCTAAAAGTCAATCAAAGCCCTTCACATATTGATTACATGCCTCAAAGTTAACAAAAGCTTTATTCCCAAAATGTATGTTTAGGCCTATATTATATCAAACACCTCAGATGAGATTTTAAATATTATTTTAGTTTTTAGATTATCATTTTCAACAGGAAAAATATGTCAAAACATCATAAGCTTTTGAAAAAACGCAGGAAAAGTGACAACCTTAAGTTGATTCGAGGTGCAGTTACAAGTAATATTTACATAATAAATGATTTCTATTAATGAAACCTGTAGTAATTGTAAATTAGGTTTAATGGTAATTTTTAGTATAAAGCTAAAATTGATAAGTCTGTTTTACCACTGGTTGCATCACGTGTTTCTACTCCTTGAGAAACACCTCGAAAAACAAGATCGAAATGAGTGGATAGTGCTAAAAATTTTAGTGCGGCGCCTGTGTAATCGCACATGCGCCACATTCTTTGCACACGCCACGAGCCGGCCCTGGTCATATTGATAATTATTAGTTTAATTTCACACTACAATTCTCATAGGAGTTATGCTAATAAACTTATGTGGTTTTTAATGGTTATTAATATTTTTTTATGCAGCCATAAAACAAAATTATTCGATAATGTGTGTAAAATTACAACTGTTTACAGGATCATTTCTATGAATGAGTAACTGGTAGAGCATATTTATGTAAAAAAAGAAAATCGAGGTAAATTTTTAATGTTTCACTAACAAATGATGTTGGTATAAATAGGAAACTTGAACAAAATTTAAATTAAACGCATTAGCACTCGGTATAATATAGACCATATTCATCACAATAAATAAAATACATAATAAGGAAAATGGACAATTAGTTTACGAGTATCCATGACAAACTTTAAAGTTTTTTGGAATATGACTTTATACAAAGCATTAAATTAACAAAATATATATGTATACGCAAAAAAAATTAAATGACTAAAAAATCATACTTTTAATACTTGGCGGAATCAATAATGGGCATCGATATTTAATAATCGATTGAAGCTCTCTGCGAAGAAGTGTTTATTCTGGTTTCTGTACAGTAATCAAACATTATCCGCTATGGACGTAAACAAATATAAATAAAAAATATTTCTTATATACAGCAATAACGAAGATTTTTACATAATACAATCACTACATTTTCTAAGGGTCTCAAATACTAAGATTTCATATCTCACATGTTCTACTAATAACATGTTGCTCGATGGAAAGAAATTCAAGACCGTTAATTCCTAGAAATATTGTTGTATGTATAAGAAGTAAACAAAACATTTGTACATATAGCACATAATATAATTATTATTCCACGATGTGTATTGAAGACCAGAACAAATTTCATTTTTGGATCGAGTATTGCCATTGATTTCATAACAGTTTATCTTAAACGAATATGGCAATAAGTAAAAATAAGAGAATTGTTTTTTAATAAAATTAAAATATTATCTATACCGAACCCATTTTTACAGTTTAAGGCAGGGTCACCAAACTTTTTGTGAAACGGGCTGGATAATTTTTTCAAAAACTTTGAGCCAGAAAAAAATATTGTTGTTGGAATTTTATTAGAATTTCCGAAAAAGGAACATTTTGCAAGTGTAAAATATCTATATATAAAAAATCAAGGGCCGGATTGAAGTCTTTGAAGGGCTGGATCTGGCCTCGGGTCGTAGTGTGGTGACCACTGGTTTAAGGGATACTTAGAGAGAAAAACTCATCAAATATAATAGAATATAAATGACTCTTGTATGCATTTATTGAAGGTAAATTAATATTGCAATGTGAAAAGTTAACAAAAAACTAAAATCATAAAATTCAATTTTAATAAATAATTTTAACTAAATTGAGGAAACTATTAGATTTTAAAAATTATAACTCGATATTCAATGTTTATGGTTTTGATTTATAAAAACTATATGTAAAAATAGCTTTACCATAACCAACATTATGTGATTAGATTAAATGAAGAAATTTGATCCAGGTTTCCTTTTACACATGAAAGAAAGGAGAAAACAATATTTTGATTTTATATTGTGCGGCTAGGAAATGAATCATTTACTTGGAATCGATTTATTATTTGAACTTCAAGAGGAAATAAACTTAAGGCTATTCAACTTAAATTACCGTAATAGTAATTAAAAAAATATATTTTGTGATAAAAATACAAGAGTGCACAATGTCAAATTAAATACTTGGACCAACAGAAAAAATTACACACAAACAATTATAAGAGTTAAGAAATATATTATTTTACGTAGCATTTTATTTTAAATATTTTTGAATCTATTCTTGCATTATATACCTGCATATATGTATGAATCAAAAATCATTTATATTTGAAGCAATCCATTATTACATGGCAGAATGCCCCAAAAAACGTGTTACAGTTATAGACAGATCAATTCTAGCGATTTCCATCCACGCAATTAAATTTCGTATTAGTTTTAAATTAGAAATTAGCTTCACAAGTTTTAATCGATCTTAGCACTGTATAATTACACCATATACATTATAATTAAGTAGAACCTTCATATCTTAAACATCAACGAAGCAAAAACAATGTTTTGGCATATAATGTTTTCTTTTCTCAGCTTATGAAACATAACAAAGAATGATAAAAAAAATATTAATCAGAACACAGCCCTATATAAAACCTGAGTGTTCACTATAAAAATGAATAGAGAACATTTATAAATAATCCATAAATAATCAAAAAATTGCCTATTAATATAATATTATATTAAATATAATATTGATTTAGATATTAAATTATACATAGAGCAATTAGAGTGTTTTTGTAGTGCCTTTCGTTGAATCATTTTGTTTTGTTGCATCAACAGGTTTGGATTTGACTTCGTCGGGTTCAATTTTGGGCAAAATGGCTTCCTTCTGCTTCTCGATTGCCTCCATCAGAGCTTTTTGTTTTTCAGCCTCCTTCAACAGATTTTCATGGGCCTGGAAAGCATGTCATTTTTTTTAAAATATATGCGATGAATATTTTATACATCAAGCAATTAGTGTTTTTGTAGTGCTTTTCCTTAAATCAGCTGAGAAATGTCAAAATTACTAAGTGATGAAAGAGTTATAGTTTACAAAATTAACAGGTTTATACACTATACAGCAAAGAACTTACTATGCTCCACTTTAACAGTAATTAATATACGAAACTGACTTAATACTTGATGGTAAGAGAATATACACCTAAAAACAGAGATAAGTAAATTTATGTTTGAGCTACAACTTTAGCTAGATAACAAACAGAATGTGAACATTCAAGATAAACATTCAATTAAATTTATGTATGGTATTTGGGACAGCTTAATTCATAGTTTCTCAACCTTTTTGGGAACGTAGCCCCTTTTGAGTCACATATTAAATTTTTCGAGATTCGAGGGCACAATTATTTCGGGATTGGATGACTGGGAAAAAAGTGAGAAATTGAAAGATTTCAATTCTTTGAAAATTTTGTACTCTGGCAGATTTAAAAATTTTACCCACGAATTTACAGATTTCCTAAAATGAAAAGACACGAGACCTTTTTTTTAGCTCTTCCCCGAATTTAAAAATATTTTGTCACTGACAAAAAAACCAAGAAATTTACAGAAATCCCAAAATGAAAAGGCCCTATTTTTTAAGCTCTTCCAATTCCAATTTAAAAATCCCAGAATTGCCAAAAATGTGGAACCTTTTTTTTACCTCTCTCAAGGAGTTCAAACAATTGTTTGTCGCTGCCAGAGTTTAAAAACCTGGGAGTTTATGGATTAACGCATGCCCCCCAAAACTGTACCGTGGCTCCCCTAAAACTATTTTTTTCCTGTGGCTGCCTTGGAACATGCTGTGGCCCCTGGTTGAGAAACTATGGCTGAGTTGATAAATGAATGCAGTTTATCAATTAGTAGAACTGCGATTGCATATAACTAAAAAGTGCAATCAATTTGGTCACAAAATAAATTGTATATCTTTAAAGAAATCTTTCAATACTGAAATGAATTTACATACCGCAAGAGATTCATCTGGTTCAACTTTAATTTCTGTCGATATTGATTCATCCTGAGCGAGTTTTTCTTGATCAATTTCTTTTTGGAGAGCTTTTTGTATTTTGTTTTCAACATCCAATATTTCTTCTTTGTCAAGCAGTTCAATTAGTTCTCCAACCTGCTTTTGTGATAGATGTACATTTTCTTTTCCAATTGTCTCAATCACCTAAAAATAAATAAAGCATCAATTTATTTAGATTCTAAAACAAAATGATATTGAGTCACAGATTATTAGTATAATGATAGCTGTGCTTTCATCATATTGTATCATATTGAAAAGGTTATTAGAAACAATGAAAATAGAAAAGTGGCCAAACAGCCTTAGAATAAAAAGATTACGATTAAACAATATAAAATTTATAAACAATAAGAAAAAAGAACATTTTGAAAACATTAGCCATCATTAACCATGTGGATGCTGAATAGTGCGATCATGCTATTTGTAATTTATGCCAAAAGTCCAGCAAGCGCCATTGCATTTCTTGTAGGCACATGGAAATTCCATGCAAAAATTAAAAATGAAAGTTTATAAAATGTCAAAAATTGTGCAAAATATAATTTAAAAAAAACTTTCTTGCCTTTTTTTAAACGGAAAACTTAGTTCATACAATAAAAAAAATAATCAGGACCTTTGAACAGCATTTCTCTTAAAAAAATATTTATTTTAGTAACCTCCGAAATCACCATCACCACAATGTCAAGAAACTTTCACCATCCCACGCTTGACGTCCAGTATTAGCATTCATAAATGCGAACTTTTCCTACGTTGATTGTTCATACATGTTTGCAATTTTTCAACCAACATACCCCAATATGAAAGAAATTAATCACCTTAAAAACATCTTCCACTTTGAGTTGACCATCAAAATCGTCATCTAATCTTCCCAGAATGTGCTGTATTTGTAGTATTTTCGAGTCATCGGGTACATTACGAATCTTCTTGATAGCCGTCATGAGTTCCTCAATGTGCACCAATTCTTCTTGGTTAACTTTCCCTTCATCGGGAGACTGCGGATTCTCTTGGATACCCTCTCGCTGTTTCACCTTTTCTTTTTCTAAATTTGTTAGTACATTATCCATCTTCAAAATCATAGAATTGACTTTGTTAAACAACCTGAAAAAGATTAAAATAATATTTAAGCTGTAAAAAGATTATACTCCAACTCAGTTATAGTGAGCCTAGCTGCCTGACAATGAAGATCGCTTCTCCATTACTCATTATTTCAGTGATGAGGAATCCAATCCTTTTATTATTTTTTATTTAAAACTGTCGAACATGGCACATAGAGAAAGTTTTCGTAGTTAACAACTTACCCGTGTCTATAAATTAGCTATAGCTAAGCGTTTCCCATATGGGGATTTGCGAGGCAAGGCAAACATTGGAAAACAATAAAAATAAATATTAACATTAAAGTTAATAATACAGTAGACACCGTTATAGGTGGAAGTGAGTTGGTTATGATTTTGAAGGTATTAAAGAAGATTTGCATTAAAACTCATATAACAGGCTTGAAAAAAACTGTATCAATTGGTTGTCCATTTGGAACAAAAATGGTAATGTTTGCAGTAATGCAGTGCAGTTTTTACACACAGTACGTAATCCAGTATCTGTAACATTGTAAGCGTTTGGTAAAATATATTTATTTATGTATGAAATTGTAAGATATTTTCTAACATACCTCCTAGCACCCTTCGTTTCTCTCAACCTTGAAGTGTCAAGTTTTGTTATTTCACGCAACTCCTGGACATCTTCTTGATAATCTGCCATTTCTTCCTTCAAATCAGCAAGCTCCTCCTTTTCAAGCAAAAGTTTCTTTTTGTTTTTTCCTATACGAAAAAATAAATATAAATTTTGGAGTTGATAGTATCTCATCTTGTAATTTCTACTTTATTGCGGGTGTATATTGTCAATCAACTTTTTAGAGTATGAAAGCATATGGTTTTGAGACCTTATTTTCAAAAGTAAGA
The DNA here is from genome assembly GCA_030503985.1 of Himalopsyche tibetana. Lineage (NCBI taxonomy): Eukaryota > Metazoa > Arthropoda > Insecta > Trichoptera > Rhyacophilidae > Himalopsyche > Himalopsyche tibetana. The sequence goes on from JAPJYX010000024.1 coordinate 15,283,563, forward strand.
ATGGTAGGGGAAATTATTGAAAACATCGAACACTTCAGCTCAAATCTTAAATATTAGATTTGATATTGTCCGTCCCAGGTAAGGATTGCAATCTGGACAAATATATTAATACCAGTATTTCGGTATTTCATAATAAATACCGATATTGTAAATATCAATACTGGTATTACAAAAAAAGTTTAAAAACAAGGCAAAAAAAATACTACCAATTCTGATTAAATTAAAGTATTTCATAAAAAATAGACGTAATCATAAACATGTGATTTTCTTATACAGGTAACTTACAACTTCTTGAAATAATAACACACCATTAAAAAGGGTCATCAATATGTATCTCGTGTAACTTAAGAAAATATTTTTATGAATAATAAATAAATTCAATTTATTTCTGAGTTCAAGGATTTCGTATTTCAAGTTGATGTCAAGTATCTACATATCATCGTTAATTTTTAATGGTACGCGTACACCTAATCCGTCATCGTCCGAACTATGCTCGGCCGTGTCGTCCGATCGAAACAAACGTATGTAAAGGAATGAGAGCGCGTACACTACTACAGACGCCATCTTACGATGACGGCCGTCTCTGACCGATCAACCGACGAATCCAAACATGTTGGGATTGGTCGGCCGTCTGCCGGCTACTTTTGACAGAACATCAACTGCTACTAACTTCAGGTTGGTATTGTCGCAAGTCTGCCGCCTACTTTCGGTGTATTATGACAGAATATTTACCGTATTTATTTCGTATTTCGCATAATTTATCATTGTTCTTCATATTTATGTGTGATTTTAACGCGATTATCAAGCCCTCAAAAAATAATTTTAAATTGTGTTTTTAGCTTAGTTTGTGAAGTTTTTCGGCGTAATAAACCATGACTAGCTTTAACAAAAAATTAACACAGACGTTTTATCGTACATATAGTGTAGTTTTCTGTGAAATTCTTGTTGATTTTTATTTGATAATGGATATCAAAAAATTCTAGGCTGCACAGTACTACTGACTGCTACTAACTTCAGGTTGTACTCGGTCAAAACCGGTCGGCCGACAACGGTTGCAGTGAACGCACATGAATGGCCGACACTTTACCTCAGAATAGGTCCGACACGAAGTCGGCCGATGATTCGGTTTTGGTGTACGCGTACCGTTACAATCACGTACCTCAACTTGTCAGTTTTGAAAAAAAAAATTCACCTTTCCACTCATATTTATATAGAATATGACTGGTCGGCAAATTCATTAGTCAACTGAGCCAAATATCAACTATACGATTAATTTTTTTTTAAACTTAAACTATTTAGGTAGGCACATTGTTATAAACTTGATTAGGATTTTGCTTAAAAAGTCCTCAATCTTATTTTGGTAGGATCGCTGAGGTCGCCCCTTTCAACTCTAAGTTTTAAGACTGAAAACTGACTTCTGCACGTGGAACACGAAGTTTCAATCGCACTGTATGTGGTATTTTGTGGAAGAGCCACACTCGAGGTGCCAAAGAGCCGCATGTGGCTCACAAGCTGCAGTTTGCCAACAACTAGTATAGGGTGATTGAAGTACAAACACAAATATTGTCAGCTTAGAAATTTATGACTACGAATAATTTATTTTAATAAAAATAATAAAACATTTTTAGTACTTTTTCCACATAAAATTTATTGGATCAGGACCGGTTTCGCTCATGGTGAGCATTGTCAACTGATAAGATTGTATTTCTTGTCAGTTGACAATGCTCACCATGAGCGAAACCGGTCCTGATCCAATAAATTTTATGTGGAAAAAGTACTAAAAATGTTTTATTATTTTTATTATAATGCCATTCCACCAAGTATTGACAGTGAACACCTTAAAAAAATATTTTAAATTACGTTGTGTAATGTGGCTTATAAATTATAATCTATTCGTGAGAGATTAAGTTGCTATAATCTGAAAACAGTCAATACATTTATCAATTTAATTTAAGAATCAAAGTCTGACTTTTAGATGTTGAATTTCAAACCATAAACAAGATTGATTATATACTTTATTCAGGGTCGGCTCTTGTATAGAATTAGTGGAATGCGCTCCCATGTACTTATTCCATTCATAAGCGATATCCAAACATAATATTTATACCGTTCACTCATTTTAAATTCCGTGTGCTGTTCAAAAAAATAATAATTAATTAACACACTAAGTGTATGTATTCCACAACAATACAGTAAATACCATACATAAAAATAAAAAAAACAGAAGTTAAAGCATACCAAGCGTATCGAGAGCATCCTCGATGATTTCAATATCCTTGACAGATATTCCTTCCTCTTTTTTATCCTCCTTTTTAGGCTTTTCCACTTCGGTTAGTATGATTGGAGCTGTGTCGACGAATTCGGGAGTTTTAACCGCTTCAATTACAGGAGCTTTGTCCAATGACGCCTCTTGCTCCAAGCGAGCTGTCTCCTCTCTTTGTTCAATTCTTTCTTCCTGAATTTTCCTTTCTTCTTCTTTGATGGCATCAATTTTAGCCTAAATTAAATTAATAATTTTTTTTAGTATAAAAAAACAGGTATATCTCTGTAACGTTATGGCACAAGCTGATGTTTCTCATTAGTTTACAGGAGAAGAACTATGAACCTTATTAAAAAATTGTCAATGAAAATTAATAGAATTATTAATTCTTCAGTACTCTTATTAGATGGCTCGTTTAAATGGATAAATAATGTCATATTGAATTTTACCACCATATATATATATGCTGAAGAATATTTTATATAAATTGTGCCATAAAACCACGAATGGCTTGGCAAACATAAAATATTCTTATTAAAACGCATCTGTATTCAGTGATCAAATGATAATTGTAAATAAAAAGGTCCATGGACCACTGTTGTCAAATTATTTGCCTTTTACAAAAACAACATACAAAACGGATAAATATACCATGTAACAGCACTACAACACTTTTTTTTCGATCCACTCAAGAAAAAAAGAAGCTGATGTGCTCTATTTGAACTATATTTTCATTAAAACTGCCGAACATTTGTTTATTGATTCTGAGAATAAATTTTATTAGTGCACCCTGCATAAAAAAATAGGGAAAATATCGATTGTGATAAAAGTTTACCATGCTGGTGGCGCACACTATAGGGGGTTTGCGGGGTCAAACAATATTTAAAATCAGGGACCAAATGAATCGACATTCTATGCATGCTCAGAAAAATTCAAATTTGGATGCTGTGCTGAAGAGCATGGAAGACTTTTTTTATAAATGAAGGGCCTCATTGAAATGTAAGATATATATTAAAAGTTTAGTAATTGTTTAGATTAGAATAAAAAAACATTACCTTATTGTCAATTTTACCCTCTTTTTCAGAAATGGCTGCTTTTTGTGCAAGCACAATATTTTCAGGAAGAATCGAAATACTAGCTTTGAGTTTGTCCGATGTGGGAACATTGTCAGGTATCATCAGAGCTCGAGAAAGTAGAAGAAGAGACGGGGGCACCTTTTCATTCAAGGATAGATCAAGCCAAGATTCTAACTGTTGCCGCAATCTTTCTTCAGTCATTCCGTAAGCTCTCATACCCCGGGCCCGACATGCCTGTTGAAGTTCACTCAGAGTCATACTGTTGATGCCTTCTTTAGCTATCATCTTGTCGTCAGCAGCTAAGCTTCTCAGCTTCATGCGAAGATTAAACCTGAGAATGACACTTGTTCCAATTGTGTTAACCTCTAAGACACGGCAAAGCGCTACTAACTGTGGCCTTGCTAAAGAATCTAAAGTAATTTCATCTTCAAACAACTTTCCGAACCTCATAATTTCTTCATTTGTAGGTTGTTCACCCGAAGATCTTATCTTGATGAAGAAATCACTGAATTCTTTAGCTAAGTCAGATTGGTGTCCTTTTGATTGCGGAGCCATTTGATCCAGAGTTTGCTGAAGGAATTTGGCCATTTCAAGTTTTACTTTTAAACTCTGACGCATTTTATCTTCCTTCTCAACATTGGTCTCAAATGTTGACGGCAACATTCCCGGGAAGAGTTTTATCGCGACTGGCAACAGAAACTCCATGAATGGAACAATAATAAAAACGGAAAACGGTATTAACCTAAAAACGTCACCGCTTGTGCGTACTAACAGTTTATGTTCTCTTCTCGAAAGTGTTTTACCGTTTAAGATTCTGCCGATCAGTTTTCTCGATACGTTGATGTCAATAAACAACAATCTAAATCCGTGATAATAGTGTATCAACTCATCGACGATCTTTTGCTTCAATGATTTTTTGACAGGTACTTTTTTAACCTCGGATTCGTTCGCTTGATCTTCGATCTTCTTCTTCAAAGACTGGACAGATTCTTCGACTTTTGAAGAAGGTTTGAGCGGTTCACTTTCAAAATAAACATTGCTCACCGAAAAATTTCGCACTAAAACTAGGTCAATCTTTGTCGAAGGTGAGAGTAAATTTGGATCATAATTGCCGATAAACTCTGTCGTAAAATATTTGTGCGCTGACCATCTTTTAGATGCTGTCGAGGATGCGGAATTGGAAAACGGGCATGGTAAAAATTGCCCTCGCACCTTCCATTGCTTACAATAGCACGAATCTGAAAGGTCGGAAAATTCCATGATGTAAAAGAGTACAAGCACATTGCAAAAAATGGTGCAATGGAGATGATGAATAAATGAGCTGAATAATAAATATAATTTAAATAGTCATCAATGTCCGTTAAATTGCTAAATATATTTAATTGATTATATAAACAAAATGAAAATGAAACGAAAGCATGCAATCGTGATTGTCATAATAGTATGTATCCATAGTATGACGTGACGTCAAAACACAAAAATTTACTTACAACTATTTTTTAAGAAATGGCTTGATCTCAAGCCAGTCACTGCTTGCGATTTGAAAATTGCGTACATTTTGTAAATATTTTCGGCAAATCATAAATTAATCGGAAAATCACACTTCACAAACAGAGACAAATGTGAAGTTTGCTACAATTCAGTAAGCGGCATACACACTAGTGTTGCCATTATCACTGATTAAAGAATTTGTGAAACCATGTCAAAAAATACATGGCAAAACCATTTAAAAAAATACAGCTAAGCCAGAAATTGGAAAACCGCGGCTCTTTGCATAATTGTTTTTTGCTCTTCGATCATCAACTCTTGAACTTATCACGTTTTTTTACCATTATATCAATATTTATATATTTCATATTTATGCCAGTCTCTAGTAATCTTTGCGCTCCCGTTTCCATAACCACTTGGGTCTTCACACTTGAAACTTTGCCGACTACCAAGCTAAGCAACTGAAAATTATATTTTCACACATCAAAAAGATGTTTTTCTCTCTTTTATTACCAGTTTATATGAAACCTCATGAATTATCTCATGAAACTGCTTAGACGCCTGGTTTTTTATTAGACGTCTAAGCATATTATTTTTGATCACATGTAGTGACGGGGCTTACGGTTTTTTTGGCTTCAATATAACTTTGTATACTATTATTTGAGCCCACATAATATACCAAGGCTGTGTAGTCGGAGTCAGACCGTTTTAACTGGAATCATTTTTAAAACAACTGATAACTTCAAATCCTTCTAAAAAAATTGTGTATTCAATTTTTTTGGGTCAAAAGTGGCGCCACTGCAAATAACTAAGCCTAAAAAAGTTGTGCTATAAACTATGATTGAAGTCGTCTTATTTCTTCACGACTCCACGGCCCTGTAATACACTAATAAATAAATAACAACAAAAATTTTGCCATAGACTGAAAAATCACATAAATATTTGTAAGATTGCATGGGCCAACTTTCATCAATTGCATTTCCGATCGTCTTTGTACAGGTGTGAGACCCCTTACAAAATTTCCTCTGTACTAATATATTTCGGGACATCGAGTTGTCACCGTCATTGGCTTCGGTTCCCGTACTACCAGTTTAATAAATTGATTTGTGGTTGTGTTCCGAGGCATGGATATTTTAAATTATCTTCCACTGATTTAATTCTAAAAATACACCATAGCGAGAGTAATAAGCTTAACATGACTCCTTTTCTAGACCTATCCCTACTACCTTTGAAAAAGAGAGATTGAGCAAACGAGTAAAAAGCAGTTGTCGTAGAAAAACTCCATTAGGTTTATTGAGTAGGAAATAGTTAACAATCCTCCTATAGATCCAGGGATGGCGAACCTACGGCACGCGTGCCCGAGGTGGCACGTTTGAGAATTTGTATGGCACGCGAACGATTTCCAAGTTCAAAAAATTTAATTATGTTTAGAAAAATAAAATTTTGATTAAATAATCCGTGAATTATTAATTTATTCAATTTTATTAATTTTCAAATTTTTTCCAAGATAGACGAAAATCATTAAAAAAATATATTTTTTATTTTTTCTATTTTGTTACAAATAATACTGCTTGGGCACGCCACATAATCGAGAAATAACATTTGAAGATTTTTGGCACGCGGACCGAAAAAGGTTCGCCATCCCTGTTCTATAGAACAGGGATGGCGAACCTTTTTGAGTCTGAGTGCCAAAATTATTATTTATTTCAAGATAATAATATCGCGTGCCACATGCCATGGAAATAAAAAATGCCTTAATGACTTAATGGCACATGACTATTTATGGCAAAATAAAAGACTAAATTAAGAAAACTGTAGAACCTTCTAAACTTCATTACTAGTGAGATTTTTGTTGTTGGATGCTAGATGCCAAATGTTTTATATCGGGTTCATAGTTGGTAGATTTTACTAGAATACAAGAAGTACTACTTTCGTCTGTTAGTCTACTTCTTATGTCTGATGTCAGTTTATTGAAGAGAATGAATGTTTCACAGGAATAACCCGATAAACAAATGTTAAAATCCCCATTGCTATTTTTTTAAGACAAGAAAAATTTTCCGGGATGGATTGCCAAATGTTGTAAGTTTTTCATTTTCGGAATTCCTCTGAACTGGTCTAACGAATTGATCTCGCTCAATTTCTTCCAAAATAATTCTTAAATCTTTGAATTTTTGTGTCCATATTGAACTCTACCAATCATCTAATTCCACGAATTCAAATATTGTCAAGTTTAACTGGATACGTATGTGTCTGGATGGGTTATAGATCTTTTAGTTTCTCCAAGTTGTTGAAACTGAACAAACCTTCCCGAAAATTGTTCTATTGTTGCTTTTAAAGCATTTTCAAATTGTTCTATTATTTTTCCTACATCTGGCTTTTCATGAATTTCTAGATTCATCATGTAAATTTGTAGGTTACTTGAAAGTTCTGATCATTATATCACATTTAAATATTTGTAACTAGGCTTCAAGTGCTTTAATTTTTTTGTATACTATTTCTAATACTTTTTTGAATGTATTGTGTTATCACTTTTATTTTTTCTCTTCGTAATAAAACATTCGCGTGCCATGCAAAATCGTCTAGCGTGCCATAGGTTCGCCATCACTGTTCTATAGCAGTTTTTCGTATACTGCTATACGAAATATCCCAATAAAAAAAAACTACAAAATGCTAAATTTTCTCTTTCTCCAAGTGGTTAAATAGAAAAAGTATTATTTTTTAGTGCGTAATTTAAAATATTTTTAAAATATAAATTTTACTTAAATTTAAACTTTGTGATATTTAATTTTTGAATGAATTTATTTATCTTAACATTAATAGCCGATAAGGTCCGTCTGTAAGGACGTCCGCAGTAAGGTACAGACCAATGATTTCGATTTATTCTGAACAGCACATTTTTGAAATGTTGTTCTATCCAATGGGAGCGGCTTATTTTAAACCGGGCGTGAACGTTCTGATATCGCCACGTTTGAAAATTTGATATTTCTTGGTGTAGAGCTAAAGTATTGTATCACCATACATCATAATATTCGAATAATCAAAGACTTTAATTCGACTATTGCAAACTATGATTATAGGGCTATCGAAATGAATCGTTTGATCGTGTGAGTCGATGTGAGACTAATATTTTTTGGAGCGGATTTGATCAATTGAATCATAATGATGAATCTTTTCACGTCTGACCTTGAAAATCTGTTAGAATTCTTTAATACATTAAGAATATTCAAATTATGATATGGATATATCATAGAATAATATTTTGCTTTTTTCATACACTTGGACAAAATGTGCAACTGATTTTTTATTGAAAAATTGGATTTGATCTTTTGATTTTTATTGGAAATAATTGTTAAATAATTTAAAATCCGAAAAATGGTTGTTAGCAAACTTGAACATTATTCCAATAATTCAATAATTTACGAAATTTCTGCTACTACGAAAAATGGTTGTTAGCAAACTTCAACATTATTCCAAAAATTAAATAATTTACGAAATTTCTGCTACTACGAAAAATGGTTGTTAGCAAACTTGGACATTATTCCAAAAATTCAATAATTTACGAAATTTCTGCTCCTACGAAAAATGGTTGTTAGCAAACTTGGACATTATTCCAAAAATTCAATAATTTACGAAATTTCTGCTCCTACGAAAAATGGTTGTTAGCAAACTTGAACATTATTCCAAAAATTCAATAATTTACGAAATTTCTGCTACTACGAAAAATGGTTGTTAGCAAACTTAAACTTTATTCCAAAAATTGAATATTTTACGAAATTTATGCTACTACGAAAAATGGTTGTTAGCAAACTTAAACATTATTCCACATATTAAATAATTTACGAAATTTATGCTACTACGAAAAATGGTTGTTAGCAAACTTAAACATTATTCTAAAAATTGAATATTTTACGAAATTTCTGCTACTACGAAAAATGGTTGTTAGCAAACTTGGACATTATTCCAAATATTAAATAATTTACGAAATTTCTGCTCCAACGAAAAATGGTTGTTAGCAAACTTGAACATTATTCCAAAAATTCAATAATTTACGAAATTTCTGCTACTACGAAAAATGGTTGTTAGCAAACTTCAACATTATTCCAAAAATTAAATAATTTACGAAATTTCTGCTACTACGAAAAATGGTTGTTTGCAAACTTGGACATTATTCCAAAAATTCAATAATTTACGAAATTTCTGCTCCTACGAAAAATGGTTGTTAGCAAACTTGGACATTATTCCGAAAATTCAATAATTTACGAAATTTCTGCTCCTACGAAAAATGGTTGTTAGCAAACTTGAACATTATTCCAAAAATTCAATAATTTACGAAATTTCTGCTACTACGAAAAATGGTTGTTAGCAAACTTGAACATTATTCCAAAAATTCAATAATTTACGAAATTTCTGCTCCTACGAAAAATGGTTGTTAGCAAACTTGAACATTATTCCAAAAATTCAATAATTTACGAAATTTCTGCTACTACGAAAAATGATTGTTAGCAAACTTAAACTTTATTCCAAAAATTGAATATTTTACGAAATTTATGCTACTACGAAAAATGGTTGTTAGCAAACTTAAAGATTATTCCACATATTAAATAATTTACGAAATTTCTGCTACTACGAAAAATGGTTGTTAGCAAACTTGAACATTATTCCAAAAATTAAATATTTTACGAAATTTCTGCTCCTACGAAAAATGGTTGTTAGCAAACTTGAACATTATTCCAAAAATTCAATAATTTACGAAATTCCTGCTACTACGAAAAATGGTTGTTAGCAAACTTGGACATTATTCCAAAAATTCAATAATTCACGAAATTTCTGCTCCTACGAAAAATGGTTGTTAGCAAACTTGAACATTATTCCAAAAATTAAATAATTTACGAAATTTCTGCTAACTATAAAAATAAAATAAATTAAAATAAAATAAAATAAAATAAAATAAAATAAAATAAAATAAAATAAAATAAAATAAAATAAAATAAAATAAAATAAAATAAAATAAAATAAAATAAAATAACATAGAATAAAATAAAATAAAATAAAATAAAATAAAATAAAATAAAATAAAATAACATAGAATAACATAGAATAAAATAAAACTAAATTAAATTAAATTAAATAAAATTAAATTAAATTAAATACCATAAAATAAAATAACATTAAATTAAATACTATGCAACAAAAATCTCACGTTGCTGGGCAACGGGCTTACAGCTAGTCTATATATTAATAGCCGATAATGTCCGTCTGAGTGTAAGATGTCCTCGATTTCCCCTCCCCCTGCCCCTCCCCCTCCTCCTCCTGCCAAGCCGCGCTGTCACTTTTTATTCATACTTAAGACATATTTTTCCAATATACACTGTTACTTATGATTTTCCTCGATTTCCTCTCCTCCTCCCCCTCCCCCTCACCAGCCTCGATGTCGCCATTTTTTATTCCTACCTTTTCGATGACGTCATTATATACTATTATTTGATGGAACATATCAAATCGCTGAAAAATTGAATTCTCATACAAAAAAACCGCCTTGGTCTGGATTCGAAACACGGTCCTTGAATTATGAGTTGAGAGCTTTACCACTCGGGTAAACAAACAACGATACGATACGATAAAATAACATTATATATATTGAATTACGTTCGAATTTTGAAACTTTTGTTTTTTATTTGAAGCAAAACATATATGTTCTAATTTTCGCACGTAGATTTAATTCCGCTCTACCCAAAAGGCAGAGCGCCAGATTCGTAAGCTGATGGTCAGTGGTTCGAGTCTAACCTTAAACGTTTTTTTTTTTGTTTATAACATTTTTTTTTAAACACAGTACATCTTGATCGTATGAAAATAATAAAATCCGATTGATAAGCGTGATAAGTTTTTCAAAAAATAAATACCTATATATTAATATTCGATAAAATAATCACAATTAAAAAATTTACAACGTCTATTTCTGCTACTACGAAAAATGGTTGTTAGCAAACTTAAACGTTATTCCAAATATTAAATAATTTACGAAATTTCTGCTACTACGAAAAATGGTTGTTAGCAAACTCAAACATTATTTCAAATATTAAATAATTTACGAAATTTCGGCTACTACGAAAAATGGTTGTTAGCAAACTGAAACATTATTCCAAATATTAAATAATTTACGAAATTTCTGCTACTACGAAAAATGGTTGTTAGCAAACTCGAACATTATTTCAAATATTAAATAATTCACGAAATTTCTGCTCCTACGAAAAATGGTTGTTAGCAAACTCAAACATTATTTCAAATATTAAATAATTTACGAAATTTCGGCTACTACGAAAAATGGTTGTTAGCAAACTTAAACATTATTCCAAATATTAAATAATTTACGAAATTTCGGCTACTACGAAAAATGGTTGTTAGCAAACTTGAACATTATTCCAAATATTGAATAATTTACGCAATTTCTGCTCCTACGAAAAATGGTTGTTAGCAAACTTGAACATTATTCTAAATATTAAATATTTTACGAAATTTCTGCTCCTACGAAAAATGGTTGTTAGCAAACTTGAACATTATTCCAAAAATTAAATAATTTACGAAATTTCGGCTACTACGAAAAATGGTTGTTAGCAAACTTAAACATTATTCCAAATATTAAATAATTTACGAAATTTCTGCTACTACGAAAAATGGTTGTTAGCAAACTCAAACATTATTTCAAATATTAAATAATTTACGAAATTTCTGCTTCTACGAAAAATGGTTGTTAGCAAACTTGAACATTATTCCAAATATTAAATAATTTACGAAATTTCTGCTCCTACGAAAAATGGTTGTTAGCAAACTTGAACATTATTCCAAATATTAAATAATTTACTAAATTTCTGCTCCTACGAAAAATGGTTGTTAGCAAACTTGAACTTTATTCCGAAAATTCAATAATTTACGATATTTCGGCTATTACGAAAAATGGTTGTTAGCAAACTTAAACTTTATTCCGAAAATTCAATAATTTACGATATTTCGGCTACTACGAAAAATGGTTGTTAGCAAACTTGAACATTATTCCAAATATTAAATAATTTACTAAATTTCTGCTCCTACGAAAAATGGTTGTTAGCAAACATGAACATTATTCTAAATATTAAATAATTTAGGAAATTTCGGCTACTACGAAAAATGGTTGTTAGCAAACTTGAACATTATTCCAAAAATTCAATAATTTACGAAATTTCTGCTACTACGAAAAATGGTTGTTAGCAAACTTGAACATTATTCCAAATATTAAATAATTTACTAAATTTCTGCTCCTACGAAAAATGGTTGTTAGCAAACTTAAACATTATTCTAAAAATTGAATATTTTACGAAATTTCTGCTTCTACGAAAAATGGTTGTTAGCAAACTTAAACTTTATTCCAAAAATTCAATAATTCACGAAATTTCTGCTACTACGAAAAATGGTTGTTAGCAAACTTAAACATTATTCCAAAAATTGAATATTTTACGAAATTTATGCTTCTACGAAAAATGGTTGTTAGCAAACTTAAACATTACTCCAAAAATTAAATATTTTACGAAATTTCTGCTACTACGAAAAATGGTTGTTAGCAAACATAAACATTATTGCACACATTATTAGAGTGCACGTGCCACATATTACTCTGCATTAACTTAAAACACTGGTCATACAAATTAATCGAAGAAATGTATTTTTTATTTTGCGATAAAAAACGTTGTTGCGCAAAATAGCGGTTAGGGTTGCCCAATGCGCTTACAAATAATATTATTTATAATACAATAATGTCTTTTCCAATAGCGATTATTTTAAAGACCAGTATTACTTTAGCTTAATGGATAAGCATTTTGAAATATTTATTTGGCAATGCTTTTAAAAAGAGATTCTATTCAATATAATAGTAGCAGTAGTTGAATAAAAAGATTTTTCACATTAGTAGTTTTGAATCATTTCTATATTTCAAAAGATTTTTGCTAAAAAACAAAGTTCATCATCTAAATCGAAAAAAAACTTAATTATTGAATAAGGTAAGATATTAACAGTAAATATTTTTTAAGAATCATTATACAGATGGTAAACCATGTTTTTTTGCAACGTAGAGTTTTTATCAGGGCTGTAAAGTCGCGTGAAAAAAAGGCGACTCCGACTACGAGGAATTTTTTCAATAATTTAATTTAAACTTATATATGTGTACCATCAGATCATCTTTAGTCAGCCAAGTATGAAATGTTAATTCTTTTGACTATTTTGTTTACATACACATCATAAAATATATTTTTCAAAAAAAAAATCGAGCCGCTCATTTTTCACGACTCCGACTCCGGCCAAAATACCGCGACTCCGACTCCACAGCCCTGGTTTTTTTAATTGAATACATTTTTCTACCGTCAAACTTGTTTTTTAAACTTATAATTGAATAAAACAGAATGCTAGAAAATATTCCAAATTGATATATGACAAATATATATACATATGTATGGATACATATGTATGGATACATAATAAACTTGTGAAATATATTAATTCATACATTTAAGTCATTGTTTTGTACCACCCAACAAAGTTAGTCCGATGCAGCCGATATAACTTAACGACTTTAATTTATCTATCATATTAAATGATTGAAAACCATATTTTTTCGATAACTTACCAAATTATGTAACAATATTATATCTACAATACATTAATATTCAAATCAATCACATGGTTTGAATTACTTTTAATATTATTAGTATTATGTTTTTTTTGTCACAGCCCTGAATGTCGAACTTGTATATTGGCGAGAGAAAAAAAGTTCCCAAACATTATCCAAAAATACGAATATATTTATGCAATTGATATAAATTATACGAATAACTTTTTTTGATCAGGCATACTATTCATTTAGTTTCTTCCTTATTGAGTTAGTGTTAGGCTATATAAAATCTTGAAGTAAAAATAAACACATCATACATCATTTGGTTATGACTTGAAAGACATGCATGGATTATGAATATTTTCGATAGTTTCGGCATTCACTAAAGAAAAAATCATTTTATAACAAATTAACAAATAAGCTTTGTCATTCCACTAATTGTTTACAAATTGTAACACGTTTTTGGCTTTTTCGAGAAGCGTCTTCATACCAACTATCTTAAAGCTATTATTAGTTAATGAAATTTACCTTTATTCTAAGTAATCAGTGGAATGACGTAGTTTTCTGATAGCAAACATGTTTTTATTCCGTGTATTCAGTATATTTTTTTTTTTTTTTTGGAAAATGATTACAAATATCCTCCAAGATAGCTTAGATGTCCAACAAGAAATATAAGACATAGTTAATATAATTTTCGGAAAATCCACTGTCAGAACTATGGCGTGAACCAGAAATAACTATCAACTGAAATTTATAATTATTTTAGAACTCAATACTTTTTCCATTTTAATCTTATTATGTCAATATTTTTTATTCAACAGAATGTTTTTAACTGTATTCATATTAAAATCAATATCATAACAAATAGGTTATACAAAATTAAAAATAAAAACAAATTCTTTCGATATATTAGTGAAAGTTTGAGAAATTTGTATTTTACGGTTTGTCGTGTTTATTTCTTTTATTATTTCGTTCCATCTCTGGTTTACTTTTATTAAATACGATGACTTACTGTTGCTACCAATATCTCATATGTAGCATTATAAGTCATTTTCACGGTAATTAACGCATTGTTTCAGTTATATATATTTTTTGCAACAGATATTTGGGGAAGTAAATTAGATTGTCAGTCTTTGGTACGAAGATAAAAAAGTACTTACTGATTTTCGTCAATAACAAATTGTTTTATATGAAAAACCCTTATTACTGTCTAAATATCCATTCGTGTGTTAGGTGGTATTGCTATTTTTGTAATGAAATATACAAATGTTTTGCTTGTTTTGATACTGCAAAAATACGTATTGTGGTGGTTACTTATTTAAGTCAGTGCAATATTTAAGCTGTAGGTCAAATTTAAGTTTTGCATTCCTACTGAGTCGCCTTAAATGTGAAATTATAATAAAACATTGACTGCATGGCCAATATAACCCGAGTAGTTGACAAAAGTGCAGTCGTCTTTAATTCATCATAGCTTTTAACCTGGTGGGAAATATTTTTTTTAAATTTGTGAATATATTAACAGCTTACCGCCCGCGTGTTTTCTATAAAATTTGACCTGGCGACCGGGCGATTTTGCGAGAAATTCGCAAAAAAACTGCCATTCTACTAAATTCACCATAATTTGTAAACCAATTGAGATATCTTCACTAAATTTGATTTGATAGCTTCCAGATACTTTGGCGCATAAATTAATGCTACTTGAGCAATGGTTCTATATCTGTGGGTTGCATACTTATGTGGTGTAGTCAAACAAACTTAAATCTAATATAAGGTTTTTTTTTAAATATGTAAAATCTACTTTTAATATTGTTTTTATGTTCATATATATTAAAAACTTCATTGGATATATTATTTACAAGTTATCATCGAAAAATCGTAAAAAAAAGTACGTTTTCTGGATAATAACATATTCAATACAAATATCTATTATTTAAGAATTGAGAACCCCTGCCACTGAGTTTGAATAGGTAGCAATATTATAAGCCACCCGATTCAAATTTCAAAAATTGTTTTCAACCGCCATAATGACACTTGCTCCATAGAACTCCAGCATAGAACGCCGCCCGCCCTAGCAATAAATCACAAGGCAATTCATTGTAAAAAAATACTATGATACGTGTGTCGTACCTCTAAGTCTTAAGAGTCTAAGAGGCCCTACAAGAGCATCTGGGAATCATGTTACCCTGCTAATATTACGTATGTATTTCGTCGCTAATCAGAGAAACAAACCAGATACGATTTAAACATTAAATCTTTTACCAGAACGTAAAATAATACTATGAAAAATCACACCTGAAAAAAATAAACGTCTACCATCTTAGGGGTATTTTTACGAAATATTTTAGTATAATATTGATTTTTTTTTGTTAAATATTGCATCAATGTGTATGCTACCATCTCTCGTTAACATTTGAAATCAAACTCGATCCTAACCAAGTGATTTTTCAATAGAATAGAATGTATGACGTAGGACGCGTATATGCGTCCACGGCCAGCAACCGGTGGATTTCAAAGACTTAAATACGCGTCCATGGTCGTTAAGCTATCCTTCTTTATTATAGCATAAGAAAAATAATGAAATAATATTCTTTTTTTTTGGTTAGTACTTTTTAGTAGATTTTGGAATTTTTGTTTAAAAAAATCACTTTTAAATAATATATAAATAATTTGTGAAAACAATGTATTTACGTTAATAAAAACACAATAATCTTTTGTACTTCATTCCACTTTATTTAATGTCAGGAACGGTATCGCTCATTGTGAGCATTGTCAACTGATCAGTTGACAATGCTCGCAATGAGCGAAACCGGTCCTGACATATTAAATAAAGTTGAATGAAGTACAAAGGGTTATTGTGTTTTTATTAATATAATGCCTTTCCACCAAGTATTGACAGTGAACACCCTAAAAATGGATTTACATAACAACTTTGGTAGTTTTATTTTATTAATTTCAATCAAATTCCAAACGTTTGACAGCTTTGGTTAAGTCACTCAGCATATGTTCTCTATTTTTATCGATAACAGCATACCATTGTAGTGTTTTGTTACCATACATGATTGGAAAAAGGCATAAGTTAAATGGCTTTAGTTCATAATTGCCAAGGATAAAGAAATTAGGATTATATAAGGCATGGCTTGTTAACAATAAGTGCCAAGAAAATGTTAATTAAAAATTATATTCAAAGTTATGAACTATTCTCATCATATGAATATCTTCTATTTCGAATGATGTTCGAAAAACGCATATTCAGCGTCCCTGGTACCAATGTGATAGTATAATGCAAAAGGCAACACGATCTTGGTCTCGTGTAAATTTAAAGCAAATTTTATAGAATCCGAATTATTGATCATTATTTCTAAGAATATGTATATTTTTATTCCAAGAAAAAACATTTGGGGCTCACCAATTTCAAAAGGGTCGCATGCCGCCCGCAAGCCTCGACCAATTGGGAATTGGAAACTTTCACAATTTCGTAGATGGTAAGAAATGCCAACACTTTCTTTATGCCCACCCAAAATTTTAGGATACAAACTGCCACAGTGATCACCCATGTTACATCGTCAGTCGTCAATTTTTCTTACTCTTATGAATTCTATTAACTACAAATATGTTACAAATCATAATATAATAAAAAGACAAATAAAAGTCAAATTTACCTGTAAAAAAATAAATTTATTAGGTAAGTATCATTCTTTTCCATTTCCTCTATATTGGAGAGGCTACCATTACAAATTAATGAAAAATTACAAAGATTGCACATTGAACTATGATTAATTGCGTACATAACATATAGAAGACTGTGCAATAGACATAACTAAAGAAAAAATGCTCTTACTCAATTGTGTACATGTATATTTATTGGTATCGCAAATAATTTTTTAGTGTTTTCCTATAATGCTCACACGATTTGTACGGAAAAAATGTAACTTTTTCATAATGATGTATAAAACATGTGTGAAAAGTATTGAATATTTTAACACACTTCTGTAGAAATTAAATTAAAAAAACCTAAATTACAGAACCTTGCTCTATTTGCTACAATTCTCTTCAGAAAAATGAAACTATCTCACACGCATAATATTAAAAGCGTAATACCAAAAACTATGAAATAAATCAATAGAAAAGTAAATATGCCTACCATACGTTTCCTGAAAAGCATTGTAATCTAAGATTTTAGAAAGGTTTATATTTTTTGATGAACAATCAAGTATGGGTCCGTTTGAAAAGTATCAATTTAAATGAGAGGAAATATTTTCATACCGAGAGAAATGAATTAAAGTATTCTTAACATCGTTAACATTGAGAATAGCAAACAAATTCAATTCAAAAAGGTACAGAATTAAAATTAAAAATTGAAAATAAACTATATCCGCACGAGGATCCTAAATTAATAAACATATTCTTTCTAATGGGATTTTTATATACATCAACAATATATAATCTGTCTGAAAATTTATACATCAACAAATCGGTGGAATAACTATTCAGGGTAATTAAATTTACATTAGGCTTCTATCAGTCCCTATTAATATTATAAACTAAACTAAAAAACTAAATATTGGTCCCGTAGCATTTAACAAGATTAAATTAGGAGTTATTAATAATAATTACCAGTAACATAAATAGTTGTAAGTACCAAACCTAAAATGTTTTTTTTAAATTATGCTCTAAAAGCTGAGAAAAACAAATGCATGTCCGACATCTTTTCAAGGGATCAATTAAAGACTAATGCTGTGTGTCAGCTGGCACGTAGACAGTTGTTAGATGAATTGCACAAAAAAATCTCTCGTCGCTATAAATTGTTCAGTTAATAGGAAAAATTAAATGGTATTTGCTTCTGAAAATCTTCTCAGATAAGCATCGCAAGTGAAATATTTGAAAGGAATAACAAATCGTTAAAAAGTCAAACCAAACCAAATATACACGATGACAATGCCAAAATTAAATATTGACGAAATATCAGATTATTCAAATACCAAACAATCACAATGAAACAAATAATTTAGCAAATTTATCATTCGGAAGGTTAGTTTTGCTTGGATTTGTTACAACAATAAAATTATGAAGTTGGAAAATACTTCAACGAATAGCGTATTATTCTTAAGACTAAGAATGAATATCTCAGGGATATGTAAGGCAAATATTATCACATTAGAGGGATATCCCTGAAATTATGGGAAAGGAAAAGAAAGAACATAACCACGTAAATCTCTCAAATGGAATAATTTTAGATAACCTACAATCATTAAGAAAAACACAATATTCCTTTATTCTTATTTTCACTTTTATTTATTAAGACCAGGACCGGTTTCGCTCATGGTGAGCGAAGTTCAGTTGACAATGCTCGCCATCAGCGAAACTGGTCCTGATCTTGATAAATAAAAGTGGAAATAAATACAATGGAATATTGTGTTTTTCTTAATACGTCTTTCCACCAAGTATTGACAGTGAACACCCTAAAAGTAGCCTACAATCACTTACATACCTCATAAAAATAATCATGATGAGAAGTTAGTCCTTTGTTTTCAATATGACAGAAGTACCTACAATTGTAGAACAGTTTTATACGAATTCAGCGAATGAGATGCATATGTTCTTACAAAATTTGATATAGCTTGATGGCATAAGGGTACTTAAAAAAAAAAGTGGAAACTAGGATTTTTTTTAACATAAAATAAAGGCTAATAATATATTACAATTAAATCTAAATAATCATTTAATAAGTTAGAATTTGAAAAATAAATAAGGGTAACTGTACAGGGATCGCAGACAATAGCTCCTAATAGAAAACTAATTCTTACGTTTTGATAGAACATATTTAAGGTTTTACTAATAATAACATGCCGATCGCCATGGTGGTGGGGATGCTCTTTAATGCCGTTTGCTGAATTGAATTATATTCATTTGTATCCAAACCAAAAGGGTTATAGCCCTAACTCGTCTTATACTACCTACTATTTATACAAATTGATAGATTATCAGTTTTCTACTAAGAGCATTTTTTTCATTTCTACAATCTGAAAAGAAAGGTCGAATGACCTTAAAAAATCAGTTTCGTCAAATATACTACCGTCAAAATACTCGGTTAAGAGTAGTCTGCTTACTCCACATTGCGACCAGACATGGTTTAAAAAAAGATAACGTTGTACTTCAGTTTTTTTTATGATGAACTACAAAGCACAACTTACTTGTCTCGGCTGTCATAACCAAAAAACAAACACATCATTTATATTTACCGTTACCCTACATAAAAATTTGACCAAACAATGTCTAATTATGTTACCAATCGGACTGTGTTGCCACTATGTACTGGACAAACAAACATCGATATTGTGATTATCGCTGACAGCTTCCAACTTTTCTTCGGTGATATAAAATTCCATACCGTCGATAACAACATGAAGAACACCCCAGAAAAGTATTTCACCGTCGACAATTATTCACAACAGCATTGTTAGTTGTATACATTTATAAAGGGGTACGACTTCACGGAAGCAGCTTCAATTTACATTACGAAAGCCTTCAATACATTACTGACTTTGCAATTGCAAATGGGGCAACGTTTAGTTTTCATCCACACTTTCACAGAGCACTTATAGCAGCAGCATATATGGGCGATACGCCCGTGCACGAATACTCCTGATTTGGGTTCAATAAGGCAAGTGATGCACATATCGGATTCGGATTGTTTGGTCAGATTAATAAATTTTCTTTTGGGTTGCTCCAACAAAGAGATATCGGCTTTGACGATATCACATTCATTGTCGGTGAAGTGTTTGTGAGATATCAAATCCATATCATCTTTGCTGAACATGATGGCGGGATCGCTTAAAGTTTTTGTCAGGGGCTCTACGTTACACTCGAAATTGGTAAATGCAGGTTGGCTAAAGGAAAGTGTGTCAATGATGGGCGTAATACCGATATCGATACGAGATTGTGCTTTGTAGCTATCGGACAAAACTATATTATTATTAAGATTTTTTTTTATCACAGATAATTCACAGATATCTCGTTTGACTCTTTTTACAGTGTTGTCGCCCCCCTCGTTCTCAATCGAACGCTTTCGGTTCTCTACCACTCTCACCTCAGACGGTTCTCCCTCATTCTGCACGGGACCGGACGTATATTTTCGCTTCTTAGAACGTTTACATTTCGGTCTCTTACGTTTGGGTCTGGGAGGAAAGAAGTCTTTTCGCACCTAAAATACAAAATATTACTTATAAGCTAACAGTTAAAAAAATAGATAGTATTTTCACCATAAAAGATTTTTGAGACGACACAATGATCACTTAGATATAACATGTTCACTGTCAATACAAAAAATAAAACACTCCTTTGAACAAAATATTGTATTAACCCTTTCCGGTCCACAAAAAAAAATCAAAACATTCCATCAGGTCCATAATTGATTTACAGTATTACAAGAGGATTACTAATATTTTTTTTTTTAGACTAACAAAATTTTTTTTATTTCTAAATATGTATATACAATAATGACCTTATTATTTATAATTTAAAAACTTCTAAAGTGTGATAACAGTGAAAACATTCATAGTCCAGGCATTCTCTCACATTTCATACAATAAATGTATCAAATTTCTTTTTTTCAAGATTTTAGGCATTTTCGCAAAGTTAGAATTATTTGAACAAGAGCAAATTTAGGTAATAGTTTTCGAGTGCACGTGGCAAGCGAAACTGTCGGAGAAAAAATGCAGAACGCCCGTGCTACGCGGGCCGAGCCAGCCCCTAAAACGACCCTTTTGTATCCATTGCA
The DNA here is from genome assembly GCA_030503985.1 of Himalopsyche tibetana. Lineage (NCBI taxonomy): Eukaryota > Metazoa > Arthropoda > Insecta > Trichoptera > Rhyacophilidae > Himalopsyche > Himalopsyche tibetana. Next base: position 15,304,799 of record JAPJYX010000024.1, read on the forward strand.
GGAAGACAGTTACAGATTTAAATGTTCTTAAAAACTATTTAATTCTATGCTCAGAATACCGTTGTAATAGATAGAGTGAAGAAAAAAAATATTCAATACATTTTACCTAATTTTAACTCAATACTAATAATGAAAAAAAATGTCGAATGACATTCGACATAGGACCCACCAGAATAAAATTGCTGTCGAATGTGATTCGACATAGGACCGGAAAGGGTTAATGCCACATTTGAGCAAACATTCAAAAAGTGTTTTGTCACACAAATACAAAGCTTGGGAAATGATGATTTAAGTGTTGCAAAAGTGACAGTTTGTTTGAATGTGTCAACTTTATGACTTAATTTTTATATGAAAAAAAACCTTTTTGAACACTTATTTTGATTTCCATTCATAGGTTTTATTATGGACTGTCAGAATTGATATAAAACGGCATTTTTCAAATAATGTGACAAAACACTTTTTGAATGGTTGCTCCTCATTTATGATATAGTGAGCTAAAATATTTCCTATATACCTTATAACATTTTTCACAATAACGGAACATAGGGTTATTGTTCGTATTTCGGCATTGGGCACAATTCCAATAATCAAAGGGGCTCAATTCGGAGTCAGTGGATGACCCAGACATAGAATCCTCTGAATCCGCGAACATGAAGTCTCCATCATTCAGCATAGCATGAATCACAGTGGTAGCGATAATTTCCTGAAATTTTTTGCTACTTTATTGTACGCTTATTTAAATTCGGAGATCTTTTTTTTTTTTTTCATTAAAATATTTCAAATTTAGCCCCACATTTTCGATTATCGGAAGAATCAAACATTTCTTTACAAGTCAAATAATTCACATTGATATTAACGAACTTAACAGCTTGCCGCCCGCGTGTTTTCTATTGAATTTGACCTGGTGGCCGGACGATTTTGCAAAAAATTCGCAAAAAACTGCCATTCTACTAAATTCACCATAATTTGTAAACCAATTGAGATATCTTCACAAAATTTTATTTGATAGCTTCCAGATACTTTGGCGCATAAATCAATGCCACTTGAGCAATGGTTCTATATCTGTGGGTTGCATACTTATGTGGTGTAGTCAAAATAACTTAAATCTACTGAAAGGATTTCTTTTAAATATGTAAAATCTACTTTTTCATATTGTTTTCTTTGTTTTTATGTTCAAATATATAAAAAAATTAATTGGATATACTATTTACAAGGTATGATCAAAAAATCGTGAAAAAAGTACGTTTTATGGATAAGAACATATTCAATACAAATATGTATTATTTAAGAATTGAGAACCCCTGCCACTGAGTTTGAATAGGTCGCAATATTATCAACCACCCGATTCAAATTTCAAAAATTGTTTTCGACCGCTATAATGACACTTGCTCCATAAAACTGCAGCATGGCCCGCCTCCTGCCCAAGCAATAAATCACAAGGCAATTCGATGTAAACAAATACTACGATACATGTGTGCGTATCTCTAAGAGGCCCTACAAGAGCATCTGGGAATCATGTTACCCTGCTAATATTACGGATGTATGTCGTCGCTAATCAGAGAAACAAACCAGAAACGATTTAAACATAAAATCTTTTACCAGAACGTAAAATAATACTATGAAAAATGACACCTGAAAAAAATAAACGTCTACCATCTTAGGGGTATTTTTATGAAATATTTTAGTATAATATTGATTTTTTTTTGTTAAATATTGCGTCAATGTGTATGCTACCATCTCTCGTTAACATTTAAAATCAAACTCGATCCTAACCAATTGATTTTTCAATAGAATAGAATGTATGACGTAGGACGCGTATATGCGTCCACGGTCTGCAACCGTTGGATTTCAAAGACTTAAATACGCGTCCACGGTCGTTAAGCTGTTAATACTAACATCATCACTGGTGCCGCTGGAGCTATTGCTGTCTACGAACTGAGAAGGCTTGTCCGCGGGTAAATCGGCATCTGTAGACACTACTTCGTATTCAATTACGGAAGCAGCGCTTTCGTCACTCGACCATTCCAAATCACTAGTGTCCCTAGCAAGATCTAAAACATTTTAATTGCACAGAACGATTATTACGCTGATCAACATGAGCATAAACAAATGGCCAAGAGATATGTAATATCAAGGTTAGTAGAAATAATTACACAGAAAAGTTAATATATATTGAAAAAAAACAATATTATCTCTGATAATAATGTGAATCTTGTAACCCCAGTAACTTGACAAGGGCAGTGCCATGAATATGATTAATAGTTAATAAGGGAGGGGGAGATAGAATAAGTGAATAAAAGATTGTCTACCTTATATGAGACAGAAGTTATGAAAAAATTTTACAATTCAAATCGAGCATTATTTTATAGGGTTTATAAAAGTAATGGATATGAGTTTATTTTAGCTTTAAACCTGTAAGTTTTTTTTTAAATATTCAGTATATTTGAAACTAATCATTGACCATAATATATCGAAAGAATCAAGACAACATTGTAGTAATTGTTTACATATCTTCCCTATGCATTTGAAAAACTGATAATAATTTAAATCTAAAAATTTTGAATTTTCATTATTACAAACAATAAATCAGTAACTCCAAGTCTTAGTAAATATGAGACATGTTTTAAATTTAAATGTTAAAATTTGTAACAGCCAATTGCTCTCTCTCATCTTGCACTGTAAATTTGTTAAACAACATTATGCCAGTTGAAATAGATATTTTAAAAAAAAATTCACGCTCAATATTCATAACTGTCAATAAAAGTATAAGTAAGCTTCACATCGCAATGGCTTAAGATTAATCATTACATTTGATATAATTTATCACTTTTTGTACATCACTGTTACTTTTTTTTTCAATTTCGGATATATATTTTTTTTAATTTTTAGGTATATTTTTTTCAAATGAGATGGATTATTATCGGTATTTTTTTCATTACTTATATCCCTTATAAATAAATCAGTAAGGATTTTTTTTTTACTGAAATATTTGTAACATGATGTGATTTTTTCAAAACCATATTAACAAATATTCTTATCACTATTATTATAAGCAGATTATCTATTCGGTTACATGCATAATTAAAACAGGTAAGTAAGTACCCACTCAGACAAGCTGCGACATGAAAAAAGCATTGATTGCATGACCTCACAAGAACAGACATGTACCATCAAGAGATGACTGGTAAAATTTGTTGAGTCACTTTCTCTAAGAATTTTGCTGCATATAGAGATCTATTTTGCCTTTAGTTGAAAACAAAAATAAGGATATTCTTTGTAGGTTTCGATAATAAAACTAAAACTGTTCCTTTTAAATAACATGTAGTGTCTTGTTAAAGTTACACAAATATTTTTTAATTAACAAAATAAAACAAAAACAATTTTTTTGCACAAAGTCTTAAAAAATGCAGTTATAAATTTTGTAAGGCATCTTGTATTTTTTTATATATAGAAAGAAGTGAATACTTGAAGTGAAAATTAATTAATTAATGAGGTTAGGATGTTAGATATGACTTCAAATCGAAAATTGATCACAAATTAAAGTGTGAATAATAAATAATGTGACAAAAGTTGTCTTCAAACAAAGCTGGGGAAAATCTAGGTTAACTAACACAATATGTAAATATTTACAACCCAGGTAACTGTCAAATAAACTACATAAATGAATTAACAAAGAACACGCAATAATTTTGTGATGCCATTAGTATTAAGTTCACATTTTAAATCAGCTCTCTGTATTAAAACTTGTGGTTTAAGTGTTATCTTTATGATTATTCTATTTGGTATCACGGAATTTTAGAAAGACAACTGCGGCATGAATGAACCGGTTATCACTAAAATATCACTTTATGTTGCGAATAAGTTTTCTCTAATGAATATATATTTTGCCCAAAACCAAACATGGCTCACTTTAAATACTCAAAATATTCCAAACAATAGATGTACGCAAGACGTTAAACAAATTCTACTTCCATACTCTTATTAGGCAGCATTCAAAAATTGGTGGTCCCCGCAAAACGATTTTGGTGGTCTGTAAAGTTATTGAGCCAACGTAATTGGAGTAAAAAAATCCATAAGTTTTATTCAAATAGGCAGTATCAAATATAACTTTGATTGATTTTATAAAATTAAATAATTACAAATCATGACAAAAAAAAATGTAGTTATTATATTTTATATAAATATTTAGGTTTCAGGTTAGGTGGTTCGCAAGGTCTGAAAAATTGGTAACTACTGCTTCAAAGCATTTCTACTAGTCCAAAGCTTGTAGCAAGAGATTCAAAAGTATCTTAAATTTTGTTTTGATTACTCATGAATATGCTACATATGATCATCATTTTACATATAAATTGAACAAGATATTTTATGGATTCACTTGTAATTAATACTTTTTTGTTGTTCATAAAAGCACTTCTAGATAAAAAGCAGCAATAATCCTGTATTCCCTCAAAAAACTACTTATTACAAAAAGGAAGAGATATTAATGAAAACGATGGATTCAACAGTAAGTTAAGATGTGATTAATGGGTACTCAAATTTTAATTTAGATCTTATGATGAATATCAATATTTCACTTATGGCAGATAGAATTGAAAACGTTAATATGCAGGCATTTTCAATGTGGAATATTGACAAGATGTATAGAGGTAACGTACCTATCTCTCTAATGCTTTAAACTCAAATTTATGTTCGAAATAACTCTGAGACCATAATTGTTTGATTGGCTTTTTCAGGAAAGCGTGTTATGTTATTTTGTTAAATACTGCCAAATAAGAAATTATACTGAACAGCCAAATTTTAAAATGAAATGCAGATTAAACTCGCCTGGTTGATAACTGTTAATTGGATGGAACTACCAATGCAACTAAATTCAACTAAAAAAAGACAAATAACAGCAGGCACGGTATTTAATTGCGGTTAATTTTAATATTCAGTTGGTTTTGAGCCATTTAATGAAATTTAATCACAAAATAGAATATTAATATCTAACGCCATATTTAGGAAATATTAGACTATCTATGATTAACAACTTCCCGACGAATTATTTTAGCAAAAATGTTCCAAAAAAAAACTATTTTTATTTTCTTATAATTTGAAGCATATAATTTTTTTTTTTAACCCTTCGAAGTCTATTTTTTTATATTAAAGATTTTCCTACTGAATTTTTTTATAAAATATACGAATTCCACAAAGCTAATTCATATAAATTGAATATCGTGAAATTGTATAAAACACGTATTTGCGTGAACGCCGAAAATCGTTCAACGATTTTAAAATGTTTATATGGGCACGCTTTGGTTATCACATGCATTTGTGTGAGCGCCGAAATTGGAACACTTTTTTTTACACGTATTCGTGTGAACGCCGGGGAAGTGGTTAAAATATTATAAATAGCAAAGTAAGAAATTTGAACTACACTTGCAATGGAAATATTTGGAATTTAATCCCCCAGCAATTAATAGTTCCTAAAAAAATCATCACAGAAATTCTACATGATATAGTCACGACACCAATACAATACGTCATGATAAAGCTTTATATTAATATCAATTGTAAATTATTTTCCGTGAAAACTAATCTTATTATTTTTAAATTAATACTTAAAATGTCTTCATTGACGTAAGGTGACAAAATAGGGTCTTGCTAATATTTCATGAATATGGTAACGTAGATTGGATAAATAACATTGCTATTGTAATTTCTAATATAAAAATACTTTATAAAGTTACCGCCAAAAGTTCGTAAGTGGCAAGAATCTGCTTTTGAATGAGTTTAGCATTATGCATATAAGCGGGACAGTTCACATGTTTTCAAGTACATTGAAATGTCATTTGAAAGCTTCAAGGATCATTCCATATACTCCTAGTAGACATATTTATCTTAAAAAATAAAACACAAGTTTTCTCCCAAACATCTAATGTAGTACTCACAAACTTTCAGCAATAACATGATATTATAATCTATCTAAGCATTCTTACTTGTGAACTCTGTATCTGCTAAATATCTGTCATAAACAAATTAAATTACCTGAAGAGGAAAAACTATTTAAAATTGAAGCCCCCCCGTAACTATTGAAAATTACAGTTAGCTTTTTCCAATTAATGAAGATCCACCACAGACATTAGCAGTTGCATAGTTTTCAAACCACGTTAGTTTTAAAAACATAAGGCCACAACAATTTGTATAACACCCAACACATGTCACGGGTTATATACATACAATGTAGCAGGCAAAACGATCATGAAATTTCACTTTGACAGGTATTCACATAGTGTGGACAATCCATGAGTCCATCCATAGCTTTCCTACCGGTTTCTTTTCCTTGAATACTCCGAGGACTATCGGAGCCATCGTCGGAGTCGTGGGAAGATTCGCTTTCCAGTATATAATACTTCAATGAACCCCGCTTCTTGGCGAGACTGCGCTGGTCATCACTGGCGCGGTTACGTCGCCAATCCAAATAGTCTACAAAACAAATTGAAAATTGTAGATATATACATTAGAAAATTGTACAGAAGAATTGAGGAATACTTCGACAAAGACTTACTATGAGAAGAACTGGGTGTAGCTACATCGTATCCACTCATCTTCTATTTACAAACGATGGCCGCCTTGCTAGATAGGAAAAGAAGAACAATAATTCAAACACTTGAAACGACTAGAATCTAAATTAATATAGACACAGCCGTCACTAAACTAGTATATAAACGAAAATGAGAGAGTTATCGGATATTTACCCGTCTATTTTCCAGGCAATTATTGCTGCCGGATCGTGTCGGAACGTGCTTGAGAATATAATTTATTTTGATGATTGTAAAAATTCCTTAACATTTAGAAAGGGACAGAGCTATACACACAGGAAATTTCTTTCTCATTCAGGACATGTTGGAACATGCTAAATGGCGTCATAAATGGAAACATAGACTAATATACCATAATATAAAAAGTAAAAAGTTTTATAAAATGTAATTGTAAGAAATAAAATATTGAATCGATAAAAAAGAAATTTAAAAAAAATACATAAAATTATTAGTACTCAAATAAATATGTTGCATTTACTCTCATTGTGACTAAGTAAATAATTACAACTATTTTGAGAATGTACATAGTTTGAACGATTCAAATTATTATTTTCGTTTATTTATAAAAACATTATTCCTATTTATTTTTCTCTTCAATATCATCTTAATAAAAAAATGCTTTTCATTTTATTTTATGAAATATCAAATAAAATTGGTGAGTTTTTAAGCACCAATGAGCTTTTTTTTCATCATCTGTGTATATTTCTATTGTATGTACGAATAATTTTTGGTACTTGTTAAGTAAACAGTCACACGGAAGGCCACTCTACAAAGTCCTACACAGATGAATTTATTTCAAACTTGCGCAATTTATACACAATGATCTCTCATCCATAAATAAAAATACATTGACAGATGAAGCTGACAGACTCAAAGACTCGGTTGTCTTAGATGGCGATATAAGCGCTCACTACAGCGTATGGAATTGCCTTAGAGAAAATTCCCGTGGCAACGCCGTCTCCAAAAAGCTATATTTAATCAGTAATTCACTAAGCAAAAATTGGTATAATAATAAATCTTGAATTGGTACACAAAATATCTTTTGTTTATTTTTAATCCCCCAAAAACGTGCTACGTCACTGACCTGAGTGGCTTGAGAGTGGACGAGAAAATTTGTACACGTCTTAAGAAGGCCCAGAGCGGATTTCTGGATTCGTACAAACGACAACTTGTAAAGATGTTTTCCAGAGTGAAGATTTGTGATTTAAGATTGTAAATTTTATTTAAGTTGCGAGAGACTTAATTTCACGTTTAACGAATTGGCCATCGCGGTTTTGTTTTTGCAGTCTATTAATTTCCAACCTGGGAGGCGCGGACCATTGCAAATATTTATGTACCCTTTAAAGCGTGTCTTTATAAGTAAATCAAATAAAGGATGGGAAGGCGCGAAGATATTTTTTTCTTGAAAAGGAGGCGCAGTAACATAAAGGTTGGAAACCACTGCATTAGAATGAGTAGAGACGCTAAGTGGGTGTGTGCAAGTAGGCTGTTGTTTAGGAGCGAAAAGTCGTAGATAACGGCAAATGATCTCAAAATATTTTATTTAATTGATTCAAATTCAAATTTTTAAATCAAATTCCTCATATCTTTTCTATTCTTATTTCTTCCCTGATTTTCTCCAACCTTAGAAAATAACTATGAACTATTAAATAAAATAGTTTGTTTTAATAGGTTTCGAACCGGAAAGTAACCACATAAAGATATGCCGTGTATATTTTTGCTAAACAAATGATTTGTTTTTGACGTAGTCGTTTCAGAATGCCGTTGTCTATGTTGTCACAGGGGAAATGGCGTAGCAAAGAGGGGGGGAGGGGGGGGGGGGCGGACCACCCCGGGTGGCACATTTCTGTGGGCGGCATTTTCGAAAATGAACTGAAAATTTTGAAAGTAATATGAAAATAAATGATATGTATACAGAACTAATGTAAGCAATATCACTTTCACTATATTTTCTTCCGCCCACTGACAATATAAACTTTTTTGAAATTTTCAAAGGTTAAAAAACAAATACAAATTGTTTTGGATATAGAATCAATGCGAAATTTATTTCAATATTATATTTTCTTTCGTCTCATTTGTGCTTTGTGACTTACTGATTAAACACAACTTTTTGAGTGTCGCGTTTTTAAGAAATAGAAAAAAAACTTCAGAGGTGATAAGCAAAAATTGTTTCGTATAAAGAATCAATGCAAGCGATAATTAATTCATATTTTTTTCCTCGCATGATTATTCTTTTTAAAACACTAAAAACATGATCATGATGACATTGCTTGGGAAGAATTAAAAAAAATGTTGCTGTTCCTGCTAAGCAAACAGAGATGTGAAGAAAAATTGAAATACTCTTACTTACTCTTATACTTTTGCAATTTATTTGAAAAATCTTTCTTATTTCATTTACATTCGTTCCAGATCGACCAGTGGCGACTTTTGACTTGAGCGATTTGTACACTCAAAAAAATATAAAAAACAGTCAAAGTCGTTAGTTTTTTCCGACTGTTTTTAATTTTTATAGTTAAAGAAATTATTTATAATATATTTGGCATATGTCAATCCTGAATTGATTTATACATATCTTAGACAAGTCAAAAAAAAAATCATTTTGAGTTCATAAGACTAAAAATATTATTATTTACCCTGTCACAAACTTTCAAAGTCTAAATGAATAATAGAGGTTTCATTGAAATTGTTACTTTCTATACCATTGTTAATGGCATATTTTATCCTTACAGGATTCCAAGGCCACAGCCACATTCAGAAGAGATGCCAGCAATACCTCTCAGGCAGGCAACAACATCATCAATGAACCGGTGAACAGATTCCACCAAACTTGATTCTTACGAACAAGAATACTCCGAACACAGATTCTTCTGAACACAGAATCTTCGCACACAGAACCTTTCGCACATAGAATACTTCGTACATTTAAATATGAAAATCATTGTTTTATTATAATGAGTAATGTCTTAGGTCAATTATGCCAAATATTTTTCAGAGTGGAAACATGCAAAATATTTAATTATAATGTTTATAATTTTGAACTTTGACTGAAGGTGCTTAATGGAACTTTAATATCAAATTTGAATTATTTTGATTCTGTACTCTTCCATGAGTTTTGTCGATAAAGACCCGGGTTTCGCCTTTCGGCATCTTCGGGTATTATCAAGTGCATTCGTGCATAATCTATATATTGTTTATGAACAGTTTATCATTTAATACGTATTTTGGCTTATTTATTTAGAAAAATTGTGCTGTATCCTGATAGGGCCGATATCTTTGATCGTATTAAAAAAAAATCATTCATATAGGTATTTCATATTGAAAATTCACGTACACAGTATTTTTACATGATTTTATTATCTTATTGATACGCATATATTATACATTTACTTAAAAAATGTGTAGGTATATCAAATTTTAAACATATTTTATCAAATTGTAATTTAAACATTAGACTATAGTTATTAATTAAAACAATTTTCAAAGAAAGAATTAACAATATTAATGTTGGTAAATATAAAAATCTATGTGTCCCCTGTGTGGTAAAGTGGTCAACGTCGTTGGCTTCGGTTACGGAGGTCACGGGTTCAAATCCCAGTACTGACAGTTTTATTAATCAATTTATGAATTTCTGTTCGAAAGGCATTGATGTATGTGATAAGGCTAAAAATATTATTATTTACCCTGTCACAGACGTTCAAAAGTATAAACAAATAATAGAGGTTTCATTGAAATTTTTAGTTTCTATACCATTACACAATATTATGAATTTAGATAAAAATTAAAAATCTTTCAATAAATTAGAACAGTAGACTCCTGAGTAATCGTTAATGGCATATTTTATCCTTACAGGATTCCAAGCCCACACCCACATTCAGAAGAGATGCCAGCAACACCTCTCGGGCATGCAACATCATCATCAACGAACCATCGGTTAGCTGAAGCTCACGCTGTTTGGTGTGAAATCGTACGGTATTAATGGATTTGAAAAGAAAATGTTTTTATGAATTTGGGGTAAAAAAAAAAATTGTCACAAGTACCCTTGTCCAATATAAGTATAATAAATGAATTATCAACTTATGTCCAAAACAGACAATTACCCAGAAATCCCACTTTCTTAACTTTTTTAAAAAAATATTTGTGTAAAAAGATTTTGATTCATTGAATATAACAGTTTTGTGGAAGTCCATTGTTTAAATTTGGTTGACTGGTTTCTTTGTTATTTTATTACTTATCTTTGTATTTTTTTGATATTTTATTAAACAATTGAATGAAAATGTAAATAAAGGCAGTCTTATTTCACTTTTAGGGTGTTCACTGTCAATACTTGGTGGAAAGGCATTATATTAGTAAAAATACAATATTTCTTTGTACTTCATTCCACTTTATTAATTAGGTTAGGACCGGTTTCGCTCATTGCGAGCATTTTCAACTGATAAGAAAAATATATAAACAGTGCTATTTATACAAATTAAAATTGAAGTAAAATGTGTAAGCAACTATTAACAATGAAAAGGATTTACAAATTAAATTATAATTACACAAAATTAAACACCTATAACATACAATTAAAAAATCGTCAAAGACTTAACACTTATAAGTGGCGAATGATGGCAATTTGTTATATTACTCTGCAACAATACAAAAAAAGCTGCATATGGTTTAACCACCTTCAAATGCTTCATTCTTTCTTCTTGAATGACTGAAAACAAGAAGTATCATGAAAGGTACTCTTAACAACATGCTACCCATTTTCTCCCTGAAAATTGACAAAATCCACAAAAAGCAATGCAATTCCTAGGATATTTAATTCCCGATAGGACAATATAAAAAAAAAACAAATTTAAGAATCCCAGGAACCGTTAATCGATGCAGATTAAAAAAATATAAGGAAAATTCGTCAACGTATTTCAAATTTGCTCAATTATATATAAGAAATTCAATTCGACATCTTTATGGCCTGTTTCATACGGATTTCATATTCGTATTTAGCGTAAATTATCGCTTTCCCTGATCTCCTTGTATGATAGTTTGGCAATTTCCTACAGAACTGCGTTGCTATTAGCGGCATTTAGTTGATTTTCAGGAAGAAAATGTAGCATATTTGCAGTAAACGTAAGACATAGTATTGTCTCATAACAATCACCCTTATGCGTATATAGCGAGTGGGCAGAACTAATCAGGCATAAAAATTCTGGAAGAATATTTTCAGTTCCTGACATTTCCTGAATCAGCCTGCTCTAATTCAATTTATTTTACTTAAATACTGTTATTAATTAATATAAATTTATTTTCATTGAACTTCAACAAAAACTTATAAAAAAAATGTATTTGTTAGCTTTTATTTAAGCACTATTCATAACATCAAAACATAATATGTTATGATTTATCTGTTTTGAAATAAAATACAAAATTTTGATACTTTCTTTATTTTTAATTATAAAAAGTAAAAAAAAAACAAATTCACAATAAAAATAAATGTTTTTTAATGTTATAAATATAACAATAAAAAATTCCAAAGAAAACGAAGCTCCTAACATATTTTTATATACACATTTACCATGTCCGCTCCCAATGTGGAGCATATGGACTCCTAATGGGGTTTATCTCAACAGAAGTGTATCGGCAAAAACCGCTTGTTACTCAGTTGCTCAACCTCTCTTTTTCCAAAGAGAGTAGGAATAGAAGGATAGGGCTAGGACAGGACTAGTGGTTAGCTAATCGCTCTCGATACGCCCCGTTCATAGGATAGGATGGGTGGGAGGGGGGAATTCAAAACATCACATACATCCATGCCTTCGAACAGAAATTCATAAATTGATTGAAAAATCAATTAATAAAACTGTCAGTACTGGGATTTGAACCCGTGACCTCCGTAACCGAAGCCAACGACGTTGACCACTTTACCACACATGGGGACACATAGATTTTTATATTTACCAACATTAATATTGTTAATTCTTTCTTTGAAAATTGTTTTAATTAATAACTATAGTCTAATGTTTATATTACAATTTGATAAAATATACCTACACATTTTTTAAGTAAATGTATAATATATGCGTATCAATAAGATAATAAAATCATGTAAAAATACTGTGTACGTGAATTTTCAATATGAAATACCTATATGAATGATTTTTTTTTAATACGATCAAAGATATCGGCCCTATCAGGATACAGCACAATTTTTCTAAATAAATAAGCCAAAATACGTATTAAATGATAAACTGTTCATAAACAATATATAGATTATGCACGAATGCACTTGATAATACCCGAAGATGCCGAAAGGCGAAACCCGGGTCTTTATCGACAAAACTCATGGAAGAGTACAGAATCAAAATAATTCAAATTTGATATTAAAGTTCCATTAAGCACCTTCAGTCAAAGTTCAAAATTATAAACATTATAATTAAATATTTTGCATGTTTCCACTCTGAAAAATATTTGGCATAATTGACCTAAGACATTACTCATTATAATAAAACAATGATTTTCATATTTAAATGTACGAAGTATTCTATGTGCGAAAGGTTCTATGTGCGAAGATTCTGTGTTCAGAAGAATCTGTGTTCGGAGTATTCTTGTTCGTAAGAATCAAGTTTGGTGGAATCTGTTCACCGGTTCATTGATGATGTTGTTGCCTGCCCGAGAGGTATTGCTGGCATCTCTTCTGAATGTGGCTGTGGCCTTGGAATCCTGTAAGGATAAAATATGCCATTAACAATGGTATAGAAAGTAACAATTTCAATGAAACCTCTATTATTCATTTAGACTTTGAAAGTTTGTGACAGGGTAAATAATAATATTTTTAGTCTTATGAACTCAAAATGATTTTTTTTTTGACTTGTCTAAGATATGTATAAATCAATTCAGGATTGACATATGCCAAATATATTATAAATAATTTCTTTAACTATAAAAATAAAAGTGGTCAATGGCTGGGGGTCCCACGTGGGCATGTCAATGCCAGTTGACGTGCCTACGCTAAAATGGTGGGAAATGCCGCACACCAGCAAGTCCCATCTGCTGGCCTCCCCGTGGCGTCCATCGGGCAATGCAACAATGTTGTAGCTAACAGCAGGGGTCGCAAGGCGAACGTCCGGCGCCTCAAAACTGGGCTACTGGCTAAGGGAAGGAAATCCCCGACAGAAAAACCAGGGTTGAGCCGACCCCTAGAGCCCTTGTGACCCAGGCCTCGGGAGCGCAGGGTTAATCACCCTGCATCCTTAAACCCAAAACCGATTAAAACACCGCCACAAGCGCCTCGGACTCCCGGAAGCCAAAATAGACAACCCAGCACAACCATGGACCGAGAAGAAAAAATCCTCTCCAACAAATACATTATGCGCATTGGTGCGTACAACGTCCGTACCATGCGCACTTCTGGAAAGGACCTGCATGCTACCCGTATCTTGCGAAAGTATGGCCTTGACGTCTTAGGACTGAGCGAGATACGCTGGAAAGGCGCAGGAAAGAAGCTGTTGGAGGGGTGCACGTTGATATTTTCTGGCCAGAGTCAATATCATCGCCAGGGGGTGGCAATACTGATGTCTGGGAGAGCGGCCCGTTGCCTTGTGAAATGGGAACCGATCTCTGAGAGATTGATACGTGCCACCTTCAGGACTAGTGACAGCTCTGTGACTGTCTTTCAGTGCTATGCCCCCACTGAGGACGCCAACGAGCAAGCAAAGGACGCCTTCTACGACTCCCTTCACGCGGCAGTTGCAGCAATCCCCCGTAGGGATCGCGTGATAGTAGTGGGGGATTATAATTCGCGAGTAGGGGCTGATCCGGCTCTCGGGCCCTCAGTGATGGGACGGCATGGTCTGGGCACTGCAAACGACAATGGTGGGAGACTGATTGAGTTCGCTATCATGAATGAGCTCACCATTGGCGGAACTATCTTCCCGCATAAAGACATCCATAAATACACATGGACCTCTCCTGATGGTCGCACGAAGACGCAGATTGACCATCTTCTTTACAGCACGAAACATAGATTTGAACTTCTCGATGTTCGCACATATCGAGGTGCCGACATTTATAGCGACCACGAACTACTTGTCGGCAAAATCCGCCTGAAACTAAGTCGCATAGCTCAAAATCCAGCGCGGAAAAAGATCGACATCGAGAAGCTAGAAAACGTAAATACGAAACTAAGATTCGAGATTGCTGTAAGGAAGGAAATAGATCGTGTCTCCGTGCGACCTATATCCGGGTCCGATCGCATTGAGGCGGACTGGTGCTGTATCAAACGTGCTATTGCATCATCGGCCGAAGATGTTCTCGGATTCCGGAGGGAGGGGCAACCAAAATGGATGTCCGAAAATACGTGGAGGAGAATTGAAGAGCGGGCCAGGCTTAAAGCACTGAAGGACAGTGAAGCTGACCCTGAAAGATTTGAAGAACGTCGCGCTGATTATCGTAATCAGGACAAAGTTGTCAAGAAGTCTGCGCGACTTGACAAGCGCCGATTCTTGGATCGGCAAATTGAGACAGCTGAGGTGGCGGCCCGCAGAAATGATACCAAGAAGTTATTTAAAATCACGCGCGAGGTCTGCGGAAAGCGACCACCGACTCCCGGGCCAATTCGCGGCCCTGATGGAGCAATAGAGTCAAACGCAGAAAGCGTTAAAAAGATTTGGAAGGATCATTTCTGCGAGGTGCTGAACCGACCGCCCCCCCAGGACCCTTTTGACGTAACCGAAGAGGCTACATCTATGGACCTCCCCCGAGTGTCCGGTATTTCAGACCGTACGCCCACACATGCCGAAATCATCTTGGCAGTGAAGAGGCTTAAAAACGGCAAAGCACCGGGTGGAGACGGAATACATTCTGAATTTCTGAAATGTGGTCTTAACGCCGTCCTACATCCTCTCTATCACCTGATGGCCAGGGTGTGGGACGGTGAGCGTTGTCCTAGGGACTGGGTGGACGGTGAGGTGTTAGCACTCCACAAAAAAGGTGATCCCCTCAGCTGTAACAATTACCGAGGCATAACTCTTCTCAGTATTCCTGGGAAGGTAATGGCACACATTCTCTTGGCGAGAATAAGAGGTCCCATTATGAAAATACTTAGGAAAAATCAAGCGGGCTTCCTCCCTGGAAGGTCATGTGCGGACCAAATACACAATCTTCGATGTCTCCTCCAGCAGAGCAATGAATTTAACAGTGCTCTTGCTTGTTGTTTCGTCGACTATGAGAAGGCATTTGATAGTCCGCACAGACCCTCTTTGTGGAGGATACTGGATGCCTACGGGATTCCGCCAAAGATTGTGGCCATTATCAAATCCTTACATGAGAATAGTGCATGTTGTGTGAGAATCGGTGACTCAAATACCGAATGGTTCGGGGTCACAACCGGAGTGAGACAGGGGTGCGTTCTTGCACCGTTCCTGTTTATTATTATCTTTGACTTCATACTTCGCAGGTCAATTCCGCCTGATCGAGGTGTAGCTGTTGGTCCCGGTCTGAAGCTGTGTGACCTTGAATATGCCGATGATGCTGTAATATTCGATAAATCCATTGAGGGCATCCAGGAGACTATTGATGGGTTAGGAACTAACTCAGGTCGCATTGGTCTAAAAATTAATACTAGTAAAACCAATGTGATGTGTAACCAAACCTGTCATGACTCTGATAGGACCCTTACCAGCGCGGGACAGATCATCGAGAGGGTTGACAGCTTCAGATACCTCGGCGTACATATCCCTGAAGACGGTAGTACAAAAAACGAGCTCGCCATTCGTTTAGGAATGGCTGGAGCCACATTCAACTCAATGCGGACTGTCTGGGACACACAGCTGTACTCGATTAAAACCAAATGCCACTTGTTCAACGCTTGCATTCTGCCGGTAATGCTTTACGGTTGCGAATCATGGCACCTGACGAAGACTCAGAAAAACCGTATACTGAGCTTCGAGAACAGATGCTTGCGTCGGATAATGGGGGTGAGGTGGTTTGATTTTGTGAGGAATTCAGAGATAAGGGAGCGTACAAGACAGCGTCCCGTCACGTCAGTGGTTATGGAGAGACGTTGGAACTGGCTGGGTCACGTGCTGCGGATGCCTCCGGAAAGCCTCAATCCTGCCTGCCTTTTCTTTCGACCGGTGGGATTCCGGCGTCCTGGACGTCCGTCGGGTACTATCCATAGGATGTACTCGGCGGAACTGAGGGATGCTGGCATGTCATGGGAGGAAGCAAAGCTATTGGCGGGAGACAGGGAAACATGGAGGTGCCGCGTGGCGGCCATATGCTCCACATAGGGAGCGAACATGGTCAAAGAAGAAGAATAAAAATCATTATTACTAGCTGTAAGCCCGTTGCCCAGCAACGGGAGATTTTTGTTGCATTGTGTTTGATTTTATTTAGTTTAATTTAATTTAATTTAATTTAATTTAATTTTATTTAATTTAATTTAATTTAATTTAATTTAATTTAATTTTTTTTATTCAAAAAAGTGGAGACTGGAAGGTGTGAAATGTGGTCGGACAGACATTATCGGCTATTAATATATAGAATAGCTGTAAGCCCGTTGCCCAGCAACGTGAGATTTTTGTTGCATTGTGTTTGATTTTATTTTATTTTATTTTATTTTAATTTAATTTAATTTAATTTATTTTATTTTATTTTATTTTATTTTAATTTATTTTATTTTATTTTAATTTATTTTATTTTATTTTATTTTAATTTATTTTATTTTATTTTATTTTATTTTATTTTATTTTATTTTATTTTATTTTATTTCATTTCATTTCATTTCATTTCATTTCATTTTATTTTATTTTATTTTATTTTATTTTATTTTACTTTATTTTATTTTATTTTATTTTAATTTATTTTATTTTATTTTATTTTATTATATATTATTTTATTTTATTTTATTTAAAAAAGTGGAGACTGGTAGGTCAGGACACCTTACACTCACCCACTCAAACGGACCTTATCGGCTATTAATATATAGATTATGCCACGTTACAGACCAATCGATGCTTAGTCTGTTTTCGCGCAAATCTGCATTCATTTGGTAATTTGTAAAACCAATGAAAGGAAATATCCTATGGATAGTTCCCGACGGTCGTCCAGAACGCCGGAATCCCACTGGTCGAAAGAAGAGGCGGGCAGGATTAAGGCTTTCGCAGAACGTGACCCAGTCGCTGTCTTGTATGTTCCCTTATCTCCGAATTCCTCACAAAATTCAAAATATGTTTATATACCCATCAGAAAAATGTTCCAATCCTTCCTTTCAATCGTAGTGTTAGAAGTGTTAAAAAAGAATTCATCGTTGACACTTCCTGGATATCTCGCAATAACATCCAGAATGTTAAGATCATTGTTGCAAATCTGAAAATGAATTAAAATGAATACGATGTCGGGAATCGAAGGCCGAATTTTGATTATTTCTTTCATATTTTTAAATGCTTTACAGCATGCTAAGTACTCATTTTCAACCTGAAAATTGTCAAATTCCACAGAAAGCAATGCGATTCCTAGGATATTTAATTTCCAATTGGACAATATACAAAAACAAATTTAGGAATCTAAGGAACCGATAATCGATGCAGATTAAAAAAGTATAAGGAAAATTCTTCGACATATTTCAAATTTGCTCTATTATGGATATAAGAAATTCAATACGACATCTTTCTATTTCATACGGATATCATATTCGTATTTAGCGTAAATTATCGCTTTCCCTGATCTCCTTGTATGATAGTTTGGCAATTTCCTACAGAACTGCATTGATATTAGCGGCATTTAGTTGGTTTTCATGTAGAAAAGGTAGCATATTTGTAGTAAACGTAAGACATATTATTGTCTCATTACAATCACTCTTATGCGCATATAGCGAGTGGGCAGAACTAATCAGGCATAAAAATACTGGAAGAATATTTTCAGTTCCTGACATCGTGTTCGTTTCATAGATCAATTCATTAAAATAACCAAAGTATCATCTCTGTTTACCATAGTAAAAGAGGTTATGTTTACGTCAGAGAATAGTTTGACAGGAGTACGACGATTGCTTATGGTAAATATTTCAGACCGTCGGAAATAAGTACCCCCGCCAGAATAAGCCTGTTGGTGTGACGTTTCTATATTTAGCTTCCTACTGTACAACCCAAGTCTAATGTCAGACTTGGGCTAATTACTGATCTTTAATAAATATCTATTGGAATTATACAATATATATGTGATTTTATTTTATAAACATGCCTTTAACCCATTCAATTACTTTGATAAAATCAAGTTCATTTATGAAAATACATTTTTCTCCAATACATTTCATTTTGTAGTAGGTTGACCACGAAACATTTTCAAAATATCTGCGAGGACGTTTCCAGCCTCAACATCGAATGAACAAAAGAAAAAAAACAAAAAAATATTTGGATTTACAACAAACAACACACCACAGCAGTGATGGCAAACATTTTTGAGGAGTGGGTCAGATTTTGATCATTATTTCTTTTAATACCAGCACGTGGGCCACTAAGTCAGTGGCCTCGCTTCGAAAGTGGGAGGAGAGGAAGTCTTCTTGGGTCAGTGTCTGACCCGCGGGTCATAGGTTCGCCAGCACTGCACTACAGAAATGATTGCAGCTAACAAAGATGTCACATTACTGAAATCGAAAAACAATAGATTTAGGCAATCCGGCACATAATGTACTCAATTTTTATGATTATGAATAATAGTAGAATATTATTGTACAATAGTAGAATATTATTGTAGAATATTGTATTGAATATTGTGTGCACGAAAACCATTAACGATAGTTGCTAATTAAATTCAAATGTAATGCGATCTTCATG
This sequence comes from Himalopsyche tibetana, assembly GCA_030503985.1. Taxonomy (NCBI): domain Eukaryota; kingdom Metazoa; phylum Arthropoda; class Insecta; order Trichoptera; family Rhyacophilidae; genus Himalopsyche; species Himalopsyche tibetana. Next base: position 15,324,189 of record JAPJYX010000024.1, read on the forward strand.
AACTCCCATGGCACTAAGCAATTATTATTGTAAAAAAAATTTAAAGACAACATAGAAAAATGCAGCGCTTAGGTATGGACTGTGGATGATTGAGATAATTACTGTGTTTTTACTTAGTAGGGCAGAATAGATAAAGGAGCATTTGAATTACTTTATGTTCAGCAAAATTTATATTGAATGCACTTAGGTCGTATTTAATTCAAAAACTTATGAGTGTAGTGAAATTATAGGCAATTATATGACAAAATGAAACCAACCTCATTTTATTTATATGGTTGTCTGCATACCAATAATTCAGCTCCTCCTTGTCATTTGCCTTTGATTTTACCAATGAACTACGCCAAAGCTTTCTCATTAACTTTGGGAGCTAATTTTGGGACAATAAAGGTTTGCAGAAATACTCCAATGCTATCGTTTAATGAGCTCTCGTCATCCTGGTATGTAGACATTTTTAGATCACAAGTTTTTTTTAACTGTATTAATAATAATAACCATAATTATTCAACAACGAACATCTGGAAAAAAAATAAGTATCCCTTTTTAAGACGTATTTTATATACTTTTTTTTTTAACATGTCCGCTCCTAATGTGGAGCATATGGACTCCTAATGGAGTTTATCTCAACGAGAACTGCTTGTTACTCAGTTGCTCAACCTCTCTTTTTCCAAAGAGAGTAGGAATAGAAGGAAAGGGCTTGGACAGGACTAGTGGTTAGCTAATCGCCCTCGGTACGCCACGCTACGGTGGGAGGGGGGAATTCAATACATCACATACATCCATGCCTTTGAACAGAAATTCATAAATCAATTTATAAAACTGCCCGGACTGGGATTCGAACCCATGACCTCTGTAGCGGTAGCCAATGACGTTGACCACTCGACCACACAGGCATACTACATAAATCAATAGTTTGGGTTTAACACATTAATGCAGTGGTTTCCAACCTTTATGTTACTACACCTCCCTTTGAACAAAAAAATATCACAAAAAGACACATTTCAAAGGATAAATAAATATTTTTGACTATTCGCGCCTCCTTTTGTAACATTCCACGCCTCCCAGGTTAGAAATCGCTGCATTAATGTGATATATTTTAGTTACAAATAAATTTAAAAGATTATTTGAAAACAATTATCATATCAAAATATACTAATGATTTTTATCTGGATTGGAAATCTATCAAATGATTTGAATTTGATGTATAACTTGTTTTATGAAATCTTATAACGATCATTAATATCATGCCCAAATGTACATTTTCATTTATTGATATACTTCTTACATTGGTATTACATCTAATGGTATGGATATCAGTAGTATTTTTTCCCATCGACATATTCCTAATTCTTAAAAACAATACACACAGCAATTCTCTCACTAATAGTTCTCTGTTAAATATATCTACTTATGGTAATTTTGCCATACTCCCTAGCGGGGTCTATTGGGGCGAAAAAATTCACAAACTAAGCTAAAAACAACGCCACGATTTAAAATATTCATTGAAGCATCCCGGAAGCACGTTAAAATCACACATTATTACGAAGAACACTGATAAATTATGCGAAATACGAAATATTTTTCAGTACATCGCCTCTGTTTTCCATTTTGGCCGCGGCGCCGCGCCGCGGCCAAAATGGAAAACAGAGGCGATGTACTGAAAAATATTTCGTATTTCGCATAATTTATCAGTGTTCTTCGTAATAATGTGTGATTTTAACACGATTATAGAGTTCTCAAAAAATAACTTTAAATCGTGGCGTTGTTTTTAGCGTAGTTGTGAAGTTTTTCGCGGCATTAGTCGACGTGCTACTATATGCCATATTTACCAATATTTCATATCTTTATATAATTTATTTATCAGTGTTCTTCATAATAATGTGTGATTTTAACGTGCTTCCGGGATGCTTCAATGAATATTTTAAATCGTGGCGTTGTTTTTAGCTTAGTTTGTGAATTTTTTCGCCCCAATAGACCCCGCTAGGGAGTATGGCAAAATTACCTAATCAAGAAGGTATTCTAAATGTCGACTTTGGGAACAGACATAATACAAAATACACATTGTTTTAATGAACCTATTACGAAGAATATTTTTGCTGTCTATCAATTGATAAATTGTTATGGATCCACGCAGAAAACTCATTCAAAATTTGTACGTACATAGTTTCAACTGGTTTCAATGATAGATTACGTAATCAAGTAGGTGTCAAATTAGTTATCGGGAAAAAACAATCAATCTGTTAAAAATGTGTACCAATTCTCAAAAGGACTACAGTAAGCTAGCTTTTATTTATATTACAGTAAGATGTTGATGTAATAAATTTAATCATGCAAAACGCAAACATCCGGATAATAACCGAGAAAATCCATACCTCAATTTTTTAAAAATTAAATCTAGTAATAACCTTTATAGTGATTTAATTTTGGTTAAAATAACACATCTCGAGTCTTGACATAAAATCAGCTGTCTTAGTGACATTCAAACTAACAAATTTGAAAGGTTCACCTAGTGTTAGTTATTGGAACTAAAATTTTACGACAGTGGTCAACGTCGTTGGCTTCCATGCCGTAGTTCACGGGTTCGAATCTTGATACGAACGGATTTTTTTTTTCTATCAATCATTCATATTGTCGAAAAAATTCACTCCAGGGTTAGTTATTGGAACTCAAAATTTTACGACAGTGGTCAACGTCGTTGACTTCCATGCCGTAGTTCACGGATTCGAATCTTGATACGAAAAGATTTTTTTATATTACAGTAAGATGTTGATTTAATAAATCTAATCATGCAAAACGCAAACATCCAGATAATAACCGAGAAAATCCATACCTCAATTTTTGAAAAATTAAATCTAGTAATAACCTTTATAGTGATTTAATTTTGGTTAAAATAACACATCTCGAGTCTTGACATAACATCAGCTGCGATCAGCTGTCTTAGTGACATTCAAACTAACAAATTTTTGAAAGGTTCACCTAGTGTTAGTTATTGGAACTAAAATTTTACGACAGTGGTCAACGTCTTGGCTTCCATGCCGTAGTTCACGGGTTCGAATCTTGATACGAACGGATTTTTTTTTTCTATCAATCATTCATATTGTCGAAAAAATTCACTCCAGTGAGAAGTAAAGCTGGGACAAATAATAAAAAACAGTAATTCCATAAATTCCTGCTCTAACTTAGAGATTTATAAGCTCTTTTAAGTTTTGATAAACAATTGTTGTTAGTTTTTTTTATTATTTTCACTAACCCCTGCTCTTGCCCCAATGCTTTGAAATTATAGTAAGCCAAAGTATATTAGTTTATGAGTAAGCATAATATGTATAACAATTTTAAAAGTCTCTCGTGTTAGAGGAATTATTCCTTAGATAGTGAGAAATGAGTTTATAAATCCTCAGTAGAATAAGGCTTAGAATTAAATGATTTGCACTTAAAGTGTAATAGAACTCTGTTTGGCTACAATATTTTATTTTTTAATTAAAATAAAATTGTATATGCACGGATGGTTGTGATAACAAAATTGTAATATAAAAAATATACATTAAATATCTATTATGTTATATTTTCAAAAAAATCAATAATAAAGTTCACTTTTAGCAGTGAAAACTACCCAATCAATTATTTTTAACCAGTAAATAATACACTGACTGCCGCTTAAAAAATGTAGAACAACAATTTTATGCTTAAACTGAATAATTAATAGCAATTTTATCGTAGGTTCCTAAGTATTTTGAAGAAAAACATTAATATTAATAAAAGCAGGACAGAAATAAAATGTATCTATATTTTGCCTGTATGTAATTAAGAACGAGCAAATTATATACAATATATGATTTGAAAACGCCAAATATTTTTCTTTTATTTACCCAACAATGTACCCTTTCGTAAAATATATATGAGTACTTTATATATTTATGTAAATTATAATAAAACAACGATAGCCAAGTTTTATCTACAGAATAACATGCTTTTTTTTTGCAAAATTCATACGAATTCAGTAATCTCAGTACATTGTTACTGTACACTGACATCTAGCGTCATCGTATTCATACACATAAATAATAGAGATTTTTACAGTAAAATTAATTAAAATTATTTAATTAATTAATTACCGAGAATCGGACCCAGACCCGCGTGATCGATAGAGCAAGCTCTAAGCCAACTCGGCCACAGCAGGCGACGTTATATTATTGCAGAAAACAGTATAAAGTAGCCCATTTAAGTCGTCACCAGTGAACGGAACCTCTTGTTTAACATAAATAGAACTTCCAAACGATACTCAGTGGGGTGGTAATGGGGTAGGATAGTTTCTCTCTCTCATTAGGTAGGTCGGTCATGTATGTAAATAGCTTGTTAGATACTAAGTTAGCCGATGTAAGTAGTGTACATAGATAGAATAGGCATTAAGTATTGGGCCCTATAAGGATAACTAGATTAGTTTTTTTAGTGTTTTTTTTCAAGAATTTTTACTCTTATTCGCTCCTTTCCTTGTACGGACAACTTAGGTTGGTTTTTTTGTTTTTTTTTTTAAATTATTTTAAGGCTTAAAATGTGATTTATATTTTTGTTAAAATTACATTGATAATAAAATTTCGCCTGAAGGTACTCATTTTTTTTTTAATTCCATTAAAAATATAAAAACCCTATATATTTGTGCAATTTATGATTCCTTTTTTAACACTGATTGCTTTTGTTTTAACACGGTTTTAAAAAACTGAAAGGAATAAAAATTTGTATCTAAGTACATATTTATCAAAAACTTCGTTATAATGTCACCTATATTATTAACATAAATGCACGCCACAGTGTTTCACAATGCATATCGTATTTTCTTCAGATGACGCCTGAACCGGAGGGCGCTTCTAGTCAGTTACCATTGGTTACCATTCAGCAACATTCAGCAAACTTCACGATTGTTATATTGTTGCGGCGCGTCGCTTTTAGCGTCATCTATAAGTTTTGGCAGATCTTTATTAATAACCAAAATGATGGCTTTTGGACCGAAAAAGGATGGGAGTTCTAATGTTGACTTCTTCCAATCTCCAGAAACAATGCAACAATTTGACTCAATACGGGTCGACTACAGAAAAACTGTAAAAAGGTAACGGAAGCCGCTGACTTGCTGCACTAATAAAATGACGTTTATATTTGATATTTATGTTATTACACGGGATAATTGTAAATAAATCAATTACCTGGTTACTATAGTATATTATTTTAAACAATAGTTTCATTCTTTGTATTATAATCGTCATGTAATCTCTACTTATTGATTGGCTTTAAATGTCATTTGTCATCAAAAATTTGTTTGTATTTCGATAAAAAATTAAGAAATGTATGACATACGAAAAACGAATATCAGTTGTAATACGTACATCAATGACTTGTGTGTAGATACTTGTGCTTAGGTTTTTAACCTTTCAACCCTCAGTAATGAACCTATTACCTGTATTCATACTGCTACAAAGCTGTGCGAGCCTGTCGTGTGTGTGTGTGTGTGTGATAAATAGCAATGGAGCAAATGGACTCCTAATGGTTGCTATTCAACCTCTCTTATGGGTAGAGTGAAGTAGAGTAAATAATTTACAAACTATTTAAATGTAAAAGAATTAAAGTAAATATTTATTTTTTTTACAAAGGTACAAACTTAGACATCTAATCAAGTCAAGCACTTTGAGCCGATTACTTCTCTGATTCGTAACGACAATAAATATCTCGCTGTTTAACCCTAATTGTATACTCAGGAAGTGCTGCCAAAAAATTGTGTCTTAGTGGACACAAGTCAATGATTTGCAATGATTCTAATATTTCCACTGAATTAAAAAAGTGACTTGATTACTGTAAAGATATGTCACTTGAATTAAAAGTATTATTTCAATGCCTATACATATTTGTAGTAAAACTATGAACTCAATAATATTTTTCTGGCGTTGTACATTAAGAATTATTATGTCACCGTCAGCTTAGTTTTAATATTTGATTATTGTGGTTTGATTTTTAGTATTTGCAGACAGAACCGCTAACGAAAGAAAGCCTTTCGCAGCTTGTTATTCAGTTGATCCAATATCAGGAAACGAAGTTAGGTAAAAATGCACCAGAGCCGCCGTTTACCAAGCTACCGGTAAGTCATTTGTCCTTATTTTTAGCAATGCATTATTTAAAGATAACCTATAAAAAGCTGCCTGTTTTACCGTAAAAAATGGATATTTTGGTCACACATTCTGCTGTGCAAGCTAGTTTACATACATTCAAATTTGAGTATCCAATTGTTTGACAGACTGTTTGAATATTCCAATTGGAATGTATTACTACAACTACCAAGAACGATTTCAACTTTGATATTTCTAAAATACTGTAAAACCCCCATTTTCACTAAAGTCGGGACAGTGTAATTGGGGGTGTGAATCTCATACATAATTAAGGATTTGGTTTTTTCTGCAAAAAATGCAAAACTAAGATTTCCCTTATTTTTGCAAAAAAAAAAATATTGACGAAATATTTAGTTACAAAGTGATAAAACAACAAATGGGTGGCAAAATTAAATATGTCATAATTCACTGTATGATAAAGTTTACTGTTTATATATATGATTTAAAAAATGTATTGATTTTAATAATTATAAGCATTAAAGCAGTGGTTTCCAACCTTTATGTTACTGCGCCTCCCTTTTAAGAAAAAAATATCTTCGCGCCTCCCCATCCTTTATTTCATATTGTAATAAAGACACGTTTTGAAGAGTAAATACATATTTTGGACTCTTCGCGCCTCCCTTTGCAATAGTCCACGCCTCCCAGGCTGGAAATCGCTGCATTATAGGTTATATTAAAATTTTGTGTATTCAAAATTTAAATTTGAAGTGTTTGTTCTTTTGGTACTTCGTTTTACGCCAGACGGTGAAACCATTCCATATGACACATCACATAATATGAAATTTGACTATGTCCCATTTTTAGGTAGTCTATCTATCCTGTTGTCCACAAGAAGAGCTTGAAATGACACATTTTCTGAAGGACGGCAACCTAATTAACAATTCAATAACGTGATAAATCAAAAAATCAGCCAACTACATTATAATCAAGATTCAGAAGTATTTGATCAGTATTAACGTAATTCTAACCACATTACACCGCAAAAAGTGACAATGGAATACTAGGAATGTTTCATGAGCAATTCTGCTATTTTCATTTAAATACATATTCGTTTCCTTGAATACACACCCTATTAACTAAAAATAAGTCGATATCCCGTTTTGAGGAAACAATGAATGGTCATGTTGCGATAATTATCACGCAACGAATGCCTTGAAGTCGATGTTTGAGAACACATTACAAAATAGCAGTTTTTGATGTTATTTTTATATTTTGGAATCGGTTGAGTAACGGCATCTGGGCGTGGAGGTGCACCTTTTGCACCGACGACTGTTGCATTTTTTAGTTTGAATCGTTCAAATTATGTACATTCACACAAATTTCGTCATTTTTTAGTGTCTGGCGTTAAACAACGAAGTACCGTTTTTTATTAGGAGCATATGAGTTTGCCGGTGCTTCCTTAGTGCTGTGCAGTCATATAATTTGAGCCATTCTTGTCTGTCCTGTAATTGCAACAAGCTGAGCAAGTGAGGTTCAGCAATCAACTATCAAAATCTTAATTGAAATATTTTAGGTTTGCATATGGTTTAAAAAATTCTTCATTCATAATTGGAGAATGAACATACAATAATCATATTGTTGAATACTGAGATAGATATAATGTAGAATTATTGTATCCAATACTGTATTACTATTTATTGAAATTATGCGGATAAGCCATTTGTTTCTATGGTTCCATGATAGTTCCATGATATAAGCGTAACTAACCTTTCCCAAATGAATATAATATCGTTGTTTAAATTTTCCTCTGTCAATATAAGACAATGCCATGTCTACCTACAATAATATTCTCGATTGTGTTTTGTATTACAATTTTAAACTGAGCCAGCATAAAAAAACAATAACCCTAAAAATACTTCATAGAGAACAGGCAACGTGACGTCAGTCTGGCAACACCTACGTATTAACGACGCAGGGGCTAGAGCTTTCCAGCCCGCAACCACAGATAATATTGGATAATATCCTGCAATATTTCTTTACACTGGAGCGCTATCAAGCACGATTATATATTTTTTGTATTTGTATGTACGGAAACGTCATCAAACGCACACGACTGTGTTTAGCTTCTGTCATTCGTTGGGGGCTAAAATGAATCTGCCCATGGCATACACAAATACCAATACACAAATCCCAATATCGTTGTATTGTATGAAAGTGACAGGTATTGAATCTCACTGACAGCTCTGTATTGCTTTTTGTACTTGTTTTTTCACTTTGAAAGACGAATTTAAGGTTATATTTTATAGCATTGATTGTATTATATAGTAATTTATGCTTTGCGGTAGTGTCGTAGTATTTGTTAATTTGCTTGTAGATTAATGTATAAGGTGAAGTGGAAGCATGCACAATTTCTTAAATAGTATACAATGCTATGCTTTTCTCTAGCCCACCCAAGATTTTAGGTCAGGAACCGCCACTGCAGTGTGATGATACTTTTCCAAGAGGCTTAATGTCTTGATTTATACGATGAAACAGTGTTTTTTATAGTTTCCTGTATTGCAAGATGGGGGTGGGGGCGGTAGTGTATCAGTGTTTCTGCATTAAAATCAGTTAACTATGAATTGTCCCTTTTTCAAGAAATACATGAAAACATTAGCGTTATTTTCAAATATTTTCACACAAAATGTGAATAATTTCTGACACATTTTGATGCCTTCGGAAAGCCACAATCCTGCCTTCCTCTTCTTTCGATTGGGATTTCAGTGCCCCGGACGTCCGTCAGGTACTATCCATAGAATGTACTCGGCGGAACTGAGAGATGCTGGCATGTCATGAGAGGAAGCAAAGAAATTGGCCTGAGACAGGGAAACATGTGGCGGCCATATGCTCCACATAGGGAGCGAATTTATTTAAAGAAGAAGATAATGAAGGATAGCTTAAGGATAGCACGTTTTTTTTATAGAACTTCACCTGGCTTTTTACTAAATTCACTATAATTTGTAAACCAATTGAGATATTTAGAATTATTTTCATTATATACACTTCCATAAAAATCTTGGTCGAACACGACCCGGGTTTCGCCTCTCGGCATCTTCCGGTACTACTCAGTGCGCGAATGCACTCAAACTGACGAAGTGCATTCGCGCACTGAGTAGTACCGGAAGATGCCGAGAGGCGAAACCCGGGTCGTGTTCGACCAAGATTTTTATGGAAGTGTACATAATGAAAATAATTCTAAATTAATGTTGAATTTCCATCAAGCACCTTCAGTCGAAATTTTAAATTATATCAACAACTGAGATATCTTAACCAAATTTAATTTTCTTAGCTTCCAGATACTTCACCTATACGCATATATGAGTCCGCCGGCCGGCAACCATTGGTTTTCAAAGACTTAAATACGCGTCCAGCGGTATTTAGGCTTTTAATATACAGTAGAACCTCGAATATCCGGACCAATTGGGATGATGGTAGTCCACATAAGAAAAAATCCGGATAATCGAAAAAAATCACAATTGACAGGGCAAGACATGTACATTCGGTATGAATAATTTGTATTTGTTTAGATACTGTTCTACAGTGCATAGGAAATTATGATATCAATTGTTGCCAAATGTATGATTCACAAATGTATGACTCACAAATAAAGATTGAAAAAGGTCAAACCTAGTAAGAATAAAAAAAGGTGTAACCTATAAATTAAAAAAAAACGAGCACATATTTAATATATTGTATAATATTATATTTAGCATTTATTGTATCATTTTTTTATATGTTTATAACTGGTTTTATTCCAATTATGTTACAATTTAATGACTTATACCTCGCTTAGGAGGTGTGAGTCACCAGATCCAAGGGCCGTTCGATTGATCAACACATTGCCTAGAGAAGTGGACATTTTTAGTGATAGTATTTGTGAACTGTTTGTTAAATTTTATTTCTTGATTTTGTCTGTTGATTTTGATGTATTATGTAGTTTTATTTTATATTTTGTCTTATTATATTTGTCAAGTACATGGCGAATTGGCTGTTATGTCATGTACTGTACTTTTAATTTTTAACAATAAATAAAAAAAAATTGAGGTGGGAGTGTTCCAGTTTGACTTGTAAGAAATCTGACAACTCTACCTGTCACAGACTTTCAAAAGTCTAAATGAAGAAGTAAAATTAATAATAGAGGTTTCATTGAAATTTTTAGTTTCTATATCATTACACAATATGATGAATTTAGATAAAAAATTTAAATCTTTAAATAAATTAGAATAGTAGACACTTGAGTATTCGTTAATGGCATATTTTATCCTTACAGGATTCCAAGCCCACCGCCACATTCAGAAGAGATACCAGCAAATGACCTATCTTTCAGGCAGGCCACACCATCGACAACATTATCAACGAATCATCGATTAGCTGAGGCTCACGCTGTTCGATGTAAAATCGTACCATATTAACTCCTATCACTCGAACGTCAACATATAGTCGACATAACTTCAACCTCGTTTACTGGCCTCAAATTAAATTATACACTCAAACCTTTTTTTGTGCGGTAGATGCGTTCCGCAGTAAATCGCACAAAAAAAGCTGTGATTTTCATAGAAAAAGTGTAGATGTGTTCCATGGATTTAAAAAACCGCATATCTTTGAAAATTCCATATAAAATATACCCAAAACTGCACAAAAAAAGGTTATAAAAATGTAGGAAAACGATAAGGCATAAAAAAAATAACATTTTAAGGATGTCTCGCATATTGGTTAAATTTTAAGAATGTGTGGAATCTCTAATACCTTGCATCCACTAGAGAAATAACAATTATTTTAATTACAAACTGTCATCGCTGTATGACAATTTTCATTGCGATTTTCGATATGGCTCAAAATCGCGCTCTTCGGAAGAAGAGATAGTATGCGCAGTTGTAGAATCAACGTCAATCTCATCATTGTTCTGTGTAGATTTTCTTTATCTCACAATAAAATTGGTGATCAAATTTTGTTGCAATTTTCTTAATTGTTTATGTAGTTCTTCATACCCAGAAATACAATTTTTAAGCTCACGTTGAAACCTGAAGGCTCGTTCAGAATTCGTATCATGATGAATAAAATGATTTTCTAACTTCCTGCAAAGTTGTACACCTCGAATTATATTTGCCGTTAGGGGAACTGGTATTTCTTCCACCAAATCCTCGTTTTCTGGTTGATTGTTATTATTCAGAGTTAAATCCATAATATCATCGTCACTCATAGCATTATCCATAAGTAATTCGTCAATATCATTTAGGTTGAAGGTATCAAATCCCTCTCTGCTAAATCTATGCGCTAAATTAACGATTTCAGCTGATATCGACACTGTTTCAATGATTGAATTGTCTTTAACACATCCAGGCCATACAGCTTTCCAGCATGCATTTAAAGTGTGCGGTCGTAATTCAGCAATAGCAGATTCAATATGATTTAAACAGTCCAAAATTGTAAATTTTTTCCAAACATCGGGTAATGTTGATGTTTCATTTTCTATTTTATCCAAAATATCTCGATAAGTGCTTTTGATGTAATACTTTTTGAAAATAGCAATTATCCCCTGATCCAATGGCTGAATGATGCTTGTTGTATTAGGTGGAAGAAACAATATCTTCACATTGTTATGTTCTAAATGCAGGTGACCTGGTGCATTATCAAGGATTAAAAGAACTTTCAAATCGAGAGCTTTTTGCTTCATATAAATTTCTACTTATGGTAAAAAGCAATTTGTGAACCATTCAGTAAATAGGACTGTAGTCATCCAGGCCTTTGTATTGGTCATCCAATGTACCGGTAGCTGCTTTATATCTTTGCCTTTTAGAGCACTTGGTCTTAGGAATCTGTTCACTAGGAGGGGCTTCAACATTTTATCTCCCGATGCATTACTACAAAGTAACAATGTTACTCGATCCTTTCTCGCTTTAAACCCATTTGCTTTCTATTCAGACTTCGCGATGTACGTTCGATCGGGCATTTTCTTCCAAAAAAATCCCGTTTCGTCTGCATTGAACACTTGGTCGGGACTATATCCACCATCTTCAATAATTTTAGCCAAAGTCTCTGGGAACTTTTTGGCTGCTTCTTGATCTGCCGATGCAGCATCCCCACGAATATTCAAATTATGAAATGCATTCCTTTTTAAAAATCCGGCAAGCCATCCGTTACTAGCGACGATTTTTTTTATTTCCCCCGGAACATGAATCAGTAGATGGCTCCAATTTTTCATTTTCTTCATAAAATTCACGTGCTTTTTCTTGAAGTAAAAAACCGCTTATTGAAATTCTTTTTTTGGTTACTTCTTCAATAAAAATTCTGAGCGCTTGTTTTTTCTAATAATGTATCTCTTGTGTACGATGACAATTTGGAACTTAGTTTAGTCCCATCAATGATAGATTTTCTTATTGCAATTTCATTCTTCTTAGTTGCTCTTATAGTAGATTCCCCCAAGCTGAAATGTTTACTAGTGGCACTAGTTCTTTCTCGTTTTTTAAGAAATCTAAAATTTCAATTTTTCTTTCCAAAGAAATAACATTTCGTTTGTATTTTTTTTTATCCATTGGGGCACGTTAAATCTAAGATTAAAGTGAAAGTGAATTAAGATGGAATTATAAAAATACCATTGAAAAATTGAATAGAAAACTTCATTTATAAAGTTAAAAAGGCGCAGTGTTACAGCGACATGTTATAATGCCCACTGTCAAATGCTCACTGCGTATAAACACCTTGCCGCAATCAGGAGTGCCCAATCTCGCTGAGTGCAGGCTGCATTGTATTGGCACGAGCCCTCTTTTATAATGAAAAGACACCGATTGAACTTCCCAACTAACCTTACAATATGGGAACACTGGAAATATGCAGGCGCCAAGGTCACAAGGTAACAAGTCTACGCGCGGTTGCGAACAATATGCTCTTAATTAAAAAAAAAAAAATTGATAAAAAAAACCGCATAACTTTGAAATCGCACAAAACAAAGTCGCACAAAAAGAGGTTTGAGTGTACTTGTTTATTTTCGTGTTATTTATCATATAGATACTTCGATCTTTATACGCTGATCAAATTTTATATTATTTTTATGCATTTAATGTCAAAATATGCAATTTTTAAAAAATTGGGATGATTGCACTTTCGGCATGTTTATATGATGTTTATGATCATAGACAACATATTCATAACGCGCGTAAATTCAAGCTGCTAATGCTGAGCTCCACAGCTGATCTTAAACTGATGAATAAATACTCCTTATAAGGTAAGTGTAAGCTTATAAAACACAATGTACTATAATTTTAAACATTTTTATCAATAGCTGAGCAATGTATTGTATATATTTATTGTCTTTCTGCTTTGAAACATGTACACTCTTGAAAAATTAGAAATGCACGGGCTGTCATAATGTGCGAATGAGATGCATTATGTGCAAGCGAGATTGCACAACATTCCTCACTCGCGCATCAACTCTGGTTGCTTCTGCATCAGTAATACACAACCATAGATTTCCGTACAAATTGTTAATGAATTATTATTTATATGGAATTAAAATATTCCATGATTTTAGTCAACAATTACATACATCATGGGCCGAAAATTACATAAATATTTATAACAATAGTCAAAATTGTTGTATCCTATATTTTTTAAAACTATGTTTATTGTTTTTAGAAATAAATACCCTTAAGATGGAAGATCAAGATATAATGATCGATGCAATTTACAGTAGCGATGATGAGTTCTTTATGGAATTAGTAGATCCTCATCCTCCGAATTAGTAGATGAGGATGAGAGCAGAAATTCTACTGAATATGATGATAGCGATGATAGTGGAAGTGATATCCTGCCAATCAGGAGACGAGATAGGCCAATATCATCCACCGACGAAGAAGAATATACGCATAAATTGGTCAAAGAAAACCTATTTGGAAGTTGGTACGATGTCACACAAAATGATATGTCCCGTCAAATTATTCCATTTGATTCAGGAAAACCATGCACTGGTCCACAACTGCCTGATTATGTTCAAGAGCCCCTTGATTTTTCAAAATTATTTTTTACAAATGAAATCATAGAAAAAATTGTAATTGAGACTAACCGATACGCTCAAAATAAGATATTGCATTTACAGTTAAAGCCAAGATCAATTTGGAAAACTTTGAAACCAGTGGATTTTAATGAAATTTCGACATTTATTGGTGTAATTTTGATATGGGGTTGATTCCGTTAAGCAATATGCAAGAATATTGGTGACAGCAATTTAATCTTAAGATGCCATTTTTTCTACCATTTTTAGACGTGATAGATTTTTTCAAATCTTCTGGATGCTACATCTAAACGAAAATATTTGTGATCAAACCTCTAGGACTAGAATTCAAAAAGTTAATAATTTTATCACTTATATTGATACAAAATTTAAAGAATACTATGTGCCTGAAAAAGATATAAGTGTGGACGAGTCCGTTGTTAAATTTAAGGGAAAAATTAGTTTCATAACGTATAATAAGAATAAACCCACCAAGTGGGATATTAGAGTTTATGTATTGGCGGATTCAACCAATGGTTTTATATATTCAATTTTACCATATTATTGTAGCATCACTACCGAAAATCTTATAAGACCCGATCTTCCAGTAACTGCTAGAATCGTCCTTCATTTGTATGCATCTTTAATTCGACAATTGCCAAATGCTGAAGGATACCATATATATTTTGATAGTTACTATACAAGTTTGCCTCTGGCAAAAGAACTATTAAATCTTAAGTGCTATTTCACGGGCACAATAAATAGAAATTGGAAATTTTTACCTGCAATTATAAAAAAAACCTAAACTTGGCAAAACAAATAGAATATTAGCTTGGAGAGCTAATGAAATAATGTTACTGACGTGGTTAGATAAAAATATTGTGACGACTTTGATAACTTTTTATACAGCAGAAAGTAGAGTCGTGTCCCAATAGTTAAAATTTCGAAGCCAAATGTCATATTGAAATATACACAACATATGCGAGGAGTACATAGAGCAGATCAACTCGCATCTTATTATTGTTTTTTACGCAAATCCTTGAAATGGTGGAGAAAATTGTTCTTTTGGGGCTTAGAAGTGTGTTCAATTAACGCTTATACTTTATATAAAGCAACTCAAATAAAAAATAACAAAAAACCTATGAAACACTCAAAATTTGTGTCTACTTGAGTAACTAAAATCATTTGAAAAAAAATACGAGTTTTAAGAGTTAACAATTTATAAAAAAAATAATCGCATATTTAAATTCAAAATTATTTAATGAATACAAAAATTTGTTAATTCTACTACCATCAGTTCATTCATTATAAGCTGTTAAAAATTGTATCAAAGGTAAAACCATTTATATTTGAGATGTGGATACATGCTTAGACATATTTGGAATATTTATAAAGATACAGTAGCGTAGCAAGAGGGGTGCGGCAGGGGCGAACCGCCCCAGGCGGTATTTTCAAAAATTACTTTTCGAAATTATATTTATACATGAAATAAATTCAAGGAACGCCAGCAGGACCCCTTCCTACACCACTGTAAAGATACAAATCATTTGTGTTCTTCAAAGACATTTTAAAATGCATAACTGAATTTTCGAACTAGGTGCGTGAAACATTCTTGCGCAGACTGTATATTGAGTCACAATACTGATTTTAGTTTATTTTCACAATCTTATATTGAGACAATTTTGTTCGGTGAAAGTCGACACGTGTCGGAAATATTTCTTATTAAATAGCGTCACCCAACCACACTGCAAAAATATCACAAAAAACTTTTTTAGTGCTTTATTTTGAGACAGAGAAAAGTATCAATGACAATTTCGTGACTATCTTGCTAGCAGTTGGGGGTTGCTTTCCTAATGGAAATATATACTTTGGATGTCGAGATAAAGTATTTTGTATAATAGTGTAGTGTATTTTCTTGGATCTCCTGATTCCAGCTCGGTTTGATTGTTTTTATTTTATTTTATGCTGGGTTGATTAAATTTACAAAGCAAATCAAAAAAAAATTGAAAAATAGCAAAATGGAATGCAAAGAATAGCAAAATAGAAGCAAATTTGAAAAATAGAAAAGTTAACTTCCGGAGGGATGTCACATAACACAAATAAATTTATTTGTCAATCTTGGTATTCGTCTCATCATTCTAGGCCAGTGGTTCTTATGTGGCCACCAGAGGAATATGCTGCAGCCACTGACAGCTTCATTG
Organism: Himalopsyche tibetana; assembly: GCA_030503985.1. Classification (NCBI taxonomy): domain Eukaryota; kingdom Metazoa; phylum Arthropoda; class Insecta; order Trichoptera; family Rhyacophilidae; genus Himalopsyche; species Himalopsyche tibetana. Next base: position 15,340,502 of record JAPJYX010000024.1, read on the forward strand.
TAAATATTGAAATTTAAGATAATGTCTTTTATTGAATATAAACTTATAAGTTGTTTTTTTAGTAATTAGTATATGCAATCCCTATTTTTGCTTGCTCTTTATTATTTTTATTGATTTGTAAACAATGGTTGAAATCAATCTAATCAAATAAATTTAAACGTTTAATTGTGAATTCATTGTATTTTCATTCAGATAGCATCATCTGGATTTAATAAGTTTTTAATTGAAACCTTTTAAAATATTTGACACTTTTACTTCTGTGAATACCAACTCTTCCAAACGGAAAATGTGCGCATCAATTATATGATCATACACTTAGTTTGTTAAAGAACACCATTAATATTTAAAGTTCGATATGAATCTCTGATTGTTGCTTTGTGTAACCGTGCTATAATCCATTCTGTAAAAACTAATTGAAGAGTAATTTGTATCTAAATATAAATGTTTGACAGTGGAAGAAGTGACCACCCCGCCTTTTTATGATTGTGTAGTTGTTTCGAATGTTAATATCAATAGTTTTTTTGATATGTTTTCTTGTGAAATAACTTTATTATCCGCCTGAAAAAGTACTCTACTTATTTTGATTTTTATCTCCAAGAGAGGTCGCACGTTATAACTTATTCGTTATTGTGCAACTTAAGTGTGTTCTCCAGATAAGAACCTCTGCTAGATATCGTTGCTATGATAACTGAACATCTTTACTTTAAAGTTTTGAATATTATTTATCATTTTGCGCCGATAATTTTAATTAGATCGATTAAAATCTAACATGTATGTAAGAAAACAGTTATTTTTATCAATTGACAGGTTAGAGACTAAAGAGAAACATCTCACGCGGCTATTAATTTTTAAAATTGTTTTCATATTATGGTATACATATTATATCACTTGTACTATTTATATTATAGTATTTTCTATTCAGGTCCAGGATCTCGTTGAGGAAGGGTCCAACAGGCGCGATTTAGAACCAGAATTCTCAGAAGACTGAGGACTCAGCCTGTCAACCATTACAGTGATTCATCTTCGGGATGTTCTTCATACGGAGAGTAGAATAAAACCATTCCAGTGCCGTCCCCTGTCGCTCTAAAGGTGAACCTGAGAACATTTCCAACCGATATACTGACCCAACACAGAGTACCCGAAGACTCCTGGAGCAAGACTACCCAATACAACAGAGCGTGTAGAAATGGACTTATAGACATTGCGTTGAGGACTGTTGTACTGATGAGGCACAACCAGCAATTGCATCTAAGATTAGCAGCTCTCCAAGCAGAGACAAGAGATTTCATCAAATCAGTTATGAATAATTCTGAAAACCAGAGGCCAAATCCTGCTTCTTCTCCAGATTCTATCAAATCATCCCCTCCATCTAGTGTTGAAGCAATGAAAGAAGAAGAATCGCCTATGTCTCCTAAATCACTGGCCGATAGTGAGGCAGTAAAATCATAAATCATCCGTCTTTTGAAATTATGATTTAACTAACAAGGCGTATCAGCTGCTACAGCGAAACGAGTGGCTAATTTTTGAATTAGGAAGTTAGTAAGCCAGTTAGATTAATGTTGCTTATCTTACAAGCTTGCAGGCTTATTCTGGCGGGGGTACTTATTTCCGACGGTCTGAAATATTTACCATAAGCAATATTTATTTTTTTAAGTTGGTATCAATGATATATCGCGTTCGTCCACACTAATCGTCGTACTCCTGTCAAACTATTCTCTGACGTAAACATAACCTCTATTACTATGGTAAACAGAGATGATACTTTGGTTATTTTAATGAATTGATCTATGAAACGAACACGATGTCAGGAACTGAAAATATTCTTCCAGTATTTTTATGCCTGATTAGTTCTTCCCACTCGCTATATGCGCATAAGAGTGATTGTAATGAGACAATAATATGTCTTACGTTTACTACAAATATGCTACCTTTTCTACATGAAAACCAACTAAATGCCGCTAATAGCAACGCAGTTCTGTAGGAAATTGCCAAACTATCATACAAGGAGATCAGGGAAAGCGATAATTTACGCTAAATACGAATATGATATCCGTATGAAATAGAAAGATGTCGTATTGAATTTCATATATTCATAATAGAGCAAATTTGAAATATGTCGAAGAATTTTCCTTATACTTTTTTAATCTGCATCGATTATCGGTTCCTTAGATTCCTAAATTTGTTTTTGTATATTGTCCAATTGGAAATTAAATATCCTAGGAATCGCATTGCTTTCTGTGGAATTTGACAATTTTCAGGTTGAAAATGAGTATTTAGCATGTTGTAAAGCATTTAAAAATATGAAAGAAATAATCAAAATTCGGCCTCCGATTCCCGACATCGTATTCGTTTTTCGTTCAATCAAATAAAAATAAACAAAATATCGCTTTTGTTTAAGGTTTACGACAGAAGGTTTCCCCACATACGTTTGAAAAAAAGCGCGAACATAAATGCAAATATATTTAACGAGTACCAACAGTCAAATACCAATACAAAAAATATCGTGTCTGGCGTGAGTGGGTTGAAATAACAGACCGTCGGAATCAATAGTAAAATTTATTTCAACCAGTCTGAAATACTTTACCCATTCGAGTCGAGCACATTTTTTTTTGTATTATCATTTGAAGGTTGGTCAACATTCGTTGATTTTAATCTTCGATCTGTCAAATGAATGGAATGTCACATAGTGGAATGTCATATTTTCTTCATTTGTCTGGATGATAGTTCAAAGTACTTAAAAGTAAATGTATCTATATATTAATAGCCGATAAGGTCCGTATGTTTGTCTGAGTGAGTGGGTGTAAGGTGTCCTCGACCTACCAGTCTCCACTTTTTTAAATAAAATAAAATAAAATAATATAAAATAAAATAAATTAAATTAAAAAAAAATAAAAATAATAAAAAAAAAAAAAATCAAACACAATGCAACAAAAATCTCACGTTGCTGGGCAACGGGCTTACAGCTATTCTATATATTAATAGCCGATAATGTCTGTCCGACCACATTTCACACCTTCCAGTCTCCACTTTTTTGAATAAAATAAAATAAAATAAATTAAAATAAAATAAAATTATATACTATGCAACAAAAATCTCACGTTGCTGGGCAACGGGCTTACAGCTAGTCATTATTATTTCTGTAAAATATAGTTTAAAAAAATATCTTATTAGATTTGTGACTCCGCACGTGGATAAAGAGGCATACTAAAACCATCATAGATCTTATTCCATTAGTGTTCAAATTGTTGGTCTAAGTGAAGTGATAAATATTTTTTGTATCAATTGATATTTTTTTAATTCATTTTCAGATTTGCGACAATGATCTTAACATTCTGGATGTTATTGCGAGATATCCAGGAAGTGTCAACGATGAATTCTATTTTAACACTTCTAACACTACGATTGAAAGGAAGATATTAGCCAACGAAAGGATTGGAACTTTTTTCTGATGGGTATATAAACATATTTTGAATTTATTGAGGAATTCGGAGATAAGGGAACGTACAAGACAGCGACTGGGTCACGTGCTGCGAAAGCCTTAATCCTGCCCGCCTCTTCTTTCGACCAGTGGGATTCCGGCGTTCTGGACGACCGTCGGGAACTATCCATAGGATATTTCCTTTAATTGATTTTACAAATTACCAAATGAATGCAGATTTGCGCGAAAACAGACTAAGCATCGAATGGTCTGTAAAGTGGCATAATAATAATGACTAGCTGTAAGCCCGTTGCCCAGCAACGTGAGATTTTTGTTGCATAGTATTTAATTTAATTTAATTTTATGTTATTTTATTTTATGGTATTTAATTTAATTTAATTTAATTTAATTTTATGTTATTTTATTTTATTTTATTTTGTTTTATTTTATTTTATTTTATTTTATTTTATTCCATGTTATTTTATTTTATTTTATTTTATTTTATGTTATGTTATTTTATTTTATTTTATTTTATTTTATTTTATTTTATTTTATTTTATTTTATTTTATTTTATTTTATTTTATTTTTTTAGTTAGCAGAAATTTCGTAAATTATCTAATATTTGGAATAATATTTAAGTTTGCTAACAACAATTTTTCGTAGTAGCAGAAACTTCGGAAATTACTTAATTTTTAGAATAATGTTCAAGTTTGCTGACAACCATTTTTCGTAGTAGCAGAAATTTCGTAAATTATTGATTTTTTGAAATAAAGTTTAAGTTTGCTAACAACCATTTTTCGTAGTAGCAGAAATTTCGTAAATTATTGAATTTTTGGAATAATGTTCAAGTTTGCTAACAACCATTTTTCGTAGGAGCAGAAATTTCGTAAATTATGTAATATTTGGAATAATGTTCAAGTTTGCTAACAACCATTTTTCGTAGTAGCATAAATTTCGTAAAATATTTAATTTTTGGAATAATGTTCAAGTTTGCTAACAACCATTTTTCGTAGGAGCAGAAATTTCGTGAATTATTGAATTTTTGGAATAAAAAAAAAGTTTGCTAACAACCATTTTTCGTAGTAGCATAAATTTCGTAAAATATTTAATTTTTGGAATAATTTTTATGTTTGCTAACAACCATTTTTCGTAGTAGCATAAATTTCGTAAAATATTGAATTTTTGGAATAAAGTTTAAGTTTGCTAACAACCATTTTTCGTAGTAGCCGAAATTTCGTAAATTATTGAATTTTTGGAATAAAGTTCAAGTTTGCTAACAACCATTTTTCGTAGTAGCAGAAATTTCGTAAATTATTGAATTTTTGGAATAATGTTCAAGTTTGCTAACAACCATTTTTCGTAGGAGCAGAAATTTCGTAAATTATTCAATATTTGGAATAATGTTCAAGTTTGCTAACAACCATTTTTCGTAGTAGCATAAATTTCGTAAAATATTCAATTTTTGGAATAAAGTTTAAGTTTGCTAACAACCATTTTTCGTAGTAGCCGAAATTTCGTAAATTATTGAATTTTTGGAATAAAGTTCAAGTTTGCTAACAACCATTTTTCGTAGTAGCAGAAATTTCGTAAATTATTGAATTTTTGGAATAATGTTCAAGTTTGCTAACAACCATTTTTCGTAAGAGCAGAAATTTCGTAAATAATTTAATATTTGGAATAATGTTCAAGTTTGCTAACAACCATTTTTCGTAGTAGCCGAAATTTCGTAAATTATTGAATTTTTGGAATAATGTTCAAGTTTGCTAACAACCATTTTTCGTAGTAGCATAAATTTCGTAAAATATTTAATTTTTGGAATAATGTTCAAGTTTGCTAACAACCATTTTTCGTAGGAGCAGAAATTTCGTGAATTATTGAATTTTTGGAATAATGTTCAAGTTTGCTAACAACCATTTTTCGTAGTAGCATAAATTTCGTAAAATATTTAATTTTTGGAATAATGTTCAAGTTTGCTAACAACCATTTTTCGTAGGAGCAGAAATTTCGTGAATTATTGAATTTTTGGAATAAAAAAAAAGTTTGCTAACAACCATTTTTCGTAGTAGCATAAATTTCGTAAAATATTTAATTTTTGGAATAATTTTTAAGTTTGCTCACAACCATTTTTCGTAGTAGCATAAATTTCGTAAAATATTGAATTTTTGGAATAAAGTTTAAGTTTGCTAACAACCATTTTTCGTAGTAGCCGAAATTTCGTAAAATATTGAATTTTTGGAATAAAGTTTAAGTTTGCTAACAACCATTTTTCGTAGTAGCAGAAATTTCGTAAATTATTGAATTTTTGGAATAATGTTCAAGTTTGCTAACAACCATTTTTCGTAGGAGCAGAAATTTCGTAAATTATTTAATATTTGGAATAATGTTCATGTTTGCTAACAACCATTTTTCGTAGTAGCATAAATTTCGTAAAATATTCAATTTTTGGTATAAAGTTTAAGTTTGCTAACAACCATTTTTCGTAGTAGCCGAAATTTCGTAAATTATTGAATTTTTGGAATAAAGTTTAAGTTTGCTAACAACCATTTTTCGTAGGAGCAGAAATTTCGTAAATTATTTAATATTTGGAATAATGTTCAAGTTTGCTAACAACCATTTTTCGTAGTAGCAGAAATTTCGTAAAATATTTAATTTTTAGAATAATGTTCAAGTTTGCTAACAACCATTTTTCGTAGTAGCATAAATTTCGTAAATTATTTAATATTTGGAATAATGTTCAAGTTTGCTAACAACCATTTTTCGTAGTAGCATAAATTTCGTAAAATATTCAATTTTTGGAATAAAGTTTAAGTTTGCTAACAACCATTTTTCGTAGTAGCAGAAATTTCGTAAATTATTGAATTTTTGGAATAATGTTCAAGTTTGCTAACAACCATTTTTCGTAGGAGCAGAAATTTCGTAAATTATTGAATTTTTGGAATAATGTTCAAGTTTGCTAACAACCATTTTTCGTAGTAGCATAAATTTCGTAAATTATTTAATATTTGGAATAATGTTCAAGTTTGCTAACAACCATTTTTCGTAGTAGCATAAATTTCGTAAAATATTCAATTTTTGGAATAAAGTTTAAGTTTGCTAACAACCATTTTTCGTAGTAGCAGAAATTTCGTAAATTATTGAATTTTTGGAATAATGTTCAAGTTTGCTAACAACCATTTTTCGTAGGAGCAGAAATTTCGTAAATTATTGAATTTTTGGAATAATGTTCAAGTTTGCTAACAACCATTTTTCGTAGTAGCAGAAATTTCGTAAAATATTTAATTTTTGGAATAATGTTCAAGTTTGCTAACAACCATTTTTCGTTGGAGCAGAAATTTCGTAAATTATTTAATATTTGGAATAATGTCCAAGTTTGCTAACAACCATTTTTCGTAGTAGCAGAAATTTCGTAAAATATTTAATTTTTGGAATAATGTTCAAGTTTGCTAACAACCATTTTTCGTAGGAGCAGAAATTTCGTGAATTATTGAATTTTTGGAATAAAAAAAAAGTTTGCTAACAACCATTTTTCGTAGTAGCATAAATTTCGTAAAATATTTAATTTTTGGAATAATTTTTAAGTTTGCTCACAACCATTTTTCGTAGTAGCATATATTTCGTAAAATATTGAATTTTTGGAATAAAGTTTAAGTTTGCTAACAACCATTTTTCGTAGTAGCCGAAATTTCGTAAAATATTGAATTTTTGGAATAAAGTTTAAGTTTGCTAACAACCATTTTTCGTAGTAGCAGAAATTTCGTAAATTATTGAATTTTTGGAATAAAGTTCAAGTTTGCTAACAACCATTTTTCGTAGGAGCAGAAATTTCGTAAATTATTTAATATTTGGAATAATGTTCAAGTTTGCTAACAACCATTTTTCGTAGTAGCATAAATTTCGTAAAATATTCAATTTTTGGAATAAAGTTTAAGTTTGCTAACAACCATTTTTCGTAGTAGCCGAAATTTCGTAAATTATTGAATTTTTGGAATAAAGTTTAAGTTTGCTAACAACCATTTTTCGTAGTAGCAGAAATTTCGTAAATTATTGAATTTTTGGAATAATGTTCAAGTTTGCTAACAACCATTTTTCGTAGTAGCAGGAATTTCGTAAATTATTGAATTTTTGGAATAATGTTCAAGTTTGCTAACAACCATTTTTCGTAGGAGCAGAAATTTCGTAAAATATTTAATTTTTGAAATAATTTTTAAGTTTGCTAACAACCATTTTTCGTAGTAGCATAAATTTCGTAAAATATTCAATTTTTGGTATAAAGTTTAAGTTTGCTAACAACCATTTTTCGTAGTAGCCGAAATTTCGTAAATTATTGAATTTTTGGAATAAAGTTTAAGTTTGCTAACAACCATTTTTCGTAGGAGCAGAAATTTCGTAAATTATTTAATATTTGGAATAATGTTCAAGTTTGCTAACAACCATTTTTCGTAGTAGCAGAAATTTCGTAAAATATTTAATTTTTAGAATAATGTTTAAGTTTGCTAACAACCATTTTTCGTAGTAGCATAAATTTCGTAAATTATTTAATATTTGGAATAATGTTCAAGTTTGCTAACAACCATTTTTCGTAGTAGCATAAATTTCGTAAAATATTCAATTTTTGGAATAAAGTTTAAGTTTGCTAACAACCATTTTTCGTAGTAGCAGAAATTTCGTAAATTATTGAATTTTTGGAATAATGTTCAAGTTTGCTAACAACCATTTTTCGTAGGAGCAGAAATTTCGTAAATTATTGAATTTTTGGAATAATGTTCAAGTTTGCTAACAACCATTTTTCGTAGTAGCAGAAATTTCGTAAAATATTTAATTTTTGGAATAATGTTCAAGTTTGCTAACAACCATTTTTCGTTGGAGCAGAAATTTCGTAAATTATTTAATATTTGGAATAATGTCCAAGTTTGCTAACAACCATTTTTCGTAGTAGCAGAAATTTCGTAAAATATTTAATTTTTGGAATAATGTTCAAGTTTGCTAACAACCATTTTTCGTAGGAGCAGAAATTTCGTGAATTATTGAATTTTTGGAATAAAAAAAAAGTTTGCTAACAACCATTTTTCGTAGTAGCATAAATTTCGTAAAATATTTAATTTTTGGAATAATTTTTAAGTTTGCTCACAACCATTTTTCGTAGTAGCATATATTTCGTAAAATATTGAATTTTTGGAATAAAGTTTAAGTTTGCTAACAACCATTTTTCGTAGTAGCCGAAATTTCGTAAAATATTGAATTTTTGGAATAAAGTTTAAGTTTGCTAACAACCATTTTTCGTAGTAGCAGAAATTTCGTAAATTATTGAATTTTTGGAATAATGTTCAAGTTTGCTAACAACCATTTTTCGTAGGAGCAGAAATTTCGTAAATTATTTAATATTTGGAATAATGTTCAAGTTTGCTAACAACCATTTTTCGTAGTAGCATAAATTTCGTAAAATATTCAATTTTTGGAATAAAGTTTAAGTTTGCTAACAACCATTTTTCGTAGTAGCCGAAATTTCGTAAATTATTGAATTTTTGGAATAAAGTTTAAGTTTGCTAACAACCATTTTTCGTAGTAGCAGAAATTTCGTAAATTATTGAATTTTTGGAATAATGTTCAAGTTTGCTAACAACCATTTTTCGTAGTAGCAGGAATTTCGTAAATTATTGAATTTTTGGAATAATGTTCAAGTTTGCTAACAACCATTTTTCGTAGGAGCAGAAATTTCGTAAAATATTTAATTTTTGAAATAATTTTTAAGTTTGCTAACAACCATTTTTCGTAGTAGCATAAATTTCGTAAAATATTCAATTTTTGGTATAAAGTTTAAGTTTGCTAACAACCATTTTTCGTAGTAGCCGAAATTTCGTAAATTATTGAATTTTTGGAATAAAGTTTAAGTTTGCTAACAACCATTTTTCGTAGGAGCAGAAATTTCGTAAATTATTTAATATTTGGAATAATGTTCAAGTTTGCTAACAACCATTTTTCGTAGTAGCAGAAATTTCGTAAAATATTTAATTTTTAGAATAATGTTTAAGTTTGCTAACAACCATTTTTCGTAGTAGCATAAATTTCGTAAATTATTTAATATTTGGAATAATGTTCAAGTTTGCTAACAACCATTTTTCGTAGTAGCATAAATTTCGTAAATTATTTAATTTTTGGAATAATGTTGAAGTTTGCTAACAACCATTTTTCGTTGGAGCAGAAATTTCGTAAATTATTTAATATTTGGAATAATGTCCAAGTTTGCTAACAACCATTTTTCGTAGTAGCAGAAATTTCGTAAATTATTAAATCTTTGGAATAATGTCCAAGTTTGCTAACAATCATTTTTCATAGTACCATAAATCGACCTCGGCGCATATATCGACAGCCCTGCAGTTTTTAAATTGCAAATTATTGAATTTTTGGAATAATGTTCACGTTTGCTAACAATCATTTTTCGTAGTATATATATTTTATTCAAATAATTTTTAAATACGCTAACAAATAAATTTCGTAAAAGAAGAAAAAGACCCTATGACATCAGTACGCACACATTTGTGAAAAGTGAAAAGTGATTATTATAGATTTTATTTTATTTAAAAAAGTGGAGACTGGAAGGTCGAGGACGTCCTTACACTCAGACGGACATTATCGGCTATTAATATATAGATTATTTAAAAAAGTGGAGACTGGAAGGTCGAGGACGTCCTTACACTCAGACGGACATTATCGGCTATTAATATATAGATTTTTATAGTTAAAGAAATTATTTATAATATATTTGGCATATGTCAATCCTGAAATCCTGATTTATACATATCTTAGACAAGTCAAAAAAAAATCATTTTGAGTTCATAAGACTAAAAATATTATTATTTACCCTGTCACAAACTTTCAAAGTCTAAATGAATAATAGAGGTTTCATTGAAATTGTTACTTTCTATACCATTGTTAATGGCATATTTTATCCTTACAGGATTCCAAGGCCACAGCCACATTCAGAAGAGATGCCAGCAATACCTCTCGGGCAGGCAACAACATCATCAATGAACCGGTGAACAGATTCCACCAAACTTGATTCTTACGAACAAGAATACTCCGAACACAGATTCTTCTGAACACAGAATCTTCGCACACAGAACCTTTCGCACATAGAATACTTGTACATTTAAATATGAAAATCATTGTTTTATTATAATGAGTAATGTCTTAGGTCAATTATGCCAAATATTTTTCAGAGTGGAAACATGCAAAATATTTAATTATAATGTTTATAATTTTGAACTTTGACTGAAGGTGCTTAATGGAACTTTAATATCAAATTTGAATTATTTTGATTCTGTACTTTTCCATGAGTTTTGTCGATAAAGACCCGGGTTTCGCCTTTCGGCATCTTCGGGTATTATCAAGTGCATTCGTGCATAATCTATATATTGTTTATGAACAGTTTATCATTTAATACGTATTTTGGCTTATTTATTTAGAAAAATTGTGCTGTATCCTGATAGGGCCGATATCTTTGATCGTATTAAAAAAAAATCATTCATATAGGTATTTAATCACTTTTAAGGTGTTCACTGTCAATACTTGGTGGAATGGCATTATAATAAAAATAATAAAACATTTTTAGTACTTTTTCCACATAAAATTTATTAGATCAGGACCGGTTTCGCTCATCGCGAGCATTATCAACTGATAATGTTCGCGATGAGCGAAACCGGTCCTGATCTAATAAATTTTATGTGGAAAAAGTACTAAAAATGTTTTATTATTTTTATTAGGTATTTAATATTGAAAATTCACGTACACAGTATTTTTACATGATTTTATTATCTTATTGATACGCATATATTATACATTTACTTAAAAAATGTGTAGGTATATCAAATTTTAAACATATTTTATCAAATTGTAATTTAAACATTAGACCAGTGGTTCTTAACCGGGGCGCCAGCGCCCCCTTGTGGGCGTTTTAAAGGTCTGGCGGGGCGTTTTTAAATTTTTAGCATTTATGGGGCGCTGCGGCAGTTGAAGTGGGCGTTGTGTCGCTTCTGCATATTGCACGAGTCTGCACCGGCTGGGGGCTCGCAGCGCGCGCGGCGGCGAGCGGGCCAACTGCACGGAGCACGGCGGGGAGGCCGGGGTTGGGGGGAAGCGCAGGCCGCTAGCTCCGTCGCTATATCGGCGGGTCTCACCAACGCACCAACACACGCACAGCTATTCGTACGATAGACAGAGTCTTTGAGTGTGTGTGAGCGTAGTTCTCATAATCTAGGAGCACTGATGCACTTAGTCATCTCTGTCAATCCGTTGGAGACGGTCGCGTTCACTTATAAGCTAACGCTAAAACTAACGTTTATCTGAGGGGTTCTGCGTTAAATTTTTTTTCTTCGCAAATCGGCCTTTATTTCAAGATGACAACCAAACAGAAAAGATGTCGACAATATTCTATTGACTATTTAAAATTCGGTTTTATTCCATCTCCTACAAATCAACAATTGCCAATGTGTTTACTCTGTCAACACGTATTTTCTAATGAGGCAATGAAGCCATCGCGGTTAAATGAACATTTTCTAAAGAAACATCCCGACAAGAATAATAAAGATATATTGTACTTTCAAGAACTTAAGAAAACATTTGAAAGCCGTAATACTCTCAGTAATGTTTTTAAGAAGATTTCAAGTCGTAACGATAAAGGACTAATAGTATCTTATGAAATAGCACAAATTATTGCAAAATGTGGTGCACCACATATATATGGAGAAAAATTAATACTACCAGCTATACGTGTATTCATTAATAATATGATCGGACAAAATCAGCAAGAGATTCTTTCTTCAGTCCCATTGAGCAATGACACGGTTTCAAAAAGAATTGATGAGATGGCAAATGATATCGAAATTCAGTTATGTGATGAACTACAGTCCAACGATTTTTCATTACAATTGGATGAGAGTACTCTGCGTGATAATGAATCTCTACTACTTGCTTATGTACGATTTGTGAAGAATGAAAAAATTATCGAAGAAATGTTATTTTCAAAATTACTTACTACTGACACGAAAGGTTCGTCAGTATTTGAAACCCTTGAAAACTTTTTCACTGAAAAAAAGATTCCCTTTACTAATGTTATTGCCTGTGCTACTGACGGAGCACCAGCTATGGTTGGTCGGCATCGTGGTTTTATATCAAGGTTGAAGAACGTTGCACCAAATGTTCTAGCAATTCACTGCATCATTCACCGTCAACATTTAGTCGCAAAGAAGAATAATGGAAGACTTCATAAATCGCTGAGTATTGTTATAAATGTCATCAATAAAATAAAGTCTCATCCCTTGAATGATAGATTATTTCGTCAACTGTGTAAAGAAAATAATGAAGAATTCGAACGACTTATCTTACATACAGAAGTAAGATGGCTATCAAAAGGAAATTGTTTAAAAAGATTTTATGCATTATTTGATACAATTGTGGAATTTTTGGAAGTAAACAATGAAAACATATGCTTTGAATTAAAATTACTGCGAAATGATGTGGCCTATCTTTCGGATATATTCGAAAAGATGAATGAAAATCTCCTGAAGCTTCAAGGAAACAATATCAGCCTTATTAAAGCCAAAGGTGTTGTACTGAGCTTTATTAACAAACTCAAATTATTTAAAGATAATCTTTGTCGGCGAGAACTCCATCAGTTTCCTTCTTTACAACAATTAAAAAAAGATATACTTAAGGATTCTGATTTGGAAACATACTGTAGCCACATTGACGCCCTTATCGAAGATATGATAATACGATTCAAAGACTTGTATGAACTTTTAATACCAGATTGGATAATTAATCCATTTTTATCAAATGTAGAAAATGTCAGTGAAAATTTAAAAGAGCAGTTTATTGAGCTACAAAATGACTGTGAAGCTAAAATTGTGTTCAATCAATGTAATTATGATGTTTTTTGGGTCCATTTTCGCCATCAATACCCTCTTCTGTGGAAAGAGGTAAAATTACCCATCGTAGCATTTCCTTCATCATATTTAGTGGAAAAGGGTTTTAGCGCAGTAACGCATATATTAAAAAAATCCCGAAATCGATTACAGATAAGCCAAAGAGGAGATTTAAGACTATATTTAACTAAACTTGAACCTAATATTACGAAAATAGCCCAATCACATGAGGCTCAAGGATCTCATTAATTTTTTTAATAAAAATTCTCATTTCCATTGAATTATTTACTTTTTAGTTAAAATAATAATATAATTTTGTATGTAATGTTAATATGACATAAATGGCAATAAATACATAATTTTTATAAAAATAATCATGTTTTTTATTTGTTTTTCTTATAATTTTTTATTTGTAAAGAAAATTATTGCATGAAATACATAAAAAAGAGAGTATTTTTTTTGTGGGGAGGGGGGGCGCTGGATAATTTTACTGTGGTAAAGGGGGCGATTCTTTCAATATGGTTAAGAAACACTGCATTAGACTATAGTTATTAATTAAAACAATTTTCAAAGAAAGAATTAACAATATTAATGTTGGTAAATATAAAAATCTATGTGTCCCCTGTGTGGTAAAGTGGTCAACGTCGTTGGCTTCGGTTACGGAGGTCACGGGTTCAAATCCCAGTACTGACAGTTTTATTAATTGATTTTTCCATCGATTTATGAATTTCTGTTCGAAGGCATGGATGTATGTGATAAGGCTAAAAATATTATTATTTACCTTGTCACAGACGTTCAAAAGTATAAACAAATAATAGAGGTTTCATTGAAATTTTTAGTTTCTATACCATTACACAATATTATGAATTTAGATAAAAATTAAAAATCTTTCAATAAATTAGAACAGTAGACTCCTGAGTAATCGTTAATGGCATATTTTATCCTTACAGGATTCCAAGCCTACACCCACATTCAGAAGAGATGCCAGCAACACCTCTCGGGCATGCAACATCATCATCAACGAACCATCGGTTAGCTGAAGCTCACGCTGTTTGGTGTGAAATCGTACGGTATTAATGGATTTGAAAAGAAAATGTTTTTATAAATTTGGGGTAAAAAAAAATTGTATCACAAGTACCCTTGTCCAATATAAGTATAATAAATGAATTATCAACTTATGTCCAAAACAGACAATTACCCAGAAATCCCACTTTCTTAACTTTTTTAAAAAAATATTTGTGTATAATAAGATTTTGATTCATTGAATATAACAGTTTTGTGGAAGTCCATTTCAAATTTGCTCTATTATGGATATAAGAAATTCAATTCGACATCTTTCTGTATCTGTTTCATACGGATATCATATTCGTATTTAGCGTAAATTATCGCTTTCCCTGATCTCCTTGTATGATAGTTTGGCAATTTCCTACAGAACTGCGTTGCTATTAGCGGCATTTAGTTGATTTTCAGGAAGAAAATGTAGCATATTTGCAGTAAACGTAAGACATAATATTGTCTCATAACAATCACCCTTATGCGTATATAGCGAGTGGGAAGAACTAATCAGGCATAAAAATTCTGGAAGAATATTTTCAGTTCCTGACATTGTGTTCGTTTCATAGATCAATTCATTAAAATAACCAAAGTATCATCTCTGTTTACCATAGTAATAGAGGTTATGTTTACGTCAGAGAATAGTTTGACAGGAGTACGACGATTAGTGTGGACGAACGCGATATATCATTGGTACCAGGGGGGTGAATGTCACGGGGCTGGCAGTTGGAAGGGGTAGGACGTCACAGTGCTCGAGACCTTTGACGTTTTTTTCATAGATATTACTGTTAGCTCTACTACACATTTTATTCATAAAATGCAAAATTTGTTGTCAAATTACACTGTGAAAAGTATTTACATTCGTAGTTATGCATCTTAAAGTAGTCAGAAAAATACTTATTTATTTTTAAACAGATCATTAACGCCACAATTAAAAAAAAACGAGGACAAAATGCTTTCGTTAATACATGTTATGTCAAAAAATTAGCGGCTGGTTTCTTGACCGCTAATTAAAAACTAGAAAATAGTTCAAACATCTATTTATCATACGATGTAAGAGAAATCTTTTGCTTAATACATAATAAGAGCTTTATTTAACTTTTAAAAAATTGTATATTTTAAGGTTAACTTTGTGTGTTGCAAAATTTGTTGTCAAGTTACACTGTGGAAAGTATTTACATTCGTGGTTATGCATCTTAAAGTAGTCAGAAAAATACTTATTTATTTTTAAATAGATCATTAACGCCACAATTTAAAACAAAACGAAAACAAAATGCTTTCGTTAATACATATTATGTCAGAAAATTAACGGCTGGTTTCTTGACCGCTAATTAAAAACTAAAAAATAGTTCAAACATCTATTTTTCACACGATGTAAGAGAAATCTTTTGCTTAATACATAATAAGAGCTTTATTTAACTTTTAAAAAATGGTATATTTTAAGGTTAACTTTGTGTGTTGCAAAATTTGTTGTCAAGTTACACTGTGAAAAGTACTTATATTCGTGGTTATGCATCTTAAAGTAGTCAGAAAAATACTTATTTATTTTTAAATAGATCATTAACGCCACAATTTAAAACAAAACGAAGGCAAAATGCTTTCGTTAATACATGTTATGTCAGAAAATTAACGGCTGGTTTCTTGACCGCTAATTAAAAACTAGAAAATAGTTCAAACATCTATTTATCATACGTTGTAAGAGAAATCTTTTGCTTAATACATAATAAGAGCTTTATTTAACTTTTAAAAAATGGTATATTTTAAGGTTAACTTTGTGTGTTGCCACAATTAAAAAAAACGAAGGCAAAAGGCTTTCGTTAATACATGTTATGTCAGAAAATTAACGGCTGGTTTCTTGACCGCTAATTAAAAACTAGAAAATAGTTCAAACATCTATTTTTCACACGATGTAAGAGAAATATTTTGCTTGATACATAATAAGAGCTTTATTTAACTTTTAAAAAATTGTATATTTTTAGGTTAACTTTGTGTGTTGCAAAATTTGTTGTCAAGTTACACTGTGAAAAGTATTTACATTCGTGGTTATGCATCTTAAAGTAGTCAGAAAAATACTTATTTATTTTTAAATAGATCATTAACGCCACAATTTAAAACAAAACGAAGGCAAAATGCTTTCGTTAATACATGTTATGTCAGAAAATTAACGGCTGGTTTCTTGACCGCTAATTAAAAACTAGAAAATAGTTCAAACATCTATTTATCATACGTTGTAAGAGAAATCTTTTGCTTAATACATAATAAGAGCTTTATTTAACTTTTAAAAAATGGTATATTTTAAGGTTAACTTTGTGTGTTGCCACAATTAAAAAAAACGAAGGCAAAAGGCTTTCGTTAATACATGTTATGTCAGAAAATTAACGGCTGGTTTCTTGACCGCTAATTAAAAACTAGAAAATAGTTCAAACATCTATTTTTCACACGATGTAAGAGAAATATTTTGCTTGATACATAATAAGAGCTTTATTTAACTTTTAAAAAATTGTATATTTTTAGGTTAACTTTGTGTGTTGCAAAATTTGTTGTCAAGTTACACTGTGAAAAGTATTTACATTCGTGGTTATGCATCTTAAAGTAGTCAGAAAAATACTTATTTATTTTTAAACAGATCATAAACGCCACAATTTAAAAAAAAACGAAGAAAAAATGCTTTCGTTAATACATGTTATGTCAAAAAATTAACGGCTGGTTTCTTGACCGCTAATTAAAAACTAGAAAATAGTTCAAACATCTATTTTTCACACGATGTAAGAGAAATCTTTTGCTTGATACATAATAAGAGCTTTATTTAACTTTAAAAAAATGGTATATTTTAAGGTTAACTTTGTGTGTTGCAAAATTTGTTGTCAAGTTACACTGTGGAAAGTATTTACATTCGTGGTTATGCATCTTAAAGTAGTCAGAAAAATACTTATTTATTTTTAAACAGATCATTAACGCCACAATTTAAAAAAAAAATGAAGAAAAAATGCTTTCGTTAATACATGTTATGTCAAAAAATTAACGGCTGGTTTCTTGACCGCTAATAAACTGACCGTTTAATTTAATAATAACTGATAGTCTCTTTAATATGCCAACCGTTTATCGAATAAGAAATTGACCAAATTATTAGTTTATATTTAATCATTTGTATGGAATAACATATTAATTTTTATAGGGAAAAATATTTTTAAGCAATCAAAAAAATATTTTAGGGTATTCCTAGCTTTCCAATACTGGCCAAAAATGACAAGCGGCCATTAGAAATTTATTCGTTTTATCTGTCACACGTGAAAATAGTTTCATTTACTTATTTTATATTGTTTGGTGGTAAAGGAGATAATTATTTACTTTTGTTATAACTATTTGTATTTTTCAGATTATAACATGCCTGTTCGTTGTTGGGTCCTTGGCTGCACATCTCAATCCAAATGCCATCGTTTACCAAAAAATGATTATGTAAGATACAGATTATGCAAGATACATATGGAAAGTCCTGCAGGATTACCCACAGAGGAAAATTCCATGATGGCCCCATCCTGCTCAACCAGTTCATTGATCAATTTTGTGAAAGGTTAGTCATAAAATTGAATTGGTGTTTGTCTCACCCATCACATACTAAAATCACATACATATTTTTAAAATGCTGTTGAGATACCTCCATTTGGAGGCCATGTGCTCCTTATTCGGAGCGGACATCGATTAAAAAAACCCAAAGGAATATTAACACTTCTTAGTCGGGCGCTTCAAAAAATATACTCAAGCCTGTAGCGGGCGTTTTTTAGTGATTAGCGCACAAATATATTACATTCTTAAAATCAACACAACTTCTAACCCAAACGATATTTTCGATTGAAATTTAAAAACAAATCATACGTGACATCTAATCATTAAAAATAAAATTAGAACATTTCGATATCATCATAATTTCACTATGTTTCAAAGCTGAATATAAAACCTGTTATCAATTTAGTAGATAGCACTCCGCATGTTATAAATATTAAATATTCAAAACATTCTATATAACAAAATAGCATATTTATCAATATTTTATAATGGTAAAAGTAGAGTATAGCTCGTCATGGATTATTACGGCGATAAACTTCACAAACTAAACTAAAAACAACGCCACGATTTAAAGTTATTTTTTGAGAGCTTTATAATCGCGTTAAAACCACACATTATTACGAAGAACACTGATAAATTATGCGAAATACGAAATATTTTTCAGTACATCGCCTCTGTTTTCCATTATGGCGGCGCCGCGCGGCGCCGCCATAATGGAAAACAGAGGCGATGTACTGAAAAATATTTCGTATTTCGCATAATTTATCAGTGTTCTTCGTAATAATGTGTGGTTTTAACGCGATTATAAAGCTCTCAAAAAATAACTTTAAATCGTGGCGTTGTTTTTAGTTTAGTTTGTGAAGTTTATCGCCGTAATAATACATGACGAGCTATACTCTATAATTACCTTTATAATTATATGAATAATTATAATATATAATCGCCATTCCTACAACTTGACTACCACTGGAAGTGTAAAATCTAATGCCGTAAAATTACAGCGTAATTACACCCTTATAATCTAGCAAAGAATTAGGACTAATGTTAATTAGTTGCGACATTTTATTTAACGCCGACAAACAAACCCGTGATATTATGTGTCCCGCAAACAAGCGACGATATAAAAAAAACATATTATGCCGTGATCCGCATTCTACCGACAATACGCTAAAAACGACTTTTGCCGTGATCCGCATTCTACGTACAATCAGCTAAAAACGACTTTGGTCGTGGCCCGCCTAAGAAGTGTTAAGAAAAAAATATTTTCAAAAGACTATTTCATCCTGAAATGGTTGAATACATTTATGCAGTCTCACAGCTCAGTGATTCCCTCTTATACAAAAAATGCCATGGAGTACATTATAATCAAATCTGAAAAGAAATGATGTCAACCATACTGCAGTGTGAAGATTCTCTCCGTTTACAAACCTCAATATACCTAGTAGTATTTCTAAAGAATGGACTTCATTTACGCTATGTAAAATGGGAATCATAGAACTGCTCCGTTAGAAAAATAGACTAAGGATATGAAATTATATGAATATGCAAAATATTTCAATGATTTCAATTTTAATTGATTTGGAAAAAAATGTAAATTGATGTTTAATGTTAAGGTTTATCAAAATAATCAGCGCACTGGCATTTTTTTAATTTTGCACTTCACTTGTTAAATCTTAGTCAGGTCTACTTATATTAATCATTGCACAGATTGAGCCGAATTCAACCTGTATATAATTATAACCTTTACTGACATTATTCAATGAAAACTGCATTTTTGTTGATGCCTTATATTAAAACATGTATAATATAGTATTGTATAACATGTATAACATGTATAATATAATATAGTAATATAGTCACAAAAGATTTAACATCTATTCAAAAACAGTTTTTTAAACTTCAATTATTGTCATCTAAACGGAAGCTTAGAGGGTGCCGTTACATGAATATTGATAAAGTAGTAGCTCTTTCAATGTTCAAACAAAGTGGAAAAGCATACAGATTTCTCACAAAATTTTTTAAATTGCCCTCTGTTCGAACATTACAAAGACTTTTATCCACTGTTCCATTAGCTACCGGAATTTCACCTGTGATTTTCTCTAGTTTGAAGAAAATCGCTTCAAAAATGCGCAGAAAAGAAAAGTATTTTTCTCTTCTATGGGATGAAATGAGCCTAGAACCTCATTTAGACTACAATGCTAAGACTGACTTGATCGGAGGTTTTGAAGATTTTCAAAATTTAAGAAGTAAAAGGATTGCTGATCACGTGCTAGTCTTCATGATTAGAAGTCTATCAGGACATAAGAAGCAACCTATTGCATACTATTTCTGTGAGTCCAGCACGAAGTCGGCTCAGTTGGTTCGGTGCATTAAAGAAGTTTACAAAGCTTTGGACTCGACAGGTATGTAGAATTTTTAATTTGTAATGTAGAATTTGCTCGTTATAAGCATTACTCGTTATATCAGAGAATAGGCATTTTTTAAATGCTTGCAAACATACCCATCACATACTGACATGAAGAATCTGGAGCGGTCATATAGCACAAAAAGTCGGAACTCAGTCAAAAATACACAATTAGAATTTATTTACACACATTATATTTTTCTGTCAAACCAATTTTCTCATAAAATTTTAAATTTATGCTTGTTTCATTGTTTTCACTCTCATTGACGATATTTTTGCTACGTATGAGAAGTAAGTCGTTACAAAAGTGAATAAATGTATGGAGATAACCATGAGCTAATTAATTTATTTAATTAATATTGCCAAGGTTGACAAATTATAAATTTAAAACTTTAACAATGCAGAAAAAAATGGCAAGGAAGTCAACTGGGTAAGCTCTGAAGAACTCTACTTAAATACATAAAAAATAGTATTCGTCGGAACTCACCCACGTCTACGTGGAATATGTCGACATCCGAAGCAATATCGTTGAACACCGTTAAAGATTTACCCAGTGGCATCCCCATTGGCAGGCTGGTTCTACACCTTGGGAGAACAAACAATTCATGTCCACGATTTCTCAAATGAATATTTCCTCGGATGTGATCATCCGAGGTCTCTCTATTTCCTTAATCGTTATAACTGAGTTTGACTAATATAACTTTTACAGGCATCATTTAACTAATGCTGTTATTTTACTTGAAATCTAAAAAAATATTTCCAGGGTTGAAAATTATTGCAACTGTGTGTGACCAGAGCTCCACTAACCAGGCAGCCATAAATATGCTGCATAAAGATACAGCTCGATTTAGATCTACAAACAACTATGAAAGTAAGTTTGCGCTCAACCATTTCGATTATTACGCACACACTTCGTATATTATGGAAACACGGACTGTTCACAGACTGTAAAATATCGCAATCCTAGGAACTGTGAAGTTTTCATAATAAGTACATTATAATATAAGACTGAAAGGTGTCTTAAATATGCGCAGTGCATCTTATAGCAAAACAATATGTATTTTCTCTCTCGTCGTCATAATGCCAAAATAGTAGCTGCGAAAAAGGAAACGGTGTTATGATAGCTATTGTAAATAAAAAATGGAAAGACTGTAACATTTGCAACATTTGGTGAGTGTAAGAAAATTTGCGAAGGCTTAGTATAAATATTCAAACAGAAATATTTTTTTTTTTTAAATAATTCTTGTTTTTTAAATATTTCTGTGTGCGGCCTGTGCTTAGGATAAAAAAATGTGTGGGCACCTTATGGGAACATTAACTCATGAGATAAAAATGCTTATAGATTTAAAAATACATTCAAACTTTAAACAATTATTAAGTAAATTATTTTGTTTCATTTTCAGGAAGTACTATTGAAATAATTCCAGGAAAAGAGATTGTGATGTTGTTTGATGTTCCCCACCTGCTCAAAGGAATACGTAATAATTTATTGACTAAAGACTTGGAGTTCCACGATGAAAATTCAATCAAAAGATATGCATTGTGGAAACATATTGTTAAGCTGTATGAAATTGACTTGCAAAATTTTGGGAGTGAGCGACGTTTACCTCACATCAATGACTCACATATTCATGCAAACAAAATTAATAAAATGAAAGTGGCAGATTGCGCCAAGGTGTTCAGCCATAGATTCGGCAATGCCCTATTCCACTGTGCCATAACAGGTAATAGTTTCCACCAACTTTTCGTCTCAATCAAAATAAGTATATTAACATAGCCAGGGCCTCTTTGGATAGAATCAGGGAAGGAAACCTCCCCTAATCCGATCTTCCAGATTTGGCGTAGCCCTAACAGTCTGGTTACATAATTATTTTTACAAGAAAGCAAAGATAAACAATAAAAGACTCAGTCTCAGTCAACATGTGTAGTACATTATATAACAATCTTTATTCAATTAAGTACACACAATAATATCTATTAATAATGATAATATAACTAAATAAAACAAAATATGTCATTCATCTTTCTGGGGTTTCAGGGGGCGAATCCATTATTGACTTGAAGTCGTAATAACATAATAATAAAACGATGCCAAGTATTCGTATAAACAATTGAATTCTAAACTCAATTATAAATTACATATAAATTCAAGTTATTACGGTCAATAAGTTGACTGAAATACAACATTATGTCATTAACGAATTATCTACTTCAGTTACTAGATAACTACAATACATTTCAAAATTTAGGACTACTTCCTCCTGCTTGATAACATGATGATAATAATAATTAGAAAGATAGTCCTGGGTACAGCAACCCAGTGCTGATCCACAAAAAAAAATGAATAATTATTTCAATAATTTATACACGAAATTAAAATAATAGATTTACACGATTCTCTTTAAAATAAATAATAAACAAAAAAAAAACTTTAGCTTTTCAATTCCTGTTGTTTCGTCTTCTTTCTCGCCTGGGACATCAGCGGATAACTCTTTGTGTTATTATTTTTAAACCTGAGTTTCTTCAACCTTCACAAATGTTATAATCCTTTGGATAGAATATCTCCTGATAGTTATGCAAATTATAGGTCACCAATGACGCTATTTTACAATTCACTGAGTTTATAAGTGATGTTGATCCCAGGCGAAAAAAAGATTACTCAAACAAACAATCAAACGTAACCTATCTCAATCAATGCCCTTTCTATACTAATTTTCTTGCGTAGAAAAACAGCTGAAGATCCGCGTCGTATTTTGTCACCTGGTGTTCTATATTCAATATATTTCAAACAATTCTGTTTAATAATCATTAAATTATTATGTTTTTCTTTAATTTCCATTACTAGCAAGTGGTTTCTTTAATGAATACTAGTTAGAAATCTGATCTATAATATGCAAGGCGTTTTTTTAAGACCATTATATTATATATTCTCTATTAAAAAAAATGAGAAGGTGTCAATATCCTATATTCTTGCTCTCAGAGCATTAGCCTACTGGCTCCACTGATAGCGTTTGATATCTGATCTAGGTCGAATGTTTTGGCTTTCCTACCGAAGTCTTGTATGCCCATTACTGATTCAACGTGCTGGCTCTCTAAATCAATGGCGATGTTTCTAATATCTTCGTCGACGGTAGCAACTTTTTTACCGAAGGTACTGAATCCTTCAGTTTCTTTCGAGGATGAAGGTTCCACATTTTCTATGCTTTTAGAAGTGATTTTCGGGAGAGCGATTTTTCCAAATGATATAATCTTTCTGTTCATTTTTAGAGCCTGTTTCTCAAATCACACTTAATAAAATGCTAGGCTAAATCGATTGCTTTTAGGTATAATTGTTAACCTTGCTTCTAATCATTGATCAGGAATATGTTGAATTTTCCAATGAAATAAATAAATATATAAAAGCATACTGTTAATTAACTATAATGACGTTGATCTCCATACAACTTGCAAATAAGTTTAAACTGTAATATGATAGGCAGCACTCGTCGACATCAACCCATCGGGCGTCATTAAGCGATCTATTTTCGACTTTTAAATGTCTACATATTTGACAGATGTCAAAATAAACCATAGACCATAATAAGTTATATTTCAACTATCTATGGTATAAGAATAAACTGTCATAGTGGATGATAAAATAATTGTATTTTAATTGTAGAAAGCTTATAATCATTAGTAATTAAATTTAATCGCATTTTTTGCATCCAATTAAATCAAATATCGTTCGTTCGGAGGCAGCACTGTACAACATAACTTCAACGGGTGACCACTTTTAGGATGTTCACTGTCAATACTTGGTGGAAAGGCATTATATTAATGAAAACACAATATTCCTTTGTACTTCATTTAATATGTCAGGACCGGTTTCGTTTATTGCGAGCATTGGCATTAGTTAAGTCCAAAGATAAGTTCAACTTTTTGAACCAAAGTGGGATTTATTTACTCAACTCAACTCACTACAATTCTTGTAACGCCAAATATATTGGTCAAACAGGTAGATCGTTTAATATTAGAATCAAAGAACACTCGAGTTCTGCTAAGAAAGGGGATGAACTTTTTTCATTTGGAAACCATCTGTTTCAAAACAACCACACCTTCGATATTGGTAGAAATTTTAAAGTTCTACATTTTAATAACAAGTCGGTAAAACTAGACAAACAGAAATTTCTGGAAATAAACAGATTTAAATTCCTACCTTTGACTTGACAACTTTTGACGATAATAATAAAAAAAAATGATAAAGGGATACAAATGAACAGTTTATAAATCTTGGAAATTAATAATAGTATCAAGAAAAAATAATGAACAGTGAAAAAATTTGTGTAACAGTCGTCAAATTTAATTTAATATTAAACTTTACATTGTCTTGTTAGTTAGGTTTCTGTGACTGCTTATCTGATCCCATACTTTAAAATCATTTACTGTTTTAGAAATACAAATGGTTGTGATAAAACCCTTTGTATCACAATGCATTATGATAAAAATGATATGATTTGGCATTTTTATCTGGTATTTCTTTAGCAATATAAACCGTGTAGGCTTTTAAATTGTTACTTTCCATATTTATCAAAATTAAATCCCTTTTCCACGCCAAGCTTCCTCGTCCTCAGTAAATTTCACATCATTTTTTTCAGTGTTGTTAATTTTTCATAGCATTTAAGTTTACAAAAAAAGCAAAAAAATATTTTACGGAGTTGCAGATTGAACAACATCAATAATTATGTCATCAAATAAGCATTGATTCATTTTATCAAGTGTGAAAGTTTTTAAATCAATCATTCTGCAATAAATTTGACTTCTGTGTCAAAATTATTTGTTCAACTGTCATGTTGACAGTTAAAGAATGGCAACAAAATAAATGGTCAGAATTTAAATCAATTTATGGTCAGAATTTAAATCATCTTTTGGTCATAATAAAATTCAATTTTTGGTCAGAATAAAAATACTAACGGTCAGAATAAAATTATCAATACGGTCAGAATAAAATTATTATACGGTCAGAATAAAATTAATAAACGGTCAGAATAAAATCTATTATACGGTCAGATTTTCATCAACATTTTGATTGCGTCGATTTTTCAACACTATATGTGCGAAAAAATTACTGCACATTCGACATTTTTTTATTTTTTTTATTTTCGAATTCTTGCTGTTTATTTCGGGAATAAATACAATGAGCCCAAATATGCAAGACTTATTCTACATTTTTTTTAAATATTATCTGGACCGATTTCACCGCAAAATATATAATAAATATTTTTAAAAAATGTCAAATATGCAGTAATTATTTGAAATATTATCAGATAATATTTTTTTAAATTTCGAATGCGTACTGCATATTCATTGAGCACATTGTATTTATTCTCAAAATTCACAGCAGGAATTCGAAATTTTTTAAACATATCTGAACCGATTTCGCGGCAAAATTTTCATCATCCTCATCATCTTTCCACCATCATCATCAAGCCTAAGCTTAACTTTTAAATTAAAAATTGCCTGTATCTTATATTTAATGTCATCATTTAATTTCATCGTGTCATTTGCTAATGTTTCATGTGACTGTTCTTCTTCTGTTTTAAATACAATAACATCAGGTTTATCAATGCAGTATAAAATATATAGTCCAGTATTACATTGCTGCCCTCTTTTTTTTACAGTATTACAGCGATAATAATCCTTTTCCCCGTCGTAAAGAAGATCCGTTAACCGTTGCCAAAAGATGGGAACTAGTATAATATTGTCTCTAAAGTATACTAGGTAGTCTATGATTGTCTCTGATGGGAACTGTCAATTCATCCTTCGCAATACTAGAGATTTATTCGATGGCCGTGGCGCTAGTGGCATCGCTCGCCCATTGGACGATTTGCCGTAAGCAACTTCATTTTGCAGTTTCGCACCAATAGCATCGCAATACGATGACATCATTATTATCAAAAAAATTCAGACCACTTGTCAAAATAATTATGACCAATGTCATTTAGATTCTGACCATTTAATATAAATTCTGACCACTTTAATATAAATTCTGACCACTTAATATAAATTCTGACCATAAATTATTTATTCTGCCCTCTGTTATTCTAACCGATACATTATGACCATTTAATATATATTCTGACCAATGAAATATAAATTCTGACCAATGTATTAAAAATTCTGACCGATACTGAATTAAAATTCTGACCGTTTAAATACGAGCCTTAAAGAATTTATACACTGACCATAGACAATAGCTATAACTCCTTGGCGATTTCACGCAGTCAGCAGAGATTTCGTCGAATGCGTGAAATAAGCAAGCTCGTTGTCTATTTCACGCATTCGGCAAAATCTCTGTTGAATACGTGAAATAGGCAGTTTCACCGATTCGTCGTAACACATATAATCTTATAAATCTACCCATTCTTTTGATGCAACATTTGTTGCTGCTTTTTTGTAACAAACTTTTCTCATTTTTAGTACAAAAGAAATATTCGAGGCGTAAATTTTCGAAAGAAAAGTTACCGCGGACCGGCAATAAACTCTTGTGGTCCATAGGTTGAAGAACACTGTTCTAGCATAGTATTCAATTTTTACAACATTTCGCCTGCTGAGGATTGGTTTGAAGTCCAAAATTACCAAAATTGAGTAACTCAAGGCAAGCCAAGACTTGGTACAGATATTTTCTAAAATATGGACAACGCTTTTAAACCAAGTTCAAAATGAAGATCTCTATAACGACCTGAGTTGCAATATAAAAAGTATTAAAATACAAAAAACATTTACCATTCGACTGTGGAAAGGAAAAAGGACGTAACCCACACTTTATCCAAAACAGCCTTTTTAGATAATCAGAATGAATATAACTTGATACACGTTCTTTGAAAAGGATGTATGCTGTATTAGTATGAAAAAATAAGAGCCTGCGAAAATTGCAATCATGAAAAACGACTGAAAAAAAGTTTTTTTTATAATTATTTAAATTAATATTAGATAAAGTCAGTTAAGAACCAGTTTATCAGTCTTCGTGCGGTTAAAGGTTGTTTATTTTATATAATTTGCCTTTGGCTTAAAATCATCAAAAAACGTTTTTTGTGTCTCCTGTAGAATTTGTTATGTGTGGGTTACATCCTTTTTCCTTTCCACAGCCGATTTGATATCATTTTGATTTAAATAGAAATGTATCAAACATAAACTGTAAATTTTACAAGTAATCAAACTTTCAAAAGTATTTTACTCAAAATTAGGTAAGTGTGACTTGGTTGAATCAATTCTCAGCTGGTGATTTATCAACGCTTCTGACCAAATGAAGCTCATGTGCATGCTACATATTTGGAAAAGATTTTTTACCCAATTTAAATTTAAACCTTTAATTCGATAAGGTTGCAAACATTTAGTGAATGCAGAACTGGTTGTATTGTTATCATTTGCATGTCTAGGATTCTATTTATAATTTTTCGAAAGGTTTTTTATAGATTTTAATATTTCAGTAGCTTAGTACAGTACGTTATTGCACTAAAATATCCTATTTTTGTTTTTGAAAAATAATTTTTATAAGTGAAGCACTAATGAAAAAAAAAATTGGAAGCAAAAAATCACGTAGAAACGAGGAAATCTGCGTGTAAAGTGTTAATAAAATGATTAAAAAATTCTTTTCTTCTCAAAAATAGCTTGTCAACGACAAAGCTTTTCTAATTTATTATATTTATTGACTTTAACACTGATACATTTTTTCACTCACTTATATTTATTTAAAAACATTTCGTTTATTAAATAATAAAAGGGTGCTAAAACTTTACTGTTACCAAATTAATCAAATCGTCCAACCTCTACTAATTACTGACCATTTATAGATATCCAATGACCTTTTTAAAAAAAAAAATACTGACCAAAAAGAATTATTTACTAATAATTTATATTTTTTTACTGATAATTTATTACTATTAGATACTAACCAAATAATTAGTTGCCCATTAAAAAATATAATTTCTAATCAGCTTTTTTGCACTATTCACCAAATTTGATTTGACGTAGTTAATCAGTCGGCCGTCATATAAAATAGTATTTTTTTCATACATAATTCTGTGAGTAGAATTGCATCCAGTAATAAAGCTAGTATTTTCATATTTAACTAAAAAAATTGTTTTCTTTTTACTTACATATCCTGAAAAAAACAAGAAAATATACTGCTCCCTTCACAGAATGCAGTATTGAAAAATGACTGAATTGGATGGAATGCAACTACCTAAAACTGCGGAGACTTCATTTCGAAGATGATTGAAGATTACTGACGTCATTTATATATGATTTACTGTTATTATTCCTTTGTCGCTTTTGTATTATAAATTAGTATTTTAAGGGTAAGAGTCACGGTCTACAGAGACACTTGAAATTAAGAGAAAATATTGAATTGCTTATTTGCAAAACATTGTTTAATTGATGGAATCTAGGTTAATAGGATTTTTAAATCATCCCAGTTGGGATAAGCTTTCCTTATTATCATATTGTGATATAGTTTGTTTCTAAAAAATGAACAGGGAAATGAAAAATAAATAAGAGGCCCCTGCTTAAGCATGCCACTGGCTCTCTGTTCATTTTTTTACAAATAAACTTTATTGGAATATGATGATAAGGAATGTTTCACTCAGCTGAAATGATTTTAAAATCTTATTAAGCTATATTCTATTAATTCCAACGATTTTTTGTGTACAAGATATTTAATAATTTCTTTTAATTATAGGTGTCTCTGTAGACCATGACACTTACCATTTATTTATATTTAATCTGTCACTATCATGATGTATATATATTTTTAATAAATGTTATTAAAATTTAAATGTCTTTTTATTTGGAATAAATATTATTTTATGCATTTATAAAAATAAAAAACCAACCATAGGGTAGGTCAGGGTTTAAGGAAGCTTCACCAGCTTTTGTTAGATGGCGCTAAGTTGGAGCATTATCAAAGTATCGGAGTAGTCGATCTCATATTATCTCTGGTGAATGTTTCATACATTTCAAACGTTAACCACGTAACCAACAAAATTTTTATTAGTTCTCAAGATTCTCACCAGCTAGGGTTACTTGGCTGCATGACCAATCTTACCCACCTCACCTCACCTCACCAACCTCACCCCCGCGACGCTCTAGACTGTCCGCCATTTGCATTTATAGACACGCCGCCATAGACTAATATCACGCCGTTAAACAAACAAACAGATTTGTCGGTCGGATTTTACAAAATACATTTGCTTTTTACTGATTCGATTTGGTGGTTTGGTAAATATAGAGGAGATATTTATTTAAGTATTGTTATTAATATTTGTATTTTTCAGATTATAAGCATGACTTTCATTTGTGGAGTTCCTAATTGTAAATCGAAATTGAGATGTCATCGATTACCGAAATGTGAAATTGTCAAAAGACAGTGGATTCGCTTGATCGGTGATAAAAAATGGAAAGGTGTTTCAGCTGACAGATTGACCACAGGGCTTAATTTCACTTGGGAGCAATCCACTTCGGACTATACAATACATAATTTTGTAAAAGGTTAGTAAATACCAAATGTCAAACTGACAGTTATACGTCACATATTCTTATTCAAACATCTTTCTACGAGCTGAATCGCAAAAAGCGTATCAGCTATTATTTTGTTATAATTGATTCATCATTTTGTTTTTTCTTTTTCTTACATATCGAGGGAAAAAGCAACAGCATGAACTGGATATGAGAAATGCAAGCATCTACCTACATCTGCAGAGGGAAGTCTTCTTGAAGCTAATTGAAGATTGCTGATTTCATTAAATATGATTTTTTACTATTATTATTATACTTAGATTATTTTGTACTTTTATATTTTAAGATAGTACTTTGATTTATATGTTATTTGTTATAACCATGTTTCATAAAGTGTATTGTATCTGTTTTGAATAAAAAAGTATTTTTTTATGAATTTCCGAATTTCAATTATTTAAAATTCCCGCCGAAATGAATGCTTTTGAGAACTTCTCCAGGGGGCAGTTTGCATTCCATTGACGTAAGCATTTCTGACAGATGATAATAATAATAATAATTTCTTTCTTTACGTTCATGTTCCTTTAAGTTGTTTATCTATCTATATATTATCTCTGATTGGTACCAACTTAAAAAAATAATATTGCTTATGGTCAATATTTCAGACCGTCGGAAATAAGTACCCCCGTCAGAATAAGCCTGCAGAGAGTGGATCTAAAAGGTGCTGTAATGTCATGGTAAGGTTAAAAAAAATCGGTGGAAAACAGAGAATCCTGGAGGCGTTGCGTGGTGGTCATATCGACTGTGGAAATGAAAAAGGACGTAACCCTCAGTTTTTCTAAAACAGCCTTTTTTCGATAATCACAATGTATACAACTTGACACACGTTCTGTCAAAAGGATGCAAGCTGCAAATGCCTTATTAGTATCTAAATTTAGCTTTTAAGTTTGAAAAAGATGACCTTGTAAAAAGTTAAAACCAAGAAAAAAGACTGAAATAAAGGTTTAACCTAGACAATTTCTTCAATTAATATAGATTATGTCAATTTAACACCAGTTTAGAAGTCTCCGTACACTTCAAGGTTGTGTATAATTCATAATTTGCATATGGCCCAAAATCATCAAAACACGTTTTTAGCGCCTCCTGTAAAATTTGATATGTGTGGGTTACGTCCTTTTTCCTTTCCACAGTCAATATGTTGATAAAATATTTTTAAAAAATTTGCCTACTCCAAAATTTTTTCTTTTTGTTCTTTTTTTTTAATGCATTTTTATTTGGTGTGTCGCGGAAAAAATCCCATTCACCAGTGTGCCGTGAAGTAAAAAAGTTTGGCAGACGTTAGTTGTTACGTTCAACATTTTATACTATTGGAAGTTATATTTTGTTAAGTAATTTTCAACTCTTTCATATTTATCGACTCTTAATTGTAATTCTATTGAAGGAACCTGTCCATAATTTTCAAATTTGTAGGTCCATTAAATACTGTATGGTATATTTTAAAATTTAGAGTTTCGACTGAAGGTGCTCGATGAAATTTCAATTATGGTATATATTTAGGTTGTTACTATTGTCGAGAGCTGTCAACCGTGTCATAAATTTTAGCTTGCTTAAAATTGCATCTATTCGTTCAGTTCCTTTGACTATGGTTTGCTGAAATAAACTTAATCGCGCAAATTTGTGTTTCATTTCAGGTTATATATTCCCACAAGCTTCATCAGTGGGTTTTTGAAATCATAATAATCATGGGAAGATAAAACAATGGTATGGGGGGCAAAAAAAAATAAAGGCACTCAAAAGGGGCCACGCTCCCAAAGAGGTTAAGAAACACTGCTCTAGACTGGCAAACACAATACCAAATCTCTACAGATCTTCAGCAGCGACCACACAACACTGCAGTCTGCAAGACCAAAGAAATTTAAAAACTTTTACTAAAAAAATGTTTAAAGCCATTATTAGTATTTTGAACATAATATATGGGTGAAATTTTTCTTTATATAGAGATATTTGCAATTTTGTACATTTGAAATTGAATTCCAAAAATACCTGCTGAAATAAGCAAATTTCTGATAATAACTCTTCTGGATATTTGTCTATGGTATATATTTTTCTTGGGCTTATATTGTCTATGTATAGGCCTTGTAGTCTATGAATCTATGGATGGCGGCCTTGACGTGCATATTGTGAGGTCGTCGCTTGATATTTTAACTGTAGGCAGACTTTTCAATTCGTTGACAAGATTATGCCATTGGCAAACTCAGTAGATCCATGGCAGGTCCAAAATATAGGAGAGAGCGTGGTATGTAAACATTTATTTTGTATATAAACAAACAAATTACTAGTTGCTTTTCTTCGATCGTAATACGTATTATATATTTAAAAATAATATCGTATATGTATAGCTTTAATTTTTAATTTATTATTGTTTTCCCGCATTGGGGCGAACATTCCGAGCTCATTTTGAGAATTTCACAAATCAATATATTAACTGAATTAATGAAATAAATAATAATAATCATTGAAGGAAAAACCCGCATATTATTTTTACTCATTTTTAATCTACTCGGCAATGGGCGTTACGCGGTTAGATATAATGATATCATAAACCCTGATAAGTATGGAATAATCACATATATCCGAATTCACACACCTTTCTATTTCCTGTCATGTTATCAAAGATTAAACATTGTGACACTTAAAAATGAACAAATTGATTACAAGTTAAAATCATTATTTTGCATATGTTATTTAAAAATAGAAATAAATCTCTTTACTCACATTTGTATATTGTGAATTATCAACATTTAGATTATTGTATGTATTCGAAAAAAATTAAAAATGTTTATTAATTATGTTAATTCATATTTTCATTTTCTTTAAAAATCGATATTTTTATTTTTAAAAAATTATCCCTTGATAAACCGTGTACTAGTTTCTTTAATATATGTCAATAGTGAGTGACTTAAAATTAGTGGATTTGGTTATTGGATATAATGTTTGTTTCATATTGAGTGCATTGGGTGCTGAATATTTTTCCATTGCAATACAGCCAAAGTTGTATTACATAGAAAATTTTATTAACCCTCCAAGGACGAGCGTGACAATATGGTAACGGTAAACACCGTTGTCTATTGATCCCACTATTCATTCTTTCCTGCCTGAATATCATTGCCTTCAGTCAATTTCGGTTAAAAAGCATACTGACTTCAGCTATTCATTAGCCGCGGGTACAGACACAACTACCATAAGCACATGCGATTTTAAAAATTTTCATTTATTCTCTCTCTCGACTCTTTGGAATTTTAGTTATTACTTTATGAAGGCTATTGAACTATTCAAACTACTATTTACTATATATTTGTATTAAAATTATTTTGATCTAAAGAGGTAAAATTGAAAATATTTTTTAATATTTCACGTTGGGCTCAGTTGTCCCTCAAATTTATATCCATTTTAAAATTTTCAAAAAAGAATATTTTTTAAAGTTTGGCCAAATGTGTAAACGGTGTGGGTCTTTTTTGTGAGATAAAAGTAAATCTTTGCTATTATCAACAGCTAAAAATTCTCAGAAAAAAAGTTGGTAACCATTAACACTAGAGTCTGAAACTATTTGACAGATAATTCGGCGTCATTGCTGTCAACAGAAAAACATACTTTCTCTCACTCTCTCGCTCTTATATACACTCATTCGTTTGTGGTTCACTAAGACAACTTCGTGGATCCAAACGATAGTGATTTACATACTCAAAACGTCGAAAACATGTGGATGTGAGCAAAGCGAAAGCTGAAACGCCAGTCCTATTTAGATGAATTCGTGTTTAGGAATTTGTTTCGTTCCCCACGCAGCAATATTTTCGGAGTATTTCTAACAGTTATGAAAGACAATACGATTCTTAGGTATGTACAATATTTACAAATAATATTTAATAATAATTATTGAGTTATATTATGAACTAAAGATGTTTACTTTTAAGATTACGGATATGGTGTTGTTCTTAGGTATAAACAATAATATTTCCTCTTAGGTATAAGAGCGAGAGAGAGAAAGAAAGTATGTTTTTCTATTGGCAGCACTGACGCCGAATTAACTGTCAGATAGTTTCAGACTCTAGTGTTAATGATTACCAAAAAGTTATACCATCCGTAATTCGTCGACGGCTAAGAATTTTCTTCTAAATCTTTTCTTTAATTTTATTCATTTAAACTAATATTTTTATGTATACATTTTATTTTTATATCAAAAAAAATTAGGGGCCCGTTGATAACTTTTGCATATGGGGCCAGATTTTCTAGTTATGCCACTGATAAGCTGTTAATTTTATCTTTCTGTTAATTTTATCTTTCTGTTAATTTTATCTTTCTAAATTCTTTATATATATATATATATATATATTTAAAGATCTCAGAGATCTGTATATCAATTAATAAACCAATCCATAAAACTGTCTGTACTGAGCTTGAATATATTTTATCAATATATTAGTAATTACAGCCAAACGTTAATGAATTAGTCATCTTTTTCATACGGGATAGTCGACACATATTTTTTTCTTTTTGCATGCTTCAAATGATCATAATCAGACTAAATCAATCTCCTTGCTGAGTTACTTATTATTCATAATGTACGCAATCATATTGAATCATCAAATATATGCTTTCATATGTTTCGAAGTAAAGTCCGATATTGAAATAATATCATACATTTTGTCCTGGTATACTATTTTTTAAATGTCAGCAAGTCAGTAAATATTTACTCATCATTGTTTGACACTTCCATCAAATAAAGCAGCGATTTATTTTTGGTAATTTTGCGAAAAAGCGAAATATATGTTTGAAATATTTTCAATCAAAAATGAACAACTTAAAATTCTTGGGAATAAATGAAATCATTTATAATTAGTAATATAATATTTTGATTTGCTCTTTTACAAAATGACTGAGAGCCAATTACTGCTTTGTTGGCTGGGGGTGTCATCTTGACTTGATAGACTGATAAACCTATAAATAAGCACATTTATATATATTTACATACATAAGTTATTGATAACAGGATGTCTTTTTACATTTTCAGTGCGCTTCATCATCACAGTCTGCAGAAAGCTTGCAGATGGCGATAGACGGGGAGTCGACGGTGGCTGAGTCTTCGTCGACCACTGATCACGATTCAGGAGAGCACGAAATTGAATTGAGAGAAGTCATCAAAGAAGGCCACGATAAAGCGGACCCTTCACAGTTTGAATTGCTCAAAGTACTCGGAGAAGGCTCTTTTGGGAAAGTTTTTCTAGTTCGCAAAGTTTTTGGTTTGGACACAGGGACACTGTATGCAATGAAGGTATTTAACCGATTGACTATTAAAAATAAATATTGTTGGGTAATTATTCGATTCAATGAGAAAACTATCTATTTATTGTGAATAAATAAACGATAAATGTGCCAAACTATGTTGCGGAAATAGTTTTGTATATCCGACAACTTAATGAAAGTTTAGCTTCTATAAATATTTCAAATATTTTATAAATAATTGTGCATTTCAAATTGTAGGTTCTTAGAAAAGCCACTTTGAAGGTGCGTGACAGAGAACGAACTAAAATGGAACGCAACATACTTGTCGACATGGGCCATCCGTTTATTGTTAAACTGCACTACGCTTTTCAGACAGCAGGAAAACTCTACCTTATTTTAGATTTCCTAAGGGGTGGAGATCTGTTTTCTCGGTTGAGTAAAGAGGTGATTATTTACAAACATAAATTATTGATGATAATCCTTTACCAACATTAATTTTTATTTACATGACAAAGATTTTTGTGCATTCGCAATTGCAATTGATGTAGAAAAATTGTAATAATTTTTTTATTTTTTTTGTGCAACTTCCCAAACTCACATACACGAAGTCGAAGCTGCTAATAAGTCTGTAATGTTATTTCTCCATAAAATATAAAATATTTTATCAAAATGTCTCATGAATTTACGAAAACACTTAAAAACAGATATTTCCCAGGGTATTTCGAAACCCTATGAAAAATTATACGGGATCAAAAGGGAATAAAAGATTCAATATCAGGATATAAACTGAAAAAATTATTAATAAATCTATGATTAAGTTTTTGTTGATTTTTATAATTAGTGTTGTATAAGACGCATTTCAAATCTTCCATGCCTTTTCGCATGTCATACGTGAACATTTTAAGGGGCCTGAATAGTTGAATATTAGTTGTTAGAAAAAAAATATGTGAGAAATTTTCCCACAAGAATTTTTCAAGTTTTTTTTTTTTTTTAAAGATCACTATATTTTATTTTACAGGTCATGTTTACCGAAGAAGATGTGAAATTTTATCTAGCTGAATTAGCATTGGCTCTGAATCATGTACATTCCCTCGGTATAATATACCGTGATCTGAAACCTGAAAATATTCTGCTAGATCAAGATGGACATATTGCATTGACTGATTTCGGTCTTTCTAAGCTTCCTCAAAATGACAAGGCTTACAGTTTCTGCGGCACCGTAGAGTACATGGCACCTGAGGTTGTCAACAGACGAGGTCATTCCTTTGCAGCTGATTGGTGGTCATTCGGGGTATTGATGGTGAGATATAAATAGAGTTTTTTTTTTATCTTGTATTTAAGTCGTTAGTTAAAGCACAAATAATACATTTTCAACTATATTTCTTAAATAGTGAGTGTTATATTTTTCTACATTTTTGTTGATATCAAATGACAGGCTTCTTATCACATTCAGTGATTAACAATCTAGGACTGTTTTGATGTTGCACTAAAATCCCCATGGATTTAATGACGATGAGTTTTTTACTGAATGCTAAAACAAAACAAAGATGGGATCTGCGCAATTAGCAATGCGCTGTGCGAGTTTTCAGCAGAATGTATCTCAGACGATCAACTCATAATCATCAAAATGCAGTTGATATTCTAGGAGCATGTTGACATATGCAGATTCATTTAGTTTTATTTAAATGATCATTGCATGAATTTTTGTATAAAAAAATAAAAAAAAAATTCTGTAATTTTCAACACTTTAATTATAACAACATACTCGAGTGGATAGCTAGCGTTTTTTTAGTGATAAGCGCAAAAATATACGTCTTAAAATCAATACAGCTTCTAAAACATTCAATATTTTCTATTTAAATTTTAGAGAGCCTTCGCTGACATTTAATCTTTAGAAATAAAATTAAATCACTTAGATTACAGCATAATTTCACTTCCATTCTATACTAAATATAAATCCAGTTATCAATTCTGTAAATGGCACTCCGCATTTTATCAATCTGAAATATTTAACATATAAATAAAACATAATATATTTATCCATACCATACAATTATATAACATATAAATGCAAGTCCTACAAGTTTACAATCACTGGAAGTGTAAAATGGAGTGTGAAATTTGAAGCCTCCGTATAGACGAAAAAAAGTCACACTCAGCTTTTTTTTTAAAAATAAATACATTCAGAGTAAAATAAGTCATGTTGCTTATTACTTTTCTAAAAAAAAGGGACCAATTTTATGGTTGTAGTAGCTATTTCGAAGAAATCATTAAACTTATGAATCAATGTAGGCAACTTGTATTATCAATATTTTTAATTATCATATAATATAAGTGCATTCATTATCTATAATTCTCATGATATATGCATAGAAATAACTACAATTAAAATTACCTAAACAATATGTAAACATAACAAAAATATATCTAAAGAGCAAAATGAATAGTAACTACTTACTTAAAACTGGACACTAAGCAAAAGAGTATGTTTCAATCATTGCATTCTGTAAACAACTGGTCTATATATCTAGCAAAGTCATGATTATTATACACAGCATTATATTTCGCGCCAAAAAAACCCATGATATTACGTGTAACGCAAACAACCGACAGTATAAAAGAAACTTTTATGAGTCTCGTATTCTACCGACAATATGCGAAAAACGTAATTTTACATTTCCTGATGATAACGATGTGTTGATAATCGATTGAATTCAATAAAAATTTTGGCCGATTGTTTTTGAATGGATACACACTTTTTCTTTTTGTCAATTGATATTTTCAGTTGAAAACTTTGGTAGTGAATGTGAAATGCCGCAATTGTAAAACATTGTACATTTTTCTCAATCTGAACAGCTCTTCGATAATCAATATTTGACATTTATTACAGTTTGAGATGCTTACGGGCAATCTTCCCTTCCATGGAGCAACAAGGCACGATACTATGACTCAAATTTTAAAAGCTAAACTCGGCATGCCAACTAATCTAAGTGAAGAAGCTCAATCTTTACTCAGAGCACTGTTCAAACGGAATCCTCACAACAGGTATGCACTCGATTCCTACAATTGATTTTTTTGTTGAGATTAGTAAAATATTTTCATATGGTGGAAAGGGATTATATTAAAAAAAAAATCCACTTTGTTTTATTTTTAAAATACTCTATTGCTTAAATTTAAAATTATTTCATATTTTGCTTAGTTTTTTTCTATAGTGGTGTAACTGCAAAGTAAAAAAAAACATATTTTTAAGAGTTGAATAGAATATATGAGCATTTTTATATTACACAAATAATTATTTACATTTTTATAATTATTACAATAGCTATCAAATTTACGATCTATATATATAAAAGTTGAGCACATTGTAGACATGGCAACAATTTTATAATTTAAAATTGTTGAGAAACAATTTTCTTGATATTTTGTAAAATTCTCTCAGTAACTCACTATTGTAACAATGATTTCAAGCGTTCTTGTGTTGTGTGAAATACAAATAGTATTGTATAATTGCAGGCTCGGAGCAGGACCTAAAGGAATTGAAGATATTAAGAAGCACGAATTTTTTGCTACCATTGATTGGGTGTCACTTCTCGAGAAGAGAACCCGTCCTCCCTTCCGACCTGCCGTTTCTAGAGCTGACGATGCATTCTATTTTGATTCTGAATTTACTTGCCGCACTCCTAGAGACTCTCCAGGAGTGCCCGCATCTGCTAACGCCCACGAGCTTTTCAGGTACCTTCTAGATCCTTAGCTTACACTTCTATAAAACCGCTCAATATAATTTATCCATGATGTCATTTTATACTAAAACTTATTGTGATTTTCAGGGGATTCAGTTTTATAGCACCGTGCTTACTAGAAGATGAAAGCGATAAAACTGTAGTTAACCAACCGGTAACCGCGCCGACGACCAATCCTAGTCAAGAAATCTTTTGGAACGGTGCAATCAATAGAAATCTCTTTTTAGACGAATACAGGTAAATTGTAAATGTATTTATTTCCCATATATTTTTCTTTTGTGCTGTAAATATTCTCACTATAGATGTATTTATTATTTATATGTAAACATTTTTATCTTATTTATTTTTAGATTACTAGGTGAGCTGGGAAATGGATCTTTCTCAGTTTGTCGACTCTGTGAACACAAAATGAGTAAGACCCAATACGCTGTGAAAATGATCGACAGAACTGTTTATGATCCAAGAGAAGAGGTCGAAATTCTATTGAGGTTTGTTATTTGACTTTGTAACCCAATTCTCACCTTTGGTCATTCAATTATCAAACATTAAACTGGGTTAAACTTCACCACTATGATAATAATGTTTCCACTTGTAAATGTATATTCTTAAAGATAAACTCATAAGGTTTCACAGAAGACTTACAGTTGTAAGTGTTTGATTTTTTTCCCCTCTTGAACTTCTGTACTTAAAGTTTAGCTGATAAATTGTTATTAAATTTTTAGATACAGTCATCATCCAGGAATAGTGACACTACGTGGCGTGTATGAAAACGGAAACATACTTTTGGTTGTCACAGAATTATTGAGAGGGGGTGAATTGCTGGAATATATTACGGAGCGTCGCCACTTGACGGAAAGAGAATCCCAAGATATACTGAGACACGTCTTACAGGCTGTCAATTATCTACATCAGCACGGAGTCGTTCACAGGTCATTATAAAACTGTTCTCATTTGATTTCTCATGAAAACTGGTGTGGCAGGTTAACAATTTTATTTTTCTGCTGTTGATTGTTTCATTCAGACGACTTTTGACGGATTACATTGAGATATTATACAAACTGAGAATTAAACTCGACCCGTCTTTTGTTAGAGAGAATATGCTGGGGCTAGGATAGGACTAGTTGTTAGATTATCGCTCTCGTTATGCCCCGTTTTTATGATCAGGGGTGTAAACACCGTAGACATCCAAGTCTTTAAATGCAAATCCATAAATCTATTTAATAATGTTTCCACGCTAGAATTAGAACTCACGGACAATGTTGACCACTCTTCAACGAGCCCAGCAAATGTATTAGATAATCTTGGAAGTCAGTCTCCTCAGAGAAATTTTTGTTGTAGTATTATTGATTCAATATGATATAAATTTTGAATACATAAATATTTGTTACTTTATTTTTAGGGACATCAAACCTTCCAATATTTTGTTTGCTACCTCCGAGCGCAACCCCAGTGATATAAGATTGGTCGATTTTGGTCTAGCGAAGCAGCCTCGTGCAGAAAATGGTTTACTGATGACACCTTGTTACACTGCCAACTTTGTGGCCCCCGAAGTACTTAAGAGAGCCGGCTACGACGCTGCTTGTGATATATGGAGCTTAGGTTTGTAACCTAACTACAGAGAAAAAATAATAAAAATCAGATTTTTTTTTACTCTAGTTTCAAATATTTTGTTTTTTATTTTAGGTGTTCTAGCTTATATAATGCTGGCTGGGAAAACTCCGTTTGCCTCGACTGGGGATGACTCGCCTGAAGCAATTTTGGCACGAATCGAATCTGGAAAGGTATCTTAAAAATGACATCAAAGATAAATTAACCACACCTGCAGTGCTATTCCTGCATACACATCACGTATGTTGAACGGTCTAAAATACTCAACACCAACGTTCCCTCTAAACCGAAGGCTTAGATGCGCGGAAATTTCAAAGGCTGCGCGGACCGATCAAATATCAATTGAGCAACTGTCTTGTAGTGCGTGCCAACCCGGAATGAGTGCGCGGGGACTTCTCAACTGCTGCGCGGCCGCGCACGCGCGCAGTTTAGAGAGAACGTTGCTCAACACTATCACGTTTTAAGTATACAGACTATACCAACTTAATTACGTAACGAGTATTTCAGACCCTAATCAATAAGTGTATGCCCGCTGGAATAGCACCGCACCACGGAAACTTTCCATTCAATTTCTATTTTACTTTACCTTCTGCAGAAGTCTAGCCACGTTTGCGATAATGTTGTGACAGTCCTAGTTATATGTATTTCATTCTATTTATATCAGCATTCAATTTATTGAATATCCTTGCAATACAATTTGGTAGTGTCTTAACTTTAAGTAAAACATTCTGTTTAGGAAAAAAATATTTAATATTTCCTTATTTCTTAAATATAGATTTTTTTGTTTCATAGAATGCTTTATGGTTATGATAATATTGAGAGGAATAAAACTGTCTGCCAACCGATGTAGAAAACCTTAACTAATTATTGAAATAATTTTACTTATAGAATATCAGTATATTCTTTTTTGACTGATTCCTTTATTGCTCGAGTATTGTGAAAATTTACAATACATCGAGTAGCTAATTTGATAATTTTTCTCCACAAATGAAGTTGGCTTAATGAAGTTCTTGGCGTCTTGTTACTAGGTGGAGATGAGCAGCGGTGTATGGACAAGTGTGAGTGCGGCAGGTAAAGCTGCAGTCAGTCGAGCGCTGCACGTGGATCCGTCCAGGCGGCCTACGGCTGCGCAGTTCCTCGATGATCCGTGGCTTTCACGGCCCGACCAGCATGCCCAACACAACGCTGCCAACCGACAGGTTGTTATTCATTTAAAGTATCATTGTTGTTATATTTATAAATATGGGAATTGTTTGTGAAATACTTGATTGGAGTTGGCAGTTACTTGGTGAAACTCAATTTCATTAGGGTCAAAAGTAGCAATGCAGTTAGTCATATAAAGATGATGTAATATACATTAACTCTTCTTTTACACGGTAGAAACGTTCCACAAAAAAACATGTAAAAAAGGTGATTATCCACTGTGTACAGTTTTCTCACCGTGTGGCGTTTCGTGAATAGATTTTTGTTAACATACATCCAAGTGTTCTACAAGATATTGTAGACATTATATGTTTTGACAGCGTTATATTTCTTTTGAATTCATTTACGAACAAACACATAGTTTTTACATATGGAGATAGTATTCATTAAAAATTGAAGTTTCGTTCCCTGAATTTAAAAAAAGAACAAAATTGTGGTATAAAAAATCATGTAAAAAAAAAGTAATAACGAAAACCGAATAAGTAAATTTTAGGGAATATAAGGGAATCTATTATCGACTTTTGTGTTTTTTTTGGGAATCTTGTTAGAACAAATAATTCATGTGAAAACATAGTATTCACTCTCTTTTAGTGGATAGTTTTTTTTCCAAAATCCTGTGAAAAAAGAGTTGAGTGTAGTCGATGGCTCTTTATTACAAAAAAAGGTTGCGAGGTTTACAGTTTGAATCTTGTAATGGAAACATCACAATTTTATTTTTCAGTTGATTTATGGGTTTGCATCTAAAAGCATGGGGATGTTGTTGTTTTTTAAAATGACTTACCCGCCCCTATCCAACTTTAAAATTGTTTGACCATTACATTGAATTTTATGATTTTTTTTTAGGGTGGCGGTGCACCGCAAGCCATTCCGGAAGGGGTGTCCGGCCTGAGACGGGCAGTGGATAAAACATTCCAAGTGATGAGCACCTCACCGAAGCAGGCGCAGAGCTTAGGACCCGTGTCCCTTTCGCATCTCGCTCAGCGGAGAACTAAACCGCACTATACAGCTCCATCTTCAGGAAAGGCTACGCAAGTTTAACATTGACCGAGGCTTGAGCCGAAACATCTTTATTCGTCACTCGCCACTTGAAAGTTATCAAATCGTCACCGGTAGCCTTAAAATGTATACAGTAGTCGCAGATTTTTCCCACATTTTAAATGAGTGCTCTCTCTTTTTCTACTGCTAATGTCGAAACCGGCTCGTTTATTCTCCCATCAGCCGGTTCCCTTCCGGTATGTAAAAGAGAGCTTCGTTTGAATAACAGAAGTCCATGAAAGCATCATGGAAAAAACTTGCCTGACCTTTTACAAAAAATAGAACCTGTAGTAGTTTCGAGATCAATTCAACCATAGTTATAGTTTTAGAACATCGAATATTTGAATGTCAATGACAGAGTCTAATTTTGTATTTTAAAGTGTTATTCTCCTAAGTAATTTACATGTATTTTAAAATAACCTACTAGAATATTAAATTTTATTTTTAAAAAGTTAAACTAAATCATATATTTTCGTTTTAGATAATTTCACCAAGCCAAGTGAATAATTATTATGTATATAATTGTTACCCTTTTCTTTATAAAAAAATCTCACCCGTTAGGTTCTCTAACATCAGTTATGCTTTACAGTAACGTGATGTCGTCAACTGAATTTGACCAACTACAAAAATAAACTAAATTATATTATTATTATCAGTAAACATGCAAAAATTACATCCCAGGATTACCAAAGATCGGAATATTGAATAATGATTTGTTTCGAAAGCGCTGATCTTTTTTGCCATTTTATTTTTGAGCATTTTATTGCATTAGTATCTTTGATCATCCACTAATTTTTCTTTCTAATAATATATTTTTTTAGTCGTGTGCAAACCGAATTTGTGAATTTATTTGCGTAACATATTTTATAATAATACTACCTGACTTTATTTACAGTATTATTCTTTATTTTAGTATTTCTTGCTTTTAATATAAATTAATAGTTTCAAAAATTGTGATACA
Organism: Himalopsyche tibetana; assembly: GCA_030503985.1. Classification (NCBI taxonomy): domain Eukaryota; kingdom Metazoa; phylum Arthropoda; class Insecta; order Trichoptera; family Rhyacophilidae; genus Himalopsyche; species Himalopsyche tibetana. Next base: position 15,384,178 of record JAPJYX010000024.1, read on the forward strand.
GATCAATTTATATGACTTTCCATTATATCTTTATTACCCCTATTTATTTAGTACAGAATTAATTGTAAAATTATTAATGTTATTCGACTGGATGAATTGATTGATATCCATCATCGGAATACCTTGAAAGGATGGTGTTTTTTTATATAGTTTTTCTCAAGGTATTTTAAATAATTTTTTTAAGTTGTAATGTTGCATTCCCAATGTCGAATAAATTTTGTTGAAGATACTAATGATTCAACATATTACAGTTATAATAATTGAACACTGTTGTATAACATACCTTGAAATTCAGTATGTTTAAAAATAGATGGTTTTCTAATATGAACTACTTGTTGGATTTTAGAGATTTTCAAAATATTCTTAATTTATTAGGCAAACACTATCTGTAGATTAATCATTAGTACATCAGTTTTAATAATGTTTATCACAATGTGAATGAATTCTAATTCTCTTGTAGATCCTACCCGCTGTGTTATTATACCTTCCATATTTAAATTTCCGAGATTGTCTATGCCAATAGATTTTTCCATTTATTTTATTTATTTGTATAAGTATTACATATAACTTGCATAGGCCGTTTTCCTGTCGTGAAGAATAACAATCGCAGACAATTTTGTAGATTTAATTACGATCGCTTTGATTATTCAATTAAGAAAAATAATGTTATATATAGTCAATATTGAATTTCTTTATGCTGACGATTAGTTTTTAGAACATTAGATAAATAGTATATTATTGTAGGGTTGTTTTTTATTTTAACAGATGGCAGTCTTTCTTCAGTTATCGATTATTGGGTGTCGATCAATTTAATTGACATTATATGAATTCTATGTCTTCTCAAAAAACAACTTACGTCGATTGCCTTTAGGGGTTAATATCGTAAGGCTGTTTTAGAATATTTTTTGTATTATAAGTATTACATTAATTGTAATACAAGACATGAGATGACATCTTCAAGTAAAAGGATGTTCCAAAAAAAAAACATCAAACACAAGAAACACTAACAAATTTACCCAACATATCGTCTATAGTAGTGATACTCAACCTTTTTTTTCATCTGGGCCGCAGGATATTAATAGTAATATGTAAATATACCAGATACTATACATAATATAGTGACATAACATAAATGTAAGTACACCAAAATACAAATGTATCCAAAATATTCATTCGTTTACGTAAAATTTTGCAAACTATCAGATGTTTGAAAAACCATCTGGTGACTAAGATTGTTTTGGGCAACACATTAAATCTTAATGGGCCGCAGGTTGAGTATGACGGGTCAAAAGTCTTATTATGTTCGGTATTGTATCTACATTTTAGGAATATGCGAGAAAATACTTTTTTCTAAAGCATAATCCACATTTTAAATCAGCAGCAACATGCATTCTATATTCCACAAAAAGTTTTTTGTTTTCCATAATTCTTTCATTAATATTCATCATGGTATTGGTAAAAAAATTGAAGACACCCTTTCTTGTCCACTCGTAAAATATTGTATATATTGCATCTCGGTTTAGCGTAGTATTTTTTTTGTTGATGCAACTCCTGCCTAAAACTTCCAAAAATATAAAATTATTATTTTATGTTTATACAAATATTTTTTTATTAACTCTATATTTTAATATCTACGACACCCTAAACAAATAGTTATCCGTACAAGTAATGAAAATATATAGACAGTGATTTAACTTTTATTCACCCGCGTGCTTTGGGCAGAGTAGTTCACTGTCCATGTAGTTTTTCGCAAAATTAATTTTGAGATTGGTCAGTCACAAAAATAACTACATATATCTCAATTGAAGTCATTACTTATTTAATCTAATCTCCATATTTTGTATACTGTTATTGTAAATGAACGTAATCCTGTTGCGAAACTCGCCATACTCGCTGATCCCTCTAGGGACCACTGAGCAGCGAATGACGATAAATCTGCGGTCCCTTATATGGACCACTGGGCATTTAAAGGTTAACATTTCCTAATTCGAATAGTCATGAATGTATCATTTCAAAAATTGATAAAATATCTATTTTAGAAATATACGTAATTTATTATATTTATACTGGTTAGTGCAGATAAAAAATTGGATTTCACATAAAATATATTATCATTGTTAGTATGAATTTCTCGATAATAAATATATTTCAATGAAAATGGTTGCGTTAACAAAATATTCAACGTCCGAATTAATCACAAGTTTAAAAACACCCTCAGCATTTATTTATTTACTTTATGTTATGTAAGTATACAATTTTTATCAGTTCAAATATAAATTATACATACTAAGTGCCATTTTGATAGATTTAGTTTAAAATTTACTTATTTTTATACATAAATTTACTTTTTTATATATATATGTTATTGTTCATTTGAAATTTTATTCGGTAAAGTAAATGTGCTCATTCTTATTCGATATATCTTTTGACACAACTTCCAGCGCCATACTACAAAATATGCTTACAGTCACAACATCAGATAGTGACGTATGAGAGGGTTAGGCATATATATATATATTATATACCTAGTATCTACCGAACACGAGAAGAACACTTTATTATTGATGTCACATGCTGGCTGGTTATTCATTTACATCACTGTGCCAGCAAGAATTTACAAAATATGAATATATTTCTCAATAATATTCCAAGGGTATTATAATTGTTCATGCATTTTCGATGGTTATTTTTTTTATGAAACTGACGTTCTTGTTTAATAGAAGAGTAAAATTATTATAATTAAATTTTGCGTGATTTTGTAAGCAAAGTATTTTTTTTCGTTATGAAATGCTCAATATATAATGAACAAAGTCAAGGCCTATTTTTGATATTCCAAAGCCTACAACATACATATTTATAAATAAATTAAGTATTTGTAAGGGCATAATAAATTTGTCAATTTTTTGCAGTTGTGAATATTATAAAAAAATTAAAAGCATAGTAACTGTATGTTTAATGTTTTTTGAAGTGACTGTTTTCAGAATTCTTGTAAATCAATGTGTATTGTATGATATTCGACATCACAAAAGATAGCTCGTGAGATCTATCTTGTACGTAGACATATTTATATGCCATTTTTGACTGGCAACGCTGCATTGACACTTGTACTAATAATTTGTTTGGTAGGCAATTACAGATATATAAAATATAATTAAATTTGTAGTGTTCAATTCTCTGCATCATTTGAGATGTTAAACATTAACTTTTCATTAAAAATACGTAGAAAAAAATGATAAAAAATGTGTCACAAATTTGGAGTCGTGCACTTATTTTGATAATGCAACTCTCAGATTGCATAAATATATTTGAATCACAATCGAGCGCACCCTAGACATTTTTTTGTAATCTATCAAATCAAATAAATAGTTAATAATATATTGTTTTAATAACACGAGAATATATCTATTAAAAATGAAAGAATTCTAAATATTGCTTACCAGCTATCTCAAATTATTATCTGAATCTTTATTATTCATACAAAGCTGTGTTGATAATTTTGACACGAAGTATTAATTTACCTAGAATTTTATTTAACCTCAACGACTTAAATTTAAAAACTTGAAACAAGCACTCGGTTTCTCAATTTTCACAAGTCTGATGAACAATTGAAAATGATGTTACATGATAAATGTGTGAATTTGATGTTTTAGTTGTAGTAAGTAGAAATTTAATGTATTTACTTAGTGTTTTATATACCGTTTTTTCAGCTTGATATATGTTAAGGAATACATACTTAAATGTTTAGAATTTGTTGAAAGATCAAAATGTACATCATATTTAGTATTTACTATTCTGAAAATTTACAATATCCCACAGAAAGAATGTAGTTATGCAGGAAGTCACTAGACTAAATAAAACAGAAAAGGATCAAGTCGGGGGTCGGCTAACTTTCAAATTGTGTAGGAAACGGGATAGCAAAGGTATCAGAGAGCCATGAACATATGGATTTTTAGGGTAAAACACCGTAATATGTTCAAGAATTGATATTTGGAGACGCAACATCTATGCAAAGAGCCACGATTTACTTACGGACCCCTGGACTAGGTCATTAGTTTACTCTCATTAACCATGTAACGATCTCAGATGGTCTGATTCATTATTCATTGTGTTAATCATATCCATAACATTGATGCCTTACAACTATCTCTTAACCTCGTTAATTATTACAGTAAAGAGAATTGTAATTATATCAGTTGATGGTAACATTTCAAATTTTTTTAAGTGTCCTTTTACTGTTTTCTAGTAAAATATTTGTCTTGATGAAATAAATACTGTGAGGTACATAATGAATATGTAAATTTCGCCGTAGAATTTGGATTATATATAATTTAATTAAACCACTTTTATCATATTTTTTTACTTTTGCAGCGTATTGTTGTTGGCTGTTGCTTCTTAATGTTAATCGGGTATCGATTTTATGTACTGCTGTTGAGAATAACATTAATATTGTTATGTGATAGTGTGTGAAAAAATAATTAACAAGAGTTGTTTAGTATTCTAAGAGTCGGAAGCAAAGTTATATAGAATTAGATGAAAGAGGTCTTCATTGTGATTGGATAAGACCATAAAAATAATTGTTATTTTACGAGTATGTCTCCGATCGATTTTTGGTATCATATTTAATTCAGGCAATTTATATAGGGCATGTTATTGTAATCAGTATACCCGACAAGGTTGGATGAAGTTATTGCACTTAGTATTCATTAGTAAATTTAAATAATGTATTTTTATTATCTTCCTGAGTATTCACTCTAACATGAGCACATTGTGTCATAATTTCAAGAAATGATTAAGATATATATCTGATACTACGTGAGATGACGTATGCTTTTGATTCTTCATTTTTTGGGACCCAACTGATGTTTTGCTGTTGTAAAGTAAAAAATAAATTGTTAAAAACTGTTTTTATTATACATTTATTACATCTCCTTGTGAAATATTGACATCTTAAAAAATTGTAAATTTCTCCTGACACATTCTACTGAAATTTTAACTGCGTCATGCAAACAACACTGATTCCATTTTTTCACTTCTGGTTAAGAAATAACAATTTATTTCTACTCTCGCATGTAGATGATTATTTTAAATTATCGAGTGGATTAAAAGATGGCCAAAATAATTGAGTTTCACATCCCATTCACTGTCTTCCAAGCTTTCAGTGTCGAATAACTTGTTTAGTTAGTTAACATTGAAAAATATAATATATTTTCTAATAGAATATATTTTAAGAAACATAGTTTTTCCAATGAAATAAAAAAATATTTGTCAGGCAGGGAAAGGTGAGGGGGGAGTTAAAATTGGAATGTACATGCAGAACTTGTATTTAAAAAATTCCAATTAGTCGAAACTTAATATTTTTGAGAAACGATTTCTATTTTTGACGTATATGAAAATTTGATGCGCAATCTTTTCCCGCCGTTCAAATATTTTGACACTCACATTATTGAAACTAAGAAAATTTATAAAACGCTTTGAGCCTTCTAACTTATAATATGTATCTAATAATTCCAGACCTCATAAAATAAACAAATGAAATTATATTATTGTTATAAACAATCATATTATTGTTATAACATGTTGATAAATAGAATGTACCGCTGTTAATGTTGAGATCAAATGGTTCCATATCAAATATTTTTCTGTAATAAATATTCATATGTAAACAATTTTTTATTCTATCCCCGTTACCCAAATGCTATGGTAAAAAAAAAACACACTTCCCACATGCTGTGCAGTAAAACATTTCGAGCTTGAGAACTTAATAAAATAATCGGCGGTAAAATAAAGTGGAAGTGGTGCTTTTGCTCATCGCAATTTTGAGAAATTGAAATGGCCAATGGATGATTATTTCTTCATCAGGGTGACACGTAAAGCTTATACAAAAACCGACTATTAAAAAAACCTGCTTTCGAATTCAAATATTTCCTAAAACCTGGTTTTCGGAGTTTAACAATTAAGATAATTTCATTGAAATGGTTAAATTAAAAAAATATTTATATTGTAAACCGTATCCGAGTCAAAATCCACAACAAAAATATTTTTAACCCATTCATTGATGTATACCAACATATTTAACTTAAAACTTGCACATTTAAATATATTATACGTGTCATTTTATTTGTAACAAAATATCAACGTTTTGCTAAAAAACATGTTTTTGAAAACAGACAAGCCCTAGTGACGTTACATTGAGACCAACGTTCCATCTAAGCTGCGCACATGCAGCAGTTGGGAAGCCCCCGCGCACTTATTCCGGGTTGGCGCGCACTACAAGACAGTTCATTCGAAATTTCCCCACAGTCAACCTCTTGCCTTAGAGGCGTGTCTGCCAAACTGTGTGCCGCAAGAAGTCTCAGGTGTGCCGCGGAGGAAGACGGCTCAAAAATTTTCATTTTAAATAATGCCTATTCATTTAAATTTTCTTAAATTTTAAATTAATTCAACATCTACATATTCAAATAAATATTTGTCACGTTCGCATATACATATATAGTGGTCGACTCGACGCATTTTTCACATTTCCGTTTATTAAAGCATTTTTATTTGGTGTGCTGCGAAGTAAAAAAGTTTGGCAGACACTGCCTTAGAGGGAACATTGATTGCAGAAGAATAATATTGTTGGAAAGAATAGTGCGAAAAACAGATGGAATAATATTACTGGTAAAAAAATGTGTACACGTGTAATATATTTTTTACAAAAATAATGATTTTATTAAAATCAGTTAAAAAATATTCAAATACAATATATACAAGCGTATGGCCCAATATTAACAAATAAAATATAATATATGTCACATAATAAACTTATTCAAATAGACAGTAGAAATTACAAACTATACACAAACTATGATATTTTACAGGCCAGATGGATATATTATAGTGACTATTCTTATTTGCTATAAGATCTTCAAAATAAAACAATGCAGCCATCAATACAAATATACTTCTATGTCATCATTCAAACACCAACATTGTGATATATTTATTTTTACATTATATACGTGTTATGCTGGATGTGCGGAACATAAGAAATATAATATATTTAAACTAATAAATATTACTGTCTCACAAAAACAAAATAAAAAGCTTATCAAACATTATCAGGTGCACATAATGATTAGCAGAAATATGCAAAATACAAGTATCATAAAATATTATGCCAAATAACTGCAAACAAAAGTGCAACTGAATAAAAATAGATCAAATAAAACAAACTTTTACTAGAAATTGAGGTTAAAGGAATTTTACCCATAAACCATTATTTTAATACCTAAAATATAAGTTATGGTTTACGTTGCATCTAGGTTATGAAATTTTATGACGAATACTTATGATTAATAAATAGAAATTAAAATTTTGGAAAAATTACATTGCAAATTTTACTAGTATTTGCAAAAAAACATGTATTTATTTTTGAAAAACGTAAAAGGCAACCATTTCATCTCTTAGAAATTCGGTAACAATTTTACTATATATAATATCTCGGTTGTTTAAATAATAAATTATGTTAAGCCTTTCATTCAACTTTAAAATAAAGTTTATTAGATTAGTTCAATAAAGATTTCTGTACACAGGTGTACAATAGGTTTTCCGTAGTTAAAAAAATAACAATAATGATTTCCTTCTATGCATTCCAGTAGATAAAATAAATAATGATGGAAGTATTAATGTTCTGTGATAGAAAAACTTTATTTCTTCATTTTTTGTTGTTGTGAATAATTGATCTACAGATTTTTTAAAAATATAAGCGGAACAGTAATCTACCTTACAGGTTCCAAAAAAAATCATTGCAAGCGCAGGAAAATAAAAACATTTTTTTTTTAAAAGAAGTCGGATAACATAATGTATTCCTTGGGTTGGATTGTTCTTTGTTTTCAGCTTGAATATTTTTTATTATCTAGGAAACGAATATGCTCCTAGAAGAATTTAGGTAAAATTCTTTTTTCCTTATCAAAGTTATTGGTTCCTTCAAATTGATTAATCAATGATATATTGTATATGACAGATGAGATTAAGTTTATATTACCTGATCGAGTGTTGAAGGTTCAAGTAATTATCATTACTACTTATTGATGTGAATTAAAAATGCAGAGTGATTGTTTTCATCTAGTAAATGTAAAACAATGGTGCTATTATATATTATTTATAATTTGTTCCACAATAAAAGTAAAAGTACATTAATGTTCATACCTAAATGCATATTTTAACTTGTTGATTCTGATGTATGAATGTTGCCAACATACAAATCAATGTTTTAACAGTTATGAACTAGATTTTACTATCTTAAACAAGCAACCGATAATGAATTCACAATCTTTGGAAAGTTTGATTGATATATAACGGTTCAAATACAATATGGAGATTCCAATAAGTTATGCGCTAGCAAACATTAATGCTGATCAGTAATTGTGACTGAGATAACAAAATTCGGCATCACTTAATAAATGTGAGACTATTATTTGCAAACCCAGCTCGTTCCAAAATGGTTGAAGTGAATCTTGAATTTTATTTTGTATAAAAATATACATTTTAACGGTATTTTTAGTTTTACATTACTTTGGAATGATATTTTTTAAGTTTTGAGACTGCTTTCTAATAATACTTTAAAAATGTGTTTATTTACTAAATTACATTTGTGGTTCATCGTTCACCAATTTTGGGACGAACCAGGTTTGCAAATAATAACCTCATGTCACTAACAAAAAAAAATATTGAAAAACTGAATATACTAAATATTGTTTGGACAATTTTTTAATTTAAGTATTTCTATGAAATATTTTTTTATTTTTACATTAAATACAGTTTTATACAAATAAAAAAATATTTTCCGGACGAGGATTACGTACACTATGGAATAAAATTTTCAACTTTTATGCACTTCTTCAAACCATTATAGGAAATAAAATTTATTTTCTCAGATTTTCTTTATAAATATTGATTTGTGAGATATTGACTGCTTTATCAACAATATCAATAGATTCCTTTTGGTAGTGAATTTTTATCAAAAAAAAGTACATGCGGTAGCAATTTTTGATGAATATCTAAGTCTTCTGCATTCAAAAAGAAATTGAGTAAGAATGCTAATTGAAATAACTCAATAAAATATAGCATTGGCAAAAAACTTAAAAGAAATAGGAACGCAATCCATACATTGATAAAATTAGATAAGTACTAAAAAACTTTATTTGTAAAAGATTTATTTGCAATGAGATGGAAATGATAAGAAAACAACTTTAAATAGATCTATAAATTTTAACAAATCAGGTAGTTAGTCAATCTTTTGACTGAAGTTCCACAAGTCCGACATTACATGATATTGGATAAAATAATTTATCAGCCATAAAAACTATGTTCACGTTTAATCTCAGCAGAGTCCTACTATTTTAAGGAGTAGCTCGCTAAAGATTAAATAATATATTTACAATAGAATTTATTTACGCTAAGAGCTAATTTATTCTCATTGTCAATAATACAAATAATAGGAAAAATATTTTTACATTATATAAAAATAGTATCTGTGTAGAAATTTATCTGGAAAACTCCTCGAGTCAGACGGAGTACTGCCGCCTGCCTTTTATTTTGGTGACGAGATTGCAAATTTTCAACGCAGGTCCGAGTTTCAAGCCCATGTACTTCATCATCATGTCTGAATTCAAAAGAAGGAGTGCTTTTCCATCAATCTCCTGAAAATAATGAAGTGAATCAATTGATGATTACAGAAATATTAATATTTTACATGAGAGAATATAAATAATACCTAAAAGGAAATGAAAAGCAAAGAGTTGGACAAACGTCGACATATTCAGGTGTTCAATAGAATGTATGAGCACAAACTCAGATTAATAAAATAATTGGATATCCAGAGAGAATATACGCAGTTTAAGTGTACTTACATGTTTCCTGAAGAGATCGGCGTGCACGGCGAGCGCTGAGTCAGCGGCGGCAATGAAGCCGATGACATCTTCAATAGACCAATCGGGAGGTGGCCTTCCTGAAGGTTGCGGGGCAAGCGACGGTGAGGGTGAAGGAGAAGGTGGAGCAGGTGTAGGCGGAAGAGACGTATTACAGCTCGATTCTTCGCAAGGCGTCGTGGAAGTGGCCGGTTCAGGAGACACTCTTCGGGCTTTGGCCGCAGCCGCTGTCCCGGCAGTTGGACTCTCATTTCTCTCTTCCTGGAGCGGAAAGACAAAAATTTAATCTCATCAGTCGTATTTGGAAAACCTTATTATTATTCAAATTGTTATTCCATTCACTGAGTGATGAATATATCTGACTTATATAAAAATGTTTTGAAAATATTTTCAAATGGTAACACAAGCTCACCTCGCTGTGCCTTTTAATGGCTACAGGTCTCGGAGCTGCAACAGCAGGGCATTTTAAACAGACCCCTGTCACAGGTTCGACGGCGAAAAGTCCCGGACAGAATCCCAAACAAGAGCTGAGCATCTCTAACCAAGCGTTCAAACCTCGAGGCCCTTCTACCATTTCCAATGGAGGTATTTTGACTGTGAATGTTTTCCCTCCGACTGCAATCTGTTATCAGCCCACGAATAAAATAAATGTATGCATATGAATTTAAAGTCCTTTTTTTATAAGAAAACACAATGAATAAAAAAAACAGTTGAACATTCAGTGTAAGTAATATAAAATCGGAAGTCGTTCCAAATCTCTCCACATCCCTCTGCTTTACGCAATGGCAATAGTTTTGAAGCAAGTCGATATTAAAAAATAATATTATTTGTTTTCACTTTACAGTCAAACTTTGTTATTACGAGGAAGATGGGACTGACTGAATTTGTTCGTTATGAGCATTACTCGTTAAAAGTATTATTTGTTACATCAGAGTTATGTCAATCCATTATTCTTATAAAATTAAAATGATGCTTGTTTCATTGCTTCAAATTTTTGATGATATTTTTGCTCGGTATGCTGAGAAGTAGCTTGTTATAAAAGTGAATAAATGTATGGAGAAAACCATAAATCAAAATGTAAACGAATGTTTCCTCACTATATCCAAGATTTCGCTATTTCCGTGATCGTAATAACCAAATTCGACTGTATTTATATAATCAATAAATATATTAAGTATGCAAAATGCATCATAACATTACAAAATAATGAAAATAATATTTATGAATCATTGCTAATTCATTGGATAAATGGTTGATCGTAAATAAATGGATAAAAATGGTGTCTCAAATTAATATTTACACTAAATTTGATTTTGAAATAACATGGGTCTGCAATAAGAAAAAATACTATATTTTTACACATATTAATTGTTCTAACATGATTTCCAGAAACATAAAACACAGAAGCGGATAATGGATTTTTTAATAAAAAAAAATTAAACAACGTAAGACAGTAATAACAAAGAAAGGCTTCATTGGATCCTAGCACATTGGATGTGCAAGGAGATTCGCTCATAAAAGCCCCCGTATATAATCAAGTAAAGAAGAATAGTATTATTTTGTCTTAAATAAAATAATGTGAATGTTTTGTGTAATTGTGTATTCATTATTACCATTTCCTACACGATTTTCTATGCAACAATGTTTTCCTTATTTCAAATGACAAAGTTTTTTAAATTCAGGGAACCTTTCTTTACACAGATTTTTTTTATACACATTTTGTGTGGAACCTATCTACCGTATAAAAAAAAGAGTCGAGTGTATTTATAAATTAAAGTAATTTGGGCATGCATGTGGATTAGTTGCGTTCTTTGCATTAGCAATTAAAACAAATAATTACCTGTGTTTCATATCCATCCATCTGGGCAAGTAACGCAATCACAGCTGGAACATCACTGGCAGTTGCGAGGGCGTCTCTCAAAATCCGTCTGGCAGCAGCCCTTGGAGAAGAAGCCGCTAGCCCCGCGGGAAAGAGTAAATTACTCCGCAAAAATTTACCACCATTGCAACCGACTCGAACTTGTAAACGCACAGCGCCCCCCAGCGGACCTCCTCTCTCCAAATCCGGAAGTGATGCCACTGATGAACGCACTTTAAATCTAATGAACAGAATTTCTTTTAAAGACTGACTCAAACAGTTACTGCCTATAAATATCACTTTTAACCCCCAAAGACGAGAGCTTTTTTCCGAAAAAAAAAATATTTTCTTAGCCATATTGAAGTCACGGATAACTTTTATTCCTATCCAAAATTAAAAAAAAAAAAACGCAAAGTCGATGTTTAGAAACCCCGCATGACTATATGGTCATGCTCATCCTTTTATTAGCGTGTAATATTGAGTACGGACAGTAGCAAGGACAAAATCGACCGTATGGGCTCGCAAACATTCGGGGTTGAAATATAGCTAAACGTGATTTTTTTTTAAATATTTACAAATTGACATCTTTAAATCAACATAATTTCAATACAAATATATTAGCAAAATAACTGTTAATAATTTGATGTTTTTATAAAAAAATAACTAACAGTTTCAAAAAGTAAATTAAAAAAAACGGATATTCAAAAAATCACATGTGTGTTTGGAGGCTGTTCCTGTCCCCACGACTGATGACTAACTGTAGTCCGTACCCTTCTTAACTAAATATGAGCGATAGCAACGATATTCAGGTGGAAAAAGTATGAATAGTGGGATCAATAGACAACGGTGTTTTGTGTGACCATATGGTGACGCTCGTCCTTGGAGGGTTAAGGTTTTCACTGTAAATTCTAGCGGCTGATAAAAATTTGTTTGTTTTTTTGTTTTGGAAAACCTTTCTGGTGACATTCAGGGTAAATAATTTTGAAACTATAGGTTGTCAAATTTTTTATTGAAGATTATTACTCACAGATTAGCACTGTATGGTAACACAAAAAAGCTCGACTATAGTATCGAATATATCAATTGGATTCAAACCCTGATAAAATTAATTCCTTATGTGTAAAATTTGTCATTTTTTTAATTTAAAAAAATACGATCAAAAGAATATCTTCATCGCATAACTCATTTATTAAAAATTATCTCTCTCTCTCTCTTTTAGATCTTTGGCAATTGTGTCTTTGTATTTACACACATGAACTAGATATTTCATTTTAAACGCAAGTAATTTTTTTCTATTTTTGCAGTAATATTGTAATTTGTTTTTCCTGTCAAATTAACCAAAATTCAAAATAACTGTTGTTACAGTATTGGCGACGATATATAACTCACTTTCAATCTAATCATTATAAGAAATCAACTTATTTTAATGAAATTGGTGAAAATTTGCTATTATAAATGGAGATCAAAATAAAGCATTTGTTGACGTGTCGTGCATGGCTTGAGGGTTAAAAAATAAAAATCTTCTTGTACTAATTCCATATTATATATAATAGATCAGGACTGGTGTTGTTCATCAGTATTGTTCAGTTATAATTTTTAAATGTCGATCAGCGAATGCTCTTGATTTATAATAAATAATACAAAAGGTATTTCATTGCTCGTATATATGGTAAGGGAATCTTGATCTAATGCTTTTCACGGGACCAGCGAAATCTAATGGTAAATACCGGAATAATACATCACTAATCTTGAATATTTGTAGTTTTATTCCCACTAATCCTTACTGGATTGATTTCCATGTTTTAGCATGATTTTTTATAATTAATATGTTATGCTTAGTTCTTGTATGCATTTTTAAATATTTGGTAAATATGCACATTAACACGCTACTTTAGTTCTACCCTGAAATTAACTTAAGGTCCACTAATAAAAATATAGTTCGGTAGGCAGTTTAATTATGCATAGGGAAATGTCATATCATACATGAGAAGCAGGGAAACCGATAATTTACGTTAAATAAGAATACAATTTCAGTATGAAAAATTCACTATATGATAATACAAAGAACAGAGCAAACTTGAAATATGGGAATAAATTTTCATAATATTTTGTAATTCGCATGAATTGTCAGTTGTCTTGATTTCAACGTTTGGTTTTCTGATATTTTGCTATCCATAACTAAATTTCCTATAGAATTGTTTTGTTTTTTTAGCAGAATCTTGTAAATTTGGGCGGGAAAAAGAGCATATTTGGGAATATTTGCCCAATATATTGACTGCTATTATCTTGGTTGTGTAGCTAAATTATGTTGAATGTAGCACATTGATGCAGGCTGCCGAAACACACGAATTTGTGCATACCATATACACCGTGTTAATAAACAAAATTTAGGAATGAAAACTTTATTCTTTGGTTTATAAGCGTCAAACACTGGTCACATACCTGAAATAGTAAATATAGCAATATTGTAATGTAAATACAAACCTATTAGTTCCTTGTAAAGTTTTCTGTCCTGGTGGTTGCATGGGGTGGCCTGATTTAGCACACCAACCCACAGGGAATATATCCCTTGAATCAAATTTACACCAGTAATCAAAAGCTCCCCTCCAACCATCAAAAGTGACATGGATCTGATCCTGTTTAACAGCCCCAACAGTGGCCGTGCAGATTAATTGGGGATTTTTTTTATCTACCGCTTCCAGTTTCTGTCCTACTTCAAACAGGTTACCGTCTGGAGTGGGAGGTTCTCTTTGAAATATTTTAGAGGGTGCCATCTCGGCACCATTTAATGTTTTCAACAAAAACATTGGCCAACTACTCGCATTCATCCTAAAACCCAATGGCGGTTGCAACATTCCTCCGTTTTTCTCACAGTGACCGATGGGGTGGATGTCATTGGCGTCCACGAGTCTCCAAAAATCGTTTTTATTGTCGCTTCCATCCAGCCTCAACCTCAGCCGAGGGCCCAAAACGCCGACAATCGCCGCTATGCAGGTTGACGTCAAATTTCGAGGATCCAAAGCCTCCAGTTTCATACCTATTTTAAAATCATTGCGAGGAGGAAGAGGGGCCTGTTTGAAACATTCCTTCGGCGCGGGAATGCTGTTGGTCTCTCTTAAGTATTCCGACCAATCGAATGTTTGGTATGTTTCGTATTGAAACGGACCGGCAGGAGAAGCGGTGCTGCCAGGATGGTCGGTTCCCGCGGGAACGACCGCCGACAAAGGCGAATGTGCTGCTTTATCATTTTTCTTCTGGTACTTATTTAAACAGTATGTAGAGCAAAAGTCCTTGTTGTTGGAGGGCGCGTTTCCTTTGATCACATTATCGCATGACATACACGCTCCTTTGCTGTAAGCTTTCCTGAATTCTGATAAACATGTCTCCGAACAGAATTCTTTCTTCCCGTTTGGCGTGGGCAGTACGAATTTTAAGGGAGCTTTGCTTTCGGCGCACCAGGTGCAATTGACAGTCTTTTTTGGGGGCCTTCCAGGTCCCCGAACTTTGCCGGGGCCGAGAGGTGTTCCGGTGACGCTACCAGGCGAAGACATCCTTGGAAATACTCCGAAATTTTCCTTGATAAGTTACATTCTATTGACTGAAACACAAAATTCTAGACATACTGTTTGTTGACCGGTATTATTATTTTTTAAAATAGGTCAAGATACAATCAATACGTCAAATACGTTATTCCACACTGTTTGCCAAAACTATTCGACGCCATATTTGAAAATTTTGCTTACAATGATTGTTGCCAGATTAATTAAAAACTTTTTCTGTACATTTATTTTAAATTAAGAATCAGAACAGTAATGGTGAATAAATAAAAACAAATCTGTCTTATGAACCTAATATTATAAATAAAACTGATTTCATCAAAAAAAAAATATAATATAAAGAGCAGGGCCAGTTCGAGAATATTTGCGCCTGCGTGCGAGGCTCCTTTGGCGCCTCAAAAAACAACATCTAAATGCGAGGACAGTAGAGCATCTAATCTCAGGAATTTATGGAATTCCCCAAATGATAAGGCGCAAGTCCATTTTTTAGCTCTTTTCAGAATTTCCGAATCCAAAATATTAGTACGGCGCCTGGGAAGAAGGTCCCTTCTTGATAGGGGATACTGGATGCATACGGGTTCCCGGCAAAGATTGTGGCCATTATATAATCCCTGCATAAGAATAATGCATGTTGTGTGAGATTTGGTGAGTCAAATACCAAATGGTTTGGGGTTACAACCAGAGTGAAACAGGGCTGCGTTCTTATACCGTTCTTGTTTATTATTATCATTGAGCTCATACTTCGCGGGTTAATTCCACCTGATTGAGAAGAAGCTGTTAGTCCCGTTCTAAGGCTGAGTGAGTTTGAATAAGTCGATGATGCTGTCATATTTGACAAATTTGTTAAGGGCATCCAGGACATTATTAACGGATAAAGAAACCACCCTACCCTCCCCCCCATACTGCTACTGGGATTACCACAGATGAGAGGGAGATTGGAACCTGGCTCCACCATCCCCACAATAAGATGTAAGACATTATCATCATATCATTGCTTCACTTCCAGTTTGGTCTTAACCATTGATATAAATTGCTGGCCGTGCTAAAGTTGGATCTTCGTAATCAATTTTCAAACTGATTGGTCGTACTCGTAATTTAAGACATCTCAACCACCCGCCTTCATAACTCTGTCAAAGAAATCATTCAGAAAACTGACCGTTAACTGTATAATTTATTTGTGACTTTTGTAAATGTTTTTATATAATATTATACTGTCATGGGCAGTGATTTTCGTTGCACAAATTAAAACGTAAACTGGAGCTATTTTCATAAGCAATAATAAGTTAATTTTTTAATTATTATACAGAATAGTCTATCTTTGAGTGTGTATTTTATTTTGTATTGTCAATCGGAGGTAGTTTTTGAGCTGGTCTTATCGCGACCTTAGCTAAGCCTTAATTTGCTGTTATCTTGTATGCCGTTTGACATGGGTTTCAGCTCTTTAACAAATTTGTATTGTAAAATTTATTGTTTATTATGTATGTATAACTTGAAATATTTAAAAAAAACCAGCAAACTCGAGGCTAAGTCTACACATTTTTAGGCCAACCAATACTTTGTGAAAGAGATCCCTCACTTCATTCCCTTTAAAACATCCTTATCCCTCGGAACGGGACTCATCTCTCCTAAATATAACGGAGAGCGGCTCGAAGTGTTATCACAACTGCCCCCACAGAGTCAGCCAATGTCAAAAGTTAGACATTGTTTTTAAAATGGATTTTTGTGACAAATATAAAAATAGAGACATTTAAAAACTGCGAAATTCATGAAAACTTAAAGGTATTTAAAATTTCCAGCTTTGTCTGTTTTCGGTTTTTCCTGTCCGGTTGTATCCTTTCCGGTTAATCCGTCTTAATCCTTTCACCACACAAGTCATATATTGTCTATGCTGCAATTTTAGTTTATGTCAAATTACTGTCAGTTGCCGGTATTTTATCTGTCAAATTAAACGGTCATATTATTACTTAAAATGAGTCGAAGAAAGCGTGTTAAGGTAAAAAAAACAATTTTTAATTTTAATAAAATTATACTGCTTTATGATAAATAAAAAAAGACGGACATAAAGTTGCGTTGCACAATGAAAAAAAGTGAGGTTGTCTCATTATTTGTTTACCTTTTTCAATAGGCCGATGGAAAAGAATTAGAAGACAAACTGAAGGCACCTGAAGATTCTGAGTCCGATAATTCCGAAAAACCAAAAATGGTTTCATTGAGTCCACTTCTCTCAGGAGTCAACCAAGATTCTTCCTCCACTAGAGGTTCATCAGATACCCCAACAAATACTCCAAACGTTTCAAATAAGAAAGAAGAAAAACCCACTGATGCCACTAAGCCCGAAGAACCCGAAGAGATAAATTATCGAGAAATGCCTTCTGGGTATGTTTCAGTGATATATCTAAATGCATAGTAATAAACAATAATTTTTGGTATCATATTATTTGCCTATTTAATTGGAAGACCATTGGATAGATTTTCTCTTCAGTAAACGATTTGTATGACAAATAATTTATAAAAAAGAGGCCGTTTCAGTCCCCACGGCTGATGACTAACTGTAGTCTGTACCCTTCTTCCGATATTCAGGTAGAAAAAGAATGAATAGTGGGATCAATAGACAACGGTGTTTACTGTGACCATATGGTGACGCTCGTCCTTGGAGGGTTAAACCTGCTGGCTATCTTAAAAGATTTTTTGCCTGAGATTATAGATTATTCAATACCCTATACTGAGATTCATAATAATAAAATTCTCGATAATATTTCAGACTTGAAGGAGCAGCTTTTCAATCGAGGTTGCCATTTGATAGATTGTCTTCTCTAGAAGCTGGATGTTTTCCAGATCTTACAGGGCCAATGTTGCACGTCTTCATTCAAGTAAGGAATCGACTTTTGAAAATGTGGGTTGAAAACCCAAAATTGCAGTTGACCGGAGAAAACGGGTTGGCAAGCATGGAGGTAAATTTTTGTTGCTACACGCTATAATGTTTATGACGAAATATTACGTTGGCTACTAAATAATTGTGTATTTCACCGATGGATGGATCTAGTTACATTTAAAGTATATTTACAAATTAGAAGTAATGTAATTTGATTGTCATACAGTAAAATAATTGTGTCCATTACTTGGATTGCTTATAATTGCCATGATCGAAATATATAGAATATTTTTCCTCACTGGAAAAAAAAACGATGCGTGTGTATGACATTGTCACAATTGGATTGCTAAAAAAGATGAACAACTCTCTGGCTGTTAAGTTGAAATTGATGATGACCATATCAAAGCAATAATCACAACAGATCATCAGAGATTACTTAAAATTGAGATTTGATTTCCAAAATTATGATTTCAGATTCCATATAACAGTGATCCTGTTCTAGTGACTCGCGTGCATAGTTTTCTGGAAAGACATGGATTTATAAATTATGGAATTTATAAACGTTTGACGCCCATTCCTACACCAATAAAAGGAAAATCAGTCCCGAAAGTGATCATCATAGGAGCTGGTAAGAATTTTGTATAAAAAAATACTGATACAGTGATTGTTCTGAAAATAACTGTAACTAGCTGTACCTTATATGCCATTGCTCCGACATCAGTGTGCCATGAGGCGATGTTTAATTTTTATTTTTTTAAAAAAATATTTGACACTACAGCTTACGCCAATGCGTCAAATATTTGAAAGTTTTTAACTCATTGGCATCGGATGACTCGTATATGAGTCTTTTGAGTTCCCTTTTAAAACTACGGATGACTCGTATACGAGTCTTTTCGCCGGTCTGACTGCGGCGTTGAAATATACACATCCAATGCGAAAAATGTTTTAGATTCTCTACAGAGATGGCATAGCAAATGTTTGATGCATCATTTAAAAAATAAAATATTAAAATATGTGCACAAATAATTTTTTTATTCGGTGATTTCGGCGATGAAGAATCAGCAGACAGTTAAAATATAACTTAATTTTTAAAAAGGAGTTTTTTTTGTCTGAATGATTTTTATTGAATAATAAATTTAGGATATGTAGTAATAAAGACAAATTGATCATTTCTATGATAAAAATCGAAAAAAAAACATTTTTTTCATTCAGTTAATTTTTCCGATTTTTTAGAAAGTTTTTTAGGGTTTTTTTCTGTTCGCCTGATTTTAATTTTACAATAAATTGAGAAAACATAAAGGTTTAGTTACGTGATAAAAATTGAAACATACATTTATCCTGGCGGTTCGTTTTCTTGATTTTGCTTAGAATGCATGCTCTGATTACAAGATTCACGGGAATTTTGTCAACATCTGGATGTCATGTTATTGATCCCGATGACCCGATGTTAACGAAAACGTCGATAAATTATACTGCTTAATCCCTAATTTCAAAACTGCAGGTACAGTTTAACTTCGATCGTTGTTATATTCGAATGTATTTTTCTTTCGGTGCGCTATTACCTAGAACCGGTATTCTTTGTGTGATTTTTGTGTAACATTTGAAATATGGAGGAAGACTCTTATTTAGAAAAGAGGTGTGAAGACACGTTATCTGAAGTTAGTGAATGTGAGGATACTAATGATCAAGGATCGGATATTCTTAGAACATTATTTCTCCCTACGTAAACAAATGGCACCATCTTTATTTAGACAATTTTTATACCAGCGTTAAACTGGCATCAAATCTTTTACTAAAAAAATTAAGAATGTGTGGGACAATAAGATCGAATCGCGGTTTACCGAATTCTCTGAAAAATGCAATACTCCAGCGCGGAGAAACTCGCTACGAAAGAAAAGGTGAAGTAATGCTTCAGATATGGAAACACAAAAAAAACGCAATCTTCAAATGATCTCGACCATCCATAATGCAAAACTAATAAACACTAACAAAATTGATCGACAAACTCGACTTCCCATTGTGAAACCCCATTGGATAGTTGATTACAATAATTACATGAATGGTGTTGATATTGCTGATCAGTATTTAGCATACAATCCCCCCTTCCGTAAAACGATAAAGTGGCTTAAAAAGGTGTTTTTTTTATCTTCTTCATTGTGGCCTGTTCAATTCGTTTCGAGTTTTTCAAAAACTTAATCAGTCATAAAACATGAAATCCCAAAGTTTTATGTTGAATACGGTCAAGGTTGGTTAGAAGAAATTCCCGATATAAATATCCAAAGTGAACAAATGGCAACGACAAGTCAACCCTCGACTTCCAAACATACCCCCAGTTTTGGTCCACCGGGAAGGCTTACGGGTACAATCAAACAGCACGAACCGATAAAAATTCTAAACAATAATAAAAATGTAAGGAGAAAGTGTCGAGTTTGTTACTCCCATAAAATACGTCGTGATACATATTACAAGTGTAAGTACTGTGAAGTTCCACTCCATCCATCTTGGTGATTGCTTTCAAGCATATTACACAAAAAAAAATATTGACAAATTGTGAAATGTTTTGTTCCAAGTTCCGTGAGAATTTATTTAATAATATTATGCTAACATAACCGAAATATTTTTTTGTGCCTAACTGTGAAAATACATTAAATACGCCCAGACCCATATGTCCCAGTTCTGGAGAGAATCAATAAAAAATAAGTGAGTGTTGAGGGATTCTTTTCACGCTCGATTATATTCACTACATTCAGTGATCGCAAACTTTTTCAAAAAGTGATTTTTATTTTTATGAAAAATATTTTAAACAAATTTGACTACGCCATTTGGACATAATTTGAATAATTAAAGCTTGGTCCACACTGCCTACTCTTTCTTCAAACACGGAGCCATGGTATGCGTACATAATATATTTATTTTATAGTTTTTAAAATTGATTTTGTTTTCATGTATGTATTTTTATTATAAATAATGAAAATGTATTATTTGGCAAAGAAAAGTACTCTCCAATTAGTCAAAAATAGATTGATAAAAGGTTAACATAAAAAGATCGTGTCTATCGTTATTTTCATTTGTCGACTAGGTATCAGTTTTAGGAAGCGAATCACCGGATTTTCATGTAATAAGAAGTTTGAAGGAACAAAAGAATTCGAGTGAAAATAAATTACTTTTCTTGAAATGGTTTTGAATCACTGGCTGGCTTAACTGTTCTGGTTTAACTATTCATTTGAATCATGTTTACAAAAGAGCCGCAGATTTTTACATATTGTATCCTAACTAAAAAAAATCATCCTGGGAAATCTGTTACTGCGTCCTGTAAGGGCTAACAATATATAAGTAATTATAGATTAAAAATAATCTTTTGTTTTCTAATTTTGTTATGAAATAAAATAAACAGGAGCACATCTATATTTGACTTGTTATCTATTACTTTTTCGATAAAATGTATAATTATATATCAAATAACCGATTTTCTATCTTAAAAAATACAAAAGGTTGAGTATCACTAATAAAAGCAGGCTAAAATATATAAATTATTATGCAACAAAGTGTTGTACAACTGGTGTCCAAATTTTTTTTTTTAATGTCGTACAGTTTTAAAGTTATAATTTTTTTACGAAAGTACCTAGTTTTTTGCAAAATTTCGCAAAAATGCCCCGTAACCAGCTCAGCTTTCAGGTAAAAATGCCCCGATGCGAAAGAGTTAAGTTGAAAGATCATACTTGATATACTCGATGAGAAATTTTTGTAAGTCACATGAGATTAACTCAAGTAGAATTGACGTCACAGACGCCCATGTTTAGTACGTTTTTCAAAAAAAAGTTTAAGTTAGTTTTGCAAAAAAAAAATATGGAAGAAATATTTAGTTACTAAGTGATAAAATGCAAAGCGCGCGAAAATCCAACACATAGACAGACGTCCGGCTATGCGTGTATAGCCTGGCACGTGTTGAATACACAGACACTAGCCAACATTTTACTGTATTGCACCGCACAGACGACCGTCTCGTACCAAGGACAATGGAATGCGACCGTTCAACTGGGGGATTTGCGGCGAATATTTCAAGTCAGTGCGTAATTCAGGGTAGTGTAATTGGGGGTTCAACTGTATTGTCTTTTTTTAAAATTATAAATAAAAATAAAATATAACTATTTAATCCTTTTACAAGTAAATTAATTTTTACTACATGGTTACACATTAAAAGTATGTTTATAATTTGTTGTGTAACTGTTTTTAAAAATATTTTTATACTTTCAGGTGTTTCTGGATTAGCAGCTGGACGACAGCTTCAGTCGGCAGGCTGTGAAGTAGTCATATTGGAAGGAAGAGATAGAGTTGGTGGTCGTGTTGTGACATATAGGAAAGGACCTTATGTAGCAGATTTAGGTAACGATGAAGCTAAATTAAATTAAAAATTGTGTAAATAATAAATTGAATACTGTTAAGTTTCAATGGTAATATTTTAAAAATTATGTTGATAATGACTTGTCAAAGGGTAAAAATGAACATATCGTTGCATGAGAACTGTACTGGAACATCTAAAAAATAGATGTTTGTGCTGTAATGGGATATTTGTACTGAAGAGAAAAAATTCTTTTTAATTTAAATAAACCATTTTAAAATGTCTTAAAAAAATGCACAAATACAGCACAGCTCTCTGGTGACAATATACTTGTTTGGTATTTTATTTCTTTTTCATTTTAGGGGCCATGGTTGTGACTGGTCTTGGTGGTAATCCAGTTACCACACTGTCTCTGCAAATGGATATGGAACTGCATAGGATCAAACAAAAGTGTCCACTGTATGAGGCCACCGGTCAGCAAGTGCCAAAGCACAAAGATGAAATGGTAATCTTCTAAGTGTTTTAAGAAAGTATACCTGACTTTTATAAAAAGAAAATGGATTTCCTTACATGTTCTTTACGATAATTAAATTTTACAACAACTGAACTTTCTTGTGCTCATTTTTAGGTTGAAAGAGAATTTAACAGGCTCCTCGATGCGACCTCGTACATATCTCACCAGGTCGACTACAATTACTTTGGCAATACTCCTGTATCACTGGGACAGGCTTTAGAGTGGGTGATCAAGTTGCAGCAGAAAAATGTTAAGCAGAAACAGGTAAGTTTTGAAATTTTTTCTTTGACATTCTGTTCAAATCAGCAATCTCTGCATTGTCTGTTACTTTAAGTAACAGTTTACTTTAAGTAACTGATTTTTATCAGTGGCGGTTGTATGAAATGTGCTAGGTGGGCTCAGCCGTCCTGAAATTTTCAGCCAATGCTAAACGTTTTTTTAGGCCATGAACCGCCACTGATTTTTATCATGACAAAACAAGGTAAAGTTTTCCTGTACTATTAACTATTTATTTAATCTCTCAGTGGGGACTATTCTCAAATTTATTAGGATCTGTGAACAACAGTGAACATCACCACAATTATTATATTAAAGTTTTACCAACTGTAAAAACCAAGTCCCAAAATAATTGTTGAAAAAGGGGATCTCTACCCCGTAATTAGTGTTTGGATCCTAACAAATTGTAGAATAGCCCTGCCGGTTTCAATAGCTGTAGTAACACCTTATAAAAAAATTAAAAATACAGATATTGTTAACTTTCGTTGGTGAAATGATAAAACATTCTATTAACTCTTCATGTTCGGACAATGTGTCTAGCACGCAGTAAATTTTTTATATTTAAAGTTGAATGCTTTGTTTGTCTTAAACTATTTATGTGAATATTTCGTTCTCTACAACAAGGGATTTTAAGTATTACCTGAAATAGAATCCCTGTAAATTTTCCATTTTGGGGAATAAAATTTTATTCCAATTATGAAATTTTGTTTCGACAGCAGAAATAGTGCTAAGGCACATATCAACACTTTTTACGTATAATCATCTTGGTGACACTTACACATTTACACAAGTTTTTCTATGTAAAATCAAGTATAAACACGCAACTACTTGCGGTGTGTTTTGAATGTTTGAGACACCCTCCTGTACAATATTATGTTTGCAGATAGCGGATTATACATAGAGAGTGTCAATATGCTTTGTGTAAAACAATTTTAATAAGATAGGGTGACTAAAATGCTGTTGTTTAATTAATTGGTGATCACATATTTCTGATGTGTATTTATTTGTTTTTTTTAGATTCAACACCTTAAGTCAGTGATATCCCTGCAGGAAAAATTGAAAGGAAATCAGAAAAGGTAACTATAATTTGAGCAGAATTACAACGACGTTGAAGTTCTATTTTTTTATGATTCCTTATATCTCTATCTGGAATTGCAAAACCTTAAATGGTTTACTCATAGTAAATAAAACACAAAGAGTTGAAGTGAATTTATCTTAAAAGTTCATGCACCCGCAAAATGTCACATTGATAATTAGTAAAAGATGAAGAAAAAAGTTTGCGTTAATCTGTTTTCTAAAAATAAATCTAAGGGAAACGCTGAGGGGACCAAATGTACTTTGACTCATTATGCCTGGGTAATCCGAATGAATGTGATTATCTTCAGCTCACTTTGTCCTCTTTCCACAGCTTTTGCAAATTGGTTGTGTTTTTTTTTATTATATTTTGGACAAAGATGACCACATGCCCTGTCTTAAAAGTGACTGCACACCACTGCATCTTATATATATGAAATCTGGAAAACCTTTCATCTGAAATTATTTTTCCACTTTAAGAATGTCTGAAATTGAAGAACTACTTCAATCAATGAAAATAGAAAAGGAATCTCTGGCAAAAATCAAATCCAGCACTGCAAACGGAGCCTGGGGAGTGGTTCATGAGTTCAATTGGAGACGATTGCAGAGAGAGATGACATTGCATTGCACTCAGCATGACCAACTGATAGAACAGCGAGCCTCTATTGAAGAAAAATTAGCTGATATTGAAGCTAATCCACCGAGGTATTATATTTTGATTCATTGTGAATTTTAATGTTTGAAACACTGTATTCATTCTGAATGTAAAATGAAATCCTGTTTGGAATCCTCCTTCCTGTTTTTATCAACATCAATACATTGGCAATACAAATATTAGTAACCCCTACTTGCCAACCTACAGACCTAAAAAAATTAAAGTGTGATCATCTTTCTACCGAAATAACACCAGGTAGCATTTGTATGCTTTCATGTTAGCTGTACTAATCTAGGTTGTAATGCTTTGTCTTAGATGTCGGTGGTGCCTTTAGCACTTATTATTAGCCCCTATTTTAAGTTGAGAAGAAAGATATGCGTGATATGTGTTCATACTTTATTTGGGTCTATATTCATAAAGCTTTGGAGAAGTCTTCACGAATATATTTTGTATAATTCAACTAATCTGATATGATTGTTCTTCTTAATTCGAGTTGCAGGAAGTTCAAAAACTGCTATACATATTTAACTTCATTAGGTATTAATTTGAATATCTTGTGATTTTACACCTGCAATTTAAAAATTCAAAAAGTGTCATACATTTTTTATGTAAATATTAAAATGTATGTAAATTTGTTTAGTTCCGTGTACCTGTCTGTACGAGACCGCCAGATTCTGGATTGGCATTTTGCCAATCTGGAATTTGCCAATGCCACACCGCTTGGAAACCTCTCTCTAAAGCACTGGGATCAAGATGACGACTTTGAGTTCACCGGAAATCATCTAACAGGTGAGTGATAATTTCACTATCATTGCCGATTTCAATTATGCCACCTGTACAGGTTGATGAAAAATCTATGATGCTAAGTTCATTGCGTTACTACGTTGAGATAAATGATCATAAAATATTCCTATGTTTCTAAAAAAGACCTACTATTTTTTTATATACACCATGTACATGCGTGTTCGAGTGATCAACGTCATTGACTTAGACAATAGAAGTCCCGGGCAATGTTCCCTCTAATTTTTCTACTCTTGTGCTGACTGAATAGCTTAGAATTTTTAGAAATTAATAAAACTCTTAACAAAAAAGAAATATTATTAAATAATATTCTTAATAGCACAGGTGGTTCCCCATTACTTAAATTGTTTCCAATTAATAGAGTAATCACCAACCTAGCTGATTGATTGCAGCTCATTAGTTTAATAGTTTGTAATGTTTAACGTCATCAGTAGTATGATTAAATTTGTTTGCTCTGTTTCGATTTTATAATCCCCTCTTTGCTTCCCTTAAAAAGGAAAAATCCCAATCTGATTGATTACAACTCATTAGTATCATTATTTGTTTGCTTTATTTAGATTCTACACCCCCTCCTTGCTCCTCTTAAAAGGAAAAAAACCAAAAACTCCATTTTGTAATTTCATAATTTTAAAATGTAAGAATCAAGCTTGCTTCATTACTTAAGCAAACTTTGCGATAGTAAATCTGAAGATGCCTCTGAAAGAGGCGAAACACGTGTCACTGTTAGTAACACAATACGTGGAATAATCAAAGTTAATTTAAATTTTCTATAATATTTTGAAGAAGTAATTATTATTCAAAGATTCATATTCCTTATCTAATTGCCTCCTTGTTTTTATTGTGTTTTTGATGATGCCTCCTATAATATTTATGTCAGTGTGTCCGATAGTAAGATTGATTATTAACATTTTCAGACATATGTTTATTAGATCAATCCTAGTAGATAGTTCACATAAGCTATACCTTTGCATACATTTCAAGGGTGTGCAAGAGAAGTATAGCAGTAGCTTGGTGAGCCTTATCTTTTATCTTGATCACCAATATTTAAAAGAAGATCAAAAAAATAATTTAATCTTTGCTATCCCTGTAGTTCAAAATACTCCAGTTGAATTATAAAATAATAAAAAATATTCTTTTGTACATATTCCATTATTATTTATTAGGATCAGAACTGCTTTCGCTCATCACAAGCATTATTGACTGATAAAATAATATATGTATAACAGATCTATTATAATTTAGAATTTCGACTGAAGGTGCTTGATGGTAATTTACACTTTTATGTTTGTATATAGACAATGCAAACCGTTCACTGCCTGTCAGTTCAAGTGCATTCGTGCACTGGATAAAACCAGAAGATGCCGAAAGGCGAAACCCGGGTCTTTATTGACAAAATTTATGGAAGTATACTGAATAAAAATAATTCAAGTGTGACAGATCTATTAGATTTAGATTTTTTTTGTAAGAGGTCTTAAACACTTTTAAAAAGTCAATTTTATTAATTATGTTTTGCATTATTATCTATCAGTGGCGGTTCTAGGTACTGGGCTAGGTGGGCTAAGCCCGACCTGCATTTTTCACTCAAAACTTTAGATGGCTGAATAAAAATGAACAGCAATTCGGCCGCTGAACAAAATAAATACATTTATAAGCGTAACTAACCTTTCCAAAATGAATACAATATCTTTGTTTTGATTTTCCTCTGTCAATATAAGACAATGCTATGTCTACCTACAATAATATTCTCGATTGTGTTTTGTATTACACTTTTAAACTGAGCCAGCATAAAAAAAACAATAACCCTATAAATACTTCATAGAGAACAGGCAACGTGACGTCAGTCTGGCAACACCTACGTATTAACGAGACAGGGGCTGGAAAGATCTAGCCTGAGTTTTTCTCTTACACTGGGGCGCAATCTAGCACGATTAGATTTTTTTGTATTTGTATGTACGGAAACGACATCAAACTCACACGATTGTGCGTCAAATTATCAAACTGCTGTCATTCGTTGGGGGCTAAATTGAATTTGCCCATGACCCACCCATACATTCAAACAAAAATACCAATATCGTTGTATTGTATGAAATTGACAGATATTGACTTTCAGTGACAGCTCTGTATTGCTTTTTGTACTTGTTATTTCACTTTGAAAGATACGAATTTAAGGTTATTTGTTTGTTTGCTTGTAGATTGATGTATAAGGTGAAGTGGAAAAATACATAATTTCGTAAATAGTATACAATGCTAAACTTTCCTCTAGCCCACCCAAGATTTTAGTTCAGGAACCGTCACTGTTATCTATACATTGTTTTCACATTTCTATTACGAATTGTTTGTAACACTCTTATAAGACTTTCTTGTTTTATACTAATAACTTATCAGTTTCAATGTTTGGGGGGCAATGCTCAAATCATTAATATTTGTTATTTTTTTTTTGTCAAAACGCTTTTTCGAAAATATTTCTTGAAGCTAGTTATCAAATCTCTCTGAAAAAACATACTGATGGAAGGGATTTAATAAAAACCAGCTATGTCAATTTTTCTCACAAAGGTTTTGGAAAAAGATAACAAAGATGTGAAAGAAACTATGTGCATTTATTAATAAAAGCATTTTTTTTCCCGAATTTTTGAGATACTCAACAATGAAATTTGGATTGGGTAGCGGGGACGTAGAGATTTTTAAAGCATTAATGTGGGGCGTGGCACAAATAAGGTTGAGAAACACTGCCTTAGAGGGAACATTGCCTACCACCCGCCAATTGCTTTGCTTCTTCCCATGTCAGGCCAACATCCTTCAGTTCCGCCGAATATATAATATAGTAAAAATGGATACCACCTGACGGTCTTCTGGAACGCCTCGATTGGTAGAAGAATTTATAAAGTAGAATAAGATATATTAAAACTACACAAATCTCTACTAATCCTATCGAAAAACATTTGTTTTACCGTATGAAAAAATGGACACGGTATTTCGTTTCGCTGGTAGTCGCCATACTTTTTAGGAATACGTACTTTCGATTTTACATGCTTCTTTTTACTTATTTTACCACACTCGATTCAATGGAGGACCTTGTTTTGTTACAGGGCACTTAAACAAAATCGAATATTTTTTGAGATATACTGATATACATACACATATTTAATAACATATCTTATAGATAAATGTAATCTAGGTTGACCGAATACAATATAATATAATAGAAATATTCCTATTGCGATTGCTACATAAAATACTTAAAAATCGACTACAATGCTAACAATTTAAAAATATCCGATTTTTTCCTTTTCATTGAAATAATCGGGAATATTTGCATCATGACCTTTTTAGAAATTGTGGTGATAAGATCTTGATTGTCAACGTCGCTGTGCGCGTGATTGTGATCGATTAAAATAAATAAATTAAAAAATATTAATTAATCATCGGCCCTGTAACTCAATCGTCAACGCTGTTGGTCTTTCGTCGACTGTACATATATGTTTTTTTCACTAGGGCTAATACAAAAAAACCGACTCACGAAAAAACCCGTTTTTGAATTAGAATCTTTTCTAAAACTCTGTTAAACTCTGTTTTCGAGGGTTCACAAAAAATAATTATCCAATAAAAATAGCGAAAAAAAGTTTTTTTTTAAAACTTAAGTTAAAATATTCTAACTTTATTAGGCGTTCTTATTCGGCAGAGGTCAAAATGTACAGCAAACATATTTTTAAAATTAACCTACATATAATATTATCTTGATTACAAAATTTATCTCGTTTTATTTATTACCTTCAAGTCAAGGCGCCTTCAAGTCAAAATATTAACGTTTTGATGAAATTAAATAGAACCGGAGCTTGAAACGCGGTTTTAAAAACCGTCAATCCCTGTTTCCCAACCACCTCCTATCCAATTCTTAAAACGGGCCAAGAGAGATATTGCCTTCCCAGTAACAACTATATATTTTTTCCTCACTCGTCAAACAGAAGAAATACATTGTTAAAACGAGTTCTGTTATGATTAGAGAGTCCATATGATTGACATTGAGAAGGGGCATTGTTTAAAACAATACTATTCTAACTCAAGATAAAACTATCATTAAGATATAATAATTTAGATAAGTATCCAAATAATTATGATCTTTTTGCGATTCGTCACCACAACTATTGGTCGCTTGGTAACATCTGAAATCAGCTGTGCAAGATTTTCATCATCACGATTCCTAGGAACAGTCCTCGAATACTCTGTCGGACAATAGAAACAAAGCGCTCGGGTAACACGCCTGGTTTGTGTCCGTTGTGTCCAGTTTCTGCCTATTTCACAGCTGAGTCTCGGGAAAGATACGCCGTTATTGCGTTATTTATGGTTGGATAGATTATAGATTTCTAAGAAATCAGGAGCAAATTCGAAATCGTAATAATATATTGCATTTCTATACTAAAGTTTTGTTTTCGCTACTTTATGGATACAAATCAACTTCAAAGGATTATTTAGATATGTAATCAAATTTGGTAACCTTTTATTTTACTTGTGTTTACAATCAACAAAAAAACGTGCAGCTATGATTGTTCCGTGTATGTTTACGGTTTTTTAAAAGAATGTTTACGGTATTCTAGACCAGAGGTGGGGAACCTTTTCTTCTTTAAAGGCCGCATTCATTTTTCTGATTAAACATAAGGCCGCGGTAAACATAGGACGGGATTGTTTAATATTCAATCCCTTACCCTACTTTTCCTCGCTATACTTTTTCCCCAGATATCTCCAAACCTCGTTTTTCCAGAATTGGTCAGAAGGCCGCACCGGAGTGGCCAAAAGGCCGCGGGTTCCCCACCTCTGTTCTAGACCTTAATGAATATGCTTTGGTATTCGTATTATACGTAAAAACTTTATGATGTAAAGGATCGTATCGTATCCATGTTATTTTATATATTTCAAGCCATTGTAATTTTAATCGAAGTGAATGAAAGCTGGTTGGAATTTGGCCTTTTACCACACACCAAGATTACCGCGGAGCATTACGAATTCTCCAAAGACCTCCTGAACTTGCACTCGCTTTGTGAGAACGTATCCCAGATCAAACAGAAAACCTTTTCAGTGATAAAATGGAGCAGTGGTGCGTGAAAATTGAACCAAAGATCGATTAAAACAAGTCTGGTTTGAAATCAAAGACTGATAACTGTTAAAAATCAACGATGCATAGATTTTGGAGATATTTTTTTACGACTGATTATTCCGCACAAGATTATTTTAAACACGATGTTTGCGCACAAGATAACTGCAGACTTATTTTTCCGAACGTGGAATATTCCGCATATACAGAAATCTGCGGACGCAGAATATTCCATACGAAAATATTTTTCATTGATTGAATTGACATTTACTTGGTAGAACTCCATTGTTGTAAAGTGAAAATTATCAAAGTATTTCGTTTGTTTCAGAAACAAAATAGTTATGTTATTACATGTAATACAAACCATTTAAATTAATATAAATTAGGATGTAAGAGTGGGTAACAGGATGTATTGTGTATCTGTTATAAGCCAGTATATAAATTTGAGTAAATGTAGGTTTTCACATAGAAGGCGTACGCCGAAATAGCTATCAACTATATAAAAAAATAATATTTGTAGAACTGGATAATTTGTTATTTTTCACCTTTTAACATTTTTATTTTATATAAAACTGTTTCTTTTTTTGGTAAATACTATTTTCTTTGATCAAACTTAGTTGACACTTCCCATACGTTGCTAAAAAATACTTCCGATATGTTGCTGGCCCTTAAAGAACCAAGTGAAAAAACATGTTTTAACAATTACTGCCCTTTGATGGATGGTAAAAACCAAGATCTTAAATTAAAAAACATGTTTTTTTACTTTTTTCTTTAAGTATTTTTTAACACCGTAGGGGAAGTGTTAAAGGTTTTGGTGACTTGACACGAGTGCTGTTATAATGTCGTCAACCCTCTTTCAGGAACGGAAAACCGATAATAAAAAAATCTAAATCCTTGATTTGGTTTTACATAATTTTGTCAATCTTTTTAATTCCGACGCCTACGTATTGTGACGAAGAACGACTAGCTAAAAATCGGTCTTCTAAAATCAAAGATGCTCGTATTTGATTTTTTTTTAGTAAAGCCACATTATATCGGTACGTTAACTCAACCACAAAGTCATTAATCGGGTCATCGGTAACGTGACGTTAAGAATTTGACTTGAATGAAGTCGCGTCCAGTGTGAGGTGTGCCGCACGCACTTTCCCTCCTCTTTGTCTAATCGAATTGACACTGGACGCGTTTGATGGATCTCGCGCGTATGACGTATGACGGGATCATCGCACCTGTTGGCGAACGCACTGTGACGTCACACGTGATTGATTGAATAACGCCAGAAACAATTAACGTTTAAGTATTCACGTCCGGTTGTCGAATGGCCGGGTTGCCAGTTAAAAGAAATCGTCTCATTAATAATGCTCTCAATTAAATAGTTCCGGGCTGGGTAACATTGGATGTTCCTATTTGAAAATCGAACAATTAAAATTATTCTATGTTCTCAGTTACATGTTTCCTATTTGTAATATTCTGTATTGATATAATCATAATCTAGACTTTGCTGTATTTGCCGGTTACTGTTTATTTTTTACCGTAAAATAGCGGCTTAATCAGGGATGTCGTTTCAGATCGTTACCGGTGTGTTGTTTTTTTTTATTCCGTCTATATATGCAAGCCAGCGGAGCAAAGGATAAATTGTCGGTTTGCTGCAATAAATCATTTATTGACAATTTGGTCAAAACTGTATTACATTAAACAAATTCCGTTTTTTCTCGTTTTGTATAAATTTAAAAAGTCACTTAGTGATAATTTGTTAGTATTTAATGCACCTACCGAAAAAAGACGTCTTTTTTCTGAAGCTGTTAATATTTTGGGTTATTTGATATAAATGGCTTGTAGCTAAAATATTGTTTCTCGATAAATTATACTATACATCAGTGCTTCCCAACCTTTTTCATTCCACGGCCCCCTAAATCTAAAAAAAAAAAAAATCCGCGGCCCTCCTCAATACAAACATATTCTGCGGCGGCCCCTGGAGAAATTCCGCGCCCCCCCGGGGGGCCGCGGCCCACAATATGGGAAGCACTGCTATACATAACTGAATTTAGAAGTTTGCAAATTGGATTTTGTGATATGAAAATAAGTGTTTACTTTCATATAAAAGTTGATTTATTTAACTTTAAAAATATTTTACTGGAGGATATAAAATACTATATTTTAATATGTACGTTATGTATATACGTATATAGCCTTTGGAGCAGTAGGCTTAGAGATGCAATATTTTGACACAAATAAATTCTATTTTTAGTAAATTTCAGTACTAAAGTCATTTTCGACCTAAATTGGGTATACAATATTTTAGCTCTAAGCCATCGATATGTATGTATGTATGTTAGATTTTCGACTTGTTAACAGAAAGTTTTAATGTTTATTTCTAGTAAGCTATTTCCTAAAACAGATAAGAAACGATAAATAATAATATTTAAATACAATTTAAACTGTTTGTTTTTGTTACCGTGAAGCAGTGTTTCCCAAACTTTTGACATATGTGTACCCTTTCTATAATTTTCGAAACATCGAGTACCCAATGTCAAAAAAAATGCATATACTTGCATAGCAATCAAAATATATAAGCTGCTCGTTGCACCACGCGCGTACCCCCACAAAAGTCTTCCCGTCCCTCAGGGGGTACGCGTTTCCCACACTTTGGGAAACACTGCCGTAAAGGAACACAAAAATTGTTTAATTCTGACGATTGAAATCAATTTAGTTATAACAACCTTATTTCAACACTTATCACTTGGCATGCGATGATAAAATCTGTGAATTAAAATACAACAAATGTACTTCTAAAATAACGAGTCATTCATAGATATTGAGAAGTGACGTAGCGAAATTTATGCATACATTAAAATGTATCAAGGGAATGTAGACGAAAAACGAACATAGAAAAAACGGCGGGAAAAAAGTGACTCGTGAAAATTTTATGCTCTCCGCTGTTTTGTGTGGCCGTTGTTGCGTCAACAAACTGGACCGAATTGGCCGATAGGTTATTCGGCTTTAATTAGATTTGCCGGTACATTAGCCGTTAGCATATCGTGAAGTGCTGGACGTTAGTCGCCGCCTCGACCGTGTCATTGGACTTCCATTGTGGACGCTTTTTTTGCCCCACACCGATGGAGATTTGAAAAAACTTCAATTTATTTGTGAATTTGTCGTTTTAGACGAAGCCAGGGGTTCGAATAGTCCCGCAAAACTTTTGTTATTTCGGGATTTTTTGTTCATTTTCATCTAACTTGAAAAGCATGGACGTCATTACGTACATAATTTCCTTCAATTCACTGCTAGATATAATATTTCGCTGGTAATAATTGAAACAGCAGTGGACTTAAATTCATTTTTGCATAGTTTTAATTCAGTTCTTGGTGTTATACGCAAAATTACAGTGGCAGTTCCATTGTAATGATTGTCAAGTTTTCTACTTCTTTACGGTTATTGTAGTAAAGAAAATAGTTCCTGGTAAATTTGTTGTGGACACATTTTAAGTCAATGTGAATAATAAACTTCTGTTTTGTTAGTAGTCTAAAGATAAAATACATAGTGATAAAATAATGCTTATCCAATTCTTGAACGACAGAAATTTCAAACACCTGTTAAACGGAAAATTTCCTAATACATATTGCCATATTAGCAAATCTAGTTAGCAAAAGCTCCAACCGTATTTTAATCCTGTAATAACTTCCGGGTCGGTTCCGAATTAATCCAGAAGAAGCATAAAAGAAAAGAATGTTTACAATTTTTCATTTATTTTGATGTGTTCTCCATATTTGAAAAACAGAAACACTTAGTGTTTTCTGATAATTTAATTGATTTGTTCTGTTGATTAAAACTCGTAAGTTGTGATCCCGGATAACATTATTTTGCCGGTAATCGGCTATCGGCAACCTTGAATTCATATAATCTTACACGCAAATTGGAAAATATCACTCTTTATTATTTGAGTGGATGAATAAAATAACGCGATTGAATTGGTATTTAATGTGTATAATGTGTTGTATCATCCCAGTGTCGCGGATACATTTTTTGAATATTGAAAAAAATAAATATTGCGAAGAATTTGATTCATATTAGTATCACAATTGGTATAAACGAATTGAATATTTTTTAATAGCTTGGAATTCTTTCGAAGCAATGATTTTTTATACAGATACGCACGTACAAGCATCGAGTTTTTATTTGAAATGAGAAAAAGACAATTAATTATTTAAACGTGTTTTTTCAAATTCAATTTTCTGAAGTACCGTGTCTTTAAAATGTAATACATATTTATATCTGTAAAATAAATATACCCATGTATTATTTTATTGTGTTTTTATCAATACATGGTTTTGGAGATTCACCTTTTTATAATCATTTTTACAATGCAATAATGGGTTTCACATTTTTATATAATAACTGGCTGATAGTAAGTCGATTGCTTAATACCGTGTTATTAACGAGTAATTAGATAAAGATGGGATGAAAATATACCAAATGCTCATAGAAATAATTTTATATGAGAATTGAAAATTCTACGTGACCTATTTTTGCTTGTTATCTCTAACCCGGAAATTTCACCCGGAAATATATAAAAAAACAAACACATACATTGGACTTTTAATATATAACTAGCTGTAAGCCCGTTGCCCAGCAACGTGAGATTTTTGTTGCATTGTGTTTTGTTGCATTGTATTTTATTTTATTTTACTTTATTTTATTTTATTTTATTTTATTTTATTTTATTTTATTTTATTTTATTTAATTTAATTTTATTCTATTTTATTTTATTTTATGGTATTTTATTTTATTTTATTTTATTTTATTTTATTTTATTTTATTTTATTTTATATTATTTTATTTTATGTTATTTTATTTTATTTTATGTTATTTTATTTTATTTTAATTTATTTTATTTTTATAGTAAGCAGAAATTTCGTAAATTATTTAATATTTGGAATAAAGTTTAAGTTTGCTAACAACCATTTTTCGTAGTAGCATAAATTTCGTAAAATAATTAATTTTTGGAATAATTTTTAAGTTTGCTAACAACCATTTTTCGTAGTAGCATAAATTTCGTAAAATATTCAATTTTGGAATAAAGTTTAAGTTTGCTAACAACCATATTTCGTAGTAGCCGAAATTTCGTAAATTATTGACTTTTTGGAATAAAGTTTAAGTTTGCTAACAACCATTTTTCGTAGTAGCATAAATTTCGTAAAATATTCAATTTTTGGAATAAAGTTTAAGTTTGCTAACAACCATTTTTCGTAGTAGCATAAATTTCGTATATTATTTAATATTTGGAATAATGTTCAAGTTTGCTAACAACCATTTTTCGTAGTAGCATAAATTTCGTAAAAAATTCAACTTTTGGAATAAAGTTTAAGTTTGCTAACAACCATTTTTCGTAGTAGCAGAAATTTCGTAAATTATTGAATTTTTGGAATAATGTTCAAGTTTGCTAACAACCATTTTTCGTAGGAGCAGAAATTTCGTAAATTATTTAATATTTGGAATAATGTTCAAGTTTGCTAACAACCATTTTTCGTAGTAGCAGAAATTTCGTAAATTATTGAATTTTTGGAATAATGTTCAAGTTTGCTAACAACCATTTTTCGTAGTAGCATAAATTTCGTAAAATATTCAATTTTTGGAATAAAGTTTAAGTTTGCTAACAACCATATTTCGTAGTAGCCGAAATTTCGTAAATTATTGACTTTTTGGAATAAAGTTTAAGTTTGCTAACAACCATTTTTCGTAGGAGCAGAAATTTCGTAAATTATTTAATATTTGGAATAATGGTCAAGTTTGCTAACAACCATTTTTCGTAGTAGCAGAAATTTCGTAAAATATTCAATTTTTGGAATAAAGTTTAAGTTTGCTAACAACCATATTTCGTAGTAGCCGAAATTTCGTAAATTATTGACTTTTTGGAATAAAGTTTAAGTTTGCTAACAACCATTTTTCGTAGGAGCAGAAATTTCGTAAATTATTTAATATTTGGAATAATGGTCAAGTTTGCTAACAACCATTTTTCGTAGTAGCATAAATTTCGTAAAATATTCAATTTTTGGAATAAAGTTTAAGATTGCTAACAACCATTTTTCGTAGTAGCATAAATTTCGTAAAATATTCAATTTTTGGAATAAAGTTTAAGTTTGCTAACAACCATTTTTCGTAGTAGCATAAATTTCGAAAATTATTTAATATTTGGAATAATGTTTAAGTTTGCTAACAACCATTTTTCGTAGTAGCATAAATTTCGTAAAAAATTCAACTTTTGGAATAAAGATTAAGTTTGCTAACAACCATTTTTCGTAGTAGCATAAATTTCGTAAAATATTCAATTTTTGGAATAAAGTTTGAGTTTGCTAACAACCATTTTTCGTAGTAGCATAAATTTCGTAAATTATTTAATATTTGGAATAATGTTTAAGTTTGCTAACAACCATTTTTCGTAGTAGCATAAATTTCGTAAATTATTGAACTTTTGGAATAAAGTTTAAGTTTGCTAACAACCATTTTTCGTAGGAGCAGAAATTTCGTAAATTATTTAATATTTGGAATAAAGTTTAAGTTTGCTAACAACCATTTTTCGTAGTAGCATAAATTTCGTAAAATATTCAATTTTTGGAATAAAGTTTGAGTTTGCTAACAACCATTTTTCGTAGTGGCATAAATTTCGTAAATTATTTAATATTTGGAATAATGTTTAAGTTTGCTAACAACCATTTTTCGTAGTAGCAGAAATTTCGTAAATTATTGAATTTTTGGAATAAAGTTCAAGTTTGCTAACAACCATTTTTCGTAGGAGCAGAAATTTCGTAAATTATTTAATATTTGGAATAATGCTCAAGTTTGCTAACAACTATTTTTCGTAGTAGCAGAAATTTCGTAAAATATTTAATTTTTGGAATAATGTTTAAGTTTGCTAACAACCATTTTTTGTAGTAGCATAAATTTCGTAAATTATTTAATATTTGGAATAATGTTTAAGTTTGCTAACAACCATTTTTCGTAGTAGCATAAATTTCGTAAATTATTGAACTTTTGGAATAAAGTTTAAGTTTGCTAACAACCATTTTTCGTAGGAGCAGAAATTTCGTAAATTATTTAATATTTGGAATAATGTTCAAGTTTGCTAACAACCATTTTTCGTAGTAGCAGAAATTTCGTAAATTATTGAATTTTTGGAATAATGTTCAAGTTTGCTAACAACCATTTTTCGTAGTAGCATAAATTTCGTAAAATATTCAATTTTTGGAATAAAGTTTAAGTTTGCTAACAACCATATTTCGTAGTAGCCGAAATTTCGTAAATTATTGACTTTTTGGAATAAAGTTTAAGTTTGCTAACAACCATTTTTCGTAGGAGCAGAAATTTCGTAAATTATTTAATATTTGGAATAATGGTCAAGTTTGCTAACAACCATTTTTCGTAGTAGCAGAAATTTCGTAAAATATTCAATTTTTGGAATAAAGTTTAAGTTTGCTAACAACCATATTTCGTAGTAGCCGAAATTTCGTAAATTATTGACTTTTTGGAATAAAGTTTAAGTTTGCTAACAACCATTTTTCGTAGGAGCAGAAATTTCGTAAATTATTTAATATTTGGAATAATGGTCAAGTTTGCTAACAACCATTTTTCGTAGTAGCATAAATTTCGTAAAATATTCAATTTTTGGAATAAAGTTTAAGATTGCTAACAACCATTTTTCGTAGTAGCATAAATTTCGTAAAATATTCAATTTTTGGAATAAAGTTTAAGTTTGCTAACAACCATTTTTCGTAGTAGCATAAATTTCGAAAATTATTTAATATTTGGAATAATGTTTAAGTTTGCTAACAACCATTTTTCGTAGTAGCATAAATTTCGTAAAAAATTCAACTTTTGGAATAAAGTTTAAGTTTGCTAACAACCATTTTTCGTAGTAGCATAAATTTCGTAAAATATTCAATTTTTGGAATAAAGTTTGAGTTTGCTAACAACCATTTTTCGTAGTAGCATAAATTTCGTAAATTATTTAATATTTGGAATAATGTTTAAGTTTGCTAACAACCATTTTTCGTAGTAGCATAAATTTCGTAAATTATTGAACTTTTGGAATAAAGTTTAAGTTTGCTAACAACCATTTTTCGTAGGAGCAGAAATTTCGTAAATTATTTAATATTTGGAATAAAGTTTAAGTTTGCTAACAACCATTTTTCGTAGTAGCATAAATTTCGTAAAATATTCAATTTTTGGAATAAAGTTTGAGTTTGCTAACAACCATTTTTCGTAGTAGCATAAATTTCGTAAATTATTGAATTTTTGGAATAAAGTTCAAGTTTGCTAACAACCATTTTTCGTAGTAGCAGAAATTTCGTAAATTATTGAATTTTTGGAATAAAGTTCAAGTTTGCTAACAACCATTTTTCGTAGGAGCAGAAATTTCGTAAATTATTTAATATTTGGAATAATGCTCAAGTTTGCTAACAACTATTTTTCGTAGTAGCAGAAATTTCGTAAAATATTTAATTTTTGGAATAATGTTTAAGTTTGCTAACAACCATTTTTCGTAGTAGCATAAATTTCGTAAATTATTTAATATTTGGAATAATGTTTAAGTTTGCTAACAACCTTTTTTCGTAGTAGCATAAATTTCGTAAAATATTCAATTTTTGGAAAAAGTTTAAGTTTGCTAACAACCATTTTTCGTAGAAGCAGAAATTTCGTAAAATATTTAATTTTTGGAATAATGTTTAAGTTTGCTAACAACCATTTTTCGTAGTAGCATAAATTTCGTAAATTATTTAATATTTGGAATAATGTTTAAGTTTGCTAACAACCATTTTTCGTAGTAGCATAAATTTCGTAAAATATTCAATTTTTGGAATAATGTTTAAGTTTGCTAACAACCATTTTTCGTAGAAGCAGAAATTTCGTAAATTATTGAATTTTTGGAATAATGTTTAAGTTTACTAACAACCATTTTTCGTAGTAGCAGAAATTTCGTAAATTATTGAATTTTTGGAATAAAGTTTAAGTTTGCTAACAACCATTTTTCGTAGGAGCAGAAATTTCGTAAATTATTTAATATTTGGAATAATGTTCAAGTTTGCTAACAACCATTTTTCGTAGTAGCAGAAATTTCGTAAAATATTTAATTTCTGGAATAATGTTTAAGTTTGCTAACAACCATTTTTCGTAGTAGCATAAATTTCGTAAATTATTTAATATTTGGAATAATGTTTAAGTTTGCTAACAACCATTTTTCGTAGTAGCATAAATTTCGTAAAATATTCAATTTTTGGAATAAAGTTTAAGTTTGCTAACAACCATTTTTCGTAGAAGCAGAAATTTCGTAAATTATTGAATTTTTGGAATAATGTTCAAGTTTGCTAACAACCATTTTTCGTAGTAGCATAAATTTCGTAAAATATTCAATTTTTGGAATAAAGTTTAAGTTTGCTAACAACCATTTTTCGTAGAAGCAGAAATTTCGTAAAATATTTAATTTTTGGAATAATGTTTAAGTTTGCTAACAACCATTTTTCGTAGTAGCATAAATTTCGTAAATTATTTAATATTTGGAATAATGTTTAAGTTTGCTAACAACCATTTTTCGTAGTAGCATAAATTTCGTAAAATATTCAATTTTTGGAATAAAGTTTAAGTTTGCTAACAACCATTTTTCGTAGAAGCAGAAATTTCGTAAATTATTGAATTTTTGGAATAATGTTCAAGTTTGCTAACAACCATTTTTCGTAGTAGCAGAAATTTCGTAAATTATTGAATTTTTGGAATAAAGTTTAAGTTTGCTAACAACCATTTTTCGTAGGAGCAGAAATTTCGTAAATTATTTAATATTTGGAATAATGTTCAAGTTTGCTAACAACCATTTTTCGTAGTAGCAGAAATTTCGTAAAATATTTAATTTCTGGAATAATGTTTAAGTTTGCTAACAACCATTTTTCGTAGTAGCATAAATTTCGTAAATTATTTAATATTTGGAATAATGTTTAAGTTTGCTAACAACCATTTTTCGTAGTAGCATAAATTTCGTAAAATATTCAATTTTTGGAATAAAGTTTAAGTTTGCTAACAACCATTTTTCGTAGAAGCAGAAATTTCGTAAATTATTGAATTTTTGGAATAATGTTCAAGTTTGCTAACAACCATTTTTCGTAGTAGCCGAAATTGCGTAAATTATTTAATATTTAGAATAATGTTCAAGTTTGCTAACAACCATTTTTCGTAGGAGCAGAAATTTCGTAAATTATTTAATATTTAGAATAATGTTCAAGTTTGCTAACAATCATTTTTCATAGTACCATAAATCGACCACGGCGCATATATCGACAGCCCTGCAGTTTTTAAATTGCAAATTATTGAATTATTGGAATAATGTTCAAGTTTGCTAACAATCATTTTTCGTAGTATATATATTTTATTCAACTAATTTTCAAATACGCTACAAATACATTTCGTAAAAGAAGAAAAAGACCCGAGGACATCAGTACGCACACATTTGTGAAAAGTAAAAAGTGAAAAGTAAAAAGTAAAAAGTGAAAAGTAAAAAGTAAAAAGTGAAAAGTAAAAAGTGAAAAGTGAAAACTTATTTTATCGGCTATTAATATATAGATTATAGCATTCATCGCTACATTTTGAATATATAAAGATTACGCTTTCATCAACGCTTAGATCAAAAACAGGTGCTAGCAGACTTAATTATCGAAGAAAAACCGTTATCAGCTTCCACAAAAGAAATATTATAAAAGAATCTTCTTGAATTTTCTTGAAAAACTAGAATCACATTTTATAAGTGTAATATTGTCATTATAATTAGGATGTTAGAGTGAATAACTTGATGCATTGTGTATCTCTTCAGAGCCAGTATATATAGCTGAGCAAAATATTAGTTTAAACATAGTTCTGACGATGGCGCAAGCCGAAATAGCTATCAACGAATAAAATTATTAAAAACTGTAGAACTAAAATACTTTGTTATTTTTAATTTGTTATAAATAGAGTTCTACCAAGTAAATGCCAAATCAATTAATAATGATATAAGATACATCGTAGGAGTAATAGCACAATTTTAAGAAGATGTCAGCGTGTGGTGAAATTGCGATGCGAACGATCCTTGAGTCCAAATATTGAATAATGTGGAATCTATTGAAGAAAGATCTAATTCAGTGGAACATGATCAAATAGACCAAGATAATATTTGTGATGGGGGAAGAGGGATATTGGTACTGCACATTCTGAAGCTATTCTCTGAATGTTCTCGTTTTGAGAGTTAAGAAGAATGTAACGCATGACAGCTTACATGTCTTAAAAGTATTCACGATTTTGGCAGCTTCAAAAAGAAGAGCCTAGTTTAAAAAAAACAATATTTGAAATTCTTAATTTAAAAAATATGCATACACAATATACTTGTCTTTCACTGTCAATTATTATTTTTTCAATTATCCAGACTACCTTAATCCCCAATAATTTTGGATAATCGAGGTTCTATTGTACTAGTAAATAGATTAAAAATCACTGTTCATTATACGACGCGTCTTCAGAACCACCTTATAAAGTCGACAACACGAGATTGTCGAGAGAGATGTATATTAATAATTAAACGACCATCTCGAAACTGTGTTTTTATCGTTATACCCTTATGTAATTACAGTGAAACATGGTTATTGCGAGGAAGATGGGACCGACTGAATTTGCTCGTTATAAGCATTACTCGTGATATCACAGAAACGGTATTTTTAAATACACAATTAGAATTAATTTACACACATATTTCATTTTTCTGTCGATCCACTTTTCTTATAAAACTAAAAATTGATTGTTTTTATTTTCATTGTTCTTTAATTTTCCCTCATAGCACTCAATTTGACATTCACTGGCCACGTCATCATCATCACTGTCGTCTTTGTTGAGCACAGCTTCCACAGTATCACTTTCTCTAGGAAGCCCAGAAGTTAACAAGTCTTCGTTTACTAGACCGATCCCGGCGGAATCGGTCTAGTTAACTGCCCGGTCGGATTTTGATGCTTCGGGTCGAAAACGATCGACACATTAACAGTTGAAAACGTTTGACGATATTTTTGCTTGGTATACCCGAGAAGCAGCTCGTTATAAAAGTGAATAAATGTAAGGTGAAAACCAAAAATTAAAATGTCAGCGAATGCTTCCTCATTACATCTGAGACCTCGCTATTTCCTTGATCGTGACAACCTAGTTTGACGATACATAATTATACTTTAAGTGACTTGGTTTGGTTTTGACGAGGTATAAATTAACGCAGCTTTTCTGTGTGCGTTTTATCATTGTTCAAACATCTTTAATTTATTCGCACGTACATTGTCACGGGCCTAGGCGGATTGCAACCCAGTAAGCACGGCAATATATTATCTATCCTGTGACATTATAAGTTGTTAGTTTCATGCGTGGCATTATCTAAATCAGTAGAATAAATAAATGGATGCATTTACCAGCGAAACAACACCACTTAACTCATCTTCGTGTTGTGCCTTTCCCACTACGTACAAGTTGACTTATCTACGCCTGTTTTCTCACCTTATGGTGT
The DNA here is from genome assembly GCA_030503985.1 of Himalopsyche tibetana. Lineage (NCBI taxonomy): Eukaryota > Metazoa > Arthropoda > Insecta > Trichoptera > Rhyacophilidae > Himalopsyche > Himalopsyche tibetana. Next base: position 15,427,668 of record JAPJYX010000024.1, read on the forward strand.
TTTGTGAATAGGTTTTCGTTAACAACACACATACCCACGTATTCTGCGAGATATTGGATTTGATTCATTAAATGTTTTGACAGCGCTGTATTTCTTTTGAGTACATTTATGAACCAATATATATGTTTTAAAAATAGAGATACTTTTTTAAACACTGATAAGCTTTATGAATTCTCGTGTCTTGAAAATGAGAGTGATGAAAATATTCGAATTTTAAAACCTATAGTATTCTAATAATATAACACTTGAATGCCATCGTGAGTATTTGTTGTTTTTTCTTATTCTCGATGAGAGATATTGGTTGTTAGCAAATACTAAAACAATATATAAACAATAATAAAAAAATATATAAACAATATACATTATAAACTTATATTATATACTTATATTATATACTTAGATAAACTGACTATTAAACATATATTTGTACATTGTAAAATATTTTTTTTTAGTAATGAACCTTCAAAGTATAGGTAATTCGGTTTTATATACAAACATATATCTAATCCGTGATTTTAACTAACTTTATAAATCTTCAAAGAGAGCACTTTTCAGCCACCTACTTCTGAGATAATTTTTCCTAACTGAAATCAAATGAAGTCCCGCCCATCTCTGTTTTCAATTGGCGGTGAAAACATACTATTTCAATTAGTGGCGGCCGGTCAATGTGGTATTCGATCAATGCACCTTTTGTATATGTAGGGGCGGTTATATTTCATGAAATAATATTCAAACATAACATTTATACCATTGACTCATTTTAAATCCTTCATGTATTTATTGTCTAAAATAAATATTTTAGAAAAAAAAAAATATTTAATTAAAATTTTTATTGAATTTAAAATGAGGGAATGGTATAAATGTTATTTTTGAATATTATTTCATGGAATATAGCCGCCCCTGCATATACAAGAGGTGCATTGATCAAATGCCACATTGACCGGCCGCTACTGATTTCAATGCCATATAACACTTATTTTATTTTTCACATACGTTTAAATTATATTTTCTGTCTATTAAATAAAATATTGTAATAAATTAAGAGTTTTCAGGGTTGGTTGTTGATTATCCCACCACCACCATTATGTGTATGCAGCCCAGGGTTGCCAGGCGTTCCTATTTGAGCGGTACTGTCCCAAATTCAATCGACAAATCCCGAGTCCCGCATTGCATGTCCCTCTATCATCCCGACGTGTACATGTATAAAATTCTTCGAAATAGTGAATGTCCCGATCTGTGATTGCAACCCTAATGCAGCCGCTGTTTCACGGCCGTCTTTCATAACGCAACATTTAGAGTTTGTCAATATCAATATACTGAAATTGTTTGATAAAAAAAATCGTGTTGGTTGTAATTTGTCCTACCATCACTCGTTATATGTATCGATGCTGTTTCACGACCGCCTTTCATAACGCAATAACGATCAAAAAAATAAACGAATTTACTACTGAATATTTTGGGCCGATACAGAGATGCACGATACCTATATTTTTGCCTTGCATTACTGTGCTTAAAAAAATATGAAGATATGAATAAAAAAGAAAATATGACCTGCTCAGGGATTTAGTTTAAGTGATATTTAAGTATTCTGTTTATGAATAGTATGTATTGTGTTCGTGCAGTGGCGGCACGCGAATGTCATAGCGATCGTGGCCGGTGGGGCCGTCCCCCCGGCCACGATGTTTTACGTCGATCCGATAAACTCACAGCGTTGTCAATTAGGGCCTAACAAAGTAGAAATATGTGAATCCGCCGTGTCGACTGCGATAGCCTTTCATAAAAGCACACGTGAAAATTCTGCTCCTCCGCTCAGCTGATACCTGGCTTCCTATCTCGCCGTATCGGGATGTGTACTATTTGTAATACAAAAGACATAAACTGAACATCGAATGTATTAAACGTGTGTAACTGCGATTCAGAGTTGCGATACAGCTAGAAAATAATGGGTCCTGGCACCCCAAAGATTTGCTATATAACTTCAGAGGCTTAGAAAATAATTTTCAACGAAGACAATTTATTTACTGTATTACTATGTATACACCGTTAAATTATGGTAATTTGTATCTGATAGTGATATAAAATAAATAAGAGCATTGGAAGCAAAAGTAGTTTTCTGCATAAAAAACATTTTGAAGAAAAATCACAAAAACTAATTTAATATAATTATGTTTAATGCAGAGTTTATTATTATTTTTTCATTGTTAACAACATCATCTGTGTTGTAAAAATCGGTAATTTTGCTACACTTATTAAGATATTTAAATCATAAATATCGATATTGCTGTTTATGCGTCAAAATAATTGAAAGTTTCTGTGTTTTCTTCTAAGTTATGTCAGGGAACTGACCACCATTTTCATAAAGATTGTAGAGATTTACTCACATCAATAAAATTTATTGTCAAATGATGATAAATATATTTTTTTATAAAATGTTGTACTAGATACCGATTTTTGTACTGCGAATGAAAGTTTTGCGGTCCAAATATTGTTTTACCATGTGCCCAATGACTTTGCCATATTTTTGATTTCATAGGTTGTTTACCAGTTTTTTCTCTCACGGAAAAACACAGTCAAAATCCTAAATAAAAATAATAAAAGATTTTTAGTACTTTTTCCACGTACAATTTATTGAATCAGGACCGGTTTCGCTCATGGTGAGCATTGTCAACTGATAAAAAATAGAATGAAACAGTGATATTTATATTATTACTAAACATGTTTTATTATAATGCCATTCCACCAAGTATTGACAGTAAACACCTTAAAAAATCCTAAATATGCAACATGCCTTAAAAGAAATATTTTTTAGAGTTGATAACCATCTTATAAAACATTATATGAAATAAAAGTACGCGGTACTTAATAAGTAATTACTTGCTAACAAAATTAAGCTGAATGAATCTGTTAAAAAATAAAACACTTTTTCCTACTAGTTCCACATTTATTTAATATAATCATAAGCGGCTTATCCCATCTTAAGCATTTTCAACTTCAGTTGAAAATTCTCATCATGAGCGAAAGCGGTCCTGACCATATTAAATGAATTTAGAATAAGTAAAAATAAATGTGTTTTATTTTTTGAATGTAATGCTTTTTCACCAAATATTGACATCGATTAAAGTGATAAATGAAATTGCATTTAATAAAAAAAAGTAAACACACACTGGTAGCTAGCTGTTTTAAGGTATGTTAAAAACCAGTATTTTACAATAGATTACTCTTCTCAGTTGCCATGATAAATGAATTATTCTTGGTCAGCCATTTTGATTTTTGGAGAAGGGTAATTTTAGGTGTCGCCAAACCGCAGCGTCACTGAGTTTTCGTCGCATTGTGCACCTCTGGTTTTTCATGGAAATTATTTTAAACATGCACACTATTATAAGTTGAAATAGGTATGCGTTCGCTATTCATTAAATTCGGTAGTAGACTAAATAATAAAAAAATATATATTTGTATCACACATTGTTACACAGCAATTGCAAATCATTATTAAAAAAAAGTTATTATTTAAATTATTATAAAGTCTTTCGTCATCATTATTAAAAATTCCTCCATTTGAACGCCATCGTCTCACCCGTGAGTCGCATATGTATTGAATATTTCGACGTTTAAATTTAATTGTTGATAATTTAATTTAATTTCTTTATAATTTTTATAAGCATCTACAAATACTTTTCATAATAATACTCAAACTATCTTGTATTGCTTCTCATCATTTGTATATGAAACAACTATGTTATTTTTATTTTCACGGGTTGAAAATGCTTGAGTTGGTCTTCATCATTTGATCGAATAATAGTTTGTCACAATGCCGTGAAAAGAGCCTGAGTAACAACATTAACCGGAACCACGATTTACGCGACAAATAATTTGCGTTAATTGAAACCGAATAACTTGAAGTATGAGATTCGTGCAAAATAGACGAATAGGTTCCAGGATATCCAATAAAACATATAATGAGTCTTATGGTGTATTGAAAATTAGGGGGTATATTATAGAAAAAAACACGTTAAAATCATGAATCAAAACAGGTGAGTAAAAAATTGGGAATATGTATGAATATGGGAATAATAACATAAAAAAAAACATCGTTTTAACTACTCTCGTCTCAAATAACCATTTTTTCATAATATTTCAATATTTCTAGAAGACTTACCGTTAATCTTTATGGCTTTAATATAATTTTTATTAATCTTGTTAAGTGATACCTCGTAAAAAAGGTATCTAGTAAACTTGGGTATTGGTGTATATAATTTGTTAATCGTGTAAATCACTATCGAAAAATCCGAGATTAATCCTTCAATAAACTATCATTTTACACATAATTTATTCAAGAAAAATATTGTCATGCTATAGAAACAATGACCGAAAATTTGTGATAAAAAAGGTAACAAGTTAATATTGTCTTTGTTTCTAGAACATGGCAGTTTAAGCTTTTCTCGTAAATTAAAAATAAATTACAGTTCGTGACGCTTACTAATTAAATTGCACTGTCGTGAAAATGTGGCCCTACGGGGATTTCCAGCGGCTCGCAATGTCACTTCTAAAATTTGAACAAACTGCAATGCCTGGGATTCATTTCGCAACATGTTTCAGAGACATTTTCCACTGCGGTCGCCTTACTATCGTACACCACTATCCGCTGTGCTTTGTTACGAGGGCATGACACATCTTCACGGTCACAAAGCAACATTAATATAATATAACCTTTGTTGTATGAAATCTCCCTCTTACTCATATTTTTTTTACTGTGCCCCATGTCAAGTGGCAACACATTTCTATAAATACCATTATGCTTCTAGAAATTAAATCTCTTAGATCTTTATTTAACAAAGCCACACGATTTAAATCTTATTTAAAATATATTTGTTGTACATTTATAATTTTTATAGAACTTATGTATTTGTGTATTAAATAATACGAGTTATTATTATCCGAATTCGCTAGGGATAGATTTACATTAATTCTTTATTTTGTACGAGTAAATACCATGTTAATCTTCTTCAATATCACAAACATGCAACTCTTTACTAAAATACAGCGCTTATTGTAAGTAAGCTTCTGTGAATAAAACCTTTGTGTTCTATAAATGAAATAGATAGGCGTGTTGCCCAACTTCGCCCTGGTTGTGGTGAACTTCCGAACATAGATATTGGAAATACAAAATTTGCATCTGCGTTATCATGACGTTATTACGGTGTTAGCTAATGCTGCAAGTCGAAGGTATCGTAAAATATAGTTCAACAAACAATAATAATTTCAAGACTTAAAAATATTACAGTTAATCTAAAAATGATAGCTAGGATGAATTGCGCGAACGTCACGTCGCTACTGTTCACCGTTTGGAAGGAATTTTTGTGTCAGACATACACTTATATTTTATGTTTCATATTATGAATATCGTACATTTAAAATGATTATTTGCAATGTATTTGAATTGTTAACGTTTTTTATTAATCTCAGTATGTATGCTAAGTCCTGTGTTTCGCTTCTTCAGTATAATTTTTATTATATACACTTATCAGTGACAGAAAGGAGAAGTGGAAAAATGATTGGTAACTGAAAAGAGTACGTATGGTTTGGCATATTTATTAATTGAATTATATCGTGATATTGCATATTATATAAATAAATTCACAGACGTTTACATTGCTGTAAAAAATAAAGGGCACTTAATGAAAAAACACTTATTGATTAAGTGTCGTGTCCGTAGCGCAGTATCGACAGATGTCGTGGTCTCGAATCCCAGGGCGAACATCATTTTTTTCAATAGATTACAGGATTTTTGTTCGAAGGCATGGATGTTTGTGATTTCTAAAAATTCCCTCCAACCTTTCCAACTGGAAAATAACGGAGTGCAGCGAGACCCATTAGTTAACCACTAGCCCTGTAATATCCCTACCCTCTTCGAAAAAAAAGAGTGAATGGTACTGGAGTAAATGCTTACTTAAGCAAACTTTGCGATAGTAAGTCTGAAGATGCCTCTGAAAGAGGCGAAACACGTGTCACAGTTAGTAACACAATACGTGGAATAATCAAAGTTAATTTAAATTGTCTATTAATTGTAAACAAGCTTAAAGTCAGGTATCACGTTTCGTGTATTCTTTTCGAAAATCAATTAGTCCCAGCTGAATCCTTGGCCTGTTGCTAATAAATGATTTATAAAGCGCCTTGGTTTATAACATAATTTTCTAGAAATAACTATCGGTTCCATTATTTCTTGGAATTCTGTGCGATTATCCCATGCTACCTACAAGAATAGTTGAGCGAACACGTTGCCAAGTTTTTTTTTAATTTCTGCATGTCTCTACCCATCAAAAATGGTTGTTTCGTATTACAATATATAAATAGATGTTATTTGAAACTTCTACAATTATAAATCCAAACAGCTGTTTGTTTTATAAGATCCCTTTTATATATGCATACTTAATTTTGTTAAACCCCGGCCTTTAGTCCTTAGCCTGAATATAATGCATTTCTTTCAAAACTGATCTCGAGGATAGACACCAATGTAAATTTATTTTAAATCAAAATTAACTTTTTAGGTCACATTAGCGATTGCTTGCATCCAATTTTATTTTGTTAAAATTGTTTTTTTTTTTAAATTATTATGTACAATTTGGCTGTCTTAAGTCCCGGAACATTTAACAACAAAGTCCCGGGACTTAAGACAGCAGAAAACCTTAAAAGTCCCGGGACGTCTCGACACAGAATCCCTAGTTGGGAATGTTGAGATACATTGAAATGTGGAAGTGTTGCGTGGCGGCCACATGCCCACTAAAGGAGTGAATATAGCCAAAGAGATAGAAAAATAATAGTTGCACAGGAAATCATTGTATTATAGCGTAGAATCGCGTCACTGATATGTGAAAATTTGATTTCTACTAATAATAGTATCTGGTCCGTACGTATTTCAACCCTATTCCCTGCTTAGAACAGCAGTGCTGTGCATTCTTATTTATTATGTACAAGTCAGGTGCACTTTACCGTTGTCCAGTCGTGATTTGTTCGATATAAATAATAACACCGGCGATTCACCGTTCGCTCGAATCCTACAATAACATCACTCAAACGTGGATAGCGCAAAATAATATTGTGAATTATTGACATAACAATGTATCGAATTTATTTCAAACAAAACCTACGTAGGCAATTTATTGCCGACAGATATTTAATTTGAGTAAGAAATTGAAGAACAGAACGGAATGTTAGCAATAAAAGTGTATACTATTTTATATGTATACAAACGTGCATATATATCAATATGTCAGTCCAAAAGTGGAACTAGTCAAAAAATTCCAGGGAGTGTGAGGAAATGCTAAGAATCTCAATATTACCAGTTCCAATTATAAAAAAATGGTAATCTCTGATTATTTAAGAATTGCGATGGCAATTATTCTTTTCGATCAAACTGTAACAACTACGTTAAAACCCTTAATTCTAATTTTTAAAAAAAACGTAAAACCGTGTTTATAATATTATAAAAAATATAATAAACGAAAATAAGATTACAATACACGATTAAATTTGTCAATTTTTTGTTTCATAATTAATCCAAAACTATACTTTTATAATTTTTACGCTTTTGAATCGAGATATTATCGATAAATATTTTACTGTCTTTAACTTTATAGCACTTTGCATGAAATCCTATGTCGAGAGTTTTATATTAGTCATTTCTCGATCAATTAATGTCAAGAACACTAAGGCTAACGTTATATTTTATGAATACAAATCTGCAGTATATGAAGGGATATAAACGTCACATAAACCTGTTTCATTTTTAGATCGTGTCCATTCCCAATGTTGGGCTCAAAATAATTAGTCTAGTCGTTAGTTCGTCGTTCAATTTCTTTTCTTCGCTCCGTTTTCAGAATCAGATAGAGGACGAGAGAAGAGAAATGAATATTTCAACATAATATCCATATCACTAAGCCATAGGGTCACTTTGATTTAAACCAAAGTGACATGTCGTAAAATTAACTATATTGTGAAAAAAGAGACCATTCAGTATTTAAACATACTATATTTGCAATATAAATAGAAGAAAATCAACCTAACGTTAAGTTTTTCTTCGTTACGTAAAAAAAGGTAACCACTCATTTTCCGTAGATATTTGGTTTAATTATTAGTATTACATTTTACCTCTTATTTCCAGGTTGAAAGTAAAGTTGAGAATGATAAACAATAGTATATAAATTCGTATACCCGAAAATAAGAACAGTTTGTACAAAACGAAATGTTCAATAATAAAAAAGTTTCCATGTCAATAGGCAATAAAAATAATCTGGGAAATCGTTAAATAAATAACATCCATGATAAAAAAAAGGAAAAATGTTCGTGGTAGCAATTTAAAATATATTATCGCTTAACAGCTCAAAAAAAGATAACAAATATGTATTAAAACTTTTTTGGAAAGAAATGGATCGTGAGAATAAATGAAAAACAAAAAAATAACAGTTACGAAAATTTCTTTGAAATCCGTTTTGTTTTTGTTTTAAATGGAACCCATTTCCTGGAAATTGAGTCACTTCGTGATTTAATTTTCAACGTCAAATTGATAACAGATTAGCACATCTACATACGTATGAATGATGTTTTTAGTAAAAAACATTGTCCGTTCGTCTGTTATTAGTTCTTTAAAAAATGCTGACGAGATTATTTAAACTTAATATTATTACTGATTTTGACTGAAGGTGAACGTTGACAGAATCGACAATTAGGGATGACTGGTTGTTACAGTGAATATTTATGGACTTATATTGAATGAATAAGCATACTATTTGGATTGAAATTACTATAAGTTTTATAAATGCATTGTACAGTATATATATGTATGAAACGTAGCTCAATAGTATCAATAACAATTTATCGTACTTTAACATAGTGCAAGCGTCAGTTTTAAATGTATTTCCCAATGGCTTAATAAACGAATAAACTTTTCTTCTGGGATTTATCTAAACAATTATAAAAATGATTAAATAGTGCAATTAATTCAAACTAGCTGTAAGCCCGTTGCCCAGCAACGTGAGATTTTTGTTGCATTGTGTTTTGTTGCATTGTATTTTATTTTATTTTACTTTATTTTATTTTATTTTATTTTATGTTATGTTATGTTGTGTTATTTTATTTTATTTTATTTTATTTTATTTTATTTTATTTTATTTTATTTTATTTTATTTTATTTTATTTTATTTTATTTTATTTTATTTTATTTTATTTTATTTTATTTTATTTTATTTTATTTTATTTTATTCTATTTTATTTTATTTTATGTTATTTTATTTTATTTTATTTTATTTTATTTTATTTTATGTTATTTTATTTTATTTTATGTTATTTTATTTTATTTTAATTTATTTTATTTTTATAGTAAGCAGAAATTTCGTAAATTATTTAATATTTGGAATAAAGTTTAAGTTTGCTAACAACCATTTTTCGTAGTAGCATAAATTTCGTAAAATAATTAATTTTTGGGATAATTTTTAAGTTTGCTAACAACCATTTTTCGTAGTAGCATAAATTTCGTAAAATATTCAATTTTTGGAATAAAGTTTAAGTTTGCTAACAACCATATTTTGTAGTAGCCGAAATTTCGTAAATTATTGACTTTTTGGAATAAAGTTTAAGTTTGCTAACAACCATTTTTCGTAGTAGCATAAATTTCGTAAAATATTCAATTTTTGGAATAAAGTTTAAGTTTGCTAACAACCATTTTTCGTAGTAGCATAAATTTCGTAAATTATTTAATATTTGGAATAATGTTTAAGTTTGCTTACAACCATTTTTCGTAGTAGCATAAATTTCGTAAAAAATTCAACTTTTGGAATAATGTTCAAGTTTGCTAACAACCATTTTTCGTAGGAGCAGAAATTTCGTAAATTATTTAATATTTGGAATAATGTTTAAGTTTGCTAACAACCATTTTTCGTAGTAGCAGAAATTTCGTAAATTATTGAATTTGTGGAATAATGTTCAAGTTTGCTAACAACCATTTTTCGTAGGAGCAGAAATTTCGTAAATTATTTAATATTTGGAATAATGTTTAAGTTTGCTAACAACCATTTTTCGTAGTAGCAGAAATTTCGTAAATTATTGAATTTTTGGAATAATGTTCAAGTTTGCTAACAACCATTTTTCGTAGGAGCAGAAATTTCGTAAATTATTTAATATTTTGAATAATGTTCAAGTTTGCTAACAACCATTTTTCGTAGTAGCAGAAATTTCGTAAATTATTGAATTTTTGGAATAATGTTCAAGTTTGCTTACAACCATTTTTCGTAGGAGCAGAAATTTCGTAAATTATTTAATATTTGGAATAATGTTCAAGTTTGCTAACAACCATTTTTCGTAGTAGCATAAATTTCGTAAAATATTCAATTTTTGGAATAAAGTTTAAGTTTGCTAACAACCATTTTTCGTAGTAGCATAAATTTCGTAAATTATTTAATATTTGGAATAATGTTTAAGTTTGCTAACAACCATTTTTCGTAGTAGCATAAATTTCGTAAAAAATTCAACTTTTGGAATAAAGTTTAAGTTTGCTAACAACCATTTTTCGTAGTAGCAGAAATTTCGTAAATTATTGAATTTTTGGAATAATGTTCAAGTTTGCTTACAACCATTTTTCGTAGGAGCAGAAATTTCGTAAATTATTTAATATTTGGAATAATGTTCAAGTTTTCTAACAACCATTTTTCGTAGTAGCAGAAATTTCGTAAAATATTTAATTTTTGGAATAATGTTTAAGTTTGCTAACAACCATTTTTCGTAGTAGCATAAATTTCGTAAATTATTTAATATTTGGAATAATGTTTAAGTTTGCTAACAACCATTTTTCGTAGTAGCATAAATTTCGTAAAAAAATCAACTTTTGGAATAAAGTTTAAGTTTGCTAACAACCATTTTTCGTAGTAGCATAAATTTCGTAACATATTCAATTTTTGGAATAAAGTTTGAGTTTGCTAACAACCATTTTTCGTAGTAGAATAAATTTCGTAAATTATTTAATATTTGGAATAATGTTTAAGTTTGCTAACAACCATTTTTCGTAGTAGCATAAATTTCGTAAATTATTGAACTTTTGGAATAAAGTTTAAGTTTGCTAACAACCATTTTTCGTAGTAGCATAAATTTCGTAAAATATTCAATTTTTGGAATAAAGTTTAAGTTTGCTAACAACCATTTTTCGTAGTAGCATAAATTTCGTAAAATATTCAATTTTTGGAATAATGTTTAAGTTTGCTAACAACCATTTTTCGTAGTAGCATAAATTTCGTAAAATATTCAATTTTTGGAATAAAGTTTAAGTTTGCTAACAACCATTTTTCGTGGTAGCAGAAATTTCGTAAATTATTGAATTTTTGGAATAATGTTCAAGTTTGCTTACAACCATTTTTCGTAGTAGCATAAATTTCGTAAATTATTTAATATTTGGAATAATGTTTAAGTTTGCTAACAACCATTTTTCGTAGTAGCATAAATTTCGTAAATTATTGAACTTTTGGAATAAAGTTTAAGTTTGCTAACAACCATTTTTCGTAGTAGCAGAAATTTCGTAAATTATTTAATATTTGGAATAATGTTTAAGTTTGCTAACAACCATTTTTCGTAGTAGCATAAATTTCGTAAAAAATTCAACTTTTGGAATAAAGTTTAAGTTTGCTAACAACCATTTTTCGTAGTAGCATAAATTTCGTAACATATTCAATTTTTGGAATAAAGTTTGAGTTTGCTAACAACCATTTTTCGTAGTAGAATAAATTTCGTAAATTATTTAATATTTGGAATAATGTTTAAGTTTGCTAACAACCATTTTTCGTAGTAGCATAAATTTCGTAAATTATTGAACTTTTGGAATAAAGTTTAAGTTTGCTAACAACCATTTTTCGTAGTAGCATAAATTTCGTAAATTATTGAACTTTTGGAATAAAGTTTAAGTTTGCTAACAACCATTTTTCGTAGTAGCATAAATTTCGTAAAATATTCAATTTTTGGAATAAAGTTTAAGTTTGCTAACAACCATTTTTCGTAGTAGCATAAATTTCGTAAATTATTTAATATTTGGAATAGTGTTTAAGTTTGCTAACAACCATTTTTCGTAGTAGCATAAATTTCGTAAAATATTCAATTTTTGGAATAAAGTTTAAGTTTGCTAACAACCATTTTTCGTAGAAGCAGAAATTTCGTAAATTATTGAATTTTTGGAATAATGTTTAAGTTTACTAACAACCATTTTTCGTAGTAGCATAAATTTCGTAAATTATTTAATATTTGGAATAATGTTTAAGTTTGCTAACAACCATTTTTCGTAGTAGCATAAATTTCGTAAATTATTGAACTTTTGGAATAAAGTTTAAGTTTGCTAACAACCATTTTTCGTAGTAGCAGAAATTTCGTAAAATATTTAATTTTTGGAATAATGTTTAAGTTTGCTAACAACCATTTTTCGTAGTAGCATAAATTTCGTAAATTATTTAATATTTGGAATAATGTTTAAGTTTGCTAACAACCATTTTTCGTAGTAGCATAAATTTCGTAAAATATTCAATTTTTGGAATAATGTTCAAGTTTGCTAACAACCATTTTTCGTAGAAGCAGAAATTTTGTAAATTATTGAATTTTTGGAATAATGTTTAAGTTTACTAACAACCATTTTTCGTAGTAGCATAAATTTCGTAAATTATTTAATATTTGGAATAATGTTTAAGTTTGCTAACAACCATTTTTCGTAGTAGCATAAATTTCGTAAAAAATTCAACTTTTGGAATAAAGTTTAAGTTTGCTAACAACCATTTTTCGTAGTAGCATAAATTTCGTAAAATATTCAATTTTTGGAATAAAGTTTGAGTTTGCTAACAACCATTTTTCGTAGTAGCATAAATTTCGTAAATTATTTAATATTTGGAATAATGTTTAAGTTTGCTAACAACCATTTTTCGTAGTAGCATAAATTTCGTAAATTATTGAACTTTTGGAATAAAGTTTAAGTTTGCTAACAACCATTTTTCGTAGAAGCAGAAATTTCGTAAATTATTGAATTTTTGGAATAAAGTTCAAGTTTGCTAACAACCATTTTTCGTAGTAGCAGAAATTTCGTAAATTATTGAATTTTTGGAATAATGTTCAAGTTTGCTAACAACCATTTTTCGTAGTAGCCGAAATTGCGTAAATCTATATATATAAAAGAAAGTGGGGTTTGTTACACCACGTATATCTCGAGAATAACAGCTCGGATTTTAATGATCTTTGTCTTATTAAATTCGTATCCGCCTAGAATAGCAGAATAAGCATTAAAACATCGGAAAAATATCACGGGAAAGAAATTATGAAGAAAATTAATATTCTCATACAGTTTTCAAATGGCGAACACCTTGAAATAATGAAAATGTCGTTTGTATGCAGATTTCATCCGCTAGGTGGCAATTTTTCCAAAATTCATTTGTTTCTGCTTCTTTTGCATACGATTGACTTCTAAATAATTTTAAATTTAGAGTATGGATTAGAATAAAACAAATCGATGATATAAAATGAAAACGAAATAAAATCGGATAATGTTGAAATAAGGTTATGTTTTTAATTAGGTATGATAATTTTTTTGACAAAAATATTACGCTGTTTGCACGAACGTTGCTCTACTTTGAGATGCCACGTTATTACACTTGGAAAGCTACATCGAAGAAATTTTAACGTCGAAAGCAAGGCGATGCGGTTCCTGCTCATCCGAATGACTACTGATGCTCTTGGTCGCATGTACACAGTTCATCCGAAAAATGACGAATGCTTCTACTTGCATGTCAACAGCTCAATTTGCTTGAAAATAATACTCATTACAATCGCTGAAGAAATTGTTTCTGAATCTCCAAGTCAGATACGCACATTATTTTCTATCATTATTTTGACATGCTTCCCATCGAATCCCCGTGAACTGTGGAACAAGTACAAGGATGACATGTCCGAATACATTTTGCATCGAATTCGTGTCAGTTTGGGGAATCCCGATCTCGAGGTGAATGAAGAGATACATAACCAGGCTTTGCTTTAGATCGAAGACATGTGTTACCTCATGTGCGGCAGTTTGGTAGTCAAGTTAGGAATGCCAACGCCAGATCGTGGAATGAACGACGCTTTCAATCGAGAATTGAAACGTGAACGTGAATATGATCGAGATGCATTGAACCAATCAGTTTGAACGAATGTACCACTGTTGAACCCTCAACAGAAGGAAATTAGCGATACGTTAATGAAGGTAATTGATGATGGAAATGGTGGCTTATTTTTCCTCGATGCGCCCGGTGGAGCTGGGAAGACATTCTTCATGTCATTGATTATGGCCACTGTTCATGCGAGATAAAAAAAATTGCTGTAGCAGTTTCTTCTTCTGGAATAGCAGCCACGTAGATAGATCAACCGCTGCCGATGGAATAAACGCTTGCCTCAAATAATTGACAAACATGCGAGTTGCATTGCTAAACGATCCATCTGCCGAAGATTTCTCCAAGCAATTGCTGACTATCTATTTATTCATTGTTCAAAATTAAAATTACAGTACATGACATAACAGCTGACGCCAATTCGCCATGTACTTGAAAAATATAATAAGACAAAATATAAAATAAAACTACATAATATATCAGAATCAAAATCAACATAAAAAATCAAGAAATAAAATAGTGAAATTTTACAAACAGTTCACAAATACTATCACTAAAAATGACCACTTCTCTAGGCAATGCGTTGATCAATCTAACGGCCCTTGGAACTGGTGATTTAAACCTCTTAAGCGAGGTATAAGTTTTTAGAAATAAAAGTTTTTGCTCATAGTCACGCTCACGTAAGAATAAATTGGGAGCATGTAAATTAATAGTCATGAGAATTCGAGGATTATTAACTCGGCCCCGAAGGAGAAGAGAAAAATGATTTAAAAAGATCTTCGACTATCGTCGGTAACGACCGTGTTCCTGTTGACAAATCGAACAGATTGATTTCGTTTCCGCCGAATTTTAACAATTTCGTTTCAACGAAGGACGGCTTCATCAAAAAAATGTTTCCAAACGTCTTATCACAAAAATCACAATTGGTTGATTGAATGAGTAATTCTTGCGGCGAAGAACAAATATGTGGATCATTTAAACTTCACAATTCAAAATCAAATCGTTGGTCCACTACATTCCTTCAAATCTAGCGAACTTTCGCAAGGTGCGCGAAACATTCTTGCGCAGACTGTACATATGACATATTCTTTCAACCAAAAAATAATTATTCCTGCTTCTCTATGATAGTGTCATCAGAAATAGTTTGTAGTATCGACCAAACTATTTTTTTTTCGTTTATTAGAGATTCGCGCCGCAGCACACCCAGCATCGCCTCGCGGCACACCGCTTGCGGAGCACTGCTTTAAGCGACTGAAAAACTGACATGCAATATTGCGAAACACTCACCAATGACCAAAGTTTTGGTAGCAAGTAAAATCATCACCTGGGATGAATGGACAATGGCGTACAAATGCGCATTGGAAGCACTCAATCAAAGTATGAAATATCTGTGCAATGACTCAAGATGTTTTATAGGCGCAATGATTCTACTATCTGGCGATTTCCACCAAACACTACCAGTCATTCCAAGATTTACCGCTTCCGATGAAATAAACGCTTACCTCAAATCACGACTCTGGCGCTATGTAAAGAATCTTCAGCTGACGACAAACATGCGAGTTGCATTGCTAAACGATCTATCTGCCGAAGCAATTGCTGACTATCGGTAACGGGGGTGTTTCTGTCGACGAATCGAACGGATTGATTTTGTTTCCGCCGAATTTTTGCAATTTCGCTTCATTCAACAAAATGTTCCCGAACATCTAATCACAAAAATCACAATTGGTTGAATGAACGAGCAATTCTTGCGGCAAAGAACAAAGATGTGGATCATTTAAACTTCACAATTCAAAATCAAATCGTTGGTCCACTGCATTCCTTTAAATCTATCGACCGTGTATCAAACGAAGACGAAGCAACCAACTACCCAACTTAATTTTTAAACATATTGGATCTGCCTGGCTTGCCACCGCGCAATTTACAACTGAAGGTTGACTCGGTAGTCATCATGCTTCAAGTTATCAAGTTAACAGAACATTTATTCGCTTTTAAGGTGTTCACTGTCAATACTTGGTGGAATGGCAATATAATAAAAATAATAAAACATTTTTAGTACTTTTTCCACATAAAATTTATTTGATCAGGACCGGTTTCGCTCATCGCGAGCATTATTAACTGATGATAATGCTCAGATGATAATAACTCAGTTGATAATGCTCGCGATGAGCGAAACCGGTCCTGATCAAATAAATTTTATATAGTGGGAAAAGTACTAAAAATGTTTTATTATTTTTATTACAACAGTTATTGATTCTGAGGCGGTACGAAGTTCGTCGGGTCAGCTAGTTATTTAATATTTAGAATAATGTTCAAGTTTGCTAATAACCATTTTTCGTAGGAGCAGAAATTTCGTAAATTATTTAATATTTAGAATAATGTTCAAGTTTGCTAACAATCATTTTTCATAGTACCATAAATCGACCACGGCGCATATATCGACAGCCCTGCAGTTTTTAAATTGCAAATTATTGAATTATATTTTATTTCATTTCATTATCTATTAATTTGAAAATGTACGCAAACAAAATACATTTCGTAGAAGAAGAAGATGTCTCGAGGACATCATCAGTACGCACACATTTGTGAAAAGTGAAAAGCGAGTGATTATTTTATCGACTTTTAATATATAAATTTAGTATGAATAAAAAAGTGGAGAAATGGAAGGTGTGAAATGGACGTCCAAACATACTGACACTCAGACCTTATCGGCTATTAATATATAGATATAAACACCTTGTTTATTTTTATCGATTGTTAATTGCAAATAATACAAAAACGTCAATGCTATTCCAGCACGGAAAATAAGAGTCGTTTAAGGATTTTTTTCAATACCTTTAACAAGTTTCTTTAACATTCAGACTCCGATTTTAACATTTTTAAGATATAAGTATCACCATTTCTTTTCTATGGTTTATCTTAATAAGAAAAATTGCGGTCAGAATTTCATAAACCACTGCAATGAATAAATTACTAATTAAATTAGTTTATTGACGAAGGAGGCAAAAAGAAAAGAATATAAAACTTACTTTACAATAATACCTGGACATTCGTAAATTTTGTTATGGGAGAACAGCTAGCATGATAAAGGTGAAAAGAAACGATTATGTTTTCTTAGCCGTTGTTTGATTGAATTGCAATAAATCGAGTAAAGATGCTCCTTTTGTCTTGTTTTCCCGCGTGAAATGTGAAGATAATGGCTGAGTGGCCACCGTTTCGCTTTTTACTATCGCCGATCGATCGGAGAAGCTGGGAGTCGGTCGGTCGTGATGTAGGATTGTTCGTTTTACGCCGAACTAATGATTCGCATTTGGTCAGTGGGAAAATATTATTTATACTAAAATAAATATATACACGTACTTCTAAATAGGACAAACAGTGGGAATAATAATAAAGTATTTTGGTTATATAAATATATATCACTTGTAGTGTGTTCACTGTCAATACTTTACGGAAAGGCGTTATATAAAACAAAACAAAATAATTTTGTACTACTTCCATTTTAATTTAGTTGAGTTGTTAATGCTCGTCATGAGCGACATCCTGATCTTTTTGAATAAATGTGAAGGTAGTACAAATGAATATTGTGTTTTCATTAATTTAAGTAATCCGTTAGTAATAGAAAATTTAAATTATCCATTAGTAACTTGTTTAAAATTTTATTTTATTCGTTGAATAATATAACTAAAGGGTATGTATATTTTGTTAGTATAGAAAAATATGCTTTTTATTCACGTATTATAAAACATATTTGTTTAAATACTACTTCAGTCATACGTGTATTGTGATTTAATGTTTTCAAAAACTCTGTAAGCTGGACAGATTGATTTTAAATCATTTCTTTTGCGAAGTGGTACAAAACAGAAAATTCACTAGATGAATTTTTAAATTAGAAACTAAGCCTACCGAGCAAGTTAATCGGGAACTATGTATGTATATAAAAAAAACTTTAATACATAATTTGTCTGAAATCATTCACGCCCACGTCTAGCCTAAAGCTCTTCTCATTTGCATCAAACTTGGCAGCTTAAAATCGAAGCAAGCATTTATCAATATAATATAACACATTATTTGTCTGAAATAATTCACACCCACGCCGGATGTGTCAAAATAATAAAAAAAAACAGTTTAACATAAAGCTCTTCATATTTGCATTATCTTTGGCAGTTTAAGGACAACCGAGAAAGCTTGACAGTATCTATTTAAAAATGCATTTATCGATATTTGTTTTAAATCACTTACGCCCACGCGACGTATATTAAAAAAATATCAGAAGCAACCAGCGATAATTCATAAGTTATTTACAGCGTCATCACCGTGACAGTAGGGATTATGTGTCGAGACAACCCGATAATTAATTCCCGGGAAATCTACAGTCTCGGTTCCTGAACATTTTAATTAAACAACCAGAGACTTAAGACTTGAGTCAATTCGTTTAAGGTCGAATTTATTGATTCAAAACAAATTTATTTTGAGAGTCTGTAAACTTCGACAACATTTTCATGTGTCGTATAGCAATATAAAAAGGTAAGAAGATTTTCTTTATTAAATAACATAAAATATCACCGCTGTTAGTACGGGTGAAAGATGCTCGGTTGTATTGTATTAATAAACATAGTATTCCTGACCCAATGTAATTATTTTTTGAATGGAATAGTTTCATCCTCAAAATCAAACGAATCATTCGAATGCTGTGTAATAAAAGCAATGTAAATATATTTCACAAATGCAATAATTAACAAGCATGGAACATGTATTTTTTTGTTCTTGTCCCGGGGCATGTAAAAAGCCGAGAATCCCTCGTTGGCAGTTGTGTTATGTCCTTGGGAAAAATCGATCATTTTTATAAGACTGTTCTTTTGGAGAACTACACAAGTTCACCGAACGTATGTAGCCAAAAACAAATCATATATTATGTATAAAATAATAGTTATACTCGTCATGTTATAGATGTGATAATAATTACTTTCATGTAGGTAAATAAATGCTTTACAGAATACAAAACAGAAGCCACGAGGTTTTCTTTTTCAACTTTCATGTAAAAATAATATGTAATTGATAAACGAATTCAACCCATTTCGTGTTTTTATAAGGTGTGTACTGTATTATTATTGATGTAGTTCAAAGTACGCTCTTTTTCGCACAATGTATAATATGTTAAATGATTATACACTCAAATTGCGTGTCAAAAAACATGTTTTATGTATAAGTAATATTCTCGTGGAAATTGATGAATGAATTTATTCACGTTTATGATTCGAGAACTATAATTACGTACATATTCAATTAATTCAATTCAATTTTTATTCACAAACCGCATTGAAAAATGTTCACAGCAATATAATTATTTTCAAACATGCACATTTTTGTTGCGGTAGCGAAATGAGCAATATTAAGTTTCTTTTTTTTTCATACAACATTTGGCAATTTTTTAATAATATTTTAGTATTGAAAAATATATTTTCGTAAAGTTCTTGTCACAAGTGTCGTGGCTCACCATAGTGCATTGTTGTATTATTGATCACATATATAATTTGTTATATTATACAAAGTGCATAGTATTATGTTCTTGTTTCGCCTGTCACGTGTTTGGTTCAAGTCGAACTAAAATATATGAATACAAAAATGTGTGCGATTTACTTAATCATACTTCAGTTGTTAAACCCAAACATCAAATACACGAATCTATAAAATAATACCAGCTAGACCATAATATACTATCGCTCGAAAACAGCAATATGTTGTGAACACTTACTGCAATCTTTGGGATACAATAATATTTGTCGAAAATACTTTATAACAATTCTACCAACAAATGCCAATTCAGTCAAGAAAATTCAATGCTTAAATGTTTTCATTTCGGGATTGGAACTCGTGACATATTCGACGAAAGCTTAACCTGGCGCTTTTTGACTGACTATATTTTTTACGGGAAGTGGTTTCATTTGCTTCATTTTCTTGCTAAACGAACAATAGATCGTTCGGAGTCACGGGACAAAACTTCGGTAGTAAAATAAAAAGTAAGCGGCCCTATATAGTGGTTACAAAAAACAATTTGGTTAAAGATTATCGTTATAGAAAGTATGAAAATCGATAGAATATGATAAAGGTACACCCAAATTGGTTGCCTCCTTGTGTGGCACGTTCGCGAACTGCTAGCGGTAAATCGTAGAAGCATTTCAATTTGCTCCCATAAGCAAAATAAGACTATTTCACACGGCTTATTAAGTGTGAGTCGAGAGATAGATGAGGTAGCAGAAGGTAGCCTTGCGCTGCATAACGATTTCCGCTATCGTTTGACTCGACTCCAAATGCAACAACAGTTGCATTAGCGACTGACTGCACATCACAGGGGAAGACAACTTTATTATCTTCAATATCACAATACGACTGGAGTAAACTGGTCTCAAACAATGAATAGTCTAAAGGGCTATACATTAACCCATATATGATTTTGTATATTTTAAGAAAATCTCACAGTATCAATTCCTCAATATCTGTAGATGGAGAGAGATCAGATGCAACAAAGGGAACGCAACGTCAAACAAATTGTTTAATTGTTTCTGGGAGATTTTATAAGACATACTCTAATGATATCAATTGCACTCGCTATGCTTGAACTAGCTGAGATTCAGAGCTATATTATAAAATGCATGTTAAATATAAAGGGCGTTTTTTTAGAAGTTTGTTTTTGAATAAGCAACACTTTTTCCAGCGATAGCCAATTTGACAGCCAGCAGCTGATGTGTGCTCAGTTTGGTTTGTCATTTTACCATGAATAGACGTACGCGAAAACAATGCTTGAAAATTGTGCATTTTTTTTCTAAAATGAAGCCTGAACGTTACAGTCAATGGAGAGTGTGAAAGATATGTGATAACTAACATTTTCCTTCTCAAATTTGATGAAATTCATTGCAAAGCTGTGGTTTTAACAAGACTGTGCAACATGCCACACAGCACGCAACACAAATTGTCTGTTTATAGATAAAGTAATGCTCCGGAAAAAAATACTAACGTTTTTTAGGTAATTAGAATACATGAATCCTCTTAATAAATTTGATATTTTTACGATAAAGTCAGCCGTAGATGTATTTATAGCAACATGCATTTTACTTACATATTTTTAGTTCAGTCAATTTATTGTGCTAGCGCAGATATAAAATGCTTTCTTTATTCTTAAATCAAGTACAATAAATCTTAGTTTAGATTTTTAGACAGATAGTTTTTGTTACAACGCGTTTCATAATCTTGAAAGTCCGTCAAACTTCTCAAATAATTCTAAATGGTATCAAACTCCTGTCGTACGAGTTAAACTTCTAAGAAGCGCCGTGAGAAACTCTCCTCGCTAACGACGCCCGTTCGATTATTATGACGAGAATTTCACTAAATGCATATTCAATGGTAGTTTTGTACCCCGTTTTATCTCTTATCCACATACATAACGATTGACAAAATGGACCGAAGTTATTTAGTCAATTTATTCTATATCGCCGTTTGTTATTTGCATTAGCACCGTTATAAGATTGCACACGTAGTGGACTTGAGGAGACTTGCAGGGGATCGCACGAACACGTTGTTAAATTTTTCTTAGACCGGCAAACCATTTTTTAATAATAATAAAAAAAGAGAAGAGAAAGAAAAAGCAACATTGAGATAAAGTGAAATAAAAATGATTTTAGGATAAGTATGTCAATCGATTAAACCTTTATAATGAAACACTGAAATGTTTTAATTTGAAGAGAAAATGGCCTATTTAAATGAAAAATCTTACCCTTACAAATATTGATATTTTCCTGTAGTTTCAAGGCATCAGCGAAATTAGTAAAATTACAAGATGCAGATACTATTACACAAAAAAACCTACCATAATCTTTTCTCATAAACCGCAGAAGAAACTAAATAAAACCATTATTCGCTATTTCAAAAGTACCACAAAAATCGTATAGTACAATTAACTTGAAATTAGTATTTTCGACTTATCCCACTGTTGCTTCAAGGTAGCTATTTAAAAACGCAGTGATGTATATTAGGTGTTTGAGACATATATAGTCACTGTTTTGGCAGAAGTTAGCAAGTAACATATTGATAGTTCTGAGTAAACAGCAAATGAAAATTTTCCCTTTTTAAGATAAAGTCTCTACCATAAATATTTGATGTAACGTAAATAATTATAGTACAAAATAAAGATACACTAATGCCGTTTTGACACATATAATAATTTAAAATTGATATACTTTTTTGCCAAACTGGTGTAATCAATGCACCAACTGCGTTATACCAGACAAAGATTTGAAATCAAATTTAACTAATTTCTGTCCGCTTTGTCACCTACCAATTTCTGTCAGAAAAGTGACGATATTATCTACGACGGTTAAAGTATAACGTTTGAGACATATAATACAATCGAAAAGAATATAACATAATTCTCTGTCAATCTTGGAACTCTTCATTCATGCAACCTTATTAAGATAAATACATTTTCCAGCTATTGATGTTTATTGTAATACAGCAAATTGCGTGTACTGAGACATAATATAAGTACATATTTTACACACTTAAATTTTTATAAATTTTATAGATAGTACATATAAAAGTGTACAAATAAATCACCCTTTCCCCGGGTTATCGCGAATAGCGTTGCGGTTAAGCTTACCCATTGCCAATGTATTAGCAGCCCACTGCTAATTGTACATCGCTTGAATATGAATATCTATTTTGATATTTGTGACTTTTTTGGTAGATAAATTGGATGATTTATTTCAATTACAAACTTACTTTTACTTGAAAAAAATGTTTTTTTCACGTATCCTTACTCACATGTTTTCGCTGTGACTAGTGCTGCCAACTTTTTATGAGCGAATTCCTGAACTTATTTCCCAATACTAAAATAAATTTATGTGTATTTTATTTCACAAATAAACCACTTAAAATTATATCCCTATAATATTGGAAAGCATATTCAATTTCTGGACAATCCAGGCCAATCATGGATGGTTTGCAACCCTACTTGTGACAAACGCCATTAAGTCTTAAGTAATCCTTTTTGTATATTTAGTAACTTAATTTTATTATTTTTTGTAGAAATTAAAAAAAAATTGTCATTACTATCCGAACGTTTTCACTATAAAATAAATAACTGGGATACTATTTGTTAAAAAATAAATTGCTTTGCTGTTAATCTCAAATGAACTAATAATAGATAGCGCGCATATTGAAAAAATGTTCTGTAGAAGATTTTTTTATCGTATCCATTATTTTAAAGTGCTTTTAAATTTGATCTCTATTATTGTCATTTTTTACTTAATGATCACACTACTAGTATGCATTTAATAAGCCTCAATAATATTTTGCATGGATTGAAGATTAATATTACTGCAATAATATAAAAATAATTGTTATTGAATTATATTTGAAACTTAAAGGAAAACAGTTTTGTGATATGATATGAAAAAATACCATAACATAATCGTTACAATCTCAAAATAAGTTTGTGTATTATTATGTACCCGAATTTGATTGCTTTTGAAATATGTTTATTAAATTTCTCTTTGTACGTAAATTGAATTGTTTTTTTACTGTTGTTGCCTTGATGTATTTGTTAGCATTCATTTTCCAATAGATAGCTTCTCATTCGTTCACCGTATGTAAATTTTAAATAACATTTCGTGTCAACTTCATACCTTAACAATGTTACTCGGTATGTAGATGAACCTAATAGCGTTAAATTAGTTTCTCACACATAATGCCAACGAGATCTCTTATCAAAAAGACATCACATCTGAGCGTGGATGAGTGGGTGGGTAAAAAAGATGAAGTGCTATCATTTCAATTGATCGGTTTCAACTTAACGCGTATTCAATAGTCATCTAATAAGAAGTCGTGCCATTTGGGATAACTCCAGCCCTGTTGATTTATACAACAGTGATTCTCAATGTGTATTTTGGTTTTTTACATATCAAAAAATTAAGATCAACGAACATGAAACATTTTGATTTCTTTGACAAAAAACCGTTATCATTTTATATATCCATACATGCCAGAAAGTTTTATTTAAGTAATTGTAAAAACAAATTCACTGATTAATCAATATTGATGTTGCACTAAAATTCACTAAGAAGCGGATAATAATAAATAGTTCTTTACTAAACACTCTTAATGTGTTCACTATCGATTCTTAGTAAAAAGGTATTACCTATATTATATTAAAAAAACACTTTTGTACGACTTGCACATTATTTGTTGAAGATAAAGACCGGATTCGTTCACCATGATGATTATGAATTCAGTATATTCTAGTACACATAATCATGATTTGATAGAGATGTTAAAGATATTCATTTTTGTTCACATTATTCATTTATTGTCTGATTTATCGTTTTCTATCTTAATAAGATAAACATACAGTAATTTGACCTACACAGTGATAAATCTGCCACAGGGTATGTCGTATACAACCCTTATGAATTGTAATCGTAAAAAGTTAACCCTTGTTATTCGTAACTAAAGACATTGCCCACCTACACGTGATTTGGATACATATTTATATGGTTTGGAACACATCTTGTTTGAGCTTTCCATCTCTGACACCCCAAAAAAATAAACATTAATATGTCTTTGATATTCTCAATGAAATGCCCAACACATGGAAGAATTGTTGAAGATAATGAAAGTAGTTTTCTAATGAAACAATATGAAAAATGATCGCCTTATGCGATTACAGATGCTGAACAAAATAAAATGTGTCTTAACATATGTTTTGGAAAACCTGAAAATTTACTGGAACAAATTCATATTTAATTTTAATATGTAACCCATCAAATTTCCATATTTTTTCCTTGGTCGAATAATTAAGTTTAAGAGCATTTTTTAAAAGTAAACCAAGGGTATGCCATAATATCTTCAGACATCTTCGGTGGGTGCAATTTCTGAACACAAGTTGGAGAAGAACTGATTTAGAGAAGTTGTTTATTTTAGTAACAAGTTGCGCCACCTTTGAGCGTCAAGTCGTATTTCACATATTTACATAGCGCGACGGCATCACCAATCACCACCAGCCCGTCACTACCCGAAATTCAATTAAAGTCTCCCGGTCATACTTCAGACCTGCTACTTTTTTTGTTGCTACAAATCGAAAATCACTGCCGCTCATATGTTATTAACACCTTAGCCGAGAAATGGCGAAAATAATTAATTTGCTAAAATATTATGAAATGTGATTATTTCCCCCGTACTAATAACGTAAAAAAATCAGAGGCAAAAACAAATACTTATATTGATTGAATTTAAGCACAAGTATCTAAAAAAGGTTGTTATAATATTTATCCAACGAAAAAAAAGACACAAAATAAAAGGATGAATATCAGAATGAAAAACATATTAATTTATATTATATTGTATTACTTACACTATGTTTTGAATGCCGGAATGTTGTCTTGTATATTGCAGAAAAATATATGTACATAATTCTGAATCTGTCTCTGTTAATCTGCTAATATTTGAATAGACATAATTTAATATATAAATAAAACATTTTCTCAAGAGTAAGTGCGGGTAAAAATGAGATTACTTATTTTAAAAAATAAATAAATAATCTAGCATTGTAGTTTTTTTTTCAATGTCGAATTCTGTGTCAATTATGACGTCATTATTATATAGTTGTGCTAGTGCTACCTAAATAATGTCTCGTTTGATATAATTTGCCAACCAGGCCTTTGAAAAGCTGCTGTTAATAATGGCATATTATTAAGTATTTCAACTGAGGGTGCTTGATGGAATTTCAATATCAAATTTGAATTGTTTGAATTTTGTACTTTTCCATGAGTTTTGTCGCTAACGACCCGGGTTTCGCCTTTCATCTTCAGGCATTCCAAGTGCACGGATGTACTTGAACTGGCGCGTAGTAAACAGTTTGTATCGTTTATAAACAAAAATATAAGTAGATCACTATGTTAAAAGGCTATTAAAATGTAAATTAGCGAAAATTGAATGTATACAATTTTCAATGGATTAAGTGGGTTTGTTATAACAGGTTGTAACTTCCTATACACTCGTTCTGCTAAACAACGACATGAAAATGATGGCATCAGTTTAAATAAGAAGAATTATGTTTTATTTTAGTAATGTTAAATCTTAAAAGGAGAATTTTTTCTACTCGTACTGCCTGTTACTCAGACGATGAACCTTTTTTTTTTTTAAGTATACGGATATAAGAAAAAACTACGACATGGTAAATATTTAAAGGTCGAATGGGCGGGAGTTAATTTTAAAAATCATTAACATCCATGTCTTTTAACAGAAATCCATAAATCGATTGACAATGAAACTGTTTTAACTGGAATTCGAACTCGTGAGTACCGAAACCGAAATCAACGACGTTGATCGCTCGACCACGGATCCAATAATATCCATCTTGTCACTAAAACATAGACATATTTTCTGCAAATTTTTCAAAAATAATAATTGTAACGTAACATATGAATTATATTCAATCCTGTTAATTTTTAATATTATCAAAAATTGAACGGTTAAATTTAGTAAAAAAACTTTTTAGGATTCAGTGAAACTCTATGGTCTTTTTGGCTTATTTATTCGTGGTATAATTTAAGGTTATGAAATATATATTTTCTGTTAGAAAAGTTATAAATAAAACATTGTGAAAGACTCGAATAATTTAATATTTTAAATATATAATATGGTGAAATAGATGTTGAATAGAGTATACTACATTGCGGGTGTGATGGTGTCAATGCTTTTAAAATAAAATGGTCCAAGGGGTGGAGTACCAATGTAAGAATAAATAAAACTGCTACTCATAAAATATTAGCGCAAAGGTATTTTATGAGACTGGCTGTTCGCTTTGCTTTGCTTCTGTTTCTCGGTATGTAGAACGTGCTAAAAATATATAATTATTTGTAGAGCTTCGATATTTCAAAAAATATTAAAAGCTCTCGTTCGGCGAAATCCCGTCGAACGTTTTGGAGTGTTCGCTACATTGCCATTCGTAATTGAGACGTGATTGAGTGACGTTTACGGAGTGTTTACTTTTCCAAAACTCTTTACGGGACTCTGCATAATACTGTGGCGAAAGGATAGACGCTAAATATTGCAAATGATGAACGAAACGTTTGAGAAGAAAAACATACTTTTTTTTCAACAAGACAGTTTAAAAAAAATCGGGATTTAAACACTTTCTCAAACGATGACTTACCTAACCTATTGTTCAATAATTTTCCTCTGTTAATATTTAAATGGGCTAGCTATAAGATGCACTGTTAATTTTGTGAAGATACTTTGTTTTTACCGATTCATTAATTGATTTCAAGGCATTTAGTTTATTTATTTGAAACACATTTTTTTAAATTATACACTATAATAATGTATTTTTGTAACCAGTATACTCGTAAATGCATATAATTGTTTCTTTAAACAAAGCGCATTACTAACTATCGTAATAATATCTTCACAAACTTATTTATAATTTATTTCCCAATTTTACGGTGATTTACAGAAAAATAGTTATTTATGTTCCTCATCATTCATTATTCTCAATGCATATACTGTGCTCCATATGACTTTCTATTGTATACAATCGTAAAATTAAAGTCTTGAATCTCTCTATTGAAATACATAAAAAAACATTAAAAAGTACATAAATAAATTGACTGTTAAAAATAATTTTATTTATCTACAATTTTTTGGAAACTTTTACATTAATAAGTCTTGGTAGAAGATTGATTTTTGAAAAAATGTTGAATGATCTTATTTAAATCCGTTTTAAATTATTTTTTTAAAGACGGCCTAAAAATAATTTACTTTTTTTTTGTGTCACAGAAATATGAATTTCAACAGTATACGGGCGGTCTCACCGAAATATACTTCAATTTCTAATGTGAAAATAGGTCCTTTTTTAAAATCACTTCATCTTTTTATTAGTCATATATCACAGAAGATTGAAAAAGCTTGCAGAACGAATACAAATTCCAGCACAAATTGTATTGCTTGTACTATGAAAATTTCAATATTTATCGATTTCGCTTAAAGTCTCTACAAATAATTATTACGTAATAAAGTATGTTGTTTTCAGACCAATGTTATGTTTCAGTGTAATTCGTTCGAATGCTCTGTACATATTTGAATAGTTTAAGTATCTTGTCGAAGGTTGATACATTTGATAGGATTTTTATCTCGCGAACTGAAAACATTTACGTTCTTATGAAGTTTTATTGGATCCAGGGGCTCGCATTTTTGAGGGTTCTGTAATACTTTTCACAGTTTACAAAACTCACAGTTTCTCTTAACAGTAGTTGAATAATCAAAAATATCAAATACATATTTAAAGACTCTATCAAGCTCTCTCCGATTTGATGAATGAATACGAAGTATACAATAATTCATGCAACACTAATTTCTCTCCTACAACATCCATTTTTTAAATAAAGATTTGTAGAAAGCCAGATGTCACATAACCGTTCAAATAAGTTAAACTCTCGACGCAAAAAGCGGACACGGTTTGCAAAGAAGAACATTATGTTGGAGAATTATTTTTCTCAATGATGAAATTAAAATAAAGAAATAGTGAATTTCAATATAAAATTAAATTTGATAACATTGTTTTTCTACTTGTTCATCAGACCATCGCCTTGCAATCGCAAAACCATATATTCGTCATTGCGTTGGTCTGACGATGCTTCTCAATGAAGCGAAACACGTGTTACATTCTGTAACGCAAGTGGATTAAAACAATTATATTAAATAATTTAATTAAGTATTAAAAATAAGATTTCACAAAGTTATCGCCGAATCATATTTTTATTAGGACTTTATACGGAGATTTTTTGTTTTTTAACCATGTTCGCTCCCAATATGGAGCATATGGACTCCTAATAGAGTTTATCTCAACAGAAATATTTCTACGAGAACTGCTTGTTACTCAGTTGCTCAACCTCTCTTTTTCCAAAGAGAGTAGAAATAGAAGGAAAGGGCTAAGACAAAACTAGCGGTTAGCTAATCGCTCTCGATACGCCTCGTTCATGGAATAGGAAGGGTTGGAGGAGGGGAATTGAAGACATCACATCCATCCATGCCTTTGAACAGAAATTCATAAATCGATTGTAAAATCAATTAATAAAACTGCCCGTACTGGGATTCGAACCCGTGTCCTCTCTAGCGGTAGCCAACGACATTGACCACTCGACCACACAGGAATTTATAGTATGTAAAAAAAGGTTACAATTACTTTGTCACTCCACTTGTTCTTTCACTAAGACTCCGCAGAAAGTGAAGTAACACAGTTACCAAATTTAATTTTATAATAAAAGTAAACTTACAAAATTACCGCCGAATCCATCTAAAATATTATGAACGTTTCATAAACAAGTGTTACCGTAAGTGGAGTATCAAAGTCATTGATTTGACGTTCAGTTCCCGGATCATTGATTATGTTTTCCAGAGGTCCGCTTTTGGTCCGCGATCTCAATTCAAAATTCCCTTTTTAGTTTGTAGTTGTACCCGGTGACACCACACTCGTAAAATGCAATCGTAATGCTGTGCAGAACTGTGGAAAACACAAGTCCGACGCGGTCGTTACGATCCCAATATAAATGTTAATTTCGTCAAAAAATAAACTCGTTCCGGTGACGAGTTATGGCCGAGGTTGTCGCCTAACTTGCTGGATTATTTAGATTCAGCTCGAGCACACTGGATAAAACAGATATATATTTAAAATAAATTTTACTACGGATAACTATTGTGTATTCAGATGTTTCAATAGATTTATTTAATTGAATCTGTTTTAATCATTTGCATATTGACTATGGAAAGGAAAATGGATGTAACCCACAGTTATTCAAAACAGCTTTTTTCGATAATCACAATTATGTATGAAACTTGATGACACGTTCTATCAAAAGGATTTAAGGTGCAAATGCTGAATTAGTATCTAAATTTAGCTATTAAGTTTGAAAAAGATGACCTAGTGAAAATTGAAATCAAGAAAAAAGACTGAAAAAAAGTTTTTTCTAGACAATTTTTTAAATAAATATTAGACTATGTCAATTAAACCAGTTTAGAAGTCTCCGTGCACTTCAAGGTTGTGTAAATTTCATAATTTGCATATGGCCCAAAATCATCAAAACACGTTTTTTGTGCCTCCTGTAAAATTTGCTATGTGTGGGTTACGTCCTTTTTCCTTTCCACAATCGATATATAATACATACCTCCGTGGATTTATTTGAGTCATCGAGATGTGAAGTGAGTCAAGTAGTGACATGGTCTAACTTCTATATTGGACTTTTAAGTACAATCACTTATTTACTTAGTATTTTGGAGAATAGCATATTTCTATTTTAATGATGAAACTATTTCGGCGTGTGTTTACTAAACTCACTTAAATGTTACGATACAGTGCTTCCCAAATTGAGGGACACAGGTTTTCTCCGGGGGCCGCCACAGAACATGTCTTGTATTGATGATTTTTTCAGATTTAAGGGGCCGTGGTATGAAATTTTTTGGGAAGCACTGCTTTAAGACATACATGTCTTTCACAATATGATAAGACATGTAGAATATCATTACGCATCAAACTCATCTTTTTCTAATATACCACTTGGCTTACTTCACCTCTCCGAGGCTCATTTTATAAAGGGAACATGACAGTATATTATGATGATGGTACGACAAATCATAATTTGATATCCAAAAAAACACTGCAATCAAAAAAACTTTTGTGACGTTTAGTTAGATTAATACAATAGCCGGGTCCCTGACAGATCTTGCGAGTTCGAGTCTCAGAACGAAAAAAAAAATCAATTCCTTCCAACCCTCAAATTAATGGGGCGTTGCGAGAGCGATTAGTTCACAACAGTTTTGTTATAGTCATATCCCTCTATCCATACTCTCTTCCAAAAAGGAAGTTAAGCAAATGAGAAAAATAAACAAAATTCTGTTGAGATACCTCCATTAAGAGATCATATGATTCACATTGGGAGCGGAAATGGAATTGAAAAAATACAGTAAATACAGTTATAACTTATTTCCATATTCCAGGTGTTTTGAGACATTACTTAAACGTAAGTTTTTTGGATTGTTTGCATAATATTAAATCACTACATGTAGCAAAAATTGTTAAAATACCACACTTGACAATTGTTTTATAGTAAATGTTTGTTAAACAATTGTAAAATTTCACCGATAATATAAAAAGATTGTAAAAACATATAAACATTTTCAAGTATCCATTGATTTAGTATTGTTCGTCCAAGTAATCAAATATGGTAATGTTGGCAACAGATAAAATTGAATGTATGTATAAAAAATAGCCGGTTAATTTTTAAAATGGAATGCTTACTCTTTATTTTCCCTCATATGTGTTGCCAGCGCGCTGTTTAAAAGGCAATACCTTTCGAATCCATAAAATACCATTTTAATGCGAACGAAACACGTCGTTTTTGTGGCGTAGCGTTTTTATATACGGAATATTGTTTTCATTAAAACCCCTTTATTTGACAATATATTGTTGGTCGGACAACCTCCTTTTTATATGGGCCATTTAAAAACAATAAAAGCTCGTTAATATACACGAGTCTTTTTTTATTATCTCATGCTTAAGTTATTCTGGCACTTCATTCATTAAACTTTTTTTATGATTCCAAATATAAAAAAAAAAACAATTTTGGTAAGTCAGTTAGTTGTCTATATATTCTGTACCGTGAAGAAGTTGTACAAGTCGAGAAAGAATTGTTGTTATAAAAATATGTATGGATCACTCTGTCAAATGTGTATTGTTACATCGATGGAAATGAATTAATATGTTATAATTAACATGATACATCTTGTTGTTTTGTCTTACAATTTATCTCAGTTGTATTGCATTACAATACATAATACGAAGTAGTATTTGTTTCGTAAAAATCGAATTTAGCGAATATTTTTTTATTCTGTTGATTATATTAAACAAAATATTCCTTTGTACTTGATTCCACTTTATTAAAAAGGTCATGACCGGTTTCGCTCATTGCAAGCATTGTCAACTGACAGCTGACAGACAACACCCTAAAAGTGACTGTTGATTATATGTTAAGTGCTTAATGAAAATAATAAATCACTTGCAAATTGTTTCGATTCGTTCATATTTCAGTTGAAAACGTTTGGAGATTGTTTAATAGAAAACTATAACAATTAATTAATAAAAAAAATAATGACGCTGAAATTCTCCATCTAGTAAATAATAAAAATGGATAGGTTTTTTTAAATATTTTTTTAAATAAAACTAACCATTGTTGAACTTATTTGCTTTGGGATTAACCATCTCTAATATAAGTAATTAATATGTGATTAGTACAATAAATGTTTGTATATTACCCCTCCCTCCGACCAGTAGAAAAGGAAAAAAAACCCGATGATATTCATTTTGTAATTTATTTACAACTTAAAAAAAGAAACGATTTTTAGCTTATTCGTAAACCTTGCAATGTTCTGTTCGACGATGCCTCTTCAAGAGGCGAAACACGTGTTACAATTTTTAACACAACAAATGGAGTAAAAGAGTTCTCAAATCTAATTTTATATTAACCTTGTATCAATTTACATTTTTATCAATTGTTAGTGCTCGCGATAAAAAAAACAGGTCCTAATCCTAATAAATAATGAGAATGAATAAAAAGTGGTTTTTTTTAATACATTACCATTTCGCCAAGAATTTACAGTAAACAACTTAAAAGTAATAAATAACAATGCATTTTTTAATCCATGTCTACTCCCAATGTAGAGTATATGGTCAAATAATGTAGGTATTTCAAAGGAAGTTTTTTGTACGAGAATTGCTTGTTACTCAGTTGCAACATGCATTTTTTTCGATGAGAGTAGGAATAAAAAATATAGCGTTATGACAAGACTTTCGCTACGCTCCGTTATTTTAAGATTGAAAGGGTGGGAGTGAAATTTTAAAATTTTATACTTTTATCACAAACATCCTTCATGCATTCGAACATAAATAGATAAATATATCGTTTACTTATATTAGACTTAAAAGTTTCTCTCTGGAGATTAGTTAAATATATAGGAGCCACTACTCTTGTATAAAATCCTCCTTATCACATTAGAAATTGTGAAAAACGACGACAAATTTTTATTTTATTTCTATTAAGATTACTTGTATTCGATTTAAAAGTTTCTCTCTGGAGATATTTAATCAATAGAATTTGAAAACGGGCCATAAAATTGTATTGGAAAGTCGTTCAATTTATCTAGTCGACGATGGAGCATGCCCCGCCGCGTCGAGATGTCGATAAAGATTGGCTTTTGTTTATTGAATTCGAGTGTCGGAGTGTGAAGCCATCGACGGCACATACGTGGTGTGTTGGGTCTAATAGACGATCCTACAATGCTGGCTGTCTGTCCTTCCATTCGCTTATCGCCTTTCGTATGCCATTTGTTCCACGAACACAAAAATTACAATATCCGTACGCCACCACAGACATGGAAACGACCATCGCTGAATAAAATTATTGTACTCAAGATTTTATTCAAGTACATTCGATGTCCATTTTGCCTTTTCAAGATACTGTGCGACAAAACATAACTTTTAGGGTGTTCGCTGTCAATACTTGGTGGAAAGGCATTGTACTAAAAACAACATAATATTTCTTTGTACTTATTTCCACTTTTATTTAACTAGATCAGGACCGGCTTCGATCACGGCGAGCATTATCAACTGATAAAAAATATAATTTGACAGTGGTATTTATACCAAAAACAATTTGAAATAAAAAGGTGTTATAAACAATTGGCATTGAAAATTATTTAAAGATTACAGTAAAAAATGTGAATAAGTGACTCTAAATCAGGGGTGAGGAACCTTTTCTTCTCTAAAAGCCGCATTCATTTTTCTGATTCGACATAAGGCCGCAGTAAACATTGAATAAAGAATCTTTGGTCGGAAACATGAATTTACTGTCGGAATATGTCAGGAATTTACAATTTACATAAATTTACAGAATTGGTCGAAAGACCGCACTAGAGTAGCCAAAAGGCCGCAGGTTTCCATCGCCTGTTCTAAACTAACACATATTAAATTGTTTTACACCTCTAACATGTAATTACAAAGATCAATCGGACCTTTTTTTTAAAAGCACTGTCACAAACACCTATATATCGAGTCTTAAATTTAAATTGAAAAAAAAACATAATTTGACATTGACCTTACCGGGAATCTAACCCAGACTCGCCGGATCGGTAGAGCAAGCTCTAACCAACTTGACCACAGTGGGTGATAATGTGTGACGAGAGTGTAAAGCCGAAATAGCTATAATGAAAAAATACAGAACTATTTTTTTACATTCTTTTAATGGAGTTCTTGTAGGTAAATGTCGATTTAATAAATGTTGAGGATAACTATTGTGATAAAGCGAAAAACCCCTTTTATTTTATTTAAAATTCTGCTTTATCCTTTTAACATTCAATGGTGAAACTGGTATGTTATGTTGCACATTATTTTTCCAGACACCTATTGTGTTCGCACGACGCCAAATAGTTATTATGTCCAGTTTTGTGGAAATACCGTTGGTCATATTCTCTTGTGTAGCGACGATTAATACAGTAAAACTTCGATATAACAAATTAATGTACTTGACAAGGTGACATCCAAAAGTACGTCTTGTAAATATAAGGTATTTCAAATGTAATTATTTATTGAAAAAATATTCAACACGAGACATATACAAATAAATTTCTCAAATAGATTAGTTTTTGTATATGATTTAAAGTATGGTGTGTGGAGAGAAGATAAAATGTGGTTTAACAGTTGTCAAATCATTAGCCAATTATTTTCAAAATTGGTGAATATTTTAATTGAATATGTATAAATTGACATTATGTTTTTAACGGAAATTGCTTCCGCTGTTGTAATCTGATAATCTTGTAATCTGTAACTAATTACCTGGTTGAGCAAAAGTTGAAAATCACCAATTATCGCTTTATTGAAAATGTCATTTTGTATATGAAAAGTGTTACGGAATAAAATACAACAGGAAAACATTAACAATTACGGAGATAATTAAAAATCTAATGAAAAAAACCAAAATGTCGAAATAGGTAGTAATACATATAATAAAGAACTAGAAGATATAGTTCGCTAGTTAAATTGATATAAGCAAACTGTTTTTTTTAAATTTTAATTTAACACTTTTTACTAATAACAGAATATTCATTGGAATCAAGACCAGTATCGCTCATCGCGAGTATGTTAAAATAGATTTTATCGGTGTGCTTTTTTTTAATATAATGCTTTCCACCAAAAATTGTCAGTAAC
The DNA here is from genome assembly GCA_030503985.1 of Himalopsyche tibetana. Classification (NCBI taxonomy): domain Eukaryota; kingdom Metazoa; phylum Arthropoda; class Insecta; order Trichoptera; family Rhyacophilidae; genus Himalopsyche; species Himalopsyche tibetana. The sequence goes on from JAPJYX010000024.1 coordinate 15,463,122, forward strand.
TTTAAATAAGGTTATAAAAGCAAGCCTTCTATAATAAAACGTACTTTACATAATTATTTTACTCCTAAATATTTTGTTATACCGATTAATAAAAACACAATATTCCTTTGGACTTTATTCTACTTTATTTAAGAAGTCAGGACCGGTTTCGCTCATTTCGAGCATTGTCAACAAGATCGCAATGAGCGCAACATGAACTGACATTTTAAATAAAGTGGAATAAATTACAAATAAATATTGTGTTTTGATTAATATAATGTCTTTCCGCCAAGTATTGACAGTGACCACTCTAAAAAAATGTTATATCGAGCTATTTTCAATGTAATTAATAATCTGATCAAAGTTTCATGTATGCTATGTGTTCTACAACACTGAAAATATTTCCCGTTTATCCGTTATCCTTTGGTGACATATGACTTGGGCAGTAATGTTATTGATATATAAAATCTTTGACAAATTTTACATATAACATTTACGGGTAATGTTATAGCGCGGGGTGTCAAATAATTTTACTCTTGGAGTTGTTTTCCATGAATTATTGGATTATACTTGAGCTATCAAATGATTCAAGATACACGGGCAAGATCGTTAACATTTGGTTGACGATAAATAATGCGTCCCTACATACTTGAACCATAATACAACGGACTATGTGTGGGTTTTTTCTATATGTTTTGGAAAAATACGAAAGTCATCGATGTGCTATTCATTGAATTATTAAATTTTGGATTCAAAACATATACAAGTATCACTTTTAGGGTGTTCACTGTCAATACTTGGTGGAAAGGCATTATATTAATAAAAACACAATAATCCTTTGTACTTCATTCCACTTTATTTAATATGTCAAGACCGGTTTCGCTCATTGCGAGCATTGTCAACTGATAAGAAATATAATTTAACAATGCTATTTATACAAAATTGAAAAGTTATACACAACAATTGGCATTGAAAAGAAATTGCCAATTACATTAAAGTGATTCTAAAATAACACAAAATTAAAATGTTCAACACATCTAACATATAATTAAAAAGTCATCCCAGATTAATAAATTCAGAATGGCAATTGAAAGTAATTACAAACATAATTAAAATTTGGGAAATTACTTTCAATTGCCCACTTTCAACTAAAATATTTTTTTTTTCACTTAAAATTAAAGCACTTTCAAATAAATAATTATTATTAAATAAATAACCGCAGTAGGCTGTTGGAAATCCACAAAAAAGCACTAGCAAATCCGATTGGGTCAGTACTACTACGAAATTCGTACGGTTAAGTAGATAAAGGGGCGTGACTGTGTGTGTATTGATGTATATCGATTTTAAAGTTACATTTATATTTTGGAATTTATAGCGCGACATCAATCAATGTTGGCGTATTTTAATGCACAGTGAGCGTGTTAATTTAATTGAATCTGTAATTATTGTATTATTAAATTATGAAAGAAAGACTACATATTATTGTTGATCGAAAATAAACCGCCAGTTCAAACATTCCGATCATTTATGACGGCTGAAGGATCCAGACTTTTGACAATATGAACGTTTTAAACGGTAACGTGTGGTAGCAATCCTACTGTTTAATGTGACTGTGTGGGCGCGTTAAAGTGTTCTGGCATGGCAACCCTGAAAAGCTTTCATATTATTTATATTAAAAAAGAACTGTCATTTCACCTTTGTCAAAATGTTAATACGCGTTCGGGATGTTTGTTTTTATTACTGCCTTGTATATTAAAAAAAATGTATTTAAAAGTCTGAAATTCATTGAACCCATATAATATATATAATGAAGTTATTTAAACAACACTGAAGATTTATTTCATCGCATGTATTGGTCACTTTTAAAGTGTTCACTGTCAATACTTGGGGGAAAAGTTTTTTATCAAATAATTAAGCTTGTATTAATATATATTTTAATCAGTTGGAAATGACCGTGATGAGTGAAACCTGTGCTGATTTCAATTAATAAATAAAAAGCTTTTGTTAAATAATGGAGCTATGAACTACACCGGTGTTCACAAACTATGTGCGCCCGCGGAGCTAATTGTGCACACTAGATATAAATTATTAAAAAGCTATCAAAAACACAATTAAATACTAAACAAATTCTGACGCCCATATTGTTCACATCTGAGGAAGCAAACATAAGAATCATGTCCGCCACACAAACTCGCAATAATAATACTGTCGCCGTGATACATTGAAAATAAATATTATTTATCAAATGAAAATCCTATACATATAACTGTACTAAACTAAAAATATATAAATTTATTTGTGTGACGTTCATGCATTAACACTTGCCGGAACAAGAACAAGATGCTTAAAACCGGGAATTCTCGGAATACTGAGACGCAACCCTAAACAAGTATGGATTTTCTTTATTTTTATTCAACATTTGAATATTACATTTTTACTACAATGTAGTCCCTTGGTAGTGTATGGCCCTTTAGGAACCAAGTAAAAAACATTTTTTTTAAATATACATCCCGGGTTTTTACCGTCCATCAAAGAGCGGTGAGAGTAAGACATGTTTTTTCTCTAGATTCTTTAAGGTCCAGCAACATATCAGAAGTATTTTTAGCATCGTAAGTAAATTGTTAAACATGTTTTAATAACATATTATGGTGTCAGAAATCAGTCCTAAAAAGGTAAGTATGAAATAGTAATTCATTTAATTCACATTGTAGTAAAAATGTGATATTCAAATGTTGAATAAAAATAAAGAAAATCCATACTTGTTAAGGGTTGCGTCTCAGTATTCCGAGATTTCCCGGTTTTAAACATCTTGTTCCGGCGTCTTGAAGTGGTATTTGGACACAACAAAATACCTTTTTGTATATTTATTTATTTTTCCTGGAAGCAATTTATCAATACGATTTGGATGGTGTAATATGTATAATTTAAATTGAAATATCATAAAAAAATTGGTAAACCTTGTTGACGCTGTACCTAGTGTTATAATAGTGTTTCAAATATTGTATTTATTCAAGCGTTTGTATGCAAGATAATAAGAATATCAATATTATAAAGATCTTATTATTTATGTTGCAATTAAAAACGAAATGATACATCTCATAAAAACATTATCGTTAATTATGAATAAACATAGGATGCTTTTATGGGCATGATTATCAAATTGATTTCATTTCATGCCGGCAGCGAAACGGTTAAGAGGTGTTCATAAGCGGATATGCAAAGAATCGATGCTTGTTAAATGACGATTTATGATTGCTTAGCGACACACATTTTATATGCACCTTTACAAAGATCGCTCGCCAGTCCAGTTTCGTATAATTACTATAAATCAGGACTTGTTATAACAGGCCATTATAAATTATTTACGACATCAACTGTATTGTATCGAATAATATTCACAAAATATCGAGTAGCAATATATATATTAAACATATTTGTCTGATGTCGAAATCGCCATTGGGTTAAAACTATATTACTAGATGAATGAACTCCAATTTAAATTTATCTATCTTTTTTTGTGTAAATATAGGCCATTGAGTTTTTTTGCAGCATGTGAATTCGTATGTGACTTGAACATTGTTCATTGTGTTATTTCATTTCATAATGAACTGTAAAAAAAATGTTCAAATGAACTGTAAAAAAGTCCGTGAAATTATCTAATACTGATATAATTAAAAAGTGACTCTATGAAAAAAGTTGCCGTTAAATGTTTATAACATATATTTTTTCAGGATAACGTAAAATTTTGATTATATAATTTTCTACTTAGAAATAATATTCTCATTTATAAAAATTAAATTAAAATTTTTAGTAACACTGGACATACTAAGTAACTAATGTAAAATTTGGTAGACCGAAGCGGAAAAGGTGTTTGTCGTTTTCAATTAAAATATCGATCCGCATTTCCTGGTGTATTTTTGTCTAAATGGATTATTTTTTCGAATTGTATGAGTAATTACATAAACGGTTGATTTACCTGCATTCCGAATTATGGGTCGAAAGTTTGAAAAGTTTTGAGCGCGGTTGTACGGTAGGTGTCAGAAGTCCTGCAGATATTTATTGCGGCCCGCGGCCCACTCGCGCCCCGCCCCCGTCCGCTAAACTAATAAACAAGTCATATAAACATGCCGGCCGCGGACCGTAATTGCCACCTCTGCGACTCACAGCTTGAGCATTGTAAGTAAACATTTTGGGTGCGGGTCGTGATGGGGTTTTCACTATAATCAACAAAATATATAATCACTACTATTAAGTGTTGTCAACCATTTTTGAGATGTTTCCGTGATGGGGCTCAAAACAGAAAATTTAAATACATTCAATTTCAAGAGTAATAAGTACTTGTTATGTGTGTAGAGTAATATTTGTTGGCTGCTTTCTTTTAAATTTTGGTATTATTCATCCGGTATCCCAGGCAGAAGTTTCTATTCTGGAACAATTATTGCAAATCTTTTAAAATAATAATATATTATGCATGCAGCTTCTAAACTTAGTTATAAATCTGTTTATCTACAAAATACTTTTGAATTCCCATGTTATTTATTGTTAAAATTAAAGTTGTAGGGAATATTAATTGATTTTTTAAATTAAAAATACTATAATGAATGAAATTAGTTTTCGTGTATATACGTCTACGTGTATAAGGCTTTTCGGTCTTGCTCGTAGCCGTGACGCGCGAGTGCTAAATAATAAGCTGCCTCTTAAAAAAAAAAGACTTCAGATTATACCCCTTTTAAATATCAGTAGGGTTTCCATTGTTGAGACTTTTCAAACCGCTTTTTCACGTTTATCTTAATGATCAGATGTATGTAATTTTAAAGACATACAGAATTTGTATTTTTTATGCGATTAAATTGCCAATTGATTGAACGATTGAATCCTAATCGCCATCAAAAACTTTTATAAACATTATTACTGATAATAATTTTAGTTTTATATAAACATGATACAAACCAATAACTTAGCGTCAAGTGTTATGTTCACCCGTGCGCTTAAATACACGCAGATGAGGAAATGCAAATCCCGAGTCGTTTGTGACAAAACGCCTTAAAAATGTACGAACATTGAATGATTGAATGTCCTATTTTTAAAAATCCGAATCATCAATAATTAAATAAAATCACTATCTTTTGCTTGGTGTCTTTCCAATGTGTCCTGTGGAGGTGAAGCCATGCTTCAATTTCCCTTTCATCTTCAGTAAGGTGATGCTATTATATCCCGCGTTCTGTCCAGGGTTTGCCGGGGCTTGGTCTTCAGATCACTGTTTTCATATGAACAGAATGTTAAATATTGAGTATTAACAAAACTTGCATATGAGTAGTAAGTAGCATTTCTTTTTGTTTTACCTTCGTATGTGACAATGTTTGCGACTACTGAGTATGGAATTTTCAATTGTTCCCCGCTGTCGCAGTTTAAATTTCATGCTTTCAGTTATATTCATGACATTGTTTGCCTTGCACGCCCAATGTCAAAATGCGATAGTTACGTTTCGTTTGATTTGTTATTTTTTTGTTTTCCACTCCGGTATTCGGAGATTTGTAAAATGCGGATTCGATATCAGATAGAATGGAGTGTAACTCTGAAATGTTGTCACCGTAATGTGTTCTAAACATTATGAGTGTTGTGATTCTTTTATTTTTATTCTACTTTTAAATCATGTCTGATCGTTGACAGCACGTTCAGAGCTGATCCCTCATCACTTTGCTTTATTAAATGAAACGCCATCATCGCTTAGTTCTACCGAGTAAACTTTTTGGATAGTATTTGACGTATTGATGTTTAGATTGCAATTTCTATATTTGTTCTAATGTCCTAACTAAATCATTCACCAATCAAAGTTTTATCTCCCTGGTGAAATTCGTTAGGTGGCTGGTAAAAATTCCCGTTTTTTTGTTACATATTAATCGATCTTCAATTATTGTAGGATTATAACAATTCAAGATGTAACACAAATAATAATATAAAACATACAATACTAATGTACTTGTCATTACGCGTGTTTCCCTTATTTAAGATGTAAAAATAATTTGTCGTATTTTAGTTTTCAACAGAGAAATTGATCGTTATCTTTTTAAAAATGAATAAATAAAATCTTTTTCAATTTTGAATTATATATTTTTTTCATGGAGTAATAGCCGAATATATCGATTTTTATAGATTGCATCCGTTGATATCTCCTATATAAATACAATTATATACAACTGTATTAGTTAGCTGCTCGTTTTCATTCCTTATGAAAGCAGACAAGATTAACTACTACATTTAGTAAGAATTAAAATATACTATCGCGTATCGATAGAGTAAAACATATTTGAATTACATTATCATTTTTTACTGTATTTAAGTCACTTTTAACTATATGCTACGAATAACAATATATTAACCGTAGCTCAAAATATGACAGACTATTTTTTTCTGTCAAGATTTTTAATGTAGAGCATATGGATTTCTAACGGAAGCGTCTTAACAGAAACATTTCTTAGATAACTGATTGTTCCTTAGTTGCTTAACAATCTTTATTAGATGAGAGTAGGGATAGAATTATAGGGTATAAGAATAGTATCGACTTTTTAGGATTGGAAGAATGGAAAGGAAATTTTAGACGTTATACATGGAATATAAATCAATTGAAAAGTTCTTTTTATACTGGGACTTGAACCTGTAAAATCCATCACGGAAGCCAACGACGTTAATTACTGCGCCACAGACTCAAAAATATCATCTCCAATTCAGAAAAATAGTAGGAAATAATCTTATCCTCACTGAGAAATCTCGAATAGATTGGGATGATATAAGTGTATTGTGAAAAACGCTAAGCATATATTTTACGTAACTCTATTAAGAACTAACTGTAAAAATTAAAATTGATAATTCATATACTTACAATAGGCGTTTTAATTACCGTTGCAAACCCTCTGTGGCCGATGCTTCTTAACGCGAAACAAATGACCCTTCGTTCGCGATCTGTGGGCGGGCCCACTCAGCTCCTATCTCCCGCTCATTATGGCTCTAATGAGGCGCTATACCCGCCGCAAACGTGTTAATTAATTAACGCCGCGTCGAATCTCTCATCTCTGCGACATTTTTTGCCTATTTTTTCGCTCTCGAATGCCCGCGACAATCGGTAGATGTCGTCTTATTGGGTATGGCGGGCGGGAAGTCACGAGCTTTCCGTTGGCCACACACAATATAAACTTACTCGATAATAAATTGATTTAAATTCCTTTGTCATACCGATCGGCCTTTTCTACTTACTTCCGCTGAAATTAATTTTATTTTTGTTAAAGATGCTTAAAAAATGTAAATTGCTATTTATTTTGCTTCCATGTTCTGTTTTTACTTGTGATATAAAATTATTTGTGAATATTCAAACTCCATGCTTTCGATGAATTCGGAAGAAGATTTATTAAAGTTTATTTTAAATATATTATAAATACACTTATCAAAACACGTGTCACATTTTGTAACACAGTAGATGGAATAAAAATGTTTATTATACTAGTACCTCGACATTGTCTTCTTATAATTATACCTGAGGTTATTTCCATGCCCGTATAATGTGGAGCATATATAATCACAATGGATATTCTTTACAAGAAATAATTGTAATTCAGTTGCCCAATCTCTTTATAGAGGCAGTAAGTACGGAATGAAAAGGATAGGAAAGGATTGGTAATGAGCTATTTAATTAATTTTTACAGGTTGAAAAACAGAAAAATTATCAAAAAAAAAAAACGTAAACAGGACATGCATCCATGTCATTGGACACAAATTATTATATTAATTAATTAAAAATTGATGCATGAAAGTGAAGAGGTAAGAAGCAAAAGTAGCAATCTGATTTTTTTTTCAATCTATGGATGCGGAATCATAAAACTAAAAATTCTCCAGGTTGTAAGCTGACATTTCTGTAGAAAGTTCAGCTTCTTCTTTACTCTGAACATATCTCCGAATACTAAAAAGTCACGTGACAAAATCGTTGCTTAGTAAATTTGACAAATTTATTGTGAATCACAATATTCTTCTGTCAGGGTATAGCAAACGTAATTTAAATTAATCGGTGATGCTTTTTTCAGTTTTTTACGTTATTCTCAAAACGACTTACATAGTATGCCGTCATAGCTTTTGACTCCCTCAAGTGTCCGTTCTGGGATTCGAATCCTTGAACCCACTGTCAAATAAGACGTACGGCCATAAGCGTTGGCCGTTCGACCACATAAATATAGAATAATATATCAAGCATGCACTAAATATGTACTTTTATTTGATACTGTAAAAAATAGAAAACTTTTCATTGTAATCAGATACCTTCGTAAAGTACAATTTTTGATTATGCCTTTATTTAAAATTTTTATTCAAATTCTACACTTCACGATTTATGGCTCTGCAGTAATAGTGCAACTTAACAATTTCAATATATTATAAATATAGGTTAATTTCATTGATAAAGAATTTTATGTAAGCATGTCGTTGCTTTTTGACCGACATTCCTCGCAACCATAATGTTCAGTCTTGATATACCCCATATCCAGTGATGGTGAACCGTATTCGTAGGTTTTAGTAATGAACTATTATATATTTTGTAATTTGTGCAGAAAATCAGCTCTCAATCAACCCTCAGCTAAGTAGACTTCATATTATATACGAATCCTTGTATAAACAGCCGCTAAAATATTATATGAATGACATATCTCGCGTGATAATTTTATTTAATTACGTCACAGCTAAAACAAAAACAATGTTTATGGTTTCGTAGTATTTAAATATACATAAGATTTTTTTTTATTGTGAATAATGTTTCTTGAAATCGGTACACTGATTATGGGTTCGTCATCATAGTCTTATTGGAACTATTTATTGTATTAACACTTGAGTACCGAAACGTCGAAAATAGGATCAAGGAGCGATGGGTACAAAGTGACCCCAGAAATAAATTCATTGCACTGATTGTGATTTGACTGAAGATTACAATAAATATCAGCTAGATATTATTTATATTAAGGGAATGGTTTAAATATGAAGGATTTTAAAATGCGAATTTACTAAGACCTATGATTTGTGTATAAAATGTATGCAGCATAGGTCCAGAAAATGAAATGCATAGGTGAGGAACAAATCACTATCACATCTTAGTTTCTTGTAAGACAGCTTGTGTCCGGCCTTTGAAATAAAATGAATAATCATTGAATGTTTTTGTTACTCTTTTTATTGCAATTTATCAGATTTCAAAAGCAGTTGACAAGAGTTTTTTGTTTGCATTAAATTTGACAAAATATGTCACTATTGCCCAATAAATTGGTGTGCTATTTTTATGATATTGCAGTAGGGAAGGTGGTTATGAGTACTTGCATAATTATAACGGGTAGTGGTGTGACTGTACATATGTAACTAATTATATCATACTTCATCCTTTAATACAGACGTGGGGAACCTGCGGCCTTTTGGCCACTTTGGTGCGGCCTTCTGACCAATTCTGCAATCCTGTAATTCGTAAATTCGGAAAAAGCTAATTGAGGATTTCAAATTCCTCGGTGAGCTAAAAAAAACGAGGTTTGGAGATAATCTGGGGAAAAATTAGGGTAAGGGATTAAAAATTAATCAATCCCTTCTTAGTCAATGCTTACTGCGGCCTTAAGAGAAGAAAACGTTCCCCACCTCTGCCTTAGTATAAAAAACCTACAACACAGATTTCGTTTCTGGTAAATTCGCCTCCCGTCTAATTTATTAAACATATACTGAAATGGGATTCTGATAAGGGTGTGCTCATGGTTAGGGTGGAATCAGTTTATAAATAGTTTGTCGCTCAGTATCGAGTATATCCTCGCGTGCAGGATTGCTGGTTTTAAGAGGCTGGTGCTAAAAAGCCTCATCGTTTCAGAAAATGTTTGGGACACAACGCCGTTAATGAACTGCTTCGCACTTGACGCTCTCCTACAGCACTACTGTCATAATTCACAACAAATAATTTGAAACATGGATTTATCAGTTTTTTTAAATTTTCCATGTGTATCAATCAGAGTATCTATAGAATATGTATTTTAAATAATATAATTTTTGTTTTAAGCCTCTCTAATCCATTATGATTTTTTCATCTTTAATTTTATACGTCAGTCCCAGTGGAGGAAAAAATGTTAACCTTTGTCTTCAGCTATAATTTAAGATTTTAACTGAAGGTGAAACGTCAATATTAATTTTTAATGTTATAATTTTTTTACACTATCACAACTTTTGTCACTACCGACCGGGTTCGGTCACTAACGATCCGGGTGTTTCGGCATCTTCACGCGTTCAATTGCACATAAGAATTTGAACTGACGTTTAGTAAATGAAATCGGGCAGCGAGTGAACATTTTTGAAACGACCCTAGGAGCAAAAACAAAAACTGTCACATTTTTTTCATTTTGAGAATCCCGTAAATTCCCAGGTTTTTAAAATTGGCCAGCGAGCTAAATAAACTTGTTTCATCTTATTTTGTAGATTATATTTTAATCTCTCAATTTATAACTTTGTGCCCAGTCGATCCCGTCATCCCTAAAACCCACATCCCTAAATCATTAGGAATCTCGAATTTCTCCAAGAATCGCAAACAATTGTGACACGATTTTATGGTGAATGATCAATTCCGGGAACACATAAGGGTCCGGCATTGGATGCCGTAGTCCCAAGTCTCTTTCAGATTTACAAAACATCCTCCGCCGCTAGTCCCCTGACGGCTTTTAGGCTTTTTTTGTGATTTGTGTCGTTTTCTTTATGGCGGCAATACAGAACATATGTGCTGGTGTACGACGGGTGCTTGTGGGAAACCAGTAACTTTCAAAATGTAAAGTTGCATGTATTATGTATGCCATATTATGTTGACTAATATCGTTATTTTCCCGTGGTGAATATGCAATTATATTTCATGTAAGTAGTGTCAATGAAACCTTTCTGAAGAACAGGAAAAATCGTTCGGTTTTTGTCATAGTATTGCACTCGGGGTGCAATTTGGTACGTGGAAACTGGTTTAAGTTGGCTCGTTAGTGGCGGAAAGTAAAGGAAAGAGCCCAGCGAATCGTCGGTCGCTATTTATGCGACGGGGTTAAGTGCTTCGCAGCGAGATTTATAAATGCGCCGACATTTAATAGCTGTTTAATTATTTCGTTGTCTTCGCTTCTTCGCGAGGTTATAAGCTCTCGCAGATACCACCTGCCTGAGAGAGGCCTTCATATAGAGGCCAGAAGTAATATAAAGTTGGTCAGATGTTAACTAAATAATCTTAAAGTGTGTTCACTCAATATTTATATTACTCGGTTAATTCCAGGATACAAATAATATATTCTGTGATTATAATATTGACTTTAGTAAATTCCATAAATTTCAGAACAGTGAGAAACTGCACGGTAAAGATTATAGAATTGAATATAGTGTGTATTTAGCCTTTTGCCTGCCGTAGAAAAAAGAACATCTCTACCTAGCACGCCGGATATAATTTGCAATTTTAATTTAATCGGTTATTGATGAGATAGCTTGTCTCTGGCGTGTTGATCACGAAAAATGGATTATTAAATAGTTAAATCCAATAATATAATATTTTTTTTTCAATCCGTGTCCGCTCCCACTGTGAATCATATGGCAACCTAATGGAGGTACATCAAAAGAATTTTTATACAAGAACTGCTTTTTACTCAGTTGCTCAACCTTTCTTTTTTTCGAGGAGAGTAGGGCTAGGACACGACTAGTGGTAAACTAAACACCCTACTCTAATAACGCTACGTCCCGTTATTTTACGATTGGAAGGGTGGGAAGGAATTTTTAGACATCACAAACGTCGATTTAAAAAATGCTGTTCGTACTGGGATTCTAACCCGCGAGGTCCGGCATAGAAGCTGACGACGTTGAACACTGTGCTGGATTACTCTATTCATTACTAGTGACTGTGATTTTGCTGCCAAATGATTTGAATTTTATTAGTTGGAGACCTGAAAATGTGACACTAAAAACAGGATGCTGAATAAATGCACGAGGGAAGGGAAGGTTGGAATCGCGACTATAACTGCAGAAAAATAAGGGATCGAATTAATTAATAAATAATAATTTGGATGTTTAGTAGAAATAATTTCTATAAGGGTTGTGTTGGTTTATGTAAGTCAAATTATTTGCTTAATATATTTCGATCACCAATGCAGTAAGATACCAACTTAACGTTGTAAATTTTCTAACGAAAATTTACTATCCCTACCGTCGTGTTTGTTCGGGATACGGAAAATACGGTACAACAGTAAATTTCAAAAATAGATTATGAAGTATTTATTTGATAGCACCTAATTTGATAAACGTGCGATAAACTAATCCACAATGCTTTTTAATGCAGGTGGGCGAAGGGAAGAAATATTTATTAGTTCGTGCAAAATCGTTTATGAAATATAGGACGCTTTTGAACTTGAGCCAGGCGTTATTTATGTCGCCTTATATTAGCTGGGCGTTCTTGAAGTCATCGCGTTCGTTACCTTCGGTGCTGGCCGCTCACCGAGAGTCGAACTTAGGTTCTCTAGTCGTGAGAGACTGTCGCGGCTCCGCTCGGCATTAGGGTCGCGGGACAAAGTGTCGTAAATCTGAAAGAGAGACCGTGGAATCGCCACCCGACGACACGCCTCGCTTTTACACCTCCTAACTGTCATCTGACAAGAGAGCTTTTTTCAATTATTTGTATGAATACACGTTTACTTTTAATTATACTGTCATGTTAAGCATATTCATCAATATTTTAGACAAAATAAGAATACCGTGAAACCCCCAATTCAACTACCCCGAATTACGCGCTGGCTTGAAAAATTCGCCGCAAATCCCCCAATTGCACGGTCGCATTATATTGTCCTTACTAAGAGACGGTCGTCTGTGCCGTGTATACAGTCAAATGTCGGCTAGCGTCTGTGTATTCAACACGTGCCAGCCTATACACGCATAGCTGGGCGTCTGTCTGTGTGCGGGATATTTACTACTACAAAAACTAAATATTTCGTCTATATTTTTTTTTTTGCAAAACTAAGGGAAATCTTAGTTTTGCGTTTTCCGCGGATCCTTACTTTTGTATGAGATTCACACCCCCAATTACGCGGTTCCGACTACAGTGTAAATGGGGGTTTTACTGTATAAGGCATTAGAAATCGTTACCTCCCGCCATTTAAGGCAACTCTAAACGACCAACTTTTCCGGGCGATTATTGCCGACCATGCCTGATCATTCAAAGCTTTCAAAACTGCCTCAAAGTGGGCGAGACAGACTCAAATAGAGACACACATATCGAGCAGAGAGAGAATGTGATAGATTTATCTTTGTCATATTGTCGAATGTCAAAGTTGGTCGTTTCGAGCCGCCTTTATGACAACAAGCACCACTATGACTCGCGAGTCAGATACTGACCCACGAAGACTTTCTCTCCTCCCCACTTTCCAAGCGACGCCATTGACTTAGTGACCTATGTCCTGGCATTTAAAAAAATAATGAACAAAATTTTACCCACTCATCAAAAAGGTTCGCCACCACTGACTTAGATTATACTTTATTTCTATATTACGCACAAAAAAAGTAATTAAAAAGGTGAATAAAAATATTTTCGATGTATACGGCGGTAACTTCAATATGAAATTATATTTGATAATTTATTTATGATCCTCTAATAATTTATTTGATAATACATTTAATTTTGTATGAAGAAAAGAGTATTTGTAACAGTCAACAAAATTTAACACCATACCAAGTGGTGAACGTCTTGCTTATCAGTTGTAGTGTTCATGGAATCTTATCCCAATACGGCCACTTTTGTATATTGATTTTTTAATAAATTTATGGATTTGTGCTCGAAGACGTCATTATTGATTGTATTCTCTAAAATTCTCTCCCACCCATACGATAATTAAAAAAACAGGCGAAGCGACAACGATAACAAATATCTTTTTTCTATTAATAAAATGAGAGACTGAGTGACTAAGCAGTTTTTGTAGAAAAAATAGGAGTCACACTGAGAGCGGATATGATAAAAAAACAGATTTTTTCATGATCAGCATAATATGTGAATATTTTGTAACATACCTGATTCATAATAAAAGTTTGTTCTCAACGACGTAGTGAACTTTTTTTATTAGTTGAGATATTATTCAATTTTAGTTAATATTTGTACATAAGGCCAAATTTCGTATTAACTTATACCTTCATCTGTTATTTTAACCGATTAAGTTGTTAATTAATTTTCAACTGATACACTTAAAAATGCTCGTGATGGCCGAAACTGGTGCACATACAAATAAATAAACGTCGAGTTCGTACCGAAGAATGTTTTATTTTTTAATATAATGCCTTTCCACCGGTAATCAACAGCAAACACATTAAAAGTAATTAAAAAAATTATAGCGATGTCCCGGTGCAAAATGAAGAAATGATGTACGTATAAAGATTTTATTGCCTTTCATATTGGCATTTAAAAGAGACATTAAAAATCTTATATTACCATTAAATCATACCTACCCAATGATGTTATTTCTAATAAGTTGTTCTGTTGAGAAAAAGATGATTTATTTAATATTATAGTGTAACGTGTAAACATGTCGATAATTCCTATTTTTCTTTTAATTCGTTTTCCCTGTTTGTCGGAAAGTAATCAAGCTATCTACAAAATTCTTTGCTTTCTCATTGGACTATTAAAGGGGAGGTGTCGTCTTAGGGTTAGCGTCACTTATTCCTTGTATCCACTTTGTAGGAATCACATTCCGAGGTATCAATGCCTTTGGTACACGCAATTTCGCTCGCTTTTTCCAATAGAACAAACGATTAGGCGCGAACGAGCGATCGATCTAATTCAAACTTTACGTTAATAACTCGTCTCCGATATTAATAAAATCATTAATTAAATTGATGTATGTAATCTCACGGGGTCGAGTGCCAATATGGAAAGCATTTTTAATAATTAACTTCCAAATAACGGCGTATAGCCAGAGCTATCAGCTATTCATTTGTCATGTCCTGTCCTTTATATCCCTACTCTCTTGAAAAAAATATAAGTTGAGCAACTAAGTAACTTTTATTTCTGTTCGAAGGCATGGGTGTTTATGATGTCTAAAAATTCTCTCCCACCCTTTTCGATCCTTAAATAAATTGTTGTAGCGAGAGCGATTTGTTAACAACTAGTCATGTCCTGGACTTATTCTTCTATCCATACTACTCTCTTTGAATAAGAGAGGTTGAGCGACTGAGTAATAAAATGTTCTCGTAGAAAAAACTTCTGTTGAGATACCTCCATTTTAATGCCATATGGCCCACATTGGTAGCGGGTATGGTAGGAAACACTGGTTAGAAATATATTATTTAATTAAAGTTATGTTATCACGTGTACGTGATAGTACATCGATATGTAATAAGTTTTAAGGTCTAGTAAGTAAACGTTTTAATTTTAAAAAATGTATTTCACGCGTTTTGTTACTTAGTTAGTCAGAAGGTGCTTCTCAAAGAGGCAAAACACGTGTTCCA
Organism: Himalopsyche tibetana; assembly: GCA_030503985.1. NCBI lineage: Eukaryota > Metazoa > Arthropoda > Insecta > Trichoptera > Rhyacophilidae > Himalopsyche > Himalopsyche tibetana. Next base: position 15,478,596 of record JAPJYX010000024.1, read on the forward strand.
CCAAGTAACACAATCAGTAGAATAACAAAGTTATCGATTTATTATTTTATTAAAAAAATAACTTTCTTGTCAAGTGAAGAATAAAAAACCGCAAATATCATTTACATACAATTTTCTTTGTTTGATAAATTCATGCAGGAATCAGTAAAGAGTTTAACCAAATTGTAAACATCGCAGTGTGACACTGACTGCTGATAGCGTTGGTTCGTTGTGAACAGTGAAATATTTTTACAAGACGAATCGACCTGGCTCATTCCGATAGAAAAAAATGATAAATATTTTTAATCACATCTGTTTCAAAATTAAAAGTTATTTTATTAGTGTCATTAACTATCATTCTTGCTTATTATTATTATTTATTTTTTTTACTTGTAGTTATACCAATTATATGTATTTAATTAACTTTTATTAATGTCTATATATTTTTAATTATTATTTATTGTTGCCTATCAAATTGTATCTAAAAAAAATGTATCTTAACTGTATCATTGAGGAGATATCGTCTTCGGTGTGATGCAGAAAAGAAAAAAAAAACAAGTTTATCGAATAAAAAAAAGAACGCGGCGTTCTGTAAGAAGCCATCATGGTTTTAATGCCATTTCTGGAAACACATTCAATGCCATAACGATTTTAATAACATATAAATGGTTTATGATAATATTTCAACTCAAGGGATGACAATAGTTTTCATAAATTTTTGTCATTTACGATGATGAATTGTCCGCCGGTGTTCGTCGAATCCAGACGTTCTGTCGGTCGCTCACGGTTCTTGGCTGTTGAAATGCAATTTTGTCTTTCGCGTTCGATTATTTCTCGTCGTGGAAATAAGTCAGGACCTGTGTCTGCCATTCGCCACTTATCTCCTTCACCCTCCATTATATTGTGTTTGCGTATTCCCTTTTCGATCGTATCCACAACGACTTGTTTGCTAGCTAAAACAATTTTAATAATAAATGCTTTATCCTTTTATACTGAACTCTCCTGCGCTGAAAATGGCAATGGCGAAGTATCTCGAGAAAATATTTTTTTTTCTTCAAATAATTATAATATTACAATTATATCGCATTATAGTCTTTTTTCAGGTGTTCTCAGACAAATAAAACTACCGCTATCCATAACAAAACAACATCGATTATTTGATTCTAATGTATCCAATTCTGTAGTTCATTTATAATTACCCGATTACATATATCGTTCACGTGAATTATTAATTTTCGCAAAATCAACATGTGACTTCTGACAAAGACGCATGTCATGCAGGTTTAACAATCATTTGTTTTGTGAGGTATTCACGGCTAGTCAGTTGAAGTTATGCGGATTCGCACTCTCCTGTCGAGGTTTATCGGAAAAACAGCGTGGCATTTTACCGACGGATTATATGACCATCAATTATTATCGGTTCGCATTGAAATCTTATCCCTTGCCGGCGCATGCGCGTGATCTCACACATTGTTAGTGTTTGAATTTGTAATGTGTATGGGAATAATGGTTAAAGATAAGTTAAACTTATACCTACATTAATAATCATTTTTATTTATTACAAACGGTTAAATAAACTCAAAGTCTCTAATGTTATATGTGAAATTTAAAATAAACCTTATCTATTACACAATACAACGAAAATTGACGTTACACCAGTTAAATATAATTCATATAAATTTCCCTAATATAAAACTGTATTCATAAATCCCAAACCGACCCCATCAAATGTCAATGTGATTTTGAAGTATTTACCAGCCGCCTCAATGATTAAAGGTGCCATGACTCGCAACCGTAAAGCAGCACTTTCAGAATGCATGCGTTGAACAGGAGGCACTTGGCCGAGTTCAGCCGTGAGTCCTAGACTTTTCGCAGATAATTGAAAGTTGCTCCAGCTATCCCCAATCGGATTGCAAACTCTTTACGCGGGTTGTCATCTATAGAATGTACTCGGCTGATCTACGGGACGCTGGAATGACACGAGAGAAAACAAGAAGACTGGCAGGAGACAGAGAATCTTGAAGAAACCATGTGGTGGTCATATGCTCCGACAAGGGAGCGGGTAAGGAAAAATGCTTTAAAATGTGCCAAGTCGAATGACTACGAATATCCTAATTCTAAGAAATTTCCTGACGGAATCTTCTGCTACAGTGTCGTATTTTAATGCGGCAAAATATCTATACTTTTAACAAATGCTCGATTAATTTATAAAATCTGCCCACCTAAATAGATTTTTGAAAAATATTCATTTCATTTTTCTTAGGTATTATTTTATAACTTGTCATTTAGGTAGATGTTATTGTATATTAACTAACCTCACAGGAATCTAGTAATGTCATTAAACGATTATTTTTAAATAATTCATTTAAAGTCTTTCAGTATAAAATTAAAATCAACACAATTTTATTCCACTGGATGGCACACGCGTTATGCTTTTCATCACAAAATCCATCTAAAAAAGGAAGTCCTATGCAGTATCCGCCGACTATGTTGAAAATAATGAAAACCACAAAATTATAAGCCTGTTTATATCCCTTTTTTCTAAAGGCGGAAAATTAAGAAAGCGAATGGTTATAAATACTAATCTTCTATACACGATCCGAATTCGTTAAAGATCTCATACGATTCTCGATAAAACAACGCTATCAGCAGTGACTACTTATTAACCATTATTATTTTGAAGTTGTAATTTGACGTATCCTTCATTTCCCATGCCCTGATCGTTTGTAAGTGTAGGGTTACCAACTGGCTGGTGAAGCCTGACGTCAAGTGAAAACGAACGTCGTGTTATATATGTACGATAATTTAGAATCGATCGTACGAGAATAGTGTGCAGGTCATTTGCAGCGGAATTACAATTATTTTGTGCTAATATTTGTTTCGCTGCTCTCTGTTCTGTGTCGGATATAATTGATTGAGGGATAGCGCTATCAACTTCCATTCAGCCTTGTATATCTGGATGTAATTAATTTAAACACTAGTGTTGAAGTATAAGATCTAGTGTGTAGTTTTAACATACGTAAAGTTTGCGACAATTTACATGATCTGCTCGCTTATTTAAATTGATAGACTAATGTAAATACATTGCATTAGTATATAGTTTCAGACCGTATTTGTCGGATCGTTTTCGAATGGTCTTCTTCGGTTGCAGTTTTCTCCTGGGCCGAATCCCAGTATCGATAGATTTGTCATAGAAAGCAAGAATGTATGTCATGTCGAAAAATCCTTCCCACTCTTCCAATTCTAAAAATAACGAGGCATGACGGGAACGATTACCTAACCACTATTTATGTCATAGCTTCTGTTTCTACTCTCTGCTAAAAAGAGAGCTTAAGCAACTGATTAGCAAACAGTTCTCGTAGAAAACTTATATTGCTATAAGCTCCATTAGGGGTAAATATGCTTCTCCAGTCTCCACATTGGGAGCGGACATTAATTAATATAGTATCCTTACAGAGACTCAAAATTTTGACCCTTATCCGAATTAAATGAACTAAGTCCACTTGCCTACAGGACCAGCTATTATTAATCAATCATACTTAAATATATTTCGTGCACATTTTTTCGTGAAAATATATATTTTACTTTTGTTGGCCTTATTTTTTACGGAACTTCTGTTGTTATACAATACAATATTAGTACCAATAGATTTATTAAGTCTGTCGAATTTACAATTTATATCTATACATTATATCGTAGCATGCACATGAATTAAATGTATTTTTGGATATTTCAATCTATGACCTCAACGGTAGGTCAAATAGGAAACCCACGAATCCACGAAATGAAAGAAATGAAAGCGTTTCCTTCGTATATGTATGTGTACAAATCGCACAAATACAATATTTATTGTGAAAGAATATTTCTAAACATCGCCTGAAGACACATATAACAATATTTCACATTCCATCTTCTAAGTAGGACACTGTAATTAAAATTAGCGATCACATGGTTCCAGGTTTTAAAATAAAATATTTAAATAGACATACTATGTGAAGGTTTTCATGCTGTTTTTGTTTCTAGAGTGAAGCTCGAGTGGCGTTATTTAATTATAAATAGGTTTATTTTAATTAATTTATACATTAAACTTGAAAATGTCTGGTGCGTTGGCTAATTCTCAATTGATTATTATTTATTTTTAAAAATCTACAAAAAGATACATTTTTGTAGATAAAATTGTGCATGACACAAAGGTAACATGTAAGTTGTGATTTTATTTAATCAGTAAACATTGATGCAAAAGTTTTCAATACAAGATTTACTAATTTTTAAGTTTAAATGACCCGAAATGGTTCCGAAATAATAAAAAAAACATGATTTAAGTGAACATGATAACCTTTGTTTGAACATTGGATTTAAAGGACAAATGTTCGTTCATTTTTTTTTTTAAATCTGTTCTAATCGAGTTTTCTCGTATGATCTTTCAACTTAAAAATATTTGGCGCATTGGTATTAGCTGTTATACAAAATATTTTTTTTATAAGTTTTTAAAATTAAAAAAATAAATAAAAGTGAAATTAGTACAAATGTATATATTTTTAAAAAAAATATTATGCCTCTTCACTAAATAGTGACAGTGAACACCCTAAAAGTGATTAATATAAAGCTTCATATAAGAAAAAATCTTTTTCATGTTTGATATGTTCAAAATAAAGTACCATTAGTATTCCAGCAATGAATTATATATATGTGAGGAGCAAACATTCAAAAAGTGTTTTGTCACAAATTTTGAAAAAATAGCGTTTTATATTAATTCTGATAGCCCATAATAAAACCTATGAATGGAAATCAAAATAAGTGTTCAAAAAGGTTTTTTTTCATATTAAAATGAAATCATAAAGTTGACACATTCATAAAAACTGTCACTTTTGCAACACTTAAATCATCATTTTTCAAGCTTTGTATTTGTGTGACAAAACACTTTTTGAATGTTTGCTCCTCATGTATATCTCGTTTTGCATATCTAGATATTGAACACGACGTTTCTTATTTTTATTCACGTATAAACGAAATCGAAGGTTTGTTGTTTCTAGTTCTTGGTGAAGTTGTCAGACATTGCGTTTTTGATTTATTTAATTCGACATTAGGCCATTCGTGGACAAAATAATAAGCACAGTTTATTGCGAAACTGGAGCCAATTTAACGATTATTGTTTGCATTTACTCGCTTTGAGTGTTAAATTATACTCGCGTTGGCTTTATGGCCGTTATTCAGCTTTGAAATAATAAGTCTTGTCCTGCAAACTCTGTAATTGGTGTAATTACCGGGCTGTTTGCACTCTTTTAGAACAAGGTGTGTAAGTGCGGCCAAAAGTAAGAGCGGCGGATTTTATTATTTGCAAAGCAAAGTAATCATCAATTATATTGATAGTTGAAAAACCGGATTAAATATTTATCTACAGCCTTCTATACGTTTCTATTGAAAGTCGATTGGCTGTTTTTGTACGATTATTCATACTAGTTAAATCAACTACAAAATCACACCGAAATAAAAATGTAATCACAGTCAAATATTCAATTATGAAACGGTCTGAAAAATACTGTATTCCGTTATGTAATTTATAGTTTTATTGTGAAAAAAAATAACGTTTTTTTATATTTTATCCAAAATATCATCCCGATGAAAAACTCGAGCTTTTTTCAATTTATAAAATTGAAATTTGTTACAGGAAAATTTAAATTAAATAAATTAAATTTACAAGAATCCTACTGATATTGATAAAATTCTGAGCCCTAAAAAGTTGGTTAAATTTTTCTAAAAATTTATAGAAGGCAGTACAAAATATTATATCATAACAAATCAGCTATATATAATTTAGTTTTTCAAAAACTGATATATATAAATGAGAAAAAACAAAAAATGAAATTTACAGGAATCTTACTGTTATTAAAAAAATACAACAGCCTCAAAAGTTGGTTCAATTTTTCTAAAGTCAGTACATACTTATTAAATGAAATTTATCTTATATGATTAAGTATTACGGGGACATTGAAATATCTCCAAAACTCATTTATATCAATGAGAAAAAATAAAAATTGAAATTTACACGAAAATTATTGATAAAATATAGCTCCTTGAAAAATTGTTTGAATTTTCTAAAATTGTATCCAAGTTGGAACAAAATACTAAATCATATAATATCAATTTAATCATATTTCTTTTAGGTCAATCTAGGTCAACCCATGGATAAAAGAATTCACAATCAACCACGCAAAAGATCTTCTGTATTAGATTTAAAAAAATACTAGGCTTTGGTTTTGAATCCAAAACCACCTGATCGATGGAGTAAAGCTTTTATCACTCGGTCGCAGAAACCGACAAACAGTTTTTAATATGTTGGAAATGTATATTTTTTTTATTATATTATGTCTGCTAAATAGTGTTGCCACTGGCGATACATAATCTTTCCTATAAAAAGGATTTACTTGATAAGATATACTATCATTTCATATATTTTTAAATGTACTTAGCTTTAACTTTTGCGTTATTAAAATGATTCGAGCTACGAACGTCGTATACGAGCAAAAAAGGTGATATTATTACAAAATATCCGACTACTTATAAATTATACTATGTCATGCCATTTATTAAAAATAATCTTAATCAAACATCAAATTATGTATGTAACTTACTGGCAAATAATATGTAAATTACTTTCTTGTCAAAAAATTTGTCCGACTCGAATTTGTAGATATAAATTACTAAATATCTACAATTACCCATGTCTCGTTTCATTGAATAACAGGTGTCCGACAAGTGTTATGAACATGTAATTTGATTTTTTTTTATACCGAATCATAATTCAATATTATTTCATGCGATTGCGATATATATTACGACCATAAATGTGATTTTTTCCGACGTAGTAAAATAATAAGTACTTAATTAAGAATTTTTATAGTCACAATTTAGGACAGTACACTTTGAAGTTTGATCGTTAAATTGGTGATATAAATTAATAATATCATGTATGCCATTTTATGTAATATTGATATTCGCATTAAAAATATGAACTCGTGATTTTGTTTATGAAGAAAAAAAATATCTCTTCAATAGAGTCGCAAAAGAATACCTCATGCAAAAAATGTACATATTTTTATTTCTGTTGTTTTTGACAACATTAAACATACAATAAATTACCCTGCAAATACAATGTTTTGCGTAGTAATAGTTTGCGAAAATAATTTAATGCTTTCTTCATTACAGAACGTATCTGAAAATATACATTTATTTCATAAAATGATATACTAAAAAACAAATCAATTTAGATATGTTTGTTAGATAAAATGTTATGTTAGGGAAAATTTAATCATTTATATTATAATTACTTTACTACTGAATGTATTTGAGAATGAACCTAGATAATTAACGATCTAGTAAATAAGTCGTTCTTAGCCTAATAATCCGGGTAGCCATCATAGAAATTTGAAAATTAGGTAAAATATATAAAATGTGGTCACATTTCACAAATTTAAATTGAAAATAATTGCATAGAATATGTTTTTCACATTTAATATTGAACCATTATTTCACAGCGATAAACGGAACATTTTTCATAATTTTTCCAAAATTATTATATGATAAATGAATTTGAACTAGCTTCTGTAATCTCTTCGAACGAAGATTATAAATGTTATCTTTAAATGCTACTTATCTATATAAAACTATTTTCATATAGATTGTTTTAACGTCTTGGACTATTTAATTTTTTTTTATTGGGAGGCATTTTAGTTGTGATATATCGAGTAAATTGGTAAATCGGGGAACGATTAATGCGGAACTATTTTAGATTATTTTTATGGATGTTTGGCCGGGATTATGAAAAATAAACGATCTATGCGGGAAAATAAAGAATGCGAAAACGGTCGATCGGGGTTCCGTGTACAACATACTAAAAACATGCATTTTATTCATGCTATTAAAATTAATTAATAATTGTATCACAAATGCATACTTATAACCGTGATAATTTTTCAATAGCTAGGCCAGTGTATTGAATGTGAAAGAAACTTGATCCATTAAATGTACAAGTAAACACTCTTCTTCGCCATAATTTTAATCGCATTGCCGTCAATCCGCCATCGTTTGCTCGTTTCGAGAATATACCCGCCCTCGTCCCTATCCCCAACCCCACTTCTCCAGGTGCGTCAATTAGGGTTGCAAAATAAAATTCAAAACCAGAATATATCAAAATTATTAATATTATATTTATATATGTAACTTATAACACGTTATATTTCACAAATAAGATATCTTTAAAAAAATTCTAATATATTATTTAATATAAATTTATTGAACGCATGCATACAAAAGTCGGTGTAGGAATATTTTTAACGATTGGTCGTAAGAACTGAAGTAAAAAAAAATCTTCAGAAAAACAAAAGAAAATTTAAAACAAGTTGATCAATTAGGTTTGATAGTAAACTTTGTCAAACCTAAAAATTAAATTTGTCATTTGAAAAAATCTGTTTTGCATAATTTATGTCTTTTATTTTCCTCTACTGAATATTTAAAATTTTTGACTTAAGCCTGTAATACCACACCTATTATTTTATCCTTAACGTTTATGTGCTGCGTATTTAAATAAGTAAATTCAAAAATATATAAAAGAAAGCTTCAAGTCAAATAACGCTAAAATGGTCTTTTGTTTCGTGTACAGCTAAAGACATAGATTATTGTAAACTTTAATATTTTTATAATGCCTTCCGGCCAAGTGCAGTCGGCCTTACTATAACGCTGATCTCAGGACCACGCTATAGAAACCCGTCCTCCAGGAGACTGAAAACATTAGGGTTAAGTTTTTTAGTGTATTTTTTAAATTGCACGATATCAATATGTATAACATTTTTCCACATGCATACATATTTTAAATTACTCACTTTGTTTTATTTATGTATTGTTTGAACTCTGCGGGTAGTTTTATTCCGACATTTCGCCGACAATAATGAGTTACTATTTATGTATGTTACATATTATATTTAAGAAATATGTAATTTTACTTTAAAAAGTTGACTTTTGTTAAAAACGGCGCTCAATGATGGAGCGCTATTCGAGTGACTGACGTGCGATATAGTCTCACGCAGGCAGCGCTTTAGGAGGGTTAACTGTATTGAGAGTTAACACCTTAGACACACATGCTTGTTATTTTTACCAATTTTGTTTTGTTTTGTGTGGATTTTATATCTAAGAGTAATCGGTATTTTTATTTGGATGATTTTTTAAAACTAGATTACTTTAAACATTTAGCAATTCTATTAAATGACTTTTAGGGTGTTCACTGTCAATACTTGGTGGAAAGGCATTATATTTATAAAAACACAATATTCCGTTGTACTTTATTTCTTTTTATTAAAAAGGTCATTTGACAATTCTAGTAATGAGCGAAACCGGTTCTGAACTTTTAAAAAAAGTGGAATAAAGTTAAAAAGGAATATTGTGTTTTTGTTAATACTTTGTTTAAAGGAAAAACATATATTCAGTAAACATTTCTTCTAATTACCATTTTTATTTATAAATATCAGAACCGGTTTCACTCATGATATTAATAAATAAAAGTGGAAATTAGTACAAATGTATATTGTATTTAATTCTTTGAATTCTGTTAGATTTATGCAGTTTTAAACATCAATTTTATTTCAACCGTTAGCTGGAATGAAAAGTAATTATATTTTATTTTTGACAACAATAATTGAAAATATTGGAAACTGAAAAGTGTCAACCCTATTCCAGATGTCCCGGTCGCGCGATCGCTCGATAGGTCGCTCTCCGCGCCTAATAATTACCGGTCGTTGGGGCGGATGAGATCGCCGCCCGCCAATTTGCGACCAGTCGCTCGCAGCAGGGCCGCTTCTCAGACTCAACTAGATCAATATTATATTCAATGATGTATGTACGGGAGAAGATTCTTCAGTCACGAACGTCAAACCTCTTAAAGTTTGCGTGATGTTATTATATATTCTCAGTTTTTGTATTTGTCTTGAAAACTTGCAACGCACTTCTATATTGATTAGCCCACTTATTTGTTTGTATTATTTTATATTAGAACTCAAAAAATGTTTGACTGTTGACATCCAGGTGATCATACGTATCGTGATTCAATTTCTGTCAACATTTTTATCTCAATAAAATTCAGTGTAATCAAATAATAATAAAAAAACGTAATTCCATACGGTACCGTATTCCACAGAGATTTTGAATAAACATGTAAATTAATTAAAACTATGTCTTGCTTTACAAAGGCACTAAATTTAAGATAATAATTATGTAATACTGAAATTGCGTGCATTTACAACGATTACAATGGAGTCTTCTCATAATATATATACGAGTCTATGATTTTTTTCTGAAATCTAAATAGGGATTATTGATTTTCAAACGTGATGCATCCATTTAATAAAATTAAATCAAATTGCAGGAGGTGAAATTTACTTTTATTTGTCAGTTCCTATGGCGCAGCGGTTAGCGTTGTGGGCTTCCGTGCCGGATTGCACGGGTTCAAGTCCCAGTACCCAAACAGTATTTTCGATAAATGAATGAATTTCGAAAGCAAGGGTGTTTGTGATGTCTAAAAATTCCTTCCCACTGACTGAGCCTTATCCTTCTATACCTACTACTCTTTTTGGAAAAGAGAGATTGAGCGACTGAGTAACAAACAGTTCTCGTAGAAAAACTTCTGATATCTCTGATATCTCCATTAAGAGGCCATATGCTCCACATTGGGAGTAGACATGGATTTAAAAAATATGTTTTGGGCCTGTTAACTTTCGTCGAATTTTGCCGTTTATTGAATTATTTAATTAAGTATTTGATAATTACTAATATTACATAGAATTACGCAAAAAGATTTCGGAAGTCTGTTGTGTTTAATTTCGTATTTGAAAACGATGATGGGTATCTTAAAAACTACTCTACGACCCAAATGGTAGGTACTCAATGTTGCACCCACCTGTGTTAGCTACAGCTTCACTCGTAAATAGTATAGCTACTCTTGTTAAAGAGCGTATCCCTAGTAGCGCAGATCTAATAAAAATATTTACCGATCTGGATTAATCTCGCCGAGCATGATTGTTTTATAATTTATCGGACGTGGAAAAATAATATAAAAAGCCGCCACTGGATGCAAGGCAAGGAGCCATATCAACTCGGGCGGCCCCGGTCCAGTGGCGTGGATCGCGGGCGGCTGAGGCGACGCGGATGGCGTGGCCCAGTGCAGTACCTGCGGGCGGGGTTATCAGCCGTGGCGATTGGGGTCGCCCAATTTACGGGCATACGAAATCGCCGCGAATTTTGCGGCGCTTCAAGCGGGCGGCAAAACTCTGACGCCGCTCAAGAATTCATTTTTATTGAATTGGAATATATAACCACCCAAGTAAAAATCGTTTTCCTTGACTATATATATTCTGTGTTTTTTTATATTTTATTTATTACTGAGTACATAAATATTTTCTTTCCCCTAGCTGACTATTTTATCCTACTCAGTTTCACTATCAATATTTGTATCGTTAGATAAAAACTATTTTTTGGATTTTTCAATAAAAAATGATGTATATGGTTTTATTTATATCTCTTAACCTTTCTGAATGAAGAGATAAAGCGATTTACTCATTAGCATTTATAATTAAACATCGTCCACTTAGATGCTCCACTAAGAGTTCATATTCTTCGCATCAGGACGGGTTCTAATTGATATGTATTGTTAGATGAAAATAGGATGTGTTAACTTTTTTAAGAATCATTTATTTATTAATTTACGATGTAGTTATAGCATTACCGAAAACAATCATGAAATATTCTCTTTATATAGGATAAATATGCTTGTTTTTGAATATTCTTGTCAGTTATTCAATGCTTTTACTTTTTAATTTATTATTATTTTTTAAAATTGTGCTTAGAATTTAAAGACAGTTTATATGTGTATTGTAAACGTGTCTGTTAAGATATATCGTTTTATTATCCATGATAATACAATTTGCTTTTTAACTGTTCTCAAAAGTGTGAAAAAAAAATTTGAACGATTACAATTTAATATTGAAATTCTACCAAGCACCTTCAGTCGAAATCTTAAATTATTGAATACAATGTTAAAAATACCGATATCTTCCAGTTCCATAAGTGAACAAGTGGTAATTTGTAGTTATTAAAGAATATTAGTAACTACGAAAATGCTGCGAAAACGTCGAAAAAACTCATTTAAATACTATTAGAATAAACTATATTTTTTTCCTAAATAATCCTAGAATTTCATAAATATCTTTAAAGAAAAGCCTATAAACTAAAAGATTATTAAACTATGTCTGTTGTGTTGTTTGAAACCAAGGTATCTATATATATATAATGTACAATTACAACAAGAACGTAATCTCATTTAAATGTTCAATTACTTAATACTATTTAATCATAACTACGATAAGTAGACAAGCCTGTATATTATCAAAGATTTAAAGATTTCCTAATCCAATATTTGACGTGCCCTAAAAAAACGCCTCAATGAAGTTGTTTAACAAAAGACTAACAATACAATGCTTTCAAAAGTAAATAATATAATATATAATACCAGGAGTTGCAATATAAAAATGATTTAAAGCTCGAGTACTTTCATACTGTTTGATTGTTTTGAATATCCTTGAAAGAGATCTAGATAACAATAGATTACTGGCAATAAATTCCTCTTTCGTTTGGCAATATTTCAAATGAAATCCACCAATTCAATTCTTGCACTATAAATCGTGCATCAATTGACCCCGCGTTCCTCGGTAACTCCGTTTCGTTTTGACCATTCTACAGGATACGATTTTGCGCCGAAGTATTGTAACGGTATTGATATTTTTAATATTTTTAATTATCGAAAGCTTGTTATTTTCAAATGGAAGTGAAAAAAAAGTTTACCTGTACAATACATTTAGTTGAAAAAAAATTTGTTATGGATTATAGTTTCCAACACATTTTTAGATATCACTCACTATAAGGAAATGAAAGCTGTTTATATTAGCGTATGTATAATATAACAAAAACATTGTAATGGAATACACCTGGAGAATAATACTTGTCATTAATGAATGTATCATATGATAAATTTGCAAAAAACATGCAACGTGGAAGCAAGAATATGAACATAAAAATAATGTTTACTAAAAACTTAAAATGTAAAAAATTCAATCTTTACAAACGTCACATATCACTGACTAACTAAACTGTAAAAATAATATTTATATCGAATGTCTTGTCTTTATTGGCAGTGCTTTGATGAATAATTTGTATGGCCGTTGCAACTGTGACTCATATAATCCGTACGTATAATTGATAGTAAATGGGAAAACGATGCTTTATGTACATGTGTGCGGGGCGGGGAGACTTCAGCGCCTTAAAAGGAGATCTAAACGAGTGAATAGTGCTAAAAAAATTGCGGCGCTTATGCGCTTGTGTACGACGCACGTCTGTGTGCGCCACACTCTTTGCACACGCCACGAGCCGGCCCTGTGTATGAAAACAAAACATTGAGTCTAATTCTTTACTTATCAATTACAACATTTTGATTGGGGCTTTTTGCCTTTCTACTAGACTCAGGGAAAGAGTAAGGTTTAAACAATAATATAATTAATTACAAATTATTTAAAGAGAGCCGCTTGTCAGATTTACTACTGATTCATTTCTGGAGTACCATATTTTTGTTATTAAATATCATCTCAAAAAGTGACGGCTTTTTTATAATGATGAACTAAGTTATTGAACAATTCGATGTTTCTACGGAAAAATTAAATGCTTGTTTTATCGGCGCACGATTTTTTGGTCTTAGTTTATGGCTTTTGGCAGATGAAGGTCTCTCCACTAATAAGCTCTCTGTGTTCTACTGATACGATACCCTCTCACGTTATATTTTAACCATGACACTTTTCCGCAATTATCTTGAATTTGTATATGGTTTGGTTGAATATTTTAATAAAAACGCGCAAGATATTATATTTCGTACCGAAAGTGGACTTTATTTAAATAAGGCCATATAATATTAAAAATATGTGCACTACATACTGTATTTACTAGTGCAGGAGTTCTCAAGCGATGGAGAATTTCTGCCGTATATCAAATATTTGTATAATGTATGTATATTATTTGAAATACCTTTTTTGGTATACAGTTAGACGGGAGGGGGGATTATAAAAGGGAAATGTACCAAAATAAGTTGAGAACCCTTCTCATAGACTTCGAAATAAATATTGGTACACAAGCATAAATAAACCAGTACTATTCATAACGATTCCTTCCAGCGATTTTTTTTTATTTGTATTCTGGAAGTCAATAAGTATAAAGTAAAATAAATATTAACAACCATTTTACTTATTCAGACATTAAACACTTTAAAAATATTCTGATTATTTTGTTAAAGGATTTTTAACCCTCCAGAGACGAGAGCTTTTTTCAGATAAAAAAAATATTTTCTAAGCCATATTGAAGTCACGGATAACTTTTATTCCTATCCAAAATTAAAAAAAAAAAACGCAAAGTCGTTATATAGAAACCCTGCATGACTATATGGTCATGCTCATCCTTTTATTACCGTGTAATATTGAGTACGGACAGTAGTAAGGACAAAAGTGACCGTATGGGCTTGCAAACATTCGGGGTTGAAATATAGCTAAACGTGATTTTTTTAAAAAATATTTACAATTTGACCTCTTTAGATCAACATAATTTCAAAACAAATATATTAGCAAAATAACTGTAAATAATTTGATGTTTTTATAAAAAAATATCTAACAGTTTCAAAAAGTAAATTAAAAAAAACGGAAATTCAAAAAATCACATGTGCTTTTGGAGACCGTTCCTGTTCCTACGGCTGATGACTTACTGTAGTCCGTACCCTTCTTAACCAAATATGAGCAAAAGCAACGATATTCAGGTAGAAAAAGTATGAATAATGGGATCAATAGACAACGGTGTTTTGTGTGACCATATGGTGACGCTCGTCCTTGGAGGGTTAATGTTCAAAAAGAAATCCTACTATCTATCAAGCATCAATAAATCATTGCACGCAAGATAAGAAGATGGTTAATTGCTTAAATCAAGCTTTCCATAATGGTAAGAGTATCCTTAAATCCTGAAGACTTATTCTTCGTATAATTAAAAATCCACAACTGATTGTGAAAACAAATCACTACATTTTTTTTTCATACTTCTGCATTAACTTATATACAATGGATTTATGTTATTTGATGTTTTCGTTGAATCATACAGCCGTGTTGTACGAGATTCAAGTGGTTTCAAATCTTTAATATATTCATTAAAGTTAAAAGATAAATATTTATAAATAATTGTAAACTTCTATTTTTTAAAGATGATTTGTAAAGCAATAGTAGAAATATGTTTCTACAATTACACCTGCTTCTGGCTCTATCGCCTAATTGCTTCGTAGTAAACGCCAATCAACCTTACCTTCCGTGTCATGCTACTAATTGACTCGCAACACTGCATATCGTTAGGATAACAAACAATCAGTTAATAGCCGTTAATGACTTAATGATGTTTCAAACCTGACTTTATATTATAATGTATGACGATTTTCATCGTATTACCAACACGTGAAGTAGTTAGGGTTTCCAACCGCCCAGCAATTTTTAACTAAATTGATGGTTAGAATCAACCAAAACAGATATTTATTTTGTATATTTTTCCTCTTCAAAAAGAACAATACTTTAAGTCAGTGGTTTCCAACCTATGCATATGTTACTGCGCCTCCCTTTGAAGAAAAAAATATCTTCGCGCCTCCCCATCCTTTATTTCATATAGTAATAAAGACACATTTTAAAGGGTATATAAAAATTTTGGACTGTTCGGTCCTCCCTTTGCAATAGTCCACGCCTCCCAGGTTGGAAATCGGTGCTTTAAGTAATTTATTTATTAACAAAAAATATATTTGAAAAAAAACCTGATTATATGGGATTCCCCCATAATAATAATTTTTGAGTTCTATGCGGGGCGGGGGGGGGATTGTATTCTGAAAAATATTGAAAGGGGGTAATGGAGCAAATACAGTTGAGATCCCCTGGTATCGAGTCCTTATAGAGCTTATCTCTACCGAAGCTTTGCACGAAAACTGCTTGTTACTCAACCTTTCTCTTTCGTAGAGAGAATGGAATACAAGTAGGGCACTAGAAAATTCTAAGTGATAAGCTAATCGCTTTCGTCACGCCCCGTTTTTTTATGATCAGATGGGTGGAAATAAATTTCAGACATAACATACATCTATGCAATTGAAGAGAAATTCATAAACCATTTATAAAATCTGTCCGTACTGAGCTTCGAACCCATAATTACGGTAACTGTAGCCAACGACATTGACCAGTTGAAATA
Organism: Himalopsyche tibetana; assembly: GCA_030503985.1. NCBI lineage: Eukaryota > Metazoa > Arthropoda > Insecta > Trichoptera > Rhyacophilidae > Himalopsyche > Himalopsyche tibetana. The sequence continues at coordinate 15,494,919 of JAPJYX010000024.1, forward strand.
TATTTAAATAAAACATAATATATATGATGCAAAAGATAATCACCAATGCGCTGTAAATGATATTTAAAAAAACCACATTCAATTAAATTTAACCAGGGCCAATAAAGATAAAAACTCTCCATACGCCTATGCTTAAAAAACAAATCTGAAATGAAAAAATCGTCCTAGAATAATGACTTTGTCAAGGACGTATTTGTATCTCGACTTCAAATATCGACAGTAAATATTTGTCTAAAATAAGTAAACAACGTAGTTGGTAACCCTTAATGAGTAATTAGTGATGTTTAATGGCTTTATTAAAGAAGCCTTACACATTATATCGTGTTATTTCTGATTCATTTTGTGCTGATTTTTTTACGTACCGTAACATTTTGTTTTAAGCAAAGTATACTAAAAAGAGCGGCGTAACTAATTCTTAATTGCGATTGGGTTGAAATCAAATGTTTGTGTTTTTCGTCTTGCATGATGTATAATAACAATTTCAATGAAGAAGATTCAAAATTAATAGCCATATATGGATTCTAATAAGACAAAAAAAAATATGGATTTAGTTCTACATTTTTTTATAAAAAAAGTTTATAGCTTTTTCGGCGTGCACCATCGTCAGAACTATGTTATGCTATGATAGTTCTGAAGATGGATATATAAGCTCAGTTTATAAAAAAATGTAGAACTAAATACATTGATATTTTTTACCTTATTAAAATGGAGTTCTACTAAGTAAATGCCAATTCAATCAATGAACGGATTGGTTTGCTGTGTCATGTTTAGCTGTTTCCCGCAAAGGTGAGCCTTTGAATTAAAAACGGATACATCACATGAAATTTGATAACCTTGCTACTTCACATGTTGTTTACAATTAACAAATAAAAAAAAAACACTTGTACTAATTCCACATTTATTTTATACGATCAGGACCGGTTTCTCTCACCACGAGCATTTTTTTAGTTTGATATTACAGAAAATTTACATGTGTTTCGCCTCGTTAAGAAGCAAGCTCAGACAGAATACTGCAAGGTCCAAGAATTTATTTCGGTGACGTAACAGCCACGAAAATTTTTGATGTTTTTTTTTTTACAATGTATTCAAATTACAATATTTTGTTATAACTGTCTTGTGTTGTTGAATTTATTGTTACTAAGAAATCCGTTTTGCGCTTTTGCGTTTTTTTGTTTCTGGGAATCTTCTAAGAACAAATAATTCGTGTAAAAATATAGTATTCGCTCTTTTTAGTGCACCGTGGTATTTTAAGAGCGTCTAAAAAAAGAAATTATTGTTTAACAAATACAGTATGTAACAAAAATAAAATAAAAAATGTTTTTTATATAAAGACATTGGAAGACGGTAACCAACATACCCTAATCAAAATTTTAAATCGCTGAAAAATTTAATACATCTTGACACATAACTGACTCCTGCACGGCGTCGCTTTTCCATTCCCGAGAGTGAATGACCGTAAGGTGGATCGTAGTTTGCGGCCCGGTGCAATGTGAATTTTTAAGTATTGCCGCCCACTCTAAATTCGACTCTGTCCAGGATTGAGTTGCCCTTTGAGGTGTGCTTTAAGTATCCGTGCGTTCAAATTTGGGCAGCTCACTCTTTTGGGATTTATTGCCGAGGCATACACACACCTTTTTTCTTCTACACAGTGTACTTATCCATCACAGACATAGTCAATCTTTGAAAAACGTAATAATTTTATATTACTGCAGAGCCTTGATTATCTGGAATAATTAATTATGAAGGTAGTCCGGATTATAAAAAATCTAGAAAGACGAATTGTGAATCGTAAGACAAGTATATATGTATACATGTAACAATGTGAGTGTAGTAAAATTATCAAATGCCGTTTAATATTTGAGCCGATGAGAAGTGAAGTGAGCAAAGTGCTATTTTAGAAAAAAAAGAATTCGATGCGTAATAATATTCTACATCTCTAAAGTATCGTAAACGTGAAGTGACCTCAGTAAATACACACTGCAATAGGGCTATCTTCCCAAAATTAAAATATGAAATCCACCAAAACAATAAAGTAAAGTCTTTTTTATATTTAAAAGTTCAATAGAAAAGTTTTAAAATATTACTACATTGGTCACATCACTTCTTGAGGGCTCTCTCATTTGTAATGGGTATTTTCACCTGACGCTAGGGTCACAACTGTCACAAGTTTTCAACGATTTTTTTTTTAAATATTTTTCATGTACGTCCTCACTCTAAGTGTGGAGCATATAAATTTCTGATAAAGTTTTTTTTTTAATTTAAAATATATTTGACACCACAGCTTACGCCAATGCGTCAAATATTTTGAAGTTGAAAGGTCATTCGAGATATACTCGATGTGAATTTTTGAAAGTCACATGAGATTAACCCAAGTAGAATTAACTTCACAAAGACCCATGTCATAGATCTCAAATTAAAATCAAAACAATCCAATTTGATACTGACCTTACCGGGAATGGAACCCAGGCTCACCTGACAAGACCACAGCGGGCAAAGTTATCTAAACAAAAGGTTTATCTACGAGAAATGCTCGGCACTCAGTTGCTCAACATCTTTTTCGAAGAAAATAGTCGTAGAAAGATAAAGCCAAGAGAGAACTAGTGGTATACTAAAAGCTGGGAGAAAATTTTTGAACCTCAAAAACATCTGTGCCATGCTAAACAACATGCTATTTGTACTGGGCATTTAACATGTGAAATTCGACCAACAACGTTGACCCATACGCCACGGGTTCGACACGTAATGAAATTGGATATCACATTCCATTTAAAGATTTACTAAGGGATTTACGAATTTACGATTTTATGGTCGTTAATAAACTGTTTATTATTTCTGAAAGGCATCATCACTTGAAGCTTTCTGCAGTCGTTTGTTTCATACCTTCGCCAATAAATTATCGAACGCGCTTCTTATTTCGCGAACCCATTTTTTATCCTTCCTCGTATGCTAATCAACGCTCAAGCAGATATTCCCACTCTTTGACTAACTTAATCTCTCTGTGGTATTTTGTTGAGAAGTAATTTCGCTCAATAAATTCGAACCATACCAACTACTACCGACGTAGCATTCTTAATGTGACTATAATTCTTTAACGCGAGCTTATAAACAGCTATCGAAGAAATGTAATCTCAATTAAATGTTTTTTTTTATATTTGTGATAAATTCAGTCATACACTGACGTATAAAATATGAAATAAATATAATAATTTAACGTTTGGGGTAAAATTTAAGCAACCCGACACCAAAATATTATAAAAATCCCGTCTTAAATAATTCCATATTACATATAAAACATTATTGAAAAGTTGATATCATTGATTGAATTGGCCTTTACTTTGTAGAACTCCATAATAATAAGGTGAAAAAATAACAAATTATTTTAGTTCTACAAATATTAATTTTATATTCTTGTTCTTTGACCATATTCGTTCCCTATGTGGAGCATATGGCCACCACGCGAAACCTCCATGATCCCTGTCTCCCGCCAATTGCTTTACCCATGACATGCCAGTATCCTTCAGTTCCGCCGAGTACATATTAAAGATAGAATACGACGGTCGTCCGGGGCATCGGGATCCCACCGGTCGAAAGAAAAGGCAGGCAGGATTAAGCCTTTCCAGAGGCATCCGCAGCACGTGTCCCAGCCAGTTCCACCGCCTCTCCATAACCACTGACGTGACGGGGCGGAACTCAATACAGACTGCCTGGGGCACACAGCTGTATACGATTAAACCAATTGCATTCTACCAGTTCTCTTTTACGGTAGCGAATCATGGCACTTGGCGAAGATTCAGAGAAACCGTATATTGAGCTTCGAGCAGTAGTGTAGTGGTAAATAAATAGATACCAGGTCGGTCATTATTTTTCCCTATTTTTTTTATATCTGTCCGAAGTTAAAAAAAAAACACAAGTTTCATCAATTAAATCAATAAAAAAAACGAGCATTATTATATTATTTATTTTTATTGGGTATTTTTCACGTTACATGTATACATTTATTTTTTATTTTTGTAAAATCCGCCGGGTAGAGCAATTTTGATGTAATGTTTTTAAATTTTATGAACAGTATTTTGAATGTATGTATGTACTTAAAAATTATGTTACAAGTCAAAAATATGGCAGGCTCATTTTCAGGTGCCAGGTCGCCGACCTGGCCCCACTACACCACTGGCTTCGAAAAAAGATGTTTGCACCGGATAATCGGGATAAGGTGGTTTGATTCTATGAGGGATTCGGAGATCAGGGAATGTTCAAAAAAGCGTACCGATTTTATATAAAGTCGATAGCTATTTCGGCCCAAACCCTCATCACAACTATCCTGAAACATAAATTCACTTAGATATTCATGGTTTATTAATTTTTTTCACGATAATAACTGTGTAGTATTTGGTTTGGCTGAGAACGTCTCATGTCTTTCGGCTTGCATTCAAATATGCTGAAAATTGATCTGTAATAAAAAAAAAACAAGAACGTTATCATTTACGTTTATGTATGTATCCGTCACATTCATATGTCTTCATGTATTTTAAAAATATGCCTTTAGTGAATTGAGTTACATTCTATTGAATCGTGCGGTAATGAAGTAAACTTATGATTCTCGCACACTAGTGATTTGCCCCCGTCCAATGAATATGTAAAAAAATGTATATTGAGTTTGTAAGACATCGGGCTTTCCTTCCCATATTCCGTAAATTTGTGTAATAAAAAGCCTCGTATTTGTTAAACTAGCGACATGTGTTAATATGTGAAGCAAGATAGGAAAAAAATATAACATGTCTAATTCTTTCGGCAGTTTTCACACTCGAAAGTGCAAGACGCGTCCAGGTTTCAGCGAACATTATTATTGACAAAACCAGTTCGCGGAATAATCAACGAAATTGGCATCTGATAATGCAGAAACCATGTACAAAAACGTTTGATGCTGGGATCGCCTGGCTAACGTGCGACGGGGCTCAGGCAAAAGTGCCGGCACATTCAATTTATCGATGGACATTTCGCATTTTTTAGAAGCTTTCGCCGGACCTGAAGAATTTTGCACTTAAAAATTCAAATTAACCGTTTATACAATCAAATTTGGTAGTAAATTGTTATCTTTTCAACGATCGTGAATGGCAAAAGCTTACCCTGTAAAATATAGATAAAATTTAAGTACATTTTTGTCTGATTCCACTTTTAAAAAAAGTGTTTAAAAGAGATTACTTGAGCACTTATTTGGAACAAATATATATCCGACTGTACGAGATAATATTAAAAATCTGATGATTTGCATGTATCTGTTTTTTTTAATAGCAACAAATCGATAACTTAACTTTTATTGAAGATAAGAAATCCATGAAAAATTAATCATTATTTCTCGCTTAATGCTAAAATTTAAACACATGGATGTTCAAGCCAAATATATAATATCAAATCAAATAAATCATGGGTTACTTATTATATTTATTGATTTGGCAATTACTTGGTAGAACTCCATTATAATAGGGTAAAAATAGCAACGTTTTTAGTTCTACAGTTTTTTTTATATTTATGAGTTGATAGCTATTTCGGCTTTGACCATCGTCAGAACTATAGACTATATAATACTTCTGAAGATGGCGAAAGCCGAAATAGCTATCAACTCATAAATATTAAAAAAACAACTGTAGAACTAAATACGTTGCTATTTTTACCCTATTATTAACTTATTATACATTAAAACAATACGAAAGCGAATTTCTCAGTTATATGTGTTCAAAAAAACTTTAATAGATATTTAAAAAAAAAATATATATTCTTGTTTTAAGTACTTTACGTTACATGTTTTCATAAATATTATTCTCAAAATATAATATTTATTTAACACACTGTACATAAGCGTCAAAAACAAAGTTAAAATGTATTTTTTATATATATAAACTTGGTTTTTCCCGCCACAGATGTCATGCTCACATACAAAGATACAAAACATTTTATCTATTAATTGCATTGAAACTTATTTGGTAGAACTCCACTGTAAAAAGATGAAAAATCAACAAAGTATATTAGTTCTACAAATATTATTCTATGTATGATTGATAGCTTTTATTCGGCTTATGCCTACGTCAGAACATATAGGACATAACGAAAGTATGTACCGAAATAGCTATCAGCCATAGATATAATAATATCTGTAAAACTAGAAATGTTGTTCATTTTTCACCTTATATTTTATCTCTTGTATTATTTTACTGATATTTGAGTCCTTACACTAATTAACTGCTGTGTTAATTGACCGAACAGTTTTGTAGTAAACAATGAAATTCTAGCTTAACTTAACAATAATCTTTAAGATTTACATATATTATACATGCATTGGTTGAGCAAAAAACAAAACATATTAATAATAATACACTTATTATATCTTTTGAAAATGCTAATTATATGTTAATATGTTGCTAATGAGATGAACTCTCACTAACTTAACATAAATTATGCTTTTTAATTGTTCGAATTTTAATGACGACTATACACTAGTCGTTGTGTAATATTTTTTTTTATCTAGGCATACAGTTCATTGTCTGAATATTGATGTTTATTTTTTTAAACTTTTATATGCAAGTCTGTTAACACGAGTACGCATGTTAAAACTTCATTGATGAAAATAAATACTAAGTTTGAAATATTTATGTTAATAATTCAAACAGCCAAAAGGCGTAACTCTCGCTTCTTTTTTAAGCGAGTGACATGGCTCTGACAGGTTCGATCAGTGGCGTTTAAAATATTTTCAGTTTAAAACAAGAAAATTAAAATTTAAAAGCTGTGTAATAAACGTTAACTCACATCGACAAAAAATTAACAGAGGAACATGTCAGTATACTATTTTTTTTTAAATTCATGTCCACTCCCAATGTGAAAAATATGCCCCCCTATTGGAGGTATCTCAGTTTTTTCGAAAAGAGTAAGAATAAAAAAGAAAGGGTCACAACAGAACTAGTAGTAAGATAATCATTCTCAAGATAAGAAATTTTTAAACATCACAAACATCGATACATATATTGAAATAATACTGTTCGTACTGGGATTCGAACCCGTAAGATCCAACATGAAAGCCAACACCCGACGGTTATTTAATTTACCAATATTTAAATTGTTTACTGGTCAATAGTTTATTCAGAGAATGATCGATGTAAATCTAATATTTGGTCAGTATTTATTTACGATTTTATCAATTGACGTTATTGTAAAAATGTGGTAAGGTTAGATTTCCCCTTAAACAAAGAACTGGAATTGAAATTAAAATCAATTATATAACTACAGGCAATTCTTTTTAAATACTAAATATTTTATTTTGAATAACTTCCAATTCCCTTAATGGTTGAAACTACGCGATTAACGGCAATTTGATAAAGTTTTTTTAAAATGTCACTTTTTTGTGGACGTCAATGTGCAACATCCGTCCAATCAAAATGGTCATGTTCGCACTAAATGACTAATACAATGAAGACAAATAGCTGAGGTATTGTATTGGATCCTTAAAATTTTCTTGTCCATTGTTTGGGTAAACAACCAATGTAAAATTTGATCTTAGTGGAATTAAAGTTCATGCTTTTTATCCTCTTGATTTTTTATTATTAACGACAGTGGTACTTACTGTTTGTCATTTATTACATAGAAGTTAATTTAGTTTTTCGTTATCTCTTCAATTCCTTGTATGGAATCGTCTGAATCGTAGAAAATTAGATTAACTTGGCTGCGTTTCAAGTAAGTCGTTATAAAATAAAACAACCCCAATCTCGACTCCTCAATTTTTATTTTGAAATGGTTTTCAATGTTTTCAATTATTTACGAATGAGTTAAGCATATAAATACTGTATGTACCTACAAATTACAACATCGTAGGTGAACAGGGATGTGAATTACTCATATCAGAATCTCATTGTCTCGAAACAAAATGTAAAAATCCTTCTAATTTAAGATTTCGACTGAAGGCGCTTGGTGGTATTTCAATATTAAATTTGAATCGTTCAAATTATGTACATTCACAAAGATTTTGTCACTAACGACCCGGGTTTCGCCTTTCGGCATCTTCAGGTGTTCAAGTGCACGGGTGAACTTGAACTGACGCTTAGTAAATGAATGTTTCGTTTTTATATGAGAAATAAATGTTTCACTAAGTTAAAAGTTATTGATGGCGATGTGGATAAATTTCACTAATGCTTTAATTTAAATGACGTTCAATTAACTGGATAAATATTTAATAGAAAATTTAAATTAACTTTGATTATTCCACGTATTGTGTTACTAACTGTGACACGTGTTTCGCCTCTTTCAGAGGCATCTTCAGACTTACTATCGCAAAGTTTGCTTAAGTAATAAGTAAACTTTGCGATAGTAAGTCTGAAGATGCCTCTGAAAGAGGCGAAACACGTGTCACAGTTAGTAACACAATACGTGGAATAATCAAAGTTAATTTAAATTTTCTATTAAAATGAACTTCCACAAAGTTACCGCCGAAACCATCGAAAGGATAAATATTTACTTATACAAAAAGTCTTTTTAGTTCTTTGATATTAAATGTGATTATCGTTTAAATGTTTTCACATTGGAATGCCTACTGATTTAAATGGTGGGTAATTTTCATTGAGTTTAAAGCCATTGCTGGCGAAAAGGATAAGCCCATGGAAATTCCCACAGATTTTGTGATGCCGAAAGGTGAAACCCGGGTCGTTAGTGAAAAAATCTGTGTGAATGTGCATAATTTGAACGATTCAAATTTAAAAATCCTTCCCTTATTTTTTTTTATTCTTTCAAAATTATATTTACTTATTTAATAATTTCATTGTTTCTAATGGGTTCGGAACCCTAATATTTTTATAGGCTTAGTAGCATGCAGTGACGCTAATTTTGACTTTAGCCGTTATTTTTTTCCAACTCCGACTACTCCACAGCCTTGATTAAAAAATTTTATGTGTCAAAAATAAAACAGCTTGAAAACACGTTTATCATTAAAAATAGACCGATCTCTCTGAAATCCTCTTCACTTTCTTTGAAAGCGTTCTTTACAGCTAACGGAGAATTACTATGGTTCTACAAATATTAAGTTTAAGCACGTTACAAAAATGTGACTTGACTGATTTGTCATAATAGGAGTTGCCCAGACCTTGCCAAAAAACTGTAAAACCACTACCAGTTATTTCAAAACAGCAATCGAAAAAAATGTTTGAACGAACAAGACGAACCCCCTCGTTATGACTGAATTAATATGGTGATCAATTTCCATAATATATTTTGAGAAGAATTGAGCAAGTCTGTATAAAATTCAAAATCGCTCTTTCAATTCAATGTTGTACCGGCTCTTGGCTAAATAATTACATTCTCCGTCGTCTATTTTTTGTGTATAAATAAATATCTTTGTTCGTATTTTTTCTTTTATGAGTTTTGAAAAAATCGTGAACTATTACTATAGAATAAAAATCGTAGCACTTTTGTTTGAGGTTATGACATTGGTCAACATTCTCGAATCGTAAAAAAATATAATATTACAAAAAGGTCACAAAAATATCTCGTATACAAATAAATTATCGAACACGCATTATTCTCAAAGAGAAATATGATTTCTCAGCATGTGATTATGTTGAGCTTTTTATTTTTGTTTTTTATAGTTGATGCAACTAAAAGTGAGTTATTAGCTTTTTTAAAAAATTTTCAGATGTTTTTTTTGTCAAATGCTGATATTTTCATAAAATCTGAATTATTTGAATGTCTGAAACAAAAACCTCCCGTCGAGGGTAACGGGCTTACAGCTAGTATGCAATTATATATGTGTTAATTTATTATATTATTTTATGTCGGGTCCGTGGCGCTGTCTTAATCTCGTTAACTTACGTGACGGATCTCACGGGCAATCCCAATGCGAACGGTATTTTTCAATCGATCTATCGATTTTTGTTCGAAAATATGGATGTAAGTGTGTCAAAAAAATCCTTTCAACATTTCTAATCATAAGATAACTTTTTAATACCTCTAATTCTATCATTTCTATTCCTACCCTCTCCGAAATTTCTCCGAGCTGTTCTCGTAGAAAAACTTCTTTTGAAATACCTCCCTTCCATTAGGAAGTCATATTACGAGCGGATATTGGTTTAAAAAATGTGATTAATTTTATTTAAAATAATAATTATCATTAGTGTCAACTTACCGTTTGTGAATATGACTGTAATAATACTGAAGCGACTCGGTAGTGCCATCTTTCCAGTGGTAACTTTGTCCGGTCATTGTCAGGCAGCTATTGTGCGAGAAGGGTTAACTCGCGCCAGTCGACTTTATGATATTAATAATGACGCAGAGTACCATAGGAAATATAATGCAGAGATCTTGTCATGCGTTATTATACATTTTTTTGCGTACACTCGTGCTAACCCTACCTTACCCTGCAAAGATTAATTAATTCATTCTTGTTAATGAAAGGTTAGTTTGTAAATATTTTTATCCAATAAATGACTTTGTTGAAAATAGTATTTTTAAGAGAAATGTTATTGTTATTCAGTCGCAATCAAGTGATGATTAATTTTATACGCGTGCCGGCTGATGATTGCATCAAACCACATCTCGTAACCAGGGCTGTGAAGTCATAGTCTAGTGCTTTTTTCTGAAGTCGGAAAAAAACACAACTCCAACCCTTTAATTTTTTTATTAGTGTGTATGCTAGTTTGACTAAAAATGATCCGGAGTTATCGAGTTGCGAAAAGCACTCTAGAACCTTTTCAAGTTTTGAGCAAATGACGAAAAACTGTCCTTCTATCCCTACTACTCTCTTTAGATAAGTGAAGTTGAGAAGTAAAAACAGTTCTCGTAGAAATACCACTGTTGAGATACCTCCATTAGGAGGCCATATGATTTACTTTGGAAGCAGTCTTAAAAAAAAAAGAATATAGTATTCGTTCTTTTCAGTGGACCGTGTTATTAAAAATAGAATGTATATATTTTAACGTCTTCCATAATAAGTGTAATATTTCGTTATACGAGGGTTGCTAACTGCTCGACAGAAACACGATAATGCATACGTATATGCGCGGACTTTAGTATGGTTTCTTAATTCAACAGAGGCGGTGCATGATTTTCTTTTGAACGTCTCCGGGTATATGGTGGTAAATTGCAATGCCGGTGTCAGTCAATGCCGTCTCTTCGCTCTGATATTATGTAATTAGGGCTGTCAAAAAATGATGAGCATATTTTATATCATCATCATCTAACAGCCCGTGCCATCCATGCGTATAAGCCCAATTTATTCTGGATGTATATGTTGGTTGTTGATTGCCCCATCATCGCCCGCCATGTGTATGCAGTTTCACGGCCGTTTTTCATAACGCAATAAATAAAAAATAACATTAGGATTTATTTACGTCACTTGAGAAGATTTCCCTTCCTCTCCCTGAAAATTCATCTACTAAAAATTTCACACAAAACACACATATTTTAGATAAGACCTTTGCGCGTTGCCATGATATGATGTCTATCAATTAAATGTGATAATTTGAATTGAACAAAATACATTTTACTCTCTATCTCAATGCAGTTTAATGTATGGGGATTTAATCGTCCAGGGGTGGGGAACCTTTACATTTATAAAAGCCACATTCATTTATCTGATTCAACAGAAGGCCGCAGAATAGAAAACGTTGACACCCCCCCTCTTATTTCGACTGTCGAACATATGGGTTGATAGCGCTCTTTTTTTCCAAACGCTTCATCAGGTCAAGAGGCCGCATAAGAGTAGCCAAAAGGCCGCAGGTTCCCCTCCACTGCATTTATCCTAGACACATTTTTATTATTTGTGGTCTCAGTAATCCAGCTTATTTTTGAAGCAACCATTATTTGCAAAAATTTGGCTCGTTTCTGAAAATATTTCCCTTGTATGCGATTAAATAAAATACCGAATTTATTATGTGCAAATTTATGCGTAAAATTATGATTTAATTAAATTTTGTATGTATTAATGATTTAAGTGACGAGTTAGTTGCAGCCCTGTGTTATAAAATGATTTTATTCCAAAGTTCAATCGATTTCCATTACAAAGCGAATAAATAATCCTTGATTGCAAGAAGATTTGACATCGATGTCTGTCCCAGTGAATAGAGTATCGGAAGTTTTCGATTTTATTTGCCAGTTATAGCCATACTCAATTTTATGTTATTAGAAACTTGTCCACTTCTCCGTATGACTCTTTGTGCGGTTAGTGTTTGAGAAATTTACAAGATTTTAAGTTAAACATACCAAACTTTCAATAGTCACTATTGTATCAAAGATCACTCCGATAGTGGTCAGTGATTTTATCTCGACAATCAAAATTCCAAGCGAAAAGATTTTTGTATTATTTCCTCACTATTTTTATTTTATAGCCATGCAAGAATTTGATTGTTCGTATTGATCTAAAATAATGTTATTTAGAGTTTTATAGTTCAGATATTAAAGTTTATTGATTGATTTGGCATTAACTTGGTAGAACTCCATTAAAAAAAGGTAAAAAAATAAAAAGTATTTAGTTCTACAATTTTTATAAAAAAATAGCTATTTCGCCGTACGCTTTCATCAGAACTATGTTTAAACCTACATTTACTCAACTATTCATACTGGCTTCAAAGAGATGCAAAATATATCCAGTCACGTACACTCTAACATCCTAATTTATATTAAAAATGATGTAAAATTTAGAACTATAATTTGTTATTTAAATAAGTATATTAGAGTAAATAACAAGATGTATTGTGTATCTCGTCTATGCCAGTATATATGTAGCATTGTACAAATGTACATTCTATATTCTGACGATGTTCTGACGATGGCGAAAACCGAAATAGCTATCACTTCATAAATATAAAAAACTGTAGAACACAATACTTTGGTTTTTTTTGACCTTATTGTAATGGAGTTCTACCAAGTAAATGCAAATTCTATTAATTTATTTTAAAGTCAAGCAAAAATTTGATTGGTCATTTTGACCTAAAATAATATTATGTAGTGTTTTATAGTTCAGATATTTAAGAAAAGCTTACAAGGAGAGATACATTGCGGAAGTTCTATTTATTATTTATTATGTCACTAGAGTAATATTGTTTTTCATTTTCTGCATTTAAGCCAAAATAAACATACCCAAGAACAGAAGCTTAAAATAAAGTACAAGATATTCAAATAATGACATTGGTTGTCAAATTATTCCTTCACTGTTGGTTAAAATGTGCGCAATTCGTGTGTATACAAAAGGTTTTCAAATATACGATATATTTTTAAAAAAATACGATTCTCACTTTCTGTTTAAACCATACAGCAATTAATCATTCCTGTTGAACGTCCGGAAAAAATATTATATTTTTACTAGGGGTGCACGAAAAGAATTCGAAATGAAACGAATCAGACATTAAATAATCGACATTAATATTATTATATTATTGAAACAATGTTTTCAAATTGATTGCAAAAATATCAAAAGCAAAAATATTAAATAGTAAAAGTGGTAACGCTCTGGATTCTTAATGATAATCCATATTAAAAAAAACAGTTTATGATTTAATTTCGTTATTTAATTATTTTCGGGTCATATGGCGCAGTAGTTAGCGTTGTGGGTTTCGCACGGTGGCGGATCGCACGGGATCCCATTACGAACAGCATTTTTCGATCGATTTCTGTTCGAAGGCATGGGTGTTTGTAATGTCTTAAAATTTCATCAAACCATTTCCGATTCTTTAATAACTGAGCGTAACGAGAGCGTTTAGTTAACCACTAGTCCTGTCTTAGCCTTATCCTTCTATCCTTACTACTATTTTTTGAAAAAGAGAAGCTGAGCAACTGACTAACAAACAGTTCTCATAGAAAAACTTTCGTTGCGTGCTGACTCCCGGGTCTATAAAATGGAATCCGACAATATTTTATTTCGTGGTGATAAGGATTTTTTCCCATTTTGATGGTTGAAAATCTTCGATACTTAAATCGGCCATACAGAATTTTCATTTTTTTTTTCAAACAACGTATTTTTATTTAAATTATTATTCATCATTAGTTAGAAAGAAATCAATTTTCCAATAAATAAATAAATATCGTAATTTTAATATAAACCGTGTTTCTTAAGACCGTGTGAATTGAGGGAGAGGCTAAACTTATAAATGATTGTACTACTTGCAAACCCGACTCATTCCAAAGTTCGTTGAAACGTGAACCATGGATGTAATTTAGTAGATAAAATTAATTTTTGTAAGTATTTTTAGAAATCAGTCTCAGACATGGCTTGAGAACATCCAAAATATCATTCCAAAGTAATATAAGAATAAAAATACTTTCAAAATGTACATTGTTTTTTAAAACGAAGTTCAAGTTTCATTTTGTAATCATTTTAGAATAAGCCGTGTTTGCAAATACCCTCAAATTATCTATACATATTACATCCTTATATGTATGATGTTTCGGCGCTATGCGTGTTGGTGGACCCGCGAAATGAATTAGTCAAAAAACTTGTACTAGTTGATGTAAATCATCGTTGTATCCTTTTGCGTTTTTATAAATGATCCCAGTATCGGCCGTTTGATTTATTTAATCTCTTCCTTTCCGAGTAGAACCTCCCGTGTGTAATCTCCATTATTCATGTGTAATATATTTTTCTCATCCGAACGCCGCATTGTCGTTTGACGTATTATAAACGGCAATTATAAAAATCTGTTTTTTGTGAGAGATCGTTTAGCTTTTTAATAAGGCAACTTTTTTACCGTTTCCGACTTCCTCATTAAGTAATTTATCTACTAACAAAAAATTTCAACATTGTAAATTATGATCGTCGAGATTTTTTTTAATGACAGATTTCAGTATAAGCCTGATATGATATAAAGATTAGTTAAATGTACTGTAAAAATGCATGTCTTGATACTGTAATCTTTTTAATTAATACATTATCATTCTTTATTCCTAATTATATTATTAAAAACCTACAAAATAAGTACGTTCGAATTGTTTATAATAAATCTTTTGTGTTGACAATATGACCTGAATGTTTCGAGGATTTTTAAATTGATCAGAGCTTTCTTTATAAGCAAGAATATATTTAGCAATCAGCCAAAATTTTAGCGGCTTTATTATTTGAAAGTATTCAATTTTGTTCATTTGATCTTGGTTTTTCATTGTGAAATGTTTTTTGTTTTCGTTATTTTACTTTGTTAATGTTTGTAGTAAGCAATTATACATATTGTTTGAATAGATTGGCAATTTTAACAAATTTATTTTTCCGAAATATTCGCAAAAATATTCTCCATTACTGTTTGTATGTAAAGTTTTATTTATTTTTTTATTTATGAGAAAAAAACAATTTATTGGAAATCCTTAAATGCATATATGTTGAAAACTATTGAAGCATTTGCTTGTAGCACACAATGAAAAACAACTATAGCGTAACTGCAGCACTAATGACGACCTGATGACTTAATAATTATTTAAGCTTTGACGCGAACACACTCATGGGTACAGCCAACTTTTTGTTTGATAAAATACAAGTTGAGCTTTTTCACCGTTGGAGCTTATGGAAATGTATGCAGACGCGCCTGCTGAGTGATGCGAGAATTATTTGAAGGATCATTAGTCAATCATAATGTTGTGGATTCGAACCCACATGTGTTTTTGATCAATATTGATTACTTAACGCATTTTCAGCATGAGAATAGATGCGCCAGTAAACGTTAATAAGTGTTGGTGAGTTACAACACAAGGGAATATTTTGACATTAAATTATCTATATCTCCTAGCTTACAAAAGATGTTTACTAACAAAAACCTGGTTTGAGAAGAAATGCCAAAAAAATGGAATTCTATTGGTATTAAGATGACAGAGTGATAGTTATTACCATTTATAAGAATACGCAATTTTAAATACCAAATATTTCGTATTAGAATGTACACAAAATGATTAATGTTTTTTTTTAATTTTACTCATTTTGATTCTTTGTTAATCCACGAACACTCTTCAATATTTTATGTATTTAAGTAGTTGTTTTACCTTTCAAATCATATTTTCTAACATTAAATTGCACTGTGATTGGGATGAAAAGTATGGATGCATAATTTGTAGCTTAATTTATATCAAATATATTTTTTATTATATTTCTAAAACTATGAGATATTTCATTGTAATTAATAATTAAATAATTTTTAATGCACCTGTTTAAAAAAGTTCTTTTGCGATGTATTTGTTAAAAATAAATAAATGTATTTATTTATTTAAATGTATCTGTTTTCTGACTGCTTAAAATAAATCAGTATTTATTCCAAACTTGGTAAAAAATAATGAAACGAACAAAAGATTATCTTTAGTGGCAGCCTTATGATATGATTTAGACAAGTGAATCCCAACCTGGGGTCCGCAGGTTTTTCGCGGGGGTCCGCGAAAGTTTTCATTGATTCAACATTATTTGTGATAAAATATGAACGTGTGTAAATAAAAAAAAATCGGGGGTCCGCAGATTATTGTTTTTAGATTTAGGGGTCCGTGGCATGAAAAAGGTTGAGAAGAACTGATTTAGACTATCGCTAGTTATAATCACCAGACAATTCATGAATTCTCGGAATTTTATACACTGATTCGAAGTGTTACCTAATAAGATATAAATTATTTTAATATGAACCTATTCGCTTAATAGGGTTGGATTTGCATTACAAAAGACGATAGTACTTGTTTTATCAAAAGGTACATTATATATTGCGAACACACCATCTCGTCGTTTTCTCAATATCACTAGAAAATAAATCTCTATCAAAAAGATAAGTATCTATAAATAGTTATTTTTTTGTATAAATTTCTCAGTGGAACTTGTTCACATATATCAGTTATTACAGCAGTCTCGTGGGTATCCGTCTTTTGAATATCACCAAAGTTATCTTGAACGCCTTCGCACGGCCATACATTAACACCGTCGGATTCTTCGATAACCTTCTCCTATATGTAACTACACACTGCAGTAATTTATTTATCTTCCAGCCAAGCGTTCGGATAAGTTTTGATCGGTGCTCGGGAACGCTGTTTTGAAAAGTGAGACACAGAAGTAAAACATATTTTTTCGAAAATATATTTTAATATTGTAGATTCAAGTAATTAGCAATTAGTACAAATTTCAGTAAAAATTATCAATAAATGACTCTAAAAAAACAAATTAAAATGCTTAACACCTCTAACATATAATTAAAAAAATCATTAAAGTGTAATAAATGTTTGGAATAAAATTTAATCTTTAAAGTTGCGTTTAAATTGTGATTACAATCATGATGTTTTTCACCATTCTCGTTCTTTAATTTATTTTCAGCAAAAATATAATTAACTCCTTTATAAATTGAATAACTTACAATCAATTTCAATAAAAAATATGTAAACAAAATAAATATGCATCTATAATTATTATATGTTTTTGAAAATACTTTTCCGAGAAGAAATTCAGTTGTTTCAGTTGAAATTCTTGTTATATAATTAACAATAAACTGAGGCATACCTTGAAAGCCTTAAAATAGTATTTTTTTATGGTTTTAAAAAAACATTTTTATTGTGTCAAAAACATAAAAAATAATTACCATCTAAATTCACTCAGACCAAAATAGTGAAAAGGTAACTAAACTCTTTTAACAAACCTTTTCTCTTTGGATTATAATGATATAAAAATGGCCAACAATAAATATTTCTTTTCCGTTATTATCCAATATCCATAATACAAAACTAATCAAAAAAGAATAGTTGATACAAAGTATACTTACAAAATATATGAAGAACAATTGTTCACAATAAGTAATTAAAAATAATAAAAATATTTAATATATTGTCAACTTCTAAGTCTATCTGAATATGAAGCGAATTCGAAATTGACAATTGCTCGGACAAAAAGCTCCATTTATGAAAGTTTAGTGTAAGCTAACGTCTCTAGGAGGAATGCACCTAAAACCGCGGGAGGGCAGGAATGCTTTGCTCGTTTTTGACACTGCGCCGATTTATTAAAATTTCGTTTACAATAAAAGTAAATAATGGTTTTAGTTTTTTTTATTTCAATGAAATATCTTCTAGTCAGTTAGTGTATATTGAAATATCTATCATCTCTTATTTGCTTTTTCAATTAAGTGGATATTTAAAATGATTCGACGGAAATGTTTTATATTGAAAATATTGACGTGATGATATTTTATTAAAAAATGCTACTTTGTATTGTTGGCTTCCGTGACAGATCTAACGGGTTCAAGTTCCAGTGCAAACACCTTTTTTCCGTCAATTTATACATTTCTGTTCGAAGGTGTGAATGTTTTTGATGTCTAAAATTTTTCTTCAACCCTTTCAATCCTAATAATCAACTTCCGAATTACGGAGTGTAGCAAGAGAAACCAGCTAACCACCTTTAGCCTTATCCTTTCTATCCTTACTCTCTTCGAAAAAAGAGAGTTTTAAACACTGAGTAACAAGCAGTTCTCGTAAAAAATCTGTTGAAATTAATCCATTAGTAGGCCATATGCTCTTCATTAAAAGCAGACACGGAATGAAAAAAAAATGGTTTTATAGAACAGGCATGCGCTGAATACGACTCCTGGGCTCTCGTCAGAAACGTATTTTTGTGCGGCCAAAGATCTTGATGAAAAAAAAATCGGTTTTAAAAAAGTGACTATATTATAATTATATTGATGTCTTTGGCGCCTTGTTATATTGGAATCTACAGAGGACACTTTCATGCTCAGTTTTTTTCATCAATTAATTTTGTCGAAATGCATAGACTTTGCATGAAGATTTGTACCCCAGAACGATGATACAATATACAAGACGTGTGTTCAACGTATTAGGCGAGCAGCGCACAGCTCGGGTTCTTAGAATTATTTTGCAGTGCAGTTTGATTAATCATTTGCCTACGCAGACCGATTGATATAGGATTTGCGAACTCGATTGAAATGTTTTATCTTGGCCAGTCGCAGTCGTGAAAATGTTGAACTAGTCACATGGAAGCTGCTCTGTCATTGTATAAGTTGAAATAATTGTGCTCTGCTTGGTGCAAAATAATAAATTTATAACTATAATGCTATTTTCTATCGACAATAAATAACTTACACGCATATAATATTATATATTGCTGTATATTTTTATATTATTGCTCCCTTTATGGAGCCTATTTCACGCTTCTTTCAACGACGTTCTTGTACGATTCGTCGTCATTTTTTAAACTTTTATTTTAAAATCACTTTTATGAAAATTCCTATAATAATCATTCGATGTTTCGAAACAGTTGTGTCACTTTCTTATTACAATACCGGACAAAGATATCACAATACAGCTATTTCGGCATTTCGTATAAAATACCATCAATAAAAACTATACATAAACAACCAACGATTTCTTTAAATAATAACACACGATGAAAAAGGGTCATCAATTCTGTATTTCAGTCATTTTTATTCATTCAAAATTCGGTTTTGGTTCATAATTTAATACAAAAATGCCGGTATTTGGGTATTGAAAAACACTAAAATAACCGAGATTATATGAGTACACCATTGAGAAGAATACCTGTAATGGTTTAGAAATGTTAGGTGATTCTAGTTTATTGGAAAAAAAAACAAAATTGTGTACATTGTACAAAACTGTACTGGGCACTAAGAAATATCAACCCTTCAATGTTTATCGCGGTAAAACACTAATAAAGCATAATTATTTTCTTTTGTTCACCCCGAATATATGAGAAGCTTGCTATAATAAACCCATAATATGTATCCATTTTTGACATTTTTTAGATAAGTATGCAAAAAGTTTATAATTATAATATATCAGAAAAAAGGTAGTAAAATTTACTTATTAACACTGTCAAATAACGATAAGTGTCTAAACTCACATTTTAAAATGAATAATATGGTATGGTCAAAAATAACATATTGACCATCATTATTTTTCATGGCGTAATCGCGAAAGCGCTACTTTTCATTTGCGATAAGTAGTCATAGGAATTTATATTTTTTATATAATTACGGTAAATTACCTTACTGTGTTTTTTTGCGATTTTCTCAAAATTAATTTTTCGGAGAATGTGAGTTATTATGAATTTATTTGATAGAAACAAGTTGTGAATATATGACATTTTAAAACTGTCAAACAATATAACATCACATTATTTATTTGTATACTAGTGATCCGAACGATTCACGTTATCCTTCTAATTAATAGAGCGCTCATTCGCAATGGGCTGATATCACTCTAGTCGGAGCTTTATGTGGCCAATTAAAGATATAATTTAAGTTCGTTGATTGGGCTGTCAGATTCATTCAGCTCTCTCATAATACCACAGCAGTGCGTTACATTCGTCACATTAACCGACCGGTGATTTAATCGAGCGATTGCCCCGCTGTGTAAGTCTTACGGTCCACTGTGCGCCGGAGTGGAATCGGCCGGCCGGATTAAGTTACAGACCTCTTCCCTGGTATGCTATAAAAATAATTTGAATTAAACTGTAACCCCTGTATCCGGAAATTGAATGGTATTTTAAGATGTTAGTCTTTTTAAAAAAATAATCCACGTCCGCTCTCTATGTAAAGCATATGGCTTCTTCATAGAGATATCTCAACAAGAGTTTTTATACGAAAAAAATGCTTGTCACTTAGTTTTTTTTTTAATTTCATATCCACTCCCAATGTAAAACATATGGCTTCCTAATGGAAGTAATTCAACAAAAGTTTTTTCTACGAGGACTGTTTGTTACTCAGTCGCTCAACTTCTTTTTTTAAAGAGAAAAGTAGAGATAGAAAAAAATGCTAGGACGGTAATTGTGGTTAACTAATCACTCTCGCTACGACCAGTTATTAAAGAATCGGAAATTTTTGGGCATCACAAACACCCATGTCTTCGAACAGAAATCGATAAATCACTCGAAAAACTTAGTTACTTAGTTGCTCAATCTCTATATTTTTTTTCGAATGTAGTAGGGATATAAAGGATAAGGCTAGGACACGACAAATTAATAGCTGATTGCTCTGGCTACACACCGTGATTTGAAAGTTGATTATTAAAAATAAAAAATAGCACCCAGATAAGTTGTGTGACATAATTTTTTATATTGAACGATTATAACACGAAATTACCCCTATTATTTTATATGCGTATATTTTCAAATAAGGAAGTGTAGTTTGAAACACATTAAAATATATTTAATTGTTATTTCTGACCGGAGAACATGTTATTCCTTTGGTATGACGTTGTTACGCATTTGATGGCTATTACTACCAGCTACTTACTACCTGACGTCGATCAAATGCGTCCAACGTCGCTTCCCTCTCATGAAACTCAATTTCGCGTCTAATTAGCTCCCCAGGGGATACTTCCGACTGGCCAGTATACTAGACTGACTGTTCATGAGACTATAACCAAGCCTTTGCAAGTAACCGTCCTCGTGAAACATTTTTATACGCTACACATTAGGGATTCTGTGTCGAGACGTCCCGGGACAAAAGTCCCGGGACTTTTAAGATTTTTTGCTGTCTTAAGTCCCGGGACATTTAACAACCAAGTCCCGGGACTTAAGACAGCCAAATTGTACATTTTTAATTTTGAAAAAACCATTCTAACAAATAAAAATTGGATGCAAGCAATCGCTAATGTGACCTAAAAAGTTAATTTTAAAGTTACATTGGTGTCTATCCACGGGATCAGTTTTGAAAAAAATGCATTATATTTAGGCTAAGGATTAAAGGCCGGGGTTTTAACAAAATTAAGTATGCATTTATAACAGGAATCTTATAAAAGAAACAGCTGTTTGGATTTATAATTGTTGAAGTTTCAAATAACATCTATTTATATATTGTAATACAAAACAACCATTTTTAATGGGTAGAAAGAGACATGCAGAAATACAAAAAAAACTTAGACACGTGTTCGCTTACCTATTTTTGCAGCATGGGATAATCGCACAGAATTCTAAGAATTAATGGAACCAATAATTATTTCTAGAAAATTATGTTATAAATCAAGGCGGCTTATAAACTTTTATTACCAACCGTTCTGCAAAGACTAATTGATTTTCGAAAAGAATACACGAAAGATTTTGACAAATGCTCCAAAACAATATTTTTGAAATACGGAGATAATTTACTACAACGTCTTTTCTCCGTGGAAAAAGATATCGAGGTATCTGAAGAAAATACCGATGATGAGATAAATATTGCAGAACTGTCACTGGATTACAAAAAAACAAAAGATTTCTCCATTAAAAACTAAAGGAATTTAATATTTTAAAATCAACTGAAGAACGGAAACAAAGATTATTTTTTTATATATAACATTAAAGCAACATCGACTTACAATGAAGATGAGCAACAACGTTTATTACAAAAATAAGAAATCGGCTGTCTGATTCGTCATTAAATTCATTATTATTTTTAAAAGCATATTTTGATAAGCAAGAATAAAATATTAACTTTTGTTTAAATAATACATACTATGTATGATTTGAGGTTGTGACTTTATTATTGAATTAATTTAATATTTTTATTATTAATAAATAAATGTGTTCAAAAGATGTATTTTTTTAATTAACGCATACTTTCGCCGCCTTTTTAAAGTACGCATGAAAAAAAAATACGTCTAACAGCGTAAAAAAATGCTCAAAAAAAAATAGTTTAATTGAAACGAAATATTAAAAACGTTTGGGAGAAAGATATCTTCATTTATGTTATTAGAAATTTGTTTAAATCAATTCATAATCGTATTAAAAATATAACTGTAGCAAAAACAAATTAAAAATATTATAATTAAGTGTTCATACCTGATGTTGTTTTATTTACAAATGTTTTTCACTATTCTACAAAGTTACCAATGTCTCAATAGGACAAAAAAGGTATAAAAGTTGTATTGTGATTTGTGAAGTAACGGTCATAATTTTATCCAATTCATTGTTATTTTTTCAATACATGAACCGTTATCATCCCTTTTTAGTAAATAAGTACTTACAAATATTTAATTTTAATAAATTCATAATTTTATTAAAGGGGAAATAAAAGTCCCAAGTCCCGGGAAGTCCCGGGACTTTGACTTTATCACGTCTCGTGTCCCGGGACTTTGAAAAACCCGAGACTTCAGAATCCCTACTACACATACGTGCATCTCAAGTTGAAGGTTTGCTATATAAAGTTTAATGTAAAACATTTCATTCAATTTTTGACGTGTTTTTTTTGTGACTTGTTTTCATTTGAGTAATTGATAACCGTGACGATGTAAGGATATTAATTAATATGATGATTAATTTAATATATTCTCAAAATCACAACATTTTGAAGGTTATTATTCTTTTTTTTAATAAAGAAATAGATAATACATATTGTTATACGTTTCATAGCTATCGCTTTTCACAAGCTGTCGAATCGAAATCGCACTCTGGTGTCGAGTTTGTACTGTATATCATGTGATTTTCTAATTTCAAAATACTTTGAGCAAGCAATCATCAATCCATCACCGTTATTAAAACTCCCAATGTAACTTATAATAAATACCCGTTTAATTTAAACTAACTTACCTTGGATAACCCCATACTTGGTCTCGTTCTTAGAATCACTAAAGTCATGTTTAATAAATGTAACAATTGCAATATATATTAGGAGGTTAGAACAAATAAAAAAATGTATTGTGTATCTCTTCTAAGGCAGTATATGAGGAGCAAACATTCAAAAAGTGTTTTGTCACATAAATACAAAGCTTGGAGAATGATGATTTAAGTGTTGCAAAAGTGACGGTTTGTATGAATGTGTCAACTTTATGATTTAATTTTAATATGAAAAAAAACATTTTTGAACACTAATTTTGATTTCCATTCATAGGTTTTATTATGGGCTATCAGAATTGATATAAAACGCTATTTTTCAAAATTTGTGACAAAACACTTTTTGAATGTTTGCTCCTCATATATAGTTGAGTATATTAGCTATATATACTGACCGCCGAATCAGCTATATTTCTTAATTTAATACAATTGAGTTCTACCAAGTAAACGCCAATTCAATCAATTCAAAATACTAAATGCGAATTGGAGTTTGCAAACTGCACTGCCAAATATTGTTTTATAAAAATGAAATATTGTAAAAAAAAAGCTTTTAATGTTATTCCGTCATTCTTTTTTATCCGTAATTAATTGTTGTACTACCAAGTGATGTTTAATTAATTAATCATTAATATATTACATTTTGCAAGGTTTTTAATATTTGATTATTCGTATTTAATCACTTTTAAATTAAACGACGACGAATTTGATTAAACAGTATTCACCAGAATTTAAAAGATGATAAATAAAAATATGTAAAAATATAAATTTGTTTTTGCATATTATATTATTTGAACTAAAGCGTTCCATTCGTGGCTTATTTATCATTGATATTAACCGCCACAGATAATTATTCTTTGAGGTGTTTTCTAAATAATCGATACGGCATACGCTCAAATAGAAATCCAACACGTGTTGTAGATATTCTAAGTGAGAAAATATTTCACGGCAATTTAGAACTGAAGATTCTTTCCTGTGTGTCTGTCAATATTGACTCAATATGCTTTTAAAGACCATATATTTATGAAATGGATCGTTATTTGTTCATTTTTCTCACATCAGTTATAGTTGTATTTTGTGTTTATTCAACAGTATTCTTTTAAACTTGAATCGTTCAAACTATGTACATTCTCACAAATTTTGTCACTAACGACCCGGGTTTCGCCTTTCGGCATCTTCAGGCATTCAAGTGCACGGATGAACTTGAACTGACGCTTAGCAAATAAAAGTTTCGTGCTTATATAAGATACAAATGCATCACTGAGTCCAAAGCCATTGCTGGCGAAAAGGATGAGCTCATGGGAATGCTAACAGATTTGTGTAGTGAGCAGTTTCAAGAATTATATAATCTGTTTGTCGGCAAAGGTTTTATGATTATATGATTTTATGGTTATATAGGGTATAGAAAGGAAGTACCACAGTTCTGCTAACGAGTAATGATTACGTTGATAAAATTAATAACTTTCTCGAAAGTAACAATATAGTCCAACTAAAAAAAGACCCTACAGTAAAATTTAACAAAGATGTCAAAGATGTCATTAACAGTTGTAATATTACGATCAACCCTAAAGATAT
Source organism: Himalopsyche tibetana (assembly GCA_030503985.1). Classification (NCBI taxonomy): domain Eukaryota; kingdom Metazoa; phylum Arthropoda; class Insecta; order Trichoptera; family Rhyacophilidae; genus Himalopsyche; species Himalopsyche tibetana. Next base: position 15,520,015 of record JAPJYX010000024.1, read on the forward strand.
ATATTCTTTGTCTACACGGAATCCGTTAGCTCCCAAATTTTACGGATTACCGAAACTTCATAAACCTTCAATCCCAATTCGCCCTGTAGTGTCATATATTAATGCCCCAGCCTATAAATTATCGAAAAAAGCTAACTCCCTCATTCGTAACCATAGTGGATTCAACCCGACATATAGCGTAAAAAATTCATTAGAATTAGTTGAAAAAACTTAAAAATAAAATCATTCCTTGCAATTCAAAATTAATTTCATTTGACGTGGTCAGTTTATTTACTAATGTACCAGTCAACAAATGCAAAAGGATTATCGAAGATACCTTAAATGCACGTAGAGTAAACCCAATAGTAACAAAAGAGTTATTAAATATATTAGACGTTTGCGTTGACCAGAACTATTTCCAATTTAACAATACAATTTATAAACAAACAGAAGGCCTTGCAATGGGAAACTGCCTATCACCGTTGTTAGCTGAGTTTTATATGAACTATTTAGAAGATACAATTTTTAGAAACAAAACAGAAGCCAAACCTATAGTCTATTGGTTCCGATATGTAGACGATATTCTTTGCCTGTTTAATGGAACAGATAGACAAATAACTCACTTTCATAACTTTATAAATTCATTAGATAAAAATATTAAATTTACTCTAGAAGTCGGAGGCAAAAATATTAACTTTCTTGACTTAAATATTAACATTGAAAATCATTCTCACGAGTTTAAAATATTTCGGAAGCCAACATTCTCTGACACTGTAATCCATAAAAATTCAATGCACCCATTTTCTTATAAACTAGCCGCTTTTCATTCAGAAATACATAAACTTGTGAGTGTTCCTTTAAACGAAATAAACTTTAATATTGAATTGAAAATCATCAAACAAATCGCCATAAACAATGGATACGATATGTCTCTTATAGACAATCTTTTATCAAAAAAACAAGCTAAACTTGCAGAAAAAATGTTATTTAAAGGTATAGTGTCAAAGGACATAGATCATACTAGGTATTGGCGTAGAATCATTTTTTTAGGAAATACAAGTCTCAAAATTAAAAAACAGCTAGCTGATAGTGTTAGACCTGCTTTTTACTGTAAAAACTCTTTAGGCAAATTATTAATTAATAATAAAGATAAAATACATTACTTAAATAAATCCGGGATTTATAGATTGCAATGCTCTTGTTGCACAAAGTTTTATATCGGCGAAACAGAAAGAACATTGAACATCCGAGTTTTAGAACATATGGCAGCCTTTAGATTGAAAAAAGACACGTCTACTTTTGCTAATCACTTAATTTCGGAAGGACACGTGTTCAATCAGGAACAAGGGATAAAAATGTTACACCCAAATACGGACAGTCATAAGCTCTTTTTCCAAGAAATTTTAGAAATCAATAAAGCACAGTTGCAAAGTCTTCCGATTTTAAACGAAATAACAAATTTTCCCACATCTCCTCTTCTATACCCTATATAACCATAAAATCATATAATCATAAAACCTTTGCCGACAAACAGATTATATAATTCTTGAAACTGCTCACTACACAAATCTGTTAGCATTCCCATGAGCTCATCCTTTTCGCCAGCAATGGCTTTGGACTCAGTGATGCATTTGTATCTTATATAAGCACGAAACTTTTATTTGCTAAGCGTCAGTTCAAGTTCATCCGTGCACTTGAATGCCTGAAGATGCCGAAAGGCGAAACCCGGGTCGTTAGTGACAAAATTTGTGAGAATGTACATAGTTTGAACGATTCAAGTTTGATATTGAAATTCCACCAAGCACCTTCAGTCGAAATCTTAAATTAAAAAAAAAGTATTCTTTTATTTTCCGAAGACAATAAAATTTCATTATATATTGTCACCCGCTGTGGTCTAGTCCGGGTTCAATTCTCGGTAAGATGAATGTCAAATTTAAGATCTAAGACGTGAGTGTTTTAGATGTCGATTGTCAATTACAAAAAAAATCTCAACGAGTTTATCTCGTATGATCGTCCAACTAAAAAATATTTGATGCATTGATTTTAGCTATAATGTATTTAGTGACAAAAAGTGTGGAAATGTACAAAAATTTGGCGATTCAAATTTGATATTGTATTATGTATATTTTCGTCAAAAATGTCGTTTATGAAAAGCAGTAGGAACGAAATAGCTTCTATTTTTTGTAGTGAAAAATGTAATTTTGCACAATTCGGGTTTAATTGTAGCAAATAACGAATGAAAAAAAAGTCTTTTCTAGGTTGGGCACAACGTTAGCTATATGTATTGTATATATAAAGATAATATGGTTTTCGCTGTCCGTGGATATTTTTTCGTTGTTATCGTAGTATTAAGGGTTTTCTCTTTAACAGTTGGCAATACGTGTGAGAATCAAATAAATAAGGAAAAGATAAACAGCTCGTGCCCAACGAAAATAATGCTTTCCCGACGTTATTACTGCGGCTCGGAATTAAACTGCCAGTCGCACATATTCAGTTTCGAATAAATTCATAGTTTTCTCCAAGGTTTCGAATGGAGAACAAATAACGCTGAGATGATGTACTAGCGCGAAAAGTGCGCTATAACAGCTAAAGATTGTCGATAGTACTGTGTTTAACCCTCGTATGCTTATTCGAAAGGGAAATGATGTTGTGGTAAATATTAATAAAACAGCATCTTGAATACATGTCATATTCTCTTAGTGTCATTAAGGTTAAGATAACCGAATTGCAGTTAGTCTCTTTTTAAACAATGTTCAATATCATACAATAATTATATTGATAGCCGATAATGTTGATATTTCTGTTTGATATGTCGGGTTACGGCTATTATCGAGCCCAAAAATTATTATTTTTCTTTTTTTTTCGAAAGAATATATTATATTATTTTTTGAGAACAGTACTAATAATATACATATGTAAATAATATTTTGTCGAATGTAACTGTTCTCTTCAATCTTTGTAGGCGGTAGTTCTCGATTAAATTTGCTTATGAGATGAAAAAAATAAGTCGGAAGGTTAAACGTTTGATAGGGTAAGTCTTCTTCTTCTATAACCGCTGTTAAATTGTATGGAGCTTACTCAAGAATCAAGAGTGAGGTGTGAATGTTCTCTAAAAAATACTGAGGATTGAAAGAAAAAGCAAGTGGTGTAACGATCCTAAATATAGTTATAAACTATATCCTTTAGAAGTTGGGCGTCACATTGTAAGATTTAGGTTATAGTAATTTTCAGTATTTTCAGTTTTGTTTGTCGATTCTTTCAGACAATCACTTAGAATCAGCAGACTTTTAATTAACCAATAAATCTGTTTTTTTTTATTTACACATTCCCATCGTATAAAACAATAAAAAATCAATTCGGATAATTAACGGAGTTTATTACTTCTGGTTAATTTAATAAGCATGCATTTTATTGTCCATGCCATTATATTTATGATTTTTTATGTTATGAAATAAATGAAATTCTTCCCGTTAGGTTCAAAGTGTTTGGTTCCCAATATGTTGACAATTGATGAAAACCAAGTCAGTCGTTTAACATTTGTTTTGTCGAGAGAGCATAAAATACTTGCTTGTTTTGTGATATACTTGTATTAGCTCTCTTTCTTTGACATAGTTTCAATTTAGGGTACGTTGTTGAATATAATTGTGATAACCAATTTTATCTATTTTGTGTTGATAAAATAATGAGTATCATTAATTGAATTATTTTTAATAGTAGGGTTAAAATTTTTCCCTCTTACAAGTTCACGATTTGGCCGTGCTCAAACTCGCCTCACCAACACTCTTCAAGAGATCTATTAGTCTCCATACTTCTGCGCCGATTACGAAAATTATTCACGTTGCTTATTATTGTTATGTTTCAATTAGTAATTGCATTTATGTTTTTTTAAGGTCCAAGGCTATGTATGGTATTTTACGAACTCAATTCTGAGATCATTAATAGCGAACATCTCTACGTATTTATTAGTTTATAAAAGATGGAAGAAATTTACAATATGTCAAGACAATATTATTGATCTCTTCTTTTAAAATTTCTACATAATACCTTTGTATCAATAACCTTCTATAACAACACACCATATATAAACACATTTCTTAAAACTCTGCTACAAAAATTGACGGTCCTTAAGAGGCAAAAGCTAACTGATTGTGGTTTCATATTTAAGTGTAATGTGGTAAATTTTACTTAATTAATAGTCATGAACTTTATTTTTTTTTTTGAATATTTTCTTAATCCCAATTTGTATTTACACAATATATTAATGTTATTTTGGATATTTAAATTGCTCACTGTCAATTCTAAGTAAAAAGACATCATTTTAAAAATAAAATACTCTTTTGTACAACTTACACATTTGTGATTATTAAAATCAGGTCAAACTGATAAAATTATATATAAATACAAGGATATTGACAAAAAAATAAGATTTATACAACTATAACGAATAATTGGTAATATAGTAATGAAACCATGTTTTAGTTAATGACACGCAATAAGACTTAATAAATGACTCTGAACTATCTATAATTAAAATGTTCAGAATCTCTTACAAATAAATGCCACCAGTTGAAAATCCTCGTGATGAGTGAAACGGCTCCTGACAGTTTTGAAAGTGTTTTTTTTTCACACGAATGTTAATAAATATAACGTTATTAAATACATATTATTTTACTTGCAAACTATTATTACGATTGACGCACTATCATCTGGCCCTTCCTTAATCGGTACTGTGAAAGTGAATAAAATTTATTGTTTTTTGCATTGTTTACTATCATCTTTTAGCTCCTCGCTCTTCATGACTTCGTGCTCACATTTCTCCAGTATAAATCTTTAAACGTATTTAAAGTCTATTTCCAACGCCGCAAGAACCAAATTATTGTGAAACTTGTCGAGAGAATGAGTGTAAACAATAAATAATCATGTTTATTACCACTGCGAATATTCGTGGTATTTAAACGAATGCCCAATCGACATTTATTCTAAATTGCAAATCTTTAAATATTAAATATTGATTGAATCATTGTACTACAATAGTTCTTTCGTAGATTCCAAAGCAGCTTAATTATATATAAGATATAAATGCAGATCTTGTTCACCCCCCCTTCGATTAATGATAGTCTTGAATAATATTTATTTAACATTCTATTTCCAATAGCTTAGCATTACATAAAATAATATATTTCACGTTTAATACAGTGCGCCATTGTTCATTGACTTTTTTGTTTTATGTGAACGTAGAAATATAACATATTTTAATATTACTTTCCTGTTGTATAAACATTTAATTTATAATATTATATTAAAAAAAAACACTATCAAATATTTTTGTTTTTTCCACTTGTTTTCACACTTAACACACAATTTAACCTAACCTAACCTAACGGATGCCGGAAAATTTAGTTTCTTCCAAAACTGACTTCTGTTATTAGGTAAGGTCGGGTGCTGTTTTTTTAATATAAATTAAATGATGCGTCCATATAACAGGAATGTACTATTTTAATATAATTATTGCCTCGACCTAGCGATCGACAACCTTGTGAATATTTTTTACTTAATATGTGTTAAATTGCTCTTATATGCTTAAATGTGATATCGTTAAAATATATTATGATTAAAAAGGTCAGAGCCAATCAATGGAATTTTTCACCATCCAGTAATGTTGCCAATTTGTTTTTTAAAAACAAAATTGATGTCCTGAATTGCCAAAACAATTTTTAAATATTAAATCAATACGCCAAATATCGTCACTATGTATTTATGAAACGTACGTTATTTTATTTTATTCAATTTAATGTTCATAATTTATATGTATAATGTAATTATAATTCATGATTTATCTATCTGGTACGCTTATTAAATAGTAACAATGATTAGTCAGTTTTGAATAAATATTTTTCTCATATGTTCATAAGCGATTAACATTGATGCGTGCATTAATGTAGGACGCACTTATTTGTCAGGTACGGCGTACTTCATTTCATTTTTCTGTCATTTATATTTTTTTGTTTTTTTTAAACATCCATTTATTCATTATTATGTGATTAATTAAAAAAGTATACAAAAAATAGCAAATAAAATGATCTGTCTATTTTAATCGACACCGTTCGTTATCGTTGATGTGTGTGTACAAATTTTATTTGCTGGACTGTGCGTGAAGTGTAAAAAATGTTTGGATGTTTGATTTGCATAATTAATTCAAGTAAAAACTACCATTAACATTATGTATATTCAAATAAGTATATAATAAAAAAATATCCTTATCTTTTTTAATAATATGGTCACCGTTGTAATTTGATTCGATTCGCCGTTGATAGTCGAATTTGTGATTTCAGCGCTTCTTCAGAATCGTCGAATGGAATCAAATCAATAAAAACTTCGCACCTTCCTCTTGAGGTTTCTTATTAACGTTTTCAACAAATTTCGCTCCATGCTCATTATTTTGGCAAAAAGTCGTTCTCGTTGGAAAGGACACAGGTTGTTGCCAAAAAGTTGAAATGCACATAACATCTCTCCCGTGCCAATAAAATACACCGGAGGAATGTCGATTCGTTAACTCGGCCATCGAAATATTACTTCCATGGCAATTCGGCCTTAATAATCTTCTCTTGTGTCTTAATATTCTATATATGAATGGACCCTCAAGTGACAAATGTGCATATCATCACATTCTCTTAATTTATTACTAGTTTACGTGCTAATGTAGTATGATGGTAAGATTTGGAGTGATAACTAGCTGTTGATTGATTGACTGAATCTGTTATGTACTTGTCATATATTTGTATTAACTTACCGTATCAACAAAAAGCTAAGCGTATACTGACTGTATACATAATCATTACATAATATTGTCACTTGAGAAAACAGTTGTTTATAGCACATTTAAACATCGGAGTATTAAAAATATTTAAAAAATAAACGTTTTGAAAAATGCGTCTATAATTCTCAATTAATATCGTTACTTAAATGACATCGGTAATAGCGTGATGTGGATATTAAATTATATCCTTTTATTGGTTCTTTCCCTCTTGGAAAGGGTTGAATATTTTAAATTATTCTAATATTTCAACCATTATTGTTGTTTTTACATTCTTGTAATAATGCTACATATTATACATGCAAAAAATATTCAGGTATCTCTTTTAGTTTATATCTGAAAAAAAAATACATTGATAATAAAACTTTTATTTCTAATATTCATATTGTCAAATTTTCGTATTTTAATGAAAGAAAATTAATAAATAAAACATTTTTACTCATTGCATATTTGTTTGATATTATCAGAACCGGTTTCGACCATAACGAGAATTTTCAATTGATTGCAAACCAATTGAACTCAGTTAAATATTATGGTGATGAATGAAACCGGTACTGATCATATTAGTATTAAAGAGTGTTTTTTAATATAATACTTTTTCCACTGAGTATTGACAGTGAACACCTTAAAAGCATTTCATCTAAATGCATGACAAACTGATGACTCTGACCAACGTTGTATGCTATAAAATCTAATTCTAGGCCAATCAGCATCCATACGTAGTTGGCTATTTCAGCTAAATGGTCCGCAAAGTAATCAATAAATTCTATATCCAAAATCACCCTATATTTATTTTTTAAATTTGACTTTATATGTGTTAATCGTGAATAAAATAGTAATCTTATTTCTGAAACTGTGTTAAATAAGTGCATGCATTGTTTCATGTACAAAAATAAGAACTGGGCGCTGGTTTTCTTTGACCAATTAGTTTAAATATTAGTAATTATGAATATGTGTTTTTTTAGTGGGAGACTTGTATGCGCCAAGCAAATTTAATACAACCGCACTTTTTGCTTGCACTTTTCTGTTGCACCTTCTCATATCATATTGGGGGGATTGCGTGCGGTTAAATGCATTAAACCTTAGCCACAAGACGTGGTTATCGACATTAACTGGGATGCATGTATGATGCGAATCCATTTTGTCTCCGAGATACCATCGTATATTCAAGATCTGATGCTTCCCTCCCCCCTCCGAATCATCACAGATTTTTTCCACTTTAATTACCACGGCAAGCCTTCAATCTTAGATTAATTGACATATTAAATGCTTAGCGTATTAAATTTATACCCATATGTTCGGTGTTGATTTAAAGTTGTGTGGGATTCGAATGCCTTTTTGAGGGTTGGTCCACTTGTTGACGGTTCAAATAAATCAAGAGATCGCGTGTTTTAAATAAATGAATAACATTAATTAAACTTAAGTTAAAATGTTGAAGTAACGATAAAGCATTTGCCATTGATACTAGGAATAATGTTTTTTGTATGTATTGAAATGAACACATCACTTCAATTGAATTTTAATAATTCGTGCATTTTTGTAAAATAGGAATTTTGTGTACACATTAAGAATATGCAGTTTTCTAATATCAAATAAATTATTTTTTTAACATTTATAAAGACGTTATTGCAGTAGCACAAATGCCGTATTTTATAACTAGCATGGGAATGGGCACTAGGAATGCTGCGCTCTTACGTAGCATTCTCAAGACGTGCCCAAGTCACTTCATTCACATCTCAATTAAAATCGATGTTATAAAAGCAACTGTCGTTTAATGCAAAAACAATACATAGCTTACATATCTGGTTGACCATTTGATTGTTAATTGAGAGAAAAACAGTTAAGTGTGCCTGATTTAATGACTTGCCTAATTTTAATTTGCAATTTTTGAAAATATGTACAGTTTTTGCATTTTATTATATTTTGGTAGAATCAAAAGAAATTCAAAAATAATATATTAACATCGAGTTTTATATTCTACGACAATAAAATCCACATTAAAATTTTAGTAGTGTATATTAATTTGTTTTATTCATTTTTATTGTTTCATACTAAAATTACAGCAGGCCATAAAAATGACAAAAACAACACACACTTTATGTTTGTATACAACTTATGAGACGTTAGTATGTGTGTATGCATGTGATTAAGCGTTCATTTTAAGGTAGTGTCCCTTCCCGCTGGGCGCCTTTTTTGTGTTGTTCGTCTTTTATTATTTTGCCTTGTGACAGTTTGGGCGCGAATAAAAGCCCATCAATATTCATATACTCCCACGCTCCGAAACTGAATATTTTGCCCGTACGCAAATAAATAAAAGTTTATTCAGAAATTAATTTAGTATTAATTATTAATCCACGGTGAGAAAACTTCAGGCATGATGAAATATGTCATGTAGTTGATTAAAAATTTAAATTTTGACCGCAAGATCGTTTTCACTAAACTCAGTTTTTTAATGGTTAAAGCCAAATATTCTCGTAAGGAGTTTTTCTATATTGTTCCTTGGCTAGCTCAGCTGTCAGAATCTATTAGGTAGCCATCATGAAGCTAGCTTACATTCGAGAAAGGGAATTAAAGACTACAAAGTATAATCAAACTAGGGGCCCACTTTATAGACCCTACCCTGAGAAAAAAATACTTTTTTTATCCAGTGAAAAAGCTATTTACTATATTCATTATATTTAAAATTATAAAAAAATATGTAATAGTGCATCGCGCAGTATTTATTAAGTTTCATGTGAAAGCTCAATATTTAAAAGCTTGTAGAATCTTTTAAGCTAAGAAGGCGATATAATAATGATTCACGTAAACAAATGGGTACAAATTTTATTTATAAATAATGATCACATGAAACAAAAGTCTAAAACACGGTGATCAGCAATACCATTCAAATATGGTGTATTACTTGTGTAAGTATTTAATATTGATTAAGATTTTGTTCGTAAATTTTACTAGACCAATAAGAATCTGTTATATGCAATTATCAAACAGTGGTTTTAATTTAAGTCTACCAATGTTAAAACACCGAGGAAGAATACTGAGAAATTACATTTTAAAGTTTTTCAAAGATAACACTGTTTTAGTTTTTCATTTTCGACTCCATGAATGCATCGATTGAATAAAGGCATGTTTAGTTAGTGATGCTAATTTTTTCACATCTTTATTTTGGTGTGCTATTTTATTGCGATGAATTTGCCGGCCACATTATTTTATATGTTGTTGAGCAGTGACATAATTATGTTCGCCGGTTTCGATCTCGAGATCTTTTTCTGTCTTAATTTTTCCATTGGAGTCTCGGCGTGAGCTCGTATCGTCTTATTTAAATTTAATTTACTTGACTCTTAACGGAAAAAAAGCACACATCAGTTGCATACATAATTATTACAACGAATGTCACCTCACAAAAGGGTATCATGAATTGTGCATGAATTTCGTCATTTGATATAACGAAGTAACGTTTTGATTATTTTTTTTAAATAACTTTATGATCAGTATATGAACTTTTGAACATTACTAACCGGTGGTGGCAAACCTTTATACGTGCACGTGCCAGGAACCAAAAATATTATTTTACGAATTTTCACCGCGCTACGCTAATGTTCACCAAAGTAATCACATATATAAATAAAATCATTTGGTAGTGCTGTATTGGTTTTTTTAATCTAAAAAAGGCAAGCTATTTATTTATTGAATAATTGCCGAAAATCCTTCCATAAAAAAGGTATTTTTTTTTGTAAAATTTAAAGTTTGTGAATCGCTCACGTGCCAGGATATTTTTGAATGTGCCAACTTAAGCCCGCGTGTCTTGAATTTGTCATCTCTGCTCCAGACCACAGATGTTGATAAGGCAGAATGGATCAGAAGCTAAATCATTGACTAATGAGGACAAAAACCACTAAAATTTTTATGCAATGCAATATTATTATTAATTGATAGTTACTATATTTAATTAGATTTCCTCAATCGTTAACAACAAATTTAATTCACCGTGTATAAATACTTATATCTTTATAATATAAATTATATTTTGTTCCATATTTACTTGAAATTTCGATTCTGATTTTATCTACACTGACTTCACTCAAAAAGTGAAAAAGGTGGCGAGTTGAAAATAGTCGCATTTTTCGGCTTGTCAAGCGTAATATACTGTGCAATAAACGTTGAAACGAGAGTTTTTATATGAGGGGCAAATACATACAGAGCATTTTATAGTTAATAACACAACAAGTAATTGAGCATTGAGTATTTCCATATCAAGTTATATACGTTTAAAAATATAGTTGGAATCGTTATTAACTTAATATTTTTACGACTGTGCTCGAGAAACTACCAATCGGCTATTCAGATTACTACAGGTTTAGCAACCGACATAAAATGCAGTAGCCAGCCTTTGTGGACGTATATTTATCTTGGAGAATATAAATACATCTGCCACTTGGTAAAGAATTACCGTTCGCTGGATCTAAGGCCTTATAACTAACCGAGAGTATTTATTTATTTTAAACGAGTAAAAAGGAGTGGTTAGGTGTGATGAGTTAACCAGCACCTCTCTACTCGGACAGGATTCGTGCGATGACAGTTTTCTCAATTAACAAGACGAAGGTTTTGCCGCCTCTTGCTCGTGGCTGAGAAGAAGACCGGCAGTTACCTTGGTCGAAGGTTTAAAAAGGTGCATATACTGCTCAAGGTTGTTCGAAGATCATTCTTCGATAACTTAAAAATAATAACGTAGCTCTAATTCAATACTTATGAAATCGAAATAAACAGGACTTCAAAGAAAAATATGTATAGTCATAATAATTTATTTGTATTAAAATAGTGTATAATAGTGTAGAAACCGGTTTTCCTCACGACGAGAATTTTCAAATGATAAGAATATACATTAATACAGTGCTATTGATACTAAACCAAGAACAATTATAAAGGTGTGACAAACAATTGGTAATAGAAATATGAAAGCAATTTACAGATAAAGATGTAAAATATGACACTAAATTGACATAAGTAATTAAATATTCAAAATGTTTATTGCCTGTTTCTTATTAAATAAATGTAGAATTATTACAAAACAGGAAGATGAGAATAAATTAACCGTGAAAGTATCAGATTATATTAAAACGAAAATACTTTATTGATCACTTTTAAGGTGTTCACTGTCAATACTTGGTGGAATGGCATTATAATAAAAATAATAAAACATTTTTAGTACTTTTTCCACATAAAATTTATTAGATCAGGACCGGTTTCGCTCATCGCGAGCATTATCAACTGATATGATGATGAGTTTTTAATTGTTATGGGTGTTAAGCATTTTAATTTTGTGTAATTATAATGTAATTTGCTAATCCTTTAAATTGTTAATAGTTGCTTACACCTTTTTATTTCAATTTAAATTTGTATAAATATCACTGTTTTTGTATTTTTCTTATCAGTTGATAATGCTCGCGATGAGCGAAACCGGTCCTGATCTAATAAATTTTATGTGGAAAAAGTACTAAAAATGTTTTATTTTTTTTATTATACTTTATTGACATAATGTGTAATGAATTATTTAAATAAATTAAAGTAGTGTATTCTGAATAAATATTGTCCGCGTTAAAAACTAATGCCATTTTACACATGTCATTATTTATAATATAATATATGAGATTTCCATCGCCTGTGAGTGAGTAATCATTTACAAATATTGCGTTTTCCATCCTCCAGCAAGACGGATAAATATTAAAGATTTGTAGCACGGACAGTACGCCTTAAGTATACATACACGAGAAGCGTCTCATAATTCTGTTGTCATCGTACATCTTTTCGCTTTCTCAACTATGCCTTAATTATCGATGTATCTGCCTGCTTGTCTAAGAACAGCTACCGGTGACAACTGCTTGCAATCGTAATGCTCATCAATTTCCTTTCGCATGTACATTTCGTATTTATACAATCTGAATGGTAATTAATAATGCGTAACTTGCAATCGATTTATGTTGTAATATAGTGCAATCTCACTCTATGATAAGTTTGTCGAACGTGCCAAATCATTTTTTGAATAAACTCAAAAGAAAACAATCGTTGAAAGTTGTTTATGAATTGAATGAAAAACCTTTTCCATACTGGATCACCGTTATTGAATTTATTTTCATTGAAATTTTCCGTACCTAATTAAAATACTATTATTGTTGGTTTCTTACCCTCTCCCTGCGTCCAGTGGAAAAGAACAAAAACCCTGACATTTATAATGTTTTATAAAATAAAACCTAAGAATTAGAATCAACTTTTAGTTTATTTGCAAACCTTGCGATCTTATTTCTGACGATGCTTATCAAAAAGACGAAACACGTCACACATTTTGTTTTTTTTTTATTGAAAAAAAATATATTTGACATTACAGCTTACGCCAATGCGTCAAATATTTTTAAGTTGAAAGAGAATTTTTGAAAGTCACATGAGATAAACTCAAGGAGAATTGACTTTACAAACACCCATGTCTTAGATCTCAAATTAAAATTGAAAAAAATCCAATACCGACATTGACCTTACCGGGAATCGAACCCAGACCCACCTGGTCGGTACAGCAAGCTCTAACAAACTAGACCACATCGGGCGACAATTTTGTATACATCAAGCGGAATAACAAAGTTTATCAAATTTGATTTTATATTAGTCATTGCCTGTTTGCACAAATTACAAAAATGGCACATTTTGCTAAATTGGATGAATTGATCGGACCCATGTAGTAAAATGGTGAAACTTTTCTATCGGACTTGTACAATCACGTTTTTACTAAGCGTTCTAAGGATTCAATATTTCAATTTTAGTACGATAACACTATAAAGATGTCTATTTACTAAGCTTACTTCACGTTAACGATGCTTTATGACAAGGGTTTCCAACATAATTTTCTCCACTCCTCCCATTCACTATTTTTCTGAATATAATTCTTTCTTTACCCAAGATACTCTACGCGGTGTTAAACTCATAATTTTTTTTATATTTTTTTCTGAATCCTATTTAAGTATATGAAAACAAATTTTAAATGAATTTTCAAATAAGTTTCAGCTCAAAAACAAGAAGCTAGCAATCCAACAATTCCCCCCAGGAGAAAGTCCCCACCGATTAAGAATCTTTGCTTTAAGACGTGTAGAATATTACAACACATTAAACTCAATGTTTCCTTAACGCCGCTAGCACACAGACGCGGAAACGAAACGAAAGCGGACCGTACTATCATATGGTTGTGATTCATACCGGTCCGCTTCCGTTCCGATTTCGTACCAGTGTGCTAACGGCGTAACACCCGAGTACCGAAACGTCGAAAATAGGATCGAGAAGCGATGGCATACAAAATGACCCAAAATGACATTGCATTGATAGAGATATCGTTGTATTTTACAATACATATCAGCTAGATTATTGATATTTAGCGAATGCAGTGGGAATGTACACCATAGGAACCCGAAGGTTAAATACCGCTTGGCTCGCTTCACTCCTCAGGGGCTCATATGTTTGTTTAATTATAAATATTCTACAAACACTTATTTACAAATTGCAGCGTAAACATTCAAAAAATATATATACACTTACAACAAATTAGCTTCGTAATCAAAATCGAAAACTTCGCGATTAATAAATCACGAGCGGCCATGTTTTTAATATTGTAAATCATGCAATCATTAATCTTTCAGTTAGTATTAATTCAATATTGATTGTAACTCATTACAGACACAGACGCATACGCAGGTAACATAGCCAGGCATTAATATTGTAATGATCGTTAGTCATCTACCTTATGTACATTGTATTTACTACCTCAGTTTTAATACGTATTGCGTTTTCAATCCGCAGGATCTGCATAATGCTTCATTGCCATCAGACGCGTACAGCGCTCCTCAGACACATTCGTGTGATCAGAAAGATAACGTTAAGCCATTCATATGCTGGGTAGTCAAATTATTGTATTACCAGCACCATTAAAGCCTATAGCAAATAGTATCATCGTCTGGGAATAATATCTTAAAAAATGAATTCGTCAATCGATTCATTACACATTGTTTTTTTACAGAACTAAAGAATTCGTTTAATATTATTTATAATTCACAGGTGAGGTGTAAAATAATTATGAAGAGTAATACTATTGTTTTATTATAATAACATAAATTTAAAAAAAATATTTTGAGAAATGAAACACTTTTTGTATTAATTCCGCATTATGGACACCATTTAAATGATTTAAAAAAACTATTCGTAATCTCTAAAACGAAAACATTGGAAATACTTCCAATTGTAATTATTGTGCTCAAAGAATTTGTTAGACTGTGACTGTTTTCAGCTCATTTCATCCTTCCCGTATCGAGCTATGATTTTAGTTCCGAGCGAACTTGGAGTATGTCGTTATGTTTGATTGTATAAACCGGGTGATACTAAAATACAAATCAATCCTTCAGAAACGCTAACACAAGTTTATTTTTAATATGATATATTCTTAATATAACTTAGATTATTCCACGTATTGTGCTACAAACTGTGACACGTGTTTCACCTCTTTCAGAGGCATCTTCGGACAGACTACTTTCAGAAATGCTTGCTTAAGTACGAATGATTTTAACTTATCTTTTCTGATATATTATAGTGAAAATCAAATAAAAATAGGAAGCAAGAAGAGGATAATAGAAAAACAAACAAACGATACTGGTAACACAAATGACATTTACATTAAGAAATGATTAACTAATGAGATAATATGTTCTTATTCAACTTCGAATTGCAGTAACCATAACGATTTGTTATGAATTTATAGTTTAGTATAAGCAATAAATAAAATTCCTCTTTGTTTGAATAGTAAAATAAATATTAAAGTTATCTACTAACTAATTTAAATTATTTTGATTCTGTATATTGCCATAAATTTTGTCGATAACGACACAGGTTTTGCCTTTCCGCATCTTCAGTTCAAATGCATTCGTGCACTTGATAAAACTAGAAGATGCCAAAAGCAAAACCCGAGTCGTTATCGACAAAATTTATGGAAGTGTACAGAATCAAAATATGTAATTTAAATTTGATATTAAAGTTCCACCAAGCACCCTCAGTATGTTCAGTTGTAATTTTGAACGTTTCCGAATGTGTAAAAGGCTTCATTTTCTAAAAACAACTAATACACTGACGAATCTGTGTGTTCAGAACATCCGATATTAATCTATCGCATGCAATATCTTAAGACACTTTTACCGATGCATTGCACTGACCAAATGAAATAATAAAATACGTTCTCCCATTGATTAATAGCGCAGTGTCGCTTCATTGACGTGTAATCTTATTTGTCAGACGTGAGGAACCTACAAACGCCGATGCAATAAATGCACTGTTAAACATTGCATTTATTAATTAACTCGTGAGTGCCCGTAAAGTATTCAACTATTGGATGTAGAATAAGCTGAATACGAGTATTTATTGACGAAACAAAAATAGTAGATATTGATTGAATTGTCATTTAATTGGTAGAACACCATTGTAATAAGGTGAAAAATTGTTTTAGTTCTTCATATATTATTTTATATATGATTGATAACTATTTCGGCCTATGCCTTCATCAAAACATTTTTAAAACTTAGCTATATATACTTCAATTCTTTTGCTAGGTTGTAATACCAATTGTTTGTCATACCTTGTTTTTATCACTTAACTTTTGTATAAATATCACTGTTTTATTGTTTTTATTATCAGTTAACAATGCTCATCTTGAGCGAAACCGGTCCTGATCTAATAAATTTTATGTGGAAAAAGTACTAAAAATGTTTTATTATTTTTATTATAATGCCATTCCACCAAGTATTGACAGTGAACACCTTAAAAGTGATATATATATACTGGCTTAGAAGAGATACACAATTCATACTCTGATCCACACGTTTTAATTAATAATGAAAAATATATTATTACATTGAATAAATTGAGTTTAGTGTTTCCCAGAACGATTACAAATAAGGGATCATTCAAAACATTTTGATTCAAATTTTAGTTATTATTTATTATGAATTACATAGGCATCTTGTAACGGTCTTAGCAACGGTGATATACTGATATTTTTTTGGTCATTAATGAAGGACTTTTAAAAACACAATATTTTAGAATTTGACAATTATTGTCAAGGAAACCAACGAAGTGAGCCGACAAAATCTTCTTTAAACCTAGAACATAGTACTCGTTCAAACTTATTCAACAACTGTTTGGAATGTGGAATATGTCAATATCCGAAGCAATGCAGCTGCTGAATATAGATTTTCATATTTACATCACCATTAGCAGACTGGTTCTACAACTAAAGAAGGAAAGAAAAATAAACAATTCATGTACTCGATTCCTCTAAAAATGATCGGGAACATTAAAATTGACAGTCTCAAAAATTGCAGAAATTATATAATACTTTGGTCTCATATTAACGACCTACATATTTGGCAAGGTAAATTTTTCTTCAGTGTAACTAAAATTAATATATACCATTGACGAGTTTCAATACCACGTTCCTAAATATTTGTGTGTGTTTCCTAAGGAACGTTGAAATAAAGTCCGCAAGGCATTTCTTACGTCAAAAGTGCACTTCGAAATGTTCATTTCAGACATATCAAAAATGGTAGCAAAGAAATGTCATTTGTAGCGCTTTAAAAGTTGAAAAGTACCGCGTTAATTTTTCTCGGCGTACGGCGACAAAAGCCATTCCACCTCCATAACGCTTTTGAAATATTAAACCTTTGAAAGAAATGAGAATTTATAGCCAGCGTCGCAAAGTGTATTTTTGTTTGTAATATGTAGTTGTCTTGCGATGTAATAATTATTAAATGTTCAGTCGTGTGACGTTGTATCCGGCCAAGCGTTTTTATCTCGAAGGCGACTGCTGCTCCGTTTTTTGACATCTGCCTCTTATTGTTTTACTCTTTCAGTGAGATTTATATATTTTCTCCATTTTCCTGCGAGTCATACTTTGTATGTACTCTATTTATTGTATTTAAAAGTATTTTTTTCCGTTTTAAACTTCAACTCCCAGAATTCGTCTCAACAGTGAATGATAAAACATTTGTTACGTTGAATTGTTATTAAAGTCTAAAATCACTTATAAGTATTATAAAAAAAGTATTTTAACCTAAAGCCATCTTTATATCGATATATATAACCAGTTTCAAATCAATTATCATAAAATGTAATTTGTCAATGAACATCAAATTTTTTATCATGCGAAGTTTTGGAAGTAAATAATTATTAAACCGCGGCTTCTTTTGTTATTTAATATGTCTAAGAACTGAACTTTTACAGAACCTACTAACAAATCGTACATATTTAAACCCAAATAAAACGGAAAATCTGTTTTCTCATTCAACTAGTTTTTTAACAATTAAAAAAACCATTTGATTAATGCCAGGGAAACCTAATATATTCATATTATAATATTATTTTTATCCATTCGATAATCAGTTATAACCAATAGTTTTTGTCAAGATATACATATAAATCTTACAGTAGAGCGTATAACTAAATAATTGTTCTTTAATCGGTATATAATACCACAAAATGAATTTATTTCATTGAAAGACACGTTCATGTAACAGGGTAACAACTGACACAGTTAAAGTTGTGAGAATTGATGACGGCTGTCTACTCTAGTTGAGATCGGGTCGAGTAACCAAACGTCTCATTTTTCATTACAGTTAGTATCATTTGTATATATTTAGTTCTGAGTTTTAAGGAAGACTGATCTGATGTATTCGATGTTAGATCAATACCTAATGATACTTTTTAGGATGGCTTTCTGTTGTTGTGACGTATCCATAGCGGTACGTGCGATCGATTAGCGGGGTCCACAGTAGACTGTCAAACGCACAAGTCGTGTGTGAACCGACCCGGCTGACGGAGCCCTCGAAGCTCGCGGCTTATTTGTTCCGCAGAGTGGAAATTCAAATGGATTTATCAAGGGGAATCAGCGCAGCGTGTAATGAGACCGACGTCAAGATTGCCTTTCGAGCGACATCCCAACGAAATTGTTTCCCTCCTTTGTGGATTGTTTTCTTTTTGTTTGGGCCGCTTTCCAGAAGTTTCGTCTCGGGATATTATCGCGCAGCCGGCGGCCGCTTTGAGATCGGTCAGGAATTTGACGAGATTTCACTTTTTTGCCGTCCATTTGCAATTCCGTGCGGCCGTCCGCGAATTGCTTCACGCTTAAAAAAATCAATGCCTACACACACGTCTTCTTATTAAGCATGATTTTCAAATTTTCACTACCAGCTATTCGTAGTGACATATCTATGGCTGTGGGAACGTGCAATCGGGTCAAGGTTTTATGTGTCTTTTTTTAAATTAGAGATTCCCGAAATATTTAAAGATTTTATTCATCAAACTTTATAAAATGTGTTGAATGTTAAAAATATTTTTCTTATTATATATTAGTTTGATTGCGGTCTATGAGGTATGATATTATAAATATATATAGGTATAGATTATAAAAATCATTAAAAAAATTGTTAACAATCTTATACTTTTATTTAAGAACGATGACTTAGTTTGTTCTACAAAAGGAAAATAAAGTGGTACATTTTATACATACAACCTAATTATTATCCAACGTGAAACGTATGTTAAGTCTGCAAGTGTGATTCACTTTTAAACTCTATTACAATCATCACCTTGTTCTACGATATTTCATTTTGATTTATTTTGGCATTATCTAAACGACATTTTTTAATTCTGTTTCAGGTACGACACCATGATAACTTAAAGTTGCCGAAAACTTGTGAATACAATAAAGTAAGTATCACGTATGTAAAATTTTAATGGTTTTATGTCACGAGGATAGAATATGACTAAATGAAATAACATCCATTGATAAATATATGAAAAGAGCATTCAGACCAGATTCAATGAATGTGTGCTGTAAAAAGTTCAGGAGGTTTTTATGCTAATGTTGTTAATAAAATCCAACAATCAAATAATTGGTATGGAGAATATATTATATTTGATATAACTGTTTGTTTGTAACACGTTTTAATACATATTGTGATAATTAATATTAGTTGCATATTTAAAGTCATATCCTTGATTTGAAATGAATATAAAAATAAATCAAAGAAGTTTTAATATACAATGCTTAACCGTTATAATCAATCAGATGCATAATATTTTAAACATTGTTCACTCCCAATGTGGACCATAAAAATTCCCAATGTAGCTAATGTAGTTTTTCTACTAAAACTGATAGTTAATCAGTTGCTCAACTTGTCTTTTTTGTAAAACTATGTGTCGAAAAATAGGACTAAAACAAAACAATTGGTTAACTGAGATTCGAACCCGTAACAGTCGCAAACAAAAATAATGACGTTGTCTTCTCGATCACAGGCTTGATAATAATTTATAAACTTCGGTAAAAAGCTATAAAACTTTTTTTAAAGGTTAATCAGAAGTTAATTAGTTGATTACCGTATTTCTTCGATATTAAAACGCACCTATATACCAATACGTATATACAAAAATAACGTAACACCGCCTCATATACAATGTTATCGATTGTAAGATACATTTCGAATTCAATTAAAACAATAATCAAAGAGATAAAGTATAATATTACCTGCGTTGATCTGTGTAAAATTTGATGAAGAATTGTTTCAGTATTTTGCGAAACTAACTGGCTGTCGTTACTGACTGTTTACTTGAATCGACCCATGTAAATGGATTATTACCGTACCATAGAGCGCAAATGATTCTGGTGTCAGCTCATCCACTCGATCTCCGGCGTACTAATACAAATGATACTGCCTGCTGTATAATTAGCATTGGACGTTTGTCAAGGATACAAGGAAACGGATAATAAATATCCTACGGGACAAACAGTTAACACGGGCCGCAGTTAGGAGGTATAAAGTGGTTGTCGCCATCACAAACAAGTTCCTTTCTATTTAATGTCACCTCGCCCTGTCTCCGGGCTTATGCATTATGTCCATTGAGTGCAGATTTATTTATCGCGGTTGTATCGTATGGGTGGTCTCAACTTGGACCTTTCTGGTGTTGAAAGTGTGGCTTTTATTTACAATGATGTATCTTATTATAAGGCGACTGAAGGTTTCATTAATTCTAAGTTAATGGGAAGTCGTCTTGTGGATTCACATTCTTCATCGGTGATGGTTATTTTTAATGATGTGAATCTAAAGTCGATGGTGGCGGCTTAATTTAAAAAAAATGAGAAACAAAATTCAGTATAATATTTATAATTACTCTTTTTTAAGGTGTTCACTGTCAATACTTGGTGGAATGGCATTGTAATAAAAATAATAAAACATTTTATGTGGAAAAAGTACTAAAAATGTTTTATTATTTTTATTTATAATTACATTTTAAAACTTTCACTTTCATTTTTAAAATTTACATATTTTTTCAAAAATGTACGTTTAGGGTTTTTACCGTCCAACAAAGGCGGTAAGTGTTAAAAAATGCTTTTTCACTTAGTTCTTAAAGGGCCAGGAACATATCGGAAGTATTTTTTAGCACCGTAGGGGAAGTGTTAACGGTAATCTACGTCGTACCAACTACGACCCAAAAATACACCTTTTAAAAATATAGTAATGAAATGACAGAGAAAAATAACTTCGAAACATGAGATTCGCTCGCTCTCCATAGCATCTATATATGTGTAGTCCCACACACCTGGAACTTTTTGAATTCCTTGTTTTTTGCACTAAGAGTCTTTTTATTATTTTCATATAAAATTTTTGGTATAAAACGTAATATGCACCGAAGTATTGTTTGATTGTTTTTTCATTGCTCATAATATATTTTAAAGTGTTCACTGTCAATATGAAAAGGAATTGTATACATAAAAATATAATATACATTTGTACTAACTCAGGATCGGTTTCGCTCATGACAAGCATTATCAGCTGATTGCGATCTGTCCCGTGCAGCTCTGCTGGGTCCATGAATGTTAGGGGTAGACTTCTTTTTTCTCTCGATAGCGCTGTGGAAGGCAGACGTAAAACGTTGGCTGCATATTTTTAATAGGTTGTTGTGGGAAACCAACTTGTGTGTCTCGCCAAATTAATTCGCTAAACTTAAAAAAGTATGGCCAAAAAACTATCGATTTTTTTGTATTCCTCACTAAACACTATACTATATTTCTTTATGTGAGTTGATATAGACACAATCAGCATTGGTTCTGCTTGTTTACGTTTGTTATATTTTTTAATAGATTTTATTTACGCATCTAATATTTTTAATTGCGTCTGATTTGTTGAATTCCCAATCTAGTCTGGATACATGCATCACGATGTGCGATGTGGGGAATCTGCCCGTTGGATTTATGGGAATTTTGAAGCTTGTAAATTCTTCCACGCAAACTCTAGAGAAAATATCTCTCTATCACGCGATTACAATATGCATTACATTTCAATGCGAATGCATTACGAAACAATAACTGTAATAACATTTGTGGCAATCGAAAATATTTCATGTAATCAGTCATTCCGGTAATCGATATAAATGAACTTTATATTTGGATAATGAAGTTAACATGCTCTATTCGTACGTGGTATTTAAGAGTTTGAATCCCAAAATATTTTTTTGTACTAATTCCACTTTTTTTTATATATAATATGAGATATATCTGAATTTGAGTTATCAGTTAATAATGCTAGCAATAAGCGAAACCGACCGTGATCTTTAATAAATGATGCGAAGTAATGCAAAAAATATCAACGTATTTAGTTCTTTTGGGTCCTATGGCGCTGCGGTTAGTGTTGTGGGCTTCCGTGCCTGATCTAACGGGTTTGAGTCCCAGTACGAACAGCATGGGTGTTTTTTTCGAAAGCATAGGTGTTTGTGATGTCTAACAATTCCTTCCTACCCTTCCGATCCTTTAATAACTGGGTGTAGTGAGAGCGATTAATTAACCACTAAGCCTGTTCTAGCCGTATCCTTATATCCGTATTCCCTACTACTCTCTTTTAAAAAGAAAAGTCGAGAGACTGAGTAACACAAGTGGCAGTTGTCGAAGTAATTCTAGTCGTAGAAGTAATTCTGTTGAGATATCTTCATTAAAAGATATGTTTTTCACATTGGGAGCGGATATGGATTGGAGATATTTCTCACCTTAGTACAATGGAGTTTTACCAAGTTCAGCAATTCAACCAATAATCAGCGAAAAAGTGTTTTATTTGTTAATGTTATGCTTTTCCACCAAGAATATACAGTGAACACGTTATAAGTTAGTATTGTAAATTATTCACTTTTAATGTGTTCACTGTCAATACTTGGTGGAATGGCATTATAATAAAAATAATAAAACATTTTTAGTACTTTTTCCACATAAAATTTATTAGATCAGGACCGGTTTCGCTCATCGCGAGCATTATCAACTGATAAGAAAAATACAAAAACAGTGATATTTATACAAAATTAAATTGAAATAAAAAGGTGTAAGCAACTATTAACAATTTAAAGGATTAGCAAATTACATTATAATTACACAAAATTAAAATGCTTAACACCCATAACAATTAAAAACTCATCATAAAAGAATAATAAATCTAAGTGGCAAACGATATCAATTATAAACACAATTAAAATTTGGGAAATTTTTACACAAAGTGAAACACTACATTACTAAAGTAAATATCCTAATGATGATTTGGTGTTTTTCCCGTTTCCAAGCAAGATTTAAAAATGTCTTTTTCAGAATCTTCATTACTGCCGATTTTGTTGAAGTACATCATTGCTTGGAAACGGGAAAAACACCAAATCATCATTAGGATATTTACTTTAGTAATGTAGTGTTTCACTTTGTGTAAAAATTTCCCAAATTTTAATTGTGTTTATAATTGATATCGTTTGCCACTTAGATTTATTATTCTTTTATGATGAGTTTTTAATTGTTATGGGTGTTAAGCATTTTAATTTTGTGTAATTATAATGTAATTTGCTAATCCTTTAAATTGTTAATAGTTGCTTACACCTTTTTATTTCAATTTAAATTTGTATAAATATCACTGTTTTTGTATTTTTCTTATCAGTTGATAATGCTCGCGATGAGCGAAACCGGTCCTGATCTAATAAATTTTATGTGGAAAAAGTACTAAAAATGTTTTATTATTTTTATTATTGTAAATTATGTCATGCTGTAGTGACTAATGAACTATAAAGATGGCAGCAGACGTTTCAACAAATACATCGCCTCCCCCTATACATATTACAATGTTATACCTGATCTGTAGTGTTTCTGTAATTTGTATATTTCATCAAAATTATAAAATAATAAAACATTTTACGCGCAGTCGATTCTGTTAAGTCATCGTGCAATTATTTTCGGCTCCCACTTTTACACTGAAAAAAGTAGATCATTTTTGCCCCCGTCGTTTTTTTCACTTCCTCACTTTTTGCCGTCAAAATTTTCGCTCCCTTTTGTAACGGCCGAATTTGCTGATGAATCATCACTTTCGACGGTTCAATTATTTTTTTATTGTATTTCGAGAGGGTAAAAAAAGAATACCAAAAGCTACGTTACAAAACTTTTATTTAATCGTCAGTATTGGTGTTAATAATATAATTGCGAATCAAACTTTTTTTGACTTTTATCACTTTTTCCTCATATTATATTTTGAATTTTAATAGGAAGGATATTATTTACGTATTCCCTCGATTTTAGGGGCGTGGCGTAGTGGTCAACGTCGTTGGCTTCTGTGACAGATCTCACTGGTTTGAGTCCCAGTATGACAACATATTTTCAATCGATTTCTGTTCGAAGGCATGAATGTTCGTGATGTCTAAATATTTCCTCCCACTCTTCAAATCCTTTTTTATAACGAAGCGTTGCGAGAGCGATAAGTTAAACATTTTTTCTGTACAAGTCCTATCCTTCTTTCCCTACTCTCTTTGGAAAAGTAAGATTGAGAAACTGAGTAACAAACAGTTCACGTAGAAAATTTTCTGTTGAAATACTTTTATAAGGAGGCCATATGCTTCAAAGAAAAACCCCTAATTTCATGTTTATATATTTTTTTGTATTCTTAGTATAACGTATTATAATCGATGACGTCTTACGGTCGCCGTCAAAAATCCAAAAGAAATATCTGATTCTCCAAAGAAATTTCAAATTTTTGGTAATAAAGTACCATGTCTTCACTATAAGTACTTGACATTTTTAAAAATGTCTTGTATTAAAGTTTAAATTTAATAAACAATTAACCTTGACTTTATCGGAACTTGAACCCAGAACAGCCTGATTGGTAGAGCCAGGCTCTTACCAACTAGACCAGAACGAGCGATTTATGGCTTCTTTGTTCAAATAAAGTTTTCGTGGTGATTTTATTATTGGTATTTAAAAATTATAGCGTGTCTTATAATCAATGACGTTTTATATTCGAGAAAAAACAGTATTTTTTTTTCTACCATATCTGTTTCCAGCGAGGAGTGAAAAAGTTTTTAGGGAGAAATATTAAATTTGTTGACTAATAAACATTATACCATGGAAACAATTTGCATCTTAATTTGCGGTCATTCAATCGTTGGCAATCGATGGTGTTCACGGTTATTATTTGCCTTTCACAAATAACACATGACATATCGAGGTTACAAAGCTAAAAAGTCGTAGGGTACGATACGAATCTTTCACGGCAGTATTTTTTTTAAAAGGTTTGCGTGTATATATTTTTTTATTGTGTTATCATTATAAACTCATGTTGCTTATACCAACGCACTCAGTGGTAAAATCTGTACTTGTTTCGAGGAAAAAATCATTATATAATTACATACAAATCTTTAAACGCTAAATGACCCTTACATATCCATTGCTTTTAAACCTAGATGTAAAATATATACCATGTGCAAATTATGTATTTTTTAGTTATTCATAAAACACCAGTGATACAGTTCTTTTGAGTGAAATAATGTTTTTTTAATACTCGTGTTATATCTGTTAACATTTGGAGAAACTCTTTTTTTCCAGAAAAGAATAATTTGAATCAACAAAAATACTGGTGGGTTTCTATAAATTTTAAATATCAAACAAAATGAGTATCCTCATTATGGTATTATTTCATTTTTTTACCGTTTTCTTGACCCTTATTTCTTTTTGTATTATCCTGCACAAAAGGAACTTTTAAAAAGAAAGAGTCATTAGTTTTTTTTACCAACACAAGAAAGGTAAAAAAATATCCTAATAAACAATAAGTCAACACTGACATACTGTGTAAAAGGGCTTATTGCAATCGTATTATCATTTTATTCGTTGGATAGAATAATAACCATTAATATTATTTTAGTTTAAAAAACGAGGGCTGAAAAATTCTTATATCTCTATATTACTTTTATGATTAATTTAATAGCCAATTCAAACTATTATACCCTATAGAAACGTTCTTTGTTATCAATAAAATCCAGTCCTTCTTGGCTGGATGCAGATTTATAGTAAACTATATTTTGTATTTTAACGTGGTAAAGGTACTTGTTTTTTTATTTCCTCCTTTAATTTTTACGTTTATTTACAAATATACACAATGCAAAATTCATATTTTTGATTGATTTTTTAGTCCTATACACCTATATCTACTCTATTAAAAATACAAGTTGAGCAACTGCATAACAATCAATTCTCGTAGAAAAAAACTGTTGAAATATCTCCATTAAGAAAGCACATGCTCCTCATTAGGATCCGCTCCCATGGATTAAAAAAATATATTTCTAAATTGTATTTTGATTTTTAATATACCGTTACGATGCTGCCATCCAGTGCAAGTTATTAATTCGAGTGACATAATATCTTCAAATATTTCTTGGCTTTCTCTGTGCTTTAGTTTAATTATTGTAGTTAATTTCGTGAGATATAATTCAATCGATTACCTCCGTGTTGAAATACCTTTGTGATGATCTAAAACTGTGAATGATTTAGAGACGTGCAATGTGAATGATCAGTGTGAACCGCTCTGAGGCGGTGGCAGGCGCGAAAAATTCTAATAAATATATTCTAGCGCTTTATTCAGTGGCGTTGCGCAAAATCTTGCCCGCTGGGAAATCAAGAATAAGAAAATAAATTTATGGTTAATGAATGTAATATTTAAAATTATACAAATTATGAAACTTCTATTCCGAATGGTTCAATGGAAAATGCTATAAAGTTACCTCCATGTGGAATCATTTATTATTTTCTTGGTGTTTTATTTATTTAACGCCATGCATTTTCTAATTTTTTCTTAGCGTACTATTAAATACGTGCTGATTTGGTGTATTATAAATATGATTAACTTTGCGAAACATTTTTTTAATTTAAAATAACACATGACAATGTATCGAGAAAAGTATCGACATATTTAAAGTGTAAAAAAAATGATTGTTAAAATTTTGTACACTCCTACACGTTTTGTCACAAGACATCGATGGCCTCTTATCTTTAATTAAAGTATGTAATATATACGTCAAATCAAGTTCACCTGTGCATTTGAGCGCCTGAAGATGCCGTAAGGCGAAACCCGGTTCGTTAGTGACAAAACATGCGAGAGTGTGCACAATTTCAACGCTTCAAATTTAATAATGAAATTTCACACAGCACCTCAATTCGACATCTTAAATTATTTAGAGTGTTTATTGAAAATTAATAACAACAAAGGGACCGCCAAAGAGAAACAAATATCGACGACTTTTAACTGTATTTTTTGTTGTTGATTATCACCACCCGTTATCCATAACGCAATACGATCAAGAAAATAAATGATTTTACTCCTCATATTCTTGGCCCGATACAGAGCTGTACGAATCCTATCTTCTGACCATGCAGTGCATAAAGATAGAAAGAGAAAAAAAGAGAATATGATTTGCTCAGCCATTTAGTTTAATTGATATTAAGTAGAGTTAAATCTACCCCGCGTTGAATTTAAAGAGGAATCAAAAATATCCTGTTCCCCATATGATGTTTTTGAAATTGATCGAATGCTTCAGAATTGGCTTTGGTTAAGTTTTAATTGTATTGATTGCATGTTTGTTTGTATTGGACTAAATAATTTAAATTTTTATTATCCTGTTCCATAAGTCATTGCGTTTTTTTTCAATTTACGAACGGCTAGTGATTTATTTTTTGCCAATTGATAAATCATAATGATGAATTCACGTGCACCACTGGCGTTCGCAATGTCTCGTGCAGAGAGATTATCATCGCCTTTTCAATATGATTTTGTTCTCTAATGGATTCTGAACGCATGCCTTCTTATGTCAGAGTGGTAATCCATTTTGTGTTTTTGTCAAATGCTGTGCTAAGCGTTTGTCACTGAACTTAAATGTGGACTATTCGTATGAATCGATATTTCACGGCAATATGTCTTCGGCCACGCACTTTATCATGAAATTGTTTTTCTTTTGTTCAATAGTTAGGTTGACTCACTATTTGAAATGTACAAACTATAATGACATTCCTATAACAGCAACAACATTTTTTTCCAGTTACTTGTTTTAAAAAAAATGTGATTTAATATGACTATAAATTGTTTATCTAGGTATAACATCATAGGTTTATAATGTGTCTAAAAATATCTTCTAGTATAATACTTCTTTTTGAGACTGTTTATTGCGGGTATTTGTAATATAATAAGCAATCATTTAAAAATTATTGTATCAAAGTTGAGTAGCAGCTGACAGAATAAACTGTGGGAACCCTTTTAAAAGCTTCGGGAGAACGGTATTAGGAAATATGGTGACAACAAAATGCATGAAACTGTGATTTGAAAAGTTCATAAAATTATGTTTTCCAATTTGCCATTTCATAAAAATTAAAAAAAAAACACAATAGTGCTAGTCGTTTATACCAGTGCTTCCCAAACTTTTTCACGCAACGGCCCCCTAAATCCCGGTGTATACAACAAAAATGAACCAACATAATTTTGTGGTAAAAAATAAATAGTTTCACCCTAAATCTAAATCAATTGGAAGAGTAAAGTATTACAAAAACTCTCATCCAAGATAGTCAATATTGTGGGTAAGAAGACTCAGATGGGCCGATAATGTCGTAATATGTGAAGAATCTAGAACTCTTCACAACTGTGCTCGACCACCAGGTTGCTTTAGAAAAAGATGAGAGAACAATACCAAGAAGGATGCCGCGAGGTTGGGTGCAAACAACTGGAGAGAGACAGCCTCAAAAAGACATGCCTTAATGCAATAAAGCCCTATGTAAAAAATAAACATGCCCAAAATCTCTAATTGTTAAAAAAAAATTACCTCACCCAAACCTATTGATCATTTAAAGAGGAACAATCAACCGATTCCAATGTAGAATTTTAAAAGTGCCGTATAAATTTAACTACTGTATCGGGTTCCATAAATTATAAAGACGAAAAGAAAAAATGGCTGAATTAAAAATGTTCTCAATTAAATGATATCTTAATTATATTATACAGTTTATGAGAATGGATAAGAATAAAAAAAAACATACTTTACTTGTTAGTAAATCGTGTCGAGTTGACCTTACACCCAAAAAAGCATTCGTGTAATAAAATCGGAATCTCTTTCAATAAAGATATTTTGTATTTAAGTACCTAAGTCTATAAATCCAGCTTACACGTTTCTTATAAACCTTACGCGTCATTTTTACACTAAGTCTATACGTTATCGACCTTCTCGTGTCAATTTATCATAATTTGTTTCAATTTCGGTATGCGGCCGGCTTTATTAAGGATTGTCTTTATTTTTATGTTTGTTACTTCATACATCGTTCAGACAATCATTTTTATTTTAATATCTACACGATAAAATAATATCAATTGAATTAACACTGGCGTTATATTTTCGTATAGTATTCGAAGTAAATTGGATACAATGGAAAATATATCATTAATTTCAATCTTTTAATGACATTTCTTTATCGATGAAGATTTTTTATAAATAGCTTTATTTTCAAAACTGGACTGGATACTTATTAAAAAATTAATAGATAAACTTTAAGTGTTCTAGCGATATTTCCGAAGGCAAAAATTGATACTTAATTTAACGGACTTATGTGGCCGTTAAAGTCAATAGTCTGTTAAATAATTGATTATGTTTTATTATAATGAAACAATACATTCGTATACAACTTATTATTTCCATAAATGATAACACCCAATCCTCTTTTCGTACAGAAGATACGTTCCATGCTAAAAAGTCGCGTAAAAAAAGAAGTGTACAAACAGAAACTAAAGATCGTTCCATTAAATTCGACTGCAAATTCGAAATAGTGTAAAAATAAACCTTTCAAAAATAGGATTATGTGTACCATGTTATTTTTCAGGTTGTGTCACGTGTTTCGCCTCTTTGAGAAGTGTCTTTAGAAACACTGTCGTAAAGTTATTTACGAACAAACTGAAACATGATTCTAATTAAGAAAAACACACTACTCCTTTGTACTTATTTCCACTTTTTTATCAAGATTAGGGCCGGTTAGTTGATAATGCTCGCCATGAGTGAAACCGGTCCGGATCTTGATAAAAAGGGAAATAAGTACAGTAGAAACCCCAATTACACTACCCCGAATTACGCGCTAGCTTGAAATATTCGCCTCAAATCCCCCAATTGCACGGTCGCATTCCATTGTCGTTATTACGAGACGGTTGTCTGTGTCGCGAATACAGTCAAATTTTGGCTAGCATCTGTGTATTCTACACGTGCCAGGCTATACACGCATAGCTGGGCGTTTGTCTGTGTGCGGGATATTTACTACTACAAAAACTAAATATTTCTTCCATATTTTTTTCCGCGGAAAAAATCTAATTCCCTAATTTTGTATGAAATTCACACCCCCAATTACACTTACACTATGGCCGGGATCGTGTAATTAGGGGTTTTACTGTACAAATGAATATTATGCTTTTTTTAAAATATTTTTTTAATATATTGCCTTTCTACCAAGTATTGACAGTGAACACCATAAAGGAATGATTCTAATTCTTAGCGTTTAAAAATACGAAATGGAGGTTCATGTTTTTTCCTTTCTACTAGACGCAAAAAGAGAGTAAAACTAAGCTACAACCACTGATAGTACTAACTAGTTCATAGAATGAATTTATAAATTAATAATTAGAATAATGTAAGAGCACTTACCAAATCATCAGCCGGCACGCGATAAACTACGATTAACAGTGCGATCGCGAATAAATCACACGTAAAACTTGCTTAAAAGCGGTGACGAATATGAATGCTATAGATACATTGCTATAACATTGACCTGTTCTTTTCAAATTTTACCGAAATTTTCACTGTAAAATCAACATAAATCATTCACGCAAAATTTCAAACATCCTTTGTGCTTTTCCATTGTAAATTTGCAATGTGCTCTTATTATCGAAAATGAAACTCATTGGTAGCACTTAAATAACTGGCGAACCGATTTATCGTAAGCAGGAATTATTTTTGCGGAATCTGTTGGCGCATCATCACCGTCGTCTTCATCATTGTGGGACTCAGGCTCTCGCCATTCAATGCAAACGAATTGCCGTAATAAAAATGAATTGAATGCATTTAGTAAGACATATTTATTGACTCGCGAAGCGCATTACTGGAATATGAAGCATGCTCGTGTTGAAAATTTAACATGATTCTTTTTCGTTTGTAATGAATTATTATTGCCTTCGCAAATTTATTATAACTCGCAAAGTTTGTGTTATGAAACGATTGCGCATTCATTATTCAATTGCGGTTATTTACAAATAACTGGATTAAACATAGAGGAGATCAATGATTCCTTCAGAAAATGTTCATTAATCACATATATATTTAATTTTGAGTTGTGATTTCTGTGCTTATGCTAGAGAGCGGGATAACTTTCAATGATCAAATATGGTTCATATGGTCTAGCAATTAACGAATATAATTTATATTTGATTCGCGTTTTTTGTAGATATCGCACATTTCTAAATCTAATAAGTCGGGTCCTATGGCGCAGTGATTAGCGTTGTTCAGGTTCGAGTCCCGTACGAACAGCATTTTTCGGTCGATTTGTCGATTTCTGTTCGAAGACATGGGTGTTTGTGATGTCTATAAAAATTCCTTCCCACCCTTCTTATCCTTCAGTAACTGGGCGTAGCGATTAGTTATTCATTAATTCTGTTCTTGCCAACAACTCTCTTTGGAAAAAGAGAGGTTAAACGACTGAGCAACAAAAAGTTTTCGTGGAAAAAATCTGTTGAGATACTTTCATTAAGAGGCCACATGCTCCACGTTAGGAGCGGAAATGGATTTAAAAAATCTATCGCTGTATCTGACAATCGAAACATCAATTAATAAAATGATTATTGTTTGAAAATTTTAGTATAGATTTACTATTATAAAAAAAAACTTAAGTGAAATTTATTGGTAAATATCTATATTATTATAATTATTATGGTGATCAATTTCCGTTATTTGTTTTTGCGATCTATCAAGTGTAAGAAGCCGTAGATTATGTTAATGTTTAAATATCATTGTTAAAATACATATCGGCAGTGGAAAGGAAAAAGGACGTAACTCAAAGTTTTTTCAAAATATGTTTTTTTTATAATCACAATGTATCAAACTTCATACATGTTCTATCAAAAGAATGCAAGCTAAAAATGCCGAATTAGTATCTAAATTTAGCTTTAAAGTTTGAAAATAGATGAGCTTGTAAAATATTAAAACCAAGAAAAAATACTGAAATAATAGTTTTCCCCTGACAATTTCTTTAATTAATCTTAGATTATGTCAATTTAACACCAGTTTAGAAGTCTCCGTGCACTCCCAAAATCATCAAAACACGTTTTTTGCGCCTCCTGTAAAATTTGATATGTGTGGGTTACGTCCTTTTTACTATCCACGGTCGATATGATATAATAAAGACAAATATTATTCATAAGAGAAAGGTTGGTGAGAAACCGATGCATTTCCAATAATCTAACGAGCTTAATTTATTCAATTCCAGTAATAATTACGTATAATTCAATTACCATTACTTTCATTAATGTCTCATCTACAGATAAATAAACGTCTTTAATATGCTCACAATGTTCGTCGGTATTTAAATAAAATATACTGCACTACATACAAACATTTGTCGAGCCGGCGTAGTCGACTGGTCAACGTCATCGGTTTCGGTTAGGAGGTCGCAGGTTCGAATCTTAGCACGTATAGTTTTATAAATTGTTTTTACAACCGATTTATGCATTTCTGTTTGATGACAAAAATGTATGTCTTGAAGTACCCCCTATCGTAAAAACGAAACGTAGCGGAAGCGATTAGCTAACCACTAGTTCTGTCTTAGAGCTATCCTTCTATTCCTACTCTCTTTGAAAAAATAGAAAGATTGAGAAAATGAGTAAAAAGCAGTTCTCGTAGAATCACTTATGTTGAGGTCAAATTTATTCGGAGTCCATATGGTTCACACTGGGAGCAGACAGGATAAAATAAATAAAAATACATTTAGTCTATCCTTGAACGTCGTACTGAGCATAAGATTTCCAAATATTTACTTGATATATTAATTACGACACGGACTGTAAAATTGTCTAAATAAAAAATAAACTAAAAGTAAATTAGAAATTAATGTGGTGATAACTTTTGAATGAATAAATAGTTGAATGTCATTGTAATTTACAATAGACAATTAAATATTCGCTTGCGATATTGTTTTTTTATTCCTTGCTACAAACCATAAATTAATATTAACTGTCATAACGGGACATTTTAATTATGAATATTTTCTTTTGAGAAACGGCCTGTCCCACGCGTCTTAAAATGATTTAAAAATGCCCTCCACATTTATTATATATAATTCGAGTTGTATTGCGTGTTGAAAACTCAAAACACGAATGTTAATTATTACTTTTCGCTAATTAACAATTATTCCCAAAAATGAACGCTTTTATTAAATTATCGAAATGAATAATGTAACAGTTCATAAATATTAATGAGATTTTATTTAGCTTAATGGTTACTTGTTGCGTAAATTGTAATATAACCCTGCATTGAAATGTTGCATTTAGATATGCGGAAATATTCGTCAGTTTTTTTCATCCTGAAAAACTTTTCATTAATTATTGAAATTTAGAGTTTTGTCTTCATTTGTACGCGTAACTATAAAAAATAATGATTAAGAAACAGAGAAAAGTAACATTTATAATCAGATTAAAGAAAAAAAATACAAACCACTGTGTTTTAAACGCTAAGTGTGTGTGTGTGTGTATGAACACATTATAATCACCCCTCTGTTTCACAGTTTAGCATGGAGAGGTGCATCTTGGTTTTAAGGATTATAAAATGGAAGGAATGGTTCAGGTAACGGCTAAGAGTTATTAAGATGCTTAATCGTCAGAATACGACTTTCGCCAGAAGAATAAACTGTCGGGACGAAAGTTGTGATCAAGTGGCATCTAACAGACATGAACATTATTATATGCCAATCAAGTTTGGCGGAATTGTACTCAAGAAACGCAGTGGAAACAAAGTGTGGATATAGCCAGCCGGGGATTTCATCAAACACTGGAGCAAAAGTAACTGTTGATGATAAATCAGTCATTTTTGTTTTCGAAAGTGGCGCACGTTTAGTATTTTAATGAAGTAGGAACTCACAATGTACATTTAGATAGTTTTATGAGAAAACAAGGTACTTAAATTAGGTGTTATTAGACAACCCGAGAAATCGACACTTTTTGCATGTCGTGATTTCCAGGAAATTTGAATTAAACAACTCGAGACTTGATATTTTTTTCAATGAAAATTGTTTTGTTGATTTTATATAAATATATTTTTAAAATCTTTATATCTCGAGAAGCTTTGTAAATTAAAGAAATCAATAAAAAATCTTATAAATTTAAAAAAAAAACATTTATTTTATAAGATAAAATAAACTGAACGTACATACGTGTAACAAATGCTAGTTTACGAGAATAACCATAAAGTTACAAACTTTCAAGTTTTCAAACGTCCAATTTTCGAAGGAAATGTTTTCATCGTCAAAATCAGATGAATCCCTCGAATGATGTGTAATAAAAAGAAATATAATTTTTAACAATACAATTTTGTCATCTTTTGTAATATTAACCTTAAAAATAGTTTTGAGTTACCAAGCGTGTTAATGCATATAAATATATTCGTTTAAAAATGTATTCATAAGTACTCGGTATATCGACAAATATCGGGAAGCGAAAAGTTCACGCGAGAACATAAAAATAGCCGAGACTTCGGAATCCCCAGTTGTTATACTAGTGATATTAACCTGACACAAGAAAACATAAGACAGGCGTCTTGAATTAACGTCGAAAGTTTGATGATTAGATATTGCCATTAAACAGTGATTTACTATTGCTATCCGTGCAAATATCTTTATGGCTTTTTATAATTGTCTATCTTATGTGAATTAACTATTTTTGTTATTATAAGAGAAACGGGTTAATGTTTACTGAATACAGTTTATATCACCCAACCTTATTTGCTCCATTCCCCCCTTTAATTATTTTTTAAAATAAAACTCCCTTTACCCAAGACTTAACGTAGACTATTGTGAAGTTGAAACTCGTTTTTTTTATATTTAGGTTTGTATTTATATAATAGTATTAATTTGTTAAGATGATTTTTGACTAACCTACTAAAACAAGTGAAGCATATTTCAATTAACAAAAATTCAGTTGAATTTACAATCGAGTTTCATTTTTAAAAACAAGAATATAAAAACCCAACGTTTTCCCGCCAGGAAGGAATTACCCATCGGTTGATAGCCTCTTATATACTAATTTATATTAAGGAATAATTAAATAATTTTGCAGAGTAATAATCTTTCAATAGTTGTGAAATAAAACATCACGGACGGATTTTTTGTAGGTGTATAAAAAAAGTTTGTATTGTCGAAAACGGCAGTATTTGATCTGCATAATCTCTCAGACGCTATAAACCCGAGCGGGGTAGAAAAAGAACAAAAAGCGTGGAGAAATATTTCTTGTTGAGGCAGTGAGGGTTCTACGGCGGCTGCCCCGTTTATCGCGGCGATCACTTTTTATTTAAGTACACATTAGTTTACATCACGATTTATAAAGGCCCTGGGAAACATGGCCGCATGCCCGCCCGACACATGTTATTTTCAATTATGTATTTTTTATTTCTTTTCATAATGTGCGCGCAGTATGCGCCTTTGGAAGCGAATTTAATCTGCATAACGCATCGGCGAGTGTATGTAAGGCCTGGAACATATTTTAATTAATATTTATATCTTCCTTTCTCTTATAGTGGTTTTCGGCGTTTTAATGGAAGGTAAATTGTCACCAGTCACCATATATGTCCAACTCTGAAAATTAGATCAAAATGCTTCTTATCTTCTTTTTTTAAGTTCAATAAATAATATAAAGGTGACACTCGATAATGAGTCGTTTATATTAACATATTTTTTTTGAATTGGGTTTTATAGATTCAAAACATTTTTGTTTTTGAGCTTCCAACTCGGCTTAAATCGAAACCGGTTAACCGAGTTTATTGTCTGTTTTAAGAAAACCCGAAAACTGGTTTATTTTTCACGATTAACCGGGGTCTATTGAAAATCTCTTTTTACTTTAAGTACAATTGACTTTTATACAACTATTCTTATGTCGGGTCGTGGAGCAGTGGTCAACGTCGTTGACTTTCGTGACGGATCTCACAGATTCAATTACCAGTACACGCCGCATCTTTGCATTAGAAGGCATGGGTTTTTTGGATTTGAATATATCTTCTTTCCATTCTAATCCTAAAATAAGCGTAGCGAAAGCGATTTGTTAAATATTAGTTCTTTCCTAGCCTTATACTCATATCCTTACTCTCTTTAAAAAGATAGGCTAAGCAATTGATTAACAAGTAGTTATCGTAGAAAAACTTTTGCATAGATAAACTTTATAGCAGTCCATATGCATATTTTTCACATTAGGAGCGGACATTGCTTGCAAAAAAACATGTTTTTTTCATTTGGTTCTTAAAAGGCAAGCAACATAATCGGTAACAATAGTAAGTATTTTTTAGCACCGTAGGGGAATTCTTCAGTAAGCAAAATGTCCTATATTTTTTTCTACGTAAATATCGTTTCGATTATAAATCTAAGCAAATCTTGGTCGTAGAAAAGTTCTTTGTAAATTCTTTAGGTAACATAATATGAAAGGGTCAAGTTAGGATGTTTTCGAAATTGATCAGGTGATTATTATTTAAAGTTTTCTCTATATCATATCAAAACGAGCATGGTAATAAAAAGCCCAATAACTTATCCGCAATAATATTCTCTGTCGTTGATGTAATGAGCTTAAACTCTTATTATTTAACAAAATGTATTTCTTATAGTAATAAATTTATCTTTATGAGCCAAATAATGCTGCCTTTTGGCGGTGTTTATAAAATTATTATTCAAATTTTGCATCGCAAGATATCCTTTTGAATAATATCGAAGGTCTTAAAATAGTGTTGAAATAAATCCAGCAATATTTCAAACTAAGCCAATTATTTATTGGCAAATTTTTCGTCTTCATTTCTCCCGCGCGCCATGATTATATTATTAACGCCACTGGGTGCCCGGGAAATCTCGCATTTTGTCAAATTACCTTTTTCACTGAATTAAGTATTTACTTAAGTTATTTTACTGCTGTAAGTTTTTCTGCAATGATATTGTCCTTTTACATAATTTTTATTCTTTTTGGAATTCAAAATGCTTAAAATGTTACTCCTGAAGTAATGCCGATATTGTTAAAATTCATTATCGTTTTCAAGAAACCAAAGTGATCTTAATAAAATATTTACAGTTTTTTTCAATAGTCAAAATTAGTAAAAAAAGATTTTCTTGTTTTTTACATTGCAAAAACAGCATTTCACTATTTTCACCACCTAATGTGGAGCTTTTGAACCCAAAATAAAAAGTATGTTTCTTAGCAAAAGGTGGCTTTAAATCAGTTGGTTATCCTCCAAGCGAAAAAATGAAATTGGTGTGAGGAAAGGGTTGGTATTTATCCGATAGCTCCATGTGTAGACGTTTTCTCAGAATCAGGGTGGTAGGAAACATAATATGTAACACACATTTATTTATAGCTATGTATGATAGTTTAAATTCAATGTTCAAGCCCATGACCACCGAAAAAATTAGACGAAGCCTAACAGTATTGAACAGTTCGTATCGCTATCGCCGAGTATATACATTCAATTGATAA
This sequence comes from Himalopsyche tibetana, assembly GCA_030503985.1. Classification (NCBI taxonomy): domain Eukaryota; kingdom Metazoa; phylum Arthropoda; class Insecta; order Trichoptera; family Rhyacophilidae; genus Himalopsyche; species Himalopsyche tibetana. Next base: position 15,557,944 of record JAPJYX010000024.1, read on the forward strand.
AGTAATCTTGATATATCTTAACTTAAGATTTTGTTTTTCCCATACATGACTGTAAAACAATAGACTACAATTTTAAAAATAAAGACGATTTACAATAGAGAAAGTCACGTTTCCTTCGGTTTCAAAGTATTTTGTTTTGAAACTCACAAGAAATAAATTCTGATTAAAACTTGTTATTTGTGTATATTACTAATTGTGTATGTTTATAGATCATGTATGTATGTCTTCATTAACTCATTTATAATATTAAAATCACACTACTAGCTTGTTTCCATAAAATTGTAATTATCAACAAATAATTGAGAATGCTACGTTTGTAAGGTAAGTATTTTATCACAATAAGTCATTATTTTTGGCAGTATTGCCGATCAGCAAAATAAATTTCATGTGTTCACGAAAAGTTTTTCGCGTTCTTGCTTTCAACGCGTTGGCGAAAAATGCGTTTTTGCATCAATCATGGAATACCCCATGAAAAGCGACCGATTTTTTTTTTTTAATAATTAAGGTAACATTATTTTATTTTCGTTAAGCGCATTCTTGCATATCAGGGTGTTAGTAAAACTGAAATAAAATTTATGCTTTCTTTGTTACTGGTAATACAGCTTGTGTAGAAAATTGTGATCCGTATTTCGCCTCTTTAAGAAGCATCTTCAGAAAAACAATAATAAGTGTTACGACTAAATTTTGACTCATTCCTAATTAAAAAAAATAAAAATTGAGGTTGGGGCTTTTTTCATTTCTACTGGTTACAGAAGGAATAGTCACAAAAAATAGTAATAATTTATAATTAATTACTTGACTGAGATAGAGTTAATCCAAAACGAAATAAATTCGACAAGGAGGTGCAATTGGAAGTGGAGGTTCAATTGTGTGGTGCCTGTCCTATTTAAAATGTTATTTTTTTTAAAATTTTCGCTGATATTCTCTAAACTGACTATTCTTAACCCTTTATTATTTACAAGATGGAATATTTCAACACATTTTTTTTTGTTAAATGATTTAAAAGTCCAGAACAATTATTATTGTAGAGACATCTGAAGTTTTCTTTTATTCGTATATATATATAAATTTCTAGCTTTCTGTCCTATATAAAAAGATTGACAGTCTTCACTTATTTATTGTGGAAATACTTACTTTTATATCTATAAAACAATAGTTATGTAACTTTTTGCAATCAAATAATAAATATTAATTTGTTTTGTATATTTTACTGTTTCCTGAAAAATACTTTTTTTTATTTTGATTAGCCATATAATATTATCAAATCACATGGGCTTTGACTCAAAATCATAAAAAAAGTTAATTGTACCTCCTGTAATTTTTCTATTCTGCAGGTTACGTCCTTTTGTCTTTCCACAGTTGATATAGTTATCCGTTATACCCTTTGCGATGTTAATATATATGATGATCGAATGTTGGTCACTCACCTCTTATGAGAAGAATAAAAGCTCGCGTGCTCTCGCAACTTGGCGTCCTTAATCCGGATCATCCGATTTGATTTATATCGATGAAGTTTCAACAAGCCTTCCTGCAAAGTCTTTTCAACATACATACCTTTTCCAGAATGAATTCATTGTTGTTAACAAATAGCTATGTTGAACTTGTCTCGTACTACCGCCAACAATTATTATTGTATATCGTTCCACGCGAGGTTGTGTTATTTAAGTACTTATCATTTAAATTATAGTGAAGTTTCTTTAAGAATTCTTTTAAGTAAAAAAATCATCTATGCCATATTTGTATGTTATGTATTTGATATTTACAAAGTAATGCACAAATCGCTGAATTCTTGTGGTTCTTAATAAAATGTTTAAAATTTACCCAAAATTTAAAAAAAGTTTTGCGTAGAATGGCTGTTCAATCTGAGAATGAATTGAAAGGTTGTTTTAATATAATAAAAACGTATTGAAATATTTTTACAAGTATGTATGTTAATTTAGTTATTCCTAGGTACGTATTTCATATGTTTGGATTATTCTAGATGTTTTTGTGATTTTCGATCTTTACCGTGCGTTGACATAAAATATGTATAGCTCACATTGAAAACCCACAGCCGTTCTAGAACGATAGTTACGATAAAATATATATCTCTAGAATTATTTATTTGAATATTGATTGTTTTTAAATTAGTTAAATAACCTATTAAGTATGTTGTCTATATACTATATATGAATATAATTATTTTATAAAATATTCTTCGTCCGGTGGTGTAATTTTCTCATAATGAAATGTAACAAATACTAATTATCAGTTTAATTTAAACTAATTTACATTGAATAATCCCTTATTTTTTTATCGTTCTTAGAAACACTAAAGCCATGTTTAATAAATATAACTGTAATATAAATTAGGATGTTAGAGTAAATAACACGATGTTTTCTGTATCACATCTAAGCCAGTATATGCAGGCTTAAACATATATCTGATGATGGATCACGCCGAAATAGCTATAAACTATTTTTATAAAAAAATGTAGAACTGAATACTTTGATATTTTTTACCATATTACGATGGAGTACTACCAAGTAAATACCAATTCAATCAATAATTTTCTCCTTTTAAATTTGTACACATATTATGTTTAGTTGAGCTTTAATAATGATACACTAATAAATAATTATTTATAAAAAAAAAAACTGTGACAATAATATTTAATACATATTCAACCTTACTATTTTTTATATTGAAAGGAATAAAATACTTAAATCATAGTTCTGACAATGGCGCGATGTCGAAATACAATACTCCATATTAAAACAGCTTATTTAGTTTTCTTTAAATATATTTTGTTAGATTAAGTAATAATATTCTTCAAGTTGTTTAACGAATGTAAGTAATTGTTTAAGTATTCGTTTTTAAAGATTTTTTCTTTTGATCTAAATGCGCCTTAGCTATTCATTTTAGTAATACGTTATTTACTGATAAAAGAGTTTTAACAACATTTAATAACAAATAAAAAATACACAGATTTTCACATTGTGTATTATTGTTATATGTCGAACAATACAAACTTAACATTTTTGTATTTTTTATACGATATTATTGTTTGGTATTCTTTTGTCTTTGAACAATGTACTTGACAAAGAATTTCTGTCTAAAAACTTGTTAATTAACACTATCACGACATGTCAGTTAACGCTAGATGTGTTTGCTCACACATCGGATAGGTGTGAACGAGGCTTGCTATTGTACCTATGAGAACGAATGCCTTTTTTTAGAATATAATGAATATGCATACAAATTGGGCATTAATGAGACTCTCATATTGGGTTTTGGATAATACTTGCCTTGTTAAGTTTAACATGTTGCTTTAAACGAAATACATCAATATAAGATTTTATCACATCGAAACATGTTTTATTGCCTAATATGTTTTTTTCTTATTTGTATAAATAAATCTTAAGGATTTTAAATTAGTTGGTGGTTACAGTAATTTTTATTTTGATGTGTTGGTTTAAAATAACGTTTAATTAAAGTTAAAATTTTATTTTATTAGTTAAAAAATAAACATTTCCTGATGAAAACATGATTCCGTATTTCTTAATAAAAAAGCATTATTTATCAAATATTTTACGTAGTATTTTTGCATATCGTACGTTTTTTTGATTGTATAATTTGAACATCAGTGATTTAAAAAAATAAATAAAAGGTGCTGAAAACTCACTTTTGTCGATTTTTTTCTCTAGTCCATGTCCGATCCTTATGTAAACCATCTAGCTTCTTAAAGAACTTATGTGGAACTGCTTGTTTCTCAGTTGCTCAAACTCTATTTGTCTGCTAAACAGTGTAACTGCAAGAAAACATATATAACCTACAGCAGCTGCAGCATATTTGTAAAAGGTTCTTAATTATGTTTTATCTCTTTAAAAACTTTAACTAGTGCATTGAAAAAAAAAGTATTATAAAGGTTCACATTAAGATGCCAGTTCATATTTTGTAGGTTTAGTTCTGACAATTTTCGAAAAGCGTAAAACATCGATACAAGATATGAAAATCAAAAGTTTTCAAAGTAGAATATGTTGTTTTTCGAATATTGATTTGAAACATTAGAAAAGAGAAGAACAAAAAAGAAGGTGCTGGAACGCCGCTCCACCGCGTTACATGGGAAAATAGCACTGGCTAACATGATTTCCTAATATGTACGCTTACAATTGTCTTTCGTAGGACGGTAAATATTATTTATTTTTCGTTGAAATATTAATCATTACAATATTTACACGTACATAATACTTGTTTGTTAAAAGCATCGTTAATGATTTATGATTTGAGCGCAAGTCGGCGTCGCAACGTAATATCTCGTTTGTGAAGTTCCGTCCGCCGGTCGAGGCGTTAATTTGTTAGCTTTTACCGAGAGCGAACCGCATGTGGTACGTTGTGTGCAATGTGTGCCTTGGATATATCAGTTTTACACATAGTTGATACTCGACTTCCTACCCAGCATATTTAAAATTAATGTTCTTAAACCTTTTTGACAACTCTTATACAAATATATATGCACATTAATATGATTAATGTTGTTTGAAAAAATAAATATACTAATTTTTGTCTGATTTTCGTTTATTAAGTGGCACATAATATCAATTGAATGAATATCAAATTACCAATTGTGTTATTTAGGCGGGTTTATGGCTTCCATGCCGGATCTCACGGGCTCGAATCACAGTCCGAACATTCTTTTTTTAAATCGATTTATCGATTTCTGTTCGAAGGTATGGATGTTGGTTATGTCTAAAAAATCCTTTCCACCATTCCAATCCTTAAATAATATGAAGAAGCGAGAGCGATTAGCTTACGACTATTCTTGTCTTAACTCTATCCTTTCTGTCTCTACTCCATTCGAAAATAAGAGTGTTTGAGCAACCGGGTAATAAGCAGTTCTCGTAGAAAAATTCTGTTGAGATACATCCATTAGGAAGCCATATGCTGCATATTGGGAGCGAGCATAGAAAAAGTTTAATAAATTAAGATATTGAAGGTTTATTTTAGAGGGCTAAGGATCAAAACAAAAAAAGAAGTTATCATAGCATTTTGCTCTATACATGTAACTAAGTTGTTGCAGAAATATATAAGTTAACGTTCATGACCTTATGTAAATAATAATAATTAGACAATTTTGTTCCCGACAAGCAGTCTTTCAAATAATAAATAAAAGTTCATTTCCACCAACACTTGACAATTAGCACATGGTAGTGGAAAGCTGAAAAAACTTTCAGCAATATTAATTGTCAACCCGGGTAGAAAAAAATACAATTACTTAAAGAAAAATCATTTCGAAATAAATCAATTGTTCATAGATGTCTAAAAAAATCTTTATAAGGCATTATTACAGCGTTGTTTATTTTATTCTTATATACGGTTTGTTTATTAACATAACATTACATCTGATAACTTTGTTATTCCACTTGCTGTGCTACAACTTGTGACACGTCATCATCAGATTATCGCAACGCTTACGAATACACTAAAAAATGATTAACATCTTATGTTATACATTATAATGTTAATAAAGTTGCGATAGTCTGATGATGCCTCTCAAAGTGGCGAAACACGTAGTACAAGTTGTAGCACAACAAGTGCGATAAAAATATTATCAAATGTAATTTTATATTAAAAATAAACTTCCATAAATATATTGAATAATATCATTCAAGCATATTCAATATGTTTATTTTTGTAATTCAATAATAAAATGATAGCGTTAAAACGCTTTCCTGTTAATTTCCATTTGCGGTCTTAACACTATGTGCGGCTTAAGATATTATGAATTTCATTTTGAAAATACCGAACAATATTTCTATTTGAAGTATGACCATTTATCTCGCTTACTTATATGACACAAAGTGTTATAAATAAGTCGTACCGTGGCCATAAAGATTGTCGCGTGCTTTTAATAAACTCTAATGAAGACATGGTTAGATAAGTAAGGTTTAGAGATACGGTTGCGTGTTTGTAATATTTGTCATTTTCTCTTAAAGTATCTCAACTACGTGATAATGATACATCAATTTTGAGCAAAGATAGGTTCGTTTTCACAAACTTTTCAATTTAAGTGATCGTCGGCTTGTTATTTTTGTTTTGAAAGTTATACAAACAATATCTTTTTTAACTTTCACGGTTTATATGTGTAAAATATTGTATCGAAAAAATATCCATATAATTGGCAGCAATTGTTGGCATCCGTAGCTTAGTAATACAGACTTTTCAATGTGAAATGGAGATCTTGGATTTCTACTCGAGCTATTTATTGTATGTTGAGAGAATTAAAAAAAATATATGTTGAATTATGTGATTTCAATTTTCATATAAGTACATATTGAAATCCTCCATATGGCCTCCTCATAGAGGTATCTAAATATTAATTTTCTTACGAGAACTGATTGTTACTCAGTTGCTCAACATCTCTTTTTCCCAAGAGAGTAGAAATTGAAAGGATAAGGCTAACTAGTGGTTAGCTAATCGCTACACCTCGTTATTTTATGATTCTAAAAGTTGGAGGAAATTTTTACACATCACAGACATTCATGGCTTTGCCGTTCGTGTTGGTACTTGTAGAGCCCGTGAGATCTGTGACGAAAGCCAACGTCGTTGACCACTGCACCATGGACCTAATACTTGAACCCGTAAAATATGTCACGAAAGCTACGACGTTAATCAAAGTACCACTGACCTAGGTATTAAAATTCTTCTTTATCTTTATAACGCTAAATATTTTTATAGAAAAAATATATCTTTTTCTCAGTGTTTGATTGCAATTCTTGAAAGTGTAGTCTGCGGTGGGTTTATTTGCGTTGGGAAATTTCTACCAATAATAAATAGCACAGTGTCTTCCTTAAATGATATTCTGTTCTGTTCAAATGTAATGTTTTGGTAATGCTATTTATTCGTCAATGCTGCTTATATTAAAGATACGCACCATCCATTTGTAAGATTTACTGATCTTCTTGTGTATTTTTTTTTCATCAATATGTAGTTTGTTTTAAAAAATTTGCGTGCCTTTTCGAAGTCTCTGTGTTTTTACATTGTATAAAAACATGTCTCATACACACAATATAAATATAAAATTTTCATCAATACGGCTACATCTTGCATTCAGAGACATTTAAATAAATATAATAAAACTGAACAAGTAGGCGGCGAAAGTATGCGAATAAATCTCTTAATGATGTTTCGAATATTTTTGCGCTCGGCACGCAGACAGATGGGTCGTTATATCGGACGGTACGGGAAATGTTAAAAATGCCGCATTTCGATGAAACGTAGCGACCATCATCTCCATACGCGTCGCCTCCTGGATTTCAATATAAATATAGCGGAAATCCCTTAACAATATGCTGATTTATCCAAGACAGATCTTTGCCTGACTTTGACGTGAACTGTCGGGTGTTCACACAACGGCGGGTTTTGCTACGCCTAGGTGTTCTTATGATGATGCACATTGTGCTATATAACAAGCTTTTTCAACTTACGACTGACAGTCAGGTGGGAAAAACTAACCCTGATCTGAGATATGTAATCTTTCTTTATAACGTCTGTTGTATAATCTTTTGAAGATTTTTTGAAAACCGATTTTTTTGTTGTTGTTTATAAAATTCATGGAGCTTTAAGTACCAGGGCTCGTTAGCGTCAACGTTCTTTGAGTCTTCTTTGTTGCTAATGTTTTGGAAAATTGTATTGCCTAACCATCGTTGCTGACGGAAAGGCGCGATCGCTACGGAGGTAAGAAATTCTTAGTGAAGCCAGTTAACCAGTACTACACCCAAATACAAATGTGCATAAGTTATTCTTCCAGGAAATTTTATAAATAAATAGGGCACAGTTGACTGGTATACAATTTTTTAATGAGCATGTACATCTGCCAAACTTCCCACTCTTGTATCTTATATGTAAGTAAATACAATATTAAATCTTCCAGCAAACAAAATAAATATAATTATAAATCCTCCAGCAAACAAAATTATATATAATTCTTAAAATTACTCACAACTCAAATCTGTAGGCATTTTTTTTCATAAAAACACGATACATCTATTTCAGTCAGTTCAAATTTATCCGTGCACTTGAACACATAAAGATGCAGAAAGGCGAATCCCGGATTGTTAGTAACAAGACTTGTGTGAATGTACATAATTTGAACGATTCAAATTTAATGTTATTTTTTACTACCATACATTTATTTGGCTTCTATATAATTTACTTGACATTGTGTATATATTATATAACGTGTAACAATAATAATACGATTTTATCGATAACGTAAACGGAGTCCATGACTCCTGGACTTTAAGATATTCCGATCATGCGTGCGTCATTTTGATCAGGCATGATCGATGGCACAATGACGGGGGATGCGTGCGTTGGCGGCGTCGCTGCTATTTCCTAAGCCCCGGATGCGGTCGCAGAACCTGCAAGTCTCACAAACTGCCTGCTCTTCTTCTAGTCGAAACATGCGAATGTGGTATTTATTATCCCGTGATTCTATAATCCGCACTTGAGCGCGTCGTCTGATCGACGGCCTGTATTGTGATTCAGCAAATTTATAAAACATTCCCTCCACTGGTTTATGCAATGTTATTGTGTTGAAAATCAATAAATTGTTAACGTAAGTGTCTTATGGAAATAAAGTTATTTTACAAATAACCGTATGGAAAATCTGATATCATTTACGTTGATTTCGATTCATGGTATATTTTATAATTTAAGATTTTGACTGAAGGTGCTTGGTGCTAGTATATTTATTGAACGCTAATTTATAATTATATATGACTGCGAGATTTTTTGTGATGCTATGAATTATTAAAAGTTTCGTATGTTTGAATACAATATATTTTTTATAAATGAATTTGACGATTGGTTTGTTGAAATACAGGAGTAATCATAAATACGATAAAATATTGATTAAATTGGCATGGCAACTTGGTAGAACTCCATTGTAATAAGGTGAAAAAATAACTAAGTTTTTAACTAACTTTAGTTATAAAAATATTATTTTATATATGCTTAGTTGATATGTAAGTTTGAACATATGTAATTCTGGTGGAGGCATACGCCTAAAAAGCTTTCGATTATGTATGAAATAAGCTTTGTAGAACTAAAATACTTTATTTTTCATCTTATGAAAATAAAAATATATCAATGGTAACCCTTTGAATGTTCAATTTCAATGAAATGAATCACTTTGGTAACATTGTTGTTCCACACTTTTCATAAAAAAAACGTGGCTTGCCTCTGCTTTAGAGAGCATCTAAAAACAAGCTATCTATTGTAAGGTGATTTATAAATAAACTAAAAATTGATTCTTATTCTTAACTTGTAAATTACAGAATAGATTTTGAAGGTTTTTCCTTTTTACTAAACGCAGGGTGGGGGTCAGATACAAACAATAACAGTGCTAAACAAATAAATTTGAATCGTTCAAACTATGTACATTCTCACAGATTTTATCTCTAACGCCCCGGGTTTCGCCTTTCGGCATCTTCAGGCATTCAAGTGCACGGATGAACTTGAACTGACGCTTAGTAAATGAAAGTTTCGTGTTTATATAAGAAATAAATGCATCACTGAGTCCAAAGCCATTGCTGGCGAAAAGGATAAGCTCATGGGAATGCCAATAGTTTCAAGAATTATCTTATTTGTTTGTCGGCAAAGGTTTTATGATTATATGATTATATAGGGTATAGAAGTGGAGATGCCGGAAAGTTTAATATTTCATTTAAAATCGGAAGACTTTGCAGCTAAGCGTCAGTTCAAGTTCATCCGTGTACTTGAATGCCTGAAGATGCCGAAAGGCGAAACCCGGATCGTTAGTGACAAAATCTGTGAGAATGTACATAGTTTGAACGATTCAAATTTAATATTGAAATTCCACCAAGCAACTTCAGTCAAAATCTTAAATTATATTAAACAAATAACTTTATTGATTATTTTCTAAGGCGAATCGCGGGCGGTAAATATTTCTATAAAAGATTTTTATATTGATTCAAATTCTATGATTTCAGAAACCTATCTTTCTTCCCTCATTCTCTACGAAACTAGAGTTTTAGCGCTTGTTACAAGTTCCTGTATAAAAAATCATCAGTCTACTCAATTTCAAATATACATATGGAAATTATAATTTTTTGACTCATAACGCATGTCATATTTTTAAACAAGTTATCCTACTGATAAATCCCGAGTATTGAATTTAATTTTATAGATTTCCAGGCTTGATATAGATAGAAAATAAAATAAAATTTATTCTTGTTTTCAAAAAGGCGAGAAACTGTACGTTTAGGTATGGTGAGTATATTAAAATTTATGGAAGTAATTGATTAGAGCTACTGGATCCATTTAAAAGATGGCATTATTCTCTAGCGAGAGATCGTAGATTCCGATACAGTAATGGCAAAGGTAGAGAAGTGGATAGGAAGATGGGTGCTTTGACCAGTCTCTTGACAGCCACCATGTATCATTCCATTTCAGTCTGGTATCCGCGAGTTTTATGGATAGTTATAAAAACAACCTGAGAATACCAACTGTTTTTTTACTGTTGTAATGTCTTTAAAAAAAGCAGACAACGTTTGTATAAGCATTTGTCAATAGATTTATTGTTTGGATTCGGTTTAAAGTTAATTTGAGTTTTATCAACCGAAACAAAACTTCACTAATGATTATTACAAAGCTTAAATAAACCATTTTCGATAGATTTGGCGGTAAATGTGGAGAATCATTTTTTTTTTTATAAATTTTGATGATAAAAAATATGATCACCAAATCACGCTATGGCGGCGATCTAGGTAAATTTTATAAATAGTTTGATATTAACGATGTTCAATTAATTAGGAAAGTAGTCGCATATAAAGTTCAAAATTTCTTTATAAGTTTTTGAAATGACATGCGATCATAGTTCAAAAGTAACTACATAGAAATGCTTGCTCCAAGTTAAAAGACTGGATATTATCAGTCGTCTTATTGTTTATAAGAATTAAATTATTTGGATTGCCGGATATATTTATTACTATTTTATGATACTTAATGATATTCATATTCATGTAAAAAATACAAGGGTGAAATAGGAAGAATAACTTTTTCGTTAAATATACACAAATTACTTATTTTTTCTTAGCTTATAAGAAATACTAATAAAATTCAATTTCGTACACGCCCATAAGTTTTGTCACTTAGGATCCGGTTTTCGCCTTTCGGCATCTTCCGGCGTTCAACTGCACGGATGAACTTGAACTGACGCTTGGTAAATAAGTGTATCGTTTATGTGTTAGAAATAAATGTTTCACTAAGTTAAAAGTTATTGATGGCGATGTGGATAAATTTCACTAATGCTTTAATTTAAATGACGTTCAATTAACTGGATAAATATTTACTTATACAAAAAGTCTTTTTAGTTCTTTGATATTAAATGTGATTATCGTTTAAATGTTTTCACATTGAAATGCCTACTGATTTAAATGGTGGGTAATTTTCATAAATTATATTTATTTTTCATCTCTGGAAAATTTATAATTATGTTATGAAATTGTAATATTTTTTACTTACTTATAGAATAAAGTAGTGGATAATTTAGAAGATTCAACTGCTCATTTAAAATTGTCAAACAACTTTACTGTGTCGTGTTAATTTCTAATATTTATTGGTGAAACAACTTACCAATAATATGACGTTTGTTCACAATCAATATCACGGTACAAATCAATATATTTCATGTGGAATTGTTATACTATATCACTAGCCGATGTATTTATTATTAACTGCAATTTGTAGTTAGTAGTCAGGTATCGAAATGACTAGTTTTATCATCTTTATCGCGAAAAATCTAGATGTCATTCGTCATCGTGAGTCGTTGTCATTAGGAAAAGATGTTTTTCGCATACAAATGAAAATAGTGTTCGTGAACTGAATAGTATTTGCTATACATACTAATAAATTTGATTATTTTTTGTGCACTGTTGAAGAAAATAAACATTGTATACAGTGAAAAGCTCTAAACTAAAAAGTAGTACTTAAAAAAATAAGTAACATATATATTTGACAACATATATTTAATATATATATTAGATAGTTTTAGAGCAGTATTTGTATCTGCTGTGCGAGAAAATATTTCGGGGGTGCAGGAAAAGTTTCTATTGTTACATGTTAATAAAAACTGTGTCTTAAATGCACTCAAATATAATTCATGTAATTTCAGAGTTTTTAAAAATATATATTTCACGAAGTTGCGAGAATATAATTTTAGATTCAAATACGTTTAAATCACTACAAAGCCATTGCTAAGAGCCACTGTTTTATAGCTTTTAAAACATGTATAAATACTAAGGTCTGATTTCATAAAATATTGTTTGTTCTTATGAAAAAACAAAATCTCTAGTTTTTTTTAAGTATATACAACTGAGATTTTTATACAATGTATTAAATTTTTCTAAATGTTATTAAACGAATTCCGTTTATTTTCATTGAAATAACTTAAGTACCATATATTTAAAAAAAATCACGAATCAATTTTTAAAAAATGGCAATATCTCTCACGACACTATTCGAGTTATTAAAAAGCTCGTTGTTATATAAGATGTTCTTCATCTAAATCTCTCTTTATGTATTGTACCATATTATGTACTGCCCTGTTCGTACTGGGACTCGAACTCCTGAGATCCGACACGGAAGCCAACAACGTAACCGCTACGCCACAGGACCCGACTACATACATAATAAATGTTTAAGTAAGTATTAAGTGGATTAACGAAAAAAAACGATCTATATTTGAAAGCATGGGTGTTTGTGATGTCTAAAAACTCTCTCCCACCTTTCCGATTTTTAAATAACTGGGCGTAGCGAGAGCGATTTGTTACCTACTAGCACTGTTCTAGCCTCACCCGTCTATTCCCACTACTATCTTTAAAAAAATGAGGTTGAGCGAGTAACATACAACTCTTGTAGAAATACTTTTGTCGAGATACCTCCATTAGGAGATCGTATGCTTTACATTTGGCAGCGGACATGGATTAAAAAAAATACTACGCAAAAAAATAATTGATTTTAGTTTATTCTTTCAAGCTTAATACATTGATATTTATACAATTTATAAAAATGGATATAATATTCCTCTAAAAAATTCCATTTTTCCATTATGTAGATATTTTGAATTCTTAAGATATATATATAACTTTGAATAATGTCCTCAGTTTATCTATCATCAACTTTTTGCTTCAGGAATATAAATTCTACGAATGAATTCTATTCATATAATATAATCATGGCAAGAGAACAAACGATATTCTTGTATGGCAAGATTAATGTGAGAAATAGCCACTGTTTGTGTATATATGTACATATTAAGATGTTCTGTCACAAGGCACGGTTAAATAATAATTTAATTGTTTTATTTACTAAAAATTTCTTTCAGTTATAAATACTTTTTGGCTGCGTAATATTTTACCAAAACAATGTCTATTCTGTAAAAATAACGAAGCTCTATCGTCGATTTATTTGCCATCATAATTAGACTCCTGTATAGTTCAATTTTATTTTACGATTACAAAAAAGCTTACAGTTTTTGCAATGAGCAGTTTGAGTGACATATTATGGCCCATTTACCCACATTGCTTTTTTTATTAATTTTTGGCGCGAAAAGCTTGTCTGTTTTAAATGAATTTGAGACAAATTAAAAATAAACGCTTTTTGTACTAATAAAATATGGTTCAGGATCGGTTTCGCTCATCGCTATCAAATACAAAATAAAGTTATGCAACTTGATTGGAAAAGAGTAGTTTTCATTTGTAATACGTATATTTGTACGTATCAAAATTGTTTTTTTTTCATTCAAAATTTTTATTATTATTTATAAATTATTCATTTTTTTGTTCATTCAAGTAAGTGTTTGTCACACCTTGGTTAATTCATTTTGTTTAAATAACACCGTATTTTTTATATTACAACAGTTGATAATGCTTGCGATGAACGGAATCGGTATGTTTGTAAATATAGTAAATAATGTGAAATTAGTACAAAATGTGTTTATTATTTATTATAAAATGCCTTTCAACCAAGAATTATCAGTAATTTCGTTAACAGTTGAAAGATAGATATGTCAATAAATCTGCAATAAAAATACTAAGCAAATCAGACATAAATAAACGAATTCCAAATTTTACTAAATGTAGCTTTTAAGTAATTTCAATTTATAATAGTTTGGCGCGCGCAAAAATTATCAAAACGCAAAAGTTTGTTAACATCTTGAAGTGTTTTTTAAAAAGAATTGTCTAATATTATCTGAATTTTGTTCAATTTTTCCCGATTTTTCTTTCACATGGGGGGTAATTGCATTGTTGCAAGCTAGTCGAGGATCTCCTGAGAAAGAGTCAAGAGTCTGGCGGCGGTGTTCCCCCATCTCACCAACACGAACCTGCGGTGAACGATAAAGTATACTGCATAACCGCAAACAAATCATATCTCGAATGGAGATGCACGTTATTTTCGCGGGGCGGGTACCAGCGACGTTTCGGTATTTCTCTTTTCGCCTTCCACTTGTTACGTGATGCAAAGCACTTACGTTTGGCAGTTTACTTGAAGGCGGACTTTCTCTCCGCTTATTATGTTTAAAAGTCAATAATATTTTATTACTAATGTTATCTATACATTCGGTCGTTGATTTTCACGTTTCACTTGTTGTATACATTCTTTTATACCATATCGGTAACATCACACATTTAGTAAGGCGAAAAATGATGCTCAGCAATCAAAAAGCTCTGGAATAAATCATTTTGGGTGTACATACAAACAACGAAATCATTATGAATTTACATTAAACTTAATAAACAAGGTTTACTCGTTAAAAATGTGAAATATTAAGTCTACACTTAATTATTTGAATATGATTGATAAAGTTTTTTTATAAAATTGCTCATAAGACAACTGAATTTTTTATTATATTACAAAATATAAGACTTTTTGAACTAAATCCACATTATGTATCAGGACCGGGTTCGCTCACCACCATTATTATTTAACGATGCAGCATGATTTATAAAATACTAACAAAGATTTATAATACGGTATGACAAACTTTTGATAAACGAAACATGAAATAATTTATAATTAATGACACAAATTATAAATTAATGACGCTGAATTTGTTATGATTGATATGATTTAAAACCTCTTTTAAATGAAAAATACAATTTGCAAATCAGAAATAAAACCAAATTAAAAAATTGATCAAGGTGCCTATGATAATATTTAATAATATCAAAATTAAATAAAGTAATAACATATTTAATTTCTCAGGTAAAGTAAATATGAAGGCGAGAGTCAACAGATATATTTAAAAAATATTTTTTTGTTTATTCTATTTACTTGATTCAATAAATTACTAATTGTATTGAAGAAACTCATGTTACTAAATATCTCCTTTCGTTGGGGTGAATCTGAGCGCTTCTTTCTTCGCCTCGTCTCTAAAGCTAGTTCGTGAAATAGAAATCGTTACTTTATTGCATTATTGTGTCATATTACAATTGTTTGTATTTCTGCCTTACCTAACTAACAACAATGTTTCAAAGGTTTACTTCATAATACGTGATTATATTGTGGCGAGATTTGCTGTACTGCGCCCAAAAACTTCCTTCATTACAAAACAAAAGCATCTCTAACCTACAATTTTCGTTTGACGACAGCACGGATTATTTGATTTTCCGCAGTCATTTAAGCTGAATGCTTAGTTTGCTGGTTTTGTTAGAAAGTTATCTCTCTCATATAAAACATAATCTAAAGTATAATATTACTATCACTAGGTATGTCTATTATTACCTCTTTCGGGTCCGGCCAAAATCTGGTCCCGTGTGCCCGGTTATTTTTGAAGAATTGCATTTTTTATTTAGAACTTTATTATAGTGCTAAAACTGAGACTACTAAATCAAATTAAATGAAACCTTAAGTTGTGATTTCAAAAACTATAATTATTTAATTTTATATGATATTATTGCATTTATTTTTGATTAGGGAGAGCTATATTACAATTTTGCACATGTAGCAATTTTTACTGTTTTTTTTCTTTGCAACTTAACAGCGCTTACTTTTTTTTTACTGCTGCAATTGGTATCAACACACATTTTATCTGTATTTTCTAACATTGTGATTTGTAGATTATCCAAATTTACAATTCGAAGTGGATTCGATGACTGCACCATATCGTGTTCTTCAGAAGGGAAGTAGATGCAGAAAGTGCATTATAAAATTTGAGCTAAAAAAAAAAAAAAATGTTGAAAATAATAATTGAATGTCTGAACATGTTATGTTGTATTTAAAAAAATGCTTTAAAAAAATAGGAATCTAGCAATTTAACGATTTACTTCATGTAATTCTGAATTACCCACTGATGTGGAACCCCTGCTCTATTCCATAGTAACTTGTGAGGTGATAACTGTCTATTCTTGATAGAAAGGTATTACATAAAAAAAACTTTTTGTTCTAATACTATATGTTATTTTGATAAAGTAAAAAACGATAGTTGCCACTCTACTATGGCGATCGATAGGTTTAATATTTTTTTGTTGAAATGTTGGAATTTCCTAAAAGGCAACTCAAACATCTTTTTAGATTGAAATTTCTGTATGCATATTAAATAAATAATAAATATAAGACAATGTTTGATTGTGACTATAAAGATATTTTTTGGTCAATTTATTGGACAGAAAGTCGGTAACGTAAAAAATCAATACTCGATATTAAAATGAAAACATCTGTTACTTAACGACCCACGCGTCACGAGACCTGTAGAAAAACAAACAAATAAATTTAAAAAAAGTATTATACATGCCAAAATACATTAATTCATATTAATGGCAAATGAAATAACTAAATGTCTTAACGATTTTAATATAAATTTATATTGTTGTTTAAATTTGCTTATTATCTATGAATAGCACAACCATCTGTTTTTATACCTATTTACCATAATGAACCAAAAGCTATTATCTAGATATTCTTTAATGGGAGTTAAGGTAGTGTTGTGGTACAACAGCATGCAATTTCCATAAACCGCAAAAGTCTTCCGCTTTCGATAGCTGCATGTATACTTCTACCTTTATGTTACTCTTTGTTATCATCATCATCGTCGTTGTTATCGATATCGGTTTTAATCTTTCTTATAAAGAGACTATGCATATATTTAATTTACCATTAAAAATACCGTCTTTATTAAATGTTCGATCAAAATTTGATTAATGTTTAATTTCATTCGGTTAATTTAGACCGTCAAATTTAACAAGATCTAGAAAAAAAAACTTATAACTGTTTCTTTTAAAATTCAGTCCATCGATATTTGATATTTTTCAATGTGCATCACCGAAAAGGGGTAAGGTAAAGATACAAGTATATGGAAGATATTCATCGTCATTTGTCATCCCTCTTTTTAATAAAAACTAAAAGTATGATACTTTATTCATTCGTTTAAAGTTGCATATAAATAAGCCCAATATTTTGTTGATAATATACAACATTTAAAGTTTTTTTATTCAAATTTTAAGCATATGGACTTCTGATAGAGCATATGAAAAAGTATGATAAACAAACGAAAACTCATTGTTATTCAGTCTTCATTTTTTAAATTTATGACCTTCCCAATGTAAAACTTATTGCCTTTTCATGAGGGTATCTCAACATTTTTTTTTTACAAGAATTGTTACATAGTTTCTCAACGTTTCTTTTTTGAAAACGGTATACGTATAAGAATAGTACAGGACTATTGATTAACTAATCGCTTTCGCTACGATTTTGTTATTTTAGGATTAGAAGGGTTTGAGGAATATTTTCGACATTAAAAGCTTCCATGCCTTCAAATAGAAATCGGTTAAAAATTGCTCTTTATACTAGGACTCGAACCCGTAAAATCTGACACGGAAGCCTACGACGTTGACTGCTACGCCACGGATCCGACAATGTTAGACGTTAAAAATTGAATGAGGCTGGTAAAGGGTTATTAACAATCTCGTAGCTCCCTCAATCGAATGTCATTAACAAGTTACACAGTAGAAAATAAATATGTTGTATTCAGAAATGAATTCGTAAACATAAAATGAGCACATGATGGCATAAAATTTTATTTAGAATAATGAACAAAATATATTTCTTGGTATTAAAAAAAAAATATCTATCCTTAAAAATTAATTTGATTCCAAAAAAATCAAAATAATAAAGTTTTGGCAGTTATTGTGTTGATGACCTACAAAATATTACATTTGTGCAGTGGTAATAACGTATTTTTTTTTATTATTATTAACGGTTATTTGCAAATGTTTTTGTTACCCTTCATTTAACATTGCACCACAGCCAGATGAAGAAGAGAACTCAAGGCACGCGTACCACTTTTCATTTATATGGAAAAGTATTTTATGTTCTAAAATTTTTTTTTTGTTAAATTGTGTTGAGTTTTATCAATTTTTTTAATATGATCACCAAGATCACGTTGAATACAATTTAACTTTTCCGGAAAAAAGTTGAAGAATCGTAAATAAGAGAAATTGAAAACACTGGAATTTTCAATGTTTTTCGTGGTAAGAAATTACGAATAAAGCAGATTTTTGATATATTTTTTCGTTCTATATATTCATTTTAAAAGAGTTCAAATATATTTTTTTGAAAAACTATAGGTAACACGGTTAAAAATAGCGAAGTATTTCGTTCTGACTGAATTACTGAATTCTGCTTGTCACTCCTACCAGTCGTATGGATTCCGCCGTCGTGGAAGACCACTGATGACCATCTACCTATAAAGATTTACTCAGCGGAGTTACGCTGGAATGACATGGGAGGACGCAAAAAGACTGTCGGGGGACAGAGAATCTTGGAGGAATCATGTAGTGGCCATATGCTCCGACTAGAAAGCGGATATGGAAGAAAAATAATTCGTTCTACAAATTTTAAAAAAATCAGTATACCATCATTTTCTTGTATATTTAAGCCTGCATTTACCCAGTTATATAAATTGGCTTAGAAGAGATACGACATTTCGGCTTACGAAATCGCAAGCGTTTGACAGATCTGATAAAACAATCAAAACTATAACAACAACACTGAACATAGCCGCAGTTAGTAAATCGTCAAAAGCTTATTCAAAGATCATAACGTTCGGTTTGATATTATTGCGTATTTCAGACTGTCCAAGATAAGTGTCTTAATTCTTATGCTCATGAGAATAGCTCCGCTCCGCTGGTATATGGGTGTATTAACTAAAAAACGCTTCGCCATCACTGAAATTAGTAGTGTTGATTGTGGAGGGATACCGTTCACCCGTAATAATCACGTATTTTATGCGGTTACGTTATTTTCAATGGCCGCAATAATATGTTGTGTTTTTCTTCAACATGTTTTACTTCGACCGCACACTTTTTGCAATGTCAATGTTAATCATGCTTTCTTGCGCTTACATCATGTTCCGTTACTCCATGTTGCTATTATTATAGTACAGTAAAATATATTCACTTTAAAAAGCTACTAAAATATTATCTTAATTTGCTTTCTTTTGATTGTTAAATTTTCAATCACTGTGTGTATTTTTAATACCGTGCAGAAATTTTTATTTTATTTTTATTGTGTGAGAATATAGGTTATGTAAAATATTCTAAAACGATTTACTACACGATGTATGTATCTAAAAATAACCGATAAAATCACATTAAAAATAAATACCTTGGTCGTTTTTGTAATGTTATTTTATATTTATATTGAAATTTTGTTGCAAATAACAAACTGCAAAACATAAACAGATTGGTGGCACACCAGATTCTTGTTTTTTTTTTAATTTTAAAGAATTGTTTATAAATGTAGAATTTTAAAAAAATACTGAAACAAATAGTTCTTCTAATTTAAGATTTCGACTGAAGGTACTTGGTGGAATTTCAATATTAAATTTGAATCGTTCAAATTTAAATGGTTCTTCATTTGGAGTTTATCGTTAGTATCCACTTTAGCTTACTTACGATTTGATAGAGTTTTTTAATTACATTTAAGAGGTATTAAAATTTTAAATTCTAGTCATTATATTTTTTTAATTTCTTTCAATACCAATAGTTTATAACGCCTTATTAATTTCATTTTGATTAGTATAAATAACACTGTTACATTGATTCTCTTATCAGTTGATAATGCTCGTTGTGAGCGAAACCGGTTCTAATATCATACAATAGAAGTAGGGATTAGTACAAATTAGTATTTAATTTTTTGAATTATTGTATTGATATTTTAAAGTATTGAGAGTGAACACCCTAAAAAATTATCTTAAATGCTGAAATTTTTCATTTGCTGTTAACTCAGAAATATCGATCTGTTACTTACCAACTTCTGTCAGAACAGTGACGATTTATTTTAATTTATCGTACAATAATCTATTATGTACAATATACATGTATTTATTTTAAAATAAACGAAATAAAATAAAACTTTACTTTTCAATATTGTGGTTAATGTCTTGTTAATCGTGATAGGAGAAGTAACGTTCTAACGTTTCCCACAGTATTAATTTTCCGTAGCGTTTATAGTGTATTGATAATCTTAATTTCAATCAGATGCGACTTCGGTTTCATATTGCCCTTTTAAAATTAGCTCAATTGCTTCATTAAGTCAGGGCGTTAAGTAAGAATTTAAAAGCCCCACCTACGTAGTGTTCATTGACTTAGTTATATGGCAAGCTTTGGCTTTATTTGCAATAAGCTAAGCTAAGGAACTAAGTTAAGCTTATACACACACACGGCTTACTATTAAAATACAGTTTAATAGTTAAATATTAAGCGGTTCTAAAACTGGTAAGCTTGTTTTCAAATAATTCACTATTTATTTGTCGATTAATAAAATCAGTTATCAGTATAAATGAGCACCCGATATAGCTGCAATTATTTAGTCATTCATTTAATGATTCGATAATTTAACTATTCCATTTATTTATTTTTTGGCATTTAATTTAAAAAAACAAATTCTATTAAAAATAAAGATTCTCTTTTGTTAAAAGAAACAAAAATAGTTTACATTTTTCATATTCATTTTTAGTCGATTTAAGGATTTCATTTCGAAAGCATGTATGTCTGAGATGTCTTTTTTTTCCACTAACTTTATTCTAAAAATTAAACGAACCGAGATCGATAGGCTAGCCACTAGTCCTGTTCTAGCCTTATTCATCTATCCGAAAAACATTCTTTAAAAAACAGGTGGGGCAACTGTGTAACAAGCGGTTCACGCAGTTATATTTTTCTGGAGATAAACTTTATTAAAAGCCCATATCGATGGTCTAGTTCCAGAGATAAGTTGAAAATGCCATGTTTTAAATTATATTAACCCTTATATTCGAATACCTCTCTTCTATAGCTCGATACAAAAGTATAATTAGAAAAAAACACTATTTTATTCTCGGTGGGTTGATGTTTGCATATTAAAATAAAGAAATATAAACAATCTTCTTTCATTTTCATATAACTCGAAATATTGTTTTACGGTTTTGTCAATGTTGCAATTAATTTTAATTGAATTGAGATAAATGACTAAATGATTCACTAAGAATATGAAACAAATACAAATTATCACTCTTTTACAACTTAGTTTATTAGCGTCAAAAATTTGGTAAGCCATATCTCAAAACTGTCAATTCCTAGTTGTAGCACTAAGCTATCGATATGATCTTCATTGGAAAAAGAGATGCCTTCCATTTTTTTTATTTGTTTGTTTAACTATCAGTGACAGTTAAGATTTGGCGTTTTTGCGATGCTGTGTTATGCACTTAATTTTACGATTATATTCTGATTTATATTCAATAATTTCATGATATTTCTTCATATATTTTAGATTTCTACTATGAAGAAATTTTCTTGTTTTTAAATCATATTCAGAAAGTAGATTTAGAATCGCTGGTATGTACTACTTTTCACAGTCAGCTGTATTCTATTAAACGCGACACGAGTGAGCTTGATATTGTATTGCTGCCCACTAGTTAACTAGTTGGTACACTAACCCGTTATATCGAAGCTTTATCAAAACATCCCCTTCTAATGATTCGATATAAATTATTTAATCGCACGTTTAAAATGAATAGGTTTTGTTCGCTCATGTATGGTTCGGATTTTTCTACTTGAATTATTGAACCGTAACTGTTAAAATTATATCATAATTTAAACTGAAATAATTTACTGCAATACTTTATCTTATATAAATAATGCAATTGATATATACGATGTTTTCCTATGAGTTAATCTCTATGCACTTTATTTAAATTGCGGTTAGTTCCCTTACATGGAGAAACACAAGTTTCAATTATTTGGATGCAAAAACAGCAATCTTAAAAAATTGAAAAATTTAAATATCTTCATAAATGTAGCAAAATAACTGATTTTTTAATACTGATGAGTGATGACATTTTCAACTCTATTCTAAATAGAGAAAAACTGCATTAAACATAACTAATGTAAATTCAATTGGTTATTGGGGCTTTTCTCCAAAATGTTTTTTTTTTGTAGAAAGCTACCTTTGTTTTCAATGCCCTCATAGTAGTCTTTTTAAATTCACAAATATGTAAATAAATTAAACATCAAATATTGCATTATATTACACTTTTTTTAATCAATGAAAATGGGATATTATCATAAATGCACGTCATAATAATCACGGAAATTTTATTTATTATAATTATAATATTCTTGCTCCTTTATTGAGATTCCGCTTCTCTGTTTTATGGCATATTTTATTAATACACGGCTCATCATCATCATCGTATTTGTCGACATAAATATAGTTTTGCAAATATTCAATTAACACAATATTATAAAAACACCAATCCAGATTTTAATTGAATTTGTGTTTAAAAATAAGAGAATAAGGTTGAACCAAATCACTTTTTGTATTTCACATTGGATCCTTGCCACAAAATTAATCTGCGAAATTACTGATTTTTTTTCAACTCACAAATTGACTTTATATTCCTACCTGTGTAAAGTTAATTTACGGTCAAACGTAACATATTTTTTATGTAAACATTGTTATATTTACCCAATATAAGTATGTTAGATGTACGATTAATTATTCGATTTCAATTATAATCAAATTAAGTATCGTATAATTATAGTATAGTAAGTATAGATATAAGATCCCCTATCATATATTATAGTATATTAATTTCGTATTAAGTAAATACTTTGCATCTTTTGGAATTAAATGACAAAAATATTTCGCTTAAGTAAGCATTATTAAGGTCATTGTTCATATGATACGTGGTCAAATCCGTTTCCGCTTGTAAGTGACATTTGATCACAAAGCTGCAACAGTTTCGACGCGTGCTTTACTGTTTACTATTTTTTGTGCTTAAAATGTGTACTCGACCAAAAATCAGACAAAAATATTTCATAAAAAGTTACATTATAAATAAATAATAAGTCATGCAAAAGTTGGGAGATTGTACGTGTCCCTTATATATGAAAAAAAAAACATTATATCGATGTTTTACTGTACTGATATTTAAAAATATTTTTCGATATGCCAAAATGATGCACGGATTTATAACATTGTATTTATCTTATTGTTCTCTAACAATGCTACCAATGGATTATGAATTAGAAGTTGTGTATATTACCATTGTTATGATTATGTAAGTTTAGTTAGTTAGTGAGTTAGTTATAAGTTAGTCGGGTTAGTCATAAGCATATCTCAAGTCTGACCCAATTTGTCAAGAAAGTTGGCACATAAAGCATGTGATGTGTGATTTGTGCGAGCAACGCCTTGTGTGGGCGGCATTGTTCGCTGTGACTTACACATTATTGTTACATTAACCGTACTGTGTTATAATATAATGTAAAGTTAATACAGCTTGGTGGCAAAGTGGAGAAACGACTTAATATTTATGACAGTGTACGAATAAAAATACATCCCCGAGGCGCGTTTTTGTATAGAATATCTTAAATGAAAATCTAAATGCTGCAGATCAACAATTCGCACAGTAGGTCCGATTGAGGATCGTATTAGAATATTTCTTTGAGAAGGGATCTTAATTATTTCTAGATTTATATATTAATTTTAACTTCAGGTAAGTATAAATTAGAATTATGACTTAAGCAGGTGGCTTAAAATGTGTGATTTTCTTTTAATAATCATCACCTTGCGTATTAATAATATTTATACCACAGTTTATTTTTATTTTGGTTTTTGTGACAAGTATCAAGTGTTGTATGTTTACCATTTTTTTTATAATCATAAAGACATCTTTAAAAATCTCACAAGCAAAGACCACATGAAAATACATGCAGATAATGTTCTTTACAGGGAAAGCAAGTTCTTTGAGTTTTTCTAGATTATCTAGTTAACATTCTTATCATTTACGTCATTAAAAAATCAATTGAAAACGATCGTGACGAGAAAAACCGGTCCTAATTCTAATACATAAATGTAAAACTAGAAGAAGAGTATATTATTATTATTTATATAATGAATATATACACTTAAGACCGTCTCAAATTATAATGTAAAACATATTGCAATCTAATAAAGTATCTAAAAACAAGTTGTTTTAGAATATTAATTGTTATTCAGTCTCTGAATAACTCAGAGGGTGAGGATTAAAAGATAGATTAGTTATAAGCTAATCACTCTCTCCACCCTCTTTGGTGATCGCACGTGTTGATGTAAAATATCGTTAACATGTACAGTTTTAATCATTAATAAATTATTGTAGGAAAATACCTTAATATTAAAAAAGCTTTTCAAAAGCACAGAGATCGCGAAAGAAAGCAAGATCTATTATTTACAGAACTTTTTATGTTTGTAGAGTTGGATTACATCAGGGGTTCTTAACCTTATTGCGGCGACGGGCGCAGTTGAGATTTAGGAGAAGAGTGACGGGCGCGGGCCGAATTTTAAAAAAAAATAAGATTTACATACATAGTATTAAAAAGTAGTATATATTTATGTATTCATTTTATTATTGTTCCCTTAACAGCTTTACATGTGTTACATGTATTTTATTATTTAATATAAATCGGAACGTTATGCATTTATTTACATTTACAAAAAAATCATAAAAATAACAAAGCACATTTATTACGATTCTTAATATTTAAATTGTATTTGATACTTTGGCGGGCACAGGGTTAAGAACCCCTGGATCACATAGATACGATTATGTGATAACGTTTTGTATTTATTCTGATGAAAGGTATTTTTTATTGTTCGAACAATTTTAAATATATTCATTAAATATAACATCAGCAAGCCAAGCCGTTGATGTGTAAACAATATTTTCCATTAGAGTTGAGTATAGTAATGTAATCGCCACACTACTTATAGAATCGAGATTTAATCGATTTCATTAACCAGAAGAATTCACGTTTTCAATGAATAGAATTCGAGATTTCCATTTCATTAGAGTTATTTAGTAAGATTGTATTGTAATATTGTGTATCAGTTCGATATTTATTTATGTAGGTTAATAGAAAACTGGTTTTATCTCTACACAATCTGTGGCGACACGCTTAAGTGAATAAATTCACACACGACTGTGCGATATTGTTAAATGTCGAATTACGATACCCGACACCAACGTCGGTTCGATTTGAATGCCTCGATGACTTTTTGACAAACGATTTCGCCATAATCCCATAACGTTGTGTACGTCCGGACACAGCTTTAAGCTTCGAATAACGAGCTTTTTTATCCGCAAAGATACTGATTTAGTGCTCGGGTATTGAAAATTTAAATATATTATTATAATAGCACAGCACAGACGGCGTCTTATTAAATAGATACAGGAAATATCTTCGATGACAACTTTGTGGAAGTTTATTTTTAATATAAAATTAAATTTGATAACTATAATATCACGTGTCACATTTTGTTACACAACATGTGGAATAAAAAAATGATCAAATTAAATTTTTAATGACAATAGGTACAGGAAAGTTTGACATAAAATAAATTTATATGCACAGTCAAATAGGATTTTTGAGTTAATTACAAATATATGAATACATGTAATTAATCACACATGATTATAGTCTGTTATGTATATTATATGAGCCAATTTCATAGTTATTTTGTGCAGTAATATGAATTCAATAATAAGAAAAAAAAATGTTAAAGAAGAAAGACATTACTTAATGCTTTGTAAATTTTTATAAAGGAGATTAAATGCAACTGCAAAAAGAATATTTTACCACTATAAAAAATTCATCAAAAAATAAATAGTCATGATTCCGTTATTTGTCAGAAAATTGATGGAATCGTCAACACATATATTTACGACTGCAGTAATAATCATACAATCTTAACTCTAAAGTGCAACTGTTACTTTAGTGTGTTATTTGTATGTACATCTTTACTCGACGTCGTATCTTCCTGCAGACCAAATGGCATTTCTGAATATGACATAAAGTTGCAACACTTCCCATCCGGTTCATAAGTCAGGTGAATTGTAGATTGCTTTCACCTTGATTACAATCAAGGGCTTTGTCTACTTGATAATACCGTGTTAAATATTGCTCAGTCGTTGCAGATGTACGTGTAGTTGAAAGTGCAGCCACTCGCGTAAATCTCATCATGATATGGTGTACGTCACCTTGTTTAACTACGGTGACCATTGAACAGTTACAAATTGAGCTTTTTTTCTTGGCAGCTTAAATTTGTAAATCTTGGATTATTTATTTATATATCACTAAATCGACCTTATTCTTTAGCGATGTGCGAACATGCTTTTTCTTTGTGAACTTTTTTTCTGTTTATAAGTAACAATATATTATAGTTTTGACGCGGTGCTTTCAAGATAATATATTGTCACTATCTAACCGCGTTGCTTCCTTCCATGACATGTAACTCTTCAGCTTAGCCGAGTACACTCTATTTACTCTCCGTTTAGAAGAAAATACAAACAATATGAAGGGTCCTTGAAGTGAACCGTGCTACATGCCAATACCACTGACACAACAGGGCGTGAATGGTTTATTTTATAAGACTTCAGATATCTCCTCTACGAATATAAATTATTATTTACTGATCTAGCCTCATTAAAAAAGCCGCTGAAATTTACTGATTTCTGACAGTAAAATTGCGACATTGCTTTTAGTTTACTAATCCACCGAAGATGTTTTAAATAACTTTAATATCATATTTCATCTAAATAAGCTGACGTACGTTTTCTCTGAGATGTTTATATTTGTGGCTTCTGGCATATTCAGGTAATACAGTTGGCAATGTACTGATAACGTTTGACCAACTTTTATTATAAAAATAGCCATTTTCTACGTGGAAAATGTATTATAGATGCGTGAAGTCATCACAAGTGAGAACGAATCGTCACCGCAACCAGTCACATACAGTGGGACTCGTATCAACCCGATTAAATATCTGAGACTGCAGTTTGTCAGTTTGTTGTTGTGGGTGGACTATTTTGCACACACCCGGCTCTCACATATTATTCTGAAACAGTGAGTAATCATTCTGAGATTGCAGACACGGTGACGGTATTGTGCTCAAAGTTTTAATTTCATGTCCAATTTGAAAAGCCATACAAGTACATCTGGATTTCAGATTATTACACCTTTATCAAATATAATACAAAGACAGAAACATAGATTATCCCAGGTGATAAACTTTGGTTGGTCAACGCTCTATGTGATTGAACTCTGTACGATTGCAATTAACCGCTCTACAGTTACCGTATTTTCTATTTCAATTAAAAAAATAAGAATGTTAAATTGATGCTGTCAACGGCAGCGGCGTCAATACTATAATCAAATAACATACGTAAGAGTTAAAGGACACAAATTATATACAATATTTCCGTGTAAGTAAGAAAAAAGTGTTAAGTCTGAAAATTTAGATTTCAAAGTTACTACAATGCATATCGCTTCTCCGGCAAAACAACGGAGTTACACCAAATTTGTTGATTTAAATTCAATAGCCAACCAATCCATTATAACTATCAGAAAATATTAAAATATTAAGATTTGTAATAGAAGCGATGAATAATTTAACAAAACCAGCTACAAACGACATGGGGAAAAGCTATTCCATAACGATTCAATTGTAACTTATATGTGTGAAAAAATAATCGTGATTTCTGAATTATATATTATACATACATATATTTTTTTTCAATTGCGTAATTCTCAATATTCATATATCAAGCGATATATTGTCACTGTTCTGACAGAAGTTGGTAAGTAACAGATTGATAGTTCTGAGCAAACAGCAATTCATAAAAATCAGCTTTTAGGTTAAAGCTTCTAACGTCGATATTTTATGTTACAAATATAATTCTCTTTTGTTCACAAAACTTAAACTAGGCGGATTATAAAAAAACCATTTCTATAATATCGCCAACTTAGACTAGAGTTTAAAGTTCGTAACTCAACCTAAATCTAACCACAACATTACCGAGAAGAGTTAAAATGCAATTCCTGTAAAATGATGTTATATTACAGTAAGCTAAAAAATTTAACCGTTTCTTAGTTTATTAGTTATAATATTGTAATAACTTGAAAAACAAACTGAAAAATGTTATTGCATGCCTTTCAAATTAATATTGTTGAATATAGTTCGTTTTTTTATGTTTTTGGTTAAAAAATTGTGTTCAGAAATTTTGAAAATAGCACGCATTTTTCACGATATCCTTTCCCAATTTGTTGCAAATGGAGTTTTCTCAACAAAAATTGTTCTACAAAAACTACCTTTAGTTAAGTCGCTCAACCTCTACCTCTACCTCTTGAAGAGAGTAAGGATTGAGGGATGCGAATTGAACAAGACGAATAATTAAGTGACGCTTCGATTTTGAGATCAAATACCTGAGATGAAATTTTTGATTATTTTGAACACCCATATCTCTGTAAACAAATCCAGAAATTGGGTTTGAACCAATAGACATCAGAAGAATAGTACAATATTGATCACTCGGTCACTAGACTGACAATTTCTAACATTACTATTGATTTTAGTGTTACTCCAACTAATGTTTCGGGTTGGAAACATTGTATAACTCAGTATGTAGGATATGCAATATTATTTGTAATGGCGGCGCCGCGGCCGCGCTGGTCCATTCTCCAAGCCCTCGCGTCCAACAGATGTTGTGATCAACATTTGCATACTTGCATCTGTTCTCGAATGTTCACTGAACGATAAACAAATGTTATTCATAACAATAGAATGTAGTTTCAGTCGTAAACCTGCGATCGGTATCACGGGTTTATGCAAGGACAATATATTTTTTCTCCATAATATAATCTCACGATTTTATACTCGGCATATTTCCATTTAAGTCTTTATCGAGCTTTTCATAAAATCATGTACTTTTTGTATCTTGTCTGAGAATCGAAGCGGGTCTGACTGCCCATAAAATATAATGCAGCCTTCTCGTTTGTTTTATCAATGAATGTTTTTTCCACTTTGCGAATTTTCGTGGTGATGCAAATGTTATTTTATCACAGTTATTTATTGCATTGATATTTACCTAATTAAAATTACGTTTCAAAGCCAATGTATTTTTGTTATACAAGATTTTAAATGTATAATTTAATAGTTTCCTGTCAAGACTTTAGTTCCTTAGTATTTTCAATGGGTTCGGCGATAACCTTGTGGAAATTGATTATAGAGTTATTCCATAGTTTGTTTGTAAATAACCTTTACGAAATAATGCCTAACGATACTTATTAAAGAGGCAAAACACTTGTCACAATTTGTTACATCTGTGGAATAACTAAGACATCAATTTTAATTGTATACATCTTTTATCCACTATAACAATCATAACTTTTCAGGCTGTCTTTTAAGTTTATTAGTTCTGAGCATTTTAGCGTTTTGAATTATTATCGTTAGTTCCTCGTAGACCCTGGTTGAGAAACGCTTATCTAGAGAACTGAAAGTAGTCAGTATAATATCAGGATAGGCATTGACGATTTATTACTATTTACTAACCGCATTTAAGAAATTCTTTTATCGAACTTAATTTGTCTTAATTTTAAAATTTCGGCTACGATTTTCTGCTTATTATGTATCGATATTATAATTGACTTTAGGTGCGATAAAAATAACGATACAAAATTGATGAGTATAGGTTTTACGGTTATTTATTTTAATTAGTCGTCATTTATTAATACTCGGCTTTATATGCCTGATTTAAAAATTTAGTTACAAATAAGCCGTAGTATGTTAATATTTTTATCTGTGGTAATATAATGCAAGTTTTGTCATTCTTAAATATAATTTGACGTGTGATGTAATCTCGTAATGAATAGTTAGTGTTTTTGGAGTTATACTACACCGTGTATAATTATGAAGATTTCCAATGCTGCATATTAATTTTAATTCGTCCGAATTGAATAAATATCTCACCGCTGTCTCTCATAAACATATATCATTAAAAACTTTGTAACATTAAATTAAACGCTCGAATAAAAAAGCCCACAACTCTTGGCAGTACTAGTAAAAAAATCGGTCGAATACGTATTTGCGAGTAAATTAGTTGTATGAAATAACTTGCATATATTTCCAATCAATCTAGTTAATCACATTGTTATTTTTTATAGGTCCAGTTTCACTGTATTGAATGTTGCGAGAGGCCATGATTCATTTAAAACAACTGTATACTTGTGCGATAATGGCGATGGAAACCGGATGTACAGATACTTAATTTTTTACATTCGTAAAACAGTAATAGATCAATCGAATTAAAATAATTAAAGTTTTGCTTGTGTAACACAAGTATCGATGAGAAAATTATACCATCAGTTTTAAAAGTGGTGTGAATGATGTAATTCAAGCTTGATTCTATGTTAGAAAATAATGTAATCAAAACATGAAATATTACTGCGCTGGAAAAATCAGAACTCGAACACGATAAATCGATCGAAAAAATCTGTTCGTACTGGGACTCGAACCCGTGATATCCGGCATGGAAGCCATCAACGCTAGCCGCTGCGCCAGACGAATTAGTGTTGTTGAATTAGTAAGTTTTACTTTAAAACATCACATTTTAAACCTTAGTCCAATTCAAATGTCTTAACATATACATTGAAAGATTTTTCATTGGCTGGATCTAATCTTTGTCTTTCTAAAAGGAACATTGTCTGAAACGGCCGTATTCCAGGATGAAACGGTTCTTCATTTCATTAATCCAGAAATTGTATAAATATATTTTGCACAAAATTTTGTTGCTTTCTAAAGTGTAATGTAAGATTGACTTTATAATTGATTGAGATTTGTATCATATTTATTTAATCGGTTGTGGTTGTTTTGCTTGCGATTGCTATGATCACTACTGCTTTTTGTACGCAGGCTATTTTTTTACTCTACGATAAGTAGAAAAATAATATTGTCATTTTACTTTTAATTCGATTTTTCGTGGACGATTTCCGTTTGGATTATACTCTACTTTAACAGTCTCATTATTTTTCATCACTTTTAATTTTCTATTCGTCGTTTCCTAGAAACTACATAATTACCACATACTATAATGTAAATTAATGCTTTTATACTAAACCTTTCACCTAAAGTTTTCATTAGTGACTACAAAGCATAAAATACAAAAAATTACACGGTTCAATTATTTTTTCAGTTCAGCCTAAACTAAAAAGGTTAAGTTTACCGTTTATAAATTGATCTAGTGCACGAAAAAAATATGTTATTGTAGTTTTTAAATATACGACGGTTGTTTTATTTAACCGTGCAAACTGTGTTTAAATTTCCAATTGAACGATTAAATCAATAATCAGGCGTATTATTGCACGTCGCCCGCCTCAGTTATGTCAATTTAAATTAGCTATTCATGAAATGCATTGCGAAACGAATCTCCAAAATTGAATGGGGCGTATATTATATTAAGCCGCCTCTGTCGATAAACAAACACTTTGCTTTTTAATTTCATCATCCGAGACACTTTAAGTTGAGTTGATCAAATGGTACTCATATTGCGAAAGTGTCTTTAGGCACATGATCTAAAATCTAAAGCTATACGAAAGGTCAAAATTTATTGACAATATCGGGACATTTTTGATGCTTCAGTAATGAATAAAACTCTTAAGAATGTTAAAGTATGAGAGTTGGACATTATATAGAATAATGGATCGATATTTCTTTAGATTACGGAAACGATCGCCGTGGCCGAGTGGTAACACTAAATGGTTGCGACAATGTATTCAAATAAAGATTTGTATTGTATTGCAAAGTAAACATAGATATTTTCTTCGATCGATTAAAGGCTAGTTCTTTCTTACCGTCGTCTTTGTTTGTTAACTCTTTTTGAAGGAAAAAATTGTTTCAACGGCTGGCTTGAATAAGACTATGTTGAATAACTTATGGTCAAAAAAACTGCATTAAATTTTACATTCGAAGCCCAAGTGTTTCATGTAAAGCGGATGCGGTGTTTTTTTATTATTACTAAGTCCTGACTAAAAACTAGCCCTCACTTCATCATATTTTTTCAGTGTAAACATGCGCTGTCACCCGCCGAACTTCATAACGTTTTCCGTTATGGTGATAAAGTTCTTAATTTGTAAAATATATTTTGAAAGAATAGATTAATAGAAGTGCAGCTTATGCCACCATATATGTCTTGCAAGAAGTTGTTTTGAATAAAGCCGTATATAGCTATATTAACTAAAGGGTTTTACATGGTTTCATAGTTGTTTTAAAGCTTCTCTAGGCACGGTGCTTGAGAAAAAATGAACAAACAATTCAGAGCAAAAAATATAACACAAATATGTGTTTATTGTTTTAATTATATTACTGTAATAGAAAATTTATTATCAGTTCTGATTGTGATTTATGAAATGGAAACATTCGCATAAAATAATTAATAACTTGTTGTTAAATTCGAAGTTATACAATTAATTCCGCCTGAACCGCATTAGCCTTAAGGCACTATAAATACGATTAGTTGCGAGCGAAATACATTAATAAATCAGGATACTGTTATCAATCTCGGGTATCGATATTGAAATGTTAATTCTCATCTCTAATTCGGATAATATTAATTCACGACCTGCAATCGAACTGTTACATGAATGAGAAAAAAGGTCAGCAAAAAATAAACAATAGGCCAGATAATGGATCTCGATATCGAAAGCGAAAGGTTACGTCACTAGCCAATCCCTGAGCATTTATAACATTCTGTGCCAGTTAACTGAACACACTGCGCTAATATTTGCTTTGGGCACGATTTCTCAGCGGCGCATCGTGATTCTTGTCAATGCAAGATTATTTCAAAAATCTTCGTGTCATGTTTGTTGAACCTTTCAGCGTTGGCTGCACTTTCACTGCAAAATTTCACACATTAATTATTTTTCCATTGTTACATTTAAATCTTCAATTGGACACTCAATTGGTGAAGCGTTAAAAGATTCTTCGGCCGACTTAACCAATTATGCAAGTAAAACATTGATTGTGTAATATTTGTAATAATTTATACAATGATAATCAACCACTCTAAAGTGTCAGCGTTCTAGTCTAAGTCTTTCAATTGACACACAAAAAATGTCTGATCCTTAAAATCCTAACGACACCCCATCTCTCCTGTCTTCACTATTTTATTTTAACTGGATGTCAAAATCTGTATTGACTTACTAACAACCTAGATTGCACTTATTCGTTCTACATTGGAAGTGGGTACTGTCAAGATAGAAGATAAAATGAAATTTAAGACAAAGATTTTTCTTTTTGTGTGTCATGGTTAAAAATACACATTCCTGAACAAAGGTTTTTTTTTTACTAATTATTGTTGGTATCATGATAAATATAGGTGCAATCAACCATGATTATAAAGTTCGTCATGAGCGAAACCGGCCCTCCTGATCAAATAAAAGAGTGTTTTATTTTTTTAATATAACGGCCATTTCAAGTTTTGGAATGAACACCTTAAAAGTGATTAACCAGGGTGGGTTTAGCCGTCTCGAGGAGGATTGTTAGCCTTGCTCTCTGTCGAATTGAGCTTGTTCATTAGGATGTGTATTGACCGAAATAATAAGGAATGATTCCCTAATAAAGGACCATATAATATATAACTTGATTATGAAAACAATTTTTAATTTATCTATCTGGTAATTTTAAATTAACTTCCAGAAAAAAACATATTATTATGTATGTGATCTTTCGTTAAAAGCAATTTATTACATCATCATTGTTTCTGTTTCACCTTTATCAAAAAAAGTTCAAAAATGTGAATTGTCGTAAAATTGAATATTTAATTGGCCAATCTGTATATTTGGCTACGTTATTTATTGCACATATTGGTTTTTTTGTTTAGTTAGTTAATACTTTGGTATTTACTTTAATTAAATTAAAAATAAAACTAATTGTATGTTAAAATTAAATTATTGCATGCATAGGAAACCTAATGTATTGTTTTCTCCGTTAAAGTGAGTTCATGCAGTTATCTGAAAATTAACACCAAAATTTTTTGTAAATACTTATTCTTTAGCTTATCGTTAAGGCTATTATAATAATATTTTTTGAACCATATTGAAAGAAATAATTTTATTCCATAAACGAAATAAATAATCACTTATTGAATTTAATTCAATTATATATGACGAAAACGAGTTAGTAAAAGGTCGACGGATTTGCGTTTAAGAGTCAGTCAATCAAAATATATTTTTTTTAAGTTTGCCATTTTTTTTATTAATTAAATAAGAGTAACGAAACGTTTATTACATCTATTGCTCAATGCAATTTTATCAATAAAAATTAATATGAATTTAAAAAATCTCTTATTTAGTCCATAGTCATAAATTAAATAATCATGACAACTCGAATGTACTTCTTTGAATATTGCACGTTTTTATTCAATCTATTCATTATAATGCACTTTTACTGTGATTACATTAATCAGTTTGCGATTGTTCAAAAATACAAGATATTACTCATTCATTTGGTCGTTTGTGCAATCGGCTATTTTATTAATTACGCGTATTCTTCAGTCTGGTTATCTAATGATATTTTGTTTTCAAATGCATTTGTTTCGCATTTCATTTTTTTTGCAACATAACGAGTTGCTAGCAATTCGATAAATCATATTTATTCAATAGGAAGTTAAGCTATATTTTTTTTGACCTATTTTTATTTTTAAAATTCTAATTTTATCTGTTCTTTTTTTTATTCCGTGATTTTCAGCATGGCATACAGAAGCCCTCAAGTTAAAGAAAGCCAAAAGGCTTAAACATTGACGCTATTTATTATCTATGCAGGTAAAGCTTGAACATTTTACGAATAGATTCCAGAGCCGATCTCGTAAAACAAAAATAATAATATTAATTGGATTGCTCAGAAAAAAATATATACATATAATTGTGAAATATTGTCATCGTATTCATACATTCGGCAATGTTTATAAAAAACTAGCCGTTTAAGTTCAATTTGAAATCATTATAATTCACATTCAATTTAACTAGTCAATATATGAATTAACAAAGTTAATAAACCCACTGAAGAGTGTTAGAAATAGTAGAATTGACATTACGGTTTAACTTATGTCAGTATACTGATAAAAGATAGTCAAAGTAAAAATATCATAACGGCTTATGTAAGGTAAGGTTAGATTAGCTTTGTTAAATAGGAATAAGGTGAGAATAACAATAGAACGATGACATATTTGAGGTTATGTACAATTTGAAATGACGGTAAAACACAACACTGGTAAGTATATATGTATGTGTTGACTTGTTCTTTTAAACAATAACTATGTGCATACTTTAACAAATACATATCGATGTTACCTTGATTTCCTTTTGATCTCGAAAAATCTGAGCGGGTGTTGAACGTGAGCGATTCATAATATGTTATCTCGAATGGTTCATCGTGTGATACAAAGTATTAAAAATAGTATTCTCAAAAAAAGTTGAATAAACAAGTACAAGATGTATACATTATATTAAGGTGGAAATAACAACGTATTAAATTCTACAAGGGTATTTTTAAATTGTAATGCAAGCACGAACATGGAAGCAAATTAGTTTTGGCAGTGGCGTAATGTCAATATATGTCAACTACAAATTGAATTTAGTAAATCAAATAATTGCTGTTTTATCTAATAGCCCCATATAAAAAACTATTTTTGTATAGATACACTTTATTTTTTATTTCAGGTGTGATCTCCATCATTTTTAAGGTGTAAGCAAAAACCTCGTCATTTCATATTAATAGGTAAGTCTGGATTGGTAACAAAGTTTTTTTAATACATAAAATGCTCTAGGTAATATCGTTATTTTCTTGTGTAAAGAGAACACAGCCTATAGGTGTATTTCACAAGTTTAATCGGGTTTTTTAATTGGTCCGGTAAAAGTTTTATTAGCTCAAAGATATTCCGCTACATTTCGACTTTTACCAAGGTTAACGTGGTTTTAGACACGGTTTTGACATTTATACAGCCATGCTAATTCTACTGTGTTATGAAACAGGGTATACTGGCTGTGCTCTTTTCTCTTATAGTTTGTTTACATTCGATAACATAATATATAATTAGGATATTCATGAATATTTAACATTTTTTACTCGTAAATAATGATGGCATCGTTCGATGCCGATTTATATGTATTGATTTAACTTGATTTTCTGTTTTCTACTGTGTTGGTTACCTATCACAAAAAGCTTTTTTTCATATGTAAGTAAATACGCACAAAGCTTTGCACTACGTCCCAGAAGATTTTTTAATCTCTCTCTACTATAAAAGGAAAACGCTATTTATGTTTAGAATCTTGATTTGATACATTAAAAATGCTGAGAAAAGGTACCAGAACGTCGTTCAACTGCGTTGAATGGTAAAAAAACCCCTATAATAAAATAAAAACTGGGCAATGAGTTTACAAACCACAGTCTTTTCACCAGTTCTTAAGATTGGATACGTGTATGGAAAGAATTTTCAATACTGTAGTAAAATTGACAACGGACTTAAGCCGCCACAGGCTCGAATCCCATATTGAGTACTTTTTTAAAATAATATTATATTGATTTTCAACGCACTTAAAAATGTCCTTACAAAGCCACGAATGGTATTGACAATGAAAAAGTTTGTTTAATAAAAACACTTTGATAACATTTCACAGAACATATTCTTCAGAATACAGCTGGGTGTTAAAATAAAATTACATACATAAACTAAGACCATGTGATATATAGACTAAAGTTATATAAGTATCATATGGGCCCTCGGTAGGTGAAGTGAGTCAACTAGTAAAATGGCAAAACTTTTTCTTGGACTTTTAAGTACAATCACGTATTTATTCGGTGTTTTTGTATTGCATAATTTTATTTCACGGAGTTATAACACTATTACAGTGCCGATTAACTGAGGTTATTTCATTTTTACGATACTTTAAGACACGCATCATTTTTTTTTTCTAAAATACCACTTCGCTCACTTAACCTCTTATAGGCTCATATATTGTTCGCTTTACACAACGTGAGGATTAATCATCTTTCATTTAGCCAACACTCGACAAGTTGAAAAAGTGATTGTCATTTTGTATACTATGAAATCAATTATAAAATAGTGTGCGGAAGCTTTTTTGTTTTACGATTTTAATTGTGTGTCACGCTGTAACTTTCGAATACTAGTCGTTGTTTCATCATCGATAATGTTCGATATTGATTTGCTCTTGTGGTTTCGTTGGTATTTTATGATTGAACTAGTTAAGCTGTGTTTGCACAAGCGATCAAAAATCGATTGTTCTTAATAAGATGTGATACTGGTAAAAGTGAACGATTTTGCTGTCGGTTATAGGCATCGATGAGTAGATGCACGATGTTGGTAACGGTAGTGAGAAATATCGCCCGACATCAATAACATATTCATCTTTCGATTTTCGCGGTAACCGCTTCGTTACGCAATTTCTCTTTAACGAGATCGAAGAATAATAAAAAAAACACCTTTAAATAAAATCATTTTGTTATAGATTTTCCTTTATTTAAAAAAATGTGCTGATTTACGCGTATGAAATAGTTTTATGTAATTTTAGTCCCTCTCTAATATAGATTCTAAGTTTTGGTTTAATTCCATTGTGGTATTCGTTCTATACTTTGGATTAAATTGTTTTGAAGCATATCTTCCTCGAATAGGGATTCCTTGTGACACCGAAAATTAGTGATTGTAATTCACGCTAAGTTACACCGGTCGAGTGTAAATGTCGTTGGCTTAGAATACGGAGTTCACGGGTTCGAATACAGAAATTAAGATACTAATTCGAAATCGAAATGCCGAATTTATCTTTGAAGTTTTAAAAAAGAAGGGCATGTAAAAATTGCGATCAAGAAAAAGGAATTAAAATATAGTTTCTTTTAACAGTTCATTAAATTAATATTAGATAAAGTCAACTAAAAATCAGTTTCCATGCACTACAAGTGTGTACATTTTATAACTTGCATTTGGCCCAAAATCATCAAAAAACGTTTCTTGTGTCTCATGTAAAATTTGCTATGTGGGTAACGTTCCTTTTCCTTTCCACGGTCGATGTTTTTTTTTAATAACACTTGTACCTTTTAATGGTTGAATAACTTATAAGACAACCTGTATCTAAATCGAATTTTATATAAATGGTTTCAACATGCTTATACATTTTGACACGAGTACATAAATTCATGTAGTTTTTATTGAAAATTTCTGGTACTACATATATAGCGTATGATGAAATTAAATGTTTGTTAAATGTCGTAAAATGCAAATTCGAAAAGCTAAATTCCGCGATCAAAGTGACTTGAAAATATAAAGCAACCTGATTTGACTCACCGTTTCGTCATGTTCTATGTAAAT
Organism: Himalopsyche tibetana; assembly: GCA_030503985.1. Taxonomy (NCBI): domain Eukaryota; kingdom Metazoa; phylum Arthropoda; class Insecta; order Trichoptera; family Rhyacophilidae; genus Himalopsyche; species Himalopsyche tibetana. The sequence goes on from JAPJYX010000024.1 coordinate 15,596,675, forward strand.
ATGACTATTCCTATTGTATTTCCTGTTGCTTTGTTTAAGCATTACAATTTTAAACAATCACTGCATGTCGTGCAGTTTGGATATTTTAAATATTTATAAATTCACATACATGTATGTGCATACTTGTAACTAGGGTTCGAAATAACGAAACCGGGACACAACTATTCAACTGTTTTTTAATACTGAATTTTGGGTAAATTACAGTATGTTTATTTTTGATAAAACAATGTTTTGAATTTTAAAACGCTCATGGAAAATACTTGCAATAAGTTTTACTATATAAATTAAGTGACAGAATATAACGTTTATTAAATCGTAAAAAAATAATATTTAATTGTTTCTCTTGTCCAAACAGCGTGTTGTTTTAAAACAACGATTAAACCAACTAACTTTCCAGACTATTGCGTAATACATCATATATATTTCGTGAATTTCAGCGCAGATACTTAACCCAGTCATACCCTACCCCTTGTCTAAAGGGTTTGGGCATGTGTTCATTTATCTAATGCAATTAAAAAAATATATAATATGTTAACTGTCTATTATTGCTAGAAGGGATTTTTTTTATAAAAAAATATATAACACAGTCCGTTTGTACTGATTCGTCAAGAATGTAAAATTATCAGAATATGTTTCACTAAAAAAAAAGAATTTTCAGCTGATTTTCGAACATATTGAAACTATTTATAAAATATTTTTTATGACTAATAATGAAGAACACTCTTTTTTGTACCGGTTATACGTTCCAAGCAAAGAATCCGCGTAAAAGAATATGGGTTGTACACAGATAAATTAAACATATTATTTTCCATTACATTGAGCCGTGCAAATTCGAAACAAACATATTAACTATGTGAAAAGACGATTACGTGTATATAAAAATTTACAAAATTTTAAATAAATTAACAATCTACGATTCATGAATCTGAAAGAAAAAAACCTTCAACCTTTGCAATGCTGGTTATAATCGAAGAGTTTTTGTTTCACGTTTAAATTATAAGATTTATTGATATTATTTTTCCATCCTATATGCCTATTTTGAATGTCCCGACAACTTCCAATTGCAATAAATATAAGCGAAATAAAATCGGACACATCGGCATTGAATGAATCGGTTTCTGCGTGTGATTTCCGTGATATGCGGAAAAGCTTAAAACATCGTATGCCTTAGTCGGGGTTTGCAAGTGATTTATTATTCTATCTAAAATGAAATGATTTATTATGAACTATAATAATATGAACGTATTTTATTTTAGAATTTGTTAAAATGTAGACTTGACACCTTATACAATTGTATGGTCAGTACTCAGTATAAAAAAAATGTATTCAATTTTCATAAAAAAATATAATATAATTATTTTAATATGCTACCTGAAAAAGTTTATTTTATCGATTTGCGGCATTATCTTTAATTGTACCAATTTCGTGTTCCGTTGTTCTTAAGTGTGAGATATCGAATTTTAAATTGGTGACAATCAATTATCGTAGTATGTTTCGGTTGGTCAATTTCTTTTTAACTTCGCCATTGACTCTTGGTCATTATCGATTGTAATACGGTAACGTCACGAACATTAACCGTTGGTGTTTAATGATAGTGTCCGGCCGTTGCGGTGGTGGCTTGCGAGTCGGAGGGACACCGCTTTCACGGTTGGCGAGTCGCTTATTTGATTTGTCATTTGATTCATTGGCTTAAAACTGAGTTCGCTGACTTGCGAGACAATATTAAATAATCTCTGAACCGTTAATGTAAGCTATCGTAGCTTATAAAGTGTCTAATTTATTATTTTATCAAAAATATTTAAGCAAAGAATTAAAATTGATTTTTGAATATTTGCTTACGTCTCCTTAACTGGATGGTTGTCACAGACCAGATATCTCGTATTTTTTTTTGTGCGCAACACGCCAGAGACGAGTTGTCTCGTCAAAAACTAATTAAATTGATAATTGAAAATTATATCCGGCGTGCTAAGTACAAACGTACTTTTTTCTACGGCAGCCAAAAGGCTAAAAGAAATATTCATGTACCACTTTTTTTTGTATTCATGTCCGCTCCCAAAATGGAGCATATGGTCTCCTAGTCTATATATCTAGGTACCTCAACATAAGTGTTTCTACGAGAACTGTGTTACTCAGTCGCTCAACCTTTCGTATTCAAAAAGAGTTGTAGAGATAGAAGGATAAGGCAAAGACAGGAAGGTGGTTAACTAAATGCTCTCGCTTCACCCATTTATTAAAGGATCGGAAAGTGTGGGAGGGAATTTTTAGACATCACAAACACCCATGCCTCCGAACAGAAATCGATAAATCGACAATTATTTTATTGATTTCTTTATATGCATCGATGAATGATATAACAGTGTTTTTTCACATATTATTTATTAACCTGAAAATCGGCAATGGGTAGTTTCCCACTAAAGCTCCTAATCACAGGATTTTGATATTCAATACAACACGAAAAAAAAATTTATAATAAAAAAAACTTCCACTTTTTTCGCATGAATCATGATTAATGCTCGATTGAAAGATTGTGAATCCCTATATCCCTGTTACACAAAAAGGGTCCTTGGCTGATTGCCCTTGTTCTAACCAAGTCTACTTTAAAACATAAAACAAAGTATAAGTTTTAATTACAAACCAGTGGTGGGGAGCCTTTTAGTTTTAATGCCACATTCATTTATCTGATTCAACATAAGACCGCAGTTTAGAAAACGTTGGCACTCTGATCTATGAACTAAATATTTTTAATTCACAATGTAAATTAGTCTAAACGCATTTAAAAAATCTTTATTTATCCAATCTAAAAAGAACAAATAGCCGCATCACAGTAGTCAAAAGGCTGCAGTTTCCCCACCACTGGTATACAAAAACTACTAACTAATGCCTCTGCGGTATGTCCACAAATATGGACAGTTAACACCATAACAATTATTCAGTATATCATATATACTGTATATGTATTATAACATGAATTACAATAACTAATTTACGATCGTAAAATAAATCTTATTTTTTAAACCGATTGTAGTATCGAATCAGAATGTAATAAATCTTATTTTTTTTTTAACTTTGAATATTTGAATAGTTGAATACTTAAACAATAAAATAAATTAAAAGATACAAATAGATACAACACTTTACCGATTTTAATATCAGGGCTTTGTAACTTATTTTTTGTTTTAGTTTTTCGGCTAAAGTCAATCCTCGCGTAGCTGTTTTTCGAACTGCGGTTTTTATACGCTTGGAATACCCGCACCGCATAATCCGCGTCCATCGTTGCAAATTGCCGAACTCAACCCGCGACGGAACATTTTTTGAACTGCTGTATTTTAGGTTTGGACTGAGTGACAGATTTCGAGAGCTTATAAATAAATTATATATTTTTTTAGGCCGATAACCACCGTCACAATTGATTATACATGCATGTATGTAGATGTCTATGCTTCTTTTACTTTGCTCTTAATTCTATTTGTAGATATGATTATCGATAATTGAATAGCAAGCAATACCTTTAAAACAAATATCATAATAAAATAATCGGGTTATTTAACGATGAAATCATTTAACATGGGCGAAAGTAAATAGTGAAAGAAAAGCGTTATTTTTCAGTACTTTGTATCCACAAAATTTTGTGTATTGTTCAGAAGTCGGGGATTAATGGTGAGCGTAAATAAGATTTGCTTCTCAAATGGACAGTAGGAAAATAAAGCTATGAATGCCATTATAGGCAATATGTAATTATGAATCAAATTTAACGGGTGAAAATTTCATTTTAAAATACAAAATTATCTATTTAAAAAAAGTGTTTTATTTTTTGATTTAATGCTTTTTCACCAAGTATTAACAGATTTCTTTTTTCTTAGTGCTACAGTCCGGATGAAGCTTGGCCCTCTCAATCAGTCTTATCCACTCCACTTGATCCTCTGCCCTCCTACATCAATCGCTGACCTTTAACACTCGCAAGTCCATCCAGTGAATTTGCGATCTTCCATTGCTTTGTCACCCCCTTACAGGTAGCAAATGTGAAACAGCGAACACCTAAAATGAGAAAAATGTGTAAGATTGTGAAAAACACTTTTCTACTATATCATCTCAAAACATAGATTTTATGACTGTCCTACTGTTGATAACATGTAGCGATGTTTAGACGCGTTGGTCATCTTGACGCAAAAAAATAAATGGTTCACATTTCTTAACTTTAACATCACAATAAACAATTTAAAGAAAAATATAAATTCAACCAACTGACACTTCTTATACAAAACACACCATTCGTTTTCATTGCAATATTTTTTTTAGTAAAGTTTTTAATTTTATTCTCACATCGATGTTGAATGTGTTTCTGATATTTTCAAAATGTTCCCAGCACCTGTTGCCTTCGAAATATTTTCGAATTCGAATTTGTAATCGAAAAAAAGACCGCACAAAAATGCAGGTAAGTATTCCTTGTTACGAGATCTCGGCTACCTCCTCGCCTTCGGTACTTTCTCGCGTATTTATTTACATACGCAAAAAGAATTTCGTTCTCCCCGCAGTCGCTTGTTTGTTAGGCCCGTCCGAGGAATCGCTTTGGGCACGCTCTGTCATATAATTAGCAACTTGTCTCTGTGAAAAAGCGCTCACAATATTTACAAGAACACCGCCAGGGACATGTCCCTGTCAAGACTTTAGTTTCGAACATACATAATTTCCAGTATAAAAATACCACTTAAAACAAATTCATAATTTTGCGGACTGGCTCGAAAGTTTCTTATACGAGGCGATGCGATGCGATCTCAGTTTCTGACACGGACAGATAACAAATTTACCAGTCTTTTATATACGGTAAAAATCATAATGTTATTGGCTTATTTAATAAACATATATGTAATACACGCTTGAATATAAATACGATAGTTTACAGTTATGCAAAAGTACATACGAAGATTAGAGAATCTGAATTTTAAATATACTCATGTATATAATTAGGGTGTATTTTTTAAATTAACAACTCTTTCTTCAGTGAAATTCAACTTCATAGTTTACAGCTGATTTTTGCTCAGTTTGGTTTGCCATTTCACCAATAATAGATTAAAGCTAGAAGAACGCAAAATTTAATGAAACAATTGTGCTAATTTTCCAACGAAGAGCGCTATAAATCCATGATAACTGATATTTTTGTTTCCTCATTGAATGACAATAATGTGGAAAGCTGTGGTTTCAACAAGACGACGCAACACGACACACAGCGCGCGCCACAAATTTGGCTGGCGATTAATTCGAAAAAGAAACCATTTACAAATAAAATATTAACTGTGTAATATTTGTAAGACTACTTCATTACTATAATCAACATCTAATAATTTGTTGCCGTTATTCTGACTCGATACAGTAACTGTTTTTGGCACGTTTTTCTTGCTGCATTCCTTGTTGAATTATCTAAATCAATCTCTTTTTTGAGATTCATTGTGTTTCCAATAGTACGAAATGTTTTTTTTGAAAATTGCATAACGTAACATACAATCAGATTTCCAGATCAAGAGGTTAAGTCAGTAACGAGAACAATGACGGTATATATTGGTATTGAAAATTGTATAGTGGATTTTTTAACAATGGTTTTCTCAAACTGCTATCTTGTTGGTATGTATTGTAAAAAAGAAAATGCACAATTGCCTTATTTAAACCAAGGTTGAGCTTATTAGACACAAAGGATTTTGAATGTGTATTTTCTGTGTTGAATGTAACATATCCTATCTCATTCGACCACAGAAACAATGTTTCGAATTTTTTTAAATGCGTCATAAATTGTTTCATTGAATTATTTGTGGTGTTGGATATCAGTAAAAATACTTTTATCAATTATGTTAACGTGTTTATTAAAAGCAATTTATTTTCATTTTTTATGTCACGCATTATTTTTGGTATGTGAGTAATTATTCTTTTATAAACTTAAAATAAAGTCAGTAGTCAAATTAAATGAGATTTTGTCGTGTAATACGGATAAATGTTTTCATGATTGTTGACTTAATAAATATGCATTTTTTAAATCAAAATATGTCTGTCTTACAATAAATAATATCACTGTAAATGAATTAGCTCGGTGAAATCTTTGGTTACTCATTATAATATATCAAAGGCACCTGTAAAAGAACCGATCTCTCTTGGCCTAAATCAATTGATTATAAATGCCTCTTAGCGTAGACATAATGTAAGCGGCTGTCTTTTGGCCGCTTATAATGTTTATACAAACAAAATAAGTAAAAATCGATGACTTATGGTTCGTAATAACGGTGCAATTTGTAAAACCTTGTATCGATTTATCAAATGTCGTTTCTATACGTCCACTGTCTACCTCTACCAAGAATTTATCGTTTATCATATTTTGACACGAATATAATTTTCGCCGATGGTTTTTCATGACAATGTTTCCGCCTTTCGCGTTCAGTTAAGTCGATACATTACAGTTGAGTTGTTTTGATAAATTAATTTACATACAATTCCCATCGAGGAGTAATTGTTAAAAAACTATTATCATCTTCAGACATAAAGTGGACAGCTATCAGATGTTACATAATGTCCATATTATATGATATATTTAGTCAAAATCTTGACAATAAAGCATCATGTTGTTATAAGACTGAAAGTTTTTGTGATATATGATAGTTGTATCAACGTACAATGTGAATTTTCTAAGACAATCTTGCCATCAATGAGTAGGTTTTTGGTCAAAAGTTCACAAGATATAGCAACCGCCAGTTTCAAAACAGCTGAAAAAGTCACATTTTATCCAATGAAAGGTATATCTATTTTATTAAGAAAAACACAAAATGCCTTTTTACCTTTTTCCACTTTAACTTATCAAGATCACGACGTGTTTCGCTCGTGGTGAGCATTATCAACTGATAATTCCCTTGAACTAAAACTGAACTTCGGTTGATAACGCTTGCCATGAGCGAAACTGGTCCTGATCCTGGTAAATAAGTGCAAAAGAATTTTGTGTTTTTCTTAATATACTGCCTTATAACCAAGTTTTGACAGTGATAGATCTATTTCATTGTAAGTAACAAAAAAAAATGTGCAAGATAAATAAAGCTAAAAAGAGTTTTTCTTATTTGTGAAACTGTCCGAAGTGACTCAATAATTTTATACTTATACGACCCGCTTAGAATAGAAAATCGTTCTGTAACGTAAACCCAGTTATGTCTTCACAACCATATACAGCACATGCATTTTAAATGACATAGTAAGAAATGAATTGAACAAGTTATATGGCCGCCTGTTAGGAACAAAAGAAACAACAGGAAAGAAGAATAAGAGTAAGTCCAAGATCTGGGTGTTATCAAGAGTTAGTGGAGTACCTACTGCAAAAAGTTTAAACATCTTAGCGTATTCGCGCGTCTATTAAAAATCAATGTATACTCGTGTCTCATTAACCCTCCAAGGACGAGCGTCACCATATGGTCACACAAAACACCGTTGTCTATTGATCCCACTATTCATACTTTTTCTACCTGAATATCGTTGCTTTCGCTCATATTTGGTTAAGAATGGTACGGACTACAGTTAGTCATCAGCCGTGGGAACAGGAACGGTCTCTAAAAGCACATGTGATTTTTTGAATTTCCGTTTTTTTTAATTTACTTTTTGAAACTGTTAGATATTTTTTTATAAAAACATAAAATTATTTACAGTTATTTTGCTAATATATTTGTTTTGAAATTATGTTGATCTAAAGAGGTCAAATTGTAAATATTTAAAAAAAAATCACGTTAAGCTATATTTCAACCCCGAATGTTTGCAAGCCCATACGGTCACTTTTGTCCTTACTACTGTCCGTACTCAATATCACACGGTAAAAAAAGGATGAGCATGACCATATAGTCATGCGGAGTTTCTATACAACGACTTTGCGTTTTTTTTTTTTTTAATTTTGGATAGGAATAAAAGTTATCCGTGACTTCAATATGGCTTAGAAAATATATTTTTTATCGGAAAAAAGCTCTCGTCTCTGGAGGGCCCTCCAGAGACGAGAGCTTTATTAAAATTAGATCATCATCATACAAGCAGTTACAGCCACTGAATTACAGCGGTCGGCTACCACCATTGTTTAAAAATACATAATTAACAACTATATGTATAATTATATTCTGGTTATTTGTTTTCGCTAATAAAATCATTCACTTTTAAATGCACTGCGTTATTCGATTCGTTAAAAAAAACAAACGGAAATATTAACATTCAACGTTGAATACATTAATTTTAAATAACAAAATTTGATGTTAAAGTAAGTTGAACCAACGCCCGTAAAATGACTACGGATTGACTATTCTCCGTCACGCGCTGTGAAAATAAATACTTCATTTAAAGTTTTTAAAGCATTTGGACATTTAATAATATACACATAATTAAAAAGAATACAATACGTAATTAATTACTGTATTTTCTGGTGATGATATGCTGGGTAATTTTCTACTACCGAGAAATTTAGAATTAGTTTTATCATAATATATGGTATTAGCATACAAAAAATACGCTCATATTGTTTGTAAATTTAATTAGTATCTTTATTACTCTAAAATGATGCAGTCAGATTTAATTGTTTCCTTGTTGTTAGTGAAACATTAATATACTTATGAAGATAGCATCTTGTGTGTTGTCACTGCATTGCTTTTTTAAAATTCATCGTATAGTATGATAATTATTTTCGATTGTGTCATTCAATTGTTTAATATATTTCCTGTGTCAAAATAATAAAAAAAAACATCCATTTGGTATTGATCTAGTATAATTTACATTCAACTACATAATTAATACCGTTTTTATTTACGAAAAAGGCTTGTCAAATTACAGTGTCATCAAAACTATGATGCACAGATTCTGATGAATTTGTTAACATTAACAAATCTAAAAAGATTACATTAACTATTATTTCTAATCGAGCTTTTTAAAATTTCGTTATTAGTCTTGTATAAACGAGCGATTTTCACATTGCTGTTTGCTGAGTTTTTGTTTTGATATTGGATTGGTGTATCAGAATTCTGACATAAAATGTGAGTATGCCAAAAGATAACAATTTTATGACTTAATGAATGTCGACGGTTTAATTGCTTTATATCAGTTGAATTTTGGCAAATGCAATTATAGTCCTAAAAACGAATAGAGACCACGTTATTATATGGAAAGTGCATTTACAGCTACAGTACATCTAAGCGCTACATTTATTAAGATCTGGATCGTTTTCGCTTATCACGACTATTTTGTCGTTAACTGTTAAAAATAAGTATTAATACAGGATTAACAGTTCATATTGCTCGTCACGAGCGAAATCGGCTCTGATCATATAATACATAAATTTGGTATAAGTAAAAAAAGTGTATCGTTTTTTTTATATAAATTCCTGCCTAACAAGTATTGACTGTGAAGAGCTGAAAAGTGTTTTATAATTACGTAGAAACGAATGTTTGGTAGTATTTTTGTACATAGTTTTCAGAAATAATGTAATGAGCTAATTTCATACCGTTTGATGTAGAAAAAGATTTGTGTGACGTAATAATATAATATATTATGAACGATATTAATGTCTTGCAGTGCCGCAAAATTTCATTACCTTAAACCGCGATTTCTATGTTAAATTTGAAGCGAGTCGCTCGCTTATCTTTGGCGTCGACTTGAGAAATATTCTGAGAGCATAATAATTCTCAGCGAAATGCAACTACACCGACCCTGTTATGCATGTTACATTGACTGGGCGAACATTATCTCCAAACTTTGTTGCTCAACCATATAATGTATGACGATTTTTAAAGATACATAATTCTGCTATAAGAAATTTTGTTTTGTAAGACAGCATGGGTTGAGTTGATTCGTTTCCGAACCAAATGATGACAACTAATGTGCTACCAAAAAGTGTTAATCAATTTAAACACTCTCAACAAGTAAGTTAAAATTTTAAACTAGAATAACTGATTCACTAGAATTATGGTACACATACATTCTAGTTGAGATTAACTCCATCGGTAGTCCATCTGTTTTACATTGGTAGGTGGACATGGTTAAAGAAATACAAGATATATACATAGATCTAGAAATCATTAAGGTAATTCGTTGATTTGAGTTGAATATGAAACGGCATATCAACGCAGAACGCATCTCGCTTGCTGATTAACGTATATGCGAACATTAAAAAATATCTTAGTTTCAGACGGTTATCAAAATATTTATCTTCCTTTGGTAAAAAAACGTGTGATTAAAACCGTACTTAAACAAACATAAAGGCAAATTCAATAACACTAATAACTGTAGATGTTTTGCAAATAGTAGGATGATTATACACATATTATAATTCCGACACTTTTTATTAAAAGTCGTACTACTGATGTTTTTGTGCCATAAAAATGTAAGTATATATACTAACGCGAAATGTGATCTCTTGTAAAAGTCTTGCTTTTTGCACTTCAAAAGATTTCACTCGGGCAAAGCGCTTGTCTGATTTAATTCCATTTATAATTCACGATGTTGCGCTATAGATACGAACGCGGTGCAGACAAAAGCGCAAGTTTCCGCCTTTGTTGAATAGAAAAGTGAAACTAACGTAGCAGATTCACGATGTTTGAATGGAATCTCTATCAGTCATCTGTTTCTTTCTTAAAAATAGCTAATATCAGCCTGAGGGATATTTCATTGAATTCTGATTAAAATTAATAACGTCGTTCTAATTCTCAAACACAATAAATTGTATGAAAGATTTTATTTTGGTTATTAAATAAAATTAAAAAGCCGCCACTTCATTTTATTTATTCATAGTTATAAGTGAAAACATTTTTTTGTTTGTCGAAACAGGGGTATGCAATATTATATTATTTTAAAACACAGTCTGGCTTCTGCTATTTTTCAGATGTATGTAGTATTTTGAAACACACAAAAACATGTTTATAAAAATAAAATAAAACAAAACAAATGTATATTACGTATTCTACAAATGAGAACTTTTGCATACCTTTCTCCATATCGAGTGATTGGTTTTGCATGATTGTCAACCTTAAGCAACGTTCATTACAATATATGGAATAGGCTATTTATCGCCGATTGTTTTAAATTTAATCATAAATCATTAACAAACAATGCGCACACTAAATACTTTTTTTTTATCCTAACGAGATAATCAAAATGGAATGTGAGAAAGTTGTCTAATCCACACGGTTACTTCCCAATACAAGCGCACTTCCTATTATTTTAACAGTAACCATATCCACGAAAACTGGTTTTTAATCAAATACTCAACGAGCCGTAATAGATGGCGGCACATTAGAAAGGATGAATGAATTTTTACCCAACCAAGGATAGAATTTTGCTGTGTTTTTGGTCAAACAACAACTGTAGCAAAATAATTATGATATCTACGAATAATACAAAACGTTTTCAAGTTATGCAGATAAGGTTCGTTTCTTCTGACAAATGCAGTGCAATAACATTAAGCGACACCTGAAACTTTGTTTGACGAGTGAATATTGTATAACGCAGCTAACACACATATACGTACACTTCCTGTCAGCGCGTGCGCTAATAAAGAGAGAGTGTGTGTGCACGGGAGCGTAATTGTATTTTAGCAAAAATCACTGTTTCTGTTTGCGCATCTTGTACATCAAGCATATTATTCGAATATTGACATAGATGTAGAATCGGGTAAAAGAGACGACTCCGACTCTAGCTTTAAAATAAAAAATGATTCCGACTTCAAACAATTTTTTCAATCATTTTATTTTAACTAATATACATGTGCAAAAAAAGACGACCCTGACTCGAAAGATTTCTTCAATTATTTAATTTTAACTTATATGTATACCATTAGATCATCTTTAGTCAGTCAAGCATGCAGTGGCAACACTGAAATATTGTGGTTTGAATACACAGCATTAAACATATTTTTTTAAATAGAATTCCGATTTCGGACAAAACCCCCGACTCCACTACTCTGCTAACACGTAATGACACTGCCACCTGATAATAATTTCAATAGTACTCAAAATTTAAATCATCCTTTACCCGCTGATAGTATGAATTTTGCATTTCTTCGTTATTTTTTTATTGATCTTTCATCCTGTTGCCATGGTGAGAAATTTCAATGTTATATTATCTGACGTTTGTGTATGAATTATGAAATAGATTATACTTGGCAATACTAAAACAATTAGTTTTTATTCACTTGGAACTGGGTTACAAAAAATATCACTGCAAAATGGCGAACGTAATAATCAAAACAGATGTTTTTTTATACAGTTAATCTGTTTGCAAAAATTTGGTTGATTACCTTGCACTTTGTCTTGAGGCATTTGTTAAATGCATTCTATTGATTTTTTACAGAATTTAAATGCAGTCTAATAGACATGCAAATGAACAGATCACTCAAGACTTTATGATTTATTTTGATTTTAAGAATTTATTAGCCATGCAGTTTGACCAGCAAACGTATACAGATAATATGAACTCTATAAAACACAAACATATTATATGATAAGATTGATAACTGATGTAAAATCATTTATTTTGAAACCTGAGAAAATATATCAAACTGATAAGCCGGTAATTATACTGTCGACAACAACTTTTATTTAATAGTAAAGATAAGTTCGATTAATTTTCTGAAAGCGGTATCAATCGCCTGACCTGTCAAGGCTGTCAAGCTTTTTATGTTGGAAAACAGGTAGAAACTTTAATGTAAATATTGAAGAACGCGTATTATGTCTGATAAGCAATAATTTTTCAGTTTTCGAATTATTTAATATAAAATTATGACAATTTTGATAAAAATATAAATCTAGTAATGAATGAAGAGTTACATATGAACAGCTTAAGGTTTCCTGAAATCAATAAATTCACTTATAGAAATGAAACATATGTAAGTAAATAACATTTTAAATGAAACAGGAGACTCACCATTGCTTAACTTATTTTCATTCTGGCAAATTGAACCTAATATAGTAACAACATTGCAATGAATACTATCCATGTTTGTATTATATCTTGCCACTCTGTCTAGTAAAACAAAAACCTCGACTTTTATTTTTTAATTTATAACTTATAAATTAATTATTATTTTCAGTTTATTTGTAGATCTTGCAATATTCTGTCCGATGATAGTTGTATAGTAAAAATTAACTTATTTAAGAAATCACATCGAAAATAAATAATTTGAGATAAAATTCTCGCTGCCGAAATTCAAGCTAAACATACAGCTGGCAGTAGTACGTCAATAGAATCTGGCTTGAATGTCGGGTTCAAATTTAGCATAACTATGACGGAGAAGGTAAGTCAGGCATGTTTGATACTTCTCTATTTGAAAGTGATGGATATTATCCGTGGCTTAATCCAATTGATTTTGTCTAAGGCTAATTCATCTTAACGCTTTATATTGTTAACACCCGAAGAGAAATGTATCTGGCCACATATTTCTTTCGGCCTATAATTTTAGTTTGCTTGGAATGTTTAAGTTTTATTCCTGGTCTGATGAATCACATGCATCAATTCTTTCATATCCAACCGTCTTTTAGAAAAAATCTTCAATAACCAGTCTGGTTGTGGTGATTCAACTGTTATATTCCGCTACACATTGTTCACTGATGATGCTCCAAATATGTATTTATTCTTCGTAGACAATAGTAAGTTGAATATTGTCTGCATACTTCTAATTTGATAAACTGGCTTCGGTAAAATATATCATAACAATAAAAAAAAACTTTCTGAAATCACTCACGTCGACGCAGCAAATGTGAATTATAATTAAATATTAGGCTAACTATTGTTGTGTATTAATTGTAGACATATAAATAAAAATATTCTTAAAACAATTCGCAGAAATAATGATATGTAAATATTTGAACTGAACAAGTTTTTTTATAAATACGAATGATACTATATAAAACACTAAAATACAATTTTATGTGATTATTTCATAAATTAATCAAATCATTTGAACCATTTTCGCTAATTGCGAGAATTTATAACTGATTGTGTGTAATTTTGTTTTATTTTTATAAATATAGTAGGGCAATTTGTTTAAATTGACAGTTCAAAAAAGTGCTGATTAACCATGTCATATACATTTTTATCCCTAACACACTAGTATTGATAAAACAATGCATATAGATAGCGTAACATTTTTAAGTCGGCAGTTGTAACTTTCTAAATTAGTTGAAAGCCTAGATTATGAGATAATATTTTATCCAATTACTTTCTTAAACTACTAATTTAAATATCTTTTGCGTCACCTATAGTTAAGTATGTACGTGACTTTGCAACATACTTATTTTTTTTTTTCATAATTTCTGTATTAACATGTTTTTAAACATGACAGATCGACCCCAATAACGCATTAAATTATAAGTAGCGAAATTTGAAATTTTAATCAAATGCTTTGTGGGCGTTTTTGCGATGTGTTTTGTAATATCTTTTATTAAAACTGATCAATAAATGTAAGACATTCACGTCGTTAGTTTTGGGACGCTGTTATTAATACTATAACTTCCTTGTGTAAGAATTTTGACGTTATTGGAAGACTACAATGTGTTTCAGAAAATAATCAACCTGAACATGTGCTTTATTTATAGCACATACACACTCAACTTGGAAATAATTTTAGACAGATTGTCAGATAACGACCTATTTTCTGACGGTTATACAAATAGTTGACTTTATTTAAAAAGAGTTTGTGCATTTCAATTTATTATTATTGATTTGATAATAGTGTGAAATTGGTGCAAAAAAGGTTCTGCTTTAATTTTATAGTTTAATGCTCTCCCACTAAAAGAAATAATACTGTAAACCAAATATTTTCAACCTTTTCTAGTTCTGTCAAAAAATTATCATTCTGTCTCATAGCCAAGAGTCAGACCAAATTGGACCAAATTAATATAAATGTCAAATGTATAGAAATAATATCTAACTTCGTTTTAAATTTATTATGTATTTTAAAATAAAAATCATTATATAATAATAATATTATTTAGTGATAACAAAATTTTGTAAGATTGTCCACGTACTTGAATTATAAAACTTCCATGATGTTGTTCAAGGCCGGACCTAAAGGAGTAAAAATCTCCGGTCCAAGGTTGTCCATATATGTTTTCCACATTTACAAATAATATGTTTTAGCTTTTCTCTTTCACAAAGGCAAGTTTTCCTTTCCGATAAGTATTGTTTAAATCGTCAACAGTGTCAACACTTAACACCACTCTTCTTAATGATAATCATTAATCACTGATTTCAAACGTGAATAAATTATCTTAAAAACACAAGAAAACATGTGAAAAATATAGATTTTTATAAACTGTTCTTTTTACCCATGAAATCTTTTCTTTTTTAAACCGTTTGTTATGTCAAGGATATTATTACGAGTGTCGTAACACAGGTAAACACTTTATTTTTTTAAGTTTCAATGATGTGTAAAGTTTGATTGCTTTTGTATATTTTTAAGCAAAAAAATTGCAATCTCAATTAATGTGTCAAAAATACATGATACATTTTCAATTAGCTCTGAGGCAATATGAAGTGACCATCGCTCACAGTAAATCTAATTCCAACAAGTAACACGAAGTACTGGGATTCTGTCAAGAGTAGATTGTTTCTTGTAATCAAATTGTTAACTTTTTTGGTACTTGTTTTTTTGTGTGTTTGACTTATAGACACCCGGTGTAATCTGTGTTTTGAGAAGTGACAGTCGGCCGTCTCTTGGCCGGTTCACAAGGCGGAGCAGCATAAGTAAGTTAGCAGACACACTTGCCTTCGCTTCACTTTCCAACATGACGGAAGTCGATCGATTTTGATTGATTGGCATCCGAAATGGGTTACGCAAGTGTTCACCAATCGTTTTCATCTTGTTTATTTTTTAATAAATGACGATTAAATTTAAAACTTGTTTCTGCTGCGTTATGATTATTAAAGAAATATATTTTTTTTAAATACAAACATGTTAAGTTATTAGCGCGTACCACGTGAAATTTTAAAGGTTTGTCTGAATGATAACATAGTTTGTTATATTAGAAATTCTGAAACGTACACTTTCCAAAATGTGAGATACTAATCAACTCAACATATATGTACAAGCAAATAGAATGAAAAAATTTGAATCATTCAAACTATGTACATTCTCACAGATTTTGTCACTAACGTATCTTATCTTCAGTCAAAATCTTAAATTATAGAATGAGAAAGATTAATTAAATTTCCAAAAAGTTTCCACCAAATCCATGCTTCCAGTGTTTGGCCAGTTAAAAGTGTCGATGTTTCACTTCGTAGGTTTGCTTATATTAAATTAAGTGCATTAACTAAAAAAATATATGTACAAGCTTAAAAATAATTAAATTATATTTTCTCTATATATCTTCAAAATTTGTATTTTTTTCAACGAGCATTTCGTCCTGGTTTGACACATTTTTCCTGTTTTTAAAAAAAATATATATTTGATTATTTGCATTCCTATTTCATCGTTGCCGTAATAAGGGCGTGATCGTTAGGTATGAGCAATCCAATTTGGTTGTTTTTACCCTATTACTAATATGAATATCGCTACCATAAAGCAACAGTGGGATATGTCGAAAATACTAGATTCGAGAAAATTGTTTTTTTTAAGGTCTGTGTTCTACTTTTTATGATAGCGAATTATGGTTTTATTTAGTTTCTTTTACGGTTTATGATAAAAGAATATATTAGGTTTTTTGTATGCCATTAGTTTTAGGACAATATCAATAATTGTAAATGTAAGATTTTTCTTTTAGACGGAGCATTTTCTTTTTAAATTAAAATATTTCAATGTTTTTTTATAAAGGTTTACCTTTCAGAAATTGATTGGCATACTTATCCTAACATTTCCCTTACGGTGCTAAAAAATTATTCCGATATCTGTCTGGTCCTTAAAGAACCAAGTGAAAAAACATGTTTTAACACTTATGGACTCTTTGATGGACGGTAAAAACCCAGGAAGTATATTTAAAAATAAAGGGCCAGCAACATATCGGAAGTATTTTTTAACACCGTAACGGAAGTGTTAAAATCAGCTTTTTTCACTTAATCTCACTATTGTTTTATGGTAGCGATATAACGTTATTATTCAGAATAATATTAAATCGTCTCATAGTTTTGAAAGCGCCATTTCTGAATGCGTCATTCTAGTCCTTTGTTTGACATTTTTGCAAGTAACCGTTTGTCTTTAACGTCTTATCATTCGTTGCATTTTTTGCGTTGCTGGATTAGAAAAAAATATCAAAAAATTCAAAAAGCCTGCGCCGTCTATTTTGAATGCGAATCAATCAATGTTCGTAGGAGCTTTACCGTCTTGTCAAGATGTGAAAGTAAATTCAATTTGCTTATGAAACTTATTTAAATACGATAACATCTGTTATTAACACTATCAATATTCAACGAAAAATGATATTCAAACAATAACTTTGCATAACTATACATTAGCATACATCAATATATTTAGTATGTCAAGTGGTGTATTGCAATCAACTATTTAATATCAGTAAATGTGACAAAGTATCAGAACATATTTTTATTTC
Organism: Himalopsyche tibetana; assembly: GCA_030503985.1. Taxonomy (NCBI): domain Eukaryota; kingdom Metazoa; phylum Arthropoda; class Insecta; order Trichoptera; family Rhyacophilidae; genus Himalopsyche; species Himalopsyche tibetana. The sequence goes on from JAPJYX010000024.1 coordinate 15,614,203, forward strand.
TTTTCTTTGAAGAATTTATCATTACTCTTGCAATTTTTTTTATTTAAATGTATTTTTTTAAATAGTTTTTGTTGTTGCACAGATGGTTCTGACGGTCAACGCGATTCTTTCCAATCTTAAATCTTCTACGTGCAAACTTGTGACTCCGAGTCGAATTTATGTATATATTTTCAAAATATAAAAAAGTGTTTGTTTACGTGGGTTCTTCACGATTTTAACAAATCTCTTTTATGATTTAAAATTTCGACTGAAGGTGCTTGATGGAAATTCAACATTAATTTAGAATTATTTACACTTTCACAAAAATCTTGGTCGAAAACGACCCGGATTTCGCCTCTCGGCATCTTCCGGTACTACTCAGTGCGCGAATGCACTCGAACTGATTTGTTCTAGTTCTAGTGCATTCGCGCACTGATTAGCACCGGATGATGCCGAGAGGCGAAACCCGGGTCGTGTTCGACCAAGAATTTAATGGAAGTGTACAAAATAAAAATATTTTTAAATCTATTTTAATTTATTCACTAACGATACTTACTGAAAAAGTATAACAATGTCTAATGTTTGTATTATGATTTAATATGTCAACAAATCTGGCAAAGAAAATTGGCGAACGGCAACTGACGTGATATGTCCACATGATTTATAAAAACAATAATTTTGCGTTTATTAATTTTGAACAAAAGCATCATAATTTAGTTACGATGTGCTCTCTTCAAGATTATTAAAACTACATTCCAAACGATAGTAATAAAATAATCAATGACCGTGCTAAAAACTTTTTAGCTTAAAATACAAAAGTTGTTTAAATTTGGGATCAATTATAAATTAAGGTTTTATAAAAAGTTGCATTTAAAATGAAACTTGAAACAGAATTTGATTGCTTAATTTAAAATTCTTTTATTTGAATGAGATGTTTAGAAATCATAAATCGATCATCCCAAAATCTTATTTTGCGATTTAGTACGATTTGAAATATCACTCTTTAATAATTAGAATTATATGATAAATCTGCCTTCTGAAAACTCTGTTGGTATTTAAATATGTATTTATTTAATTCTTCGAATTGCATGCGGTAAATTCAAGACTTATTATTACTGGGCCAGGGTCGGTTATTGCATATTACATTTGATTACTATTTATTGATCCGACACTAAACAATTTGCCTAGTTTACGTGTGTTAGAAAACATAATTATTTATGTTTATGGCAGACGCAGTAGCTATTTCAACAGTGCTATAAAAACTCATGTTGTTAATACACATTACTTAAGCAGCTGAGAAATAAGAAGCAATACATACATGATACGAACTGTTATTTCCAGGGCTGTGGAGTCGGAGTCACGGAGCTCTTTTTAATCCTGAGTCGGAGGAACTTATTTTTTACATCATTTAAATTAAATAAAATTATTATAACAGATTAAAATAACAAAGTATTTTAGCTCTACAGTTTTTAATAATTTTATTCGTTGATAGCTATTTCGGCTTACGCCATCGTTAGTTCTGACGATGGCGTAAGCCGAAATAGCTATCAACGAATAAAATTATTAAAAACTGTAGAGCTAAAATACTTTGTTATTTTAATCTGTTATAAATGGAGTTCTACCAAGTAAATGCCAAATCAATTAAAAAATTATTATAAATGTGTATTGTATAAATAGTGAATGTACCAACAGAAATCGATTTATCGATTTCTGTTCATAATCATGAGTGTTTGTGATGTCTTAAAATTCTCTTGCTATTGCTGCGATTTGTTAACCGGCAGCCTAGTTATAAAGTGAAAAATAGCAAAGTATTAAGTATGAAAAATATATTTTTTATATAGTTGATACTTACTATATAAACAAATTGAACTAAATACTTTGTTATTTTTCACCTTATCGCAATGGAGTTTTAAAAAGTGAATGTCAATTCAATCATTAAACTACCAGTCCAGTTTTTGCTCTACCTTTATAGCCCTACTCTTTAAGAATAAAAGAGAGGTCGAGTAGCCGAGTAACAAGCAGTTATCGAAGAAAGGCCTTTGTTGAGATGTCTCTATATCGACTGTGGAAAGGAAAAATAACGTAACCCACACATAGCAAATTTTACAGGAGGCACAAAAGACGTGTTTGATGATTTTCGGCCATATGAAAATTAGGAAATAAATACAACCTTGAAGTGCACGGAGACTTCTATATTGGTGTTGAATTGATATAATCTAATAATAATTTAAGAAATTGTATAGGAAAAACCTTTTTTCTGGATTTCATAAGCCCATCTTTTTTCAAACATAAAAGCTAAATTTAGATACTAATTCGGCATTTGCAGCTTACATCCTTCTGATAGAACGTGTATCATGTCGGATACATTGCGATTATCGAAGAAAGCTGTGGGTTACGTCCTTTTTCATTTCCACAGTCGATATGGTTCGAATTGGGAGCGAATATTAAATAATAATAAATATTTTTATTTTTAAATTTGAATCGTTCAAACTATGTACATTCTCACAGATTTTGTCATTAACGACCCGGGTTTCGCCTTTCGGCATCTTCAGGCTTTCAAGTGCACGGATGAACTTGAACTGACTGACTAACTTGAAATCGGTGAGAATGTACATAGTTTGAACGATTCAAATTTAATATTGAAATTTCACCAAGCACCTTCAGTCGAAATCTTAAATTTTTATTTTTGTCAAACTTTTGATTTGTCAATACGCCGTGTATAAAAAAAGTAATGTAGAAAAACCAAGTCGCATTTTTCTTAACACACTGCACAGCCCTGCTCTGGTTATTACATCAATATCGTCTGTCTGATATGCAATTTAATTGTACATTGATGTTATAACTAGAAGGTACATAAATATTGGATTGTTATCGCAGCACTAATGGAAATTGATTTTTTACTATGTTTTTTTTTGGACGTATTTTATTCATTTCATTTTTGATATTGCAGTCATGGCTTGGCGATATTTCGACAGTGCGTATTTTAAGTATCAATTGTTACGTGCAAGGCAGTTGCTCTTTTTATTATAATATATTTCTTGGCCATATGCAAGATTTCCCGTTATCAATCTATTGATTTCTGACACTGTAATTACATAGTTGAAAGGGATTTTCTGCGCGATGTTAGCCTGTTGCTATAAAATAATGAATTTTAGTAACACTTATTATTTGTTGTTTTCTGTTAACGTTGTGTAAATGGAAATGAGTTAAATTAAAAACACAACAAAATTTATTTTCGTTAGCGAGAACTTATAAAAAATTGATGCTTCAACGTAAAATTTACGAATTCAGAGGCGTTGTTTAAAATTATGTGTGCTTAGATTTTTTAAGACTTCAAGTCTTTTCCTTTCGCATACAAAGATGTACATATTGTTAAGATAAATAAAACGGTCAAAAGAAAGGCAAATGAACCGTAGAAGACTTTTTTTATCGTAGATATCACCAAGTAATTAATATCGTCACACATATAATTTTTCAGTATGTTATATAAAAGTAACAAAAGACGCACAAGACTTTTTAAAGATCAATATACCAATAATGATTTTTAATATTAATTTTAGTGAATTTAGTTCGGAATTTACAACACGTATACAAATAAATGTTGTGTTATTTGTGCAGTCTTTCAGTTCAAGATTTAAAGAATTTTACACATATTAAACAAGGGTTGAATGGAAAGCTTGCGTGGGTGTTGTCATCTCGTGGTTCGTGTCAGGTGTATCCTATAAATATACAGATTGTATATTGAGAAGTAAAAGGTTTAGCTTTGATTTTATGTTTAAACGTGAAAATAATGTAAGAGTAGAATATCTCTAAAGTGAATTTATCTTCTGCTGTACTTTCACAATAATTTATTATAGAAAGACAGATTGTGTGATTTTAACTATACAAATTGTGATGAGGTTCGTTATTCGTTTATGTTAATTAAATTTATGTATTGTAAAATTAGTTAAAAAAAACTCTTTAATTCAATTTAAAATCCTTCAGTTTATGCCGCAAATTATAAGAATGTAATTAATTGCAAATTAAAATAAGAAGCTGCCAATTATTACTAATAAGACTATTCGAAAGGAGTGTTCCCAAAAAGAAATAATTTATGTAATGTTTTTGCTAGGCATCGTTTCTCTTAAAGATTTAATAAAGATAAATACCACTATATTTCAAGTAAAAGGTTTCCTCACACAATCATCATTCAACTTCTTATCGATAGATATTGTATCGGAAATATAATACAATCTATAATTGATTGCGAGTTTAAGTGTGTTACACATAACATATATTAAGAGTACCTAATTTACAAGCAGCCTTTGTTTTAGAAAAGCTTCTACGATTATATTACCTTCTGATATTAAAAGCATATAAAAAGCTCTGCAATATGAAAATGTGTCGAGTCGTTATAATCGAAATCAGAGACTGATACTCTTTGATGACTGTATGAATTTCTCCCTACTTTCTATATCTAGAGAATAATTTTAACTGTTGCATAAAGATAAAAGTTGTTGAACAGATTTGTTTATGGAAGTAATAGGAACAGTGTCATTGTTTTGTGATTTTTTATCAGTCTAATTAAAAATTGTTAATTCAAAATTTTAAGTAGTTGCTTGACACATAAATGAATGTTTAAGAAGCACTCAATTTATTGCGCATACTATACAGGCGTTAAAAATTTCTGTTACATTTAACAAGTGGTTTATAATCTTTCGGTCGCGAAACAAAAATCGGTCGATTAATATATTTAGAGGGTCGGAAAATACATGATGACAAAAGTACTTCAGATATTTTAATATATTGATATTGTTATTTCCTACCATCTTTGTCATACCATACTTTTTTTAAAATATAAAAACAAAACTTTGGTATGAGTATGAATGACTCAAAATATAACAGAACGCGCAGGGTTTCCACATCAGTTACTTATAAATATCGATATTTCATAAAAATACCGGTATAAAAAAAAATTAAAACAAAAACTAATTTCAATTAAGATCACAAAACAAATAAGAATCGGAGCGCTTCTTTAATATCCGTATCATAATACCCCTAATTCATCGTTTATTTGAATTATTGTACAAAATGACCTAAAAAAAATATTTATTTAATGTTGAAATCTGTCAATCATGATCAGATATTCGTGAACATATGATACACTACAGGAACATCTATTTCAGATTCAAAGCGTGTTCGACGAACGAAACCGGTAGTTGGAATTTTCGCATTAAAACAAAAGTCCCGGGATCCTAGTTAAGTCTAAACCGGTGTTGCAATCCTTACTAACAAGCATGATCATGATAATATGAAGAAAGTGTTACTTATATAAATCTATTTTCTTATTGGAGGAAAACTTAACGTAATACATATAATAAATCCGTTGTAAAATTGATAACTGGCTCTGATTTTTGATGTACATATACTCAACCAAAAGTGCAATTATGATATACATTAAGATACTATTGTGAAATATTACTATACGGAAATATATAATACTTTGGCGACTGCAAATGGTGTACGCGATAGTTATCTCTCTCAAATCGTGTTCAATATTCGTTCGTTTTCAATTTGAAGTCGCTGTTCGAAAAAATGCAAAATCATTCTTCAATCAAAACCATATTGTTTTAACAATATTGAATTGAGTAACAGCTCATTCCACGAATGACATTTGACTCGGCGATGATCGGTTGACATTTTCCGGTGGGCCAACGTAGCGGTGAGTTAGTCAGTTGCCTTGCCATTCGTCTCGGGTCTCGGCCCTTGTACGTATCGCTACGTTTATCGATAATTGAAACGATTCCGGCATCCAATCAGTTCAATTATTGTTATCCAACAGTGAAAGGCCATTTGAAGACTTTTAAAAATGTTTTGCATGAAAGCTGCGAACGGAAGTGAACGGTGATGGAATAGGTTATAATAATTCATTGATAGGCCATTGAGAAGTAAAATTGGCGTTTGCATATCCAATGCAGAGTTTTCAAGCACGATCTGAATTAGACACAAGTGATTTAATACTGCTTCATTTTTGAAACGCGTAAAATGTATACCGTATACAAGTAACTATTATTTTTAAATTATTATAGTATTCCTCATTTTTTTATCGAACTTATTATATAGACACTGTACTTAAGTGAAAGTCACCTTTCAATGTTCAATTATTTGTGAAAATAACACGAATTTTAAAAACCTTTAAATCATTTTTAAAAACACTGCTGAAATTACCATTTACAACAAATGCATGAGCATTAGGTAAATATAAATATGAATATTTTAAGCTTTTCGAGATATACAATTCTACTTTGTACTATTCCACGTTCATTTTTTCTGAAACAGTTTTAGTCATAACGAGCACTTTTAACTTATACACATATAATATATACAGGTTATATAATATTGGCAGTGAATTCTGATAATTGATATAGAAAAACGTTTTTGTATGATTTCATAATATGTATTAAAACATACATTAGTTATGAATGTGTGCGATTTTCTAACTCGATCTAAAATATTATGCTTTAAATTTTTATAACCGTTTTGAAACAAATCGTATGTTTAAAAAAAAGTTTGACCGCGTGATTAAAAAACGTGCAAAAAGAGAGTCGGGCGCAATCATAATATGTATTATACATCATACACCTCATTGTGTATTTAAAACATGTCCACTGGTACATAATAATTTACTGTTAGATATGACTCAGTGCTTAAAGATGAATTTGTCGAAGACACGTGTGCAAATGTTTATTGAAATATGCATATCTGTTAAGAGTACATAAGTTTTACTGCAAGCTATAAACGAATTCCTTCTAAACATTGGGATCATTCAAGTAATGTACATTCACACATTTTTTCTGAAAAGATAAGTTAAAAATTGTAATTTTGTAATCAAATTATTATGCTCTTTCTAACATTTTTATACAATTATTGATAAAAAAAATGATAAGAAACAATGTGAGAATCAGTGTTTTTTGTTTTAACACTTGAGTACCAAAGCGTCCAAAATATTATCGAGAAGCGACGGGGTACAAAGTGACCTCCGACAAATGTGTGTAATATTTTCATTACATTTATTGAGGTATCATTGAAGATTACAATACACATCAGCTAGATATTAGTTTATTCAGCTAATGGTTGAAATACGAAGAATTTCGCAATCTGAATGACCCTGCTAGGAACTCGAATGATGAAGTCGCTCGAAATCAAAATCAGAAAAAAACGATTTTGTTTTTATTTTTTTCAGATGTTATTTATGTTGTTATATTATGTCGTAACTATCTCAATTATATTAGTCAAGTAAACGGATCATTGGCGTCAGCTGTAATGCCATGTATGGTGCATTTCAAGTTCGATTGTCTAAGATTTAAAATTGACCTTGCCGGGATTTGAGCCCGAACACACAAGTTCGCTAAGATAAAGCTCCCACCACTAGTGAATTGCACGCCATAAGTTCCCTGTTTTTTCTATTCGTAGCATTGTGCCACTAAACACTGGTTGTAGATTTCTGTCTTATTAATCCTATTTTATTCAAATATCAACTCACAATTTTCACCGCAAGTAAATAAGTTATTACATTTGTTTGAGTACACTTTGAATGATGATCTTATTTGATAAGACTTCGTAAATTATTAGTATAGACGGTTACTTGGGTTGAATAACAGGTGAACCACATAAAGCGTTGTTAAGATACGTTTTATGTTATTACCTACGACTTAAATAATATAATATTTGCACAAAGCAACAATTTCTTGTGTAAGTTGCGCGCATAATCCTTCCGTTTTATCTGTGATTTTATGAGCTGCATTTACGATTGCATCACATGCTTCGGCTGTTGCATGGCATTCGTATGCGCCGGTGCATAAAATATCATAAGAGGCACATGGGTAGACATTTTGAAAACGTGCCGCTCCAGTTTTCGATCTCGTCCCCCATGTATCTCGACTGCAGAAACCGACGCTCGTTTTCCTTTGCGGCCCCTGCCTTGCATAGTCTTGCTAAACCTTGCCTTGTGAAACAATGGATGCAGCAAATTAAATTGCAGTTCTGTGGCTTATTTCTAGATTTTCTCACAATTATACAAATATATTAATTTTGAAGATTGGAAATACATGGAAACAAGAAAATCTTTATGTGCTTCTGTATACCAGGATTCTTAAGATATATGTTTTCTCCTACCATCTGGATGATTCTTGTTCTCAAAATGTATGTGCAATACTATGTTTTTTTTCATTTTTGAATACAATTTTGTATTTATTTGTAATACTAAATTATAAAACAGCAGCTTTTCTACATTATTTTTGCTTAATTTGACAGTTTCATAAAAAAATGCAAAAAGGACTTACCAAAATATTTTGAAGTGAGGTTGATGTGTTTACAGCTAAATTAATATAATGCGAAATAAAAACATTAAATGTTATAAAACAAAAAAAAATTTATACTTCCCTAACCCTTAATTATGATTATTTTTTTTTATTGTGATATCATACTTCTTTTCAAATATAGATTGCGAAATGATCATCATTTTCGTTTCACCATTTATTTTACAATATAGCCTACTAGACTGTAGAAATTACGATTTTATGTAAATACCCTGATACGTTTGAATTGATTCAGGTACGTTGGAAAACTCTGACAACTTAATATTAAGCCAAAATAGTTTTGAAGAAAAGTTATGAGTGTATTAAGAGCCATTATAACTCTACTTGCAGCACTTCACTGAAATTAAAAATTATGTCTTTTCTTTACAAAAATAACTTTTGTACAATAAGCAAGAGATACGTTGCTGAACTCAAGATCCATGATTCGCAAGTTGCAACTACCCCAAGCCCTATGGCGTCCATTCGCTTTCCTCTCTTTCTATCCTCGTTCGATTGCTTCTATTTTTTACACTCTAGATGTAAGGATATTTCTGGTTGAGCACGATCTAGTGCTGTGGTTACAAGACTACTTTACTAGTAGATATATGTTTAATATATAAAAGATTTTTTGTGATGCAAATATGGTAAATATATGCATATCATTTCTTAGCTATTACATGTAATACAAAATCGTGCATCATTAATATAAACAGAAAAAAGTAGTTAGACATAATTAAGTAGCTACCTATTGCAATTTTTTTTCGGTAGTCTAATTTATTTTTTGCAGCCATTTAATTTTAAATTAAAAGAAATTTCTCCCTAGACAGACATTATATGCTTAATATTATATTTCACAAAATAAAAAACAACGTTTTTTTATTAATTAATATGTTTTACAATGATCTTATTGTTATGTAAAGTGTGGTCTATTTTTATTAATTTAAGTATATTTTATAGAGAGCCGAAACCAATTGAGAGCGGCCATGAGCTTTCGTCCTATAGAAATCCAGAATTTGTACTAAATTATACACTAAAAGGCTTACAGTAAAAACATCAGTTATGTTTTTATTCGTTACTCATCTGACTATATTCCACCCTTAAGATGGGAACGATGTTTAAAAATATGTAATTAACGTGATTTAATAAGTTTAATTAAGTTTGAAAAAATTAAAACATTCATTAACTTTAAAATGATTATAAAATATATTGTAAACAATCCCAGATTGTAATTACGTTTGAATTAACCGTTGTTCTCCTCTTAAGCTTAAATATTCTTTGATGAGTTTTGTAGGTAAGAAACATTTTAATTTTAGTAAATTTAGTCTCACTTATTCATATTGTGTACCTTTATTCGTAAATTCCTTTCAATACCAATTGTTTGTTACAACGTATTAATTTTATTTTGTTTTGTATACATATCACTGCAATATTGTATAATCTTACCAGTTCATAATGCTTGTCACGAGCGAAACCGTCCCTGATATTTTTAAATAAAAGTGGAATTAGTATGTAAAAACAATAATAATAATAATAATGCCTTTCCACCAAGTATTATTGATAGTGAACACCTTAAAAGTGAGAATCCAGTTATATTGTTCCAAGATGCCTTTTCATACGAAATGAATATAATCGGATTCAACAAGCATTTATTTCTATGATAGAATTATGGTGACCATACATTTGCATACGTGCGGAATTCACCCAGGTAATAAATAATAATAGTTGCGGTTCCAGAAGCCTTCATAATGTATGTATTGAATATCATGATTCCTGTCAGAATATCTCTGCTGTGTTACGATGCAATAAATATTAACAAAGATCGTTTCCTGAAGTAAGATATAAGTTCTCTTTATTCGAATCTTCTCTGCTTGTATCAAAACTATAGATGGAAATTGTTTCGAAGAAAGTCATTGATTTTTAATAAGTAACAAGTTAGCTATACGCTTAACAATGAAATTGACACTTGTGTTCATTATTCATAAAAAACGTTTTCTTTTGCAAGATGTAAATAAAACTTTAATGTAATATAATACTTTGTCGCTGTCATTGTTGTAAATTTGTTTTTATTAAAACATCATTTGTAAAATGTTTACAAAAATCATTCATCTTATCTTACTGTGTAATAAAATAGTTAACCAATGAACAACGTATTAACACGTAACGTAAAGAAGAAAATGAATAGCTTACAGTTATTGAAAATTAATAAAATCATTAATATAAATGAAACATTAGCAAATAACATTTTTCATTGCACAGGGGAATCACCATTGTAAAATTTATTTCCTTTTCGATTAACCTTCTCTCGTATAAATAATAAATTTAAATTTAAAAGTACATTCTATAAGTATATTTGTATCTTACTTTTATCTTGAGTCCAAAACAGTAATACTTAATTGTAATATAAATTAGAATGTAAGAGTAAATAATAGGGTGTATTGCGTATCTCTTCTAAGGCAGTATATATAGCTGAGTAAATGCCGGCTTAAACATAGTTCTGACGATGGCGCACGCCGAAATAGCTATATACTCATTTTATAAAAAGCTGTAAAACTAAATAATTTGATATTTGTTCCTTATTACAATAGAGTTCTACCAAATAAATGCCAATTCAATCAATAGATACAGCAATTTTTATCATAAATGGTGAAGTCGAATGTTTATGTTGACTTGTTCTGCGCTAGTCACATAATATCTAAGTTACTACAACGCGCTGCCTAATATTATTCAGTATTCAGCAGGTATTATTTTCAGCAAACCCGCTTTCGCACCACAGTAAAAATAATTCGTAAGTAAATCACCTTACTTTCACCGGCCAAGTTTATTTCATTGCTGCGAGGTGCACTGCCGACACTAACTGTTCCAAGGCATTATTCTCTCTGAAGTAAGTTTCCATTGTTGATTGCAATATTTGATACCATTGTAACGATGCACTCAAGTGAATATCATACGAAAGGAGTATGGATAAAATGAGAAAAGTCATCAATCAATATATTGTACTATGTGCAACTTTTTTCTTTAATTTTATCGAAAAAATCTTACTAAAAATTACAGTTTTCACTGTAGTAAAAAGAAAAATGTACATAGTTTTTCCTCTTCTCAGTAGTATGGTATATGGTAAAAATATCTAAATGGAGACTTTCATATATAACTACTGTATCTTAAAGCATGCACCAAGTAGGACCTAAATGTTTCCAATCGAAAGGTTTTAATGAGTTATAAAATCAATGATTTTTATCTTTAGATTACAAAATTGGTTATTTAAATGTATTTTAAAAAGACTCATATTTTTCGAATGTTTGAATTTATATTAAATGGTCATAATATATCGGTCAGAATAAATTGTCATAATTTAAATGAAATAAAAAAAACCTAACCAAAATGTTTATAAAATATTCTGACCATATAATACTTTTATTCTGACCGATCATATTTTTATTCTGACCAAAAATTGATTTAAATTCTGACCATTTAATTTTTTCATTTTAATAATTAACTTGCTAATTTAACTTGTATCGTCAAAAAAATGACATTAAAAAGACTTATTCTTGAATGTTTGCCACCCTTTTTGGTTCTTAAAAATGGGTGTATTATCATTACTCAATCATAACGCTTTTTTTCTATTATAACTGAATTTGAAAAGGAAAGTTTAAGTGAAGTGACATGAGCTTTGCAAATATACAAAATTCGATCTTATAAACCATGTGCCATTTTCATTAGCTCTTATACTGACATTCAAGGACGATTCAAAGTTAATCTACAATTAAAAATGGTGATCGACTTGAATTAGTCGAACCTGAATCTCGCTTGTCTATTCATCCAAACCTGAGATTTCTTCACCCTTAAAATAGCTGAAAAAGACTACACATATGATATACTTATAATAAGTTTGTGAGAAGCAGAGAGATTCACAGGAAATAGATAATCTTGGTGCATTGGCCATATTATTCGATTAAAAAAAAGAATCAAACGAAAAGAAAGAATAATACACATAAAGAAATTTTATATTTACATATGTAGTCAATTGATGCATTGGTGAAACTTCATTTTGTTTCTCCTGATATTTCCCACGATTCCTTTTGAGTACTTACTTGGTTATTTCAGCAAGTAAAGGTATATCCAAATCAGCCGTAAGGTGCACTACTCGGAGTCTCGTTTTTGTATAAAAAATTCATTGTTTTAAATCGAATAGCTTTCGGCTGCCGGTTCTTCTTTATATGCATGCAGACAAAGGTATTGTGCAGAAGTTTTTAAAAGTAAAACAAAAAAAAAATACCGATATAAGTAGCTTCCTTTGTGAAGATTCCTCATTGAAAGTTATGTTGATATTATCATGCAAAACTAGCCGGATTCCTTTCCGCTGTAAAATAATAAATAAATACTGCAATCTTCATCTTAAACTAAGTTAGGAAATTAAGCTAAGCATTAACATAAATTTCAGCAAAATGTTTTAATAAATAAAATAATTTGAACTTCTTGTAGAAAAGAAACCTATAATTGTATTATTAAACTGTCTATGCTAAAAGTCATAATATTATGTTTCGATAGATACACCATTCCTTAAAATAATTTTGCTTTTGAAATCTTTATTCTAAAGTTAAAAAATATAGTCAATGAAGTAACTTTTAATTTCATAAAAGATAAATATTCTTGAATACTCTGAAACTAAATTTAAAAACTGTTACTCCACTTATTGTGTAAAAAAATGTGGCACGTGTTTTGTCGCTCTGAAAAGAATCATCAGACCATCGCAACGTTTACGAATAAACAAAAAAATATTCAAATCTTATGCTATAAATTACAAAATAAAAGTCAGGGTTTGTCCTTTACTACTGGACAAAAGGAAGGAGTAAAATATAAACTTCTCATGCTTCTCAAAGAGGCGAAACATGTGTCACATTTTTTTACACAACAAGTAGAATAAAAATAATAAAACATTTTTAGTACTTTTACCACATAAAATTTATTAGATCAGGACCGGTTTCGCTCATGATGAGCATTGTCAACTGACATGACAATGAATGACAAAAACGACATAATAGTTTCATTGCTAAGTGGTCTTCAACTTTTTATTTATAGTTTATTTTCCTTGTATTTTACTTCAATTCTTTTGCTAGGTTGCAATACCAATTGTTTGTCATACCTTGTTTTTATCACTTAACTTTTGTATAAATATCACTGTTTTATTGTTTTTTCTTATCAGTTGACAATGCTCATCATGAGCGAAACCAGTCCTGATCTAATAAATTTTATGTGGTAAAATTACTAAAAATGTTTTATTATTTTTATTATAATGCCATTCCACCAAGTATTGACAGTGAACACCTTAAAAGTGAACAACAAGTAGAGTAAAAAAGTTATCAAATTTAATTTTAAATTAAAAATTACCTTCTTAAAAGTAACCACCGAATTCATCGATATAATAAATACTCACTATGGAAATGTATACTTTATTTCCCTACATTTCGGGAGCGGATTTACTTTTAAAAAAACTTTAAATCTATTTCATAATGGATATACCCAATTACAGATTTTTGAAGGCTTTATTTCACTGATCATAGTCTAGATAACATTGTTTTGAAAAAGGTTAACTAGAGTGCACGGTAAAAATGTTAGTTCTTAATTTCACTGTCTTTTTAACGCAATTATCTTATCGCTATGAGCATTTGCATAGCACAAACAGCCAATAAAATAAATTTGTTTACACAGCAAACCGCGGGAAATGCGGCAATTTGACTCACAATAAAATTAATTATTCGATGAGAAAATTCTAAAAGCTAATTGACATAACTAATTGCGTAATTATCTGCTCTTATTTCTAATAAATGCTAATTATTCTGCCTCGATCATTTGCCTCAATGATAACTGTTATTTGAAACATATACTGAAAACCGTATATTTATCGTAATGTGTCTGGAAAACACAATTTTACTCAATTAGAATATGTAATATAGTAATTCAACTCGACAATAACACATAACTGTATCCGATTTCCTTTGTATTTCGATGAAACAATGTTTAGCTTGTTCTGTGCATTTAGTGCCTAGTGAATATGCTTGAATGCATCTAAAGCTAAAGGTTTGCGGATTTCATTGAAAAAGATGAGTAAAATCATAAGTGCTATATGATAGCTTTCCACAAAACTCCCGATGAACTTTTCTTTCGTATTTATTTATCTTGATGTAAAAACTCCAGAATTGGAGTGCATCTTTGTATAAGGGTTAAATTCTATATATTCGTATCATTTAAGGAGTTCGCTGTCAATGCTTCGTGGAAAAGTATTATATTAAAAAAGTAAAACACTCTTTTGTACTAATTCGACATAAATGTTATATAACCAAGACCGGTTAAGCTCACGACGAAGAGAACTGATAATAATATACTGACACGACTGAGTCCCGAGCAGTTAGACGAGAGACAGAGAAATCCGTCTCTCCCCATAACGTCTCGGTTTGGTGTGACGCAGTCAGTCTGTGACAATTTTTAGGAATTAAATATGGGAACAATCAAATTCAATTAAACAACGCTCGTGAACAGTAAAAGGTGGAAATCCACCGGTTTATTTATAATCAAAGAGGGTTTACAGTAAATTTCGATAATTTGGCTAGCCACACAGGAGTGCGCTCTAAATACATGTTAATAAATTTGTCATTCGGCGTGAAGCTCGCGAGCCGAGCCTCCTAGTACCGAATGACGGTCGACTTGCAGACCGGGCCTTTCAGGAGGTCCTTCGCCTGGACTGAGGGTCCCTAGTATTACAATATTTATGTTCCCTTACGGGGAGACATCTATGATTTTATATTTTTACAAGAGAGAAAAAAAAAACAACATTCATCATACCATTTTTCTTAAAACTAATTTCGCATTCAGCGGTTTCTTATAACAGTTATTGATTTAGTAGTGGGCAAATTTTATTTAGTCTTGTTTTGAAGTTAAGATCTGCACACTCACTACGCGTGTACAGATCTGCTTAAAATTAATCCCTACGCTAAATCTTATGAATTAATATGGCCGTCAAGCCGTACCATATATCTAACTTAGGGGTGCAGAACAAAATTAATTTTTAACTAGCACCGTCACAGTCCTCATGACTCATGATTGTTTGGATTTATTATTAATCGGTATGTACGCTAAGTCGTGGCATACATTTAATTCAATTTATAATATTCAGTGAAAATTTACATACAAAGTTATGATTTCTTAGTTTAACGATTCTAATTCAATTCTTATTGGATTTGCTAATACGACTTCGCAACGTTTTGCGGGACTCCCACAGCAAGGAACCGAGGTCTGTTCGTGAGGAGGATTTCCATATCCGTCCTCCCTTACTGTGTGCGTTCACTTCCAGTGACCGCAAGCCGTTTAGGCCGGAGCACATTTTATCGACGGCACTCTGAATACGAGTCCGTCCAACCGCCCGTTGGTCAATCGCATTAGCGAAATCTCCTATGAAGTTACTTACACTACGTGTTTCGATTTGTTCGAGTATTAGGGAGGATTGGCGGAGACCAGACCTCCGTCCGAGGTCGGCTCCAGGCACGGTGTCAGACCGCTTGAAGGCGTCGCTATCGAGTGACGTAATCCAACTGGACGAATTGGATTTTAGGTTTTACTATTGAGTGTCTGCCGAAACTTCGACAGACATGAGTCCCAGACAAGTGCGCTTGTCTAGGCGGGCTATCTGCCCCCGGAATTATACGTCCACCGCGCCGTATCACTCGGATTCCCGTGAATCCGCAATGATAGTGCCTCCCTAGTACTCAATACAAAAAACACCCTCCGACGTCGACCTAGCTAAAACTAAACTAGTGCGAGGCCGACGAAGCCTGAGGCCCTTTTTCGCACAAGTCCTCGGGGCTGTCTGATCCTTTGTTACTTAGCTCCGCCGACCTTGCATCGTGAATCTATGGAAGGCGTGATGACAGCTCTTCCTGACGTCTCGAGACTAAGTGTCCCGCAGACTTGACCCCGCGACCTTTCAATGTTAACAAGTGACAAAAATTATGTCTGACATTTATATTTAAAAATGACTCGAATTATCACACCTCCCATAGTTCACCCTTATAACTAACATTTGCCGTTATGACGGCGGTGATCGACGATTATCAATGACACAGGAAAAACAAAGTACACAATCAATTTCGAAACACAAGAAAATACCTAACATAAAATAACATACAATTTTATACAAGTCCCCAGCGTCGCTTGGTGTCGTTTGCTATTTCTGTTGTTCAGATACTTCGCCCTCAGATAGGCATACATTATTGAATTTACAATTATCATCATTAGGTGACGGACCTTTCTTTTCCTATTGCAACTCAGTGTAGCGAATTATTGATGCGTGGGGCCCGCGACGTACCGCGGCTCGAACGCACGTAGTTTCGCTCGGCCGGAGTACTGCGCCCAATTTGCCTAATAATTCGTAGTTGAGTACTAAACTCAAACTTTGAGACGTTGCAAAACAACAGTGAATATCGCATTGTTTTTGCGAATTCTAGTTATCCCCGTGGTCTCGTCACCGAATTGAAACAAAGATACTAAAATCCCGGCCTTGCCAATATAATTAAATATTGAAACAAACAAAACTTCAGACCTTACAATATCATTACATATTGACACAAACAAAACAATTCAGCTCTTGCGAATATAGTTAAATATTGCAACAAACAAAATTCAGACCTTGCAGATAGAATTGAATATTGAAACAAACGTAAAAAGAGTCGCACTTTGCCAATATAATTAAATATTGAGACAAACAAAAAAATCGGACTTTGCAAATATACTTAAATATTTAAACAAACATAAAAAAAAAATCGGACTTTGTGAATATAATTAAATATCGAAACAAACATAAAAAAATCGGACTTTGCAAATATAAGTAAATATTGAAACAAACATAAAAAAAAATCGGACTTTGCAAATATAATCGAATATTTAACAAACATAAAAAAATCGGATTTGCAAATATAATTAAATATTGAAACAAACAAAAAAAATCGGACTTTGCCAATATAATTAAATATTGGGACAAACATAAAAAGATCGGACTTTTGCAATCATAATTAAATATTGAAACAAACATAAAAAAAAAATCGGACTTTGCAAATATAATTAAATATTTAACAAACATAAAAAAAATCGGACTTGCAAATATAATTAAATATTGAAACCAACAAAGAAAAATCGGACTTTGCCAATATAATTAAATATTGAGACAAACATAAACAGATCGGACTTTGCAATTATAATTAAATATTTAAACAAACAAAAAAAAATCGGGCTTTGAAAATATAATTAAATATTTAACAAACATAAAAAAAAAATCGGACTTGCAAATATAATTAAGTATTGAAACCAACAAAGAAAAATCGGACTTTGCCAATATAATTAAATATTGAGACAAACATAAAAAGATCGGACTTTGCAATTATAATTAAATATTTAAACAAACATAAAAAAAAAATCGGACTTTGAAACAAACGTGAAACGTTTAGGTGTTGCAGAAAAATTATGCATTGAGCCATCGTACAATATTTTATTATTCCGTTGGCCGATACCGAATTGAGAACAAACGGAAAACGCTTCGGCGTTTGCAAAAACAAGATTAATTACGATTATATATTTCACGATTTTTCCGAAGACCAAGCGCCGCTGAGTGTTACACTGGACCGAACGGAGAGCATCCTCCGCGCGAAGTCGGTCGCAAAATATTTACAATATACAGTTAGACAGGGTACAACACACAATAAAATAAGACAATGAATTTAAATCAAAATTAGCGTTCCCGTACTCTCCTCCGGCCGCTGTTATTGCCATTTCGAACAAGAAGTGACACACGATTTTACTAGGCTGAGTTTAGAAGAAACAACATTTAATACATGAAGGGGTCCTGTCGACACTTAATAAAATGCGGCTAGGAGCAAAGATGTGACCGCGATTTTACACGCGTCTTTATTTCGATTCTCACTGTCGAGATCGAGCAGGAAGCTACAGTTCTGGCCGCGGACCTTAGGTTAAAGAGTATTGACTCAGAAACAATAGGCCGCGACATATTTATGCAACGTATAATAGTAGACGAACCTTTGGAAGTTCTCAGGAACCGGAGACAGCTTATCAGGAACAATTTCCGCAAACAAAACAGCTGGCGGCAAGCGATAACACAAGGAGGTAGCACAGAATTCGACTCAGCTTTGCACAATGTCAACTATTCGAATGACTTGGTCAAGCTGAGAGAATTTCTGGCTGGTTTTTTTATTAAAGATGTTGCGGCGGATAATATCGGCAGAAGAGAGCACGGGAACAGAGTAACGCGTAGAAGTCGGTGAAGATATGGTAACTTTTGCAAAACTGACCTGCCTTTTTGTAAAGGATTTGGTCCAGCTGCGTCCTCGGCCAGGGTCAAAAAAAACGGTTGACCCGAGCAAATCTGCTAATCTCAGCATCTGCGTCTCACGCCGATTGGCTAAGATGCTGACCTCCCGTGGCTCTGCCGAAATATCTCAAGATGGCGGCAACTGAGATTTTTCTAGAACAACGATTCCGCTGAGCGAAAATCGTCTCTAGTGATCTTAATATGACAGATAGAAAATCAGAAAAATCACTGTCGTGTCAGAATCAGTTTTCCGCGAAATATTGCTCTTACAAGCGATCTCATAACTCGTTGCTGAAGCGAGTTATGAGAAAAAGAAGAAAAATTTTCCACCTGAGCGAGTCAGGTGTACCGGTTAATCAAAGCGGAGATGTCATCGTCCGCGAAAAAGTAATTACTGAATCGAGTCTGATTTTTATAAAAGCCTAAAATCGATTTAAGTGCAAATTTATGCTAAATATTTTCTATGGTGAATGTTCCTGAAGGGATTTGGCTGAAAATTCGAAGGAACGTCCGTGATAGTCGTTCGCTTCCATGAAACTAAAATTTCCCACCTTCCCTTCGTGTGTTCGCGCTTCATATCAGATTGAAATTTTGATTGACCGCGGTGGAGGGGAGGCCGCCTGCAATCGCACGTATGACCACGCGAACCGCTACGATTGGTCGGACTGGGCGGGGCTTATTTTAGTATCGAACGGCAAACGCTACACGCCGAACGCGTTTCGAAATTTCGTCTCGCAAAAATGTATGGGGAAATCACAGTTTATTGAATTACTAATAAACCTGTTATCCGATTGCAATTTAATTTACAACACCGTTTCGGACCATCGTCCTTTACGGCTCGAAAAAAATTCGGCGCCGAAGCTTGGCTCGGGCGCCGGTTCCGCACGATTTTAATTGGCGCAGGTGAGGGCTTGGTGGAGTCCAAACCGCGAACATGATGTTAATATTAGTTTATGCAGTGCATACTAGGACATGGCTAGTGCCGTAAAAACAAAAATTCTCAAACGAATTTTGTCCCTGACGACCCTGGTCGAGGTCGCCGCGGGATTCATTTGTTCGATCGCAATTGGAAATTGCGTCGATAGAATTCAGCGAAATTTCTTCAGGGGCTAGAACAGCCTATGCTAGGTGTACCTGTAAATTATGGGGAGCCTCCGTTGAGGAGGAGGAAAACGGCAAGCGTTTCCATTTCCCTCTCTCGCCGCACTCGACCGCAAATTCGGTCGAGTACCGCGCGCGAGCGAGAGACGGTATTTCTATTTGGCTCTGTGCGCCCACGTACTCACTTACAAAGCAGTGGGTTTGTCTTTGCACTCAATAATCCGCGGCGAGACCCGCGGATTGCAAAAATCTTAATATTTGCTTACATTGGCGACTTTGTCCATTTGACCTTGAATAATCGAAAAAATGATGTGTTTATTCTTTCTCTTTTCCTCATTATACCTATCAAGCTTTGCTAACAACCGTATAAGGAAATGCAAGTACAAATCATGCCAAAGGACCGTATCGTATCAATCCCCCTTACTTCCCATGGCGTGATTTACACTTATGCTTTTGCAGTTGTTAGCATTGCTAGAAAAAAATATCGCCTTAGTTATAATGAGAAATCGAGGTGCGGGCGGGCTGATCCAGTCTAACCCCGCCGCGCGAGAATGCGTTGACCCGCGAGAATTTATTGCGTCAGACGCCTCGGCGCCAGTGGCCGAGGCCGGGTCAAATTGGACAAATTCACGACATTTGATTCTATGTTTCTCACTGGAAACGCAACAAGTTTACAAAAGTGCTCTACTTTATCTGTAGGCAAAAGTTACATACATGGTAAAAAAATTATTTGTGTGTGCTGACTCCTGTCTTGTGTATTTACAATTTTTTTAAGAGAGGAGGGTTCTCCTCCCTCTCTGACGAGCCTCCGTGAGGTTCGATGGTCATTCGCAAAAAGAATTAGTTATTTCCCAACAATTGTCTGTTCGAGACCAAATCTATAATTTATGCTATTTAAAAAAAACAAATCTTACTTTAATACATTTCTCCCCCCCTTTTCTCTTTCGCTCCTTGAAGCGGGAAAACATGACAAATACAAAACACAAAAGAATTCCGTCATACTGACTGTTGCGGTTAGTGCCGCCAGGAATGTTAACTATAAAAATTTTCTCTATGACTTTTGCAAAACAAATTGAATTTATTATTATTTATTAATTTTTTTTTTTTTTTAAAATTTTAATGTCTTCGCAAAAATGAAATTATTACTTTTTCGAATTAATCCGCCTGACATAGCTGCTGACGCTATCGAGGCCGAACAAATTTTTCCATCATTTGAAAGCAGACTCGCTTCGTTATTAACAGGAGAAAATTAAACATGTTACAAGTACTCTATTACTCGATTATATGCGAGAAAGAAAAAAACTCAATATTCATCAGATAGTCATTTGATGTTGTGCAAGATGCAATAAACATACTAAAACTTAATTGACATTGTCTAATTTTTTTTTTAAAAATTACAAAAATTGAAAAAAATGAATTAATTAGGTCTTGTGTACAGGAGTTGACTGTATTTACTTTAAGTTAAATATTTTTACTCTACTTGAATTTATTGATTAGCCTTGAAGAGGGATTTGCAAAGGTACTATACTTGGTGATGTTTCTGGGCGTCTTCATCGGCGCGAGGGGTGGATGTGGTCCTCTTCATCTACTTGGTCTGGTCCTAGCGGGCCGGGGCGTCGGCAGCTTCCTCTTCTGGCAAGGGTGCTTCCTCAGTTCTCCGTCGCGGCGGTGTCTGCCCGAGGGGAAGTGGTTCGGCGTAGGGCGTCGGCACGGGGCGGATTTGGTTGGTGTGCGCCTTGATCGGCTTACCTCGTCTGTCCACCCAGTACACATTCATGCCCACCCTTGTAATTATTTTGTACGGCCCCTCCCATCTGGGAGCCAAGTTGGGGATGATTCCAGTCCTCACCCCTGGCTTCGTGAAGCCCCTCAAGTAGATCCGCTGCCCGGCTGAGAACTGCTCAGGCGGGGCGGTTTGGGCGGCGCGCGCATTTGTGCGCCCGCTGTACTCCTCCTGATGGCGTAACATGGCAGCATCTTGTTCGTCTCTCTCCAGCGCCTCTGTGCGTGCGGGCGGCATATCCAGTTGTGCCCGCCATTCGCCAGGCCTTGGCAGTTCATAACCCATCACCGCTTGACTGGGTGTGAGGCCGGTGGCGGCATTCTGACGGCAGCGCAACGCAAACAGTGTGCGCGGTAATGTTTCGCACCACTGTGCGTGCGCGCCCGGTTCAAGTTGAATTCTCATAGCTTTCTTTATTTCCTGGTTTCTTCTCTCCGTAGGATTAGCACGGGGGTGGTAGGGTGGCGTCGTCCAATGAAGGCATCCCCATGCTTCAAGGGTTGATACCCATCTCTCATGCAGGAACTGCGTACCATTATCGGTAAGCAGCGCCCGCGGGTATCCAAATCTGTGGAACACTTCTTGTTCCAATAGAGGCAGGAAGGTCGCCACTAACGAGTTCCGCATGGCGAAAGCTTCGGTCCATCGCGAGAACAAGTCAGTGACGACAAAAATGTATTTATTCCCTCGTCGGCTCGCCGGGTACGGGCCCATGAAGTCGAGGGCCAGTACCTCGAACGGCCGTGTCGCTTCTGTGTGCGACGTCATATGCGCCGGTCTCTGCAGCGCTCCTCGCTTTCGTGTAGCGCATATACGACAGGCGCGCACATACGCCTTCACGTCATTTCTGCGCGCCCGCCAGAAATAGAGCCGTTGTATGGCCCGATTCGTTTCCGCGGCTCCAGGGTGGCCGGCTAAGGGGTCGTCGTGATAGGCGGCGACGACTTCCTTCCTCAAGTGGAATGGCACCACAGTCAGCAGCCTTCCGCTGCTCTCTCGATGGCACAACAGTCCGTCGTGAACGATGTTACTTGGGTGCGGCTGATGCATTGTCGGCGTCCTTATCGCTGTGATTGTTTGCTGCGTATCCGGATCGGCGCGTTGCGCGGCTTTCACGGCGTCGTGCAACGTTGCCAGTTCTAATAGTAGCGCCACTGGCTTCCGGTGACTCGGTACCAGCATTCGGTCGTCGTGCTCCTCGATGGCAGGCGCCGTGGCGTCTGGGTTTCTCGACAGTACATCCGGAAGTTGATTCAGTTTGCCGGCGCAGTGTTGTATATCGAACTGGTGTTCAGATAACATTATCGCCCACCGTGTCAGCTTTGCGCGCTCATCCTTTGCGCTGTGCAGCCATGTCAGTGCTCGGTTGTCAGTGATCAGAGTGAAGGGACGATCCTCGACGTATGCTCGATACTTCTTGATTGCCCAGACGGCGGCGAGGGCTTCTTGTTCGTTCGAATGATAGCGTCGTTCCGTTTCGGAAAGGCGCGCGCTCGCATACGAGATTATATCTCTACCGCCGTCGGGGCGCGCATGAAATAGTACCGCCGCGACGCCGTGTCCGCTTGCGTCGGTCTGCAGGGTGAATCTTCGAGAGAAGTCCGGTCTGGCGAGTTGCAGTGGCTTTCGCATTGCCGCCTTTACGGCTTGCATAGCCGCATTTGCTTGCGGCGTCCATTTAAAGTTGATATTTGTCCGCAATAAATCGGTTAGCGGCGCGGCAATGTCTGCGAAGCGCGGCACATACTCGCGCAGCCAGTTGCACAATCCAAGAAACTCCCGCAGTTCCTTTCTCGTCTTCGGAGTGGCAGCCTCTTCTACTCCGCGCAGGTGAACCGGCTGAGGAATGTTTCCCCCGGCTGTCACCTGGTGTCCCAAGTATTCCACGCTGTCCCTCCCGATTTGACATTTTGATACCGATATTCGTAACGAATGTAACTGCAGCCGTTCGAATACTTTGCGCAAGTCGCGCAGGTGGTCGTTCCAATTCTCGCTGTAGACGATGATGTCGTCCAAGTAGACTAGGCAACACCGCGGGATGAGCCCCACCAACACCTCCTGACTCATCAGTCTTTGGAAAGTGCCGGGTGCGCCTTTCAGTCCGAACGGCATCACCGTAAACTGGTAGCATCCTCCGTCGGGCGTGTTGAAAGCAGTCAGGGCTTTCGTGTGCGGATGTAGAGGCACCTGCCAGTATCCGGCTTTCAAATCCAGAGAGCTGAAGATTGTGGCAGGTCCGAGCTCCTTCAACGTTTCCTGTATCCGCGGCAAGTGCGTCGCTTCGTCGATCGTGACAGCGTTCAGCTTCCTGTAGTCGACGCAGAAACGCGGCTTCCCGTCTTTTTTCTTCACGATGACTACAGGTGAGCTGTATGGCGATCGACTCGGTTCCACCACACCGTCCGCCAGCATTTGCTGCACCTCCTCGCGTATCATCTGTTTTGTAGTGTCTGACTGGCGATGGGGTCCAACTCGGAACGGCGTGTGATCCGATAGCCGCACTTCGTGCATAGCCGAGCCGCATCTCGGTCCCGTTGCTGCGAAGAGACTTCCGTAGTCTCGCATTAATTGCGTGATCGCTTTCCGGGCGTCTTCCGGAATGTCATCGGTGAGCGCCGGTAGATCGGGGACCTCGATCGGCGTCGGAGGGATGAGTGTTATACAATGCGCTGTATATCGCGCCTCCCGGCCGTGATGTAGGCACCGTCGTTTGAAGTCTAGACTGGCCTCCTCCTGTTCCAGCCAGTCTAGACCGAGAATCATCTCGATTCCTAACCCGCTGATGATGAGGGCGGAGGCGACGAATGGGGCCTCCTGTATTTTCCCCTTTAGGAGGGCGTGTCCGTACGTCGGCACGGATCGTCCTCCCACTCCCTTTAATTCGGCCTCCGGTGTCCTCTGTGAATCGCGCCTCACGAGGCTTGCGTCGACAAGCGTGTGTGTTGCACCACTGTCGATGATGGCCTCGCAGCTGATTCCTCCGTCCTCGAGGAACACCTGGATCCTCAGCAGGCGGCTTGTCGGGCTGGATTCTCCGGCGGCGTCGTATCGTCTGGCGGTGGCGGCCATCCCTTCCCTATAACACACGTTTGATGCTCGATTGAATACTCGTTCCATTTTTCATGTCGTTTTTTCATACAAAAAAAAAACATCGATCATTCCGCACACTTTTGGCCCTCCCTGTACTTAGTTTTATTGCTTCTCTCTGCCTTGATAAAAAATAGCGCGCACTCTCTTCTTAATACAAATGAATTTAAATTAGCAATGTTTTTTTTTTTCTGAGTTGGTTTTTCTTCGGTGTGCCGCTTTATGTATTTACCACAAAATATTTATAAACGTAAAAAAATTAAAATTATTTAAAACCACTGAAACTTTTACACTTTGTTCATTGTTCGTAAGTCATTTCACTTATGCTAATTATTGTATTTCATTTGTTATCTCTTCACTGTTAATCAATGTTGTTCACTTATATTTCGTAACACTTAATTAAATATACTACACTTAATAATTATGTTGTTTAATGATATTACGGCACTTAATTAAATTGTTTTCTCCTCCTATCTTCGATTATAACACGATTGGGCTCGGATTTATCGTTGAGGCATGATTCTAAATTATTCGAAATTCTTTTTGTTTGAAGTTATCGTTGGTTCCCGAGCCCATTTATATTTATTTACATTGTTCTTTAAAAATTATTTTGATTGGTTTCTTATTCAACACTTAACTAATACAGTTCTCCTTTCCTCGATGATAACATGTTTGGGGCTCGGATTCATGTTTGTGGCACGCGTCTAAGTTATTAAAAGTTTTTTTCGAAGTTAATATTTGTTCCCGAGCCCACTTATATTTATTTACACTTATGAAATACTTATAAAGAAAAATCGTTTTTTTTCTTGTTTCGAATCGGTTTTTTTCTTGCATACGTTTTTCCCGTTTATTTTTCTCGTCATTTAAAGTTGATAATAAAAAAATATTCCGCCCATTTTCTTCTCGTTTACTTGTGTTGTTTTTTTCCGTTAATTAATTAATTCCGCCGTTGCCTACGTTGGCATTCAGCCTCCCTGTGGGGGCCTCCGCACGACCAACAGCGGAGAGGGCCGTTTTCCCTCCTCGGAGGGCCGTGAGCACCGTATTGCTGCGGCCTCCGCTCTTCTTTCCGCTGCCGGTTATCATACCTCGGTTTTGCGTCGTGGTGATGGGGAGACTTGGGTAGGGGAGGTGGAGGGACATTGTACGATTGTTGAGGAGGGTTACAGGTGTGCTGACACTGATGATTGCACGTGCCGTTTCCTGCGCGGTCGGTGTTTGTTACGTTTTGATTCCGTCTTGACGTCTGAATTGGTTTTGGTATTGGCGCCTTTTCTCGCCTCTGGCGCAATTCCATTTCTCGCACCGCATCGACCAGCTCATCGAGCGTTGTCCAACGCAGTCTATCGGTCCTCTCCTGATCCCTGGGCGTCATCAGACCCTGGATCATCCTCGCCAGTTCTAGCGGATCGGCCGGTGCAGTGCAGATTTTCGCGATAGCCCTCTTTTTTTCTAAAAATTCGTATGCGTCCTCATCCTCCTCTTGGAGGACGCTTTTCACCTCATATTCCAACCGCAATTTCCGTCCTACGCTATCGTAATTGCGTTGCATCGCAAACGTAAACCGTTCCCAAGACGTCGGTTTGACTGGCAGACTTTGCCACCAACTCAACGCTTCGCCGTGAAAAGCCGTGGCGGCTTTCGTGGCCCGGTCCTCCACGTCTGTGTCGGCCGCAGCGAAAAATTTCTCGCAACGCGTAATGAAGCGCGCCGTGTCCGCTTCCGGACCTCCGTGGAACGAGATCGAGAACACCGGCGGGTGTCCCGATCTCGGCCTCTCCTCTCGTCGCATCGGTGCTGGCAGCTCATCTACCAGAGTCGTCGGAGTCCGGGGCTCCGTCTCTTCCGGGAAGATTTGTCCGTTTTCGAACATTTCCGATACGGGCGATTCGCCTCCCTGAAACCCCGGTCGCAAGTTAATTTGGGCGCCAGTCGTGGTATCGTCCACGACAACGGATCGCGAGCGCGTCACTCTCGACATATTCCCGCTCTGTCTGAAAGAGTGATTTTTCTAAATTAGCATTGGCGGAGGCACGAAACTCATCCTCTCAGGGCCGTCGGTGACGATTTATTTTGTTTCCAATCATTCATCTCCGCATACTTTACTGATGTTAATTCGCATGAGTCTAATCCGACTAATCGTTGTTTATTCGACGTCACTCGGTTCCTCGGTGATCAGTCGATTCACGTCGCATCGTTCGAATAACAATTTTCGGGCGGACTGCGCCCGGTCGATTTTCTATGTGCTTTCCGGGGTCGGTTTTATTCGACCACCGGTCAGTCGGCGCATGACTCTAATTATGAATTTACATTTATTTTTAACATAAAGTCTACGTTACTTGATCTGCGCTTTGATCATATGAAATCAGGACTTTAAATCGGCCCTTTTCGTTGGGGGCCAAATGACACGACTGAGTCCCGAGCAGTTAGACGAGAGACAGAGAAATCCGTCTCTCCCCATAACGTCTCGGTTTGGTGTGACGCAGTCAGTCTGTGACAATTTTTAGGAATTAAATATGGGAACAATCAAATTCAATTAAACAACGCTCGTGAACAGTAAAAGGTGGAAATCCACCGGTTTATTTATAATCAAAGAGGGTTTACAGTAAATTTCGATAATTTGGCTAGCCACACAGGAGTGCGCTCTAAATACATGTTAATAAATTTGTCATTCGGCGTGAAGCTCGCGAGCCGAGCCTCCTAGTACCGAATGACGGTCGACTTGCAGACCGGGCCTTTCAGGAGGTCCTTCGCCTGGACTGAGGGTCCCTAGTATTACAATATTTATGTTCCCTTACGGGGAGACATCTATGATTTTATATTTTTACAAGAGAGAAAAAAAAAACAACATTCATCATACCATTTTTCTTAAAACTAATTTCGCATTCAGCGGTTTCTTATAACAGTTATTGATTTAGTAGTGGGCAAATTTTATTTAGTCTTGTTTTGAAGTTAAGATCTGCACACTCACTACGCGTGTACAGATCTGCTTAAAATTAATCCCTACGCTAAATCTTATGAATTAATATGGCCGTCAAGCCGTACCATATATCTAACTTAGGGGTGCAGAACAAAATTAATTTTTAACTAGCACCGTCACAGTCCTCATGACTCATGATTGTTTGGATTTATTATTAATCGGTATGTACGCTAAGTCGTGGCATACATTTAATTCAATTTATAATATTCAGTGAAAATTTACATACAAAGTTATGATTTCTTAGTTTAACGATTCTAATTCAATTCTTATTGGATTTGCTAATACGACTTCGCAACGTTTTGCGGGACTCCCACAGCAAGGAACCGAGGTCTGTTCGTGAGGAGGATTTCCATATCCGTCCTCCCTTACTGTGTGCGTTCACTTCCAGTGACCGCAAGCCGTTTAGGCCGGAGCACATTTTATCGACGGCACTCTGAATACGAGTCCGTCCAACCGCCCGTTGGTCAATCGCATTAGCGAAATCTCCTATGAAGTTACTTACACTACGTGTTTCGATTTGTTCGAGTATTAGGGAGGATTGGCGGAGACCAGACCTCCGTCCGAGGTCGGCTCCAGGCACGGTGTCAGACCGCTTGAAGGCGTCGCTATCGAGTGACGTAATCCAACTGGACGAATTGGATTTTAGGTTTTACTATTGAGTGTCTGCCGAAACTTCGACAGACATGAGTCCCAGACAAGTGCGCTTGTCTAGGCGGGCTATCTGCCCCCGGAATTATACGTCCACCGCGCCGTATCACTCGGATTCCCGTGAATCCGCAATGATAGTGCCTCCCTAGTACTCAATACAAAAAACACCCTCCGACGTCGACCTAGCTAAAACTAAACTAGTGCGAGGCCGACGAAGCCTGAGGCCCTTTTTCGCACAAGTCCTCGGGGCTGTCTGATCCTTTGTTACTTAGCTCCGCCGACCTTGCATCGTGAATCTATGGAAGGCGTGATGACAGCTCTTCCTGACGTCTCGAGACTAAGTGTCCCGCAGACTTGACCCCGCGACCTTTCAATGTTAACAAGTGACAAAAATTATGTCTGACATTTATATTTAAAAATGACTCGAATTATCACACCTCCCATAGTTCACCCTTATAACTAACATTTGCCGTTATGACGGCGGTGATCGACGATTATCAATGACACAGGAAAAACAAAGTACACAATCAATTTCGAAACACAAGAAAATACCTAACATAAAATAACATACAATTTTATACAAGTCCCCAGCGTCGCTTGGTGTCGTTTGCTATTTCTGTTGTTCAGATACTTCGCCCTCAGATAGGCATACATTATTGAATTTACAATTATCATCATTAGGTGACGGACCTTTCTTTTCCTATTGCAACTCAGTGTAGCGAATTATTGATGCGTGGGGCCCGCGACGTACCGCGGCTCGAACGCACGTAGTTTCGCTCGGCCGGAGTACTGCGCCCAATTTGCCTAATAATTCGTAGTTGAGTACTAAACTCAAACTTTGAGACGTTGCAAAACAACAGTGAATATCGCATTGTTTTTGCGAATTCTAGTTATCCCCGTGGTCTCGTCACCGAATTGAAACAAAGATACTAAAATCCCGGCCTTGCCAATATAATTAAATATTGAAACAAACAAAACTTCAGACCTTACAATATCATTACATATTGACACAAACAAAACAATTCAGCTCTTGCGAATATAGTTAAATATTGCAACAAACAAAATTCAGACCTTGCAGATAGAATTGAATATTGAAACAAACGTAAAAAGAGTCGCACTTTGCCAATATAATTAAATATTGAGACAAACAAAAAAATCGGACTTTGCAAATATACTTAAATATTTAAACAAACATAAAAAAAAAATCGGACTTTGTGAATATAATTAAATATCGAAACAAACATAAAAAAATCGGACTTTGCAAATATAAGTAAATATTGAAACAAACATAAAAAAAAATCGGACTTTGCAAATATAATCGAATATTTAACAAACATAAAAAAATCGGATTTGCAAATATAATTAAATATTGAAACAAACAAAAAAAATCGGACTTTGCCAATATAATTAAATATTGGGACAAACATAAAAAGATCGGACTTTTGCAATCATAATTAAATATTGAAACAAACATAAAAAAAAAATCGGACTTTGCAAATATAATTAAATATTTAACAAACATAAAAAAAATCGGACTTGCAAATATAATTAAATATTGAAACCAACAAAGAAAAATCGGACTTTGCCAATATAATTAAATATTGAGACAAACATAAACAGATCGGACTTTGCAATTATAATTAAATATTTAAACAAACAAAAAAAAATCGGGCTTTGAAAATATAATTAAATATTTAACAAACATAAAAAAAAAATCGGACTTGCAAATATAATTAAGTATTGAAACCAACAAAGAAAAATCGGACTTTGCCAATATAATTAAATATTGAGACAAACATAAAAAGATCGGACTTTGCAATTATAATTAAATATTTAAACAAACATAAAAAAAAAATCGGACTTTGAAACAAACGTGAAACGTTTAGGTGTTGCAGAAAAATTATGCATTGAGCCATCGTACAATATTTTATTATTCCGTTGGCCGATACCGAATTGAGAACAAACGGAAAACGCTTCGGCGTTTGCAAAAACAAGATTAATTACGATTATATATTTCACGATTTTTCCGAAGACCAAGCGCCGCTGAGTGTTACACTGGACCGAACGGAGAGCATCCTCCGCGCGAAGTCGGTCGCAAAATATTTACAATATACAGTTAGACAGGGTACAACACACAATAAAATAAGACAATGAATTTAAATCAAAATTAGCGTTCCCGTACTCTCCTCCGGCCGCTGTTATTGCCATTTCGAACAAGAAGTGACACACGATTTTACTAGGCTGAGTTTAGAAGAAACAACATTTAATACATGAAGGGGTCCTGTCGACACTTAATAAAATGCGGCTAGGAGCAAAGATGTGACCGCGATTTTACACGCGTCTTTATTTCGATTCTCACTGTCGAGATCGAGCAGGAAGCTACAGTTCTGGCCGCGGACCTTAGGTTAAAGAGTATTGACTCAGAAACAATAGGCCGCGACATATTTATGCAACGTATAATAGTAGACGAACCTTTGGAAGTTCTCAGGAACCGGAGACAGCTTATCAGGAACAATTTCCGCAAACAAAACAGCTGGCGGCAAGCGATAACACAAGGAGGTAGCACAGAATTCGACTCAGCTTTGCACAATGTCAACTATTCGAATGACTTGGTCAAGCTGAGAGAATTTCTGGCTGGTTTTTTTATTAAAGATGTTGCGGCGGATAATATCGGCAGAAGAGAGCACGGGAACAGAGTAACGCGTAGAAGTCGGTGAAGATATGGTAACTTTTGCAAAACTGACCTGCCTTTTTGTAAAGGATTTGGTCCAGCTGCGTCCTCGGCCAGGGTCAAAAAAAACGGTTGACCCGAGCAAATCTGCTAATCTCAGCATCTGCGTCTCACGCCGATTGGCTAAGATGCTGACCTCCCGTGGCTCTGCCGAAATATCTCAAGATGGCGGCAACTGAGATTTTTCTAGAACAACGATTCCGCTGAGCGAAAATCGTCTCTAGTGATCTTAATATGACAGATAGAAAATCAGAAAAATCACTGTCGTGTCAGAATCAGTTTTCCGCGAAATATTGCTCTTACAAGCGATCTCATAACTCGTTGCTGAAGCGAGTTATGAGAAAAAGAAGAAAAATTTTCCACCTGAGCGAGTCAGGTGTACCGGTTAATCAAAGCGGAGATGTCATCGTCCGCGAAAAAGTAATTACTGAATCGAGTCTGATTTTTATAAAAGCCTAAAATCGATTTAAGTGCAAATTTATGCTAAATATTTTCTATGGTGAATGTTCCTGAAGGGATTTGGCTGAAAATTCGAAGGAACGTCCGTGATAGTCGTTCGCTTCCATGAAACTAAAATTTCCCACCTTCCCTTCGTGTGTTCGCGCTTCATATCAGATTGAAATTTTGATTGACCGCGGTGGAGGGGAGGCCGCCTGCAATCGCACGTATGACCACGCGAACCGCTACGATTGGTCGGACTGGGCGGGGCTTATTTTAGTATCGAACGGCAAACGCTACACGCCGAACGCGTTTCGAAATTTCGTCTCGCAAAAATGTATGGGGAAATCACAGTTTATTGAATTACTAATAAACCTGTTATCCGATTGCAATTTAATTTACAACACCGTTTCGGACCATCGTCCTTTACGGCTCGAAAAAAATTCGGCGCCGAAGCTTGGCTCGGGCGCCGGTTCCGCACGATTTTAATTGGCGCAGGTGAGGGCTTGGTGGAGTCCAAACCGCGAACATGATGTTAATATTAGTTTATGCAGTGCATACTAGGACATGGCTAGTGCCGTAAAAACAAAAATTCTCAAACGAATTTTGTCCCTGACGACCCTGGTCGAGGTCGCCGCGGGATTCATTTGTTCGATCGCAATTGGAAATTGCGTCGATAGAATTCAGCGAAATTTCTTCAGGGGCTAGAACAGCCTATGCTAGGTGTACCTGTAAATTATGGGGAGCCTCCGTTGAGGAGGAGGAAAACGGCAAGCGTTTCCATTTCCCTCTCTCGCCGCACTCGACCGCAAATTCGGTCGAGTACCGCGCGCGAGCGAGAGACGGTATTTCTATTTGGCTCTGTGCGCCCACGTACTCACTTACAAAGCAGTGGGTTTGTCTTTGCACTCAATAATCCGCGGCGAGACCCGCGGATTGCAAAAATCTTAATATTTGCTTACATTGGCGACTTTGTCCATTTGACCTTGAATAATCGAAAAAATGATGTGTTTATTCTTTCTCTTTTCCTCATTATACCTATCAAGCTTTGCTAACAACCGTATAAGGAAATGCAAGTACAAATCATGCCAAAGGACCGTATCGTATCAATACATTGGTACAGTTCTATTTATACAGAACTATATTTAAATAAATGTGGAATTAGTACAAATAAGTGTTTTATTATTTGAATCTACATCTTCAGTCTTTCTCTTTCCTACAACTGACAGTTAATATTTTCAAGCTAATTTTAATTTTAATAAAACATCACTGATAAGACATAATGTGATATCTCGATTCGATAAGTGTCGATTTTTAAATGTGTAAAAAAACATTCATATTTTTTTTTTTTATACCTTTTATGTAAAATGGATGAGATTTTGTTTTGATCGTTTACGTTGACTTGCTATTTGAAATACTTTAAATAGTAGCTGAGATTATTTTTAAATAATTAAGAAAAGCTTAATTTATTCTTCGTTTTATCATTTAATTGACTATTGTAAAAAATTGACGAGTGGTCAACATCGTTGGCTACCGCTACGGAGGTCGCGGGCTCGATTCCCAGTACGGGCAGTTTTATAAATTGATTTTTTCATCGATTTATGAATTTCTGTTCAAAGGCATGGATGTATGTGATGTCTTGAATTCCCCCCTCCCACCCATTCTATCCCATGAACTGGGCGTATCGAGAGCGATTAGCTAACCACTAGTCCTGTCCTAGCCCTTTCCTTCTATTCCTACTCCCTTTGGAAAAAGAGAGGTTGAGCGACTGAGTAACAAGCAGTTCTCGTAGAAACACTTCTGTTGAGATAAAATCCATAAGGAGTCCATATGTTCCACATTGGGAGCGAACATGGTAAAAAAAAAATCCTTCTGATAAGAAGTTGTTAACTGTAAAACTGTCGTTTTGTTGTCATCTTTACATGTTGAACGGGTCATCGTTGAAGTTAACAGGTTTTTGTCTGTATTACTAGCTGCCCAGCACTGCTCCTTACACGTTCACCGGACATCACCTCGCAAGGCTGTTCGAATTGTATTGCTAATCACAGTCAAAATGGATACTATTATATTCGGAACTCGACTTGAAGATCATTTCCAGGTAACGGAAGACTGATTCATGTATAAAAAAACTACGATTTACATCATTTGAATTACCTAAAGACGTATTCCAGTGTACATGTCCTCCTAAAGTTACTTTGTGTGACATCTTTGATGTCGTCATTTCTAGATTGAAGTTGCAAAGCAAATAAAAAAAAATCAACAAAATACACTCCACATTGAGAGCGGACATGGATACAAAATGCTGTACTAAAATCGTTTTCGCATCACATTTATATGTATCGCCACTCAAAAATAGATCAGATATTTTTAATTTAATCTGTTAGGATAGGCCAGTGGAGGGGAACCTGTGGCCTCTTGGCTACTCTGGTGCAGCCTTTCGACATGATCAAAATGTTCATTTTGATCAAAAAATTATACGCAAGCGTTTGAAAAAAAATCGTTATCAACGCATTATATGTTTGACAGTCGAAAAAAAAGGGGTGGAGGTGTCAACGTTTTCTTTATTGAATCAGATAAATTAATGTGGCTTTTATAAATGAAAAGGATCCCCACCCCTGTGATATGCTGCCTAAGCAAAGTTTTTTTGTTAATAGTTGTTAATTTATAATCATGTTGATAAGGCGTGTATATTACAAGACATTGACCTTAAACTGCAAGTGCTTGTGGTGCTCCGATGGGCAGTTGCGAGAAAGAGATGCGGACACGCCTTGACAAGATGCGTTGAAATAAGACCTCCGGGTAATCTGTATGATTGACGTCCCATATATACAACGAGCATGTTCTCGGGATCGCTCGGTGTGATTTGCCCCTGCCTGATACGGTACTGGACAATCGAGACGATACTCGCTAATTATTTGTATTTATTCTGAATGATCAATTTATGCTTTCGCTGTTTGGCGTAGACCGTTAGTCATTTTTGACGATTCTGTAATGTTATGTAAGAATTAATGAAAAAAGTGTGTTCCGTTATAATCAAATTCATTCATAATCAAAAAATAAAGATTTTCGTTTTGTTATTAAGACAATACATTTAATATAACTCCTTACCATGGAGGGTTATGATTTTAATATATCCTGATTTTTAGGGTCGTTTATGGTAGGGAAGAAGGAAAATACCACAGATATTCAAATACAAAATACAGTGACACCTATAATAATGGCCAATTATTAAGTAACTTATTTACAAACATTTGTGTAATTCATAAAATCAAGCTTAATAGAATTTTTAAAACACTCCAGTTGAGTTCAGCACTTCTTATTATATTCCCATAAAATTTATGAGTAAAAATGAATGGGCAGTCAGTGGCTTGCTTAAGCAGTGACTTTCTATGTTTTCAATAATAAATTGCATACCAACCGAAACAACCAATTCATCACTGAAAATTAGATAAAACTTTCAAATCAAATAAAGTAATATTACCATTAGCTCATTTATTTTTTTGATGATTATCCGTTTGACAGTTACTATATCAAAATTTAATAAGCTATAAATATCCAATAAAAGCTTAAAAAGGTAATACTTTAATATTGCTTAACAATTTATTTCAACTATAGGTGTGTATAATAATCTATCAAATCAATGTTAAATTAAAACTTTTCTTATTACTTTTTCCGTAAATGTAAATGGCACGACTTCCCATGCGGGTCTACGTATTCATTCGCACGTTGATATTTTCTTGAGTTTTCAATTATCTCGTTAGCCATTCTGACAGACTTATGTGATGTTCATCAAGAATTTATACGTAAATATCAGATAGATCAGCATAAATAACTTTTATTCAAATCTCCCTCATAATCGAATCGCGATGTATTCAATCATATTTTTTAATATTTAAAAAAATAAGTTTTGTTATGCCAATGAATACTGGCGTATAAAATTTAAAAATGGGAGACCAGTGTTGAGTGGAGGAAGGCATGTAATATATTTTGTCATATAACTATGTGGTACGCAAATTTCGTTGAGATTTACCGTACCTTGTGAGTAATTAATGTTTAATTAGTACTATCAATGTTTGTTTCTTACCATTTTTCTGTGTCCATTAGAAAAGGACAGAACCCCGAATATTATTTTGTATTTTATAACTGAATAATTAGAATCAAGTTTTTTTCTATTCGTAAACCTTACGATGTTATGTCTGATAATGCTTCTCAAAGATGCGAAACACGTGCCACATTTTGTAACACAACAATACAATTATCAATATTAATTTTATTTAAATTTTATTCATCACACAATTCTTGTGACACTATATGATTTGTTATTTTTTATTATTAGTATTTCAATCGATTTATAGTTTTCCGTCCATAGGCATGGGTGTTTGTGATGTCTGGAAATTCCCTCACACCCTTCCAATTTTAAATATAACGGGGCGTTCTGAGAGTCATTAGTTTACTACTAGCCCTGTCATAACCGTATCCTATTAATTCCAACTCTTAAAAAAATAGAGGTTTGGATAAAAAAAAGGTTTACAATTTAAATCAAAACGAAAAATAACACATAGTGTGTTATGTCAACGTATGAAATATAAATGATATTTTTATTTTTAAATGAATCAACATAATATAAAAACTTCGCATCGGAAAACATCGTTTATGCTGTTCTTAAATTTACTTTTCATTTTACACAGCGATTAAATAATATTTTTTTCGTCATGCGAAAGAAACACGGGTAGTGCTTGATAATATAATCAAACTTATAAACTGTCGTGAATAAGTGCCGAACGATTACACAATGTTCTAAGTGGACATGTACAAATTGCATTCTCATTGCGCTGTTAACGAACCGAGGATAGCACCGTTCAGTTATTATATTATTATTAAAGTGTAGGTATGTGTGTGTTTTGTTTTTTTTTATTCTTTTTTTTTTATTTCACATGTATCGAATAAAAATGAGCAAATTGTTGGCACGTCTCACGATCCTGCCGCGAGGGAGGGACGAAGGAGGTCTCACACGATTATACCCAGTGCTAGTCATTTGTACAGAAGGTGAGTCATTGCGAGTAAACAAATGTACGTTACTGTCATCTGTAGCGTAGTCATTTGAGATCTGTTAAATTGATTGTGTTATTAAGTTTATGTTTCGAAAATCTTTTTTTTCGAATGAATCAACGATTAACACAGAGATTCTAGATTCTTTTTTTATACTTTTCTCCTCGTCTTTGGTAGTTTGTAAGAATTTTTAAAATTAAATGTGTCCCCATATCGACTGTGTTTTAATAAAATGGATCAATCCTCATTTTTTTGAAAAGCAGTTTTATTTAATAATCTCGATGTTTACAACTAAATACACCAGCTGTCTAAAAGACTTCAGCCGCAAATGTCGAATAAGTTTCTAACTAAGCTTTTAAATTTTGAAAAATGAAGGGTGTGTGAAGTTTAGTTAGAAGTAAAGTTTTTCATAAAAACTTTTTAAATTTATATTACACAATATTTGTTTTTCGAGAACTTTTATTCAGTTACACCATCTCTTCTTTTCCGAAAGTTTAACACTTCAGTAACGAAACGTCGAAAATAGGATCGAGACCGACGCCGTACAAAGTGACTCGCGTAATATTTATAGAGGTATTATTAAAGATTGCAATAAATATTATCTAGCTTTTGCCGAATAAATGAAATAAAAATATTTTTTCAATGTGAATGCACCCCATAGAAACCCGAAAGTAAAAGATATAAGCCCATTGCTAAAACGTGGAAGATTTTAGAATTCCCGCATTATTTACTATAGGATAAAAGCTTTTCTGCGGTGCTTTAAATGCGATTTCTGTTTGAAGGCATATGTGTTTGTAATGTCTAAAAAATGCCTTCCACCCGATCCTTTTATAACCGGGCGTAGCGAAAGCAATTAATAAACCACTAGTCCTGTCTTTTCCATTTGCTTCTATCTTCCGAAAAAGAGAGGTTGAGCGACTGAGTAACAAACAGTTCAGTAATAAATGACGCAAGTATTATAAGCTTTTTTTTTTAATTTTTGTTTTTTTCTATTAAGTTTTAAAAAAATACACTTGAGTTACATATCTCCTTTTCCTTTATCGATCATGAGTTTGTATATGTAGATATGTATTTCCCATTTATCGATGGCTACAGCTTCAATTCAGTATAATGAGCTTTTTCTTCATGTATATACCTATCTCATTGCAGTTAAACAGTTTTGTGAAGTTTATAACTCATTTTCTGTTAGGTAAACTAAGTTATAATGTGGAGTCGATTGACAGGCAACACCACATCGAGCGGTTGATTTACGACCTTATACAGTCGCGTTAACTTGTAGTGTCGTTTTTTTCTTTCATATTAAATTCATTTTCCGGTATTGAACTCCGTATTGTAAAATTATTCGATTCGATTTCAAAGTCACATGACCAACCCGCCAAAACTTTTGTATTCTTTTCTTTGGCATTATTCATTTATTTTCAATTTTAAATTGAGTTTATTAATCGATTGAAAAATATATATAAATAAAGTCATCGATTTCGTGCGGACATGTCAAACACGCGACTTTCCGACATATTTTCTGTGGCCCGGTACGATAGATAACCAAAATTATTATTAATTAACCTTTTTAACGCTGTTTTTTAGATACTACGTAAATAAATCATGTAACATAATCAAAAATATAAATTTATCTTTATTTTTTAATTGTTCTCCTTGTCTCCCAATGTGGAACATATATACTCGTCATGTTTATATCATCATGTTAAATAAGTGTTTCTACGAGAACTGCTTGTTACTCAGTTTCTGACCCTTTTTTTTCAAAGAGAGTATGGATAGAAAAAAGGATAAGGACTAGTGGTTGGCTAATCGCTCTCGCTACAATCGTTTTTATGAGAGGTTGGAGGGAATTTAAGACATCACATACATTCATGCCTTTACACAGTAATCTGTAAATAAATTTAAAATTTGTCCGTACTGAGATTCGAACCTGTTATCGCTGTAAACGAAGCCAACGAAGTTGACCACTCGATCACGCAGCTGGCGTAGTCTTCTTGCTAGGCATCATAAAATCTTTTATCAGGTGTGTATAACAGTTGGTTCTTAAACATTTCGTTGTGGGTTATATAGTATAATATATTATAATGATTACTTCGCGGAGAATTTACTGCAAATCACCAACAACCATTGTGCTCTAAAGTTTTAAATATTGGACATGTTCAAAAATTGTTACGACTTAATAAACTGATTGCCGAAATTGCCTCAGTTACTCTTTCATTAATTTTCTGTCTGAATTAAATTTCATCAATGTGTCAATCAATTCATAGTAAACGCGCTTATTCATTGAGGTACGTGGTCTACTGTCAATTGATTGAACAACTTATTATTGAAATCTAATTTCATAATGTTGACATTTCGGTTTTGTAAAGGCAACCAACGTTGATTATAAAATATTATAATATGTATTATCGATCTTTTATAATGGCTTAATAGTATTTACTGGCATTAGTAGAGCCCACATGGTTGGCAGAAATTACTTACATGCATTAGGCATGCATTGAATAAATAACCATCAGCATCCTACACAGTTTAACGTTCGAGATAATCGACTGATTCCTGAACACCGTGGCTTAATATCAATATTGATTCATAGAGCACGATCTCACTTCTGAAGTCGCCCCCGTAAATTCGTATGAAGAATGACATTGCATTTTCTCGATTCTGTAAACAGTGCACGCTGTACATTGAGATTAATTAAATTCTCAGCACGAATATTATCTGTGAAATAGCTCCAAACAATCCGTCTGTGAATATGGCGCTAAGGTGTTACACTGGAAGTTATTTTAATCATATCTATAATACTATTCTTTTATTTTCCTTTGTTGGTAAGTGTTTTTTTTATCCTGCTTGTCTTGGTTTTATTGCCTATTCATCACTAAGTAATACCTAGTAATAATAAACGTTGAAAATATTAAGGCGCTGCTAACACCTTTTAAAAAAACACACTTGAAAACACGGTTGCATTTGCGAGAATTCCAGCACAAAAAAGCTCCATTTTTTATGCAACCCAACTAGACAAAAACAACTTTTGTATATTTTATAATTCTTTTATTTTATTAATCAGAAACTTCTGTACTGTTTAACATAGCGAATAAAAGAATTGCAGTCGGATAACAAAACTATTTATACCAAGTTATAAATTTGAAATTCTTCAGTAAAGTTATTTGCGTGTTATGACGGTGCGTTGATTGGTTTTCATCTAAATTGAAGTAAGATTATTTACTACGCAACTATGTTGACACTTATCCTTATCTCACGGCATCGGATACCGAAATTAAATGAGAAACACGATAATTGTGCCGCAACACTTGGAACTATTGCATTGTTAAGCATTTCATAATAAAATAAATCGTTTTGTACCAATAATTATTGCTTTAACATAACATTTTGCGTGACTAGGAAACGAACTTATCGATAAATCTAAATGTTACTTTATTTTAATCCATACGTATTGCCGTGATGATTAATCTCAGCTTATAATTAAAGCTGTTTTGCATAAAATATTAAGTCGTTTTCAGGATTAAGTACAAACGTTCAGTTGATTTGCTGCTTTGATAGGTAAGTAGCAGTTAATCATTATCGGTCGGTAGTTGACATGATTTTAATCTTTCATTTGTTTTAATTAAACCCCGATCTACCGTTCTCGCATTATTCTCGCGTTTTCCCGCACGGATCGGTTAAATCTCATAATCCCGGTCAAACATCCATAAGAACAATGTTTAGCAATCGCGCATTACTCGTTCCCCGATTTACCGCTGTCCTCGATCTTTCTTCTAAATATTATGATCCCGTGACAAATTACTATCCCGATTGACCGTTTTGTGAAATATTTGTCTTTTCGCATTTGTGGCCTTGCTTCGCATCTCGTTTCCAGATTTTTTCAAAACTCGCAGCTGAAATGTATAAAAGAAGAAAACTTAAACTCTAGCTGAGAAACTGAAAACAATTCAAGACGTTGTAATAATCCAGAAGAAAAATAAAATTACAGCAAAAAGAATTAACTTAGAAAAGAACGTGAGTGAAAACTGCAAATAAGCAACTTTGTATGTATTAAGCAATTCTTTATTATATAAACATATTCTTTAATTACAATGTAAAAATACATAAATAGGTTTCTGAATAGATAAAACATTTATTTTAGTCTGTTGTGAAAATTTTTAGCATTATCGGTTTTCCCTCATTTTTCGTTTTTTGATTAAGTTCCGCATTTTTTTTCGATATTCCGCGGATCTTCATGAAGTTAATATTCATGAATAATATTAATAATTAAACATTTGGCGTTTTGTTGAAAACGGCGCATTAAACTGCTATATAACAGGGAAAGCTATAGGAGGGTTTACCGTGCATAGTTTATAATTTGTTTCGCCACCTCAATACAACAACTCTGATTTGAGCATTGTTGGGAAAATGAAATTCAAACTTTATTTAATTAAAATATGTACATCTAAACTATATTGATTGTTTTAAATATAAATAAAAACACAACTCCCCAAGCGCGCGCACATGCATTAGAAGAGAGCGCACAAAATTAACACCAGCTATACCAACACCAGAATAAATAAATTGTCATTATATAGTGTTGTTAAATATTGTCATTAAAAAAAATACATATTTCGTTAAGTAGGTTTAAATACCGTTATGTGGCGCACAATTCTTTTAATTTCCTTTCAAAGTTGCACAGCCAATGTATTTTGCGCACATAACCTTCGGAAAATTAGAGGGAACATTAATTCTAACTATTTTTTCCAAAAATAAATGTGAGATCACATATCCTACCTATTTAAAAAAACATTTAAAATTAATTCATATAGTTGTAGTATGGCGTAGATGGCGATATAGATTTATAGGGAAAGCTATCAAACGCTTTATAATCATTTTTACACTGTATACACGTCACCAAAGCTTATCTCGATATTTATTTCCAATTAAATGTAGTGCGCCAGCTAATATCTGTAACACATAAAGAATATAAACGGCTTCTACCCGATTTGTTCAATGCAGGCATAAATTTATTTATTTAAGTATTAACAACCAGTACTAATTACTCATGAACCATAAATGCCCGCCGTATTTTGTACAATAAGGCGGTGCCGCTTTACTTTTCGTCATTATTTATTGATTCAAGTATT
The DNA here is from genome assembly GCA_030503985.1 of Himalopsyche tibetana. NCBI lineage: Eukaryota > Metazoa > Arthropoda > Insecta > Trichoptera > Rhyacophilidae > Himalopsyche > Himalopsyche tibetana. The sequence continues at coordinate 15,655,830 of JAPJYX010000024.1, forward strand.
TAGTTGATGTCAAAATCTAATTAAACGTTACGGACTGTTGTGGTTGATTTCTGACTTTTGTATCGCAAAACATAAGAAAAGTCGACATGTACCGTTTTAAGTACTGTAATAAATTCTTCCTAATATATTAATGACTGAATAAAATAAATGTCTTCAAGTTATTAATAATTCAAAAATGTATGTTAAGTGGTATGATATATAATTGAATGATCCACGCTAACGTACAATAATATTAATTACGTTTGCATGTAAAGCACGTTTGTCAATAAAGACCAATTATAATATTAATAGATTTCAATTTTACTTCGATATAAATCGTTATTAATATTGAATTCATTGTTTGTATTGCTTTGTTAATTATATACTAGCTGTAAGCCCGTTGACCTCAACGGGGGGATTTTTGTGGCATTTTTAATTAGTCAGAAAATTTACTGGCGTGAAAAATAAATTACAAACCTATTTATTGAATAAGCCAGAAATTCTGAGAGTAAAATAAATATATCTCGGGGCATATATCGACACCCCTGCCCTACAGTATTTAAATTATTTAATTTTTGGAATAATGTTTAAGTTTGCTAACAACCATTTTTCGTAGTAGCAGAAATATACCTCGTAAATTACTTAATTTTTGGAATAATGTTTAAGTTTGCTAACAATCATTTTTCGTAATAGCAGAAATAGACCTCGTAAATTATTTATTTTTTGGAATAATGTTTAAGTTTGCTAACAGCCATTTTTCGTAGTAGCAGAAATTTCGTAAATTATTGAATTTTTGGAATAATGTTTAGGTTTGCTAACGATCATTTTTCGTTGTAGCAGAAATAGACAACGTAAATTATTAAATCTTTGGAATAATTTTCAAGTTTGCTAAGAATAATTTTTCATAGCATAAATCGACCTCGGCGCATATATCGACAGCCCTGCAGTTTTTAAATTGTAAATTATTGAATTTTTGGAATAATGTTTAAGTTTGCTAACAACCATTTTTCGCAGTAGCAGAAATTTCGTATATTATTTCATTTTTGGAATAATGTTTAAGTTTGCTAACAATCATTTTTCGTAGTAGCAGAAATTTAGTAAATTATTGATTTTTTAAAATAATGTTTAAGTTTGCTAACAACCATTTTTCGTAGCAGCATAAATTTCGTAAATTATTGATTTTTTGAAATAATGCTTAAGTTTGCTAACAATTATTTTTCTTAGTAAAAGATTTTAAAATAAAAGTCTGAATATAGTTTTATAAAATATCCATACCGTCATTAGAATATCCCTTATACATGTAAGAAATTAAAAAGATTTTCAAGGCCGGATGCACAATAAAACCATACCTTCCAATAATCGAATCAATGACACTGATCAAACTCTGTCAAATCAGCTCCAAAAAATCTTTAAATTGTAAATTATTTAATTTTTAGAATAATGTTTAATCACTTTAAAGGTGTTCACTGTCAATACTTGGTGGAATGGCATTATAATAAAAATAATAAAACATTTTTAGTACTTTTTCCACATAAAATTTATTAGATCAGGACCGGTTTCGCTCATCGAGAGCATTATCAACTGATAAGAAAAATACATAAACAGTGATATTTATACAAATTTAAATTGAAATAAAAAGGTGTAAGCAACTATTAACAATTTAAAGGATTAACAAATTACATTATAATTACACAAGATTAAAATGCTTAACACCCATAACAATTAAAAAATCATCATCAAAGAATAATAAATCTAAGTGGCAAACGATGTCAATTATGAACACAATTAAAATTTGGGAAATATTTAAGCAAAGTAAATATCCTAATGATGATTTGGTGTTTTTCCCGCTTCCAATCAATGATGTACAAGCAACAAAATCAGCAGTAATGAAGATTCAAAATTGAGTTTGGAAAAACCAGTTGAGCTCTACTGGTTTTTCCAAACTCAATTTTGAATCTTCATTACTGCTGATTTTGTTGCTTGTACATCATTGATTGGAAGCGGGAAAAACACCAAATCATCATTAGGATATTTACTTTGCTTAAATATTTCCCAAATTTTAATTGTGTTCATAATTGACATCGTTTGCCACTTAGATTTATTATTCTTTGATGATGATTTTTTAATTGTTATGGGTGTTAAGCATTTTAATCTTGTGTAATTATAATGTAATTTGTTAATCCTTTAAATTGTTAATAGTTGCTTACACCTTTTTATTTCAATTTAAATTTGTATAAATATCACTGTTTATGTATTTTTCTTATCAGTTGATAATGCTCTCGATGAGCGAAACCGGTCCTGATCTAATAAATTTTATGTGGAAAAAGTACTAAAAATGTTTTATTATTTTTTTTATAATAATGTTTAAGTTTGCTAACAACTATTTCTCGTAGTAGAAAATGTTAAAATTAAAGTCGAAATATATTTCTATAGAGTATCCATACCGTCATTAGAATATTCCTAATTCATGTAAGAAATTAAAAAGATTTTCAAGGCCGGATGCAAAATATAACCTAACCTTCTAATAATCGAATCAATGACACTGAACAAAATCTGTCAAATCAGCTCCCAGCCCTATAATTTATAGCTTCAAAAAATCGAATCAGTACATTTGATTATTTAAAAAACTTCGTAGCCATTTAGCCACGTAGCAAACTTTCAAATAAAGTTTTCTCAATATTATTACGATGCTTCAGTTCTAAGCCAGGAAATTTGAATTTTGAATATAAAAAGACGTCCATTCCAATTGGACTAACGAAATATGCGATTCAAAATACAACGTTAGCATTGGTCAAAAAATGTGCTGTTCAATATAAACCGCTATCATTGGGCGAAGTGGATATCAGTGCGGACACATTTGTGATTATTTTATCGGCTATTAATGTTAAGATTGTTTTAAATTTGAAGACAATACAATATTGAAATGCAAATTTCATTTCGGTAAGCGATTTTCGTTCAAAGTTAAGCATGGAAAATTATTAAATATGTATGATATACTGCGAGCTTTTCAAATGTGTTTTTTTTACGTGAAGGGTAAGAAAAGATAATTATCTTCACTACTATTGGTTGCAGCTTGACTTTTAAACTTAATAATTTTATGTAAATTTATAATAATAATTTCAACAGATCTTGACGTGCATCGTTCAAACAATCGTTCAAACAATAATTCATCTTAACTTTTGTAAAAAAATGACCAACCCAATTGAAACCTTTTTGCAATAAAATTGAAGTTTTCAGCTTTCTTTATTTTTAATTTTGGTATTCATAGAATAAAAAAAACATTCTCACCATCATTGAACGTAAATGTTTAATCAGTGCCTTTAAATTTACAAATGGAGATATAACAGCAATCAAGGATAAAGTTAAAGTACTTGTTCTATCGGAATAAGCTTGAATTTTATCAGAAATATATCGATCAAGATAAATTTTCAAAATAAAAACGGCCGGTAATGCCTAACATATCTACATATCGTTGAGAATCGTTATTTTAAAAATTAATGTAGTAAAAAATAAGTGTCGCAGTACGTTGCTTGATGATAACACGACCAATCAACAGCGATGCACGTCGACTGAACTACCAGTAGATATGAAGAAGATATTTTAAATATTTTTTTGACCCACCATACTATTTGGGTTGGCTTAGTACTCCCCTAATTTAGTTGTTTAGTACCCCTGATTTAGTACTTCAAGTGATCATTTTCTTAATTTAGAACTATGTTTTTTGATAATTTTCACAATGAAAGTTTTTTATTTATCTTTTTGTATAAATGACTACAATATAATAATTGGTTTCCTAAAACCATAAAACCAGAGTAATGTTCGACATGTTATGCAATTATACAAAACACAAACATTATTTATTATAACGCTTTATTTTACAAGTCTGAAATGAAATTTCGTAAATCAAATAGACACCTTTATATATACAAAAGCTAAAATTAACATATAACTTTGTAACTTTGATGCATGATTGACTTATTAATAATTCATTGTTTCCTTACACGATTGTGACAGATTTCCGATTTAGCATACGAAAATCGTGGGAGCTTTAAACTTTCTAAAATAATTTAAACAACAGATAATCATAGTTTGCTGTTGATGTAACCTGAATAGTTTTACTTCTTCGATACTATTTCGACCAGTTTTGCAGACTTAGAATATTTATGTACTGCAACCGTGCAGAACAAATTACAGGTAGGAGGTAGGTTTGTTATGAATAAGCCCCTGAGCGAGTCAAGATTGTCGTAGCTAGTCAGTTTCTTGTAAGTTTATTGATGTTTAAAAATACGATAAAGCTGTTTATGAATTTTAAATCATTTCCTCCATTCTTAACTCTTTGCTATTAGCAACATTAAATATAGAGATTGTGACAATATTATTAAAAGCCAGTCAAATTCTAATGTATTTTGAATCGCTACCGATTTCTGTCGATATTTATGAAACCATTTATTTGGTGAAAGAATAAAAGCTAACTGGATAATACCGCTCAAGATTAAACCGTAAACGTATAAAACTGGATTCAGACAAAACCGTAAATACAATAGAAACAAAAATATTTTTATTTAACATATTTACTATCTACATTCAGTAGTTTTTAACAAAAACACTTATCAGAAATATAATAATACGAGACTGAAAAGAATTTCAACGAAAAAAAAATGAAAGTCTATTTTTATGATTTTAAGTTTTTCATTTGTGGGTTACAGTTGGAAAAAAATGTATGCACCTTTAATAAATAATATTAACCAGTTGCTTATTATGATTATGATGTTAATAAATATTTTTTTACTTAACACTTTTGTAACTTAAGACATTAGGAACTGTTACGACCCAATCTATAAGCACACGGTGCCAAAGCGTGGATGCTTAAAAATTGATGTCCAGGACTGGCACTTTGCAGCGGACGACTGTACAGGTGCAGCAGAATAGCCATCAGTAAACATACAGATGAATTCACTTTAAAATGGACAACCGATCTAAGAAGCCTTTGATGATTTTAGTATTGTATGGGCTCATCTTCGTCACATCGGTCGGCGAACGTGACAGGTTAATTGTTTTCGACAAAGAAGTTTGTTTTATTCTTACGAGTTGGATAAAGTCAAACGGCCTGGGGCGCGCGTCTCGACTCTCGAGCGAATTCTACGGCCGGACAACTGTGAAGCGATCAATTTACACGGTTTCAATTAGCACTTCATAAAACTTCGACTCTCACTTTGAACTGAGGCGATGATGTTGCCATGGTGTCGAATTATTTTTTATTTACATAATATTTCCATATTGATTGTTGGCTGCGCGCTTTCAGATTGGTGTTGATAATAATAGAAAGTTTAATTATGTTTCTATTCGGCCTTCTGTTTCTCAATTACATACGTTTAAATTTTATTATGACTTGTTATAATCGTCGTATAGTTCTTAACGGAACCAAAACTGCATATATAATCGTATTTCTGTTGGTATAATTACACTGGCTTATTTTCATTTAAATAATTATTGATTTCGTAAAACAAATTATCGAAATCATATACGCCGATCGCCTTGAGCGAATGGTGGGTGTCTGTGGCTTTCTTGCAAATGCAGTGGTTCAAATGAAAATTTGTATTTTTTTCAATCTATTCATTTATTTGTATTCTAGGGGCCTCAGATAAAGACTGGGGTAAATTTTATCCAATTAATTAAGCTTCTTTATCGCGATGCAGATAGTACAATCACTTAATAACAAGTCCAAACCTCGTGCCTTTGATATCTTTTGATGACTCGTGAATGGGTTTAAAAAGCCGAGTGAATGACTTATAATCAGTACATGTTAAAAGTATCTAAATTTTGAAATGACTGTAAATTTAGAGTGCACATTATGTTCTAAATTAATAACGGTTGGCGTGTTTCCTATTCTTATTATTATATTTAAAAAAATAAAGTCTTTCCAGAGCTAATACAACACAATTTATTAACTCACAGAACCGCATTCTTTCACAACAAGCATTATCAACTGTTGAAAAAATATAAATTGATACGAGGCTATTTAAACAAAAAAATAGTATATATTAAAAACCTAAATATATGTAATAAAAGTAATCAGGATGTTGCTACTTATTTGAGTAGAATTATAATATTTATGTAATTTATGAAAAAGGATAATTAATTGTCACTGAAAGCATAGTGTGCCGATCGATGGACACTTCAGCAACAGTCATACTTCGGGAAAAAATACGAATGTAATAAATTATAACAAATAAATATTACTGCCGTATAACAATACAAACATTAGTTATCTTTTTACATATGATTTTTTTAATCATCTTCAACGACGAAAGAAATATAAAAAAAGTAGTTTGAAACCAGTTTTACAGCGGCTATAATATAGCAGTTTTATAAAATAGTCGTAAATGTTTTCATCACTATTCTCTCTCAAAAATTGTATTAAACAATTTATGTTGAAAGCTCTATGTCGAGATTTAACTTTTACTTATTATTTTTATTTATGCTCAATAAGATTTTTTATCGCAAAGTTCTGTTTACAATTAATAGATTCTTTTTACTTGTTCAAAATTTTAAAAAAATCTAACAAAGTTTTGAGTGTTTTCTTATTCATCGAAAAAGTTAACTATTTTCTGTGAAGTTTCTCATTTTTTTTTACATAGGTCAAAATAAGCCAGTCCAAATTAGAGGGTGAGACTGTATCAAAATTCGTTCCCCGATTTCTTTAATTTATGTTTCGCATTAATTACGGAGTTGGCGAATTTTTTTTTACAAACTTATTTAGCAGGCATTGTCGTTAATTTCTTTGTTACAAATGCGAACTGAACAATTGGCTTTGTATTGTTTGGGCATTGAGCGTGCGGAAGGGAAGACAGCCCGCCGAGATATTTGGCCGTGCGTGGGACTTTCGAATATATTACGATTTCGGAACACGGTGCCCAAAAACATTTGCTTTTTAAAAGTTCGCAAAATGTATCATTGTGATGTAAATTTTGTTAGAGAATGCTATATGAGAGACTGACCATTAAATAATACTATTATAAATTCCCTGATACATCAGGACAAACCATATTTATATTATAGTACTTCTATGAGATAACATAATGGATACAGTAAACCACTCCAGATGTTTTTAAACCACGGAAATTTTTTTAACTCGTTATAAATATTTTTGTCGTATTCATAAAAACATAATTTGAAAAGCGATGGAGACACGAATATAAAAAAGTTTTCTTCGTATAGGATTTTTTTTGTCATACAAGTTTTTTTTATTATAAATATTATATATGTATTAACAAAATAACACACTTCATAGTCAAAGTTTGGAATGTAAAACTGTTTTAATATATATTTATTTTGAGCCTAGTTCATTTATCTGTAAAAAGTTAAACCAAATAACTCACGTTCGCTCTAATCTCGAACAAGTAGTTATGTAAACTCATAATTTTGTATTTATGTAAAAAAAACTATTTTGATTATATATAAATTATAGAATATTGCTGAAAACTGCATAAGATTTAGGAACGTTAAATAATTCTTTATTAAAACATAGTTTTATCAAAAAAAAGCCAATTAAATTGTAAATGATTTTAAAATGTTGCATGATGTGCAAATCAAGACGATGACAGATATTTCAGTATCAGGTCACGATCAGTTTCTATGGAAAGTAATTTTTTTTTTGTACTATTTAACGAATCACTGAAACGTTTAGAGTTTTATCTGAATGCCTTGTACGAATGAAAAATGTGAAGCGAAAAGGACTGTGCGGACGACTTTGCTTTGCTTTTTGTAACTTTGCATATTTTTTCAGACAAAGAACACATGTTTTTTTTATGAAATTCACATTCTATATTATCTTACGTTATTTATGTGGTCCGTTTATTCGCGCAAACGTTGCGCTAATTGGGAAAATACAATTTATTTAATACAAGGACCGATTGTTTCGAAACAAGCATATTTCTTCTGTTGCCAAGTTGAAAATAAGTAAACGTTTTAATTTTCAATTTCACTTCAATTGTTAGTATTTTAATTTGTTAGGATGACATATTATAATTGTCAACATATTTCTATCTACAAAGCTTCTTTATCACAATGATAATGAGCAATCCTGATTTGTTTATTTTATAAATATGTATTTAATATTTCTATTGATGAGTTAATCATTACCTGCCAGAGATAATTCGAGGCCCTCCATATTTCTGAACCAATATCACATTCAAATAAAAACAAAGGCATTTTTTTAATAGGATATATTTTACAAAAAAAAAACTTGTAACGTCAAGAGGTAATGGGAATTTATTACAGAACAATTCATGTTTTAGACGAGTGACTTAGGTTTTTTTTTTAAATATTCATCATTATTGTGATTTGCTTAAGTTTAAATCGAATATTTATCACACTATGTTGTAAAGTAAGATATTGGCGGCTAATACTAGAGTTTCAGTGGTTTGACTTCATCAGGAGCACGAAGATGAAAGAGAGGGCTAACCTAGCTATGAGTACTATCAAAAAATAAAAAAAACGACTATGGATCTGGCATGGAAAGTTGCTGCGGATGCCTTAAAGCGAACCTGAATGCTGACTGTATCTACGAGTCTACGACCTACCAAAAGGACACTGATGATCATCCATAGGGTCTTTGATCGAGCTATGTGACTTTGGGTTGAAATATACCAAAGAAGGACAGATAATCTAAGAGGAATAGTATATTGACATTGTGGTCCATTTATAAAGCAGAACAGCTATGGTCATAAGAGACATAGTGAAGATATCAAAATGTTTAATTGCATTTTTCGATCCATGTTCGCTATGAATACTTTTTCCAAAGTAAACAGACTACTAATCAAGTATTTGTTATATTATCTTTGTTAATGTACTAAATTGTATGTCATACATTTTTTTTTACTTTATCTTTCGTGAGGTTACCTTTATTTAATTCTATAACTTCTTGTTTCTGCAGGAACAATAAATAATCTTGATCAATATAGAAGTGTATACAAAAAATAAAAAATAAACTCATCTCCGCAGTGATCATTTTTCGTATTTCATTATGACTGACAGGAAATGGAAAAGAGAAATTTTATGGCCAGATTTTTGAATATCTCTTTTGTTACGTTCGTACTTTTTACAATATTTTGCATACTTCATTATGCGAAGCCTCATATTCGGGGCATAACCAAATTTATTCAAAATGCTCGCGAACAGTAGTTATTTCCACTCGCACGCCATCAACAGAAAGGCGAAGCACCACCGGCGATGTTCCGGAATAAAATAAACTTTCAGAAATAATGGCATGTTTTCATAATACATTGATTCGTTCCTCTTCTCGATCCAATATTTATTATGTTAGTCCACATTTTGTTGTATGAGTAATACGGGGCTGTATGCATGTCGACAAGCAAGCAGTGAGTTCAGGGCTTCAGATTTATTTTACATGTTTTCACCGTTGAATTACAAAAATATTTTTTAGTTTTCCCGCTGTCAGATTGACACATTTTTTTCTCATAACATTTGTTTCCAAATCAGAAAACAACGTTTCTTGATACATTAAAACGTCTAACAAAGCTTATTTAATATGACTTCTCTCTGAAAGAAAAAAGTTCCATCATTAATTTAAAATTAAGATTGCTTAAATTTTAGCTGTCAATATAATAACACTATTATCGCATGCATGTTTCCGTTGGAATGTAACAATCTCAAACACCTTATTTATTGGTTACGATGTGTTTGATGTGATGAGAATTTTAGTAATGTTTGATAAATAGTTAGTTTCCTTTGAATGTAAAGACAAATTCTAAGTCTTAAATTAAATATAAAACGATTCATGAGCTATTTTTTTCTCTATTGGATGTGTATTAAAACACTTTTAAAGCAGTGTCACGTCAGCAACCCTTGCCTCGTATTGAAGCTTTCTGGCACGGTACTCGGCGCGGTTGTGAGTCTAGTGCAATTAGCAATAAATTTGCATTCGAGTTTGCGTGTTGATGGAGTACCTCGCACGCACCTCTCCATATCAGGCATTTTTCTTCGCAGCCGTGTTCTTGCGATTGCTTTGAAATCAGCGAGAATCGATTATGCTTCAAGTTTTCTACTTTATTTAGATACATTTATTGTATTGGTAGGGTATACAAGTAGTGTAAAGCAAGCGGATTTTTTTTGAACTATGGTTTTTCGTTTTGTAATTAAAATAAATCTTTCAGGTCAAAAATAATAAAAAGAAAATGATTAATTGATGAAACGTAGCAAAATTTATTGAAAATTATTGGTAGAATAATATAATACATAAATCATCAATTGATAGCCGTCTTAAGTAATAAGGAGAAAAAATATTTTAGTTCCTCAAATATTATTTTATATATGTTTGATAGCTATTTCGGTTGATGCCCTCATCAGAACTAAATTGAAATGGCAATCAACAATCATATGTAAAATAATATTTGTACAATTAAAATACTTCATTATATTTTCACCTAATAATAATGAAGTTCTAGCAAGTAAAGGCCAATTCAATCAAGAAAACTGTCTTATTTATTTGAAAATATATATTTATGGTAGTGAAATAATTTGTGGATTTCAATGTTAAGACATTTTTACGAAATATTTATTTCACAAAAAAACTGTAGGGCTTTCTCATTTCAATTAAGTTTAATGTATATGCATTTAAATAATTAATTGTTATTATCAACTATAGTAATATAATGCAAGTTTATAATTGCTGTATGTTGTATTATACATCCGTGTTATAATAAGAACAATTTAAATCAAGAAACATATTCCTTTTCTTTGTTGAATAGTTCGTAGCAGATTAAAATGATCTAATATGATAATTTTTGGACAACTTACACTTAAAAAAAATGAAATAATAAACATGATTGTGTTTAAATTATAATATTTATATGTATACGTAATATTACGTATACATAACTGCAAATCAAAATGAAATATAATCCTTCGAAATGATACATTTCATCTAAATTTATTTGACCATTATCCATGAACCATTCGAACTACACTTTATTTAAATGACGGACATGTTTGTATGCTATTATTATATACGATACAGATATTAAATAAATTTATCTGTTTCACTTTTGATTTCCGAGAAAATAGGTCATCTACATCTCGGTACATGTTTGTATATTGTGTAACCGCGTGTATTCAAACAAGTCGATTGGGAAATGCGAGCTTTGTGCAGTTTTCGGAATCCATTGCGCTCGAAAGCAGTGGTGGTTGAAAAATTAAGTCTGATATAAGTTATTTTCTTTAAGCGATTATACAATTTCATATTTATTCTTAGAAAATATTCTTGATTTTTTGTCAAGTATGATTTGTATTGAAACGCATCTTAAAAAGCATCATCGGACAAAATATCGCAAGATTTAGGAATAATCTAAAAATTGATTCAAATTTTTATGTTCAAAACTACAAAATATTTTTTACCTTTACTACTTGACTCAGTGAAAGGGTAAGATACAAACATTGATACTAATAATTACTAATATTAAGTACGGGAAATCCAAATGGAAATAATTTAAAAACTGGTGAGCCGCCTGTCTCATTAAAAATGTTAATTTTCCATTTATATGAATGATTTAATTAATTTCCAAATATTCTAAGCTGTTAATTTATTTCCTGTTTTTTATGCATCCGATATCCATCCATTATCCAATAGATTTCTACGAGAACTGTTTGTTAGTAGTAGGGGATACATTGAATTAATATTCATATAAAAGTAAAGTAAACTTGGCTGAGAAATATAATGTAAGTTTAAAAATATTTAAAAACTACTTTCATTTTCGTATGCCACTGTGCGTTCTACGGAATTTGGAATTGGAAATTGAAATGGGTCCAGCGACGTTTTACCCGTGTTTTTGTCATGTCCTGCCGGCGGCACACGCGCGCACACTGCACCGTCGCGTCGACACAACAAGCCCCTATGCAAATTATATGCATTATTGTCTATACTGCCTTTTTGAGACGAGAATAACCAAATAAACCGCTCACGTTTATAACAAAATATAACAGTTTTTTTTTTATCAAAGCTGTGGTGTGATAAATGAGTACTTACTCGATAGTAGCTAGCTCTATCGAAAACTAATGAATCCAAAAAATATTCACTGCAATAAAAAATTGGAATTACTGTAAAGGTGTGTCCTATAAATTCTTTGTTCAAAAGTGTTGTAATTAAAAAAAGAATCGGATGTTAAAACTCGTGATGGCCGAAACCAAGGAAGATCTTTATTCAAATCTTTAAACACAATATTCCTTTGCAACTAGTATTGTATCATTATAAATGTCAGTGTATTTTGCCATTATTATGACGTTAGCTTGGCGTGGTTTTTTTTTTCTAATGATTTTCTTTACGTGTCTGAGAAAATAATATTTCAATTATTACACATACTTTATAGATCTACGCATCTATACAATGAAAAAATATCAAAAGAAATCTGATTAAATACTGTTTGTGTTTTAATAAATTCTATAATAATTATTTATTTTGCTTGAATGATTAAATAATATTAAGCTGAAATGCTGACTGAATTTCGTAAATTCTCGAAAACTCTCAGAACTAATTCCCGAGCTTTATTAAAAAACACAATATTCCCTTTTAACTTAATTTCCACATTTTATTTATTAAGATTAGGACCTGTTTTGCTCATAGCGAGCTTTGTCAATTGATAAGAAATAAAATTTAACAGCGCTATTTATACAAAAACAAAATGAAATGAAAAGTTGTAACAAACAATTGAAATTTAAAAAAATTTACAAATTACAGTAGAAATTATCAAAAAGTGACATTTATTAAAATGTTTAACATCTCTAACATGTAATTAAAAAAATATTTTTTCTTGATATAATGCCTTTCTATCAAGAATTGACGGTGAACACCTTAAAGCTGTGATATAATAATTTTCTGTAAAAGTTTTACAGTGTTATCTAATCTTACAGTAAAGACATTTCTTATTTGTATTTATTTTTAACCGCTTCAAATTCGCAATGGATATTTTTTCTTGATGTTTGCTTGATTTGTTTATGAAACAGAAGTTATCTTAAGAGGTTGTTGCAAACTGATTCATGTCGGTGAGTCGATTCAAGTATTCAATTATTAATGCACTTAGGTCAAAGGGTTCCTTTTGGAAAATGGTCGTTAGCCTGATGGATGACGTTAGCTCTGCATTCCAACACTTTTCCAACAAAGATTAGCAAACTTGTAAGTTCCGTCAGGTGCAAAGGATCGTAGGAATATTACTGAACAGGAAATTAAAATAACATATAACGCACAATGTTAATGATTCTTGATATTCTATAGTGATTTTACAGTGCGAATCAAATGAGTTCTTATACAATTTGACAAAACTGGTAATTTGTACTAATTTTAAATTATTCGTCAAGATCTGTTTTGCTCATTGCGAGCATCAATTGATGAAATATAAAACGATTCAGGGCTATTTATAAAGAAATAACTGGGACAAATAAAAATGTGTGACAAACAATAAGTTTAAGAAATTTGTAAGGAACTTGGTGAAAGTAGTCCACGAATGACGATAAGTATTTTTAATCAAAATAGGACTACTGCTAATATATATGAGGAACTAATCATTTTAAATATAAATAATTTTGTGTCATTCATTTATTATTTGTATCTAAATTCTTTAATATTTCTGTCACCAATATTGTTCGACACACTTTTTTATGTCTTCTTAATTTTTCATATAAATCATGTATTGGTTGATAATGCCGCGATGAGCGAACCAGGTCCTGACCTATAATATGCAATACAGAATGAAAGAATAACATAAAGTTTGGAAACCAATTGTGTTAATTCATGGATGTATGTGATGTCTTAAATTCCCTCTCACTCATCCTATCCTAAAAACGGGCGTGTAGCGAGAGCGATTAGTTAACCACTAGTCCTGAACGAGCCCTATCTTTTTATCCTTACCCTCTTTGCAAAATATATAATTAGAAACTATGTAACAAACAGTTCTCATAAAAAACATTTTTTGAGAAACCTCCATTATAGACATGGATATAAAAAAAGTAATTACCTCAAAAATGTTTTATTTTTCCATTCCTCCAAGAACTCATATTGATGTTGAAAATGCTGTACCTAAATGAAAAAGTATGATCCGTTTTTACTTTTATGCAAATTTCGTATCTACTTAACAACATAATGAGTTAATTGCCATTGGTGATACACAGGAAGTGGTTGTTTATCAATCTATACAGGGCTGTGGACCCGGAGTCGGAGTCGTGGAGTCAGACTGTTTTTACTGCAGCCACAATTAAAACAAAATATAAAAGGTCCGAACTACGAAGCCCGTTAAGAAACAATCAAACTTTAGATAGATCCAAAAGATTTTGTAAAATTAGAAAAAGTCAGGGAAAATTTTTCTCTTATTATATATTAAGAATTATTTATTTAGATATTGAAAGTAAATACTGATATAGATAATTTACACCTTGTTTCACTCAGGAAATTGTAATCCGTAAGTATAGTCAGAATTAGTTAATCAAATGTATTAAAAAATTAGCCTATCCATTTTGTTGATTGAAATAATAACTGTATGTACTAGAAGAAAATGAATTTATTAACATAAATTCAATGGAAAACAAATATAGTTTTCATATAATAAAGTCGTTTTGTTTTTTAACGACCCCGCAGCCCTGATAGTATATGCACATCTTTATTGAAACTTTCGTAATTACATTCACCATTGCAGAAGTAGCATGCGTTCGTAAGGCTTGGCGCAAGTACTAGTTCAGGATACAAGCAGCACGTTGCATCTGCGTATTTGTGGCGGCCACATTGCATTTCGCCGAAATGAAATATCGCCGTGTCACGTTCGCAATTAAGCCGTCACGTCAAAACGTCACTGCAGTCTGTAACCACCTTCATAGTCGTTCTCCCGAGAGCTGACCATAGACTGGTCCACATGCCATCGACAAGTCTACAGATATAAACAGTGACGAAAACTTTGCCACAAAGTTATCGTTTATCGCAAGAAAAAACAACTGCTTCATTTCTTAAATTGTTTTAATTTAAAAAATATATTTATAATACTGAAAGAAGAAAATATTCCAGGGCTGCGGAGTCGGAGTCGGAAGTAGTGGAGTCGGGTGTTTTCCGGAGGCGTAGTCGGAAAAATCGGAGAAAAATATTTAAAGATATTAGTTTATTCATATTATTGATTGGTGAAATTAACTAGAATTTTTTTAGTAACTATAATGATCTGATGGTATACAGGTATGTAAGTTAAACGAAAATATTGTAAAAAATCAATTTGGAATCGGAGTAATCAATTCACAGCCCTGAAATGTTCTTTTCGAGATTACTTATTTTTAATGGTTTAACAATGTTTTACTCTAAATGGAAAAATTAATTCCCATTAATTAACTGACGAATTCATTGAAAAAAACATGAATGTGCCAATTTATAATAAACAAAAAAGCCAGGTAGAACCTCGATTCCATGTCATATTATTTTAGATCACATAATATTTGTCATCAATTTAAGGAAAAAATATTGATTTTAAATTTAGATCGCTCAAATTTTCAACACTTCCACACGTTTTGTAAACGCCTTAAACTCCTGGAAATGCCGAAAGGCAAAACCCGAGTAGTTAGTAACAAAACGTATGGCATGTATAATACCTTATTTGACTGATTCAAATTTCATATTGAGATTCCACCAAAAACTTTTAGTAGAAATCTTAAACTTGTTTTGAGAATGAATGTATCGTGCGTCTTAACTTTCTTTCGTTAAATAGATATTTAGAAACCGCTGATTAAACTCGATTAATTACCGCGTCCTTTCGTTTTAACAGACATTGCTTTTACCGCAGTTTATTTATGGTCCTCTTTTAAAAAGATTCTTCTGTAGTCAAATTTTATATGAGCCAGATTCCCGTTAATGACTGCAGAATTTTTCTTGGACGACCTTTATTGCTTTATGTTTGAAAATTGACTTTATATTACAAGCTGAACAAATCTTGATATGTACATATATATTCTACATGTGTTTAATACTGTAAATTCCTAGATTGCATTAAGAAGTGGATAATGTTGAACTTCCTAAAGAGTTCCGACTTTTAACATTATAATGAAATACGTGAAGTCGAGTGAATACAACTAACAAACGCGAAAGCGGCACCACTTGGATAGGGATGAGTGTTTTACTCCCCGTGCTGATTGCAAGCTTTGCGCTACTGACATATTTTTTTTATACAAATTTATGCGAAAATCTGATTGCTGTCGGTAAAGTTTACTTACTCTTTTCTTATTTAACTATGGATTTTGCTGAAAGCATAAACTTTTATCTAAAAAAAATATTTTTATAGTTTTGTGATGTTGGCTGACGTTACGTGTGAGCTGTTGCTTTGAATGTTAAGTGCTTAATTATTATCATAAATATGGGCACAATGATGAATTAGATCAAGTATAAAAAAATGAAAAAGTTTCATTTGTAGCGGCTGATTCAAAATATGCGTTTATTGCACCGTCAGTATAAGATATAATGTATATGAGATTGTGTTGGTTTGTTCTTTTTTTGTTAATATTTTGAAGTGTCAGATAAAAGTAGGTACCAAATTCTTATTATCACATTACAAGAAGCGGTGAGAATAATCTTTAAAATATCGCATTTTGATTTTTTTAAAACAAAATTAATAATATTGTAAATTTGTGATTCTATTTTAACACCAAAAACAAAAACAATTATGCATTAACCACTTGAATACCAAGCGGACAAAGGTGTCCGGAACATATGTAAGCGAATACGGATGTCCAAGGCATTTGAAAAATCAAATACTTGGTATTCTAATAAAGTATAAGCAATATTTTGATGAATATGTGTAATGTAAAGTGTATATTCGGCAAAATTATTTTTCTCAAAAACACGCAGTATCTCTGGGACATACTAATGATTTATTTGCGCGGTATTTAAATGGTTAAGACATCTTTTGCATTTATAGCAGATTTAAAAAAACGACTCTTCTACAAAATGACAATTTCAGACAAAACTTTCACTGAGGAGTGTAGGCTGCGAATATTAACATGTCGGCAAGATTTCGTTCTTGGATTCAAATACTAGTTATACATTTATTTTCATTATATGCAATTGATACATGAAGTACTACGGTTAGACATTCTGGTCTAACCGTAGGTGTGTATGACGATCTTTTTTATTGTCTGTCCTTACTTTGGTGACGATCACTATAAGCTGTCTTCCCAATCGGACTCAATTTGTCTGCTATTTTTTTATTATTTCTTAACCAACTAACTATCCATCCAATTTGATTCTGAAAACAAGAGATATCATAGGTTGATCGATTTGATTGGCATTAGTCCTTTCTTCACACCACTTTCGTCACTTTCTAAATAGACTGACCTACAACAATGTCGAATGGCTGACCTACAACATATTGTTCATCTGGAATTAATTTGATCAAAAACGGAATCGTATAGTTAGATTTAAAAAGTTTGTATCTTTTTTATTATTATTATTATTATTACTATTTTACATCCGCCTATTACATCTAATTAATACCTGAATAAATACTTAACGATACTAGCTGTCAATCTGTAACCCTCTTCTTGCAGCATTTTCCTACAACGCATTTTGTCCTAAGCAGCGAATATATCATATTTCATGATACAACTTAACATTGTTGTGCACTTTCACGTTTCAATTTTTTTAACATTTCATGTAAGAAACCATTTCATATGTTGTATTACGAAAAAGTTTTATACACATACTGACGAGGGCAAAGGTGTCCAACCTTTTTTTGCCTTGGGATCGACTTTTCAACCTTAAGTTTTCTCGCGATCGACTTCTAACATGATTCTTATGAGAAATTTTATTTAGGGTTTTTTTCCCTTCTTCAAACTTATAAATGTATATTTTAAATGCGAAATACATATCATTAGAAAGGTATGTGGTTACAAAATAATTAAATTTTAGTATTTTTGTACATTTTAATATTTAAATTAGGTATGTTTTCGAAATTCACGAAAGCTTTCGGGATCGACCAAATTTTGCTTTGGGATCGACCGGTCGATCGCGATCTACCGGTTGGACACCCATGGACTAGGGCAGGGATGGCGAACCTATGGCCCGCGTGCCTGAGGTGGCACGTTTGAGAATTTGGATGGCACGCGAACGATATCCAAGTTCATTTATTTTTTTATTTTTTCTATTTTTTACTGCTTGGGCACGCTACACATTCGAGAAATAATATTTGAAGATTGTTGGCACTCGGACCCAAAAAGGTTCGCCATCCCTGATCTAAGGCATCCAATTCCGGTTTTTTTTGTGATTGATTATTTTCCATAATATCATGCAAACAATTTATTGAAATTATTTAAAAAAAAAGTGGGTAGTTAAAAGATTCCAAACTATTCGAAATTCAGAGACCTATTTTTTTAGCTTTGAAAAAGTTACGGTTGCCAATGAATCCAGCGCTGTTGAGCTTTTTTTTTTTATCTCTACTTAAGTATTGTAAGTGTTATTTTTAGTGAATCCCAAAATCCTGTGATAAATAATAACACAATACCGAGATTACGGGTTCGCAAAATTGGTCAGTATCCCGGGATCGGAGGCCCTAATACTAACATAAATGATTAAAAATAGTATTACATGTATGTGCTTAATTATTTTACCAGAAGATAACTTTTAATGGAGGTTAATAAAAACGTTGTTCGTTGCATAAAAATAGCTTTCTGCAATTTTTTACATATCTATCAAATTAAATATGCCGACACTAGTTTTTTCAATCGAACTTTTACAAACGTAAATTAATTGACTTTCATTCGCCAACTGGTGTGTTAAAAATTTTCGTTCGGTAGTCGTTGTAATAATTATACGTTTGCCTCTTGTTTGTTGTATATTATACTTTGAATTTCTTTATTTTCCGATTTCAAAAATTAGCAAAAAAAGCTCCCAGGCATCATTGACGGGGGTTTAAAAATCTGTAAATTACGCTTATGAAATACCTGCCAGTATGTCATATTTGTATGCGTATTCAAAATACTCTCAGTTTTGTTGAAGGGCTTCCGAGGAAAATTGTACCTGACCACCTGCCGTTCGTTAAATTATTACGCTACAAGACAATATTCTTATAGTAAGTCCTTTGCTGCGTACTTCAAGATAAATACGTGAAACCATTTTTTTTTAATTAATTACACAGAAACTGCCGTGTTTATGAGTATGGGCAAAATATGTCATTAATTAAGATTATTTTCGAAAGTCATTTTAGGGTATTCACTGTCAATACTTGGCAGAAATCACTATATTAAAGAA
The DNA here is from genome assembly GCA_030503985.1 of Himalopsyche tibetana. NCBI lineage: Eukaryota > Metazoa > Arthropoda > Insecta > Trichoptera > Rhyacophilidae > Himalopsyche > Himalopsyche tibetana. Next base: position 15,675,085 of record JAPJYX010000024.1, read on the forward strand.
ACAAAATACTCATTTGTACAAATTCCATTTATATTTAATACGTCCGGGAACGGTTTCCTTCATGACGAGCATTATCAACTGATAACGAGAATGCAATATTACAGTGCGATTTATATAATACATAAAAAAATAAAACCTAGTAACAGGTTAGAACCTAATAATTTTAATCATGATCTTATTGAATTTAAGTACGATTAGTAAAAATGAGGATTTTTTAAAATTGTCAATAATAGTAAGATCATGCATGGTTTCCTAGCTCTAGTTATGCATATTAATAAGAGTCGAGAGCCAGACCATAGTATTCAATTAATTGATTATAAATCAATTGGCATTTATTGCTTCAGGTTACTTTATTTTTTGAGAAACGGGGATGATATTTTTTTTAAACTTGAAAGTGGGACGAATAATATTCATATAAGAATCTTATTATTTAACATAAAAAATCGGTGACGAAATGATAATCATTCGAGGGGCGTAACTTAGTGACCGCTGTTTTATTTTTAAACGGGAAAGTGGCCACTATACATTGTCACCAAAATGGTGTCTCTTGTTAATCTCTGAGCCACTTCAAAATTAAAGAAGCCATGCAGAGTAGTGTTTATGGATATATGTGGTCCGTCCTTATGTATCGTTATATTAAAATAATGTTATCCAGAAAACAATGCACCGACGAACAATATAAAACACAGCACTTAAAGTTTAACGAAACACTTTTAGTTCGATTTTTTATTATTTTTACTCTATTTGGTTAAGACAGCCTTGCGTGGGCAAAAGCGGAGAGCAATTATTTACGCCATCTTATTAGAACCACTTTTTTAAACTTGCAAGAAGAAGAGTTCTTTGATTTTTTAATCGTGTATAAGTCTCAAGTTTTACGACGCTTTTCCTCTGGGTTCACAACTATTACGTTTTATTACAATCTATTCATCCAACTATTTTAGCCATTATGTTTAAAAGATTTTATTGTCTTCAAAGGCGAAGACTTTACTTCATTATAAATCTCTTATGTGTTCTTATAAAAAAACTAAACACTTACGTAGTAAACTTAGAAAGAAATCGAAATATTGCATGGTAGTCACTGATAAAAATAACTATTTTAATGAATAAAAGTATTTGTTTTGTTGAACTCTCAATATAATATGTTACATTCTTTATCGGCTTTAAATTTAAATGACCTGGACAAAAATAATTGGTGACAGTGCAGAGGCTTAGGAAAATATTTGCCATAGTCATATTTATTTGTGAAACAGCTATATCTCGTACGTATAACGGTTTATAAAATACAGTTCGGTATATATATCTACAAATAAAATTATTATGTAAGAAGTACAAGAAGGTTTATCACCTGTTGTACTGAAGTAAGTTTAAAACTATGCTTTTGTAGATAAGCCCTGTGATTCTAAGCCTTCGAGTTTAAGAACTTTATACAATTAACGTAAGGCATCTAAATACATATTAACTAATGTGTACCTTGTTACCGTTCCGTTATCAACTGTCATAATATACTGATGCAAGGCTACAATTTATAATACGTATATGTAAATTATATTTAAAAAATATTTGATTACGGTATTTTGCATAAATAGTATTCAACAACAAGAGTGATTTCATGACTGATAAATACAAACCCGTTTGAATAAAAAAATGAGTACATGTATGATTCTTAAAATTTGATTCAAACTAATTATTCATGTACACACATATTGTTGAAATAAATAAAGAATAATGGTGATCTAAAAAGTAATGTTTCAAAAATTTGAATGCATTCAGTGTTTGATATTTCATAGCATAAAAAAAATATAATAACGGAAAATACGCGTCCACTCGCCTTCGAAAAAGATTGAATGATAGCAAGCTATTGAAAAGTTTTTCTAGCATATGAATTTATTTACCAGTTACTTTAAGATTTACTAAATATCTAAATGAATTTTGCGAGTACACCCAGAGAAATTCGCATCTTGAAAAGATATTCTTTTAATATGGATACATCACTAATTATGTTAAAATTAAAATACCGGTTAAAATTTCCCCCGGATTTCGGTTCATTTTAAAACTCGCTCAGGGTTCTTGGGTCGGAAGCCCTAAATGAACGGTTGGTAGAATTGAACTATTTTATCTTGGACGTTCTCAAAACTTAACTTCATCAATTCATTTGCCATTTTTTTATCTTTAAAAGACATGCATGTCATAAAAACTCAAACTCGTGCCTGACTTGATTTTTAATTATAAAAAAGGTATAACTTTATATTTTTCTATTACATAAGTTTCTAAGCAATTCTCGGTTATTTTATAGGCATTACGTATGTATTATATATTACATCATTTTCATTATATATTATATCATTTAGCTGACTTTAACACTTAAAGCAAATATATTTTGGAAGTGTTTTATTCTTAATTAATAAAACAGGCCAATCTGTACCTCGAAATACTTTATGGCTGACTTTTATTCTCCAAGGCGTCAGTGAAAGCGACTTTATATAGTAAATATTTACAGAAGCCTAAGGGTATGATGCTATTAAAAATTCGAAATTAACAATGTTACTTTTTTTTAAATTTAACAACCTTGTAATTTAGTTTGTAATCAACAAACACCAATCTAGAAATTACTCGCTTTCATAACGTTCGTTTTTTCTTTCGTCTTACAAGTCACGTTGAAACTTTATAAATATTGTGTAATAGTGGCAAAAAATAATCAGAATTGCTTAATTTTTCTAACCTTTCAGGTATCATTTTATGACGTTATTTTCGATAAGTTTTGATTTCTTTTGTAAATTTTAATGTGGAACGTATGTTTTTTTTTATTTGAAATTAAATATCGACAAAAGTAAAATCATTATAAAGTGATGTGAAAGTTTGAGACATCGTAAATGGTTTGTGTAAAAATTCAGATGTTAAAATCTGAGATCGATCGTAATATATAGTTCGAATTAAAGTTGGAGCTACCAGCAAAAAATTTCTCATGTGCATTTGTGTCTGCACATTTATTTTGGACGGTAAAAAAATAGCAACAAGCAAGACCTGCAGGATTTAAAATACTAAAGCCATGTTATCAAATATTGAGGAAATTATTGCATGGCTGTATGTGTAAAGATTGCATGACTAATGACAAGATAAGAATGATACAATTTTTGGTGAAAGTCAATGAAGCTCTATGTTGGTGATATGAAAAAAAGAGAATAACTAAAATAATGGCTACAATTCAACATACATACTACGGCATCCGATTCCTGACCCTCATTGTGATCCCAAGATTAATCATTCCCCGTAATATCATTCCATAATTGCTTGAGATCAGTGTCCAAAAAAGTGGGTAGTTAAGATATTCCAGATTTTTTGTGACGATTTGACAGATTCCACAGTTAATCAAAGGGGTGAGATCTTTTTTCTTTTTTAGCTATACTTAGGATTTTTTACGGAAATTCCGGTATTAGCACTAATACTGGGATAACGAAATCACAAAATTAGCCGAAATCCGGGAATGACAGGCCCTAATACATACCTTCTCAATACGTTTACATACAAATTTGAAATATAAATATTTAACGTTTTTATTTTTTATACCTTTCCCAATGTGGAGCATATGGCCTCTGATGGAGGTATCATAATATAAGCTTATTTTACTTAGATACTCAACCTCTCCTTTTGAAGAGTATAGTGTAAGAAAGATAGAGCTAGAGAGCTAATTGTTTACTAATCGCTCTCGCTAAGCTCCGTTGTTTTACGATTAGAAGGGTGGGTGGGATTTTCGTGACGACACAAACACTCATAATGATAGTTTGAAAATAAATCGATAAAATAATAATGCCTTTCGTACCAGACTTACTTATTTTATAACTTACAAGTTTTAAGTGATGTCTTCACAGATTTAATTGATCTCAAATATGAAGTAACACTGGCAGCGCTTCTGCTTTACCTGATTACGCATTTATTTATTCTTTTCCCCTCGTTTTGTTATAATCTCGGAATGTATAATTGGGTAATGGGATAATTGCAATGGCGCGATGTAAACAGAAGATAGAGAGTTAAGCACACTTGATTGCTCCCGGGATGCATTTTGTAGATAATTAACATTTCAAATAACTCATTATGAATGCGCATTGTGACCCCTTACACCACTCTCATGACTTACATTTTCATCATCATTGGGTCAGTTATTATCATATTGAAATCTTTTATATATTCAACATTATACGTTATGGGATGAGCGAATCATGAAATATGTGTGACTTTTCACAGCGGGCTAATGAATGATTATAGTCGCAAAATCTTTACAAGAATACTCATTTTTTTTTGTATAGTTTTCGCAATTATTTACATGTCTATAAATCACCCACACACATGTGCATTTTAAATGTATTTCAAAAACCATAATTATACATGCTATTTATATACTTACATAACATTGGAATAACCTGTAATTCTTATGATTGATGAGTAAATAACACCCAAAAAGGAGTGCATCGATCTCTACTTCAGGGGTAGGAAACCTTTCATTTCAAAATGCTACATTCATTTATCTGATTCAACATAAGGCTGCAGCAACAAAAACGTTGACACCACCCCCCTCCCTTTTTTCGACTGTCAAACATATAATGGGTTGATTACGTTTTTTTTTCCAAACGCTTGCGTACGATTTTTTGATCAAGTCAAAATACCGCATCAGAGTAGCCAAAAGGCCACATGTTCCCTTCCACTGGTCTAGTTCATTAGTCAGACAACTCCAATAATCGAAACTGACGTTAAATATGCAGTTATGTCAGATTAGCCAAAGAATGAAAAAATGAATCAAACAAAATGTTGGTTTTATCTGAGTTATTTATTACACGGATTTTCTACTACTAAACTTGAATAATGTTTCCAATTAGTACATCTAAAATGAAATGTATAAATCTCAGACACATCTGAATAATACATAATTGATTAACGGTGACCATTTAAATAATACTTTTCACACTATCTTAATAAAACAGGTTATTTGGCGTTGTTTGAATAATGAACTGGTCGATCAATATCGGTGACTATAATCTATATATTAATAGCCGATAAAATAATCACTCGCTTTTCACTTTTTACTTTTCACAAATGTGTGCGTACTGACGTCCTCGGGTCTTTTTCTTCTTTTACGAAATGTATTTGTTAGCGTATTTGAAAATTAGTTGAATAAAATATATATACTACGAAAAATGTTTGTTAGTAAACTTGAACATTATTCCAAAAATTCAATAATTTGCAATTTAAAAACTGCAGGGCTGTCGATATATGCGCCGAGGTCGATTTATGGTACTATGAAAAATGATTGTTAGCAAACTTGAACATTATTCCCAAGATTTAATAATTTACGAAATTTCTGCTACTACGAAAAATGGTTGTTAGCAAACTTCAACATTATTCCAAAAATTAAATAATTTACGAAATTTCTGCTACTACGAAAAATGGTTGTTAGCAAACTTAAACATTATTCCAAAAAATAATAATTTACGAAATTTCTGCTACTACGAAAAATGATTGTTAGCAAACTTGAACATTATTCCAAATATTAAATAATTTACAATTAAAAAACTGCAGGGCTGTCGATATATGCGCCGAGGTCGATTTATGGTACTATGAAAAATGATTGTTAGCAAACTTGAACATTATTCCCAAGATTTAATAATTTACGAAATTTCTGCTACTACGAAAAATGGTTGTTAGCAAACTTAAACATTTTTCCCAAAATATAATAATTTACGAAATTTCTGCTACTACGACAAATGATTGTTAGCAAACTTGAACATTATTCCAAATATTAAATAATTTACAATTAAAAAACTGCAGGGCGGTCGATATATGCGCCGAGGTCGATTTATGGTACTATGAAAAATGGTTGTTAGCAAACTTGAACATTATTCCAAAAGTTAAATAATTTACGAAATTTCTGCTACTACGAAAAATGGTTGTAAGCAAACTTAAACATTATTTCAAAAATTAAATAATTTACGAAATTTCTGCTCCTACGAAAAATGGTTGTTAGCAAACTTGAACATTATTCCAAATATTAAATAATTTACAAAATTTCTTTTTTAAATAAAATAAAATAAAATAAATTAAAATAAAATAAAATAATTTCACACCTTCCAGTCTCCACTTTTTTATTCATACTAAATTTATATATTAAAAGTCGATAAAATAATCACTCGCTTTTCACTTTTCACAAATGTGTGCGTACTGATGATGTCCTCGAGACATCTTCTTCTTCTACGAAATGTATTTTGTTTGCGTACATTTTCAAATTAATAGATAATGAAATGAAATAAAATAAAATAAAATAAAATAAATTAAATTAAAATAAAGTAAATTAAATTAAAATAAAATAAATTAAATTAAAATAAAATAAAATAAAATAAAATAAAATAAAATAAAATAAAATAAAATAAAATAAAATAAAATAAAATAAAATAAAATAAAATAAAATAAAATAAAATAAAATAAAATAAAATAAAATAAAATAAAATAAAATAAAATAAAATAAAATAAAATAAAATAAAATAAAATAAATTAAAATAAAATAAAATTAAACTAAATAAAATTAAACACAATTCAACAAAAATCTCACGTTGCTGGGCAACGGGCTTACAGCTAGTCCTGATAAAAACCCGTAGTGTTGCATTAAAATCCACATCAAATTCAATGTTACCACAATTCGTAGATATTTATGCTTTGTCAATGTTCACCCATTGGAATAAATAGTGACTGAGAACATTTATACACTTGTGTACAATACTTAGGCGATAGTACATGCTTGTTTAAGATGTCTTACAAAAAACTGAAAACGAAGAGGTCCGAATAATTTATCGCTTTACTAAAATCCATTGACGATTTCGATGTTGCGTTACTTTGCAAGGTTTTAATGATACGTGTGTTGTATCTAATATTTACAAATCTTTTTGTAATTTATTATCAAATTTTTAAAGAAACGGTGACGGTATCATGTGTTTAACCCATTTCATGCAACATGTATACTTAATTGGATAGATTTTTTTCTCTCCTCTAAACTGTGCCAATAACAACAGTTAAATACAACAGTAAAAAATATATCTCAATATAACAAACGTTTATCGCATCTCCTCACATGATTTCATAACAAATCTTGTTGGTAATATTAAAAATTGCAGATAAAGATATGTTCTTCTATCTCATATAGTGAATGGTTATAGAATCAACTATAACGTTTTTATGATTCGAAAAAGCTTTTCATAGGAGCAAAAATAATTCGTCAATTTTTATTATTAATATTGTCATTAAAATTAAAACTGATACTCTTGCTCTACCAAGGTCTCGAAACCCGAAATCTCAGTATCCTGTATACTTTCGAGATTGAGGATAAAAACTTTAATTCTCGAAAAGTTTTTGAAAACAAGAAACCAGACAACATTTCTGAAATACGCGCAAGAGTTAAAATAAAAGGTCCTACAATTTTTTCATTTAACCGACAATCTCTCAATCCCGAATTTATACACGATTTTATGGTGAATGATTAATTCCGGAATTGGACAAATTGTGAATCCCGAAACCCGGGATTACAAAAGGTGTCCGGGATTGAATGCCTTATGCCTTCTACTTTTGAAGATATTTGTGAGTACGAAATAATGTTCCTTTCATATTATATTTTATAAGCGTGTTCGCTTATTTATTTTTTTATTTGTTGATTTTTAAAATTATTTAGTTGTTTGCATGAAATCGGCGGCAGATCGAGGGTTAGCGTTTGATTTCCCGCTCGGTTCCATCGCGTGATATGTCAAGAGCTCGCGGATGAGATGTACGAAATGTCAACAGTGATTTAGATACCTGTATATTCCTCGTTCGCCAGATTGCTTCGATTATTTTCGATTGATTATTTATTGAGTCTGTTTTGCCGGTGTCAGAGATATAAAAATGAAAAATGGCCGACTCGGCGGCGAGCGTACCAATGACAAATTAACGTACACTCCTGTTCTTTGATATGAAAAAAATACCTATGTAAAGCTGCCAGATTAATAAATCGAGAATCTGGCGCTTGGTATTTGTCATTCATTACTCTCCATGGTCAATTGATCGGGAAATATTTGAACAAATGAATATCAAGTTTTATAACACTGCTCACACAATGATCCGGCATATGGAAACATATAGAATATGATTTTACTTGCTTCGACCCGTCACTCAAATAATCAAATTTACTCAAATGTTTCAAACGTACAATTAATAATCTCTATTCTATTTTATCTGTATTTCTATTTATCTATATACTTATAGCCGATAAGGTTTGTTGGCTGCGTGTTTGTAGGTTCACGATTTCTTTTAGAGAATTGAGTGTATTCCTAAAAAATCCATTTTGAGAATTAATTACGCTTAGATTTTCTGGCTTATTCGTTAAATAGGTTTGCAATTTATTTTTCACGCCAGTAAATTTTCTGAATATTTAAAAATGCAACAAAAATACCCCCCCCCCCCGTTGAGGGCAACGGGCTTACAGCTAGTAGTTAATAAGCATCGACGTTCTGATGAAAAAAGTTAATTCTGAATATATAAATAAAAAATAATAAACGAATCAATAACTACGTCTAAGTAACAAAACAATTTATTTTAACCCTCCAAGGACGAGCGTCACCATATGGTCACACAAAACACCGTTGTCTATTGATCCCACTATTCATACTTTTTCTACCTGAATATCGTTGCTTTTGCTCATATTTGGTTAAGAAGGGTACGGACTACAGTAATTCATCAGCCGTGGGAACAGAACGGTCTCCAAAAGCACATGTGATTTTTTGAATTTCCGTTTTTTTTAATTTACTTTTTGAAACTGTTAAATATTTTTTTATAAAAACATAAAATTATTTACAGTTATTTTGCTAATATATTTGTTTTGAAATTATGTTGATCTAAAGAGGTCAAATTGTAAATATTTTAAAAAAAATCACGTTTAGCTATATTTCAACCCCGAATGTTTGCAAGCCCATACGGTCACTTTTGTCCTTACTACTGTCCGTACTCAATATTACACGGTAATAAAAGGATGAGCATGACCATATAGTCATGCGGGGTTTCTATACAACGACTTTGCGTTTTTTTTTTTTTAATTTTGGATAGGAATAAAAGTTATCCGTGACTTCAATATGGCTTAGAAAATATTTTTTTTATCGGAAAAAAGCTCTCGTCTCTGGAGGGTTAACTTGAAACTTACATTTTTTTCAACTTTGTATACCTTTGTAAATACACATTATTGGTATTGTGTCGATATACAAGGCTTCTTAAAACTCATGAATAAACTTCGACTATCACTGTTGTAAACTTTCACATGGGAAATTCATCCGTAATAAATAATAATAAATAAAAAAAACTTAGTCATATTTTTAGACGGATTCAAATCAGCGTGAATACATTGATATAATTTATTTACTTTAGATAACAATTATTGATTCTTTATAACTGTATTCTGACTTATCGTCAATTCGCTATAGATTTAGATTTCTCTGATTGTGTACGACTGTAAATTTCTTAAAAATGTAACAACTGCGCGAATCGAGCTTTTATTGTTATAATTCTTCCGTTTGAGTAGATAAACAATGATATTTTATAACACCTTTTAAAAGACTTATTAAATTTAAATTGTTAAAATTATGTACATTCACACAAGTTTTGTCACTAACGACCCGAGATTCGCTTTTCTTACATAGATACTTACTTTAATAGATTTATGTATAACATATCCGGTCTGTAGCACAACGGTTAACATTGTCGTGTTGTATTCGAGTCCTAGTACGTATCGATTACTGTTCGAAGGTATGGATATTTGTGATGTTGAAATTTTTTTCTCACCCTCCCAATCCTTAAATAAGGAAATAAAGCGGAAGCGATTAGTAAACCACTAGTCCTGTCATATCCTCCTATCCCTTCTTCTCTTTTTAGAAGAGAGTTTAAGCGACTGAGTAACAAACAATTCTCGTAAAAAAAATTCTGTTGAGATACCTTCATTACGCGGCCATATGCTTCACATAGGGAGCGGAAACGGATTAAAAAAAATACTAAATGACATTTTCTTCCATGTAAAATATAATAACATGGGTGAATAAAGAAGATAAACTTTTTCGTTCAATAGAACTGATATACGAATTGTTTTTTTTTTAAACAAATTCATGATCAATTTTAATTCACTTTGAATATAAAAGGAATGTTGAGCTTAATATGAGTATATATTAAGTGTTAACTATATGTTAAGCTAATATAATCAAAGTATTTATTTTTAATAATGCTTGTCGCCTGCTTTAGTCCAGTTGGCTAGAGCTTTCTCTACCGATCACGCAGGTCTGGGTTCGATTCCCGGTCAGATCACAGTGAATTTGAGATGTATTCAATTCAAAGTTTCGATCGAAGACTGCGTGTTTGTGATGTAAATTCACATTATTTCCTCTCCTCCTAACTGGGTGTAGCGATAGCAATTAGTCAACCACTAGTCATGTTCTAGCCTTATCCTTCTTTCCCTTTCTAGCCTTTGAAAAAAGTGAGGTTGAGCGACTGAGTAACAAACAGTTATCGTAGAAAAAACTTCTGTTGAGACACCTCCATTAGGAGGTCATATGCTCCACACTGGGAGCGGACATGGATAAAAAAATAAAATTTAAATAAGTATCTAGCTAAAATGTTATTTTATACCGAAGCGATGTATACACCTATTCTTTCTTTACACGATTAATTATAAAATTTTCGGTATAAATCGCGTAACAATGAGTAAATCGTGTAAAAGCGAAATAGCGCGAAAAATCGCGGGAGTATTTGCTCGTTTTTCTTTGTCAAATTTGATGTAGCTAGTGTTAATTTCAACACGTTTTTTTTTTAAATATTCAAAACTTTAACTAGCTCAATAAGACAAAACGAAAAAAAGTCGTTAGTTAAAACAATAATAAATAAATAATAAAAAGCTCTCAGTCGCACCGTTGGAATCGTTCCGCTCGGCGTCAGTCGTCGCTTCCGGCCGCGCGTCCTTTTCGCGCCCCGCCGTTCGGGTGCCTATGAGCGGGACGGCGATATGAACCCCGGTCCGGAGCAGTGCGTGACCAACGCTAACTGGGTCCGAATTGATGGTCGCCGCATGCTAATTTGTAGTTACCACGGCAGGGCAGGGTTGACGCCGTCGGGCACCGCCGCCGCGATTTGCCACATTAGGTAATTATCGCTGCTCATTATCATTATTACCAAATTATTTATGACGACGAACTTTTAGAGGCTTTTCTCGCAATGACGATGGGGTAGTGTTCTCTACTTAGTGAAACGATAGACACTTGTATCTACGTAGATAATTTTTAAATGTTTAAAATTAACATAATTTGAACGATTCAAATTTAATTAATATTAAAAGTACACCAAGCACCTTTAGTCGAAATCTTAAATTTAAAAAAGTCAATGTTTAGTGATCTTTTAAAAATTAAACACAAACATGTTTTAAACTCACTTCAAACTTTATAAAACTAAAAGATAATAGGAAATTGTCAACGAGTTATTATATTTATCTTTAGTTATAATCAATCATCTTTGTTTTAAATCGTGACGCCTAGATTTTCATGGAAATCTGTATAATAACACATGCATCGTAACTTAAAAAGGAGAAATATATTTGATTGATTAAATCTTATTGTGATAAAATTTATATTGTATGCTGATAGTATAAACATTCCCTGGAAGCATTTGAAAAAATCATCGTGAATGCTTCAAAGAAACAAATTGGGTACATATGGTACAATATTAAGTATAACTGGGACTGTATTAGCTATTTCATTTACGGCGAAGGTTCGCTCGTGTCTATTATAATATAAAAGCTCTGAAAGTGCCAGGTTGAGCTCAGTTAAACAAAACAAAAGTATATATTGCAACATGCGCTTCACGTCACTGGTCATATAAGAATGTTTCTTGACAAAATTATGGAGCCTAAATTATGTATTATTTGGCATTAAATAATGCTGTCAATTGATACGCGATTATAATAAGATTTCAACACACCGTGAGAGAGTAAAATGCAAAAAATCTAGCCGCGCTCATTCAATACTGACATTTACGAATTTATATTACCTTTTGGTAAGTGGAAATGAAATTTCACTTTATTAATTTGTTAATCATGCTTTATGTGGTCTTACTATCATAAATAAAACATTGGCAAAGAAGTTTATTTATTAATCAAATATAAAGAATTTATGGTTTGGTCATTTTGTTAGAAAACTTTGTTAAAGTGATGTTAATATTCTAAAAAACACACATTAGTTTAATGTACTGACTAAATTAATGATGTATCTTCGACGCAAACTGTGTTGAAATGTTGTATCATTTCTTATCTCGCTATCATCTAACAACCATAATTTATTGCAAAGGTTGTTAAAAATAGTATTTGCTTTCGAAATTTCGCAATATTTTCATTTTCTTATGTATCGTAACAGCAAATTCATGACAATAAATATGTAAAAAAAAAGAGCAGTAAATATACTAAATGTGCTCAATTCCTTTACTTCTATTAGTGTAAATTACATTATTATGAATCTTAAAACGCATATAAGAATAGCTGCATTTTTCCCTAAAATCATTTATTTGTACATATTTAGAGAGCTTCATACTAGTTATGTGCATTTTTGATTTTTCATAAGACAAATATTGAGGATTTTACCAAGGGAATAACCACGTAAAATTCAATTGGATGAATAACGTCTCGAAGTTTGCAGGGTAACAATCCTTAACAACTGCATCGCAACCATAAAGTAATGTCGACTCTGTTGAAGTGTACATACATACAAAATATAAACGATATCGTTAAGGATTGGCGATAAAAATGCAGGCAGTTAAAGTCTGTTTTCTATAATTCAATCCAATTTACTTGCAGTAATAAAATTTGGTAGTAAATTCGCTTAACATTTCAAAGGGTATGAAGTCTCATATGCCTTAAGAGACACACGTCTCACGTATCCTCAAGCGTGTGAAAAATAAACTCCTTAGCTTTTCAAGGAAAACTGCTTAATTTTAAATGGTTTTCTCTTTAACGATATCTTGAATTTAAATTTGTTTTAAATTACGATAAAACCTTTGTTAACTGTCTATCATAAAAATATGTCTACTCGAATACAACTTTTAGATTTTTAATATGATAACACATAATTCGCTGCTTTGAACGAAAATAATTAATATTATTAATATAAGTTATAATTTTGGAGTTTTATTCACGGATATTTCCCGGTTAGTTGAATTATCAAAAAAGTATAAAGAAAGCTTTTATATTAAATTACGAAAGAAAAATTCATTGTCACCGTGAAGGCGTTATTCAATATACGATATGATAATTATTTCACCTAGCCAATTTATTGAAAATCATATTTATCTTTTATTTGTTGTAATGCTAGTTTAGTATAAAAAATGACAATTCGATAAATGTATTAATGCAATCATATATACGAAAATTTTACTACAATTAACAAGATTAAAAAATAACGAAAAGTTACTGTTCAATTTGAATAAATAAAAAGAAACATAAGCAACTGATATTTGACTGCATATGTCTACATATAAAAAAATCGTATTTATATGTGAAGTGAAATATGTATTGCCTTAAAATTACAATCCAAACATTATTTAAAGCGAACAGTTTATGTATTTTCAATTTCATTTTTGAAACTTAATTTTTATTTTATTACCTACTTAACATAAGGGCACACTGCAAAACTTTGGACTTATATGTTTTGAAATATGTTTCAAAAAGAATCACCGTCTTTCTAATTTTTCACAAAATAAAATGCTATTTTATTATAGTTTTCACACGATTTTTTAAAAAATATTATTATTTTGTATGAACGCCGTGTAAGTTATACATTATTTTACATTAAAAATGTTTTTTTCATGTCGCAAATTAAAAATTGTATCCGAGAGTGGTTTCTGAACTCAATAATCTTACTTATTTATTTTCTTTTTTGTTTTATGTATCGCCACGATACTATTGCTTATGCTTAACTCGATGGCTGCCACAGACGAGATATCTCGTAAAAAATCGTGCTCAACACGCAAGAGACGAGTTATCCCGTCAATAACTAATTAAATTAATAGTTGCAAATTATAGCCGGCGGGCTAGGTAATTACTATTAAATATCTACGGCAGCTAAATAGCTAAAAACTTTAAAGGTGTTAACTGTTATATCTTGGCAGAAAAAAACCGAAAATCAATATACTTAACATTAAGTGAGTATTTTTATATGTATGTAAAATCTGTAATATTATATATCGACTGTGGAAAGGAAAAAGGACTTAACCCTCAGTTTTTTCAATATAGCTTTTATTCGATAATCACTATGTATACAACTTAATACATGTTCCACCAAAAGGATATAAGCTATAAATGCCGAATTAATATCTAAATTAAGCTTTTCATTTTTTAAAAAGGAGGGCCTGTGAAATTTTTGTCGAGGAAAAAGGACTTAAACCACATCAATGACATTATTAGTCGCTGAGGTAAGATTTTACGGCGAGGAAAAAAGCGGTATGCAGCTTACATCGTAAATGTATGGGAATCGTTGCAGTTTTACCAACCTCTGCCGGCCGTTTGTGTCAGTTTTGACCACCGAGAAGATTTAAGCCACTTAAATTTTTTGCTAACTCTTCTACCGGTAAAGTCATATATCAACGATCTTTATGAAAGTAATTGTTTAAATATAAATTATAACATAATAATGGCAACATAAAGGAGCAAAAATATTCTAAAGATGTGTGGTGACAACTTGGATGTCATAAACAAAACAAATAAGAAAGCTAAGTGTTTAATATTACGTATTCAAATTTGTATGTCACCTTTACAAAGGGTTATCGTAAATTGTATTTAAATTGTTATAAAACAACCCTGTTTCTACCATAATATGCTTTAAATCATAGATCAATGATCTCGTGTTAATCTCAATTGAGAAAATTACCATAATATTTGGTATATTTATCAAAAACACCACCGTGCGGTTTTTAGGTTAAGTGTCGTGTAGTGTCAATGTTTTTGATAAAACTGTTTTAAATTCACTTGTATTTATGATTCAAATCAATGTAATGGGTGAATATTTTTATTATTCACGGCTTTAATGAATTTATTGTATTTTCCGATGCATAATATTTTATTAACTGGCAAATAACTTTTAAGGACAGTTCAGATTACACTGCAAGTAAAATGGAATAAATATTAAATACTGATATATACTTTCTTTCCTTTTTTGATGCATAATGTATGATAAACTATGTCTCAACTTAATGTTTTGAAATTGAAAGTAAAATAGCAATAGTTGCCATAATTCAATGTGTTTAAAATTTCACTCGCCGCACGCTGTTGGTGGACTCATGTTGTTATAACTATAACCAATATTATTTCTATATTAATTCTCAAATTTGATGTGCGCATATTCTGAAGATGTCCTCTGTGATTAACAGCTTGTATGGAGATATTGATGATAATATTATTATGGATGTGGAATTAGGTAATCCCGAAGAAATACCATACGGAATACAAACAAGGCCATGAATAAGTCGGATAACGTTCTGGATATTCAACTAGAGATAGTATAATAAAGTAATAGCTTTTCAATACTTTATCAATATTTTATTATTAAGATTTATTTTTTGTACCTCTTAAATGATTATTTTACACATTTTTCATTGTCATTCAAATTCCTAGCTGTCATCGTGCCATAGTATGTCTTCATTTATTAACAAGTCATTTAGAAATTGGCGAGGAAAAAGGCGGTAAGCTGCTTAAATTCAGTGGGGCCGATAATTTTTGTCGAGGAAAAAAGACGTAACCATCAATTTTATTGGTTTTTGTTGAATAACTTTTTTATTTGTTATCGAATAGGGTAAATAAAACACCAGCTTAGTAGACTTTATGCGCTTCAAGGTTATGTCTATTTAATATTTTGACTCGGGCTAAAAATTATTTAAAAAACGTTTTTCGTGCCTCCTGTAAAATTTGGTTTGTGTGGGTTAAGTCCTTTTTCCTTTCCACAGTCGATATGAAAAGTAGAGCTTGGTTACGATTATGGTAGTACATACAAATTTGAGCTATAAATTTCATATGGTTTAATTACCAGGCATATCATGTCGTATCAGATTATGCAGGAATTATCATATTTTAGTAACTTAAAGCATGCGCAGTTGAATGCACCCGCACAGATGTTTCCCGTTTCAAATTAAATTATAATTAATTCTTATCAAGCGGTGCAGGAATATCAATCATATTAAATTATTATTTGTTGTCCGGCGACCGACCCCTGCCTCGTTATATAGAAGCTTGGATGCGACAATTCGTCAATAGAAATCGGCGTAGATTTCATGGAAAATTATTTTTCTCGATAGTAAAACACTTAATAGACACAGCAAAGTTGTCCAATATTTTATCATTCTCTTCGTCTAAATATGTCACCATGCGATGCATATTTTGACGCAAAAAGGCATGTTATCAACTCAATTTTTAGTTGCTTCTTTAACAATTACATCATTATATCTTACTTTAATAATTTAAATGTCACTGACATCAATATTGTTAAAAGTGAGCCACGCTCTAAAAGACTGTGTACAAAATATATATTTTTAAATATGTTACTGCAGATAAATAGAGAAAAAACAGAAACAATACAGTAAACCCCCCAACAATAAAGAGATAGGGGGATAATTACTGGGGGGCTCATTATTGGGGGGTTAAGATTTTCAATTGATTTTTTTTATTATTTAAATGCGGAATTACATATTATTTTTTAATTAATTAATTGATGATAAATATGTATATTACTTAAGCATATACGTATTCAAAATTATTTAAGTCGTGCTCATTATCAAGACATGTGAATTTAGATACATATAATAATTCGCTATAATGTATTATTATTCTATTTCAAATACATATTACGTTTAAACTAGCAAAAATTATTTGAACTCGGCGATAATCGATGACCTCATCTCATGTTTCGATTGCTGACGCATTCATTATTCGAGGGATTTAACTCATTATTGGAAAACCTGCCGCAAATGTTATTGGGGGGTTCATTAGCGGAGATTTCATTATTGGGAGGTTTACTGTACATAATATTTTTAATTTTTTCTTTTAACAAACACCGATATTGCATTGATTGAATTGACATTTAATTTGTAGAACTTCATTGTAATAAAGTAAAAAACATGTATTTTTTTAATGACATTTGTTTATAGCTATTTCGGCGTCAGAACTATGTTCGAGTATATATGTAAGTTTAAAAATAGTTTTGACGATAGCGCGCGCCGAAATAGCTGTAAACAAACATAATAAAAAAATTGTAGAACTAAATACATTGATATGTTTTACCTTAATACCAATATTAGTATATAAGTTAGAACGATTCCTTTCCCATTTTTTTTTAAAGTTTACTAATCAAAATCAAATTAAAGATTTTATATGGTTATAAACATCATTGTGAATAAAAATAGAATTGTTTAAAAAATATATTAAAGTCTTAATCACAATGTGTGTTTCACTATAACTTGTATTTTGAAAACGGTATTGATATCAGTGACTTACCATGAAATCATGAATTTATAGTAAATACTTTTAAATTTAAAAAAATATATTAATAATATATTGTTATAATCAGAAAAAAATGGTAATTTTATTTTTGAACGGTTATGGGGACGACTTGTGCGAATAAACACGCTGCCGAAACTTGATCGTAAATATCCGCTAGTTAATTTTAATTTATATTCAACTGCTTATAGCTATGACGTTTTGCCAAATCTATGTGTCGACGACTGTCTCAATTTTAAATAAATATTAGCTCCACAGTAATGAATTACAGGTTTCCACGTAGCTGATTTATCGTCCGCTGAAATTTGTTAAGTCGAAATTATGCTATTTATATGCAGACCAACAGAACCTACTTAAGGTTGTTTTTGGTGCAACCGATACTAAGTCGTTTGCGTAGGTTCGTAAATTAAAATAGTTTCCCATAGTTAAAAATGATGAATTGGTACAACATATTATTAAAACTACAATTTATATTAATTCTTTACACAACCTTGTTTTAGAAGAAGCAGATCGTGTTAAGCACCAATCATCCTGCAGAATTAAGTATACACGTACTCTGAAGACGTTGTCGTTCACACATGAAATAATAAGCTCCTTTCATTTATCGTACATGTATTTTTAGCCTAAATTACATGAAGCATATTGACTTTTACACTTCAAAATAAGAACGTCGAACTAGGTTTGTCGCTTGTCTAGGCGTTGATCTCTATTTTTATTTTAGCAATATTTTTGTGTCTTACATTTTACAAATTTTTCAGCCACCGCATGCTGTTTATCATTTAGTTCTTCAGCGGATAGCCTAAGACACGGATGGTAAAATTTTTAATCGCGGTAGGCCGGCAGGCATTATCTGTAATCTGTAACGATAACAAACTTCAAATATACTATACTCAGATTTGTTTATTTCATTTACCTACCGCTTCGTTTTGTCGAATTTCATACACTTGGTCGTGTGCTTTATTGTGTGGGCGTCGCTTCAAATACTACAATTATTTCGTTGTTTAACATCAATGTTCAACAGCGAAATTCCTATTGCATATGATTTTTATGATCATAGTTTTATATACGCTTTTTTTTATTTTACAATAAAATACCGCTGACCCCTTCTTAACATAAGCGTTATCTTTTTCATTGTCACGTTGGGTGCAAATTTATTATCAATAATTTAACATATTATTAAATTAACGCGCCTGTATCATATGTTTGATACAATCAGATGTAATTTTCATTCGATTCATTTTTAATGAAAAATAAAAATTGATAACTTTACTATTCACAGATTATAAAATAAAAAAGTTATCAATTTTAATAATATATTCCATGTGTCACGATAAAAAAATGTTGAGAGTGATTGTAAGTAGGGCTGCCAATTGGTGCTGGGCTATTTCTGAGCATATTGTCGAAACTAGAGTATATGTATATATTTGTAATTTCACACCAACTTAACATAACATTCCTTAGATTATGTACGGCAACTTAAATTCCTGGATAATAAAGGTCAACCCTGTAGCATTTTAAGTGTAATTTATAAAAATAAATTTGTAATATAGCTAATGAATGTAATACTTTTGTGTTGAAATCATTTTTTTTATTAAAGCAACGTATTGTTTGACATGTGACTCCCCTAATCGCGAAATCACATTAATTATAGCAAGCATTTGTTGAAAAAAAAATTTACGACCTCCAAATGTACGTTTATTTTAGAATCATGCACGAACATGCATCACCGGTAAACGAGGTGTGAACACGGTCACGTCGTGCGTAGCCCATCCCTCTCTTACGTCCGACTGGCGTGACCCGAAGACTAGTTCCCTCTCGCTTTTACCCTCCCGCTTTGGTGGAGCCGGCTGCGTTGATTGGCCGCCGCGATAAATCAAATCAATTTTATTTTTAATAATATTTGACGTTTCGCCCTGCGTTTAGGGATGGACGTTACCGAAACGTATCGTTACTATAATATAGAACTGGTAGTACTGATGTAAATTTTCTGCTAATACTCGATACATATATATACAAATACGTAGAAGTTTTTATAGCCATTACTTAAAATTTTCCTTTTTTTATAATTTACATAATAATAATTGTTGACAGTCTCAGCACTACCCGTTATGTGCATGCAGCCGCACTGTCACCACTACCTTTCATAACCCAATAACGATTAAGAAAATAAACTAATTAAAATCTAATATTCTTGGCTCAATGCAGAGCTGAACAAAACCTATTTTAAACCATGCACTGTTATCATCAAAAAACATATTGATAACAAAAAAAGAAGAAAATGTGCACTCACATGTTGTTGAAAATTTATCAGAAGCCTGAAAGTTGAGCATGGTTGAGATCAGGCCAGTCTGGCTTATTGGGCCCGTATGAGGGTGGACTTTATATCAGTATCAATAATAATGTTGAACATCAGTCCCATTTTGTACAGTTAAACATTCATAAGTTATCATTGGCCACTGTCAATCCATTGCTTGTTGAATACCTTCACGGTATCTTTCTAGTATATTTTGCTTGCGTTGCATATTTTTTGAAAACCCTTTTTGTTCAAAATTGTGTGATGCGCTTATGGTGTTATTATGTTATTAATTAGTCTAGTTTCATCGCTGTTCTCTTAGAAAACGGAGATCACATGTTCGAATTCGAGTACGGACAGTATTTATAGACAGTAGTGTAGTAGGGCCAGGTCGGCGACCTGGCACCTGAAAATGAGCCAGGGCGCCGCCCTGCCACCCTTTTGACTTGTAACTTAATTTTCAAGTACATACATATATTCGAAATACTGTTCATAAAATTAAAAGCATTGTATAAATATTATTGGTTTATTTGAAAGTTTTTGTATTTTTATCGTCAAATACATCGTACAAGAAAATATAAGTTTTTTTATTGATTTTATTGTTAAAACTTGTAGTTTTTTATCTTCGGCGGATATTAAAAAAAAACAAAAAAATAGGGAAGAAAGCAATGACCGACCTGGTACTTATTTATTTACCACTACATCACTGTTTATAGATTGATTTTTCAATCACTTTATAGTTTTCTGTTCGAAAGCATGGATGTATGTAATGTTTTGAATTCCTCATTCCCGCCCATTCATTATAAAAACGTAGCATAGCGAGAGCAATTAACCAACCACTAGTCCTGTCCTAACCCTATCCTTACTCTCTTAGAGAGACTGAGAAACTGAGTAACAAGCAGTTTTCAAAATAAACTCTCCCGTTGAGATAAACTTCAGAAGGACTCATATGATTCAAAATAGGAACGGACATGGTAAAAAAATATACGTTATGATACAAGGTGTAGAATAGCTCAAGACATTATAACTAAATATTATTAATATACTAGCTGTAAGCCCGTTGCCTAGCAACGTGAGATTTTTGTTGCATAGTATTTAATTTAATTTAATTTTATGTTATTTTATTTTATGGTATTTTATTTTATTTTATTTCATTTCATTTTATTTTATTTTATTTTATTTTATTTTATTTTATTGAATTTAATTTAATTTAATTATATTTTATTTTAATATATTTTATTTTTATAGTTAGCAGATATTTCGTAAATTATTTAATATTTGGAATAATGTTTAAGTTTGCTAACAACAATTTTTCGTATTAGCAGAAACTTCGTAAATTACTTAATTTTTAGAATAATGTTCAAGTTTGCTGACAACTATTTTTCGTAGTAGCAGAAATTTCGTGAATTATTGAATTTTTGGAAAAAAAAAGTTTGATAACAACCATTTTTCGTAGTAGCCGAAATTTCGTAAATGATTTAATATTTGGAATAATGTTCAAGTTTGCTAACAACCATTTTTCGTAGTAGCATAAATTTCGTAAAATATTGATTTTTTGGAATAAAGTTTAAGTTTGCTAACAACCATTTTTCGTAGTAGCAGAAATTTCGTAAATTATTTAATATTTGGAATAATGTTCAAGTTTGTTAACAACCATTTTTCGCAGTAGCATAAATTTCGTAAAATATTTAATTTTTGGAATAAAGTTAAAGTTTGCTAACAACCAATTTTCGTAGTAGCCGAAATTTCGTAAATTATTGAATTTTTGGAATAAAGTTTAAGTTTGCTAACAACCATTTTTCGTAGTAGCAGAAATTTCGTAAATTATTGAATTTTTGGAATAATGTTCAAGTTTGCTAACAGCCATTTTTCGTAGTAGCAGAAATTTCGTAAATTATTTAATATTTGGAATAATGTTTAAGTTTGCTAACAACCATTTTTCGTAGTAGCAGAAATTTCGTAAAATATTTAATTTTTAGAATAATGTTTAAGTTTGCTAACAACCATTTTTCGTAGGAGCAGAAATTTCGTAAATTATTTAATATTTGGAATAATGTCCAAGTTTGCTAACAACCATTTTTCGTAGGAGCAGAAATTTCGTAAATTATTTAATTTTTGGAATAATGTTGAAGTTTGCTAACAACCATTTTTCGTAGTAGCAGAAATTTAGTAAATTATTCAATTTTTGGAATAAAGTTTAAGTTTGCTAACAACCATTTTTCGTAGTAGCAGAAATTTCGTAAATTATTGAATTTTTGGAATAATGTTCAAGTTTGCTAACAACCATTTTTCGTTGGAGCAGAAATTTCGTAAATTATTTAATATTTGGAATAATGTCCGAGTTTGCTAACAACCATTTTTCGTAGTAGCAGAAATTTCGTGAATTATTGAATTTTTGGAAAAAAAAAGTTTGATAACAACCATTTTTCGTAGTAGCCGAAATTTCGTAAATGATTTAATATTTGGAATAATGTTAAAGTTTGCTAACAACCAATTTTCGTAGTAGCCGAAATTTCGTAAATTATTGAATTTTTGGAATAAAGTTTAAGTTTGCTAACAACCATTTTTCGTAGTAGCAGAAATTTCGTAAATTATTGAATTTTTGGAATAATGTTCAAGTTTGCTAACAGCCATTTTTCGTAGTAGCAGAAATTTCGTAAATTATTTAATATTTGGAATAATGTTTAAGTTTGCTAACAACCATTTTTCGTAGTAGCAGAAATTTCGTAAAATATTTAATTTTTAGAATAATGTTTAAGTTTGCTAACAACCATTTTTCGTAGGAGCAGAAATTTCGTAAATTATTTAATATTTGGAATAATGTCCAAGTTTGCTAACAACCATTTTTCGTAGGAGCAGAAATTTCGTAAATTATTTAATTTTTGGAATAATGTTGAAGTTTGCTAACAACCATTTTTCGTAGTAGCAGAAATTTAGTAAATTATTCAATTTTTGGAATAAAGTTTAAGTTTGCTAACAACCATTTTTCGTAGTAGCAGAAATTTCGTAAATTATTGAATTTTTGGAATAATGTTCAAGTTTGCTAACAACCATTTTTCGTTGGAGCAGAAATTTCGTAAATTATTTAATATTTGGAATAATGTCCGAGTTTGCTAACAACCATTTTTCGTAGTAGCAGAAATTTCGTAAATTATTGAATTTTTGGAATAATGTTTAAATTTGCTAACAACCATTTTTCGTAGTAGCAGAAATTTCCTAAATTACTTAATTTTTGGAATAATGTTTAAGTTTGCTAACAACCATTTTTCGTAGAAGCAGAAATTTCGTAAATTATTGAATTTTTGGAATAATGTTTAAATTTGCTAACAACCATTTTTCGTAGTAGCAGAAATTTCCTAAATTACTTAATTTTTGGAATAATGTTTAAGTTTGCTAACAACCATTTTTCGTAGAAGCATAAATTTCGTAAAATATTGATTTTTTGGAATAAAGTTTAAGTTTGCTAACAACCATTTTTCGTAGTAGCAGAAATTTCGTAAATTATTTAATATTTGGAATAATGTTCAAGTTTGTTAACAACCATTTTTCGCAGTAGCATAAATTTCGTAAAATATTTAATTTTTGGAATAAAGTTAAAGTTTGCTAACAACCAATTTTCGTAGTAGCCGAAATTTCGTAAATTATTGAATTTTTGGAATAAAGTTTAAGTTTGCTAACAACCATTTTTCGTAGTAGCAGAAATTTCGTAAATTATTTAATATTTGGAATAATGTTTAAGTTTGCTAACAACCATTTTTCGTAGTAGCAGAAATTTCGTAAAATATTTAATTTTTAGAATAATGTTTAAGTTTGCTAACAACCATTTTTCGTAGGAGCAGAAATTTCGTAAATTATTTAATATTTGGAATAATGTCCAAGTTTGCTAACAACCATTTTTCGTAGGAGCAGAAATTTCGTAAATTATTTAATTTTTGGAATAATGTTGAAGTTTGCTAACAACCATTTTTCGTAGTAGCAGAAATTTAGTAAATTATTCAATTTTTGGAATAAAGTTTAAGTTTGCTAACAACCATTTTTCGTAGTAGCAGAAATTTCGTAAATTATTGAATTTTTGGAATAATGTTCAAGTTTGCTAACAACCATTTTTCGTTGGAGCAGAAATTTCGTAAATTATTTAA
This sequence comes from Himalopsyche tibetana, assembly GCA_030503985.1. NCBI lineage: Eukaryota > Metazoa > Arthropoda > Insecta > Trichoptera > Rhyacophilidae > Himalopsyche > Himalopsyche tibetana. The sequence continues at coordinate 15,699,086 of JAPJYX010000024.1, forward strand.
TATTTGGAATAATGTCCAAGTTTGCTAACAACCATTTTTCGTAGTAGCAGAAATTTCGTAAATTATTGAATTTTTGGAATAATATTTAAATTTGCTAACAACCATTTTTCGTAGTAGCAGAAATTTCCTAAATTACTTAATTTTTGGAATAATGTTTAAGTTTGCTAACAACCATTTTTCGTAGAAGCAGAAATTTCGTAAATTATTGAATTTTTGGAATAATGTTTAAATTTGCTAACAACCATTTTTCGTAGTAGCAGAAATTTCCTAAATTACTTAATTTTTGGAATAATGTTTAAGTTTGCTAACAACCATTTTTCGTAGAAGCAGAAATTTCGTAAATTATTGATTTTTTAGAATAATGTTTAAGTTTGCTAACAACCATTTTTCGTAGTAGCAGAAATTTCGTAAATTATTGAAATTATTGAATTTTTGGAATAATGTTTAAGTTTGCTAACAACCATTTTTCGTAGAAGCAGAAATTTCGTAAATTATTGATTTTTTAGAATAATGTTTAAGTTTGCTAACAACCATTTTTCGTAGTAGCAGAAATTTCGTAAATTATTGAATTTTTGGAATAATGTTTAAATTTGCTAACAACCATTTTTCGTAGTAGCAGAAATTTCCTAAATTACTTAATTTTTGGAATAATGTTTAAGTTTGCTAACAACCATTTTTCGTAGAAGAAGAAATTTCGTAAATTATTGATTTTTTAGAATAATGTTTAAGTTTGCTAACAACCATTTTTCGTAGTAGCAGAAATTTCGTAAATTATTGAAATTATTGAATTTTTGGAATAATGTTTAAGTTTGCTAACAACCATTTTTCGTAGAAGCAGAAATTTCGTAAATTATTGATTTTTTAGAATAATGTTTAAGTTTGCTAACAACCATTTTTCGTAGTAGCAGAAATTTCGTAAATTATTGAATTTTTGGAATAAAGTTTATGTTTGCTAACAACCATTTTTCGTAGTAGCAGAAATTACGTAAATTATTTAATTGTTGGAATAATGATTAAGTTTGCTAACAACCATTTTTCGTAGTAGCAGAAATTTCGTAAATTATTTAATTTTTGGAATAATGTTAAAGTTTGCTAACAATCATCTTTCGTAGTAGCAGAAATTTTGTAAATTACTTAATTTTTGGAATAATGTTTGAGTTTGCCAACAATTATTTTTCGGATTTTAAATTATTTAACAATTATTTCCAATAAAAATCAAAAGATCAAATCCAATTTTTCAATAAAAAATCAGTTGCACATTTTGTCCAAGTGTATGAAAAAAGCAAAATATTATTCTATCATATATCCATATCATAATTTGAATATTCTTAATGTATTAAAGAATTCTAACAGATTTTCAAGGTCAGACGTGAAAAGATTCATCATTATGATTCAATTGATCAAATCCGCTCCAAAAAATATTAGTCTCACATCGACTCACACGATCAGACGATTCATTTCGATAGCCCTATAATCATAGTTTGCAATAGTCGAATTAAAGTCTTTGATTATTCGAATATTATGATGTATGGTGATACAATACTTTAGCTCTACACCAAGAAATATCAAATTTTCAAACGTGGCGATATCAGAACATTCACGCCCGGTTTAAAATTAGCCGCTCCCATTGGATAGAACAACATTTCAAAAATGTGCTGTTCAGAATAAATCGAAATCATTGGTCTGTACCTTACTGCGGACGTCCTTACAGACGGACCTTATCGGCTATTAATGTTAAGATTGTGTAAAGCGAGCATCCCTAATTATGTAAAACCCGCTGGATGAGTCGCAAGGCAATACATTCCCTGTGTGATTTTTCATTATCAAAATCTTTTACCCTAAAGCCATGTTCTATTCGCGTATAATATAATATGCTTAAAAGTAAACAATTTTGAATCGTTTAACAATGTAATGTTTAATGTCTCATATGGTAATTTTAAAAAATTGTAGTCACCAATTTTTTAAAACATAATATTGTTTCAGTATGCAATTATACATATGAAAAATGACATACCGCATTGTCAGACTGGCTTGAATTTTACTAAATAACTTCTACCACCTATGCATAAAATTGTCAGAAATACTATGGTAAGGTAGATTTATTTCAGGGAAAGGGTTTCGACTCTCAACACCGACAGTCAACCAATGTGTGATGCGTGCAGCGAAACTGATTCGAGCCGTCTTCTCTCAACGGGTAGCCACCTAATGACGAAGGACTCAAAGGGATAAAATATGTTAAGAGAATCGGCTTCTGTAAAATGACTTCATTTGAATCGAACCGGGAATGCTCGTTAACACGCGGTCTTTTTGCAAGACAAACAGCTACTTCTCGCTTTGGAAAAAGGTATCAAGTTTCTAATGTCGTTAGATGATGAAGCGAAAGAACCAAGTAAGGGCCATCGATCTGAAATATATGATTATATAATTAAAATATTTTATGTTATAGGGTAAAAATATCAAAGTATTTAGTTCAACATTTTTTCATAAAATGAGTGTATAGTTATTTCGGCGTGCGCCGTCGTCAGAACTATGTTTAAACCTGAATTTACTCAGCTATATATACTGCCTTAGAATAGATGCATCACACAATGCATCTTGTTATTTACTCTAACATCCTAATTTATTTATTTAATTAACATTACACAAAATTAACAAATTATAAAGTTAAAACTTTTACAATGATGAAAAAAAAATGTACAATTTAATATTAAAAGCAGTAGAAAAAATAGCAAGGAAATCAACTGAGTAAGCTCCGATGAACTCTACTTTAATACAACAAAAAAATAGCATTCGTCGGAACTCACCCACGTCTACGTGGAATATGTCGACATCCAAAGCAATATTGTTGAACACCGTTAAAGCTCTCCCCAGTGGCATCCCCATTGACAGGTTGGTTCTACACCTTACGAGAACAAACAATTCATGTCCAAGATTTCTCAAAAAATAATCAGGAACATTTAGATTCACATTCTCCCGGATGGTAGAATTATAAATGGAAAATTTTGACATTGTGTTGAATGGTTTTCATATTGTACGATCCTATCTTTTAAAAAAAGAATGATAATAATTTAAAAAAAAAAATCGAATGCTTCTTTATAGTTTAATAATAATTGTATGCTATCTGCGAATTTTTTGTTATCTTTTCTAACTCTGATCCAAACCCGCCATAATTTTTGTGTGTATTGTGTGTTTAGAAATAAAAATAAATGTGTAAATGAATTTTTATCTAAATTATTTTTACTTATATTATATCTGGTATATAAAAGATGTTAAGTGTATGTGAAATACAGATGTCAGCTATGTTTCAATAAAATAAAATATTGTCGTGTAAGAACACTGAAAGATTGATATTAAATCAAACTCACCAACCTTGTAAGTATATAAATTTATGTCTCATTTTTTAGTAAATAAAATAAATTCTTTCTATTAATTAAACATAAATAATTTAAACTGCGTATCTGCAAGCTGCTTGTATTATCCGCTTTAATTAATACACTGCCATTTAATCGTTGATATCTAATAGAAACATCATTTTCTGTATTTCACGATATCATGGATCATTTTCTGTAACTTTTCCAATAACACGCTTGATTGTACTGAATTACTTGGATCGTTATTCTCCGCTGGCTACTTCTTAGAACACTCGTTCGGTTCACCTGTTTTCTCTCGAATACATTTAACCACAAAGTACCTTTTTTAATTGAAAAAAAAATAAAGGATAGGGTTATCCACTCCAGTGTCCGTTTTACGATGAATTTTTATTCTACATATAAATAATTCTATAAAATACAACTTTAATAATTTATCAAAAACCTACAAACCCAGCAGAATTTTTCAATGTTAGTTTTTAATAATATACTGGTAAAATGGGTTTTATTCAGCTTTCTTTTTTACATTGAGTAGAAAGACGTTGAGAGTAAGTAAGAGGTTTGGTTTTTGTGAATGTTTCTGCTTTAGAAGTAAGCTCGAAAAAGCTTAGAAACTTCATAATTAGCTGAGTTTATTTATTTTTGCTAAAAACAAATACAGCCAATTGACAAATCTGTCATGTTTTGAAAAAAGCTGTTACTCAATATCACTCGAAAATATTTTTGAAGGAAATGAAAGAAAAATATTTAATTTTCATTAGATACACGTAAAGGTGCCGATACCGACCGGTGAAAAATACAGACTTACTTACGAAAATACAAATCAAAATGACGTTGCCAGGAGTTGTACCGTGACAGGGACATTTGTTTTACTTATAATATCTTAGTTTTTGTTTGCTTTCGTTCTATACGAATACATATGTTGATAATATATTTGTTTTCTTCATTCCTCTGATAACTTATGGTGAATAATTACAAACGTTGTTAATGCAGTCATACGTGATAAATTATGATGAATATTATCGATATTCGATACGTTGTAATTGCAACAAGAAGAACGTATAATTTTTTTTATTCCGTACTAAAGCAAGAAATAAACGCTAGTGAAGGCAAATTTTGGTTCTTTTTTATACGTCTGCGTAAAAAAACATTAATATTCCAATGAAGGACGAAATTGCTGGGAGCCACGCTATATTCAGTGGCAATGAGAAAATTAAACAGTCGCTAAAAATATTTTACATCATATAACGCAGCGGGCACACGCATAATCACGCATGCACTTCGAAGTCATTGCTATTGCAATCAAAGAATCATGTAGAAATGCAATCAATATTCTGATCATGTCATTGCTGAGAAATTCAAACTTGTTTCAATAATTATCGGTGCATTCATTTCAAGTGTATGAGTGCTTATATACATATTTGTTTTTTTTATCACGTTTAATGATAGTTCTGAAATGTATTAATTCGATACAGTCAAATTCTATATTCCTGATAAGATGTAATATGATACAAACTTTTAAATGATTAATTTATTCGTTTGAATCCAAAAGTCACCTCTGACAGAGCTGGAGTAGTTTTAACGCATGCCGGCCGGCCGTACATGCTATGAATCACGCCCAACCTTGTGTATTTATTTACTTTACTTGCATTCGACAAAACTTACGAACATTTAAAACTATTATTTTAACGCAGATTAGGCCAAGTTGTACTTTAAGCTGATTTTGTTGCTTAGATACGAAGTTTGATAATGGAATCATTGAGTTTGCGAATTTTTTTCATATGAAACAAAAAGTTTTGCATTTTTTATATTTCCTATAAAAAACTAAATTACTTGTTAGTTAATCAAATAGTTTCCTCTTTGTGTTATTTTAGATTGATAATTCATATAATATGGGGTTGTTGAAATGTTTAAAAAAACAAACGAAATTACTTTTTTATTGATCAAACTATTTTTGTTTATTGAATAAAAAAAACTCTTCTATTAAACTAATATCTCACATTCATAGAACTTGATGTTGGGTGGATTAAAAGCACATTGCTATCGGCGGATGTAGTAATGAAGATAATAAGATAAATATATTTTCTTGCTGTTATATTTCGTAACCCTATTTAATTGCATTTTTAATAAAAATGCGTCATCAATTTCGATACATCATTGTAGACGTTCTAATAACACACTAGTCCAATACAAGCAACGTGTCAAATGATTTATAATCTGCGTGCAAAGGCTACTTTTTTAAAATTCTATACAAAGAAATATTATTCTAGCATATGGGATAGTCGAGAAAATATTTTGTACTAAAAATCAATTGGTATAAAATTAAATTTGATAACTTTGTTATTACTCTTGTTGTGTTAAAAAATATGACACGTATTTCGCTTCATAGAGAAGCATCATCAGACATAACATCGCAAGAGTTACAAAAAATCTAAATATTGATTATAATTCGAATGTTATAAATTATAAAATAACAGTTGGGGTTTTGTCCTTTTCTACTTAACGCATGGAAGGACTATAATACAACAAACAATGATATTACTTAGTACTTACATGAGGTTCGGTAATTCCCGATGGAAACCAATTCAAAAATTGTGATAAACCTTTCTTATTAAAACTGTGATTTACTTATATCCAAAAAATAAAACACTCATTTGTCGTAATTACATTTTTATTCTAAATATAGAAATATCATAAGTTCAAATGAATGCTTTATTCTTTGCATGTAGTGCCTTTCCACCAAGTAATGAAATCTTAAATGATACTTACTAATGTTTACATTATATTAATTTCTATTTATTTTCAAAAAATGCAATATCTTGATTCTTAACCCTTGATTTTGTAGACGGATTATTTAAAACAAATCCTTTATATCAAAATCGTACATTAGTATATCGACTGTGGAAAAGAAAAAAAAAGTAACCCACACATATCAAATTTTACAGGAGACACAAAAAACGTCTTTAGATGGTTTTAGGCTAAAAGCAAATTATGAAATATACACAACCCTGAAGTGCACAGTGACTGATACACTGGTTTTTTATTGACTTTGTTTAATAATAATTTAATAAATTGTAAGAAAAACCTTTTTTAGTTCCTTTTTCTTGGTTGCAATTTTCACAAGCCTTTCTTTTTTCAACCTTAAAAGTTAAATTTAGATAGTAATTCAACATTTTAAGCTTCCATACTTTTGATAGAACGTGTGTCGAGTTCTATATATTGTGATTATCGAAAAAAAACTTTTTTAGAAAAACTGAGGGGTTACGACATTTTTCCTTTCCACAGTCGATATGTATACACACGTCGTAACTATTAACCAAGCGTAAGTGCAAGTTCATCCGTATGTCGAAAGGCGAAACAAAAATCGTTAGTGACAACGTGTAAAGAGTAAACAAAAAAATATCGATTCCACCTAGCAACTTATGTCGAAATCTTTAATATGCTTTATATTATGCTATAGTTGTCTCTTTAAATTCTATACAATATTCTATACAGTGGCAAAATTGTAATATTGGGTACTAGTGGGAGTCGGTAAAGCTATCTCTGCTTATTTATTAAAGTGTGTTAAGGAATGATATATCCTATATCCCACACCGTTGAAAATAAGTGCATTAAAATCGAAATACTTCACAATCATATTATGGGACGGGAGGCGGTGAGACTGAAGATGTGTTTTAGTATGGCGCCGGCGTTTATCATAGGTGAGTCAGCAGCTCTCGTCGCAACCGCTCTCTAGTTAAACACCTTCGCATAGGGTCTAATGAAAGCGTTTCCGCAGCACTTAGATCGGCCGCTCGGCACTCATCATCACACAGTCCGAGGAGATATCATCAGATCGTCGGCACTTGTGGGTCGATTGCTGAAGGGCGCCGACACACCGTCATCTTGGCGGACCCTAGCAGTGCATGCTACTAATTCAGGTGCCGGTCGGCCGAAAGGCGACTTTTGTATCAAAGAATTTCACGCCTATAAAATTATACATTATGAAAATCATGAATTCTAAAAATTCTTGACTCTATTAATCATTCTGCACACTGTAGTGCATGCAACCAAGTATTGAGAAAAATTTTCTCGGGATATCCCTGCCAAAACTTTGAACACAACTAACGTTGTTACGCTACGGATTACTCCCTGTAAAAAGGGTGTGAAGTCGTAGCGGGTGTTGATGGGTTTAACATTGAGTACCCTAGAGAATTTTACAAAAACTCGACTTTAAACAGTATATTTATCTCTATCAAAAAATTAACATTTTCTATTGCTGTGGGTGTTTCTTTGTGTTGTCATTCACGACTGCCGTTCGCCACGATCAGTGACACAAATTAACAGAAATTGGCTTATGCCAAATGTATATAAGATAGATACAATGTGGAAAATACGGTTTTATAATAGAGGTATCTCAATAGAAGTTTTTTTAAAAGGTCTGTTTGTTACTCAGTTTCTGAACCTCTCTTTTTCGAAGAGAGTAGAGATTAGGGAGGGTTAGAATAATACTTGTGGTTGACTAATCGCACTCGTAACGCTTCGTTATTTTAGTTTGTTTGAATTGTTATTTCATACATAATATTTATCTTACATGAATAAAATGATGTATCGATGAATGCGTGTTTGTAAAAATAATATAAAAGTTACAGAGATAGCATGTAATGAATTGAAAAACACATCAGTGTATTGTGGTTACTTTTTTTTACTCAGAAATTTGGTACATTATCTTTTTTTTTTTTTATAAAACTTAACTGAAAATTTAGAGTTTAACTCTTAATTTTCACGGCCTTAGAAATATTTTGTAATTTAAAAAAAAATCGGCTTAATCAGTTAACAAGCGTGACAGAAACGATGTCAAAATTAGAAACCAACGGAATTAAATACAAACATTAAAATACTTCATTGTTGTTTTGGGAATGAAACAAAACAATACATTCCGCTTTTTGTAAGTGTTAGAAAATCCTAGCTACCGAAATAATGGTTTCCTCAGTCGAATGAATGACGAAAGTCACTCAACGGCGATCCGCTCTGCCAGGCTCGCTTTTTTGTCCTCCACCAGGCCGGATGTCCCAAGTGTTTCAGAACTCCTCCGAGATATCGGTTCGGGACGTTTCTGGTGATTGGCCACTTTAAGCTCTGAGTGTGGAGAGTTATGGCCATAGCTGAATGAATATGTTATAGGACTTAATTCATTAAAATTGAAAAAAAATATATAGTTGTTTGATAGTATTACTGTTGTTACTTGAGAGCTTTTAGATTAAATTATTCCGAAACAAATTTATTGACAATCACTCAAGTTTTATCCGTGTTATTGAATCCTTGAAGATGCTAAAAGACAAGACGTCGTGAATAACAAAACATATAGTATTAAATAAAATTGTCAAAACTGTAAAAGGCATTTATATTGAAAGCAATTTTACCGGAGATATGTTAAAAGATATATGTTATAAAGACTCTGTGTTTCTGTGTACTTACATACTATTACATGCACGGTAGACGCAATAGATCTATTTTATTAAGAAATAGTATTTTTAAAGTCACAATTATAATATGCTGAAAGTTAAATAAATTTATCTACTATTTTTTTATATTACTGATAAATGACTTTAATCAAAACACAAAATTACACAGCTCACATAATATATTTTATTTTTTTTTAATTTGTAAATCATTCATTCCTACATGCCCGCCATTACTGTTTTTTTCGCGTATCACCAAGTAGTATGGGTACCAGGAGCTGGAAAACCCTGATTTAAGGCATTTTATTCTACGGCATCTAATTCAAAATACAACTTGGGTTACTTCACATCTCAGGGGCTCATATGAAAATGCAAGATTAACACAATTATTTAGAATGTATACGATGGATACAAAATCGTATAGTGTATAGCTCGATAATAGACGATCGGTCATTGTGGTCCGGCAGACCCTCCTTTGGTTCTAGTCTGGTATGGGATTTGTTTTGGTGCATTGAAGCGTGACGGAGCTGCAGGTGCTTCTCGGCAGCGACATTGCGTTAGTATTTCTTCGCTTCACAGTTTTAAGCTGGCTCTTCATGCATTCCACAATGTACAGTAGTAGTCTTCTCGCAGTGTACTTGTAAGAGATGCCACTACATTTCAGTAAAACGAAGTAAAGTTTTATGGTATCTTGCCGTATGTTCTGTTATTTACGATCATTAAATCTTAGATTTAATTTTACTACCTACATATTTTCGAAATGATTTTTTACTGCATTTTTGAACTAAAGATAAAATATAAATTAATAAATACATTTTTAAACTCATATTTATTTTAGGTAAAATAAATTTATAATTAAATTTTCTTTGAAATCAGATATTATTTTAATTAAAGAAAAAGTTCCTCGTTGATCTTCAAAAAAAAGTTTAAAAATACTGAATCAAATATTTTTTTTTGTTAATTTATGTCAATAACATAAAATCACATAGAAAGATTTTTTTTAGTGAATTTAGCAAATAAAATGCAATATGAAATTTAATTTGATAACTTTTTTGTTACAATTGTTTGTTTTATAACATATGACAATATGACACGTGTTTCGCCTCAAGATGCATCATCAGACAGAACATCAAAAGTTTTGCGAATAGGCGGCTTATTATTGATAACTTTGTTAATCAACTTTATTTACAATTTGTAATACAAAAAATGCAGTATTATAGTTTTGTAATTAGTTTTAATGTCTGCGTGTTTTTCGATAAACGTTTGGTAAGATTTTCCACCATATCCGCTCCCTAGTCGGATATATGGCTACCACGTGATTCCTCCAGTATTCTCTTAACGTTAGCTATACAAATAATAATTTTAGTAACATTAAATTTAATGTTTTTTTGCCAAAACAGCAATAGTTTACCATAAGAATACATCCTTGTATATTTAAAATCGCCTTGTAATATTTGAATGGAGTCTATTTTTCCAAACAAAGTTCCGATAAAATTGTATCTGAAGTGTTTTATTACGTCAATTACGTTTATTGATTTTTTTCCTTTAACAATCAATTTGGTATTCAAGGTTTTCGTGCATAGCAATATTTCAATGTTCACGTTTTACTTTTAAAGGGCATAGGATAATTACTTACAGCCTGGAGACGATGGTATTTAAACAGAATTTGTACAAATATGTGTTTAAGCAGTATTTCCTAAATCATTACGTGAACATTAAATGTAAACTTTAGATATATGATTACAGTTTATACGTATTTTGAATTGAATATAATGAAACATAAATATTTGTTTGTTTAGTTTTCGAGTTAATTTATGGAATTAATCTCTTATACGTAAGTGAACATAGTAATAAAAAAACTTTTTTGTCTATCGACATTATCCCATGACATCGAATATGAGTATATATTGTATAAGTTTTAATTTCCCTTATCACCGAAAGCTTTTTGATGAAATTCTCAATTCTCTGATATTTCACAATCACGATTCAACGTTCTCATCTTTTCAAATAATAAATTTTAATTTCACTACTTTTTTATTTTTTTATTAATTGTATAATAGTAATATTGATGTAAATATGTTTTTACACTTAATTCTTTTTTGTGCGGTAGATGCGTCCCACAAAAAAACCGTGTAAAAAAGTTATAGAATTTTGGTTTCGAATAGAAGGTTGGTTTCCTGAATTTTAATAAACCGCGTTATTTAAAAAAATAACAACATTGTGTTATTGAAAAACGCGTAAAAAGGATACTAAAGAAGACCCAATCAGTAAATTACAAACACTTTTATTCAAAATGTGTATTTTAATTGAGGAACAATAATAGTCATCGCTACTTGATTATGTACGAGGAATTTTATGAGTGATTGGACATAAATCGCTTGTATCGCTAGAAATTTCTTACACATCTTATGTTTTAGGATCTAATACAATCTTTTGTATGTTATTATTGTCTTGCGTTGCTTAATTTCTTGTTATTAAGAAATCTGTCATCCGCTTCTGTGTTTTCTGTTTATGGAAATCGTGTTGGACCTAATAGTTCCTGTAAAAATATGGTATTCGTTATTTTAAGAGGACCGTGTTATAATATAAACAAAACAGTCCAAAAAAATATTGAGTGTATTCTTACTTCAACTAGATATCTTGATTTTCAATAATATTGCTATAGTTATGAAATATGTCACATTTTATTTTACTTAATTCATTTTTTTATTCAAAATAAAATTTAACACATTGATCAAATAGAAGTTACCTAGTTGTTGTTTTGATAAAGCGTTATTATGTGTGTTCTTGTATTAAATAATAAATATTTTTTTAAATAGCCGATAAACACCATTCGCAAGCTTAAGCAAGCTTGATTTAATAAATCTCATTGATGCCTGCGTTAAATTGTAATTGAATAACTAAAAACGGTTAAATTGTATGTTACAATTTTCCGTTGAAAAGTCCCGTTAAATTATCCCAAAAAAAATTAAAGTTGCCATCAACGTTATTACAATTTTTGTTTAATGGCTTTTATCACTGAATTATTTTATGGTATCCTCATATTATAATCAGTGAGTGTTTTTCAATGTACAATGTGTAGGAATACCGGATACTGCAATTCATGTGTCAGGCAAATACGAAGTATAATTGAAACTAGTGCATACTCTTATCGGAGTCACATAGTGTAACGAAAAAATATATCTACAAAAACCTGTCACGTCAAAGTTTCAGCACAATTCGTCACACACGATAGCATGTTTTACGGAATTAAATCCACGCACTGTATTATGATTGTGTGCATGTTTAGTTGCTTTTGCGGCTATGCGGTTACAGTATCCGCTTTCTTGTAACGAATCCGGGTTCAAATTTCTAAATAACACACTATTTATGGATAAATAAACTCTCGAAGTAAGAGTCTAAAATAATGTTTTTTTTGTTGTTAAAATCAGTTTTTTTTAAATTAGATATGAAAAGAAGCACCTTATTGCACGAATTTAATACTCGGCTCATAAAACGAAATAATTATATTATGAAAAAGTGCTTTGCTTTTCAAACGACTAAAAAAGTGTTTTTTTATTATTATTTCACTAGTTGTGTAACTTACGACATGTGTTATCTTCTTAGCAAATCAACTTCTAACTAGTCGGATCTAAGACTAGAAAAGTACTTGAGTTATTATCAATTTAATTTGTTATACTGCTGATGTATTTTTATTCAAGTTGGCTGTTGATGGTACCACCACGAACCGTAATGCTTATGCATCCGCTGTTTCATAACCGCCTTCCATAACGCAATATCGATCAAGAAGAGAAACGAATTTTCTCTTCATATACTTGGCGCGACACAGCTGTATGGAACCTGTCTCTTAACCATGCAATATTGTACTTGAAAATGTAAAAAAAAACAAAAATGTTACTTGCTCAGTCATTAAATTTAAGTGATATTAAGTGTCCTGTGTATCCGTATACTGAGAATTCCCAGTGGCAGTAGAGTTTAACCTACTCCGCGTTGAATCTAAAGAGTAATCAAGAATATCCCGTTCCACATATTATGATGTTGCAAATTTATCGAATGCATCAAAGATGGCATTGGTTGAACTCGAGACCAGGTCAGCGTGGTCTATTGGGCTGTATAAGAGGGGACCATAGATAACAGCTTTGTTCGTTCGCTATTCAGTATTTTTATACTACATAATATGTTAAATGTTGAAAAAAATAAACAATGATAGAATAACATCTAATATACCTTTATTTAATAAAACCACTCGCCACCAATGGTTAAAAATGCGTGATGGAAATATTGGTAATGCAATAGCATGTATGTTAATAACCACAATACAGTGATAAAATCTTTACATTAACTAAAACCTAATTATTCCAACAACCGTGAAAATCTACGATCACATTGCTGGAAGTTTATTCGGTGTTCAGCGTTTTATCGGTGGAGCGATTCCGTCACCTCTTCAGTGCTGTCCGGTATCTGAATTAATTAACGATTAACATGTATTTGTCCCAATCTGAGGGCCGCATCTTTCTCTCGCCTGAAGATTCCTAGTGACAGAGGCGTTCAATGTTTTTAAAAATGAAAAGTGTTTTACTGACATAAAAAATATATAATGATTTTTTGCTGCAATATATGTCGCTTACGTAAAAAAATGTTTACATTCGAATAAAAAAAATAACAACATAATATATTTTTTTTTGGTTTTTAATTTTGATTTGACTGTCAAATTTCACAATCTTCACATAATTATTCTAAATTTAAAGAAACAAAAAAAAAACTCAAAAATAAGAAAAAGTTGTAGATAGTAGTGGAAACTATGTTGGTTACCCCTTGAGATTCGGTGGTGAAATTTGTTTATATATATTTACAGCCTTAAATTCAGTGAAGTTCGAGAAACGCTAAATTCACAAGCTAACAGTAAAAATGACATTTTTCTAAAAAAATAACCTTTGAATGCTACCTTAATTTTTCGTTGATATAATAATAATATTCTAAAATACTTAATGAATATACAATACAAAATTAGGCTTTTTAAGGAGGGATGAAAACATGTTTGAAGTTTTACCAGTCTAAGACAGCTCGATGTCATATTTACATAAGTGTGCCTTTAGTATGATAATTTTTGGATTGAACAAATCGGACCGCAGGACTAGTCTTTTTTCAACCCATTGCCGTCTTGCGACTTACGACTAACAAGTTGCTAGCCGCGACTCGATCACAGAGCCATTGTGCTTCGTTTTATGTTATTATTGAGCGTCCACTTATCGGCGTGACGATCTATTATTCTATACCCGCCATTGTAGTATTGACCCGTCCAGTGCGGCTGACTGCTCTACTACTCGCTACTACCAACGCATGTTAGCATAACTATAGATTTATCAACATCGCTAAATGTAATCAAAATGTCAAACTGGAATATGACGACTCGGCTAGGCAGTGATAACGCCTATTCCGCTATACCATCTTGTATTGTATTGTCAAATGTAATAGGTACAAGCTTGCGTAAGTAAATATTATAGTGATAATGATCATTAAAGCTACAGTTATATTGATTTAAAAAAACGACAAACACTCGTTTCACGATATATAAACAAATAACGTTTGAAATTCTTCATATAAGCCCCTGAGAGGTGAAATAAGTTAGTGGTATTTTAGAATAAATAAGTTATATGCGTTATAATATTCTGAATGTCATAAAGTATCTTAAGACCTTACTAAAACTTTCCCTACGGTGCTGAAAATACTTCCGATATGTTGCTGGCGCTTAAAGAACCAAGTGAAAAAACATCTTTAAACACTTACAGCCCTTCGATGGACGTTAAAAATCCAGAAAGTGTATTTAAAAAAAAACATGTTTTTTAAATGGTTCCTAAAGTGCCAGCAACATATCGAAAGTATTTTTTAGCACAGTTGTGGAAGTGTTATATGTATAGACAATGCGCAATAGTGTTATCTTTCTCAAATGAAAATAGTCAATCCACAAATACACTTGTAACGAGTAAAGACGTTATTGTACTTTAATTAAAGTCTTGTAGAAAAGATTCAACATTTTGCTAATTGGCTCAGTTCTCAAGGTCTCATATTATTATTGATTGTATAGTTGGTCTCTCTAAAATTATTTTTTGTTTTATTTAAAGGTGAAAAACAAGTATCCATTATATCGTATCTAAATATTTTTGTTTTTATGTTTAGTTTGTCTGTCTTTAAGCAAAATTGGGTTCTATATATTTTGTTATCAAAAGCTCTTTTTTCAATACCATGTTTATTTTATACCTATCAGTTTTTGCTGTCCCTTTTTTTTTGTTTGATATTTGACGTATTAAAAACATGAGCAAACATGATGAATATAAATAATCATTAAAACGAAATATAAAGACATTCTTACAGATACACAATGAGTAAACTGAAGATACATTTTTTTATTATTTTAGAACTATTTACATGAAGTCAATAACTTGTACAATTTTTATAATCCATAAATAAGTTTGTTTTAATTTAAGAATCTTTGCGACAGTCATCTTCAGGGTATTCTCAAGCTTTTCAGTTATAGAATAGCTATGAATAATATATCTACACCTGCTGCAAAACTGCTCGGGAATTCTGGCTATTTTGAGATCAATTATTTTTAAAAGACGTAAAATCAAATACATTTTATTTAATGATTTTAACAGTCGTAAAATCCAATTGCAACGTTTTTTCCATATCCGCTCCCTAGTCGGAGCATATGGCCACCACATAATTCCTCCAAGATTCTATGTCCCCCGCCAGTCTTATTGCTTTCTCTCATGTCATTCCAGCGCAGCTCCGCCGAGTACACCCTATAGAAGGTCATCAGTGGCCTTCCACGACGGCGGTAGAAGTAGTAGCCATCCGGTTGGTAGAAGAGACAAGCAGAATTCAGGCTTTCTAAAGGCATCCGCAGCACATGTCCAGGCTTGGTCCATCGTCGCTTTTTCACATTGGTAGTAATTAACGGGTGTTTAGTTCGTTCCCTTATCTGCGTGTTTCTGACGAAGTCAAACCACCGCACTCCCAGTATTTGAAGCAGGCGTTTTCAAAGCACAGTATACGTTTACTATATGCTTTTGTAAGGTGCCATGACTCGCAACCGTAAAGAAACAACGTCAAGATGCATGCGAACACTCGATGTACAGCCGTGAGTTCTAGACTTTCCGCAGTGAATTAAAAGTTGGTCCAGCTATCTCCAATAAGATTGCGAGCTTTTTCATTGAAATTGCAATGTTAACATAGTTTTGTTGAATAGCATAACATTTGTGCTTTAGACCTTTTACGTACTTGTTGATTGATATACTCATTAAATATTACTTTTTTGTTTGAATTTATGTATGTTGTTTTGTTGCATCGTCATGGTAAAGTTAGCCGTTCTGTAATTCTAGAATTGATTCTTTGGTTGAAGTTTAATCGGTTATTCGGAAGACTAAATCTGGAAGCGTTCGGAATGCAAAAATTGACAGGGCAATAAACAATATTGTGAACTTTCTTTTCAGATAGTCACGCTTTTGAAATAGAGTAATTGTGTCAGCATCCGAAGCGTTAGGTCTGCTTAATCAGCTGCCCCGTCTGAGCCGGCCCTCCGGTATCCGTGTTTAGATTTGTAGAATGAAGCAAGATCGAGGTTGCGATATGGACGCCCCGATGTGGGACGCGGGATCATTGTTTTCATTCCAAGACGATGTAGATGTGCCGTGTTATAGCTCTTGTTCTTGTTAAACTTGCAGCGTCGTGTCTTAGCCATTCGGCGTTAGAATAACTTCATTATTGGCTACACAATCTAAGATCACATAGTGGAATAGGTGGAATTCGTATATTATCATTGACACTACACAATAAAAAACCGCAAAGTTTATTTTACCGTCTGTCTGAAGTAAACTATATATTGTGTATTAGCCAACAAAATAAGACGGTGCTTATTTTTTTAATAGATTTTATACGATGATTCTTCCTTAAAAGATTCTCCCTAAAACGAGTTTAACGTACAACATTCCAAACATTGTAATATTCCAGAATCGACATCGATGCTTTACATATTATTTAAGCATACGGAAAGTAGACGTACATATGTGTACTTATCTTAAATCTTTTGCTTGCTACTAACCTGAAAAAATATTCATTAAATGTTCAAATAAAACAACGTTGTTAACATTTTTTTCCATTAAATGTCCGGAATATTCTGTGATTGGTTATCTATGTACGGAAGTTTCTGCGCATCAAAGAATCTTGTACGGGAAATTGATTTACAAAGTATTCTTCACGGAAAATTCTTATTCGGAAAAATCTAAGATTAAAGAATCCTTTTACCATTTAATACACGCTAGTAACAGCAGTTAAGGTTTTCAATCCGCTTTTTCATTATCACAACAATGTAAAGAGCAGGAATTTTTAAACTAATTCAGGTTGTTGAGTCCTCCAATCTTCAATCTTCAGCTTAGTACTGAACACCGTGGTTTTATATTTCTGCTGGCCTTTGTATACTGAATATGTTTCTTTCAGAGATATCCAGTTTTCTATTTTTTATACTTCGATTTAAACATTGATTTTAACCATTTTTTGGATACTTAATTTATGGAGTTTTAAGTTCGTATTAGCATCAAAGTTCTTCGAGTCTCATTTATTAACCAAATAAGTGTTTTTTTAAGAGCTTATTTTATGTTGTTTTTCATAGAAGTCGTTATTTAAATCGTTCTTAAATGCGTACACTTAATACATTTCTCTTTCCTAAGCCTTTTTGAACAAAAGGGATATACTGAAAACCGAAAAGCTGATATCTGATCATAGCTATTGATGTGTAATTAAGTTTTTGAGAAATAAATTTTTCAAGTTTTGTTGATAAATTATGTTTATCAGTTATACATGTTTTAAATAGTTTCATTATCATTTACTTCCATTTTCATAAGAAATATTTAAAAACAGCCAATTTTTCTCCTCATTTTAAACCGATATCAAAAATAATTATACATGGAAACAAAAATTCATTTTTAATTATAACACTTAAATAAGGTAAAAAATAACAAATTATTTAATTCTACTAATATTTGTATAATTAATTACTTTGTTATTTTTTTACCTTTTTACGTTGAAGTTCTACCAATTCAATTAATTACATTTTAACTCCAAAAAATATTTCAATCTACGCAATGATGCTCAAAGTGAAAATATCGTGTCGGTTTCGTTAATATTTCAATTACTTTATACAATTTACAATCATGCATACCTAAATATATCCATTATTGTATGTGTTACTCACATTATTATAGCATGATTTCCACACCTGACTCTCCTGCATAAATTTATGTTTGAAAATAACACAGCTATTGTTATGCCCTAAGAATATTTGTGAAATTGTTCATCTTTTTCATACTTCTTTTAACGAATAATGCGTACGTGCTGTTGCAAATATTTCTGCTGAGTCTTTTATCAGATGTGAGTCACTCATCTGTCATGTTTAGAACGATGAGTTATGTGCGGGGAATTTAATCGAAGAATTTTTCCGAGAACGGCTCATAAATTTTTATATTATACAGTATACACGATCCATCCTTCGGTTATACTCTTGTTATCGTTTATTAATTTGGCATATTTTTTTTTTGAGACAAAATACAAAAAGGTAATTAAATCAATTGGCTAGCCTCGCTAAAACAATCATGAGTTATTTGTTAAATTTTACCGAGGAGATCGCTTTAAAACTGTTTTGTTAGCATTTATAATTTCAGGCCAGCACAATTTATTAACTTAGTTTATTATTTTTTTTTCTCATGTCTACTCACAATGTGGAGCATATGGTCTCCTAATAGAATTATCTTAACAGAATTTTTCTACGAGAACTGCTTGTTACCCAGTTACTCAACCCATTTTATTTTAGAAGACAGTAAGGATATAAAAAATATGGTTAAAATAGGACTAGTGGTAAGTTATTCGCTCTCGCTACGCACCATTATTTTATAATTGAAATGGTTGGATAATATTTTAATATATAACAAACATCCATGCCTTCACATAGAAATGAAGCAGAAAATGCTCTTCGGACTAAAATTTAAACTCGTGAGACCTGGCACAAAAGCCGACGACTTTGACCACTGTGTCGTAGATCTGACAAAGAAATAATCAACATGAACAGAGAAAGATTTGATACCATTTTTAACAAAAAATAGCTGCATATTAAAAAAAAATATTATTAAAATACATTTTTAAAGTTGCCTTTACAAAACACATTAATCATTATATTTAGTATCTGTAATATAAGGTTTGTATCCAATATTTTTCGACGTTGCATAATATTGTTGGTTCGTCCGTGTATTTCTGCAGCACGTTTGTCATTTTTGCATCTTGAACGAGTGTAATAAACCGATCAAAAAGATTTTGACCACCTTCTCGCATGACAGATTTTGACTCGACTATACTATCGTCACCGTACTAGCAGAAGTTGGTGAGCAATACATTTGGGAAAATGAGTTAAGTCCATGAGATTCCTTGATAATTTTTTTTTATTTATAATAACTCAGTTGGTGCATTTATTGTGCTAATTTTTTATCAGTATTTATTATTCAAGCGCAATTAAAAGCAAGCAATTAATTCTGACTATTAATTCCAAAACGCATTTTTTTTTGTTTTTGTCAGATATGCATAAATGCATCTACGTATATTTTTATAGTTTAATTATCAATGTAACATAACACATCGAAGCTAGACCAGTGTTCTGCGGAACATAGTTTGGATAACCCTGCTATAATCAATCTCAAAAAAAATCAGAACTTTAATTTTTTTACTTAACAACGTTTGCCAGCACGGTGACTACATCTGTGTTCGAAAAGAATATAGATTAAGTCTAAAAATAGTAATTTTCAGGAGAGCCAAAACATGATTTGCATTTCTATGAACATATTTGTGAAATGTGATAACCTGGCAACACTGATTTAAATGGTCCTTTTACTATTATAAGCATATATGCATTTTAGTTATTATGGCATATTCAACTTTTCCAAGTAAATAATAAATGGCAGTTTCAAAGAATTATTAAGTGCTGTGATATAAAACCTTGAATGAATAGTAATTATTTTTGTAATACTGAATTACTGCTGATTTACTCTAAGAAGTGAGATATAAAATAATGAACATAACCTACACCGGCCATAAATTATAACTTTGCGAGAAAATCGAAACATTCATAAAATATCACATATCGTTAGATATCAATCCATAATTCTATACACTAAAAATATTAGGTGTGATGCCATATGTATGTTAATATTCATTGTGGTTTTTGCTAGCAATTTATTCAATTGAAATACACATTTTTCGCATTGATATAAGACGATTTTTATATTTAAATTATTAAAACTTACTTCCATACATGTATAATTTATCTATCTATTACTCTTTCATACTCACGAGTTTCACGCAGGTGTTATCGGTATTGTAATGAAGTGTAAACCCAGTCTTCGAACCAATTACCTTTTATATCTTAAAGTGCAAGAATTTGCGATTGTTAGTGCACCCACAGGAAACGTTGATTGGTTCACAGCCTTACTAACTAACATTTCCTTCGTAGTTATTCAATATAATGTACTTTCATTCTTCGATGGTAATTGAAAGTTTGCATCTGTCAGATATCTAATGAGAGTGATATTCTAGTCACCAGTAGATGGTTCGTTTAATTCCTTATTTTATGAAATGACTCGTACGTTTGCTATTTTACCATACATTTAAATACTAATGAATACTATGTACAACTTATCAAATAAGGCTTGGTGTCTAGACCTGGGTTGTGAAGTCTCAAAAAGTGACAACTCCGACTCTAGCCTTAAATAAAAAAAACCGACGCCGAATTGATTTTTTCAAATATTTCTGCTTAACTCACATATCAGTATACCAATAAAATCATTCTAGTTACTAGAATAATTCTAGTAAATTTGAACAAACACTATTATGAATAGATTAATATTTTTTTAATACCTTTATATTATAATTATATGTTTATATTGTTATTTTGTGTAGAGTTTCGGAACCATATTTGTTGACACAGAAGGAATGCTGTTTTAGAACAATGCGTTATCTATTGCGGATAGGCATTATCAACGGGGCATAACAACGATTGTTTCTATCATTTTTAACTTTTCCTTTATCACGGTATTTAGTCTAAACAAAAAAACTTGCATAGATGCATTACTGCACTTAACCTCCATCAATACTTGCCCGAGCTTACAATCTTCACCATGTTACAGTGAAGAAAATTAAATATTTGTCCTTTTAACGAGCATTTAAAAAAACATTGTAGGCAAGAATCGGTTTACATATCGACTGTGGAAAGGAAAACGGACGTAACGCACAGTTTTTTCAAAATAGCCTTTTTTCGATACTCGTAATGTCGCAATTTAATACACGTTCTATCAAAAGGATGTAAGCTGGAAGTGCCGAATTAGTATCTAAATTTAGGTTTCAAGAGTGTTATAAATAATAAATAAGACTATTAAATGATTACTAGTAAGTTTATCGCTCACACCACTTCACGTTTTTAGGATTAGATGAGAAAGAATGTTATCATTCATTTAAAACACAATTATTTGGTTCAATGTAGGATAATGTCTTATTGGGTATTCATGCCGTCGTCACGCGATCTAATAAGACGAACGTGTATTTACAATGTTTTTTCATAGATTTATTCCTTTCGTGTTATCAAAAATGATGCCGACAAGTTTTAGTGATATCCAAAGATATGATACAAATACACCTTTAGTTGATTTAGTCGATTAAAAAAGTTTTGATAATAATGAATACTAGCTGTAGAAATCGAGGACAATCATAAATAACAGTGTATTAGAAAAATATGTCTTTAGTATGAATAAAAAAATGGCGACAGCGAAGCTGAGGAGGAGGAGGGAGAGGGGCAGGGGGAGAGGAAATCGGGGAAATTATTCATACACTCATACAAACAAATAAACAAACAAACGGACGGACCTTATCGACTATTAATATATAGATTCCTCTTTATGTAATACGACAACAGACCAAGTAGTCATTTCAAAGCACCTTTTCTTTTCAGGGTAACTAACAGCCGAGTGCATTGCAGTTATTTTCTGCCGTAATTGGTTATAAGTCGCCAGTTCTAACCTCTTAGAAGAAACTGGCTCAAAAGGTAGTTCTTTAGCTCTTTTCCGCTTATTTTACGGTTGTTCTTCCAATGGCTGTGAGTACCGCGAATAAAAAGTATAGCGATTAAGTGTACCGAGATGCGGCATTTGAAAAAAAATGTTTCCAATGAAGCATTAATTTAAGTTAATAATTTTCTCTAATGGTTTGATTGTCACTCTGCGGGCCCAAATTTTTTAAATGCACTATTTTTCCTCTTTTTCTTAATTTTTTGAAACACCGTTACGTTGACAATTTTGTACGCAAAATTTTGAAACTAAAATATAACGTTTTTTTAAAACGATTAAATGTTTAATTTATTTTTCTCGTTGTTGTGCACAAAGTTCATGGCTATTATTTCATAATCCCGTATTGCAAAACATGCCTCGATTCTCCGTCTAACAAGGATGTTACCTTGTAAAGTTATAAGTCCAGGATGACATTTAGTCGTAATTTCGTATGAAGTATGTTAATTTTGCTTGTAGCGCGGGATGGAACCGGCTATTGCATCGGTGGTAAGCTCTTCACTTGACAAGAATCGATGCTATATACCTTTTATTATCCAAGTGGCAGTGTCGACTTGCAAATAAACCATACAAATAGTGAACTGCCTCGACTGTAGGTAAAGTTAGAATTTACTAATTTGGTCCTTTCTTTAAAAATCCGATCTCTTTAAGAAATATGACTTTTAACCACGGATAAATTCTGATACTAATCGTTGGCATTTTTTAAATATATATACTTGAGTATTTTTATTTTTGACTATCGTAAATCAGTAAGAGAACTGGTTATAACGTAGTCTTCTCTGTACATAGTGTGTAAGTAGTAAAATGGTACGAAAACAAAAATGCAATTCTACAATTATTACCAAAAAATGCAATTACAATTTTAAAAAGTATCGTTATTTTGATTCTTATAACGTCGTAAATTTGGAAATATTTATTTCAGTAAATTTATAATTTTCTAATGTCATCTTTGTTTTTCAAAAAACTTTTTCTCTCAACATAAAGCAGGACGATGTCATCCCAAAAAAATAAAAATAAAAAATCTAACATATAATACTCTTTATTGTAGTTTTTTTGTTAGGACTTTTTTATAGTGACGTATATTACGTACCTAATTTTTTAAAAAAATAATCATTGAAAAGTTATGAAAAATCTTCATGTGTAGTATTATAATTAAACGAGTTATTATTTTAAAATACTTTTAATGTGTAGTCATAAGACATATCGACTGTGGAAAGGAAAAAGGACTTAACCCACAGTTTCTTCAAAACAGGTTTTTTTCGATAATCACAATGTATCAAACTTGATACACGTTCTGTCAAAAGGATGCAAGCTGCAAATGCCGAATTAGTATCTAAATTTAGCTTTTAAGTTTGAAAAAATGACCTTGTAAAAAACTAAAACCAAGAAAAAAGACTGAAATAAAGGTTTTTCCTAGACAATTTCTTTAATTAATATTAGATTATGTCAATTAAACACCAGTTTAGAAGTCTCCGTGCACTTCATGGTTGTTTATAATTCATAATTTGCATATGTCACAAAATCATCAAAACTCGTTTTTAGCGCCTCCTGTAAAATTTGATATGTGTGGGTTAAGTCCTTTTTCCTTTCCACAGTCGATATGTAAAATGGATGTGAAAACAATGAATTGTCTTAATTTTTTTACAATAATATTGTTGAGTTTTTTTTAATTATCACAATACTTTTAACATTCTTGAAACGTTTTAGAACTATTGTGCTTTTGCGTGTTTCATTAAAAAGTATAGCAATAATTTATCTGCGCATTTATACCGCAGTTGCACAAAGTTTTCTATACATTTTAAAAAATGACATTTATCGATGCTAAATTTGTTATTTATGATTATATTCGTATTGATAATACGCTAAATATTTTATTACAAATAACTGATTACAATTACTGTCGCTTGAAATTGTTATAAAATGTAAACATTGCAATAAAAAAATAAGCGGTTCGTTAGATTACGTGATGCAGATTTCAAATCAGCTACCAAGCGAAAGCATCCTTGGCTTAATCTCGTTAGTCGGCTCAAACTGTAAAGCTGTATCTTGTTACTAAACTTTCCACTTTAATTTGTTTGAAAAGCTGATGCTAAAACTAGCGCAAATCACATTGAACATCTATGAACTTCCGTATTTTTTAAAATGGATTTTAACATATTCTAATACTTGGCATTTACAGTGGGTGGTTTGATTCAGTTTAAGTATAAAATATTTAGGAGTAAGGACGACGCTGCAGGCTTACAGTTTTCTTTGAATACTAGCCGATGTCCGTATAGCCTGTACGTATTCTAAACACGCGTCTATCAACTGTTTGCCAATGCTTCGCTTCGCCTGGTGCTCGGTCAGCCGTTTTGAGCAGCCGCTACCCAGTTTGTAGACAACTTACCGCACCACTGGGCCGCTATCCCTATACATTACTGCTTTTCCAGAGACTTCTGCAATGATTCCCAACTGTGGAATACATAACCATAATTCACGTACTATTATTGAATTACGCCTAAGCAATCTCACATATTATCTTCGATAACCCGTGAAAAAGTTATTTCACTTACTAATAATGTTCATCGATACTTTGAAGTTAACTTATGTAAAATTAATACACCAGCAAATTTTAAATATTAACGGAAGATTTGACCGATCTATTTTTTGCTTTGATTATAAGCATTACAGCATTTACTTATTTTAGTATTTTATTCAGTAAAATATAATGATTGTGTGAAGTGTGAGATTTAAAAACATTCTAAACAAATAAGTACGTGTTATTTAAATGTTTTACTATGATAATTGATAGATAAAAAAATATTGAAGTTACTAACCTTCTTGACTTGATAATGTTATTTTCTTAATATAAGTTTTTATTGCGTACTGATCTATACTACTCAAGTTCATTGTATGGTAGTGGTTGTTGTTGAGTTGATTATTCTTCAGTTGATGCTTGCGAAAAGCGAAACCAGTCTTTATCTTTAATAGAAATGTAGACTACATACGAAAAAATGTATGTGTTTTAAAAGTGATTTGTAAATATGTATGAATGCATATAATCTATTGACATTTAATAATTAAGACACTTATTGATAAATGTGTTCCATTTTTGATTGATGTTTAAAATGTATGGCTTTATAGATATAATATAATATTTATAAATATGACAAAAAAAATCTATTTTCGGTGATTGATTATGTGAATGTCGATAAGTTGAATTTCGTAATGTAACTTTATTTTCATATTGTGTCCGATGAATCTAGAGAGCGTATAATGTTGTTTATTCTCATTATTCATTATTCGATTTTAACTAGAGAAATGGAGAACCACCGCCAATCCCGATACATTATGGAAATCCGTGTGGCTATCGACAGGCTTCTAATAAGTTTTTTTCTTATCTGGTTTTCTGTTAAGTTAAAGCCAGATTCTTCATGATTGCTAGAATGCTGTTGGCTAGACATGGCAGTTGTTTTATAGTGCGTATTTTCATATAAGATTAGTTGTGATTACCAATCACGAGTAAGCGTAGAAGTTTTAAATAATTATTTACTAACACAAAATAAAAATTAAATTCAAAATAATGGTCTATCCATGCTTTATAATAAAAGATTTTATTCCTTGAAGAACAGTTTAAAAAAATCTTAAAATATTCAACATTAAGATGATTCTCGAATAGGCATAACGCGTGAAACAAATTATTACACAACCATTGTTTATTACACAACATATTGTCAAATCAAATTTTGTTATAAAAATAAATTTCCACAAGTTACAAAATTCCACTAATTAATTAATTCTGTATCCTTTTATTTTAGGTAGGCATAACAATTTGAACACACAGGCGAATACCAAGCAGTTCTCGTAGAAACACTTCTTTTGAGATAAACTCCATTAGGAGTCCATATGCTCCACATTGGGAGCAGACATGGTAAAAAAAAAGCATAACAAAATCAAATGTCCACTCCATGCTTGAACGAATATGCTTTTTGATATAACATAAGTAAAAATCAAATCAATAAAACATTTATTCATAAGGTTATGTTATGCATTGAATTTTAATGTGCAATGTTACCAGCGATTGAAAAAACTTCCATATATAATGACTATTAATATATATTTGTTTAAATAGATAAACACATGTAATGTGAATGTTTTTAAAAAATAACACATTTAGGTTATATTGATTAAATAAACATTCACTTGTTAGAAACATTAAATTAAATAAAGCATATTATTTAGTTCCACAAGTACTATATAATGAATATATTTGGCAGCTATTTCGGCATGCGGAAACAGTTCGAAACTGGCCACATTTGTGATGTTTCATAGTTTTTTTTTTCTAATTTTCTATTTTTGAATAATAATGAGATCTGCTTTCAATTGTATCATATAAGTTCTTGTAAAATTATAAACCGTTTTCGACCTTATTATAAAGAAAATAGTTTTATAAGTAAACAATGACTGTATGCAACTTTTCAAGTAACAAAATGTTAGTACTTCTTTTCTTCTGTGCAGGACAGGATTCATATCGATTATAATATCGATATTCATATTGCAGTATGATGGATCAGCTAATTTGAACGTAATACATTATTTCAAATTATAACACTGTTAATGTTTTAGCAAAACATTTTATGGCTTCGTCACGCATCGTTATTGACTTATAAGACCCAAGGCGATTGGTACTTCCGATAAAAAACATGTTAACCAGCAATGTTGTGCATAGAATATTTCCAATGTGGAAACTACTATTATTGCACTGAGCATTGATGGGTATGAGCATATTGCAGCCGGTTTAGTCCAACAGCCCCAAGTCTGTGATCAGTTGCCTCAGAGGAAACTGCAAACAACTTTTTATATTGACCCAGGAGGGAAAAAAACCTACTCCAACGTCACTTAGTACTTACTATTCGAATGTGATTAGTTTTTTAACGAATGGTGATTTGCTATCTTGTTTCTTCTTTGTCTTTATCCCATCATCAGACTTGATCATTATTTCATAACTCCTGCTAATGGAAATGGCTTCTCAATTAATCAATAAATAAACAATAATCGAAGTACTGTTTTCATATATTTTTTTATCCATATCCGCACGTATGACCACCACACGGTTCCTACACGATTCTCTCTTCCCCGCCAGTTTCTTCTCTTTCTGCCAGGTTAAGCTGTCGTGTACAACCAATAGATGGTATTCTTCACGTCTGTTTTCAAAGCATACTATAAGTTAATCTGTGATTACGTAAGGTGCCATGATTCGCAACCGTAAAGCAGCAATGCCAAGATGCATGCGTTGAACAAGTGGTGCTTGATTCAGATTGAGTACAACTGTGAGTTTTAATTACACGGATTTGCCATCGCCTTTACTGTCTTAAAGGAACTTTTTTTTATTTCACTAAAACCGTATCAGTGATTTTTTTTAAACTCATTTCCAACGTAGACATCTATGAAAACATTTTTCATACGCGATGATAATTGCTCGAATTTATCATCAATTAGTGAATATGATTGATAACACACATATCGCAAGCAAAATTACCTACTTTCTTGTACCCTAGATATAAATTAATATATGAAATGTTTTTTTTTTATATTTGAAACAAATATCGTTGACATCCCTAAATCCCTGAACGAAAACATAAACCATTTTATTTTCATGACCATTAAGTAATTTTTCAATATTATCTTAGATCAGTGTCTGCCAAACTGTGTGCCGCGGCAAACTACTGTGCCGCAAGAAGTCTCAGGTGTGCTGCGGTGGAAGAAACCTCAAAAATGTTAATTATAATGCCTATTCATTTAAATTTTCTTCAATTTTGAATAAATTTAACATCTACACATTCAATCGAATATTTGTCACGTTCATACATAGTGGTCAACGCGAAACATTTTCCATAGTTTCTTTTTTAAAGGTACATTTCCTTTATCAAAGCATTTTTATTTGGTGTGCCGCGATACACGTCCTATTCCCCAGTGTGCCGTGAAGTAAAAAAGTTTGGCAGACACTGTTTTAAATAGATTCGGTTGTAACTTTTAAAAATTCTTTTCGTATCTTCCTTCTCGTAAGTTTGAAAAAAGTTCTTAAAGAGACAAAACACGTCGCTCATCTTGAGATTTTATCATGTATTTATTTCTAAATACATTTTTCAAATCACAAAATGTTTTACCCGTTTAGTTTTATATTTTACCACTGAAATATATAGATGCTAATCGGCCGTTCAATTGAAATAGCTATCTAAATTTTGCGCTCGATCAATTATTATTCAATCTTTTATGAAAAATTATCGAACGTATTTATTTGAGAAGTAAATTTATGTAAGTTATCGCTTAGTTTGAACTACCATGAATGGTGTAATTGAAGAACTCATCCACAGAAGAAATAAAAACAATCTGGCTATTAATGTGTGAAACTGTTGTCTTGAAATTCGTTCTGCTTCTTAAACTAAAGAACTCAATTAATTCATTGTTGAGAATTATAATTAGGTATAATTACTGATGAATTAACAAAGTCGGTGGTCGCATTACTTTGAATAAATACTACGAAAATAAAATTCAGTGAAGACGGTTTTTAAATTGAAATTTTATTTTTCCATTGTATTGTCTGCTTTAATGTTTCAGTATTTTATTTTATATTTATGTTAATATACGCCAGTTTAATACTGTAAGTATTCTACAGACAACATTGGTATCAGCTTACGTATTCATAGAAAAAAGCTTCACTCTCGCTGTTGGAAATGCATCAGTATTCATCGAACCATTAGGTGCGTGCGATTCACATCGACTCGTTTCAGAGATTGGTTCGGAATCTATAATAAGAGGATTGTATATGTAAGGACATTTTAATGCATTCCCAGAATCACATTCTTACATCAAAGAAAATATATATAACTTAAAAATAATATGAATAGATTATTTAAACTAAATTAGTGCTAGGATCGATGAATCAATTGTTCATTCGCAAATATATTAACAATCATACATACACTTACGAAAATCTTTTCTTTTGCATCATTCGTACATGTTGTGTGAAAACTTATTTGATATTTATTTCTCCAACATTAGAATACTTGTGGTTCGCTATTGTCGCAGTGAAAGTCGATCACATGATCTGAAAACAAGCTTAAATAAAAAAAACTTATGTTCCTGCTTTATGTATAATATTATATTTACGAAAAACCCTTAATAAAATATATTAGAAAAATAGGAATACAATTTTGACTGGAAGTGTTTGATAAAAAATGTGATTCAATCAAATCTTAAGCATTTCAATATAGTGTATCGATAACGAGCCAGGCTTAGCCTTCCGTCATCTTCATGCATCAAAGTGCCTGGACGAACTTGAACTCACGCTTAGTAAGTAGTTTTTGATCATGTGTACTGTGTATATAAGGAAAACATAGTATCACCAAGTTTTAAAGTTATCTAGCTAGGCTAATCTGGATTATTTTTATATTTGATTTGAATGATGTTAAATCTTAATTAGGATTGTAATGACTTGTACAATTACATATTTTGTGTTGACTTTAATATTGTTATAATGGAGAGTTTGTTAGAAAAGTCGATATAATGATTCAATATGTCAATATATTCCAAATATGCTCAAAACCAGTATATGTTCAAGAAATGTTTCACTTGTAGTATGTATTTCAATATAATCATTTTATAAAGTACCCACCTACCATGATGTTTTCTTACTGACTAAATTGTAAACAATTTTTTAAAGATAATCCATTTAATAGTCGTATTTGCCATATTTAGCCATATTTATTATAACTGAAACTTCTGTTTGCTATCGGCTTAAAATGTCGAATGAAGTGAGTGGAATAATATGAATTTATTTAATATTATATTATGTACCTTTTGGTACAAATAAATTAATGTAATGGAAAATTTCATTCTTACTTATATGATGTTTAAAAATTTCGATTGTTTATCTAGTTAAGTATATGATTCCCAAATAATTACCACATAATTTTGTTAACTAAAATAATGTTATCTGTCGATTATTATTGTCAATTTATCTATGATAAAATTTACAAGCGTTTTTTAGTAGTTAATATATGCACACAATACCAAAATACCTTATTTATAAGTCTCACGCTTTGTATAAAGTCTATAATGCAAACATACAAAAAGAAATAGTAATCACACGAAGAAATAAAAAAAATAATCCGTTCACTTACAGAGTTGATTCAATTAAAATTCTTGATGATGCATTAATTTCCATACAGTGGTTTTATTACCACTTTGCGAAGTCGGATTAGTGTCTGGTGCTTCCAGGACGCTTGTCTCGTTCTGTCAAACTGTTCACAGTGGATAACTTCAGTTTTAAAACCGACTTTGCACCAGTGCTGTTATCTTGATTTCTTCATACAGAATTTTAGTGGGAATTTTCTTAATGTCGTTTTTGATAGTAATTTTAATTAGGTAATGCCGCATAAACCTAATTATGATTGCTGAACTGCCTCAATATAAAAGATTTTATTATATATTTTTCTAAGCAATACCCATCCCTGTCATGGAGCGAATGGACATTAATGATAACTTGTAGTCAGCTTTTCGATCAACCCAATTCGATAAGTTAAGATTATTGATGTCTTCGAGTCCTGGTTTTTGGAATTGCGCGATGAAGAAAAAGATTTAAAAAGACATTTTTTTTCCAATGTATTTTTTTTAACCATGTCCGCTCCCAATATGAAGCATATGGACTCCTAATGGAGTCTATCTCAACAGAATTTTTCTACGAGAACTGCTTGTTACTCAGTTGCTCAACCTCTCTTTTTCCAAAGAGAGTAGGAATAGAAGGAAAAGGCTAAGACAGGACTAGTGGTTAGCTAATCGCTTTCTATACGCCTCGTTCATGGAATAGGATGGGTGGGAGGGGGAATTCAAGACATCACATACATCCATGCATTTGAACAAAAATCATATATCCGCATTTACATTCAGGGCTATTTACTAACCGGCCAAGCTGGAAGAGCTTGGCAGCGAAGTAACCGTGGCCAGTTATGAATTGGCTGGTCCAGAAATTAATTGATTGTTAATCAGTTGCTTAAACTCTCTTTTTCCTAAGAGAGTAGGATTAGATGTATAGGGCTAAGACAAGACTAATGGTAAGATAATCGCTCTCGATACGCCCCGTTTTTAGGATAGGATGGGTGGGAGGGGGGAATTAAAGACATCACATACATCCATGCATTTGAACAGAAATTCATAAATCGATTGAAAAATCAATTTATAAAACTGCCCGTACTAGGATTCGAACCCGTGTCCTCTGTAGCGGTAGCCAACGATGTTGACCACTCGACCACACAGGCGGCTCATATTTAATTAATTTATATTGTCTTGGTTTCATAAATATTCAATACTACGTGTTTTTACTTTGAAATTAATCTGTAAAAAATCCTTTTTGTGATTGGTGACGACCGCTTTGACTAATAAAATGAATATTGAGTTAAAAAATTAGTAATGCTGATCTTCAATAAAAACAAAACATGGATAAACGATTACTTTTTTTTGTTTTCGAACATCTATGTCTCTGTTATTAATGTTTGATTTATGAGTTTTATTGCAATGGCAGACCAAAGTAATTATTCGTTATTTTTTAACTTATTATTTTTATACCCGTCTGTCAACTACCTATCAATCCTCGTTGTGTTTGATCAGCCATGAAGTTATCGTGTATGATACGTTTATAAATAAATTCACATGATCTCTCACGAAATTCCTCATCAACCAGACTTTCGACGCCATAACTTTAAATTATATTCTTATAAGTCATCGACAAGTATGGGCCACTGGCCTCAGTTTGTAGCCAGCAGCAGATCTGTTTGCCTGTACCTAAGTAGCTTACGCCAATTGTTGCCAACGTCTCATATTAATAAAACACAATCAAATTTACATATTCAGTTTTTTTTATTAGAACATGTTAATTTACGACTATGGACTGATTGATTGAATGTGCCTTTATTTTATAGAATTTAATTACAATATGTAGGAAAAATATCAAAGAATTTAGATTCTACAAACATCATTTTATATACAGTTGACAATTGGAACTGAAATAGTTTCGCATTTCTTCACCTTACTACGATTAAAATTTTTGTAAAGTTTTCATATTAAAAAAACATAAAGATATAAGCCGAA
Source organism: Himalopsyche tibetana (assembly GCA_030503985.1). Lineage (NCBI taxonomy): Eukaryota > Metazoa > Arthropoda > Insecta > Trichoptera > Rhyacophilidae > Himalopsyche > Himalopsyche tibetana. The sequence continues at coordinate 15,731,174 of JAPJYX010000024.1, forward strand.
AAAGACATAAATAATTAAATCTTTTAATCAACAATGCGAGGCTTAACAAAGATAATTTGTAAATTATGGGAAACAGGTGTCCTGTAAATTAAACTTAAAAAGGGATGAAAATAGACTGCAGTATAATTAAATGAATTCAAATAAAGAAAAAATTGGGGTAATTTATAGATTTTTCGATAGATGAAATTATTTTAGCTTAACGCTGTACGGTAAACACCGAGTGATCGACAATTATTGCATAATATCTTGTCGTTTTTATTGCATCTTGTCATTTTCCTAATCATATCCCGATCAATAAGCTTGTATCGATTTCAATTTTTATCTTTTGATAATATTAGCTCGTGATGAAAAAAACCGGCTCTAATCTTCAAAATGTGCAATAACTCTTATTGTTCAAAGTATTCTTGCTTAACGTTGAACACAATACTGCTTATGATCGAGAATTATTGCTTTAAATATTACATAACTTCCTATGTAGATTTCCGTGCCAGAGCTCACGGGTTCGAGTCCCAGTACGAACAGGATTTTTTCCATCGTTGACTAAAAATTCCCTTCCACCATTTCTGATCCTCAAATAAGTGAGCGTAGCGAGAGCGATTAGTTAACCACTAGCCCTGCCTTACTAATCTCTTTGAAAAAAAAGAAGTTGAGCAACTGAGTAACAAACAGTTCTCGTAGTAATCTTCCTGTTGACATACCTCCATTAAGAGGCCTTATGCTTAGCATTTGAAGGGGACATGGATAAAAAAAATCTTATACTAAATATTTTATACACTTTATTTAAATTAGACTTAGTGGATATTGTAAAAAGAGATAAATCTTATGTACGTTTGTATATGTTGACTCAGAAAATCGCAATTGACGAGTGAGAATGGAAAATTAAAAATCAGCAAATATGATTTTGGTATACTTTGCCACTTTTTAAATTATTCAATCGGACAACACCGACCCGCCGGCCGTGATGCGGTAATCACAATAACGAAAACTCGTTTCGTATAATCACAGCGAGTTAGTTACACAGCTCGATTGGCCTATTAATTGATACCTGTTCGATTACAAACGCCGTGCCAGCCGTTGTATAGTATTATTGTCGCGGCGAGAAGTCTTGTTGCGGACCACTTATCGCCATCTCCCCACCGGAAGACCAATTTTGACGGATGAAGACCGATCGGTCGACCGAATTTATTTTATTACGTATTTATTATGCCTCCAATGCAAACAAATGCCTCTGCGGGTAATCGAAAATGGTAGCCATTCGCATATGCGTGTAGAATTAAATCAGTTACCACTGCAATCATTCTCAACAGATATATCATAAATCAATAATCATCTTTTGGTCTAGCGGACACCCCTTTAATTATAACATAATTATAACGGCGTTATCATTCAGTATGTTATAAAAACAAGTAATTTACCGTACAAATATTTAAAATGCAAATTTCCGTATTCAATCCATTAGATTAGTTATATGATCCGTGACTCGATGAAGTACAGTAAAAACCTGTGTATACTTCATAGAAAGAACCAATGTATCTATTCAAAAACTTCCTATTATTTCAATCAGTTGGTTAATGTGATATTGGGGTTCAATAGATATTAAGGCTTAGCATAATATTATCGGAAAACTTATGTATTGAAGAACAAATCTTAGTTGGGTATTACCAAGTGAAATCATTTTAATTGTGTCTATTTCCCGAATTAATTTAATATTTTGAATTAAAAATCCAATCACATTGTTTTAATTTGACTACTTTGTTAAGCGGTTTGTTTGGGAGGCTAGAATGACATGAGAGGAAGCAAAAATACTGGCGAGGGACAGAGAATCTTAGAAGAATATTGTGGTAGCCATATGCTCCGACCAAGGAGCAGATATGGAAAAAACTTTATTAAACTCTTTGTTGCAATACATTTTATTGATTGTGCCCAACGTTCCCTCTAAGCCGAAGGTTTAGATGCGCGGAAATTTCAAAGGCTGCGCGGACCGATCAAATATCAATTGAGCAACTAACTGTCTTGTAGTGCGCGCCAACCCGGAATGAGTGCGCGGTAACTTCTCAACTGCTGCGCGGCCGCGCACGCGCGCAGCTCAGAGGGAACGTTGATTGTGCCTATTTTTCTTCAATAGGCATTCATTAAATTAAATAAATTACTATTTTTATTTCGAATATTTAGATGAATATTTGACATGATTATTGTTAAGAATGAATTTTAAATGTTAATATCGTACACTTAAAACAAGTTAAGTTTTCTCACGCGAATTATTTTTCATCATTTAAATATCCTGTGTTTACCGAAGAACTGTACGCGTAGCGATAAAATTTGTTGTTAAAAGTCGAGAAAATGATCAATTTGTTATCTTTATTAGTTTTCATATCTCATCAGTTGTTGATTGTTTATAAGGCGACATTTTATTATAATTGGCAATATCAAGAGACATGGGAACGTTCTGTTGTGATATTTTCCATCAAAAAGTCCAATAATTATGTGACACAGTGACATGATGGACGAGCGAAAATCAAATAATGTTTTTATATTTCGGCAGCTGGTGCAAATTAATCTTGAAGCTTTTAAATGACCGTAATTTATAAAGCTAATTAATAAGTGTCATCAGCAGCCTTCGTCCGTTGACATATGACGTAAAAAGTATCTGAGAAATGACAAGTGATTAAAAATAACACCTTTGCGTATTGAAATATAAACAGTTTTATAAGTGTCCGCTATTAAGTCAATTTATAAGATTAATGTTGCTAGTTTATCGCTTAGTAACACTCTTGCTTTAGAATAAATTCATTATATTTTACTCACTAATGATTCATAACATTTTAAGGTAAATTTCATTTGACTTTTCGTATCTTCAATATATTAAGCAATTTATTTTAAAAATATTAATTGTCTACTTATAAACATTGCCAAAGTAAAAATGATTCCAGCATGGCCTATATATATATATATATATATATAAGGTAAGCTTTTATTCTGTTTTTTTTTAAAGAGTGAAATATCCATTATTTTTAAAAACAAATACTAATTAAGATAGTAGTAATTAAGGTAGTAATCATATAATTTAAATCTTTCATCCGTATATAATCTACCAATATTTATAAAAAAATGGATTTTCAATATATTACAAATATTTTTACTTACTTTTTGTTTATGATATTTTACACGTGTGCGCGTGAAATGTAAAAATTTTGTTAACTTTCTTTTGCTGCATTTTTTTCTTCTTTGAATGTTATACCTACTGCATAATATTTAAATCGCAATTCAGCTATTTTTTTTTTAATATATACATTCGTTTTTTGGAGTTGTTATAATGATTATATTTATTAAAAAAATATCGTTGTATTCTCAATTTTTAATTCACTGCACAAAAATATTGCTTCCTCAAATTTAATTTCTCTTGAATTGGCTAGAAATGTAATATAACTATTAAGACTGGCTCAAAACGATCACCTTTCTTTATTTTTATGCTTGATTCCATACAATTATTATTGTAACTACATACGTAGTTACATTTCTCGTACTTAAGCGGTTTCATTTTAAAATGCAATAATTATAGGTTACGTCTCGCCTCTCAGTCGGTCACGATTGCCAGTTGATTGAAAAAGAGGATAATTATTGCGGATCGAATCCTTTACCCGAGAAATCATCTGACTTTACACTCCTTTATCGATACATCTAAGAAAATCATTTAAATAGCTTCAAAGTATGTGATTCAACTATATGGTATACATTATTTTTCAATTTACTTTAATACAGTCGATAGAGTATGTATGTATAATATTTTGACCGCTTGAAGATGTTTTAAGGAAAGTAAATAACTTTAATAAAGTAAATAACTTTTAGATTATTTCGAGCCAGTGTCAACGTCTTTGGCTTCCGGGCCAGATCTCGCGGGTTCAGGTCTCAGTATGAACAGTATTTTTTCAATCGATTTATCGATTTCTGTTCGAAAGCATGAGTGTTATTGATGTAAAAAGTCCTCCCAACCTTAGTTGTAGGTAGAGCGATTAATTAACCACTTATTCTGTTTTAGTTCTATCCCTTACTATCTTCGAAAAAGAGAAGTCGAGCAACTAAGTAACAGACAGTTGTCATAGAAAAAACTAACATGAAAATATCTCCATTATGAAGCTATATGCTTCACATTAAGAGCGGACATGGATTTAAAAAAAAATACTTTCCAATCATTTTTTTTTGAATCGTTACCATAATTAGATGGTTATTCGAAAGCTAATAATGGAAGGCATTGTATAAAAAAACGTATTTTATTTTAGTTTCCTTTTAGGATGTTCACGGTCAATACTTGGTGGAATGACATTATATTAATAAAAACAAAATATTCCTTTGTACTTCATTCCACTTTATTAAATAGGTCAGGACCGGTTTCGCTCATTGCGAGCATTGTCAACTCAATGCTTGCAAATGCTTTTTTTAGTATTTTAGTTTGGTTAATGGTTGAAAAAATCAATCCTGAAATCCCAGAATTACAAAAGGTGTCTGGAATTGGATACCATAGTAGAATTAGTACAAATGAATATTATATTTTTTTGAATAGTTTGAGAACTATTAATCCAAATTTGTATGTTTTCATACGCTGTATGCCCCTTCAATGGAAGCACCCGACAATCTGTTATTAATGATTCAACTGCATCTCTTACTGATCCTATTTTCACCCAGTAGAATAAAAAATATCTTCTATATCTACTGTCATCCGAATGCCGGATCCACGTGAGTAGTCTTATGTGCATCAGTTAATCAGAATCTTGTTTCTCACGTCGGCGTCTCCAGATAACCTTTACGGCTGTCATTTTAATTTTAATTCTGACGAAACGGTGGACTTATTTGAACTAATGCATGACATCGTTTTCGAATGACTGACAATTGTCGGCTTAACAACCGTATTCATTTTAAATGGAATCATGATTGATATCGTATAAGAATCCTGACATTTTTTTTATTCTTGTCCGCTCCCAATATGGAGCATATGGCCTCCTAATGGAGATATCTCAACAAAAGTTTTTCTACAATAACTGTCTGTTACAAAGTCGCTCAACCTCTCTTTTTTTCAAATAAGGTATAGAAGGATAAAGCTATTACAAAAATAGTGGTTAACTAATCGTTCTCGCCGCTCGATTGTTAAAGGATCGGAAATGGTGGGAGGGACATCACAAACACCCATCCATGCATTCGAATAGAAATTGATAAATAAATCGAAAAAATCTGTTCGTACTCTGGGACTCGAACCCGTGAAGTCTGGCACGGAAGCCCACAACGCCCATAGCGAATTATTCATTAAAAAAAATCATTGTAAATTTTTATCGGTGTTTTATGGCAATCAATTGGTTCCCATACATTATTTTCAGTAAATTTACGAATCAAATCGATCCATGTCATATCTTACTTCGTTAAAATATGTCGCTTTGTAATTTCACACTGTATTTAATTTAAAATGTTACCAAGAATTTTTATTTTTTACTAACTGTTTATCCTCCTTAGTTATTTGATTTTTTTAAGCCGAGTCTAATTCTAGAATGGAGCTATGTTCGAGGTTCTCGGAAACGCTTTCGCCAAGTCAGCGTTAAAATTACAATACCTAATCAGTGTTATCGTATGCTTTTCGAATTGACCTATGCTCGCTGGAATACCTGCTAACAATGTATCGCAACGAAATATCTTCCCGTTAACACCATTTAGCCGATATCTTTCATCATCATTTATAATATTAACATGTCTGGCTTTAAGACAACATTTAAGAAAAAAAGTTAATCGTATTATTCTATCAAATCTCCAAACCATCGACTGTTTTGTTAAAATTAAGAAAAACTAACGTTTCAATAGGAAAAAAAACCCTACTGTTTTTCACCGGAAAAAACCAAATTTGAATGATGAATTTAGGCAGGTTTCCGTAGTGTAAATATTTGGCTAATATGTAAATAATACTTTTGATTTTTTTTGATATCAATGATATTTGAACCAAACGTTGTTCATTAACTATGAGAGTGTTTTTTTTTACAATAAATAAAATATAATAATAACTTAAATTTGAATCGTTCAAACTATGTACATTCTCACAAATTTTGTCACTAACGACCCGGGTTTCGCCTTTCGGCATCTTCAGGCATTCAAGTGCACGGATAAACTTGAACTGACGCTTAGCAAATAAAAGTTTCGTGCTTATATAAGATACAAATGCATCACCGAGTCCAAAGCCATTGCTGGCGAAAAGGATGAGCTCATGGGAATTCCAACAGATTTGTGTAGTGAGCAGTTTCAAGAATTATATAATCTGTTTGTCGGCAAAGGTTTTATGATTATATGATTTTATGGTTATATAGGGTATAGAAGAGGAGATGTGGGAAAATTTGTTATTTCGTTTAAAATCGGAAGACTTTGCAACTGTGCTTTATTGATTTCTAAAATTTCTTGGAAAAAGAGCTTATGACTGTCCGTATTTGGGTGTAACATTTTTATCCCTTGTTCCTGATTGAACACGTGTCCTTCCGAAATTAAGTGATTAGCAAAAGTAGACGTGTCTTTTTTCAATCTAAAGGCTGCCATATGTTCTAAAACTCGGATGTTCAATGTTCTTTCTGTTTTGCCGATATAAAACTTTGTACAACAAGAGCATTGCAATCTATAAATCCCGGATTTATTTAAGTAATGTATTTTATCTTTATTATTAATTAATAATTTGCCTAAAGAGTTTTTACAGTAAAAAGCAGGTCTAACACTATCAGCTAGCTGTTTTTTAATTTTGAGACTTGTATTTCCTAAAAAAATGATTCTACGCCAATACCTAGTATGATCTATGTCCTTTGACACTATACCTTTAAATAACATTTTTTCTGCAAGTTTAGCTTGTTTTTTTGATAAAAGATTGTCTATAAGAGACATATCGTATCCATTGTTTATGGCGATTTGTTTGATGATTTTCAATTCAATATTAAAGTTTATTTCGTTTAAAGGAACACCCAAATACGGACAGTCATAAGCTCTTTTTCCAAGAAATTTTAGAAATCAATAAAGCACAGTTGCAAAGTCTTCCGATTTTAAACGAAATAACAAATTTTCCCACATCTCCTCTTCTATACCCTATATAACCATAAAATCATATAATCATAAAACCTTTGCCGACAAACAGATTATATAATTCTTGAAACTGCTCACTACACAAATCTGTTGGAATTCCCATGAGCTCATCCTTTTCGCCAGCAATGGCTTTGGACTCGGTGATGCATTTGTATCTTATATAAGCACGAAACTTTTATTTGCTAAGCGTCAGTTCAAGTTCATCCGTGCACTTGAATGCCTGAAGATGCCGAAAGGCGAAACCCGGGTCGTTAGTGACAAAATTTGTGAGAATGTACATAGTTTGAACGATTCAAATTTAATATTGAAATTCCACCAAGCACCTTCAGTCGAAATCTTAAATTATAATAATAACTTATTAGTGAGAGGTCTACAAAAAAGTCAATCGATTTATTTTCACCTATCTGGAGGTATGCAAGATTGAACTTAAACGGTTACATAATAAGCCCATATTTGTAATCAAACTCATTTAACTTTAATGCCAAAGTGATAATATGGAAGGTGAAAAAATCAATTAAGGGATGATACGATGGGTATTGCAATTTAAGAAAACGTGTTATAACAAGTATTGTTATTATTCCAGGAATCACTAAAGTCAATTTATTGAATGTAATGATATTATATTTTACAATATAAAATAGAATATTAGATTCGATGAGAGAACATACTGTTTATCTTTTGTAAACCAATCTATATTCATTATGTACTGGGTATATTATAGTCAAGTGAACGCCACTTCAAGTTTCCTCCAGCTCACCCGTGATTGTTACAGATTTTTAAAAAAATAACTTATCGATTATTTCTTCTGACATATTGAAATACTATCATTCAGATACATCGTATTGATAAAAATCGGCAATATTTAAGGGAAGTTAAATCACTTAACAGTCATATCAAATAATGATCGACTTGATACCGTTATATATGCCAAAACGTTTATAATGCCGGTGCGTGGAGCTTTGAAAGAGCTTCAATATTAAAAACGTTGCGTGGGTGATCAAATGATACGCCAGGAGCACCCTTGTCAATTTGTCAGTACCCGATCGACCATCACAATTATAAAAACATCAATTATATACTGACAGATAAAAAACGAAATTTGAGGTTTGATACATTGCTGCATTTGCTGATTCTTCGGCCTAAATTATTCATATTGTTTTATTACATACTCATAAGAATATTGTTCTGGTCGACTACTTCACTAGAAAAAAAATATATACGTACACTAAATTTTGGAATAATTGAATAATAGTCGAATTAAAATTATACACGCATATTATAGATGATTCGATGCATAGCTCAAAATCGTTTGGAGTTCTATTCTTCTGTCAACCTAGGTTCGATAGTATTAAGTTTTGTGAATAAATACAGGTATATTGATTGCTGAGGATTGGTTCTGTACATTTTCGCGATAAGCGAAATATCCTGGGGTATTTCAAAAGATCAGTTAAATATAAAAATACTTTTTCAATAATCAAATAAAAATTAATTCCATGCATAAAATAAAAGTGAACTAACTTCAAAGTTTAAAAAAATCATATCCAGGGTCTAATGTTTTTGACAATCTAAAATGACAATGAATGCTTGTTCTGTGATATTTTTGGGATTCTTTTGCGAATTTATTACAAGAGTAGTAAATAAAACCTTCTGTAAAATTTGTGAATTGTTGTTAACGATTTTCTGGCGATTGTGAGTCAATATCTGTCTTACACTTTTCCGCGGAAAGCATGAAATGAAATTTATTCGTTTTGTATCCTGGTTGACTTTTACGGCCTGACAGGCTCGGTATGGAGCCCATGTTTGTGGTTAACAGTTATTCTTTGATTTATTGTTGTACTGAGTGATACTACCGACTTATTACAAAGGCATGTGAACACCTTCATTGTTAACTAAAACAGTGTATAATGGACCATCTGGTTGACCGCATATCGCGTGATTTTAATCTGAATTTTTCGAGAAATGATTCTCATGTTTTTCACAACATATGCTGTCCGTCCAGAGGTGTAGCTACAAGAATAATGAAAAACAAACCCTGTAATTAAGTGTAAATTTTTTCAATTATTCCAGTTGTTGGTATTAAATTCAATTATATATTCCACAATCGTTTTAACTCGTCCCTTTTTAATTGATGTTTTCAAAGTATTTTTCGAGCATTTAGACTACTATTAAAACGTCATCGTCGAATTCAAACATGATGGATTATTTCTTTTTTTATTTATTAATAATCGTAATTGCATATACATTAACGAATAATTTATGATTTATAAAAGCATTTTAAATAATTCAAGAATTAATCCTTTGTTTTTACTAAATTTGAATAAACGATAGTTAGGATTTTCGATTTTAAAGAATTACATTTCTCTGAATAATGATACTATGACTGCAAATACAAATTTGTGCTTGATAAGTACACGTCTATTTTTGATTAAAGATCTTTTTACCTTTTATGTAAATAAAATAGTTCTCCTGTTAGTTAATTAATTTTGTTTAGTTAATTCTGAATGTTACAAAAAGCAATGTTTATATTTCTACTTAATTATGTAACGATAGTTATTTCGGTATCAAATTATCGCTAGAACTACGATGGCGTGAGGTATAGATAAAAATACATTTTATTACTTTTGTGTAACCAAATTATTTTCTTTGAGACTGTATATAATGGAATTTTAGCTCTTAATTCTACGAACGTCATAAGAACGAGTGATTGAAAAGCACGTTATACCTACTAAGTAAATTTAATACTTTTCCTTTTTTAAAAAATATTAATTATTTCAATCGTTCGAAGTGCTCAAAACAATATTATTTCTGTATCGTTCTTATATTTCTTTCAATTACCAGGGTTTTTTCCTATCAGCATTGTTAGGCTTTCAAAGTGTCTTAGATATGTTCTGTGAAGAGGAATTGCATATTATCTGTAGATTGAAAAAAATACACATTAAATCTGCTTTCATTTTGAATAACTGTGCTTTGCAACGGCTTGCATTGCTTGGAATATTATTTCTTAATATATCACAGATATATTTTATTCATTAAATGGTGCTATAGCTAATGCCAATTCGGCAAATAATGTTCAATTGAAAGATCATACGAGATAAACTCAATGAGACTGTTTTGCAAGTCACTCGAAGTCATCTCGAAGAGACAAAACGTTTATGATATCAAATGGATATTGAAAAATGTCTAAATTTGACATTGACTTTACGAGACTTAAATCCCGACCAGCCTGGTTGGTAGAGCTACACTCTTACCAACTAGAGCACAGTGGGCAAATTTTAACCGTGTCTTGATTTAATGTGAGGTTAAGTACTCTTATTGGACCTAATCTTAGTGTGAGTTGGTTTTACGATAATATCGATTACAGCCATTTTACAGATAATAAAAACAGAAAAAAATCATCTCCTTTGAACAAAAATCCGTACATCCATTGTCGAATGAACGTTTCAAAATATTCTTGCAAGGATTCAAACATAATGACTTCAACATTCGGTTGTAGAAACTATCAAGCATCAATCAGGGTGGAATTTAAAAATTATTTTGTTTTCAACATGTTCACGTCTAAAATATGTTTTTGATATTTTATAAAAAAAGTAAGCATTGTTCGTGTAACGAAATGGTTAATATAATAATCGCCCATACGTGTTGGAATAGCAATGATTATGTAAAAGCACGTAAGTGATGGCACGGGTTCGGAATATGTATCTAAGTGTATCAGAACTCTCGAGGGAGAGAACAGATGGCCCACGCCATATGTTGGGACAAACCACTTTCGTTCAACAACTTGGAGTCAATTTAGTGGTGTTTTGTGGTCGCAATAAATAATATATTATGCTACATAAAAATATGGTTTCTAATACTATTAAATAGTTTGAAGTGTTTTGATATTTCAATAAAGAAAACAATCGAAATAAAATCAATTTTATGGAATAGCTACGGGCACAAAATGATTTTTTTTTTAAATATCAAATTGATGGAGTTTTCAAGACATTCGAGTTCCCCTTTTCGGTGTTTGCATTTCTTTTCCGTAGTTGCTGACAGATGGACATAAATTTGAAGCTGAGAAGAAATGTGCTCGACGACCCCTCCGTATATTTGAATTATATTTCAAAAATGAATACAACTAAAAACACGCCCCTAGTTTCATGAAAATGATTCGGTTTGTATTATATGTATTCGCACGTTCATTTATGTGTGTAGTAAATAGTAAATATATAATAAAATATAACATATAATATAAATGTGTCTACGTGAACTGGCTTTATTCTTTATTATTCACCTCTGCAGCGAGAACTGAAAAATGAATAGTGGACAGTAGTGTCTGTAACAGACTATAAATGGGTCCTATGGCGTAGCGGTTAGAGTTGTTAGCTTCCGTGCCGGATCTCACGGGTTCGAGTCCCAGTACTAACAGCATTTTTTCGATCGATTTATCGATTTCTGTTTGATGGCATGGGTGCATGTGATCTCCCTCCCACCATTTCCGATCCTTTAACAACTGGGTGTGGTTAAAGCGATTAGTTTACCACTAGTCCTGTCCTGGCCTTATCCTTTTATCCCTACTACTTAGTTCTTGTAGAAAAAGTCTTGTTGAAATACCTTCAATAGTAGGTCATATGCTTCACATTGGTAACTGACATGAATAAAAAAATAGTAAACTAAACGTTAAATATTGTAATGCTTTTTGGATTTTTTTCTTTAAAAATCTAATACACAATAAATTAACATCATGATTCCTCGTTCTGCAACAATATTAGGTAATAATTTCGTATTGTCGAATTGACAATGTTGAGATATCTGTGTTTCTTATAAGCTTTTCTTTGACTATTTTTCAATGTATTAACCTTAAAATAAGTTTGAAATACTTTAATAATCCCTTTTTAGAGGAAAGAAACAGTAAGAACACGTGTGATCTTCGTTGGGTGTGTGATTCGAACAAACTAAATAATAGTGTGTTTGATTCCCAATAACATAAATCAGCCACGAAGTGTTTAACCATCATCACATTGGGTCTCGTTGGCGTCCCACGTGTACAAGTTCCCTCAAACCATCTTGTATTAACAATCTCCTTATAAGAATGAACTCTTGTATAGAGGTTAAAATACCTCTCTGACCCCTACATTGCGGAAGGTTTATTTATAATATTGTAGTACTCTCTCGTATATATATATGGGATAAGAACAGGTTCAATTTGTGATTACAATAAATTACGTTTTCGCGTTCGTCATGTTTTTCGCACGCGACTCTGTGATTTGCGGACGTTAACTTTATTTCACGCATTAATTTTTTACAAGTAATATAACTTTACAATAAATCGGGTCGATTAATCAATAACTATGATCATACTTATCATACCTGTCATCCACAACTTCAACTTAACCGCACAATACCGCAAAATCATACTTGGTCTATAATACATCCTTATAAATTGACGATGTGTATAATGTATGTACATTAAAAATATTGACACGCACTAAGCAATATTAATTTACTTTCAAAAGAACACGTTACATTTTATTTAATGGATTGACATTCCCATGTAAGTAAAGTCACAACATCTTTTATTGTACTCTCGTTAATATTTGTTCTTTTCATGTTATTAATCATACATTTTTTAAAAATATTTTGTCGAAATCGCAATATGACATATTAACGTAAAACTTGTCGATATATACCATCAATAAATAAGCAACATAAATACACAATAAAAGTTTAATATAAATCTGTATTTATCACGAAAAATAAATACATCAACACCTTGGTGTGTCACACTTCTTATGGAGATAAAGTTTTATTTTCAAAAAGGTCTTATACAACAATAAATACTGTGCAGCTTCAACAGCACATACATACATTATATGAAAAGCTTAGGATTAAAAATGACCAGATTCTGAATTGCTTTCCCGAACAGAGAAAAACACACGTTTCCCTTTTTGACCCTCAATTGCACGGAAACTATGAAGTTTTAAACAACGTTACAAGTATTTTTCTCAATACTGGATTTGGGCGTGTTTGATTCAAGCTCCTAAATTAAGTTATTCAAATTACCGCTAAGGTATGTCAATTTTGTTGAATTCAAAGTCAAAAAGATATGTCTTACTAACCAAAACAAACATGATATATTTTTTAAATTGTATGTTCTTACTTCTATTAATATTCATTACCCGCAAGAAAAAAGTACACTAATTCTTTAATAAAAATGAGCTAGAACGATTAAATTAGACGAAGGATTTTTTTAATAATAATTTTATTCATTCAGATGTACGTGGTATGCGGCACTAAACAACCACGGCTAGACATTTGTGCTAATGGATCTTGGAATTCGAAATCACACTAGAAAAGCTTCTATCAAGCAAATGAAAAAAATGCCATTGAGCCCCCTTATTAAATGAGAAATGTTAAATCTCTTGAAAAAATAAATAATAATAGATATATAAATATTGTAGCTTCATAATGGGGGTTTTTTACAATATATAACACTAATTATTGTACGGTCGCGTGTATTATAATATTCACTATTTAATTCTTGTATTTATTACGTTTTTCCCATGCTTCTAATAGAGTGAAATACTTGCACTGATTTATGATTATATTCATTCACTTGACTGCAAAGTATTTCCCTACAATTTTATGCACGGCAGTGTTAGGATTTCATTGTAGGCGCATCTGAATAATGGGACATAATTTTCTCATAGGAATCTCGAGATATCATCGGATCTTATTCCTCACATTCGCGTCTTCCTTCGCGTTATCACATCCTGATAAATGTACCAATATATATTCGCGGTATATATATTTTGCAATCTCGGTATGTTTTCAAATGCACCGACCTTATACTTGGAAATAAATGCGTATTCAGTGATAAATTTTCCCTTATTATTTTCAAACGAAAATACTTAATATCTTTGATAGATTCGGCGGTAACTTTGTGGAAGTTTTTTTAATATAAAATTAAATTTGATAACTTTGTTATTCCACTCGTATTACACTTGTGCTTACTTTTCTACTGATTCTACGTTCATTTAACATTATCTGGACCGGTTTCGCTTATTACGTGCATTTCTACTGATCTCAAAATATTATATTGAATATATACAATTAGTACAAAGGGGTGTTTTTTTTTAATTTACCATGTATTGACAGTGAAAACCTAAAAAGTATAAATACATTTGCTACAAAACAACGATATGAAACATGAGGAGCAAACATTCAAAAAGTGTTTTGTCACACAAATACAAAGCTTGGAAAATGATGATTCAAGTGTTGCAAAAGTGACGGTTTGTATGAATGTGTCAACTTTATGATTTCATTTTAATATGGAAAAAAACCTTTTTGAACACTAATTTTGATTTCCATTCATAGGTTTTATTATGGGCTATCAGATGTGATATAAAACGCCATTTTTCAAAATTTGTGACAAAACACTTTTTGAATGTTTGCTCCTCACATATCTTAAAATGACAAGGCTTTCTTTTAATTGGTCTAGAAATGAGAGTATTGAAAATAAATGCTTTTTATAGATTAGACACGAAAATCATCGAACTCGCTCTTATTATGACTCGGACTTACAAAATGGCTTAATATAATATATAATCCGATTAACTGCTTTCTTTGTGAAACAACATAATTAATGTTTTCCATTTTATAATTTATCACTGTCCATTTAAAAGATTTATTATAAAATTCTCCATATTTTTAAAATTTACGTTTAAAAGCGATTAAAAAAAGGGCTAATGCGCGAACACTTGTACTTTAGTTGTATCGTTTTACATTTTTTATTAATATCAAATCGGGTTTTTAAGAACTCAAGTTATCGTATGCAGCAGCAAATTCCGGACATGTCAAATTTTAACGATCGATATTCTTTATTACCGAACAAATATGTTATGTGAACGTTAACTAGTTGCGTTCACATAATATTTCTCCCGTGTAAGCGACACACAATAATACAACGTAACGCATTCACAAATCGAATAGGTAATCGTATGCAGTTTATTTCTGGTAACATTTCCTTGGTTAGATAACTTTATTGACCCAGAGAATCATTCAGCATGTTTCACGGTTACGACTCGTAACTTGTTCGATAAATATTATTTAGTGCCCTGGCATCGCAACTTGATAACATTGTATATTGTCCGAATGCCGTTAATATAATTAAGTATAGGAGCGAACCAGTGGAAGCCTAAGCCGGACCGATATTAATTCCGGTCGTAGAAATAGCCGAGTATGATTATATTTGCTTTCGTACCGAAAGCCCCGAGGGCGGTTTTTTTTTTATTACGTATTATCAATTACCCGACGATTGTTCGAAAATTATTTATTTGCTTAACGAATAACGTGTGATCATTTGCTCAGAGCAATTTTATTATTCGGCTGTGCGTACTTTTGCTATCCAATGATAATCTAATAGCTACACTTATTTAAATCAGAAATTGGCCACACACGTTTGATTGTTTATGTAAGAGAAGTAAAAAAATACATATCGATTGTTTTGCATTTGCTTGTTAGAAATATATTATAATAAGTTACAATTATAACATATAGTAGTATAACATATAGTATATTGTCAAAACTATTATAGTTCTGACAACAGCGTAATTCATTTCAAATTTGTCTTAAATATAATTTTCGTAGAACTATTTTCACACCATCTAAAAAAATACTGTTGTGGTTTATTTGTAAAATTTAAAAAAAATCTATATTAATTAAATATAAAACAAATAATCACCAAACAATCGCGGTTTAGCAATCTATTTTTTTAATAGGTTTTAATGTTGGAATTAATACAAATGTATATATATTTAATATAATGTCTTCTCACCATGTAATGACAGTGAGCACCCTAAAAGTGCTATATATACTGACTTAGAAATCATACAAAATACGTCCTCTCATAGCAACAGCTTTTTTTCGATAATCACAATGTATCCAACTTGATACACGTTCTATCAAAAGGATGTAAGCTGCAAATGCCGAATTAGTATCTAAATTTAGCTTTTAAGTTTGAAAAAAGATGAGCTTGTGAAAATTGAAACCAAGAAAAAAGACTGAAATAAAGGTTTTTCGTAGACAATTTCTTAAATTAATATTAGATTATGTGAATTTAACACCAGCTTAGAAGTATCCGTGCACTTCAAGCTTGTGGATATTTCGTAATTTTCATATGACCCAAAATCATCAAAAACGTTTTTTGTGCCTACGGTAAGATTTGCTATGTGTGGCTACGTTCTTTTTCCTTTCCACAGTCGAATACTCTTATTTTTTGAACCGTATATAAAACTATATTTGGATAATTTAAAACAAAGTTGTGATTATGGCGTTTGCCGAAATAGCTATCATCTATATTTAGAGTAATATTTGTAGAACTATAATACTGTGATATTTTTTCACCTTCTTAGAATGGAGTTCTACCAAGTTAATGCCAATTAAATCAATAACAATACGATATGTTGGATGATTTTTGCACATTTAATTATTAATGTTAATTTGATTTCAAAATCAGTTTTAATCATTCAACCGATTTGTGATATTGTAATAATTATTGTGTTTAATCAAACATTAACAATTGCTTATTTTTAACACATTTGTACGGTAATTGATGTGCACAATCTTTGGCAAAAAATCGCAATCAACTCTGGAGCGATCACATTCTGTAGAAAGTTTCAATTAGCTTCATTTGTGTTTTATAAAATGTTTTCAGTCGTAAAAACTTCATTCCTTTTCTGGAGACGATGAATAAAAAAGTAAAGAACACGGTGTCATACAAGTTGCTCGTTCGCTAAGCATGCCAGCATACCTGACGCAATATCTGCTGTGAAGAATCCAAGTGTGTAAGGTCCTCGACAGTATCGAATCTCACAATAAACTGTATGTAGTATATATTTGGCATAAAACTTTTTAATAAATTAATGTGATTGTGTAGGTAATTACACAGTCACACACATTGAAAAATATGTCACGCTTTCTAACTATTCGAACGCAACTATTTTTTAATAACTGAATTCATATTATAGTTATGAAATTATCCAATTGACTCTCATATCACTGTATTGTTTTCTATGTACCGGTTTATCTTACATTTGACGTTTTCGAATATAAAAACATCAAAAAATAATGTAACATAATATTCTCTTATCAGTTTATAACGCTCGTGAAGAGTGTAACTGGTCCTGAAATGAAAGTGGGAATTAATAAAAATATTTTATTTTTTTGAATGTATATATTATATTTCAAAATAAGGTACCAAGCACTTTTGTTATTCACTTTTTTCGATTTTAAGCTACACGACATCGAATGATGCTTTTTATATATAAGCCCATTAGAGGTGAAGGGAGCCAACAATAGTAAAATGGTAAAACTTTTTTCTTGGACTTTTAAGTACTATCACGTCTTTACTTGGTGCTTTGGTTGAATGCATATTTGTATTTTACGGTGATAACACTATTGCAATGTGTATTAGCTGAGGTTTTACTTCTTCTTCTTTGGCCATGTTCGCTCCCTATGTGGAGCATATGGCCGTCACGCGGCACCTCCATGTTTCACTGTCTCCCGCCAATAGCTTTGCTTCCTCCCATGACATGCCAGCATCCCTCAGTTCCGCCGAGTACATCCTATGAATAGTACCCGACGGACGTCCAGGACGCCGGAATCCCACCGGTTGAAAGAAGAGGCAGGCAGGATTGAGGCTTTCCGGAGGTATCCGCAGCACGTGACCTAGTCAGTTCCAACGTCTCTCCATAACCACTGTCGTGACGGGACGCTGTCTAGTACGCTCCCTTATCTCTGAATTCCTCACAAAATCAAACCACCTCACCCCCATTATCCGACGCAAGCATCTGTTCTCGAAGCTCAGTATACAGTTTTTCCTGTGTCTTCGTCAGGTGGCATGATTCGCAACCGTAAAGCATTACCAGCAGAATGCAAGCGTTGAACAAGTGGCATTTGGTTTTAATCGAGTACAGCTGTGTGTCCCAGACAATCCGCATTGAGTTGAATGTGGCTCCAGCCATTCCTAAGCGAATGGCGAGCTCGTTTTTTATACTACCGTCATCGGGGATATGTACGCCGAGGTATCTGAAACTGTCAACCCTCTCGACTGAAGTTTCTTGACTTTTATTATACTTTCAGTTTCAGATGTTAAAAATATTACAACGCATGTAAATTTATTTTTTTATAAAATATCACTCGGCTCACTTCACCTCTTATAGACTCATATGCCTTTTCACCAAGCATTGACAGTGAACACCTTAAAAGTGATCATTTATACAAATTTAGACGTTTAAAAGTACCACGAAATATTTGGAAATCTTCCATTGAGAAACGTACGTATTTTTTTTTATTGTTTTATCAAAAAAAATATTCACGAAAAAGGCACATATTATATGCTTTGACGTATTACAAATACCTACATAACTTGTTGTTGTGGAATTATTTAAGGGCGGAGTATTAAATAGGTAGCATAAATACTTTATTGTGTCTATAGAGTTTCATACATTTTGTCTTACATACAAGTGGTGCTCTGCCAGGCGTCATATATCTCAAATCCACCACTGCACTCCCGTCCGCCTTCATACACACTATCCAGTGTACGCAATTATAAGACCTCGTACAATGGTTCACATTGTGCCTCCGTGTTTGACCCGTTCATTAGATTACGCACACGGACTTAAAGATACGAATGTTATGTATGGGTCAAGCAACGGAACGTTTTCGCCTAAGCTAAATGTTCTTCTCGATTACACGCTTCGGTTGGCCGTTGGTATACATCCGGACTTCTAAGACTGATTCACTGATCGTCTCTTGTGTTGTTTTGCTCTGTGCCTTACCAGTGCATACTAATAATAATTGGACGCGGCATGCAATACCGGCGTTGTTCTCAATGGAGAGTGCGCGCCGACAAAGATGAGATATTATAATTAATTATAATAATGATCTTTGGTGCTGTACGTCGTTAAAATTGTTGATAACTTATAATGTAAATACATTTTGTTACGTTTAATATTTTTAGCTGGTGACCCTCGGTGTAAAGGCAAACTGAACAATGAACAAACTACCCAATATTTCATTTCGATATTTTACACCCGTAACGAATTTAAAGCACTTGAGGAGCAAACATTCAAAAAGTGTTTTGTCACAAATTTTGAAAAATGGCGTTTTATATCAATTCTGATAGCCCATAATAAAACCTATGAATATAAATCAAAATTAGTGTTCAAAAAGGTTTTTTTTCATATTAAAATGAAATCATAAAGTTGACACATTCATACAAATAGTCACTTTTGCAACACTTAAATCATCATTTTCCAAGCTTTGTATTTGTGTGACAAAACACTTTTTGAATGTTTGCTCCTCACTTATTATCTATAAAGGTATATCCAACAACGCAGCAGCGAAATTTTGTCTTAGAAGCAGTTACCCAAAGTCTGAACGTTATGAATTTATTTTTTTAAATACAAACAGTAAATATTTAAAGAACATATTAAAAACACTCATTTCTAAGGTTAGACTTTCTGTCTATTAAAAAAACCTAGCGGTTTGATCAAAATTAGTATAGTTTTACAATATAAGTATTCTATAAATAAGATCACCAAATGTATATCAAGGTTCCATAAATTTCAAAATTAATATATCCTGATCAAATTATAGTCTAAGATAAAATAAATTCACTTGTTTCAGTTCATGTAAGAATTCTTAGCTCTACTGCACTATATGGAAATTACTTATCAGCCTCTTAAGGATATCAGAATAAAACAGGGCGAACGAATAGGCAGACAGACACATTGATCGTTTTATGATACACTCCAAATTTGTTATTGAAACCTTTACTCGCATTTTTCGTCATTTTAAATTTCAATTTCGAGATCGTTCATGACACGTATTTTTTTTTACTTTGAAAAACATGTAGGTACATACACATGTCAAATCGAATATAAAATTTATTATGTATTCAATAATAATATAAATAAGTGTCAACTTTCTTATCTTAAACTTAAAAAAAGTAACTTTATTTTTTCCAAATAGGAATTATTAGATAAAAATCAGTTATACCTTTTTACGATCTTTACAGAGTTTCACCGATGCTTTTTCTATCAATAAGGAAGATAAATTTTCTATAGCGTTTACCTATTAATCATTGGTTATTGGCGATTGCTTTCCTAGATAAGTGAAAAAACGTGTATTTTTTCATTTGAATATTATTGTGGGTTTTCAAAACGCATATTGCATAAAAAAAAACTATTGAAATTAATTTATTTTCGTTTATCGGTTTCACATGTATTTTAGATATTGTCAAAAAATGATAAATATCTTCCGCTTTCATAGACCTCCTTAGTTTCGAAACTTTCTATATCTATAATAAATTAACTACATTTTATTAAATATTTTTTAACATTTGTCGTAATAAAGTTACCGCTTGGTATTTTTTGTATATGATATAGTCAAAGTTTTTATATTTTTGTTATGAATCTTTAATTATCCGATCTATTGTTTAAACATTTGTGTCGACCCAAAGAAAACCATAATATTCCGCCAATCTTGGTTTTAATCTTCGACAATACCTTAACACCAGTCTGAAAACAAGGAAGTGTTTGACCATTGGATGTATATTTGCTTGTCTTGTGTAAGTGCAGCGAGTTGTAAAAGAAATCTTAGAAGTAGATTATTTCAAAACTTGTTCAGTTACCTTTGTTTACGTAGGTAGTGTTAAGTACAGTTTTCGATTATTTTTTGTTGATTATTTCAAAGATGCCATAGCTTTCAATACTCATTACTATATTCTGTTCATACTAAATTAAAAACACGGAATATACACATATTGATAACCTTTTAATTTTCTTTACCAGTTTGTTCTCAAAACAATTAAATGCAGTAATTATATTTGTCTGCAAATTGTTTTTTTTAATTTTCTGTACAAATAATATTATACGTTTATATTTATATATGTTTGTTTGCCAAGTCTCAAAAGAATTGACCTGACCTAATCATTTTATTCTACCATATCTTTTCGTATATAATAAATTTACCATAAACATTATCTTTTAACCTGTCCTGGTAGTTAAAATATAAAATAAATGATTGCACACCCACTATACTGGTGTTAACTTTGTTTTCAAAAAATATAACCACCTTTGTAATAATTTCACACTTATTTAATATAATCGAGCCCAGTTTTGCTAACCACAAGAGTTATCAACTAATCATCATTACATATTACTCGTGATTAGCGAAACTGGTCATGATTATATTTAATAATTGTGGAATTAATACAAAACAGTGGTTTATTTTTTTTGTGTATCATTAAGATCTTTAATGAACACACAATCTTTTATCCATCACCACGATTGTATCTAATAATAAATATCAGTTTAATTTCAGCTAATTTGCCTTGAATAACCCCATACTAGTAATCGTTCTTAGATACACTTAAGTCATGTTTAGTAAGTTATATAATTGTAATATAAATTAGGATGTTAGTGCAAATAGCAATATGTATTGTATATCTCTTCTAGGACAGTATATATAGCTGAGTATATTTATGTTTATTAATAGTTCTGACGATGGTGCACGCCGAAATAGCTATCAATTCATTTTGAATTAAAAAAACAAACAACTGAATATGTTGCTACCAGTAAAATCAAATTCAATCAACAACTAAAAAGTTTATTTGTAGTATAAGAAGTATACACTCGTAATGGGAGAAACCAGTAAGTACTGATTGTTTTTTTGAAATAATTCAATTTCAAAATATAATCAGTGATTATATTTGAATTTCGAACATGTATATTTCCCAAAGTTACATGCCGTATTCGCCGGGTACGCATTGTATCGCGTGATATGCAATTTTATTAAATGATAATAAAGCTCAAGCATGTATTTTATATATGCCAGCGAACGGTTGAAGTGCATCGATAGCAAGCAATAAGTACCCTCTCTAACCGTAAACTTAGCATAATGCACGGACTCTGGTAAGTCAAGTCGATATGTTCAGTGCCTACACAATTATAAGAGAAATGAGAGTCCCGGTGAGTGAATTCTTTATGATGGAACCTTTCGCGTTACACTGGCAAGTGAATTTTATTGTGTCCATTTGATATAAATGATTTTTTTACATATACATACTAAGTTTTAAACGGTCTTATTAATGACTCGTGTTTATTAAATATTAAAAAATATTATGAGAATGTTTTTTATCACTTTTAAAGTGTTCACTGTGTATACTTAGTGGAGATGGACTATATTTAAAAAAAAAATACTTAATAAATATTTTTACTAATTCTACTTTTATAGATTGAATTGGAATTTACTTGGTAGAACTCCATTATAATAGGGTAAAAATTCAAAATTCGCCTGTGTGGTCGAGTGGTCAACGTCGTTGGCTACCGCTACGGCGGTCCCGGGCTCGAATCCCAGTACGGGCAGTTTTATAAATTGATTTTTCAATCGATTTATGAATTTTTGTTCAAAGGCATGGATTTATGGGATGTTTTGAATTACCCCCCTCCCACCCATCTTATCTCATGAACGGGGCGTATCGAGAGCGATTAGCTAACCACTAGTCCTGTCCCAGCCCTTTCCTTCTATTCCTACTCTCTTTGGAAAAAGAGAGGTTGGGCAAATGAGTAACAAGCAGCTCTCGTAGAAACATTTCTGTTGAGATAAACTCCATTAAGAGTCCATATACTCCACATTGGGAGGGAACATGGTAAAAAAAATAGCAACGTGTTTAGATCTACAGTTTTTTCTATTCAGCTCTACAATTCTACTTTTATTTATTGATTTCACTCATGATGAACATTATCAACTGATAATTCTCATCATGAGCGAAGCCTGTTATGTTATGAAATTAGTACCAATGAGTATTTTTTTTATATATATTATTTTTTAACATCCGTTTTAGGCAAACCATTTAAAACATTGATTGTTTTTTTATCGTTGTATTATTAAAGATTACAATACCGATATTACCAAAACCATTCATGGTGTTTTTTAATACCAAATTACCATTTTTTTTTTTCAATATCACAAATTATTCAAAACTGAATTTTTAATGTTAAACCACATTTTCATAAAGTTGTTCGCGAATTATTAAAAAAATTTACATTTACTAAATATTTACAGACTACTGATTTAGTGTGCCCTGACCAATAATCGTAAATTATTATATATGTATTTTATTAAAATCAAATTTTCTCGATCGATAGTGCGATCCATATATACAATACTAGTTTTTTTTAGTAAAAAAATAGATTTTCTTCTCAATCTATCTTTTCTACAAGGTTAATTCAATTCATAGAATTCCGATCGATATGTATTTCTTGGTTTCTATATACGTTCAATATTCATATACATTTTCTTTTAATTATCATGAGCCCTTGTTTTAAGATTGTTTATCGATTATAAATTCTTATATAAATATTACAATGACACATTTTCATTAAATTTACACAGCGCGAAAATATGATTGATACGAATGTGAAATCCGCCCAATCTTTAATTAATCTTCCCTTCTGATGCGTATGCAAATAAAAATTGCAACGCTGAGATGAGTGGAACATGCGAAAAAAATCACGCTGTTTATTTAACATGCGACGGGTTGTCAGCTTGCCCTGCCGTTGAAGTCGCACGTCAGAACAGTTATGTATGGACTGCGAAAATGTTCTTGGCCGGATTCAAGCAGTACGTCTACATACGTGTGTATTGCTTGGCACTCACTGGTGGTCAAGTTCAGCTCGTTACTCATGAATGTCAATAATAATACCTACTATTAATTACACTAACTAAACTATAGTTTTTAACCACACGTAATTTACATTTAGACATAAGCGTTAGATATCAATTTATAATTTACAATTAAATTTCAATGTGCTTTAATAGAGATAAAATATGTTTTGATTAATCTGATTTTTATTTGTATTATTATTTAAACTAGGTAATGGCTTTATATTCATTTACTCAAGTATGATGAGCTTTTGAAATCGAAAGCTATTCGGCATCTTTCAATCGTAAGAGTTTGTTTTGAAAATTAATTTCTGACTATGAATAACTGACAGCAATCATTTGAAAATGCTCGCCATTTGCAAAACTGGTCCTGTTTTTGAAAAATAAAAATGGAGAATAAGTAAAAAGGAACATTTTTTTTTCTTAATATAATGCCTTTCCACCAAGTATTGACAGTGAACACTCTAAAAGTGACCTCTTACAATGTTTCGGCTAAATTATAAATTCATTTCATGTAAAAAAAAAAACAACCTTATTTAGATACAAAAAAGTTTAAAAACGCCGATTCCACTTCATCTGCAGAATTGTATAATATATTACTAAAAAAAAAAAAATGAAACGAACTGAATAAATAATAATTAGACTGAACAACGACAAAAATATCTGTCCGTGGATTTTTTTCTCTTTTAGCGGTCCGTGGCATAAACGAGTTGGAGAAGCTCTGGTTAAGAGTAAGTTATGGATATCTATAATATATAAAATATATATTTTTGTTTTTTGTTTACCGGCATAGAAGATGATTGTCCATGATATCATTCAAAATTTATTAATTATACTGAAAACGGTACACAATGAATCAAAATTAATAAGACTGATGTGTATGAAGATATTGTTTTTATCCCAATTTATTACGGCTCACGGTTATGGATTACTCGGTGATATTGACTAATCGCTTAATAATTGGACATTTATTTCAATATTTCTTCCACAGCGGAAAAGTGATTTATCGTTTGGTCATGGGAACTTAAGAAAAAGTGCACTTAGTACTATTGTGGTTTTTGTAAAAACATATTTTATATATATTGTGATAGTGGCAAACGTATCATAAGGGAGTTAGGGAGTGCAAATAGTTTCTTGTTCATATCGCCGTCCCTATCTGCATTGCATTCTCCCCTGTATTCATAATAAGAGATGTCGGCTTATAAGTATGCAGCAAGGGCGTACGAGCATATTTTTTTAGTCATATCTATTTTGTAATTTGTATTTGTTTCAATTCGTAAATAAAGTATTAAAAAGTTCAACAACTATTGCTAACAGTCGTTTGTCGTTTCCGTGGCGCAGGGGTTACCGTCTTTGCCTTTCGTGACAGATCTCACGAGTTCAAGTCCTAGAAGAAATAGCATTTTTTCAATCGATGTCTGTTCGAAGGCATTGATGTTTGTGATTTCCAAAATTTACCCCACCCTATTCTTCTCATCTTAATTGGCGTTGTGATTGTGATAAGTTAACCGCTCATTTTTCCGAGACTTATACTTTTATTTCTACTCTCTTCGAAAAAAAGAGGTTGAGCAACTCAGTAAAAGACAGTTCTTATAAAAAAACTTCTTATGACAAACCTCCATGAGATGATCATATGATACAAGCTGGGAGTGAGCATTGATAAAAACAGTCGTTTTTATATTAATTGCATTTGAAATTATTTCGTTTTTAACGTTTTAACTATATTTGAGTTTATTGATTGAATTGACATTAACTTGGCAGAACTCGATTGTAATAGGGTAAAAATAGTCAAATGCAGTCTTATGATATTAGTTAATAGCTATTTCGGCTTGCGCAATAGTCAGAACTATGTTTAAACATACATTTTGCTCACATGTATATACTGGCTCAAACGAGATACACTGTACATCTTGTTACTCATTCTAACATCCTAATTCATATTACATTTATTAAATATGACTTTAGTGTTTCAGAAAACGCAATATGGGATTTTTCAAGGTAAAATAAAATTAGGTAAATTAGGTAAATCTGACGATGGGGCGAGCCGAAATAGCTATTAACTAATATCATAAAAACTGTAGAACTAAATACGTTGCTATTTTTACCCTATTATCTCTTTCAGGTTAAGTAACGTTGGTTGGTATTCAGTATTTCAATTGCTAAATCACAATTTGACTAATAAAACTGGCACAGGGAAACTAATTCAACCCATGTTTTTATTATTTAGGACTGCCATATGATTTTTAACATGGCTCGTTAATATTATTGCACCCCACTGGTTTTGGGAATATAACACGTTTTCCTGGCGGGCTCTACAACAAATTGATGGTTTCACTTCGTGCCATGCAAAATGATCGCGCTGTCTCATCTCTCTGATTTGCCAGTCTTTTCTTTCACTAACTGGATGTGTAAATTTTTTCATGAAACTACGTGTTTTTGTTAAAAAAATAATATTTATTAATTTTGTGCCTAATAACGTCAAATCTCATCCAATTGCTAAAGCTTGCCGATGAAACTTTTATTTTAATTATTTTCATATTCATGTTCGAACACTATTTATAAAAAAGTTCTTCTAATATTTTTGCAAATGATACATGAATAGATTTAATTGCTTATAGAAATGTACGAAATATTGACGACTTACGGTTTCAATAGTTTCATAAATACGTGTATAGCTCAGCTTTCTAAATGTGTATTATATCAGGTGGAATTCGTAACGAGCAGTGAACCTCTAAAGTTGCTGCAACTATGTTATGTGTATATGGCAGGAAACATTGCGTGCAATAGTTGTCTGTAATTTAAAACATAACAACATATTTCTGTAATATAATATAAAGTATGAATATTATTTTATTATTTCACCAATACTTTGATGCAGTTTAATATATTTTTCGCTGTAAGTCATTTTTCCAAAACAATATCAGCCAATATGTCGTACGATTAAAAATTCACAAATTTTTACAACAATCAAAACTGTTTTATTTGCATGTCTAAAATAAATTCATGGCTTCTGAAGACACTCCTCAATCAAGCGAAATCCGTGTAACACGAAATCATTTTAACAAAATCATAATTTTAACTACATAAGTTTCCATGGAATATTTCGTCGTATATAATCAGCACTATAATGTCTACAGCAACTTCTCCGCACTTCCTATACTTATTTCCTTTTAGCTTACCCTTCCATTTCAAATGTGTATATTTTTTGTCGGTTATTTTGTTTCAAAATATCTAAAAATATATTCTATCTAAAAAAGCAACGTATTTAGTTCTACTACGAGCTGAACTTAATACGTTGCTATGTTTATCCTATTATAATGGATTTCTACCAAGTAAATTCCAAATCAATCAATACATATTCTATTTTATTTATAATATTTAAACTAAATAATTATATACTTGCCTGTTTCCTTAGTTCTAAATAATAATTAAAGAATTAATTGTGAACCCTTTGTTGAAAAGAATTATACAATAAAAACAGAAAGTGTTAATTTTATTCACCAATCCTTTTGAAAATAACTATTTTTCCGGTATTGATTTTTAAAAAATCCTACGTTATTTAATGTAGGTACGCCATTCTCAGGTACGCACACTCTTTCTTTCATCAACTACTGCGAAGAACAAAATGATTTTTTTTATTTGTCAACATAAATTTAATAGAAATAATATAATTATTTGATGGATATATTTTATTGTAATGCAGAATTTAACTGATTATTTTTTAACACAACATTCATTTCATTAAAATAATCTGTAATTGAAATCAAATACCAATTGTTTTATACACTTTTTAAATCAGTCACCAAAATTTTGTTTACCAATCAATACTCGCTCAATGAGTTGAAAATGCTCTCTTACTGAAAGAAACAGATACTAATATTAGAGTAAGAATATAATACATTGTGGATATTTTCGAAAGATTCAGCGTTTATTTCTTAATAATTGGTATTCCATTGGTTGTATTTATTACGAACAATTATTGTGGCACGTGTTTCACTCTTTTTGAAAAGTGTCTCAGATTTTTACCGTTATTTTTATATTCTTTACTAATAATAGATATATTAGAACAATTAAATATTGTTTTAAAATCAATGAGAAAACATATCGACCGTGGAAAAGAAAAAGGACGTAACCCACACATATCAAATTTTATAGGAGGCGCAAAAAACGTGTTTTGATGATTTTGGGCCATATGCAAATTATGAATTGTACACAACCTCGAAGTGCACGGAAACTTCAAAACTGGTGTTTAATTGACATAATCTAATATTAATTACAGAAATTGTCTTGGAAAAACTTTTATTTCAGTCTTTTTTCTTGGTTTTGATTTTTTACAAGGTCATCTTTTTCAAACTTAAATGCTAAATTTAGATACTAATTCGGCATTTGCAGCTTGCATCCTTTTGATAGAACGTGTATCAAGTTTGATACATTGTGATTATCGAAAAAAAACCTGTTTCGAAAAAACTGTGGGTTACGTCCTTTTTCCTTTCCAGAGTCGATATGTAGTATACGATTTCACATTTGGCATAAAATATAAAAAAATAATACTGCGTTTCTGTAGGTTTACATGTTGGTATGATTTGGCTTTGCGTTCGCTTCCAATAATTAGTTTTAATTTATATCACAAAAAAGAACAACGAGTTATTTAATTATAAACTTCGAACACGTCACCTCGCCTATATTTATATTTTAGTAATTAATTTTCATGTTTTTATAATTAATTTTATGCATTAGTTATTATTGTTGTTTTACTAATGGCTAATTTTTCTTTTGTTACAGGTATGGATGGGCACACATATATCATAGAGCCGTGTTATCTATTGCGAACGATAGTAAGTTACCGTGATAATGCATGTAAATGGCCGTTAAATATTTGCCTATAAATCTTTGCGTGAAAAGATAATGCGTTTTTATTTTCAATGCGTTCTCACAAAAGACGAAATTTGATAGAACATAAATTACAAAGCACGACCGTGGATTACGCTTACCGTGTAATTTCACGCACATGTAATACTAACCAGATACCGAGGTACAGAGTGCATGTTGATACTTAACGTGAAAAATAACGTAATACAACGGTGAGCCGATAAAATAAACCATCAATCGAATACACTGTAATGAAAGAAAGCTTCTCGAGAAAATGGCGTAGTCTGAAAATGCTTTTTGAAAACTCGATTTGTATGTACTCATTTTTAGCCAAAATGTGGAGAATAACTTTCAAACGTGCATATCTCACGAGTTTTGCGGACAGGTTTTTCAATCGTTTAATAGATTTCTCGTGTCCCACCACATATTCGATAGCAAAAATAAGTCGTAACGACAGCAATAAGCTAATCACTAATATTGTCCTAGCAAATTTCTTCTATCCCTACTCTCTTCGAAAAAGAGACGGTAAGCAACTGCGTTACAAGCAGTTCGTACAAAATACATATATTGAAGTAAACTCCATTATGACTAATGAGTTTATATGCCTCTCATTGAGAGCAAAGCTCGTTGTGCATGCATTTTGAATTCAACATAACACAATGGTGAAAATTAAACATTGATTTAGTACATTTCATATGTTTATTTTTCCTCCCAATGTGGAGCATATGTCCTTCTTATGAGGGTATCTCAACAGAAGTTTTTCTACGAGAACTGTTTGATACTCAGATGCTCAATCTCTCTCTTTCAGAGAGAGGAAAAATTATAGAAGTATAAGGATATGAAAGGGTTAGTAGATAACTAATCTATTAAAAGATAGAAAAAGGTGGGAGAGAATATTTTTAGACATCACAGCCTTCGAACAGAAATCGAAAAATGCTGTTTGTATTAAAACTTGAACCCGTGAGATTCGGCACGGAAGCTCAAAACGCTCACTGCTGCACCATAGGACCCGACATGCTTTTTTTACCTTAGTATAAATTAAAGAAAATAAAATTATTGTCTTTAACTTAGATTTCCTTTCTGAATCGAAATGATTCAAACTCTGTGTATAGTATCACTTTAATTGATGAACGAGATTTTTTTATATACTGATACGATATTTCCTATTTAGTATTTTAGAATAAAAACTGTAATTTATAATGTTTTCTCCTAATAAATGATATAAAAAGAGAGTTCACACTTCACATAAAGCGATATACCCAAAAGTTGAACCTTGTCTCTACTGACATCGTCCTATGCTTTTCTAACGAAATTATTTTGCTAGGTTAGTCATACACTGTAACAAAATATGATGTACCATTGAAGTGTGCATGCTCATGTACGCGCAATACTCGTTTAATTTATTTCATAGTTGCTATGTTTGTCCGCCAGAGCGGAGGAGTACAGTTAATTTCACAATGTGGTTTAATTATCTGGAGATTGATGCTTTTTGGCGCCGCGTGCGTGATCGTTCTACTACAAAAAGCTCACATATTATTCAACTATCGAATGAGCTTCTATAACTGTGCATACCGGTCGAATAAATATGAAAAGCTTACATACACTCTCAAGATACTAATAATATTTTTAATATGTTGGAACTGTCAATAAAGGACAGGACGGCATTATATTCAAAAAATAAAACACTCACTTGTACTAATTCTACTTTTGTTTTAAATGTTCACGACAAGTTTCGCTCATGGCGAGCAATATTAATATTATCAAATGATTATTTGATAATGGTCTTCATGAGTGAAATCAATCCTTATTATTTAAAATAAAAGTGAAATAAGTATAAACGAGTGGTTTTTTTTTTGAAAACATACTAGTGATATTGGGAAAATATTTTAAAACCTACAAAAAGCAAAATGTAATAAAAATTAATAATCAGTTTTATAAATTGTACTGACTGTTATATTGTTTCATTGCCTTTCTTTTCATATTTTGTAGACGAGTGGTAATTGACATCTTATTTTCTCAGTAGTAAAAATTGCTAGATGTGCGGTTTAATATATATATAAGTATATTCAATCAATTCAGTGGCGGATTACCCTATAAGCAAATGGGGCGTGCGTTTGGGGCCTTCGAATTTAAGGCCCTCAAAAATAGCTTGTTTTATATAACGCATATACTTTTTGTTCAGATTTTAATACATTTTTATTATTTTGCATGGAATTTTCAGATGTTTTTATGTTATCAAAAAAACAGGACTTCCAAATTCTATTGCTACTGAGGCATCTCGTTTGGTTAATCTGTCACTGAATCAAGGTGTATATGTATGTATATTCAAAAGCATTGATGTATATGCCCTTTTTAATCACTTCTTTCTCGCCTTATTTGACCATAATGTGGTATCAAGAGAGCAATAAGCTGACTACTCGTATTGCCTCTACGCCATCCTTACACCCATATATTATCTGTAACGAGAGGTCGAGTAACTAATGCATTACCTGTTTTCGTTACACGCCTTTTCTTGAAAAGTTCGCATTGCTCAAGTTTGCCAAGAATATCATTAATTTGGAAGTGTTGAGTTCACCGTTTTGAGTTTGGTGGGTTTGTATATTTTTGGTAAATTTTGGCAACATGCTCACCATGAAAAGATTGACTATCTTCAGCATTATTTGTAAAGGTGTGTGTGCGGTGTGAATATCACTGTCGAATAATATGAATGTCGATCCACGTGAAGTGTCTAGATACTTTGAATCTTCGCACTCGGCGAGAGTAAAATGTCCGTTTCACGTTTCTCGTATTTTAATAATACAAGCAATTTTTCGAGAGCGCTAAGTGTGCTCGGGTATTTTCAATAGCGCGCCGTATTTATTCTTCACTTAAACACATTTCGACTGCACGCTTGTCAATCATCTCGACCATGGGAACGGCCGCTCTTTTATTTTCTAGGTCTATCCACGAAACATGTTATATGTAGCGTATCTTATTTTTTTGGAATATCGTCCTAAAAGAAAGAAGTTTTTTCCTGTTATAAATACATTTATCAACAAAAAATTCAACTATCCATTTCAGTTTAGTAGATAACAAACGTTAATACACCGACACTGAACGATTTCAATTTAATTATTTGCATTACTTTTGTATTAGGCTTATTTGGAGAATAATTTAAGTTCTAATCTCAGAACCTTTTATCTTACAGCTTACACATCCACCGTCAATTGATCTTTATGAAAAGTAAGACATATTCATTTATTCATCAAAAGTCACTAGCTTAAGCCAAATAGAATTTGAACGTCTTCGTGTTAAGCGAATGCATTGTATTTATCTTGATTTTTAAATAAAAAAATATCGGGTCCATGGCAAAGTGTTCAACGTCGTTTTCGGAAGTTTTCTGTTTGTCATAACTGTTTTCCTGTCCTGAATATTGTGAAGAAATAACATATACCCTTCAATCCAGATTTAATTCTTGATACATGAATAGAAACTGAACCTATGTATGCAACATCTCTCACGACTCGCAAATAAAGCTATATTTTTTAGTAAGGCGTTACTATAAGGTTAGCGTAGATACTAGTTTTCAATACTAATATTGATTTTTCTCAGTTTTGCAATACAGTTTCGTCAGTCAAAAAGTAATGCATGGAGGCTGAGAAATACATATTGATTTATATTGACTCTCGAATATATGTTATGAATAACTAACTACTAACAGTTATTAATACCGCTTATAATAAATAACTGTTTAAAAAGGTACACTATTTATCAAATTCCAATATTATTTACATATGTGGACTTAAAATATATGTATATTATTTTGTAAAAACAATATAACACAGTTACTTACAAACTATGGTTTTGGTAGAAATTATTATTAGAGTTAATGGTTAGTTATATAATCGGTATACGTAGCTAATTGGTTACGTCTTTTGATTTCGTTAAATGATAACTGGACTTGAATCACAACTGTATATAGCTGTATATCTGTCGGCGCCCATAGCCTAGTGCTAAGAGCTCTGATTAAAGACAAGAAAGCCCCAAACTTACATCGCGGTAAATTTAATACAGAATTTTTTAGCTTCATTTGTATTGTAAAGCCAACATGTGAAGCCATTGTGATACGATTTTTACTTCTTAATACTTTCGATTATGTGTTTGAAAACATTTTGTTGTCATTGAATAAAAAATGCAATTGAATCAAATACAGTCGATGAAGATGGGACCGACTGAATTTTACTGAAGCATTACTTGTTATATCAGAGAATAGGTATTTTTAAATTCCTTAAAACATACCCATCACATGAAGACATGAAATATCTGGAGCGGTCACATAATACAAAAAGTGTCAATTCAAACAAAAATACACAATTAGAATTTATTTACACACATGTTTCATTTTTCTGTCAATCCACGTTTCTTATAAAATTTAAAATTGATGCTTGTTTCATTGTTTTCACTCTCATTAACGCCTTTTTTGCTCGGTATCCCCGAGAACTATCCCGTTACAAAAGTGAATAGATGTATGGAGAAAACCAATAAATAAAATGTCAATGAATGTTTCCTCATTAAAGCCGAGATATCCAATATCGCAATTTCCATGATTGTAGTAACCGAGTTTGACTGTATATAATCCGTTCTGACGTGGCTACAAAATAATATTTAAAAATGAGATGAGGTTAATTAGAGAGATTCGTATGAACAGATTCTTGACATTAAATGTTTACGGAAGTACTTCATTTAATGTGAATAGATTATGCCCGTGTGAATCCAGTCAACATATTATTATGAAAATTGAGTTGTAAATGAAATAACATTTCAAATATCAGTTATTGAGCAATTCAATTAATATGGATGTCACTCTGTTTTTTTAGTACGTTTTACTCCACGCTGGTATTATTTTATTGAAATCTTATGAAACAAAACAGTACGTGTCTGTTCAAAAGACCCAGTAAACACGGCCGGGTAAGTGGAATGGGATACGAGTCTATGAACTCGGCTATTCCACTTGTACCTGAACCTTTTCATTTCACGTTTACTCGTGTATGTATTTTCACCTTACGCGTGCACCTTTGTTTAGACGAGATAAACGATGGGTATTCGATGTAAGTAATTGTAAATGATTTGGCTATGATGTGTTGAATACAATAAAAGAATGCGAGTGATACCTGATTAATCTTCGATTTGTCAATAGGTCAGGTGTAGGGCTTGTACAAAAACCGGCTATCGAATTCCAATATATTCTAAAATACGGTTTAAACCGGTATTTCAAGTTTCAAAAAAAAGTAATTCAAATTTGCAACATTTTAAGTCAGTGTTTCTATTTGGCGATGGAGTAATTATACCTTCCGGAGAAGTGTATCCAAAACATTTTTTTTTCAAATAATCAAAAAAATATATTTTTAACGCTTTCATTGATGTTTACTGACTAGAAAACTTGACATTTAATTTTGTTTTAATTATAACCGAGGCATTTCAAGTCTTCGTTGAATAATATTTTTAAGCTTAGTAAAGAAATTAATATTTTTTTAATATGTATTATGTTTGAAAAAAACGGGCTTTTAATGTCGAGAATTTTATTTGAATACCGGTTTTTAAAAACTGACTAGCCCTAATCAGATGTATATCATGTACGATGAAGCTTTAGCGCCTTTAGGCTACATACATATGTAGGTAAAACTTCTTAGAAAACTTTATTATTACAAGCTTGTTACTTTTATATTTTAACGTTTTGAAAGCTGTAAAAAACACACTAGCTTACTGTTTGACGTATACTCCTGATAATTACCACTGTTTACCAATCGCTGTCCTACAATATTTTCGAGGACTTGACATAGTTAAAGTAATGCCACAATAAAATAAATCGTCAAAAACAAGTCGTCTGACAACAAAACAATGTCTCAAGTCTATTTAAAAAATGTCTCGTCAATTTATTCACTGTGCGTGCGTAATTTATTGATTTAATTCACTTGTATTAAATATTGTATATGCTTAGGTTGACATAAAAAAGATTATTTATAGTCAAGAATATAGGATTCTTTTGATATATGTATAAATATACATGTGTATATTTATATTGTCAATGATGCAGTGATCACTTTTAGGGTGTTCACTGTCAACACTTGGTGGAAAGGCATTATATTAATAAAAACAATAATCCTTTGTACTTCATTCCACTTTATTTAATATGTCAGGACCGGTTTCGCTCATTGCTAGCATTGTCAACTGATAAGAAATATAATTTAACAATGCTATTTATACAAAATTGAAAAGTTATACACAACAGTTGGCATTGAAAAGAAATTGCTAATTACATTAAAGTGATTCTAAAATAACACAAAATTAAAATGTTCAACACATCTAACATATAATTAAAAAGTCATCCCAGATTCATAAATTCAGAATGCGATTGAAAGTAACTACAAACATAATTAAAATTTGTAGTTACTTTCAATCGCATTCTGAATTTATGAATCTGGGATGACTTTTTAATTATATGTTAGATGTGTTGAACATTTTAATTTTGTGTTATTTTAGAATCACTTTAATGTAATTAGCAATTTCTTTTCAATGCCAACTGTTGTGTATAACTTTTCAATTTTGTATAAATAGCATTGTTAAATTATATTTCTTATCAGTTGACAATGCTCGCAATGAGCGAAACCGGTCCTGACATATTAAATAAAGTGGAATGAAGTACAAAGGATTATTGTTTTTATTAAATGATGCAGTGGTTGATGTCGTTGGCTTCAGGACGGATCCCACAGATTCATCAAGTCCTAGAACCAACACAATTTTTCAATATATTTCCGTTGATAACATGGATGTTTGTGATGTCTGAAAATCCATCCACCCATCCAATCCTATAATAACGAAGCGTAGCGAAAGCGATTAGCTAATCACTAGTCTTTTCATAGACTCATCCTTCCAATCCTTATACGCTCGTCGAATAAAAATGAGTTTGAGCAACTGAGTAACAAGCAGTTTTCGCAGAAAAAAATAGAGATACCTCCATTAAGATATGCTTAATGGATATATGGATATAAAGGATTTTAATATAGCAGAAATAATCGGTGTGCGGAGAATTCATCAACGGACAAATCACTTAACCATATTATTCGATATGTATTTGATTAAGTTAAATAAAAGTAACTAAAATTTGTAAACAAGTTCTAATTTTCATCAATATCAAAATAAGAACATTTATTTTCTCATATGCCAGTATAAATATTTTGCTGTACAAAGTATTTACTGTGATAAGTCAAGTTGGCTAAATTTATTTAGCATTTTTTCACTACCCGTTATGCCATAAAACATAACTTATGCCTAACTGTATAATTTACCCACATTTTATTCTAAGAGTGGTGATTTAAATGCTTGCTTATTTTAAAGTCAGATACTCTCACAATATGAATAGCGTGTTACCGAGAATCGTAAAATTTTATGTTTTATTATTTTAACTATAAAAAAACATGAAAACTTAATTGAATTACAACAGGATATCGTTTAGTACGTGTAAAGTGGCTTTATCCAAGCAGCCGTGGAGAGTTTTTATCGATTTATATAATTTAAATGTACGCAATTAATTATTATCATTATCTTGTTTGTTTTTGTATCCTATGCACAACGATTATTAGTGCAAATTTTCATACTTTCATAACCAGTTTTATTTTTAAGTGTTTTTGATAGTTAAGCTGCATATAATTTTAACTACCGCGCACCAAAATTTTGTTTATTCTAGACCAGTGGTTCTCTTTTAAAATTCTACTGTAGCCGTTTTTTAAACATCAGGGTTCATGTGGAAATGATATTAAAAATCCTTAGTCGTTTACTAAGAAAAGCGAATTAAATTGTAAGTTTATTTCATAAAAAACATTTCAATATGCCGGTATCAATTTATTTAAGAGAAATGACAAACGGGAATTGCTCGGAGCGCCGCTTTCAAGTTTTCATCCGTCAGTTGGTTTCGATATTTATTGTTTTTAAAGTGCATTACGATTAATGAATTTTCATAGAAAACAGTTTATATTGTATTACTACGACCAACATTATTGAACTGTATTATGATTAAAACGGACTTTCAGTGTTCAATCATGATTTCTAATAGTTACTATCGGTATTAATTGCATACATTACTTTTCTTACTGATAATTCCACAACTTCCATACCCGTAGTAAAAGTTTTTCTACATATCACTTATTAATGTATGCTACAATGATATATTTTGAAAATATTCAGATTGGATTTATAAACCGTTGATAACCTCTGGTAGCTGGTTATGAAAACCACTGATCTAGATTCTTCAGATTCTAATTTATCAAAATTTTCTTTTCCGTTAATGTTCACTACTCAAGAAAACGGTAAATTTGTTTCTGGAGAATTCTCGACTGTAAATATATCTTTTAAAAATTAAGGAACATGTAATATGTCAAATTAATCAAATAGGGTGGACTTTTACCACTTCTCGGTTGATACTAT
Source organism: Himalopsyche tibetana (assembly GCA_030503985.1). Classification (NCBI taxonomy): domain Eukaryota; kingdom Metazoa; phylum Arthropoda; class Insecta; order Trichoptera; family Rhyacophilidae; genus Himalopsyche; species Himalopsyche tibetana. Next base: position 15,768,305 of record JAPJYX010000024.1, read on the forward strand.
TAATCAAGCTCTCCCACTACTCGTCACAAACATAAAGATTTTGCGTTATCAAAAGATAACCTAAAATACCGTTTCACAGTGCGTGGCCTGATATAATATAAACCTACCAGAAGAGAACCGTAGTTTGTATCTAAATTTAAATAATTAAGCTAAACGCATGAGAATTATGGTTCATTGCGAATTTTATTTGAAATATTTTAAAACGTAGACTTGGAAAGGTTGACGTATCATTTTTTTATGCCGCATGCCATCAGTGTATTGTTTTATATATATATATATATAAAATCTCTTAACAAAAACATTTTAATGTCTTAAAATATATATTTTATTCATTCAAATAGAATAACAGTAATTCAATTTAAAATATGCAAAATAAATACCTGCCATCAATAATAACGGTACTAAATAATAATTCCGTGATTGAAAAGAAGTCTAAAAATTGTGGGTAATTGTAATATCAAAAAAGTATCTTTATTATATTTTTCTAGTCCATGGTCGAGTGGTCAACGACGTTGGTTCCAAATGCAGAATCGCTGGTTTAAATCCCAGAACTGACAGATTCTTCATTAGATTTATCGATTCTTGTTTGAAGACACGGGTGTCTGAAATTTATTCATTGAAAAACGGGGCTCAGTGAAAACGATTTCCTAACCACTAATCCTGTCCTAGGCATATCCTTGTGTCCCCACTTTATTAGTAACGAGAATTTGTCGTGGAAAAACCACCTGCTGAGATAAATTTTATTAAGGAATCGGCATGCTCCACATTGGGAGCGGAAATGGTTTGTAAATAATTCTTTATCATTAAAAACATTTTTATCTTTCAAAGCTATTTCGCATTCCGTATCTATTTGTAGAAGTAAATAACCCATTAAGTGCGAGATATACAAGCATGTTTTTAAATATACATTTTATATACCAAAGAATGCTATGCTAAGGCCGTCCTATTCGTGATTTAGTTATCTATTTGGGGCTTTTATTTCCATATCTTCAATCATTTGTGTCCACTGAGGACAATAAAATTGTTATTATAAGAATATGTCATAAGCATAGGCCGTTTATACAATTTATACAGTAATAATGTCGGGCTTATTCTTCACGAACAATAATAAAAAATAAACGTTCAGACAACGGCTATTTTATTAAGTGAGATTTAAACGGGTCTATAAAGTATTCGACGTTCAACCAAAGCCGAGCGCTGCATCAGTTCCTGAAGTGAAAAGATTGATAAACTTTTTATACTTGAGCGTAAAATATTTTTCATATAATAAGGTAAAAAATAGCAAAATATTTAGTTTTACAATTTTTTTTATTTTTTATGGTTGATTAATTGAAAAATAAATTGAAAAATTATTAGCTATTTCGGCGTTTGCCTTCACCATTGTTCTAATGAAGTCCTGGCCTAGAACTAAATACATTGTTATTTCTCACCATATAACAATGTAATTCTACCAAGTAAATGCCAATTCAATTATTTTTTTCATTTATTTAATCATCCACTCCTCATGTAGAGCTTATGAGACTCTTAATGATGTTTATATCAACAGAATTATTTTTAGGAAAGCTTCCGGTTACTTGTAGATAATCCAATTCCGGGATAACAGGGTTAAACATTCAACATAAAATCGTGTATAAATTAGGATTCGGGCTATCCTGGGATTTGTTTCATGTCGATTTAAAAAAAATTAGGAATTTGCGGATTTCTCATAACCTTGATGGTTACGATGGCACGATTGCTTTTTTTACCTCTTCCAAATCTAAATTTCTGTAATTTTCTCAATCCCGAAATCCCAGAATTTGTAATGTCACGATCCCGGGACTTAAGTATCACAGAATTGCACCCTACTCAGTTAGCCAACCTCTCTTTTTGAAGAGATTGAGAGTTATACGGATATTGAGTAATAAGTTAATCGCAATCTCTACGCCCCGTTTTTCGAACCTTCTGTTCGAACATTAAAATTTCGCATAGAAAAGTGACATAAATTTAGTAGGTACTTGAAAGTAAGAATTTTTAATAAAACAAACATGCAACAAAAATTTACGGTGGCACTGCCGAGCTCACCGAGGAATGTGAAATCCTCGATTCGCTATACTTTTTCCCCAGATTATCTAGGTTAGCTCTTCCAATTCCAAAATCTTATCAATTTTTGGGATTTGCTCAAAATTTCTCAATCCCGAAATCCCGGAATCAAAAAATTGGACGGGATCCCGGATCCCGGGATTGGATGCCCTAGTCTGTCTTCCTAGTATTCTTGTATTTTAATTGTAGCGATTCGTTTTATTGAGTCGTTCTGTTATAAAGGCCCGTCGGACGATAATGCGTTTTGGTAAACGACCAGGCGTCTTCGTTTATTCGTAGACCTAGGCGCCTAATTAAATGATGCCTTGTGGAGAGGAGAGGTCACCGTTTAACTCATATTTTTGAAATGAATATCTTAACGACTTGATATAAATAACATCAAATTCCCGGCTTGATTGGTCACTGGGCGATAGAATACTGGGATGATAGCATTAAGCGAAAGTATTCACAATAAAAGCTACTTTATTTTAATCTACGTTCATAGCTCGAAATAATTTGTCACCACCCCTTCTAATTTTGTTAATAAAAGCTTTTGCAAAAATCATTAAAACACTATTTCAGTTGTTCATCATTATTTGTATAAGCAGTGTAACGAGAAGTCAAACTTTCAATAAAAACTTGGATTTTATTAGATTGGTTTTTATAAAAAGGCGCATTCATTCATTGGCAAATATATAAAATACATCACTTTTTTGTCACATTTTTTAAATTAAAGATCAGTTATTAAACAATGTGGAATAATACAAAATAAGTGTTATGTTTGAAATAAAATGACTTTTGCTCAAGAATTGACAGAAACACATTAAAAGTGTATAATAAAGATGTGTACGTTTAATTTGACAGCTGCCGTGGCCGAGTGGCAAACGAAGTTGGTTTCGGTTACGGAGGTCACAGGTTCGAAACCCTGTACGAATAGTTTCTATAAATTTCAATCGATTTATGGATTTCTGTCCAAAAGCATGGATGTAACATACGTGATGTTTTCAATTCCCTCCCACCCATTTATCCTAAAAGCGGGTGTAGCGAAAGCGATTAGCTAACCACCAGTCCTGTCCTAGTCAGACCATATGCTTCACATTGGGAGCGGATATGGACAAAAAATATACGTTTATTAGTTCCACGATGCCTTATTTTTAAAATGTTCCTTCAGTTTAATGAAGTATTTTTTTGCATTATACGTAGAAACAATTAACTTCTTTTTATAATTTAATGCTACTGCTTAGGTTCCCAACCTTTTTCGAGTGGCGACCCCTTTTTATAAAGCCATGTGACTAGGCGACCCCCCGAGGAATTTGAAGTCCTCGATTTGATATACTTTTTCGTTACTTTGTTGTTCAAATCCAAATTCGAAAAAAGTTGGCAACCCCCCAGAAAACCCTTCGCGACCCCTAGGTTGGGAACCCGTGTGTTTGCATTGCCATTGATTTTACCAAAAATAGTGGATCAATTACTTAATTTCATCAAAAAACCTTAACAAATCTGACTGTGTTAAAAAGACAAAGAGATAAATGTATTTGTTAATACAAACGAAATTTGTCACTTAAACATCTTATTTTAATAATTAACAAGGTCAATGACATTTGATCTTATTTTTATAATCATCATAATTAACAACCGTTTTTTTGTGAAAAATGTTTTGTCAAATACGAAAAAATACTTCATGTCTTAAAAAAATTAAAATAGCGGACGCTAACCAACATATATGTTATTGGTTTAAAAAAAATCGTAAGATCTGAAAGGCTGGCGACCGCTGAGTAGGACCCTACGACTCTGAACTGAATACTTTAGTGGGCGGTATACATACCCACAAGCGCACTTGGACTACTAGAAAGTTTTTTCTCGAGGTTCACTTGTTAGACACTAAAGAGAATAGAGTATTTTTTGTGAAAAATATTCCGATTGACAATATTAATAACATGGAAAAAAACCCTAACTTTTATTAATTTGAAATGTGCATCAAACATAATATTTTTTTAAATGTATGGTTGAGGAAAGATAGGCTGTACAACAATCGGTATTTCATTCCAATACTGGCTTGAGATGGAAATTTAGAAGAAAGCGTTTACAATTATTACGATTGATGGAAATCGTATTAAAAATAGTTATCACACTTCACCACCGGCCAAGATATAACTATTTGTGAAGCGTTAATTTAGCGAGGCACTCTCAAGTAAAACGCTGTAAATCGAAGTTTTGCCGTGCTGAATTACTGGATTAGAATTTTACGATTTTTGAAACAAGAATCTAATTACGGTCAAAATTGTTTTTAATACTTTCGATGGCTTCGGCGGTAACTTTGTGGAAGTTCATTTTAATAGAAAATTTAAATTAACTTTGATTATTCCACGTATTCACAATACATGGAATAATCAAAGTTAATTTGAATTTTCTATTAAAATTATTTTTTTTAAAACGTTTGTACACTGTGAAACAAAAACTTCTATTTTTACATACCTGTATAATAATTTATGGCTAAATAAACGAAATGACCGTCATTTCGTTGTTGTTAAATCGACTTCAGGATAGTCGGTCGGCATACAAATTTCACTATTAGTTTACGCCGAGCTGCGTTCAATTTATACGGCAGTATTAATACGATCGTATTTTATGTCTCGAGATCGCGGGGTTTTTATGGACTTATCAAAAAAGATTACCCTGGAACAATATATTGTTTTTATCTTTGTCTAAGTCTTACTAGCGTTGGGTTTTTTTTTGTTGCTTTTTTAAATGTCAGTTAAAAACACAAATGTCTATTAACAAGATCGTATTTTATAAGTCATGGGTATCGTTATAAAATAAGACGAGGTTTTATGCAATTTATGCAGCGCTTATGTCTAATGCAGTGGAATAAACTATAATTGTTTCGTGTGATTTTAATTATTGAATTTAAAAAAATGTTATATAAGTTTTGTTATATTGTCACAGTGAATCTCCATTCTCAAGTTTTTGAAGAGATCGACGAAAAATAATGCAAGACTATGGGCTATTGTGATTTGAATACACATTAAATATATTTTTAAAAATGTGTCTGGCTCGTAAGATTTTCCCGACTCCGAAAAAAACCCACGTTTCCACGACTCCTGACTCCGACTCTGAAACCTTGAACAAAACATCATGCAATAGTTTACATGATATTTGCAGTACAATTATTGTAATATTATATTCATAATATCAAAAACTTGTGATTGCAGCGAAAAAAAATGGACATTGCGTATTTATTATATTATCTTATATTTTATATCGGACAATATAAGGCATGTTCATCACTGCTAATTAGTATAAATGACCACATGTTTAAGTATCACTGTTAATGTGTCCTGCTGAAAAGTCGGTCCTCTACAGCAGTGCTTCCCAATCTTTTTTGTTCCATGGCCCCCTAAATCTAAAAAAAAGAATCCGCAGTCCTCCTCAATTGTCTTCGTAACTCGTTTTTTTTTGTTAATTTGAAATCGAAGTTTTCAAAATCGATTGTGAAAACAATAATCTGCGGAACCCCGATTTATTTTTCAAGCTTTATCACAAAGAAAAATGAAATAATGAACATTTTCGCGGACCCCGTGTTGGGAAGCACTGCTCTACAGCATTGCTTCCCAAATTGGGGGCCGCCGCAGAACATGTTTTGTATTGATGGGGGCCGTGGTATGAAATTGTTTGGGAAACACTGCTCTACAGTCTAGAATTTTTTTTAAATCCATGTCCTCTCCCAATGTGGAGCATATGGCCTCCTAATGGAGGTATCTCATCAGAAGTTTTTCTACGAGAACTGTTTGTTACTCAGTCGCTCAACCTCACTTTTTTCAAAGTGAGTAGTATGGAAAGAAGGATAAGGCTAGAGCAGGAATAGTGATTTGCTCATCGCTATTGCTACACCCAGTTTTTCAAGGATCAAAAGGATAGGAGGAGAGTAAATGATATGAATTGACATCACAAACACCCAGTCTTCGATCAAAACTTTAATTGAATAATTCTCAAATTCACTGTGATCTGACCGGGAATCGAACTCAGACCTGTGTGATCGGTAGAGCAAGTTCTAACCAACTGGGCCACAGCAGGCTACAAGAATATTAAAGTCTATAATTAATCATTATTTGATTCAGAACAGTTTGATACTAGAGTAATTTTTAGTACTGTAGTTAAAACACTTCTTCGGACATTGTAGTATGCAACTAATTCACAGTGTCGCAACACTATATCTAAGAATTTTGAGTGTAAAAATAAATTAACGCAAAAAAAAACGAATGACGTTAACTGCTCGCAACACAGCGGCTTGTTAATTTATATCCGCGATCAAAGTCATTTCCCTGCGAATAATATAGTACAATGTATTTTTATTGTATACAAGAATGCTGCGAAGTTGTATTAAAAAGACGTACAACTAAAAAACTCAAACATCAGGCAGTTATTTTTAAAATAATAACTCTTTTTAATTTATTTTATATAAAACAAATACTGCTATAAATTTACCTTTACATGCCTGACGGTCCTGAAGCAGAATGGTTAACAACGCTTTCGTCGGCCATGTCAAGAAAATTGTTTAAAAGTTTTTGATTGATTTTTTGAACCGATTTATGAATTGGTGTTTGAAGGTATCCAATTTCCAATCATTTAAGTCTATTAATAAAAACACAATATTCCTTTATACTTTATTCCACTTTATTTAATAGGTCAGGACCGGTTTCGCTGATTGCGAGCACTTGCTACTTGGAAGCGGGGAAAAACAGGAAACTATCATCAAGTCTATTCACTTTATTAGTGTTGCATTTTATCACTTTGTCAAAAATTTCTCAAATTTGAATTATGTTTGTAATTAATTTCAGTCATCACTTGAAATTTATTAATCTTGGATGACTTTTTAATTATATGTTAGATGTGTTAAACATTAAAAATTTTCTGTTATTTTAGAATCACTTATAATGTAATTGGTAATTTCTTTTCAATGTCAATTGTTGTTTACACCTTTTCATTTAAATTTATTTTTGTTTTAATAGCATTGTTAAATTATATTTATTATCAGTTCACAATGCTCGCAATGAGCGAAACCGGTCTTAACCTATTCAATAAAGTGGAATAAAGTACAAAGGAATATTGTGTTTTATTAATATAATGCCTTTTCACCAAGAATTGACAGTGAACACCCTAAAAGTGACCATTTCATTCTCCAAAAAAAATATATGTAAAAAGGAAAATCATGAATTGTTTGAAAAATAATTTTAGGCCTTACCTATATATATTATATTTTGACTAACACTGTTTTAATTTTGTTTTAAAGAAATTGATTAATTTATGCAGAAATTAGGCAGTTTAAATGATTAGCAATTACAGGAAGATGATAAATTACAATGTTAACGTGTCTTATTTAACTCATCCAAGCTTGATATATTTTCAATACGAACTTCCGTCGTGGATTTAATATTCAATCGAATATTCGAACAGTTTTTATTCAAATACTATATTCGTTGCTTCCTTGATATTCAGTTCTTCGAATATTTAACAAATTGCTTAAGTAATATTCATGAATACAAACACTTCGTTCGATAATGAATATTATTTGGCGTCGCAAATATCGTGGTAAAATCTATTTTATTTATACATACAATATAATAATCATTAAAAACACATTCTGACAACTAACACGTGTTTAAACATATGTATGTAAATATTCGAATAAAATGATAAAATGAGTTTGAAAATCCGATATTCGAATATTTGTAATCCCTAATCAATCGATTCATCATATATATTATATTATTATATATATTCATATCATATTTTTATTTTGTTTACTGATTATTCCAATGGATTAATGTAATGAATATTCTTATCTGAGCAGATGATGCACCTTAAATGTTTTTCTTGCGAATCCGAACTGTAAGAAGTATCATTGTATGAAATATATAATAATAATGGGAAAATTTCGTGCTATGGGGCGTTTAAGACGCTTGGTTCTATATTATAAGTTTGCAAGAAAATTCCTTTCACGGGGCGTTGCAATAATCTATTATTTAAACTTTTATCGTGAATTATTCCACTTGGCTGTTGTGTTAACGTGCCAATACAATGATTTGTCGCTTCCTGCTTGCAATTCTATAAACTAACATTATCACTTAACATAATATTGGATATTGGTTTAATTTATGGAGCATTGAGTAATATTGTCTACAGTTAAACTGCATTTTTATATGTAAAATAATTCATTTCCTGAAATTATTCTCCCGGTGAGGTTCATATACACTCATAATTAAACAGAATTTTTTTCGTTAAAAACTGGTTTTTAAAAAGTCCCTCGCCATCTATTTAAAGAAGAAAAGAGTAAGGATGAAGGAATGAGACTAGGGCAGGATTAATAATTTGCTAACCGCCCTCACTGTGCCTCTTTTTTAAAATCAAGTAACTGGCATAGAACGCAGACATCACTGAAATATAACACAAATCCGTATATCGATTAATAACTTATTTTATGCAAGTGTTTTTACTAGAATTTGCGCCCGTGAATACCCAATTAAACTGATACTGACGTTAGTATTTCAAAAAAATCTCTTATTCTTTAAAACATGACAATTCTCATTTGGGGAACGTTGGTAGCGCTCAAAACTATATTTGTTTAATCATTAATGATTACACAGTTTTTTTTATAAAGTTAACACATATTTGAAACTGTAATGAACGCATTTGTTCAGATGAATTTATAAATGAAACATACTAACGTTTCATGCTAAAAACTTTTAGTTAATTTTTTATACGAATGTTTAATTATTACTATATATCAGTAATTATTTGGTTTAATGTTAAATGAACTGTTGGAATTTTCTTTTTATGGATTTAGATTGAGGACTTCATTCGATGTCCAAGAACCATACTGACTGTTCCACGAAGTCGGGCGGTCCAAGATCGATGAATCGTATCAAGATCTTATCTAAAACGAATACAAAAAAAATCTTTTATACATTTTCATCTGTGCTCGCGGGTCGTAGTTTGGTAACCGCTTATTTTCATTATTGTTTCTCTTCCAACATCCGAAAGGTAAACAATAGAAAACTGATAAATTCACTGCGAGATACAATATTTCAATTTATCAAAATTGTCAAGATTTTTCTCCTATTTGAATAGATATGATATGTTTTTAAATAAAATTATTTAACTTCACTCGTGAATAAACTAAAATAAACAAATTGTAATTACATTAAACCATGAATATTTTAAGTGGTAGACGCGTCATTTTTTCTTTGTGTCGGAAAAAATGAATTACAAATCGCTATAAAATATTGACTTGAATAATCTTTTTACCAGCGGGGAACCGTAAGAATACAGAACTTCATTTCGGTTATAAAATATATTGCCGTGGGCTTCTTATGTGTTGTCTTATACAAACTAATATTAAAATTGACACAAAAAGACGCGCTCAGTGTCAATTTTATTGTAATGGCTTCTTTGTGTGAAAAAATACATTAAGTTATTGCGCGGGTATTAAGTGATTATTTAATAACTATCAGAAATCCTTAATAGGATTACGCGAAAAAAAATCTTTCACTGAAGCTCAGAACAATTTATACATTGTTAATTTACCGATGAAAATCTTTATGATGGAACCGTTAGTGGGTTTTTTTAAGAGTCGTAATATTTTTTACTACCGAATAAAAGATAGTCCGCGAATAAAACGAATTAACTGGCGATATAAAATGTCGTGAAAGGTTATATTTGCGTTCTTAATCCGTCTTGGATGTGTTTAGTTTGTTAACATAAAAAGTAAAGTGAATATACTTTGAATTTTTAAATCAGATATGGACGCGCTGGTGACGCGTTAGTTTTTAACATGTATAATGAATGGATCCTTACGTCTTCATTGATTGACACTGAATTTAGATCATTCACGCTCGAAAATGTGACATGATTAAAACAACCAGTTTTGGGTGACACTGTAACTAATATATTATAGAGCTTTAATCGCTACTTGCAGAGTCCAGCTTCGAGTTACTCAAGCTACCAGTGAAGTAAAAAAATCTTCTATTGTGGGGTTTTCTATGAATTAACACTAGTATTGCAAGTATAGATTTATCTGTGTACCATTTTTATTGATTGCATACGTGCTTCTTTTTGATTGCTTCTCCTGAGTAATCAAAGCTAAATCCGCTACGGATTTGTAGTCGTTAATTGACCCATCCCGTAAAAAAGAAACGCTACGTACTTAGTGTCTCTGTAACCCCTAGCATTTGATTGGTAACGTTTCATTTCATTTAATTGTGCTAAAGAAATAAATGTTTATAGTTGGAAAGTGCCAGTTTATTGAGTTTTTTGAAATTGAATAAAAGCAGAACATATTGTAAATACATTCGAACTCGGATACTAGCGAGATCTTGGATGTAATGAGAAACATTCGTTGAAATTTTAGTTAAAGGTTTTATTCATACATGCACTCACTTTTATAACGAGTTAAAAATATCGTCAATGAGAGTAAAAACAATGAAACAAGCATCAATTAAATTTTCTATAAGAAAAGTTGAAAAGATTGACAGAAAAATTAAGTATGTGCGTAGCGGGTGTGTTAATAAATTCTAATTGTATATTTTTGTTTGAATTGTCACTTGTTGTGTTATGTGACCGCTACAGATACTTCATGTCTTCATGTGATGAATATGTTTTTAAGAATTTAAAAATACCTATTCTCTGATATAACGAGTAATATTTATTTATAACGAGCAAATTTAGTCGGTCCCATCTACTTCGTAATAACCAAGATCGACTATATATAAAAAATATTTATTTGGATCACAACCGGTGACGCTCAGCACGAGCATTTTCAACTATGTAATCTTATTTTCAGTTCAATAAGTACACAATATTGTTTCATTATATTTTACTACTGACTCGTTTTTATATTTATGGGTCTCTACTAGTTTACAGGAATCCACCGAACTTAAAACATATATTAAGAAACGCTTTTCCTCAAAACTGTAATACGAAGTATATTTATTTATTGCGATGTAAACTGGTTTGGATGAATGTTCAAATACTGTGTTGATAACGTTCTCGCTTCATATGACATCAGTCGTTGTGTTTAATACTTTCGAGCACAGTGAGTTTAAATCGAGATAAATGTGATTAACTAATATCGTTAAACGCGACATTAATTAAAGAAATGAGGGGTCATCCCTTTTTATATCTCGTGGTACGCCAGTGCAGTCCATGACTAATTGCTTTCGGTCAAGTTGGAACTCCTCTCGTGGGTTGCTAATAAGCGGCTTCGCTCGCCAAGCTGCTTCAGTAGCGGAGAAGTCGCGTTTTACTTCTTTTAATTCCTGAGCCGATCACATATTATTTGCCTGCGGACCTCGTTACAGAGTGTGCGACAATTTTCGCTGCATAATTGTAAACTTGGGTCAGTAGGTTTGCGTATATTTTTTCTTCCATACAATGGTTAATCGAATATCAAGTATCATTAAAAGAATCGTTTAAAAACATAGTCTAACATATTGGCATATTATAAACGGACTAATATAAAAGCGAAAAGCTATCGATTAGTTATCATATCGCAGTGAGTGGTGTTCAACGTTCCCTCCAAGCTACGCTCGCGCGCGGCCGCACAGCAGTTTGAAGACTCATTCCGGGTTAGCGCGCACTTCAATACAATTATTGAAATAATTTAACAATAAATTTATCTTAATGGAGTAAATTATACGGGGATTAGTTGTTATTAATGCCGTTAAAAGCTGGAATTTTTGTAAATAAATTTATAAAATATGCTCATAAATTTATTAGCTATTTTCTTTGTGCTTGATTCTATTTTATGTAAAAAATAAAATGAGTAATGTTATTTCCTTTTATTTATTAAATACACTTATAAGTAAAAAAAATATTTATAAATTGTCAAATGCTAAAATTATTTAATATGAAAAAAAAAACACTATTTTTATATCAAATATGACTAATTATGCCGCCCATTTGTTGGATTGGCTCGCGTAGCTTTTAAATTTCCCGCGCAGCTAATGTCTAATATTAGAAAGCATTGGTGGTCAGCTGAGCTTATTTTCTACGATCCTTTATTTGCTTGGCTAAGTTGGCTTGTGGTAAGTTTTAAGTCAGTATTATGGTGTTTGAATTAACAGCATGAATTATATCAAGACATAATGCGAATGATCATTGGTTCTTTTTCTTCTCTTCTTTGGCTATATTCGCTCCCTATTTGGAACATATGGCCGCCACTCGGCACTTCCATGTTTTCTTGTCCCTTGCGAATTATATGCCAGCGTCCTTCAGTTCCGCCGCGTACATCCTATGGATAATTCCGACGGTCGCCTTGGACCCACCTGTCGGAAGAAAAGGAGAGCGGGATTGATACTCCGGAGATATTCTGCATCACGAAACCCAGCTATTTCTAACGCCTTTTCTTGACCATTAATGTGAGGGCGCTGTCTTTTACTTACCCTAATCTCCGAGTTACTCGCGAAATCAAATGACTCACTCCCATTGCTTGCTTGGAAATATTTGACGCTTAACAAAGTAAAACACCATCATAACATGTGATTATGAAAATTATTTGTCAGTAGAATGCCAAATACCCTTTTTTTATATACAAATTCAAATGTTAACACGTTAAACGATTTTAATAGTAAAAGTCTTTATAAAGTACTTAAGTAACTCTTAAAAGTAAACAGACACCCACTGTATGCAAACGAATACCGTTGACATGACTAAATTTGTTTGTAAAGTGCTTCTGAAATATTTTTGTAGCCATCGAATTTTACATCGGTAAAATTAGTAAATGGTTAATTTTGATAGCTACTTCTGATTAGCACTTCTGAATTCCTTTCCGAAAATTTCATTTTAGGACCGCAATATTATGTTAATTTATTAAATAATAGCCGATTCAAACGTTTACGGTTTTACCTGCTCGAGTCATTACGTCATGTCATTATTGCTTTAATTTTATTATGAATTTTCAATCGTGTGATTGAAAATTTCAAACGTTCATAACTTTTAATCAGGTAAATATTTCAAATTCTACGACTTTTTAAGGATTTTTTATGTCTTCTGCAATATCATCTTTTTGATAACGTTCATTTTTGATTCGTTAATAGCTACTTATGAATAATTTTCTACCTTGATCAGTCATGATAGTGATTATTTTCCATCAGAAGTCATCGTGGAATAAATTGCTCATTATTTTTTTTCACTCGTGTTCGGTGGAAACTGGTAGTAAAGAAATTAATGTTGTTACTTTTAACCAGGGAAGGCAATTGCAAGAAAAGATTATATTTAGTTAGCAACCAGGCTGTTCATCAACCTGAAACGAATAGTTCAAGTTTCAGGCATTAGTTAGAGAATTCTTTACTTTACCGTATTAAAAGTAGCGTTCCTAGGATATTGTGCCCTCTAAGATGAACTGAACGAATAGTGACCCATCTTTTTATTTTAAACATCGTACGCTGTTTGTCATAATTTCCTTATTTACGTTGTTTTAGTTAAATAGAAAAGAAACGCCCAAATTTATTTTATTGAAAAGAACTGCAAAGTAACATTATGTTCGGAAACAACTATCGTTCAACTATAAAAAAAACCGCTAATGTTAAAACTGTTCTATGTGTGATTAAATGGGCCAAATTTCTTCACAATTTTAAGTAAAAGATTTTTTAAATAAAATATTTGACTTCTAACAGTGTTGTAAATATTTCAATAAAATGTCATAGTGTAAAGATACTATAACTGAGTGCGCATCAATAAATTGAACAAAAAAAGAAAAACGCTGTTTTAAAGTATTAACCCTATTTTGCTACCCGGAGATATATGCCTTCTCTTTTCATACACCTTGGCATATTAATGGAGATGATGATCCTGAAAAATAAAGTAACCAATGAAATTATGAAAAGTTCTCAGCAATTGAGCTGATTCTATGTCTGCTACACGATCAGCTTAAATTTTCCTTTCCAGTTTGCTGATATTTTTTCAAGAAGTCGGGTATCAGTATTTTGCACAATTATGTAACCTGAAATTTGGATTTATTTTGTATTTTCGGAAGTCGCGTATTGTAAAAAAAACTATCAATTTCATTATCTAAAATTTCATTTGGCTTGACCGCTTATTGAAACTTATAAAGGTTCGGCTAATTTAACTTGAAGTGAATAAATTTATATCACTCGAAACAAGTTTCATTATATTTGACTGATGTAATCAATATTATTTTTATTCTCTATATGCTGATAAAAATAAATCCGATAATAAATACATGTGGGAATAAATACTCTATATATTTATTACTCTGAAAAAAATCGCTGTATAAGACCCCCGTTCATTTTTCACATTATTTCAGAGATCTTTTAACAAGTGATATATTGTATAAAGTATGCCATGACTTGTAACATAATTAATAGTCCATTAAAACTGATAAGAATTACGGTGTGTGAAGATTTTGTTCGAGTTTATTTTATTTTTTATGAGAATTCTTACCACGAAAAAGCATTGAATTCATAATTGGGACCAATGGACGATAAAGTTTTTTTTCGTACACATTTCAGTGACACTATTAATATCAAAATGACATAAATTTGTTAATAAATGGTGTTCCAAATTAACTATAATAAACTACACAATATTTCGATCGATGTATTGAAAATACCATTTTTTTGTATTAGTCAAAACAGTGCGTGTTTCAATCTTTTATGTAGAATATAACTCAATCACGTAGTTTAAAGGCTTATTAATCTGTAGACATCTAACTACCGAGTTTTGCGTAAAAGTAAATATTTTAAATATTCAATTTAAATCGTTCAAATTATATACATTTACAAAGGTTTTGTCACTAACGACCCGGGTTTCGCCTTTCGGCATCTTCAGAAATTCAAGTATACTGATGAACTTGAACTGACATACAAAAAATCGATTAGAAATGAGATTAGATGTAAGAAATTAAAAAGCGTGGACAAAATAGGTGAATGTAAATTTGCGATTTATATAAATTTCTATGGTGAAATCTTGCTATTATGTGTTTAAGGTATTTTATTTACGCAGTTTTTTCGATGTGTGACAATCGGTCAACCGATTAAATAATATAAAATAAAACGGGACTGCTTTTATAAAATATTGATAAATCTTATAATGTTATGAATGCTTAGACATTACCTCTTTTTTTATATAAAAAAAAACTTAGTACTATTTGATTTAGTAATGATTGTCTCCACTTTTAATAAGTATCGTGTAACCAGTCTGTCGCATTTTCCCATATATAACCCGTGATTTCACACAAAATTAAATAATCGAAGATTTTATCTTTTCATCGTTAATTCGTTAATCTATCTTTGATTTATATTTAGATTATAGACAGGGGGGTGCGGAGGGGGCGGACCGCTCCGGGCGGCACATTTATGTGGGCGGCATTTTCGAAAATTAGTAGAAAATTTTGAAAGTGATTGACAAAATTTTCTAGGTTGGAGGCTTCAGTCGGAGTCTTAAGTTTTTCCGATTACGATAAGAATTTCAGCTCCACAGCTATGCTTTTAATAAAATTTTAACTGTCAAATAAAATAGATGTTGATGATGTTACTTACGACTTTTGTGAAGAGAAAATCCAGAAATTATATTTCCAATATGTTTTTTTCCTAATGTTATTTTTATAAAATAAAATATAGTATCCCTTCTTTTAAATTAACTTACAACTTTAAATTGATTTACTTATTTGGAAAATGAATAGTAATAATAACAGCAATATTTTACCATTTTCCTCCAAACATAATAAAACAGACCATTGCCTAATATTTTTTTTGACACACAAAGTTCCTGCCCTGCAATTTGATTTTTCAATATAATATAAAAAAAAATCAAAAGAAAATATAATGAACAACGTACAATATTTTTTGAGAAATTATATTTATGCATAAAAAAAATAGGCCACCAGTAATATAATCTCATAGTTAAAAAAATAATAGAATTTACTAAAAAAATGAAAAAAATTAGAGGTGGGGGCGGCAAATTTATAAACCGTTTCGGGTGGCGGGACCCCTTCCTACGCCACTGTAGACAGGAGAAGAATGTTGCTTAAATTCACTATGGAAAATGTCTCTGTATGACTCACCACTTTGTTAGTGAACATTTTGCGAGTTTCAAACCGTAAATTATGTTCTTAAATTTTTTTTATTTTGTCTTAGAGTAGTCATCTAAAGTCGTTCTGTATTATTTTCAATTGATATTGCGGTAGTTTTAAGGGTGAATCAGTTTGGTGGTTTACCATGTCATGAGGTTGAAAAAATGATAAAAGTCGCAGATGTTTTTAGAGAAAATTCGAACATGCTATACGTGCGTCTAGTTTGTCCAACATAAGGTTAAACATTGTCGAGATAGCTTCCGTTGGGATTTTACGGCCCGCATAGATTGATAACATTAAATTTGAAAAATGAAACGCTCTGCGAAGTGGACAGATGCCCGACAGGCCGAGGACAGTCGCGATGGAATTAATGGGCGCTGTCAGGGTAATAAAAACTCGCATTAACTAAACTAGACCAGCGACACGACCAGATCGATAAGCCTCTTACCAAGGAATTTTAATGAGTGACTAAATAAAGGTCTCGCTCTTGGTCGATCCGTAAATCTGTCGTCTATCTCTGACCTCCTGTGCTGGCTGCTGCCCCCCGTCTGATAAATTTGCAAATTATTCACTATTATTTGTTACAGTTGATCTTTATCTATTTGAATATTTTTAACGATAAGCTTTAAAAATAATGAATACCATAAAACCGAACATTTATTTCTCAGTCGAAGTACAGTATCACTACTAAAAATATCTTCTAATAAAAGAATCTTGGCAGATCATTACTATAGAAAATTTAAATTAACTTTGATTATTCCACGTATTGTGTAACTAACTGTGACACGTGTTTCGCCTCTTTCAGAGGCATCTTCAGACTTACTATCGCAAAGTTTGCTTAAGTAATGAAGCAAGATTGATTCTAACATTTTAAAATTATAAAATTACAAAATGGATCGGGGTTTTTTTTTTTTTTCCTTTTAAGAGGAGCAAGGAGGGGGGTGTAGAATCGAAATAATCTATTAAAATGAACTTCCACAAAGTTACCGCCGAAACCATCGAAAGTATGATCATTACTATCGTTTTATTATACTTTGTTTCCTTACTTTGAAAAAATACGGCATTATAAAGAGTGTATCTTTACATATTGAGCTTTGTAATTGACGGATCGGGAATTGTTTTAAAAATGTCTACAATAAAACAAAAGATCATTTTCAAGAATTGATTTGGTTTTCTGGTTGCGTGTGAATGAATTACGGAGACAAATTAAGTAAACCAGATATATCATAGTTCTTCGCGAAGAATTCCACATCATCGATTTTATTGTAATTTTAATATTGCGCAGTCCTGATGATTAAAGTTCAGATGACCGTGTCCAATAAAGATTTTAGAATAATTTAATTGAAAATCATTCACTATTTAAATATTTTCAAAAAAACAAAGCACTCGTTTGTACCAATTCCACATGTATTCAATGTTATCAGGACTGCTTTCGATTATTACGAAAATCTTCAACTGATAAGAATATACATCAATACAAAGTCATTGATACTAAACCATGTAAAACTATTAAGGTTATACCTACTTGACTTAGTATAAATCACCATGTTTTAATTTATATTCTTATTAATTGAAAATATTCATGCCAAGCGAAACCGGTTCTGATCATTTTAAATAACCGCAGAATTAGAACAAAATAGTGCTTTATTTTTTTGAATTTAATGCTTTTCCACCAAGTATTTGTCAGTGAATACTTTCAAAGTAATTTAAATATATATTCGACGCAAAAACGCTTCAATCGTAACCTTATGTTGGTTTTTTTTATGAAACAAATTAAATGGTCAGAATTTAAATCAATTTTTGGTCAGAATAAAAATATAATACAGTCAAAATATTTAATAACAATTTTGGTTATTAGATTAGGTCAGGTTAGGTTAAGTTTTTTTTTTAAAATTTCATTAAAATTATGACTATTTATTTTGACCGATATATTATGACCATTTAATATAAATTCTGACCAATAATATTGCAATTCTGACCAGAAAAATACGAGCCGTTTTTTTATGTACCATTGATAATATTCACTTACCTTATTTTTAACTTTTAGGTGTTCACTGTCAAAACTTGGCAGAAAGGCATTATATTAATAAAAACACAATATTCCTTTGTACTTTATTTCACTTTATTCAAAAGGTCAGGACCGGTTTCTCTCATTTCGCCCAGTTGACAATGCTCGCGATAAAGTGAAATAAAGTACAAAGGAATATTGTGTTTTTATTAATACCTTATTTTTATTTATTCGCAGAATTGGAAAAATCAGTTCATGTTTTAGTAACCGAAATAAAACAGTACGCTTTGATTTAACGTATCTCTCTTTCTCTGAAACGAAATAATTAATGATACTTGTAATTATCTAGTTTAGCTGCTATACATCAAAGATAAGTCTTCATTAAATTTTCTACGCGTTTTCTTGTGATGTTGTACCAGTGCAACGGGTTCAACGATCTCTCTGATTGGATGAATGATATCTCTCATTGTTCAGATTATTTTTTTAAAATCTCATCGTCCAAACGAATATTGCGATATCTTTATCGTGTGTTAGCTACTCAATCAGTCATTTTCGGCTTGTAAGTAATATGTGGGCAGATATTATGCTTGCAGATTTCATTATTCATCATTATTAAATATATTAACAATTTTAGTTCGATATTATGTATGGTAAGTAGTCAAAATACGCAATTGAATAAGCTATATAAATGTTTTTTGTTTGCTCCCTTGATTGTGCAATCGAATCTTTATTTTATTGTAGAAGACTGGTTGAGGATTCAACCCGTCCAAGTAAATTTTTATTGATCGACTTATTATAAAAGAAAGCGTCGGCATAAAAGATAGAGTAAAGCAGACATGCGCAAGATTGATTCTAAACTTTCATCAGTAATTCTACTTTTATGAACCGATTTATTTTCCTTCGATAACTAAAAATCTTGCTCATTTTTAATAAATTCTTATGATTTACTTGAAAAAATATGTATTTTATTTTTAAGAAAAAACATTCGAGGGCCTTAAAAACAATGACAAGCGGATTGTGCATCACTGGGTTAGAGAATACCGGCGATAAATGATCCACTGCACGAATTGAATATGATCGGTAGCTACGAAAAACTTTAAAACAAAAATCTTCTCCATTGTTAAAACCAGGACATCTCAACGTAGACACGTTTTCCCAACGTTTGAATATACATATAACGCTAATCGAAAGAGTTTCATAGTTTATCAAAAAATATTTAATACCAAAGGGAATTTTAATATTTTTGGATATTAAGAAAATTGACTGTCAATTACAGAAGATTCAGTGATGGAGTCAGCGCACATATAAAAATAAAGTTGATAACAATTCATATTTGGATAAAATATAGCAACAAAAAAAAACAATAAAATGTGCTTGCAAACCCTTGTTAAAACATTACAATGTTATAAATTAAAAGTCGTACAATTCATGTGGTAGAAAACTGTGACTAAACTCAAAATAGAAACATACACATGGTGATTGGTAAGATACCGTTACAGATTGACACATCTGAAGGTAACCTAGAGTTATTTTAGGCCACAAAATAGTCTGCCATAGATTAATTGGTTTAAAGGTTTTTCATGATGTTGAAGAAATACTCGGTTACTCAAGGCATAGGGCAGATTATTTTGAAATTAAATGACTGAAACTTTTATTATCTGGAAATGGATAGACATATCATAATAACTTTCGTTCATTGAATGAAACTAATAATAGTTCTATAATTTATTCAATATTGCTGTTTTGATTCTTTCCTATTAAACTCTTTTGATTCTGGTTTGTTGTAAAAATAAAATTTATTTAGGAGCGCTAGTTGAGAAAATTTCTAGCTCAAAATCATTTGTGCTGTCACAAGATCTATTTGTATAACGTACGTAACAATTAATTTCAATTTTCGCGACAACTGTAGATGTCAAGTTTGCCAGCTCTTACGTCAGTATAATAATCATCAAACGTATTAAGCACCGTCGTAGCGGCGAATTCAATATAATTAAAACATGAAATATTAAACATTGTTAAAAATAGCTTATTTAAGTGCTTAAGTAATACAGTTGTTGCGTCAGTCTTAAACACGCACCTAATTGTGAAACCTTAAAATCAACTTTGAAAAAAAAAAAGCAGAAATATTTTCAATTCAAAGGTATGCACAGTTTATCAAAAAAGTATATTTTATTGCGTCCATTTCCTCTTCAGTCATCATCGACAAAAAATATTGTATAACTTGTCAAAATTAATGTTTATACTTGCGTGTCAATCAATAAATTTCTGTAATCAAGTTCAAGTTTATTACCAATAGATCGCATCAAGTATTTTTCTATATATAAGAATTCTCAACGTTATCACGTTGACCACGACTTCCATAGGCATCATCAGACAATGACTGCATATGACGGTTTTGTGGTTGGATATTGTTAAGGATTTCTGCGGAAACTTTTAGATGTCAGGCTCTGTAACATAGCTAAGTAAAATATGATTTATTTGCGGCGATAAAAAGCATGTTTTATATGGACAAATGGTTTTAGTGATTTATTTAGTTTTGAAATGTCTTTGAAATTGCAGATTAATCATTTAACCAATCGAATCAAGGAATTTAATAAGTGATTGTGTAAGCCAAATAAGTCTTGGTAAAGTTACTCTTCGATCGACTTCTGTTCAAATGCATGGGTGTTTGTGATGTCTAAAAACTCCTTCCCACCCATCCGTTTCCTTAATAACTGGGCGTAGATAGAGCGATTAGTTAACCACTAGTCCTTACCCTTATATCGCTACTGCTCTCTTTGACAAAAGAGAGGTTAAGCGACTGAGTAACAAACAGTTTCCGTAAAAACACTTTTGTTGAGATTCCTCCATTAGGAGGACATATGCTGCACATTGGGAGCGGACATGGATAAAAAAAATACTCTTCAAGTATTTAAAACAAAATCACTACGAAAGATTAACGATTGTTACGTGACATCGTAGATATAAACTGTTTCTTTTTCGAATGTTTTGAACCACCATGCAAATTTTAATCACACTATGATGAATTTTGACATTATAAGCGATATTTCTATGGTTGGATGTATGTTCACATATTCCACATGCGCATGATTAAGAATTTTTTAAAAGTATGTGTTTCTCGGTTGACTTTCTTCCCATTCGCTAAGTTTTGTAATATTCTTCTTATTTGCCACATTGCAAAATCAATTAACCGAGAATATTTTTTTGTACTGTACATAAGCATATATAAAATTGATTTTAAAAATCGTGGTCTGTAGAGATGAATGATCTAACGTAGCGTTCGACTAAAGGAAATATATTTACATATTTTTGTATTATATTTATATTAAAAAAATATTCGACTATGTTTTTTTAAAATCGTTTGTTATGGCTTTCATTCTAAATGTAAAAAGTGATTTATATCGTTTGATTAACAATTTATTCCAATACTTGAAATATGATCATTAATTTTGATATCTTGAAAAAAATATCGTGCTTTATTTTATATTACGTGTATAATCGAACACGCAGGTGAACGTTCCCACATGATTTTTCATATAAGTGCAAATATGGTCGCCTCTATCTGTGAAATTAATTATGACTCTCGGCTCTTGCGCTGTTTACATTAATTGGCATTGACTCTCAGAATCCGAATGCTTTGATATTGATGATCAGTTCAAATGTTTTCCCAGGGCCACCACATTGTCTATGCTTGAATTTTATTAACAACATATCTACCAATTAAACTCCAAAATTACACTAGAGTAGATCTATCGCTTGTAACGAGTAATATGTTGGTAGACTTTGTAGTCACATAAAGTACTGTTTCTTAAATCTTATACATTAAAATAAGAACGTTAATTGATTATAATATCCATATTTGGTGTAATCCATAACACTTGCAATAAATATAGATCACTAAACGAAATCATTTCATTAACAACTGTCATTAATTTGCTTGGAATATTTTTTAATGAAAAGTAGAAAAGGATAACACACCGACATTAATTTTGTAATTAATATCTCAGGAATTCTTATCAACTTTTATTAAATTCATAAGCCTTGCAATGTTCTGTCTGATGATGCTTCTAAAAGAGACAAAACACGTCCCGATGTTTGAACACTACAAGTGGAATAAATAAGTAAATAAATTTAAAATTTGCTTGAACAAAGTTACCACGGAATCCATCGAAATTATGCATTTTTTTTATTTTACATCTTCTACGGTTTTAAGTAATTCATTTTTTCGTAACTAACTAAAACGTGTTCATAACATACCTTTAAACAACAATGAAATTAATTATATTTCAAATGTGAATGGTAAATTAATGCATTTACTTACTCGAATTTTAAGTTACAAATTTTTCTCTAATTTTGGTAAATACAAACGAACATAATTAAATGAAGCTTTTATAATGGAAAATAATAATGTTACAATTAATATTGTAGCACATCCAATAACCTTTTTCTCGATGTTCGTTATTTTATCATTTGCTTTCCATACTATTTCTTTGCACGTATATTATCTTTTTTTAATTTTACCAATTATCGTTTCTCGTGCGATGCAGGAAATTAAAGAAAATTTTCTTTATTAATAATTAAAAAATATATTGGGCTGAGAAAAACAACAAACATGTAGTCTTTTTATATTTGTTATATTTATAAATCCAGTACTTTAATTGGCATCCCTACTTCGGCGTAGTTAAGTCGTTTTGGCGGTCGTTAAGTTTAGTTATGCCGCAAAACTTGTTATCTTTACGTATATGGTTCTATGATGAAACCTGTGGCCCCAGCTCGGTCCGTTCAGCATTAAATAAACTGCTATTAACATCGAGAAATCCAAGATACGGTATTCAAATAACTTTAAAATATTCATGAAAATTATTAAGTATAATGAACAATATTGGAATACTAACAGAAAACTGAATCTATAATATGTCAATATCGTCATGTAATAACTGTTTTGGCTACACAATTTTTGTCGTTTATATAACGTATACTTTTTCTTAGCGATGTCGTATCTGTAGGTTTTATATATCTTTGACCAGACACTCAGAATTTTTAATACTCATAACAACTTTGAGGAAAATAAAAGCGCTCGATTTTTATATCTCACAAATTAGTTACTCAAGATAAGGTATCATTAATTCAATTAACATTAACATAATTAATATAAAATACACATCAGAAACGGAGTTTTAGTATTTATTATAACTGTTTATTCGAAGATTGGATATGGCACATTTAGGATGTGTTAATTGATGAACTTGTATTTTATTTCGTGGTATCTAAGAGCAGTCGAAGTGTTTTTTTTAAATTTATATTTTAGTGTTTTTTTTAAAGGAATTTCGATATGCGATTCCAAAAACTATATCACAATATCCGTTCTTTCATAACATTGTGACAGTATTATTCAATTAAAGTATTAGATAGCATTTTATAAGTAAAGATAGATCTAACGGATTTAGATGGATTGTGAAAAATTATCATAAAGCATATGCAATATAATTTAAACTATATTATAGAAATTACGAACATATTCGTTTTTTCTACTAAAAACTTTATTATTATTAAAATAATGTTAATTTTCAGAAAGATTGATAGCATATTTTCAAACAGCTATTTTGGTAGCACGCAACCATTGGATCTATCATATTTTTAGTCGCCTGAATTGATAATAACAATTCCAGAATAAAAGCAATGGCTTGAACGATATGACATATACTTATGTAATAAAAATAATAAAAGATCTTTAGTACTTTTTCCACATAAAATTTCTTTATTGTTTAAAATTATTTTATGTGGAAAAAGTACTAAAAATCTTTAATTATTTTTATTATAATGCCTTTCCACCAAGTATTGACAGTAAACACCTTAAAAGTGATATACGTATGTATTGTTGAGGAAGAGGTCGAAAAATTAATAAAAAAATTCGTTATAACAAGTTAATGCTGCCGAGAAGATCTCCGATGTAATAAATCGTTCGTTAAATAGTACAATATTTTTTCGATGACGAATGCAACGATCGATTTCGATGATGAATGACGAATGCACGTATGATCTTAATACGAATTCGAATCATTAGCCGGCGCGTGTGAAAACTGCTGCAGCTTTGGTATCGTGCTTGTCATCTGTAGAATTTTTTTCCAAGCGCGTTTCTTCGTTTTAAACATGAATAATCTTGACACTTCGATTTTATGTTTTCAAAATTGACCGTTTTTATATTTAAATCGATACTACTGTCCTGTGATAATGTGAAATTCATTTAACAACATATCGTCGTTGTTCTGGCAGAAGTTGGTAATTAACAAGATTGATGGTTCTGAATATATAGCAAATGAAAAATTTCGGATTATACGATAAATTCTCTAGCATTGATATTTTATGTCAAATGTATAATTATTATATCAAAATATAGTTACATACATTCATGCCAATCGGACACAAATAAGAGTTGAAAAATAATATACATGGATAAGTAATTTACCTGTTTTTAAACCAGCATAAATAATAATAGCATTTAAAAATAATGCTTTTTTGGGAAACTGCACCATCTAAATTATTAAAGACAAATAATTTATATCAAAGAATCTATTTGTACATATACTCAACTCATTTTTATTAGTTTTTTGAGTAATTCTGCAGGAAAGGTGACGATTTTTCGGGTCCTATAGCGCATCGATTACCGTTGTGGGCTTTCGTGCCAGACCTCACGGGTTTGAGTCCTAGTACGAACAGCATTTTTTCGATCGATTTCTGTTCGATGGCATGGGTGTTAGTGATGCCCCTCCCACCATTTCCGATCCTTTAACAACTGAGCGTAGTGAGAGTGATAAGTTTACCACTATTCCTGTTCAAGCCTTATCGTTCTATCCCTACTACTCCCTTAAAAAATGAGAGGTTTAGCGACTGAATAACAAAAAGTTCTCGTAGAAAAACTTCTGTTGAGATACCTACTTTAAGAGGCCATTTGCTCCACGTTGGGAGTGGACATAGATTAAAACAGGCACGCGCAAACCGTGACCCGCGAGCAATATTATATTTCTGAAAAAGATTCACGTTTTTATCTGTTAACGACTTTTTAGAAAATAATTGAAAATAAATTTAATAATCGTTATCATTGGATCAACCTATATATGTGAACAAACACTTTCAATCATGAACTTCAATAAAAACTCTTTACGATCAAAAATCACCAATGAAAGTTTCTTAAATCTCAGCTACAAAATTACCACCAGAATTTTTTAAAAATGTTAAAAGACGTAAAAAAGTCCCATTCATATTATTATTATTTTTTTATGATAGTAAATAATGTACATATAAAAACGGTATTTTTCTTACGGCCCGCCGCTCATTTTAAATTCCTGAATTTGGCCCTTCACCCGAAAAGTTTGCCCCACCCTGGATTAAAATGTATGTATCAAAGAATCTCTTCGTATACTTAACTTATTTTTATCAGTTTTTTTACTAATCAATTTCTGCTGATAAAACGATCTTTTATAATTAAATTATATATTCTCAGTAAAACATAAATTTTCAACCATACTACCTAGTTAGATTAAGGTACTAGGTGTATCAAAAAACTTTTTTGTTAGTTTAGGTTGCATCAATCTGGAGCAAGTTAAGTATAGAATGTAATCACTCTTATTGTTACGTTATCATTGTTACGAATTTAATAAAACATTCACTTGTAAGTAAGACGAATCAAGAAACAATACCGAGCAGAGAGAGAAATGAGAGGCTAACTGTTACAGCCGGGCTCACACTGTGAAACTGGTTTGATATCCGCATTCAAGGAAAGGAAGATGTGTTTTTATTAGTCTCGTTTCTTTTTGACGAGCCAGTGCGCTGCTGTGTTGAAACTCATCAGGCCCTCTTCGAGAAAAGTGAGATATGATGGCATAACGGCTGTGTCCAGAGCCGTGGTATTAAAATGTCGAAGGTGATATCGTCAGCTGATTCCAAAGCCGTAAATTCAACGTAAAAAAGATATTGACAAATTAGGAAAACCAGTGCCGTGTTACATGAATCATAAAAAAAGGAATAGGTTAATCATGATAGTTATAAAAGAAAATTAAATTCATTATTCATAAAAAAATACTGTTTACTCAAATCACGCATTTGATCTTAGTAGTCTGTAAAGAAATATATTATTTTGATCAGGCATGCCCAAACCTTGGGCCACGGGCCACATGTGGCCCAATTAAAGGTTTTTTGTGGCTCTTTCGATTTTTTTAATTTTCTATACATTTTGTTATTAGTAAATAAATACATTAAAAAAATGAAAATTTATTGCAGAAGGATTTGAAAAAAATATAAAATTATGTTAATTGTGAGCTGTTTGTTTATAATATAAAAAAACATTATTAATAGTGTTGCCTATTAGAGACATGCATTTTTTTATTTGGCCCACTAAGTGATTTCAGTTTAGCATTCCTGATTTTGATGATTGAATATTTATTATCTTGATAGTTTGTATTAAATAAAAATATAAATATCTTTCAAATAAATTCATTTAGTTAATCGTGAAAAATAAAATCATATATTGAACAATTTTTCATACTTGTAATCTTCTTATTCATATACTTTTTTTATTTGAGAAATTTCGATTTATTACACTTTCGTAGTCAGGTTTCTCTCAGTCTGCATCGCAAAAACATCGCTCTAAATTACCGATAAGTAACCTGCGTCCCAGGCCATTCAGATTTTATGTTAAGCCCAAAACAATCCTTTGTTGCCAGATGCTTTTTTATCGAATTCGCATTTTGGATACATATGTATTTTTTTGTACTTACAATTATGAAATGTTTTTATTTTTAGTGTGTGGTACACTTTTCCTCAATCAAAAATAAAATTTACTTCTTCATTTGACCTCTCGAAATAAACTCTCCGTGGCTTTCCAATTTTTTTGAGAAAAAAAAGATATCCCAAACTTGCCAATTGGAATTTTGATTGGCGACCTTCGCGCTATGCAAATCGAGAGGTGTTGCCGCACTCCTACGGAAGTTTGTTTTTATATATTTTTTGCCACCTATTGAATAAATAATAATAATTGTTGAGTGGATATAATAAAAATATATTGCTTTTTGTTCTCCGAATTTGTTAATCCGCACATATTGTAATTGAATTCTGACACCTCTGAAATGGACTTTTGGAAATATCATTGTTTCATTTTTATTTATGATATATTTATCACCATTGGCTGCTGTCAATACTTTAATTACGCTGGCAAATAAGATTGTTTCACTATTAATGGTGTTGATGTTTAGCTATTATTTTAAAATAACAATGACAAAATGATAAATTTCATTACATAAAGGTGAGGTTAATTTTTTTTCATTGTTAAGAGTAAATACGCTAAAACCTCTTATAGCGTCACCCCAAGATTCCGATAGTTTATCAAATTAGAATCTTAAATTAAATACATATTTTATATACGTGCATTGAATATGCTAATTTTCAATATCTACTGAAAATCCAGTATTTGAAAAAAAATCATAAATATCGGGATCCTGGTTTCAGTAATATTGGTATTGCTACCCCTAGTTGTGGCACGTTTGTGTCCTTTATTTTACGACAACAGTGTAGTGAAGATGCCTATAAAGTAACCTGTGCATATCTTGAGAATGTTTTCCGAGAATGCGACGCTGCGATCCCTTTTGTGGTAGACCCTATATTTTCCTATGGTACCCGACTCACTACCAATGATACAACGGTCTGCGTGCGTTTATATCTTGATGAGAAAATGGGAAACTGTTGCAGTGGACGGAAAGGTTATCTTGTGCTTTACCTATTCTCTGCTTTACAACGAATTTGATGAAGAAGAACAAATAAAATTTACTAACCATGTTCACTTCTAGTGTAGAACTTATGCGCATAATAGAAAATTTACCTTTCTAACGTAACCTTTCTGACGGGCGTAAGTAGTAGTGTAACGATAGTGACAGAAATTATTGAACAAAGAGACTCTTTGATATATTTTTTTTTTGGAATAACTCAGTTGATGCATTGATTCAGTGGCGGCCGGTCAATGTGGCATTCGATCAATGCACTCCTTGTATATGCAGGGGCGGTTATATTTGATGAAATAATTTTCAAAAATAACATTTATACCAAGAGCGTCCAACCTTTTTTGCCCTAGGATCGACTTTTCAATCTTAAGTTTTTACGCGATCGACTTCTAACATTTTTTTAATTTTATTTAGTAGGGTTTTTTCCCGTCTTCAAACTTAAAAAGTTTATTTTAAATGTAAAATACATATCATAAGATAGGTATGTGCTTACAAAATAATTCAATTTTAGTAGTTTTGTATATTTTATATGTATTCAAATTATATATTTTTTCGAAATTCACGGAAGCTTTCGGGATCGACTGAATTTTGCTTTGGGATCGACCGGTTGGACACCCATGATTTATACCATTCACTCACTTTAAATTCTTCTATTATTGTCTATAATAAATATTTAAAAAAAATATATATTTTATTTAAAAAAAAATTGAATTTAAAATGAGGGAATGGTATAAATGCTATTTTCGAATATTATTTCATGATTTATAGCCGCCCCTGCATATACAAGGAGTGCATTGATCAAATGCCACATTGACCGGCCGCTACTGCATTGATTATACCAGTTTGACAAAAACACGTTTCATCATTAATGCTGATTATATGCTCCTTTTTGTGTCAGATCGGCATTAATGCATCTCTGATTTTTACATTATAATTATCTATGTAACGTAAAATATTGATGTTAGAGGCTTTATCATTAAAGCTGACATTTTTGAGTTTTTGTTTACTCAGAACTATCACTTTGTTACTTACCAAATTCTGCCAAAAGTTACGTTTTTTGAGTAATGTATCGTCTTAGTATACGTATGAAAAAGCTGTTACGTACAGAATTCCTCTCAAAATGTGCTTTATTCTGGACAATGTTTCATAAATCCATTAAATAATTAGCGTGCTATAATTTCTATTTAAAAATTCAAACTCTCGCCTCTTGAACTGAGACTAGAAAAATCCCAAAATCTCATGACAACTCTGCCACAAGACAGACTTTTAGATTCAGTCGAAGGGCCAATATAAATATACCGTAAGCGCGTAATAAATTATTACTACTTATACCTGAGCTTTTCAAATCAAACTCTGGTTTGAAATATGAGATTGACATTCACCTGATGAAAAAGATGCACACGGCGGTGATCTTGGCTAATTGCGCAATGTGATGAATATATTTTCAATACATTAGTGGGAATATATTATTTTGATTTATGGCATACAGCTCTTGCTTTTACGGTAAACGACCATTAAACTCCCGTTCTCGATGCAATTCTCTGGGTCATCTGATAGTTAAGCCCAGTACCTACGATAAAAATGTTGGATCTTCCATGTGAATTTTTGTAACATATCGCATTCTAGGCAGTTGCATCTTTTTATGTCGTGCAATATATCAATTATATGATTAGAATTTATAATTCTTGTTACAAACATCAAAACTAGTAAATCATTTTCACGTGAATATTACTAAGAACGTGTATTGATTTGACCTCTAAATCAACAATTTCCAAGTATATTTGTTGTAAACGTTTTTTACTTTTAAAAAATCCGTAAATTCCTGGGGTCAGTGAGTAAAAAATATTTTTTGGTAAACGACTTAGGGAGCTTTAAAAAATGTGTTTTAACTTCTTTTGTACGTTATTTTAAATTCTTTTGATTTCTGACCTGTTTTCTCAGTGATTCCGAAATTCCGAAAACCCACATCAAAAAAGGGTACGGCATTGTATGCCCTATCTTAAAATTCCATCTCACCGGCGTAGCGAGAGCGATTAGTCACCAGTCCTGTTCTAGTTTTTTTCCATTCTATCCCTACTCTATTAGAAAAAACAACGAGTAACAAGCAGTTTTTGCAAAGAAAGCTTATGTTGAAATACATCCATTAGAATTTCATATTGGGTGCGAACATGGATATTAAATTCTCAATGACAATTTTTTTTGTCTAATGAAGCGTGTAATTTTGTTTGGTGTCTTCTCTCGAATTATTATAAGTAAAATACATGATTATTATTTTTAGACATACTGTTGTAAAGCCCATTTGCTAATTTTCTTGGGCTTTCATCCTGCTTGTTTGCACCGTTATATGTTTTAATCCCTGACTGAAAACGTATACAAATTGTTTTTCTCAATCACTTTTTGGGTTAGTATGAATGTTTGTAAACTGTAAGGATATCAGTTATGGTTTCAATCCGCGCTACTTTCGAGTTCCTTTGCAAAGAAAGCTCAATTGAGCGATTACTTAAAAATTGTGCCTGGTGATATTACCATAGTTTTGTTTCCATGGTTCATGCAAGAAATTAATTATATTTAATGGCTTTATTCTCTTATTAATGACATATAAATATTTAAACGATTGCTTCTATTACAGCAGTGTTAACCAAACTTTCGACATGTGTGTACCCCTAGTCAAAAAATTGCATATACTTTAACAAAAATCAAAATGAACAAGCTGCTTGTTGCGTCAGGAGCAGACAAAGCCCGATGCAGTTCGTACCCTCACCAAACTCTTCCGGTCCCCCAGGGGGTACGCGTACCACACTTTGGGAGACACTGTGTTACAGTAAAAGGCATACAAATAATTTTGTGTTTGATCATAATAAAATAACAGCGCATTCTTTAGTATTTTCGAATTACTCGGAAAGAAAAATACTTAATTAAATATGTATGTATGTACATATATGCAGTGGTGTAGTGGTAAATAAATAGGTACCAGGTCGGTCATTGATTTCTTCTCTATTTTATTTGTTTTTTTTAATATGCGTCCGAAGTTAAAAAACCACAAGTTTTAACAATAAAATCAATAATAAAAAACGCACAATTAAAATTTTTAATTTAGATCCCTGAAAGAGGAGTAGTATTTATTTGCGTTACATGTGTACACTTTTTTTTGTAAAATCCTTCGGGTAGATCAATTTTGATATAATACTTGATATAATACGCCCTGGCTCATTTTCAAGTGCCAGGTCGTTGACCTGGCCCGACCTGACCCCACTACACCACTGCATATACGATATGATATTTTTTAAGAAAATTATTATTATTGTACTGTACAATTATTTTATTTTCTGGTAAAATACTACTTAAGTATCTCAGATGGTAAAGTTTAATAAATCTATTTGATCCTTATATTTATAACAGAATTCCAATCTTAACTAGCTACCTCATTTGGTGTTAATTTTGTTTTACCCCCTAGGTGTCAAATGTTTCAATAAACAGTGATATAAAATGACCAGTTTCTATAGAAATGTATACATTTTCTATATTGATATAGTAATAATAAAGAAATAAAGTCAAGTAAGCGGGCATAAAACCGGAAAAAGAAGAATTCGTAGGCTGTGTTTGAGCCATATAATTTATCGCCTTTTTACGACTGAGGCGAGTTCGTTCACTTCACCTGTCATCATCTTCTATACTTTTATTGCACGTCCAATGAAAAATTTCACGTGAATTAATAAGCACAGTATTTTACGAACAGACGTTAGCTATGTTGATATAACCCAATGAAAAGATTACACACACGGACGGCCTGTAAAGTTTGTCTTATTAACCTGCGTTTTAAAATACCTACATATATAATAGATGCAAACAAAAAATAATTATTTGTACGAGTGTTACTTATAATCTGTTGTATGTGTTTTTACTTTATTTCTTTGCTAGTCTACTCAATAAACTGGCCTTGACCCCAGAGAACATTACTCCTCTATTAATTAAATAATAATTTAAAAACAAATTTGTTTCTGACATGAAAGATGTGTCTTTCTAATAAAATACTGCAACAGTGTGTATTTATCGATAACTGGTCAGTCACTTAACCCAGTGGTTTCCAACCCTTATGCTACTACGCCTGCGAAAAATAAAGAAAAATGCCGTGCCTTCTCTAACTTTTATTTTTTTAATAAATATAGTTATATATACACGTTTTGTGTATAACCGAAACAGAGCGTTTGCAAAGGCGCTATTTTTAAATTTTCCGCTCCGGAGTTAAATGTACAGTAAAAATATGTATAAAAATGTAAAAAAAATAAAAAAAAACATTCCTACACTGAATTTTTACTGTAAATTACGATATGAAGTTTTATTCAACTGTAGATATTATAATATGAAAATCATATTTTTATTTAAATGTTTTGGCGCCTCCCATGTTGAAAACTGATGAATAAACATTTTTAGGAATTAAGGGTAAGGTTTGTACAACTATTGATGACCAAACGCATACATAAATTCAATAAAAAAAATGCTAGCAGATTTCCTGATCCGAAAAGAAAATAATATTAACACATATGCATACAAACTAATACTACATATACCCTAATATTACGAAACGAATATAAATAGTATAATGTGGTAGAAATTGGGAAGATGTAATTGTTTTGTGAGCTTTACTATTAGTGAGAACACATCTTTACTATCGGTAAAAAAAATATTTTATACATCTGCTGAATACGAACTCCACACTTCGCACCAATCAATTCTCGGACCGGTTTCGTTTACCATTTTTCGATATGAATTTGATATAATGAAGATAATATAAAATATAATGGCAAAAGAATATAATTTTAGTAACAAATATTAGGGAGATTCGAAATGCACGGATGATAATATGCATATGTTTATTTTGCTAGATTGTTTGATGCTATCATTTGAATATTTATTGAAAATAAATGACCAGGGTAATTCAAAGATTAATGTGTATATTTTCAGTTTTTCAAATTGATATTGAAACATGTTATTTATTTATCGACGTATGTAGTTGTAAGAAGTGAGAGAATTATCTAATTATGTCAAAATGGGAATATTAACATTGCTAAGAACTGAATCTAAAATTTAGAATTAATGCTTTACTCATAACTTTATTTTCGCAGAATATTTTAAGTACTCGTGAGTTCTTAGTAAGAACAGATATTATTAAGCTTGTAAAGTTATATATATTAAAATATATATATTACATATATTAAAATGCTTTGGGCAAATGTGCCCACTAGGGGTGAAGTGAGCTAACTAGTAAAATGGTAAAACTTTTTTTTGGACTTGAGTACAATCACGCTTTTATTTGGTGTTTTTTTTTGGTGGATTGTATATTTTTATTTTACAAATAAAACACTATTGCAATGTGTTTTAACTGAAGTAACATCACTTTTACGATACTTTTAAGACTAATTTAAACTTTTTTTTTCTCAAATAGCACTTGGCTCACTTCATCTCTAAAAGGCCTATTTATGAAACATTATTAACTTTTCCGTTTCTAAGCTCAAGAAATGCGACCCCAATACCAACATTTTCATAAATATCTATTTTAATATGGGTGATACAATGTTTATAATTAAGGTATTCTTATATCATAGTTTTTTGGACCTTTTGTAGTTTATATAAATACGCGATAACGCTTATCAGCTGATTAGCGCCCGCGATAACGATTGTTCGTATGATAATTTGGAACGCTGAGACACTCTTCAGTAGTCAATTCATATGTGTGCTGACATGACGTCTTTTTTACGCGCAACTTAAAATATGATTATTTATTAAAAAAACCACAGATTTTTATAAAAAAATTATGAGGAAAGATGCAGAGAGATATTTTAAAGCCCGTAGACTATTTTTTTTTTTGAAATTCATAAGAATAAGGCCAATAATGAGGAAACCACTGGGGTCAAAAAAGACCCCCATCGCCTGCTAAGTATTTTTCTAGTCTCCGAGCCGCGAGAGTTAAAAATCTTGATGGTATGTATAGTGACATTTAAAAATCTTATCCCAAAACAGAATGTTTCATATAATTTCATCATGTTTATTTTTCACTATTGTTTTACAAAACCATCAACATAAACACCTTTGGCTACCTGCTTGTTAAATAGGGTGTAGAAAAACCTCAAAGAATAATAATTCTCAGCGTACAGAATGCTATGCGTCGGCATTCGTCGGCATCCGTTCTCATTAAAGATTTCACACTTGTCCTTATTCTTATCAAAAGCTATCCTAGGACAAAGGTTGACTTCAATAAACATTGTTTCTATTGTTACTCAATATTGCTTTGTCCGGCCTTGTGATACGTAGTTATCAATGCGTATCAAACCGAGAACACAAACTAATTAATATCTTTACTTATGGTTATTATATATATTTGAGGCATAACAATTTTTTAGAATGTTATTTAATTTTGGTCAAAATAATGACACTCGTTTTTAAAAATAAATGATATTTGCAGGATTTCCTGGTTTTCCGCGAAGTAGAATATGAACTTAAATTCGAGAATATTGATATATACGCTGAATACACTTTTCACTTCTTTGACTATTTTCAAAATGAAAACCATAGTTTTTACTCATTTTTATACTGATTAACGAGAGTGTTTTGATACTTATTTGCAGTGGCGGATTAAGCACATGGAAGGCCATAGGTGCACTAACATTTTTAGGACCTATTTTCGGATAACAATAATGTAAGAAAATTCCATGTTAAATGGTTAAAATATATTAAAATCTAAACAAAAAGTTTATGGCTTGTATAATATAAGCCAATTTCGATACCCTTAAGATTCGAAGGCACCAAGCTCGCGCTTTATTCGTTTATAGGGAGTACTGGTAATTTTTTTTGGATAGGATAGGAATGATGATTGAAAAAAAAAGATGCTGGTACTGGAGGTTGAACTCATAAGGTCAGTCACGGATGTGAACGACGTGGGCCACAAATGTATGATTAATACAAAATAGTTTTTTGTTTTTTAATATAATGTCTCCACCAATAATTCATTGTTGACACATTAAATGTTATTATACATACAGTAACAATGTATTCCTTCTTGAATGCCATTTTGAAACGATACCTAAATTTAATTTATATACTGTATGGGATTTATAATTTTACCAACAAAACCGGTTATCTACTAACAGAAACGAATTATTAAAAGTATCGTTACATTCGCGCACATTCATGTTTTTTTTTATAACGGGCTTACTACATGTTGAAAAAGATATGTGTATTTGAATAATTTTAGTTTGTATTTATTATTTTCAATCTCTTGTCTTGCCTATTAATTAAAACTGCTCCCGGTATTTCTAATAAAACACGAACATTATTTTTTACTTTATATTTCATGTATCAAAGATTCACAAAGGATAAAAAAATCAACAGTATACAATTAGTTATTCCGTTTTGTAGCCAGGTAATAGTGTGACTCAAAGTTACACCATGTCCCATGCGAATTTGAATAATTACATGCACTCAACAATTATTTGCACGGTTCTGAAATAACATGGTTTAAAGCGGTTCGCTTATTTTGGTGTAACACTGTAAAATTTGTTAATAAATAATTATTTATAAAAATAATACCTTGCACCGTACCCTAATAAATTCATAATTACGTAAACATTAAAAATTACAATAACTCCCGTACTCGAGTAAACGGGCACGTTTATTGTCAAGTGGCGACACTAAATGTATCTGAACTTTTTTCCGTATGTATCTCGTGTAGCTCCAGAACATATTTTTATTATTAACCACTTGAATACCGAGCGGACACCAGTGTCCGGAACATATGCAAGCGAACACGGATGTCCAAGACATTTAAAAAATCAATTACTTGGTATTCTAATAGAATATAAGCAATATTTTGATGAGTATGTGTAGTGCTATATATACAGAGACAATATAGGTTTTTAAAATATCGAATTCGAGTGTATATTAAAGTATCTCTGGGACATATTAATGATTTATTTGTGCGGTATTCAAACGGTTAAATAATCAATAAATTGATATATTTTTTTAATTAAAAAAAATCGTATTTTTAGTTTATTTTAAGTAATATAACGTAACTTATCTACTAGAGGTCTACATGGGCCCGGGCCTGGCCTTCGGGACTCTACGCGGCCCAGCCCGCGGACCGGGTAAGCACGATTGAGATTAGGGCTCGGGCTGGACCCGGGTAAGGAATTTATTCATTCAGAAAAATATTTCGGACTAAGTTCGTGTCATAAGTCAGTCATGCTGATTTTAAATATTACCAGTTTTATAGAGAATCGTAAATTGTTGTAAATTTGTAAAAAACGGGTTTTTTTCGAGCTGAGAAGTATAAATCTGGGCTTCGGGTCGGGTTTGGGTAACAAGTGTGGTATTAGACTCGTGCCTGACTCTTTCGGGCTTGGACTGGATAATTTTGTAAAATTTCGACCCGTGCAGACCTCTACTATCTACCATTTTTTATTTGTATATTACGTTGTCTTTTTGCACGGTAGTCTGTGGAATGTATCCCTCGTGTAAAAAAGGATCGTGTGTATTTTATTGCGCGCACTAAGCCGACTGCATCATTAAAATTCTCTGGTCCATTGCACAGAAGTCAACGTCGTTGGCTTCCGCACTGAACCTCACGGACTCGAATCCTAGTACCAACGGCATCTTTTTAGTCGATTATCTATTTTCGTTCAAAGACAAGTATGCTTGTGATGCCTTAAATTCCTGCCGATTATTCGTGCAGCCAGAGTTATCAGCCAACCACTAGTGCTGTCTTAAACCTTTCATTTATATCCCTACTCTCTTCGAGAAAAAAGAGGTTGAGCTACTGAGTAACAAGCAGTTCTTGTAGAAAAAAATCTTTTGAGATACCTCCATTATGAGGCCTCAAGCTCCAATTGATAATATTAATAATAGTAAAAAAATGATTCTGTTTATATTGTTGTAAGAGGATATTTCTTGTAATGAAACAAGGTGTTATGACGAAAAGGCTTGTCTTTTTTTTGAGTATGTATTAATGACACGGGTCAGCGTTCGAATTAACAGAAGATAAGATTTGTTATTTTACGACTGCCGCAGAAATTATTTGTATAATATTGCAAATTATAATTTCAAAGACGATAAGACGCCTCAGAATAAATTTATTTTATTACGTTATGTTTTATTCTTTTTTAAGTGACGTAAAATATAATATATGATTGAGCCGTTAGTTTGAGTAAAATTGTGTACAACAAAATTTCTAATACGGATACCATTCATAATATATTAATGTTTCGTATTTAAAAAAAAATATTAACATACTTTTAAGTCATTATTTTAAATTAGACTGGACTGATTGGAAAAAATACTATTTTTATGGATTTGGCTGTAGCTTTATAGAAATTCAATTGTATGATTTTTTTATTCAAATCAAAAAAAATATTGACTGAAACGAATTATTAGTAAAACATAATTTAAAAAGACAGGTGGGTCACCACCAACGTTCCCCCTAAGCTGCGCGCGTGCGCGGCCGCGCAGCAGTTGGGAAGCCCCCGCGCACTCATTCCGGGTTGGCGCGCACTACAAGACAGTTATTCAATTAATATTTGATCGGTCCGCGCAGCCTTTAAAATTTCCCTTCAGCTTAGAGGGAATGTTGCTCACCACTATTTTATTTAAATCATGTGAAATATACCCTTGCATACACAAATGATTAATTTGTTATTAGAAATGTTATTGTCAATGTTACGATTATTTTTTGTATTCTTACGCCAGTAGATAACAAAACTCCCAAAATCCATATTGTAATTAACTAGTTAAGAACTATAATCAATGTTATACTTTATTAATAACTCAACTTGCG
Source organism: Himalopsyche tibetana (assembly GCA_030503985.1). Lineage (NCBI taxonomy): Eukaryota > Metazoa > Arthropoda > Insecta > Trichoptera > Rhyacophilidae > Himalopsyche > Himalopsyche tibetana. The sequence continues at coordinate 15,806,053 of JAPJYX010000024.1, forward strand.
ATAGTGAATCTCAAGATGCTTTTCAAAGAGTCGTTTTTTTATTTTAAAGCTAGAGTCGGAGTCGTCTTTTTTTACATGACTCTACAGCACTGAAAAAACATAAAAAGTGGCAATTAATAAATAATGTATGTAAAAAATGAAGTGTTGTAGTGTCGATTGATCTGTCCGAAATTGTGACTCTTGTACAGTGAAAAATATTTACGATAGTCTATCATTTGGTTCAAAAGTCGAATCTTTTCATGACGCCCGCTGCCGTCAGCTACCGTCATTTTAAACGCGAGATTGAGCATTCAGACCAAATTAATATAAAATGAATTTGAAAGCATCTTCTATGAAATTACTGGCATGAAGATGGCAGGTATTCTGTCGGCATCTTTATTACGCATTTATCTTAGGACATGTGCTGCCAAACTTAAACCTGCTATCTACTACAGGCCTACTAAAACTACGCCAATAATAGTTTTTTTTGATGCGTGAAAAGATGAAGGGCGGATGAAGTTGTTAAAATTTTACATCAAAACGCGGGTGAGCATAATTTTTTTTACCAAAAAATTTAAGAAATTAATACGGCACAAGTAGTTTACAATTTTTTAATGAACAGTTGAATCTTCCCAATTCACCATTTTAATATCATATACATGTATGTAATATGTTAATAATATAATTCTATACACACTATTTAAATCAGTAAGCATTCTCATGTTATAACAGTTTAGCGATAATTACATGTAATTTCAAAGCCATACAGAGATTGTATTCGTTTATGTGATAGTTTTCCTGACTAATTGAACGTCATTTAAATCAAATAATTGGTAAAATTTATTAATATTGCCATTCTTTAACTAAGTGATGATTTATTTCTGATCAATAAACAATATACTTATTTACCAAGCGTTAGTTCAAGTTCATCCGTGCACTTAAGCGCACGAATATGCAGAGAAAGGTGAAACCCAGGTCGTTAGTGACAAAACGTGTGGAGGTGTACAAAATTTGACCGATTTTATATTGAGATTCCACAAAGCACCTTCAGTTGAAATTTTAAATTAAATGTATTTTATACAAAATAAAGAAATACAAAAATAATATGTAAATGATAGTTTTTTTTTGCGCAAATTTAAAGAACCCAGTTTTTCATACATTGAGGACACTTTCTTTTTTTTGTACCATTGTATCGAAGTAAAGAATTGGGTGCATTACACATAAATATGTGGCCTTGCTGACTGCGTGGTCGAGTCATGTCGACATTTTTTATAAATTGATATATGTATTTCTGTCCAAAGGCATGGATGTTTGTGATGTCTTGAATAACCTCCTACCTATCCTTTCCTAAAAACGGATGTAGAAAGGGCGACCAGTGAATCAATAGTCCTGTCATTGTCCTATCACTACTCAAAATGACAGGGTTTCCCATACTTATTGCGCGATGGAAAACTTCACAAATCTGTAAATGTTAACGGAACACAGCTTATTGTTTAGGTCCGGTAATTCATAATATGTACATACATAGTCAAAATATTTAAAAAAATATATGTTATTGAATCACTTATTATGAATACATTAATTTTTTATAAAACATGTTACATAAACATATGAGTAAATAAAACTCTTTTGTAATTCAAAATCTCCGTCTGTACCTAGATATTTGACGTTTTAAAGATCAGTGGATCAACATAGTTTGGGAAACCCTGCTCTATGATAAAAATAGATTGAGCAATTGAGTAACAAGCAGTTCTCGTATATAAACTTATATTGAAATGCTATGTGCTCCACATTGGGAGTGGTCATCGATAAAATATTTTTTCCCTCTGCAGATGAGGCCCTACTTTGAAAAGTTTTGTACACCTGGACTAGAAGATGTTTCTTTTGAAATTGAAGTCTTTGTAAAGCCTGCTGTGTAAACTGACCTACCCCGTCAATTCGACTTTTGGATATAATGGTATCGTAAAATATTTATGTGTACGGCATCTTTTTACAGGCTCGGAAATTTAATCAAAAGGCATTACCGATTCGTTTCTACGTGTGAAGCTGTGATTTTAATTTATTATTTCTTAGCACCTAGCTATGAGTTTATTTCTCACCAATTCTTTGCAAAGGAACATTTTTACTATTGTTGTCCAACGCCTAATGGATAATTTAAAAATTGTTCGAAAAATATTTCCTGTTAATTTACTTATATGCTCGCCATTGGAATGTCGGATTTAATCACTTAGTGTTTTTAAATAAGGTTTAATTATTTTAATTCTACAAATATCAAACAAATGATGACATTAATGATATAGATATCAATCAACAACCGTTGCTTAAGCCCCGACAAAACGCTTATGTAACTAATTAAAAATGTTTTATTATTTATGTACTACATTTCTTTCTTATATAAACACGATACATTTATTTACTAAACGTCAGTTCAAGAACATCTCTGCACTTGCACGCCTGAAAATGCCGAAAGGCGAAACCAAGTTCGTTACAAAATTTGTGTAGATGTACGTAAAATCGAATGATTCAGATTTAATTATAAATCACTTAATAAAAAACTGATTTGCTTTGAATTATACCATATTTGTTACCGTTCCAAAAAATAATAAAGTCAATTTATTAAATATAATACAATTTTTTTCAATATAAATTAAGATTTTATGAGTAGAAGAAAACATATTTTGTGTATTTCTTCTAAATCAGTATATGTAGCTTGGTAAATATATTAATAGTTATCAACCATTATATGAAATAATATTTGTATAACTAAAATACTTAAGATATGTTTTCAAATAAATACAATGTAATTATACTTACTTCACCACTAATGGGCCTAATTGTTCTATATATGTAGTATGCAATGTTATGTTCATGACTCTCACATAACATATTACTTATATTAATTCTTACATATATATTATAATCTATGAATAATTGCCGAAACCAATTAATTATTGGTTGTGTGACAACTGAAAACTGTCAATCATCTAGATACGCATCACATGTTATAAAAATAATGCACTTTGACAGCTATTAATATCGACTTCGAATGTCATTCAGGAATATTATCATAATTCGATTCAACTTACCGTAATGAAATCGTGATGGCTGTGCGTATTACAAAATCGGCAAACTTTTTGCTCTATCTAAAGGCTCGTGTAATTTATGGACATGCTCTCAAATCAACTTTATGACAAAGGCGAAGAGTGCTCGTTTGACAACGGTGGATGAACAGCCGAACGCATAGTCAATAGTGTATCCTTAAACAAGATAATCGTACTTGTGATGTATATTTTTACTAAAAGCTTTCCGAAGCGAAAGCAGTGCTTTTTCTTGAGGCTCGTAGCTACTTTAAACATTAATATTTCATGAGAATCGACCGAGAAGTTTTGTTGATACATTTTTTAAAAGTTAAAAATATTCGTTTTATAAAGCAAACAATCGTTAAAATTGTGGAAAAATCAAATAATTTTAATATTATCGTTTTTTCGTTCATATGGAAAAACAAGGAAGACTAAAAGATATTGATACAGTTTTTCGTCAATTCAAACCAACGATATTGAAATCAAATTAGGTAGGTTATTAGTTAATCATTTTGTAGCGTAAATGTAATTTGTAGTAACATTATAGTTTGTTTGTTTTTCTATCCTCCCCTCCTTGCTTCCAGTTTTTATTTTTTAATATGTCAGAATAGCAAAATTAAAATCATTCGTACTTAAAAAAGCATTGTGAAAGTAAGATTGTCTGAGGATGCCTCTGAAAGAGGCGAAACACGTGTCACAGTTTGTAGCACAATACGTGGAATAATCTCAGTTATTTTAAATCTTATATTATTGATATTGAAATCGACTGAACTTTGCTCCAATTGCCTGTTTGTGAACCTTTGTTTTAATGTGCAACGGCCATCGAACAAGGGTCCTTGAAAATTTCAATCCGGGCCCTTATTTTTTAATATATAAATATTTTACATATAAGAAAAATTGATTTCTTAGTTCTTGTGAAATTCCATCAACAAGATTTTTCGTTTTTCGAAAATTTTGGTGGTCGCTGCCTTTATTGTGTCAGTGTTTTATTGAAATTAATACGTATATCATTCTACAATAAGAATCGATTTATTTCTTCGCAAGAGTGTCGGCAGAATTCAACGGGACACCTATTGCATTCCAGCTTATTCCAAAACAAGACGTATGTATAGTACAATTTAAATTATATTTTATTTGCTAATATATGTCGGTATAAATTTCATACAAATTAAGTGGAGTAGTTTTGGACAGTAAATTGATACAAGCATTTAACTAGCAGGAAACATTTGCAACAATAATGGGTTTCCTAGCATTGTAATTATTAAATCATTTAACTTTTTTGCGGTAGTCGCATGTTATATTTTATAAATGATTACTCATACGTATTAGATTTCATGCATTACTCTTCGCCGATCACCGTGGCCTAGTGGTAAGTTTGTGTTTCAACCGTGAGTTCTTTCCGTCGAATGGAAAACTTTATAATTACGTATTTGTTAATATATTTTTGAATTTGTACTGGAATTTATGGATGTCGATGTTCTTATTTAATCATACCCCGTCATTTAATAATACTAATAAACACCACTTATGGAAACTGATAATTTATGAACTAGTCTCTTCCGGAGGTGATTTTTATATTTTTAAACTATCTGAAAAACGATATTACATTCGTTCATGCGTGCTTACAACTGTATTAACTCATTATTTTAAGTACACGTAAACATTTAAAAATCAATTATTACACTGTCTTTACGACTATTATACCAAGATACTATACTAAAGTGTGCATGCGGTCGATTGCATGGCAAAATTTGGTCGATCCTGACAACTATTATTTATGGTTTTATTATACAAAATATACGAAAATTAGATAATTTTGTATGCACATATCTGACAAATCTTCGTATTAAAAAAAATAGTAATCCAAAACAGAGTTTCTTATAAGAATCAAGTTAGGAGTCGATCGCGAGTAAATGATTGAAAAGTAGACCGCAGCGAAAAAAAGTCGCGCAACTTTGTACTATACCAGTGTTTTCCAACCTTATTTGTACAACGCCCCACATCTCTAATCAAAATTTCATAGTTCAGTACCAAAAAATTCGTAAAAAAATAATAATGCACATAGTCAATACTATTTTTCAACTAACTTTCTTAGTAAATACATATATACCTATGCATATTATGAGACACGTACAACTCGGAAAAAACTAACATTTAAATTAGTACGAACCTTGAGCTTGATGTGAGCTGCAAAGAATTTTTAGTTGAAGTTCTAATTTGGTCAGTTAAATTGTAAATCTCCATGGTTTGTGATATCCAGGCAATTCCTTTTTTTCTCAATAACAAACCATTTTCACCTCTAAAGCCACATTCAACTAAATATGATGGAAATGAAAACAGAATTTTGCGAGCTAAATTTGTCATAATTAGATTTTTTTTTGATGTAAATGAAAGAAATATTAATGATTTACCAATTGTCACTCGGTGAGAAACACATTTGTTAAGAAAATATTCGAATTTCCGAATATCAAATAAAAAACCGAATACATTAAAATATTCAATTGCAATTCCTAAAGATTGTATCGTGGTATATAATATTACGCGCTCTCCTTTCGTAAAAAAAGCAGGAATTATATTTTTTTTCATTTGATCTGCTGATCAAGTGTCTAGGTTATTGTGTTCAACTTTATAGCGGGGTCCCTGTGTAATTTAATTCGGTTTTAATAGTCGCTGCGTGTTTGAGGCGCATTAGCGCATCATTTGTTCGTGGCTGACCAATCCATATGGCAATCGGAAAAACGAGTCGTTTTCTCTTGTCTAGCCAAAACGACCAGGTCAGTTTTATTTATGTTTCATTACGTGACGATCAAAAATATTCATCCAGTCCTGATTATTCAAAAAATATGGTATAGCAATGGGTAATTGCTTTGGTCTTTTATAAAGATATTATCACCAAAACTCTTTACACCAGATTGTCATTTAAAATGGTGATTATCCTATCAATTATAGTAGTGTAATATCAAAAATATTTTGCCAAAAAAGAAATATTGGAAAATCTCAAAAACTCTTATTGATGTTTAATAATGTAGAATTTTTGTTAGTTTTTGAATTGATGCTGTTTGTTTTTATTACCTCTTAGAATAAATTAATAAATAATAGCCGGGGCCTGCGGGTAACGAATTTATTTTTTTAGTATTCGGCTGTTTGCAGTTTTATGCAGTGCAGATTTTTTGAACAAACCTACATATATTTTTCATTTATCGTTTGTTGTTTAGCGTTCAGAAAAATACATTAGTCCAAAATATTCTTTACGAATTAAAATAAGATTTTTACTATAGTTGCAGTTTTATCATATAGTACAGTGGTCGGCAACCCAAATGCATGCAGAAACAGGTAATTCAAAATACTAGACACTCAGCGTGTCACTGAACTGAAACTAGTAAATCTATTGTATATTGAGACCATTATATTTTACTATAATAATCGCCTGCTGTGGCACAGTTGGTTAGAGCTTGCTCTACCAATCACGCAGGTCTGGGTTCGACTCCCGGTAAGATCACAGTGAATTTGAGAATAATAAAATTCAAAGTTGTGATTGAAGACTGGGTATTTGTGATGTCAATTCACATCATTTCCTCTCCTTCCATCCTTCTGATTCTTTAATAGCAAGGTGTAGCAATAGCGATAAGTCAACCACTAGTCCTGTTTTAGCCTTATCCTTCTTTCCCTACTACTCACTTTGAAAAAAAAGTGAGGTTGAGCGACTGAGTAACAAACAGTTCTCGTAGAAAAAACTTCTGTTGAGCCACCTCCATTAGGAGGCCATATGCTTCACATTGTGAGCGGTCATGGATAAAAAATAAATAATAATACACTCTACATAGAAATTACAATATTTAAACATTAGTGACGTCCTTGAGGTTTAACCATTTAAACTAGCACTACAATATTTGGTTCATAGCATATTTTTTTATTCCCAATTCATTTGAGGCACACCACCAACAATCTGGCAGGCGTGGCATAGGTTGCCGGGCGCTGGTATAGTGTATGATAACAAGTTTTACAAACACGTTAATTAATATGGTTACTGATAACTTGTGAGTGAAAAAGGATTTTTTCTAAAAGGGACGAATCAAAACTGGGTATGATTTTACCTTTTAATTATGTATAGCACAAAGGTGAATACCTTATTACTGTATTTGATTAACTCATTTTTAATAAAAAAAATATATTACTTGTTAGTAAAACAAAAATTAAACAAATGAAAGGATAAGAAATAGGAAGTGCTTCTGTAAAATAGATTAAAATTTTTAAATAAATAAGTATTTGGGATCATAACTTATACAACATTTGAATTTATGAAAACTGAGTGACAAGCAGCTCTTTTATAAAAAAATATGTTTATACTTTCATTAGAAGGTCACATACACCACATTAGCAGCGGGCATGAATAACAAAAATCTAGTATTTGAAGGGTTATTATTATATAATTTGACATTAATTGCAGTTAGATGTACAAACATCTGTTGATGTTTAAATGGATGTGATCAATACTCAAATTAAATCGCGTTAATTTTTTTCTAATGTATTCAATTCATGCACCGATAATCGGGAGTTTCCTGTATTTACATGTTTACAAAAAAATAGTTTCATTCAATTAATATTTAAAGATCATCGCTATAAACGTCATCTTCTATTTTCCATAGCAGAGGCCTCCAAAATTCTTGAAAAACAGGCCAGATGGTTTTTTTGAAAACTTTTGGAGGCCGGGCGAAAAATATTCTTGATGGAATCCTTTTAGAACTCTCAAAAAAATAATATTTCGTGTATGTAAAATATTTAAATATAAAATATTTGGGTTTGGGTTTTTGAAAATTAACGTGGCTTGGTGACCGCTGTTCTATAGAGTTAGACAATGATTGAGGAGCAAACATTCAAAAAGTGATTTGTCACAAATTTTGAAAAATGGCGTTTTATATCAATTCTGATAGCCCATAACAGAACCTATGAATGGAATGGAAACAAAATTAGTGTTGAAAAAGCTTTTTTCATATTAAAATTAAATCATAAAGTTGACACATTCAAACGAACCGTCACTTTTGCAACACTTAAATCATCATTTTCCAAGCTTTGTATTTATGTGACAAATCACTTTTTGGATGTTCGCTCCTCGATTATTGATTTACCGTTCAACCGTTGCAACTTGGAACATATAACTAAAGGAAAAAATGTTTTTTTTTTCAAATACAGTCGAACATGGGTTGATGGGAAGATGGGACTGACTGAATTTTATCGTTTTAAGCATTACTTGTTATAACAAATAAAAGGTATTTAAATGCTTACTAACATACCCAAGACATCGAAGTATCCGGAGCAGTCACATAAAACAAAATATCACAATTAAAACAAAAAGAATAGAAAATTTAAATTAACTTTGATTATTCCACGTATTGTGTAACTAACTGTGACACGTGTTTCGCCTCTTTCAGAGGCATCTTCAGACTTACTATCGCAAAGTTTGCTTAAGTAATGAAGCAAGATTAATTCTAACATTTTAAAATTATAAAATTACAAAATGGATTGGGTTTTTTTTTCCTTTTAAGAGGAGCAAGGAGGGGGGTGTAGAATCGAAATAAAGCAAACAGATAATGATACTAATTTTACTAATGAGTTGTAAACAATCAGAATGGGATTTTTCCTTTTTAATGGAAGCACAGAGGGGATTATAAAATCGAAACAGTGCAAACAAATTTAATCATACTACTAATGACGTTAAACATTACAAACTATTAAAACTAATGAGCTGCAGTCAATCATCTAGGTTTGTGATTACTCTATTAATTGGAAACAATTTGAGTAACGGGGAACCGCCTGTGCTATTAAGAATATTATTTAATAATATTTCTTTTTTGTTAAGAGTTTTATTAATTTCTAAAAATTCTAAGCTATTCATCTTTAAACCCTTTTTATTTACTCGGTGGAGTATTTCTAAATTACAAATCTGATTAAAATTATGATTATTTTCTATTAAATGATTGGCAAACTCAGAAAAATTGTTACTTTTTAGACATCTTATATGTTCTTTAATTCTAATATTAAAGTTTCTACCTGTCTGTCCAACATAAGACGCTTGACAGTCTCCACAAGAGAGTCGATAGATACCACTCTGTGACGATGAATCTACGCGATCTTTACTGTTCAATAAAATTTTACCTAAATTATTTACTGTATAAAACGCGGGTTCTATATTGTCTGGCAAAAATTTAACTATCTTTGACGAGATGTCTCCTAAATAAATAATTCTACGCCAGTTTTTAATATTATCGTTTGCTTTCTTCTCTCCTGAAAAAATATTATTTACTATGAGTTGTTTAACTTGCTTACGCTTAAGTAAGTTAACTACTACGTCTGTGTTGTAACCATTATTTACAGCTATCTGTTTAATAATGTTTAACTCTAATTCAAAGTTGACTTTAGTGAGAGGGATGTTAACTAATCTATTAATCATTGCATGGAATGATGAGAGTTTTTGCGACCACGGGTGAATTGATTGATGGTGAATGACGACATCTGTATAAGTAGGCTTTCTGTAAATGGCAAATTCTAATCTGTTGCTATTATTTTTCTTTATTGTTATGTCAAGAAAATTTAAGGTTTTTTGTTGCTCGATTTCTAGTGTGAATTTAATATTTGTATGCAATGAATTTATATGACGTAAAAAGGTATCTAACTGTCTATCTGTTCCTGTCCAAATGCAAAAGATATCGTCTACATAACGATACCAAGTTTTTACATTTTTACTCCTTGCTCCTCTTAAAAGGAAAAAAAACCCAATCCATTTTGTAATTTTATAATTTTAAAATGTTAGAATTAATCTTGCTTCATTACTTAAGCAAACTTTGCGATAGTAAGTCTGAAGATGCCTCTGAAAGAGGCGAAACACGTGTCACAGTTAGTTACACAATACGTGGAATAATCAAAGTTAATTTAAATTTTCTATTAAAATGAACTTCCACAAAGTTACCGCCGAAACCATCGAAAGTATTAAAACAAAAATACACAATTGGATTTTATTGACACTCCTGTTACACACATATTACATTTTTCTGTTTTTCTTAGTAGTAGTAAGTCGCTATAAAAGTGAATAAATGTATGAAGAAAACCATAGACAAAAATTTCAACCAATGTTTACTCAAACAATCGAGATCTCGCTATTTCCGTGATCGTAATAACCGAGTTCAACTTTACTGTACATTTATGGATGTATAGTACTTATTTAACAAATTATATATTTTTTAAATCAGTAAAAATATTTCCATCGTAGCGCAACAATCTTGTTTTACATCTATTGAATCTTAATTAAAATATTTCTGCAATTTTTTCATTAATATACTATTTGATAAAACTGTGTATCTACTACACCTTTGCTTAGTTAGTAAAAAAAAACTAGTTAAGGAACGGTGTTTTGGTCTAGTTAGTGCGATCGTTTATAATTAAGTGAAATAAATTGTGTCGAGGCTTGACCACTTTCAAGGAAGGGGGCAGGTACGCCTTGTCGTATAGGGAATTTATCGTCGAACAAGCCGATGAGTGTTCACAGCCGCAACCGCGGTTAGTGGGAGGGAAAGTTCATCATAGAATTATAATGCCTTCTCTCACTAACTAGCTTCTCTTACGAACAAACTTCGAAAATGTACCCTGATGACGTATTAGTTAAATACCGTTAATAGTGAAATGAATTAACACCTCAATGCATTATGTTTCATCGACGTTCAATTTAAAAATAATAATAATTGAATAAATACCATATTAGTAACACGTATTTCATTGATTGAAACTAAATTTACTTCGTTTAAAATAGTGCGATAAATAAAAAAAATATCAAATTTTAACAAGCAACACGGCGTCGTAAAAACTATTAATTTTTGTATAACTTATAAGAGTATTTTTTTAATTCTTACAATACAGTTTTATTCAAATATTTATTATATATTTGGATCACTTTTCTGGGGTTTGAAAGCAGTACTCAAAATATTGAATTGCCATTTAACGTGTAACTAAGTGTTTTTTTCTCTATATTTTAAATATTACTGTTAAATTAATAAATATATAGCGTTATATCTATTGGCTTAATAATATGATTGAATATTTTTTTTTTCTATTTACCAGTCATGAACGATGATATTAGGGTGAAAAATAGCTATTAACTGTTTATAAAATAATATTGGTAGAACTACAATATTTTGCTATTTTTTCACCTTTTTATAATGGAGTTCTACCAATTCAATCAATACGATGATTCTATAGTTGTCGCTATGGTCAGCTTATTTAGATATGCTTAATAAATACCATTAAATAGAGAGGAACTTTTCATACACTTTCTCAGTACAAAACAATTCATTTATTACTCGTTTTGATTTTCACGATTCATTGATTTTTATATACATCTAAATTTTGCAAGTTTGTTTCTGCAATATAACGTAAAATGAAAATAGTGTTTTCCAGCTGTCAGTTAATTTCGTTATGTGAAATGTGTTTTTGAGTGAGATACAAAAATAGAAATTTGGTAATGAACTAAAAATATGCTTAGAAATTGGCACTGATGCATTGTGGTTGAAATAGAAAATTTAACCGTCGCGTGTACATAAATGTTGATATACTCGGTGGATCATAAAAAAAACAACATTAGAAAATAAATCTGCGTGTTTTTTTATTTGATACTCATAATCTCGCAAGAAATTTTCAATACGTCTTACAGTGTAAATGTTAGTAATTTATATATGTGCTATTTTTATTAAATCTAAATTACAGAGAATACTAATGACATACTTATGGCACGGATAATGATAATGTTTTTCTAAATGATAAAAAAAATCTATTGTACTTCAAAACAATAATTTCTGACGAGTATAAATTCAATGTAAATGGGAATACATTAAAGACATTAAATTCATTTGTAAAACTGTTAGTGGGTACCTATCATTTTTTTGTTTATTTATTTCATTTTCCCATGATTTCGTGTATTAATCTAACGGTCGCTGTGACATTGTTACTAAAGTTGTATTGTTGTTAAATGTGGCAATTTGTCATTTCAAAACGCTCCGTAATCTCTTTCTTGCTCCGTTTTTATTTCTTCTGTGAAGTTCCTCTTCCTGTTTTAATATTTTCGCCATTTTGTATCATTAGGCGACGCCGTGCGGTCTTTGTGGTGTGTTCACAATAATTTACTTATTATCCGATTGCACAAACAGAGAAAACGTTTATGCTTTACGATTATTTGTTATACTATTTCCCACGATATTTGGTAATAATGTCGCGCTGATCAAATCGCTCGGCTGCCAGCGACATTTACCGCCTTTTACAGCCGAAAAGAGTCGCCGCAACGTAATGCCCGGAAACGGTGTTTTTATTTTTATTGAAATCTTCGTTTTATTTCTCTAATCGTTTTTATACGTAAATATTGTAACTTGAGAATTAAGATTATTATTTCGTCTTATTCATGTTGTAAAACATTCTCAAAATTTATCGATAAAAGAACAAAGAAATATCTCAAGGCAAACGTTTTTATTGCCGATTCGCACAGTTGTTCTTCTATGAAGTGGTTAAAAATCTACATTTTTAGTTTTAGAATGATCCATTGTTTTTTCTCTTGTTTTGCATACAACTTTTCTACGTTACTATTTAACCGATACGTACATTCAAAAAATACAATAAAAACTACAGTTTTCTTTAAAAAAATGTTTTTAACGATGGTAAAAAATATATGAAATATTTATCATTCCATACTAAATTATTTCTTATATGAACCCTAGAGAAAAAAAGTGAGCCAAATAGTAAAATGGTAAAACCTTTCTATTATAATTTTAATTTTATGTACAATCACCTATTTATTAATTGGTGTTTTGTGGTGGTGGAGATAAAATTATTGCAGTGTGCATTTACTAAACTACTACTTCACTGTGAACGATACTTTGAGACATGTAAAACATTATAGCGCATACAATTCATTTTTTCCCTAAATAAAACCTAGCTTAGTTCACTTCTAAAAGACAACTGACATCCCAGAAGAAATTTTACGAAAATATAAGATAGCTATCACTGTGTGCGAATGAAGTGTTTTTTTATTGTATTTTTAAAACATACTAACGCAATAAAATATTTAAAAATTTCATACTTAAGTGTTTCACAAATCAATTAAATGAAACGGTACAAACTGTTTTTACATGTCAGTTATTGGTGATTTACAAAGCCCTTGAAACGTGCACTCTAGTAAATCTCGATGAAAAAAATAAGATAGCTATCTTTGTGTACAAATGAAGATTTTTTAAAAATATTTTTAATTCCTTCTACCTGTAGAGATTATTAATAATTTATATTTTGATACTACGGACAGAAACAATCAATTATATGGATTTTGAAAGTCCACTAAATAATGAAATAAAGCTGCCGCATATTACATTTTGAAATTATCATGAACATATTATTAACATACCTAATTTTTCAATGTTTATAAGCATGGAATTAATTCTAACATACTATTAATCAAGATTCTTCAGAAAGAAAACTTGCGTTACATGCAGCTAGAAACGTGTTTTCTAAATTCTTTTGGCACTTATCCCAAATGAATGATATGTTTGCCAAACAAATACTACATCATGTTTTGTTTGCGCTGATGATTATTTTTCATTTATTTATTATATTACGTAATTAAATAACAGCGTATTATATTAAATCGTATGTATGGATTTGAGAGGTTTTAATTTTAATTTGATAATTAATACATTATATTTAAAATTACTTAAGATTTATAAAATAAGGCTCTCTCTTACAATATGATTATTCTATTTGAATCTTACTTACGACCCGGGTCATGCGTTTAAGTGTACAATTGAACATGAACTGATGCTTCGTGTATAGTATAATATATACGCAGTAAATTTATTTATTTTTAATTTAATACTAAAATACAACCAAACACCTTCAGTTGAAATCTTAAATTATATTAATATGATTATGTTCAAAAGTTATTCGGCAACCCTTGTATATTCACAAATTATTTTTTTTCACCGGTGTAAGTAATTGCTCCTTCCGATTTTAAATGAAATATTAAACATGCCGCGATCTCTACTTCTATACCCTATATAAATATGATCATACAACCTTTGCCGACAAACAAATACATATAATTCTTAGAACTACTTACTACTCAAATCTGTGGGCATTCCCATGAGCTTATCCTTTTCGCCAGCAATCGCTGGCATTTATTTCTCATCATCTCAATCGACATTTATTTCTTATATAAACACGAAACATTAATTTACTAAGCGTCAGTTCAAGTTCATTCATGCACTTGAACGCCTGAAGATGCCGAAAGGCGAAACCCGGGTCGTTAGTGACAAAATCTGTGAGAATTTACATAGTTTGAACGATTCAAATTTGTATAATTTTGTTAATTTAATTGTTGTGTCACAAGCTGTGACACGTGTTTTGCTACTTTAAGAAAGATCATCAGCAAGAACATCGCAAGATAGGTGACTCAACATTGTTGAATTTATTTCTATTGGAATTTACCGTTCCTAATATAAGTAATTAATTTGTAATTGGTACAAACAATATTTGTATGTTACCTCCTTCCTAAGTCCAGTAGATAAGGAAAAACCCCCGACTTTTGTTTTGTTATTTATGACTTAAACATTCGAATACATTTTAAGTTTATACGTTAACCTTACGACGTTCTGACTGATAATGATGATGCTTGTTAAAAATGCGAAAAACGTGTCACACGTTGTAACACAAAAAGTGGAGTAACAAAATAATCTAATTTAATTTGATATTAAAAAAAGGACCTCCATAGATTTCTTTTTTAGGGTGTTCACTGCCAATACTTGGTGGAAAGACAACACAATAATAAAAACGCAATACTACTTTGTACTTTATTCCACTTTATTTAAAAGGTCAGGATCGGTTTCGCTCATTGCAAGCATTGTCAACTGATCAACTGAGATTTATTGTCGAAATTATCTAAAATATTCTTCTAGAAGTTTTCAAGTTTATTTATTTAAACATTCACACTTCAGATTTGGCCACTCCGAGTGAAATAATATTCTCCATCTTTCTATAGTTTTTTTTGCATTAATCTTGGTTTGTTAGAAGAAGAAAACCATGAAATCATATATATGATTCTGTAATCTGAGTAACTGGATGATATTGGTTTTATCAGTCCTTATCATTATAAAGGAATGTCAACATCATCGCCAAAGACTGATTAAGTTACAACAAACAAAATAATTGATTAGAGTTAAAAAAGACTGAAAAGGCACTATAAAACTTTAAAAAAGAAAGCATTGGCAATTGATTTTTTTTATCTGTTGAGAATGATTATTAATGCAGTGAATGACCAATTTTCCCAACATTGTATGGGTTTAATTAATCGATTACAAGAACTGAAGTCTCTTCTCTAATGATAACAGTAAAACATTGGACAGATAAAATATGACAACCGTAAACAAAGAGACAACTGTGTTATACTAACCTTCAAAACTAGTACAAATATCATCACGTTCGCTGTGATTGTGTGACGTATTGTCCAAAAGTGACTTGATCCTTATGCACATGAAAATAACTAAAAGTCCTGCCATAGAGCTGATATATCTTTACTCTTCGAAACATAGATGTTTTATGACGAAATATGAAACCGTTATTAAAGGAATACTAAAATTAAGATGCTCTATTGAGCGTCGAATATTCTCCAAATTGAGAACGGACAAAAGGGATATGTACACACCACACATGTTAATTGATTTGGGAAAATGGCAAAGCTGTCAATATATTTTCGATCGTTTTTGTTGGTTGGATGCTAATAATAAATGCATTTAAGTAGTGCCAACTCACTCAAAAACAGTCGGTCCGTAAAATAATATTTTTCAATCAATTCGTAATTTGTTTCGCTTTTTCTCGAAATGCATTTCGTGAGTTACTATAGCGTAAATTAGTACGGCGTAATCTTAGTCATTCAATTATGCGGCTATCTTTGCAAAGTTAATTAACTGAAAAGCGCGGTTCTGAATTTTTATTGGCGCATTAAGTAACTTGGAGAATTGGTTCTTGTTGAATGCAAAATCTTTCATACAGTTCTCAGATTCGGCTCGTTTGGTCCTTTGAAATGGCAAAAAGAACAACACAAATGACCCGCTAAATTTGATTACTTTGAAACAGTAGTGCTGAACCTGGTGCGACAACAATTCAACCACGAATGTCGTCTACGATTGAAAATATTTATAAGTTACATATATAAGATGGTTTCAGTTTATACGTATTTTTTGTTATTTCATTGAACCACATTATTTGGGGCTTAGAATAACAATAATTATACTTATTCTTAGTAAATACACATAATTATATACCATAAAGCAGTGTTGTCTTTCCACAAGTGTAAAGTTAACGTACCCCACCCCATTGATCGTGGAAGATAAAATTGAGATTATGTCATCAAAATCAAACTTTACAGAAGACATTAAAATTCGAAGAGCGAGAGTAAATAAATCAATGTAGGCTTTTTTATAATACTATTTTTTGAGAATTTGAGTAAGCATTTTGATACCAGATATTGATATATATTTGAAATCCACCGGGGCCATGAACAATAAAAGAGGGGAGTTGAGTCTACCCTGACATAACTATTTTAAAGTTTGTGCCTCCATAACGAGAGATATGCTCATTTTATGAACGTTTAAAGTACATAATTCTGTTGCTTACTATATTATATTAAAAATTTACTGAATAATTCAATGATGTCGGTGATTCTGAAGAAGTTTTGTTTTTTTCTCAAAATTTGCTTGTAGGTTTTTGAAATAAAATACTTTTTAACCCTCCAGAGACGAGAGCTTTTTTCCGATAAAAAAAATATTTTCTAAGCCATATTGAAGTCACGGATAACTTTTATTCCTATCCAAAATTTAAAAAAAAAAAACGCAAAGTCGTTGTATAGAAACCTCGCATGACTATATGGTCATGCTCATCCTTTTATTACCGTGTAATATTGCGTGCGGACAGTAGTAAGGACAAAAGTGACCGTATGGGCTTGCAAACATTCGGGGTTGAAATATAGCTAAACGTGATTTTTTTTAAAATATTTACAATTTGACCTCTTTAGATCAACATAATTTCAAAACAAATATATAAGCAAAATAACTGTAAATAATTTTATGTTTTTATAAAAAAATATCTAACAGTTTCAAAAAGTAAATTAAAAAAAACGGAAATTCAAAAAATCACATGTGCTTTTGGAGACCGTTCCTGTTCCTACGGCTGATGACTAACTGTAGTCCGTACCCTTCTTAACCAAATATGAGCGAAAGCAACGATATTCAGGTAGAAAAAGTATAAATAGTGGGATCGATAGACAACGGTGTTTTGTGTGACCATATGGTGACGCTCGTCCTTGGAGGGTTTTAAAGTGCTAAATATTTTTTAATGTTTTACGTAATTGATTATATATTTTTGTCCGTTCTGCTTATATTATAGCTCGTTCGTATTTATATAAAGTGTACAGTGGCCAATTCGAGGATTTCTATCTCGATTACTAAGATTTAAATTTATTTCTTAGAATGTGCTGCAATAGTCAAATTGAAAATCATTAATTTTATGATTATCTTAAGTGTCATTAAAACTCATTTATTGTAGCAAATTCAATTAAGTGTAGTTAACGTCTAAAAGGTTGATAACAGCTCGCCCAAATCGATGCGAAGTCTTGTCGCTCCCTCCTCAGTGACAGAATCGAATTAAACGAGACCGGTTGCCATGAAAATCTTATTTTATTTGATTCTAATTATCTGATAACGCGATTGTCAATAATTTATTTCATAATTCAAAGTAATAGGCGATGGATTTGTGATAAAGTACTAGCTAATTCATGGGAAATCGTTTTTGTGTTGTATACATATAATTAGTTACTTGAATATAACTTTAATCGAGTGGAAGAATTAACAGATCCTATATTTTGATTTAGTGCTTCTATCGCTACCAGGTATTCATCGAATACAGAATTATCATTTTTAATTTTTTTAAGAGAGCAAGAATAGCCAGGATTAGTGGTTAGCTAATTGCTTTAGTTACACCCTATTATTTTAGGATTGTAAAGATGGGCGAGATTTTTTAGACATCACAAAAATCTATGCCTTCGAACAGAATTTTGTTTTTATTGATTGAAAAATGCTGTTCGTACTGGGATTTGAACCCGTGGAGTCCTTCACAAAAATCAACGACGTTGACCACGATTACCCAATTAAAATTATTAAGTATAAACAATATTATATTAGCTGGAATGGGTATAACGTAATATTTTTGATCCATTTGGCGGTAACTTTGTAGAAGTTCATTTTTGATATAAAATTAAATTTGATTTTATTACAAATTATGAAACATGTTTCTCCTTTTTAAGAAGCATCATCAGACAACATGTTGTAGGGTATACGAATCAACTAAAAATTGATTCTTATTATTCGTATATAAATTTTATAATTAAGGTCTCAATTACATGATTAAGTTAATCTAATTTAATATTAAGTATAATATATATTACCAGCACGATATATACATTTTAATATTACAATTTCATAACATTCATAAAAAAACAATTTTGAAAAAGTGTCCTTTGATGTTTTATGCATATATATTTCTGCCACAGCTTTTTTCACGTAAACATACATTTTAATTATAATATTAATCCATTTATCCTTCTTACCTCTGTAATACACAGTCTTTTGAAATGGAAACGAAGTAGTCGTATACTGAACTGTTAACAGTGAAAGATGGTCTCTTTTCTCATTTGCATTGGACAAGGAGAATTTGACTAAGATGATAAAAAAAATCAAACATTTCACTCCATTGTCATTGTAATTTTGGGCCGAGAATTGAACACTGATTCCAAATTAAGAAACTTGAATTAGACTTTTTGTGCACCTGACAATCAAACCTTGGCAGGAACATTGGGGTGGTTGTCAGTCAACCAACTTGTCTTCAATCACCTTAATGTCATTGCAGTTAATTAAAATATCGAAGATAAAAATATTTTCGATACTTTTTATGCTGACCAGTGATGGCATAAAAACTATAGTAGATATTAATCTTACTTAATTAAAATATAGTCGACAATAAATTCATTGCATTGATATTTAAGGCGACCTGCCACTATTATAATAGTGGGTATTATTGATCATGCAATTTTGCTGCTGATAATTATAATTATATTTAAAAAAATATACTAATTTAAATACATTTCCATCACTTATATTATGCTTTATTAAATATCTCTTTATTTATACGCATCGGCGACAAGTTTTAGTGTAAGAATTGACTGCATATATATTATTTATTTTATTAAACGTGTAATAATTCATATAGTCATATAGAAGTTAGTATATATTTAAGAAGTTTATCTTATAAAATCAGATTCAATTCAAACCCACTGCCATCGTCATATTTGCATAGGTATGAGAGTTTGAAAAATCTAATAAAATGATTCACAAGTCGATAGTGAAAAGATAAATGGATAGATTCATATGTATGACAGGTAACGTCCAATTTTACAAGGTGGACAACCAGCAATATCTATAGTAGAATTCATATGAAGTGATTAATGTTTTATTTTTTAATATACGTAATTTCATTGTATTTTTAAAAGAATGCTGCTTGTATATATAATAATTAATTGTGAACTTAAAATTATATCCCGATAACTGAGGATTGGGTTTTACATATCTTATAAATCTATCGTGACATACGAGTAATTTTATTTATTTTTTCAGGAATAATCAATCATGCAGTCTAAATGAAATGTAAGATATTTAACAACTGGCGTAAAATCGTTTATTTTTGAAACACATCTTTAAATATATCAAAGTTGTTACCAGATCACTAACAACCAGCTTTTTATACAATTAACAACGTAAGGAAACTTTTATTAAATAGTAAAGATTAGTAAGAATCATTTTATCAGAGCTGCATCTATCGACTCACCTGTCAAGACTGTAAAGCTGCTTATGTAGGGCAGAGATCTAAAACTTTAATAAGTATATACATTAAATAACACGCAAGATGTCTAAAAATATTTTTTTTCAGAGTTTGCGAATCGTTTGATAGAAAATTATCACAATTTTGATAAAGTCTAGTAAATATTGAAATGTTAAGAATCAATATCATAGATATTTTGGAAATTGATAGTCAATAGAACACATTAAACACAAGGAAACATTAGTCAGTAACATATTAAGCAACATAGGCTAATCATCACCATTGTTGGATATATTTACACTAGAATTTACCTCACCTAATGTAAGTAATTAATTTGTAATTAATCATGTCATTGTTCGTATCTTACCCCCTCACTGCGTCCAATAGAAACTGATAAAACCCCAACCTATATTTTATAATTTATAACTTTGGGATTCGAATCAATACGACGTTTTTTTAATATTGAATAGAACCGGTTTCGCCCATCACGAAAATTATCAACATAATCATAATCGATAATGCTTGTAATGTGCGCAAACAGTCATGACCTTTATAAAAGAACATGTAGAATTAGTGGGTAAAAATCAGTGCTTTGTACTTTTTAACCAAGAATTGACTGTGAGTTACCTTAAAAATGATTTATGTTTTTACTTAAATTAATCTTAGTTTAAAAATATCGAAGCCTTATCAAATAGCCATTGGATTATATTTTTCAAACTTCTATATTTTTATTCTTCTAAATAGCTTTAGTATATATCAAAAAAATATGAATTTGCTATACATAGTTTGTTTCACTGAACAATAAGTGATGTCAAAAATAAAAAAAAATGTTGGTATTGATTTTCAGTGTAATTATGTCATGTAGAAATAATATATTAATCGAAGAAAACGTCGCCAACCTTGGCGAATGACATTCGCCAATTTTGTTATCTGTAAATAAATATATCGATTAATCAAATCGTATAAATAATATAATAAATCGTTTGTCACTCGTATTGTGTAAATCGTCACATATTAATATGTTTCGTATATTTTTTTCCAGATTTACAACTTAAACAATTTATTTTGAACAATGTTAGTCTGCCAAACGAGGCGTCGAATTCAGCGCCTGTCATTCTTGTAATGGACTATTTTAGTTTAGTGAACGCTATTTTATTACGACGTTTATCATTTATTTATCGTTATTTATTTCATTCGCCACCACTGTAAATTACTTGATCGAATTCCGATCGCCTATAAACTGATGACATCTACCAATAGTAGTGGGTTCACGTAGGGCTTGTCGGTTTTAAAAAAAACGGTTTTTGGCTAAATTTGTGACATTCGAAAACCGGTTTTTCATATTCGTAACCGGTTGTGCCGAATATTCCATAAACGAGTCTATAAACAAAAGGACCGAAAATTTGGATCTTTTATTTGATGGCTTAAAGACCATATGTCCTACATCATTGCCCAGCGAAAGGGTGTTTTCGATATAAGGAAATTTTGTTACAAAACGATCAGAAGACGCTTTGTGTTTTCTTAAATCATATTTTCTGATGAGTAACACCAAATAATTTCTTGTTGTGTATCATTATGCATATAAATAAACAACATAAAAAACAACTTTTTCTCTCTATTTTAATTGAATTATCCATTTTCTGTAAAACTTCGAAAACCGAATAAAACCGGTTTTCAAACAATATTGACATTCGAAAAGAGGTTTTTTCAAAATTCGGTTTTTGTATAAGCCCTAGGTTCACGTTTACTTTGAAAAATGAAATCCTACCAGTCAGTCGATATTCTATGCAAAAATGTATGACTTTAACGATTACAAAGACTTCTTTCGTTCGAGCAATATGCATTTAAAAGATTTGGGATGGTCGAATATCCCCGCCAACAATAATGCGATATATCTAAAATAATATCTATTATGGGTACATGATATAAAAAATAATTTGTTAACTTTGTTATTCCACTTGTTGTGTTACAAAACGTGAAACGTGTTTCGCCTTTACAAATAAACGCAATCGCAAAAATTTAAAATTTATATCTACTTTATTGCTTCGTGAATTTTTTCAGAACCATTCTCTTGAAATGCGTGCATACGTGATCAGAGTGTAGTCATTATTGTATTTCAACCATCAAATAGTGATACAATAGGTTTTATATAAATTAACAATTTAGACGAGCTATCTGGGTGGCTGGCGTTCGCAGTCCGGCGCACATTCTCGCACGACCCAATTTCCGGTCAAAAAAAAAACTGTTCAGAATACCCAATTTTTCATACTTTGTATTATGAATATGGTAAAGTATCAATCATTTAACAATAAGTTAAAACAACCGCACGCTAAACTGTATCCTTATTTTAGACAAGTGCTCGACACAAGTGAAAATATTCCTTGATATGTTTACTCGTAAATCGTAATACACTTCTTGCATGGATCGATACAATAATATTAATTTGATGCAAAATAAAATTTTCAAACCATTGAGCCATCACTGTCACACGAATCATTTACTAAATAATATATTGGTGTCACGTACATACGTATTTTACGTATATTATAGACACACCGTAAATGTTTTTTTTTTTATATTTTATTTACCCGAGGTAATTCGTCACAGTAAAAAATATATATTAATGTGGTCGCTCTTGTTAAAGTGTTGATTGACGACGTACTTGAATGACTGTCACAGGTGGGTGCTACCTGTGGAACTAATGAATATACATATATGAAATAATTCATCAGGGTTGTGAAGTCGTTAAAAAAAGTCATGATTTCGAATGCAATACTGACTGACCAAACAGTAGATCAACATATGAGTATATCAGCAGGCATTATATAAAACAACTGTTTCGTGAAACACTAGAAAAGGCAGAAGTAAACATACTAACTCTATCAAACCTAAATACATTCCTTTTCGTCTGTCACACAGAAACGCGTATTCAGTACATTTCCTAATTTTTTAAAAAAATATTTTCAAACTGTAATACAAAAAGGGAGTCGGGAGCAATGCTTCTTCTAAGACAAGAGGTTAGCTGCGCGGAAATTCAAAAGGCTGCGCGGACCGATCAAATATTAATTGATTCACTGTCCTGTAGTGCGCGCCAGCACGGAATGAGTGCGCAGCCGCGTGCAGTTTAAAAGGAACGTTGGTTGGAAGTCGTTCGGTTTTTTACAACTTTGGTTTTACATACCTGAAATTCATACTATGTGTATTGAAAGTGAAAATGGGAAAAATACCAATGACATCCTTAATCACCGTAACTAAGATCCTTACTATAAACGAATGCAATTAATTATTCATAATCACTTCAATTTAAACTAATTTATTTTCAATAATCTTATACTTGTTATCGTTTCGGGAAACACTAAAGTCAATTTATTACATTTAATACTATATTTTTCAATTCAAGGTAAGAGATTAAAATATATTGTGAGAAAATGTATCGCTTAAGACAGCGGTCGCCAAACTGCGGGCCGGATGCGATCCTCTAAAGATTTGAATCCGACCCCTGATATTTTATATTTATTTTTTTGAATACTTAGTTAGTATTAGTTAGAATAGTTAGTATACGATTTTTTGAAAATTCTGAAAGGATTCCATTTAAATATAAAATAATATTTGTTCATCTAAAATACTTCGATATTTTTTCCCCTCATTAAAATGAAACTATACCAAATAAATGCCACGTTGTGTGTTTTTATATTAGTTGGTCTATTACAAATAATGAAGACTTATGTAATGTAATTAGAAATTATGTTTCGGGGATTATATTTTTTCCAACTATCTTTAATTATATATGATAATTCAAACAATCTTTGTGTGTACATATTTGAATAACTTGATCTCTCGGTCTTAAAGCTGTTTCTAGGGTTTACTTGGAAGCATCGGTCATGCTATCTTACCTTCTGTGTTGGCATTCATAAACGTTGCACGTATAAAGTTATATGAGATATGACGAAAATAATTTTTAAAAAACATGCTTCTGACATATTTCTCGAAACAGTTTAATTACTCTAAAGAATTGTGAAAAGCATATTTTTTACCATAATATACTACATGCACTTATATAAAAATACTTTCTTATCAAATCATTTATTAATTATTATATATCTAATATTTAGAAAGTATATCGAATCGTTTGATTGTGTAAAGAAAATAAATCACTTACGATTCAATACCAAATAGATTTTCCGCGAGTCATTTGTTTTCTGACTATGTTTACATTGAATAATCAGTGCTAGAGCAAAAAAACAATGCGCCACAATTTCACTATTTCTTTAGAGATCAACGAATGAATTTCGGTCATTACAAAAATTTGGTTAAAAATCAATTGTATAAAGAAAGCTTAAGTTTGCTAGATTTTTAATAAGAAACTGTACCTTTTTGGGTGTTCACTATCAATGCTTGGTGAAAGACATTATATCGAGAGAAAAAACACAATATTCCTTTGTACTTTATTTCCACTTTATTTATAGAGGTCAGGACCGGTTTCGCTCATGGAGAGCATCATCAGTTGTCAATGCACATATTATATATATATATAATATTTATTAATAGCTCTATCAGAAAACTATAATAAGAATATTTCTAACAGTAGTATGAAACCGAAATGTTTATCAACTTCTCACAATATTCTCTAATTATTGAAGAACTAAATGCCTTCCATAACGCAATACAATCAAGAAAAAAACAAATGTACACCTCATGTTATTGGCCTGATACAGAGTTTCACGGAACCTATCATATAATCATGCCCTGTTGTGGTTAAAAATAAAGATAAAAATAAAACAAATGTTACTTGCTCAGCCATTTAGTCAGTGATAGTAAGTATCCTGTTTATCCGTACACTAAAAATCTGTGGCGGAAGAGTTAAATCTACTCCGCATTCAATTTAAAGAGGAATCAAAAATATCCCGTTCCCTATACGATGTTGCAAACTTATCGATTGCCTCAAAATCGGCCTTGGTTGAGATCAGGTCAGCGTGGTCTATTGGGCTCTATTGTACTAACAGGAATAGGTTTAAAATGAGATCCGTATGTATTTAATATTTGCTTAGAATTTCAACATGCTTGTAGCTACACGTATTCTTTCTTAGGCCGTATCACGTTTGTTAATATATTGTGGGATTGTACAAAGACAGATCGCATCTACATATTATATTCTCCCATTGTGCCAGTAGATGACTTCGCTATGCAAAGCGTCAAATGTATGCTACACATTAAGAAGTATTTCAATGCACTGAATGCTAGGCGCGTTGATTATAATATTTTTTTGACAACGGTAAATGATATATTTAAAAGGTAGTTTTTTCAATTTCATCTTTGAAATTCGATGAGATATTTTTTAAGATATACATAGCGTCTCTGTGAATGTAAACCATAAAAAAGGGAGATACCGTAGCTGAGATTTAACTTAGTGAAATAATTAATGTTTGGACTAGAGTATCCAATCCAGGAGCCTTTTTGTGATCTCAGGATTTCTGGATTGATTAATTTTCAATCCCGGGATTGGGCACTCAACGTGAAATCGTGTATTATTTGAGAAAAGTTTTGGTGACACGACTTCTTTTTTTTGCTCATCGAGGAATTTCAAAATCTCAAAACCCTATAGTAATTTGCCGATTTGCCTAAAATATCTCTGTGACTCGTTTTTTTAGCTCTTCCAAATCCAACATCCTATAAATTTTCGGGATTTGCTAAAAAATTCTCAATCCCGAAATCCTGGGATTGGTTAGGTTGCAAGATTTCGGAATCGTTAATATGGACGGAATCCCGGGATTGGATGCCCTAGTTTGGACTATATTTTAATTCATATATTGCCAAAAAAGATTAGAGGTGAAAGAATTTAATGTTTCTTTCATTCTGTAAATATGATTTTGTACATTGTACACAATTATTCAATAGCGGGCGTACACTCAGGAGCTTAAAGTGCGATTAGGTGGTTGCGTATGCTCTAAAACCAAAACATGTTTAACTGCTTGAAGAGGTGAAACATATTTTCTATCCTTTTTAATCATAAATTTAACCCAAACGCAAATAATAGTACTTGTGTGTAAAGTCGGCAAATAATGTACAAAAACAAAACTTATGTCATACATATCATATTTTTTGTGCTTTAGTAAATTTTTTGGCATTCGTTGGCTCGATGATGTCGAAAATCAAAAATTGTGTACTGTTTTATTGTTTAGATCAGGACTGTGGATTCTTATAAAAAAAGATGACTCCAAATCCAGCTTTAAGTAAAAAACCGACTCCAACTTCTTGGATTTTTCTGTTTAACTAACATATCTGTATACCATCAGATCACTAGTTGCTAGAAAAGATTATAATAGATTTCACCATTAAATATGATGAATATCTTTAAATTATTTTTCACCGGCTTTTTCGATTCCCTATGGTTAATTTTGGTATCCTGTATCAATCGTCACATATGTAAAAACAATGTTAGTTTATGAAAACCTAAGTTATTTTTGTTTAATTCTGTGCAACGAAATCCCTTGAAAATAGCACCGGCGAACCAAAACTCATTACGTTTAAAATACGTTTGTAATATATTTGAATATATGTGATGCTTCGTATAAACCTAGTGGGAAAGTAATAACTATCACTTGAATTGCTGTCACGGCATATCCACTTACTAGTATTTATAATCAGCAATTATTCTACATCACCGGAAGTGTTCCGCTTCACACCGTTTCAAGTATAAAACAACTTCTCACTAAATATTATCATGCATACATGTTTTGAAGAGGCTGTCCGGATGGCAAGTGTCTTTTTATATTAGTCGCTTGCGAAACTCATTTGATGTTCACAGCTATAATAGTTAAATGAATTAACATTGCGCCCTCGTATGATGTTAATTATTATTAAAATTGTGTAAAGTGCTGAAAAACGCACAGTTTTTCACAAGATTCGCAGATTATTTGAGGGGCTCATGCGACAAACGCCCCAAGATAAAAATCAGTGTTTTGGGTAAATTCAATTTTAACTAAGCCAGCCGAAATAAAACAAAATAATTTATCTTCAAACAAAAAGTTAAATATATTAAAGATTTTAAATATACACGCTTCGAAATTGCAAGGTATTAATAGATCTATCAACGTCATCAATCATACACAAATGACTAAACCGATAGAGGTAATTTATTAAATAACAGACGAACGGCCCAACACCAATCTTTACACTGGCGGAAGAAAGTTTTTTTATGTATAAATTAGTTATTAGATGATTCAAATGTCAGTTTAACTAAAAAGCGAGAAATGAAGGTTGGGCCTGAAGGTTCAAAATAAACTTTTGAGATTATAAAGATGACTTTTTCCACCTGAATTTCTCTTAGGCTTGGTCCAGATAATTAAATTTAAAGTATGAATACTCCTGAACATTGCACGAGAGCAAACTGGGACATGTCATTATTGAGAGATTCAATCATTACGTTCATTAATATTATCCGAAGAATCGTGGACGTGAATTGGCTCTTCTCCCAAAGAACAGAGATAAGTCTCAGAGAATGTCTTTTACGCTTTTCAAACATTTAGCTTTGGCTGTCCACATAGTTATCAGCGAGTTCACAAGAGTTCTGTTGCTAAATTTGTTTTGCCAATGAAATCCTATCAATAATTTTATGTGAGCATGTACATTTTATATTTATGTTTATTTTAATGGAGTTTATCTCATATGTATATAAGCACATAAAAAATAAGCTAATTAGTAAGCTTGCTACCGAAAAACATACAAATGAAAATTCATATTATCATAACTTCTTACATCACTAGTCACTATTTACTACTGGGCTCATTTTTTTGATACTTAATTATTACATGACCCAAATTATAAGTTAAATAAAAATAATTTTACATCAAGCAAGGTATTCATTTTCAAACGTTAACTAGTTATCGAAAAGATCCATATTTTATAGATACAATTTAAATCCTCTATTGAATGACTATTGAAGTTTCGCTTGGTCAACTTAACCGATTCCTTGTTTCATACATTTAAAGAAAAGTGTTTGGTTTGTTTACAAAAATTAATTATTGATACGAGAATATGTCAGGATGTCTGAATAATATTTCAATCCAGACGTAAAAGATTGCTTTGCTTTAGCAATACATACATATTTAATAATATTCTCAATCATCTTTTAAATAGTTAAATTAAAATATCTGTTTCTCGTCTGCTTAAGTTCACATCTACTTTTGAGTTTTATGAATACATCCCATAATCGCCTTTGGCAGTGGCGGAATACCCTATAAGTTGCGCGCTCGGGGCCTCCGAATCTTAGGTGCCTCAAAAATAGCTTAAATAATGTAACCCTTATACTTTTTGTTCAGGTTTTTATATATTTTTACCATTTTACTTGGAATTTTCTGATATTTTTATGTTCGCAAAACAGTGCCTCCAAATTTTATTGCGCCTGGAGCGTTCCTTGTACTGAATCCGCCACTGGCTGTTGGTCTTAACGCAATGAATTCAAAGCAATTCAAATATGTTTATTTATTGTTTTGATTATGGAATGTACTTTGATTCGTTATAGGTCTTTCGATGTTTAGAGGACGATAAACATACAAACTAACAAAATGCGTGACCTTTGTCGCAGACGCTTAACTTTTGATATCTTCTAAATGTATTTAAATATCTTAGATATAGTTACCATCTGCAATTGTTATGAACGTTCTCAAAAAGATATAGCCTAGATTTCACGGTAAACAAAGTAATCTCTAAATTTCGGTGACATATATATACGTATTGTAAATTCATATAATGGCTGGAATAACTAATCTTAGGAATGTTAAAACGATCTGCAGCGCACATTAACATTATTGCGATAGTAGCTACCGTTTTGCGCTCATGGCCCATTGTCATCTTATCTTTTGTGAGCAGTTACAAACTCGAAGCAATTTCCCAGTAAGTTGTGCATGTCTCGTTTAGCCGAATGCCCATGCCATGCCAATGAACTTTAATAAACTTGATTTTAAATGTGGATAATTAATGTGTTTAAGTATTGTTGAAGATAGATACGAGATCACGGCCATATTCAACGTCTGCCTTAATTCAATTTATAACGCAGTGCGGATGGAAATGATATTTCGTAAACGGAATTTACTGTTAATTAGATAGCGCGTTCTTAATTGAAGCGTGTGCACTACATTTAGGACGTTTGAAAAAATAAGTAACAATTGTATCTGACGTTGACATCAAAACGTGAAAATATTAATTGGATATAAATGTAGTTACAACATTTCAAATCGTATCTTTGTTGAGGAATTTGAATCTTTCCGAACCAAATTCGTTAGTTCATGAAACGTCTGTGTAAAGAATATTATTTCATAATCTATTTATGTGTAGTATCAGTCGGGTTCTATGGCGCATCAGTTAGCCTTGTTGGCTTCCGTGCCGGATCTCACGGGTTCGAGTCCCAGTACAAACAGCATATTCTCACAAAACATGTGTTTTTGTAGAATAAACCTCTTTAGCTGCTGCTAACTGCTTACAAATTGCCTCCCAAAACTTTTAAAGCTAAAGCAAACTTAACCTTAAAGGGAAAAAATGAAATACACTTTTTTGCTCCCAAACTGCTGTAGTTCAGCGGTGGGCAATTATCGGTGTTCTGGAGAAGGAGTGATTTTTTCTACCACTCCTATGCAATTATATGCAATACATACTTAAATAATCAATCAAAGTTTGAAGAAGGGAAAAAAACCCTACTTAATAAATTTTCTTATAAGTATCATATTAGAAGTCGATCGCGACAAAACTTAAGATTGAAAAGTCGATCTCAAGTCAAAAATGATTGGACACCCTTGACTTATAATATATAACAATTTACCGTAAACATATATCACTTTTTTCGCTCATGGTGAGCATTGTCAGCAGTTGACAATGCTCACCATGAGCGAAACCGGTCCTGATCCAATAAGTTTTATGTGGAAAAAGTACTAAAAATGGTGTATTATTTTTATTGTAAACATATATATTTAAAAGGCTAAAAATGTACTACAGTAATGTAATATACTAATTTAATCTGAGAATATTGTTTCCTCTTAAATTAACAAGAGGCTCGCCGGTCTTGGTAAATTTAACAAAGGACTCGCGCCCCCTCTAGCCCACCCCTGCTGTAGATTACAAAAATGTAGAATTTAATACACATCATAAGTTCTGTAAATTATTTTCAAGTTAAGTTAAAATGTATATTTTATAAAAGTGAGCTACTTTCAAAGCTCTTTCTTTTGATCCCATGACTTCGTCGAAATATTATGTACTGCCTATATCTTCATACAGTTTTTAAACTAAAGTGCTGAGCGGTAGTGGCTCGGTCCACTTATCCGTGGGCCTTCGACAGATAGATGCTAATCATTAATTACTCAGAAGCCGGAGCTCGTGTATCGGTGACGGAACCGTTTGGCCTTAGTGTGACCGATCCACCACCTCCGAATGAAAAATGGACGTTGTTTTGTTTTCGAAGATTCTTTTTGTTGATCTTCAGAGGAGTTGGTTACCGATAGTAAATATTTTGTTTTTTTCAGTACAGTTGTGTAGGCACAATTCAATATCAGAACAAGATTAGGTATATTCTTTATAACATAAATTTGCATTATACAATGAAAACTTTTAATCTGAATCTTCGGCAGCGAATGAGTGAGTACTAAGCGGATGACTACCTTATTCTAGGTCTAAAAACAAGCGTTGACATAATAGTTGGCTTTACACATTGGCACTTTCACATGTGATTATACCACGTTTATGCTTTAAAACGAGCTGAAAGCGAGAAACAGTGTGTGAAAAAAACTTTTACTCGCGTTTTAATTTCACACCAAACCGAATGTGCTAAAGTACGAGAAAAACTTTTAACACACCACGTATACACAGCTTTTCGTTCGTTTTTAAGTATACACAAATACCTAATTGATTGTGAATGTGTTTATGTATAAAGCCGGCTATTGTCGAAACACTGAGCTTTTAATGCTTTTCTGTATTAGAACTACTCTTTTCTTCATGTTATGTAGTAATAATGTGTTTTTAAAATATAAATTATAATTGAATTTAGTCTTTCTATTACTACACATTATTGTAAACAGGTGCACATAAACATGCCTATTATATTTCTATGAATTTCTTACAATATTTTCTTAAAATCAACAATCAAATTTGTCAAAATTTAATCATTTTTGTTCTAGTAGTCTAACGGCACTATTTACAATTTCACAACCTGTATATCTGTCATCGTTGTAAACAGTGTACATATTGACAGTCAATTAATGTGTATGTAGGTATTTTAATATATATGTTGAATACAAATCAACATGGAATATTTCAAGTAGATACATGAATATAAGGTATAATATTTGTTTCACAAATTCATTAAATATTTATAAAAATTAAATCTTATCGTTTTTTATATTAAAAAAAAAACAAAGGATTTCAAACAAACTGTGTTCAAAGATCGTATTCTTGTAAGTTTCAGTGCATGATTACAGAAATACGCACCATGTAATTTATCCTCTTTCTTTCATAAGCTTTGAATGTTTGCGGACGTGCAGGTTTATTTCGAAGCTTATGCCTCGGACCATTTCCTTTTTCGCACATTATTGTTTTATTATTCCCTCTTATTCAATTTTGCATTTATTCAATTTGTCTGGAGCGTAGATTTTTGTTTGATTGCGTTCGCTTTATTCAGGGCTCGGTGTTTAGTGTGAGAGGTGTCCGATGTTTTAGTGGTTTTCTTTTTAGTCGTTGTGCATTCGCGCCAAGCGCGACAGCCGCGAGCCATTGTTTTCGACTTTGACGATCTGGTCTTTCATCATTTTCTTGAATGGCCCTAAGGAGCGAGACTGTTTTGTTTACGAGCGAGAAATCACTCACTGAGCGAAGACTATTGTGCGAAATCATTTTACTCGTTTTTGATTTATTTATAAACGGCTGCGTTCACACAACTTTGTTGTTCGTTTTTCAAAATCACTTGGTTAAAATTGAAAAATTTATAATTGTATAGCAATATTTATCAAGACATTCTAATACAATATGGCACCAGGCCATCATTTTCCAATTGCTATGCTGGATTAACAAAAATAGTATGAATATGTATAATTTAAGATTTCGACTGAAGGTGCTTGGTGGAATTTCAATATTCAATTTGAATCGTTCAACTTATGTACATTCACACAGGTTTTGTCACTAACGACCCGGGTTTCGCCTTTCGGCATCTTCATGCGTTCAAGTGCACGGATGAACTTGAATGAATGAATATGAATAAGTAGTTAAATTTACACACAATAAATATTGATAGCTTGACGTAAAACGATTCGCATTGTCGTGTGTTCATAAGTGCTGATACATAAAATAACCTTTCATATAATTTTAACTCATAAACTAAATTTCCATATAATATACGTGCTACACATATTATCAGATGAGACAAAAATGACTGAAAGTTTGTCGTTTAAGTATTGTAAATAGTTTAGAATTTTAATATAAATTAGTTACGCTGACCTTTCCCACAATGGAACTTCGATCCCAAGAATTCATTCACATGTTAAAGGAAGGCAGCGGATATGGTCTTATATGATTAAAAAACTAATGTTTTTGAGGTTTAATAGACTCTAAATGGTTTGGTATTCCATTTCAATTGAACGAAGGGTTATATCAAAGTCTTCTTTACGCTGGCCATTCTTTTTTTTTGCGGTTATAAAAAATGTTTATTATACAAAAAAAAAACACTCGTACACACGCGGCGTCTATTTGCTTTAATATATCTAAAAATATTTTTCAATTTAGCGTACATATAATATTATTCACATGATATTTCAAACAATCATATCACAGATAAAGTATCACAATATTGTAATAAAGGTATACGTATAAACAAAAAAATCTTATTAAAGTTTGTAAATATTGTAAAACCTATCCATCATTATACATATAATGTTTTTTTTTGCATTTGATTGAATTCAATCCTAGTTATCTATAACTTTAAAAATTCTTTACTTTAAAAAAAATATTTGACATAATATAAAGAATATAATAAAATATTGTTTTTGCTCTTTTTATTTTCTACCTATGTCAATTTGATCAACAAAAGTTGAATGACCATCTTATAAAACGTAAAAACATCAACGGAGAGCGATTTATATTTGAGCGAAGATTTTTTATTATTTAATTATATCTTTCACTTTACTCCATTAATAACGCAACTAGTAAGATCTACGACGTGCTTTACGGTAATAATTCGTTTATTATTAATGCAATAAATATAAAACAAAGTAATTTGTTGTCTCTGTGTGTGAGAGAACAATCTTCTTTAAGGCATCACCTCAAAACGATAATGTTAACTTTTACATGGCTCGTTATTTTCGTAATTTATTTGAGCATGAAGCACCTTCGGACCAGACTCAAGTCGATGCTATCAATTATAAAAAAAAGTTTAGCCCCCCAGGTGTGTGTCGCGTTCACGTTCTGCTGGCACTTGCTCTTCGATTATAAACACAGTGGGCTTTGGGTCAACATCATCCAGGCAGGCATTGTTTTATGATAAAAATAAATCTCACACTATCATATATTTTATTTGAATATATTTAGGGATCGCGATACTGTTATTAACGAAACCGGGATCCTGGTGTTTATTGTGTTTTTTTACAATATCGAAATATCAGTTTTGAAGATACAAAAATACCAGTATTTAAAAATTACTAAACCGAATTGTGTAAATTATTACATATTAATACAATTGTTATCCATAAAATGAAAAGAGTTGTATCAATATTCTCCAGAACAATGACCCTTTTTTATGGTGAATAATTATTTCAAAATGAGGTAAGTCGTTTATGAAATCACTCGTTTATGTTTATTTATATTTTTTCACGACGGTATTTTAAATGAAATATTGAAATTGGTCTTCTTTTTTTTGCTATACTAGTGTTGATAATTGCAATACCCGTATTTTATACGGAAAACCAAAATACCGATTTTAACATATTCATCCGGTATTGCATTCCCTAAATGTATTATACCTTCTTAAAAATACAAACCAACTTCAATTTCGACTTCTTTTGTGGTGAAGTGTACTGCTTATTTATAGTTACTTTCGGACACACGAACGCTGGGAACATCTGTGAACCTTAAGAAGTGTGTGTATATTTTTTGATAGTATAGATGTCGTGCTTGCTGTATCACAGTTTTTCTTGCTTACTCTTTCAGTCATTACATTTTTACTATGTGTGAGTATTGTCATACAAATTTGAAAGATCTGTTTAATTATTTCGTCGTCGTTTTCACAATATTTACAGTTAATAAAAAAATTCCCGTATAATGTGAAAAGAAAGTATATTTTTTTAAATGTGTAATTCAAATTCTTCTTTCATTTACCTTTTACTAAACAGTCATTTTATTATTGTATCGTGATCACACCTGGTTTGTATGAGTGAAAAATCTAATGTATTTTTTCATTGAGGTATAAATCTTCAAAATAATAAAATACTTACCTTTTCTTATTGGTCCTTAGTTGTCTTTTACATCACTGTACTTATGGTGGGTTTTTATAGCTTTTTTGAGATTTCTATAGATGCATATCCAGTCTCTACAACCATTTTAACATAATCTACCGTTCGATCGCAACACTCTTTTCAAGTCACATAAACACTCAACCAGTACCTTCAAATAAAAAAAAATGAACTTTTGAAAACCCTTCTTAAAATTTACAGCTTTCTTTCAACTTTTATGCCATCGATATGAAAAACAGTCGTATTCTATTATTTTAGTTATGTTAATTTATATATTCAACAATGGTGGAAGCTGAAAAAAAATAGAGACAGGTCCATGCTTTAAGTTATCATTGAACACTTACAATTATATTAAAAATATAAAAATGTTGTTTTATTAAAAATGGAAAAAAGTGCTAATTGGTAGAACTCCATTGTTATAAGTTGGAAGAGTATCAAAGTATTTTAGTTATATGTAATATTATTTTATATATGCTCAAGAGCTATTTTGGGTTATGCCCTCATCAAACTTCTATTAAGTTATATATACTGGCTTAGAAGAGATACACAAAAAAACTTTCTCATCCACTCTAACATAATATTTTACATTGCAAAATAAAGTATAACATTTCATAAATTTGCTTTAATGTTCAGTTTTTTTGGGTAAGTTAATAAAAGTTTAAACATAGTTCTGAAGTAGTAAAATAATATTTGTAGAACTAAAATATGTATTGTGAAATTTTTCACCTTATAGTTGCAAATATATTTAGATTGCAATGGCTTCTCAACACTGTGCTTAAATTGAGGATGTTTCATAACATATAAAATGTCAAGTCATTATTTTTTATATATGTTAAAGTTTAAGTGGCTTAAATTGCATATAACGTGCCTGAACGGATGAAAAATAAAATTATTACAACTGCACACGCTTTAAGTTGTCTCAATTTCACAATTTAGTTAATTTTTCATCTAACTTCATATTACTGAGATAAAACAATAAAAAGATCGGATAAAAGTGTCACACGCATGATGAAGGTGATTCAGCGTTCAAATTGGAATAATGTATACTGAGTGGGGTTTTATGAAATTATTCTTTGTACTAGAAAATATTTTCCATGGAACCCCCAGAATTGATTGTAAATCTTTTGATTGCACACCTATTTATGTATTTTTTTTATCCGCTACCGCACTTACGCTATAAAGGCTAGCCGATTTAAGCGTACGGTTTTTATAAGTGCATTAGGGTTATATAATAACCAAATAATTTGATAACGTAAGTACTCTCATTATACTCGTCATCAGCTGCAACCACAAGTTCACCGGAAACCAATTTTTAAAAAGACAAATTCCAGATACCTCACTGTATCATTGATAGTTGATTAGTTATTATTATAAATTTCTAAGACAAAGAAACATCCATTGAAAAAAAATCTTGACAGTAAAGTTGTGACTTTATTTTAATTATAAAAAACAATTTAAAACAAGAGATAATATTTTAACACGTTTTCATGCCAAATCTGTATTATAGGTGTGAATTTGCTTGTTAAAATATCAATATATTTCGGAAATAAAAAGCACTGCCATAAAATTATGCTTATTTTTTCGGGTCTGTTTTTTTTTATTACAAGTATTATGGATCCGTCTATCTTTGTGAATTCCAGAGTTGTTCGTATCGAGACCATTGGATTGGTGTAATTACAGGTTTGTGCAACCGGCCACGTTTCACGATATAAATGCGATAAACTTCACCTGACCGTGAACGTCTAGCGAACGATATGTCGGTTTTTATAAACACCTATCCACGATAGGTGAAAAGATTCTCGCGAGAAAATAATTATTTTCTTTACTTTTCTATAGTTCATTTGTTTATTAAACAAATCTTTGATAAAAAAATATATATATTTATATCATCACAATCGTAGAAGTCTCATAGTTTTTGAAATACATAATCTTGCTAATTTTATATTTATCTGATATAACCTGCTTTATTACAAATGTCTATTCTTACTTTTATTACATAAGAGTTCCCAAATGGTGTCCAAAATGAGAAAATGTCCTTCAATTCGACTTTAAAATAATGTCCTACGTCCATTTTAAAAACAGTCCTCTTTTGTTCTATATATTCTAAACCTCATTTGTCAATGATTGTTTATTTTTCTTTTTTGCATGTTTCCATTGCGAAATTCAATTTTCCTTATTAATATGATTATGTTTCATATTAAATATTCACAAAATCTTTCTCTTTTTCGTATGAATACCAATGGTTGCTTATTTAGTAATTTTATTTACTTATATTTTGTTAATATTTGAAACAAGATGACAGTTTCAGGGCTATCCAAATAAATATAGTCCTAAATCAAATATATCATAATACATCCAAATGTAATTTGTATGAAAATAATATCTTCTACAAGTGGCACTGTCATATAGTCATTTTGAATAACTTATATCAAAATTACTTAAATTTGCAAGTATTCGTTTAAATAATTCAAAGCTTCTTAGCAAATAATATGATTAACTTCGTAAACTGATTTTCTTTCCAAGTACTTATGTAAGTGTTCTCCAATCAAATTCGATTATCCTCTATTCACATTTTCCACTCGATAAACTCATATTATGTGTAAAGGGGCCTTCAACTTTCGCATATTTCATAATTTAGTACATTATTTTGTTAAAATTTTAGATTTTTTTTCGATAATGAAGACACCCTAAAATGAACTTCCACAAAGTTACCGCTGAAACCATCGAACGTATGAAGACACCATTAAAAAAGATTCTATCCAACATGCAATTTCAAACAAGTAAAGACTGAATTGACAAATTGATGTGAACAGTTAAAGAATATTCATTTATTGATAAATAAATATTCAAACATTATTTTTTTGCTTGTTACATTGCTCTTCTTTCGTACACGTTTTCAGAAAGTTGACAGTCGACCGTTGGTCCAAAGTAAAAATAATAAAGTCTTTCTCACAAGACAAAATAAATATTTTCTGTAAAAATATATTTCCTATCCACGAGAGTTCCGATACAATCATATGTTGGAGGTCGGCGCTGTCATAAATACCATTTCCCTCTACAAAAATCATACTTCTGTTTAATAACTGTCTATAACTCAGTGTTTCTCATGTGCGGCCACCAGAGGATTTTGCTGTGGCCACTAACAGCTTCATAGTAAATATTGATATTTAAAATAATGTCGTTTATCAAATATAAACTTATGAGTTAATCCATTTTTACTGTAGATGCAACTGATATCTTTATCACATCTAAAAAATAAACTTTGGCGTGGCCAAGATACATTTTCATACAACGAAGGTTTTTAGCGACTTTAACAATTAAACTCCGTTCTTTTGAACCAATATTATAGCGATGTCTCGTTTTTTTCTCAAAACTGGATTTGGGCGTGTTTGATTTCAAGCTCTTCAAATGATGAAGCCTATAGATTTGTAATGTTTTGTGATCTTCAATTACTTCTTCATCTAAGTGTATGAGAATTTTTTTAATTTATTTAAATATGTTAACACTCGTCCAACATCAGTCGAAAACATTTCATAATCATCCATTATGCAAAAACATTGCAATTAATTTATTCAATCGCTTAAAATAACTTGTGCATATTTATGTATTTTTTTGAGTCATTTAAAAATGAAAATGTTAATTTTCAAATTTTTATGATGAAAAATAAAATTTAACTACTTCACTAACATTAATATTAATTGTTTTTATAGTTTTTTTTTGGTTAAATCGATGTAATTTCAAGTTGGAATAACTCTCATGGCCTATGGCGCAGGTGGTTTTCCATAATGTCGACTAGCAAATCGATACTTCAAATATCGCCAGAAAAAATACAGATCTCCTAGTTGAAGAGGGTTCATGCGGTCTTCTCGAGCAAACGTTTTTAGTGTAATATCAAATTAAAAACAGCTCCTGATTTGAACACGTTTGTTTCCTGAACACCCACAATCAGTATTAGTTAAGGGTTTTTCTATATTTTTTTCCTCGTCGAAAAGCTTCCACTGTCAGAATCTTTATAAATACAGCACTAAATAAGAATGCATGTGGAGTAAGAATATAAAGACTGTCTTTCTTTACCCATCCTACAAATTAAAAATCATCAGTAATCTGAGAACTCGCTTCGAAGGCTTCATATAGATCATAGGTTCCCAACCTTTTTTTGGGTGGCGACCCCTTTTTATAAAAGCCGTGACTAGGCGACCCCCCGAGGAATTTGAAATCCTCGATTTGCTATACTTTTTCCCCGGATTGTCCCCGAAACTCCTTTTTTTTAGCTCA
Organism: Himalopsyche tibetana; assembly: GCA_030503985.1. Taxonomy (NCBI): domain Eukaryota; kingdom Metazoa; phylum Arthropoda; class Insecta; order Trichoptera; family Rhyacophilidae; genus Himalopsyche; species Himalopsyche tibetana. The sequence goes on from JAPJYX010000024.1 coordinate 15,844,817, forward strand.
CCGGGTAAAGTTGGCGACCCCCCAAAAAACCCTTGGCGACCCCCTTGAGGGTCGCGACCCCCAGGTTGGGAACCCGTGATATAGATAGACTGTGTATGTGAATATAGGTAAAAAAGAAACTATGAATTGCCAATAGTATAACTATCAACCTGCTTCTATTGTTGCAAAAAGATATTTGATATTCAAATTATTATTCATATCTACTAGATATCTTCTATAAGAGTAATGTTTAGAATTTATTGCTTTTTTGTATTTTTTTTATTTATCTTCTGGTCGAAGATTTCGACTAACATTAATCTTTTCTATTGTATCATAGAACGAAAAAAATATATACATTTATGAAGAAATTTATGAATGTTGTAATACTATGTCTAACAATTTGGCATGTAATAATAACTAGTGAAGTATTAAGATTTGATTTACGAATTATATATTTTTTTTCTTGACAACTCATCTCATTATTCTATAAAATGTACACACTATGCACAATATTTAATTCTATTATTATGATAACAGTCAATTAAGTCATAAACGTTTTGATATTGTTTACCCAATTTAAAATTCATACGATTGCACACGTTGACAATCTTGTCGCCTTGCTCGAATCAAAATATGTACACAACCAATGCTATTTGTAAATCTCTTTTATTCAAGATGATTTTATTTTGTTTTAGGTAAGAGCTGAATGCATTTTTACAAAATTGATAAGAATCGCTATCACTCCTTATCACAAAGGAAATGCAACTGATTACAGAATGTAAGTAATAACATCTTAAATATATAATTATAATTATCACAATGTAATTCCTGTTGGCTCATATTTCATTAGTAAGTATCTGATAAAGTTTCATATGATATTCTGAATTAAATGGCCGCACATCATTCAACTATTGAAATGGATTCCCATATTAGAATTTTAACATCAGTATTATTAAGTATGTAATTTAATAATTATAATTATAAGTATATGTTTCGTAAAATATCGTATATTTTATGTATGTACTAATAAATAAAAAATAATCATTCTAGAACGAGGAAAAACTGTTTTTTTTGGATCTTACGGTACACATAAAATTAAATTGCATTAATTTAATTATGAATTTCATATAATAAGAAGGTGGAACTGTCTAAGATAAAATCAACGTTTCAGTAAGACAACAAATCTATATTATGTATTTAAATATTTTGTTTGACAAACCTTAATTTTTAAATACGTCACATATATTTTGGTTGCTACTTTTGAATGAAGCATTTTCTAAATGCAAAATTCTTTTTTTTAATTAATTAAATTTATAATATGAACTTTGTTATTTCAAACATTGTGACAAGTTTTTACCCTTTTTGAGAAACATCTTTAGACTAACTATCGTAAAGTTATTTATAAATAATGTAGACAAACTATTTTTCTATGCTATTTATTCTTCCAATACTAGTAATTATTTTGTAATACTACTATTATTAATTTAATTAGGAAAAAAAATAATAATCTTCATTTGGTAATTTATTAGTTAAGAATCAGAATGAATGATTACGTTTCTTAATAATGGTTAGTCTGAAAATTCTTATTAAATTATTGTGGAAGAACAAAATTTTCTAATTTATTACATTATTTTTTAATTTAGAATTTCGATTGAAGGTGCTTGGTGGAATTTTAATATTAAATTTGAATCGTTCAAATTATGTACATTCACACAAATTTTGCGTCAGTTCAAGTTTATCCGTGCACTTGAACGCCTGAAGATGCCGAATGGCAAAACCCGGGTCGTTAGTGACAAAATTTGTGTGAATGTACATATTTGGAACGATTCAAAATTATTACATTATAATAAATAAACTGCCGAATCTATCGAAAATATTAAAGTTATTTTTTAATCAGCCGATAATATCGCGGCTCTGGTATTTATCAATTAAAAATATTGCGACGACCGTATTTCATACTACATTTTTTGTAGTGTTTATACTAACGTCTGTATGTGCCAATACAATTCGTAAAGTGATTGTACGTAATCGAATCATATCGAATTAAATTGTTTTATAACCGAGGCAATAAAATTCTTCGAGTCTAATTAATCTGTAAAATCAATTTCATTCATGAGAGAATTATTGATATTAATCATTGCAGTAAGACGCACGTTTCGTGTTTAAACAAGTACTCTAAGCCGGTAATAATATTTTGTAAGATTCGTGAATTTCATGCGGTTCAATTTAATTTGCACGATCGTAATTTAATCAATTGAAAATAATTGAAACAGATCATTTCACAATAACGTTTTTAAATCAATATTCGATTGCGTTCATCTTTCACTTGGGTGTGTTTTTTTTTATCTTCTCTCTCGTAGCGACTGAAGCAAGCGGTCACATTGCAGGATAAGTTATCTTCCTATCCTGATTTGTTTTCGTGGTTTGCGGTGTCGGATACATTTCTTGTGACGCTACGTGGGTATTGTCTTGTATATTTACCGGGTGTTGAGAAAAAACACTTCATCTTTCCAGTTTCTTACGGCATTTCTTATATATTAAATACATTTATTTCGACGTTGCTATAATTAAACTATCACGTTTCATTGATTGAATTGGCATTTATTTGTTAGAACTCCAATATATTTTAGTTCTAATTTTAAAACATATATTATTGATATATGACGGATTAAGCACTTTGCAATACAATTTGGAGGCCCTGTTTTTCGAATAACATAAAACTGCTGCAAAACTCTTCGTAGAATAATAATTAATATTGAAAATTAAAATCAAAATTTAAAGGTTTATGTAACATATGCTATTTTTGAGGCCCCTGAGATTTGAAGGCCCCAAGCGCGCGCCTCTTGCGCTTATGGGATAATCCGCCACTGTGTACATTTGTTCAAACAACCTAACTTATATAGAAAAATAATATCCATTTTGTTGGATTAATTAATAGTTATTCTATTTTACTATTAACTATAATTTCGTTTTGGTTATAGAACTATAAATACAAAACTTGCCAATTGTATAGTATGGTTGGTCGATTTTTATTCCTTTGTCAATACGTATCTTTATCATGGTGTTGACCATTATGCCCAAAAATTAATATAAGGTATAGTGTTTATAATATAAAATAACATTTTTTTCTTCATCTTTTATAAAATATCTACGCATGTATTTTGTATTTTAGTGACAATATAGTTGTATATTGTAATAAATAGTATGTTAATTATAAGATATATATTTTTAGAATATTAACTACCTAGTTCTTCTCTCTAAATTATATTGTAAACACCAAAATCTTTGTCAATCGCTTTTCGAAAACCCTATCGTTTCTATTCAATGATAGTTCTAAAATTCATAAAAGTTTTATCATCGCCGTAATGACTAGCGTTAATGTAGTTGATATCCATGAATGAAATAGAAAATCATTCATCCATTGATTTACAAAAATGGATTGGTAATACAATTGAAATTGAATGAATTTTACAGATGAAAAAAAAAGATATTCAGATATATTTTGACGAAACTAAACAATTTTAAGCTAAAAGCATTATTATGTCATGATATCAATATTATTTATGATTTTTGAAAATTTTGTAACAGAAAATTTCATATTGTATTTACATTTTATATAATATATATTTTTTTTAAAATTTTCATTTTATAACTTTATACATATATGTATTATGAATATTATTTCACGTTCCGTTACATAATTTATAGTATGCAATTTAATGTAATATGATGATTCATTGAAACGTTTTTTTTTATTCGGATGATTTCTTCGGCCACTTACTTAATTAATATTTGAATTTATTTAGTTCTTGCTAATTAGGTAACACGGCTATCAGAAAAAAAAAGTATTTTGCCAAATCGAATGCCAGTAACAAGTTTTTGTCAGTTTTTTTCTCAAATTTGATTGCAAGATGCTTCATAATACGACATCGGAATAAGTAAAAAGTAATTTCAAGATGCCTTTGGATAGCAATTTTTTTCTATTGTGATTATTACTTTATATACAATCTTTGTATTATAGTATCAACCAACTATTGAATATCTAACTACGTTTAAATCATTTATTGTTGACATGTTTCTTTTCTAGTCGAATCAATTTTGTTTTATTACTTCTACTTATTGTTGTATTATCAGAAACATACGTTTTTTTTAATATTGGTATATGTGATGCTTCGAAATGTATTCAGTCGCGTTATTTTTACGGAAATCGAAAAGGAAATTGATTCTTAAGATATTGAAAATTGCAAGCTGAAATTGTATGAAATAAAATTGTTCCTTGCCATAATTTCCCATTGCTGACCGCAGAGAAACGTTGTCGGTTTTAGTTTCTACATTATATCCAACACAGAGTCGAACGATCATAGTAAATATTCATTGAAATATAGTTATAAAAAAATATTATTATAATCAATATCTGGTCTAGTGTTAAAAGTGACTATGTTGGATATTGGCCATTTGATGTTAAGAATCAGAAATACTCTTTCTTTTTATGCTAGAAATCCTGATGTCATTAGATTTAAAATTAATTAAATAGAAGAAAAGCAAATTTGTATGTCTAAATAATGTTGCAGCATACTTTGTACCAGTAAATGCATATGCTCACAATTATGATCAGAAGTTGAGATTTATTAGTGTAAGAAGTGTATATGTTCACTTGGGCAGTTAAATTATCAAAAATCACCACTTTGTTAGACTACATTGATATTGATACCGCAAACAAGCAAACAATTTACTTTACTGAGTATTTGATATATACACTTCTAACATTAAGCCCCAAATATAATCATCAAATGATTCATGTGAAATTTTTCTAAAATTTATTTTTTACTAATATTCAATTAGGTAATGCATGGATTGTTAAATAATATGTAGATTGACAATTTATTTTATTATGATTAACCCCTACGTAATAAAATAACGTTATAGTGGTAAATCAATTCGGTGCCTTGATTTAATCAAATTGAAATAACTAAAAATGTTATATGTATAAAAAATATTATCAATTTTAAGTTATGTATGTTATATTATAATACTATTATGAATGCAGAAGTTTTTCTTAGATTGGGGTAGACTTTCATCTTGAATTTGCAAGATGATCGATTTTTAATAAGATTCTTACAAATTGTTAGGTATTGACATATGATATTTGTTTGTTTAGGTATCAAACTTTTTATTTCTGGTTATTTTAAATAAAAAAAACACTGTTTTTTAAAAATCATAAATATATATGCGGTCGAATAAATTTTATTTCGCGATCAAGCAGTTTTTCTGCAAATATACTATACCGTGCCGTACAACTTCAACAGTTAAGTTATGGTGTAACTGAATTTTGCTATTTGAATCTAACAATAATTTGAATTTAATTTATATTGATATTGATATCGTTGAAAATTCGATATACTCATAAGTATACGAACAGCAATCTAATAAAAAATAATGCAAAAATCTTTGAAACAATAACAAAATTTTATTTTCATTCCTAGTTCGATTATATTTCATTTGTTGCTTGTATCAAAATATAACTAAACGGGTTATTATATGCTTAAATTGTATATTAATTTGCAATATTGATAAAAAATATCTTTTTTTTTATAAATATCATTATTCTATAAATCAAAATCACCACAACTTATTCGTCTGCATTGAAATTTGGTTTTGTCTTGCAATCATAATAGCACTGAAAATCATTCTATCGTTTAAGTAATACAAGCTTTCCACAGTTCCGACCATTCGTAATTTCGATGAATATCATTTATACCTATATCAATCAATTAATGATTATTTATATCAAATATGAATTATTCAGGCACGGATTCTTATTGGATTTTCTGTTTGTCTGTTGACGAAAACTTTAAGTAAAAAATACTTATTAGATTTCACTTAATATTTTATTAGTGGGCTTCTGCCAACAACCTTTCTATATTTGATTGTTTATTTTCTACATATTAATAGTGGTATGATAATTCACTTCTATATGGATTATGTCAGTGATATATTTCTATTAATATTAAAAAATATGAATAATTAATTAAGTGTATTTCAACTCGTTTTGTACCCTGCACGTCCTTTTTGTTTTTTTACTTATGTGGTTGAGCTGCAAATCACCATTTATTATGGTTCTGTGGTTTGTCATTTAATTACACTCTCACGCTTTCACGAATGAAAGTATTTTTTCTGATGTACCACTTTAACTCGATTCTTATTGGTGAATATTTTCTTACGTTGGTAATATTGTTATGGAGGGTAATATTTGAATGTTTTAAATTATAAACAGTGTTATATTTTATACAAAATTTATTCGTATACATATTATGTGAATCGAATTTGTGACTCTAAAATACAATTTATGTAAAAAGACATGTAACTTTTTTATCGAAGACAAATATCACAGTAAAAATAATTTCAGCTTCTTTTCAATCGTCATAATAAAATAATACAAGTTTCAAAATCGCTCACCTACAGTAAAGAGTATTATAAAAAATAGTTATGCTCTGACATTCAATTCACCGTATGCGCTACAGTTGTTAAATAAGTAGTAATATGGAAACATTGCACTATATATAATTTTACTATTTACACAGTATGTACACATATTTTCATTTATCATTCACTAAGATTTACATTCACAACGATTCACTCAAAATATTTCGTAGGTAATGACTCGATACATATTTTTATATACAGGCTAGGGAATATCACATTTCATTTTTTAAATTAAACATACGAGTACTCATTTGTTTATTAATTAAATCATTCGTATACTCGGTTCATATACCGTCTTTCACTAAACACAAACTTTACATTTACAAAGTCGATTATTTCACTATTATTAAAACACTATGTTTATAAATAAGAATAGTTGCACTACAGAACAGTCTGTTGATCGTTCAGTCAAATGTGTACGGAGACAGTCCTCGGAGGGCCGAGAGGAGGAGGAGGACCGCCTCTGTTGGCCGTGTGATTTCGCGAATGCTGCTGGCGATGAGGCCTCCTGAGTGGAGTGGCCCCGGCGCCGATTCCCGAAGCCGCACCGCGACGTCTATTATTCGGAACATCGGGCAGCGCAAACCTTAACTTTTCCCAAAACAACTTATCTCCCCACTGTAGGTACGTATTCGTTTTTAAATACAGTCTTATATCAGGATCGAGATCCTTTTGAGGCACTTCGCCCAGAAGGACCACGATGAGCCTCCTACGCCTATCTCGCAGCACTTGGTGGTGCGCGGATTTGAATTCGAATCTACACCATTCAGATTTTATAAAATTTTCACTTAGCACCATTATTGTTCGCCGACTCGATTCTACGGCTTGCACTATTGTATCAGCGATAAAAGCGCCGACGGGAAAGTCTCTGTAATGTAGGCAAAGTTTATATTGAGGGTCACCCTGTTCCAGTGCGGGGGCTAATTCATCTGCCACGAACGCTTCGTCTTTAGAACTGTAACTGACGAAAGCGTCGAACAATTTTTCTCTGTCGTCACTATCGAGGTCGGAAGGTCGGTAAAATAGTCTTATCCCGAATTTCGAATGGAACCACACTCGCATCTCTTGTCTGAATATAAATATCATCAGAGTGAAGAAAACGACAAGCAAAAAAGATCCAGCAGTGGCCATCAACAACGGAATATAGTCATGGAACGCCTGTCTATGAATGATCGTTTTTGTGGCAGTAAGATTTCCGTTTATACTATTGTTGATGTTTTGCAAGCCAGTGCAAGCTGTTACGTTTTCATACATAACGAAGAAACCGTTTTCAGGATTGTCAGTGAATATTTCTTCCGTGTAGAAATCTAATTCTGTATTGTTATTTCCGAACACACATCTCAACGCCGAAGCATCTTTCACTGAATTTACTCGTTTGGCCCATTCTCTAAACTTTTCGGAAAATTCACAATCGCATGACCACGGGTTTGAAGCCAGCGTTATTTCGTTGAGAGCAACACTCAGATACCACATCGAGAATACCGTCATTCTATTATGGTCCATGTGCAATACTCTCAATCCGGTCATATGAGTGAACGTTTCGTTACCGATTGTTGATATTCTATTGTGTTGAATATAAAGCTCGTGTAAATTCTCCAATCCTTCAAACTCGTGACCGGCCAAATAATTTAATCTATTGTGATCCAGATGCAATACTTCTAATTCTTTTAACCCGTTGAATGTTCTGTTGTGTATAACTTCAATATTGGACGCATTTAAAAATAAAACTTTCAGCCGTTTTCTTCCTATAAATGCATGACTGGGCACTGCTTTTATGTCGTTCCCATCCAAATATAATTGTGTGGAATCCATTGGTATTCTCTCAGGTAATCGGTCAACATATCCGGAAGACGAGCAGTCCACGACATTTGCTGACCAAGATTGATCATGGTAGCAAGTGCAATTTGTTGGACATGTCATTTCACAATCGCACGCATCAAAATCACAACAGTGGCATAAAGCGAAACAATGAAAGTCGTATTTACAAAGGAACTGATTCGGTGCCGCTTCCACCAAAGGAACATATGAGTTTCCTCTGTTGTAAAGAAGTTTGCAATATATACTGTCCAAGTCCATGAGTTTTGGTTGAGTTCTCGCTCGGTTGCCTGCGTTCACTTTTTGCAACCAATCCATTGTGCAATCACATTCAAGAGGATTGCCGCCGATGAAAAATTCCGGAATAGCTTTATCCGGTGGCACTGCTGAAATTCTCAAAGAATTCGGATCTAGACTTGTTATTTTATTTCCGAATAAGTCCACTCTTGTAAGATTCGGTTTCTTAAAAAAAGTATATGACTGTACTTTTGATATCAAATTATCATTTAGATATAACATTTCAACCGAGTTTGGAATGGCACTACCTGTTATTTCAGTCAACTTATTTGCACTGGCGTCGAATGTACTCAACGATAACTGAGATTCTATTTCAAAATAATTACCCAATTCAGCTATCTTGTTAGCATGAATGTCCAGCCATTGTAATCCAGATGGAATCTGCGCATAATCAAAAACTTCCAATTGGTTATCAGAAATATTGAGCCAGATGAGACTAGGTAATTTTTCGAAAAGTCCACTGATTTTGCTCAAGTAATTTCCATCTAATCGGATTGCTCTCAAATTCAAGTTGGCATTAAATGAACCAGGTTCAATAATTTTTATTTTATTTCTTGATAAGTTTAATATTTTTAGTGCTGCCATTTTATCAAATATTCCTTTTGTGATATTTCCAATATTGTTTTCCGTCAAACGGAGTCCATACATCTGTTGCATCATATTAAAAGATGAGTTTTCTATATTATTGATATGATTCTCTCCAAGATCTAGCGTTTTTAGCATAGGGATATCCTTTAGAACGGTTGGCACTTCCAATAATTTATTTCCGTTGAGGTGTAAATCTTGAAGACTAGAGCAATTTTTCAACGCTTCGGAATGTATTGATGAAATTCTGTTATTGTCTATTGACAGCAACGAAAGCACGAACAGACCGTCGAACGTGTAACTTTCTATAGATGTCAAACGATTGTTGGACAATATAAGCGTGTGAAGATTGTAAAGCGCGCTGAACGCGTTTTCTGGAATGTTTTCTATATAATTGTCTTGCAACCGTAAAATTTGTAAACTATACAAATCTCTGAATACGGACGTTTCTAATTTGGCAATTTTATTATTTGAAAGATCTAACACCACCAATCTTACGAGTCCTGCGAACGTAGCAGTATTTATCCATTCAGCTGTCAATTCATTTTGAGACAGATCTAAAACTAACAGGTGAGTCAGTTCGCTGAAGAGTCCAGGAGCTAATACGTTTATTGAGTTATTATTGAAGTACACTTCTTTAACATCTCGTGTATCTGCAAACAGTTCAGGAGGTAAACTTCTTAGTTTATTATCTGAAAGCCTAATTGTTGTCATTGACGAAAGCCCTTCTAAAGCGCGATCCGCCAAAGCGGAAAGTCCGTTACCCTGCAGATATATTTTTTGCAATCGCGTCAGTCCAGAAAATACGGCAGAAGGTAAACTTTCCATATTATTTTTCGATAAGTCCATTACAATTATATTTTCACCACATTCACTGTCTGGATGGCGATCAGCGGATGAAAACCTAAAGTTCGACACGTCTCTTATTCGGTTTTTGGTTAGGTTTAAATACTCAAGATTTCTTAACGGGCACAATACTCCGTCGGGTAATCCCCACATGTTATTTTCACTTAAATCCAATCTCTCCAGGTTTGATAGTTCTCGAGAGAATGCGTTCGGAGAAATGTCTAGAGACATAGCCGACCAATCGGTGTTGTGTGTGCGCACTGTTAAATTGCGTAAATCTCTCAGGCCTCGAAATGCGCCGTCCGAAAGATTACCTATCTTACAATACTCTATTGAGAGCTCCTTTAGCTCTACCAGAGGCCTAAAACTGCCTGTATTCAGCGAGCTCTGAAAGAAGAGTGCATCGCTGCACTCCAACCGTAGTCGGACAGTATGGTGCGGCTGGATGACGCTGAAATTGGTGTTCTCCAGCTCGCTGTTGATGGTGCGCAGGCGGCACAGGAGAGCTACGTCCGGAGAAGAGGCATCCGCCGCCTCGCTTCCGTCGCCGCCTGCGGAAATCCAACGACACTCATCAGGCGCCTGGTACCTTGGCACCTGACTGAGAGATGCGGGAAGCACGCCCAGGATGGCTCCCAGCAAAAGAACCCCAGCCCACAAGGCTGCGCCGTAATGCATTTCAACATCGGCGGTCACTCACACTTGCGACATGCACTCCGTTAAAATACGGAACAGTTCACTTGGAATTTATTGTCACTGCACTTGAGATTTTTTTAATACGTCCACTTCGCGATTTCGGGTACTGGAACTGTTTGTTTACTAATAAATCACACAGAGACGGCATGATTGGCCGTCCGTTTTGACACCATATTACCGCGACATGATAGATCCTTACCGTCGGGCGCGCACAAACACTCTGTCAGTTGACAGTGCACTAAGATCCACTTAGGTTGTTTTTTTTTTATTCACAATTATCATTTTTTGAAACACTGTTTCGGTTGTGGCGGCCGGAAACGAGTGCGCAGCCGCGGTGCGAACTCTCATCCGCCGGTTGAGAAGCGCGCGAGAGATCGTTCGCCGGGTCTGTGAGATCGCGTTCGACGGTCGATACTTTCGACTTGCGCAGATGTGGAGTTATTTCATTTCGCACGACGCACGTCTGACTAGCTTGATGCTCGCTCTCGTACTGTTGGCGAGGCGGGTCGGTCGCGCAAGGCCACCGCGGCCCCGACAGGTAAGCGAGCCGACGAGGGCCTCGTCCCGAAAGGTCCCGAGTCCCGCGCCTCGGCCTCCTCAGCGCCGCCGCTGGCCGAAGAAAAAAGTATCCGCACTCGCGCCGCTTTTTGTGTTCGGCTTGACGTTTAGCTTCTCGTTAGCGCTCGCTCGTCCGCCGGTCGGAGAGTTTCGCGGGAGTAAAAAGGATGCGGCGAAATCGCTCGCTCTCTTCGCAGCGCTCGATGGCGTCCGATCGACTTCGTTCAGCCTCTAAGAAAAAAATATATCGTCCCAGCCGGCCGATAATTTTATAATAAGAAATTTATCTTTATCTTCAATCGTTCTTTGGTTTTAGGAATTACCGGTATCTATCAGCCGTTCACTACCCATACCACTATTCATATGACGCCTAATAAGCATCTCATTTTGAATATACGTTATTATTACTAGCGATCAATCAACACAGGAGAGTTAAATACCAAACATAAAAAATCTTTAGATTTTGTGGTTATGCTATTTTTTAAATGTGGAAAGATATACTTAAAAAGTCAATAAACTCATCACTATAATCAAGGAAATCGATAATTCGTTGGAATTACGAAATATTTTTACGTAAATTCGTCGCAATATTTCAAATATGCTTTATGGTTTGTTATAAGAAGTTTCATTTGACATAATATGTTGAATTCTTCGTACTGATATTTGATTCGTATTTCTCGTAAATTATCGGTTTCCCTTATTTTATGTATGATAATTTGTCATTTTACTATTTTTTATCTAATTTCCTACATAACTGCATTATTACAAGCGGCATTTATTTCATTTTCACGTAGAAAAAAGTAGCATGTTTTAATGAATAATTACCTTATATTTTATAACGTAAAGATAAAATTGGTGTATATTAATAATATCTTTGAAATTCTTCGTATAACTTATTAAAGCATATTTAATATGAGAAATAACAATATATATGATATATTTGTTTTGTAATACGTATATGTAAATCTTTATTTTGCAATGCAATGGAATGGAATCTATTTGGTAACTGCTGACTGTTTTAAGTTAAAATTAGAGTAAATTCCGAATGTTTACTTTGATATAGTACAAAATGATTATTTTACATTGAATTTTAAAACATTTCTTAAGATTACTTACATAATTTCGAATAGTAACAAAGGATTGTCAGAATTGAAATCATCAATTTACAATTAATATACCCAGCCTACAGCTTAATATATGTGGTTGAACAGCTGATCTGGTTTTCTTCACAGTACAGCGATGCGTTAAACGGAAAATCGTGATTTTTACTTTTGCAGTTGCTTAGTATGATATTACATAAACGATTTGCAAAGTCGTAATGATAGTTACAGCTTCTATACTAATTTTTATATATTTCAGAACTAAAATGTAACATTTTTTATTTTGTACTTATTTTATCTCCCTGTCCCATCTATTGCACTATGTAACAAAATAAACAACCATATCTACCTGAATTTCATCTGCAAAACACACGTGATTGACGTCTCGCAGTGTTCTCACAAATAATTTTATAGTTTTCCAAAAGAATGCTTAACCAGTAGGATGATAAATAAATAATAAAATAAGCTAGTAAAGAAATCATGAAAGCCGCTTTTTAGCGCGCCCGCCGCTAGAGGGCTTCGTATGCTCGGAGACTTCAACACTTAGTTAGAAAACAAACCTGACAACATACTGCCTCTACGCGAGCGACTCTTGTGTCTTTAGTCACTTGGACTGGTTTGGTTTATATTTATTTATAATATGATTATATTCTACGGATATTCGCATAAAATAACTATCGATGACGTATCATACTATCTTTTCCGAGACATTATAGTATGTCATCGGGATCTACTTAAGAATTTACCCTACTGAAAATGATCATTTCATAAAAATGCCAATTATGTACAAAAAAATGTTTTTTATTTTTTTCCAAGAATCGATAATAAAGAATATGTAATACCAGAAAGCTTTATAAACGTATTGTTAAATAACATATGTACTTGAAGAAAACCACGTTAGATTCATAAAATTATTGCAAGATGGATTACATTTAAAGTGTCTTCTTATTAATGGCATACAATTTCACTAATTTGTGGTTCAATTTCTCTCTCGTGTAGACACTAAGTAGTCTTTTGCCTGCTTTTTTCTGATATGTCAACTCAACCTGATAATACTTGAAAAAAACCAGTTCCACAATATTCCAGTGAGTCCTGGCCTCATTATGATAGTCATATGCAGCTTATATGTAATTAACAGTTTTTTTCCCCATAAGTATGTGTTCTGTGCTGCATTGATTATATATGACAATAAATTAGTTTTTAACGGATTATAGTTAACAATGAATAAGAGTGGTAAACATTGACGTTACTATTAAGTGAAACAGGAAAAATTGCAGATTTTTGAGCGAATTTGATAGAATCTTCATGAATTATTCACTTTTTGATGAACACATTTTCTAAGAATATCTCTGTATAATTTCCATTCGCGATGTTATCACGGCAGTTAAATTTTCACCAAAACAGTAAAATACAATATTACCTATTGGTGTATTTCCTGTGTTAAAATTTACTAGAGATAAATATCGTATATTTTATGGAAAACAGTTTTTCACTCTATAGATGATTGCTACCTTCATTGATATTGTGTATTTTTCTCAGTAATTTAACACCAAATTATTTTTGTTATTTTTTGGTTGCACAAAAATAACAATGTTTAAAAAAAATATTTGTCTATATTTTGCTATGCAAATAAGTTTGCATAAGTCCGTGAGGCCGTAGACATTTTAATTTATTTCTTAGAACTATTCCCATCTCTACTAGAAAATTATAGTTTTGCAAATGGATACCCATACCTGTTTGCAGCTGGCAAATTTATCCTCGCCTATTACCTACTTCGATATAATAGTGTAAGAACGAAGTGATGTTATGTTGAATATCATCGACTATTAAATTTAATTTTAAGTATATTTCGTTGTTAAAAGTAATGACGTTTAAAATAGTAAAATATTAATGATATTTTTATGTTGATATTAGTCAAACAAGCTGTGCAAAACTTTCATTTAATAATTACTAGAAGCACAACGTTAAATACTTTGATAAAAGATTTAAACTAGAGACTATTATTATTTTCTTACTACACGCAAAAATATCGGCTTTTTTGTAATATTAATATGATTTCCTTTTAAGAGCTTCAATCTTACAAATAAACATGGGGCTCATTTAAAACCCTCACAAAACTATTCTAGACATCCAGATAGATTAAAACGAAGGATCGGTTTGTCCAACAAAATGTGTAATCCATATGTTTTCTCTTTTCTGTCTAGCCAAATGGTATCAGTTGTAATAAGGGTAGCCAGGTGTTCCGGATTGGCCGGGATTGTCCTGGAATTAGAATCGCTGAACCGTATCCCGGATGAGTACTAAATTGTCCCGGAAATTTAGAGAAAACTATTTAACTAACTAATTCCTGGGTTTTTGGAATCGAAAGTCTTAGAAGAGCTAAAAAGTCACGTTGGTATTTTGGGCAAATCGGTAAATTTCTGGGTTTTGGATTCAAAAGTCAGCAAATCGGAAAAATGTCCCGGATTGACTTGCAAGAAATCTGGTAACCCTAGTTGTAATAGCAACTATCGTCGTAATAACACATGTATTTTATTATTTGCTGTACTTAGTAGTAGAATTATGACTTATGTTTCATATTATATGAAGCCGTATTAGGGTGTTTCCTGTTATAAAGATTGTAATATACAGAATGGGTGGTCGTACCATTGTCTTTTTTTTCATGTAAGTTACATAATTTTCAGTATATGTCGGTACAATTTTAAGATATAATTGCCATGAATGTTTAAAATCTATAAACTAAATATTTATCTAAATATTTAGTTTATCTTTGTTAAAAAAATAAAACATCTTTGTACTAATTTTTTATTCTTTATTTTAGGAATTAAATTATCATCTGATTTTTAGTATAGTGCTTTCCCACTAAGAATTGACTGAAGATCCTCAGAGTAGTATATATATATCTATTTCTGTATTTTTTTCACTCGTGATTAGCAAAAATATCAAAACCATTGTGGTTTTATGTCCCTATTAGTAAAGTCATACAAAGGTAACAAGAAATTGATTGGCGCTTAAGATGTGCCCGTTGATTACAATCGGCATTAAAATTTTATTATTTTCTATTCTTTATTAGTTAAAAGATACAATAAAATGTAACGGAAAAACAAATATATTCTATAACCTCAAATTAACTAACTATACTTTTATTTAACGTTTTGAGACTATACAAAATTGTAATTAAACAAACAGTTTATACATATTTAACTATGAAATTAATTGGCAAGTTATACGAAAAAAACGGTATTTATTTATTTAAAATCATTAATATCATGATAATAGAAATCATAAAAATACTATTCTAATTGATATGAAATTTGGTTTTTGTAAGTTATTACTGAACAATTATTGAAGAGAATAAATATATTGGTCAATCTAAATTAGTCTTTTGAACTAGGATAAAAAAAAATGTGTAGCAAGCCTGTGGTCTAAGAGAAGATAACACTTAATTGCTTAGTATTAACAATTAATGCCATGAAAAGATTGTGGAGGTGTATCTTTTCATTATTGAATAAATTACATAATATTGTTTTTGTGTATTGCATATTAAAGTGGCTATTGCAGAATCGTAGAGTGGCTGTGTAAGTATGTCTTTGTATTGTAGTGAAATAGAGAATGATCATGAAAACTAAAATTCGATCAATTGTTGATTTAATAAATAAAAGTGTTCATCTGGTATCGTAGCTCTATATGGCAAACACCTTTCAAAGAGTGTGACTGATTTTTCAATGCTTTGCTATCTTTGATGTTTGTGTAGCATTGAAATCGAGAGTGTAGTGTTATCTTTTCAATAGCTGTTCTGCAAAAATTTCAACCCTTGAGTAAATTTGAGAGAGAAACTGTGTCCTATCAAAACACACCTGCTGTTTACTCCAAAATCGTGTCTTTCAGGTAAATTGCGAAATACGCAGATGTGTGCTGCAATTTATATATATTATATATGTTTACACTTCTAGGGTGTTCACTGACAATACTTAATGGAAAGGCATTATATTTAAAAAAAAATACTCATTTGTACTACATAATTTACAGTTTTATTTAATAAGATCAGGACCGCTTTCTCCCATGACGTGCAATCTAATAAAAATAAGTATTTTATTCTTTTGAATAGTTATATGTTTACATTCACGACTGTTTGACGAAAATTCGATATTTTTGATTTAGTTGCAAGAAAAATAGAATACAAAAGTCAAAACCCTTTCCTAACCGAACATATATTATAAACCTAAAGTTTTTGTTTACCAATAAATACAATATAATATTTGTTTTTTAGTTTGCTAATAATTTTAATTCAAATTTTGAATCACTTTATCTAGTAAATAATAAAATGTTTCGAGTTTATAAAAAATAATTAAACCGTTAACAGAAATGAAGCATTACTAAATAACATTTTAAATAGGACCGACGGTTTTCTATTGTTGAATCTATTTCCCTTGGGGTTTATCCATCCTCATAAAAGTAATTAATGTGTAATTAGTACTATTAGTGTTTGTGTCTTACTTTAACTTTGCCATGCTTCCGGCAGAAAGGAAGAAAAACCCAAATTCCTTTTTGTAATTTATAAGTTAAGGATTAAAATTAAGTTTTAGTTTGTTAATAACCTTACGATAGTTTGTTTGAAGACGCTTCTCAAAGAGGCGAAAAACGTGTCAAAACCTAGACCAGGCGTAGGGAACCTGCGGCCTTGGCTACCCTTGTGTGGCCTTCTGGCCAATTCTGTATTTTTTTGTGAATTCGTTGTCCTGAAAATCTGAGAAGTAAATTCGTGAATTCCTGTGAAAGATTCCCTAGTCAATGTTTACTCCGGCCTTATGTCGAATCAGAAAAATGAATGTGGCCCTTAGAGAAGAAAAGGTTCCCCGCCCCTGACCTAGAGTATAACAACATTATCATTTTTTTAAACATTAATATTATCCATCGTAAAAGCTACGCATTACTGATCTTATATTAATCTACGTTGCTCTTAAAAATATAAGTTTAAATGTAGATTAAATAATAACTTTTTTAAACCCTTCAGATGAAGTAGAGTCGAACTTGGTTATTACGAGGGATATGGTACCGATTGATTTTGCTCGTTATATCAGAGAATAGGTATTTTTAAAAGCTTACAAACATATCCGTCACGTCAAGTATCTGGAGCGGTCACATAACACAAAAAATACACAATTAGAATTTATTTACACACCCGTTACACACATATTACATTTTTCTGTCAATCCACTTTTCTTTAAAAATTACAGTTTATGCTTGTTTCGTTGTTTTCACTCTCATTGTGTCAAATTTTTACTCGGTATGGCCGAGACTTAGATCGTTATAAACTTGAATAAATGTATGGAAAAAAACATTAACTAAAATGCCAACGAATGTTTCCTCATTACATCCGTGATCGTAACAACCGATTTTGACTGTATGTAGGTTAATTCAATGGAGAGAACTATTCGTTAAAATAACATTCGTGACTGAGCGATTTTACAGTGTACACGGGATGTCAACGATTTTTTTATTATTTGGAAATATTTTATGAACTATTATTTGACTTGGACGCTTGAGAGCAGTATCCTTTTGTTTGCAGTGTTTTTTTTCCCTCAACAATGGCACCACTAGAATCGGCCTTTGTCATATTTCGCAATATCCAGGTGATTTCTTGAAAGCGGTAAAGAAATCTCAAATTGAATGAGTATAAATAATTATGTATCGGAGACGAATACAGAAGTCATTAGGCTGTATTTATGAGCGAAGAATTGGAGTGGCGGGGCACAAAGACGGCCCAATTGTGTGACTCTTGTTGCGCAATTCATCGATAAATAGGCGGATAATTGAAGGGGCATGCGCCTCAGACGAAACATTACGAAATACGGCGACCACCATTGTGTATCGGAGATTTATTTCAACGCTAAGTTTTACGGGGACCTAAGGCATGCTGCTCATTCACAGAAAACATGCCGCATTATTGTGTTAGAAAGTACTTATATCTATAGATTTTGAAAAAAAAAATTCCCATTGATTTATGTTGTCCATTGTACACATCACAAATGTTTTATATATGGTTTTGAATTAAAGAAGAATTGCAAAGTATCTACAGACACATATTGTTTAATACCTATTTATCTCTCTCGCACTATCCTGCGGAGCTAATTTCATATTTAAATGGATCAATACACGTATCATGTATCTAATACCCAGCATGATTTTTGAATTTGGTTTTTACGGTTGGTAAAACATAAATTAAATCTAATTTAAGATTTCGACTGAACGTGCTTGGTAGAATTTCAATATAAAATTTGAATCGTTCAAACTATTTACATTCACACAAGTTTTGTTACTAACGACCTAGCCAGCCAGCAATGGCTATAAACTTAGTGATACATTTATGTCTTATATAAACACGATACATTTATTTACTGAGCGTCAGTTCAAGTTCATCCGTGCATTTTAACGCCTGAAGATGCCGAAAGGTGAAACCCTGTCGTTAGTGACAAAACTTGTGTGAATGCACATAATTTGAACTATTCAAATTTAATAACTGCGACTAGTTTCACTGTTGATTAACAGAATTTTGATGTATGCTTTCAAGTGTTATTTATGTTTGATTGTACTATCGCTATACGTATATACCAACAGTGAACGTAGTGGCAATTATAACAATCTTTTTATAGCAACCGTAAAAACCAAATACAAAAATTATGACGAGTGTTAGAGACGCCCCTTCATTTATCTAAATTCTAATAAATTTGAAAATCCCCCCCCCGCTGGTAGTGCATGCCGGCAGAAAACGAGATAGAAACGCCCACACGGATGTATAGGTGAAAGGTGAGTGTTCATTTACGTTACGTGTCTGTCGGTGTGAATATAAAATGAAGAATCTCTGTCTATTATTTTTTTTATATATTATCCATTATGAATCTTGGATAGAATAGGCAGTGTTTGTCATTCTAAAAAATCGTCATTAAAATTCATTCATTCTTCATTCCATATATTTTTAAGTCAATATACTCAATACATGAAAATCTCACCGAGCATTGTTATCTTTCGGTTATATAATATATATATTTTTGATGCCCGTCTTATTATGTATCAGTTTTACATTGTTAACTCATATTATTTTTTGTATTGATTTCACAATTTGATCAATGTTTATATCACGGGCACATTCTAAACTGATATGTATATAAAAAAAACTGAGATTTTAACCAAATATCATATACATTTTGTAGCATTTTTCTGACCTTGTGCAAATGTTATATACAATATAATTTGATGTGTAATATTTTGAATTAATTATTTAAATCTTTCTCTTTAAATAATACAAAACGATAATGTCGTGGTTTTACGTAATAATTTATTATATTTAATTTATAAAATACAATAAGAAAAAAAAAACAATGTGCGCCGTCTCTTACAATCGTACTTATGTATGAACCTTAATAAGTGTTATACGATGTCCAGTGGGGATTTTTCTTTTGTCCTCTTAGTCCTTCGATCCTTCGTGTGTCATTGATTCCTTTCATGTCCCTGAATATGTTTTTTTTTGTATTCTCGATTCTTTTGGTGTCGCGAAAAAAATTGCGACAGTCCTCGTTGTTACATGTCCGCCTCTTTGATGACCGTCTGATTCGACTAGCGGCGAGAAATTTATAGTCAAGAGGTTTCGACTTTGACAGCCGAATTCATACATATTCGATTTGACGAGGAGAATGTCAATCGTCATAAGAATAACGTTCCTCATCTTGTGTATTAGGCATGTTTTTATAGCCGTCTGGAAATGTATAACAATATGGACATAAATGGACACATATATATTATATTACGTCTGAAGATCGTTAATAAATGTGAAGTATGTCTTGGGTAGTTAAGAGGTCAAACTAGTTGATCTTCAAATGTAAACAAATTTAGCTTACAGTGAATTCTTATTCTTTTATATCATTAACACTATACCAAGCCGTGACCGAGTGATAATGCTATTAATACATCAATTGATATGTTGTTTATTTTTCTATTAAGATTTGTATAAAAATGCATCAATGTGCTAGCTATTTTGTGGACATATTAAGACTCTTACTTCTCGATTTACGACAAGTTTCTTTCACTTATATTGTATGTCAAATTTCATCAATAAAATATCATTTTACCAATAAATATACATATTTATTTCTTTTTTTGAAAGTATATTTTTACTAACACTCGCTAAAAAATATATTCTTCTTAAAACTGTCTTAGAAACTAACTTTGGAAATAATGAATTGTCCAGTGTTCAGGAATATGTTTCTACTGTTGACCTCAGTTAGGGGTTAGGTAATGTGTACATGGACATGTACATTTCAGATATAGTTTCATCGATACTAAGCAGTGAAATTATAAATCCATCGTGCAATACATTTTCACTGCTTGAGTTAGCCAAAATGTATTTTCACTAGTGAAAATGTAGTTTTAACTTAAAATAAACTTTCGCTGTTACATATATTATGTAATATAGTATAATCAACTTAATGAAAGTAAATTAATTAGTAACCCAACGTAACTACTTCCATTTTTTATTACGGTCTACCAGCTTGATACGAAAATAATAGTTTTGAAGTTTGAATTTGGCCTGCACATTTAATAAACCTGCCTACAAAAGTGATAGTATTTGTTTGGGGTTATATTATTATTATTATTTTTGCAATAAATATAAATAGAGCAGATGTGAGCGCAGAGAGAGAAATGTGCAGGATAAGGGCATTTCCAGTGTTTGTCAAACATATATTTTTTTATTTGAAATATATTTTTTCTTTGAAGATATTACAGATGTGAAACAAAATAAAGTTATTACGAATCGTAGATAAAATAGTTTTATTTTGACGTTGAGTTGCTTTTACTTCGGTGGGCGGATTCTTCCGGACACAAATTCTCAACGCAGAACATTTCGTACCTATTAAAGTACGGACACGGAATATTCCGTAAATTTTTATATTTTTTACATTAAGATATTGCTTTATTTTGCATAAATTTAATGTCTTATGGCAAATGTGCTATTTTTTTGGTTAGGAACAAGCACAATTTAAATAATAATAAATGTGAAAATGTCTTATTTTTTAATATGGTCGATATTTTTTAGCTTGTATTCCAAATCCATTGTCGAGAGTTTTCTCGGAAGTGTATGTGTGCGGAAAATTCTTATTCGGAAGAATAAGTGTACGGAGTTTTCTTGTAGGCATACTAAGTGTACGGAAAATCGTGTTCGGAAGAATCACGGAACCGATTACAAATAATCTGTAGGCACATCGTAGGGAATTTATTGTCATCCGGCCATAGTATGAATTCAAATCATGGTGAAGGTAAATTTTTCAATATCTTATGATTTTTTTTTCTTGAGCTTCATTAAAAAAGTATCTCAGCTGATAGAAGTTAATATAAAGTAATGATCGACTTCAAGTCTTGACAAATTCTTCTATAACAAATGTTGATTTATTTATTTAAATATTATTAGTCACGTTTGTGACTTGATGTAAAAAGTTTATTAAAATTATAACACGTGTGACATTTTTTCTTGTGTACATTTAAAAAAAATGCCAGTTGATTATTATGTAGACTGAATATTACATAGTTTAGATATCTGTGTTTAGTAATGAAATAAATAAATGGCAAAATTAATTTGATACCGTAAGGTGGGGTAGCCAAGGCAGCTGTAGTAAAAGTGTTTTATTATGTGGAAACATTAGCTAAATGATCCACATTTAGTACCTATTTAAAGGTAAATAGCAATTGGTTACAAATTACATTACATATTATTATATTTATTTTAATGTATGTCTGTCTGTATGTAACCTACATCACAACTTAACACAAGCACACTTATGATAAATTTATGTCTGCGCATCGTGCATATTAAACGCATTGTGTGAATAGTGCACATTTGAAATCTTGTGACAATTTTATACTAGTTGAACAATAATTACGTATGAAAAACCACAAAAACATTAATTCGTTATTTAAACATATAGTATTGTAAAACCTCGATAAACTGGACCTCATATCTAACAGACGGCATAATATATAATCACATGGAGACAAATTTACAAGATTTTGTTAGTAATTGTTTTTTTTTCATTTATTCAGACTTAATTTATTTCTATATGCAAGCAGAATAGTTTTCTAAGTTTTTCGACCATCGTTATAGTTGCTTAATATCACATTATAATTTCAATACATTTACAAAGCAGCTTAAACCAATATTATATTTGGTAAAGAATGATTGTGGATGTAAATAGCTGTGAAATTCGTATTACAGTGTTATGAATTCATTCACGCATTTTTTTAAATAAATAATTTTGTTTTAATATAGATAAAAATCTTCAAAAAAAGAACAACTCATTTAGTTCTACGTTTGTAACTAAATTATGACTGTTGATATATTTTTTTTATTTAGACAAGTCGAGAAATCATAAATTGAAGCCTTCGATTTTAAAATTTGCATTCGTTATTTCATTGATGTATAATTGAAGTATGGCAGTCAGTATCTGGCCCAATAGGAAAGTGTAAAGTCATAATTAATTCTATTAACGGTGGCGATAAATGACATCTTGTTGATCTAAATCATGCTCATTCCTCTCAGCGCATAACCCAGCGATTAATGAACCTCCTTTAATTTAAATTAAACCAAAACTCGTTAGTTTTAACGACTGAATTATACGAAAACTCTTAATTTCACAACGGGCGTTTATTAAGACAAGCCCGAAGCACCTGTCAACATTAATTACAATCAATAAGGCGAGGAAAAGAGCCGAGAGGTTCAAAGACTCGAAGAGTCGTTTTACCTACGTCTGCAGCAGGCCAGGCGTTTGCGACCGGCCACTACATAACTCTCCGTTTATGGGTCGACTCGGTCCCATTAAGGGATCCCCGTAAAACGTTTGATGATTCGGCATCGTAAATTGCATTACGGTAACTGTGTAATAGAAGAAAATTTAATGATAATTTTTTAATTAGTTACATTTTCCATTTAAGGATTACTATGGTTAAAAATTATTCTTACAATATTTCCAGCGTGATGCATATTGATATCTGATGCAACATTATACATACGTATATTTCGGTTAAGTTTTTTTTTTTAAAACCTAGGAATTATTTATTAGGAACTAGGTAAGGAAAATTATTTTTTTACGGGATTTATCCGATTTTTCACTTGGTATCCTCAATCCTGAAAAATTACGGGATCCCTTGATTGTATACCTTGCCAAAGACCCACTCATATAAAGTTCGTTCGAATTAATCTGTCAAATGCGTGCACTTTAACCGATCAGTTTTTGTGAATAGCTCGATTATCGAGTTCTTTAACAATTAAGGAAAGGGATATTTGTTTTTCACTTTAAAAGTAACACTAATTTTTCTTATTCGTGGCTCAATTAAGTGTTAAGGAAATTGTTTGTTTGCAGTAAAGAATTAAGTTTGCTTTACACATTGCCTGCTAAGGCATTCATCGTATATGGTAGAGACACATATTGAAAAAGATTAAGTGAAACAAATAACTGTAGCGCCGTTATGAAAAAAAACTAGCACATTTCACCGAGTCAGTACTACTGTGAAAATCGTATTATTAAGTCATTTTGAGTTTGTTAGCGTTTATTGGTGTAAAAAAGTACCACAATATTTTTGAACGTTAAGAAATAGCACAAGTAATATTTAAAATTAAAAAAAAATACCGATAACATTTTGTAAAAGAGCACAGGTATCGTAATATTTTTTTTTTCGTGTCATGTCAATATACACTAAAATTTCACACCTGAATTATTGTTATGGGCAGTATAAGGTAGTGGACACATTCGAGTATGTATAACGCCTCTGTCAAGCCCATTTTCACGGTTTAAATAGCGTTATATCGTCAGAATTCACGTATTCTGATAATAAATATCTGTGAAAACGTTCGAATACAAATAAATAGCTGCTAATTTCAATAGGTGAGAAGCCCCCTCGTAGTTCTTTTGTGTGTGATTTCAGGCTTGCATTATTTATTGGTGCGGTGGGTTTATGAGGGCAGTTTTGGTTGGATTCGTATGAAGCATAAAAAAAACATAATGCGGTATGAAGGCATCTGGTCTTGGCTTTGCATTTTGTAAAACGTAAGTACGTGCCGTTGCATCGAGCTCCGAAGATTATGTACGATAATTTATTATCGCCCGTTGAAAAAATCTTAAATAATGGTTTGACAAGATTTTATACAAGTCGCCTTGACTCTGAAGTGATTGATATTCTGTTTTAGTGCTTTGTAAAGAGTCTTCATTTTACACACCTGCCGTTTGGTTTGCCCTCAATTTTCTTACATATTACAAAGTATCTATCATACAAATATTATACAGAAACAAACGCTTGCGTATTGTATGAATTATTGTTTTCTTTAGATTCTTATTTTGTGTTTTCTCTTTATAATTTGTTTAAGAATGTAAGAATGTGGCAGAGATATGCAGAACCTTTTGTTTTGCTCGCAGACCCATGACTATTTTGAAAATAACAATACTCATAAATTAATCCGATTGACTTATTATTGACCTGCAAAAAAAAACAATTTAGCACTTTGATTACGTATTTGTTTAATATGAGGACTCCTTTAAAAAGAAAAAGAAATCGGAAGCAATATTAAAATTTATCAAAAACTATCAACACCTACAGTTCTGTATAACCAATAACGATACGAACTCAGAGGTGTTTTATTTGTACACTAAGTTCTTATTGAAAAAAATACAATATTACGATGCTGGATAAAGAAATAAAACATTATACATTCAGCCTAGAAATAAATTAGCCAAGATACTAAAGATAGAGCTTAACTAAAGTAACTGTGTATATACAATAGGTTATTTTGACATCACATCGTTCCATTCCACATATATTCTACGATGAAATGATGTCTTAATAGTTTTAAATGGTATTTAGTAATTGAGAGTTGATTCTAATTAAATTATTTGTATTAAATTTAATGTATTCAAAGTCAAGTATTAGTGCAAAGGAAATATATTATATTAAAAAATAAAAACATTTTTAAATTCCACATTTTTTATTATATAATATGATACCATAGATCAGACCCCCTGTCGCTCATCGCTAGCATTATCGACTGATGAGCGAAATCAAATGCTTATCTACATATTAATAAATAATATGGAATTATTAGAAAGGGTACTATATTAAATAAAAATACTTGTATGTTTACCCATTCAGTCTAAAGATCATTCTCGATTAAGCGGAACGTTTGTCACGCGCTGTAACACACACGGTGGAATTGTTATCGATTTAAACTTTATATTGAACATGATTTAGCGTGAAGTGACCGCCGAATTCATTGAAATATAATTATTGTCACATAAAGAAAAAGTTTGTGTAATAAATGACTCGGATTATTACTGCATAATGTATTCATATCTATAGCAGTCTTTTAATAAGGACTCTCCTTCTCGGAAAGGAAATGAATTCCACAATTCCTGTCCTCGCAAGTCTGATAATAAGAGTCTTATAAATTTGTGTTTCGTTCCGTGAAAAGAAATAATGGTGGCCGGGCATAATATAATGTCAAATAAACAAGAATGTATTGTGATCCGGAGCGAGGTCAGTCGCAATTTTCTTCGATAGAATCTTGCCATATTAACATACACCGTCGGGAATTCTCGACGGCCGCATAAAGCACAACTAAAACGGAGAAAATTGTGCCATAACACATTTTTGTAACGGTTCTTGTCTATTTCTATATAATGTATATCTTATACTATGACTTTGACATTGGTTGTTTTGAGATATGGCTGACGAAAGTTTTGACGCATCTAAACTGATTTGATAATAAATTGACCATTATTATTTGTCTCATCTTTTTAGTGAATCGTTTAGAAATGTATCTCAATTCGATTAAAAATTATTGCAACTTGACAAAACCGTAAAATGATATTTCAAGTTGTACATACATATCCACTGTGGAAAGGAAAAAAGACTTAACCCACAATTTCTTCAAAACAGCCTTTTTTCGATAATCACAATGTATCAAACTTGATACACGTTCTATCGAAAGGTTGCAAGCTGCAAATGCCGAATTAGTATCTAAATTTAGCTTTTAACTTTCAAAAAATGACCTTGTAAAAAATTAAAACCAAGAAAAAAAAAAGTTTTTCCTAGACAATTTCTTTAATTAATATTAGATTATGTCAATTAAACACCAGTTTAGAAGTCTCCGTGCACTTCAGGGTTGTGTATAATTCATAATTTGCATATGTCACAAAATCATCAAAACACGTTTTTAGCGCCTCCTGTAAAATTTGATATGTGTGAGTTACGTCCTTTTTCCTTTCCACAGTCGATATACATATGTGTATCAAATGAGAGAAGAATGTTTAAATACTCTTATTTCCATGTTTTGCAAACATCTGCCTTCCGAGAGAAAATTGGTGATTTTTTCTAGCTGTTCTTTTGTGGAGCTATAGAATAGATTTATTTGAATATAATGTGTAATATAACTCAAAACATCAAATTTTTGACTCACTGATCTACGGAACTAGGCCATTGATATAAAAAAAAAACCCCGTAAAAATCACCACAATGGTCCAGTCGGACATCCAGATCTAGTTTTGTCTTCAGAAAATTTCTATCAATTCAACAAATTTGTTACTTCTTTTGCAGGAAAACTTTATCTTTCCTGCCCCTCACCATTTCAACCTCAATTAAATTTACTATTAAAAGTTATTCGATTACCACCAATAAATTCATTCAAGCCATAAATGTGTAGCAGAAAGTATCTTAATGAAAGTATCTCAACTTAAGTTTACTACAAAAACAGGTTGTTACTCAGTTGCACAATCTTTTTTCTCTTTGAAAATATTAGAGATTGAAAGAACGGTCTCTAGTACTGGACTAGTTGTAAGTTGTTATTTTAGGATTTGATAGAGGGTAAATAATTTTAGACATCACATACGTCGTTTGAAAATAATGCTGTTCGCACTGGAGTTTGTACCCGTGACCTCCGTTACGGTTGACCGCTGCACCATAAACCCGACTGTATAAAGCATATTTTTATAAAACTCATTTTATTAAAAAATATATATTTGAAATAAAACACATCCGCCTTTGTATGTTCACGTAGCAATGTTGCTTAATTTTTGAAAGAAATTCTTCTCCGACTTTAATAGCAGGATAAAATAATCGTACAATCGTCTTATTTATTATTTTTAGTTCTTCTTTAAATATCAACATTAAAAGAAAACTGCAGTTTGCTATTTATTGCACTTTTGTTTTTGATTTACATAAACTAAGGACTAATGTGTTAAAATTAACATTAAGTAATGTGTTGAAATTAAAAAATTGATACCAGTTATTTAGTGCATTGATTTGCAAAGATCAAAACCAATCCTGGTAAATAATATAATAATTGCAAGCGAATTATAGGAAATTCGCTATTTAATAATGAGGACAAGCATTAGACCAGTTAGCTTCTCTACGTAGTAAAATATTTGTTAGTATAAAATAAAATAACTTAGATTATTCCACGTATTGTGCTACAAATTGTGACACATGTTTCGCCTGATTCCCGGTAAATTGCTCGAATGCAATTGCTCGAATGGAAATTGCTCGAATAACCAATTCCTCGAACGTCAAATGCTCGAATTACAATTTTTTTTCGCTGACAGTTTATTGTAATTATATAATAAAGTCTGCTACTTGTGAAATCAACGTTATTTGATCAATCATTGAAGACAACAGAGAATCTTCTCTATATTGTGATTTAAAATCAATGATTCGAGTGTCGTTATTAACATTATAATTACTTTACTCTATGTGCGTATAAATCAATTGAAGTAAGAAAAATAGCTCATTGGTTTTTTGCTTTTAATCTTACGTGTCAATATTATTGATAATTAAAACATAACTAAAGTAAAATGTATTATAAATAAAAATATTAAACTACCCAGTCATAAAACCTAGGGTAGCGATTGTATTTTCTTGTACTGATCTCAGTTATCGCATCGTATTTTTAAATGTCATTTTCATGCAGGAATTAAATATTTGTTCTGTCTTATTTGTCTTGAAATGAGCATTGACGTCAGCTCTCGCAATTTTATCGTTTCTGTCATACGTTCGCGAAAACAATAAATTCGGTGGTTAATTTGCAGTTCAGAATAAATTATACGTAAAAAATAACTTGCATATTAAAAGTGCGTCAAATGTTGAACTGGTGCATTTTTATTGCATCTTTGACCTGTATTTGTAATCGCGTATTCACTCAAATTAATATTGATTTATTACACAATTATTTAAATTGAATGTGGATATCAATATTTTCTTTACAATATGTAATGAAATTTCACGTTTTCGATTGTTAAGTTTGAAAACATATTTAATGTTCGCGTGTAACCGTCGATTACGAATCCGTCTGATACCATCCATTAACTTGACAAATAGAGTAAATCAACCATTCCATATGTATGTATGTGATTCTAAAAAAATGAAAGATTTACGATCAACGTTCCCTCTAAGACAAGAGGTTATCTGCGCAGAAATTTCAAAGGCTCCGCGGACCGATCACATATTAATTAAACAACTGTCTTGTAGTGCGAGCCAACCCAGAATGAGTGCGTGGGGGCTTCCCAACTGCTGCGCGGCCGCGCGCGCGCGCAGCTTAGAGGGAACGTTGCTTACGATTAGCCTTGCAGTGTCGAAACGGGTTGCATAAAACAGTTCTGTTTCTTTACCATTCCTATCGATAAACATATAAATAGACTCATATTTCAGCTAACAAGTGAGATAGCATCGAATAATGAACAAGAATTAAATAAAGCACAACAACAGAACTTTTATTATTTCATTCTTATTTGTAGATTAAAAATACAGCTTATAAAAACTGTCACATAAACGCAACACGATTCAAATGAGTTTATTGATAAACGCTTGGATCCCATTTGCCTCTTAATAAATTTCCCATAGATTTATTTACTGCAATCTTAAGCCGCAGAGACACTTCATCTCATTAATTAGCTCATCTTTAAAGTTATCCCCGCGGGGAATGTGTTTTGTCATGCCAAATAAAATAAATATTAAACGGTTTGAGGTTTTGTTGTGGACAAAGGTGCCTCGTTTGGCATTTTATTTCACCCCCGGCGAGTAAGGCCCCGTGTGTGTGTGATAGTATTATTTTTTAAAGGCTGTGTACCAGTTATTTATTCATTTCGGTCTCACGTTTACAACCGAACGGTTGGCCACTTTTTAATGAAATATTATTTTCTCGTTTATAATGTTTATTCAATATAAAATGATAAACATTTATTTATCATTTAATATAAACAAAAGCTGGCCGATTAGTGTTTAATACGCCTACATACTTTATTATTGATAGTATTGTTTCGGTTATGAAATAGATATCACAATGTAACATAAAAGAAATACTCAATTAGTATGCGCTTCCACAGCTTACGTATGAGTGCGACAAATAAAGTTATTAGATAAAAATTACTGTACATGTGGACTGGAATGTAGCACGATTGTAAAAAAACACAATAGTTTGCGATGAAAATTACCTTTAAATCGTATAATGTACGACTTGGTCACACACGAAAGATAATTTTAATTTTCGATGAAAATAGTTAATATTCAACAGACAATTGTTGATTGAGCGTGGCAAAACCTTCATCGAGTAATCAATTGAGAACTGTTGTTGTTGTCATAAACATATGTTTCATCACTTTTTTGGTGTGGACTGCAAATTCTTGGTGAAAAGACATATTTTTTTTTTCAATATGAAACCCTTTTTTGGTTCCGTTTTCGCCGTCACAAGCATTATAAAATGATACAAAAAAAGCGATTCAAGGTTATTTATACACAATTAAATAAGAATAATAACATAACATACTGATGCAAATAATAAATGAAATTTAATTATTTATAATTAAAATATTAAAGACCTCTTACAAGTAAATACTACTGTTTGAAATAAAAAAATAGAAATGAATTTGTAATATGTAATTAAGTAAGGTAATTTCTATATTTTGTTTAACTCACTAAATTATCTGTTTATAGCTGAGCAAAGTGTTTTACTGAATTACTTTCCTTACGGTGCTAAAAAATACTTCCGATACGTTGCTGGCCTTTTAGGAACCAAGCGAAAAACAAGTTTTTTTTTTAAATATACTTCCTAGGTTTTTACCGTTCATCAAAGGGTGGTAAGTGTTAAAACATGTTTTTTCACTTGCTTCTTTAAGTGCCAGCAACATATCGGAAGTATTTTTAAGTACCGTAAGGGAAGTGTTAAGATAAGTAGCCGTATATATATATATATATATATATATATTTTAATCCATGTCCGCTCCCAATGTGGAGCATATGGCCTCCTAACGAAGGTATCTCAATAGAAGTTTTTTCTACGAGAACTGTTTGTTACTCAGTCGCTCAATCTTACTTTTTTCAAAATGAGTAGTAAGAAGGATAAGGCTCGAACAGGACTAGTTGGCTAATCGCTGTTGCTACACCCAGTTATTAAAGGATCAGAAGGATGGGAGGAGAGAAAATGATATGAATTGACATCACAAACACCCAGTCTTCGATTACAACTTTCAATTGAATAATTCTCAAATCCACTCACTGTGATCTGACCGGGAACCGAACCCAGACCTGCGCGATCGGTAGAGCAAGCTCTAATCAACCACAGCAGGCAGTATATTGTTACTTAAAATATAATTAAATTTCATATTATGTATTGAGAAATAACACATTTTTGCCAATACTCACAGGAAAACTTGTTCTGCTATCATGTTTGGATTTTTTCATTATTAAAATATTCAAATATATAATTATTATCATTTTGATATCCTAAATCTACCACCAATTGTCTCGATCGAAGTGTATTATTTTCAGCTCTGAGCGTCACGCTGGCATTCAAACCTGCAACACGGGGGGCTCTAAAAAGCATATGTTTCGTGAATGCCCTTGTTATGAAGCCAATCCTACGAACCTTTTCAAAAATGATTGGTATCTTTTTAAAACACTTAATGTTAGAAACGGCCGTCGCTTGTATAATTTAGAAGGGTTGGATCAAAAGGTCTCCATGACTATTTACGTTAGCCGTTTATCACATCAACGAATACAATACCAGGATTACTTTTTTTTCTCCTGTTGCACGTCTTGTAAATTGAGTCTAAATTTTGCTAGAACTGTTTATGATTTTGCGGCAAATGTTGTTTGGTCACTCATTTGATGTCTTCAAATGTTGATTTGATAGAAAAAATGTTTTAATGTTTTATAATTCGATTTGAAAACTATCAAGGAAGATTTGAAAGATACTGAGAATTTTTATGATTCGACTCATTTTTTTAACTGTTGTCATACACCCTAAACAAAAGTTCGTCAGTAGATTTCTGCTTTATCGATATATTTTCATAAAAAAATTAAATTAACTTTAATTATTCCACGTATTTTGTTACTAACTGTGACACGTGTTTCGCCTCTTTCAGAAGCATCTTCAGACTTACTATCGCAAAGTTTGCTTAAGTTTAATAATTAATAAATTACTTAAGCAAACTTTGCGATAGTAAGTCTGAAGTTGCCTCTGAAAGAGGCGAAACACGTGTCACAGAATGAGAAGAGTGGAATAATCAAAGTTAATTTAAATTTTCTATTAAAATGAACTTCCACAAAGTTACCGCCGAAACCATCGAAAGTATCGATATATTTTCGTTGAAACTAGACACATTTTATATCAATCAAAAATTTAATTTAATTTCATCTTATGGATGATGTTAACATCTATTCGTGTTAAACATTACGTTAATTATGTTTAAAAAAATATTAATAATGAAAATGGTTTAACTCCATCAAAATCTTAAAATTTGTGTATGTTCGGTATTGTCATACCAGACGACGCGGCTGATTGTAAAAAAACATTGTATCTTCCTTTCATTGAACTATATATTATTCGACAAAAAACAATATTTTTTCTCTCTTGTGGAGTTTAAAGCAAATTGCTGGCTGCTTTACATAATGATAAATAATAAAAAAAACCTTCAATGTGTTGTTGCTAAATTGTCTAGCAGTCATTTATGTTTATATGCCTTATAAGAGTATGAAAATAGTAACATTAAATACACAAGTGTGTTATTCAATAGTATTTGGTTTACATAATTATATATATTCCTGAATATTGTCTAATAAACGTTATTCGTGAGAAAGGTCGCTAAAGATTCACAGCCCGTTTTGCTGAGCACATTCCTAAGAGAAAGTTAACTTTTTTAATGATGCCATAAAAAGTCCAATGCTTGTTCTTAAAAAAAAGAATGTCATTATAATTGTGCTTTTGGCAAAGAATCATTAAATTGTATAAGTCAAATTAATTAATTTTATAAAACGGTATCGCTATGGATATTTCAAACCATATTTTTTTGTGCAATAGTGAGTAAATTTAATACGCTATTTATACTATTGTACACTGAATACTTGAAATTCAATGGGGGGTTTATTTTAAATCTTTTTATTAAAATAATTAGCATAATGTTGGTTGTATCTGATTCGAGGGGCCTTTTGTTGTAGTTATTTTAAAGGGTAGACTTCGCGCAATAGAGTTCTATTGTGGTTTGTCAAGTATCATATTTCATCATTTGAATTTGAAATAAACGTATGATAAAAATATACTTTTAAAAGACTCCCTTTGGCTTGACAACGAACATAGTTTAACGTACTGTGTTCATGATTTATGATCATTCAATTATTCATCGGTTCAATTATTGTGGGTTTCGCCTGGCATACATTATTCTACTGTGTACAACATTTTGCTATTATTTTAAATATTATTTTTTTATCAATTCTATTTTTTATTGTAGAATGAAGTCTGCAGTGGATTTTAAATGTAGTTGGATTGTAAAT
The DNA here is from genome assembly GCA_030503985.1 of Himalopsyche tibetana. Lineage (NCBI taxonomy): Eukaryota > Metazoa > Arthropoda > Insecta > Trichoptera > Rhyacophilidae > Himalopsyche > Himalopsyche tibetana. The sequence continues at coordinate 15,878,029 of JAPJYX010000024.1, forward strand.
GTATACAGCTTATGATCGTTCTCGCCATGAGCGAAACCGGTCCTGATCTAAAATAAACAATGTGTAATTATTACGAAATTGTATTTTTATAAAACAATGCATTTCGATTAAAAAATAAAACACACTAATTCCGTTTTTAATGCATATGATAAGGACCGGTTTTATTCATGCCGAGCTTATAATCAACTGAACCGGGTTCTTTATTTTCATTGAACGATTTTCTTTTATATAATGCCTTTTCACCGAGCATTGACCAAGTAGTGAACACTTTAAAATAGACAGTAACATTCTATCAAGATATTAATAAAAACACAATACTCCTTTGTACTTTATTCCACTTTATTTAAAAGGTCAGGACCGGTTTCGCTCATTGCGAGCATTTTCAACTGAATTCCAATGCTCGCAATGAGTGAAACCGGTCCTGACCTTTTTAATAAAGTGGAATAAAGTACAAATGAATATTGTGGTTTATTAATATAATGCCTTTCCACCAAGTATTGACACTGAACACCCTAAAAGTGATTCTACCAAAACTTGATAGTGGACACTTTAAAAGTAATACGATCACTTTATTCAAATTTAAATTCAATTTAAGTGATTTTTAACATATTGTTGAATTACTATTTATAATATATAATATTTTAAAATATTATATAATATTATATGCAGTCGTGAAGTGGTAAATAAATAGGTCCAAGGTCGATCATTGATTTCTTCCCTATTTGTTTTTGTTTTTTTTATATCTGCCCAAAGTTAAAAAAAACCACTAGTTAAAAAAACAATTAAATCAATAAAAAAAACGATTTTGAATATATGTATGTTCTTGAAAATTAAGTTACAAGTCAAAAAGGTGGCGGGGTGCCTTCCTCAATATTACGTGCCAGGTCGCCGACCTGGCCCCACTACACCACTGATTATATGCAACATAAAAATCAAAAACGCTTTGTACCTAACAGCAAAAAGAAGTATTGTATTCACTCGTTGAGTATAAAAATTCAAAACCATATAGCACACACATCAAAATTAATATTCAATTTTGTCATTCACTTATAGATTTTTTCGTCCAAAATACATACATCTGCCGATATTTGTAGTGAATAGAAATCAGAATCTTTATCTAAAGGTGAACCAGAACAGAACTAATAATATAAAAGAATTATTGTAGGCCAGATTCGAAATGTACGTTTACAATGGGTGATGTTTTTATCTTTCGTACTTTCTGTGAATAGGGAACACTGCCACCGAAAGGATTGAATGAATGTTGTATTGTGTTGTCAAATTTGTTCTAAGGGTAAGGTTTTCCATTGTGATAATCTATTTCAACCAGTCATATGTCCTTTTGTATGAGACAATAATTTAGATTCAGATTTTATTTCTGTTTATCTTATGGCCATAAAGTTTAATCTTTTTTTGTAGAAAAAAAATATTTCATGTTTAAAAAAAGTTTTATGTTACCTTCTGAATTGAGATTTATCTCTTATTGTTTTTCTATATGTTATAGTTAAAGTATGCACTGTTCATTTTTTTCCATTTACAGTACGAGAGTTTAAATGAACACGTTAACTGGTCAATTGTCTAGGCGTAGATTATTCACCAACTGCTGAACGCTCACAACCACGTAATTGTTGCTTATTATCAACTAACATTTGTTAAAACTTCAAAACTTTCAACGTCTTGTTGTCTTTCTTGCCGTCTTTCTATTAGGCATACTTTACCTACATTACCTTAACTGCTATGTTATTTATTGTTTGACTAGTGATTTTTAGAATACTAACAAAACTTAAACCGTACTTTTGTTTCTACTTTGTTAAGCGCAAATCAGGGTAGTTTTACGTTAACTTGTCAAAGTGAATATAAATCTTAATGACGTAAGCTTAAACCAAAATTTCAAGTTGATGTATACATTGACTAGTGAATGTATACAATGACAAAATTTAAAACTTTAAATGTCACATATTTTTTTTTTTTGTGTGTAGAAGGTTTTTACAATGATAATATTTGGCCTGTTAAGAAAATTCATTTATGAATATTACCGATATCAGCAGGTGGCAATAATTTGCTAAATTCAAGCTCTTCCGTCTACGTTCATTTGTGCCTCTCATTTATATTACTATATCAAATTATTATGCATTAATATTGCTCAAAATATTACGAACTTGTATTGTCAAGTTTTTCGCTTTGTTCCAGAAACTACATTAGCTTCTTACCTAATTAACATTTAATTCATTTTATAAGGCAAAACCTGATTTGTAATTAGACTTGCGCAGTGTTAGAAGTGATAGGGCACAAAAATATTCTTATACAATTTATTTTGCTATAGCTTACTCACTCTCAATCATTTTATTATTCGATCTTTTGTTAGAAAATTTAGTGGATATTTTTATTTTTAAGATATAAAAAATACACACTTGAAAAAATGTCCTGGTAAACTTACTCGTTAATTCATTCGAGCAAAATAATAAGATTGCCTTTAAGTAGACCCTTTTTGGCTGAATGATGACATTAAAGCTTTGTTGAATAAATAAAAGACTCGAGACAGAACTCTGTCTTTTTTTTTGTTCTTTCACATTATTTTCTGCATTATTAAACCACAAAGTTGCCGTTAAATTAATTTATCTCACATGGCTTGATAAATAAAAACCATCCTTAATCGGCTTAGATACGAATTTATCAGATCTTAGTGACTTTTACAATTTAGGCTTGGATATGGCCGGAGTTTTTCGATTTCTTACGTATTTTTAAAAAATTTAGTCCAAGATATATTTGTTTTTTATTTTTTTCAATAATATATATATCACTGCTTGTGCTCCGACTATTTTGATGTTGATAAACTGTAGATAAACTCGATCAGAATTTTTGTAAATCACTCGAGATCAAGCCGAGGAGAATTGACATCACAAACAACTATGTCTAAGATCTTAAAATTTAATTGAAAATATTCCAAATTGGACAGTTGAAAAATTCTTTTGAAAAGGGGAATCAAGCTCTTACCAATTACACCAGTTGGCTACTCTGATGCGGCCTTTTGACTTCATCATCATATTCAATTTGATCAAAAAACATACGCAAGCGTTTGGAAATAGAGCGTAATTAACCTATTATATCGACTGTGGAAAGGAAAAAGGACGTAACCCACACATATGAAATTTTACAGGAGGCGCTAAAAACGTGTTTTGATGATTTTGTGACATATGCAAATTACGAATTAAACACAACCTTGAAGTGCACGGAAACTTCTAAACTGGCGTTTAATTGACATATTCTAATATTAATTCAAGAATTTCTCTAGGAAAACCCTTTATTTCAGTCTTTTTTCTTAGTTTTAATTTTTTACAAGGTCATCTTTTCCAAACTTTAAAGCTAAATTTAGATACTAATTCGGCATTTTCAGCTTCCATCCAATTGATAAAATGTGTGTCAAGCTGTATACATTGTGATTATCGAAAAAAACCTGTTTTGGAAAATTAAGGGTTACGCCCTTTTTCCTTTCCACAGTCGATATGTTCGACAGTCGGAAAATAGGAGGAGGTAGTGTCAACGTTTTCTTTACTGCGGCCTTATGTTGAATCAGATGAATGAATGTGGCCTCTAGAAATGAAAAGGGCCCTACTCCTGAACTAGACCGTAGTGGATGACGACGTATTTTATCACTTAATGGAAGTATATTAGATAGTTTATGAGAATTCGTTGTAAATGAGTCACTCACTTTCTTTTGATGATTGTTCAGATAAAAAATATGCTAGTGAACTGGCTAGTAAATAATCGATTTGGTCATATTGAAAAAGTAATTGTGTTATGATGTGTTGAAAACATCAAAGAAAAATAAATTATTCTTATCTTGATGTTGAAAATATAGTCCTCATTGCGCAAGTTCATATAAATTCCACAACGCTATTGACAGAAACAATAAAGTTATCTTTAACATTCATGAATCATGAGCCGAGCAGAACTGCACGGAACCGATTTTTAAAAAATTCACGTGGTTTATAAAAATGAACGAAAATATTTAATAGTGTGAATACACTGTACAATAGTTAAAATTCCACACTTTTTAGAAACCTCCTTGAATATAATATATTGTGTTAAAATCCACATTATAAGGTAAACAATGGTGAGGTACGGTGTTGTGTTGTTTTAAATATACACTGCAATGTCAAATATAAACGAGAAGGTGTGAGTCGACTAATTGGTTGCAAATATTTTGGTCATAATTAACATATATTTTCAGTAATTTGCAATTCCTAGAAATGTAAAATAAACATTTGAATTGACCTCAGAGGCTAAGAGCAATAAAAATGAGTCTATTAGTGTAATTAAATCGAATTTTATGTAAAAATATTCAGGATTTTTAAATGTTTCGCATATTTTTTAATCATCTGTGCCAGTACTTAATATTATATAACTTCATTTAAATGCCTTAACTCGACCCGGCAATCGTTAATTTAAGATTAAAATTGTTTTTGATTTATGGATTTCATAAGTGAGTAAACTCGGATTAGCCATGACAAATTTAATCGCGCTATTGGCGTCAGAGAGCATTTTTTTTATTATAAAATGATTGCATTTTCATTTTACGGTCGTTATCAGTTATAGATTATTTTTATGCCCCATTAATAATGTTGCACTACAACTGTTAATAGAATTTTATTACGAGTTGAATATTAAACAATTCCTAATATAGAAATATACATAAATTTAGAATATTCATGTTTTATGTTCTGCCAAACGATCATTAATCTCATCTGACTTATTATATGATATCATCATTCATTCGGAAATACAGTTACAATCGTAATTTTGTGATTTATTTGTTTTTGTATACAAAATCTTCACTTTAAGGCTGATCTTAAATTTTTTTCTCTGAGTTAGCTGATCAATAGAAAATGTGTATATATTGTCTACGCTTAATTTATTTGTGACATCAATTAAAAGAAAATGAAATTTGGGGACACAGCACCGCATAAAGTGTATTTTTTGTTTCTCCTAAACAGTTTGCAAATGTATGATTTTGTAACACAATTTATTTTTAAGATAATGATGATAATCCTATTTTAATAACTATTTATTTTTAACAGTGTTTGTTGATATAAACTTTATTCGTCATATTAAACGTTTTACACATGGTCCGGAATGGGAACAAGTACTTTGATGGCAGAGCGGAGATGGATCAAAGCAATTTAAAAAAATGGCCCGCTTTAGTCCTCTGGTAAACACCACTTGCAACCAAATAGCCGATACTTACTAGTAGTACCAAGAGTGCTATTGCTTTTGTACATGTAAAATAAAATTTCAAAAACCACTTAATGCTTTTTACGAATCCTTTTATATCATGTACGCATCCGTAGTTTTTGATCCACAATATATTTATATAAATACGATCCTACCGGAAGCTTTTTGTCGCGCAAACCTGTGTTTAATAAGGTGCCAAAGGGTTGCCGCCCATTCAATTCGCTTTCTCTAGAGATCCGCCGCGCCTACTTTAAAAGAATAACTCGATCACTTAATTATTTCTCCACGTCAGTGAAGTGTCTCTGACGAAAATTGGTGGGTTTTTCATTTGTACTATTAAACTCGTGAAGCTTTTCACAACAAGTTTAATTTGCACACCGGTCACAATTAAATTTATACTAAACGAGTATCAAGCTTCTATTGTCCGTTTATCGATATTTTTAGAATTTTTAGTATGAAAACATTAAAAATAATACAAATTCGGATGGCTGTTCAAACAAATGAAGTTCAGAGGTAGAAAACCCGCGAAATTTTATCTTTTTAAGTACTGCCGTTTGACTGAAACATTTTTACTACAATTCATTCGTTTAATATATCTTCAAGATTTAGCACATACATTTTATTGTAAACGTTATTGATTTTCGGTGTATAAAAAAATCCCCGAGGTTTTTCTAGGCTAACCTAAAGATTCCCAACCTTTTTCGATTTGTTCACGCTTACACCATTGCTCAGAATATAATTCCTCCCCTACTGAAGATGGCCTAACTCAAAAGTAAATTCGAATAAATATACATATTTGTACGTAGTTCTTAAACTCTTTTTTAATATGAATGTATATAATATTTATACATATTGAGATGATTTTTTAATAAATAATAACAAGAGAATATTTCAACGAACAAAAACTTCAGTACAATTACAGGCTATTCAAAAATGTTGCCCATGTGCATGAGAAATGATTTTATGAAAAATAATTAATGAAAATGTCATGTTTTATGTAAAATGACACTAAAGAATTTAAAAAAAATGATTCTTACTCTGGAACTCTGAAATTCCTCCTCAGGGAAGAATTCCATATTGGGTGAAAAATAATTGATTGTTGATAATTTTGATAGTAAAAACGGCATATTTTGGGACAAGAAGATTTCAGACCTATTTCAAAATTAAAATTAAGTAATGCATCATTATTATGTGTAAATTTTTTTTAAATTGATTTAATCTTTTTACGGCTTTCTCAATCCAGTTGTTACATTTGAAATGGATACCCTTGTTTGATTTGCTTTTATATCAGTTGAAAATACGATACTACTAAAATAGTAAAACCCATCCGTTGTTTGAAACAGTTGTATGATATATTTTATTTTTACTGAGGGGTAATAAATCACATTAGATTTTATAATGTTGATTTGATTGTACATCCCCTCAAGTACCCCACTGAAAGTTTTCATTTACAAAGTTACCCCGAAGAGGCGTACAACCACGTCTCTTTTCAACACTCGATCAATAAGCCGGCGCTGAGCGATAGACGAACGGCTTCTTTGCACGCAAAAAGTATCGGATATCATACGCAGTCGTATTAAAAAAGAGTTCGCGGTTCGCCGTTGACACTCTCTCTGTCGGCGTAATCGGCCTCTGTTTTATCAAAAGATCGGCGAGCCGTTTGTACACGTGATACTTCCTATCATTTCCTTTGTAACAGTAAAATAGCAATTGATGCGACGGTAGTGTGTAATACGCGCTGCGAGAAAGGAGCCAGGATCAACATTACGTCTTCACTTTTCCCGAGGGATATTCGATAATGTCACACGATGTGCCAATAACCTTCGTTTGTTAAGTGATTTTATTGTATTTATCTTGCAACTTCAATCAAACCTGGTTATTACGAGGAATATGGGACCGACTGAAATTTATTTTCACATCCGTTACAAACGTATAAATTTTTTCTATCAATCCACTTTTCTTATACAATTTAAAATTGATGCGTGTTTCATTGTTTTCACTCTCATTGACGATATTTTTGATCGGTGTGCCCGAGAAGTAGCACGTTATTAAAGTGAATAAATGTATGAAGAAAACCATAATCTAAAATGTCAACGAATGCTTCCTCACTAAATCCAAAATCTCACTATTTCCGTGATCGTAATAACTGAGTTCGACTGTACTTAGTTGCTCAACCTTTTGTTTTCGAAGAGAGTGTTAGAAATAGAACGATAGCGCTAAGATATAACAAGTGTTTAAGTCATCGTTTTTCGAGGATTGGAAGGGTGAAAGAGAACATTAGGAAATCACAAACATCAATACCTTCGAACAGCCAAAAAATCGATTCAACAAATGCTGTTTGTGCTGTGGTTCGAACCCCTGAGCTCCGCCTCGGAAGCCAACGACGTTGACCACTGCGCCATGGATCCGATAAATAGTTATGTAATAAATTCTACATAATGTGAAGTCATATCCCCTCTTTGCAGATATCTCAATATAAATCGAACAATAAGGGAATATTAAAAAGTAATCATTTTTAATTTAGTAGGCCATTCCCGATTCAAGCTTTTGCGTGGAGCTTATTGCGATCTCACATTTTTTGTATCTAAAGCTATGGTGAAATTGGATGAATGGATTACCTTTTGACATGCGATGAAGACGTACGAAGTGCGAAGGCGTGTTGGGTAGCACGGGTGCGAATGCTCGCCTTCTATGCAAACGAGATGATTTGCCTCATTTTTGACTTCTTTTTGTACGTGATGTTTTTTTCGAAAACGAACCGTTGTTTATTGATCGAATGTTGGAGAACATTTCTCAGAAATTTTTAGTGTTACGGTTTCAGATAATTCTTGGTGAATTTTTAGTATCATACAGCTATTCTCACGTATACTAAAAGCAAAACTAAATACCATAATTGCTGTTAGTGTGATTTAACATATGAACTATTCATTTTTTTTCATTTGATGACCCATTTACTCTAGAATAATTTTATCCTCAATAATAGATAGAATTGGAATTTAATTAGTAGAAAATTTGAATCGTTCAAATTATGTAAATTCACACAAATTGAACGCATGAAGATGCCGAAAGGCGAAACCCGGGTCGTTAGTGACAACAATTGTGTGAATGTACATAATTTGAACGATTCAAATATAATATCGAAATTCCACCAAGCACCTTCAGTCGAAATCCTAAATTAATTAGTAAAACTTAAGGCATCCAATCCTGGACCCCGAGATTGGGACCTTTTTTTAGTTCTCGCGCAACTTTCCCAATTTTACTCAATCCCGAGAATTTCAATTTAAAGTTATTAAATGTTCATGTATGAAAGAGATACTATTTTATAGACTACTTTAAAAATGAATGGGATTTTTTCCAGTGTAGTTATTCTTCCAAGTAAATTCATCATGATAAGAGTTTAGTTAAATTTATATATAAGCTATTTTTCCTGTTCGACATTTATTTATTGGAGAAATTCACTTTTCCCATAATTTAAAAAAAAAGAAAATATAAAAATATTGGAGCTTTCTGTTATTGTAGAGATCATCTGTTGATAGTCTGTTATTTTATATATGATGTTATTATTTTGTTAGCAATGAAAAGGTTCACGCTTCAATGGGCTTCTGGTCTCGTTCCAAGAAAACCAGAACATTGCACTTCTGCAACCATTTACATGCAATAGTTTTATTCACATCGTGTGAGCTACTGCTGTAAAGCTGGTTTATGTATTTTGACAACCCTGAAAAACCCTGATCACAAACGTGATTTAAAAAGAAAAAAATCAAATAAAACTGACATCGAGTTTATTAAGACTTGAACGCTAGAGCAAAAGCTCTTACCGATATTAATTCAGTTATATCTTACAAATACTGAACAAAATTAATATTCATTTTAATTTGGCACGCATTGTGTCGAGTAGTATATTTAGAATAATTTTACACTCCTAAAAATAGTAAATATGATTTTATTTGTCTACGCTTAATACCGTTAAAATAAGTGTGTTGGTATGTCACATCACATCTTAGAATTAAATAAATAAATCTGACACTGAATATTTACCAAATAATTGATTTTGCATATTACCAGGAAGCCTTGGGGCATCAATCCTTTCAAAAATTCGATTGTGTAGATTAATCTTTTCGAATATAAAAAATACTAAACGTTTACCTACCGTTAACGGATTAAATCTTATGCTACCAAAATAATTCATCACTAACAATCAAAATAATATATATAATACAATCCACTGTAATTTAAAAATAACATCGGTCTGGTATGGACAGTTACATTGTTTGTATCTCAACTTACATCTTTGAGCTCTAACGATGCAGGTGTGTAATATACAGGTACGTATCAAGGTAACGGGGCTGCCCTGGGATTTATTCGTTGAGGAATCCATAGAGATGATTGAAAAAAATCGTAATTTATAATTATTATGAAACCATTTTCGGATAACTTCTTTGACACATCTTGTGACTAGACTTACTCAATTTCAAATTGTCACTAACGACCAAATCTGTGTGAATGTATATAATTTGAACGATTCAAATTTAAATAACTTTTTATCGATTTGCGTATGCTCGTGATAAGCAAAGCCGGTCATGATCTTATTTGTTAAAAAATGACGGATAAGTGTAAAACAAATGTTTTGTTTTAATTATTTAGTAATAGCACCTTAAAATTATTTATTATGAAGAAATATGCATCTTTTAAACATTTAAACGCTCAAGATTTTATTTTTTTTTAAATTTAAAAAGGATAAATTAATATTTTTTAAGGAAATATATCCAAGATCACGCATTTCTTTAGCATTTTACCCCTTCCAATATCTTCCGAAACCCCGGCTTTCAAAAAACAAGGTTTAAAATATTTTTTATTCTGAAACCGAAGTTTAATTTAAGTTAAGGTTAATCAGAAAAAACATTCACTTTACTTCGTTATCAATTAGCAAAATGATTTTAATATTATCAAATAAAGAATATTCAATTCAGTATCTAATGTAAGATTGCTAAATATTAAATACAATGCACCATGACGTGATTCAGAAGTATTATAAAGAAATAATATTATATTGCTATCAATAAAAGTACATAATTATTGTGGAACCAAATAATTTGCTGATTTTCTACCTGTTAATTAAAGTGAACGTGTTTTTGATTCAATACACAGTATACCGTATACCAGCGGTCGGAAAACTTTAGGACCTCACGGACCACTAAATTCATCATTGTTAATCTCGCGGAGCACTTTTAAGTGTTAAAAATATTTTGAAAAAAGTTAGATAGCTTTGCCTTACGACATTGAAATGATTTTATGCATCCTGCTTCGTTCATTTGTGTAAGTCAGCGGCGCACAATCCGTGGCCCGTTTTGAATTGTTTGGTGACCCTCAAATTTTTTCATGATTAATAAAATACATATTTTTTCAAGTAAATTAATGAAATTATTAAATATGAGCTAGCTTTTTTGTTACTGAAAGAAAGTAAATCGGTTCATAGAAGAGCTTACTTGTGAAAGTTTGAATTCAATTATACGGCTTGAAAATAAATGTAGTTGTTAAATCAAATTTAAAACAATATCTTAAAATTAACAAGGACAAACTTTTGAATTACATAAAAATAAAACATGTATACCTAATATTTCATTTTGTTTTTTCTTGTAGCCCTAATTCAAAATAATTTGTTTCTTTGCAGCCCACTAAAAGAAAAAGGTTGTGCATGTCTGGTTGAAGTTGTTATTTTTTGAAGTTTGCTTTAGAAAAAAATAATTTAAAAAAATATCAGCGAACCATCGAAATTCTCTCGCGGACCAGCACTTTGCCGACCGCTACCGTATACTACATATTGCCACTTCAATACTAAAACTACATAAGAAACATGTTTTGCACTTTTTTAAATTGATTTTCAATATGATTACACATTCCCTTCTACAAAATTAAATTCAATATTATTAAATTGTTTACAAATATTCAACACACATTTTTTGTTTTTTTTTTAACAATGATTATAACTTAGATGTACGTTAATTAAATATAGTCCAATTTATTTTCTCATTGATCAAATACGAGTAACCTAGTAGTAGTATTGAGGTGTCGATATTTAGGTTTACGAATAACGCACTAAGGTGCCGCTGCGTACCGAGACGTCCCTGGCGCGAGTATAACATATTAATATTATACATTTTTTGTGTATGCGCAACAAAAGACCTTTAATAAAACGTTTTTAAATTGAATATCACTCTTGAATGGTGTCTGTCTGCCTTCTGCCTAGTTGATTCATAACGGTAGCCGGAACATAATGGTGTGTGGTCAAAATCCATCTCTTCACGGGAACCACTTCGCTCACAATTCACAGCCAAACCTGTGCTCATAGCTTTTTTAGATATATGATGTCAGTTGAAGATTGTAGCCAAATATATATTTATCAACAATTTTAGTCCACTCGCGGTAAAGTAATTTAATCTGATAGTTGTGAAAGACGTTTCATTCATACTAATTGTTAATCGTTGTTCAAGTCTGGTTGCAGTTAGTTATTGCAGTTTAACATCGTATCATTTTAAACCATGAGACACTAAATTTATAGTCAAATAAGTAATTTTAACAATAGCTTGAGATTGAATCAAGAAGAAAAGACGTCACATGCACTAATGCTCGAAAAACTGAGTCTGTCACCATAATCTGTAATGTTAAATGTTTTTTCTAGTAAAAATGAATGGTGGTAAAAGTTGCAGCACACTTGGTGGATAACTCTGGATAAGTTGTTTGACACTTGGAGTGTGACATGGTAATCAACGAGAGTTCCTTGTCTAAGTTGACGAAGGGTTTGGATGGTGTGGAGTCATTAAGGCCGTATGATTGTTTCGAACCGGTCATAGCAAGTTGAATGCAAAACTATTCGCGTTGGGCAAGTTGGTTTTATGGCCGGACTGCTCTTGTGGGTATGCCGAACAGGACTATAATCATGTTCTGTGGGACTGCCCTGAGATGGAATCCGAACGAGCAGAACTGTTTGTCGTGGTCCACTCTCACCAAATTACAAACTCTAGGCGCAATCGTTGCACATTTGCTTCTTTGATTTAATGAGTCGATCCTCTCGTCTCGTAAATTTTACACGTCTCCGTAACATTTAAACTTAATCATGTTGTATTGATTTATGAAATAACATTTGAGTTACTGTGGAACTGAAATATATTGTTATACTAAACAGATGATTGTTTTCCTTTAAATAAAATAACTTTTGATATTACAATATAATCATTTAAAAGATTTTATATGTAAAATATTGTTTCTTACAAACATCGGCGACAAACTGTTTGATATTATCGATTAATTTACAGAATTTATTTTCTTAATACTACTATGTAGTGTGAACATATCACAATAACTAGATAGGTACCTGCTAGTTACTGCCGAGTCACTTTCGATCAAATTCAATTTTATTCATTTATTATTTTCCCATGTGCTATTTTTTACAAACAGTTACTTAGCACAACAAAATAATTCAATGTAATTCACTTGTTGCACTTTCAGCGACAATGCCACATTTAAAAATATTACAAGTATTTTTAATGAGACCCATCCATATGGACATGTTATTATTGTAATATTTATTGACTATTAATCTCCTACCTTGTATCTGTTAAATCTGTGTATGTTGGTTGTAATGACGAAACTGATTTGTGAGTGTGTCGATGTACTAGAATTTTCAATTAATCATATTTTATTTGATGAAAGATAGGAATGAAATTTTTAAATTATAATAATCATTGCTGCATACCAAATCTAGGTTTTGTGCTTGTCCTATCGCCCAGTGTCAAGACAAGTTTCTCGGTGTAATATCTTTTAATAAATCATATTATTAGCTAATATATACACTCTTTTACACGTGAGATGCGTTCCACAAAAACCGTGTAAAAAAAGTGATTCATGTGATAGAGATATTTAAGATTGGTTCCCTGACTTAAAAAAACGTGATATTTAAAAACACAACATAGTGGTACAGTAAATTGTTTATAAAAAGGTTATAGTTATAATGTAGACATTTTTTTCTAATATCGCCAAGATTGTTGTAACTTGCGAATGAGAATTTTCTTTAGAAAATAATGATAATTTTTGAGATCGAAAGTCCGATACACCTTTACATATATTTTGCAAACATAGAAGTTAATTAAAATACGACTTTCATCATGAGATTATTAGCAAAAATTCCAATAACCCGTAAACTTAATTTGAAGGCAATTATTTACAAACAGTGTCTTTTTGCGACAGAATACAGTGAACACCATATAAGTGATTAATTATCAAAATTCCCATGTGCTGGTATAAGCTTGTAGGTGAGCTAAAAATGAAACAGTAGATAGACATCGTTAAAATGACTACACCGAACATTTCGTTCATACGAAATTATCTTGATTACGTACTTCCATACTGGCAACTTGCGTATCTATCGACGGGTAATGGGTACCGGTGAGCATAATTTCATTGATTTTTTAAGGTCATCGCTACCGTCGTACGCCTAATCATTTCCGAAAAGGGTCCGCGCCATAATGACCGCGGATGCCTCGAGTTGACGTGTTATCATAATAAGTACGAGGTGGATTTATACTGCTCACTGACTCCGACAAAAACCCACTGAATGACGTTGCAATTACACCTAATGGCGTTCTAACTATGCAGCGGTCTTTATTTGAGAATTTCTCGCACTGTGGCTGACTAGATGCTGTATTTGTAGAATAATTTTAAGCAAGTGAACGATTCTATCACTTCATTCAGCGGTGGACTGCCAATACATTAACAAGGAGCTCGCTCAATCTCCAAGCAATTCTCGGTTTTCCGGGGAAGGAGTGAATTTTTAACACTCATATGCAATATTTAAATAAGCAATCGATTGTGTCTTTAATACACTTGTAATATGTAACAATCTGCAATTTATCGTAAACTAGTAATCAATCTAGATGGCTAAAAATGTACTACTGTGTGTACTGAAGCTATCGTTTGTAATGTATATGTCAGACATTGCAGTTATACAGGTACTAATTTGATCTGAGAATATTATTTTCTCTAAAATTAGCAAGGGACTCGCCTTAGTCAAATTTAGCAAGGAGCTCGTGCGAGCCCCTCCGAGACCCTCCAGCCCACCCCATGGCTTAATTTATACATTTAATCAGTGGTGGGCTAGAAGGAGCTCGTGCAAGCCCCTTGTTGAATTTAAAAAAAAACAATATGCTTAGATCAAAACATTTCCTGTTTTGAATTGCATAATATTATTTACGGTGATTTATGTATGATATTTGAAGCACGAAATTGTATAAAAAATAAAAGTATCTATCTATATCTGCGTCAATTTAAGAACTAGTCACTCATGCAATCTGAAATAGGTAGGGACTTTTTTCAGCTATCGTTAATAATTTTACGTTGTATTGCGTATATGAATAATTTATCCACTCTTCACCTTCACATTGGGAATAGCTGAGATTAAGCGAGCCCTTAGTTGATGTATTGGAAGGCCACCGCTGCATTTAATGCAAAATAAATTACATTCTGGTGAGTTTTCGTTGTATTTCTTTGTGCTTGTTTTTAGGTAAATATAGACCAAATAATTATTTTCGTACATTCATCATCTTTAGAGAATTGAACCTTATTTGATAAGATACACTATCATAATTGGCTTACTTTAATCGCTTCCTCTGAAATAAAAACATGAATTCATACTTTTTTACTTTTTTCAGACGTGTTTACGCTGTTTATATAAATTTACTCTGGATTAATTGAATATTTCGTTATTAAATTTATTTTGATAATTTTGTTTTTCCACTTTCAATGAATAAGATACGCTTAATCAGAGAATACTTCACAAATTGAATTTATGACCTATCTTCTAAGCAAAATCACAAATAATTACTGACATACGAAGTTATCGTTTCGTATGTTAAGTTCTTGTTTTTTTTTGTTGTTTTTATTTGAAGTGTATGCAGGTTTGTGAACTTATTTTGTTCGTAATATTCCTGTTTTGTCGACGTACAAATCTTTATTGCGGCTCTTTATATTACTAAAAAGATCGCAGAATACATATCTAGTTATTCAAATTACAAGATTTCCGCTCCGGAAATCGATAACGTTAAAAAACATTTGTTTATGTTTATTGAAATGTGGTAGCATATAAAATGAATGAATAGTAAGAAGACTTAAGCATATATATTTTTAAAATATCTGGTTACCGATTTTGGAATAAATATTTTCTTTTTATAGAAATTTGGTCTTAATGCATGCAGTTTTTTTCGAAACAATATTGTTTGTTTGTTAGTATTTTTTTTAAATGTTTATCGGAAAAGTATTTTTAATCGTTAGTTGGATCCATACATGCCAAATCTTATTTAGAAAATCTAATATATTTGTATAGATCTAAACAATCAATCGTTTGGTTTTTACTTGACAAATAGTGACGTGAGATAAAAGGTTTATTAAAAATAATTAGGATATGTTGGTAAATTTGATTTATCGTAATTAAGGGAAAGTGTGATGCTTTTCAATCGGGATTCTAAACAGGGGCATGCATTATTATTCTAATCATAGAAATTTGGAGTGTTTTACATACCTGAATAGTCATGGCTAAATATTGGAGAATATAATCGGTAATTTGACATATTTAAGCTTTTAAGGCTTTAATTTATATATAAGTGATTAACGATAAAATCAAATTTAATAAAGATTTAGCTATAACTTATGTACGCCGTTTTTTATATACTGTTAATTCGTATTATAATAATTAACTTTATCAGTGTCTCAATACAATTTATCTACAACTCATCACTTTGAAATTTGAAATTTCACACTTCTAATTCACCGTCAACGTTCAGAAGGTAACAAATGAAACTTTCGTCGTCAAAAATTCTGAGTTTTTGACGATGAATATATTGGATGTATTTTCTAAGACAATATTTTCTTTTCTGTGTCCCTTTTAATATGTGTACGGTTTTCTAAATTACATAATTAAATGGATTATACTTCAATGGAAATCTTCAATTGAAATATGAAATAAATATCACAAAATTCAATTCATACGCTCCATTATGCTTTTACTATGCTTAATATTTTTCACTTTTGTAATAGCAGCTGAAATAATTTTACGTATTCACTTATCTTAAAGTATGTTTATATTTCAAAGTATTGTTACCGTACAACTCTGTATACAAAGGGAAGTATGTAATATTATTTCAAAAAATAATCTAGCATGAAATATAAAATAAACACAGAGAATATGAGTTATCTTGAAGTTTTTTTCGTCAGCGTAAGCTAACGTGCGCGTCTAAATGAACTGCACTCATCCCTGAGTCTTTTTGTTCCGAATCAATCGAAATAATATAATAGAGCCGTCATATTTTTGAAGACTTTTTTGAACGCTATCGCAATTTGTTAAGGCAGTTATGATTCTAGCATGGTTGCTTCAATGCCTTCAAATAACAAAAAGTAATATGGGGGTCTATAATGGTCGTTTTTATTATTATATAATAGAGTTTGAATGTTTTTTATACGTTTTTATAAGGTGCCCGTCCTGATCATTGTATCTTTAAAGTTGATATTATGATACAGAATCATAAAGAATATAGTGGAAATTCGACAAAAATACATACAATACATATACTAGGAATATGTTTTTTTGCGGTTTCTATTAAAGTCTATAAGTATACGCCCATTTAGCACATTAATGAATAATTCAAATTCTAGTTTTATTTTTTTTTAATTTTTCGAAAAAAATGTAAAAAGCGTCAGTTGAGTCGTTATCACTAAAATAATGGTATTTTGATGAATTGAACTTGAATTAATTGAATTAATATTAATTTGTAAACGAAAACTGTCTGCTAATAACTACACGCTTTTTGATGATAATTTATTAAGTATTCACATTACCGGCGGTAACATTATATTATACAGAAAGAATGCTGAACAATTAAATAAAATTTAATTAGTCGTAGAACAACATTACTCTTAATTCCTGTCTATTTAGTACTGCATTTTCGTATTAAAAAGACTTTCTAAGACTGGGAAGATATTATCCATGTAATTGAAAAACATAGTCATCAAAAGACAATATCACTAAAACTAAATGGCTGAGCAAGTCGCTTATTTTTCTTTTTTTCTTTCGATTTTTATCGTTTTTCAAGCATTTTTGTCCACGGTTAACAGATAGATCCGGTGCAGCTCTTTATGAGGCCTAGAATATGTGAAATAATTTCGTTTTTTTTCTTAGTCGTCATTATAGTGGTACAATCAACAACTAACATAATCGAATACATCAACCGTGTTGACGAATGTCATCAGGATGTACATCAATATTTTTAGGAATTTAAAATACCAATTATAAATAAATAATTATATTAAATTTGAATCGTTCAAATTATGTACATTCACACAGATTTTGTCACTAACGACCCGGGTTTTGCCTTTCGGCGTCTTCAGGCGTTCAAGTGCACGGATGAACTTGAACTGACAATCTCAATCGACAACTCGTCAGTTCAAGTTCATTCGTGTACTTGAGCGCCTGAAGATGCCAGTGACAAAAAAGTGACAAAATCTGTGTGAATGTACATAATTTGAACGATTCAAATTTAATATTGAAATTCCTCCAAGCACCTTTAGTCGAAATCTTAAACAATTATATGTTCAATGTTAACTGTTGATATTAAAAAAAAAAACAATTTTAAAAACACACACTTCGTTATCTTTTCGATATATGTATATGTACAAAATTGAAAAAAATTGCCCATCAGTAGTTAAAATCACTGAACTGTTTGTCGGTCACAATCCGTACATTGTTAAGTTACAATAAAAGAAGATTTACTATGAAGAAATAATCCATGTTTATTGTTATTTTGCCGAAGTTTTTTATGGTAACAATGGCAATGCAGACGTATTCCTTTGCCTCGCTTACTTTGTAAGGATAGCTTTATCCATTGGTCTTTATAGATAAGAAGGAAGGCATGCTTTTTGTATTTACCAGGAAGCAATAACTACCCTTTGTGTGCCATTTAAAAGGAAAATAAAATTCGCATCCTAATATATACTTACTGACAGGTCGGAAGCATTTTTCGTTTTAATATTTCTTAGTTTAACATCAATGATATGTTTATATTCTCTAAAATATGTTCACAATATTTTTCTTTTTTCCGTGACTACCCCAACTTTTTGGCAAAATACAATGTACCAGCAATATAAGATAAAAATTTTAGATTGATTCGATGGTAAAATTTCTTTTAAAATTACATTTTAGAGGTGTTAAACATTATAATTTGTGCTATTTTAGAGTCACTTATTGATAATTTCTATTGTTATATGTAAATTATTTTCAATGTCAATTGTTTACTACACCTATTCATTTAAACATGTTTTCTTATAGATAGTATTGTATTTCTTTGCAGTTTCAGAGCATTGTCTCGCTATGACCGAAACCGGATCTGATCCTGATAAATATAAGTTTATTGTGTTTTTTCTTAATGTTACGTTAAGTCGTTAATGACCTTACGACAGTTTGTCTGAAAATGATTCTCAAATATACGAATCACGCTTTGAAATTTGTTACACAATCTGTAGAAAAAAAATATAAAAAGTTTTTTTTATTATTATTTTCATTATAATCACCTGTTTTTGTAGGTTTTATAGGTAAGCGAACAGAAGGTTATGGGTTAAAATCCTGTCAAATTCAATATCAAGACACGCTTCTATTTGATTCATACATCTTAAATATAAATATCGAATATTGAGCATTATGGGTAATTGTAATTCAGAGTTAGTTTGTTATGAATTTCGGTTGATTCGATTACAAATGCTTGCTGCATTTACGCTAATTTTCACATTTTTTTTCAATATTATCTCACTAGCCGAAGTCTTATATCTTCCATGTAGTTATCATTATCAATTTTAAGAGAGTTTTGTTGAAAGTCCAATTCAATATTATTTTGTAAATTTTAATAAATAATAATACTGGTATTTACTCATTTTTTAAACCGGTATTTTGGTACTGAAAAAACACAATGAATATAAAGATCCCTGTTTCGACAATTCAGATATTGCAATCTCTATGCATAACATAACAATTTTATGCGAGATATTTTATTAAAAACAACTGTATCTTTTTTATATTAAGATAACTAACACCTTGCGTCTTGGGATTTTTTAGCCCCATTTCGAATACAAAATCCGCCTGCATATTATACAAAATACCTGACACTGCCTCGCGATATAATATGCAACTAATTTATTTGACACCCCCTTGATTCGGCAATCCGATGCGACTGTCGATTGCCATAAACCACCCCCGAAGAAACTCCCCGGGTGATCTACCCTCATATTCATCAGCGAAGGTTTTTTTAGCAGCATGATATAGTTTTTTACCTGGCTTATAGAATATCATACAGAAATTTAATGAAAAAAAAAACGATAAAATGTGATCGTGATACTGCTTTGATCCGTATATATTTTTTATATATGCAATTTATATTTCACACGCTTTATTATTTTTGCTTGGTGATATTTTTCGCTTACCTTTCAAAAACGTATTATTTTTCCACCGAAAAGCAAATCAAAACAATTGTCAGTAAATACTTAAACAATCTTAAATTTTAAGAGATATAACCATATTGCCGTGTATCAAAATAACGTAAAGAATTATGTGACAGCCGAATATTATATCATAATATTATAATTTGTTTCAAAATGATTTTGAAAAATCTTGCCAAAAGTTACTTAAATCGGTCTTTAATGTCAGACCTTTTAGCTTAAGTCGAAATGAGATTGTTTGTTATATGAAGCTATAAGTGAATACTTATTCAGTACTTTGATACAATTTATATTTATATGACAGTTTTTTTTACAAAGAACAAACGACAAAGCTTGATATCTTACTTGGAATCGTAAAAATAACAATAAAAGAAAAGATCGAGTTTCTATGTTTCCGCAAATAAAAAGTGGAAAAGGAGACAATAATTAACATGATTATTTGTCTTTAAATGTCATTTTGTATAGGCGGAATGCCACGGCGATAAGATAGCGGATAATTTAGTGACGATGGATGTCGCAGATTACAGACGAATACACTTCACCTGGCGCTTGAGTCATGTTTTTGGGCAATATTTTATGAAGGTAGATAGCCAACATTGGCAGACTAGACATGCCACACTATTTGTGGACACCATACGGGCAACAGATGACAAAATAATTGTTTCAGGATACGCTGTGACGCGTCGAATTGATTGAAATATATGGAGCACGCTTTTGTTCGATGCGTCGGACACTTTTTTTTTCGGTGTTCATAAATACGCGCACAATTCATGTTATGCACAGAATGACAAATGCGCAAAAGAAATAAGTGCAAAGTGAAGATTGCGCACAAAAAGGGTAATGAATGGAGGAGTAAAATATATTTTTTATACTTTAATAACATTAAATAACCTCGCGCCTGTACTGAGTGTGATTGATATTCTGGTCTGCAGATAAATTTTGCCAAAATATTAAAGTATCCTGACGAAAAAGTCATCACTGGTGTCGAAAGAATAAAGTCAAGTAGACTAGCACTTTCCAGATAAGCAAAGCGACCGGTCTTACGATAGTGGAAGACATCAGAAAATGTAGGATATCATTTGATGGACACTTAGTGATTGAAGAAAATAATCGTATTGTTATGAATATTTACCACCAAAAACAACATTCACTCGTGTCTTGTTTCGTTATTTATTATCTCATGACAGTTTGATATTCCTATGAGACTTGCACACACATATAGGTCTACGCTTATTCTACGCACATACTAAAATAAAACACGTTGTTTTGCATTTCTCTTGTAATGTTAATCGAAATGAGCAAAACCTTCCGACAATCCTTTCACTTCATCCTGACAAATTATCTTATTCCTGGTGGCTGCTTTATCATTGTTGAAGTTTCTCCTCGGTCTTTGTGTGAAAGAAAAAATGAAGCGTCAGGGTTGGTTGTTTTTTTGCTTCTGCTCAAAAGTACATACCGCGTTCTGATTTTTTTCTATTTGTGGCGACCCCGGCTTTTGTTCAACAATGATGAGATGACTATGTATCCTTAAATATAAACATTAAGTTGCAGTGGAATCGTATTGTCATACAATCCACATGAGTTGATTGATATTTCGTAATAATAACACAGCGGATTTTGTTGGTGTTTTTGTTTTTGAATGGTAAGATAAGGCTATCACTTGTAGCATTTTATTTATTATTTAATAATGATTGAAAAAAAAGCAAACATCTTCTATTACCTCATGCTTGTATGTATATATTTAAACAATCACAAAATACAGTTCAGCTAGTGTAAAATTTTCTACATTTATTATTGGAATAAAATAACAATGTATTTTCTATCAATTACAGTTGTTTTGTATACCAAATCATTTGATTCGCGTATCATAGACAACATTATTAGTTAAGTTTTAATATATTGTGGAGTTGGCTGTATTAGTTTTTATAGTATTCAAATGCTTTGTTTGTAATATGTAATATATAATATTTTGTCGCCCGCTGTGGCATAGTTGGTTAAAGCTTGCTCTACCGAACAGGTGGGTCTGTAACGATTCCCGGTAAGGTCAATGTCAAATTTAAATTTGAAACCTAAGACATGGGTGTCTGTGATGTAAATTTACCTCGAGTTAATCTCGAGTGACTGACAATACTAAAATTCCTATTGAGTTTTTTCTCGTATGATCTTTCAACATTAAAATATTTGGTGCATTGGCATTAGCTGTAATGCCAAATATTTTTTTAAAAAAAACAACATTTTTTTAGTACAGGTGTCAATTTATTTTACATTTTTGTTATATAGTGTGTTAACTACGTTAAATTAATCATTTTAAAACTTTTTAGATTTCATATCTATAAAAAAAATGCGTCAAAAACATTTACACTCTTTTTTCTTTGCATATTTTTTTTATTTTTTATATATGCTTGACAAATAAACGACACATTTACATGGAAGTTCTATCGTTAACATAATAAAACAGTTCTTACTTAAATAGTCATTTTTTAAATATTCAGTATACTCTGTCTTCTTTCGTGAATAACACTATACCAACCATGACTATTGGTTTTATGGTCTTCTGTCCTTGCATTGCAGGACGCCGATTTATACTTCTCGGAATGATAGTTTGTCGGTGAAATTTTTCCCCCATGAGGCGTGAAACCAATAAATACCTGGGCAAAGACAAAAACTAAATATGGTCATGTATTCTAAATTTAGTCTAGTGTTGTTACTTCTTGATTTTTTGTTACTTTTCTTTGGAATATTCATAAATTCAAAGTGTGTGGCCGCAATATTATGACATGACGTTAAATTGGTTAATATTTTTATAATATTTAAGAATTGGTTTCTCCTTTTTTTCATATGTATTGTTTTAGTTTATGTATCTGATTTTTATTAGTATCTATGTGCTGACTAAAACAGTTAACAATATTATAATAAAATAACTATCAATGCCGCTTTTCAATATTTGCAAGACGTTTTCAATATTTTTTTAGCCGATTAAATAAATATGTTTTAAAAATATTTTAAATGAATAATCGCTGTCAGAAAATATATTTTATCCGTAACATATTGTGAGAAACCAATAATGTAGGATAGCTTAGTGAAATTATATACATAATATCATTTAATTATAGCAGAGGTATAATTCCAATAATCAAAATAAAAAAAAACGATCCATGCAAAAGTAATCAAAAAAAGCAATTTGTTTCATCATCCAATTTTTACGCCAAAACTTTTGTTATCCTCGACAAGGTGTTGATCACCATTGGCTTGTGAGTTGTAACGAATAAAATATTATTATTTGAAACTATCTAAAGGTTGATGGTTCGTTGAATTTGTTACACACATCGATAACCAAACAATCACAGTTAATGTTCCAATCAGTTTTAGGGTGTTCACTGTCAACACTCGGTGGATTGTATTTATTAAAAAATACAATATTCATGAGTGCACTTTTATTTTTTAAAAAATCAGGAACGGTTTCGCTCATCTCGAGCATTATCAACTGGTCAGTTCCAATTTTCATTTTATCTCATAAGTGATTCAATATGAGAATGATATTTCTTCCCCCCCTGCCTTCAATTTGCTTTTAGCTGATATGAACCTAATACCAATCATTTTGTACAAACATGTACTAATAATAAAGTATCACTTGCAAAACTAATTCATAAATCTAAGAAAGGATTTTCTTGAGTAATACTTCCAATTTTGTTAGTTAAGATATTTCCAATAATACTAAAAAACCTTCCATTTACTTCTTAACTATACTAAAAGTCTGTTTACCAAATGTTGCGTTTCCCTAGCTGCCCTATTTATGGTCTCAGTTCTTGGTCCAAACAATGCATCTTTGTATTCATTTCTTCGGTACGGTAGTTTTTTTTGAGAATTCACACTGGGGGCTCAGAAATTATAAACATAAATATTATATTTATCGACCCAATAGAAAGTGAGAAGAAAGCGCCTTTCATGACATAATGTTACATTTTAAAAAAATGATCAATCGATAAATTTAGTAAAATTATATTATTTGTAACTTTATTTTATTTTATTATAAAATTAAATGGATTAACTTGTTATTTATTGTGACGCGTGTTTCGCCTCTTTAAGAAGCATCATCAGATTGATTCTAATGAATTATAATTATTCACTTATAAATTACACAATAATATTTACAAAATATATAATAAGAATCAATTTTTAGTTTATTCGTAAATCTTGCGATTTAATGTCTGATAACGCTTCGTAAAGAGGCGTTACATGTGTCACAATTAATAACAAGTTAATCCATTTAATTTTATAATAAAATAAAATAAAGTTACAAATAATATAACTTTACTAAATTTATCGATTAATCATTTTTTTAAATGTAACCCTATGTCATGAAAGGCGCTTTCTTCTCACTTTCTATTGGGTCGATAAATATAATATTTATGTTTATAATTTCTGAGCCCTGAAAAATTGGAGTAACAAAATAATTATATTAAATTTTATATTTAAAATCAACTTTGAAAAATTTACCTCTGTATCTATCGTAAAAAAATATTTTATTTTGTTCACAATTTATGTCGCATATATTTGCATGTAAATGATAATCGTATTGATTTTTATTTATCCTATTAGCACATGTCTACGAAGATTGTGATTATTAATGTTGTGGCACATAATTAGTAATAAAATGCATTTTGCTTTACCAATAACAGACACATTAATACGGACCGGTTTTTTTCATCGTGAGCAGCATAATGCTTGCGATGACCATAACCGGTGTAGATCGTTATGTGAAAAAATGCGTTTTTGTTTTGTTTTATACAATGCTTTTTCACCAAAAATTGAGACGTTAAATATTAAATGTGGCTTAATTTTCGCCAAGAAAAAAAGACCATGCACGTTGTCATTTAACATTTAGATATGTACCTACTAATTAAGTAATTATTTAATAATTTTCACTACAATTGAAAACGATTAAGCTAAGCTAGTTAATATTTTCTGCCACTAAAAATAAGTCTGAAGAAATGAACAATTATTAGCATACATTAACATCTTTTTTGATTTATACCATGTTTACTTCCCAATGTAAAACACTTGAATTCCTAATAGAGGTTATCTCTACAAAAGTTTTTCTATGAGAACTGCTTGTTACTCAGCAACCTCTCTTTTTTCCAAAGAAAGTAGAAATATAAGGATAGGGCTACGACAGGACAAGTAGTTGGTTAATCGCTCTTACTAGACCTCGTTTTTTTGGATAGAGTGGGTGAGAGGGGGTATTCAAGACTTCGAACAGATTCTATTGAAAAATCAATTTATAAAACTGTCCTTACTGGGATTCGAAACCATCACCTTCATAACCGAAGCCAACGGCATTGACCACTACTCGACGACCAGCTTTATGTATCTTTTTTGCCAGGTTTTAAAAAAAATATTGAAAACCAATAAGTTCAAATCAGTGATGAAACATACTGTATCGAATATGTGTTAAACTAAACTGGGAACTCTCTCAGGTAAAAATAACTTTTTAAACGTTTCCATTTTTTGCACCGGGAAGGTAATCTATCCCGGCCCGAGGTCCCTTTCGCCCCGTTATTATAAAGGTATTGAGGGGCGGTTTGTGTCCGTTTGTCCATCCATTATCGTTTGGACGGTATTGTTCTGGGCTAAGTCCCGAGTCCCGACTTGCTGCGAGGGAAGCATCACGTTCCTATGGCTTTCGCTTCCTTCACACGTTATTGTGTATTGTGGAGTCAGTCAGTCGCTGATTTGGCTGACAATTCAGGTGAATTCAACTGACAACGCTTAAAATATGACCTAGCTTTAAGTCATTCGATGTCAATAATAAATCTGATCACGTCGTGTATAATTTTTATTTGAGCCCCAATAGTGTTGTTTTTATTAATTTAGATTGTTTAACATTATTTTATTAGTTTGATAGATAAAAAAATAGCAAACAAAGAAATAAACGTATAATTATTTTATGTATTTCAATTAAAATTATTATTTTCTCGTCGATATTATGGGATTTCATATTTTTTAATATATGTTTACTCTCATGATAAATCACTTATTTTCTAGTTTTTTTTTTTTTATCTTGTTGCAAGTACAATTATTGTCTTCTCAATAACTGTCAGAAATTCTGTAGATAAAAATATGATTGTTATTAAATCGCCATTCTTTCACTGATTGAATTGGCATTTATTTAGTAGAACTCGGTACTCCGAATTTCGAAACCGGTAAAAAAAGGATAATTTTATTTTTATAAAGATATTTTTGAGCTCAATTTAATGTAGTTCACTAAATAAAAGATACATTTTTCAAACACTTAAGTATATTTTAATTTAACATGTTTAATAATATATGAATTAAAACTGTTTGTTTTCATCAAATAATATACACAAATTATTATATTTTTGATTTCTACAAAATTTTTACATTCACATTTTGATTTTCATATATTAAATGAAATGAATATACATAATGTTAAGTTCGTTTGAATACACCTGTTTGATTTTACTGGAGCTTAATATTATTATGTGAAAGACATTACGTTGAGCTTTTTCTACGATTTATGTTTTGGGAGTCTGATGGAATCTCGGATCGTTTAAAGTAATTGTTTTGGTCGATCTAATTTCGGTCGCTATTATTAAAAAGTATTTTCTCTGAAGACTTAATTGCACCTGCAGAATCATTTATACAAACTGCCGAAACTCCTTTTTGTTAACGATTTAATCATTCTAAATAAGTTTTTTTTTACTAATTCGTAAAATCAAATAATATTTAATCGTTTCATCCAAATTATTTAAGTATTTTTTTACCGTTTTTTTACCTCTTTTCTTATTAAAAAAAATAATTTAACTAAGATTCCAGGCATAAGTATTTATTTTAAAGGATATCGAGCAATTATATGTGCAATGGTAGTCGATTGGTCAAATTCTTAGGGTTCGTTCACTCGCTTGTGGGTCACGAGTAGGGAATCCAATCCCGAGCCAAAATGTTGATTTCGGGATTTCGGGATTAAAAATTTTCGATCCCGGGATCAGTACATTTTTTTAAGAAATAAAAGTTGATAATATTGGTGAAAAATATTTTTTAAAAAATATTCTATATTAAATAACCAGCTGTAATCTACCGATTCGTTACCAAAAAGCTCTCTTAATCTCAGTTATTCGCGACGTAGAGGTGAATGAGTGTATTTTTTAATTATTCGTAAAAAATATGCGAAATAATTATTAAACTAACTTAATATAAAAATACCAAATATAACTTAAAATGATTAATTTTGATAGCTGAAAAAATTAATTACTTCAGACTGCAAGAATGAAGATTTCTAAAATTTTCGCCTATATTCATACATTATTAATAATTTTATTGGAGTAAATAGAAGTAATTTAAATATTCCTAGAGTACCAGAGCATCGATTGTTTCGCCATTTAGTCAAAGGTTTCGGTTTACGGTACAAAATGAATGTTTATGAACAATAATTACGCAAAAAAAAACACTGCCATTGATGAGGTAACATTCATTAGAACAAAGCGAAAAATAAATTAAAAAAATATTGAAATGTAAAGCTTAATAATATCAAACAATAAATATTGTCGACAAATGCATTCAAATACAGTACACGTGCGTATAATACATTGAAGAAATTTAATATGATTGGCATCAAGCACCTTTTCGGCTGCGACTCTCTCTTATCGCAAAAATAAAGTCTTGGGCATCGTTTATTGCATACGCTTGAACTGCCGACTTGAAAACCAACACGTTTCTGTTTTAAAACACAATCCCGAAAGATTTGGGATCATGTCTTCTAATCCCAGGATTGAAATGTATCGAAAACTGTACGGGATTCCGAGATCCCGGATCCCCGGATTGGATTCCCTAGTCACGAGTTAAAACAAATGAAAATATTCACACATGGATTTACAATCGTACGAAAAGCAGTGATAAGTCAGGTGTTTATCTCTCACACTTTGGTCATAAACAATATATAAAGAACATAACTACTGGTTGATTTCTTAAACATATATGTTTCCTTACTCTCTCCGGCAAGATAGACGGAGCGAGCGACTGACTTCAAAGCAGTTTTTGTTTGATAACATCTGTAAAATAAAAAGCTCTCAGATTTTTGTTGTTTTCATAAAAGATCGGTATGTTTAATGAGTGTATGTAAATACAAATAGCGTGCTTAAGATTTAGGATTAATAAATATGCTATTGTACTTTCGTATAGCCTAAACGAATTGTGTGTAATTAAATAGTTTTTCGATTACACACAAATCGTTTAGGAATTGAGATCATTTTTCTATGCTCTGTTTGATCGTGTTTCTTGAAGAAGCTTCTTAAGAAATCACGAGTCAAACCACCGTCAAATCCGTCGTAAATATTATGATAAAATTTAAAGACACCTATGTCATATTTTTTTACATTTATATTTGCATGTATTTTAATTTAAGGGTATTCGATTGAGATTCGTTGGTGCAATTTGTTATTGTATTGTAAGGTAATTAATATGAATTGATTTTTTTTAATTAAAAAAATGAGAGGAGATATATTAATTACGTGTGTAGTTCCTTTGTCAGCAGGAAGCTAAATCTAATTCGTATAGCTTTGCACTTTGTTTGGATTCCGAGCAGATAAAAAAGTTATGTTCGGAAATTATTTATAGGCTGCACAAATTACAAAGGTAGGGCGGAGGAATGCGCCCGTCAAACTAACTGCACGTGAAAAATACAATAATGTTATTTCACAAAGGTTTGTGTAAACACGTCCGATGAATAAGGACAACTGCATATTGTAACATTTAGTATGGATTGTAAAGTTTACTGTGTAGTGATTCACATTTTTGTGATTTGACACTGAGGCGGGATATGTTTACTTATCCGGAACAGAGGCCATTGCTGCCATATTTGGAATATTTTCGAGAACTGAATGCTGATATGATTTTATTTTATATAAGTTATACATTTTTCTTCCTATTTTATTACATCAACACCAATGTTCCATCTAAAGCGAGAGGTTAGCTGCGCGGAAATTTCTAAGGCTGAGCAAACCAATCCAACAAATGTGTTAATTAATTAGTAAACTAATTAATAAATTATGATCTGGCACATATAAATGACAAAAACAATGAGTTTTATGAGCTTTAAACTACAATAATTTGAAATAATAACAAATACCAATTAAATTTAACGGAGAGCTTCTTTTCAAATAGATTTTTGTCAGTTATCTTACAAATATTAATACCCATTTCATAAAATACGAAAATTGGTATTTGAGGCCAACTGAGAAGAATAAACTCTTTACCTTTTCATTTTTAAGTTGTTCACTGTAAATCGTTGCCCGTATGCCGTGGTGCAGCGTTCATCAATTAAATACAGTCTTATTTGCTTACTTATCTGTAACGGGGGCCATTCCTTTTCATTATTCAATACTTGGAAATTTTGTCCGTCATCGCCGCCGGGAATTATATATCCTGGCTATACAATAGCGGAAATTACCACCGAAAAATATATTTAAAACATTCAATGTATGTTTCACAGCTTCTTTATAACACATTACCAGCAATACATAAAAAAATACAATTACTCATAAGGTAAATAAAATACATTTTATTACTGTACATGTAATCTCATACATTACAAATGATTTTCGTTTTGTACTGTTTTTTAGTTGTTATAAAATCAATATTGTGACCTTATAAAGTGACTCCTAAGTGAACTATCAGAAGAGATAGTTCTGACGATGGCGAAAGCCGAAATTATTAAAAACTGTGGAACTAAAATACTTTGATATTTTTACCCTCTGATAATGGAGTTCTACCAAGTAAATGCCAAATCAATTAATAAACAATTTAATGAATAATTTAATTTGTAATAAGTTATATCGTAATAATATATTAAATTAATAAACTCATGATAAATTTCTTTAAAACATGTCCGTTAGCCATGCGGAGCATGTATACATCCACTTGAAGTTTATCCCTGAATGCATGGTTGTTCAACCGGTAGATCGCGATCGATCGGTTGATCCCAAAGCAAAACTTGGTCGATCCCAAAAGCTTCCGTGAATTTCGAAAAAATATATAATTTAAATGTAAAATATACAAAAATACTAAAATTGAATTATTTTTTAACCACATACCAATCTAATGATATGTATTTCGCATTTAAAATAAACATTTCTAAGTTTGAAGAAGGGAAAAAACCCTAAATAAATAAATTTCTCATAAGAATCATGTTAGAAGTCGATCGCGAGAAAACAAAACATTGACAAGTCGATCCTAGGGCAAAAAAGGTTGGACACCCATGCCTTAATGTGTTGATTTACGAGAACTAATTTTTGTTCAGTTTCTCTTTTTATACGAAGAGAATGTAGATTGAAGGATAGAACTAGGACTTGTCAAGTGGTTAGATAACCGCTTTCTATTTTTATTCCCCATTTTAAGGTTCGAAAAGGTGGTGGAAGGCAATTTTAAATATCCGTGTCCGGGATTCGAACCCGTGAGCTCCGCAATCAAAACCAACGACCACAGACCCGGTTTATGAACTGCCACTAAAATTTAAATTGAATTTTGCTTGGAAGATAAGCATAATAATAAATAAAAATTCCCATCTACTTTTCCGATCCAAAAATGACGGGGCATAGCGGGAGCGATTAGCTAACCACTAGTTATGTCATAACGCTAACATATCTTTATCTACTATCTTTGAAAAAAAAATAGGTTGAGAAACTAAGTAACAAGCAGTGATAGTATAAATAAAACTTTTGTTAAAATACCTCCATAAGAAAATTATAGATTGGATATGGATTTTAAAAAAAATGTCCGTGGTGCAGTATGAACTTAAGCACAAACAGGATTTTTGAAAATCGATCATTCGATTTCTGCGTACTTATGACGGTTTGCTGACGGTTGGCAAACTGTTTTCGATTTATAATCTAAAAGCTTTCAATTCGATTTTAATTCGAAAACAGTTTGCAAACCGTCAGCAAACGGTCAAAAGTACGCAGAAAAACATAGCTTATTCAAAAGCACGGGTGTTTGCAGTACCGGCGTGAGGTTATTTGGCGCCCTAAGCTACGGTTATTGGCCCGTCTTCTTTTTAACAAACTATGGAATATTTATTTTATATACATGTCCACTCATAGTGTGGATCGTATGGCCTCCTAAAAGAGGTATCTTATATAAGTTTTACGATAACTGTTGGTTACTCTGTCGCCCAACCTCTCTTTTTCGAAGTATATAGAATACGATACATAATTATAACGAACTGTTATTTTTTTCAGATTGATATGATTACTCAATTTATGCGCCCTCTAATGATGTGCGCCTTAGGCGATTGCCTATTTCGCCTGTATGGTGGCGCCGGCCCTGGGTGTTTGTGATCACTAAAAATTCATTTCCACCCTTCCAATCCTAAAATACAAGCGTAGCTAGAGTTGTTAGCTAACAACTACTCTTGTCCAGTGCAATCTTTTATCCCTACTCACTTCCTAGTCACTCACTCACGAACAAATCGAGGTTGAGCAACTTAGTAACAAGTGATTCTCGTTGAAAACACTTTGTAGCAAATCAATTATATATCAGGTAAAATTAAGATAATTCTTCATTATTTTTTTATGGTTGTTAATTATCAGGGAGTTGTAAATACTTCAGCAATTTTAGTGGCGCCGCGTGGTGGCCGTAAGGAGAAAATATGACCCAAGCATAAAAGCTATTAGCAGGGAATGGTGTATTGCATTTAATGTTTATTGTTTTATTAGTATGCCAAATTATTTGATAACTTTCAAAAGTTTGCAATTTCGACCGAAGAGTTTTGACTCAATACTTTTATTATCCGTTGGTTTATGGCGCTATCAGCGTTTAAAATATATTAACGCTGTTTTGATAATGCATATCCGTCCGTCGTCGTCTTTGTTGTTGTAAGAAACGCAAACACTTTATTATGATTTCATCAAAAATATGAATTTCTGTTATCTGTAGAGGTATCGTTAATATAATAATATGTTCGTGGGAGCTTAACTAATTCTATAGATTTAAATGTCTTTGTGTCATTTATTTTTATTATCCTTAAATAAGTATGCACAATCTAAATTTCCGAATTCATCATATTTTTTTATACGGCCCTTTTATACTTATAATTGAAGTATTGTGAAGGTCGCATCATAAATACAATTTTCTTTTTAATCCATGTCCGCTCCAAATTGAACTGATTGTTACTCAGTCGCTCATCCTCTCTTTTTATAAGAGAGAAATAAAGATAGAGAAGATAGAGCTAGTCAGGAGTCAAGACTAGTGGTTGGCTAATCACTCTCACTAAATCTCGTTATTTTAGGGTTTTAATGGTGGAGGTTATTTTTAGAAATCGCTAACATCCATGCCTTCGTACAAAAATCAAAAATTCGATTGAAAAAATGCTACTGAGATTCGAAACCGTGAGATCCGGCATGAAAGCCAACGAGCACTGTGCCATGAACCCAACATTACTTCTATACTAAATGTTAAAGTGTTGAAATACGTATCAATTACACCCAAAGGTTTTTTATAATCATTCTCTTTATTCTACCTGCGTATATCGAAATTCTGATGTATTTAATAACTGTCCTTGCTTGATTTTGATATTTAAGTATGTATATTGAAAACATGTGAAAATAATACATATTAAAATACATTTATTTTTGTTTTCTTTTTAGGTAAGGGACCCATGCACGGCATCGTGAATTTGACGTATTAGATTGTTTGGTAAGCTATTTTCCCATACATTATTGAAATAAGTTAGAAAGTGAACCACAGCTCCGATCGAATTATATAGAATACGGTATGGTATTATTAACTTATTTGTTGTTGTTTTTTTTTGTCCACATTTGTGATCGCAAAGTACGACGAAGAAGAGCAAAATCTCTTTCGATAAAATCGTGATCACGAAATGAGATCTCAAATATCTTAGGATAATAGCATCACGTTATGCCGACGCTTTTTCCTTGTCTTTAAACTGTTTGCATAAAAATTTCCTTTGTTTCTCATCCACCTTATACCTATGCTTCTTGTTTCATTTTTTACTGCCGTTCTTTCATTATTTTATATAATTTTATGATGGCATTAATATCTTCTGCATTCAAAAATATGTTCACGTGACGAAAACTATCGTAGCATATATGTATTGTATATATATAAATATATTTATTTCATGATGGTGATGAATTATCAGTACCTTCACTACCGACATGTTTACAGTGGAAGATAGCGATAAATTGTGTGCATACTTATGGTAGATGGTATATGACATTTGAATGAGTTTACTGAAATAATTTCTGTCAATCATGAAACTTTTTCATTTTTTTTTTCCGAATTATATTTTTTGTTCTGTTTTTGAAGAGTGCTATATCGTCGGTATATTGCCAGAAAACATTAAGTCAAAAAAAATAATATTTTGATAGAATTGACTTATTAGAATATTATCAAGCGAACTGAAATGCAGCGTGGCCGTAGAAAATAATTAATGAATAAACAACAATATTGACCAAAATCCTTACAGTTAAAAAACGTTTAGTCGTCTAATCGTCTTTTGGTTGCTGTATAAATAAGAAATTTGTGCAACTACAAAGCGGTAAGTTATTTATAGATTTCTGACAGTGATAACTTTCAGCGAAATTGACTTAGTTAGTATTACTTTTTTGAATACCGAAATAAATAAATGTAAAAGTGAGATTGCTTTTTCAGACGATATGCGTGCTTAAATCGGTATATCTGCATTCATAACTCAAAATACACACATTTTCACTTATCGTTTTCTGGCAGTATACCGAAGAATGTAAAACAAAAAAATGTATTTGCTAATGTAACGACTAAGCTTATCATCTTACGACAAAATCTATTTTACTATAGTGTTTTTTTGCACACCTGAATAATTGTTTTACAGTTCGAAACCATTAAATATTTTTTTGTATACTTAAAATTTAACTATCCCTGAAAGCAGTGGTGTAGTGGGGCCAGGTCAGCGACCTGGCATCTGAAAATGATCCAGGGCGCCGTCTTGCCACCTTTTTGACTTGCAACTTCATTTGAACGTTATTTTTATTGATTTAATTGTTAAAGCTTGTGGTTTTTTTTAACTTCGGACAGATATTTAAAAAAAAAAACAAAAAAAGGAAAGAAATCAATGACCGACCTGGCACCTATTTATTTACTACTTCACCAGTGCCTGAAGGGTTTAATATTGATCCATTCGCCTATTTTTCTTATGTTTTGAACAGCATTTATTGGTTAAAAATCCCGTCTTACAAACGTGACTGCTTTTGTTTTCGTACTCGTTTCAACACGATCATTGGAGCTATTCATATTCCACGGCAGGAATCTGCGAGACCGCATGTCGTGGCCAACTTGAATATAAATGGGATATTTTTATGCAATTTATTTACAGAAAACACGACAATTTTAGCTATTCAAATCGTAAGCGAACACACAGAAACATTAGCATTTACGGTAAATTCATATCAAAATGTTGATGGATGTTTGTTCAAATAACCTGTTTTAAAATCATATTAGTATCCCTTTGTGTAGCCAGAGGTGGGCCTGAAAGGGCTCGCGCGAGCCCTTTGTAACTTTTGACTTTGTTAAAATAATAAAAAAATATATATAAAATCTGCGCGTTATATTAAAATGTATAAATATGCACTACAAAAATATTTTTGAACGCATTGATGAAAATTTGGTTTTGATAACATAAATATTATTAACGACGGCTTTAAGTAAAACGTTTGAAACATAGAAATGGAGCAAAACGAATATTACCTATTTCTGTGTCACTATTGCAATCTTATGTGGGAAAATATATTTTCAGATATTGATATTAATTATTTTACGGTATTGTACGTATTATTACACATGTTAATTTAAAGATGATATTCGGATTTAAAGATATTATTGAAATTATATTACATATTGTTGTATTGCAACAAAAAAAAAAGATCTCTTTCCGGTGAAAAGCTTTGAGATTAAGCAAGCCCCTTGTTAACTTATCGACAGCTCTCTGCTGAGTAGAGCGTTCAAATTCCCACCTTAAACTATAGGAATATTCACGTTCCAATCACCGCTTTTAAATTCGTTTTCAGAGAGAGATAATTCGTTAAAATTCAATCCATTACTTACTCAGATTTACCCAATTCATAATAACGTGTTATGTATAAGTTTATTTAAAAAAATGTCTTCCCTGTATTTTAGATACTATCGAAATGCGTACAAAAAAGTAGCACTATAATGTGCGGCCCAATGATTGTTTTGGTGGTTGACATAAATATGCGTAAAAAAATCTTTCATGTTTTGATTTGACACAAAAAATATCTGTATGTCTCTCATATTTAATTATCCTTATTTAAGTGACATCTCAAATTGTTTAATATAGATTTTCACGTATAAATTTTAATGTCGTACAAACTTGTCAAGATTAATACAGAATTAAGGGAGGATATATGAAAATTTCGCTTCCGTGATTCTTCCAATAGGAATTCTCCGTATACCGATTCTTCCGAACAAAGCTTTACCGTACACAGAAACTTTCATACAAGACAATTCTCGGTCACTCAATTGTCCGTACATTAAAATAATTTTATTTATCAAGATTCGATATCGGCACTTTGTATGTCATTTAAAAAAACGAAAAATAGACAAATAAGTATTATTATTTTGTTTGCTTGAAATCAATATGAAAAATATTTGGCACCCTTGGCATCAGACAATAAACAATTTGACTTACAATAGCTTTAATATTATTATATTTTCTGCCTGGAGTTTTATATATTTGGAAGTGTACGAAAGAATCATGTTTGAAAGATTTAGTATACAGAGAATCTGTTCACCGAAAATTTCACATGCATAAATTCCACCTCAGTAGTAGATCTAGCATAAAATAATCCACGTACTATCACTGAATTAAAACGGAAGGCCCATGCATTTTTGTATCGTTAAAACTTGCAAAATTAAGTGGTTTATTTCATATTTTTAATTGTAGACGTTTTCAATAATACCAACTATACTATCCATACGTTGCCCGCAAAGGCTTCAACTACGTGTGGTGAAATGAGATCCTCGCGAAGAAACTCGTGATCAGCTCTCGTGCCACGGCCGTCTCCAGTCTCCAGGGGCGACTGACCCTGTTTCACGAAAACCAACTTCTTACATGCTCTTCATCGGCCGCTTTACAACTTAACTCTCATGACAAACAAACATGTGCTTTCATATACAGACTCGTAGGTATATATTATCTAAATGAAAATTCTATTGAAAATATTCCGTAATGTATATAGCTTCTCTAATTCTTGTCAAGTATGATTCTCATAATGGTAGATAGAATATTCTTTCAAATTATTATACACTTCAATAGCTTGTTGTATTGTATAAGATTTCAACGATTGGGCAGGCGCGAAGAATAATATCATTATGTCTTATACATATAAAATATAATAGAACATTATGTTGCTTAACAGAATTAATTGATTAAATATTTTAATAAAATAGCACGGCTGCCTACCTCTTCTACT
Source organism: Himalopsyche tibetana (assembly GCA_030503985.1). Classification (NCBI taxonomy): domain Eukaryota; kingdom Metazoa; phylum Arthropoda; class Insecta; order Trichoptera; family Rhyacophilidae; genus Himalopsyche; species Himalopsyche tibetana. The sequence continues at coordinate 15,914,289 of JAPJYX010000024.1, forward strand.
TTTGTTTTCTGGCATGCATTGTCTTATTACATCACTTGTAACTGACTATTCAACTACTTGTTTGTTACTATCGAAAAGCATTCACTTTGATTCGTGATGTATTTATACAAAAGATACATTAATATATTTTAAGGTGTTGATAGAGACAGCATAAAAAGAGTAAAATCATCTCCTTCTGCATCAATGGCATCAATTATTTTTTTTAACTTGAAAATATTATTTGAATATCGGATATTCTTTTGCGAATGCTTAATTTTTTTTTGATCAATTGAATTTCAATTAGGTTCTTCGGTTTTTAAAATTTCAGTACATAATATTATATAATATTTTATATTGGTTGTATTCTATATTGTCGATTATTGAAATCGGCATGTCAATTCAAGTAAAAAAAAATATTCCACCTTATAAAAGCGTAAGCTCCCTTGTTTTTTATATACATATTGACAGCGGTGGGCTTCCGATTAGTTAACAAAGAGCTTGTTTAATCTCAGAGCTATTTGCGATGTTCTAAAGAAGGCGTGAATTTTTTTAATCGTGTACACAATAATTATCAACGCAATCAAATAGTATAGCGCTACTTCATACCTTTATGTTATCTGAAAAATGTAATAAATTATCTCAGATTGCAAGAGTGAAAATTTCAGAATTGAAAATACGTTTCGCACTATTTCTTCTTTTCGACCGAATTCTATGTTTCATACATTATACTGAAGCCGTGTTGCCGAATATAGTGTTTTATTATTTTGCCAAGAGGCTCGCTAGTCTAAGAAAAAACATCAAATCATTCGCGCGAGCCCCCTCTAGCCCTCTTTCTTTAGATATATTTTTTAAATAGCATTTTAATTTTATTTATATATTGTAATCATTTACATTCGTTGATTGTAGAAATAGATACGCATTGTGAAGTGTGATTGGTATGTAGAAGATCAACTCACTTTATAATAATTAATGTCTATCTATAGTTTAACTAATTGATCAAATCACTCAATGTAAATGACTAATGCTTTAGAACAGACGGAATCATTCGGTCAGATTCATTTCAGAAGCCGAAGTAAGCAATCGGTATACTAAAAAAAAACGAAATCCTGCTCGTGGTGTGTACAAAATTGTTTCATTTAATTTAAAAACTAAGTGTTGATAAGATAAGCGTGCTGTTTGAATCGTAAAGTTATATTTAAGAGCAGTGTAGGCAAAATAATAACTCATAAAATATTCAGGTTAATGTGTTTTCTGACCTTTGTCCCACGCGAGTTATTTTAAAAACACTGAAAACGTCTTTAAAGTAATTAAAATATTTCCTCTTCGGTTTTTTTTCTCGACCATCGCTCTCTTTCTTTTTCTTGTTAGGTCTTCTCACTTCCTTATTAGCACTAGATTGTATTTGTTCTATCAAGTGGTTTGACTTATAATATTTTTTTGTGTATGTATTAGATCATACACGCCCACAACAATTTTTTGTACGAAGTCAATTTACCAGCGTACTCGACTCAATAAAAATCTACTAACAAGGTTGCTTCTTGCCTTTGAAAGTACATTTAATAAACTAATATTATTATTTAATTGTCTGTACAATATGAAGACTAAAAATAATGTATACATTTGTAATTATGTATGTTTTTTTACACAGTGAAAACTTATTATTTTGATAAACACATTTCAACAATAATATTTTTATTATCATTTAAAATCCAACACAATTCATATTCAATATATCATGGGCGTCCAACCGGTAGATCGCGATCGACCGGTCGATCCCGAAAGCTTCCGTGAATTTAGAAAAAATATATAATTTAGAAATAAAATATACAAAAAAACTAAAATGGAATTATTTTGTAAGCACATAGCTATCTAATGATATGTATTTCGCATTTAAAATAAACATTTTTACGTTTGAAGAAGGGAAAAAACCCCTAAATAAATAAATTTCTTATAAGAATCGTGTTAGAAGTCTAAATTTAATCTAAGTCTTAACTTACCTTAACTTAAGTAACTTAATATACAATTAACTTTGATATTTTTGTCAATTCACTTATTTATTGTCTTACAAAATTTGACACGTTTTTTGCCTCTTTAAGAAGCATCATCGGACAGGACGTCGCAAGTTTTACGAATGATAAGCTCTGTCACAATTTGTAACACAACAATTAAGGGTATTACTTGCAAGCACGGCTTATTCCAAAATGGTTAAAAATTAAACCTGAATTTCATTTTGAAAAACAATGTACATTTTAAAAGTATTTTTAGTTATATTTTGGTTGTTGTCAAGGGATGCTAGAGACTGATTTCTAAGAATACTTTCAAAATTTATTTTTATCTACTAAATTACATTCATGGTGTTTCAACAACTTTGGAATGAGCCGGGTTTATAAGTAATACCCTCAAGCCGTAAGTAATATCCTCAAGTGGGGTGACAAAGTTATCATTTTTTTTTTTTAAATGAACTTTCACAAAATTAACACCGAATCTATCGGAAATATCTCATATTCGGCTAACGTTAGTTACCAATATTAAATATAAGTGTAATTAATGAGAAAGCGTGTTCTTATTGAAATACGGAAATGTATTGACAACATGATGGAATAATTAAAATATTAAAACAGTGTCAAAAATAAAATTACCATTTATCAGAGGCTACCAAACTACAGCCTACTAATGATGTTCATCCGGCCACGAATTTTTATAAACAAGCAATATTAGTTTTTAAAAAGGTCTAACAAGATTCCAATACAAAAAAAATCGCCCGTTTTCCCAATATAAAAAATAACTTTCGGTCCATCTCTCGAAACGTTTTTGACCGCTGACATGAATCATAATTCGATTTAACTATACCCATGCTTATTTTAATTGTGTACATGTTTTATAAGAAGAAAGTTTTCGATTCTATTCCGTTTTTCTTATTTTACTGTGTTGAAAAACGAATCTTGAAATTTGGGAATATGTATAAACTTTCATGCTCTCGATTTATATCTGACACCTATTTTTTTTCTTCTCTTATAAGACGCCAATTGCAAGCGCTGTTTCTGAAAGCAATCCATTGCCTTATTCAGTGAAATATCTTTTATATGCGCGATCGACCGATTTTGATTATAAATAATAAAATTGTGTTCTATATTTATAATCAAAAAATTTCGCTTTTTTTTAAAAGAAGTACTTACCTACTTTTAAAAATGTTGTTTGAATTCGATTGCTATAAAAAGACCAGTACAACACCAAAAGCTGGTTGAGGTTTGCTTTAATTTGTAATAGTGTCTGTCCTACTAAAATATTCTTATTAGAATATAAATATGATGTTCTAGTACGAAATTTTTCATTTGACAGAAACTTCGACCAATAAATAATTTTCTTCTATCATATAATTAGTAGTTAATAGTGATGATATACCGAAACAATACATATTATATTAACTAAAAAAATACAAGGATGCAGTGCCGCTTGTTAAAGTTCTTAGGACTCGTTTAGTTTTACAAGATACATTCATTTGATTAAATCAAATTTAAGCTAAATAAATTAATATTTAATTGTCGTTTAACAACAGATATTACATCTAAAAATTGAAAATCTCTTTCACAGATATATTTTTTATCGTTTGTATTTTTACCGACTTAAAGTATTTAATTCACAGATGTAAACTATTTTATCTGTCCAATTCGATAATTCTGGTGCTGCATTTTTATTTGCAGTTCGTATTTTCGTCTCACAATATTATATCAATTCGGAAATATACAACCGTATTAATAAACTAACAATTTTTTGTTGATCTTTATTTCAGTTAAAAAGACTTTTTAATGTTTTACGGCTTCATACTAAAAATGTAAATGTCTGAAAAATATAAGTATATTGTTGTAATTTTAACACTGTGTAGTGTTGGGAGGATCGATATTTGATCTGATAATTGAGTATGACATACCTAAGTTGAGTAAATGTATTTTGAGAGCCAACGGCCATCTTGTGATTATGGTGAACCACTTATGACGGGGCGTGGTTCTCACTGTCGTCTGCTCCTTTCGCATACATAATGTAACGGTAGTCGAACAACTGAGTGGTGGCAACTTATTCTCAACTGGCATACACCTACCGTACCTATCATACCCACAGGTCTACTCATTCAATCTCATGATATTATTCATACAATAAAGTGGTTATTTCCGCGATAATTGAGCTATCAATCAATGCAGAAGAAAATAGTTGTATTCGTATATGACGTGCGTAAAATTCGAATTAAACGCTTTCGTAACGGAATTTTTGTGAAGTATTTACGTTAATACCATAATTATGTCAACATGGGCTAGACAGCAAATTGAAACAACTTTGATTAACATCATCTTCATAGTATATACATATATATTAGGAGTACATACACCCGGAAGAAATATTAAAACATAGAGGGATCCTTTTGAGGATTGTGAATTTCGTAAAAAAAAATGAAACTTCCAAATAATTTTTTTGGAAGTTTCATTTATTTACAAATTTTATAATTAAATATCACACTTGATATTTATATGATTTTTGTAACCAGCGGATTATCTTTCAAAGTGTATCTTGCATCAAAACAACTGTCAGTTTCACGGCTAAGTTTAAGTTTTTCTGTAGTCCATCTGAAAGTTTGCTTTTTATGTATTTTTTAAAAATTTCGTTCCTAAAAGATACTTAAAAAAGAAATACGATAGAACCTGTCCATTGAGACTGATTGCGTTTGAAAGTAATTCGTTCGAAAAAAAATCTGGGGACAAAGCTTTCAGCTGCTTAGGAACAATATTCTTCCGTCAGAAATATTATATTTGTCTTCTTGTTCTTGCTCATCCGAGGCAGATGATTATTTTATCACTTTGTCATCATAAGTCCACCTACTAAAATTCCTAACTTGTATTTCTTGTTATTTTTTTTCAAAATTGATTTATTTAAATAATTTCAATGTGGATAACCGAAAATCAGAAGAATTAATTTTAAAATGGTTTTTCATTACAATAAATCCTAGTTACAACTCTTCTTTCACATGCACAGCTATAATCAAATACACTTATTTATGAGCTTTTATTTAGTGTCGTATTTGGCCTGACCCTTTCTTAACACTTCCGCCCATCCTATTGAGGGTAGTCAACGACCCATGAACTTATTTTAATTATTTTCAGCCAATAGATAAAGAGCTTTTGATTACAGCGTTAACACGGCACGGTACACCTTTGCTATTTTTTATGAAAAGAATATTCTTTCGTATATATTTATTATATGTAGTTAAACTTTCTTCAAGCGAACATTGCAGTAATTTAGTGAAAGCCTACCAGGTAATTTTGTTGAATCGTAATCAATATTCAATACTTGGTGAAAAGGCATTGTTTTCAAAATATTAAACAGTTATTTGAACTAATTCTATTTTTATTGTATATGGTCAGAACCGGTGTCCCTCATGACGGGAATTATCAACAAAAAATATTGTAATCAGTTTAATAACGATTTTTTTAACTGTCATGAAAAGTATTTGTCTTGTGTTTAAATGTTTCTTTTCGCTATATAAATCATATGATTTATATAGCGAAAAGAAACAAAAATTTGAATGATATTAATGAATCTAAATTGAAATGTCGATTTATGCTTTGAGTATAGAAATTATTATAAGTTAATCGATTAATTAAACTATGTAACGCTGAACCGTTCATTTTTACTCAAATTTAAAAGTAAATTAAATTTAAGATTGAAGGTGCTCGGTGGAATTTAAATATTAAATTTGAATCGTTCAAATTATGTACATTCACACAGATTTTGACACTAACGACCCGGGTTTCGCCTTTCGGCATCTTCAGGCGTTCAAGTGCACGGATGAACTTGAACTGACGCTTAGTAAATTAATGTTTTGTGTTTATATACGAAATAAATGTATCATTGAGCTTAAAGCCATTGCTGGCGAAAAGGATTAGCCCATGACAAAATCTGTGTGAATGTACATAATTTGAACGATTAAAATTTAAAGTAAATTTAGTCCAACGAACACCGCCAGATGAAAACTTCTCGCAATGAGCAAAACTGGTCCTGATCATTGAATACAATTTTGTAATATAATAAATAAATAAATAAATACCATTTTGAATTTTAGTGTTTTTATGCTATGCAGTTTTCTGTGTTAAAAAGAGTCGTCGAGTTTACATTACAATATATTCGTATCGGATTTTTTTGCCACATGATTAATTGCTTAGATATTTTAACGACTCACCTCAAGTGTAAGTCTCCGCGAGATGGTTTTAAAATAAATTTTAACTGCCAGTATCAAAAGGCGTATCATGCATAGTTCTTTATCGATACTAAAGATTCACATATGGATGTATTTCTTATGTGTAGTATAAATTTTTATCTGCGATCCAACTGGATTCTTCTACAGAATCTGGTTCGCCACACCTTTTCTCCGAACACTATTCAAAACTGACGGATAGATTTTTATTATGTTTTCGTATGATCTGTATATAATTTACACATACATTTTATTGATCTTCACGAAAGTAGTTACACTTTTAATGACACCCGTATAAGGTTGTCAAGTATTTTCGAAAAAAAAAAAACGCGAGAAAGACGTCTTTTATTTTTGAAAAGGCAGTGGTGGAGAGGGGCTAGGTCGGGCCAGGCCGGCGACCTGACACCTGAAAATGACCCAGGAAAAATTTAAAAGCATAACAAAATTCAAAATTAGTTATTCCTAAAAACAGGAACAATTGTGCGTTTTCTTTATTGATTTAAATATTAAAACTTTTTTAACTTCGGACAGATATAAAAAAAAACAAAAAAATAAGGAATAAATTAGGGCTGTGGAGTCGGAGTCGCTGAGTCGCGGTATTTTGGCCGAAGTCAGAATCGGAGTCGTGAAAAATGAGCGGCTCGATTTTTTTTTGAAAAATATATTTAATGATGTGTATTTAAACAAAATAGTCAAAATGACAAAATTAATGTTGACATTTCATGCTTGGCTGACTAAAGATGATCTGATGGTATAGATATATATAAGTTAAAATGAAATTATTTAAAAATTTCCTCGAAGTCGGAGTCGTTAATTATTTTAAGTCTAGAGTCGGAGTCGTCAATTATTTTACAGCTGGAGTCAAAGTCGTCTTTTTTTCATACGACTCCACAGCCCTGGAATAAATCAATGACCGACCTGGTACCTATTCATTGACCACTACTCTACTGTGAAAAGGTGTATGCAGAGATGGGCTGGAGGAGGCTCAAAGAGGCTCGCGCGAGATCCTTGTTAAATTGTACTCAAGCCGGAGAGCCCCTTGTTTATTTAAGAGAAAACAATATTCTCAGATCAAATGAGTACATAACTGCAATTTCTGACTTAAATATTATCTAGGACAGCTTCAGTATATACAGTAGTACACTTTTGGCCATTTACAATGAAAAATTTACGGTAAATTGCATATTCTTACATATAATATTATGAGTGTATTATGGAACAATCGATTGCTTATAATTCTATCGGAGTGATAAAAAAACTCACTGCACCCCCAGAACACCGAGGATTGCTTTGATATAAAGCGAGCCCCTTATTAACTTATTGGCAGCCCACCGCTGGGTGTATGCTCCACTGTAAAGTGTATAGATTTGGACTGATTTGATCTGACAACATGGTTTTACTTATTTAACAAGGATTCGTGTCAACATCCTTAATACCCTTTTAGTAATAATTGATTTTCATAAAATGCTGTTATTGATTTGGTTGTTGAATTAATTTAAAATTATGAGAGATTTGATATTCTTTATTCAGAAAAGATGTTTCACGACAACCATGCCAAAGCAATCAAATGTTATTAATACCGTTCATTTGTCATATATAACAAATTGACAACATTAGAGTCAACATTGTCTGAACTCTTCTGGAAGGGAAATAAATATGTCGCCCCAATTAAGCAGTTGTACATGAAATATCTATGTTTATTGTTATGCAGGTTTTATATACAAAACTTGTACGTTATATTATACAAGTTCACTCTAGGGCAAGCGATGTTTTATTTTGCCTCTCTCTTGCTATTTTTCAATCGCCCACTTCTGCTATTAATGTATAGCTATTCTGTCTGACCTATGCCTAGATTTTCAATATGCTTAATATGTTAGTCACGGCAAAAACAATTATTACTGTCTTTTAGCTTAGTGGGCTAGTGCTATAAGCTTTTTCTCCGCTCGGCTGCAAAGTAAGAGTTTCAAATATCCGACTTGAAAAATTCGTAATTTAATTCTTTATTCGATGCATGGGTTAATACGAAATTCTATGCTGGTTTGATTCCTCCCCACATAAAATCCCCGATTCTTAAAACGGTTTATAGAAAAGGCGAAAACCTAATTGGTAGATATTTTCGAAAATCATAGAAATAGTCAAGTTATTAGAAACGGGCTAGAGACTTAATACTATCTCTTTGCTTAGAAGCTTTATTCATAGCCAATAATATATGTCAGGTGCTTCGGTGCTGCGGTTAGCGTTTTTGGCTTTCGTACCGGATCTTACGAGCTCGAATCCCAGTATGAACAGCATTTTTTTGATCCTTCAATAAATAGGCATAGCGAGAGCGATAAATTGAGCACTTCTCCTTTTATCACTACTATTATCTTTGAAAAAGAGAGGTTGAGCGACTAAGTAACATACAGCTCTCGGAGAAAAAATCTGTTTAGATACCTCCATTAGGATGCCATATGCTCCACATTGGGAGCGGATACGAGGTTTGTATAAATATATTATAAATTTATATCAATTCAAATCGTAAAGAAAAGATAAGTTACGTTTTGCAATGTTTATTTTTAACTGGTATGCGCGCGCACCGTTACTAAAATTCACTGGTGGGATTTCGTAAAAACGTCTCAGTTTCTTTTTTATCAAACACCGAATTATTTTAATATGATAACAAATAACGCCAATAAAGGTGCAAAACGTCGCCATTATAACAACAATAACTTTGAAATATTCGCACCGCGACCGGGCGAAGAATCTCGCACCTTTGGGCTGACACGACGCCCCGTTGTTTCACTGCCCGCACAAGGCAGAAGCGCGCTAAGGTAAAGTAGGTAATAAATATTTTATGCTATATTTTTGATTGAATCGCCGATGATCGACGTGCTAAAATTTTCTTATTTTTTTTACTCTTTTACTTCATTGATAAACATCTACAAACTGGCGAAATCGTAAAATATTTAATTGTTTTTCCAAACGTATAACTCAGTCAACGTAAAGTTTTAATAATATATCTGAATATTTAGAATCCAATAAAAACAAGCTGAATTATATTTTTCTTTAAATTAATTGAATAAATAAACATTACATTGTTTATTTGTTGAAATAGTATAATGTCAAATACTTGTGTCGAGCCTCCATTTCTGAATCGTCATTCTGTTTTCACTGTGAGGGGAGCATAGAAATCTTCTTTACTCCTTAAAACTCCTTAAAACTCGGAAATCGATTCATATTATACGTATTCATCTAATTAAAATTAAATTTAAAAACATTTATGAAATATCCTCTGCAGTCTACATAAATCAACTTATTTACTTAGTCTGTAAGTGCTTACGAAAAGTATCACTAGTAATAATATGCAGAGGAGTGTAATTAACAAAATAACCTAAGTAAAAATAATATTGATGGTAAATATCATAAATCATCAGAAAATACCGAAAAAAAAATAACAGATTATTATGTACAGTATTGTTTTTTGATTACCGCATACCTCCATTTATCATATGACATGAATGTTTTTAATTAGAATACGTAATTATATTGTTTTCAGTTAAAAAACAGGCAATATGTTATATTGTTGAACAGGTACTTAATTTTTTTTGCCGTACCGTTTTTTTTCGTGAAGATAATCGTACATGCCTGCCATAATACTATATTTATTTTGCTTTCCTATTTACGGCTGGGTTCATTTTAATATTTTTCGGCTATAAATCTAAAATAATGAGGATGTTGCCAGTGCTGAACTGTCAAAAAATATTTTTTTTTCTTAAATTTAATTGGTACTGTTCCGTTATGACCGTGCGTCTTCTGAACACGAACTGTTTATTTATTTCACGAATAATTTTCGTTAAATAATAATATTGCCAAGAATGTGGGTGTACGTGCATAATTTTTAAACTAATATTTCTTGAATTATTGTTTTACCGAAGTAACTGTAGTATTAAACTTATTATGATCGGTTGTTTTCGATTCACGATTACATGCATCAAAAGACAGCTTGCTGCTGATTCTATAGGTGGATGTGTGTGCTTATTTTAGAAGTGACTAATATAATATTTATTAAAAAAAAATGATGACAGTAAAATAATAAGGATATCACGAATGAAAATTAAACATTGAAAAAGAATGATCAGCGTATATTTACCATAAAAAAAACCAAAATAACCGATTTCTATTTTCTTGAAATTTATTCCCACTTTAAGTCACTTAAGGTCTACTTCTCTAATTTCTAGAACATTTTTTTAATTTTACTGTATCACAGCCTATTGCTAAACAAATGTTTTAAAAAGCCATACTTCCGTTATGTCCAAGTTGGAATTTATACAATATAATGTACCGAAATTAGATCTTTTCATCTATCTCACTTACCATTTTTTGTACATATATGGTTAAAAAATGAAAAAAAAACTTATAATTATTCCACCAACAAGAAAACCAAAATAAGTGTAGTCAATTGATTTCAAAAGAATACTCAAAATAGCTTAAATTTTAAAAGAATTAATTCCGCGTGTATTAAAAATACGCACGGACTTATGAGACAACTAATAATTATATAATTTGATTTGTTTTCTTGTTCTCCAATTTTTTAAACGTTTAGTAAATCGAAAACATTCTAGTGTGCGATAATACAAAAATTGGTATAGAAATACTTACATTCAATGTGTACTAGCCTCTGATTTTATCTGGTGTAAAAAAATCACGATTCTCCATTAATATACTAAAAATACTACATTTCGACCATGAAGAAACATTTAATGTGCCTATCTAGATATTGTTGTAATTTAAACACTATTTCCGAAACAAAATAAATCGTAATATTAAGGCTTGAACTATTGTTGACATTTCAGACTCGAGCGTTACAAAAATACTAGATTGCAAGCCGGATACAAGAAATAGAATAATTGATATTTGGTTTAACTTTTTTCTTTCTTCTTCTAAAGATGTGATAGTGCATTTAAACTTCGCGGTATTATTTTGCTTAGTCATTCTTGTTTCGTTGCATTAACACCATTCAAAATATCATAACCGGAAATGTTCTTGGAATTTGATGGAAAGATATAGTGCTTAAAAAATTGCCTCGATGTTTTACAGCTTGGTTTGCTTTAGTTTTAGACTCCAGATGCGATTTACTGCTGAAACTAATTTCGACGTACTTTATTGACTATATTTTAGTTCTTCCTTTTTGTAAAATTAAGTTGATGGACACTTAGATATTTTCGATGGATTCGGCGGTAACTTAGTGGGAGTTCATTTTTAATATAAATTTTAATTCGATAACTTTGTTACTTCACTTGTCGTGATCCGTATTTCACCTATTTAAGAAGCATCATCAGAAATAGCATTTCAAGGGTTACGAATAATTTATTTCGAATTTACACTCTCGTTAGAACTGTATTTAAACTTACATTAAATTAACATAAAATTTGATTTGAGGACTACCTAATAGTCAATGTATTACATTTTAAACATTTTACTCTTTATTTATTCATGTCCAATTATGATGTTTAGAAAAAATTATGAAAAGATGTATTTGTGTATATCGTCTAAGTCCGTATATAAGTTCATATATATAAGTATATAGCTAAGTTAATGTATGCTTAAAAATAATTCTGACGAGGAAGTAAAGCCGAAAGAGCAACCAAGTAGATTTAAAAAATAGTGTAAAGCAAAATGTACTATGTACTAGTTTTGACTTTGACAAAATGGAGTTCTACCTAGTGAATGTCAATTCAATCAATTATTTGACTTAAACTAAATAATCATTTTTCAGTACCCTATGTATATTATTTATTCTATTTACTCAATTGCATTCCATATGGGAGGGATCAGATATAATTTGAAATAAGAAAACAATGTGCCCCTTATAAGCAAATCTTAATCTTATTTATAGTGCTCCGATCGATTGGAACTTATTTAAATCGTATAATCGAATTTTGATAAATGATAAAAGTCTTTTAAAAGGAAAAAGAGCTCAACCTTTCTGGAAAAAGCTACAAAAAATGTGTCGAAAAAAATAATATTTTGTTGGCATAAAGATACCTGAAATTCTATCTCGTAGTTTAATATCTTATTATCGCTAACGTTTCATTGTTTGAATAAGCGTCTTATTAATTCATTTAATTTAAATTTAAACGTGGCCTTTTTAACACTTAGATGACCAGCAAAAAATACTAGTGGGTATCTGTCAGAACATTAATATGAAACACGTTTTATGATTAATTGCTTATCGAAAATGTGTTAAAATATTTTGCGTTGCCTAAGCGACGTGATGTTTACTAATAAATTTGTATGTGTACGTTTAAACGTACACTTAATATTTCAGATCGTTTGAAAATAGTACAACCGTTTATGGAATGTTTTAAAATATTAATATACCGCCTGCTGCCAAAAAGTGTCGTTTTTCGTCTTATTAGAATGAAAAAATATTTCCTTTAACATAATAGAGTGAAAAAAATAATAATTATTTAAATGTGAAAATTTGAAAAAACAAGCTTTTACGTAATCAAAATAAAATTATATATTTTTTTTATATATTTAAACGTTAATGGGTCCGTGGTGCAACGGTCAACGTTGATGGCTTTCATGACGTATCTCAAAGGATCGAGTCGCAAGACGAACAGCATTTTTCAATATATTTATCGATTTCTGTTCGAAGGCATGGCAGACCGATTAGTTAACCACTAGTCCTGTCCTAGTCATACCCTTCTATCACTACTTCTCTTTTTGAAAAAGACAGGTTGAACAACTGAGTAACAAACAGTTCCTGTTGAAAAAAAAATCTGTTGAGGTACCGCCATTAGAATGTTAATGCTCCACATTAGGAGTGGTTATGGATTTAAAAGAAAAAACAGAATGGTTGCTGTTAAGCATACGTCAGAAGTAAAATAATACTTACATAAATGTTTCATCTCTTTTTTTTAATCCATGTTAGCTCTCAATGTAAAGCATATGACCTCCTAATAGAGGTATCTCAACATAAGTTTCTTTACGAGAACTGTTTGTTAGTCAGTCGCTCAACCTCTCTTTTTTCAAAAAGAGTAGTAGAGATGTAAAGATAAGGCTTGGACAAGACTAGTGGCCAACTGATCGCTCTCGCTACGCCTCAGTTGTTGAAGGATCAGAGGGTGAAAGGGAAATTTTAGACATCACAAACACCCATGCCTTCGAACAGAAATCAGTAAATCGATCTAAAAAATGCTGTTTGTACTGGGACACGAATCCGGAAGCAAACAACTCTAATCGCTGTGCCAGTATAATTAGATATACGCGTTTAGGAAAATTAAGTGTATATATATTTTTTAATACAATTTAATGTTATGCATTCAGTTTGAAAATAATAATAAAACAAAGTTGATAGATTTTTTGGTTTCACGGTATTTAGAAATTTGAAGCTCGTCGTGGTCAATTGTCTATGCAAATGTTTACATTTAGTTTTTTGTTAATATTCGTGGTTACCGTCGTGTTGATGTTATTCAAAATTATTTATAATTTTAAATTACAACTGTTTGATAAAGGTGTTCGTATCGTTTGTCAAATTTCTGCTGCATCATCTGCAGGGTCGAGACATGCCAATGAGTTGCCATTTATATGCTTCTCAAACAAAAAGGAGAATGCATTTATAGAATGATATCTGGCGAGCGGCCCCTCCCAGACCGACTGCAGACCGCGGTCCCTGCCGGATTTGATGTAAGCCAATATTTAATTACGATCGGTACACGTTACGGGCGTATTCGATTATTGTGTGATTTTATTTCATTTTTTCCCCGGACCATTCTCATCTCGCGCATACGTGTTCGGGTATATATATATCCTTTTGTTAGCGGGCGGGCGAAGCCAAATATGAAACGGACGTGGTGCGTACGAGCGCTTAAACCGGTTCCTCGGTCGCACCTTCGCACCGATCAGAATTAACCCCTCCAATGAGACACCATAAGTGTCACAATCGCAAATAAATTTGTAAACTAAACTGTTTTCGAGATTAAAATTCACGCTAAAGTCATTCAAAATAGCAATAATTACGAGCAATTCTGTATGAAACGGTCAATATTCATAAAAAGTATTTTTTTGTACAAATATGCGCATGAGGCGCGCGCTTGAGGCCTCCAAATCTTGGAGGCCCCAAAATAGCTTATATTATAAATAATTAATTAAATTATGTTTTCAATATTTATTTGTATTTAACATGGAATTATGCGACGCTTTTATCTTATCCGAAAAACAGGGCCTCCAAATTTTAATGCGCCTAAGGCCTCCCAAAGGCTTAATCCACCACTGTATACAAAGCTTTCGGTAGAAAACTTTTAGTTTTTAGAACAGATATTAGCCAAAGCTATGTAAAGACATAATAAAATAAAACCTGAAATTGTAAATAAATTGTTTGCCACACTTTGTGATTCGTCTTACTAACCTTTTTTGTCGGTTTATTCGGTTTTTGTTTCATCAGTTAACAATTTTATCAATCCTAATAAATAATGTGAAATTAGTACAATAAGTGTTTTTTTATATCTCATGCAATTTATTAGTAGAATAATATTTAATAAATTCATTAGTGAATTATTACTCGTACAAGAAGGGTTGCACATACTTACTTAAACCCCCGCGGTAACTTTGCGCCGATTCAAATTGAATTAATGATAGAATACCGCTTCGATTATTCTACACCTGTAAACTCGGAAGTGCTAGTCTTGTAAGCCAAAGCGAGATAGAATAAAATTGTGTCGTCTTCAAATCATTTTTGTTATTTTAGACGGATGCTATAGACTTAACATAAATATAATGGGTCGTTTTGTGAATTGTTTGTTAAGCCCTTTGCGTTAATAGATATCACATTATAGTGTGATTATGCTAATGATGTTGAAATAAATATTTATGGAATTTGTAAATTGGTCGATTATATATTCAATATATACTTAATTTAGAGATATACATCTATATGAATTTTGTGTGAATAATTAAAGCGAGATAAATATTAAACTATATGAGCATAATATATTTGAAATAGAAAAACAGTTTTGTCATAAACATATGGTCAGTGAATCGGTGTATGTACGATGTAGGTTCATCTCATGATCCGCTTTAGCTCAGTTGATGGATTAAACTTTCCTATTTTCATGATTCTTTGGGGAACTTATTCATGTAATGAAAATATACACTCCTCTCAAATTGTATACGTACTTGACGCCTTTGTTTTCATATTCCTATAAATGAGCTTACCTATGTTACTGTGGCTTTTAACGGTTTAATTTTTTACATCATTATGAAAGAAGGATAAAGATTAAACGGAAATATATTATGTATTGGTGCAAAATGATGTGCACTAAATGTTTTACAAACATAATCTAACGAATTTTCTATATTAGGAAAAACACAGTATTCCTTTGTACTTATTTCAACTTTTATTTACCAAGATCAGAACCAGTTTTGCTCATCAGTTGATAACGCTCGCCATGAGCGAAATCTGTCCTAATCTTGGTAAATAAAAGAGGAAATAAATACAAAAAAATATTGTGTTTTTCTCAATATAATGCCTTACCACCAAGTATTGACAGTAAAAACCCTGAAAGTGATTATTTTCACTCTTTATTAATATGTGCATTATACCGGACTTCAGAATTTAGGTCAATTTAAAACTTAAACGGTAGCTTAATCATACCGAAAAACAATTAACAGAATAAGGAAATCAACACACTAACAACATCAAAGTCTTTAATTGATATTTTAACTTATCTAAGTATCATGAAAGAGTTATGAAAATACTTTTATTTTCATATCTTACGCTGTATTCGATCATTCAAGTGGCAGCCTGAGAAACAAGAGATTTATGAAGTAAAGTTATACGGCTGCTAATTTTCTCTATACAAAACGTACGACAGATTCGCAAATAATAAATTTTATAATAATAATACATAGTATAATAAATAATAATGTCAATAACTGTGTCTGATTTGAGTTATCAGAACATATCTTTTACTCGTTGAAATTTGGGCTTATCTGTGTATGATGTAAAAGTGGTAAGCGTATCAATAAGCCGTGTTTACTGTTAGTTGCATATAACGTTTATATCTAAAATCATTTTATTGCTAATCAAGTTAAGTTACAAGTTACAATCCTTACTATAAATCTACGTCTGAGAACTAGAGGTTTACGAACATATATCAGTAGCTTTTCAAGTGTGCAAGATCGTTAACAATATTCTATGTACATTTTAATGCCGAGTGTGTAATTCAAATTATGTAAACGACGTTATTATTTTTCCCTCAATTTAATTTTATATACACAATTACCTACTCGTTAAGTAAAATCACGATAAATCACCTCCCGCCTTTTAGTACAAAAAATAATTTCTCGAGTACGTCTATCAATAATTACAAAGATGTTCTCACGATGTGTTCTAATTCTGGGGCAGATTTAATATTCATAGAACACCAAAAGTTTAAAAAAAAAAAAAGAAAAGCAAAACACGCATCTGATTGCTAGGGTCAAACAATACAACATGCTAGAATTCTCTGTGTAAACGAACGTCAGGTCCGTAGATTTTTTTTGGTGTCTGATTTAATAATATGAAGTGTTCTATTTAGTATTTCCCTACGATTTGATTATTTCGGGCAATATGCAGTTGATATGAAATATATTTTTTTGAATATTGTATTTAATCATTTTACAAAACTGATAATTCTCAAGGATTGTATTTTAATTATTCGTTAAAAAAAATTGTACCACTGTACCTGTAATTGAGTTTAATAAAATTGAAATTGATACCATTCTTTTTGTAACTAGTTGTGATGCATATTTTGTCTATTACTATGACTTAAATTGTTTATTTTTTATTATGTGAACATTTCTGTCTTGCTCTGGAACACTGATCTCTCGTAGTTTTAATTTTAAGCCAACCCTTAATAAAAATGTGCTGAATCAATACAATAAAAAAGCGATGAATATGACAATAGATTTATAAAATAGATATTATAATAAAGAAGATAGTATTTGTTTAAGAAAAATATTGTATAATACCAAATCAATCATTGTACAGTGGAACCCCCAATTACGCGTTGGCTTGAAATATTCCGCCGCAAATCCCCCAATTGCACTGTCGCATTACATTGTCGTTGCTACGAGACGGTCGTCTATGCGGCACTTAAAATCAAATGTTGGCTAGCGTCTGTGTATTCAACACGTGCCAGGCTATACACGTATAGCCGGGCGACTGTCTATGTGTTGGATTTTGGAGCGCATAGAATTTTATCACTTAGTAATTTCGTCCATATTTTTTTTGCGGCAAACACCAAAACCCTAATTGTGTATGAAATTCACTCTCCAATTACACTACCCCGAATTACACTGTCTTTAGTGTAAATGGGGGTTTTACTTTACATAAAAGCCATCAAAGAATATCAAGTCCGTATTATAATACATAAATAACATTTCATGTGGTTTTAAACGCTGTATCCACCACCATCAACCACTGCGGCATCACATACATCTTATAGGAATTTGTCGGAAATATGTTACATGCACGTTAGTGTGCAGAAAGTAAATAGAGTAATTGAATAACTTTTGTCAGCTAAGTTTCACTTGGTCTCGGTAAGATACCACAAACTCTTGGAATACCTTGTAATTTGTCCTAGATCCAAACATTTCCCGTTCGTTGTCCATGTCTAGACACTCCCAAAGGATGAGATCAGCATCACAATTTAATTATTCAGTGTGGTCTTTTCTTTCATTTCATTTACCTAATACAAATCATTGCACATGTGCAAACATTTTTTTTATCCCTATGAAATTTTATCGAATACAGTCACGCGATTTATCAATACCGAATCTTGTTGATTGGATGTTTTCTGTTGAACTACGACCAATTATGGCCGCGTCTTTTGGAACGCAATTACAAGCCCTGCAATGCATGTTGTTTGTTAGCGCGTGTGCGTGGCCGATCGCTGCCCGGGTCCATTCGAAGGCAATCGCTTCGATAATTGCTCTCAGCAGGAGACGATTAAGGGGCTGAAGGCTCCACTGGACGCGCGCGACCTGACCTCCCCTTTACTTGGTATTCACAGTGGAGTTCAAATTTTTTTCTCAGATAGACCTACTCTTTTCCACTAATATTTCCCGTATGTAATCTCAATGTAGAGATTTAATTTATATGAAAAGTGCATATAACATATTATACTGTATTATAAATATATAAACTTTTCATTATTTACTCCCCTGTAAAATATAATCACTTTTGAAATATTTGAAAATCTGTATTCATATGAAAGCCTTTTTATGATTAAAAAAAACTTTTATGTTTTATCATATTTCACTGTGATTTTTAGTTTAACAATTTAATTTTCAATTATATAAATTACGAGAAAATTTTGTGGAACTTGATAACTTTGTTTTTCAACTGATTGCGTTACCAATAATTTTGACACGTGATTCGTCTATTTTAAAATCATATTCGCTATCGTTCTTATGTATATAGTTATAACCATTAATTAAGACTGCCAGTCTAAAGATCATTCTCAAAGAGATGTAACATGTCTCAGAATCAGCAGTACAATCAGTGAAATAATACATTTTGAAATTTTATTCTATATATATTTTTTTATCCTTGTCCGCTCTCATTGTAAAGCATATAACTTTCTAATGGAGGAATCTAAACATAAGTTTTTTTCTACGCAAACTGTTTGGTACTCATTCGCTCAACCTCTCTTTTATAAAGAGAGTAGTAGAGAGATAAGGCTAAAACAGCACTAGCGATTACCTAATCGCTCTCGTTACGCCCAGTTATCGAATGATCGGAAATGTGAGAGGGAGTTTTAGCATCACAATCACAAACAGCACGGCATGGAAACAGAAATCGATCGAAAAAATGCTGTTCATACTAGGACTCGAACTCGTAAGGTCTGGCACGGAAGCCTACAACGCTAACCGCTACGCCATAAAACCCGAATAATATCGTATTTGTGATGTCTAAAAAAATCTATATGTAAAATCCACTTTTGTTCGCAGGTATTCAATTGTTCAAATTTGTTGTTCTTTTTTAATTTCGACGAAACTTTTTTTGAGAAAAAATTGTGTTTGACTAGCCACGCTACTGTTGTCGTCCCTGGGTTGGTTCCCGTGAGTGTTCCCTAATTAAAATGCGAGATTTATTCGTAGCGAAACGATGACACACCTCTCTCCCTCCCATGTCGTACGGTAATTGTGTTGTGATTTATGGATTTACCTCGGCCGCGGCTCGGGAGACTGTGAAAGATGCGATTTGCATGCCATAGGTAGTGTGTGTGTGTTTGTTTGCTAAGTGGAATGGATTTGATTGATTCTACCCTGAGGTCATTTTTATATTATTTACTTGTTAAAAGAGAGGATGTATGCTGGTTCGTATTGTATGATGCAAAAGTAGGCTTTCGCTCTATGTTAATGTCAGATTTAGCAGTTTTGAATAATAGGTTGCATTGTTATCGCAATAACACAATAATTTTAAATGGCTGCACATAGTTTTCTATACAGAAAGTAATGTATGTAATAACAATTCAAAATAAATCAGTGACGTCATGTCTATGTCCTAAATAATGACTAGATATTAAAAGACTGCATTGTAATATTTGTATCGCTTTCATAATTTATTCAACTTACGCAAAAATTATGTCGACTGTGAAAAAGGAAAAAGGATGTAACCCACACGTTAATTTTTTTTATATACATGTATAAATGTGTAAATAAAATCGTATATACAAATAAGGTTGTGTTTTTTTATTGCGGTATTATTCAATCGATATTTATTGATTTAAAAAAATATTTTTATTAAACTAACGATATATTTATGTAGACTTTATTCATAATACAGTATTTTTCTTTTATAATATCGACTGTGGAAAGGAAAAAGGACGTAACCCACACATATAAAATTTTACAGGAGGAGCTAAAAACGTGTTTTGATGATTTTGTGACATATGCAAATTATGAATTATACATAATCTTGAAATGCACAGAGACTTCTGAACTGGTGTTAATTGACATAATCTAATATTAATTCAAGAATTTGTCTAGGAAAAACCTTTATTTCAGTATTTTTTTCTTGGTTTTAATTTTTTACAAGGTCATTTTTTTCAAACTTAAAAGCTAAATTTAGATACTAATACGGCATTTGCAGCTTGCATCCTTTTGATAAAACGTGTATCAAGTTTGATACATTGTGATTATCGAAAAAAAGCTGTTTTGAAAAAACTGTAGGTTTCGTCCTTTTTCCTTTCCACAGTCGATGTGATACTTACTTTACTTGAAAAAAGCTTTTTTATGTTGATGTTCCAAGCCAAAATTATGACGGTAGTATATATACCTCATAAGTTTGAATTTTAATGTGATTGTGCTGCTTTATTTACATAGAAAATTTATATTATAAAACGTTTGCAACATTGGGGTCAAAATACTTTTTTAAATTAAATATTGGTATTAAAGAAATTCATTCAGTCAAATACAATATTATATAATGATGTAGATTTTATAAAGCATGATAGAGATTTTTCGAATAGTGCATATCAGCGAAACACATAAGCAACGTTTCGCGGTTATCCTAGCGTTGATGTTTTTAATATTGGATGAAAATAGATGTTTAGTGAAATAAGATTAAATATGTGATTGGATTTGACGCCAAAGCAAAAATCACATTTAATGACTTTATCACAACTATTTTCAGCTTGATAATTGTGTTATTTTTTTAAATATGTAGCTTTATTCATTTAATTTTTTTTTTTAATGTTGAAAATTATCAGTCGGTGGGTGGAGTCGGTCCAGACCATATATAAAATATGTATCCCGATAAATGGAAAAATGAAATATTTTTTTGTGATTTTATGCAAAAAATATAAATAATAAATTGTGCTGAAAACCCTAGATACAAAGACTAAATCTGGCTCGCTTATTTTTATGTTGGTACTAAGTTCACAGATAATAAACACTACCCAATAAAGTATCTACTACAGCGTATTTAATTCTACATTTAAATCTGAAAGTAATAAAATTTGCAGAGTTATTTAGAAACGGTACCAAAGTCAGCGAGCGAGTCATTAAAAATAGCTTTCGGTATTTTGATCTTCTTAAGTTTCAAAATAATTATTATGGAAGGTTTACACGCCGATCGAAGCTAGTGTGTGAACTCTCAGTAGTTAATTAATTTTACATCAACATCATCGGATGGTCGTTAAAATTTTATGCAGGCCGCTTGTTTTTCAAATCAGTAATGAGGTTTGTATTTTTCATTATTGGCTACAACCTCTGTGCGAAAACTCGTCTTAATTTACTGCATGATTGTTTCTTAGTACTAGTTAATATTCATGCTGATAATAAATGTTGTTTTTGCATCTTTTTAAAACAAAATTAAATATATACACATATTGAGATGTATGCAGTTCTTCATTATCATAAACCTTATTTTAAAAATCAGAATAAAAAAAAAACAACGGTGTGTAAAGGAGCTTTGTATAGAGGGCATCGTACAAAAAGTTTAAAATTTCGACTGAAGGTGCTTGGTGGAATTTCAATATTAAATTTGAACGATTCAAATTTAGAACAAGTTATTGAAGATTATACTAATCCCTTGCATATGTTTCTGACAATTATTGGGCTATTAATTATGTATACATATAATGAAATTAAATAACGTTGTCTTATATTGTTTTATTATGTTAAGTTATTATTTTGATATTAAAAACTAAGCATTTGATAGAAAATATTTCAATAATTAGAATGTGATTTTTTTTCATATTTTGTATTATACATTGATTGAGTTGACATTTTTTTGGTGGGACTTGAAATTGACATAACGTATTATTAATCATTCACCAGTGTGCCGTGAAGTAAAAAAGTTTGGCAGACACTGATGTAGACTCTTAATGGAGCTTATCTCAACATGAGTTTTCTACAAAAACTGCTTGTTAATCAAGCTCTCTTTTTGGAAGAGAGTATGGTGGAGAAAGATGCAGCTAAAACAGGAATATTAGTTAGCTAGTCGCTCTCGATATGCCATCTGTTTACGTTAGGATGAGTGGGAGTAAATTTCAAATATCACGGACATCTATTTCTTCGACCAGAAAATCACTTATTTAAAACTGTCTGTACTGAGATTTGGACCCGTGAGCATCGTAATCGCAGTCAAAGATGCTGACCACAGACCCGGCAGACCAATCTATAATATAATTTAAGTCAGTTCAAGTTCATCCGTGCACTTGAATGCCTGAAGATACCGAAAGGCGAAACCCGGGTCGTTAGTGACAAAATCTGTGAAAATGTACATAGTTTGAACGATTCAAATTCAATCTATAATACTTATTTCTGTGAGAATAATATGATTTGATTTATAGTTATTTTTACGTTGTACGTCAGAGCTGTGTAAAATTATTATTTTATCTATATATACTTATTCTTAGTTAATTTATTTATATTTGCCTAAAAGAGATCAAAATTATTTTGTCCAGTTTTTCTACCTTATTAATTTTTATTTGCTTTTTAGAATACATGAATTCAAAAGTTTTTATTCCTAAACAATCAAACGATTTTATCGACCACAACTTCATTAGATTGTACAAGATTGCTTTATATCGGCACTTTTTCATTTCATGTTTCTATTAACTGTAGAATTATGCAAAATCAATGGAATTTGATAACCATTTACCGGCTGTTATGATAAAAAATGTATTAATTAATGCGATCAACTATGTTTCATTACTAAAATATCATGTTTTTATCAAGAATATCCGTTTTATGTTTTTAATCAATTTAACAAAAATGTTGGATTTACAAAATCATCTTAATAATTGTTAACAATGAAATTAGTTATGTCAAATATAGTCTTGTTCAAAGTAAAAAAAACTTAGCGCACAGGAAACGTCATTTGTGATTTGTTTTTGTTTATTTTAGTTGTACACTTTTCTAAACGTCTTTTTTATGAATATTTGATCTCTATCGCTCTTTTAATCGGCTTGATTTGCATTTCTAAATTATATTTTTTCAAAACTTAGAATTATTCATAGACACTCAAACATTTGTTTAATTAATTTTATAGCACCAGTGACTCTTTTATTTCATGATTTATCGAAAACTGGTTAAAATGCACTTGCCTTGTTTGTATTGGCTATGAATAAACAGTGGCGTAAAAAGTGTTCACTTTTTTTTAGAATTTCTGAATTTAGTTATGGGTTATCGCTATTTTACTTGCCACATTCTTGGTAGAATTTGATAACAAATACGCGATGGTTTACATAGTAGTCCAACTTGCCTTAAACTTTCCCAATTGGATTAAAAATAAATATAAACAGAATGTGCTTTTGGAAAAAGAGCTTTTGTAAATGTTAAATGAACTTTTCTAGATTAGTGTAAAGAAAATGATAGCAGCTTAAAACCTTCATGTTACACGCGAAAACCATTAAATAAAGGTTTTCGATTAACTCTTGAGTTATTAGAAAACTATTTTCAAGATTTTTTATGTGATGTAAACATGTTTTAAAAATTTAATACGGAAATAATTAACCCGTTTTCAAGAAAAATAAATAAACAAACACACTTCGAAGTAGATAATCATAATCGTTTTGTGGGACTAACTTTGAACTTTTCAAAGAGTCTTACAGTTTTGAATATTTTTATGAGTTTTGCTGTGACTACTGTAATTAGTATGTGATAGTGCACAAAGTTTTGTAAGTACTGTAATACCCCGCTTAGCGCGACCCCGTTAAGCGCGGTTTCACTATAACGCGAATTTCGCGCTCAAATGCCTCGCAGACTTACGCCCAGAGACTTAAAAGTGTACGTTAAGTTCCTTCCACCAAACACTACGTCAATATTACGACCTATGGACCAAGGAGCAATAGCAAACTTCAAAGCTTATTAAAATCGCCGCACTTTTAGCTAACTAATTCATGAAACTGACGGGGAAGGAAGACAGTCTATGCGAGAGTGGTGGAAGTCATACAACATTATGAAGTCTATTCACAACATAGAAGAGGCTTGGAAGGAAGTTTAAGTGAGTTGTATGAATAGGGTGTGGCGTAATCTTTGGCCAGATGTAGTGGAAGCACCTAGAAGAATTGTCCAGATGCAGAGACAAGTGCTTGAAGACATTGCTGCAATGATTGAGGGGTCTGAACTTGAAGATGTCACGGTAGAAGATCTCGTAGAACTTGTAGCAACGCACGACGATCCTATCAGCAATGAAGATTTGATCGAGTTACAGAATAATCCTATCTACGATGAGGAAGAACAGGTAGAAGACAAAGTTTTATCTTCAGGGGAAATACAAAATGCACTTTCAAAAATTTATTCAGGTTTGGACATATTGCAGAGTATAGACAATAATGATGACCGTGTCTTGACCGTTTGTCAAACAATTAAAAACAGTGTTGGGTGTTATGAACGTATTTTACAAGAACGTAAACAAAACGCTACCCAAAAGACAATAGATGTATTTTACGGTAAAAAATAAGAGTGTATTGCATAAAGTGTTCTTAGAATTAAAGTGATTGATTAAAATGATTTGTATTTTTTTGTATTAAATTTTGACTATGTTTAATCATAAACCTCGATATACGCGAATTTCAGTTAACGCGATTTTTTTCGGAACGTATCCCTCGCGTAAAGCGGGGTATTACTGTATCTTTTGTTATCTGAATTGTATTTTTTTTACTAAACTTGTTCATTTATTATTTTCAAATAAAAGCCATACTTTTGTTTAGACTTCAAATTTCGAAAAAAAAAACAGTTTGCTGACGAGAATTTCTTCAGAACATCTTCCACGCATATTCAATCATAATAATCTGCTTATTTCACGTGCCACTGATGGGAGTAAAGTTGACTTGTCGCCGATTCAATGTCGCGCCTGTTTTGTACGCTACAGGTTGGCCACCATCGGTACCTGCACATTCAAGTATTTGTCTTGCTGCCCGCTGCGTGTCTTTTATCACACAAATTTCCATATTAACATGTGATCAATCATTCATCTCGCTATGCCGCCACATTTCTTGTCGTCCGACAGTCGCTACACCGTGACTAGAAAAATGGTCCCTTCGATACTTTTTTTTCCAACGTGGTGCATAGTGTTTTTGTAGATGCCTCAAAAGAACAGGGGTATGTACATTTTTTAATGCTGTCAAAGGAACACAGGATTTCTTTACATGTGAAATGATTTATCTTTTATGTCATGGTTAACAATAGGTGAAATAAATTATCGTCCTTAATTCATATTCAATTTGATCAAGCCATGTCGGTACTTCGATAGACCGACTTCAAACTTCAGAAATTATTGTTTTATTATTATTTACTTATTTTGATATGCAATATTTTTACTTTCAATGATTCTCATTATTTTTTTTTACTGCCCGGATTGATCGGTTCCCGTGATGGATCTCACTGGTTCGAGTCCCAGTATGAACAGAATTTATTCAATCAAGAGCGATTAGTTCACCACTAGTTATATCCAACGATGGGTTGCCAATACCCGTACAAAAGGCTCGCTTAATCTACAGTTTTCAGGAATCCTCAGTTTTCTGGGGAAGGAGTGTTATTTTTATCACTTCTATGCACTTATATGCAATACTTAAATAAACAATCGATTGTTACTTAATACACTTATAATATGAAATAATATGCAATTTACCGTAAACTTATCAATGTAAATGCCTAAAAATTTACTACTGAAATTTTAAGAAATCGCAGTTATGTACTGATTTTATCTGAGAATATTGTTTTTTTTTTTTAAATTAATTAGAGGCTCTTGCAAGCCCCTCTGAAACCCCCCAGTCCACCCTTGATGACTCCAAGCTTCATTGAGCAACCGAGTAACTAAAATTTCCTGTAAAATGTTGTATGCTATAAATTGGGAGTGGAAAAGAATGTTTTTCACAAAACGTTTTCTTCAATGGATTCTTCAGTTTTTATCCGTCCCGCTTTTATATTCCACGGCATACCTGTTTTCCCTTTATAATGCTGAACCAATTACCGTCCTAGTAGTCTTTAATATAAATATCTCTTCTTGTATGAGCTGCGAGGGTTTCAACTGAGAAAGTTGACCGGCGTTTCGTTGTCCACACTATATGTAAAAAACATCATGAAACGCCCCTCCCTTCACGAGTATAAAATATTACATTAAGCCTTGGTCCGCACTACAAAAATATGAGAAGATGGATTTTATATTGTTTTGTATCATTGCTTTCTTTATTTTATAAGATTTGGTTAAAAAGTTTGTAAATATTTCTAAGTATTTGAAGTCGGATTCAAATCATGTTAGTCGAATTATAAGGTAATTATAAAGAATTTACTTGAAGGTTATTAAAAATACATGCTTAATATTTGTGTGTTTTTCTAAACCATGTCCGCTCCCAATGTGGACATTTTGGACTCCTAATGGAGTTTATCTCAACAGAAGTGTTTCTACGAGAACTGTTTGTTACTCAGTTGCTCAACCTCTCTTTTTCCAAAGAGAGTAGGGATAGAAGGATAGGGCTAGGACAGGATTAGTGGTAAGCTAGTCGCTCTCGATAAGCCCCGTTCATAGGATAGGATGAGTGAAAGGGGGGAATTCAAGACATCACATACACCCATGCCTTTGAACAGAAATTCATAAATCGATTGAAAAATCAATTTATAAAAACTGTCCGTAACGGTATTTGAACCCGGGCCCTCCGTAGCCGAAGCCAACAACGTTGACCACTCGAACACACAGGTGGCATGTGTGTAACTTATGTATAATTGAGCAAAAAAAAAAAGTTAGTAAAAGAAAAAAATATGAGAAAAACGTTTGAAATTACCTCCACTTTCACTCTTATATATTTACATAGACTAGTATATCTTTGATGTAGGTAAGTAAGTATGTTATTTTAGGTATTATAAAATGAATATTTGGTTAATTTAATTGTCATGCATTATATATAATAGAATTTGTATTTTTTATCCGTGTCTGCTCCCAATGTGGAGCATATGGCCTCCTAATGGAGGTATCTCAAACAGAAGTTTTTTCAACTTTTGTCGCCTGCTGTGGCCCAGTTTGTTAGAGCTTTCTCTACCGATCACGCAGGTCTGGGTTCGATTCCCGGTAAGATCACAGTGAATTTGAGAATTATTTGATTAAAAGTTGTGACCGAAGACTGGGTGTTTGTGATGTCAATTCACATAATTTCCTCTCCTCCCTTCCTTCTGATCCTTTAATAACTGGGTGTTGCTATAGCGACTAGTCAACCACTAGTCCTGTTCTAGCATTATCCTTCTTTTCCTACTACTACTCACTTTAAAAAAAATAGCTGCGAAAAATTATTAGTTATTTGTGTCAACTGTCTATTCGTGTGTTGTTTGTGAATCATGAACAACAAAACTATTCAAAGCAGATATTGTGAATGGCCTTAAGGGGCGAATGCGAGCGAGTTTTTGAAAAAGGAATTTATCAATGTAATTATACTGGCATCCATATTTTACGAGAGCTATCATCGCGTTGAGATTATTTCACAGACTTTCTCAATAAATCAAGTTGCGAATTTCCTTTGTTTTCATACATGTTTGCTTTGCATAAACCTGTGATACATTTCTATAAACTTTTGAAGGTTTAATTTTCGACCATTTACGATGCTACTGACTCTCGCTTTTTTATAATATTTAAGCACACCAGAGCTTTCCAAACATTTTCTTCGATGTAATTATTACTTGAATTAAAAACTATTTTGATATCAGACATCGTTTAAGAAAGTTAAACTTAACGATTTCCAACCAGAACTGTAAGGTTATATGTGTGTATTTTTGGCGAAACAATAGTAACAATAGGGACCATTAATGGTACTTAAAAAACTAATATTTGTATCTCAAACAATCTATACTTTTAGAGTTGTCGGATTGTTGATTGTTTGTCGCAAATAAATACAATTTGAACAAATTCTTTTATAAAATCGAGACGAAGAAAAACATAAAAATAAATATGATCAAACTCTAATGTGTTCAATTGAAAAAATACTTTGCCACGCCATGAACACGGAACTCTGGTTGTTAAGCAAACTTCTTATCAACTAACTTAAAAAAAATCGAACGACGTGATGTCGAAACAGCTATTAAGTATCAAACATTATTTTTCTGAAATTAAATGATTTGCATACTTAATAAAATTGAGTCCTTCCGAGTTTATGCCTGTTTGACTGAGTGACCTTTTTATATATATGTTTTATATGATGATATCGATATTATTAATAAAATAATTTAATAGTATACTTGTGTCATTGATTAAAATTTAGTTTATAGCTTGACAATTATAAATTTTTCTTTGCGTGAAAGCTTATCTCCAATTAAATCTTGCTCCTCCTTAATGGTGTCCGTCAGTAATAAATTTCAGTTCCGATATTACTATGTCGAAATTAGAATATTTTTGATATTTAAATAGATTTGACTACGTTGCAAGTGAAGCGGCCGGTGGGTATCTGGCCCACTGACGTTATATTGTTCGGTATTCATCGAATTGGGTACCGCCCCGTTTAAATAGCCCTCAAATAATATAATAATATTATTGCTTTCATGCTGACATAACTAGAAAAATGTATCGTGTTACACGCCGAAAAAAGATGAACAGACACGAATAATGTTGCTTGTCAACAATTCTTAGTTTTTTTGTTGTTGTATATATTGTATCTTTTTTTATTATATATTCTAATAAAAGCTTTGACTATTCAGTTTGAATTTTATTGTAAATATATGACCTATAAATAGTCAGATTCAATTAACGACGTGCTATTGCTGTAATTATTTTATCAAGCATTCGTGGACCAATTCGAGTTACACGAAGAAATCCCGATAGGCATATTGTGTTACATACAGTTATTGAGTTTCAAATTTTTTTTGCAAATAATACCCAATGTATATTTTTAAGCAAATTTAAATTTTGACTGTAGGTGCTTGATATATCACTATTTTGAATCTTAAATTCTCCAAAGTTTTCATATTTTCTAATAATGTACATGTTTATACAGTTGACTGAACGTATGGAAATGAATAAAAAAAATAGCAATTCAAGTTTGCATACTGTCTACTAGTTGAAATGCGCCGATCGCAAATAAAATAATTTAATTTAAGATTTCGACTGAAGGTGCTTGGTGGAATTTCAATATTAAATTTGAATCGTTCAAATTATGTACATTCACACAGATTTTGCGTCAGTTCAAGTTTATCCGTGCACTTGAACGTCTGAAGATGCTGAAAGGCCAAACCCGGGTCGTTAGTGACAAAATCTGTATGAACGTACATAATTTGAACGATTCGAATTTAAAAGAATTTAAGCTTATATTTGTTGCCAATTAGTCATTCGTTCGAAAGTCATATGAAAGCATTAATATTTGTTTCATGGATTATTTTCTATTAATTATCGCCTGTGTGGTCGAGTGGTCAACATCGTTGGCTACCGCTACAGAGGGCACGGGTTCGAATTCCAGTACGGGCAGTTTTATAAATTGATCTTTCAATCGATTTATGAATTTCTGTTCAAAGGCATGGATGTATGTGATGTCTTGAATTCCCCCTCCCACCAATCCTAACCCATGAACGAGGCGTATAGAGAGCGATTAGCTAACCACTAGTCCTGTCTTAGCCCTTTCCTTGTATTCCTACTCTCGTTGGAAAAAGAGAGGTTGAGCAACTGAGTAACAAGCAGTTCTTGTAGAAACACTTCTGTTGAGATAAACTCCATTAGGAGTCCATATGCTCCATATTGGGAGCGGACAAGGTAAAAAAAAAAATATCCCTATATTCACCTACTGAAACAATAACTATTGAAGCGGACTCTCAGCTTAAACGAAGTTTTTTTGCTTTTTCTAAATAAGTCAATTGCATATATCAAGTTTCTGTCAATTCAAGGTTTTGAATGGGGATGAAAATTATCAAACCATTCTAAAGCTATGCATATTGCAATGTTATTGCCTTCAGGGGGATTAATCGAAAAGATTTTTCATTTTTATAAAATTTAGTTACTATCAAAACTTATACTTACTATAAATAGTTACATTGTATTTCTTATCATTGTATTTCTTATCAGTTAACAATGCTCACTATGAGCGAAACCGGTCCTGATCCAATACATTTTATGTAGAAAAAGTACTAAAAATGTTTTATTATTTTTATTGTAACGTCATTCCAGCAAGTATTGACAGTGAACACCTTAAAAGTGATAAATAGTTGCTATTAAAATTGTAAAACGAAAAAGCTGATATAGCTTAAAATACAATAATATACACAACTTTAAAACTGTGTATCATTGTATGTGTATTGTTTTAGCTATGTATGATATAATTAACAAACTATCTTAATACATAAAGTAATAAAACACGGCTTTATCCAAACAAATTTTACTAAAAAAAAACTCATGCTTCAGGAAATACTCACGTTTTGATTAACCGGAAGCGGGATATAGGCGCCGCTTTTGTCAACATACCCTAGGCGCCGATAGTTGTATTATCATTTTATTTTCAATGTTTGTTACGAATTGAATTACATTATTAAATTCACGTAACATATGTCTACTGAATATTGTATTAACATGCAGGGTTATGTCCAGAATAAATTACTTTTATCATTTTAATATAGGTACATACGTATTCCATTGTTTTATATTATTGTAGTCACGTATGCCTTGCTAGTCTCCTTTGCATCATTGTATTTGTTTTAACCTAATATATGTGTATTCATATAATATTGGTCACGGGTTCAATTTTCATCCAGAATTTTAAAGATTTGTTTCCAGAAAATGCTCACCAGTATTTTATTTTTGCCATATTCAATTTTTGCAACTTCATTTTTATTGTTCGAGAATTTACTGATATGATTCTCCAGTGAAAATGCAAATCGGTAAATCTATATATTATATAAAATATCATTGAAACCGTAATTCTGTATTATGTCGTCCAGACTCCAGAGAATTAGCTGGAGTAAAAACATACTTTTCCATACATATTTTCTGACGTGATTATTTGTTTTAAATTGGATCAAAATTTACTGTGCTTAAAATTACATACCCCGTTAGTTAAACAGAAAATAAGTCAACGTTGTTCTGTTTTAAATACACTTCCATCATATCTACCTTAATCAATACTGCAACAAGACAACATGATTGTCAATATCGTTTAGATAGGTAATTACATGTGATCTCACATTTCTTTCTACAAAATTCAATTGCACATTACTTAACTGTTCCGTGTTATAAAGAACACACTTTTTCATAAGTATGTATTATATTCAACAATTATTAGGTTTATATGTATGTATGTTAATTTAATTAAGTTGGAATTAATTTTTCCCTGAACATCGATCAAATCAGAGTAACTTAGTTATTGTTATATTGAAGTGGGGATGTATACAAAAGCTTGCTTTTGTTATTCACCGTATTATAATATAAGCCATCGGAAGGTGAAGTGAGCCAAATAGTAAAATGTTAAAACTTTTTCAGTGGCTTATAAGTACAATCACAAATTTACTTGGTGTTTTGGTGGATTACATATTTTTATTTTACGAAGATAACACTATTGCAATGTGTATTAACTGAGGTTACTTCACTTTTACGATACTTAAAGACATGCATATTACAACGTATCTTACTTATTGTTTTCTAAAACACCACTTGACTCACTTTACCTCGAACGGGCACATATATGAATAATAGTCGATAAGGTCCGTTTGTCCGAATGAGTGTATGTAGGGTGTCCTCAAATAATCACTCACTTTTCACAAATAATCACAA
Organism: Himalopsyche tibetana; assembly: GCA_030503985.1. NCBI lineage: Eukaryota > Metazoa > Arthropoda > Insecta > Trichoptera > Rhyacophilidae > Himalopsyche > Himalopsyche tibetana. The sequence continues at coordinate 15,946,220 of JAPJYX010000024.1, forward strand.
ATGTGTGCGTATAAAATAAAATAAATTAAAATAAAATAAAATAACATAACATAACATAAAATAAAGTAACATAAAATAAAGTTAAATTAAATACTATGCAACAAAAATCTCACGTTGCTGGGCAACGGGCTTACAGCTAGTATATATAAATACACATATAACTACCAATTCCCACATATTATATAAACTATTGTAAAACATAATTTGATCAGTTAAAGCTGAAGTGTAATCTCATCGCTCAGTTATCCAATTGATTAAATTTCTGAAACACTAAATGGTATATTAGTTTGGATGCAATCGATTTGGATTGTCCGACAGTCTAGGCACGGTGAACTCTGACACGGGCGATCGGACAGAGGTGGTGATTGTATTAGGCCGGCGTCGCCATTGTGAAGGGCCGACTGCCGACATGTGGCGCATCTCTACGCAATTCTCGCCGGGCGACGACGACTTGTTAGGCATACGTGCTCATTGTTTGCGCGGCCGTAACCTGCAACCGCAAACCCCTACGAGGGCGCACACTTTGTTGCGGTGTACGGGTAGGTACGGCGATCCAATATGTTTAATAAATTAGTTGTATTTCTAATTAATTAAAAAATATACTTTGCTGAAATTAGCACGGTTTTTAACACTACGTAGATTTCTTTTTACAGGATATACTAAAGGACAATTTTTAAAACGTGAGCTCATCCATAGTGATACATTTAGTACTATAAAAGAGTGTCTTTTATTTTAAAATAACAAATGAACACACTATAGTATAGCACTGTGGTAACTACATATATTTTACAAAAAAGTTACTATATTGATTTCAAGAATGTATACTACATACATATGGGCCTATTTGAGGTGAAGTGAGCCATGTGGTATTTTAGAAAAAAAAAATAGACGCGTTGTGATATTCTACACGTCATAAAGTGTCTTAAAAGTGAAGTAGTCTCAGTTAATACACATTGCAATTGTGTTATCTCCCTAAAATAAAAATATGCAATCCACCAAAACACCAAAAAAAGGCGTGATTGTATTTAGAAGATCAAGAAAAAAGTTTTACCATTTTACTAGTTGGCTCACTTCACTTCTCGAGGATACATATAATGGTGACACTCAAACCATTCATAAAGAATTATTATTTTTAATGTTTTTGCTTATTATTTTATAACCATATTGTGAACATTAAAGACATCATAAAGAAATCTTAAAGTCTTTTTTATCACGTCTGCTTCTAATGTGAAGCGTATGAACTCCTAATGTAGTTTATATCAACGTTAGTTTTTCTACGAGGACTGCTTGTACCTCAGTTACTCAACCTCTATTTTTTTCCAAAGAGAGTAGGAATAGAAGGATAGGGCTAGGACATGACTAGTGGTCAGCTAATAGCTCTCGTTACACCTCGTTTTTTATTATTGGATGGGTAGGAGGGGGGAATTGAAGACATCACATACGCCCATGGCTTCAAACAGAAATTCATAAATCAATTTATAAAACTGTCCGTAATGGGATTCGAATCTGTAGACTCTTTAATCGAAGTCAACGACTTTGACCACTCAGTCACGCATGCAGACAAGTCTTAAAGGCTTAATAATATTTATTTTAAATATTCAAAACTCACATAACATGATTATAATGAAGAAATTGTTTATATAATTCATTTTTCAATAAAGTGTTTTAATCTAACACCTTCCAAGAATTAAGACGTTTTTAATAAATGATCGTTGTCATGTAATAAAAAAAATATTTTTCGGTCCATTTGCGTATTTATGTAATCGAATACCTCAATGAACAATTTCATACATTTGATAGATTTCTGGATTTGTACCTTTAACTATGAATGTCTCACACACACTATCCGTTCTTAGAAACACCCCGATAGAGGGATGAGCTTAGTAATTATCATTTTTTAAACCCATAATTGATATTTAGTATTGTCTCGACTTTACAAGTACATAGTTTCAATTAAACATTCCGAAATATTCCGTTAGGAGTGCTTATCAAAATTTACCATGGAAGATTTCCAATGTTTGTTTTCACATGATTTAAACCAGATTGCAGTTATATTAATTCATTACTCACAGCCATGTTTGTTTTTAAATGTGTTAATTGATAAAATATCGTGTTGCTTTATTTATCGGTAAGCCTAGATGATTTTTTTAATTAATGAAGTCATTAATAATTACATAAGACGGCAACCTTTTCGAGTGGCCCCATTTCTTGGCGGAACTCATTAATCGCCAACATACTCTGCGAATAATTGATGATAGCATTCCAACAATTACGATTGGATATCTATACTATCTAATCAACAAGCAAATGTTGATTTCAATTAATTAGTGCCAGAAAATCTTATCAGGTGCAATATTTTAGACCTTTAGTTGGATAGAGTAACACTTGAGAAAATTAGCAAATTGTTACTCGGAGCAAAAAAAAAAGCGGCCAGAACTAATTATTTCCGGCCGTGTGAGCAAATAAAATTTATCGCCTTGTTTTGTTGAATTATTGCTTTTTACCGTTTTGATAAATTCTGTTGACTGTTAACAAATTGACAATCTTCGATAATTTAACTCGTGAGAGGTAACACTTTCAAAGGATTGTTCTTTTAAAATAGCTAATTTGTTTTGATGCATGATTTTGACTACAGTGTGTAGTAGTTGTGATCAAGAGAGCACATCTCTACCTTAACTCTCGCGGCTCGGAGACTAGAAAAATACTTCTCTACCGATGGGGATCGTTTAGGGACCCAGTGGTTTCCTCATTATTGGCCTTATTATTATGAATTTCAAAAAAAAAATAGTCTTAAGGCTTTAAAATATCTTTCTGCATCATTCCTCATACTTTTTTTTAAATAAATAATCATGTTTTAAGTTGCGCGTAAAAAAGACGTCATCCCAGCACACATATGAAATTGCAATTGACGAATTTAGTCCAGTTATCTTACGAACGATCGCTTATCACCTAATCACGTTATCGCGTATTTATATAAACTACTAAAGGTCCAAAAAACTATCATATAAGAATACCTTAATTATAAACATTGTATCACCCATATTAAAATAGATATTTAAGAAAATGTGGGTATTGGGGTCGCATTTCTTGAGCTTAGAACCGGAAAAGTTAAAGCAATATTGGAATAAATTGCAAATAATAGTTTCGATATAATTGAACATAAAGGTTTGTTTTGTACATTTTAAATATACAATTATGGTTTTATTTAGTTTCTTATGCTGTTTATGATAAAATAAAAAAGTTAAAGTAAGATTTTTTTTTTAAAAATAAGGCATACTTTTTTAATTAAAATATTTCAGTGTTTTAGTAAAAATATTAACCTTTCAGCAATCGATTGGGATACTTATCTTGAAATTGAATTTTCCATATTATCTAACTCTTTATTTATGGTAGAAATATTTATATCAGTAATAATGCTCCTAATGAGCGGAACCAGTCCTGATGTTCTTAAAAAATGTTTTTATATATTATATACTATAGGTGATCTACATACAATGTATTTAATTTTTTATATCGTTTTAATTTCAGCTGTCACTCATAATAGTACATTGCAATAAAATTACACTTCTGGAGTGATAAGCATTTAAAATTTTGGCAAAAAAAGTTGAAAACTCTTTTTTTCAATTCATTAATTAGATAATACGACAAAAAAATATAAATCATGTCTCAACGAAAATATACTAAAACTATATATTTTTTTAAGACTTTCATTTGTGAAAACAAAGTCTTATAACGATTAGAATATATTTTTTTTAGTTTCTCAATTCTGGCGTGCTATTTATTTAATATATTTATTTAAATTGACCGATGGTTACAGCTGTGTCATTTTCTTTTGGCAAATGATTCGCCAGGTCCGTGGCACAAAAGTCAACGTCGTTGGGCTTCGTGACGGATCTTTCAAGTTCTAGTACTAATAGCATTTTAAGCAACTGCATAACATGTAGTTTTCGTAGGAAAACTTATGTTGAGATACCTCCATTCATTAAAAGGCCATATGCTTAGCATTGGGAGTGGAAAAGTATTTTTAAAAATCAAGCTAGCGCTTTACGATAATTAACCCTCTAACTTATGTTTTTCTAAAATAACTAATTATTTTTACGACACGATAAAGACAACGGTCGTGCCATCGTAATGGCGTGATTAACATTGGTTAAAACACATTGATCTATATTATGTCGTTAGTTGTTAATTTATTTGGTATTCCACATTTTTTACCGTTAACATGTAGCCTCTAAAAATAAGTTTACATCTGATAACGAGATGGAAGACATCTTAATGTTCGATCATGCAATATTCATTTTTATGTCTAAATTTACGGACATAGATTGTATTGAGAGATTAAAAAAATATTGGATAGGTTATTCTTCTTAAATTGTGAATATTTTGAAGGGTATTACTTTTTTTCGCGTTACAGTCACGACAATACATAACGGGTATTTTCGTCGTGCCGGTTGCTTCCATCCTCTTTCCATTGGATATATTATAATCTAACGATTATCTCACAAAACTTGACTTGTGGGCATGTTCGTTCCTTCATTCAGTAAATATGCGGGTTTACATATTAGTATGGGACAAAGACTTTTAAACTTTCCCTAGAACGCAATATTAGTATTGTGTATTGATAGATAGTTGTTATCTGATGATAGTCGTCTTGGAATGTAAAAGGTTTTCGTTTTAACTCGTTTTTTAATTACTTGATAGTTTTAATTGCTTAAATACATTTTTAATAAAAAAATCATAGAACGATATATCCAAAGATAAAATGAGTTCTGAATAGTTGCACTGTGAATTTTTATAATAAATAATATAAAATATAAAATCACGACATTTTGATTTGATATATGTATACCACATCGTAATCATACTAACAGAATTTGATGAGCAACGAAATTTGCAAAATGAGGTCATTTTTTAAAAAATATAACCTACTTATATTGATTTATATTTTTTTTACTTGTTAGTGTCTTAATCCATGTAAATTTTTTGGTTAATCCTAACTAATGAGGTATTTCATAGTTCCAGGGAGAGAATCGTGGAACCGCTAGATTCTTGTTTATATTTGTTAAGTTCTTTAAGTATTCTTAAGACATACATTTTCATAAATTATTTTTCACAAAATCACTTCACATGCAAATGGAGGACATTTTTGAATACATTGTTATTTTAATGAACTTTAATTATCAATCAATAATTAATAATTATCAATCAATAATTGGTAAGAAAAATATCATTTCAATAAATTTATAATATTTTGTTCATAAATACTTCAACACTACGTTTTCGTTATTTTATTTCGACTAGGTAGGCGAGGAATTATATTCTGAATTATGGTATAATATAGGGGTGTGGAACCTTTTCATTTCTGAAGGCCACAATCATTTATCTGATTCAACATAAGGCCGCAGTAAAGAGAAGGTTGATACCTCCCATAATTTTTGTTACTGACTGTTAAACATATAATGGATTAATTGCGCTTTTTTTCCAAACGCTTGCTTATAATTTTTTGATCAAGTTAAAAGGCCGCAGGTTCCCCTCCACTGGTATAAGAGGTAATGGAGCGAATACGGTTGGGAAATCCTGGTATAGAGAGTTTGGCGTATTATACGGTATATTTAAAACGAAGTTAAGTCAGTAGCTAACATAATGATAATTTAAATAAAATGAAATCTAAAGATAAATTAATAAAAAAAAATGTGTAAGAGATTTCATATTAAATATATGTATTGAATAAATTGAATTTAAATACATCGAAAATATATAAAAAAAAACCCAATTAAAAAATTCATCTAGCCGTAGTTCGAACCGGAAATTCGATTTATTTTCACCATTCTACACAGACCGGTGTATTTGAAACGCTTTATTCTTCCCAGATAATCATGGTAAAATATGCGTAGAAAATAAACAATTAAATTGTATTACGTTTGGCCAATCGATTTAATTTTATAAACACCTGTGCTTTTTACGATGTTGAGAAATTGTGTGCGGGGAACTGGCCTCAGCCACTTGCCGTTCACAACTACACAAGCTCACCGCCGAAATCTTATATGAGTTTATGATTTATCGCTCTATTGTTTATTGTAATATTGAAATTATTTTGTTGCACATCGTATTCGCTTCACAGTACTGAAGCTATTTTACGAAAATATTATATTACATATTATATTTATTCAGTTCAGGTAAAACGATTTAACACAAATTAAAACGGTAATAAAATTAATTGTTTACACCAATTATATTCAACTTTGATACAGCGGAAAATTAAATAAAAAGAAGTAAAATACTGTATAATATTTTTAAGTATGATAGCGTATGATTATTTACGATTCACTTGATTAAAGTTGCTCTTCAACAACAATATGTTTATACTTTCGACGGATTCGGCGGTAACTTTGTGGAAGTTCAATTTAATATAAAATCACTTTCACAATGTTCTTAATTAAACAAGCACTGTGAAAGTAAGATTGTCTGAGGATGCCTCTGAAAGCACGTTTCGTGGAATAATCTATCTATTTTTATTTTTATATTAGAATATGTTTGTTATTTTGATCGGCTGCGTGGTTGAGTGTCAATGTCGTTGACTTAGAGCACGGAAGTTGCGGGTTCAAATCTAAGAGCGGACAGTTTTAATAAATTGATTTATCAATCGATTTGTGGATTTCTGTCCGAAGGCATGGATGTATGTGATGTCTTGAATTACCTCCCACTCATCCTATCCTAAATGCGGTTAGCCAACCACTAGTTCTGACCTAGTTCTATTCGTATATCCTTACTCTCTTTGAAAAAGAGAGGTTGAGCAACTGAGAAATAACATTTTTTAATAACACAAAATGATACATGATACTTTTGTTTGTTGTACTCATTTTTGTCGCGTATACTATTCATTGAACAAGAAGATTTATATCTCAGTAGCGCATGCGCAGGAGTTGACAGGTGGTACTTTGGCGTAATATTTTTTTGGGAATTAATATATTGTGTCTGGCTATATCGCAAAACGAATGTACAGCATAGCACAGTATGTACTCCCAATTAAAATATTACTGTCACCTGTATTTTTTTCTATAAGAATAAAATGAACGATGTTTACTTTTATTAATATTTTTTTGTTGTTGTGAAATTGATCAATAAGTTATTAATAAGTATTTAACATAACACAGGTGTGCTTTCGTTTAAGATTTGAACAAATTTTCCAATATCTAAAAATCAGTGAGTTAAATTATAATTGCGTCTTTTAATTACTTAAATAATACTATAAATGTAATATTTATTAAAAATATTATGTTTTTCGACACTACTTCTATGTAAGTTTACCGCGTGCTTTTTATAGCTCGTGGTGTTGAGAGGTAAAGTTTAGTCTTATTATTTTGTTATGGATTCTTTGTAATCTTCAATCTTCAAATTAAGTGGGTTTTGTTTTGCACGGCCTTTTTTGCATACAATAATAATAATATCGCGGAAAAAATAATCAGTAAAATTTATCAAAGTTTTCGTACTGTTTGTAGCATTAGTTTGCTTTGAGCTATCAAATGCTATCTGGTTAATTATACACATCCAATACGCAATGTAATTGAAAATTCTTCGGTTTACTTTTAATGTCGGCTCGTTACCCAACTATGTATAGTTAGTCATTAAGTTAATAGGCTGAATGTAAATCCACTCGGTGGTGGTCTTTTGATATCACGTTATCATAATCAAAAAATAATTTTAATAGCGCAATTTTATATTTACATGTTTATCTTTCAGCCCGATTAAAAGTTCGTTTTGTAATGGAGTTTTTAACGATGTTGGCAATTTCACATAATTGAAAGTTAGGAGAGTTAATATATAAAATAATAAACAATTGATACTAAAACATTATAAATAAATATTTTTTATGATCGTTCGATCCGAGTATTATAAGAATACATTTTTTTTTTAAGAATTTCCATTGGCTTATTTTGAAAATGATTTTTATTTAAAAATTACTTACAAACTTATATGCTGACGCGGCTCGTCCATACGCACTGCGGAACTACAGGGATTGGATATAAATCGCTTTCGTCGCTAGAAATTTCTGACACGTCTAATGTGATTAAATGAAGCATTTTGTTTGTTATACTATCCTGTGTTGTTGATTTTTTTGTTATTAAGAAATCAGTTTCTGTGTTTTTTGTTTCTTGGAATCTTGTAAGAACAAATAATTCGTGTAAAAATATAGTGTTACTTCAAAATCGTGTAAAAAAGAGTTGAGAGTATGTTGCTTTTATACAGACAGTATTGGAGAATGAACTTCAGAGAGCCATCACCCGAAATTAATATTTGTGATTCCGCCCACCGTCGCATTGTTGTGCTGTCAGCCCTACCCGCCCATCCGAGGAGCGGTGCTGCCGTCGCTCCATTTATCTTTTTTAGCTCGCTCGCATAATGAGTGATAATTTATGCACGCCAACCTGCCTCCGAAAGATGACGGTGGATTGGTTTTGCCTCAAATTTGTAGGACTTATGCGCCTCGTTACTTAAAATAAGGATATAAAAACAAAACATTTAATCACCTGATTATCTTTGATCGTGCGAATAAAAGGATGATCTCAATAATTTATTATTTTTTTAAAACGACCATGCTTCCTGGTTTATAATATATGTAAATATAGTATAAGCTCTTAAGAATTGAAGTGAGGCAAGTAGTATTTAAAGAAAACATAAGAATATTCTATATACCTTAAAGCGGTGTTTCTCACCCTTTTTGGGTTCAACGCTCGCACTACGCCCAGTTAATGAAGGATGGGAAGAGTGGAAGAGAAATTAAGACATCACAAACACCCATGCCTTCGAACAAAAATCGATCAAAAAATACTGTTCGTACTGGAATTTGAACCCGTGAGATCCATTACGGAAGCCAGCAACCCCAACCGCTGCTCCATAGGACCCAACATAGTTTACGGCACTAAAAAACGCCTCGTGATTGACTTTGAATAAATAACTTTAACGAATCTTATCATTATCCGTCACTGCTTGTTAAGATGTTGTTAACCTTAATAATCAAATCGACCAATTCCTTTTTATTCTGAACACGTTATTTCACACAAAAATCTTCTCTGTATTGATGTATAAATATGATCGAAATCAATGGATGCATCAATCATAATTGTTTTTTTTGTCTGTAAGTTTGGCGAAGCTTCGTGGTTGATTGGGAGCTTCATTCTTTGGGTCATATCGATTTATTTTTGTAGCACCATATCTGTAGATAACAATTTTACGCGACAATTGAAATAAAATCGAACCGTGCTTGTATTATGATAATGTAAGGCAAATAAGAGTTGGTGTATGTCAATAAATTGAGATTGATCGTCTGGCGACGTTGGTAATCGCATTGATTGATCGGATGAAGGCTATAAATTTTATCAAAGACGAGTTTTTTCGCAATTCACCTTTTAATTGACCAGCGAGAACGTTTTTCAAAATAATGTACGTATACATTGTTGCGCTTCATCGAAATCTACAATTTTATTACTTTGTCTCTAATGGATGTCTATAAAAACACTATTTTTGTATATATAAAGACGTTGTTAACATTTCAGTGAGAAAAATACTGTTTTGGTCATAGTAACTATTATGAACAATGGTAAATAAAGCTTTGGTATTTGAATTTTTTAATCTAAGATTCTACAAACCAAAAAACGCGTGCCTTAGTTTGGGACAATCGAAATATTTGCTGGCACGTTAGTACTGTATTGGTCATAGTAAATAATTTGTAAATGAAACGATGAAAATATAATATTATGAATCTTTTATACTTTTTCGCCGCCTGTGTGGTCGAGTGGTCAACGTCGTTGGCTTCGGTTACGGAGGTCACGGGTTCGAATCCCAGTGTGGACAGGTTTTATAAATTGATTTTTCGATCGATTTATGAATCCCATCCTATCCTATGAAAGGTATGGAGAGCGACTAGCTAACCACTAGTCCTGTCCTAGCCGTATCCTTCTATTCCTACTCTCTTTGTAAAAAGAGAGGTTGAGCAACTGAGTAACAAACAATTCTCGTAGAAACACTTTTGTTGAGATAAACTCCATTAGGAGTCCATATGCTCCACATTGGGAGCGAACATGGCAAAAAATATATTTTATTGTAACAATTTTCTCCTGGAAAGTACACAATATATGGTAAAGAAAGCTTTTAAGTTTGAATTTTTGGATGCAGAATTCGTCAAACTATGAAACGCGTGTCATAGTTTGCACATTCAATAATACATTATAAGTGTAAAAAGTATTGTACAATATGTAAATCTTAAGCATTATTTAAGACAAACAAATGCACGACTATAATAATACTTATATATTATCAAACGGTTGTCGGTAGAGTCAAATTATTTTTTTGCCCTGCAAGTTGAAAAGTTGGTTAATAATATTTTGAATTTTTTGGCATGCGTACTTAAAAAGATTCGCCACCGCTGTATTGGTACTTGTAAAAGTAGTGACTATTTGCACAAACTTTGCTGTTGTACAAACTATTGAACAGTTGAGAGGGGTTAAAAAATGAATACAATAATATTAAAAGTATCTTCGGTAATGAATTATTTCTGTAGTAAGTCCTGTGATACAGTGTTGAAAAAATGGTGTTTTTTTATCTGATTCGTTTTAATTAAAGATTACATACATACTATTGACAGATTTTCAATAAGCGATAAGCAAGATTCAATGCTTCCTGTTGTGTAGGTTTTATTATTTATTATTATTCCTATAACCAAACGATAGTCTGTTTATGCGTTAATCACCGGTAATAAACAGAACTAAAAAAATACTAAGACACTAGTTAAACGTGTGAGCTCATACTGTGTATACGGCCAAAAGACTTTATGGCCGTCGTTTTTTATTATGATTTTCAGCAATACGAGTTTTTACAACGGAGCCGAGAGGGTATCTCGCAGTTTCTGCCGGATCACTTGGTGAAATTTGTTAAACAAACTGTTGCTATTGATACTACGCATACATTTTATACGTTCCTGTGTTGGACGAGACCTCCGTACGGCCGAGTTAACTTTATAACGCTTTATTGATTGGAGGTAAACAGTAATAAATTTTAAGACAACGACACGACCGAAAGGTGTATGCGAGAATACATCGCCGCTATCAGATCACCTGGCCGGGAAAAAAATACCCAAAAAATAGAACTTTACGTTTTTTCCGTGACTCTTGAACAAAGAATAGCGTATAATTTGGGAAACGCAGTTAATTTGTTGCCATAAACGTATAAAACAGTCCTGGCTTGTACCAAAAGTCACGCCCGTCTCGAAAATGTTAACTTTGAGTTATAAACTTATCGGTTTCGGTTTTGGACTAATAAAATGTTATATCAGGGCACTAATCACGTACTGTGAGACTTTCCTGAGATGAATGCCGAACGAGCAGAGTTGTGTGCTGCGGTCCGCCCTCATACGGACCCAATAGGCCAAGCTAACCTGACATCAATCAAGGTAAACTTTGAAGCATTCGACAAATTTGCAACATCATATGAGGGACGTGATACTCTTGATTCCTATTTAGATTCAACGTGGAGTAGATTAAACTCTTCCGCCACAGCGGATTCTCAATATACGGATACACAGGATACGCAATATCACTTAAACTAAATGGCTGAGCAAGTCACATTATCTTTTTTTTCTATCCATTATTATCTTTTTTACGCACAATAATAGTACATGGCTAAACGATAAGTGCCGTGCTGCTCTGTATGAGACTTATAATTTGAGAAGTTAATTCGTTTATTTTTATGATCTTTATTTATATATGGAAGGCGGCCGTAAAACAGCGGCTGCATACGTATAACTGGTGGTAGTAAGAAAACCATCCATGTCTAAAAATGAAACGCATGCTTTACAAAATCGAAAATAAGGCGCTATAAAAATAATCATTGCGCAGAACTGTGTTGTTTAACAAATAAAATAATTACTTTCCGTTATTATTACTTAGCATTTTCGTACATTGGTTGTCTGTTTCATTTGCTTAAATTTTTTCAATATTTCATTCCCCATGATAAAAAAATCTTTAATATACGGCAGCAATTTTTCCTAGGACTCTGAAATAATGATACCTCTTCTCTGCATTAGATAGTTGATAGAATTATAGAGATAATATATACCCTACTATATACTATATACCTCATACTAGTGGTTCGATATCTAATAATGAAATGTACTGATGTTTTGTATCTAAATTTCTATCACGGCCACGGCATCAAGAGAAGCAGATGATATTTTAAAATGCATATAATACATATAGTTACCTTACTTTGAAAATGTTCTATCTGACATTTTGGCATAAAATGACCTTTTGGTCGGAAAATGTTGTATTTACCACAATCTAACATATATATTAATTTCAGATTCATACATTTTTAAATAAATAAGTTAGCAGGATTCTAAAGTTCTACATATATATTTATTTCAAAATCATGCATTTTTAAATAAAGAAGTTAGCAGGATCCGAGAGTTCAATCTACACACTTTCTTTTATACAGTAATTTTACAACCTTCTAAGAAACAATAGTACTTTTTATAATCGATTTATAAACAACATTCGTATCATCAGTAAAATATTCAAACGTTCGTATATCAAAACATGGTAAAGTGCAAATAAAACCTTTTGTCTATGTCAAAAAAAAAACATGTTTGATAATTTAGCATCAGTGTTCTTTTTCTGCGATGTAGTTGTTTATATTGTAGTATATTATATTCAAAGATTGTTTTCGAAGTTTTTATGCTGCAACTTTGTATTATAATTTGAATGTCGAATAACGATCACACAGGGAAGCACACATACGTGGGTATAAGGTATCTACCTAGGGAAAAGAAGTCACTAAATAACCATGTGCTGGAGACCGAATAGTGGACACAATAATATATGGTCCCAATAAATTCCGTGGCATGTTACACGACGCGCGCGATATCACCACACGGCATCGGACCATCGACCATCGGGCAGTCGCGGGCTTGGTCAGCAGGGGCTGCTATTATTATCAATGATATTCATCACCTGAGAACCAATTTTTTTTCACACCAAAAATAATGATTGTGGCCAAGTATTTTTATTGTGGCCAAAAAATTGTATTTTTTCTCACATTTTGTCACCAGTTTTCATTCGGCGTTTTAATGCTTTAATAAAATGAACCTATAATTTTGAATGCATAGATTTCGCTTTCGGTATTATTAATATTGCAATCTCTACGGATTTTGAAAAATCACGTGTTAACCTCTTATTAAAATTAAAATTGGCTTAGAATTAAATGAACTTTCGGTTAGATCATTTTCACTTTTAGTGAACTCTGTTTGGCTGTAATATTTTATTTTAATTCATATTATATATTATTTTATATTCATATTTTATTTTTGAATTAAAATAAAATATTATATGCACGGATGTTTGTGATAAAAAAATAAAAATATAACAAATATGTATGTATTTTGTTATATTTTCAAAAAATCAAAAATCAAGTTTACTTGTACCAGTGAAAGCCATCCAATCCTTACAGGTGCAATTAATTCTAACCCATTAAAATTATCATATTTTATCTGTTATTATTTTACAGATACATTTTTTTCAATAAAGACAAAACGCATTTCTGCTTACGTATCGATTGTTGCTAATTAAACAGAGAATAGCATTTTTTTCCTGATTTTTCGATTCTTTTAACGCTGACTGTTTTAAATTATTTCTCGAAATCTTTGAAAAATGTGACTATTTTCGAATAAGCTGAGCCAAATACTTTCTTTTACTTATGATAAGCCTGATTTTTCTCGTGTTAATTCTCCAAAAGAAACTCAATAAATCTAAAGAATCGAAAGATTTTTGATTTAGTATGATTTGCTATTTATAATTTTGTGGTAAAAGAATTTAACAAATGCGTATGTGCAGCCCTACCAGCCTACGTCAACCCAACACAGTCTCAACAAAAACACCTTGTCTCTCAAGCCCCAATATCTTTCGTTTGAAGCTTTGTTTAAAATGAATTCGTTAATCATATTAATATTATAATGCCTTCTGTAAATCTATTTTTTTAACCGATCGGCTTTTATTCATGTGGTGGCGAAATGTAATGGACTGTGTAATATTGTGATTTATCGTGTGATACGTATTATTTATCTATAGACAAGACTGGTTTATCAAATAAGCTTTGTAAAATTTATGTTCATAGTACTACCGGAAAATATTCATAATTAACCATAAAAAAAACCGATTCTCCTTAAGAAAATGTTACTAATTAGAATAATTTATTTATATACATATATACATGTGTAAATAAAATCGTATATACAAATAAGGTTTTGTTTTTTTATTGCGGTATTATTCAATCGATATTTATTGATTTTAAACAATATTTTTATTAAACTAACGATATATTTATGTAGACTTTATTCATAATACAGTATTTTTCTTTTATAATATCGACTGTGGAAAGGAAAAAGGACGTAACCCACACATAAAATTTTACAGGAGGCGCTAAAACGTGTTTTGATGTATGTGTGACATATGCAAATTAAATTATACACAACCTTGAAGTGCACGGACACTTCTAAACTGGTGTTTAATTGTCATAACCTTGTATTAATTAAAGAAATTGTCTCGAAAAGACCTTTATTTCAGTCTTTTTTATTGGTTTTAATTTTTTACACGGTCATCTTTTTCAAACATAAAAGCTAAATTTAGATACTTATTCGGCATTTTCAGCTTCCATCCTTTTGATAGAATGTGTGTCAAGTTGTATAAATTGTGATTATCGAAAAAAGGCTGTTTTAAAAAATTGAGGGTTACGTCATTTTTCCTTTCTTTTTTTTCTTTTTTTTTCTTGGTGGAAAACAGATTTTTCGTACTTGATCGACGGGGCATAAAAAGCAAATGTTTCGTTAATGGCAACAATTTTCAACTGAATTATTAAAAATGCTCGTGGTGGCCTATTCATGAAATTTTAAAATACTTTCCATTCTCTTAACACCTATCTATTCTTTTAAAACAGTGCAAGATATATTTATACGGTATGATTTATAGGTATACGCTACCACTACTACTTTTATGATGACAACTGGCAGACATTTAAAATTTTTAGTTAAATTAATTGTGTTTAATTTTTTTTATCATGTAACCAGTAATATCGATTGTTTGATTGTTTATGACGTTAAATGGCAACATTGTTTTTAGATACCCAAAGCGATTTTTGTTTCTTTCTTTCTTGCTTATTGGGACACGGACCGAACACAACGTGTGTGGGGAACACTTCCCGGTCCTGAAACTTTCTTCCAGTGATCTTTAATTAAGAGTCACTTGTGTTTTTTTTTCTTTTGTGTTTTTGTGCGATACGTTATTCGTAGAATAGCGTATCGAAAGGCTAAACGTCCAAGATGAAAGAACTGATATTTTTCCATCTCGACAACAATTAAAATTCATTTTGTCCTCTGTTGCGCGCAGATTTTAGTATAATTTCCTATGAATTTCAACGTTTGTGCAAGGTGTGTAATAATTGTATTGTAATAATTTAAATTTTTGTTTGATCAATATTGTGTGTGATTAAACTTAAATGATTGTAAATTCCTAATAAAACGTTTCCGTAACAGTAAGCGATTTTTTTTATTTATTTATACCTACTTGTTGTAAGTCGAGATCATTCAAACGGTTATTGGTCTTAGTGATTTTGATTAGTGGGGACTTATTCTTGGGGTATAACATCGTAAACAAAATTAAAAAATTCTCACAATAAATGAAACTCTCAAAAGTAAATTACGAGTTATGTCAATATATTATGCTTAAATCGAAAAATAAGCAATTTATAAAAAAAAATACTGAATTTTATGTGTAAAAGATGATAAGATCTCTATTCATATTTTTTATTAGTTATCCAATATAAAGTTTCTGAAATTAGTCAGTTTTTTCCCTTCCCAGCCAATTTAACTTTTAGATGCCTGTCTAAATTGTTATGTAGTTGGGCTTAGCTCTAATTATTAGATCATTTATAAAATACATTTGTTTGTATATTACACACACAAACTGAGTTCTATGAAATCTTATAAACCACGTGACATGTTAATTAGTTATTTTAGGTCTTCATACGATATTTATTGTAAAACTAATTCACATTAAAAATGTCTGAGAAAACGGCACGTTATTTTTGTACACATTTGTTAGTAAAATTATTGATGACAATCGACCAAAAATACTTTCGCGATCGACGCACTGGCTATTCCTGTTGTAGTTGTATATGTATTATGTATAATTAGTTATTGAAAGCAATATTAACATTATCAACTGCTTACAGCAGTATTTTATCGTTGGCTTTTTTATTTAATATGGTTACTGAAGATATTTTATTGTAATTTTTATTTATTACGACGAATCAGCTTTAGATCTCATTAGAAATATTTCAATGCGAGATTTTTCATCGCACATAAATTCTTTTGGCTCCGGGCATCGTATTCTATCGACAGTCGAGTGTGAAAACCAATTATATTCTTTTAATTGAATGAAAAGCGGCTTTATTTTTGGAGAAAAAGAAATAATCTCTTGTGTTCTATCGGTGGTATGCGAGTCTCCAATTATTTTTTCGGCCAAAAATTCGTCTTTGTTTATTTTATAACCGAATAATCTTGTTATGTTCTTATTTCATGTGTGTGAATTAGTGCGGCAACTTGGGCAATAATATTGTCAACTTAAAAACCTGTGTTCTGTTGTTATTATTGAAAAATATGAATAGGGATTTTTTTAACCACCTCATATTTTTTTAGCAATAAATTATTTAAATTTTAAGAAAATTCTTTGGCATTTTTTTATCTGTGTTAGAACAGCTCTTAAGGGTAAGTGTCACGGTCTACAGAAACACCTATAATTAAGAGAAGTTATTTTATTGCTTATACACAAAAAACCGTTTAATTTATAGAATCTAGCTTAATAAGACTTTTTAAATCATCTCAGTTGAATTAAGCATTCTTTATTATCATATTGTAATAAAATTTATTTGTAAAAAATGAACAGTGAGCCAGTAGCGTGCTTAAGCAGGGACCTCTTATTTTTTTCACTAAAAAATCGTATCTCAACCAAAACGCACTTCTTATTTTTGAAAAAAAATCAAACGTTAGCAAAATCAAATACATCAATAACTAAATATATTAAGTTTTTATTCTTTTCAGCTTTTATTAGACATTCCTACCTTTTTAAATTTTGAAGTGGCATCTATCAAATGGAGAATTTGATATAAAATAATATAATTCATGAAATGTGAGTAATAAAAATGTACGGAATATCTTACAGTTGAAATGAAATCATTAATTTTCTTCGCAGTAATTGCTTTGGACTCTTGAGATTAATACTGATAATCGTTTAATGGCGCTAAAATGCGGTTAAGTGCAGATGCCAGTTGTTGGCAAATATAATATTTATACCATAAAGATAAACAATATTAATTAGAACGAATAAGTTCTATTGTATATCAAAAGGTTATTTTCTCATATAAAAAAGTAATTGGCCATTGAAAGCTAACAAAGCTAGGGAATCGTTTGCCATCTCTCTGTTGGTAATTGATGGTCCGCGAATTGTCACGCGGCTTCACTGTGCCAATTTAACCCCTTCAGTAATTGTCAAGAAAATTCTCATTTTATTAGTTCATATTATATACACGAATTACAAATTTATAAGCCATTCATAACTTATTGCTGCGATATGTATTTTCATTATTTATTCATAATCAAATCCGTTCTCGAATTTTAACAGCCAACGTGTTGTAGGCGTGTTGATACAATCTTGATTTTATGAAGTTTTATTTGGAAATGAACTGATTGCATTGTATTAATTGATATTTTCTTAATCACAATATATTTTTTTTATAAAAATTAAAAACATTTTATTCTACGGCTGAAAATTACGAATGCAATATATATATATATTTTTTAATTTCATGAAATCAACGAAAAATCATAAGTCACTTGAGATCAACTTGAAGAGAAATAAAAAAAAAATGATGATGCTTAATTTGATACTGATCTTGCCGAGACTGAAACCCAAACTCACATGATCACTAGGGTAAAGTACCACTAGACCGCAGATAACTCTACAAGTCACAGTGTGTGTACATTCATGTGGAAAGTATAGTAGAGTTATTAATAACTGTATCGGCTTGCTGTTTTCTTGCCTTCATTATCTATATACTTGTGAAAATAGCGTGAAGTCGAAATAACTGTCAACTATTACCCAAATCGTAATTATTAAATTTTATAATTACTAATATGTACGTAGTAGAAATTGTAAAGATCATCATATCGACTGTGGAAAGGAAAAAGAACGTAACCCACAGTTTTTTCAAAACACGTTTTTTTAGATAATCACAATGTATCACAGTTGATACACGTTCTGTCAAAAGGACCCAAGCTGCAAATGCCGAATTAGTATCTAAATTTAGCTTTTATGTTTGAAAAAGATGACCTTGTAAAAATTTAAAACCAATAAAAAAAACGGAAATAAAGGTTTTTCCTAGACAATTTCTTTAATTAATATTAGATTGTGTCAATTAAACACCAGTTTAGAAGTCTCCGTGCACTTCAAGGTTGTGTATAATTCATAATTTGCATATGTCACAAAATCATCGAAACACGTTTTTAGCGCCTCCTGTAAAATTTGATATGTGTGGGTTACATCCTTTTTCCTTTCCACAGTCGATATATATGCCTAGCAGTTAACGATGGCATCAATATTATTTTTTCTTTTCTTAACATTTTATATTCAATATATTTTCAGTTTTTCAATGAAAGCTATGCTTATAAATTAACAATGTCAGTGTAATTTTATTTATACTATAGAAACTATTACTTAATACGGTGATTGCTTTTTACTTTTCTCATGTACGTAAAACTTAGTTTTATTAACAGATAATATTGTTATTGTAAATTAATAAAATAGGCGAGATAGCTTTTAATACCAATTTCGTTCAGGTTTTATTACCGTCTTCTTGGGGCGAAGAAGTTAATTGCACTTCAGTCCAGTGGCGGGAGTAATGGCGACGAGGCGCCTAACAATGTCACTCTATCGTTTGCCTTTTTTAACATTTGCCATTTTTAATTGAAGAGCCCTTGTCTCTCGGACAAGGCAAGTGGCTTGGGAGAATGTTCTATGACCGCGTCATAGGAATCTTAAGCTATGTTTCACTGGGAACGTGTACAAAAACAGCTTATTCCTCGAAGCGCTTACACGAGCAGTTTATTGTGATAATTTAAACTCACTTTCGACAAATAAATGATACCTGTAGAATATTGTTTATGTTTTTGAGATATTGTATTTATTTACACACACAATTTTTGAGGCTTTAATACGCTTAATTAGTGGTCAACGTCGTTGGCTTCGGTTACAAAGGTGACGGACTCGAATCCCAGTACAGACAGCTTTATAAATTGATTGTTCAATCGATTTATGAATTTCTTTTCGAAGCATGATTGTATGTGATTTCTTGAATTCCCCCCTCCCACCCATCCTATCCTATCAACGAGGAATATCGAGAGCGATTAGCTAACCACTAGTTCTGTCTTAGCTCTATCCTTTTATTCCTACTTTATTTGGAAAAAGAGAGGTTGAGCAACTGAGTAACAAGCAGTTCTCGTAGAAACACTTATGTGAGATAAAATTCATTAGGTGTCCATATGCTCTACATTGGGAGCGGACATGGTAAAAAAATATATATCTGACGGATATATAATATTTTAACGCGACTTTATAAGAAGTTAAACGTTTAAAACTCGAAAATGGTTAATTCAATACTAGAGCTATGGAGTCGGAGTCGAAATCGTAACTGTTTTCAATGGAGTTGGAGTCGTTGGAATAGCTAACAGTATTAAAATTAAAAATTAACAGATAGTAAATTAGTTTTATCATGGCTTAATTGACATCATGTGGATATATTTGAAAATAATGGGAGCATGATGCCCTTTAGTAAGATTCAATGTATGGCCCGTCAGGCATTTTGCTGTCACAAATCCAAAAAAATAGTAGTTTTATACGTCCGTAACACATTACATTACTGCCTATAACGATTCCAAGAGGAAGGCAGGTAGTTGCCTTAATTTGAATGTGTGCGGGAAATTTGCATTTAAGTTGAACGGGTAATTCGTACGCGACGTGCTTATTAGATCGAATAATTGAATATGAAGTGTAACATCGCGGAAAACATGCGCGCCAAATGATAGTTTTTATCGTTTTCGATTGATTTTTGAACGTCGGTCCTCCACCAGAGTTGAATTTACGCTTTTCCGGATTTTTAGTTTTGAATACCTTCCAAATATATATCTACCCTCAATCAGCTTTCTTTATCTCACTCGGTTCTAGTAGTCATAGTTTCCATTAAAAAATAAAGCATTAATTTAAACTAATTAAACTTTTTATTGCATATGATCAGAACCGGTTTTGCTAATGACGAGCACTATCAACTGGTCAGTATCAATTCATCGGATGATAATAATCTTCATTAGCGAAACCGGTCGAGATCATATAAAATAAAAGTGGAATTATGAAAAACGAGCCATCGAAAGGTGAACTGAGCCAACTGTAATAGTAAAATAATACAACTTTTTTGTTGGATTTTAGTTTAATCACGTTTTTACTTGGTGTTTTGGTGAATTGCATATTTTTATTTTATAAATTAACACTATTGCAATGTGCTTCAACTGAGTTTACTTCACTTTTACGATACTTTAAGACGTGTAGAATATTACAACGGATCTAATATATTTTATTCTAAAATACCACTTGGCTCAATTTACCTCTAATGTGACGTATTACTTTATCATATTGTGTATTCTACCCAATGTATGTTTGCTAAAATCTCCAAATTATTAAGTAATATAATGTAAAATTGATTACCTTTTTTTATATTAACCCATTAGAAAAACAACACAATGTTGACATTTAATTGTAGGTATATCGATAGTAACAGATTTTTATGTATTTCTAAAACATACATTGATAAAAAAAATCTTTTTTGCATGCTTATTTGATGTTTTCATATATTCTTTACACCGGCTCTGTAAAAAAAATAATATCACAAATTAAATGACCGGATATGATATGTTGCGAAAAGTGAAAAAATGGCCATAAATTATTAACCTTATTGAAAATAGTGATTATGGCCCGCTGGGTATTTAGAGTAAAAGCTGATAATTTTGTAACGTGTTTACTAGCTGACGCTTCAGCGACGTACGTGTTAAAAAGATAATAGCTCGATTCACGACGGTAATATTAATCGGAAATCATATAGTAACTAAATTGGAGAAGAATGTAATGTGTATATGATGTCACATTTTAATTAAAAAAGAACACTTTATATACATTGTACATTAAGCGATTTACGATTCTCTGTCAACCCCTCACATTTATACAAACATTCAATAGTTTATTATTATTTAATTCAGCTTCCGAAACTCAATATTTTTTCTCGTAGAATGAAAAGAAAATGCATCATCCGTAGTTAAATTTTGTGTTTAAAAAGAGGTTTATCTCAAAAGAAGTGTTTCTACGAGAACTGCTTGTTACTCAGTTGCTCAACCTCTCTTTTTACAAAGAGAGTAGGAATAGAAGGATAAGGCCTGGACAGGACTAGTGGTTAACTAATCACTCTCGATTTGCCCCGTTCATTGGATAGGATAGGTGGAAGGGGGGTATTCAATACATCACATACATCCATGCCTTTGAACAAAAAGTTCAGTTCGTCAGTCAGTCAGTTCAAGTTCATCCGTGCACTTGAATGCCTGAAGATGCCGAAAGGCGAAACCCGGGTCGTTAGTGACAAAATCTGTGAGAATGTACATAGTTTGAACGATTCAAATTTAATATTGAAATTCCACCAAGCACCTTCAGTCGAAATCTTAAATTAAAAAAAAAAAAAATCATAAATCGATTGAAATATCAATTTATAAAACTTTCTTTACTGGGATTCGAACCCGTGACCTCTGTAACCGAAGCCAACGATGATGACCACTCGACCACACAGGCGGCACAAATTATATATATTAAATGAACTATATTGTTTTTTGTGAATTTATTATAAAAGTGGTGGAAGATTAAATAGCATTAATGAATCCATATTTGAACTAATCGGAATATGGACTATTATTAAAAATAGTTCATCAAATATAATAAAACACTATTTAGTACTTTCTTTGTATGATCAGGACCGGTTTCGTTATCACGAGCATTTTCAACTGATTAATATAAATATTGGTATTGAAAATGTTCGTGATGAGTAAAACCAGTCCTGACCATAATACATAATTTTAAAATATGTAGAAAAGAGTGTTTTGATATTTTTTAATGTAGTTAGTCTCTACCAATAGTGTTGAAAGTGAACAATTAAAATATTGTTTATTTTTGATATATGTATTTATGCTCATATTATACATATTTAAATGATTTTAGCACAATCTAAAAACCAATAATCCTTGCCAACGCTAGTCTGTCTTTAAAATATCAATAAATATGTTGTTTTTAAGCTAAGTCAATGTAGAATGGTGCTGTAGAAACAAAATTGCAAAAATAGTTCACTTACAGTCTGCAGCTCAACATTTCAGCGCTCACCTGTCTTAAGCACGGCTATCATCCGTCATATCTTGTAGACAAGTGAAACGCATTTGCGAATTGCTTTTTATGATGTATATATATGTTTAAGCGTTTTGCTTCTGAACTATTTGAAATACGTTTATTATTTTGTACAGTATCCAGAAGATTGGTAACTATTTTATACATGATAATAATCCCATAGGATGAAGCAAACCATTGATACCAATATACATCAGAACAACTCATAAAATTATATTTTTTTGATATAAACATTTAGTTTTACTTTTTTAGTCACTCTAGATTCAAGAGTCTCTAAATTTTTAAACACAATTAAATATTTATTCACCGAGAGAAAAAAAAGTTTACTTATTATATATTTTGTTACTGACATTTTATTATATGAACCCTCAAGAGGTGAAGTGAGGCAAAAAGTAAAATGGTAAAACTTTTTTTTGGACTTTTTAGTACAATCACGCCTTAACTTGAAGAGTTGGTGGATTACATATTTTTTTACGAATATAATAGTGTATTGACTATTGAGTGAGGTTACTTCACTTTAACGATACTTTAAGACGTGTTTAAAACACATTTAACTTATTTTTCTTAAATACCACATTGCTCACTTCACCTCTAATAGGCCCATATGTATGTAGTATACATTCTTGAAATCAATATAATAACTTAAATATGTAGTTACCACAATACAATATGTATGTTCATTTGCTATTTTTAAATAAAAGAAGCTCTCGATTATAATACTTAATCTATCACTATGGATGAGATCATGCTTTAAAAAATATATCAGCACATAAAAATATATAAATGCATGTTCACTTTTAAGGTGTTCACTGTCAATACTTGGTGGAATGGCATTATAATAAAAATAATAAAACATTTTTAGTACTTTTTCCACATAAAATTTATTAGATCAGGACCGGTTTCGCTCATCGCGAGCATTATCAACTGATAAGAAAAATACAAAAACAGTGATATTTATACAAATTTAAATTGAAATAAAAAGGTGTAAGCAACTATTAACAATTTAAAGGATTAGCAAATTACATTATAATTACACAAAATTAAAATGCTTAACACCCAGTTGAGTTTTTAATTGTTATGGGTGTTAAGCATTTTAATTTTGTGTAATTATAATGTAATTTGCTAATCCTTTAAATTGTTAATAGTTGCTTACACCTTTTTATTTCAATTTAAATTTGTATAAATATCACTGTTTTTGTATTTTTCTTATCAGTTGATAATGCTCGCGATGAGCGAAACCGGTCCTGATCTAATAAATTTTATGTGGAAAAAGTACTAAAAATGTTTTATTATTTTTATTATAAATGCATGTGTTAAAAATACATCAGGCCGAACGAAAACCTTTCATGGATGGTTGGTTCCTGCCCGCGGGTCCTAATCTGGTGTCCTCTGGCTTCATGAAAAAAATCTTTATCTACATATATACTTTTTGCGTAAAATTTATAGGTCAGTTGATATAATAATAGTTTTGTAAAAATACTCAAATGTCAACGCGTGTTTCCTCATTACATCCGATCTTTCTATCTCCGTGCTCGTAATAACCGAGTTCGAATGTATTATTGCTACCTTTAGTAACTGTTATCCTAGGAATCTGTAGTATACTTTAATTTGTCTCAATTACAATGTATTAATAACAAAACACAAGTGAACTTGAGTATGATGCCGAACCCCGCTTATTAATATAATTATTGCTCATTATTTGCAGTGATAATTGGATTCGTTGCGTATAATAAAACGCACGTGTGTGGGATATTAAACAGTTTGCATGTGCGGAGGGCAAAATGGAGTGCAGTTTACGAGTGCTGCTGACTGGAGTTGAGCCACCGCTGCAAAAGCAGAATGACCGGTCTGACTCTCCTCGTAGATTCCAATATCACAAGTTCATACTATGTTTGTTTTACTTCATGAACGCCTATACTTTATCATTATGATAGGTTACTTTGTGGTGTGAAGCAAGCAACCTCTGCGCCTTTATAATACAGTGTAATGTGTGAGATGGCATTTAAAAAAATGCCGCAGTTTTTTTTCTAGCAAATAGTTCTTAAATACAAAAAATTGAGAGAAACGCGACTAAGTGAAAACAATATATATATTATCTCTTCATAGATAGCACAAAATCGTTTTTCTTTAATGTCAATCAAAACTGATAAAATCAATCAATTCTAAGATTGTCTTCGGAAAAGTGAAACTAGCGTAATTTTTTTCTTCGACGTATTTGGCGATGATTTTGTGGAAATTATTTTTTATAAAAAAGAGGCGTCAAAATTTGTAACCAGGGTTGTGGAGTTGAAATCGGAAAAATCTCATAACTCTGATTCATAAAAAATAAAATTAATTATGTTTATTTAAACCATATTTTCTATGATGACTAAAAATGATCTTATGGTATACAAATATGACTTAAAATGAAATTATCGAAACATTTCTTTGTAGTCGTAGTCGGACAATCAGTAGAATAAAAAAGTTATCCAATTTAATTTGATATTAGGCTTCATTAGCTTTGACGTGATACAATGAAGATGTCTGATATGAACAAAAAATGCCTTAATTTTGTACTATTCCAAAAATTTCTTCGAACGATTACAACGAGTTTTTTGCAAGGCTGTAGAATGAAAATTGGGAGTGTAAGAGTGTTTTTTCCAGAGATGGAATAATCGGAGAAAAATAATTAAAAGACTAGCTGTAAGCCCGTTGCCCAGCAACGTGAGATTTTTGTTGCATAGTATTTAATTTAATTTAATTTTATGTTATTTTATTTTATGGTATTTTATTTTATTTTATTTTATGTTATTTTATTTTATTTTATTTTATTTTATTTTATTTTATTTTATTTTATTTTATTTAAAAAAGTGGAGACTGGAAGGTCGAGGACACCTTACACTCACTCTAACAAACGGACCTTATCGGCTATTAATATATAGATATTGAAAAATTATTAGTATATTCATAATATTGATTGGTGAAATGTACTAGAACTTTTCTAGTAACTAGAATGATTTGATAGTATATAGATATGTAAGTTAAACGGAAATGATTGAAAAAATCAATATGTCTCATGGATCTTTAAACCCGACTACACAGCCCTAGTTTCGCTCACCGCGAGAATTTTCAACTGTTAAAACCATTGTTATTTTAGATGAATTGTTTGATTTGTCAAAATAGATGTCTTATTTTAATGTCTTCCAACCAATAACTGACAGTTCACACCATAAAAGTAAATAAATTATTATTAATTTGTCGTGCTATGAACATCGTAGGTTAACTATCAAAAAAGACTGGGACAAAGACTTGGCCTTTTCGGCTAGTTGCTGGTGTTTGATATTGCAATGTTTGTACTTAATCAATTATGGGCTTATAATCCCCACAGTGGACTATAAATAATCAAACGTACTTATATTCTTATTTTTTATGTATTTTACTTAGTATTCTTGGAATGTTTCTTTTTTATCGTAGTGTGTCTAAATCCAGTTGAATCGTGAATGCCTAATCAGTAGCGGCGATAGTATGCAGAGCAATTCCTTCTTAGGCTGAGCTGAAGCTGAGGCTGAACGTTGCAGTGTCTATAGGGATTCGTACCGTATTTCCTTTTTAGTTTTCTTCAACATGTTTGATGAGTTCTTTTACTTGCTTAATTTACCATAATGAGGTATTATCCAGTTTCATTCGCGAGACAAACAAAAACAGAATCCATTTTTAAAAAGTTTGTACACAAGTACAGAGTTTTAAAATTTATGAAAATTCTTTTCAATAATATTATGTTTTAGTCTGAAAATTTCTTTCAGCACATTCAATACAATATTATTTTATCACTCTAAACTTTTTAAAATTTACAATACAAATTTTCTTTGAAAAGATAGATGCAACATGCAACAAAAAGTATATTCTCAGTTAAATGTTTTTTAGAAAGATTCATATCAATCATATAATATTAGCATTCCAATGCCCTACGTTAGTATATAAATAATAATAGCATATATTTTATATTTTTATTATATTTATTTATAGTCTTAATTTTAAAAAAATATTCCTACAACTTCTTTTTTTTTGTCGTAACGTCAATTATAAGTAGTAAGTTATTGATTGGTGACAAAAATAAGCAAGTACTAAATGTCATGACTCAGTGATCAAAATTTGCAGCACGGATTATAAAAATAGTCTTAAATAATGCTTATAAATGTATTATTTTTATAATTTATGTTAAGTTGATAATCATAAATAATATGTATACTTTTTATGTATGAAATTCGACATAAAAACTAAGCGCTGTAATCTTTCTGTTTTAATGAGTCAAAATATTATCTAATTGAATGTAAAAAATAAAAGAACTGTCATTGGCACCATGGCGTCGTCCTTTTACCCAATATTTTCAAATGTAATTCACAACGTTACGGGGAACTCCTATTTATCATATAGCCTGCGGGTATCAGGATCTTATGGTTGCAGAAAGCAGGATAACGATGTCCGAAACCTTCGATTTATTTCTCACCCACTCGTAAACTCATACATATTTTAGTTTTTTTTTGTGCCTGCATTTGTCTATTCTTAAAGCAATACAAAATTACATTTAATAATGTGCCAATTTACTTTTTTGTTTGTTTTGTTGTCATTTCAAAGCGATATCCTAATATAGTGTAAGCATTATTTTATAATAATGTATTTTTTTTATATGTACGTCAAATGAGTTAAGTTTTTTTGTATTGGTACAAGAAATATTGTAGCTCTTACAAGACGAGTCTATTTTCTCCGAATTGATCTATCCTAAATTGTTACTTGAAGCCATAACTTTCATTACATTGTCAGTTGTAATTGATGTCTTTCAACCGGGTACAAAGATTTAAAAAACATATTTTAAAATTACGTTTCCGCAGTCCATTACATATTTAATGACTAAAATGAGAAAAAGGTATGTCGGATGTAAGTCTTAAAGTATCTTAAAAGTGAGTCAGTAAATATACGAACACTGCAATAGAGTTGTTTCACTAAAATAAAAAGAAATGCAATCCACCAAAACACCAAGTAATGACGTGGTTGTACTTATACGTCGAATATAAAAGTTTTACCTTTTTACTACTTGGCTCACTTCACTTCTCGAGGGCTCAATTGCTATAAACATAAAATTTCCTTAAAATCAAAATAAATAAAACTTAATTTAAATAGATTATATCGCACTAGATTTTTAAAAATATTTTAGATGTATCATATTATTATTCTTTGCAGGTAGCAACTTTAAATAAGTTTATAGTGTTGCCATCCTTGTTCTTAAATAATATTTGCATTGCAAACGTTTCTATAGTCTTAAATTACTAGTAGTTAAATTCGCCTAATCTACTGTATCGATCATCAATGAGATGTATGCTCGTATCGTATACGTTTCTATTTAGAGTAGAACTTGTTTTGATTTATTATTGTGTTAGTTTTAATATGTCGAAATAAATATTTTATTGTTAATAATTACAGTTATAATATGTTCATTGGCTTGGCCATCATTGCTCTCAAAATAAAGATGAGCAGATCATAATTATTATGATCCCGACTTCGACTAATTTAACCCGGAACCAAGTTCAGTTTTTTTTTGTTACTTTACTCCACGAACCTAAGTCGAACAAGGCACTTAAATGAAATTAGTTATCGCAGTTTAATTTATGCATATTAATTCCCTTTCAAATTTATTTATAATGCAACAACACTTCGTCAAAAAATTTAACGGCTTGTTAAAATCGTGTTCACTTGTATTGTATACGTTTTTTTTTGTAGATACATTAATCACTCGAGTAACTTGTTAGTGTGGGATGGTATCCATCAATATCTAACCGTATTACAGTTAATCTTATATAGTACAAAAACAAAGCATCTCACCGGCGAAATATTAAATGGTTGCCTTTCCTTAAGTATCAACTTGTTTTTATTTTACCCGTGCCTACCGGGTGTTTTTAAAATAAATATATCTTTCATTATTGTTTTATTTTGTCGTATTTTTTCAGTCGATTTCTGTTGGAAGGCATGAATGTTTGTGATGTCTAAAAATCTCTTCTCACCCTTCCGATCCTAAAATACGGAACGTAGTGAATCATCGTAGTGAAGCAATCAGTTGACCACTAATTACATCCTAATCCTATCATTTGTGTCATTATCCTCTACGAAACTAAACGAAACTAAAAAAACTTATGCGGAGATATCTTTAAATGAGACTATATCGCTCTAAATTGGTAGGAGACATGGATTTTTTTAAAATATAGTCCAAAACATTAAAGGGGTAATATGAATTACATTAATTTATTAAGAGACTGCATAATCGAATTTTATAATACATGCGAAAAGTATACAACATAACTTATTAGCATGCTTGATAGCATATGAGCGTATCTTGACTTTAGTGAAGAGATATTGCATTTGAACTTAAATGTACATATTTGAGACAAGAATTACTAAAAATAGTGTCTTTATTTTCCACTATCTTTGTCCGAAAAGATGTACATTCCACTAAAACTGCGTTATCTCGTCATTAGAAAATAAGTATGAGACTAAATACATACATATACATAATATGCGATAATTATAATTACCAACTGATAAAAGGACAAAATAAAATATTTTACGAAAGAATAGAGAAACGATATAAAAATTTCAAAACGGATAATTTAGATCTGTCGTTCTGCGGACTTGAATTCTTCGAGGCTAATCAAAATTAATTTAAATATATATCGTCGGTCATATGGTAAGCGTATAAGTCTTATAATAGTTATAGTTCTTTCATACCCTATTTTACTCCCTGCACATTATAGTAAATGTAACCGAATTTTGAGAAAAATTCTTCTCCCTTTCCTATCAAACATTTGAAATAAGTATAACGTTACGATGCTGCGGAACAAGCAGTCGTATAGGGTTATTTTACTTATCCTCATTAGATAAAAGATTTTTATTTTCTCCTTTTAAGGACACTATTGGCATGATTCAAAATTAATTCCGTGCAGCTCTGCTTGGGTCTTGAATGTAAAGAGTAGACTCCCTTTTTGTCAATAGCGTTGTGGAAGGCTTCCATTAAACGTTGGATGCATAAACACAACGGGTAGATTTGAGAAACCAAAACGGATACAAATTTATTCTTTACTTATTTTGAGATCGGGAAATGGAATGTTTCGTTGTTTTATGAACACCTTATGACGTAGGTGAGAACGTGTGACTGTTTTGCGTAGGTTCTTGCTGATTAATAGGTTTGGCCCTTATTTAGTCAAGTTATATGAATTTTACCGTTTACATTTACCTTTTATGCCACCTTATTAAGAGTTATAGAATAATAGAACAATGAAACGTCAATCTGTCGATTAGTTTTCAAGGCGTATTAAACAATAAATGTTCTGTCGAACAATTTGAGAGTGATAGCTTTGATGATAAATACCTTCCCACACAGCGGTGTACTGAAATGCCGTCAGCGTTTATATTTATATTGTGTTGTGCTAATTGGTTATAATATTCATATTTTGTTTACTTAACGTCTCTTTACCAGGGCTGTGGAGTCTGACTGTTTTCACCGGAGTTAAAGTCAGAAAAAAAACTAACGACAACGCCTTTAAAAATAATTGTGTATACAAATTTCTACAATAAAAAACGAAACTACTACATGCTACTAGGTCTAAAAGAATATTATAGGCATATATTCATTAAAAAATAAAGTTTTTAATAAATACATGGTATTTTGTCAGATTGCAAAAATCAGGGGAGAATTACTTAATTCTTTATCGAGATAATGAGATAAAATATTCATATAAAGAATTTACACCCTCGTTCATCTATGACAATAATACTCAAAATTATTCCCCTCTGGGCCGCATGAGAGGTTTTGTTACATAACGTGGGCCGCAGCATATTAATACTTCAATATACCACATACTATACAAATTTAAAAACATACAAATGTATCCAAAATATGTATTCGTTTACGTAAAATTTCATATCAAATGTTTGAAAAAGAATTTGGCGACTATGATTCTTTTGGGTCATATATAAATCTGAATTGGTCGCAGAATGTAATTACACAGTATAAGTAAACCAAATGTATTCTATCGTATTGATTGGTAAAATAATGACTGTATGTACTAGATGAAAGGGAAATGGTTGAAAAAAATGGAGACCATTTCAAGAGAGGACTTTCAATATTTAAAAAAAACTGAATTCATATTCGGAGTCAGAATCGAAATAGTGTTTTCATTTCAAGTCGAAGTAAGTTATTTTATTTTTTAACGACTCCTCAGCCATACTTTCAAAAAAAATAACCCCATGTTTTTAAATTTAAATATGCATATGTGATTGAAAAATAGGCTTTGAACAATTTTAATTATAATAATGTCGCATTGAAAAAACCTTCATATTCGTATGCACATATTTACATTTTTTTGTAATTGATTTTTTTTTTAATTAAAAATTTGGATTATGTCAGAAATCCGTACTTAATTCTTATTCTTCATCACTGGCTTTATATTTAAGTATTGTTTGGTAAAGAATGCATATTTTAGAAAAACATCTCGTACATATACATATAAGTGAGGTATTTTTTATTTTTTAAAGCACCTTGCTTAATAAATCGATTGAAATTTCCAATATGTACTGTAGTTTGTATTTATTAAATTTTCGTAACTATATGTTTAAGTTATGATGTATTTTATACAGCCATCAATATTTTATATTATTTATCGACTCCTTCTCGAGACGGTAGTGAAAACTATTATTTATAGTTTGCTGTAAAATACAACTTTTTGTAGCACTTTTATCTTTTCACATTGTATTCATACCAAAGATTTATCGAGCGTATTAATATTTAAATTAATAAAAAAAATACTTCGCAGAAGAATATAATATAGACAGCTGATATAATTTTGATTTTATGCACAATTTTTTTTTATCTCGGAACCTAAGTATTAATTATCGAAAATGACCAATCAACACAACTGATGTCGATATACTGCTAGAAAACTTTAAGTTGAAAAATCGGCTTTTTGAGCTATGAATGCAGTTTTTTAGATTTAAACACACTATAGTCTGAAAAAAAAACAATATTATAAACAATGCGAATATAGTCAATTTCACTGGTAGTTATTACTACATATATATAACTTATATACTATATATAACGCTTTTAAGCTGATTATCCCACCAAGACCCGTTATGTGTATGCAACCGCTGTTTAACGACCGCTTTCCATAACGCAATACAATAAAAAAAAGAAACGAATTTACTTCTCATATTCTTGGCCCGATACAGATACACGGGATCTATCTTTTAATCATGCAATGTTGTGATTTACAAATAAAAATAGAAACAAAAAAGAAAATGTGACTTGCTCAGCCATTTGGTTTAAGTGATATCATGTGTATTCGTATACTGATAATCCGCCGTGGCGGAAGATTTAAATTTACTCCGCGTTGAATTTAAAGAGGAATCAAGAATATCCCGTCCTCCATATTGTCCTCCAAATTTATCGAATGCCTCAAAATTGACCTTGGTTGACATCAGGTCAGCGTGGGCTATTGGACCCGTATGAGGACGAACCGCAGCACGATTTTTAGCTGTACAGACATCTTATTTGTATAGCTACGCTGTAAACATTTTGTTCAATTGTTGTTTATTCATTTGTCTGATTTTCCACGACCACGCTACTTTAAGTTCGCTTAATGATATCCAAAAAGTAGATTCTCTCATTTTATTTAACGTTTAATGGGAGTAAACCGACGATTTATTTATATTATAAAGTAAATATACTTATTCTATAGTATTATGCGATATTATTGTTATATAAACTGT
This sequence comes from Himalopsyche tibetana, assembly GCA_030503985.1. Classification (NCBI taxonomy): domain Eukaryota; kingdom Metazoa; phylum Arthropoda; class Insecta; order Trichoptera; family Rhyacophilidae; genus Himalopsyche; species Himalopsyche tibetana. Next base: position 15,978,601 of record JAPJYX010000024.1, read on the forward strand.
TTTGTAAATCTTTAGGAATATCTACTTTACTGCTTAAAAGACCTAGTTCAAGGGTAGCCAACTCTTTAGATGTTAGAAGATAGTTTTAATCTATTTTTTGAATGGTAATCGACGTCTGGCAAGAATCTTATAAACATGTTGCTTGATGTTCTTTTTAGTTTTTCAAATATAAAATTATTTATTTGGAAAGGCAAAATATTTGCAAAAATAATCTAACTTTTAGAAATGAAAAAATGCATTGAAAAAATAATTCTATATCCTAAAATAATGCGAAATATGTGTAGAAATAATCTGCAGGTGTATTTGACTTATAGTTTGTATAATTTTTTTATAATGAAGCATGAGAAGATATCGCAAGTCTACGATTATTGATTCACATTTCGGTTACCCCCTGACATTTTCTTTCTTTAACTAAATTGTATCGATATGAGTGAAAAAAACATTTTCTTCCTATCCCCACAATTATCGCCACATTCAGAATGATAGGGGAAGATTATAAAATTATTATCGACATAAAGAATGACATTGTAGTCAGTCATTAAAATAAAATGTTTGCGTTGAAAAAAAGTGAAATATCGTGCAATTTTCAACAATGGTTTAGCCATATTAGGTTATAGTCTGCCGACCGGCACTCGCAGTAGTCAGTTTGTATAAGAAGAAGAATGCTGATCTATCTTTCAAAAAGCTTTGCCGCCTCCGTTAGACCTCGCTGTCATTTCAGAACTAAATTGAACATGATCGTGAAGTGATTCAGAAAAAATAATAATGGTTTTATTAATATATATACCTACTTATACAATAATATTGTATTTCAGTTGAGTATACTTTTGGCGGCTGCTTAGTCGAGTGGCCAATGTCATCCTATTTAGTTTTCTTCTCTCGCATAAATTGGTTTTTACTTGATTTATGGATTTGTGTAAGAAGTAAAAATACGGCTCATTAGGATTGCAATAACGGGCAAGTAAACTAAAATTGTATTTCGTCATTTCTATATATCATATTTGTCATTGAAAAATATATCATTATCATAAACGGGTGTTTTTCATAAATATCTTACGGTTTCTTAAAATTATTACATCATTAAAATTTTTATGAATTATGCAACCTGTCATTAAATATATTTCTGGGGCCTAGTGCTAGAAGTGCCTATGTCAAATATATCAAATTTATCAAATTTTCAGTAAAGATATTATTTTGTTTGTATTTGGTATCAATGAAGTACATACAGTGGTGATTTTTCGTACTCTAACTGCAAAAGTGAAAACAGACACTAATAAATCCCAACTTTTGATCATATATGATATGTGAACATAGGCATTTCTTGGTGCAAAGTATGCTGCAAAATTATTTAGACATATAAATGAGCTTACTTTCTATTTAATTAATTTGAATTTGAATGACAAAAGGATTTCTCGCATAAAAAGAAAAAGTATTTTCTGATTCTTAACTCTTAATGGCCAAAATCTGACATATTTACTTCTAGCATTAATGCCCAGATTTAAATTCATCTCAGTCAATTTTATTCTATAACGAATTGTTTGTTGACACCCTTAATAGTTTTACTTAGCTTGATATTAAAAGCCCTGTATTAATGTTTTTTATTATCAGTTGAAAATGCTCGTTATGAGCGAAATCGGTCCTGATCATATTAAATAAATGTGGACTTAGTACATAATAGTGTTATATTTGTTTAAAAATATCACAATGTCTTGCTGAGTCATATGTAAACAACTTGAATATTAAAGTTATCTTAATGTCCCGTGTTTATTTGTTCATACCGTGCTTTGAAACAAACCAATTTATTGTTACAAACTTAATCTTGTGAAATGTAAGTAAAAGTCGGCTAAATGGTTAAAATATGTCAACTTGGAAAGGAAAAAGAACGTCACCTACAGATTTTTTCAATAATCGCAATGTAAACAACTTGGTAACACGTTCGGTAAAAGGGGTGTAAGCTAAAAATGATAAATCAGTAATTAAGTTAGAAAAAAGAATGTCCTGTAAAAATTGCAACCAGGAAAATGGACTTAAAAAAGGTTTTTCATCAACAATGTATACAATTAAAATTAAGTTAAGTCAATTCAACACCATTTTATAAGTGCACTAAATATATTGTGGGCCACCGCAGAATATGTTTTGTATTGAGGAGGGATGCGGACTATTTTTCCAGATTTAGGGAGCCGTGGAATGAAAAAGGTGGGGAAGCACTGCACAAAAGGATGTATATATTTCACTATTTGCCATTAGCCCAAAATCATCAAAAAACTTTTTCTGTGCCTTCCTTAAAATTTGTTATGTGTGGGTAACGTCTTTTTTTCTTTCCACAGTCGAATTAAAATGGCTAAATGAAAACTTAAGAAACCCCCAGATATTAATAAGTATAATGATAAAACTTGAGTTGAGAATCCATAAAATATTGTTTTCATAGCATCGTAAGTTGAGTTGCATTTAAATGCTCTGACATGTGTTTTAATTGCATTAGGGCGGTTTTTAATTAATTTAATGCGCCCTGCATAAAATATATCCTCTTACAATTAACTAGATCGGTAATTGACTTTAGTGGGACCAAGTTTTTATTGTGGCAGGTATTATTGTTTGCTGGGAAACGTTCCTCCGGAGGTTTGATCCACGCGCGATCTCGAATGACTTTTACGACACCGCCAATCGGCCGACTGTCGAACTATATTAAACTGAAACCAGTTTTATGCGCACTAAGGAATTTTATGATTTGGTTTAATTATCGCGTGGTATTATAATATATGGACAAATATTCTGACCCTACTGTTACCAAACATTAATTTTTTGATAGGTGAATAACATCATAACACTGGGCATTCGTTTTGGTTGAATGGTCACATTAAAAATTAAGTAAGTTGAGTCAAATTTTAAATAAAATGATTTTTTTATTTTCGTAAAAAATAAATACAATAAACTAGATTATTCCACGTATGTATTGTGCTACTAACTGTGACACGTGTTTCGCCTCTTTCAGAGGCATCATCATACAATCTTACTTTTACAATGCTTGTTTAAATACAAATGATTTTAATTTTACTATTCTGACATATATATTATAAAAATAACGGGAAGCAAGGAGGGGAGTATATGAAAACAAACAAACAATAATGTTACTTACTACACATGACATTTACGTTACAAAATGATTAACTTACGTGTTGCATCAATTAGGATGGGTTAAACCGTTGGGAATAAATTTAGCAGCGTCGAGCAACCTGTCCTATAAAAGATATTATTTAATAATAATTAATTATTTTGAATACTTTGATTTATTTTTAAAAAATTTGAACTATTTATTTTTAAACCTTTTTAATTTACTCGATGGAGTATTTCTACGATACTATTCTCATTAAAATTATGCTCGTTTTCTATTAAGTGTTTTCTATTAATTTTGTCAATTAAACTCTAACAAATTGTTTCTTTTTAGACATCTTACATGTTCTTTAATTTTATTATTAAAGTTTCTACCTGTCTGCCCTACATAAGAAGCTTGGCAGTCTCCACAAGAGAGGCGATAGATACCATTCTCTGACAATAATTCTACGCGATCTTTACTGCTTAATAAATAAAATCCTAAATTATCAACGGTATAAATCGCGGGTTCTAAGTTTATCTGTCAACAATTAAGCTATCTTTTATGAAGTGTCTCCTAAATAATAATTTGTATTTTCTTCAGAAGAAGAACAATTATTTTTATGTTTCACATTTCAAACAATCTAGAGGTCTGATTGTACTTGTTTATTTAAAATTATTTGGCCAAACTATGCGCTCATTTGGCAGTATAACTAATTTATTTAAAATGACGCTGAATGAAATTTATTATTTATACACTTAACCCAAGCGCATCTCTGCCAAAATTCCAATCTGCATTTAAGTGTAAAATACAGGTGAATTCGATTTAGCATTTAATTGTCACGGATAGCAGTCGGTGTTGGGTGGCTTCCACAGAGGTTTAGTATGTTACAGTAAAGCGCGGACAAGTATATTTTATTTTGTATAAATACATTAAATATTGAAACTATCAAAATTTCATGGTATTTTCTCATGCCAAAATTTTGCACTGATTTTGTTACTAATAGCATACGAATTTCTTGACCTGCTTCTCATATTACACCGTATATAATTGTAGGGAATTTTCATAGGGTGGGCGGTATAATAACCGAGTCACTGTCACGAGTCAATAACAAAAAATAAATATTCTTAAATAATATTCTTAAAAGGACAGGTTGTTCGCCATTACTTACATTGTTTCCAATCAATAGAGTAATCGCCAACCTATCTGATTGATTGCAGCTCATAAGTTTAATAGTTTATGATGTTTAACGCCATTAGTAGTATGATTATATTTGTTTGCTTTGTTTCGATTCTATAACCCCCTCCTTGCTTCCCTTAAAAGGAAAAAAAACCCAAACTCCATTTTGTAATTTCATAATTTTAAAATTTTAGAATCAATCTTGCTTCATTACTTAAGCAAACTTTGCGATAGTAAGTCTGAAGATGCCTCTGAAAGAGGCGAAACACGTGTCACAGTTAGTAACACAATACGTGGAATAATCAAAGTTAATTTAATTTTTCTATTAAAATGAACTTCCACAAAGTTACCGCCGAAACCATCGAAAGTATGAGTCACTGTTGTTGAAATTATTTTATATAATTTGTTGAATGTGCGTGCCTATTAAATAAATAAGTCGTATTCGAAAATATTTGTAGTATGCTCATTTCAAGTATTGGTAAAAACACAATTTTCCTTTGTACTTTATTCAACTTTATTTAAAAGGTCAAGACCGGTTTCGCTCATTGCCAGTATTGTCAACTGATGTCAGATGATTTTTTAATTATAGTTAGATGTGTTAAACATTTTATTTTTGTGTAATTATAGAATCATTTATACTGTAATTTGTAAATTCTTTTCAATTTAAATTGTTGTTTACACCTTTTCATTTCAATAGATTTTTTTCAAAAAGTACTGTTTATATATATATATTTCCTATCAGTTGACAACGCTCGCAATGAGCGAAACCGGTCCTGACCTTTTAAATAAAGAAGAATAAAGTTCAAAAAAATATTGTGTTCTTATTAATATAATGCTTTTCCACAGTGAACACCCTAAAAGTGCTCATTTCAAGTGTTTATTAATTATTTTCCAAGACGTTTGTAAAGATTGGGTTGTAAGTGTTGTAACTCGTCTTAATTATTAATACTATATGGAAGCAAAAAGACTGAAAATGTGTTACGCGTGCTTATCAGTATCGAAATTATTCGCTGACGTAATTCTATTGTTGGATTTATCAGTGATATAAATTTGTATGTTTACCAAAATGTGTACACTAGTATATATTTTTTATACAATAATTCATAAATGAATTACACTTTGATTTGCTTTGATTTTCTCGTTAATATATTTTAGAAGTATGTAATTATTGCCAGATATAATTATTTACAAACTTTTTGGTCATTGGGAGGCTTGCTTTACATTCGATGTTAGCCCTTTTGGAGGCTTTGAATTTCAAACATGATAGGCCACTTAGCACGACCGTGTCTCCATCGCCCAACGCTTCATATCATTTATTTTAACCTTTGGGAACCATACTTGGTGGACGTGGCGTGGAGTTTTTTTTTTTGTTTTTCATTCAAAAGCTTCATTGTGCACTTAACACTTTGAATGGGTGGCCGAATTTGTTTTTTTTTAATTTCGCAAAATAGCCTAAGTCTTCAGTTTTTCTAATTTCACTTCTGTCACACGAATTAATTTTGATTTTTATATTTACAAATACGTATTTCATCTACATGATTTCAGACAGCTTTACAACAGAGGTTTCCTATCGGTAGGGAATTGCTATTGCATATTAAAGATTTTCCATAAAACATGTTATTTGGAATAAGCCCGTAGTTAGAATTTGACTGTTTTATGAAGGAGAAATTACATTAATCTAAGCAATTGTGAAAAGTAAAAGTAAGCATAACAAGATAAGACCCCATGTCAAACCCACTTTTAGGAAATAATATTAATTAATGTATCATGTTAAAAGTTAAGTGGCATGATAGGGAAATCGCAAAAAATGCGTTTCTTATGCACAGCATATGAAATCTTAATCAAGCATTTCTAATGATGTAAAAGTGTTGGTTTTATTTCAATCGCTCAACCTCTATTTTCGGGAAGACTAATATAGATGGATGTGGCTAGGAATGAACTAGTAGTAAAATAATTGTAGTATCAACGATCTGATTTTATTAAATATTAGAAAGATGTTTTAAAGGGATTGTCAAATATACGTTTGGAAAGAAATCCATAACGCATAGTAGGGCTCAGAGCCGGCGCCAGTATACAGGCAAAATAGACAACCGACTAGGGCGCACACTATCAGGGGCGCATAAATGGACTATTAAAAATATTTTTACACACTATAATAATAAATAATAGTACATTTTATTTTATTTTGAGGTTTGTATTAATTGTTTGTTGTAATTATGTATCTTATTCTATGATTCGAAAAAGAGAGGTTGAGCGACTGAGTATCAAACAGTTCATGTAGAAAAGCTGCAGTTGAGATACTTTTATTCGGAGGCCGTATGCTCCACATCTGGAGCGGACATAGATATATGCATAGAGTAAAAATCTAATTATCCGGAATTGTTTTTTTCTTCATTATTTCGCGCGCGCCAATAACCGTTGCCTAGGGCGCCAAATAACCTTGCAGCGGCACTGGTAGGGCTATAGAATTGGCGACATAAAAACCGGGCGACGACTGCTTTTTTTAAAAATTAAATTTTAATACAAAAACCTATGCATTTTTTTATATACTTAAAAATACGCTAATACTACATAATGTCGCATTCGGATAATGTCAGAGTCATCGGTTTTGTTCACGACTTCACAGGCCTGTATTAAAGTGTAGTATTCGATAATGTGACCCCGTTATCATAACTATGAGAGCATTGATTACTAGGCTACATGAATGGTCAGTGAATCAATTATGTAAATAACGATATACTAAGAATTTATTAATTTCTAGTGAAAATGCCATTGTAAAATTATTTCTTTGAAATAAATGTATATTTTGTATTCATCCATCATATTTTATAAGCTTCGTTTCCTCAAATTATCTTGTGATTTATTTATTCTAAACTATTTCTTTAAACTAACATTATAATTATATACCTACCCGCATATAATTTTCATCCGACCTTAATGGTTTACTCGGAATGCATCCAAAAATGATCATTCATGTCACCGTCTGAAACCACTTTAAATCGAAACGAGCCATATATTTATTATCATAGTTCTATTTTATATAAATCAATAAGATGACGCGAGAGCTGGTCTTTCCGAAAAATCGCCTCTAACCACTTCTGGGAAGAAACTATTCGTCAGACATTATTGAATTTAACAAAAGTAAATAAGATTCTTGGATAATAGCTGTGCATTCTCCGACAATTCGTCGACTGTATTTTAATAGCTTCGATCCTTTTCGGTTTTAAATTGTTTGTTTATACATCATTTACAAAGATACATTTTAATTATACAGTAAGAATACAATTGAATGATCAATTTCAGTAATGGGAATAATAGAAATACAAATAATAGTTTTGTTAGTTGAGAATCGAATGGTAAATAAAATATACAAATTCGATTCATATTTAGTATGAAATTGACTTTTTTTAAAATACACAATACTTGTATCTTAATTTTTTTTAGCGATATTTCGTATCTGGTTTTTATTATTATCCGTGAAAACCAGGGCTGTAGAGTCGGAGTCGGAATCGTGAAAAATGAGCGGCTCGATTTTTTTTGAAAAATATATTTAATGGTGTGTATGCTTGGGTGACTAACGATGATCTGATGGTATACATGTATTATTAATGAAATGAAATTATTGAAAAATTTCCTCGGAGCTGGAGTCGTTAATTTTCTTAAAGCTGGAGTCGGAGTCGTCAATTATTATTATGCTGGAGTCGGAGTCTGAGTCGTATTTTTGTCACGCGACTCCACAGCCCTGGTGAAAACGTTTGGCATTACATTAAAAATGAATTATAAACAGTTGAAGAACGAACAAAATATTGAGTTTTGTTTGATAATTTATTCATATTACCTTCCTGTATATAAGGAATAAATTTGCTTATTCGAAAACTTTGGTTAGACGTATGAAATATTTGCATTCTCACTATTTTAAATACATTTGTGTTAAATTTCATGAAGTCAAATTTGTATGAGTTTTGTGTGGCGTGATGATATTTGAATAAATTTGTATTTTCTAATTTCCCTGCATTACTTATCTTCAGCTTCATTCTGAGCCCCAATCACTTTTTACAAAACACTACACATGTTGTTTGATAATTGTACATGATTGTTGTGAACATCGATTTGAGTCGTACGTATTTTTTTAAAATTAATTGAGTAATGCGTGATAATATTAGCACATACAATGAAAGCATTTTTTTAACTACCATGCAAATGTGTTCGGACATTTCTTTGCACGAACTGTTTGCAGCGTTTTTATTTTAAATGCCGACCTACCCTCGTTAGTGGGCTTCTTGCCGCCTTTATAAGAATGTCAAATAATATAATGGGGGACACAAAAAAATAAAATAGAATTAAACACTTAATCGTTTCGGTGCACAAATGTCCCGATCCGATATCGTGATTGACATGCCTTAGGTTTTTTCACAAGTCATGATCGCCTTGCCACCAAAAACGAAAAATAATTAGGTGTATGCTTTATTCGTGAAAAACGGATGAATAAAACTATCTCCCTATTACCTCCCATCCTTTCTGATCCTTTATTAACTGGGTGTAGTAAGAGCGATTAGTTAAGCCGAAAAAGCTGAAATAGCTATTAACTCATACATATAAAAACTGTCGAATCAAATACGTTGCTATTTTTACCCTATTATAATGGAGTTCTACCAAGTAAATGCCTTGTCAATAAGTTAATTACTAGTCCTATCTTAGCCTTATCCTCATATATCTACTACTCTCTTATAAGAGAGGTTGAGCGACTGGGTAACAAATAGTTATCGTAGAAGAACTTCTCTTGAAATACCTCCATTAGAAGACCATATGATCCACATTGGGAACAAACATGGATAAAAAAAACTACCGGGCTATAATTTGTGACAGTAGCATAATATGTAACCGATAGATCAACGAAAACGATGGATCGGAGACGATGAATGTGGAATTATTCAACATTGTTCTTATTGGTGTTTGGCTGGGAATATAAAAGAAATAGTATAATAAGTGCAGTAAATGATAAATGCCGGAACGATAGATCCGGCTTCCGCTGTACGTTTCCGAGAATTTATAAGCTTATAACTATTTGCATCATGGAAAGTCTACAGTAAAAACGGTAATAGTGCAATTTACAGCATCATTTTTTTTTGTTCAACTACAAAAAAGTCAATATCGTTGGCTTAGATCAGGGTTTCTCAACGGTGGGCCATGTGGCTCCCCAGGGGGCCACAGCGTGTTCTAAGGGGGCCACAGAGATTTATTTTCGTTTTGGGGAGCCACAACACAGTTTAGGGGGGCCACGGGTATTGATAAAACGATACAGGGAAGAGCATAATGGCGGACGTCACGCAGCTATTTTTTGTAAATCTGTAAATAAAATAAATTACTGGCATTCTAGATTCGAAAATCTCGGAAGAGCTATAAAAAAGGCGGGTTTTTGAAATTATAATTTTAATGGAAAGAAAAAACCATAGTATGGAGGCCACAGAAAAATATAGGCACTCAAAAGGGGCCACGCTCCCAAAAAGGTTGAGAAACACTGGCTTAGATTACTGTGCTCACGGGTTCGAACCCCAGTACGGAAAGTTTTTAGAAATTTATGAATAATATCGACAAATTCAATATATTATGTTACGTATCCATACAAATTTATTTGTTTTTTTGCACCTTTGAAGATAAGTAATTTTGAAATAAGATTTAAATCACATAGCGATCACACCAAGTAAACTCATCTATTTATTATTATTTAAATATTGTAAGGGTGGTTTGAATATAAAATTTGTTCTGATTGACTTGTGGGTCAATTTTAGGTGCTGTTTGGATATTTTTTTATTTGGGATCATTTGCTTGTTATTTTTAATCGATGATCTATTAAATATCGACGTGCTTATTTTTTTTTCAATTGATTCTGGTTTTAATAGTGTGCACATACCCATTCATTGTATACTAGGTCAGCGTTTCTCAACCGTGGCCCACGGACTATAATATAATATTGCTTATATAACTTTACACAATTTTAAGGGAATGGATTGGAATTGTATACATATATTCTCTCTTAAGTGCAATACAAAATATGTACTTGTAAAATTATTTAAATATTAAAAAACAGTGAAAGCTGCATATATATAATATTATAATTCATTATTCGCATATTCAAAGACGAATTGTTTTTTTTGTTTTTATAAACCGTTTGATGTTTTCATTGAACAATATAGTATTTTCGATTCCGTGATATGTTTTTTTATATAAAGATACCAGTTTAGTAGTTTATTATCATTTTATTTTTAGTCAAATATTTGTTAATTGCTTTCAATACAAATTGTTTTTCACACCCTATAAATGTTATTTTGTTTTGTATAAATAACACGTGCATTGCATTCTTTTATCAGTTGATAATGTTCATAATGAGCGACACCGGTCCTGATCTTATTAAATAAAAGTAGAATAAGTACAGATGAGTATTTTGTTTTTTTAATGTAATGCATTTTCACCAAGTATTGATAGTGAACACCCAAAAAGTAATAAAAACTATGTATAATTTCTATATAAAAATAAAAATTTTCAAAATCGGTTGTTTATATAATTAAGAAGTATATGATCAATTTCGCCCAATTTTGAGAAGAAAATAAGATATCGTTTTAAAATTGGAGGATTGAATGAATGAAAATAAAATTTGTCGCTGAAAACCTTGCAGTTTCCATGCAACTAAGAGTCAAAAATACGACCTTATTATTAAAACTGTCTAAGTTTTTATAAGAAAAGTTTGATTTCTTCTTTTCAGGAAAATGAGGGTCTGGTCATTTTTAATCCCAAGCTCCTCGATTTACCATATTATTTTTTAAGCCAAAAGAGATTTCATGTGTTAGTTGCTTGTAATATTTATTATTAGTTGAAACGAAAATTATCTTACGCGTCCACTTATGTTACAAAGCTATTTAAAACGCCTACACTTATTCTTTCTTAGTTTTTTCCAGTGCTCAATGCACACTTTATTTTCAGACAGGAGTAATCAGATAGTTGATGTGCTATTAAGGAAACCATTGTTTCTTAATATGTAATATGTCAATCATAAACATGAGTGTCTTTGTTATTGTAATTTGAAAAAATATTTCATGTTTTATCTTGTTAGCTTCATCGGGATGCAGATGGTCCTCCGAAATTCTTACACTTTTTATTTAAATATCTCACTCCGTTTGTTTTGTATAGTTAAACGTAGTAAATTGTTTGTTTTTTTTATAGAATAGTGATTTCATAAATTTGCTATCATTAAATCATTTTATATGTACATATGTTATTATTTTTTAAATGTTCACTCTCAATAACTACTTGGTGAAAAGGCATTATATTTCAAAATAAAAAAACTCAGTTGTACTCAAAATCTAAATTAATTTATTAGGATCAGGACCGGTTAAGCTCACCATTTTCAACTGATTTTTATCCATGAAGGTATCTCAACAGAAGTTTTTTTTCTATGAGAGCTGTTTGTTACTCAGTCCCTTAACCTCTCTTTTTTCAAGGAGAGTAGTAGAGATATAAGGATAAGGCTAGGACTGGACTAGTGGTTAGCTAATCGCTCTCGCTACGCCAAATAAATAACCATGTATATATTAAATACATGGTTATTTATACTAATACTATTTTTTTAACTTTAAATTATTATTAAATTTAAATTATTACTAAATTTTTAATTTTTAATACTAAATTTTTTAATTTTTTTTTTGACATTACAGCTTACGCCAATGCGTCAAATATTTTTAAGTTGAAAGATCATACGAGATATACTCGATGAGAATTTTTGGAAGTCACATGAGATAAACTTAAGGAGAATTGACTTCACAAACACCCATGTCTTAGATTAAAAATAAAATTGAAAAAAATCTTATTTAACATTGACCTTACCGGGAATCGAACCCAGACCCACCTGATCGGTAGAGCAAGCTCTAACCAACTAGACCACGGTGGGTGAGTAATACTAATAAGGGCGTAACAAAAAATTGGTAATACTATCATATTAAAAATAAATACGACTAATCAGGATAGCAACAATATAAATTTTTAATAAGATTTTTTTTTTTAAATATTGTCATTCAAAAATAAAACATATTATAATCATAAACAGATGTTTTTCATAAATGTTTTACGCCTACTTAAAATAATATTTAACTATTTCTAGTGCCTGTAAATAAGTTTAATATTGATACAACTCTTACTGGATTAAAAATATTTCAATTCATCGTATTCAATTTTATAAAAATATGTGAAGGTTTTCTTAAATTCATAATTATTTTTTTGTAGATTTTCTGTAACGAAACTATCTTTTTTATTTTCATTTTTAAAAACACGATTACTGGCATCCCGTTTTCTGTAATACCAGCATCGCAATCCCTTGTTTTACAGCATGCAAAAGGGTTCATATACACATATCACAATGTGGCAATCTTCACTGTATTGATCCCTGCCCATGGATGCGGACAAATGTTTTAATAGCTGGAGTATTGTTAAAATCTCTTGGCGTGACCCGCTTAATAACCACCAATAAATGAGTGAGAGGCGGCCAAACAGTGGCAGTTGACGTATTCAAATATCGATAAAATCTGGACTGGTAATTTTGATTATTTATGACGTGTAATTATTATCATTCCCGATATAAGGCACTCAACAGCGTTCTTAGCCTCGAGCAGATGCTATATCAACAAGGTGTGTCTTTACATGATTCGAATCAGGATTCAAATATGTCTCAGACATGAAGATAAATTATGTCCAGAGATATAAATATATACGTACCGAATGTGGAAGATTTTATTTCGCCCTTGGTTATGTTATGAATATTTTATTAGTAGTAGCTTTAAAAGAGATTTTATTTAAAAAAACAAAGACGTAGAGAAATGAAATAAATTACGTGGCACATTAGCCCAAATATTGGTGGGTCTTAATTAATATTATTCTTTTTATAACAAAACGGACGAATTAAAATTTCACGTAATAAAAAAACAGTTAATTAGAAACAGTTTTTTGATATTGACTGATGGTGCTTTTTGGAACATTTAAATATATATTTATGATCCCTGAGAGGTGAAGTGAGCCAAATGATATTTTATGAAAAATTAGTTAGACGCGTTATAATATTCTACATTCCTTTAAGTATCGTAAAAGTGAAGTGAGCTCAGTAAAAACTCACTAAAATCCACCAAAACAGTAAAGTAACACAAAGTAAAGACGTGATTGTAACTAATAATTAAATAGTACAATAGAAAAAGTTAACCATTTTTACTACTTGGCTCACTTCACTTATCGAGGGTATATATGAAAATTTCGTGAAAAAAAAGCTAAGCTTTTTACTACGGGAATATGTTTATAAATTTAGCATTAAATTTAAATTAAATTAAGCTTAGAAAGATTTTGTGATGAAATGTGATTATGAGTGTCGTCCTGTGCAATATTTTAAAAATTGTTAACGTATTTGAAAACGATAATGTTACACACAAAAAAAAATGTTGGATACTGGACAATATTATTGAAGTTGTCAATGGTCACTGAAAAACATATATTTTAGAAAACTTGTGATCATGATCGCTCCCGCAGCATACTTTTGAACATCAATCATTTTATCAATTGAAAAATGAAACGTTATGTAATGGAATTCGAACCTTGAGCACCGCTGACCGTCAACGACGTTGACCATTCCATCAGAGCCCGACAAACATACTGCAAATAATAAATAAAAAACTTACGAAACGTGACTTTTTTTTGTTTAATAAATAAGTATTTCATTCGATGAAGAAAACTGTAATCATTTAAATTACATTAAAAATATCTCTATCGGTTTCCTGTAGTGTGCCACGAGCCGCTCCTGTTAACCTGTTACAATTTAATATTTCTAATTTTGCCACGGGATACATTTATTTGTATCGTGGAGCAAATAAAATCTAAACAAATAATAATGACGTCGTATTATTCATGATATCTTTTTATTGTTCCAGACAGCTGTCAAACTTGGAGCGGCATATTTGTTGTTTTTATTGCATTTTTATTATTTTACATTTCCATGGATATGCAGGCACTCGTATATCTTGGTATTTGTTCATTAAAGTGTCAAATGAAATGAGTTAATGAGCTTGGCAAAAAGGCACTAAAATTTTGACTTATACGCGCGCATAAATTAACCGGATATTGGGCTTTATTTGGTCAACTTTGGAACAACACGGTATTGATATATTTTTTATTACACCTGATCAACTCCAAATTACAAATAAATTTATTACGCTGAGGTATTTTTATGATGTAAAAACAATAAACAACTGCAACTTATAACCAACGCATCAACGATATATTTTCTTCTGTTTATCAAGTCATGCATGCAGGCTTTCTAAAGCAGCGATGAGCAACCTTATCTTGCAGAAGACCGAAACGGAAAATTCAATAGTCCATAGGGAGGCACCACCAACAACCGTAAAATATACGTGAAAAGGGTAAATAGGTATTTAGGTGTAAATTTAGTAACTGGATTTTTTAAAAAATACATTTTACATTCTAAGGGAAAATCTTTATAAAAATGAGGAGTCTCTTTTATACAGATGCTAAAAATGTGTTGATTATTTATAATATTATCTAGATAAATTAATAATAACCAAGGTGAAATACGTTTTGTTAGTAATATATTATATTTAACCAAACCCAAAATACCCAATTTTCTAATACTTCTTTACCTGAACAAACTTTGTTCTCATAAATCACTTATTACACATTTAGATGGTCCGTGGCCTGCGTGTTGCTCATCGCTGCTTCAAAGTCTCAACGACAGAGGCAACAGAGGTATTCACCGTAATTTTCATTAATATATTGCAGAATAAAATATAAAATAATTAAAGTAAAAGCAAAATTTATGGGTCTGCCATGGCTTGGGTTATTAGCGTTTTTGGTTATTAGCATATTCTGCTGCTTAGCAACTGAATTATTGCATCGAAGTTTAAAATTAAGTCACTTAATTTTACATAGCGCGTAGTCCATTTTATAACAATATTCATTACAGTCCGAAAAGCCTAATTTTCATGAAATTTTGATTTCTCACTTTTTTAGAAAGCTATTTCATTCTTCATTTTCCTTGAAAGTTTAGGAGAATTATAAAAACAATGTTTTGTGTTTACAACTATTTCGACTCTCACGGCTAAATTTATTGAACAGAAGCGTGAGAAATATGTGCAAAATCTACCCTCAAAATCCAGACCGTGAAATGAAAATTTGTGTCTCTGTCAATATGAGTTGAATACTGTCAATTTAATATATATTCCGTCAATGCAAACTTGATATCGTTTTTCAATATATCATAGTAATACAATTGCTATGTTCATTATATGTTATATGAAATTGTAATGCTTTTTCAATCAATAAATATGTATGTATGTTTAATTTTATATTAAAAATAAACTTCCACATAGTTAGCACCGAATCTATCATAGATATAATCAATATTAACTTTTGTCTTTATAAAAATGCCAAACGAGTTTTACAATTCACGGTTTTAAGCTAAAAATCTATGTTCCCTGTAGAAAAGTAATAATAAATATATATTATAATGACTCAAACGATACGTACATTAAAAAAATTATCGATAATAGTTCATGTTTTGAGAATAGGTCTATAAGACATCGCGTGGTATTTCATTCTAACGTCAAAATGCCGAAGCTCGGCTTCCTCTTGGAATACGCAAAAACCAGATACACTTTTCCCTCAGCATGACACACTAAAGATGTCAAAAATCATGTGGTTTATCACAGTACCATTCAGTTTTGCAAGGTTTTGTATAGTGAAACTACATATGTATCAATTATAACAAAATCGGCTATGGGTTTAACAAAATAGGGTGTTTTAGGCAGACACAAGAAAGTGGAAAGTTCCCCAAAGACAGCTTAAACCAAGGTTATGTATATAATCATAAACATAGTACAGTCAAATATCTCGTGTTTATATTTAACTGATTATATTTGTGTGATTTTCTAAATGAATATAATGGAAAAGGAATGTCTGACATTATGTGTTTTTTAATACTTTTACACCATTTATTTTTATTTAAAATAATATTTAAATTAAAAAATCATGTGTTCATTTGTAGTCTCAGTTATCAGAGACGTTAAATATGCCTAGTATCGTTATTAAAATATTTTTATTAGTATATGACCATAGCTTTCTCAGCAAAAGCGTTTACATACAAAATTAAATCCTACATCATTCAAAGTATGCTTTAAAAACTTTTTTAAAATAAATATTCAAAAGACATTTTTGTTATAAGTGTACCTATACAATATAAATATTTTTACGTATCTTGAATATTTGATTGTGATTGACATATTTGTTGTTTGACCCTCCAGCAGTCGTCGTGTTTTTTTTGTAATAACACCTCGAAATATTTGATTTATTTTAGGTTTATTTATTTTTGGCCACTGTTTCAAAACTTTTTTTTTAGCTAAAAAAAATAAAGAATCTTTTCGAAATTGCAAAGAACGCCAGATTTTATACTGACTCAAGACACCTTCATTGATCTTACTTGTTCACTTGCTAATCTGACTGACTCATGCGACTGCCGCGAAGATTCGCTCCAGTTTTTCGTTTTCTCTCGGGTATTTTGAATATACAGTGATATTCAACTGTTTTAAAATGCATCTAACATCACGAAAAACAATTGATTCGTAATACGATTAAATCAACCATTGTTATTTCAAACGATGAAGTACTTACTTGATTGTTGTACCAATAAGTTCATGTTTTGACAAGAAATGTGATCTGGTCTCTTTTGTAATCTAAAGCTACATCTGCATATATTTTTGAGATATTTTTAAAATATAAGATTTCAACTAAAGGTAATTTGTAGAATTTCAACGTAAAGTTTAACCGTTCAAATTTCGTAAAAAAATGTGGTAAAACATGTGGGAATGTATACAATTTGAACGATTCAAATTTAAAATTTTTATATTAAAAAAATGGTATTCACTGATATAACTGGTCTTTTATACGAAATGCGTTTTTTCCGGCGTCTATAACAACAGGTTTCTTTTGCATGTTTTCTCGGGAATTTTGCTTCCAATTAGGTTTTTTGGGCATCCTTCACAACTCATGTTGTGAACGCCACTTATTCCTTACACAGTGGACATTCTTGTTGTTTCTAACAATAGAGATTATTTTATTCAGTGATATTTATGGGATCTTAACCGGTTAAGAATTTGGCCGCTTAATTTTTTTATTTTCGAACGTAACCAGACTTTTTCATTGAATATATTTGAGTTTGCATAGTTAGTAATCAAACTATTATGCGATAATTGTATTACTATGATGGATTTACAATAGACATGATACATTATTGTGTTGATTATTATGAGTGTTTGACATTTTTTTTCTTTCGTTACAAAAACAAAATTTTTCTTTAAATATGATTCGAAACTTATTTCAATTATTAGTTTTCAAGTTTCAGAAATATTTTTGTCAGCAATTTGCTACTTTACGCGTACAAATATTACTATTTTTGGTTTTTTTTTTAAACTTTTAACGTCGTCGGTTTCAGTTACGGAACTCACGGTCTCGAAACCCATTACGGGCTGTTTATGGATTACTGTTTGAAGGCATGTACGTCTGTGATTTTTATGATAATTCCCACCCACCATTTCTTAAAAAACGAGACAAATAAGCGAAGAAATAGTACTATCCTAGCTCTATTATTCATTTCCTACTTAAAAAAACAGAAAGGTTAATTAAACAACTGATTATTAAACAGTTCTCGTAAAAACACTTATGTTGAGATAAACTCCATTAAAAGTCCATATGCCTCACAATGGAAGTGGACTTGGATAAAAAGGAAACCGTGATAACATAAACTAAATTTCATGACTTTATTTCCCCTACGATCCATTTTATTGTCAACCATTATCAAGATTTTTCAATCATTCTCATATCTTTTTAAACATTCATTCAAACGACCTCTTCCTCACTCTGTTCCTGGTTTTCTATTTACGAAATTCTTTATTATAATATCATCTTAAAATTTCGTGCCTATCTTAATATTTCGTGTCATTCTTCTTTGTCTTAATAAAATGTAGATATATTAGTGATAAATAGCTCTATTGATGTTTAAACAATGAAATAAATTCTTCATTATTCAATGTGACCGAAAATGGTGTTTTCCGGTTTGTGAATACATTTTTACGCAATTTTATTATTTCAAAACGATGTGACAATGGAAGAAACGTTTGTCGCGCGTATGTTAAATAAAAGAGTCATTCGGCACTGCACAAGGGTCTGTCTGCTAAGGGAATGGGAGATGGAGAGGGAGAGTGAGATTGAGTGACGTTAAATGAATTACGCATGGAGCGTTGCATCCCGACACCGCGACATCGTTTGCTACAAGCGTCAGCTAATTTTCCTGTTATGTCTCAGCCATTTCGACGAACAAAAACAAACGATGTAGTCTCAACTTCAAACACAGAGCCGTTTCTAAATATATAAAAAATATTTAGAAATATTTTCTTTCTAGTTACATTAACTATAATTCTTCAAAATTCACCTGATTTTGGTACAAGACAATACTATTTTGTATGCTGTTTTATATGTCGTAAATACCTGACTTTTCCAATGACAGCACTGTGTAATCTTCACCGTCCAATTCATGTGAACATACTGTGGTTGGTCATTTTCAATAACAAGCAATTTTAAACCACCCTTAAATAATTTCTAGATATGATACTTGTCTCTCCAGGAGCACACTCTTAAAAATCTTACCACTCTTTCGATAGATGAGAAGTGGGAAGTATGAATAGAGAAATGGATCCAAGACGACTGCTACTGATAACGAAGATGTATATTTAATGACTGAAGTGTAGTAATCTTTCAAGCATACTCGCAAAGAGATAAAAATTTTCTTCCATTATAATTATTTTAAAAAAGTTGCATAATAAATAGATATTTGTTTACTTTTAATGTGTTTACTGTTGGAAAGGCATTATAATAAAAATAATAAAAGTACTAAAAATCTTTTATTTTTAGATATTTGTTTGTTAAATCATAACTTGTTTGCTTTGTTTCATAACTTCATTTTAAGATTAATTTTACTTTCAGTTAATTGTATTTTTTCAACATTCTAACATTTTTGTTAATGAAATACTTTCTATTAATAAAAACAAAATATTCCTTTGTACTTAATTCCACTTTATTTAAAAGTTCAGGACCAGTTTCGCTCATTGCGAGCATTGCTAACTGAAGTCAACTAATCAGTTGACAATGCTCGCAATGAGCGAAACCGGTCCTGACCTTTTAAATAAAGTAGAATAAAGTACAAAGAAATATTTTATTTTTATTAATATAATGCCTTTTCAACAAGTATTGGCAATGAACACCCTACAAGTGAAATACTTTCTACTGTAGCAGTTTAATTGTTCTGCTTTTAATTAAGATACTTTTTCACATCAAAATATTTGCAAGAATGAATGGTATAACTATGTAATTTATAATTATACGTTTTTTAACCATCATAATTTAAGCACAATTTTGAAGTAAAAAATCATATTGTTAATCATGTTTAAAGGTTGGGACTCGGAAATAAAGTTAACGCAAACGTAATGATATTTTAAAATTTATCAAACTCATAATGTGATGTCTTTTAATTTACATATATTGCCAATATTAATTCTGAAAAATAATTTTGTTTAATATTGAAAAAATAAAGAGGATATTATGATGTCTCCCAGCCAATTTTTCACCTCGATTTGGTGCTGGTATATTAAAAATCGCAAGCGGGCCTCCCTTTGTCGCGGATTTGAATTCGCCCTGAGACCGTCACGGCGAAGTCTTCTCTCTTGTTCCAGACATTGTTTTTTTTTGCTGCCGCATTATTAGGTACGTCTACGAAAGAATTTGGCGCAGTAAAGAACGAATTGAAAGAGATGGCGGATAACTAGTGATGAGTCCCACATCAAAACATGTCATAATGCATACTAAATGCATAATGCATACACTAAATGTCATAATGCATACTAAAAGAAAATCTGCTGCCTCGATTGTGCCTATCTTTATGACATATTATTAAGCCGTATCAGTAATTTGATTATAATGATTTGGTCATTGTAATAATAAATACTTTTTTCAAATTAATATTAAGACATACAAGATAAGTTTTGAATTAAATAATAACAAATAATTGATGGCAAGTTTCTAATGAAATTAGGATTTATAATTCTAATGCACTATTCGTATCGAAACAAATCATTATGTTGTAGTTAAAAAAATTCATAAAAACTTATTACCAGAGTGCCATATTTTTTGCTATATAATGCTAAATATATGCTTGAATTCACAATGCTATTTTTCCGAAATTGTAAAATATGCGGAATGATTAATAGATAATAGATAATCAGAAATATGTAAAATTATTACTATTGTATAATTTTTAACTCAACAGGTGCTAAGATTCTTATATATAATCAATATATTAATTAAAATTTATATTCTATTTATATTTGTTTACATCATACAAATTTTAGCGTGTGTGATGTCAACTGCTATTTTGCTTCTGTTTCTTACAATTTTTTGAATTCTTACAATTTTCCCACGTCTTATAGGCAAACAACAAATCCAAGGACTATGTGTGTTATTTTTCCTTTTATCTAAAACTATAGAGCTTTTAAAGAATTCGATTCTGTTCAACAAAGGTAACAAAATAATTCACATCGAATCGTCCAGGTATACCTATATCTATAAATGAGGTATTTTGTATAAATTAAGTTATTGTTCGCAGTAAAGCCCAAATAATGATAGCAAAAGAATGGAAAGCCTTCATCTTGCTGTGTACTTATTTTGTTGACTGGTGATAAGCATATTGTCGTTTGTGACTTTTTTACGTTTGCTTTTATTATAATGTAGTTAAATATTAACTATATTTTATGATTTTGAATGATCAAACGAAAGGGGCAGATTCTATTCTTACGTGTTTTATTTCGCTAGAATGTTATAATGTCGATGAAATTGAATTTAAAAGGAATCCTCAGCCATCAATCAAAAGATACCCCTCTACCCAAGGCGACACATTAAAAATGTATTGAGTTTAATGCAACGGTCGTAAAAGCAAGTGATTTAGTGCCTCCATAATAAGCTCGATTCGACCATCTCCTTTACAATCCAATTTTATAACTTCTTTTTTGATCACACGGGAAAATTTGTTTGTTTTAACACAGGCACTTGAAAGGTTAGTGCATTTTAAGTATGCGAACAACTAGAAAATTACTTGCAGACGTTACTTGCTTTTCAAACACACTTTCGTATTTATTTTAATCTTCAATCATTTGATAATATCACGACCATTTGATATAGGATAAGATAATCAGTTGATAATGCTAGGCTGCTTATTAAATAAAATTTTGAATGAGAAGAAATGTGTACTCAATATTTAGAATATAATGCCTTTGTACCAAGTTTTGACATTGAACACCCTTAAAGTGACTGAAAAAGTTATTTATTTTTTCTTACGTCAAAAATTAATTTTCACAAAGTCACGATGGATCAATCGAAAATATAAAATAGACTGTATGCTCCACCATTTGAAACTTAAACTATTTTCATCAAGATGAGAAATGTAATTAATTATATGTGATTTAATTTTGTTTCATTCTCTGATACGTTCCATTACGTCGTACGAAGCCATGGCACTTATTCTTCTCGTGCAAGCTACTGCCATATTGTCCGGTAGGTAATAACATGTTGTCATTGGTTCTTAGCTGAAGATACAAAGTAAGTTGCTGGTCGTTATGTGAAAGATTAATATCTTAACGGAAACACGCGGCAAGGTATTTTATTTGTTTTATATTATCAGATTGTTTATCTTGCCTGAACGACGATGAGGTTCGTCGAATGTAAGTAATTCATTTCGTGTAATATTACGGTTGATCACCTGTAATTTTGACGATTTCATCTGGGATAGATGAGTAATATAGGCATCGGTTGCAACACTTGACGTTATCAAGTTCTATAAAATGTTGTTATAAATCTAATAATTCCCAATATCGGGAACAATGTTGTTATTATATTAAACCTGTTTCTTACTCAGCGATCAAATTCTTTTTCTTTTAGGACAAAGTGAGAATATGACATAACCAAACAAACTAGGGCCTACAAGAAACATCGGTAAACTATCTCGATAATTTTCCAACTGTAGTTACTAAAGATATCCGAAGAATTTGAGATCTCCGATTTTGTAGGTAAAAATGACTTTTTCATGAAAATAAATAAAATATTATAATTTCAAATCAAGTCAAAAGGCCGCAGGATCCCTTTCACTGCCCTAGTCCATTCTGATTTATCTCTGATAGTGTTTTATTCATATAATTTGTTTATTTGTTTCTTTATAATTCACCAAAGAAATGCAAAATGTTTTACAAAAATAAATTGAAATTGAAAAATAAAATTGTAAAGAGTAAAAATATTTCGCGAAACAATGATATGTTATTAAGGATGAAAGGTTGATTCTATAATCTGAAATAAGAATAAAATTGCTTTTTATGTGGTTTTCAACACTTGTCCAAATTATCTCTTCACCTGTTCGAGCGAAGTATGCACCTATCCGAAAAATTTAATTTGTTAAAGTAAAAAACCAATGAGTAAAAGGGTTTAGATAAATAAAACAAATGCTTTTTCATTTACGAACGCGCCTTGTTTAAACGGTGATCGCACGAATTCCAAATTTTCGACAGTTTTTTTATTTATTTTTTATTTTATTTCGTATAGTATAAAACCAAACCTGTTTCTGTTCCTAACGCTCTCTTGGCCGTATCGATTATCATATAAGCACATCAGATAATGGGGAATTTACCAAAAGTGAGTGTTTTACCAAAGTGAGAGAAATGAAATTTTATATAGCTTTTTATATTATGAATAACACAGCTTTAGTTGGTAGAAAATTTACAATTTCATTTTGTACAATACATTATCGACTCAGCAAATTATATTGCATGGTCTTAGTTAATCACTCAAATTCAATGAATAAATATTATTTTTTATAGATAACGCAATTGAAATTTATATATTCAAAATCACGTAACATCATAATATTTTCGGTTAATTCGGTAGTAACATTGTGGAAGTTCATTTATATTATAAAATGAAATTTTATAACTTTGTTATTCTTCTTGATATGCCACTACATTTGACACGTGTTTCGCCTCATTGAGAAGCAGCATTAGACATAACATCGCAAGGTTAACGAATAAACTTTAATTCACTCTCATCTTAAATTATAAATTACAAAATAAAACTTGGGGTCTTGAAATTTTCTATTAAATGCACGGATGGGGTAAAATACAAACATTTATATTAATAATAATAAATTAATTACTAATATGTATTAACATCACGTGAAAATAAAATATGAAAGTTTCGATCATTCAGTTCCATGAAATTCATTTTTTAAAAAGTATATTTAATTAATGGTATCGATTAAATTAAAATATAAGTGGGCAATCTTTCCATGCTTAAAGATTGCATTCAAGGCACTTCAATTATATATACTTTAAATATATTTTTACTATTCGGTAAAACAATAAAAAAATGAATTTACTCAAAAGGCCATTTTTTGAGCGCCTTGTAGACCGCAGACCATAACTCTGCACTATATATAAGTGCATATTGCTATTTTCGATGAATTCGGTAGTAACTTTTTAGAAGTTCATTTTTTCATATAACATCAAATTTGAAAACTCTGTTATTCCACTTGTTCCAATTGTCCACAGTAGAATAAGAAAGATAACAAATTTATTTTTTATTTTTTAGTATAGTTTAATATAAAATTAAATTTGATAAGCTATACTGGATATCAGTATTTATTTTTTTTGTCCGGCATAATTCTAGTCCTTTTCTGCGATTTTGTTTATATGTGAACTTAAGTCATAGTGTTTTTTATTGTATATATTTTTTCTTGAAACGAAAAATGTTATTCTTTCAAAAATATTTAAAATTTATATGTTTGTTTTGAACGCGGTTATTATATTCTTCAGTAACTTTTATGCAACGTAAAATAATATATTCGTGTCTTGTCTAAAATTGATTTCAATCATTTACCTCTCGTGAATCTTCCCATCTAATCGTTTCAAAGTTGAAGCTCGTTCTGTTCAAGTCAAGCTTGTTTCACACACCATAAAATCTTTTATTTTGGCTTATCTGTTTTTTAATGCCTCCTCGTTTGGCTATTTATGAACTGCTCGCTCTATTGTGATTTTGTTTACACAGTATGCCCTACAGTTTGTTGAACAGACTCATATCGAGAAATTCCTCTTTTTGGGTCAGTCTGAAGTCAATAATTCATAAATCTTCACACACTCTTAACGAGTCTGTCTTTTTTAAAACTATTTTAATCGGCAACGCTAAGCGACTATATCACTTCTCAAAAAACAACATCTCGACGAATATTCCATATGCTACACATTGGAAGCGGAAATGGTAATAAAGTCAGTATTTGTTTATACTTTTATAATTCATCTTATTTTACTTTGAAGACAGCGTGCTAGTTTAGGTTATTTCTTTTATTCTTGTTTTTTTCACATGTTTTATAACTTAACTCAATGGCATAGATCTTTCAAATCTATTATAATTATAAGCTGTTTGATACTGAGCTATATTGTTGTTAAATATGTACAATACAACGGTACTCTCAGCGCTAACGTTATGAAAATACAACTAGTACGTGTTGATAATAATATATATGCCAATTTAATAATAAGTGCATTATATATTCATAGATATTGTCATTTAATTTATAATCAACTGTCTTGCATAATATATACACCAGCCATTCCAATTTTTGAAAAAACTACTTTGAATAAAAACTTACATGTAAATAATCGGTCTCAACTATAAAAACATTGTTGCCAATTTTAAAATGTATATAAACATTTATTGTTAATTTTATTTAACTTTTTTACTGCTGAGAATGTAGATATGCCTTTGAAGTTTCTTTTATTTTCTACGTTGCATTGGAAATCATTAATTCAGCACGGGTGTAAAAATGCTTTTCAGATTTTTCATTATCGACAGTTTACATTGTTAGTTTCACGAAAAATACTTTTCTGGAAAATAAATCAGGATTTTTCTATTTCGTTTCAAAGAACTGATATTAAAAGCTTTATTTTTCTTTCATAATTTTCATTTTATTACAGTTTTTGTAGAACTAAATTAATCCTTTTATGTTTGTATCATCGCATCAGATTTATAATTTTGATGAGCTTTCAAACGTCTTGCATATTACATAATCAAAATGTGACAATTATTGTCGCTTAAAATATGAAGACAATAATAGTAATGGAATGGTAATTCGTCCTCTGAAATGTCGTATGAACTATAGCATCCAATCCTGGACCATTTTTGTGATCCCGGGATTTTGGGATTAACATTTTTTCGGATACCGGATTCACGAGATTCCGGCATTGATTATTCACTATTAAATCGTGTCATAATTTTTTTGAAGAGACTTTCAGGATTCAAAACTATTTAGAGATCCCAGGATTGATCACAGCGAAAAAAAGTCAGAAATTGAGAGATTTTTTGAATGCTCTACAACGAAGGTTAAACACATTTTTCAGCTCGCTAAATTTACGAATTGACATTAATGAGAAAAAAAAATTTCACGCTCGCGGATTTTAAAAATCTTGCTCACTGCCTGATTTTAAAAACTTGTGCATTTACGGATTTTTCATTATTTAAAAAACTGAGACCTTTTTGAAAACATTACGACTGTCAGTGACTCCAGCGCAAAATTAGTTTTGTACAGGATTTAACGATTCCAAAATTCCGAGATTATTACTATCATGATTCCGGGATAAGGAGACCCTAGTAGGAACATATAACAGTCTTCGGCGCTGTATAAATTGACAGCTAATAGATTCTTGGAGTAACACGCACTCGTTGAAGAGGACAGTTGGCTAATGATGCTGCACTTTATACGTATCTTCAATTTTACTATGTTATTCGTTTTATTTTAACGAGTTGTTATTGGTTGAGGTATGCTGTTTTGCCAGCTTGATCATTTCCATTAAAACAGCTTATGAAGTAAAGTCGAGATTCTTCAACAGATGCTATCTATCCTCTGCATGAAAATAACTCTCTCTCTCCTATTCTTATTGCATATGTAGTAAGCAACGTGAGTTATCGTCTACTCACGAAGGATTGTTAAATGGTCGCTATCTTGCAGTTTATCGAGTGTTAACACGAAATTAAACCATGACACGAGAATGTTTCTACGTTCTTTTTTTCAGGTTAACTTTATCAAGCAATTACTTGAGCCAGCTATTCCAACGGCGGTGCAATATATCCGAGGTATTGATTTCGATACACAGATAATTCTATGGATATACATGACACGGAATTCATTACAATCTGCTATTTTCAAACTATACTTGTATGTATAATACGATACTGAGAAAGCAGTATTTTTACATCTTCACAAATCTTAAAACTAAAGCCACCATTGTTCGACTTATATTGTTTCTTATAATATTTCAGTATAGCTGATCAACGTTGTTATGTGGTAACGCTTTGGGACAGTTAAAGATTTTCATCCGTATACCGTATTGACTTTTTTTGCAGTTGTAGAATTTGTATCGAAATGTTTATATAATATGTGAAAGTCTATCTACCACACCGCATCATAAAACTATGTTATATAATTAATCCTTCTAGAGGTGAAGTGAGCCAGCTTGTTAAACGGTAAAACTGGACTTTTAAATACTATCACGGCCTTACTTGGTGCTTTGGTGGAATTCATATTTTTATTTTGAGGACCTGATACTATTGCAATGTGTATTAAGTGAGGTTACCTCACTTTTACGATACTTTAGGACGTGTAGAATATAACAACGCTAGCTTATTTTTTCTAAAATACCACATGGCTCACTTTACCTCTAACGGGCCCAATTTATACAAATGCATTAATACCGGTTCCTCTCCATCGTAAACATTATCAACTGATAACGCACGATTTAAGCGAAACCAATATGTATATTTAGAAAAAAAATGTGTTTTTTTTGTTTTAGATATGCCTTCATAATAAGAAATAATATTTGCCAAATTAAATGTGAAATATACAGAGAGTAAAAACAAAAAACTTGATCAATTTTCTTTTTAAGTTATCCAATTAAAAATGTTTGTCCCAAAATTTAGAAATATGTACTATCAAACAAGTTGCCAGCATTATTTTATATACATATTTACTAGTAATGAACTATTTTCCTTTTATTTTAGATAAATTAAATATACTTTTTCACAACATTTATGTTATGAAATTACACATTCAACGTAAAGTTATAAATTACCCAACATCATTTTACTCATCTAAACCCGATGTAAACCGTAGACCTTTAAAGCAATCTAAATAATTATGAATATGATAGACAACAGCTGCTACTCGCTTTATGATTGTAAATAATACCTTAAAACATTAACGAATACTTGACTATTGTACAATACTAGAGATTTCTTCATTTAACATCCGTGCCCTATCAATATCAATAAAACTTCACCCAATTACCTTGGAGGTTCATATTATAGTTTCCGATGAAATGATCTCGAGACCTTTTGGAGTCATCCCCGCCTATATCGTTAGTGGAATGGACAGAGAGATTGGGCCCTCGCCTTATTTTTACAACTACGCCCCGGAGTCACGATCGCCTCGTTTTCGACTCTTCAAACCCAACAATTTTATTCCAAACTCCCTATTCCCAGCCAAGTGAGACGCATCCGAGTTCCATATAGATTCTACCCACGGGATGTGGAATTTTGTGCCTTGGAAACGGAATTGTTACTTAAAAGGAGGGGCGCACGACTTTTAAAAATTAATACTAGCATATACACTGACAAATATGCGATAAAAATTTACCGAGTAAAATGTTTGACTTTATCATTTCCAAATTTGCATGCCCATAAAAATCTGCTTCATCTTGTTTTTCTATATTTAATATAATTCCTCCATGTTTTTTTCACTTTTCACTGTGCTTCTCAAAATAGATCGAAGTTAACAAAGTAATTGGTTGCTTATTTTCATTACCTTTTTTGCTATCAGTCTTCGAGTCATTAATCAAACGCTAAATTCTGATCGCAAATTGCTCATAATGATAAAACAGTGAAACTCCTATTTTTCGTACCCGTAATTCATTCTTTCTTAAAATTTAATGGATTTTTGCAGTCTCGTTTCATTGAACTACATTGAATATCCGCATTTAATTTCTTATTTCACACAATTTAGGTCTGAAGTATTCAAAATATTTGAGAGCAAACTAACATTCAATAATCACATTAAGATTACTTGGAAAAAAGCATTACAAATGTTGGGCTTTATCATCCGTACCACCAGAGTCTTTTCGGGAGTTAAAATTCTAATATTAATGTACAACGCTTTGGTTCGAAGCAGACTTGAGAGTGGGTCGATTGTTTGGGCCCCAAGATGCTCGAAATATGCTCTTATGGTGGAGAAGATACAGAAGAAATTTTTGAGACTTCTCTATATGAGGGTGTATGAATATTACCCATGGCTTTATCCAGCTGAATTTCTCTTAGGCATGCTTAACTTCAATAGCTTGAACCTTCGAAGAGAAATATATCTGGCTATATATTTCTTTCGACTTATACGAGCCAAAATGAGAATTCCACCATTCTTGAGAATGTGAATCTGAATGTTCCTGATTATTTTTTGAGAAATCGTGGACATGAATTGTTTGTTCTCCCAAGGTGTAGAACCAGCTTGCCAATGGGGATGCCACTGAGGAGAGCTTTAACGGTGTTCAACAATATTGCTTCGGATGTCGACATATTACACGTAGACGTGGGTGAGTCCCGACGAATACTATTTTTTATGTATTAAAGTAGAGTTCGTCGGAGCTTACTCAGTTGAATTCCTTGCCACATTTTTTTGTACTGCTTTAAATATTAAATTGTACTATTTTTTCTCCATTGTAAAAGTTTTAAAATTATAATTTGTCAACTTTGTACAATGTTAATAAGTAAATAAATAAATAAATAAAAATAAATAAACATGATATAACTTTTTAGATTATTTGTTGGCCTTTTATGACGTTTTTTTAAACATCGATGGCATAAAAAAACCATCCTTCTATACAAAAATCTCACATAAGTTATGCGTTTTGCTTTTTAGGTCCCTTCAAAAGCAAATAAATATTTTACTATGTAAACTTCGAGTTGTGCTGTGAGTTCGCGAGATTTCTAAACTAACTTACTTGAATTTCGACTGTATTACCTTCGAGTTGTGGGATTTTTTTCTAAACAAAAGTATCGTGATCAGAAATTTTAGCCATTCAAAAAAAGTTTAGTTTGAGCCTGATTAAAAAAAAATATTGTTATAAATTTTCAGGATATTATGACATTTGGATCAATACAAAAACTAAAGTGAATTTAAAAATTCAGTATTTATATTACGTATAATATCTTAAATGATTTATATCATTACAAGCAACATATCGTCCTAAAATAAACAATTTTATTTTTTTAGTATATTATAATAAATATGTACTTAGATTTTTTTAGTTTACGCGATGTATTAAACCCCATAAAAATATTCTAATTGTATGGCTAGCGTTGTGGGGAGTCACCGAGATCCGTTGTTTGATTTACTAGAACGGAAGAATTTTGTAATTAATGCTTTGGGTAAAAATCAATATAAAATTATGTGTTGGTAAACAAATACGGACAAAATTGAAACTATCATATATTAAATTTAATAAACCGTTTGTTATAAGAACAGCCCCACTTTATTGCTTTGGCATCACGAAAACGCTTACTTACATTGTTGCTTGTAGCCATAAAATATTTACAAACCGACGGACTATAAGACGATGCTGCTTTAATTCAACTCGAAATTTTGTAAGATTTTCGCGAGATATTTCAAGTTCAATTTGTAGTAAATGTGCAAAAATATTTTTTATATGGAATTCACTGTGTATGAAAAATTAATGAATGTGACTTAAATTTAATACTACTTTTTAACAGTTGCTTTTAAAATTTAAATATTATCAAAATAAACTAAACTGGAAGCATTTTATTTTAAAAGTGAAAGCAAACCAATAAATCAGTTACCTATTCAGTTTGTTTTAAAATTTGACTATAATTTCACTTATGATCAGAAAAACAATAAAACTAGTTTATTTTATATTTTACCAATTCGCCATAAGTTGGATGAGAAGTGATAAAATTACCCGAAAATAGTAAAACCATACTATAATTTATCATACAATACTTATTTTTCTGCGATTGAAATCATTATAGAAGTAATTGTATTTTTTTCGACTTCACACAAACTATAATTTTTCTTGAAATATTTAGTCGTATAAATATTTCACATTGGAGTTGACTTGTTTAAAGACAATTATAAAAAAAATATTTATTAGGAAGAAGACTTGTTTGATCTATGTATTCAAAAATGTAATAGAACATATTTTATTTCAGTATCGAAAAATTACTTCAGATGTTTTATATTTTCTGACCGTTCCAGTTATGTAGTGAATTAAAACAACGAATATGAATATCTTGTTTGTAGATTCGATTATGATTATAATATCCGATATGCTATTATTAATTTGTTTGACCGTTAAAGCAACGAGCCGTCTCTAGGTAAATAACACTCCAAACATTGTAATTTTACTACCGCGTTAAGTTTAATGTGCAGAGAGAGTTCACGCTCCAAATACTTGTTGGACCTCCTTCGTCTATTTTCTCACGCAAAAAAGTTATGTCTCGTTAAAGAAAACAAAATACAAATTTTGTTTAACCAATTTTTGGGATCGCGATAAACATGCCCAGGTGATTTGGAATTCGTGTAATTTTATATAACAATCATAACGATACGGATGTAACAAGGTGGTGGATCCCAAACCGTGTTCCGCTGTTATTAAATTTTATAACCCACTTTGTTATAGGTCACTTTTTATGACCACATATCTTGATTGTATGAAGAACCTTTTGTTTGAAATTTATGTACTCCGAATCAACCTCGTATCAACAAAAAAATAAAGACGATATATACAATGCTTTTAATATATTTAAGTTTTTAATGCAACATTTGTTTTTTATTTTGTTGGAGATACTTTTTTTTTACCTTGTTATGTAAAGTACGCAAAATGGACTCCTAGTTACTTGATTTAAATTTTTGCTAGGGTGGGCACACGTCGTTATTTGCTATTCCCAAATAGATTTGGGCTAAGTTATGATTATCTAAAATATTATGTGGATTGATAGTAACTCCTTACGAGAATGAATGGATTTGAATCATTAACGAAAGTTCATTTTTTTACTAAAAAATGCTCCGCTATGTTGACGTGAACTTGATGAGTTTACCATTCTTGTATTAGAAATTTACAGTTCCTTACTGAAAAGACGAGCCTTGCTAGTGTTTACGAGTGCGTGTACCCTCTTCTAAGATTAAGTGAATAGTGGAATTTCAGGACTAGTGGTTTATTAATCTCCTTCGCTACCCCAGTTATTTTAGGATAGGAAGGATGGAAAAAAAAATTTAGACGCCACAGACACCCATCCATGCATTCGAACAGAAATCGATAAGTTGAAAAAATACACGTTCGTTCTGAGATAACTAAGTAAAAATATGCATTGTATACAAATTTTGTACAGATGATTTAACTTTTAGCTTAAAAAAATAATTGGTACAACAGATTTAAAATATAAAAGTATTTTAGTTCTACAGTTTTTAATAATTTATGCGTTGATAGCTATTTCGGCTTACGCCATCGTCAGAACTATGTTTAAACTTATATTTTGCTCAGCTATATATACTGGCTCTGAAGAGATACACAATTCATCAAGTTATTCACTCTAACATCCTGATTATATCTACCTAGTAAATGCCAAATCAATTAATAGTTTGAACACTTTTTTAAATATTGTTAAGTGTCCTCCGAATAATAAACACATGATAGTTATTTCATATAATAATTCTTTGACTGAAATGGCTGCATATTTACTACACACTGCGTTTTGGAATCACTGCAATAATAAGGTAATATCGCATCGCACTATGTAATTTTGGTGAACTAACAAATAAAAATGATCGCTCGTGATTTTGAAAATTTCGTCGTAAATGATTACAGCTTGGCAACTTTACTTTGTTTCTTGATAAATAGATATCAATAATTTTGTCTCGAGGTCGTTTTCCTAGCGCATGATTTTTTTTATACTTGCAATCATTTCTTGCCAAATAATAATAATTTTGGCGAAGAAATAAATTCACTACGTTGGGGGAGGGTGTGTAGATCGAGCCAGTTTTCGAAAGAGCATCTTGCTATGACAGCCACGGGCTTAAATATAAAATTTTAGGATTGGTGTTTAAAGCTAATGTTTAATTTTGTGTCATTTGCTCTTTTAATATAATTCATATATTATATTTATATGTGCCTCGTCATCGAAAAAGTATGAAGGAAGTAGCGTCGGCATATATAATGCATACAGTATACACCATCGTGTTTTCAAGTATAAAGCAAAAAAATACTAAATATTGTTTAGATTTTCTCAAAGCGTTTTATAAACAGATTAAAGAAACGTTAATGTATAAAATAGTTCGGGCGATAGTGTTATGTTCAAATAAAATAGCTATCAATGTTAAAACCTCTCGGGGAGTGGTATATGGTATAAAATAAATCTAACTGTTCCTTACTTTGTGAAAACCTACTAGAACTTGTAAAGTAAGTTATTGTGTGCGAAATTTTCTCTGTAATATTCTGATCAGTTAAATTGTAACTGTGGTATCACAAAAATTCAATTATGATATAATTAACTGATGATTGTATATCGACTGTGGAAAGGAAAAAGGACGTAACTCTCAATTTTCCAAAACAGCTTTTATTCGATAATCACAATGTATAATAAATTGACACACATTCTATCAAAAGGATGGAAGCTGAAAATGCCGAATTAGTATCTAAATTTAGCTTTTAAGTTTGAAAAAGATGACCAAGAAAAAACACTGTAATAAAGGTTTTTCAGAGACAATTTCTTTAATCAATATTAGGTTATGTCAATTAAACACCAGCTTAGAAGTATCCGTGCACTTCAAGTTTGTGTATAATTCATAATTTGCATATGTCACAAAATCATCAAAACACGTTTTTAGCGCTTCCTGTAAAATTTTATGTGTGGGTTACGTCCTTTTTCCTTTCCACAGTCGATATATTTTTCTTCTGATTGAACAAAAGTTATGTCTTATCTATAATTTTTTTTTATTCTTATGATTTATAAAAATAACATTTGGCAATACAAATTATAATTAAAATGCGCCAAATATTTTAAAATTTAAAACTCTTTTTTCTAGTCACAGAACAAGACACCACAAACATCTACCTCCTTCATATTTCAAAATATATCAAACATGGCAAGAGATCAAACATATATATATATATATATGTTTGATCTCTTGCCATTAGACCGCATAAAATTAGGTTTTTGATAATTCGATTCAAAATTAAAAAAGAATGAATATAAAATCTACACAAATATCGTTTTTTAAACACAGATTGGTTGATTTCCCTAAAATGCAAATGCTTAAAATAGAACAGCATTGGTATTCCATGATGTAAATTTTGTATTACAACGCTTAAACGATCGTTTCCAGATTTCAGAATACATTTGAAAAATAAAACGGTTTTTTGAGGTCAGATTAAAGTGATTCCACCTTTTCCGGTACATTATTGGTACTAAAAGACTTATCTACAAACGATTTTGATTATTTGTTTACCCGTTGTTTGTTCCCATGGTTCGTTTGAATTTTATTAGCATTATGATTACAGGTACCCCGCCGAGAGAGTTGCCAGATTCAAACACATTTAGGCGGAAGTGATCCAGTCCATTGTATATACTTTTGTTACGCATTGATGGGGAACCCATTCGATTGTTTCAAAAGAATAAGTAAATTTTACCTACAATATTTCAACGTTTCCGATAACTATACACGCCGTTTTATCACGTTGATTGCGGTCATTTGTTTACTATAATTTGTAAATTATTCTAATTCAAGTATCCATTACGTACAACATTCATTTCTTATTTATTTTCAAAGCTATCGGTTAGTATTCTTTTCACATCATTGTATTGTCGCTACTTGTAACTTTAACTGGATACCATTAAAGTAATTCAGTAGAAATTTAGGGCGCCATTACATACATACATTGGCTTTAATTTAATGTTATAACGGTGATTTGTTATTTTAATAAATAATTACACACATTTCCTTCTTTTTAGTTAATCTTGTCTTTCATCTTACATGCACGAGAATAATAGTTGTTAAACAAATATATGCAACGCTTTTATTTACAAACATATTTTGTCACTTTTAGGGTCTTCACTGTCAATACTTGCTGGAAAGGCATTAGAAGAAATATAGACAGAAATATAATTTAAGAATGCTATTTATACAAAAATATTTTTTAATTTTTATTTATTTATAAACACCTATTAATTTATTTTTATTTTTATAAATAGTATTGTTAAATTATATTTCTTAGCAGTTGACAATGCTCGCAATGAGCGAAACCGGTCCTGACCTATTTAATAAAGTGGAATAAAGTACAAAGGAATATTGTGTTTTATTAACTTATTTTTTAAAAGTTTATATTTGTATGAAATAAAAACTGATCGTGACAATGAAAACACTCCTTACGATTTTGGTGTTCTTGGTGGTTTTGGTGTGAACTAATGTTCGCATAAAAAATATTTTCTAGCATTATTATCATATAATATTAATTATCTTTCGTGTTCTTTTTAAACACTTTATTAACAAAAAAGAAAAAAAAACATTTTTTCGAACCGTTAGTAATTATGTGACAGAAATACAAACAAGAAAAAGAGTTTTGTTCCATGCCCTATTGCATAGTTTCTCAACCTTTTTAAGCCCGTGGCCCCCTTTTGAGTCTCAGATTTTTACGTGGCCCCCCTACCCCCAGTAATAAAATTCTCGGGACTCGGAAAAATGAAAAAAAATGTAGGTACATTTATTTAAAAAAAAAAATATGTTTACAAAATAGTTTATAACATTACATTTTTTTTAAATCCCCACGTTGTACCCTTCACAGCCCGCTATGGTTCACACTATTCATACGGGGGTGTATTCTGCAGCGTTATTCATGTTAAAAAAAAATCCATAAACTTCTTAAAACTAGTTTGCATGCACTGCAGGGTGCAGAATGCTAAATAAAGTAAAATAACGTTATCAAAGGAGTTTTTATGAAATGAATTCAATTCATTTTTCATAAGACGCCGTGAACTCTTGGAATGCTTTTTAATTTTCCCTAGATGCAACTAAGTTGGCATGACCAACAGGACCACCCGATGCGACTGTGGTCGTAAAAGCTTATGCAGTTCTTCCTGTTCGTTGTTCATGTTTGGACATTTTTA
The DNA here is from genome assembly GCA_030503985.1 of Himalopsyche tibetana. Taxonomy (NCBI): domain Eukaryota; kingdom Metazoa; phylum Arthropoda; class Insecta; order Trichoptera; family Rhyacophilidae; genus Himalopsyche; species Himalopsyche tibetana. Next base: position 16,014,272 of record JAPJYX010000024.1, read on the forward strand.
AAAAATGCGTTTAGCATCCTGAAGCTATTTACTAATCACCTGACCTGGAAGAGCTTGCCAGTGAAGTGATCATGGCTAGTTATAAATTGGCCTATTCGAAAATTTGGAGTCGAAACGTTGGTTTCCATTCGCATTTTTAAATTTTGAAAGAATTTATAAGATTGCCTGTCCTTAGAATAATTTCCCATCAATTTTACCAAATTCGCATAGCAGTGACTGTAGCAAAACTGTGCACCACAGGGCTTTAAGAATGAAACGTCTGGTCGAGAAGGAGGCAGTCAAAGAATTCTTCTCACCTGGGACTTGACACCCATTATGTAGCATAGCTGTTGCGCCTTAAACTTTAATGTAAAGACTATCAATGCACTGTATTATTCGGTAAGAATAATTTTCTGTAAGAGAATAAGGTTACAAACCTTGGATCACGTACTTTACCAGCCACTCCCATGGATTGGGTGTTAGGCTTCAATTACTGAATACCTGCTACGCAAGAAGTTTTGTCATGATATGCAGTGGTGTAGGAAGGGGTCCTGCCGCCGGGGCAGTACTTGGATTTACAACTTCATGGAGGACCCTAAGGACACTAGCCGCTAAGCGAAGAGACAAAGCTTTGCCAATGATCAGTTTTGGTCTTTAGTATTGCGTTTTGGTATTTGCACCGAGGATTTTATGAAATTTATTGTTTATTACAATATTAAGGGTTTTACACAAAGGTCCCATTTTTTTACAACCTAATGTTGACGATGAATCGCGCAGGGAATTCAAAAAAAATAGTACATGATTATTTATCAAAGTAAAACTTCAAGACTTTCAACAATTGAAACGTTATATCTTTTATTCATAAAAAATCTTAATTACTTGTTCAATCGTTACACCTTGAGAGTCTTAAGATTTTTGGCAAAGAGCATTACATTATCTTAACTAATTTTTTCGACATAAAAAATCTGACACATCGTTTTAGGTTAGTCAATTTGCAAGGCAAAATGTTCAATTGGTTGTTTTTTTATCATCTGCTATCTCATACATACGTCTTGATACTGAACGGAATTGCTCAAAAGAATCACCTGAATAATTGCATTTTTGCAAACAGATTTGGAAATATAATTCGTTTTTCTAGCTTTTGCAATTAATTTGGAAATTTCGTTAGAAACTATTAATTAAACCAGTGTCTAATTTTTCACTGAATACTATAAATCCTATTTTTTTGCTGCGGAAACTCCTTAAAGCTTTTTGAATTATTAAAATGGCTTTTCTTTCATGTCTATGTGTTTGTGTAAAATGGATAGTAGCATTAGTGAAGTAAAACATATTTAACGCACACAAGTTTCATAATATCATGTGGTGATGAAAGAAATCCGTGGACAAGATTGTCAATACAATATTGTTGACACTTACTTTTGGATTCGGTTTTTATGGTATCCTTAAATATCATTGAAAAAATAGTAAAAAGTATGTATAAATACGTTATTTCTGCTGCAATATATTTGATTTTAATATAAATTTTAGTTCATTATATTTTGAGTGGCTGTGGCCCCCCTAAAGTCTGCTGTGGCTCCCCAAAACTGATATTTTCTTCTGTGGCCCCCTTCGAGCATGCTGTGGCCCCCAAGGGGGCCACATGGCCCCCGGTTGAGAAACGCTGCCCTATTGAACTATTTCAGTGTAGAATTAGATCTTTTTAGATCATATACGTAACTTTACATTTTCTTTATGGTTTTACTCGTTATGGATTCTAATTATTAACCGTATTGCTAGCTTTGCTTTTATGTTTTGACGGATAGATGTTAAGACCCTGATTTTATTATTGTCGACTCATAGTTCGCGTAAGGAAGAATAAAATAAACGGAAAAAAAGTAATATTTTCCATTTTGTAGATTTTATGAGATTCGTCGTTTAAGAATTTTTGTGTAACTGTAATAGTATTTCTTTCCGCAATAATCAGCGTGAAACTAGTCGTATTCCAACATTTGAATCAATATGTTATATATAGGAAGTATTTACTTCCTACTATATTTGGCTTACATTTTTAACAATATAATTAAGTAATAAAAATAATAAAACATTTTTAGTACTTTTTCCACATAAAATTTATTAGATCAGGACCGGTTTCGCTCATCGCGAGCATTATCAACTGATAAGAAAAATACAAAAACAGTGATATTTATACAAATTTAAATATCACTGTTTTTGTATTTTTCTTATCAGTTGATAATGCTCGCGATGAGCGAAACCGGTCCTGATCTAATAAATTTTATGTGGAAAAAGTACTAAAAATGTTTTATTATTTTTATTATAATGCCATTCCACCAAGTATTGACAGTGAACACCTTAAAAGTGATATAATTAAGTGTTGGATGTCGTTGAATCAAGTATGTAATTACTACTGGACGGCTGAGCTGAGCCCACGTCTTAAATTTAGTGTATAGTTTAATGAATTTATTTCAGATTCGAAATAATTGGAAATTTGTTATACCTCTTCTTCAAAAATGTGGTTATTTTAATATATCACATTAAGGAACCAGCTATAGTTAGTTAAAGCATTTGCTTTATGCTCTTTTAAGGTGTTGTCGACCATGTCGCACTTTTTATCAACTTGTCCGCATAAAATCACACTTTCGAGAGAGAAAAGTGTCTTGTCATGAATGAATTGTAAGAAGGGAAGAGAATCATTTTATAAAAAGGACCTCCATTAACATGTTGACACTCGACAGCGCAAACAGTTCTTCAATGACTTAATACAATTTAAACATTTTAAACATACTGTAACATGTCACATATTCTATATTATAAATAAAATCATATTCAAAACGTTGTATTAAATTATTGTCAGTTATTACAAAAATAAATATAATTCTTAAAAATACTCACTATTAAAATCTGTAGGTATTCCCATGGGTTCATCCTTTTCGCCAGCAATGGCTTTAAACCTAGTGATACATTTATTTCCTATATATACACGATACATTCATTTGCTAAGCGTCAGTTCAAGTTCATCCGAGCACTTGAACGTCTGAAGATGCCGAAAGGCGATTCCCGGGTCGTTAGTAACAAAACTTGTGTTAATGTACATAATTTGAACGATTCAAATATGAAAAAATCTAAATTTTGATGTTTTAAAAAACAATCCCTCAAAATCTCAAAAATCAGTTTTTAGTGTATCCTGAAAAATTATTTTTTTGATACACGGAAGATATTTTTGCGTTGACGTATTTGTATATCAGTTTTAAGTATCTTCTTGGAAAGTGCCATTGGAATAACTTAAAGTATAGAAATTTGTAACAATATTTAAATCGAATTGCATTTATTTTTTATATGGTAGTTTGGCATGCTTCAACAAAACATTTCTTTGAAATTGTTTTCTAACATATTTTTTGTGTATTAATTAATTATCCTGTTAAAAAAATATATATTGTTTGGTATCAAATAAAAGTCGTCAATTTGATTTACAAGTATAATGCAAAAAATATCTTCCCAATTTTCCAGACAAATTGAATAATATATATTTTTTATGCAAAATATGTTGATTTAAAAAATATGCCTACACGTTTTTTGACTACTTTTTGTATTGCTTATTGATTATATTTGAATTCAAAATACATTGCCATTTTATTTATTTTTGTTTTGCAACGTATATTATTGTTTTTTTATCATAAATTTCATAAACTGTGTATTTATTTATCTTTTATGTCTTTATTTATAAATTAAAAATCAAGAAAACTATCTACAATATCATGATAAATAAACATCTTAAAAAATCGTACAACATTCAAATAAATCTCTAGAAACGTTTTCGGATAATTATCAATTACCATATTCGATATATTAAATTTAATGACTCGATAATAGTTGATTATTGTACGATATTTGAGGAGCAAACATTCAAAAAGTGTTTTGTCACACAAATACAAAGCTTGGTAAATGATGATTTAAGTGTTGCAAAAGTGACGGTTTGTATGAAGGTGTCAACTTTATGATTTAATTTTAATATGAAAAAAAACCGTTTTGAACACTAATTTTGATTTCCATTCATAGGTTTTATTACGGGCTATCATAATTGATATAAAACGCCATTTTCAAAATTTGTGACAAAACACTTTTTGAATGTTTGCTCCTCATTTATGTACAAGTGTTATTTATTGTATTAATCCACAGAACGTATAACATGTAAATCGTTAATAAGACTGTTATTAAGCATGCAATTCGACGAGTTGTTAGCTTGTCGATTCTATCGACCGTAGAGAAGGGCACAACGGAACGAAAACACGGATTCCTATAAAATAAACTGAAAAAAATGTTAGTGTACGCCTTGAGTTGACTACGAAATTCCATTATCCTTTTGTTGTCGTGTGCGAGGAATGGAAATTTGTTAGGAGTCGCGTATAAAGTTACGTCGTGTAGCGGAATCACGGCTCATGTTTCCATCATGATGAATTCGAATATCTTCACCTCCGACGTAGTACCTATTCGCAATCGTGGTGGTTCCACCAGATTCTGATTTGAATATCCAAGTACAAGTTCTAAGATATACTTCACTCAACGTGTAATCAAAATTTAAAATATTCTTTGTATGATTATATTATTATATAACAAGCAGGTTTTTTTATAAATTTAAAATTGAATAATTTTAACCAAACCATCAATTATAACAGGTGCTCGATAATATTTTAGTATCTAATTTATTATCTTTTAACATCTGGATCGCTTATATAAAAAATATGTTTCCTTTATTATCAACCACGTTTAATAGTTTTCATTTTGTCTAACTAGATCATTTTAATCTAACTAGATAAAATATCTATATATTAATAGCCGATAAGGTCCGTTAGTTAGGGTGAGTGTAAGGTGTCCTCGACCTCCCAGTCTCCACTTTTTTAAATAAAATAAAATAAAATAATATAAAATAAAATAAAATAAAATAAAATAAAATAAAATAAAATAAAATAAAATAAAATAAAATAAAATAAAATAAAATAAAATAAAATAAAATAAAATAAAATAAAATAAAATAAAATAAAATAAAATAAAATAAAATAAAATAAAATAAAATAAAATCAAACACAATGCAACAAAAATCTCACGTTGCTGGGCAACGGGCTTACAGCTATTCTATATATTAATAGCCGATAATGTCTGTCCGACCACATTTCAAACCTTCCAGTCTCCACTTTTTTGAATAAAATAAAATAAAATTAAATAAAATTAAATTAAATTAAATAAAATTAAATTAAATTAAATAAAATAAAATAAAATAAAATAAAATTAAATAAAATAAAATTAAATTAAATTAAATTAAATTAAATTAAATTAAATTAAACTAAATAAAATTAAACACAATGCAACAAAAATCTCCCGTTGCTGGACAACGGGCTTACAGCTAGTTATACTTATTCACTGTTTATTTATAACTGAACGCTGTCGTATTTAGGGCATACCTTTTATATAAAATAGATTATTTCTTATCATCTAAGGATTGATATTTATAAAAGCTGTTTTCGTCTTTTAAAAATTAAAAAAATCAGCGTTTAACATCATTATTTGATCATGTATTATGAGGTATATGTATTTTATATTTTCAGAATTTATAATGACGCCGAAAATTACCTGAATTTGATTGATTTTTGTGACTTCAGAGCGTACCCGCCGACGTATTCAAATCGAGTCACATCTTGTACTTTATTATCATCTGCAAATTACTTCAATGTCCAGCAGAAAGCATTCCTGGGATCCTTTTTAGAGCTGCAGCGTGTACCCTTTGCGTACATTGCAAATCGATTTGTCATGTATGCGCTGCGCCTTCGGAAGCCACTATTTTTTTATCTTCGAATTTGCACCCAAGCTCTCCTCTTTGTTCGAAATACCAACTTTTTACTTTGTAATTTTTTTTACGTCCAATTCTTCCTTTCACGGTATACCTTTTGATTATTTTTCAATTAAGACAAGTGTTTTTTTCGTTCGGTGCCTTTGTTAATTCTCTATGGTTTATTTACATATAATTACCCGTTATAATGCACATTGTACACTGTTTGATGACGGTAAAGTCTTTGTCGACTATGCATACTCTCAATTGATTTTCACAGCCGATAAGAAAATGTCCATAGTTTTTTGAGCAAAATCTTATATTACGTGATTACATTATTTTATCATATAAATATCCGCTAATAAAACGCCGTATTTAGATAGCTTGACATAATTGATTACATTTACATATTTAAAAACCACGACTCATAATTTTTTTGAAGAAAATATAAGCACTGACTAGATGTATGTTTTTTTTTGTTCTCATTATAGAAAATCTATCAATCACAGATGTATACTGTTAATTCAGGATTCATCTTTTATTATTATAATAATAAAAAATAATGTTTCATTTTTTGTATTTTATTCGTTACCACACCGCTCATCCGATTGCAATGAAACTTTGACAAACTTTTCTCTTGCACTTTCGGGAAAGTTAAAGGCATAGTAAAATTAACTTACAGTTGGTCTTATATATAAAAATCAATGTTTGTATGCCTGCCATACAGCTAATTTTAACAAAGTATGCTTGTACTTGCGCAAAGGTTATAGTACAATAAACTTACAGTAGGTGGTGCGTGTGTCTTAACATAGATAATCGGCAGCAAACGTCAAAAAGACAAAAAAAACATGCACATTAATAAACACAAACACTTTCTTCCTTCGAACCGGTTAGTTAGTTGTCCATAAAAATCAAGGAATGAAGTAAAGCGATTAATGTGTAACGATTAATTTGAGGGCGATTTGTCTGGGTCGCTGTATTCTATGTTACCGTATGCTGGTTACAATCTCATTTTTTTTTCAATTTTATAAACTTTTATAACAATTCGTCATTTTCTTTTATATAAACAAAATTCCAACTACACATGACCTGATTTTTTCACGTTGTAAAGTTATTGGCCCCGTGATGTCACTGGCAATTACTTCCCTCTAAGCAATTTAAATAATAATGTATATTGATCTTGGTACTTGAAACATGTTACATGCCGCTGACTTATTGCTTATTTATTTAAATTTGAATTTGCATCATGGCATTAGATCTACACTTCTACTAACAACAGTTGACCTATGATTGGATGAAGACTCAAGTATGAATGACAACTAAAATACAATACAGTTTGTAGAATGTTTGTTAAAATTATTCATATAACAATGACACTACCGTAGCTCTTATGAATAGGATACAAAATAATGATGTTATTGGAAAGATTATTTTTTTTTGTTGTAGATCTTGATTCGTACTATTTTAGCTAGAAATATCAAATGCGGTTGACTCTTTTATTTTCTATATACGTTTACGTGTGAATGTAAACTCATAACATTTCTAGTATAGTTCCGAGCCATCACTAGTGATGTGACGGTAAGATTATAATATTGTATGTATCTATTGATCGGACTACTTATGACAAAACGGACGAGTTTTTTTGACACTATTTTTGAATGAGTATTAATAATTCTTTTTTATCTAGTATAGTCGCCGGTGTGGCCGAGTTGATCGCCTGTGTGGTCGAGTGGTCAACGTCGTTGGCTACCGCTACGGAGGTCACGGGCTTGAATCTCAGTACGGGCAGTTTTATAAATTGATTTTTCAATCGATTTATGAATTTCTGTTCAAAGGCATGGATGTACGTGTGATGTCTTGAATTCCCCCCTCTGACCCATCCTATCCTATGAACGGGGCGTATCGAGAGTGATTTGCTAACCACTAGTCATGTCCTAGCCCTTTCCTTCTATTCCTACTCTCTTTGGAAAAAGAGAGGTTGAGTAACAAGCAGTTCTCGTAGAAATACTTCTGTTGAGATAAACTCCATTAGGGGTCCATATGCTCCACACTGGGAGCGGACATGGTAAAAAAAATAAAAATAGTTTGTAGAACTAAAGAATGTTCCACAAAGAGAATTTATATAGGTATACCGTAAGAGTACATTTGAACTGCGGTGATATGATCTTATTACATATTTTGATCCCGTTTGGTTCAATATATTGACGAGGCTATACATCATGTTCTGTGAAAATATCTATTGTTAGATAGTTCGGTTTCAACTTGCGATGGGTAAGTCTGACACAACTCACACTGCCCCGTGATGGAACAAACGAGAATCTCGTAACTTTTAATCAAGTCTTGTTACGGCAAATATTACAAATTAAACTTACACAAAAAAATATGTGTATTTAAGCCGCTCTTTTTCTAAGCAACTTATAATACCTTATATTAAAATAGATCCCTTTCATTGAAGTATCAATAATTATTTATATATTTACAAACTAAAAATTGTTTCGACAATAGTTTTTTTAATCATCTACTTATATAAATCAACAAATAACGGGAAAAAAAGAAAAAAGTAAACTAAACTCAAAATTATCAATCAAAATTAAAATAATATTCTTTCTTAATATGGAGAGAGTCGCTGTTATTTTAGTTCAGTAGATAGGTGCCTCACATAGGGGACTCACGGTTGTACTCGGTCAGAACCAAGTGCCTCCTGTTTAACGCATTCATCTTGACAGTGCTGCTTTACGGTTGCGAATCATGGCACTTTACAAAAGCGCAGAGTAACCGTAAACTGTGCTTTGAAAACAGATGCCTGCGGCGAATGCTATGAGTACGGTGGTCTGACTTTGTCAGAAACACGGAGATCAGAGCGCGGACTAACACACCTCTTATTACGTCCAAAATAAAAAAAAAAGCGACGATAGACATGGTTTGGGCATGTGCTGCGAATGCCTCAAAAAAGTCTGAACCCTGCCTGTCTTTTCTACTAACCAGATGTATCCCGGCGTCGTGGAAGGCCACTGATGACCATCCACAAGATGTACTCAGCAGAGCTACGGGACGCTGGGATGACCTGGGAGGAAGCAAAAAGACTGGCGGCGGATAGAGAATCTAAAGGAATTATATGGTGATCATATGCTCCGTATAGGGAGCGTATATAAAAGATAGGTTCAGAAATATTATTATTGAGCAGTTTTAATATTTAGCATATTTAAAAAAGAAATAAACTTAAAAAATAATTTGTTTGAATTGGACGTAATAACGTATTATTCCACCGCAATCTGTTATTATTATAATATTGAATTTATTACATCCTCCCTCGCATTTTTTATAGAACTAGTATTGAATTTGAATTGGCATATCAAAATGCCAATTCAAAGTTTGCTATGACTGAATCGATACTTCTGAAGTGTGAACACGCTTTTTATCTTAAATCTCTCAACTAGGAAATCAAACATGCAAAAAATGAGCACCATTTTTCATGATCCGTTTATAGTCTTTTTGTTTATACCAACTCGTTGGTTAGTACATAGCGTTTTATGTTCCTTATTAAAAATAATAATTTCAAGTGTGATAATATCTATTTGTATCGTTCATGTCTCATTAACCTCATATCGTGTTTTAGATATTAGTTTCGTATCGTATATTATGAATATTCTTTTAATAACAGAGTCACGTAAACATTCTATTTTTTTAAAAATAATTATTTCCGTGCAACCGAATATTTCAGCGTTAATTTCGTAACTCGTTTAATATTATGTAACTAGCATTTTACGCGCATTGCATCTGGGAGCAACATAACATTGCTATTGCTCATAACTATATTACACATGAATTATTTTTAAATTAAAATACCAGGTAATAAATTTTCAAATTTATAAAAACACTCAATCAAATTTATGTATTTTTCTCGTTAGTGTCACAATTTAAATAATCATTTCATTACAATCTATATTATAGAAGTAGATTTATGATATTCTCTTTCTAAGTATATATAAAACTTATCGATAGGCACTGTAGATACATCCAAAATAAAAAATAAGAGTCAAGTTTTAAAAGATATTTTATTTTTACAATGTTCAACAAGGTATGTTATACAAAAAGTAGTAAAGTATGCAAATTTCCTTAAAGCACCTAATTGAATCATATCAATTGTTTTTACATTTATACAGTGTATAATTTCAATATACATACATTAAATCTTTCTATTTTACCACTTCATCGTAAGCTGATTTTAGTAAAATTATCATTCAATTTTAATGTGGCTGTTTAAGATAGTTATTGTATAACCCAGTCGCGTAACTATACAATCTGGGCTCATATACAAAATTATCAAAGCGCCAAAAAATTATAATTTTATTTTTTATTTACTTTTGACTTTTAATTTATTCAATTTTTAGTATGAATTTTCTTATTTTTCTTAAAAAAATAAATGTGGATATAACTTTCGCCCCCCCCCCCCACCCCTGAGTCAAAGGGCCCTTATACGCTGCAAAGGCCCCGCTGTATGGTGTTTACGCCGGTAGCAAAACCACGCACTTGAAAACATATTTAAAAGGTTATTGTGAATAAAAATCTGAAAATATGGTGTAGACGTAACCGTGACGTCTGCCTTATTTTGATAAAAAAACTCAATGGCTTTTTTTTTTAAATGTAAGTACTTATTCTTTTTTAATAAATGATTTTTAATGCATCATTGATTCGCCAAATAAAACGACCACTAAGATTCAATATTGTAATATAGCAAGACGTGTATTATACTTGCATGTATTTGTCCACAAACAAAATGCTAGTGTTGGGCATATCAGATGCGAAAGAATGCATGTTTTCCTTTAACGTTTTGACACGTGGGAAATATTTTACACGTTCAGAATCTTTTGTGGCCATCTAGCACTGTGATATACCGGTAAATTATGTTAAAACTATTGAATATTTGTCAAACATACATTTTTCTATTATAGTCTTAAGGATTTATGTGTTCGTGGGTACATTTATAAAATTCTTAAACGTTTTTTTTTATTTTGCTGGCCAAGCGCGTAGCTAAGTATAGATAATTATATAGTCGATCTGATATATTTGATTTATATTAAACAATATTCGACGTTCAACATGCTTCAAGGTGACCCATATTGAGTGCTTAAAAATAAAGCTTGCAACTGAGCTAGAAAAAAAACTTTCATGTATCCTTACGTATGTGATATAGTTTTTAGTTTTAACCACATCCCAGTTGAGTCATTGTAATTATTATTGATATTTATGGTCATCATTTCAATACTTTATCCTTATTATGCACAAAACATATAATCAAAAAAATGAAAAGAAGTGAAATGAAAATGTACATTTTTTAACACTCAAATTTTTTTTAAGCAGACAAGTTAAGATTTTCATAAAAATTGTTACATTTAATAAATTGAATAAAAAAAAATCACAAATCTTCTCTTAACACTTTATCTGCGGTGCAAAAAATATTTCACATATGTTTTTTTAATCCATGTCCGCTTCCAATGGGGAGCATATGGTCTCCTAGTAGAGGTGTCTGAACACATGTTTTTTTACGAGAACTGTTACTCAGTCGGTCAACCTCACTTATTTATCAAAGTGAGTAGTAGGGAAAGAAAGATAAGGCAAAAACAGGACTAGTGGGTTAACTGATCGCTATTACAACAGCCAGTTATTAAAGTTTCAGAAGGATGAGAGGAGAGGAAATAATGAGAATTTACATCACAAACGCCCAGTCACCGATCACAACTTTGAATTGAATAATTCTCAAATTCACTGCGATCTCACCGGGAATCGACCCAGATCTGCGTGATCGGTAGAGCAAGTTCTTACCAACTTGGCTACAGCAGGCGACCATATGTTGCTGGCGGTTAAAGAACCTAGTGAAAACCCATATAATATAGTTTTAATATAGATAACTCATAGTTCTAACTCTAAATATCCTGATACGGCTATTTGTACGCATAGTTTACTATTTTTTCTCAGTAGTTTTTTCCATTTATTTTTGTCGTTTTCCGAAAGAGAGTCTTCAATTATCAAATACGTCTCAAACTACGTTGCAGTATTAGATCATCTAATCTGAGGCTCAGGTTTTATAACGTTTTTTTTCCAATATTTAATTGTTACAATACTTACTTACTTAATAGTGTTGTGTCATTCATAAATCTATTTTTAATGTTATCGAATTATATGTTTTAAAAAACACTATTTTCTAGTCTCAATTTTGTGAACATTAATCGCTACTGGTTACAGTATCACGGATGTATGGTAAGGTAAGTCTGTACTATACAGCCCGTAAATAACGTCCTGCTAACAACTCGTGAATGCTGTCTTTCTAGTATACTTTACAGAACGCTTGGTACAGTAGTGTAAAATATTTACCATCAAAGATATTCAATAGGCTTCTTTTATAATACATGTATGAAGCTGTTATCACTAATTATTACGAAATTATATGTATGTACATATAATGGAAAGGTATGATAAAGTTATCAAAACAACCTTTATTTCCCGTGACATGACGCTAAGATATCGATATAAATTTAATTATTTTTCATAGGATTGGATTTCTTATACACATTGTAATAAAAGCAAAAGCTTAGTAAAGAATGATGAGTTTAGTCATCACACTAATTAAATATGATATGAAACTATGGGACTAATAATTGGATATGAAAATCCTGCTATTTCCACAGAAAATTAATTTGATTAAAATAATCTTTGTTGCTTTCGTCAAAAATGTGTATTCGTTTTTTTTTACTTTCGATGTATTCGGTAACGTTGTAAAAATCCAATTTTTATTTTAAAAATAATTGAAAACATTGTTATTGCATAGGTTTTGTATCAAATTGTGGAACGTGATTCGCTTCGTTGAAAGTAGTCTTCAGACAAACTATCGAGTTTTACTAATAAAAAGGTTATGAGCAAAAACATAGCTGCACAATTCACTCCACTGCCCGACGCGGTCATACATCTGTGTTCAATAGACGTTTCACGTGACGTAACGAACATTATACGTTTTTCAGTTTTGTGCTAAGATTGTCTCGGGAACAATTGACCATGTCTTAGCGGCTTACATTTTATTGTGCGAAAAATTGCCATATAAAAATGTCAGGAGGTATTAAAAACATAGCTATCAAATTTAAATTATATTTATTATTAATGGTTGTGCATTGGTATAAATATTGTGAACATACATGAAAAAGGAGCCAAGTTTATTTTTCATGTTAAAAAATACTTCTCCGATGTATTACGATCATAATGGTTATCACAAAAAAATCTATTATCACACATTTAGTGATCGATATAATTGTGAAATATGTACAAACTACTTATGTACTTTTCATATTTTTTTCACTATATTCTGTACCTTCTCGATTGTTTTAGTTTGAATTCGGTGTCTCAAGTAATTCTCTGTTGTAAATGCGATTTTGCTTGAATGTTATCAGATGAATGAAACTCTAGGTCGTGGAACGTGTTTAATATAAATCATTTAATTCTTAGACCTATCCATATTTTCGTATTTTAGAATGCAAGTGGTGCGCCCATTGCATATATGTATTCTGGCTCTTCCGGTTCGAAAAGCTGTCTTGGTAGTAGTACAGCTTTTTTTAATCGGACACTGAATCTTATTTCAATCTATGTATGATATATATTTTTTAATTTATCATTCAAACGTTAATTGTATATGAAAAGTAAAATTACAACGTTTCTTTTAGCAGACATTTTTTTTATAACTAACAGATTTTCAATTAATTAAATTAATTGAAACTTTTCACGTTTGTAACTTAAATAATGAAGCATAAATATGAGTAACGTAATCACTTACTTAAAGAGCATTGGTTCTTTATCGATCATGAATGTTTTTACTTTTTCATGCAGTAGTGCATGAAAGCATAATGCGACCAAAAGTTTATATTTAAGCTTTAAAAAAAGCCTGAATCGTGGATAAAAATCCACTTACCAATTGAGTTGTCCTGTCACGTCAAATACGGCGATTAATAATAAATTTTCGGTTTCAAGCTTGCCCGTGCGTTGATTTGAGTACAAAAACCCTTACGTTCCACTTACATTTCGTTTGCTGGTGGCGTGCGTAGATAACCGTAGAAGAGTATATTTTGATACAAAATAACTTAGGTTATTCCACTTATTGTGCTACAAACTGTGACACGTGTTTCCTCTCTTTCAATGGCATCCTCAGACAATCTTACTTTCACAAATGCTTGTTTAAGTACGACTGATTAATTTTATTATTTTGATATATTATAAAAATAATTGTTTTGTTATGGGTTATCTGATTTATTGATGAACTTTTTTCCTTAAAAAATATTTTGCTTTTTATATGAAATAATTATTCCTCGAATATATCTTGTTCTAATTGTAACCGTTTTAAAGAAGTACCGAGGGTACGTTTTATAATATCAGTAATATTCTTCAAGAAGACTGTATTTCCACGTTGTTTATATTTATTAATAGTGAAGTTTACACCGATGCCTGTACTTACATCTTCGCCGTAAAAGATAGCGATAATACATGAGCCCAGAAATCTGCAGATTGTTCCTCACAACGTGCTGTAACTTGGCTTTTAATCCTGGCTCGCATCTCTGCCGTTCATTAGTAAGATTTATAACTTGCGCAATATCATTTTCCTGCTCGCCACCTTTGAACTGCTTCCACACAAGTAGCGGGTGCAATTTTTGTGTTATCTTCCACACTTTTTATATTAACTCCCCCGCATACGGACGTCGTGACTCAGGATTTTGATTTTTGACGCGTTATCGGATTAATTCTGAATTCCATATGTATACGAATATTTTTTTAACCTTTTCCACCCTTGATGTGGATTATATAGTCTCCTAATGAAGAATAATATCTCAGCTGAAGTTTATTTAAAAAAACTGCTAGTTACTTAATAACTTAACCTGGTTGTTTTGTAAAGGGTTATGATAGAAGGAAAGAACTAGTGTAGGATTAGTGGTGTAATTCTCGCTCCCATTTAAAAATCACATGGGTTGGTGGAAGACTTCTCTATATATATGCGAGTAAAAATCTATAAACGGATTAAAAAAAATATATTTTTGATTGATTCTTCTGTACTTTCAATAAATTAATTTATTGTCAATAAAAATATAAAAGTTACTTTTGTGAAGTGGAGAGAAACCTGCGGCCCTTTGAATACTCTGATGCGGACTTTTGAATTGATCAAAATATTCACTTTGAAGAACAAAACAAATATACATAAGCATTACCCATTATATTTTCGACAGTCGAAAAAAAAGGGGAGAAGAGTCAATGTTTTCTTTACTGCGGCCCTTTTTTGAATCAGATAAATGAATGTGGCATTTAGAAATAAAAAAGTTCCCACCCTTGATTTAGTGTGTTATAAGTCGTGTTATTAGGTGTAAGTAACACGATTTTCGCGTTTTTTTTTTAAATTCAAGAATACATATTCAAACGGCGTAGACCTTGATTTTAATTATTTTAAACCTACATATCGGAAATGAATTATGAATTTATTGTCATAAAAGTAATATATTTTATAAAAATAACAATCGGCAATATATTTTATTGCTTTTGAATGCATAATCTCGCCATGTGAACACGTGAATAGACCGATTAGGCATATGAAAATTGATTCCGCTTAGTACTTAATTTGTATGTAAACCACTTACTTTAAATAATTATTTAAGTATTTAACAGTTCTACGTAAAGGACAAATACGTTTTTGCATTTAAATTACCTCATTAATGACAGGTAATAACGATAAATTCCACCAAAAAAGTTTACGCAACGTCCCAGGCACGTCTTTATATTTTATTGTTGAGCTTTTTGGTGTGGTTTATTATCATAATGCCTCCTTATATTAGATATACGTGATACTGGAAGTATTCTTTAATGTCAACCTTTTAATGAAGTGATATGTGAACACACCTAATCTTCTTAAAGCACTTCACGGCGTCCATCAATTAGTATTCTTATTTATTGATGTTCCCACTGTTTGATTATATTAACAGTTCGGTTCGAGCCAGTGTTTATTATAAGCTAATTGAAACGGTCGTAGTATTATCATCTTGTCAGAACAAGTTTTCTCTCTTACTAATTAATCACTTTAAATTTGTATTTAAGAATGTGTTTTCAAATGACACAACTTAAATGGCAATGTTTCAAGTTTTAGCCTCGTATCTGTTTTATGTTAAAACTATGAAAACATTGTTCACTTTATCGAGATTCTCTGTAAATGATGAAAATAGGTAAAATAAATATTTTTTCAATAATTTTACCAAAAAAAAAAAAATTGTTTGTACTAATTCCACATTTATTAAATATGATCAGGACCGGTTTCGCTCGTGACAAACATTTTCAATTATAAATACTATACATACATTGGTACAGTGGTATTTATACTGAGTTAATGTAAATAATTAAGAACTGTATTAATGTGCATATATTCTTATCAGCTGGAAATGATCGTCATGAGTTAAACCGGTCCTGATAAAATATTTTAAAAAGTGTGAAATTAGTACAAAAGGATGTTTTTTTTTATTTAATAAAAAACCTTTTCACCAAGTTTTGACAGTGTATACCTTACAATTTAGTATTGTAATTCGTATAATTTGTACTCTCAACAATAGACTAATAAGCAAACGCGATAATCTTAGAAGTCTGGTCAATTGTCAATGTCGTATTATCATTTTGGGCGAAATCAATGTTATTACATACACATTTTCAATACATGACAAACATTTTTTTTTAAATGCAATTTTATGCTCTTTTCTTGTTGGTTATGAGAGTTGTTAATGTTGCATTGAATTAAAAAATATATCTAGCAATAGCACATTTAAAAAAAACAATAACTTTTCATAGCGCATTTTAATAGATAAAAACTGCTTCGTGATCGGTGCAGTTATGCTGTGAATAAATTCAGATTTAATCTAAAATTTTCAAGACGTATCCTAAGAAATTATTGCAGATATTCGTAACTGCTCACTTAAACTTTATGAAGAATCTGAGCACTAACATATTATATTACATATAATATTAAAAAATATGTGGAACGGCTTCTACGTTTAAAACATGATTATCAGGCAAATAACAATCAAAGATAAAAAATAAGACAGTAAAAGAAAAATCTAAACAGAAGGGTATCGATTGCAGAAAAGAATGCTCGTAGAAACTAAATGGGCAAAGAGATGGTCTTCTCGTCTTTTGTTTAGAATACATTGGAACTTCAAGAGTTGGGTAGCATTTCACGGTTTGCAGGCACGCCCCGGGTGGTCTGGGTTCGAATCCCTAGCGTGTTTCTGTAGCAAATTATTTTAACCCTTTCATTTCTGAAAGTATTCAACGTTTTTTTATTTTACCTTTGTTGAGATTGCATTATTCAAAGATTAAATTTAAATTCTATAAACCTGTTAAAATCCGTTTTAAAAAATACTTATGTCACCAAACTATATTTTGCACTCTGTATTGTTTTAGTTCTTTTCAAAAACGTATAAGCAGGCTTTCACTCTATTTGTTGTTTTTAATAATTCATTTTTTAAATAAATTGTAATTATGTTTTATTTAAATACTTAATAAAGTTTCACTACTGGCATATTGATTCAATAAAATTTCAATATAACATTGGTAACTGTGATTTAATGGTTTCTGAAACATTATCCATAACAATAAATATATATTATTTAAATAAGTAGGCACTTAAAATGTTATCAGTAAAAATAATCTTATAAATTTAATACTATATTGTATTTTTTTTTGTTTTGTTTATTATTATTTTCTTTATTATCCATCCGCACATAGGTACGTCCTCATAAATAAAGCCAAAATCAATGTTTAATATTTATATTTTAAGTAGCCATTTCGCATCCCACGTTTTTAGTGATATTTTGCTGCAAATTGAAATAAGAATATATAAATTAATTTTATTGTAAGCATATCAAATTTCAATTGACAATTAATTTATTTAATTCGTGACAAATTCATTCGGCTTGTATTTCGTATGGGTCCCAAAGCGTCAAATGGACGGTAAACGCGTGGGCAGTGGGCTATCACAGAAGCGCATTTGGAATTCATTTAGTGACACCACTAATAATAATAACGACGCTGGAGCGAGATATCAAATGGTCAAAAAAGGTACTTTTCTGATATGACGACATACTAAAGCATAAAAGATTTTATTAAAACATGTGGCTCAAATGAAATATTTGCTGGCTCCAAATTGGCGACAGGACTCATATTTTTTTATTAAAATTGTATAATTAATTATATATTTAAATAAATGTTATGATTTATGTTTGTGCTATGTTTGCGACACTAATATATTATATATCGGCTCCGTAGCGCTATGATTAAGCTATGCGTTTTCTGAGCCGTAGCAAAAGCCAGCACAGAATTGGCAGGTAGAGCTAGGCAAAGCGGACTTGCGCGACCAGCGTATGCTGTGACATCTGTGATTCATAAGTGACATCTATGTATGAATGAAAGAAGCATTTTTTACTCATTTCCTCAACAAAACAATATATAAAGCATTAGACCCCTTGTTCTAACACAGTAAAAGTCTATAGAGCTGGTATTTACATTTATAAGAAACCTAAGATATGAACAAACAGACAATGGTTTCCATAAAAAAATCAACAGTTTTTGGAGCAAAATAAAAATAAAATTTTACGAATATTGTTTTGAAACATTAAACACTGCGAGAAAAAATGTGCCGGAACGCCGTTTCACCGTGTTACATGGAAAGAAAAGCTCTGTTTATATACATTATGTCATGAATCGCAGTTTTTTTACAAAACGTCTCGCTAAAACCCTTCACACCCCCTCTAGCCGACCACAGGTTGTATTCAACTATCACGTCCCATGTTTAAAAAGTGTGCTAATACGCTTGTTTATTTTCATTACACCCATAGTTACATAGTCATTTTAAATAGCTCTTCTTTCCTACGCTCAAAATTCGTGCACATTTTTAGAAACCAATCAAGAACGTATATATTAATCTATTTAGTACCTTACACATATATATTAAAATAAAATATGTTTCGTTCTTACGTAGAGTCTAAATGTTTTTGTGATGTTTCATAATTTGTGTGGCTTGATTAATGTCGAACTGTTTTAAGATACGTGATTGATTGCGCCCGTCGGCGTCCTTAGCATTGCCATTGCCATAAGCCAAGGCAGCTTTCCATCTTCTTCAAAAATCTATGAAAAAATACCAAATGTGAACGCTATGACCTAAGAAGGAAATGAGAACCCTTTAGACTCTTTAGAGTCACGTCCATCCTCATGTGAGTGACGCGCTCAACGTGCAGGCAAAAACGTCTGATGTACTGTGGTTTTTATTCTGAAATTTATTTTGTGTTTCTTTAATAAATCAAAAAAAAAAATACATAATGTAAAAGTATAAATTTTTCTTCCATTTAAAAATAATTTAATCTGTCAAAGTTAGGGTGACATATCGTCATATGTATTTTGTGA
The DNA here is from genome assembly GCA_030503985.1 of Himalopsyche tibetana. Classification (NCBI taxonomy): domain Eukaryota; kingdom Metazoa; phylum Arthropoda; class Insecta; order Trichoptera; family Rhyacophilidae; genus Himalopsyche; species Himalopsyche tibetana. The sequence goes on from JAPJYX010000024.1 coordinate 16,033,533, forward strand.
CATGTCCTTTAAATTTTTTTAACAATATCCACTACCAATGACGAGCATTTGGAATCCTAATGGAGTTTATCTCAGCATATGTGTTTCTATAAGAACTACTTGTTATTCAGTTGCTCAAATTTGTTTTTCCAAAGAGATATGGAATAGTAGCTAATCGCTCTCGCTACGCCCCGTTTTTAAGGAAGAATGGGCGGAAGGAGGTAATTCAAGACATCACATACATCCATTTACAAAACTTTCCGTAGTGGGATTCGAACCCGTGACCCCCGTAATCGAAGCTAACGAAGTTGACCTGTCCTTCAAGTTAATTTATTTTCTTAAAAAAAATATGTCCTTTTTATTTTTTTTATTTGAAATAATAGTCGACGAATAATAACTCGACAACAACGCGGCGCCGGCTTATACATATATGATAACATGTTTGATTTACTTGGCTGTTTGTGTTACAACTTAATGAAAGCATTGAAATTGTAAAGTTTTTAGTAACTGGTGTACTATATATAACGTGGTTATTAATTTGTTAAGCAGAGAGTTGGTGATGCATGATCTTGTTAAATATATTGTATCCATGAAAAATAAGCTATAAAATATAATGAAAGCACATCCAAAGTACATACTACTGTGGAGACTGGTTTCGATCACTTTCCACGAAATGAAAGTTCATCAACGGGTCAGTTGAATATGTATTGATAATCATTATAAATATTAGCTCTATGTAATAAATTAAAATAATGTGACGTTTTTCGTATTAAAAGCATTTTCAAATATTATTAAATCACATTCTTATCATAACATTACCGTCAGAACTATGGGAAAAATTATTTACTAGAATATATGTACCCTTTTTCTCTATCAAAATTTGTCTTGATGATGAAATGTTTATCGCATTCTCTATATTTATTTCTACGAATATAATATAGCTGTATAATCATTTTGAAAGATAAATGTTGTACATCTAAATAAATGCAAAATCGGGATTAATTAAATAGCTATGTTTCCTGTTATTCTTCAAAATACTACAATATAATCCAATAATATATATAACTGTGTGCAAATTAGATCATTTAATCAAAAGAATAGGTGGTCTTACATTATGAATAATTAGAACCGATAAGGAAAGCTATTAATGTATTGTTTAATGCTTCAAATTAACTTCTGTCATGTTGCATTATTACCTCTTCTAACTACCATCTTACATTTGAAACCCACTCAAATTGCTTCCCACACCTAACTCAATAAAATAATGATTGACGTCACAGACTATTGAACGTAACTCACAGAGTTGAACTTACAAAAAAACCTCGTTCCTACTCAACTATGATTCACATTATGTAAAAACATTTTTCAACCAGCCTTTAGTGCAGTAGTATGAAGCTCGCTCGGGGATCATAATTTTTGGGTCTGATTTTACATTACATTTTTAGTAGTTTTTTTCTCAATTTAATAAGATTATCGCTAGTGAGTGATTTTCGTTTCCTTTATTATATTCTCGTCTGAGTTTTAATTATTTCGTCCTTGGACGATTACAAATAAATGACGTTTTCATATGATAAATTTATCATAAAATTTTGTTTCTGTAGAATTGACTTATAATTTATGCCTATCCGTATTTAGGTGTAATATTTTTCCAAGAAATTTTAGAAATAAATAGGGCACAGTTAAATAGTTCACCAAGTTTAAATAAGCGGGTAAATCTGCCAAATTCCCCGCTCTTGTATCCTATATGTAAGTAAAATTTTCAACAAACAAAATAAATATAATTCTTAAAATTACTCGCCATTCAAATCTGTAGGCATTCCCATGAGTAAATCCATGTCGCCAGTAAAGGCTTTAAACTTAGTGATACATTTATTTCTTATATAAACACGATACATTTATTTCAGTTCAAGTTCATCCGTGCACTTGAATGCCTGAAAATGCCGAAATGCGAAATCCAGGTCGTTAGTGACAAAGCCTGTGTGAATGTAAATAATTTGAACGATTCAAATTTAATATTGAAATTTCACGAAGCACTTTCAGCGATCTTAAAATACGACGAGAATTTAACGACGCTTAACACTGTTGTTACACAATTACAACATCTAACTGCAATATCGTATACGAAAGCTTAAACTGTATTAAATACTTTATTAAAATGTCGCGGTTGTACCTATATTCATATGTGCAATTAAGATCTTGTTTATAGCTTTGAAAGTAATTTATTGCGCTTGCAAAACAACAGAGAAAGTAAAATAATTGTCTTAATAATGTTTTTATTTTTGGTTATTCGTAAGTGAATAGTCTTTTAATTTATTCCGCAATTTGCCTGTGGTATGCAAGCGGTACGTATCGCGTGTAGCCGCCGACTCCTCCTCGGAGATATTATTGCGGCATTAAATTTAAGGGTATCCGTGACAGTGTATTTTCCAAAAGTCACCGAAACAAAGGGATCCCACTCGAATCCGCTTTCATCGTCTTTACCTTTTAAAGTTTTGCAAGAAAACAATAAACTCATTGTCGGGGGCAATAAAGTACTCGCGGCCAACAAGCGACAATGATCCAACTCTTCTGTTCGTACAGATTACTGTCTGTGAATATATGCTTCCAATCATTTACTCGAAAATCTGCTCATTGATTAAAATGCACTCGGGAGATTTGTGGCTTTAAGTAATGTGGAGTTGGTTGCTTTTTTTTATTATTATTTATACATTGTATACAAAAATTGTTGAGAGGTGAAGTATTTCACTTTTGCGCAATGTCACGGACATTTTTTTCCTAAAATATCTTGTTCAAATGCATATTTTACATCCCCAAGAATAACATTGTAAGAAATTATCAACATACCATATTTTTATTATAATGTGTTCAATTCCTGGTAATAATGCATTATATTATATGAGGTACATTGAAAAAAATAAACACCTTCTAGTACTGAGGTTACAATATTTATTTAAGATCACGACTGTCTTTCTAAATCATTCTAAATCAAAATTTGCTTTAGTCATCGGAATCATTAGAAGTCGATGAATAAAACAATGGAAGGAGGCTAATTTATGTGAAATATGGTGTCTATAAGAACTACTAATAATATTGTCGCTGTAAGTCGTTTTTCTAAAAATTTTGAAAGTATGACGATTATTTACTATTTCAATCGTTAAATCTAAAAAGTTGATATTATTTAAAAACTGGGAGAGTTGTCTCTCAGTGCCACCCCAAAGAACTATCATTAAGCATATTCATATCATTTAAGCATATTCACTTTATTATTGTAACATTTTATCACTTTGTCAAAAATTTCCCAAATTTTAATTATGTTTGTAATTACTTTCAATCGCATTCTGAATTTATGAATCTGGGATGACTTTTTAATTATATGTTAGTTGTGTTGAACATTTTAATTTTGTGTTATTTTAGAATCACTTTAATGTAATTAGCAATTTCTTTTCAATGCCAACTGTTGTGTATAACTTTTCAATTTTGTATAAATAGCATTGTTAAATTATATTTCTTATCAGTTGACAATGCTCGCAATGAGCGAAACCGGTCCTGACATATTAAATAAAGTGGAATGAAGTACAAAGGATTATTGTTTTTATTAACTAATTATTTTGTTGAAAGATGCACTGTCTTACATTTTGTTCTTTTTGTTTCAGGTATGGCATATGCATTGAGTGTAATTTTCGCCGCCAATGATCATACGTGAAATTATCTATCTGTGAGTGAATATTTATTTATAGATGTTTTTTTTATTATTTTTAGTTTGAAAAGCGATCCAAAATTTAGAAGTGAATTATTGGTATTATCATTCATTCTTTTTCTATTTATAAACGTATAGGTTTAGCATACACGTACCTATGGATTGATTCGAAGAAAATCGTAACTTTTTTATATTTTACACCTGTCAAAGTTGGCTGATTTACAGCCTGTATTTTAGACATGCAGCGATCAGCCTTCGTTTTGAGTTTTATTAATGTACGTCGTTACTTCATTATAGAACGATTTATTTCTTTCAAATTCGCCGATATTGTATCCTGTAACATTCTTTTATATTTCGGCAACAACTTGTCTAAGATAATGTAGGCGTTTATTTTATTCGATTCGTTGAACTGTTCCAAATTACTTACTTGAAATTGTTTATTTTTTATCGATTTGTATTATTCAACAACAAAAAAATGAGATCTTTATCTATTTTATTTTTGCCTTAACATTTGTTTTTACGATTTTTTTAAAATGTTAGTTCAACTAAAAAGTTATGTCGAAACTAGGGATGTTTTCGACTGAATAAGACACGTGATAATATTTTAAAGCGATATAATGAATTAGAAAAATTGATATTTTAGAATTTTCTTTGAAAATAGGTATAAAGAAAAAATGGATACATAATTATTTAACAATGAATCTGTGAAAAACAAATTATGCCTATCTACTACATCTATTAATATAATTTTTTCACACCAGTAAGAAAACTATTTTTTTAAATATTCGCGCAGTCTTGAACAGTAAATAGGTTAATCAGTATTGTTTTGCATTGTTGGTATTATATACATCTAAAAAATTCTACTATTATGCACAATATTATTTATTTTACTTTTTTATAGGCACTATTTTATATTGACACGTGTGCTATTAAAATATATAAAAAAAACTTAACTTCATTCTAGCTTAAAGCACTGAGTGAAACGGTTCATGTATTTTAAAAAAATAGCACACTTTTAACTCTCACCCTTGTTGCCGCGCCGCCTTCTTTCTTCCATATTAGGTTGGCAACCGACTTGCAGAATGTCTTTCTCACTTGAGCCTATCGTATTTCATCCCCAATGCTTGGGGAATTGTACCACTAACGTTACATAATTTTTGTAGAAAAGCGTGTCTGTTTCTATTTGTATCACTGGTGCCCTCCTTCCCCTTACATTATGAATTTGAGTATTTGTTTTCACTGCAGAAATTAAGACTTTTGACTTATCTTAAACAACCTCATCGGTGTTATGATCGGCCAAAAGAAGCATATGAAGTATTCGGTTATTGTCACGTTATATTTGCTTAAACAAAATATGCGACCAAATTATGCATCATTTCTTTAATAAATTGTCGAAATGATTTCTATTGGTAATATTGGTATACTAACTCATGTTAAATGTCATAATTGGTAAAGGAAATGATTATTGTATAATATTTATATTTATTATTTTTGTCTAGTCACTCCAACAAATAAAAGTTTGACAGTAAATACTTTACGAAGCTCTGCGAATATTATATTCATAATATTACCTTTAAAATATTTTATCATCTGGTATATCCATGCAATCAAAATAAATATTGTACCGCTATCTTGTGAAGAGCTGCAATATAAAGCAATCAGTGCGAAGATATTTCATACAAGTGGTCTAATGTTCGAAAATTATTTTCAATACGAATTGAAGGTTTTTTTCATACTATTGCCGCAGTAAACGAATAGCATATGGTTACCAAATGATAGGTGCATATTTAACCCTGTGACCTTTTAATGCTCCACTGATTAAGCTGGCATTGTCCACTAGGATGCTATCTCGACAAGGCGATATTTTTTACCGACTCAATTTACCGGGATGCAAATCAATGCACGTTCTTAGTTAAGAGTTAACTCTTGGTGTCCAATTTTTAAATACAACATTTTATTGAGTCTTATCAATTGAAGTTTACAATGTTATTGGTTTCAGGAACGTTAATTTAATAATTATTTCATCGTCAATATTTCACGAGGGAAATGTGTCATTTGGGATAAGTCAAATATGTACTCGATAATAATCGATTGTGGTATATAGACTCTAAAAAGTATTTCAGATGAGAAGGTATTCGGTTATTTATTAAATAACAATGTGTAATACAATTATTTTTTTTCAAAGTTTCTTAATACAGTAGGTAAAGTGTTGTCACATAGTTAATGTTTAATGGTTAATAATTTTTGTTTATTTTTACATTGTGTTTACACTACATTTAGGTTTACAAGATTTTGATATAAAAAATGAAAAAGCACATTATATTATAATTTAAAATTTTGACAGAAGGTGCTTGGTGGTATGTCAATATGAAATTTTAATCGTTAAAACTTTTTACACTCCCGAATATGTTGTCAATAATGACCCGAGTTTTGTCTTTTGGCATCTTCAGACATTCAAGTTAATACGTGCACTAACGTTGCATTTGTAAAAATGTTTGGTAAGTTATTTAATTCGTTTTTTTTTTCTTAGTAAGTTCATGTTAAATGAAAGAATCAGCGAATTTGTTAATTTTGCATATTCTGTTTGTGAAACTTAATTGTTTGCCGTCGCTTATAGGGTTAATAAGTAAGAAGCTATTACTTTAAATCTGCATAGGCTATGTGACAGACGGCTGTGTTGGAGCTTAGAGAATTATTTCAGATATTTTAATGAATCTTTACTTAGTCACTTTGTCGGCTGCCGTCGCCCCTTCAAGTCGACAAATTTGTGAGCAATGTTATGTTTCTTTCATTGCTATTGCTTTGCATACCGGCATTTTTTCAATAAAATTTATTTTATTCTGATTTACAATATACACAGTACCTAAATTCAGATATTTTAATTATTATTGGTTAAAGTATTTTTAAAAATCCACATTTCTTCCTACGTACTGAATTTTTTATTCAATACAATTTAACTTAACTTGTACTTGCTGCATATTGATAAATTAAAATAAAGAAATCTATTACATCAGTTGAAATTCGTAGTAACTTAAAAAATACTGACAAATAAAAAAACGTACCAACCCTACTTTACACTATGTATTATTAATAAATATAAAAGTCGGGTGACGTATTTCAGTGCTTCCCAACCTGGAGTCCGCAGACCCCTGGGGATCCGCTCGTTTTTCGCTCGAAAATTTTCAGTAGAAAGAACAAATATTTGTTTGTGAACATTTTTCTATGTGTATGTTATATCGGAGGTCCGCAGATTATTTTTTTTAGATTTAAAAGGATGTGGGATAAAAAGGCTGGGGAGCACTGACGTAGTCCTCAGGGCTGTGGAGTCGGGAGTATTGTCCGAAGTCAGAGTCGGAGTCGAGAAAATCGTACGATATTGATAATGATGTGTATTCAAACCACAACAGTCCGTGGTTTGTTACTGCATCCTAGGCTGACTAAAGATGTTCATCAGAACATTATACATATGTATTATTTAAAATTAAATGATTGAAATTTTTCTTTGTAATCTGAGCCCTGATATCACTAGTATTTTAATTTAAACAAATTATGGAGTATATTGTATATTCCAACGTAAAATAAATTCGTATAAAATTAAACTGCAATAAAACATTAATTAACCCTCCAAGGACGAGCGTCACCATATGGTCACACAAAACACCGTTGTCTATTGATCCCACTATTCATACTTTTTCTACCTGAATATCGTTGCTTTTGCTCATATTTGGTTAAGAAGGGTACGGACTACAGTAAGTCATCAGCCGTGGGAACAGGAACGGTCTCCAAAAGCACATGTGATTTTTTGAATTTCCGTTTTTTTTAATTTACTTTTTGAAACTGTTAGATATTTTTTTATGAAAACATAAAATTATTTACAGTTATTTTGCTAATATATTTGTTTTGAAATTATGTTGATCTAAAGATGTCAAATTGTAAATATTTTAAAAAAAATCACGTTTAGCTATATTTCAACCCCGAATGTTTGCAAGCCCATACGGTCACTTTTGTCCTTACTACTGTCCGTACTCAATATTACACGGTAATAAAAGGATGAGCATGACCGTATAGTCATGCGGGGTTTCTATACAACGACTTGGCGTTTTTTTTTTTTTTAATTTTGGATAGCAATAAAAGTTATCCGTGACTTCAATATGGCTTAGAAAATATTTTTTTTATCGGAAAAAAGCTCTCGTCTCTGGAGGGTTAAATTATCCATATTGTCAGTTTATTAACAAATCTATAATTTTTACATGAAAAAAAAAATAATAAAAATAAATGATTCTATCAATAATTCAATAAATAAATAATAAATTTTGTAAACATAAAGAATATGTAAAGTTGTATGCTATTATTCTGCAATTTTTAGGATCCGTTTTTATGTTGTGATTTAATTCAGAAGTGATTTTTAGTATAACTTCATTATACCTCTTGGCTCTTAAAAAAACTCGCATTGCAGTGATACCACTCGTATCGTAAAAATCGCATAAAAGTAGCGCTACAACTTCTAAAATAATTTTTATATGTGTATATTCAGAAAGTTTAGTCAATAAATAGAATTACTTATGAAAAAAAATAATATTTATTTGAGGTATGTTATATAATATAAGTAAACTTTATAAATACTCAATTTACAATATGGAAAAACCAATTTTTAGAATTACGTCATGGGAAAATAATCCTTTTTGTACTGATTTTCATCGTTCTCCACGTGCAATACAATACGATTACGAAATAAAATTGACCTCTCAAATTGGAATAAATATATTATCTTCAAATTGTATGCACCGACACATATATCGTGTGTGATTTTATTATTGTAACTGAGAAAACGAAACTAGAGTTCTGACTGCCAATATAATTTATAGAATAAAGAATCCTCAAACTAAAAAAATACATAATTTAAAAATATAAAAATGAAGTTCTTTGTATGCGAATTGTATAAAACAATAAAAAAAATCGTTCCGAAGAATAAAAAAGCAAAGACAGTAAATGCAATCTTAGTGATGTATCATTTTAATACATTAAACATATTTAATGTGTAATCAATATAAAAAAAAACAATGGATGTGTAACATCGTATTGTTAAGTTTAAGAAGCTCAAAGAGGAGAGTATGCGGTAGTGTTATTAGTTGTCGGTAACCTGAATATACTAAAATTTCACATAGTTTATAACAATAAACCTCGTACAACTATAACAGAAACAAGTTTATTGACCATTATATGAAAACATTTTTTTTTTTTTTTCAATATCATATCTTAGATGTTTTTTTTTTGTCTAACACTCTTTTAGAATGAAAATCTCTTTTAATTTTTTTTATTTCTTATCACAGTGAAACTATTTATATAGATATGCGATGAACCGGTATTGTTCATTGTATAAAATTGTAAATTTGTTTAAAAACAATGTTGGTATTTTATTTCTAAAAATATTTTACCTATCCGCGAAGACTTACTAAACAGTTGACACATATCAAAGTGATTCATAAAATGTATTTCTAGTGCAAAGTCAGCAATCATTTTCTTGCACGTATCTAACAGTGGTTGCAATATTAAGATTTTAATAGGTCATGTTTCGAAATGTGAATCATATTCACCCACCTCGAGCTCATACGTGAACACAGAACGACGCATACACATGAATATTTTAATTGAGATCTGGCCATCGACAAAAGAGTTTTTTTATTTCCTCATTTGCCTAGGTCGCGAGTTCAAGTTTGCGAATATTATTCATTTGTTACCGAACCGAGATCGATGGCCAACGAGGCAGTCGAACCTCTTGTATAGGGTGTTAAAAATGCCATTTTGGTACTTAATCCTCGTTAGTTTTGAACAGTAATTTATGTTTGCAGCCAATGATTGGAACCGAAACGGCAAAGGTGATCGATTGTGATTTTACTATTTCAACATATCATCCTCAAAAGTATTTTAATAATAATAAAAAACAGAACGATTCTTTGATTCTTCTTTACATTCCAGAATCCAGATGATGACAAATAAGATTACATTTTTTCATAAGATTTTCATTATTTTTACTATGTATTTAAAAAGAGACTGAACATACTGTTTATCTATTGTTTTTTTTAAGTTGTTGTCATTCCAAATACAAATTAATTGAAATTACGAACGCCTGGAATATTTCATTCTCACGATAAGTCGATTAGCTTAGTTTAGATTAGATTAGTTAGTTATGGTTTCAGGTAATCGCTCATATCTATCACCTCTCTGTATGATCTGCGTTAATTTAAAATATGATTGTACCACCCTTAAATCGCAGAGTAGGGCCTTTAATAGATTTGGAAAATTATCTTTTTTTGAAAGTATTGTCTGGAACGTGTTTATCCAGATTTCCTATATTCAAATTTCTTATGATGAGTAATCATTCACATATTATCAGAACTGCTCACATTACCAGAACACAAATGTCTTACAATGTTAATAATAGTCCTTTTTTCTATGATGTCATTGCAGTAAGTACTATAGTAATTTCATTGTTACAAAACCGCATACATCTTCCCAGCCATGAACTCAGCCAATATTAATTATTTTCAACAACGGGACAGTACTAATAAGGCATTTATCCATCAAAGTGAACACTTATCGACTATAGAATTGAAGCTTTATACTTAAATAGCTACACATATAGGAAAATGTGCGCTTCGTATCTTGCTCATGGAAAGCGAAAAACTATGTGATTTGACGGAGATGATTGGTCAGACAACGTGACAAAAAGTGCTGATTCTCCCAAAGTCCGCTCGGTTTACATATATGGTATAAATAATGTTATTTGTTTTAAATGCATTGATTTCTTATTTTTATATTTAGAATTTTGGGGCGAATATTGTGGCACTTTGCATGGTTTTTTTTTGATAACTGATAGAGCAATTTTTTATATTGCGTTTTATAAATACTGTAGTAATATGTTATCATTACTTATATAGTATTCAAACATCCTCTGTGTATAAAGCCACACGTACACAAGGTGGATCATCAACACACACGGATTATAGCCTCATGGAGAACAGTTTCTCTTACAATGCGAGTCTAGCTTCGATGATGGTCTCTCTAAGACGATTGTCAAAACATATTTTTTATCTATTGAAAAAATCTCGGTAGGAGAAATATTCGAAGCAATAAATCAGACGGCACAGCTCGGCTGGCCGATTCGCCTTTCGATAAAAACTATGAATAATTTACTCAAAATTAATAATATTTGACTTGTAGTATTAATGTTGGCAATGCATAAGAGCGTCGTATAATAGTAAATACTTCCAGAAAAATACTGTGCATTACTTTAGAAATGAAAAATTTAATATTATTATGTATACAATTATAATTGAGGGCTTAATTTGAATTGTAAAAAACATATCGAATATCGATGTAAGTACTTGACTGATATCCTGCAGCGCTATTTCCTCGTGCATAACAGTTATTTTGAACAGTCTGAAATACTCAAAATACTCAACACAATCACGTGTTTGGTATTTCAGACCGTCAATAGCACCGGTGATCGCTAAACGAAACTCATAATCTTTACGTATTTCGTATATTATATTCAGTTTTTATAAAAATTACATTAATTTCTTTTCGAATTGTTTTTGTTGTCTTCAAACAAGGATTGCTTATCTATGTTTGATATATTTTCCTACGTAATCAAATTATTCGACGTATACTCCACTCTAAAAAATATATTCATAATAAACTAATATTGCTCTCAAAACTCTTGTGAGACTTGTGAGTCAACAAAGTGAGTAATAAATTGATTATTGATAAAATTCGCACGCACTTAGTAAAACTTTAGTGAAATAAGGTTAAAAATAAAACAGTATTTTAGTTCAAAATTTATTTGAAAGCTATTCCAGCTTTAAGCCATCGTCAGAACTATTTTTAAACTACATTTACTTGCTTATTACTGCTACACCAGTAAGTTAAAGTATCACTTTTAAGGTGTTCACTGTCAATACTTGGTGGAATGGCATTATAATAAAAATAATAAAACATTTTTTAGTACTTTTTCCACATATTTTTTTTTATTGGATCACGACCAGTTTCGCTCATGGTGAGCATTGTCAACTGATCAGTTTTATTATTTTTATTAAGTTAAAGTATGTTTAACACAGTTAAAACGAGGGCGTAAAGTCGAAATAGTAAGTTATCAATTATTTTTTTAAAAAATGTACAATTAAAATACATTGCTATTTTTGACCGTATAATAAAATTGTTACTACAGAAAATATATAATAATCTCATTTAAGCCTTTTTGACATTCAATATTTACTGCTTTCTTTATGTTATCCGCACTTGTGTATCCAAAATGTGTTTTTTTTATTCTAAATTTGATGTACGACACTCATTATTAAAACATCTTTGGACATGCCAACAAAAATTATGTGTTGTGGAAATGTGCTAAAAACAATGTTTTTCGATATCAATTTGCTGCGTCGCCAAATTGTCGATTGATTTATTACGAACCGTGTGCTTATTAATAGTTTTGAACTCGCGGTTCAAATATTCAAGCGATAGCGTTTGTACCGTATTTCGCTATAATCGAAGAGTTTAGAAGATTGGTGTTTTTATTTTGTTGTAGATGTTTTTTTCAATGGAGCTTAATATTTATCTAGCTTATTAAAATAAAGTGCTTCTTGGCATAACTATAAATATTAGTAAGCCTAATGTATTTACTAGAATTAAATTTAAATATATTATTTGAAAATTTGAGAAGAATGGCTTTTTCAATAGACTATCTCAAATGTGACTCTCTACGTGCTGTACAATAGTGAAATATTATCACTTTTAAGGTGTTTACTGTAAATACTCGGTTGAATGGCATTATAATAAAAATAATAAAACATTTTTAGTACTTTTTCCACAAAAAAAATATTGGATCAGGACCGGTTTCGCTCATGGTGAGCATTGTCAACTGAAGTACTAATTTTTTTTTATATATATTTTTTTTTAACCATGTCCGCTCCCAATGTGGAGCATATGAACTCCTAATGGAGTTTATCTCAACAGAAGTGTTTCTACGAAAACTGCTTGTTACTCAGTTGCTCAACCTCTCTTTTTCCAAAGAGAGTAGGGATAGAAGGATAGGGTTAGGACAGGATTAGTGGTAAGCTAATCGCTGTCGATACGCCCCGTTCATAGGATAGGAAAGGTGAGAGGGGGGAATTCAAGACATCACATACATCCATGCCTTTGAACAGAAATTCATAAATCGATTGAAAAATCAATTTATAAAACTGTCCGTACCGGGATTTGAACCTGGGCCCTCTGTAGCCGAAGCCAACACCGTTGACCACTCGACCATACAGGCGACAATTTTTATTAGTGAAATATTAACTTTCTTTTTACGAAACATGTATAACTTTTCTAAATCGATCTTTATGGTTAATCACAAGCCTATTTGTACTTAAATTTTTATGTATCAGCTTATATTTGGGCGAAACTTTTTTAAGAGAGATTGCATGTTATTTTAAAAATTATGTAATTTCATCATTTTATGATAGCAAAACAATCTGTCTAGAAATAAAATTGTTATTTTATTAACGAGAGAAATTAATAGATGGTTAGGTACTTCTGAAAAATAATAATAACTTGAAATAAGAATTCTAATATTTGGAGTAAAAAAATGCGTCTATTTTTTAACATGCGAACGCCAATACGTCTTCTTTTTATCATACGTGAATACTTGTCCCGTTTTCGTGAAAACGTCTCCAATGCCCGGGTTGCAGTCTCGCATCTGCCTGTCCGCGGCTCTCGGTTGGAAGCTTGTTCAATCCGCGACAACGCATAGCTCCGCGAAAGACACCTTACATCGCAACTAACACGCCATTGTTTGCAAATGGCGGGGTTTTGCGAAAGAAGACGACCGCCTCGTCAGGACGCGTCTGCTTCCCTCACCCCTCCGCCCTTGAAGTTTTCCTTCATTCGTGATCGCTGACTTAGAATGTAGATAGGGATGTACATGAATCCTTCCGAATTGTTTTTTTTTTAATCATATTTTATACTTTAGATTTACATCAGCAAATATGTTATTATAAAGCTGTGAATCTTCAGTTCCTTTATGTATATATATATCTACGTAACCAAAACTAAATTATGTATATTTTTTCTTCAAACATGTTCTGTGTAGCGTTTTTATATGACGTCAGTTGCATTTTTTGGACTCAAGAGAGGTGGACACATTAAGCGATGAGCTTTGTCTATTGTTGTATTTCTTCTTTGCATCTTTGTTAATGTAAATATTATCATAATTTTTTCTCTTAAAATTAATTCTGTTTGATTGGTGTATTGTTTCATGTGTGATAGTTGTTTAATACATGTCATTGGCTGCATTGTGCATTGTGATTTTCAACTCAGCTCATACATATTTTTTTGAATATCCAATTATATATTCGCGGAGAAAATATGGAAAAACTAGTTCTGTATTGTTATTTCACATAATGGTGAGTAACAGTCCATCAGTTGATTATTTATTGATTTTATAAACCTTTTTATTATATACTGTTTATTTATATTTAATCATTGAAATTAAAACAGTCATAAATGCATCAAAACATGTTTAATTTCATATACCGAAATAAAACGTCATTTGTACCCCAATACAGTTGTTAGAATATACGTTTGTAAAGTTTTCAAAGAAGTAAGGTCATTATTGATAGTTCAAATCACGGCAAAAAAATTACAATTTATGAATTATTTTAATGAATTAAAGTAAACACGCATGTTCACTACCAGAAAAAGTACAGTTAACATATAATTATTTTCTTTGATCAACTACATTGAAATTTCAATGAAAATATTTTGTCGCCAGTCGTTTGACGTTTACCGAAATAAGAGGTATATTTTCCTATATGTTTATTTTACTATATCTGTGCTATACAATATACGGTTAAAATAAATATCCATTGAATAATAACTGCGAGATCAAACGATAAAAGTTATATAACATTAACCAAACTTGCTTTCTAAATTGATTGGTGAAGCGCTTTCAAAACTAAAGAGCTTTTTATGTAAATACAGTGACCGCTTGTAATAACTGTGTTCTAGTTTATTTATAAGTAATTGTAACATGCATGAAATTGTCAATTAATTCAATGGATCTAATCTATATTTAATTACCAGGTTAGAAAAATGAATTTTAAACCATGATCTAGAATTATTTATGTTTTAATTATAGACGACGCTGCTTTTTGCGTTATGAACGATATTTTTAATCAAGCCCACAACATTTCTGTTTTAAATAGCATTCAGTATGTTGATTCATCAACACGAATTTAATTTCAATAAAATTATTTTGAGTTTTAAAATTAAGTGCCGCCCTCTGGTCATGCACTGTCCACCTACACGCCGCACACTGCTCCAAAACTCCATTATTAAGATAATAACATAAATATGCAATGTCACTGCCATTAAAATTAATGTTTTTATATAAGATGATTTAAAATGACGACTTATTATTATGTAAATACTACTTTCACTTTTATAAAAAATGGTTCATCTATTTTAGAGTGCATAATTAATACAAAAAGTTCGTCTCTATATTCACGTATGAATTGAATATGATATAATTACACAAAAAAAAAACTTTAGTACCATATTTCATCTAGTATCTAAATATTATTTTCAATCTTTCTTTATTCTGAAAAGATAGGGTGTTTTACTGTCGACTGTCGACTGTCGTATTATAATTTTAATTGAGCTTCTAGCAAAGGTTTTACAGCTACTGTAATTTTGTTTGCGATCTATCAAAAGGCTGTAAGCTGCAAAAGCCGAATTAGTATCTAAATTTAGCTTTTAAGTTCGAAAAAAGATGAGCTTGTGAAAATTGAAACCAAGAAAAAAGACAGAAAATAATGTTTTTCGTAGAAAATACCTGTAATAAATATTAGGTTATTTCAATTTAGGACCAGCTTAGAAGTCTACGTGCACTTCAAGGTTGTGTATATTTCATAATTTTAATATGGCCCAAAATCATCAAAACACGTTTTTTTGTGCCTCCTGTAAAATTTTCTATGTGTGGGTTACGTCCTTTTCCCTTTCCACAGTCGATATGAAATAATAGCGTGGCTTGTGTATTTTGTTTTTTCATATTTACTTCTACCGCCTAAGTCAACGACTACAAAATATATTCGAATGACCGAGATTATAGCTTTTGATATTGATTTACGATAATATAATTGATAGTGATAAACTGAAAAAAATGTTATCTTTCATTTTGTTATCACTTAAGAAAAACTTTTCAAATATTTTTTTTTTCATAAAACTATAAATCCAGCAACGTGCGTCGCTTAAACAATTTAGAATCTGTAGTCCGAGGCAATCGAAGGACCCAATATAACGCGCTTGTTAAATAACGATTCGCCATAAATAGGTAAGGGGCCCATTGTCTTTTCTAAGCTACGAACCTTATATATACTGTATACTACCATTCCTTGTCTCGGGTACATCTCTGACCAAAGCGTTTCTTAATCCTTACATTTTGCATTTTAACGATCTTATTTAAGAAACAGTGCTTAATTTAACCGCTTAAATTTAATCGTGCAAATCATTTTACACTCTTTTCAAAAATAACCAAAGTATTTTTTTCACCAATACAATAAAAAAACAAATATCTGATTTACGAAAAAAATGCTTCGATCAGCAATTAAAAATAAATTAGTTTTTACTATAGTTGTAGTCGCTCCCGTTGAATGAATTTTTTCAAAATGCAATAATTATTGGAATTTTGTGGTGCGATATTTAGTATACAAATAATGAAGAAATTAAAAGCAACATCATTGTGCCTAAATTAAACATGCAATCATCTCTTCTTATACGGTTTTTAGCATGATTTTGAAATTCTTCCACGAATTGTTTGTTCTAACAGGATTCCCAGAAACAATAAACACTGAAGAAAACAACGGATTTCATAATAACAAGAAATGCAACAAAATGAGACAGTAGTGACAAACAAAAGGCTTCATTAGATACTATAAATTTCTTGATATGAAAACGATTTATGTCCACTAATCAAGTAGTGATAAAAAGTAATATTTTTTCTTTAGTAAAATACTTATTATAAATAATTTGTTGTGTATTTAACTAATTGGGTCTTCATGACAACCTTTTTTATACTTTTTTTCTATATCACAATAGTGATATTTTTAAAAGTCAGCAATCTTCATTTGAATTATATCACCTTTTTACACGGTTTTTTGTGGAACGTAACTAACTACCGTTTAAAAAAAGAGTTCAGTGTATTTCATATTAACAAGTTAAATAACAACGGTCAAATAATACGAAATACATATTATCTAATATTAATTCTTTACAACTATCGATATAAGATAGTTATAAATATCTTCCAAATACTGAGTAACCAGTTTGTATACTATCAATAATCGTATTAAATAATATAGGTGTATTAAAATATAAGATGTTAATGTAACTTGATATAAAGAGTACCACGGACAATAAGATAATATAAATCAATCTTTGTGATTTAAAGTTAAGTCAGTCACTACTGCCGTTTAACTCACCCGTTGTGAATAAATGTATACGATATTTAGTTTTACGTACCGAGTAATTTATAGAGGCTCTCGCGATCACGGCTTATTGTCGGGCCTGGAACAAGAAACGGCCGATCGGGGGCCTTATATTTGTTTTGTGGCGGGCGATTGAAGTTATTTAACTTGGCAGCTTATTATTTCTCCGATGAAACGCGAAGGGCAAAAAATATTAGTCATTGTCGCTGTTTTTGCCGCCCGCCACTTCTTTCGACGCCACTTCCACCACTCGCATTCTGTTTCCAAAATAAGGGAAATATTTCATGACCGTGTGATGGATGGGTCATTTTGTATTTTGACCCATTGAAGATTTTAAATAAGGTTACTTTTAAATGTTCTACAATAGTGGAACATGAGTATGACTATATTAAAAAAGGCCGAATTAACAGAAAAGATAAAAAAAAACATTTATACATGAACATTAAATTTTCGCTATCTCTCCCAGCCTATCAACTTATTTTAGCACATCTAATATTTTTGCGGTCGCGTGGTCAACGTCATTGAAATAAAATAATTAATAAAAACACAATATTCCTTTGTACTTCATTCCACTTTATTGTCTTATTATTATATTTACTGTCAACTAAGCAGTTGACAATGCTCGCAATGAGCGAAACCGGTCCTGACCTAATTTATAAAGTGGAATGAAGTACAAAGAAATATTGTGTTTTTATTAATATAATGCTTTTCCACCAAGTATTGACAGTGAACACCCTAAAAGTGAAATAGAATAAGTTAATTTTCCAATCGATGTATGCATTTCTGTTCGAAGGCATGAATGTATGTGACGTGTTGAATTTCCGCTCCCCCAACTATCCTATTCTAAAAAGGAGGTGTAGTGAAAGTGATTTCCTCCCCACTTGTTTTATCCTTTTATTCCAATTGTCTTTGGAAAAAGTGTGACGTTGATCAACTGAGAAACATGCAGTTCTTGTAGAAACACTTCTGTTGAGATAAACTTCATTAGAAGTCTATATGCTCCGCATTAGGAGCGGACATGGTAAAAAATGCTTTCTGAGGCTGGAGTGTTGAGTAAAATATGCTATATATATTTTTTTGTAATTATTATTTTTAACGTTACGTTTAAATCAAATTCAAAAAATAAAAGTCTTTTTAACTATTTTCTTTTGTACTTGTGTACTATTTTCACATTTACATAATGCACTGATCCAAGTATTATTTGTAACAGAAAACTGTATTAATGTGCATTCTTATCTGTTGAAAATGCTTATCATGATTGAAACCAGTCCCGATCATTTATATTAAATAAATGTAAAAGTACAATGAAGTGTTTTATGTTTTTAATTGTTCTTGCCTTTGTACTGGCAGTGAATACTTTAAAAGTGTTTAAAGCATAGATGAGCCATGAAATACTAATTCCGACGTGAACTGTTCATTGCTTCTATCTGAAATAAAATGGGTAATCTTTCCAATTAATTGTTGCAATACGTACCTATAGTAATACTTCCCAATATTTAAAAATATAAAACCGATATTTAAATTAGTTCACTATGCGGTGTATGTACATGTTCTCCTTTTCAATTTTTAAATCTTTTCAGCCATGAAGTCTACAAGATAATGTTACAGTGTTTCTTGAAACCAATTTAATTTTTATGTACATAATATATACTTCATTCCTCGAAGAATCCGGATTTGAACAGTCCTGAATCTGAATGCTCGCGGGGAAATCAACTGGATTACGCGACGGATTACTGTATTTCGTATTTTCAATTAAATTTAAATACGAGTTTAATTTCGTTAACATGAGATTTTTGCACGCATAGTCTAGATGATTTTTTTAAAATGCAAATTACATTTATCGATTCATTTAGCAGCTCTGAATGGGTTAATTATGTAAGCTGACTTTATAATAGGTGGATTGCGGGCTTTATGAATTTTACGAAAATCTTCCAAACTAACGTGAGATTGATTGCAGGTCGTGGTTTTTGGACCTTCGGGTTGTGTCAACGGTTTTTCTATAGCACTCCATAAAACAGTTTTATCTCTGCGGTATACTTTTGAGTTCTTATAGTTCCCAAGTGGGGAGTCGACCATTTCAATTTAAACGTGAAGTGAATTTTAACAATACATATTCTTCATTTTATAGAATGCGTTCATGTAATATTATTTTTGAATAAATAATCGTTTTTCGATACTGTGTTTGTTTTTAAAATGTGAACTACAGCACTATAAAAAAAATATTCTTATAAAATATCGTGAAAGTCGTTTTTCGAAAATAATGATTCTTTTGCCTTCTTGATTTGATGGTTCATTACGCTACACTGGCAAAAAAATACAGCATTGATAAGTCAGATAATATAATACATACACCAAAAAAATGTTGTTAGATTGTGGATTTACCAACTATTTTTTTTCTCACCCTTTTCATTTTCAATATTATTTTAATATAAATATTTGATGGTTTACATTTCAATACCTTACTCGTTTACAAAGTGCATCGTTCGGCACCTCTATATAATTTTCGCTTCATGATACAGGCATTCAGGCGGTCGACCTTTTTACAGGACAGCTGAAAATTATTGCCTTGTTATATTATTTGGTTGATATTTTTATTTTTCGACCGTCGTCGATCGCCAGCCTCTGCTACGGCGAGGTTCGCTCGAATTTTGCACCGCTACTTTGCTCTGAGATACCGCCGACGCGAATTCATCATTTTTTGCTGAGATTTTTGAAAAATTAAAAATGTTACCTTTGTCTCAGATATGATTTAAGGGGTATCTGCAGTGTTTATAGCTGAAAAGAAACTAGACATACATTGAAAAAATTTAACCTTTAAAATTTTTAAGCGATGTTGACTTTACAATGCCAGAGAGCAAACATTTTACCAAAACACACATGTCGTTTATTTTACCCACAGAATACATTAAGTTTACTAAATTTACTTTTGAAAAAATTAATTATAGTTTTTTTTGTAAGTTTATTTTCTACTTCTGAGCATACATCCAGTGTTTTATTAATTTTTGACTAGCATATTCAATTCGGCTTAAAAGATTGGCTATTACTTTGATTTTTTTTTTGCTAAACGCTCTAACTAAATTACATAATATTATAAAGTAGATTTAAAATTTAAAATAACTTAGATTATTCCACGTATTGTGCTACAAATAGTGACACGTTTTTTTGCCTCTTTCAGAGGCATCCTCAGACAATCTTACTTTCACATGCTTGTTTAAGTACGAATGATTTTAATATTACTATTCTGACATATTATAAAAAAAAACACAGTTTTTAGCACAATACGTGGAATAGTCTAAGTTATTTTTCAATTTATATTATAGTAAAAAAAATGATTTTATTCATATTTTATCTTATTTGGTGTTGTATATGGTTTTAAAATTGCTACCATGAAAATGATTCATAATATTTTGAAAATCGGCAAGAACAATATAACTCAGTGAAATAAATCTTTCTCAAAATATATTTTACTAACCAACGCGAATTTATTAATATTATAAAAGCTATTAGCTAACTGAATTATATTTTTGTTTTTATGAAATAATCAAGAGCTTTCAGAATTTTTTAGACTGATTTTCGGGCATTATAAACGTAATTTAACAATTATAATATCTTTAAAAACACGTATAAAATATGTTATAAAATTTAATAACGAATGATTTTTAAAAATCATGAATTTGTTAAAGTTTTGTCCCTTTATATAATGAGAGCTTTGTAGTTCGTCAAACCTGTATCGGGCTATTATATCTGTCGGCGTGCAATAATTTAGAACTTATCCTGCCCTTCGTC
The DNA here is from genome assembly GCA_030503985.1 of Himalopsyche tibetana. Classification (NCBI taxonomy): domain Eukaryota; kingdom Metazoa; phylum Arthropoda; class Insecta; order Trichoptera; family Rhyacophilidae; genus Himalopsyche; species Himalopsyche tibetana. The sequence continues at coordinate 16,054,521 of JAPJYX010000024.1, forward strand.
GGCGAATTTTTATCTCCTTCTTTTGAAAATAATTTTCGATAAAATGATTACGGGAGCAAGCCCGCCGAATTTCAGCGTTCCACATATTTGTTTAAGGACGTGATGTGGATTTAGATAGGCGCTGCTTTCGGCGGCCGGCCTCTTCGATGCCTTTGCCCATCTCGCCGCTTCTGTCAGACCCTTTGGCAAATTTTCGTAATTGCTAACAGGCGTGGATTAGATTGCCGTTGCTAATTTGCTTACTCGCAATCTGAATTGACTAATCCACTGCAGGACATATAAAATAATGATCTCCATTTTTCCTTTGTGCTACCAGATGATGTGTAAATATTTTGACTAGAACTACATATTATTTTATAACCCTCATTCAATAAATCTTTCTTCAGACATCATTTCAAATGGTTTAACGTGTATCGAAAATTTGGATATTTTACTATATTGGCAATAAAATATAGTATATTTGTTGTGTTTTTGTCATTAATACAAATAATTGCGTTCGATCATAATTTAAAACTTTTATTTTTCGAGTATGATGCCGATATACACAAGAAAATGTGTTTTTTTTTTACTTAGGGTGTGTTAGTTCATTTTACAAATATACGTTGACGGATCATATTAAAAACAATACACTGGAATCAATTCTATCATTACAGATTTACAAGTTAGATAATGAACACCACAAAAGTTGTAGTGTTAAAAGAATTTTGGATAAATAATATTGTTCCGTTAAAAGCAGGGCCTGTGGTGTAGAGTCGGGTAAAAAAAGACGACTCCCGACTCCAAAGAAATTGTTCAACATATATCAGCCTAGCATGCAGTGGTTAACACTATGAACCCTTATGGTTTGAATACACAATATTTTTTTTTTAAATGAGTCTGAGTCACTTTGAGACTTACACTTCGACTCCGGGCAAAACAGACCTGGTTTAACACTCTGTAGATGGATGTTAATCTTTTGACCGTGGCTCGGATCCAAATCGGTTCAGATTGGGCTGCTATAGCAGTCAACCGCGGTCAAAGGTTTAAGTTAAATAAGTTATTTAATTATTCATTCGATGACATTTTTCCAAATGAAGACCGACCCTTTTAAGCATTCATAACATAAGTAGATTTTCGAAAAAGTATTAAAAATTATAATGGCTTTGATTTATAACTGCATAATAGAATAAATGTCTTTCTATTTCGGGCCTTATTGTTTCAGCATTGTTCGATTAAATATAACGTGTTTAGTGTTGCCGCTCTCAATATTACATAGGCGACCTGAAATATATTAAATATAATACAATAATCGATGTAACGATTTAATAATAATAGCAAGTGACGTGTCACATTGTAAAGTTCAACAAGTGATTGAATTTTATATCAGATTCTTCGTATGACAGTGCAAGTCATTGTTTTAAAAGCACCTTTTCAAACATAACAGTTTCTTATATCGATGTCTTTATATTTGAATTGTTTAATAAATAAGAATTTTTTAGATGTTTATCTCGTAATTAACTGTATAGGTGGTACTTATTCTATTTTAATGCTACTCAAGTTATGATATTCACGTTTACAAAGTACATTTTTTAATTCATCCAGCTTGTATAATTTTACTTTGTGAAACACTATCAAAATTGATTCGAAGGTAATAATTTTAAACAGAAGAATAAGCGTACTGAATTAATCAATAAAATATGAGTTTTTTTCATTGCTAGTAAGAAGTTGATAACAATCAAATGGTAAAGAATTACAATCGAAACAGTTTCATTGTAAACAAGTTATGGTTTTAAAAAGTATCGAAGTTAAATTAAAAAAACTCTTTTCTTACTATAAATAAATTTGAAATTTCAATACATTATGTAAAACAATATTGATAGTTATAGATATAAATTTCACGTCACTTCTATAAATTTTTCAACTATCAATTTTTGGTCCAAATTTAACCGAGAAAGCAATGAAATAGACACCAAAATCCTAGTTTAGCTGTAGAGTGAACTAAGTTATTACAATTAAAACCAAGAGTTGTCCAAACTGAATGCATACAAATATCTTATATTAAAATTTATTTTCTCTCTAGTTTTTTTATTTGGTTTCGATAGTATGTATTGAAATTTTTAAACTGCGTATAAAAAAATATATGATATTTAAGTTGTCGATTTTATGGTGTTCACTGTCATTGTTTGTTCATTTTTTTTGTTGTTATTTTCTATAAAAACATTATCAATCTATCAACTTTGCTAAAACCTTTACGGGATGCTAAAGTAACTAATTATAAATAATCACCCAAACTTAAACTAACTTGCTTTAAATAACCTCACATTCTTTATCGTTCCGGGAAACACTAAAGTTAATTTAATAATTGTAATACTATATTTTGAAATATAAATTAGAATGTCAGAGAGGACGAGAGAATGTACTGTGTCTTTTCTAAGCTATTATATATAGCTAAGTTAAAGTTTAGTTCTGATGAAATAGCTATCAAACGTATACAAAATAATATTTGTAGAACTAAAATACATTTATATTTTTCACCTTATTACAATAAAGTTCTACCAAGTAAATGCAAATTCAACAAATAAAAAATATAAACATACATGTATATCATCACTAATAGCTTTCAATGCTTTTAAGAATTATTACAATGCTCGAGTTCTACTTTTATGAACATGTGAATATTCAGATTTTAACTTGTAAGTAAGTAACGTTTCTAATGAAATTATTTAACTTTGCAATACTTGATAACAAGCTTCCTCTAAGTACTCAAATGGCTTATAAGCACCTTATTGTATTTGTCTAGAGGCAGTTGTTGTTCTTTTAGATGACGTTTCATCACACGGTATCTTCATTTTGTCGGCTCACCGACTCGTCTCTTCTCGCTGAATGCGCGACGACAGTGGTATACAATTCTAGCAATTCAGAAACGGGTTTTCTTTGATATTTAACCTGCCTTAGCACTGTTTCTGGAATATAATATTTTTTTACATTTTAGCTTATGCCAATGCGCCAAATATTTTGAAGTTGAATGAAATATAAAACGAGATAGACTCGATACGATATATTGTAAGTTTCTTGAGATCAACACTAGAAAAAATGACATCGCAAGCACTTAAGTCTTAGATATCAAATTATATATTTTACATTTAACTTACAGATAATTGAATCCACTCGCTTGGTCGGTAAAGCCGAACTCTTACCAACTAGACCACGGATGAACTATATTTTTTTAATATAAAAAATGTATTTTATACCAACTTTAAGTGTTTTGGAAGGCTATTAGTTTCTTTTGTTTACGTATATGGTAAAGAAAATTAATCTCTATTTATAATAAATCTTTTATCTAGCCAATTTAGAGTGATTCTCTAATCATTATATGCATGTATATTCAAATGTTTACCTATGTATTATGATTATTTATTTTTTTAAAACATAAATAAAAAAGTAAAATATAAAATGTTACTAAAACACTTGGAACTATTTTGTTTGAATGCACATTATTAAATATATTTTTCAAAAAAAAATCGAGCCGCTCATTTTTCAATACTCCGACTCCAACTCCACAGCCCTGGTTTTTTATTTATAATTTTATTACACAACTATTACCATTTATTTTCATATCCTTATAATTTAGATAATATTATCGCAGCTGAGTACTCTCATACAATTTAATTTAATTTTATAAGCCTTATCTGTGGAAAAAGTATAATATAATTGGTATGCAAAACATAGTTTCCATACCACTGCCTTGTAGGGTCACGGCTTATTTCGTATTCAAGCAGCAGATAACCTGACGCTTTCTTATTGTTTTTTCAAGCTTCGCTATGAGGGCGGCCAAGCGATGCAGTACTTTTCAATCAGTTATTTCGCTTGTGCCCTCATACAAACCTAGCTATTTTCCAGGTTCAAGTAGACATCGATTTAGTTAAATTACTTATTTGAAAACAGTTAATTTCCAACTCCGTGTCATTAAAGTTTTTATTTGGCTTATTTCAAGCATGAAGTTAAACATGAGCATTGAAATGATTTGAAATTCATAACCTGACGTGTTGCTTATGTGTATATGTTATACGCATCCATCAAATCATATTCATGGTTATTTGATTCCATGTATATTTATCACACGACTGCAGCTTCTTCATGAATGAAGATTTGTGTGGCAGCGTGCTCACTCGTGGGTGGTTTTGTGGTTAGCTCTTTTATCTTCTAATAAAGAAATGGTTGTTGAGCGTATGGTCTTTTCAAGACTGATAATTTGACCGTTTTTTATACTGTAAAAGCAACAGCACCACAACTAAAAACAAATTAAAATTGGTACTGTTCAATCATATCATTGCTGTTGACAAAATGGTGCTTACTCGACATAATTGAAAACGATTCAAGTCAAAAAATTTATGTTAAGAATGATGAAATCTAAAAATTAACCGAATCCCACATAAAATCATTTATCGTAGAAAAATCTATTAGATTGTCTAAAATCGATCATTATTGGCTCATTTACTGCATGCATTATGGGTCTTATAAAAAAATTACGTACTTAGATAAGATTTAATAAAATGAATTACCAAACATACATCCAAACGAATTGATTTATTTCATGAATGATACATTTTATTATTGTTTTGAGAGTGGTATGAAATAGACAGCTTTAACTACACACTTGAAGTGGTTTCGGGTATAACTCTTTGTTTGTATTTGTTTATTTAGTATCAATTAATGGTAAAAAATAAAATTAACGTTTTTAGTTAATTTTTAGGATGAGTCTGAAAATTTTCAATTAAATCAAATGTACAAGATGAATTATTCAAATATAAATTATTGTTTTCTTTTTAGTTGTAAGTACACATTTCATTGAATAAAAAAATAAATAAATGATAATTAATATTCAGAACAGGTTGATGTGCCGCGCATTTAATATTCTCTCAACAACTAGAAGAATATTGCTTTTGGCATAGTGGAAAGTTGAGGAACGCAGATCGCTTGCAATCGATATAAACAAGTCACGCTCTCAATATTATTATTTTTCGTACTTAAGTTTCTTACTTGTATCACCACTATTTACGATGGTAAAAAATCGACCTATTTCATTTTGAAAACACAATAAACATCCAATCTGCAAATCTCTTCTGACACTCATTATATGGCCTTTCATCTTCGGCCATTTATTTCAAATTGATTATTGCTTAAAACTGCTTGCATTCAACTTGTAAATTTATAATAAATAAATAAATATTTCAGAATACGCTTAATGTTACTAATAGCTGAATGGTGTTTATTTATTTACTGATCATTCAAGAGTTTTGATCTGCAAAATATCATCTTGACATTGAAGAATGGTTTTTCATATATAACTTTGTCGTGAGAAACACTTAAGAATTCCGTGCATGTTTGGTAAATTTAATTTAACAAAAAAACAAAAATAAGTAAAATCCTACTACCCAATTAAAAGTTGAAATCATTTTATATTTAACATAGCTATAAATTGAACCATTGAACCTTTTGGTTGCTAGCCAGCTAGAGGCCGACGATAATAAAAATATATGTTTTTTTTTAAAATATCTTTTAAATCGTATGACGGCTACATATTGGTAAAAAAAATATCAAATCATTTGTACAACTTAATTCCAATTCTCAATAAAATTAGGTTTTGTATTCTTACGCATACCTATACCTTTATGAATTTGTGTATGTGACTATTCTTACCCCCAAATATTTGTATGGACTATTTTTTTTTATTTATCACGTACAATTCTGTATTGTTTTGAAGTCTAATGACAATTTTTTTATTGTTTTTTTTTTAAATTAAAATACTGTGTAAACTACATATTCAAATATTGCTTTTTTTATTTTAAAATATGTGCAAGAAATATTATGTTAATGTTATGTTTAATAATATGTGGGCGAATATTATTCCAAAAATTCCAAATAAATATCTTCAAAATTTATTTACCCAAATCATTACGATCGTGTGTGTATATATCAGTTATGCACAACCTATTGATGAGTCATACAAATTTATTAATTTTCCGTTCGTTCAAGAGGCAGATGCTCCAGTGAGTCCAGTCACTATCCACTCTGTAGTGTGTCCTTATGTTCAAGGTGAAACTTAGTAATTACGTTTTATGTTTACGAACTGAAATCTTTGTTCGCATATCAAACTAAAGACGAATTTAATGAAATAATTTATTATGTTTTTAAGAAGTTCTATTTTCTTAATGTATAATTCTTCTTGGTATTTTAGAATCAAAAAGTCTTAATATTATGTCAGCTTAAAACATCCAAATTAATAATGAAAGATGCTTTGTTTTAGTTATACGATAAAGACGCCCCTGGTAGCCTGAATTCTGCCTGTCTTTTCTTCTAAAAGGATGGAGTACTGAAAAGCCAATGATTACCATCCATAGTATCTATTTGACAGACCTACGGTACGCTATGATGACTTTGGAAAGAGTCTGGCTGGTGACACAAATTCTTCAAGCTGTGATGTTCTCCGAATATCTAAAGAAAAGGTTATTTATTAAACTATGGCTCGTATTTTTCTGGTCTGAATTTTAATACAGTTTCGGTCATAATGTTTATTACATCGGTCTGAATTTGTATTAAATCCTCATAATTTATCGTTCAGTATACAGAGGGCAGAATAAATAATTTTTGGTCACAATGTATGTAAAATTGTTATGGAATTAGTAATATTTTATCAGATTTATTTTGACACATGGTCTGATTTTTTTTTTGGTGATAGTGATGTAATCGTATTGCGTTGCTATTGGTACAAAGTGGAGTTGCCTACGAATGATCGTCCTATGGGCGAGGGATACTACTACTACCTAACCTAACCTAACATATCTTACGATAATGGTATAAAAATCTGATCGTATAATATTTTTTTTCTGACCAAAAATTGAATTGTATTCTTTCGATGGATTCGGCGGTAACTTTGTGGAAGTTCATTCTAATATAAAATAACATAGATTATTCCACGTATTGTGCTACAAACTGTGACACGTGTTTCGCCTCTTTCAGAGGCATCACGTGTGACAGTTTGTAGCACAACAGTGAAATACTCTAAGTTATTTTATATTGAATTACATTCAGTTCAAAAGTTTGCTTAAATTCAGACCATTTAATTTGTTCCCTTAAAATATTAAGTTGACTGATTATTTATATCTCAAAATTTTCCTATGATAACTATTTTTTATTTACGATGCCTTTTTGGGCAGCGGACTGTGCATCACTGGCTTAGACAAAGTTTATTTGCCCGATCATTTGGTACGCACTTGATTGAATGCCTTCATATTCTAAGAGTATATTATTTACTGTTAGCAGTTTCTCACAAGTCATGATAAGTTTAGTGTATAATATGTTCATATATTTTGTTAGCAAAATCAACAACAGCTCATCGCGATTCGAGTGGATTTTTTAACAAACACGGTTTGAAGTAGAATTTTTGAAGCTAAAATAATCTCCGTTATATTATACTATGATGTAATTTTCTGTATGTTTAATAAATGAATCGAATATATGTATAAATCATCATTAAAATAATATGATATATTGTTCTTGGAGAAATTGAAATATTATGCCATAGCAGTTTTTAAATTTTAAAAAATATAGTTCATTCTCATTTGCCAAAAAAACTTTAAAAAATCTTAAAATTATATAGAATATAAATAAGTTTTTCAATCGTAGTTTCTATGAATTAAGCATGCTAAGAATTTTAAGAACTTGTCCGTTCCCAATGTGGAGCATATGGCTTGCTAATAGAGTTTCTCAACCTCCTTCTTTTAAGATAATAAGTATAGAAATAATGGGCTAAGACAGGACTAGTGGTTAAATAATCGCTCTCGCTTTGTCCCGTTCATTTTTCGATTGGAAGGGTGGAAGAGATTTTAGATATCACAAACACTCACGCCTTTGAACTTCTTGAATCTTTGAAAAATATGACCCATTTTGTTATTGTAGATTTATTTCACTTTTTAACAAAAAAATTTTTTTTTGCTATAATTGATTAGAAACATGACGAAAAAAATGTGCCGGAATGCCGTTACACCTCGTTTCGTGGGAAAAAATCTTTGATAATATTTAATAAAGACTTTTATGTTGTATTAGTTTGAATTGGTTTGTATACATACATATATTTGTCAATTTATTAGGCACTTAGACTTTGATGACGAAATCACTCTCGTTATGATAATCAGGTACGTTGCGTATTTGTGGTTTGATCGTTATTATGATCAAACTATTTCCAAGAAACCGACGCCTCGAGGAGTTGACGGCTCAAAATCAGTTCTAGACTAATTTGTTTTGTTTTATTAGCATGAAACGCTTGTAAAAGCATGTCGAAAAACGTATTTATTAATTTCGGCTTTGGTTATTATGATGTGTTAATGAATAGGTAAACAACCGGTCATAATGCTTTTTATATGTCTACATCATTAAACATCAGCATGTATTATAAATAAATACGTAAATTATTTGAAGTTTAATCTTAGTTGAATATATGTACATACAATTAATGATAATTTACCATATCGAATCGTATCTGTACATTCATAAAACATAAAATATAATAAAATACGTACAGTCAATACGGATAACTTTGGCCATCGTTTTAACTCACCCGCTGTGGTCCAGTTGGTAAGAGCTTGCTCCACTGACCAGGTGGGTCTGGGTTCGAATCCCGGTAAGAAAAAAATAGATTTTTCAATTTAAATTTGTGACCTAAGACGTGGGTGTTTGTGATGTCAATTTACCTCGAGTTAATCTCGAGTGACTGACAAATAATTCTCTTCGAGTTTATCTCGTATGATAATTCAACTTTAAAATATTTGGCGCATTGAAATTAGCTGTAACGCCAAATATATATTTTTTTAAACATTTGCTCACTGCAATAAAAAAGTTTCAAATTATGCCGTTAATATATTATGGTCATACTATTGCCACTTGTATATTTCTTAGCTAAGCAATGTAATTGTGTAGCCTTTTTGAAGTAAAAAAAATAATTATAATGTATCATATTTGCTATATTGTGGAATTTTGTTAGCCGTTTTGTTAGTCGGTTGTCTTATCATATTTTAAAAACATGGGTTGGCAATATTTTTAATTTGTATTCTTCAAGACTTCGAAGCGGAACGGAACCGAAAACCGTTAAAACCGTTATTTTTGCTGGAAAGAAAACCGGAACCGAACCGAAAAAAATATTGTTTTTTTTGGTTCACGCTAGTATAGGGTTTTAAGATTTTCAAATTCCTCGGTGAGCTAAAAAAAAATGAATCACGGAGATATTTTGGGAAAATCAGTAAATTCCTGGGCTTTTGGATTCGAGCTGAACCGAAAACCGAAAACCGTTATTTTTGCCCGGAACAAAAACCGGAACCGAACCGATATAAATTGTTTTACTTGAATCGGAACGAAATGAAAAAAATAGCGGTTCGAAGCCCTGCTGTTCTTATTCTATAAAAAATACGTTTTATGACTTTTAGCCCATGATTATGTAGAAAATACACGAAATCGTGAGTAAAAGTTTCAAAGACCTTCAAATTATTGAGATTATAGTAGTAATTATGAATACTTGTGACATGGGCCAAAGTTACCCGTTATGGAGTGCAAACTTTGGTCCACATTGTTTTATATGTATTTATATATCAAGTATTTATTTATTTAGTATATTCCGAAAACCTTTTATCAACTGAATCTTAAAACACTTATACTCACCTAATCAAATAATACTATAGATGTACCAGCGTAACTTGACTGCCTGCGAGAGCGCCACCATCGCATCATTAACGTTGCCATAGTCAACACATCCTAGGGTGACAATTTTAGTTCTGAGTTCTGCCACAGTCAACTTAAAATAGTACATCTTTACACATAATAGTATCGGCGATTTAAAAAAAATACAAAAATACCTTCGGAGCTGGGCCAAAGTTACCCGCGTTAACAGTACACATGTTAAAATTCATTTTTTCTTGGACCTACAACGTTAAGCTTTCATAATTTAATGATAGATTCAATGGAATAAATACATTCACTGCGTTATCGTAGATTCATTCTTAATGCTATTAACAGGTTTCTTACGAGTTATGTTGTGGTTATTATGTTTGTTTATTGGGAGATATCCCTTTCTTTGTACAAATAATTATAAATCAGCTTATTTTATACGACACTTATTTTGATGACATTCTTTTTTTACGGGACATAAGCTGTAGTGATATATAAGCTTATCTTATATCAATTAACATACCAATGCATATTATAATATACAATATCGACTGTGGGAAGGCAAAAGGATGTAACACACATTTTTTTTTTAAAACGGTTTTTTTCGATAATCACAATGTATACGTTATTTTAAAAGGACGTAAGCTGAAAATACCGAATTAGTATCTAAACTTAGTTTTTAAGATTTAAAAATAAAATTGCGACCAGAAAAAAAGATTTTTCTCGAAAAAAATATTGAAAAAAAAACAATCAAAAAATAATTTATGAGTATCCGTGCACTTCAAAATTATATATATTTCATAATTTGATTTTGGTCCAAAATCATCAAACAACATTTTTCGTGTCTCCTGTTTATTTGTTATGTGTGGGTTACGTCATTTTTCCTTTCCACAGTCGATACGTTTATCCAAATATATATACAAATATTATATATATACAAATTATCTTGATTTGTCTATTTGTTACCCAAGGGCCACGAAACGTCAAGCTCTAAACAAATTTCATAAACGCATTCACACAAAGCTCGTATGAAAGTTTGCAGCGGCTTACAAATACGCTAAAATTGTTACGTTTCATGGCCCTCAGGTAAGATCAACTGTAAGCACAGCACATAAACTTCGTAAAAGTACATTTGCGTATCGTTCTTACTAAGCCTTGTGATGTATTGAGCGTATAAACACGCATCTAATATTAATATTATTTACTTGTTATAATATATTTGCTTATCACGTTAATTCCTGTTTAAAGCATATTTCTATTTAGAAAAAAATATTTCTACCTAAAAATTTTAAGCTTTTTACTGTCCGAACTTCAACTTTATTGAGTACTTTCTAAATATCCGCACGTTGATACCGTTTTGTGTGCTTTAAGAACAGTTTTCTATTAAAAAAAATACATTTATTTCAATTATGAATTTGACGTTTTTATCCCATTTTTAAGAACTTATTTTGAGAGTTACTTAGCATTCAAATGTTGGGAGATTATATATTTCACCGAATATTATTTTGTCGACCGCCAGTTACTTTCAGTAGGATATACTCAACGGAACAGAACGATGCTGGCATGTCGTGGGATGAAGAAAAACAGAGGTGCTTCGTGGTGGACATATGCTTCTCACAGGAAGTGAAATATTGTTTTAGAAGAAGGAGAAGGTGTACGTCGTAATTTGCGACCTATTAACACGTGCTTTGTTTTGAGATCAATCTAGACTGATTAGAGTCAAAAACGTTGTTACAGTTGTCTACCGTTAGTCACTCTAATCGCTGGTAAAAAAGTGTCTTTGTTTGAAAACACAAATTTATGAAATATCAGTTTGTGCTAATCCATTTTGCAATTATTTTACATCATACAGTCGTTATTGAGTAAGTTAACGTTTTCGTGTGGCTGTAAGATTTTTTCATAACTTTTTTTTCTCGAATACAATTAGTCGCATTAGCGCCTTGCCTGACTTGATGAACGGGGTAGATGCGCGACGTACCGTTACTTAAGTTTGTAATGTTCCATGTCCATATTTAAAATAATATTCATCTTTTCGTGTATCATTCGACATAAAAAATCTAAGATGTTAATATTTACTGTAACTTTGATCTTCTCAATCATTAAAAGTAAAGAACAAGCAATAATCATTGAATTTTTTCATCAAAGTATTCAAAAACGATCTATCGCAGCTTACAACGGAAAGGTTTCCAGCTTTCATGTTTGCTTGTTTATTTAGAGAGCGTCAACAACACAATGTAATACACCAGGGCTCCGTGGGACCTAAATAGGTGTTTCGCGAAAATTTGAAATGGGAATATACGCTGCAACACATTTAAGCATCTTCTATTTTATATTCAAAATCGAGTAATGGTAAATCTTCACTGATGTTTAAAACGTCAAATATTTAGGTACATACGGAGATTTTGAATCACAAAGAGCTTTATTTACTTATGTTTTTATGTTACACATTTTAAAAATAACTAGTTCATAAATAATAAGTGATTTAATAACATACAATTTTTCAATATTTACCTTAATCATGAATTACTTTGCATCAAAAAATAAGCTGTGTTCCGTTAACATTTGCAGATTTGCGAAGTATTCCAATGCAAAATAAGTTTGGGAAACTCTGTACTACACAATTGATGAAAAGATTTATTATACAAATTGATTGTATTCAAAGAAAAAATGATGTACTTAGAAGTTAATGAGTTTTTTTATGTATAACGTAAGATGGCTATCGGTAAGATATTTCTGTAGTATTAATTAAAAGTGTTTTACACATTAAATTATTAAGAGGCATCTTAAATATATTCCAAGAACTTGGACAAAATACGTCAGACATGATCAAAATTTTAGAAAAGGGTAATTTGCAATGATTTTGTTTTGGACATAAAGATTTTGTAAGAATTTGTCTTGGTCAAACACAGGGGTGGGCCGCCGATACGTTAACAAGAGGCTCGCTCAATCTCAAAGCAATTCTCGGTGTTCTAAGGAAGGAGTGATATTTTATCACTCCTGTGAAATTGTATGCAATACTTAAATAAGCAATCTATTGTTACTTAATACACTTATAATGTATAACAATATGCAACATACCGAAAAAATTATCAACGTTAAGGACTAAAAATGTACTACTGTGTATACTGAAGCTATCGTAGATAATATATAGGTCATAAATTGCAGATATATACTAATTTGATCTGAGAATATTTTTCTCTTAAATAAACAAAGGGCTCGCTGGACTAAGTAAAATTTAGCTAGAGGCCCGCGCGAGCTCCTCCAAGCCCTCTCCAGACCACCCCATTTCAAACAATATGACACGTTAAAAAAATAAAATGAATATTTTAATGAAACATGGAATTAGAGTACTAAAATTCTTCATAAACCACTTGTCATTCAAGAGAGGTAACGAGATATCCATCAATATGTCTGCTCATATTCAAATGCCTGGCCTAGACATTGATGGTTTTTTTCTAGAGCTGAGGCATTTTTTTTAAATCATAGTTCTCTTTGAAGCGAGTGGGTTCTCGTTGGATGGTCTTTTTGTTGATCCATAACCTTTTTTGATTTGTTATATAGTCATTGCCGTTATTGCATATATCTTATTTTTTTTGTTGTATCTTCAGTCTCAATATTTTATTGATTGTATCTTGTCATAAATGTCTATGTGCCGTTATGTTTTCTCTATTCATATTTTTGCACAAAAGTATTAAAAAATATTATATGAAAAGTTGAAATAACAGAGAAAATAAATAATTTTTATTTGAGATCAACTAAAAATTAATAATAAATATTATCATAAAACTAAATTAAAAAACCAAATCATTTTAATCAACCCTACCGAAGCATGACCTAACAATATTTTTATTGAAAAGCGTAAGTTATAATGCTTGGTTTGAGATTTATCAACAGATCATGCTATTTTCAAATTTCGACTGAAGGTGCCTGAAGAAATTTCAATATTTAATGAGCGCCCGAAGATACCGAAAGGTGAAACCCGGGTCGTTAGTGACAAAACTTGTGTGAATGTACACAATTTAAACGATTTAAATTTAATAGCATGCTATTTAATTTATACAGATAAAGAATATGCTTAGGAATATTAACTACACTTTTATAACTTTTAATTAAAAAATATTTAGTATACATTTAGTATACGTAGCTTAGCAGTATGAGCTCCACTTGGCTTTCAGAACTAGTACTATGGCTTGGTCATAAAGAAAATGTCCGGCATTCAAAATAATATACGATTCAAAATCTAGATTATGCATTTTAGTAATGATTTTCTTCCCGAGTTGATCTCAAATGATTCCGTTTTACTTTCGTTAGTTAATCGTATTTTAGTTATTTGGCACATTGTCATCGTGCTGTTATTCGAATACAAATTCTGATTATATTGCTTTATTATGATGAATCGAAACAATTGATATCTTACAAAATGACAGTCGAAATATTGCTTTATGGATGGTAAGAATCGAAATAAAGGTTTATTAATGGACTAGTAATCGCCATATTATATCTCCTTCGAATGTGATATTATATTTTCTTTCATGTGAATGACAGCGAATTTTCGATTTATGAAAAAAAATAAGTGATGCTGTTGGATTTATCAATTGTTGCCAACACGTTTGACAAGGCAAGCAAATAGGACATACGTCTAAAATGTATCACTAGCCGGCTTAACTGGTAATTTTTAAAAATAAAATATCGACTGTTTTCTAAAACAACCTTTTTTCGATAATCACAATGTATACAACTTGACACACGTTCTATCAAAAGGATGAAAGCTGAAAATGCCGAATTGGTATCTAAATTTAGCTTTTAAGTTTGAAAAAGATGACACTTAAAAGTTAAAACCAAGAAAAAGCACTGAAATAATAGTTTAACCTAGACGATTTCTTTAATAAACATTAGGTTATGTCAAAAAAACACTAGTTAAAAAGTCTCCATACACTTCAAGGTTGTGTATAATTCATAATTTGCATATGGCCCAAAATCATCAAAACACGTTTTTTGCGCCTCCTGTAAAATTTTATATGTGTGGGTTACGTCCTTTTTCCTTTCCAAAGTCGATATGATTTGTTTTCTAAAAAAAATTAATACAAAATATCGCTTCGTCTATTCACGTTGATATCGTAGTTTGTTAATTCATAGCCAATCGCTATAAATTTCGCAAGCAAAAAGTGATTTTTCGCAATTTAGCCAGCACTCATTTGCCGCGTTGGGAATCTGAGACGACATTTATAAAAATAATCAAAGTCGGTCGAGACAATAATAAATATGAGCGATGTAAAAAACGGCAAAGGGACGATCGAGAATTATGACACACAGGCCCGCTTACACATATCCAGCCCTCGGGATGCGATGGAATCTCATGACATGATGGTATTTAATTATAAAATTATAAAACTTGTTTTTGTCCCATCTGTTTTATATGTCGCTGGGCTCATACCACTTATTGTAGTATTGTTATGCTTCGTTTACAAACAGTCCATGTTATCTTTCCGTTATATTTGATTATTATCATTAACAGATTCAGTCAAAAATGAAACATACACATATCGCACCTAATCAAATTTATTCCGTTTGTCAAGGTGAGTGCGCATTTCTGACACTATAAAGTTTATTTAATAAAATACTAACGGTACGTTTCAATTACATATCGGCTGTGGAAAGGAAAAAGGACGTAACCCACACATAGCAAATTAGGAGGCACAAAAAACGTTTCGATGATTTTTGGCCATATGAAAATTATGAATTATACTCAACCTTGAAGTGCACGGAGACTTCTAAACTGGTATTTAATTGACATAATATAATATTAGTTAAAGAAATTGTCTCGGAAAAACTTTTATTTCAGTCTCTTTTCTTGGCTTATTTTTTTTTTACAAGGACATCTTTTTCAAACATAAAAGCTAAATTTAGATACTAATTCGGCATTTTCAGCTTGCACCCGATTGATAAAACGTGTATCAAATTTGATACATTGTGATTATCGAAAAAAACTTGTTTGAAAAAAACTGTGGGTTACGTCCTTTTTCCTTTCCACAGACGATATATATATGATAAAATGTCTTTTCAACAAAGGTGACCAGTTAAAAATTTACAAATTACTATTGGCTTATATTTTCCCTTCATAATTTATATTAAATGGTCATAAAATATCGGTCAGTGTAAGAAGTCGTAATTTAAATGAAATTAAAAAAAAAGCCTAACTTAACCTAACCAAACTAAAATGGTTATAAAATATTATGTATAATATTTTTATTCTGACCGTTCATATTTTTATTCTGACCAAAAGTTGATTAAATTCTATCCATTTAATTTGTTCCTATTACTATTGTCGTCGAAAATTGTACATGATATTCGAATTTATTTTGCTTGTTAGTAAAATCTCACTATATAAAATATTCGTCTGATGTTTTGTATGATTTTTTTGTAAAAAAAGGGTGTAACATTTACTATTTAAACGGTCACTGCTAGCTTGAAAAAAAATATTTTTCGCTTAAAATAATATTATTTAGGTTTAAGGTATAAATAACAAAGTATTTAATTCTTCAAATATATAAATAGTTGATAGTTATTTCGGCGTATGCCTTCATCAGAAATTAAAATATTACGAGTATTCAAACGAAAATAGTAGTTATAGAACTAAAGTTCAGACGATGGTATACGCTGAAATAGCTATAAAATGATCTTAAAATTTTTTTGAGCTAAATACTTTTATTATTTTTTACCGTACAAAAAATATTGTATTTTACATCTCGCGACTTGCGTCACGCAAAGAAATTTTAACCCAGACACAAAGAGTGCGAACAAGAAGAGCTGTAGAAGAATTTAATTATTTTTCAAATTAATGTAAATGCACCACAATCAGCCATTTCGTGTTTAATTTTCAGCTGCCGCTTGCATTTGCTCCTTGTGTCGCCGTTTTTCACGACGCGGTCGCTGTGCGGCGGACGGTGTTTATTGAAAGTGTTCAAAATATCAAATTTAACGACTTGCCGGTGTAAAGGATATGATTTTTTTTTCCATTTGATATATATTTCTCGGAAAGAATTTCTAATAAAAGTAGTAATTAATATCGTGAGCTAACCTCTTTTTTTTCTTTGCGTTCTTATCTAATTTAAAATGAATATTTAGGTATAGCATAGCATTTAGTTATACGATACGAAGAATAAGAATATTCATTAAAAACCTGAAACTTATAACCTATCAATATTTTTTTGTAAATGTTTCAAGAGAAAATGCTTTCAAAGAGAGAAACCCGTTCTGATCATTTCATAAAAATCGTGAAATATTTACAAACATTCAAATTGGAGTTTTTATAATGCTAATTTTAAGAAGACAATTTTTTTTTTACAGAAGCCTAAAGCAAGTAATATAGTAGAAAAAATCAATATCAAAATCGGTGTTGGCAACTTTTTTTATTTTCTAAATCAATTTATGAAAAAAGTTTATTTTTATTTTTATTTTCATGTAAGTAAGTTAAATAATAAAATATTTTATTGGTTTAAGTACAATTTGCAACGGAAATAATATTTAACATCAATACCGTAAACAGTTTTTTGATATTATTGCCAACATTTTTTTAAAGTAGAATGATTTCACTTTGAAATTACACCCCTCAAATGAACTACATATGTTTTCCCACCATGAGTTGATAGCTAACACCATAAAAAGAAATATATAATAAACAATGATATTATCGTTTTTTTTAAATGGTACATATGTATGTCGTTTTTTATTATATTAGTTAATTTTTCTACATCGCCCTTAGTAAGATTATTCGTGAATAGAAAACTCCTACTGGGGTTGCGTTGGAAGGTCGTATCATTCGTCCGCCGGAGACTCAATGGGAAGTGTGATGAGGTCTAATCATACCAAGTATGTTTTTGTGATGCCCTTATTCACATTCCTCTTGCCTATCGATGAATACATTCTCATATAAGGCTATCATTCCTTGATCGGCTTCGACGAGACAGCATTGAAAAAGAGTTGTTTATGCGTTCCGCGTGTCGCTTGCGGCTCGATTCAGTAGCGTTGCACAACGCTCAGGATTGTTAACATGTCATGGGTATGCCTACTATTACCGCTCCCAATGTGGAGCATATCAACTCCTGAAAGATCATTTTTCATTAAGTACAACAAAACTTGTCATTTCTGTTGCGCTCCGTACCCCTGTTTCTAGATTGGATAAAGCAAACGAGAGGAACTTAAAAAAATATTTTGTTGACTTATTATATTTTTTTTTATTTATATCCGCTCCCAATAGAGCATATGGCCTCCTCATGGAGGTATCTCAGCAATTTTTTTTCTAGAAGATTTTTTTTACTTTAAGAAGGATACAGCCTAGGACAGGACTAGTGATTTAACTAGTTGCTCTCGCTACGCCAAGTTATTGAAGGATCGGAAAGTTGGTAGGGATTTTTTAGACATCACAAACTACCGTACCTACGAACAGGAATCGATAGAAAAATGCTGTTTGTACTGGGAATCGAACCCGTGAGGTCCGGCCAACGGAAGCCGTTAACGCTAACCGCTGTGCCATAGGACCCGACCGACCGATTTTTTATTACAATTGATAAATTACTCTATTTTATGTCAGACTTAATTCATAAAATGGTATATTTTAATTTTACATATTGGGTTTTGCTGTTAAAAATATTACTATTACTTATACTGTTATAAGAATCGAATGCAATTTTACATAATCGTTGAATTTTAACTAATTTTATTTAAAGGCTTGTTTCTTAATAGTCCCATATTTTTTTATAGTTACGGGAAAAATATAAAGTCATTGTATTTTTTACTGCATGTTAGTATATTAGAATAGATGAGAAATTCTATTACGAAATTTTCTGCATTACATAGCATATCCATGCCATAGGTATCTTGGTACACATATTTGTAGACTAAAAATCAATATTTGAAAGTGTCTGTTTGGGATTCAAACGCGAGATCCCGTAACACTATACAACGAACGCCTACTCAGCTACTTGACCACATGTATTGTTGATTGTATTATGTAAGAATATTTACTTAAAAACGTAATTCAAATTGTTTAAAAATATATCGACTGAGCGTGCTTTGTGGAACATTATTTTCAAATTTTAACGATTCAAAATAAAATTTAAATATATTTAACGTTGATATTTGCTTGAAGAAATTATCCCATACATAATGAGTACCCTTTGCAAAGTTAAAAAAAATATTTTAAATTAACTTTACTATTAATTTCACACTAAACTAGTTTTTTTCATTTGTCATATTTCTGATGGATTTTTTTTTCTTAATTAATACGCACTTTATTACAATCAATTCTGAAATGAATTTTGGGATCTTTTTTTTTTTAACCATGTCCGCTCCCAATATGGAGAATATAAACTCATAATGGAGTTTATCTCAACAGAAATGTTTCTACGAGAACTGCTTGTTACTCAGTTGCTCAACCTCACTTTTTTTAAAGAGAGTATGAATAAAAGGAAAAGGCTAGGACAGGACTAGTTGTTAGCTAATCGCTCTCGATACGCCCCGTTCATAGAATAGGATGGGTGCGGGAATTCAAGACATCACATACATCCATGCATTTGAACAGAAATTTATAAATCGGTTGAAAAATCAATTTATAAAACTGCCCGTACTGAGATTCGAACCCGAGCCCTCCGTAGCGGTAGCCAACGATGTTGAACACTCAACCACACAGGCGGCATCTTGGGATCTTTCCTGTTAAAAATTCCGTTCAAAACGAATGTACCGAATTTTGTAACAAATAATGAATTTGTAATTATTTAGAATCGTATTTAAATTAATTATGTGTATTTATTGAAATAGTACATAAATAATATTTTTTTTCTACGAGAGAAAAGAATGAGAAGGGGGGTGAATTTCGCTTTTAGGGATGTCTATTGTAATGTAAGAATTCGTGTTGAATGGATTACGTTTTACACGCATTTATATACCGTTTTCAGTATTAATTACTGTATACGCGTTAGTTGATCTATTTCAAGTTTTTCGTTTGATTATTGGTAAGCAATATGATTGAACTGATAAAGTTTTATTTCTTCTACGCCTGAGGTCATCCCCTTCACTCAATTCATCGCAAATAAGTCTGTCTACATCACGGGCCATTACATCAGTCTTTGCCGAGGAGTAAAGATTGCATCGACATGTCCACCGCGCTGAGGAGTTGTCAGCCGCCGCCTGTCCTTTCTCATCCGGAGTAATTTTGCCGACATACCCTTTGAAACACATTACCTGTTTTATATCAATATTAATAAAAAGGTACTGCAAACACTCGAACTATGACAAATAATAGAAGATTCAATATCTTACACTGGTGCTTTCAAAGCTTATGGGCCGAAGGGCGTCTACAAAATGTACATAGTCAGATAATTTGTTTCTTAATCAAAATCATTTTAGAATAAATTTATAAAATACGTTTTAAGTAGAGGTTTTGGGGTTTCCTTTCCAGAGAGAACGTATGGTACGAACACTATTAGTACTGGTACCACAAAAAATACTTTTAAGTTTAGCAATTGTGAGCCGCTTGTCTTATTTCAAATGTTATTTACTATTGCTTCATTCAGTGGCAGATTACCCTATGAGCAAACGAGGCACTTGCTAGGGGCCCCCCGAGTCTTCGGGGCCTCAAAAATGGCTTATACCATAATATAACCCATAAACTTTTTGTTAAGATTTTTTTTTAGTTTTACTATTTTTCTGATGTTTTTAAGCTATCCGTAAAATAAGGCTTCCGAATTTTATTGTGCCTGGGGCGTCCCATGTGCTTAACCTGCCACTGGCAGAATAAAATTTCTTCAAAGAATAAAACACTCATTCGTAATAATGCCACTTTTATGTATTATGATCGGTACCGGTTTCGGTCACATTTTAATAATGGTAATGGTCACACGGTAATGTCGAACATTTTTTTTTCTGTATAAATATTTGATTTGAATTTTATCATGTAGGGTAAGTTAGTATCACATTTTTCTAATACATCATAATATTAACATATCTCCCACAAATGTCTGCTATCACATTCATTTAGCTGTCGAATGACTGGTGTATCGTATTCGTGTTCCCTGTGTGTACACGATGCTGTGAAAAAATCATTTTTTCCAACGCTGACTCGATTATAAAAGCGACGCAATTCATTTGACAGACCGCGTGCATCGCAGATCAGACCAACAATAAAGAATGTGTATTCGTTGTAGCATTTTTTTGTAAAGCTGAGCGATTTTAATTTATTCACACAATCAATAACAAAATATTATATTTTCTTATATAACATATTTACAATCAACACTACATAATATACATCTGAAGTAATGACAAAAGAATTGTGAGAAATATAATGTCTTAGCGCATAGTTTCTCAACCTTTTTAAGCCCGTGGCCCCCTTTTGAGTCTCAAATTTTTCCGTGGCCCCCCTATCCATAGTAATAAAATTCTCGGGGCTCGGAAAAAATGAAAAAATATACATTTATTTTTTAAAAAATACAACACAAAATTTTGTACACAAATTATTATTTAAACATTTAAGATTTCGACTGAAGGTGCTTGGTGGAATTTCAATAAATTTGAATCGTTCAAATTATGTACATTCTCACAGATTTTGTCACTAACGACCTGGGTTTCGCCTTTTGGCATCTTCAGGCGTTCATGTACACGGATGAACTTGAACTGACGCTTATTAAATGAATGTTTCGTGTTTATATAAGAAATGCCTGGATACTATATGTCCTATTTTCTTTGATGTGGAAACTTTTTAAAGCTTTTTAAATTATTCAAATGGTTTTTCTTTCATTCCCATGTGTTTTGTATAAAATGGATATTAGTATTAGCGAAGCAAAACATATTAAGCACATGAGTTTCATATTGTCACGGGGTGATGAAAGAAATCCGTGGACAAGATAGTCAATACAATATTGTCGACACTTTTAGATGCAGTTATTATGGTATCCCTAAATACCATTGGAAAATAATAGAAAAGGTATGTATAATACATACATTATTTCTGCTGCAATGTATAATTGTCCTACTGTATTCTATTTCATTTTAATATAAATTTTAGTTCATTATATTTTGGGTGGCCGTGGCCCCCCTTAAGTCTGCTGTGGCTCCCCAAAACTGAAATTTTCTTCTGTGGCCCCCTTGGGACATGCTGTGGCCCCCCAGGGGGCCACATGGCTCCCGGTTGAGAAACGCTGTCTTAGCGAATGGTTAACTGATTTTTCCCGAAAACATCGATCATGTTTCGTGAATTAATGTTGAATTCAGCGTGATTTTTTGCGTGACGTCTTTACCCTTGTACCCGCGCTGAGGGTTCCAGATGCCTAATAAATTGTCGGTGATGATGGAAGTGACATGCTCCATGCTGAATATCGAATCGGTATTCGTCAATATTTTCCTTTGCCATACATTGAGAAGATTCAGCAAAGGATTTGATCTGACCACTCAAAATATTTTCATCATTATTTCGTTAAATAATAAGTATGAAATTTAGCTTTTATGTTACAAAAAAAGCCTGTGAAATTGCGATCAGGAAAAAGAACCCCAGATTAGAGAAACACAAATTAGTGTTTCAGTTCCTTAAAACCGTCAGTGGCCGAGCTTATTTTAAAAGCTTATAAAAAAGAGAGTAATATTGATCAGCCAAAAACCTTGCGACACTGAAACGGTTAAATTAATTTACATTGATTGATAGATTAGTTAATACAACTTAAAGGTTGTGAATATTTATTATTTTAATACATGAATGCATTCTGAAGTAAAATCCAAAACTTTTACAACCATCAGGGCTGTGGAGTCGCGTGAAAAAAAGACGATTCCGACTCCAGCTTTAAAATAATTGACGACTCCGACTCTAGTTTTAAAATAATTGACGAATCCGACTCCGACTCTAGTTTTAAAATAATTAACGACTCCGACTCCGAGGAAATTTTTCAATAATTTTATTTTAACTTATATATATGTATACCATCAGATCATCTTTAGTCAGCCAAGCATGAAATGTTAACACTTTTGTTTAAATACACATCATTACATACATTTTTCAAAAAAAAAATCGAGCCGCTCATTTTTCACGACTCCAACTCCGGCTAAAATACCGCGACTCCGCAACTCCGACTCCACAGCCCTGACAACAATTCTTAAATCTCGCTGCCCCGATTAAATGACCAAAACTGTGCACTGCTCATTTTCCAAACTTTTGTCTTTACAAATAAAAAACATATTTATGCGTCAAAATTATTCCTACTTTTCCTTTTTTATATGTGTATTCTTAGTGAAAATTTTGTGAAAGGACTGTAGTGACCTGCAGTGATTGTGGTCATACAATGTGCTTGTGATAACACAATCTTGTCTCTATAAAAAATCTTACCGTGTATGGCTGAAAAAATATTTAGGGTATGGCAAATAAATACCTTTAGCGTGAATGTTCGGTTGCCAATGAGATTAAATTTGTTATATTAAGAATGCATTTTGTTTTATGTCAACAGTACCATACCATCGGGATAAATTCTGAAAGCATTTTCTGCATAAATATAGTTTATTGACTTCATCTAAAATTCTTGCATTCCAGTTATAATTTAATAGCTATACATTTACCTAAATTTCTCGTCAAATATTTGTTATTTTTACATTTGTAAGAATAAAAACGAGAGAATTCAGAAATATACCATTGGCGATTACATAGGTATTGACATTATGTCGCCTGCTACAAATCTCTTTCAATAGTTGTTACACAATACGTGGAATAATCTAAGTTATTTTATTTTGTATCAAAATGAACTTACCGCCGAATCCATCGAAAGTATTTCTCTTTCAATAGTTTCAAAACTTCCGTTACGTTTTAGTATATGATATTGATATAATTATAATACTCTCCTATCTTTGTTATGCAACTAGTGTTTAATAGCCATTCTCGTTCTGTCGTTTTTCTGTTCAATTAGTATTCAATTGTTATTCTATTAATATTATGTTTTGGACATTTAATACAAACAATGCACAATAATGTTGACTTCAAGATTACTATTTGTCAAAATTTTCTCTTGCAAAATTTATACCAAGTACAGAGTTGCCAATGCGTTTGCATGCACTTCTCGGAGCTGCACAAACAAATTTGCCTTGAAGCTATGAAGTTATGCAGTGAAGTACGTAAAATATTAATACATTGTATACCGAATATGTTTAATATTTTGGCAAGGAATGAAAATATTTGAGTTCGGTATGCAAAATTTTTACCAATAATAAATATACTCGGGTATTTTATACAATTTTATCGTTGGCTGTAGTACGCACTTAACTTAACTAACTTGACAAATTTTAATTATTTTGACTCTGTACTCTTTCATAAGTTTTGTTGATAACGACTCGGGTTTCGCTTTTCGGCATCTTCATGTTTTTCCAAATGCACGATATTGAAGTTCCATCAAGCAAATTCTGTCAAAGTTCTGAAATAACAAATTTAGATTTTTTACATTTGAAAAAAATGGCATTTCACGTGATGACGACGCACCAAATAGTTTAGATTATAGTAAAAACTAAATAAAAACACCATTTTATTTCAATTTGTTTTTGTATACATAGGACTGTTAAGTTATATTTCTTATCAGTTGACGATGCTCGCTATGAGCGAAACCGGTCCTGATCTTGGTAAATAAAAGTGGAAATAAATACAAAGGAGTATTGTGTTTTTCTTAATATAATCCCTTTCCACCAAGTATTGACAGAGAATACCCTAACAATATTATTTATTTAGTATATTTTTTTGTTCTCGATAAAGTGCACCACTGACGTTAAGTGTTGTATAGTCAGACCATTTTCCGTCGCCTGAAGATGCCACTATACGCGGTGCCAACGTCGTCAACAAACTGCAACATGAATTATGAAACGATACATTCAAATATAACCTCACGTTTTGTTTTCGGATATTAAATAATAACAGTTTTCATCAAAGTGAAAATGAACTTTAATGTTTTATCCTTTGATTTAATTTTATTAGTGACTTGTATCTTATATCTGCTGTTGAAATAATATTTTTGTCCGACTCTTCGTATTTAGTATTGTTTTAGGTGTCTGGTTGAAATAATTTAATCTACTATATAAATAAATATTGGTATATTTGCCATGACACCTCATTGCGCTCAAAGTTCCCTTATGCTATTAATATAAATTTGTATCAAAGAAAACTTTCATTTCAACGATTTCAATCCTCTTGTACTCACATTATTTAAAAAAAATGGTCTTTATTGTTTCGAGATACAAACAAAACGAAGGCATGTATATTTAAATGAATAAAGTTGAAAAAATATCCATGTTTTTTGTATTTCTTTATTTTCATTTGTTTTGAGAGTCTTCTTTTATTACACTCTATAAAAAAATATACCCACTGTTTTTCACACTTAATTATTGAGGATTTTAAATAATTGTATTTGTTGAAACACCCTGACTTCACGAGACGACTAATTTGTACGGGTACAAGCGAGTGGATGTGTGAACTCAAAGGCATCCTTCCTCTTGTACGTGGAGCGCTATTTCCTCAACAGCAGCCTCCTTATGATTTTCAATTGGGGTTCCTTCATACGAAACATACGGAGATTAATGATCAAAGCTTCTCAGTTGCAAGTAAAGCTTTGATCGGCGTCGTTAAGCTTTCGACCAAAGAACGTGTCTTATAAAGTGAAAATTGTCGGAATATCAATTGTCAGAATCATAATCGATATTTTAATAACATTGCTAATTTTCTACAACGTCGTTTCTCAAAAAATAAAAGTTTTCAGGGGATACATAAATTAACTTTATTCTACCGTTATCGCTTTATATCGCTATAAAACACCACTGGAATGGTTTTGTATTCAATATCTTTAAATAAGTTAATAAGGAAGAAAACAAAGACCCTTACCATGTCGTCTTCTCCTTCATTCGAGTCATATCACATGATCATATTATTAGCCAAATTATCTTTTCGGTAACGTTTTTGTATTCGACAAAAAAAGTATGAAATATTTTTTTTTTGAGATACAATTTAAAAAGTTGTGTGCATTGAAATTCTGTGTTATCTTAAAGAATATCGTCGTGAAGCATTTGACGTTTAATCAAAATTGCCGCCAACACAGAAATCGTTCGTGAATTATTTGTTTTAATTAATTATACAAATCTAAGAAGCGTTGTGATCTTTGATTACTGTCAGATAATTATCTTCTTCTATATATAATTGTCTTCCAATATTACCGATTTCGCCACGAAATCGTTAATATTGGAAGCTATGTGTAACTACTTATACATCTTAGTTAAGATACGATTGAATATACTATATATTTATTTTTTTCATTTATTTTGACAGTAATCAAAGATCATAACGCTTCTTAGATTTGTATAATTAATTAAAACAAATAATTCAGGAACGATTTTTGTGTTGGCGGCAATTTCAATTAAACGTCAAATGCTTCACGACGCTATTCTTTAAGATAACCTAATTATGAATTTATAACATTAAACTACTCGAAACTGACAAAAGGGTTTGTAGGAAAAACGAAACGATAATTTAACTTTCCGATCAAATTGTTGTTACTGGAATAATTCTGTTGTTTTTTATACATACTGTGAATGGATAACGTAAACATTAATAATATTCCCTGCACTATGATTATATAAAACTGTTTACATATGTATTTTTATATGAGGTATGTCATCATCATTTAGTGATCCAACATATAATTTTCCGAATTAGACACCTCAACGTGAAAATTATCTTAAGTACAAGTGGCAAGTGAAAAGAAACTTTGGGGACTTCAATGTAACCACATGTTCCTAACATGCCAACCTTAAAAAATTGACGCTCGCTCGTCAACTTATATTATTCATCTGCTTCTGTTTTCAGAGGCTTTGAACACTTCTCTATTATAATAAATTATGTATATCGTCATCTTTCTGGTAGAAGTTGGTTAGTAATAAAACTTACAACAATAAATTAAGTATTCAAAAATACTCTTCGATATCATTTTTTTTTGTCTGTTGGTGCAATTGTATAAGAGATTACCAAAAAAAGCATTTATTTGTCTTCTTAGGTAATTATTATTATTGCCACTGTCCCATGTCTATTAATTTCAAACTCTTATTTCTGTCAGATCGGAATTAATGCATATCGATATTTTAAAAGTTATAATATTTTTTGTAAAATAAAATATCGATGCTGGAGGCTTTATCCAAAAAGCTGAAATTTTTAATTTGCCGTTAACTCTGAACTATCATTATATTACTTAAAAACTTCTGCCGGAGCAATGACAGTATGCTGTTGGTTAATAATAGTATTTTACAAACATATTTATTTAACTATTCATTTATTATTACGAGTATCACAATTAAAAAATATCACTTGCTTTTACTTAGTACAGATTGGTTCTGATTCTAATACAAGTGAAATAATTTGTAATGAATTTAAAATACATATGAAGTTTCGAGGAATTCATTGGTTACTGTGTTGAAATTTATACTGTTCTAAACTCAAATTGAATTTACAATTAATTTTGTCATGTGTTTTCCACTTTCAAGTATCGTATAGAATTAATTTTAAATTAAAACTTATGTTTAAGATTAATAAGAATCAATTTCTACGATATGAAGAAAAACATGTGTCATACGTTGTTAACGTTTTATTTATAAATTATCTAAAGATACTTTTATATCAAAACTGAATTTGATTACTTTGTTACTCCACTTATTGTGTTGAAAATTGTGAAATGTTTTTCGCGTTTTTGGAGAATCATACTTAGACAGAACATTGCAAATGTTTACCAATAAAGTGTTGATACGTAAACCTTGCGATGTTTTGTCTGATTGTGCTTCTTAAATAGGCGAAAACCGTATTACAATTTGTAACACAACAAGTGGAGGAACAAAGTTATCAGACATAATTTTATATTGAAAATGAACTTCAACAAAGCGTCTGCCAAATCCATTGAATATATAAAACCTAATTTGCTTAATATTTTTGAGTGAAATTTTTATGTATAGCGTAACATGCATTCAGGTTTGAAAATATTTTTTATCATCTATCATTGGTTCAGTTTAAAAACCTCTGCTTAGGACAGCTCGACCTCTTTAAAACTATCTCGCTGCCAGAGTTCGCCATTGGCCGTAGATCTTCGGATAACACCTCCGTACGTCGTGTAGGTATGAAATCAATATTCTCAGGTATGCTCATTATAATTTGAAGTACCAATTTAGATTCAAGATTGTAACAGAAAAACATTCGGCTTAGGTCGTAAGGAGAGGCAGTCGAAATATCCCTTTACTGTCGTCGTGTGACAGTTTAAAGTGATGACTTGGCCTTTTTCGGTGACTGCTCTGATTTTTACCACGCCTGATTGTTGTCACCCAAACAAATGCTACTGTCAAAAACGGGCATACCTTCTACCATATCATTAGTGGAAATTGTAGCCATGAATCACTTTTTTTATACGTTGGGTCTGATGAGGTGGGTTAACAAAAGCTTTCAAAACGTTAAACAAGCACCATGAAAACTTCACGCCGCCTACTAGTTTAAAACTATAAATAATTAGAATTACATGTTCTTTTTAAAACTTTTTAAAACTTCTCTACTCCAAATGTGTTGCATAATAATTCGTAACGCAGTTAATCTCAACGGGTGCTTTTTCACGAGAGCTGATTGTTATCAGTTGCTCAACCTGTCTTTTCATTTTTTATGGGAATGGAGATAGGTGCAAGGACTACTTGTTAAAAAATGGCTCTCGTTAGGGTCATCTTTTAGTATCGGACAGGTCATGCGAAGGAGTTTTAGATATCACTAATTATAACCATGCTTTTGAACAGAAATTCTTGTTTTGTGATTCAAGCCCGTGTGCTCCGCAATAAACACCAACAATGTTGACCACTCTTTTATGGACCCAGCAATGTCTTATATTATATTTCTATCACATCTAGAAATGGAAATTGAGCCAACACTCGAGTAGATTCGTTGATTGAGTGTTAGCTCACAACAAATTCTAATCGGCCAAATTTAATTGAAATATCCGTATTTGATTTTTTCTCATCTTTTCATTATTTAAGCAAACAAGATTGTAAGGGTAGGAAAACAATCATGTAACAGTATAAATTTAATTGGATTCTCCGCCAGTCATTTGTTTTCGCACTCACCTTGCCTACTACACAGTGTGACAAAGAGTGAAAAAACTTCCGGTTCAATTAAATTTGATTATTGTATTATAAAGTCGTATAGAACAATAGTATGCCTAACTGACAATTTATTTATAGTTTTTTTTCCGTATTTGCGTAATATATGAACCAAATAATAGAATTGTTTCAAATTTGAAATGAAGTAAGTTACCGTGATACGCTTTTTGTTTACATGGTGTTGGTTTCGTTATGAAGATTATTCGAAAAGATAACACCCACGAATTTAAAAAAAACACCCAGTGCCTTTTAAATAATTACGCAATTATAAACGTCTTTAAACGTAACCGCAAAACATATTTGAATTCGACATATTGACGTAATTGAATTGGTACGCTGTGTTCGGACATCGTATCCGCCCAGTTCAATTCTTATTAATTGGTAACGAATTCTGTGCCGATTTCGGAATCTCACCTAATTGAAAATAATATGCAATTTGTCCGAAGCGAATTACAAAATGTTCTATCATGCATCCCACGCAATTCGGCTTTCTGTGTGAGACTTGTTAAGGTACATTTTGCTATATTAACACATAAAGCTGGCCATACATCAAGTAACAAATGGTTCCAAAACATGTCCTGGAACACAAAATTCAAGTTTATCGTGTTCCTTGTTCACGCTCTAGAGGCGAGCGCAAACCAAAAGAACATGCATGCTCTCGCAGCTGAAGACGAATTTTCAACGTATATTTCAACATGATTTCATACCAAAGCTATAATTTATTGTAGGATACATATAATTATAATTATAAAAACCGAATACTACTTGCAATATATACATAAGCAGCACTAGTCGACATCAACTCATCGGGCACCATTTTAGAGATCTATTTTCGGCTTTGAAATGTCTCCCTATGTGACAGCTGTCAAAATAAACTCATAGACAATTAAACGTTACATTGGAATAATCTATGGTATAAGCAAAAGCTGTCACCGTGGATGATGAAATAATTGTATTTTCATTGTAGAAAGCTTATAAACATTAGTAATTAAATTTACTCGCATTGTTTGCATCCAATAAAATAAAACATTGACCAACATAACCTCAGCGGGTGACGTTTCTGTGACCCCTCGTGTGTTCAAGAACATGGTCTGGAAAATAGTTCCTAAGGCATTACGTAGATTAGGGTTTCCCAAACTATGTTCCGTGGAACACTGGTGTTCTTCAGAACCTAAATAGGTGTTCCGCAAACACCCACATAACTTAAAAACCACTAATTTTCAATGTTTTCCAAAAACTATGAATTATGATTCTTTGGCTTGGAATCCATTTTCCGTAACAGTAAAACTGACATGCTTAATTCAACGCAAGTGATTATGAATATCTGACTGATTTTATCAGTGATTCTGATATAAATGTCACTAAATTCTTTCTTGGCGAGTTTGTCAGAGGAATCCTCCAATGTGTCGAAACAAGCTATTGTTGTTTTACTTCCGTTCTGTCAAACCTATTTATGCGAAGCAGGATTTCTATTTTATGCTGCAACGAAGTATTTTATTACTATTTTTTTGTATTTATACTATAAAAAATAAGTTAAGTGGTCCGTTAAAATTTCTTGAGTTGCAAAGTGTTCCAATGCAGAAAAAGTTTAGAAAACCTTGGCGTAGATGTTCAGGATCATGTCCCGGGCTCTTTGTTCCTAGGTGTACGGGCTCTATAAACTTTACATTCTTCGATTTCGTTCAATATATGTTTATTAATTTATTATCATTTATAGTAATTTTAATAATATTTACCACACTGTAACGTAATACAGAACCAACGGAAACAAAGCGGTAAGTAAAAATTGTTAGTAAATTTTAGAGTTACCGCTCTTAAACAATGTTTCGCACACAAATAACGCGTGATTACCCGAAACCGTTTAAAAACCGTTTAAGTGCGACTTGCATTATGATTGTGTTTATTTATTACTCATGTTAACAATTATTTTTTTTACTGTTCCTTAAATAATATAGACACACGGATATTAATAAATCTGACGTTTTTAAAAACGATTGAGACAACATAAAAACAAACTATATTATAATAATGATATGACGGCCACTTCGCTGGCACTAGTCCGTTATACCGAGGTTTTGTCGTGTTTTAGTTCCTATTTTTTTAACCGGTTCCAGTATAGAACATACCCGTAAAAGATTTTCAACGGAATTGGCTATTAGATATACAAATGTTTATTATATCTACCTCTCTGGACTTGCCAATCATAAGCTAAGTATATGTTATAAATATGTTTTTTATTATTAAAATCCATATCCGCTCCTAATGTGGAGATGCGGTGTCCAAAAAGCGGTATCTCAACAGAAATTTTATACGAAAATTGTTTGTTATTCAGCCTCGCAACCTCAATTTTTTCGAAGAGTGTTGGGATAGAAAAGAAAAGGCATTGTTTGTACTAGTGATTGGCTAATAAATCTCGCTACACCCCGTTCTTTTAAAATTGGAATGGTGGGGAGGGAGATTTAAGACATCACAAACAACAAAACAGATAGAAAAAATCTGTATGTACTAGGAATCGAACCCGTGAGTTTTGGCATGGAAGCCATCGACGTTGAACACTGTGCCGTGAGCTCGTAAATTATATATTGCACACCAATAACGTCAAGATGGCATGACGTTTATCATTAAACTTATGATAGCTATACCCTTACTCTAGGATAAATCTAGTTTTTTCTTAATCTAAGCAAATGTACTGCTTCTTCAAAAACATTATCAGAGAACAATAATAATGCCTTTTTGTTGTAGGTGATGTAAATCCATTTTATTCTTTTCACAATATAACATGGTTGTTAATTATTGCTAAATCAATACTTTTATCAAAGATTCTCAAAATTTTGTAGCAGTTTATATGGAAACTGAATCAATATATTATTTCAATATCATTTATTATTGACCGCAACGGTATTGTGCCGGTACATCGACCTGTACTCTGCAAAGCAACGTAAGCGACAATTCATACATATTACAGGAATGGTCAGATTTTAATCATAACAGAATTATTTTTGCGAATTCATTACGAGATGAAATTAATAAAAACCTTTTTTTTATGATTCATAACAAAAGATTTTTATTAATCTCATCTCTTAATGAATTCGCAAAAATAATTCCTTAAATGCGGTTTGTAACAGTAGGTTAATTAAAATTTCTTTTACAAACTTATTACGAGAGGAAGTTAAAAACAAGCGTCTTCTGTAAAATTTATGAATTGTCGCTTACGATCTTCTGCCGATCACGAGTTGATGTATTCATGCGATGTAACATTATATTATAAAAAGAAACAGGATGATTCTGAATATTAACTTTAAGTGTAATCTCTGTTTATGTTAATATTATTTACTATTTGTTTGTTTATATTTTGTCCTCTCTACTCTCTTTAAAGAAGAGAGATTGAGCGACTGAGTAACAAAAACTTCTCGTAGAAAAACGTCTGTTAAGATACCTCCACTAAGAAGCCAGATGCTCCGCATTGGGAGCGGACATGAATAAAAAAAATAAAAAAATATTTTGAAAACTTTTCCGTCAACCATAAGTAAAACTAACGATTTACTATCGTTTGAGAAATAAATAACATCATAATATTGTTTTTTTTTCTAGATAAGAGCCCACAAATGAATATATTACTAATGATAAGCAATCAAACAGTTAAATCAATATAATTTTTATATTTTATAAAGGTTCATATCATAGTTTTTAATATCTACAGGCTTAGCGTTCGTTTTAGTTAATAAAAAACAAATTAATTTGGTTGAAAGAAGAAATATATAATACAAAAACTGAAATAATAAGACGTCAAATGTTGAGAAAAAATAATAAATAGGAAAATAGTTGTGTAACTAAATTTATATGTAGTGTCAAATACAATAGGTTCGGAAGATATGGAATAGAATATTTAGAGCATTATTTAATCATTTACACACTTACGAATTGACCTCTTACAGGTAATATTCGTAAAGAAGTTTTCTAAATGTAACTAAGAAGCTGTTTCAGTGTGAAAATAAAAAAAAAACAAATGCGTTCAGCTCATTACATTATAATATCGACTGTGGAAAGGAAAAAGGACGTAACCCTCAGTTTTTTCAAAACAGCTTTTTTCAATAATCACAATGTGTACAACTTGATCCACGTTCTATCAAAAGGATGTAAGCTGAAAATGCCTAATTAGTTTCTAAATTTAGCTTTTAAGTTTGAAAAAATTAGGTCCTGTCAAAATTACTATGAGGAAAAAATATTAACAAAAAGTTTTTTTTAAAAAAAAAAAACAGTAAATATCAGATAACATCAATTAAAAACCAGTTTATTAGTCTCCAAGCATTTCAAGGTTGTGTATATTTCATAAATTGCTTTTGGCCGAAGATTATCTAAAAATGTTTTTCGTGTCTCCTGTAAAATTTGGTATGTGTGGGCTACGTCCTTTTTCTTTTCCACAGTCGATATTATACATATACAAAAATAAAGTATTGTTTATTCAGTTCAAGTTCATCCGTGCACTTGAAAGCCTGAAGATGCCGAAAGGCGAAACCCGGGTCGTTAGTGACAAAATCTGTGTGAATGTACATAATTTGAATGATTCTAGTTTTTTATTGTTTATTAATTTTAGTTATATTGTATCCATTAAGGTATGATTTTCTCACTGAGGAATTTGAAATCCTCAATTCGCTCAAGTTTTTTTTAGCTCACCGAAGAACTTAAAATCTTGAATTTGCCAATTTCGTGTAAATTTTCGAGTTTTGCTCAAAATTTCTCAATCCCGAGATCGAAAATTGAACGGGATACCGAGATTGGACGCCCTAGTATCCATCATAGTGAATAAATGGTGTTTTGATGATAAAGTGCTCGTGTTTTGTTTTACTAGAACACTCTGTGAGTTACATAATGTACCACTTGCAGCGTGATAAGTCCCAGCCATATTAACAAGGCAAAGCGCGCAAAACGCATCGCGATTTATCTTAATCCCGTAAATAAATACACCATTCAACGACAAAAGCTTTCAGAGCTGATTCGCCGTGCATTATGGCCGACTGCTTCATAAATAAATTGACTACAGCCGGCGATAAAGGAGCTTTGCATTATATTCGGCACTGCGAAGAACGGGGCCCTTGCCACCGATAAGCGTTATTGGAAATGAATAGCTCGTTTTAATGATATAATGTAATGCGAGAGGCCAACGAGATAAGGGCACGAGAAGCGCGACTTTGCAGGTATTGTCGGTGAGTCACATAAACCAAAGTCCGCGTATTTAAATTACCCCTGTGTGGAGCTTTGATTCGCAGAAATCCTTTCATCTTGCGAAGGCTTTTGTAGTGTAACTGTTTATTCATTGTCGCCGGCGATTTGCGTGAATAAATCCTGTAATTTAGACGTGGCGCATTTGTGCCGTTATTTCGATTTTACGTTGAGTTTATGGTAAAACATAACTCATGTATATCTGGTTAATTTGATGTGAATGAAATAATTGCAGAGAATGTGGCACTCTCATCAAGGGCCGTTGGTCTCTAGATGTGTAATGTATGTATGTACATATTTTCTTTTTAATTTTTTTTAATCCATTTTCGCTCCCAAGGTGGTGCATATGGCCTCCTAATAGAGGTATCTCAACAGAGGTTTTTTTATACGAGAACTGTTTGTTACTCAGTCGCTCAACCTCCCTTTTTTTTTTTTCAAAATGAGTAGTAGGGAAAGAAGGATAAGGCTAGAACAGGACTAGTGGTTGGCTAATCGCTATTGCTACACCCAGTTATTAAAAGATCAGAAGGATGGGAGGAGACGAAATGATGTGAATTGACATCACAAACAGCCAGTCTTCGATCAAAACTTTGAATTGAATAATTCCCAAATTCACTGTGATCTGACTTGGAATCGAAACCAAACCTGCGTGATCGGTAGAGCAAGCTCTTACCCAGGCACGGGCAAACTGAGGCCTGCGGGCCGCATGCGGCCTGTCGCGTATTTTTCTGCGGCCTGCGAGCAATATTAAACTTGAAAAAATCTTTTTTGTTTGTGTTATAAAATGTTTTTATCTCTTAACGTCGTTTTAAAAAATATTTAAAATAAATACAATGAACGTTAGTTTTGGATCAATATGAAAACAAACATTTTCAGTCATTAACTTCAATAAAAACTCTTTACGATTAAACATCACTGAGTTTTAAGAATCTCAACTACAAAATTAGCACCTGAATTTAAAAAAGATGTTAATAGACGTAACACAGTTCCATTCCTCTCATTAGATTGTTTTTTTTCATGATAAATAGTGTAAATATAAAAATGGTATTTTACTTGCGGCCCGTCGCTGATTTTGAATTCCTGAATTTGGCCCTCTGTCCAAAAAGTTTGCTCGCCCCTTTGAACGACAGTTTGAACTTTTGTTTACTGGAGGTTATTTAACATATTGTTCAGAAAAATACATTTAGTATAATTAAGTATAAGAAAAAATAACAAAGTATTTTAGTTCTACAAATAATATTTGATATATAGTTAAAAGCTATTTCGGCTTATGCACTCATCAGAACTATACAAAAAAGTTCTACCAAGTAAATGTCAATTTAATCAACAAAATAAATATTTAACCTGCCCGTTTAAAACCGCTTGCGACAAAGTCAAGACAAAATAACAGAGTAAGTTCAACTCATGATTTTAGTAGTTGAACCTATAACTCTTAACAGTCTTAACTTATACACTATTACGGTTAAAAGTAATGAATTTATGATATATTCAAGCTGGTTGTTGATTTTCCCACCGCCACTCGTTGTGTATGCGGTTGATGTTTCACGGCCGCCTTCCTTAACTCAATAACGATATAGTAAGAAAGAAAAAACGATATAAAATTGAAAATAACTTTGATTATTCCACGTATTGTGCTACTAACTGTGACACGTGTTTCGCCTCTTTCAGAGGCATCTTCAGACTTACTATCGCAAAGTTTGCTTAAGTAATGACAGTACGGCAAAAAAAGCGCTTTTATATCGTAAATTGTTTATTAAATACTAATTTAAAAATCTTAGAATCAATCTTGATTCATTACTTAAGCAAAATTTGAGATAGTAAGTCTGAAGATGCTTCTGAAAGAGGCGAAACACGTGTCACAGTTAGTAGCACAATACGTGGAATAATTAAAGTTATTTTAAATTTTATATTAAAATGAACTTCCACAAAGTTACCGCCGAAACCATCGAATGTAAGAAAAAACGAATTTACTCTTCCACTGAATTGACCCGATACAGAGCTGTGCGAGTCTTATATTTGATCTATGCCTTACTGTGTTTAAATAATGGTATAGATAGAAATAAAACCAAAATGTGACCTGCTCAGCCATTTAGTTTAAATGATGTAATAAGTATCCTGTATATTCGTATACTGAGAATCCGCATTGTTAATGTGTAATTTACTTCTCATTAAATCTATAGAGGAATAAAGAATATCCCGTTCCCCGTATGTTGGATTTTGCTAATTTATTGAATGACTATGTTGGTCTTTGTAGAATAAATCAGGTCAGCGTGACCACAGGGCCCGTAATCAAAACATATAATGAAAATAACATTCAATAGTTTTTTTTTTAAATTAAATTTATAAACAAATCGCTTTTTCGGATTGAGTAAGCATTATATTTACTAGCCGATGATGCCTCTGGTCGAAAATGTGTTACTTACTCGGCACTCAAAAATAAACGTTTCTGAATCATAGAACATTTGACGTCAAAGTGTCAACTTCAAAATCATGAAAATTCCGCTAAAAAAGTCGCCATTGTTTTCGAATGACATTATTTGTTTATTGAATAAATATTTCAAATGTATATAATATTTATTTTATGACTTGGTTGTTGACCCACAGTAAACGGTTAGTAAATTTATGGAAATCTATAGTTGTTCTCTAGTAATGACGCCATTTAATAAAAAATCGGCATAAAAACACATTGATTTTATTTTTTAATTTTTCTGTATAATTAAATAAGTTATTTTAATGTGCATCTGTCATGCGATTATGAAATTACGTCATTGTTATTTCATGAGTATCATACTAAAAATATTTTTTAATTAATTGTTAACCATCAAAGTTTATGGGTATAATTATTTTCCGTGCACAT
Source organism: Himalopsyche tibetana (assembly GCA_030503985.1). Classification (NCBI taxonomy): domain Eukaryota; kingdom Metazoa; phylum Arthropoda; class Insecta; order Trichoptera; family Rhyacophilidae; genus Himalopsyche; species Himalopsyche tibetana. Next base: position 16,091,476 of record JAPJYX010000024.1, read on the forward strand.
GTATTGAAAATGTCTTCGAGTCTATAATAAGTATTAATGATAGTTCAATACCGTATATTAATTTTAATGTGAAAAGTCGTTTGTCTCGCAAAAAATCCTCGTGACAGTTGCAATATTTAACATTTTTTACCTGTTTTCTTCACATGATGTCTATTATTTACATATTGTCTTATAATAATTCTTTAGTTTATTGACCTGTTACACCGCACGTTGTCATCAATTTTATAGTATGGCGAGGCTGGGATGTACTTTGGAATAAATAATAAAATAAAAAAATATCAATAAATCATTTGTCAAAGGTGTAAATCTATCCTTTATCAAAAACACACAAATTGCAACGGCGTTACATTAATTTATTGGCATGTGAACCAGACAACACAGAGCATAGGTAATATGAATCAAGATCAGTGGCGGATTAAGCACATTGGAGGCCTTGTTTTTCTGATAACATACAAATGTCAGAAAATTCCAAGTAAAATAGTAAAGATATATAAAAATCTGAACAAAAAGTATATAGGTTATAATATATAAGCTACTTTTGAGAGTCCTTAGATTTGGAGGCCCAAAGCGCGCGCCTCATTTGCTTATAGGATAATCCGTCATTGATCAACATATAAAATTAAGCAGAACAAAAAAGTTTACTTACTTCGACATAAATGATAAAACTAATTTTGAATTGTACTGACAAATCAATATTTTCAAAATACAAGCATTGATTGTATTGATTTGTGTGGGTTGTTTAATCGGCATCTAGTATGTTAGATGTATACTGACATTACTCGCGATTTATTTTCGGAGCGAGTTTCATTTATTGTTTGAAATTTCTACTATTGTTCACGATGTTAAACCCCAAGAATAAATCCCCACTAATAAAAGTCATTACGAAAAATACCGCTGGCCTAAACTTGGAGTCCACATGTAGGTAGTTATTAAATTAAACATCGCCCTACTATCACGAAAACGTTTATTTAAGAAAATTTGCAATCACGAACTTATTACATAGAATATTTAACAACAAAATTTTGAATTATTACAATACACAATAACTATTACAAACCTAGCTTGCTCACACGATTTTATAAATGTAAAATAAAAAAAATGACGTTAAGCTCTGCGCAGAGAACAAAATGGAATTTAATTTTCGTCGAAATGGAAACATATTATTTCTTTCATCTCGGAAAAAAACACAAAACCACAAAAGAAAAATAACTGCAAATGAATTTACAACTAAAGGTCTCTGGAAGTATCCTCCAGAGACTGGGAAGTCTCCCAACACACGTCAGGTGTGGATGGTATCCCCATAAACTAGTATACTTTAGGTATCCCAAAGAGCAAGAAAGAAAAAAACAAAAATCACATCGGTATCGAAAAACAATGTTGCCATTTAAGGCCATAAACAATAAACAATTGATATTACGGGTTACCTGATAACCAAATTCAAACACAATTAATTTAGCTACACATTTTTTTTTAAATCCTGCCAGTTTTCCTCACAAAAGTGATAGTGGACGCGGGTGCCAAAAAACCCAACCTTGACAATACCACAACGAAACAAGTAAGTTCTTCCGCATTGTTAGTTGGTTTTAAAATAAATTATTTTATATGAGTTTTGTTCAAGCTATAATTTGCCAATAATCTGTCTTCTTTATTTCAGTTTATCTTCTTAGGGTATCTGTAAAAAGGTAGAGAGAAACTGTGTAGTAGATACTCAACCTTTTTTTCGTCTGGACCGCATGCCGGTATTTTCTACATTAGGTTGGCCGCAGCATATTAAATAGATCACAAACTATACATACTATAGTCATATAACTTTATATGTAATTACACAAAAATACAAATGTATTCAAAATCCTTTTTAATATTTTTTTGCAATAATACCAAATGTTTGAAAAAGCATCTGGTGACTATGATTGTTTTGAACCTCATATAAAATCTGGTTAGGTAAATTTTAACGATTCAAATTTAATATTGAAATTCCACCAAGCACCTTCAGTCGAAATCTTAAATGATAATGTAAGGTTAAATAAACTTATTTCGGTTATTAAAAATTGATAATTCTGATTATATATTGAAACCTGAACAATGACGGTAGGTATATTAAAAACATATATAACACAAAGTACCAATATACCAATTATTAACTGTTTATTATTTTTACTTCGATGCGATTTAAGATATACATTTTTTTAGTGGAATATAAAGATTTTCACACAATTTAAATGTGTTGTGCGGTGCTTGGTAATTTCAAGTCACTATATATTATTATAATTTCATATAAATTCTAGACATATGCTCAAAATTCGTGATACTAAACAGTTTTACATTATCAATCATTTAGTTAATATTATATTATTATTACTGTTATAGTAATGGATTATTTCACGCTTTTGTTTTAACATGATTGATCGTATAGCTACTGGGCTCTGTGACTCCAATTTAGTTTTACGGCATGTTACTTAACTAGATAATATACTTGTTACAGTTAAAACGAAACGAGCTGTCTTTTATAATCAATTCCGACTCCATACAAGAAAATGTTTTCGTATGTAATTATTTTACACCGTCGCGTAGAGTTAGCATGTTTGTTTCGAATTTAAATTTCAAAGATTTCATGCAAAAGCTATCATTGCGTAACGAAGTCATAATTTAAAATAAGTATGATGCATTTCGTTAATTAAATTTTTTAGGCTTGGTTAATTAAATTTAGAATATTTTTTATCCAGTCGTTGGCTTCAGTGGCGGATCTCACGGGTTCTAATCCCAGTACAAACACCATTTTTTATCGATTTCTGTTCGAAGGCATGGGTGTTTGTGATTCTTAAGGATTCGTCCCACCCTTCCAAAATAAAGCGATGAGCATATGACTATTCTTGTTATAAATTTTCCCAATCTTCTAATCCTAAAAAACGGGGCGTAGCGAGAGTGATTAGCTAACCACTTGTCCTATTCTAATCTTACCATTTGTATTACTTCTATCTTCGAAGAAAATGAGTTTGAGCAACTGAGTAACAAGTAGTTCTCGTTAAAAAATCTTTTCTCAAGATACCATCATTAGAATTTAAAAATAAAAAAGTCGCCAAGCCTGCAGCTGAGTGATCATTGCAAATGGGATCAAATCCAACTCCGGACACTTCATAAATTAATATTATAATAGCATTGATGTTAGACATTGTTAGATGCTAGACACTACCTATTTATCAATTACAGAGATAAGTTAATCGTGGACTTAAGCCGTATATCGTAAAACATGTTAAAATTATCCACATTTAGAGGTTTAGAGCTTCATTTTTTTAATGGATATATGAGGAGCAAACATTCAAAAAGTGTTTTGTCACACAAATACAAAGCTTGGTAAATGATGATTTAAATGTTGCAAAAGTGACGGTTTGTATGAATGTGTCAACTTTATGATTTCATTTTCATATGAAAAAAAACCTTTTTGAACACTAATTTTGATTTCCATTCATAGGTTTTATTATGGGCTATCAGAATTGATATAAAACGCCATTTTTTAAAATTTGTGACAAAACACTTTTTGAATGTTTGCTCCTCATATTGTGTATGCATCACTAAATATTAGTTAATTACATTCTTTTAAGTTGCAGCTAAAAATATTATATCGAGCGAAATATTGTTTGCAGTAGTTTTAATTTATTATTTGGTGATTTGTAAATATTTTACGCGGACAGACATATCGGTCTTGAGTGCTAATATTATATTTATTAATTAAATAATAGTTTATAGATCTGATGCAAATTTTTTATCACTGGATTTGAAAATAGTCAAATGTGTTTCGTGTAATTTTTTTTTATTTGTCGGTTGTTACTTAGTACTTTACCATTTATATTAATAAATAATATTCGATTTAGGATATGTATTGTTTCGTTATGGTTGATATAATTGGCATATTTATACAATTTATTCAATTTTAATAGTACACACTTTTTTACGTATTGTACTGGGCTAGTGAGATGCTAATGATATCAACAAGTCCCACAAACGTTTTTAGATTATGCATATTGATGAATGGAGTGGACGCTCCGGAGATAAATTTGAGAGTTGAGTTTATCGAGCACAATATATAGGAAAGATCTGACCGCTGATCAATATACTTTTCTTATCTCGGGCGTCATGTGAGTGCAATCGCTTAATGTTTGTGCAAATTTACCGTTGTTATTTATAATAAGTTTCCATACTGTATCGTTTCAAAGTGAAACCAACTCGTATTTCATTTTGTAGCGTTTCGACTGACATTACTCTGACGTGCCAAATTAAACCGTTATGTTTCGACAATGAACCTGCCCTCTTTGTAATTCCGTACCGCAAGATATAGATTTTCGTTAAATAAAGATGATTTATGTTTGCGTGGTATGCACTTTTGACAGCCACAAATCAAAGATCATTCAATGTTCTGATATTATTATTACGGCGTTAGATAGATTATGTTAACCACCAGATTGCGTTATCTGAATCATAATTTTCGTATACGTCCATAGATGCTAATCATTTTCATAGTTTAATAATAATAATAAAACTAATAACGACGTAGCTGTACCATAAAAACGTTAAAAATATAGTCGAACTTGGTTATTACGAGGAAGATGGGACCGACTAAATGTGCTCGCTATATGCACTGCTCGTTAAATCATAATAAAAAAATGCTTGCAAACATACCTATTTGGCCCCGGCCCAAATCTAGTAAAATTGTCTCGTGTGCCCGGCTTATTTATAAAAGAATTGCATTTTTTCTTAATGACCTACTAAAAAAGCTATAACTGTGAAACCACAAGATCAAATCAAATAAAACCTTTTGTATTTGTTTGAAAAACTATTACTATTCAATTATGTGTGGTATTATTGCTAGAATTTTCTGCTAAGTAAAGCCATATTACAATGTTTGCACATGTACCGAGTCTCACTCCATTTTTTGCTTGGCGCCCACCTTACAATTGGGCTTATTTATTTTTTCTTGCTGCTATTATTTAAATATTTTTAGAAATGCTTTTTGATATTCTTTTTAATCGAATATTTAAAGCTAAAATTTAAAATGAACTCAGTGGCTGCATCGTCGTGTAATCTTCAGAAGAAAAAATGGACGCATCAAATGCGTTATGATATCCTTAAATTTTGTTTGACAAAATCAGTTACTATTTTGAATAAAAATAATAATTAAAAGACTGATTTAGAATAATTTGAGTATCTGTTATAATGATTATACTGAGTCTTCTATACAAAATGTTGCCTGATACCACAATAATGGCCCTATTTTAAAGCATAGCCCATCACGTGAAAACACGGTTCCGGGACTCAACGCTCGGCTAGCTTATCACGTGAAAACACGACTCCGGGATCCAGCGTGTTAAGACATGAAGTATCTGAAGCGGTCACATAACACAAAAAAGTCGCAATTCAAATAAAAATACACAATTAAAAAATATTTACACATCCGTTACACACATATTACATTTTTATATTAATTCACTTTTCTTATAAAATTTAAAATTGATGCTTGTTTTATTGTTTTCACTATCATTGTTCTCGAATTTCCCCTCAAAGCACTCAACCCATTAAAATACCCTTGGTTGGTCTCAGTGCTCTGTGCAAAAAAAATCGACTTGCTCGTCCAATATATCACGATTTTGCTCGGTATGCCCGAGAAGTAGCTCGTTATAAAAGTGAATAAATGTATGTAGAAAGCCATAAACTAAAATTAAAAAGTCAACGAATGTTTCCTCATTACATCCGAGATCTCGCTATTTCCGTGATCGTAATAACCGAGTTCGAATGTAGATTATTATTCATAAAAATAGGTTGATTTTTTGTTTATATTTAGAATCAGTAATAGACTAACTTACTCAATAATTTAGGTAATTTATTTTGTGTTGTATTGGGAACTATAAATGTATCTAGATGTTTAATACGCATACTATACAAACACTTAAAAATCCAGATATACCCAGTATCATATGAACCCTACTTCATTTATAAGAAACAATCTGATTTCTTACAAGATTACGCCATTTTTCGCGTACATATTTTTTTTCAAGTTGTGAGTATAAACATTTCGCCAAGTCATGTAAAATGCTCTGTATGATCGTTATCAGCATTAAAAACTGCTCTTTTGACATCTTCTTCCACACCACTGGATGATTATCACCTGTAATCATTTATCAAGTCAAAAATGCCTTTTTTGAACATTAAAATGTCACGAAGAAAGGTTTATTTTGTCTTTCACACCTCTGAAACAGCAAAAAGATTCCATTTACTTGTGTTATATAAGTTCAAAAACTTCGTTGTTACTTTTTTTTGTACAGAGTATTGTATTTCTTTTGAATGTTTCCGTGTGTTATATTTTACTCAACGCCTACGCGAGTCTTGCACAATAAAGTATCAAAAAATATGTTGAACACAGAAAATTTGTTTACATATCAATACTTTCTGTCATTGATGAATAGTTTTGTAGATTTTTATTGTTTTCTTTTTGGTTTGTTCAATTAATATATTCAGATTTATATAATTATCAAAATTTGATAGATTTTGTCCTCACTTTCATAAATGTATAATATAGTGTCTTTCAATAGAGATGCTCGAAATTTGTTAGGTTAGGTTATTTGTCGTCAATTGTTTAGTAGAGTACGGCAAACCACCATATAATATTATAGTGTTAAACAGCGTGTGGAAAAACACTGCTCCGTTCGAAAAACGTTTGCCAAAAAATCATCTTTAGCGACGAATCCCATTTTTGGATGAATGGATGAATGGATACGGAGCGATATCAATCCATACGAGTTACACCAGCACTAAATGCATTCCGAGAGAGTCACTGTTTGGTACAGATTTTGGTCTGGCGGAATCATCGGTCCGTACTTCTTCCAAAACAAAACTGGCATTGCCATAACTGTCGACGGTGAGCGCTACAGATCGATGATAAGTAACTTCTTGTGGACTAAACTGAATGATATGAATGCCGATAGCATGTGGTTCCAACAAGACGGCGCTACGTGCCACACAGCACATGCCACGATGGACATTCTGCACGATCAAACGTTCTCATTGATAGACCCTTTATATATTCCTTTGATTCGAATGCAGTTTAATTGATACGAATCTAATTAGAACGATAATTCTGACCATGTCGTGACACCGAAGTCATCATTTATCAACTAAATACTTTGCCATAACCTAATTATAGTGAAATCTTTCTAAGCTTACGTCAATTAAATAAATAAATCATGACTGCTGGTATTATCGTTACTTAATTTATATAATATATTTAATTTATACAACAAATTAAATATTCATATTTTTTTTCTTTAACGACATCAAATAATATGGTTTATTAGCTATATAAAAATTTGCCATGCCTTTGCGTGGATATTTTTTTTATTTTACCTATCCATTACGTTGGCACTAAATGTTATTTAAGATTTGAAGATTTATCACGATAAGAAGATCGCATAGCAACAGGTAAAAGAAAATGGCGATACAGAATTTACCGTACCATACAAAATATACCATAAGTTACTTTATGTTGATATTAAAGATAACATTAATAAGTTTACATGTATAAATTCAAAAGAATTAACAAAAAAATGCTTAAACCAATATTACTAGTCCACTTACAATAAACAACTTTGTAAGTGTTTACTGTAAAGTTTTGATCGAACGTATTTTTTTAAATCCATTTTGGCTCCCAATGTGAAACATCCTAATGCAAATATTTCAACATAAGTTCTACGAGAATTGCTTGTTACTCAGTCGCTCAACCTCTCTTTCTTTCGGAGAGAATAGGGATATAATGCATGGGGCTAAGACAGGGCTAGTGTTTGGGTAAGCACTCTTGCTACACTCCGTTATTTTAGGATTTTAATGGCGAGAGGGGGAGGGGGAAGTTTTTATAGACATAACAAACATCCATGCCTTTGAACTTATTGAAAAAAATTCTGTTCTTACTGGGATTCGAACTCGTGAGGTCCGTCATGGAAGCCGAACGGTATATTCAAATACACAATTCAGTAATAACGAACAAATGGCTTCACTAGATCCTAACACATAAGACGAGTCAGACATTGCTAACGATGAAAGTAGTTTGTGTTCAGTCCCTCACAAAAGTCCTCGTATATAATCAAGAAGCGATGAATAGTATTATTTTTAGAATACATATTATGAATGACATTTGGTGTAATTTACTCATTGGGTAACCATTATTGCCCTTTTTATCCAATTTTCTACAACACAATGATGGTTAATTTTTCAAATAACTCGGTTTTATTTAATTTCACAGAACCAATTTTCATATGAATTAAATCACTTTTTATACCATTTTTATGTTTGATTCAAATGTAATTAATGTTCGTTTTAAAAATACTGATTATTTGATTAAAAAATAGTTTGTCAGATATCAACGCATGAGTTATTTAATTCAATAATATTCCGTCGGAAGGAAAAACTATAAATTCATATAAACTGTACGTAGGTGTTTGGCCAAGTGCAATCTCCTGATGTTTATGTTTATCAACTGAGTCGAGGACATGCTAACTGTACTCATGGAAAAACAAATCGTAAATAACAGTGCTGCTGAAAACTTGCGAAAAGCTACCATTAAAGTCACAATTTTACAATGATTGATGATCGCGGAACACAGTCATTGAAAAAGAAACAAGTGCACAAGTCCAACGATTATTTTTATTAAATAAAATTAGTAAAAAAGCTCAATCGAAACCGTCAAAAACTTCCAACCCCTCCAAGGACAATCGTGAAAGTGATCATATGATCACAGTAAACACCGTTGTTCATTGATCCCACAATTCATCCATTGTCTACCTGCATATTATTGCTTTCACTCAATTTTGGTTAAAAAGGATTCATAATTTTGCCAGTTATCACTCATCAGCCGCGGGGACAAAAACAACTACCAAACGCAAATGCGACTTTTTGAATTTCCGTTTATTTTTAATGGACTTCTTGAAACTGTTAGTTATTATTTTATCAAAACATTAAATTATTCTTACTACTTTTACTAATATATTTGTGTAGAATCTATGTTGTTCTAAAGCAGTGTTTCTTAACCGTATTGAAAGAATCGCCCCCTTTTGCAGACGTAAATTATCCAAAATGTTCTCACGCCCCCCCTTCACCGAGGAATTTGAAATCCTCAATTCCCTATACTTTTCCCCCAAAATATCTCCGAAACTCATTTTTTTTTAGCTCACCAACGAATTTGAAATACTCAATTGTAACTCTGAACTGGACTAAGTGCATCACCCCCTCACAATCCTACAGCGCACCCCAAATTCTGAAAAATTAAAAACGAGGGGGAGGAGGAGGGGGGAGGGCGGTACCTCCCCCGCTAAGAATCACTGATCTAAAGGGGTCAAATTGTAATTATTTTTTAAAATTTCGCGTATATTTCAACTCCGAATGTTTTTGTGACCATACGGTCACGCTCGTTCTCATTATTGTCGTTACACACAAGGTGATATAAAGATGAGCATGCCCATATAGTCACCCGGAGTTTCTATACGACGACTTTTTTGTAGCTAGAAATAAAAGTTATCTGTGACTTCAATATGGCTTAAAAAGTATTTTTTTATTGAAAAAAAACTCTTCTCTGGAGGGTTTATAAATTTTTTTGTTGAAATTACTTTAATTTTTGTGATTTTTTTACATTATTATTATTTTCTATAATGAATGACCGAGTTAAATATATTTTAAAAAACATTTTCATGATATGATAAATATTGTTTTATTTCTAATTCGTATCAATATGACGATAGAAATTTAGATGTTTTGAAAATTCACGTATAATATTACGTTTCTTTGTTGGCATGATTGTTAAGTAAGCGGTGTTGTTTATTACGTCTGCCGTTTAAATTCATGATAATTCTCATAAAAAAAGCCGTAAATTATTTTGTTACTCAACTTACGCCGATTCATAAACATGTTAAGTGCTTAAATAATTCGTTACGAGGTTTCATAAATTTGATTCAGTTAACATAACAGTTATTATAATGCAGCAGTTACATGATTGTTTCTTATCCGGTTGCAGAAGTCTCGTGACAAAGTCACAGGTACGTAATATGTTCAACGATTTTAAACGTTTATTTCCTAGAAAGATCCCTAATCATTTTTACAAGCTGTACGGCAGGGCTATAATTTTCATTATTGTTGCATTAAACGAAAGCACCTTTTGTTTTCTTTGCCTCTTTGTGGCTTGTTTAAGTGAATACATACTTCTACTTAATTTGAAAAATAAACCCGGGCATAAGAAATTTTGCTTCAATCGATTATACCTGTGTATGCTTTTATCAATTTTTATTCAATGTATTTGGCTGTAACTTTGTAAAAGTTTATTTTTAATTATTAAATAAAATTTTATTAATTTGTTACCCCATTTTTGTAACGCAATAAATGACGTAACGAAGATATAAAATTGAATTTAACATTATAATTTCTGACCGTTATTTGAAGTCGTTTTAGCCAGTGCTCCCTAACCTGGGCCGTTAATTCTTTGTGATAAAATATGCAAAAAAAAATCGGTGGTCCGCAGATTATTGTTTTTAGATTTAGGGGTCCATGGCATGAAAAAGGTTGGGAAGCACTGGTTATGCCACAGTGGTGTTAAACAATCAGTTAAATAACAACTGTCAAATATTTTTACTTTGCTTAGAAATAGACATCTGTGTAGTTCTAGAATTGTGAATTATTAAAATGTATAGGTAGACGAGTTGATTTAATCAAAGTCTTCAATACATATAAAAATTCAATAAAATGTACTAAGTAGAAAAGAAATAAGCTATTGTTTGTAGGAATCAGCTGAAAATTTTCAAAAATAAGCCTGTCAAAATAGATGGTATGATTAATTATAACGTGAGACTATTTTAAACATAAAATAGTACATTTTACGTTGTTGTTTCGTTGATTGCCTTGTAGTATGTTCTAGATTACTGTGGACAATTGTTTTATTTTTCACCTATTTTACAGTACCCGCTACCGTTTGCTGACCACTTAAAACTGAACAGTCCTTTCCTAGCAACAATAAGTTAGTATTTTCTAGTAATTTGCTTATCGCATTCGAGTAATTGTACTCGTGTGGTAATTTTATTTTATTTTTTCAACTTGAAACAGTTGGTGTTCATAATTGCCGTTTGCTTTCCTAATAAGCCAAGCTTGTTGTATCTCGTTTCTAACTGTACTTAAACTAATTGCCAATATATTCAGATTTGTTATTATTGGATTATCGACTTAAATGGCGTGTTTGTGCACACGCAGGCTTGCAATGCGGCTTATATTGTAACCGTGGATTCTATCTCCACGTGTAAATATATTATTTTATCTATCTTAATCGAAATTAATATAAATCTCTTCGGACATGTTATATAATTTGTTTTGTATTAAAATAACTATCACAATTTGATAATAACCATGCAATTGTTTATTTACAATAAATCAAACTGTAATGACGACACTGATGTTCATTGAAACATTATTGATAGCTTAAAGAAACTTTAAATGTTTTGACAGTAACACTATTCAGAATATTCCACTTATCATTACATTACTATGTTTTTCCAAGCTACTTGATAATGAACCAAATAATATTTTTTACTTGTAAAATAAAATTTTGTATGATTATAAGCGTATGCTAGTAGGTATATTGGAAGTATATAATTTACTGCAATTGATTAAAAACTATAAGCAAAGTTTAGTTTATATTTATTAAGAAAATACGGAAGGTAGATCGCTTTACTAGGCGCAAAGAGCTCTCTACAATTCATATTATTAAATAAGAAGGCATTCGACTCCTAGGCGGACATAATAGAGAAGCCAAGATGTTAACGACTTACATGCTCTCCTCCACCCATCACTGCTTTCGCTGCGTGGACTTAACTGTGCAGAAAATCAATCTCTCAAGATAAACGAAAAGCTTCAATGAGTTGAGGACTACTCGCTTTCCATGTGACACCGAAAAATTCTTAAAAGACTAGTAATTTGAGTCATTAGCCATCAAGGTGGCGTGGTCGATTGATCCAATGGAAGTTTAGATTGACTTGGGCATCTCTTCCTTCGCCTCGTCTCCAAAGCAATACTCCAATATTCCAGGATTTTTTAGTATTGTGCTTTATTGAGCTACTTTGCATGGGTGCTAATGAGAGAGAGAGAGAGAATTCTTTACATTGATATCTGAAACGTAGCGCGAGTCAAAAAAAAACGAAATCTATATACGAGTGTATCGATCAATACAGTAAGTTCCACAATCGAAAATATCAGTACATATTACAATGTAAGAAGTTTAAAGTAAAGATAATAGAATACTTAAATAATGTGCCACTTTACAACATTGTGTCATCACAACATACAACATTGTGCTTTTGTATATGTGGGCGATTTACGTATTGTTATTACGACTTTAGTTTAATCCCGGTAAGGTCTTCAATCCGGTGCGCATCGTCACGGTGTTTATTGAAATGCTTTTTACGAGCTTGTAAAATAAATCTGAATAATACAATATTTCCAATTTTCCGCCGGACAAACTTGACTGCCTCTCTTGCATTGTAGACACCGTCGTAAACTTTTATATTTTTTGTTAGGTGAACAGGGCCAAGTACAACACATTTTACTCATCGACATAACATTTCTTGCCACTTTCAAACGAAAAAGCTTCATTTGACGACTCGGTTGGAATTGTTTTCTTTTCAAAGAGCGGGATTACAAAATGTTATTGAAGTGTCAGTAATACCAAAATAATTGTTATTTTCAACTTAACCTAACATTTAAATACAACATATAAACGTGCTTCTTGTTTTGAAAGAAATATTTAAAGAGAAAATGTCAGTACAGTGCGTTTTACGTGCTTAATAATAATTGTAACTATAAAATTACTGTATAGTTTTTTTCCCTTGAGATGCTCAACACCCAATGCTAGATGAGCATATTATGAGAACAATGGTCATATTAATACATTTACTAAAGGTATTGTTCACTTTTAAGGTGTTCACTGTCAATACTTGGTGGAATGGCATTATAATAAAAATAATAAAACATTTTTAGTACTTTTTCCACATAAAATTTATTAGATCAGGACCGGTTTCGCTCATCGCGAGCATTATCAACTGATAAGAAAAATACATAAACAGTGATATTTATACAAATTTAAATTGAAATAAAAAGGTGTAAGCAACTATTAACAATTTAAAGGATTAACAAATTACATTATAATTACACAAGATTAAAATGCTTAACACCCATAACAATTAAAAAATCATCATCAAAGAATAATAAATCTAAGTGGCAAACGATGTCAATTATGAACACAATTAAAATTTGGGAAATATTTAAGCAAAGTAAATATCCTAATGATGATTTGGTGTTTTTCCCGCTTCCAATCAATGATGTACAAGCAACAAAATCAGCAGTAATGAAGATTCAAAATTATTCATTACTGCTGATTTTGTTGCTTGTACATCATTGATTGGAAGCGGGAAAAACACCAAATCATCATTAGGATATTTACTTTGCTTAAATATTTCCCAAATTTTAATTGTGTTCATAATTGACATCGTTTGCCACTTAGATTTATTATTCTTTGATGATGATTTTTTAATTGTTATGGGTGTTAAGCATTTTAATCTTGTGTAATTATAATGTAATTTGTTAATCCTTTAAATTGTTAATAGTTGCTTACACCTTTTTATTTCAATTTAAATTTGTATAAATATCACTGTTTATGTATTTTTCTTATCAGTTGATAATGCTCGCGATGAGCGAAACCGGTCCTGATCTAATAAATTTTATGTGGAAAAAGTACTAAAAATGTTTTATTATTTTTATTATAAAGGTATTGTATCGAAAATATTGAGCTTTGTCTATCTTAGATTCTGATACGACAGTCGGACAGCGTCTTATTCAGAAATCCTTAATTATTCTGGGCGTATATTTTTGTTGCTTCTGTGTGGAAATATTTCGTAGTGAATATTAGTATTTTTTTTCCTTTGACGATAGGGGTCATATGTGAAATTTTTTTTTCTGGACAATACCGTAGTTTTAAATTTGTTTGATTAGTTAAAGATACAAATATACATTGCTTTCTTTTATTTTGACCAAAAAAATCAAAGTAAAGGAATTCATGTAACATATAAACATTTTCAAAGTCGTCATTTATATGCGTTTTTTTTAATGTACTCAATAGAAGTGCTCAGACATAGTCCTTCTCAAATTTAAAAAAAAAAGCACTCGTAAGTAACAACTCATTACTAATTTAATTTCAAAACAAAACATACATTGTTTTATCTAGTCTTATTTGTATTGACTTTAATTAAGTTTTATGACATGTTTATCCCACGCATATGGGCAAAACTTTGTAAAATATTTAACTTTGAAATTTGTCAACCTGCTTTTATGTACTTCTCGAATGAGTATAACAATAGATTTAGAATATAATAGAACACATTAAAAACCATTCAAAATAAAGAATTTAAAATCAACATTATTTACGCTATGTCAAAGTTTGTATTGACAGCTGCGTTGTAACATTCCTAATAAAATGACAGTATTTTTCACTTACTGACTGTTGAACGATGAAAATACATTTATAGATGCAACATTCGCAATGCTAGCACGTTAAAATGTCTTGAATACTTCAAACTGATCGTTAAATGTTTTCGTTCACGGGTGATTTTATTTAACACATTATTTAGGTTGTGTTGTCAAAGTTCTTTCATAAAACATCTGTTTACATAACTTCATAAATAAACATAAAAAAGAACTAGACTCTCTGTACGAAATTATCCATAGTTCTATTTTATTTTATTGGAAATTTATTAAATGATTTACTGACTAAAAATCCATTAAATTTTACTAAACAACGCTAGTGTATCAAAATCTTATCTTTTCTGCACATCGATATATGTTTGTGAAGGCTAAACCGATTTTAAAAACAGATTATCGAAATCGCAATATCTAAAAACCCGTATTTAAAGCATCTGTTTTCATTAACTTTACAATTTATAATTTTAACATTTTTTCATATACTATATATACGATGCAAAAAATGCATCTGTTGTGAATTATCCCTCTACCCCTGCTACTCTCTTTAAAAAAGAAAGGTTGAGCACCTGAGTAACAACTAGTTCTCGTATGAAAAATCTGTTGAGATACTTCCATTAGCAGACTATATGCTTGAAATTGGAAGCGGACATGAGTAAAACACTAGCAATAAACTAACTATTAGTTCTTTCGTGACCCTAAGTTTTCCATTTCGCTAGAACATTTCAAAACAACATTATTACATTGAATGCTGTATGTTTATATTAAAGTTAAGAGTGATAGGCTAAGTAAAATTATATACATATTGTAACTAAACTAAATTAGAATTCAACATAGTTCAGATGAACTAGTTCTACTTTACAGTAAATCATATTTTTAATTTATTTTTTACTTTGATCCGTAGTAAAAAATATATAAATCTAATTGAGAAATCTTTTGATGCCTTTTATTGTTATTCATTTAAATATATGCTTATGAAATAACGCAGCTGTATGAGCCATTTCAAGCTTTGTGTGTCATCCCCAACAATCCGAAGTTGACACTAAGTCATGTGTCTGGACGATGTTTAGCCATGCGATTAACAAAGGTCTAATCCGCCGAACGAGCTTCCATACTTTGCCCAACAATTGACTGCAGCTTAGTGGAAAGCTTTTTTTTTTATTATGCTTTATTTTTTAGATGGTTTTTTTCGATATTTATGTAAATTAAAGAACTTTCACAGTCATTTTCGGTGGTTTTATTTAAAGGAATCATTCACGCGCCATAATTTATTTCTTTTGTTTTTTTTTATCAATTCTTACCAAAGAAAACCTTAAGTTTTGTTCTCAAAAAAAATTCAGCCCTTTTTTCATTCACAGCCAGGCATATTAAACAATAGTTATATTAGGGTAACTGTCGTCCACTGCATGCTTTCTTTTGTAAATGCTTGAACCTAAAAGAGGAATATAAAATGTTGAATATTTGCAAATTTACCATAATTCCCACCCCCGTTGCATCTGAGAAAAAGTTTCTCTCGTAAAGTAGAGTGTGTGTGCGAGCTTTATGTGAATTTTGAATGCATACACGAACATTTTTTTCATCTACCTGCACAGTGCACATTGATAGACGACACTGCCACCTAGTTATTATTACAATATATTGATTGAACTGACATTTATCTTGGTAGAACTCCATAACAACATGGTGAAAAATAGCAATGTATTTAGTTACACAAATGTTTATTAGTTATACAGTTGATAGTTATTTTAGCCGCGTATGCCTTCATCAAAACTACGTTTAAAAAATTACTCAGCTATATATACTGGCTTAGAAGAGATGCACAATACATCCTGTTATCCTTTCTAAAATCCTTATTTATATTCAAAAATAAATAAAGTATTACACGTGTTTCTAAGAACGATAATAAATATGGGATTATTCATAGTAAATTAGTTTCAATTAAAGTGATATTTACTATCAGTTACTTTAATTGCGGTGATTGATTAATATTTGTTTGATCATTTACGATGTAAAAAAAACTAAAAATGAACACATCATGCGTTATCAAATAGGAAACCAATGTACGTATAATATTCTTTTTTTGTAACGGAATTAACGTGTTATACAGTAAAACGCAAGATCGTTCATATCTATCATCTATTTAAATTCGGTGCAGTCTTTTATTTTCATAACCTACATTTTTAACAAGGACAAACTGTGATCAGAAAAATGTTGTTTACGTAGAGGTCTCTATTAATTTTTTTATACTCTATCGTGTTGCTTCAAGTCGATTAGACACTGACCAGCTATTAAAATTCAGCATCCACACAGGTCCACTTAACGAACATACAGAGAATAGCTGAACCGATCAATCAACTCTGGATGCGCGGGCGGCCCACCGTTTGTGGTGGATCCATAGATAAGTACTCAGCTATTTTGTGATTAATAATAAAAGAGAATAACCCTAAAGCATGTGTACTGCTCTTATTGGTCAATATATAGATGTCATATTACTTGAAAAAAAATAACAGTATACAGCACGATGACTGTCGTTAGTTGACTCACGGAAAAAGCACTGGCAGATATGATACAATATTAAAATGCATTCACTTTAAATCATCACCTTGACGTGTCCATTAAAAATTATCAGTATTTCGTTCAAGTCATTATACGAGGAGCTTGGAGTCAAACACGACTAAATCCAGCTTTGAGAAAAAGTGTGTTTTCCTCTGTTTAGGAAAAGTAGATTACATTGATTTCTAACATTGCATTTGATTCATCATTCATATTGCCTGTAACGGCATTCATTTCTCGAAACATGATTTTTGTACTTTGTTCTACAATTGCATTGATAGAGCGATTAGCTGAACGGGTCATTTTCTAATAAATTATCTTTACTGCGTAAGTAATTATTTTTACCATGTTGTAATGTAAGTCCATCACTTGTCTTTTGTATTTTTCGTCTGATCAAAGTGAAATCAGCTTTCTTAATTCTCTATTTCCAAATTCAAAAAAAATCATAACACGCGTCACATTTGGAGACAAAGTTTCACAAAATCATTGTCAATCTTTTCGAAAACGTTGAAAAATTATCCACCAAAAAATGTGTGTAAATTTTAATATTGATTTTTTTCTAAGATTCAATGACCATGTTAGAGTTTACAAAAATTTAATGAAGTAACAAATAAAGTAAACGTTATATGTGTTATATTATTTTCAATTATATTTTGTGGTATTTTATAGTGTTCAATTTTACATTACATATGTTACACTATACCACATTTATGCAAATTGCTTATTTTCATTTGATTTTAAAGTAGGTAAGAACACACAGTAATTAGTGTTTTTAATGAGCTGACTAAATGAGAGGAAGTCAGTATTTTTTTTAGTTTGAGCGAAGTTGATATGCTTTTTTTTTATATCTCATTTATTTTTGTATCATAAAGAATAATAATATTTTACTTTATGCCACGGCCGGAAGATAACAAGATTTTTAGCTTCCATTTTGACGGTATGTCAAATATCTTGGTAAGAAACATTTAGCGTGCCTCATCTGCCCATTAACCCATAGGCCATAACCTATTTCAACAATACTTCCGTTATTTTATACAAACTGCGTATCTAGGTAGCTGGCGAACGTTTTAATTGATAAACTTTTTTATGTGATAAAATAATCTAAGTTTAATATAATATTTATAAAACTGGTTAAATTTCTACGTAGTAGTAGGTGTTTTAGCATTTGTATAGAATATTTTACTCATCGTTCATCCTTTTCCCAAGTAAATTTATCTGCGTAAGTAACGATTACACTATAAAGATTTTATTATCAATTATTATATATTAACATATATTATAACGTGCTTTGTATGAGATACATTTATGGTATAAACGGAAACGAAAACATATTTTTTTTTTGATTTAGTATTATTTGAAATGTATTTTGAAATCAAAGTAAGTTATTAACAAAATAAATTTCCAATTCCTAACTAAAAGTTTTTTTAATGCTAAAATTTTTAAGAAACGCTTTACATCATAAGTGTGAAGAATACTCTATCTTCATATATTTTTAAAACAACATTTTTCATCTGGTCCTATTACTCTACTAATAATATGTTTTTAAGCTACATTTATTTGACCCTTCGATTAAGCACAGTAAACAAACTAGATAATTGCTTTAAAATCGATATGTGTACTTTCGATCAATGGAGTTTTATTTTTGATAAAGAAGTTTCTATATTTTACAGCAGTGCTGCTACTTCCCACAGGTCCTTCTCCGCATGACGTAGATTAAACAAAACTTTAAATAAAGTGATACGCTGTTCATTTTTTCGGTTGAGTTTTATTGGACATCATTTTAGTGTGGAGCACATTATTCCCAAGCACCTGTACCAATGCATCGACAATTTGATGGACCGTAATATTCAAAACGACAGATCAAGATTTCTCCAATGTGTCGTGACGTCTCAATACCGAGAAACTCAGGCAGCATTTTAATTTATTAATACGAACGGTATTTTGTATTAAGCCCCTTTAACGTTAATGG
This sequence comes from Himalopsyche tibetana, assembly GCA_030503985.1. Lineage (NCBI taxonomy): Eukaryota > Metazoa > Arthropoda > Insecta > Trichoptera > Rhyacophilidae > Himalopsyche > Himalopsyche tibetana. The sequence continues at coordinate 16,110,542 of JAPJYX010000024.1, forward strand.
CATTCGAAGCGATGAGTAATACATTTGTAATGGAAGTGATGCCGAAATAAACAGTATATTATTCAAATGATTTTTTTATAAAAGGTTTTGTCATACCTCGCATCGCCTAATATATGTATGTAGAATAAATAATATGGAGTAATATGGAACACGAAATAAGATTATCTTGGTGCATTCATCAACCAACACACTGGTTAACTATCTATCTATAATATATATTATAATATACATTTATACAAAAGCAAATTGTATCTTAAGCTTTTTTTATTGCTTGGGGTGACTACAAAAAATATGCGTTTTTATAATATTTGCTCTTAACAAAAAAAAAACCATTTTTTTTAAACATCAAATTGAGCTTTTAGTTCTAGTGTTCTTTAGCGTCGAAGCTCTTCGTGTCTCCTCCGTTGCTAAAGTTATTCGCATTGTTTTTCCATCTTGAAAAATATTGTTCTTGATCTTTGAAAATCTTTGATAGAGTGCGTAGCTTGGTGACCGCATTTGTGGACGGACACATTTATTTTTCAATAAATTTTCACTCGTCTACATTTTGCTTATCGAAACTGTAGTCGGACACTCAATGTAAAAAACGTTATTGAAACTGAACCGGATATCATTTAAATCGAAAAAAGTTCTTCGTTGACGTCATAATTGACGAATGGTATTGAATAGTTGAACTTGAATTTAATCAAATCATATATTTATTATATACAGACTATTTAAAATTTATCCGGTCCGTGGCGCGGTGGTCTACTTCGATGGCTTCAGTGACGAATTTCACGGGTTTAAATCTCAGTACAAACATATTTTTTTTCAATCGATTTCTGTTCAAAAGCTTGAGTGTTTGTGATGTTTAATTATTCCCTCCCACTATTCCAATCCGAAAATAAAATAAAAATAACACTGTTATAAGATCGATTAGAGCGATTCTCATAGAAACAACTTATCTCGAAAAACCTTCATTAGAAGGCCTTATGCTCCACTTTAGGAGCAGAATTATTGAAAAATATGTATCTGTGTAATAATAATTTTAAATAATCAAAAATACATTTTTTTGATTGTGCAATTTATAAGTTTTCTCTGAGCTTCTTGAAAAAAGCTATCACACATAATTTATCATTATTACACATATTAAGCGTCTCATAAACAGCCTTTTAAAAGGCGACTGAAATGATATAAATCAAATGACATAAACATGCTGTTTAATACAATCAATTTGTACGGTTTGCCGAATTATAGAAAGATCAATAGCAAGTGAACGGTTTTTACAGATTTTTAAAATATTTACAAGTTTTTTCACAATTGTATTGTCTTCACAGACAATTCATACTTTTAAATCTATATTTAATCTTTAGACATATTTTAACTACCTAAATTCTCAAAGAAATTTTGCAAAATGTTTAAAATTTTATATCTTCTTGGTTTGAAGTACGCTTTTGCATCCAATTAAGTCCAATACAGGCATTTCTGTGATTTTTTATGTTATCATAAGATCGTTCTTATTTTGCAATTTATGTGAAAATGCATGGATTTATCACAAAAAAATAATACATCCCGCTACCGAGTAGATGGAAGCGTTGGCCATTCGAATTTATGACTGATCATGTTTATTGGCAGAATAGAAAATAGCATAATGTTTTTGCGTCGCTCACCTTTTGTGATTTATACTATTGAAAAATAAAAGCTTGACTTCTTGTCACGATCAACCCAAAGTGTCACTCAGAATCATCATTGCTTTTCATAATAATTTATCTCGCGACATCGGCTATCACTTTGTACACGAATATTTTTTCTGCGATTACGGTATTAATCTACCCATTAGATTATTTATCAGTACAATTACTGCTTAATGTCACTCATATGACAGTTTTGAAGGAACGTTATTTCAGAAATATTTTGCTCCTTTTCTGCTACAATGACATGAAGCGCTTTCTAACTGCTTCTAAATTACAAGCCATTTGTAAATGACAAAATGTTTAAAGTGCTTAACCTGCTGTTTTTTTTTATAATTATATTTTTTAAATACATGTCAATTTAGAGCATAGGTTTCCAACCTTTTTCGGGTGGCGACCCCTTTTTATAAAGTCATGTGACTAGGCGACCCCCAGAGGAATTTCAAATCCTCGATTTGCTATACTTTTTCGTTATTTTGTTGTTCAAATACAAAATCGAAACAAGTTGGCGACCCCCATGTTGGGAACCCGTGATTTAGAGGATATGATATACGGAGGTATCTCAACAGAAGGTTTTCTACGAGAACTGTTTGGTAGCCCGTTGCTCTCTCTAACATCTCTCTTTCTCAACTTAACGTCTCAAAAGACAGGAATAGTCGTTTCGTTACGCCTTTTTTGGAAAGGCGGGAAGATTTTTTTTTTAGGCATCACAAACACCCATACCTACGAACAGAAATCGATAAATTTATAAAAATGAGGTTCGTACTGAGACTTGAACCCGTGAGATCCGTCACGGAATCCGTTGTCTACTGGACCCAGCAAATATTGTTCAAAATTGTAATAAACGTGTATTTCTATGCGAGTAATTATTGAACGTGTACAGTTGCTCGTATTTATGTGAGAATAATTTATCAATTGGTTCACAGATACGCACCATGAAAATTGTGGCTAGCAAAAATATTAACGTGCATGAGACAGCACTAGATATTATACTAATATTTTAAAAGGACTGTAGTACAAAACAAACTTGGTCAAATTTACTGCAACTAGTCATAGTGAACTTGTAAAGTAAAATCATTTCATTGAGCAGTCTTATTGTGTCTTCATGAATACAGCAGTTTTTGCCTTTAAAAAACATGCAACAAATCATCTCGCTGCTATACCTACATGTTATATCGAAAGGACTTAAGCTGCAAAAGTCGATTTATTATCCAAATTTTCCTTTTTAGATTGAAAACAAAATGGCATGTGAAAATTGACCAGGAAAAAGAACAAATACAAAGGTTTTTCTTAAACAAATTTTGAAATTAATATTAGTCAATCAGTGAATTTTTAAAACATAAGTTTACAAGTCTTCGTGCACTGCAAGGTTGTGTATATGCATTGCTTTGACTTTGGTCCAAAATAATCTAAAAACTTGTTTGTGGATCCTGTAAAATTTGGTCTGTGTTAGTTACGTCCTTTTTCCTTTCTAGAGTCGATATGATATTATCAATCATTTAACGAGATAACTGCCAATTTACAATTTTCTATCTTGCCATGCGTCTGCAAATTAATATATTCGTTTAATATTCATTACACCTCGGTATAGACGACAAAAAAACCAAAACACATTTATTAAATTAATATTTATAATGCAGGTACGTTATCCACAATTTGCATAAGTGATATGTGCAACCGTACAATAATCCTTCTTCAGGTTCTTCGAAGTGAGCGCTGTTTAAAGCAATAATTAATTCGACCGCTTACATTCTGCAGCGTCTAATAAGTAATGGGGTCCGATCGTTAAATTATCATAAACAATTGCCGTGATTATCGCCTTCCACTTGACTTCTCTTCCTACAGCGACGTGTGTGTGCTATTTTTTACGCACAGCATCCAACGGGCATGTATAATTTAAAGGCAGCCAACCCGTTTATTCTCGGCTCTTTTTGCTGAATCAATAAAATTTTCAACAGTAGGCAAGGCGAGTAAGTAGTATTAACGCTGTTTTCGACGTACAGTTAATTATTGACTCCCTTACTGGTACACTTTTTATATCGTTTTATTTAAATAATATTTATTAAAAAATATCTGTGGATATACGTCGACGATTTCTTTGTTGCAACTAACTAACTAACTTGTTACAGATACAAATAAATACATATTTGAAGCAGTATTGCAAACGTTACTTTATTTCATATCGTTTCCATACAGGAGAAAATAACTAATTGTGAAATGGTTTAATTAAGAGATCCGTTTGTACATTTTTCATCAAACTAAAAATCCATATTACACTTTACTACATTCCTTGCATGCGCTTACTACGAAGTACTGTACGCAAACCGTTTATTCCATTATATTCTAAAAAATAAAAAATAAAATATTTTGAAAGCTATGCATATATGGTCGGGTCCTATGGCGTAGTGATTAGGGCTGTGGGCTACCGTGTCGGATCTCACGGGTTCGAGTCCCAGTACGAACAGCATTTTTCGATTTCTGTTTGAAGGCACATGGTGTTTGTGATGTCTAAAAATTCACTCCCACCCTTCCAATCCTTTAATTACTGGGCGTACCAAAAGCGATTAGTTAACCACTAGTCCTGTCCTAGCATTATCCTTCTATACCTATTATTATTTGTAAAACGAGCTACTGAGTAAAAACAAATTCTCGTAGAATAATTTCTGTCGAGATACTTTCACGAGGAGGCCATATGTTCCACATTGGGAGCGGACATATTTTTTTAAAAAAAGTAACTGTTTTTTTTAGAATTGTACCAATCATAACAAATATTTACTACAATAAAAAATCTTTTTAAAAAATATAACTGTTTTATAGTAAAACACACATCTTCTACACAAACACAAAATCCTCTTTGATCATATCTAATCATAAATATAAATACTTAAGTAACAACCACGACTCGGTTAATCCTTGGCTTTCGCAAATATCAGAAGATATCATAGCTCTGTGTTTCTTTCATTTGATTTAATACAAATATTAAGATTGTATCACTGTCAAAATTCTATGCTTTGCCGTACAAAGGTGCACTCAATTTTACAAGTGCAGTGACCTTGGCTGTGTTTTTAATTTTAAATACTTGTTTTTTTACGATCCGGTCAAATTATTTGAAAGCTGTTCTCTTCACGGTTTTTATGCGTTTATCATCCATGTTCAAATATTTGTTATGTTAATCAAAATTTCTTAACAAAAGATCTCTCTTTCTCGGTTATTAGTACGAGGCACTTGGTGCTCTCCGATCTTGTACGCAAGCATTCGAAACAGGTATTTTTACGCGCCTCGCATATGAATTAATTTGGTTCCCTTAACCAGTGTTTGCCACTTGCGAGGATTGTCCAGGTCCATGTGATTACACTTAGGGATCGTGGCCCCTGGTTAACCGGCTCAGCTGCTCACACACAAGCGGGTAATCCTACACTGATCACATTACTTGGGCAATTAATATTGCCTTAAATATAATATCATTTAATTTGTATAACATGTCTCTTTTGATAACTCTTGCATATATTATTATGATATTTGTCTCACGTCAGTGTAACTGCACGTCAAATATTTTAATATAGTCAACAAATATTCTTTCTGTGGTCTTTTTGTAGAATATACATATATAACCTATATCAAGAACGTGTATGAATAACATTTAAATTTTTGTTCACAGGAAGTTGTTACGCTTAAAAAGTGAAACCTGATATAAAAAAGTGTCTAGCTTTGTAGTGCTCATTTCATATAAAATTTAATCGGAATCGTTTTGGTATTTTATCAAGTAGTCAATTCGCATTGTAAAATTTTAGAAATCATAAGTGAGTTATCTTTTAAAGGTTAAAACAATTATTTTTTATATTGTATGGGTATATCACTTATTTTCTAACTGGCACATATAAATACATGTTATAAAGATAAATTAATTTGATTTAAAAAAAAATGATTAAAGTTGCAATCTACCAGTGCTATTTAAGGTGGAAAACGTGAAAGCTTTGAGATTAGATATACTTGCGTCGTAAACTGTGGATGAGGTAGTGTGATTTTGTGAGATTAGAAATCTGAGATTAGTATAAGTACCAAACAGCGCCCTTTTCTGTTTGGAGAGTTTGTTGTAGCTGACTAGACAACATTCTGCGGATAGCTTCACCCTGCTTGCATCTTTTTGTGACCGGTAAATTCCTTCTGAAAAATTGTAGGATATTATCAATATGTATGTATTAAGCATTGGTCGGCAAAGTGCGGCTCGTTGGCCCCTAATGTGCGGACATTAATAGACAGGTTTGGCTCTCAATATTTTTTAAAACTGTTTGTAATGTTCATATTTGGCTCGTTGGCGAATAAGTTTGCCGACCACTGTAATTAAGGCCACCCTTGTTATTCTTCTTAGACCATATTTGCTCTCCCACCAATTGCTTTGCTTCCTCCCTCATCAAGTACATCCTATGGATAGTAACAGACGGTCGTAGAATGACAGGATTAAGGTTTTTCGAAGGCACTATCAGTACGTGATCTAGCCAGTCCCAACGTCTCTCAATAAACAATTACGTGACTGGGCGCTGTCTTGTACGTTTCCTGTTTTATAATTATAATATTAAATAGATTAAGTCGAAAAACTTTTTTCGAATAATCGTGTTAAACGATTACTTGACTTAACCTAGGGATTGAAATGTAAACATCGTTTCAACTGGTACGCGTTTAATGTAATACGCTAAATTTATATGTCCATTATTGCAATCTGCTAGCAACATAGTATATTAAATGACAATCGTTTCGCATAAACTCGCACTCAGGCATTTTTCATCAGCTCGAGCTCATATAAGTGTCACAGTATATCAGTATCAATACACTTATTATGAATGAGACATTGAATAGTGATTTTGTATTGTTGAAACTGATGCAAGAATGTTGCATTAATGTATTGAATGATACACGCGCTTACTCAGTAATCGAAAATCGCACATTACCAGTATTGAATATTTCGTCAGAAACAATTACTTACTATCTTTGATTAAAAAATTACTAAATAATAAGTATTCACAGAACAACTAATTTTAATATATGCATCACTATGAGTCAATATGTTTCACATAGGTAGCAGACATGGTCAGTGTTCTGCAATATTTTTATTACCACCACCGCAGTTTGAATTTTTGCGGACATTTTGTAAAAAATAATGATGTTGTTTTGGTTGAATATTAATTAAATATAAAGTGTAAATAAAAAAGCTCAGTTAATACCTGAATTGTCCTTTGCATTTTTTGTTAAAAAATAAAACTAAATGACCAGACACATATTGACACATACATATTTCAAGACCGTTTTGATGTATATTTTAATATTATTTAGTAATGTATTGTAATTTCTTTAAATAGTTTTTATTAGCAAACGATTTTCCAAATAATTTAATGCACACATTTTCTATTTAAAGTCTTATTATTTTTCTACTATCGTAAAAACGTTATTAGTCTATCCAATAGGAATTAAATTCATGTGAATTTTTCAATATCCTTTTCGGTGTGTTTTGATTTAGGATTTCTTTGATAATAATCAATTATGCTTAATCGTTGACAGTTTTGATCTTTAATTTGTAATTGTTATTTTGCAGGCTGTAATGGTTCAATATTCTACTTAAAATGATGCTCTGACTGAGGTGTTTGAATATCGTTAGTTGGAACACAACTAAATTTTCATTCAATTGTTTTGTAACTAGACATATTTTCATAATTTATATTTAGGCATAGTTGATATTGAAGTTTTACCGACAGCTCGCAAACCCCTTTAGAGTCTGGATAAGCTAACTATTTTTAAATATTATCTACTCATGTTAGAAACCAAGGTTTAAAGGAAAAAATATATTTTCATATATGTACGTCTAAATTTAAAATCAAGTTGGTATTTACTGTAAGAATAAAACACGTTAACCAACAATAAAAAACACGCACTATAAGCGTATTTATTTTTTTAAATTCTCATAAAGGCAAGGGTAAAGGGCTCGCGACTTGGCGCAGTGGGGCATAACTCATAAGGAGAATAAAAGCAGTGCGTACTTCACGCCTTCACAAAATGGTTTTTGTCACAAATTTATTTGACAAGTCAAGCATTTTTCCAGCGCGTGTTTTTTTAAAAACCGTCACCTACGCACTTATACACAAAAGTATTTATTTACATATGAATGGTAAAATTAATGTAGCGTGTAGGTTTCAGTATGCTCTGATAACATCAAGAAGAATCCTATGTTTTATTTAAAGCGATGTCTGAATTTTTATGAGAAATGACCATCATCGGTCATATAAACTATGAATATGTTGAGAAATTGCCGTAAATTTAACGGTTTTCTATTATAAGTGTTAATATTTTTTATTTTTGATCAATTACTTTGCAATTCTATACGACGGAATGAATTTGATTAAATTTGTCCAAATAATTGTCGTCATAATTTGGTAAGATTGATTATTTATGTATAGCAAACGGCTATTGAATTCCAATTCGTCATGTCATTATTTTGTTTTATTTTATATTTATGTTCTGTAAATTATGTAAATGTGGTTTTTAATTTTTATGCTAACTTTTCTCTCTCTAATAAATCATTTTATATCGGTTTTCAGTTAAAATTAGTTTGAATACTAATGATAATTTATTAAGAGAAATAGTTTTAACGTTTAATATTTTACAATTAATTAATACTGTATTAATTAAATTTAAGTATTTATAGTATTTTTAATGTGTTATAGACTATTAAATATGAACTGACACCTGTTATATTTAAAATAGTTATCAAATACTATATTTTGAAAAGAATTTGGTTACAATATTTATTATAAATAATATGTTTTAATAATTAATTTGGGCTTCGTTTTGCCACAACCTTGTACATCACTTTTTTTTTTATTAAATAGCATAAACAGCTTTCCATCGATAACAAACCAACATTGCTCCCTGTGTTATGTTTTACGCCATTGACTGTCATTTACTCCGATATGACATTATATTTTTCCATTCGCTGAAGGAGTGAAGGGAAACGACAAAACTCCAATAATTTATCGTCACTGTATACCCTTTGATGGCAAATTATGAGCCATTTAAAGTTAAAGATGATTTAATGATTGCGTATTTAAAAAAAATGCTGTTTTTTTATTTAAATTAATTGGCAGAATACGTCCATGTTAAATGAGCGCTGACGATAGTTAGCACCAAATTCTCAAATGTTAATGACAAGTTTCTTTTTTTATGAATATGCTTTGGAAAATTGTTATAGTTTTTCGTACTGACAAATAGTTAATTTACAAAATTTTTAAGTGTTTTATTTTCTTCATATTTATTTATAATAACCAAGACCGATGAAGTGATCAGTTGAAAATGTTCGCGATGAGTGAACAAAAAATATGGGACGTTTGTACTTACTGCTAACAAAAAGCACCAAGAATATACAGTCGGCACTTAAAACGTACATTAAAACGTGATTTCATTGCAGTATTAAATACACAAAATCATATTTCATTAATAAATTTACACTACACAAGTCTGAAGTTTTATGTAAAATATAAAATATACATGTAAAGAAAATGTATTTTTAAGTATAGAGTTTAAATTTTGGTATGAGTTTCCAAAATTCAATTATATAAATAAATTTATGATGCCTGATCTTCTTTAATCTCTAAAAACTCAAATGTCCTATCTTTATTGTTTCAGGCAAATTTGAAATCCATCTTTTATAATATTACAAATATAATGGATTCATTAAATATTTTACATATGATCTGATATCGATCAGAGAGAGAACGTACGATTTGAACTCTAGAATCCGAAAATTTAGCAAGACTAGTGAAAGAAAAACAGATTAAAATTATCAATGGCAGCCGCACTTAACTAAACAAAGGGCCGCATTAGCATATCATTGAAATAGCCGTATTTTTTATCATTACCACTGTGATGATATCTTATTTAAAATGAAATGTTCCAAATAGTATTCATGGATGTATATAGCATCAAATTATTATCTATCTGCAAATTATAAACAAATACAGTCAAACCCTGCTATTACGATCACGGAAAAATCTAGGATGAAATGAGGAAAAATTGGTTAAAATTTAAGTTTACGATTTTCTCCAAAAAAATATTCACTTTTGTAACGAGCTACTTCTCGGGCATACCGAACAAAAATATCGTCAGATTTTTTTTTAAACTGTTAATGTGTCAATCATTTAAGAACAACATTTTCAACCCTAAGCAATACAATCAGACCGGTGCCGCCGGGTCCGTATTACGTTTATGACACTAGTTAAGTGTCTAAGTACCTCATTGGTGTTTTCGCCGACAACATTGAAAAAGTATCCACACATATGGTTGTAATTGCATGTTAAATTATAAGAAAAGTGGATTGACACAAAAAATTAAAATGTGTGTAACAGGTGTGTAAATGAATTCTAATTATCTATTTTTGTTTGAATTGCGACTTTTTGTGTTATGTTACCGCTCCAAAAACTTCATGTCTTATGTTATGGGTATGTTTGTAAGCATTTAAAAATATGTATTCTCTGATATGACGATTAATGTTTATAACGAGCAAATTCAGGTCGGTCCCATCTTCCTCGTAATAACCAAGTTCGACTAAATCTAATTTGTCCAAGTAATGTGCAATGGTGCAATGAATATGTTTGCCTTCGAGATAAAATGATTTTCCATTTACGCATGTCTGTCGTAATGAACAAGTGTGGAGAGAATATAGACGTACTGCCGTAATAATAAGATGCTCATTGATAAAGTGCATTGCAATGCACGAAGTGAATTGAATGCATCCGATTCATTATTTGCTAGAGGCGATTGTTACTTCGCCTCTCGCGGAAGGTTAGAAATCTCAATGTGATGGCTTATGGCAAATTATCATCTGCGCACTGATCGCATGCCTGCATCGGTTTTATTTACATATACACTGCGCGCAATAAACATTCATCTGAAATTTATTACCGGCTGTTTCTTGCGTCCGTGTAAACGCGTCAAATGAGAGATGATAGTGAATAAAAAAAGATACTGCATTCCTATGATGTTCTTATTAAACATTGTAATTTCATTGTCACGATTAATTTTTGTTTTATAATGTAGAATGCCAAACTTGAGGTTATGTTAAAATATCAATGTATTTAGTTATACATCAATTAGTTGATGGCCATTTTGGCTTCACACCATTGTCGAAAAAACTATTAGCCCTGTTATATCTAACAGAGCATATGGCAGCCTTTAGATTGAAAAAAGACACGTCTAATTTTGCTAATCACTTAATTTCGGAAGGACACGTGTTCAATCAGGAACAAGGGATAAAATGTTACACCCAAATACGGACGGTCATTAACTCTTTTACCAGGAAATTTTGGAAATAAACAGAGCAAAACTGCATCGCCTTCCGATTTTAAATGAAATATTAAATATGCCGGGGTCCCCACTTCTATACCCTATATAAATATAGTCATAAAACCTTTTCCGACAAACAAATAAATATAATTTTTAAAACCACTCACTACTCAAATCTGTGGGCATTCCCATGAGCTTATCCTTTTCGCCAGCAATGGCTTTCAACTCAATGATACATTTATTTCTTACATAAACACGAAACATTCATTTACTAAGCGTCAGTTCATGTTCATCCGTACACTTGAACGCCTGAAGATGCCGAAAGGCAAAACCCGGGTCGTAAGTGACAACATCTGTGAGAATGTACATAATTTGAACGATTCAAATTTGACACACTTTTTGTTTACGTCTACCGTTACGTATAGATTCTTTCATTTTGCATTTGAAATTTCGTCAAGTATATGTGTCGGGAAAATGATAGTTTTATAGTTCTGTGACCTATGTATATTGTGTATTGCACATATTTTCAATTTACTCTTAAATAAAAAACAAGTGGTCATCGTAATTATATAATATATAAATATTTTGGCCAAGTACCCATATCAGTTTTATTATTGCTTCCTATGCAGCGTATGTGTGCAGCCTCTGTGGTTGAGTGGTCAACGTCGTTGGCTACCGCTACAGAGGGCACGGGTTCGAATACCGGTACGGGCAGTTTTATAAATTGATTTTTCAATCGATTTATGAATTTCTGTTCAAAGGCATGGATGTATGTTATATCTTGAACTCCCCCCTACCACCTATCCTATCTCATGAACGAGGCGTATCGAGAGCGATTAGCTAACCGCTAGTCCTGTCTTAGCCGTTTCCTACTATTCCTACTCTTTTTGGAAAAAAAAGGTTGAGCAACTGAGTAACAAGCAGTTCTCGTAGAAATACTTCTGTTGAGATAAACTCCATTAGGAGTCCATATGCTACATATTGGGAGCGGACATGGTAAAAAAAAATGCAGCTTCTGTAGCTTTGTGCTACACGCTTCACTTAGGGATTCAAAGGTTGCAAATTCATATTTAAAGTATATCGATGGGAAGCGCCGGCGCTACGTGAAAGCGGAGCAGGCGAATGCCATTATCGGATAATCTGATTTAGCGACCAAATGTCTAGTGCCAGCTCTATACTAATATCAACATTGATAATCAAGTAGATTTTTCTTAAATTCGTTATATAATTGCATTTTGCATGTACTCTTGAAACTCTTTTTCATTAGAAATATGATAATTTAACATAAATTTAAAGAAAGAAAAAATATGTTTTGTGTAAAACATATATATCAGATTGTAATGTCTAATTACGATGATAATTTATTATCATTGTAAGAATTTGATATGACATCACGGGAACAATCATTTCTGGATAAATTTAATAGACCTACCTATTCGAAATCTAAATCGACGCAATAGTTCTCCAGTGGCGGCACATGATAATGGGCACAATGTCCACAATAGTCCTTTCTAGCCACCAAGAAAGGCAAGTGTCGGGGGAGGGAGTACTGCAACACGTCGCGATTGTTGTATAACGAGCGGCAGTGGCGCGCGACCTGAATGCAGAATATTGAATGCCTACGCCACTGTACACATTGCACATATTAGATGTCACTATAACAGATGAGCTTTGAAATCTCTTTTACTCTTTTTTTTTAATTGATCTTCTGCCGATTTTTGTCATTGTTTTATTGAATTACTAGCTGACCCGACGAACTTCGTACCGCCTCAGAATCAATAAATGTTATAATAAAAATAATGAAACATTTTTAGTACTTTTCCCACTAAATAAAATTTATTTGATCAGGACCGGTTTCGCTCATAGCGAGCATTATCAACTGAGTTATTATCATCTAAGCATTATCATCAGTTGATAATGCTCGCGATGAGCGAAACCGGTCCTGATCAAATAAATTGTATGTGGAAAAAGTACTAAAAATGTTTTATTTTAATGCCATTCCACCAAGTATTGACAGTGAACACCTTAAAAGTGAATAAATGTTCTGTTAACTTGATAACTTGAAGCATGATGACTACCGAGTCAACCTTCAGTTGTAAATTGCGCGGTGGCAAGCCAGGCAGATCCAATAAGTTTAAAAATTAAGTTGGATAGTTGGTTGCTTCGTCTTCGTTTGTTACACGGTCGATAGATTTGAAGGAATGCAGTGGACCAACGATTTGATTTTGAATTGTAAAGTTTAAATGATCCACATATTTGTTCTTTGCCGCAAGAATTGCTCGTTCATTCAACCAATTGTGATTGTTGTGATTAGATGTTCGGGAACATTTTGTTGAATGAAGTGAAATTGCGAAAATTCGGCGGTAACAAAATCAATCCATTCGATTCGTCGACAGGAACACGCCCGTTACCGATAGTCAGCAATTGCTTGGAGAAATCTTCGGCAGATAGATCGTTTAGCAATGCAACTCGCATGTTTGTCGTCAGCTGAAGTTTCTTTACATAGCGCCAGAGTCGTGATTTGAGGTAAGCGTTTATTTCATCGGCAGCGGTCAATCTTGGAATGACTGGTAGTGTTTGGCGGAAATCGCCAGATAGTAGAATCATTGCGCCTATAAAACATCTTGAGTCATTGCACAGATATTTCATAGTTTGATTGAGTGCTTCCAATGCGCATTTGTGCGCCATTGTCCATTCATCTCAGGTGATGATTTTACTTGTTACCAAAACTTTGGTCATTGCTGAGTGTTTCGCAATCTTGCATGTCAGTTTTTCAGTCGCTTAAAGCAGTGCTCCACAAGCGGTGTGCCGCGAGGCGATGCTGGGTGTGCTGCGGCGTGAATCTCTAATAAACGGAAAAAACAAATAGTTTGGTCGATACTACAAAATATTTCTGATGACACTATCATAGAGAAGCAGAAATAATTATTTTTTGGTTGAAAGAATATTTTATATGTACAGTCTGCGCAAGAATGTTTCTCGCACCTTGCGAAAGTTCAGTTTTATATTTTAAAATATCGTTTAAGAGTACAGATGAATTATTTCTTCATAAATATCATTACAAATTTATCTAAGCATGTACCCACAAGTGTTTTTACCGTTTTTAACATTTGGAACAGCTAATAATGAGCTTATGATAACCAGGGTAGTAGAATTAACAATTCATTGTATTCATTAAATGTTTTTCAGTTACAATTATTTTTTTACCAATTATTAATTTTTGATAACTTTTGACTTCCAGGGATCATTAAAAAGCATTGAAAAAATCCATGTTTTCTTGAAAGCTTTTTATTTCAATTAATATCTTATTTCCCATTCTTAGCTTTTATGGGGGTAGTTATTTAAAAAAAATAGATTTTTTTAAGATTTCAAAGTGAAAAGACAGTCCATAAATAAAAATGGTAAAGAGATTTTAATAAAAAAAAATAATCTTATCCATTTGTTCTTTTGTGGTATATATCATATATAAACACAAACTAATTTAATTTCTGTATATTATGAATATTTTTACTTGGCGATAATGGGCACCAAAATTGCAGACCTTAAGCCCAAAAAAATAAATGAATTGAAAAAAGGTGTTTGAGGTGTTTAGAATAACCAAAAAAACCCAATTTATTTTTAAAAGAGTATAATTTCTTGCCATGGCAAATTACAACCCCAATGAAAGCTAAGGGTGGGAAATTTTATATTTATTGGAATAGAAATCTTTAAAAAAACATGGATTTTTTTAATGAATTTTTAAGATTTCCTGGATGTTAAAAGTTATCAATAATTAACAATTGATAAAAAAATAATCGCATATTTAAATTAAAATATATTCAATGAATACAACAAATTGTTAATTCTACTACCTGGGCTATCATCAGTTCATTATTAGTTATTAAAAATTCTATCAAATGTAAAACCATTTATATTTGAGATGTGGATACATGCTTTGACATATTTGTAATGATATTTATAAAGATATAATTCATTTGTTCTCTTTAAAGACATTTTAAAATACAAAACTGAATTTTCGCAAGGTGCACGAAACATTCTTGCGCAGACTTACATATACAGAATACCCAAATCGATAAAATGTTTGTTAGTATAACTTTAACCGCTAAATGTTAGAAACATTTTAATAGCCGAAGCTGAAAATTCAACTGAAGTGGGAAACTTACGAACTTTTCTCTACTTTGGTGCAGCCTTTTGACTGATTCTTTTTTTGTAAATAAATCTGAATAATCTGAAACTTTTCTTTTAATATAATCTCCATAAAGAGTACATGTGCTCTACATTAGTAGTGGACATGGTAATAAAATATCCATATGGTTCTTTTGTGGTATGTATCATATATAAACACAAACTAATGTAATTTCTGTATATTATGCATATTTTTACTTGTGATGTGCCGCGAAATTTTGAAGAACACGTTGGTGTGCCGTGGAAGATAAAAGGTTGAGGAGCACTGGTTCAAATATTTAACGGCAATTTCAACACTGAATGAGCCGTTCGTCATCCTTCTATCAACGTGGCGGCCAGAAGAAGAAACTGCTACAGCAAGTTCGGGTCCTGCACGAACAGTCACTATAATCAATGACATGAGGAATATCTTCCCAGCTCCACCGGGCGCATCGAGGAAAAATAAGCCACCATTTCCATCATCAATTACCTTCATTAACGTATCGTAAATTTCCTTCTGTTGAGGGTTCAACAGTGGTACATTCGTTCGAACTGATTGGTTCAATGCATCTCGATCATATTCACGTTCACGTTCCGATTCTCGATTGAAAGCGTCGTTAATTCCACGATCTGGCGTTGACATTCCTAACTTGACTAACAAATTGTCGCACATAAGGAAACACATGTTTTCGATCAAAAGCAAAGCCTGGTTATGTATCTCTTCATTCATCTCGAGATCGGGATTCCCCAAACTGACACGAATTCGATGTAAAATGTATTCGGAGATGTCATCCTTGTACTTGTTCCACAGTTCACGGGGATTCGATGGGAAGCATGTCGAAATAATGATAGAAAATAATGTGCGTATCTGACTTGGAGATTCAGAAACAATTTCTTCAGCGATTGTCATGTCCCAATGAGTATCATTTTCAAGCAAATTGAGCTGTTGACATGCAAGTAGAAGCATTCATCATTTTTCGGATGAACTGTGTACATGCGACCAAGAGCATCAGTAGTCATTCGGATGAGCAGGAACCGCATCGCCTTGCTTTCGACGTTAAAATTTCTTCGATGTAGCTTTCCAAGTGTAATAACGTGGCATCTCAAAGTAGAGCAACGTTCGTGCAAACAGCGTAATATTGTTGTCAAAAAAATTATCATACCTAATTATAAACATAACCTTATTTCAATATTATCCGATTTTCTTTCGTTTTCATTTCATATCATCGATTTTTTTTTATTCTGATCCATACTCTAAATTTAAAATCATTTAAAAGTCAATCGTACGCAAAAGAAGCAGAAACAAATGAATATAGGAAAAATTGCCACCTGGCGGATGAAATCTGCATACGACGACATTTTCATTATTTCAAGCTGTTCGCCATTTGAAAACTGTATGAGAATATTAATTTTATTCATAATTTATTTTCCGTGACATTTTTCCGATGTTTTAATGCTTATTCTGCTATTCTAGGCGGATACGAATTTAATAAATCAAAGATCATTAAAATCAGCCAAGTTATAGCCAAGTTATACGTGGTGTAACAAACCCCACTTTGTTTTATATATATAGATTTATTTACTTAATATTAAAAAATATTCCAGCTTATTCCAGCTGATTCCAAATTTGTGTTAAAGACGTGCAATGCAAATTTAATACGTCAAAAATTTAACGTTTGAAGTATTTGTCGGGTCTTGTGGCGCAGCGGTTAGCGTCGTTGGCTTCGATGCCGGATCTCACGGGTTCAAGTCCTTGTACGAACAGTGGTATTTCGATCGATTTATCGATTTCCGTTCGATGGCATGGGTGTTTGTGATTTCTAAAAATTTCCTCCTTCCCTTCCGATCCCTCAATAATTAGGAGTAGCGAGAGCGATTAGTTAACCACTAGTCCTGTTCTTGCCATATCATTCTACCCCTACTACTCTGTTTGTAAAAGAGAGGTTGAGCCATTGAGTAACAACAAGTTCTCGTATTTTTTTGTTAATATACTTCCATTAGCGGATATAGATAAAAAAAGTATACTGTCATACTATCGAAAATATTTCAATAAACCGCCAGACAATAGCGAAGCTGTAAAAGTTCCATTAAAAAATAGCATTTTTTGTCATCAATCCGTTAATAAATTAGTAATTATAATAATAACACAAATTATTACAGCTTTACGTGCAATAGTGGCTATTTAAAAGGTGTTATACCTTAAACATACTTCAGCTACCTTTATTTAAACTACATCAACCGCCATCATTGACTTATCGCCGGTAGGGACCTGCATATATGTGACTAAACACCTTTTGCATAGTCAGATGGATATATGCCGCATTCAAGTCTAATAAGTTACACTGCTGTAGCACTGTTTGTCCCTCTGCTAGAGAATAATGACAATGTTGCGAGAACAAAGTGCTCGGAAATATGTGCACATATTTTTCTTATCCGTATTTTCAGTGTTAAATAGATATAAATAAATCCTATTCCAATTATGTATGGAAAGTAAATATTATCTTGTCAATAATAAAAAATAAAATAACTTTGATTATTCCACGTATTGTGTAACAAAATGTGACAGTTATTTTATTTTTTATATAAATGAACTTCCACAAAGTTACCGCCGAATCCATCGAAAGTATTATCTTTTCAGGCTGTGTAATTCTATAATATAAACTTCTTCTGTATAATCTGTCTCCGTGAATTTTATGTGTTTTCGTAACAAAAAAAGAAAGGTCAAAAACTGTTTTAGGAACAATCATATGACTTTTCTTAACTATCTGGCAAATACATCCGTCAATTCTTATATTCTAAAAGTTGTTGTGCATACTTACACCATACACGGTATTAACTAGAACTGTTTTTGTGATTGGATGTTTATTCATTAAATTAATAATGGACATAGAGTTTAGCGATTACGTATTTGTGATATGAATGAAATTTTAAATTATTTACAAAATTGTAAAAAGTGAAAATAAATGCTAAAAATATATTTTGCAGGGTAAAATTATCAACGTATTTAGTTCTACAGTTTTTTTTACAAATATGAGTTGATAGCTATTAGCTAAATGTAGTTAAAGCATAGTTCTGACGATGGCGAAAGCCGAAATAGCTATCAACTCATAAATATTAAAAAAAAACTGTAGAACTAAATACGTTTATATTTTTACCCTATTATAATGGAGTTTTACCAAGTAAATGCCAAATCAATAAATATATTTTGCATTAATGCATTAAACAATTTAAAATAAAACTTTAGGTACAAAGTAAAATTATTGGTTTACCTTAATTCAATAGTTTTGTAGCATTACTATAAGATTGCATTAGTAATGAATGTTAAAACGACCTGCGTCTTAGCGATGTACTGATAACAAATCTAAATACTAACATATATTCGACGGTCACGATTACTTTCTATTGATATGAAGATCAATGCCTTCATAGATATTTCTACCGGTCTTTCTGATTGTGCTGTAAGTAAAATGTTAGATTGGTACATGAAAACGTGTATCCGGATACATTGTTTCTCTCAGTAGAACTAGCAGAGTATTACAGCTATTGAAAACCAATATCTATATTTAAAGGTTAATTATTTGAAAAAATCTCTTAATAAATAAAATGTTTCCTTCAGCATTTTTGGTATTTAACATGTTGCTGCTGAATTTGAATTGAAATTATCTAAGGTTTGAATTTAAGCGAAACTTAAAAATCAAAATTCATTGCAATTATATATATTATTTGAGAGAATGATAGGTACGTGTAAATGATCTCAACGTGTACTAAAAAGGTGTGAACCGGATTACTGCCATTAGCTCGTTTACACACTCTAATTTACATTCATTATATTAGTCTAGATCAGTGTCTGCCAAACATTTTTACTTGACGGCACACCTGATGAATGGAACTAGTATCGCGGCACACCAAGATGCCGCAGATTATCTCCGAAACCGAGGAATTTGAAATTCTCGATTTGCTTCCGTTTTGCTTCCGAAATTCTGCATGACAAATATTTGTTTTTGAATAGGCATTATTTAAAATTTACATTTTTAAGGCTTCTTCCACCGCGGCATACCTGAGACTTCTTGCGGCACATAGTTTGGCAGACACTGGTCTAGATTGATTATGAATATATATATATATATATTCACACAGACGTCTCACAAATTATAAATATTACCAATAAAACGTTAATTTCAAAAAGTGCTTTGTCAAGCAACCAAAATGCGTTGCTATGCAGGGATGGGAAATGCACCAATGCTTCTATACAATATAATATTTTGGGACACGTTGGAATCCTTAAAATGATTTCCTTATTTTTTTGTGATTTTTAATTTAAAGTAAAAGTGACGTATGCAATTACGTTTGATTGATAATTAAGTTTGCGAATTTTCTATGATCATGAGGACACAAACTACACTCTTTGTATTTATTGGCAAGTCTTTATGACATACTTTCAATATATTTACAAAAAAATATTTATTTGGTGTTACTATACGTAGGATTTTGCGGCCTGCTGGGTATCGCCAAACTAATACCCCTCGGCACTTAAAAGGTTAATTGCAGTTATCTTATATGTATTATTTTTACCGAAACGTGCCCTCTCGAATATAATATATATTTCAGTCGATATATTTTGCCTTCCAGATGTATATACTGCGCTTCATAATCAATTATAATTATGTACATGGGAGGGGAGGTAAATTACACTATGTCAAAAATGACTGCTTTTCACCATGGCTGTTTTGAATTTTCTTGATTAAGTTTATAATTGAAAATCACTGAATTTCTTCTATTATTCGTATCGTACAATATCTCTATAATACCTGAGGTATTTTTCTATAATATCGCTGGAAAAAACGTTACGAGGTATATACAGGATATATTACACCATATTGATGTCTAAATGTTGCCAAAATTGTCATTTTGTAATTTACTTTCTAGGTATGTACAGAATTATTTATGTTGCTTTCAGATTGTATTACTAACCATTTCCTACGGTTTTATGTACTATACACATTTTTTATTTTCTTTATATAAAATGCCTTGAATGATAACTGGGCTAAGTAATAAATAACCAATACACAGAAATCAAAGAGTTATCATAATTGAGTATCAGCATTTGTTATGTTAAAATGTTGCCCGATCAAGAAAGGTTCCCTATCCGTGGGAAGATACTACACGACATCCTGCCCACGACATCCTAGTTCATAAGAGCCTCATGTCACACAATTAGGCGATTGTCAGGAAAACATCGATACAGGGCGGCCATCCGCGTTGTTTGGCTTGTTATTTTTTCATATCGAAGCGCTATCGAATCTTCGCGGGAAAATTCCACACCGGGAGAATTTCACATCGCGTGTCTCGCTTGCAGTTAATAGGTACTGATGCTCTGTTTGCCTTCTCGTCGTTAACTGTCAGTTAAGTAACTGCAATTTTTGCCTTGTTTCCTTTGGTGGTTTATTTTTTTTAATGTTAGTTTGCGCGCCGTCCCGGCCATATTTATGTTCACATCGCACGCCCGTGTGTGCAGTCTTTTTGAAAAGGCTATTTTTTATCGCAAACTTTCGTGATGCGATCGCACGGGACGATAAGTAGATGCCAGAGACCATTTGCGACCGCTTCTCTCTGCCGTACACCGTCCTGGAGAAATTTATTCCACGAGGAGAGTAAATCACAAAGTAACGCGAGGAAATTGTGGGTCCGAGAATGGACCGTGCCTGTTCAATATCCACAACATTGTAACAACGCCAACATCAAAATATACATAAACACTTTGCTTAGAATTTACAAGCAAAACACATCAATTACGTTATCAATTTAAAGTGTTCTATATTTTAAATGATAATTTCAAATACAGCGAAATTATGTCAATCGATAGCAAAGACACATGCTTATTTTATGTCACTAAATTATATTTTTCTTCTAGAATCTTCTAAACCGGTGCTTCCCAACCTGAAGTCCGGAGGTTTTTCATTATTATTTGTGATAAAATATGAACATGAGAAATAAAAAAAATCTGCAGTCCGCAGATTGATTTTTTCAGATTGAGAGGTCCGTGGCATGAAAAAGATTGGGAAGCACTAAACTACAAGTGATGAACTTTTGTTCACACTTCAGTGTGAGATAACATTTTTTTGCCTTCCACAATCGTCTATTTTGTAATTTAAGTTTTGACTGAAGTTGCTTAATAGAATTTAAATATAAAATTTAAATCGTTCAAATTATGTACATTTACATAAGTTTTGTCACTAACGACCCGGGTTTTGCATTTCGACATCTTCAGTCGTTCAATCGCACGGATGAACTTGAACCGACGTAACTGACTGAATTTACTGAAGTTGCCGAATGGCGAAACCCGGGTCGTTAATGACAAAACTTGTGTGAATGTACATAACTTTAACCATTTAAAATCCTCTATTTAGTATCGATTTGGCAGAAATTACATTTTATCTTACTTTGAAATAGTTTACTTAATCATTTACGCCGCCAATCAAAATCATTTCAGCTTGGTATTCTACTACCAAATTAAGTCAATAATTAACGATGCTTTTGAAAATAATGGTACTAAATATTTTAATCCTTAATTTCAAATAATTGAATAGTGTGTGTAATAAATATATTTTTTCATTTTTTTTGTCGTACGTGCACAAACGTCCATGGCATGAAGCTAGCGTGGGAAATATAAAATACAATCAATTTTGAATGGAGTCTTTTGGAAATAATTTCCCACTGTTACCGTAACACATTGTCGGGGTGAATCTCCCCCACAAAGCGTTGTGTCGTCCGCGATTTCACCCCGGGGTCGAGGTTAACGAAGGCGAGACTGGTGCTCCCTGAAGCCGAAACATGCGCCTTCTCAATAATTAACATGTCTCAATTTAAAGTACACCCTCGCACTTATTTTAAATGGCATTTAAATCCGTTAGATGGCCAATCACATCTATTTTACCTCCATTTAAAAAATACAATTACATCTTTAGGAAAATAATTTAGTTTTTTGTAATTATATATTATACTCCCGGTCATAATATTTTTAACAGCTATTTTTTAGTAGGTTATTATTATGTAATGATTTCGTCATAAATGTAAGATAATATTTAAGTCAAATGCTAAACAATCGAAAATTTCCTACCATAAAGAGTATTCTGTTACTTCTCTCCACTCACTTCCTGGTTTTAAAGTTTCATTGGTTATTAACCTTACAAATCTGTATCCAATACTTTCGATTTCTTGTAGAATTAATGATGTCGATAAATAATTGATTTCCCCTTATAAATAAACGTCCACCATCCATTTCTGCCAACATTAAAAGTTCCACACACCATCGTTAAAACTATTCATAATTTTGACAAGTTGATTTTCGTAATTTTTTAATTTATTACAAAAGTTTTTCTCATTTATAATCCGTTACTCATATCATTTAAAAAAAAAAATCCTAGGGTACTCAACGTTGTACCCACAACCACCCGCTACGGCTTCACACTCTTTTTATAGGGTGTATTCTGTAGCGTAACAACGTTAGTCGTGTTAAAAATTTTGCTAGAAATGTCCCGAGAAGAAATTCCTCAAAATTTGGTTGCATGCTTTACAGTGTGCATAAATTAAAAGTTAATAAATAATTAAGTGCAGTTGAAAATATGAGATTTTATCTACTTAACAAAACTCTTTTTCCAAAAGACGCGGAGAATTCTTTAAATGCCTTTGCATAAAATAAATTTGCCTTAGATACAACCAAGTCGGCATGACCGACGGTACCGACAGATCCGACAAATAGTCGTATCGTCTTAAGCAATTTTTCCCGTTCGTTGTTGAAATCTGGACATTCCCAGAGGATGTAATCAGCATCCTGAATCATATATCCGCATTTACATTTAGGACTATTTACTAACCAGCCAAGCTGGAAGAGCTTGGCAGCGAAGTAACCGTGGCCAGTCATGAATTGGCTGGTCCAGAAATTAGGAGTCAGGACTTTGGTTATCTCCATTCGCCATTAAACATTTAACTCATATCAATTATAAGTTTCTCATCCTTATGGTTTATCAATGATGAATATATTTTTTTTAAGTACTGTGCCACCAAAAACATAAATTCCATGCCCAGCGAGATGTTGTATTTATGTATTCTTACGCTTTTAAAACTACAGTAAAACCCCCATTTACACTATATTCGGGACCGTGTAATTGGGGGTGTGAATGTCATACAAAATAAGGGATTTGATTTTTTTCCGCGGAAAACGCAAAACTAAGATTTCCCTTAGTTTTACAAAAAAAACTGTATGCGAAGCACAGACGACCGTCTCTTAGTAACGGCAATGGAATGCGAATATTTCAAGCCGGCGCGTAATTCGGGGTAGTGTAATTGGGGGTTCCACTGTATAGCAATCTGGTCGCGACCTGACTCTCCACATTTAGTACAGACGATTCAATCTACAGATTTAAATTTGATTCTTTATCTTAGACCGCTGGCGAATATTAACATTAAGTGCAGTCATAAGGTGCAGTCGCATTATCGATATCAAAGGTCACTAAAGACATATTTTTTCACTCATACAATATGCGATCAAGATGACGCGGACTCAAGTCCTGGTAACGTTCAGATTTTTATCAATTTAAATTTGAGGTATAAGACATGGGTGTTTGTTAATTCTTGATAAGTTGTGTTGATGTCGAGTGACTTACAGAAATTTCCATCGAGCCTATCTTGTTTGAGCTTTCAATTGTCAGAATTTATGAACCCCTGGGAAGTGAAGCGAGCCAAGTAATATTTTAGCAAGTATTGAGTTCGAATCATAATAATATTTTAAATGTGATTAAGTATCGTAAAAGTGAAGGGAGCTTAGTGAATACTAAATACATACGGTAATACTGGCTTCTTTCTAACGTAAAAATATACAATACGCAAAAAAAAGGTTGAGACACCTTCATTAGAAGGCCTTATGCCCAACATTGAGAGCAGAAATGGATAATAAATACAATATATATTACTATTTTTTTTTATCTTGTTATAATATTATATAAAATTTCGACTGAAGGTGCTTGGTGGAATTTCAATATTAAATTTGAATTGTTCAAATTATTTACATTCACACAGATTTTGTCACTAACGAACCGGGCTTCGCCTATCGACATCTTGTGTGAATGTACATAATTTGAACGATTCAAATTTGTTATAGAACTATTTATTTTTTAAGTAAACTTTAATGCTTTCAAATGAAATATTGTAAAATTGAATAATTCTAATGGTGTAATATAAAATAATGTTTTAAGTTTTAATTTTTTCACCCTATTAAAATGGAGTTACGCCAAGTAAACGCCAATTCAATCGATACATAATGTTTTGCTTTCACACTGGTTGACGTAATATCAAAGACGATAGTATTTTTCATACAGTTTGTAAAGCAGATCCCTATCCACAATTTAGATTCTTTCAGCGATAATGAAATAATTGTTACCTCAGAAAAGCACTATTTACTCTATTCAAGTATCCAGTGGTATGTCTTGTTTGATTGTGACCGTATTGTGGACGTGTATTTAGCGCTCAGTATGCGCTGTAAGATACGCCGATACAGATCTCAGAGCGTGTCTTTTTTAATTGAATGCTGGCAGCGTGGCCGCCAGTTATCGTGTGACATTGACTTAACCTATTATGCTCCTTCACTCACAGTAATAATTCCGAACATTCTTCTCAGTCAAAAACTCTAACGAAACGAGTAGAAACACTCTTCAATTATGAGTTATTTATTTCATATAAATACATTACACTTCTCATACCGGTGCTTAAGATCACACGAACCTAACTAAAATATATTGATTGAATTGGAATTAACTTGATATAACTCAATTGTTATAAGTTCAGACGATGCCACACGCCGATACAGCTATAAACTCATCTTATAAAAATTATAGAACTAAATACGTTGATATTTTTTACCTTATTACTAACTAAAAGAAATTACTGTTTTGAGGCACGGTTTTGGCAATGCTATCGTCATATTTTTTAGTGACACAAAGCTATTCTCGTACATGGCACCCTGACCATAGAGTGCGAAACTTAAAAGCGCGGACTGTAGCGCGTGGACAATTCAATACAATGTTCATACTTTTTTATCGCAACTGAAGCTACGGCGGGAAATTTCCACTCGACCACGGAGGCAGAGACATTGTTAGTATTAAACCATTTTATTTAATATATATCAAAGTAATAATAAAACTTCAAAATATTACAGAAACTAGAAAACCAGGGACAAATTTGAGAACGGTCTTATTTAAATTAAAACTGTTATGATTGCGTTAAATGTATTTTCCATAACAATCCAAAATTTATTACCTGTATTCGTCGACTACATTGTCGATGCATTAAAGCATTATTTTAATTTCGTCATTTTACTTCAATATTTTGGCTTATTCTCAATGGGTTAAGTAAGATCCTTCCAGAATAGGGTCACGACTTTTAACGTGACGACTCTGGGGATTTTTTTGCAGACTGTACATACTTATGTACACTTATTAGTTCTTCGAGGGTGTCACTATAACAACTACGTTTCATTAAATGAGTACCAATATTCCATGAGAACAATTGCGGCGAAGGTGATGTTGTATTCAAACTGCCTCAATATTTCCTCGTTTAGACTTCTGCATTTCTTTAGAGTCCAATAGTAATTAACCCTTTTAAACTGATCTTTCATAAATTTGATAAGATTCTTTACCCAACGATAGGCAAGCTAAAAAAATGGTATTGTAAAGTTAAGGCGAACAAAGATAAATAACCACAGTTTTGATTTTTATTGAATAAGCTACAATTTTGGGCTTTTTCGTTTCAGCACGAAGATTAATTTGTCTACTAGCAAAATCAACTGTCGAAAAATTTGGTTGGGACTATCATCTGTAAGACTTGTTTAAGAAAATGTATTTTCCATACAACTAATTCACATATTATGAATTTATTTGGTGGACAGCTGGTTTCTTTGATTTCGCTGCCAAGATCTGCCGTTTTGGTTGATTATTTGATATTCCGAATAACAAATTTAGCGATATAATTATGCCTATTGATCATGTCCAGATATAAACAACGGACAGAGCGAAATTTCACAAAACGATTAAACTACCATATAAAAATTTGCACTGTCACAATCTCACTCACTAACTCTACTATTATTACAAACCATAATCCTTTTCTTTCTTTACGTTAAGAAATTCACTGTAATATAGATGTGATTCCTTTATAAGTGGTGGAGTACACACCCTGAGTGCTCGTAAAAATATATAATATACACTCATGCTTATCTTTTTTGCACGGTGGTCACTGGAACGTATCCCCCCTGCATAAAGAGAATTTGATGTACGTATAAAAAAATATGATCTTTTTAAATAGATATTTTAAAATCTAATTTCGTAGGGTCCTCATGAATTGTGCTTTGTCAATCGAATGTAAGGCAGCTATCTTAATACCCTCGTAATGTCACCGCCGACAAGATAATATTAATTCTAAAGACTCATTTGGTAACTTAACAGAGATGTCATTAGTCACTTGTGTACATATCGTATGTGTATTTCGAGGTATTTTATTGTGCGATTGTTTTCTGGCCAGAACGCACAAACCTTTTTGACTCGTGAATATTTTTATTTAATTTGAAATGACTGCTATTTTTACCTATAGTTGTTTTATATTCTTCTACCTTTCATGTACGTTTATCTATGCAGTATGCAGGCACCATTGTCAGGCAGCTTTTCATGTAAGACAGTAAAATATTATTATTGATCGTTACGTTTACAATTTACTTAACTGCCTCGATTAAGGATTGTAATACCGACAGATATATTAGTTCTCTTTACGTATTTAATGTTAATTAACGGTATAGAAAAATATTCAAACCAATAATAATTTAAACAAAGATTTTTATTTAATCAAAAGTTTGAGATGCATGCTTTTTTTAAAAAAAACCATGTCCGCTCCCAATGTGGAGCATATGGACTCCTAATGGAGTTTATCTCAACAGAAGTGTTTCTACGAGAACTGCTTGTTACTCAGTTGCTCAACCTCTCTTTTTCCATAGAGAGTAGGGATAAAAGGATAAGGCTAAGACAGGATTAGTGGTAAGCTAATCGCTCTCAATACGCCCCGTTCATTGGATAGGATGGGTGAGAGGGGGGAATTCAAGACATCACATACATCCATGCCTTTGAACAGAAATTCATAAATCGGTTGAAAAATCAATTTATAAAACTGCCGGGATTTGAACCCGGGCCCTCCGTAGCCGAAGCCAACAACGTTGATCACTCGACCACACAGGATGCATTTTTAATCATTCATTATTTTGTTAAAAAATGAAATGAAGAAATGTGGCTTTGGATTTTTAAAATGTCAAGATATTTTTTTCTTCTGCATTTTTTTTAAATTATTGACCTTCATGGATTTATTTTATGCATTGATGGAGATACAAGTGAAAATTCAAAGATAAAAATACTATGGCTTTCAGATCTGCATACATTTTACTACACATTTATTTATTGGCCGACATACACAAACAATATTTTTTATTTATTTAAAGTAAAAATTAAGTCGTTTTTTTTTTGATAACAAAACTACGAATATCTACGTTTGTCTCTTTTGAGATATACTCATAAATAGGCTTACATATATTGTTTTATTTTAAGTTTGTCGACCTCTTCATATACCGCTTATCTCGGGCCAATTGATAGGTGTTTTAACCCTCGTCAGGTGTCAGGGCGATCCCGTGCGCTCAGGGGACGAGTGATTATCGCATGAAATTTGTCTGTCGGTCGCCAGTCGCCGGTTGCCGGCCGCCAATCTCTCCGCCCGATTAACCAATACTTAATATGACATTTCATATCGGATGGTCCGTTTCGATCGACTTTAACGGTGAAATGTTCATGATGTTGTACCAAGCTGTACCTTCAAACGCATTTCATTGTAATCGAAACAAAAGATAGATATAACCTTATATTTGAAGTATTTCAATTATCACTGATTTCATAAACATTGTACATTCCTCATCTTTTACATGATTTCAAAATAACACGGTATACTAAAAGAACAAACACTATACTTTAACACATTTTAGATGTCCTAGAATTTTTTGAACGTATAACCCAGGGTTTTCCAAACTTATTGTGCAATTAAACACTTCGCAAATCTGGAAATGTTACCGGAGCACAGCTTTTTCGGTCAGGTTATTGATAATTGTACAATTTTTTAAAAAAAGGGTTATTTAACGAGTTATTATTTATATACATTTTTTAAAATATGAGTATACAAAGCTCTTAATGATTGAAAATCTCCGTCTGTACCTAGGTATTTGAAGTTATTTACCATCACTCGATCTTTAATTTGAAATAGATGATTTTGAAATGTATTATATTACAATTTTCGCGGAACACCTATTCAGGTCCCACGAAACACCACTGTTCCTTGGACCACAGTTTGGAAAGCTCTGGTACAACCAAATACAGAAGTTTTATGTGTTAAAAAATATTGTTCAATTAACGTCAACTGTTTCTATTTGTAGTACGTAAAGTTAATACGCGAAAATATTTAACTAAATTTTTTACGTTGTAAAAAAAACTGCAATCAAGGACCTAGCATACCGAACGTTTCTTACCTCTGCTATAGTGGATCTCAATGTATTTTTAGTTTTTGTGACCTTTTTAAATTATAATTAATCTTGCTTACAATTTGTTTGTTATTTTTATTCCAATTTTAATGAGCTTCATTAAAAAGTAACAAGAGTATGAATAGATAACTCAATGTAACGAATTCGTAGATAATTCGCCACAAAACCGAAAGATAATGTCTTTCTCGACGCTGTCCGCTGATAAAATAACACGGAAAATGTATTAAAACACCCTCGTTGTAGATAATGACGTAAGCCTGTATTAAGGAATCATGTCTGCCACAAAATATCTAATTCTCTTTCGTTATTTTTTTGTACAAACTCGATTATTCTTTATTGCTTGTTGCCGATTTTTTGCTCAACTCTCTTATCGATACTTTATTATCTAAAGTCTTAAGTATATATTCTCGGTTTACCCATGATTAAGCTGGTAGAAGTTTCGATGTAAAAGTTCAGGTAAAATATTTTAATGTTCGTTTTTATTGGTTTTACAATGTCGCGGCTAACTTCACAGATCTTAGTAAATTTGATGGTTCACTTCATACTATTAAAACGTTCAATTTTATATGATTATACAATCGATAATCTGTCACTATCAAATCGTTGGCTTTATAAATATTGCTGCATTTTTTCTTTTCTCTTTTCCAATATTGTTATAACTTTGTATTGAATTTCAATATAAAAAATAAATTATTTTTCAAATTCATTTTACGATAATTTAATGTGAAACCAATTTGTATTTACAATAAAGGTTTTGTTATAGTGTATAATAATGAAACAAAACATCTCTTTTGTAATTAAATGTACGGCGAAATAAGTAAACTAAAGACATTAGCCATCTTTACACGCAAGTGCTTTCACTTGCGTTTTATTAATATGTGTGTTTTAAAAAGAGAGAATATTTTACAAACGAATCGCGTTAAGAGTTTTTTGTTTTGTTTAAAAGTACATTGGTTAATGTTTGCTCTATAAAACGATAAAATAACTCTTACACACGTCGCTTAGACACACTTTCTTTGTGTTAAACCATATCCAACCACTTAAATTATTTTAAACTAGATTCTATAAATTACACTACTTTTAATAATATATGTCGCTGTAGACCACTACACTCTCCTTAAATCGCACGTGGAAGCGCTTGTGTGTACAGTCCGCTATTGTCAATATTTTTAAGTTAAATCGTCACGATTCTTTACCCATTTTCTTTTAACATAATCAAATTGACCAGTCTGTATAATATTGCGTCTATTATTTTAAATATTTTATTATAGAATCCATCATATAGATTTATTTCGGTAGCGCTATTTTTTCACCGCTATGGACGAGTAAACATAACAAATATAATATTTGATTCAAATGAAAACGTTTAAACATAGCCTTTTAATACTTACAACTCATTCTTACATTTTTTCCCTAAAGACTATAGCTAATTGGAACTTAAACTTTTATATAACGTTGCCAGAGTTTTTTAGCATTATTAGAAAGTTTTTCTAATAATGCTGTGTCTTTCGTTTTTAATTTAATCAATTATCACTCGAAAAATTAAACTTGCTTGTCTCTTCTGTAATTCGTTTATTTTCTACTGACTCCCTTTTTAACAGGTAATTTTTTGTGGTTTTGTTAAGCTTTTAGTGTTGAACTGGATGTCAAATTGTGTTGATAATTAGGTATTCAGTTTGTTTCAATCAATCCTGTCATACTCTTTTCGTTTAGATTCATGTCGGCCTATGTATGAAACATAGTAACGAGGAGTATTTTACTTTGGAATAGTTTTTACTTGAGAATACATTTCGCTTTGTATAACCATCTTCATTTTACATACAATGAAACAACTCTTCACTTAGACAATTCTAATTTAAGTCCTTTTATCTATTGTTACGCGTAGTAGTCAAATCAGTTACACTAAAGACACATTATGTAAACACACGTCCAACTCACTTCATATTAGATAAATTATCACTTAAGTCCATTATACACTTTCATAGCAATTCATCATTTAGTAACCAGAATATTTAAATAAAGTCCATTGTTGCGTTTGACACATAATGGCTTTTAGTAGAAAAATACTAAAAGCACTTAAGTTTCAAGTTTGAAATCAATTTGAATAACAAATATAGCGCGTTTGTAACGTTTCGAAGGGTTGCGTTATATTTTAATTATTCTTTCGTGTCTACTATTCGCCGAACGTGAGTTTATCTCTTTTGTCTATCAAAAGCTCTCCGACGGTCTGCGAGTGTTGTTGTCGGCTATTTTTAGTGAACGCCCGTGTTTCGTAATTAGCCCATTTCCTGACATAAAAGGTTTTGCTTACTAAACCGAAACGTAATTTACGAAACTTTTTTACACATTGTTGTAACTTAAATTCGTAATCGTAGACCAAAGGCGCCAAAATATAAAGTTTTCATTTAGATATATTACCCAAATTCTTAGTGAGGTGTGTGAACTATTATTTGATTCAAACGCTTTTCTTGAGCTGATTTAAACACCTACTAACTAATTAATATAATTAAATTGATCTCTTCCTGATGACTTTTTATGAGGTTAAGTTAAATATTGAAAAGTTGATTTCTCTGCATTTAATCATAAATAATAATCACAAATCAAAATATTGTGCACGAATATACAAATTTTTAGATAAAATTTATGCATGACTGCGGGACATAATATACAGTCGACACCCCTATATCGTAGATATTGAGATTGTGCTATAGGGATACTACGTTATATGTATCTAGGCACCCATATAGAATTTGAGGTTAAGTTCTTTCAATTGAACGAAATCAAACATTTTTCCCATTTTTACATTTATTTCATAGAGTACGTCTAGCGAAGTCGAAGGACAAACAGCTTCTGACAAATATTTATTGAATGAACGTATATAAAATATGTATTTATGATATAATATATTCATAAAAATTCTAATTTGACATTGAAAATTTAGCGCTTTGTAAAAAAAACTACGCTATAGGGTGGGGGCTGTACTGGGGGACTGCTGCATACGCTATAGGAAACTTCTCTATAAGAGGGAACGCTATAGAAGGGTTACTGTATTACATTACCACGTTGATGTCATAGACACTTGAAACCGGAGAACGCTGCGCAAAGGTATACTAAAATACGTCATAGCTTTTGGAGAATTTAACATTTTTTATTATTTTTTTGTTCATTTAAAAAAAAAATGTATACATTATATTTACATACTTCAATTAAGGTACATATGCTACATACTATATGTTTAATAGTAGGTACATATATATATATAGTGTGAATAACTTTTCAAGTTGATTGATAAATTAACATAAGAACCTATTATAATTACGTAATAAGGGACACATTTTCACAAATTATTTAAATACAAACTATTGTCTGCTGCAATTTGAGCATGCATGTGAATGAAAGTGTAAAGTATATGCTTAGAAACATCCAGGGGTTGGTAACCTTTTTAAGGTCAGAGCGAATAATGTTATAAGTGTATTTTATACATATAGCGGATACAATACCAACAATCTTTTCCAAATTTAATAAATGACCAATTTTACTTTCTAGGATCACTCGTAACTATTAGATGCTTTCATTTTGTTTTATCTTCTTACCCAAGTATTGTTAACGATTGGAAAAAACTCTTTTTTTAAAGTGTGTTTCTTAATATTGTTTAACATTGCATTTTTTAATTTTATCAATATTGTAACTATGGTCTCTGTATTACTTAAGTAACTGAAAAATAATGAAAAAAATATTTGTATAAACAGTATTTTCATAACGTAAACCATATATGGGTAACCACCGGCCCGCCGAGCTATTTTGTTCGGCCCTGATTCATCTCAGCGATGTAATAGAGAAAGACATTAATAGTTCCAGGGAGCCAATATTGCTAGTGTCGTAATTCAAGTTCAATGCCAATCTTCACACTGAATTTTGTAATCAGTATATAATATTAATATTATGTCGTTCATTATATAAATAAAAAAATATAAGAAGTAGCGACGTGTTTTATTTAATTTAATATTATTTTATTGTTTTTAATAATTTGGTCCGGCCCTTGACTCGGAGACAAAATGATAATTTGGCCCCAGAAATAGAAAAGGTTGCCCATGCCTGACATAAACGGAAAGTTAACAGTTTGAAACCATATATATTTAATTTACTGAACATTTTAAAATCTTTTTAAAACAATTTATGGACAAAATGAGACCACTGTAAAGTTTTAACTGTAAAGACACGCTTCTGAAAAGACTATTATTTACTAAGAATCTTTATGATTTATAGCTAATAATATTTGAATGTTTTTTTTTGCATATCATTATTTGAAAACTAAGTCGCACTTGTGTCAATAGTTGGCCGTCGCAGGATGGTTAACAGCAACCAGCTTCTGGCGACCAGTTTGCGTTGCGCGTGTGCTAGCGCAATTGCAAGGACTCTTGTTCCACTTTATCACATTCCGAAGGACGCATGTTGGACGTACATCACAGCCTTGGGGTACTTGCTACATACGCAGTACTTTACTAAACTTGCATATCCGGCAGCCATTTGGCTACACTTTGAAGTCTACACACGAAATTTTCAGAAGGGGCATTATGTGAATATTATAAAACTACTAGTTTATTCACTTCGTCTTTCCCCTTTTTATTGTGTGAATGACTACATATAACATAACTTATTTTCATTTATTTACTATATTTGTATCACAAAGATTTTTTCAAAATCAGCAAAGCTTTGATATCGATGATTATTATTCAGTCAGTGATAGTTGAATATAGCTATAATAAATTAGTTGTCATAAAAAGTCAGCTTATCGAAGCTTTGTGACTGTATATGCGCCTCTTCTATGTTGGATCGCGGTGCTGGGTAATCTGTATAAACAAGATAATATTTAACTTAGCTTCTGATCTGTCTTGCTCTATATCTACTACATAAGGATACAATTTTAAGCCACTTGAAAATATAACGTAATTGCGCGTTGGACCGACTTTGGTCGGTGATTTTTTCTTTCTCTGTCAACATATCGTTTTAAGTCCAGGATTAGACATTCCTATCGTCTTCTTTATAATAATTCATTCTTACTTAATTCAATACTATGCACTGCTCCTGCAGTGTTGTGTTACAACACGGAAAATCAGTGTTTTAAGATGATTTGTGCCCTTGCAATGTAATTCATTCAAAGACAATCAAAAGTTGTGTAGTAATTTAAAACGATATTAAATGGTAATCAATAAAAATCTTTAGCAATTAAAACTGAGCTATTGATGTTTAACCATTTTAATGCCGGAGGACCGAAAAATCGCCCCTCCCTACCTATGCAAAAAATGCGCCGGGCTTATTTTTCGGCCCGGCGCTTCAGATACCAAAATTTATACCTATTAAATTTTTATTTATATTATGTGAGTTATTTAACAGATGCGTAAAATGCGCCGGGCTGATTTTTCAGCCCGGCATATCAATCTATCCCATCGGCCTATAAAAATCTTTTCGCAATGTAACATAACATTATAGATAAACTCACTTTTTTAACTTGCGTGCAAATATGCGAAAAAATTTGGTGCTTTGTGAAATAATAAAATATATCCATTTTTTTCATTCAATGACTACTAATAGATTTTACTACATAATGATATAAAAAGTGTTTCAAAATTAATATGTTTTAAACTTTATTTTTAAAGGGAACTTAGTTTTATTTGTTTTAAATTTTATTTAATAAACGTTATTTTTTTTTACTGTTGTATCATGTTTGTAAAATGCAGATAATATCTCCGAATATTATTTCCATAGATCATAGAGAGTACAATTATTTTTTTTCAAGTTCCTAAAAAATGCTTTTTAATACTTTTTAAAAAAATGTAAAAGACGATTTTTTTCTATAAAAACCGCTTGGCAATTTTAGCATATGCATAGCAAAATCGTCCAACATTAAAAGGGTTAAAGTTTGAGTTTAATTGACAAAAAAAAATCGATTGTTATCTTATTGATTGATAATTAAAGACTAACTAAGCAAATACTTCTAGGTATTTTGTGAAAACTTTTAAATATATTTTTGTTTACACAAATACAACTAATTAAATTCTTAAGTATTTTCTATGTTACAGAAGCCGGCATTCATAATTAAATATGGATAATTTATTGTAGTCAACTCTTTCGTAGTATTTTCTTCTTCATCTAGGAAAATTTCGAACTGAAATCCATAGATATTCATTGCACTTTTTTTAATGGTGTTCCACTACATCTTCGAAGATATAATCCTAAATACTTGGTCAAACTTTTATTTCAGAAAAAAACAAATTTTATATTTGTCACACGTCACTAGACGTGCATATTAAACAAAATCATATGATTCTTAGAATTCGTACATTTGCTATAAACTAGATGTTTTCTGATAATTTATGTTTCTTTTTATTTTTAGCATAATCTACTTTGAATATAAAAGTTGCATAATTGGCAGGTAATTTGTAGCGAAAATAATTTACAATTTAATTCTTACATAAACATGTCTATCGCGGCCTTTAAGAAGATTAGTTTTTTTATAATACGATCAAATTATTTTACCGTATTTCTCGTTTAAAGTTTATAAATGTCCTATTAGATTTTTCGATATCTTTATATGTATAATTAATAAGGATATAAACTGAAATAATGATAACATATCCAGCATATCGTGTCTAATGATTTTACTGACTGTGAAGCTATGTTTTTTAATTTGTGGAGGTTATAGTTTTTTTAGAGATAAAATGTGGAATTTGGTAGCATTCGTAAAATTTTAATCGCTTTTTATTACTTCAATAAAATTTAAGGAAAATCGTACGAGATCAATAAAAAACACACTTAAGCACTAATATTCAAAATTTTACCAATTCCGCTAAGAATTCTAAAATGTATCAAAATAGGAACAGATTATATCCACTGGACATGCCACGCAAAGCTATGAATTCGGGTAAAAAAGACGAATCCGACTCAACAGGACCGATGCCACGTTCACGAATGGACAAATCCTTACGATATCACGTTGAATTGCACAAAAGTTACTCGTATCGTATGCCTATATAGAAATAATGTAAACGTTGCAAAAAACTTTCTTTCCCACTCCAAAAATGCTTTACCCATAACGTAGAAAACAAAGACTCACGCAGAATCCAAAACGGATTGAACCAGGACTTATTTTTTCGTTGCTGTGCAGTAATACGAATCGTAGAGAGAAATGTATTCAAAATGTTTTATTGATTTACTTGTATTCCAAAAAATTGAAAGTTATTTCTCACTGTATGAAAATGAGTTGTTTCTTTTTCTTATGAATACTTAATCCTTAAAATTTAAAAGGAATGTTTAAGAATTTGTCTGTTTTAGGAGAAATACTTTAGTAGACTTTCAAAAGCAAATAGTTGAACGGGCTTATTGCTAAGAGTATGGTTGTATAATAAGTAAATGAGCGCCTGCTTTACTTTAAAGATGGTCAAAAATGCCATTTTTCTCAATACCTATTCAATGTTGATAGCAATATATTTGAATTATTTCTCATTTTATTACACATTTAGTAATATCATAATGAAAATGTAATTTTAAATATTTTTTAGGCACGCTGCCGACTTTTGCAGTCAAAGTATTGATGTTATAGTATAGTTCCGATGTAAATAAGTTCTAGATGTTATTTTTGCCACCTTTCAATTGTCAGCGTTCACCTTAAATTGTTCGTTATCTTTCTCTCTTACTTATATCACGCACACAAGAATTTGTCCGACACGACAGCTGAGATATGAAACTTATTAACAAATAATAATAATTCAATTTGAATATATCAAGTTAGTGATCTTCGTGACGTGACAGCTCGGCAGAATCTGGTTCCGTTAATGTAGTATTCGTTCTTAACATTTTGAGACCACTGTCATAATCGGTGCTTATAATCACTTATGTTCTCATAATTTTAATCTTGTTTGATTTATGACCCGGAGCATTTCTTTGAAGAAAGTTATGCAATTTGCATTATTTTTATTTTATTAGACCGAAGTTCCGTTTTGAAGATCAGTATAATGTTTCATTCTTTATTTAATTTAAAATATACTTAAAAAATAACGTTTGTTTTGTACACATCGCAAACAAAAGATTACACGATTTGATAACGCGGTATTTCAATTATTTAGCTGCTTAGCTTGCATAGTAGAAAACAGTTAATTAACCTGAAGGACAAAGCTGCCTAAAGTTTTAATAACGTCGCAACCACCCCCAATCATATCCTTAAAACAAACAAACTTCTAGCTCTTTTCTATCTCCAATCCCTTTTTTTATTTACCTTTTTATACTAAATAAAAAAATCTTCTTGAGATCTTCCCCTTAAGAGATAATCTGCTCCACAAAGAAGCGGATATGTATATGGATAGTATAATGTTAAAAAATGTATTTCGAACATCATCTCAAGTTTCCTTTTCCAAACTTCACTTGTTGAAATAGTAAAACGGGAGTACGTAGGTTTGTTTCATTATTAAAATTCAATCCGTTTTGCTTCAACATTTAGATTCTGGGTGAATGTATTTGCATTGTAAGAGTTACCTTTGCCGCCTGTGCGGTCGAGTGGTCAACGTCGTTGGCTACCGCTACGGAGGTCACGGGTTCGAATCCTAGTACGAGCAGTTTTATAAATTGATTTTTCAATCGATTTATGAATTTCTGTTCAAATGCATGGATTTATGTGATTTCTTGAATTCCCCCCTCCCACCCATCCTATTCTATGAACGGGGCGTATCGAGAGCGATTAGCTAACCACTAGTCCTGTCCTAGCCTTTTCTTTCTATTCCTACTCTCTTCGGAAAAAGAGAGGTTGAGCAACTGAGTAACAAGCAGTTCTCGTAGAAACACTTCTGTTGAGATAAACTCCACACTGGGAGCGGACATGGTAAAAAAAAGAGTTACCTTTAGCGATTATTGTTTTTTTTCTTATTTAACGAATATTTTAAAGGATTAATGGTTACATTTTGCTTTTGAAATTTGTCTTTTGCTTTGTGTCAAATATTTAATCTCCTAGCACTTGTTACTATCAAAGATGAAACTATAGAAAACTATATTTGATTATAAACAATTATCTTTCAATAAAGAATATTTTATCAAGTAACTTTTATTAGTAATGATACTGTCTGTAGTTTTGTGAGTATAATATATGTCTAGAAGTTTATCTGTGTTTAATATCGTTGGCTTTTATTTGCTACCTATTTTTTTGAATGCCTCATGTCTTTAATTTATTTAAACAATAATCTTAACAGGTGCTGTACTGCAATCGTACGTCATGTATAATTTAATAGAGTTGGACATATTAATAAAATAAACTTATTTTATGGCTATCGTCTTCCTGGATGTTCTTCACCAAAGGTCGCCTCCACGCCTGCATAACTGTACCCACTTTCCACCTTCACAATGTTAGAAGTGCTGCAGAGGCGAATCAATTCGGGTTTTCTTCTACATGAGTGGCATTTGTTTTTTTCTGTACTAAATATGGAAATAGTGATAAGGGCTGAGTAGAATAAAACATTATAAAGATATGTGCTTTTCTATGTACAATTATCATTTTTTTTGTATATGTGTAATTAAAAAAAATACTTTCCTACGATTATTGAACATGGATTATTTATTCCCCCAAACTGTAAAACAACTCTTTCATTGTTAATTATTTAGGTTAAGTTTCATAAATAAGATAGTTCCAGAATAAGATTATTGTAGATATAGGAACGTTCTTTACAATCTATGTATTAGTTTACTTCAGGCACTTTTATTTAAGTTAGTTTCGATTTAATCTAGCCGAAACCTTCATGGTCTATTATTATTATTGTATTATTGTCAATAGTTAAAATTTATGAGATTATATTATAGCAAAACATTCAAAAGAATGTTTAGTTATTTTCACAGTCTTCCAACCCAACCTAT
This sequence comes from Himalopsyche tibetana, assembly GCA_030503985.1. NCBI lineage: Eukaryota > Metazoa > Arthropoda > Insecta > Trichoptera > Rhyacophilidae > Himalopsyche > Himalopsyche tibetana. The sequence continues at coordinate 16,149,212 of JAPJYX010000024.1, forward strand.
TAGCTTACTGTTTTTATTTTTCTGTCAATCTTCTATGCTTACTTACAAATTTTACCGTGAATTAAGGAGAATATCAAAATGTTATACTATCGAAAACGATCTTCTTCAAGCTTCAAGGGAGTGAAAACATATTTTTTTTAAACAAAAGTACCGCATAAATTCCTTATGAATTAGTTCCAATTGCATCATGTATTTTTTTTATATCGGCAAAATGATAGACATAAAGAGTGAGAAACACATGTGGCTTACTTTGGTTCACTATACATTTAAAAAGTTTGTTTATTTAAAAACATAGTATTTTCCTTGTTGCGGGTCTGACCCGCGAGAGATGGTCGCAACGTCAGTTCTCTTCTCTTTCTTTGTACTGCCGAATAATTTATTCGTTCCGCCTTCTCCGTACATTGGACGGATATATTTGATAACAAAAATAATTCTTTACAAGATGAATGTCTTGCTACGCGGGGACTATCTCTATACCCTCAGCCGTTGTTTCTATGACAATCGTATAAAATTTCAATTCGTATGACATATTATTTATTCGTACCGGGCGGACAGCTTCCACAGCAATAAATTGTCGTAATGGTGTGAAGATATGTTTATTTATTGTTCGGTCGAGATCATGTTGTCTTCTCATTCCCGGCTAATTCTTATGTGAATAATATTCAAATTGTGTTTTATTTCCATCAATTCGCTCGAGAATTCTTCGCATAATTTCCAATACTACTACGAATATTTTATTTCATAATTCCGATACATATTATTTATTGCACAGAACCAAATTAAATTTTATACATCGTCAATAATGAATAGACCCTACTACTTTCTTTGGAAAAAAAGAAGTGGAGCGATAGAGTAACAAGCAGTTGAGATACCTCTATTATAAGGCTCTATGCTATACATTGGGAGCGGGCATGGATAAAAAATAACATAAATTCAAATGCTTAACACTTCCCCTACGGTGCTAAAAAATCTTCCGATATGTTGCTGCTCTTTAGGAACCAAGTGAAAAACATGTTTTTAAAAAATAAACTTCCTAGGTTTTTACCGTCCACCAAAGAGCGGCGGTAGGTGCTAAAACATATTTTTTCACATTTTAAACACAACACATTATAGGAAGTATTTTTTAGCACCGTAGCGGAATTGTTAAGAACTTTTCAATTCATCGTTCTTCGTAAAATCGTTTGTAGTTAACGAAACCGATGATGACCTAATAAATCATTGTGGAATAATTAATTTAACAATTATATTGTACATTTGTGATAGAATTTTATACCTTGATTGATTGTATATCAGCTATCAACTATAATTTATTACATTAATTTTTTCCAATCAAACTGATAAATTTCTGTATATTACTCTTTGTTTTTTTTTAAATTCCAAACATGATTTTTTTCTTTAATTATGTCCTCTCCCAATGTGCAGTTTATGGAACCAGTGTTCCCTCTAAGCTGTGCACGTGTGCGCGCGCACACAACTCGCCGACTGCGCGCACATGAATTAGAACAGAGCGCACAACAGTTACACCAGCTATACCACCACCAGAATAAATTAATTGTCTTTATATAGTGTTGTTAATTATTGTCATTATACAAAATTGCCATTTTAGGGAACATTGTATGGAACCTACTGAAATTTATCCTAAAAGAAGTTATCTATGAGAACTGCGTGATATTCAGGTTATCTTATTGCTTTTTCTATGTCTTTTTGAGGGTCAGCAAGATCAGGGGGTACACTTTTTAACATGTCCGTACCGTATTTGAACCCGTGACTACCTTAACCGAAGCCAGCGACATTGTCCACTCAATTTTTGAAACCCGACAAATTTTGTTGTTAACATAATATTGTTCATCTTCTCTAAAATCTATATCTGTTGCCTTTATAAACCATATAGGTACTCGCTCCCAAGTCAAAACAAAATTCATTGTATAATTTATCTTTGTAGTATTTTTTAGTCCTTCATTTGGTCAACAGAGTGCTTGCACTATATTGTATTAAAAATAATTGATTGATTAAAAAATCACTGCATTATTTTTCAGATTCTCTATGAGGAAGATACATGTTTCCACCTCTGTTATTTTTGGCGTCTGTAAAAGAATGCGAATACAGGCGGACCTCTATTTTCGCACATTCTACTTTCGCACAATTCGCACAAATGAAAGTGAGGAAGAATAGCCAGAAAAAATCATCAAGTATTTAACAATAAAAAATATGAACGAAGCTTTTATTCACCTCGATAAATTTTTGAATATTATGGAAGAATTTAATCCCATATCTTGAGAACGCATATCTCAAGTGCGTATGGCGATCCATAAAAGCACTGCATGTTACAGAACTCCCTACAAAGAAACGAAAAAAAAGAGTAAAATACAACTAACTCTTGACAAGTTTATTGAAAAATTATAATTTTTATCAAATACATAAGTAAGTTTTGATAAATAAAAATTGTAATGACAATTTTTTGTGTTTTTTACATCCCTCTACTTTCAAACATTCAACATTCGCACACATTTTTAGGAATCAATTGTGTGCGAAAGTGGAGGTCCGCCTGTATATGATATTTTTTTACAAGAACTGGTTGTAAGTCAATCACTCAATATCTCTCTTTGGATAGGATTAAATACGTTAACTAGTCGCTCTATCTACACCGCGTTTTAAAGATTGGATAAAAGTGGACTCCAGAAAATAGCAGAGATCCGTTCATTTTACATTCAAATCTATTAACCGATTGAAAAATCAATACTTCATGTTACCGATTTTGGGTTCGAGCTCGTGAATCTGTAACCATGTAGGTATAGTTTGACTCAATAAAAACAGCGTTGAGCAAACGGCTATATGTTTTAGTTTAAAAAAATTCAAATGGAGTTTAAATTTTAATTAATGTCTTGGTCATTAAAATTTGGCTACTTCGTTTTATATTTACAATATTCTTTGCTAATTTGGTCCTGTCGATGTTGTGGTAGACTGCCAGCTATTTCAACCGAAAACAAGTTTTAAAAATAAATTTACTAATATAAAAAAGCGTTAACTGAATTCATTATCACTTTGGATCTTGTGATCTATGGATCTCGATAAGGAAATGAGATTGTGGTGGAAGAATTTTGGTTCCTCCGTTAATCACTGACACAGTACACAGAAAGTGGTCGTCGAACCCAAATCAAACTATTTTTTTTTTATGTATTTTAAATATTTTAAGGTATTTCTTTGTGCACTGCACAAGTGTATTTTTTTATTTTTTTTTTAATATTAACACTAGCCGAGTGGATAACTTAAATAATGCAAATCTTTCGTTTATTGATTATTTTTAATTAGTATCTAATGGCATGTATGATTTTATACCACCCTAATAATCCTTTATCTATCCTGGGAACGGCTCTTTTCATTATTTTATTCTTTCTTTACCCACTTTGGAGCGAAAGGTTGAGCAACTGATTAAAAATCAGTTATAAAAATAGCGCACGATTCTCAATTCGGAATCCATATTCGGCTTTACGTTGGGAGCCAAAATGATAATGATAATGATGAAAATATAGTTTTGAATAATCTCGGTGATTTTTTTTAATTCATGTCCGCTTCACATGTGGAGCATATGGCCATTGAATGGATGTATCTCAACAGATTTTTTTGTTGTGAAAACTGTTTGTTAATCAGCCGTTCAACCTCTCTTTTCCAAAGAGAGTAGTAAGGATAGAAAGATATGGCAAAAACAGGACTAGTGGTTAACTAGTCGCTTTTGCTACGCCCAGTTATTGAAAGATGGGAAAGATGGGGGTGGGAGGGGGGAAATTAAGACATCACAAACAGCCATGCCTTCGAAATGAAATCGATAAATCCGCTAACCGCTGCGCCATAGGACCCCACAAAATTTTGTAACTAGACGCTTCAAATTGTAATGAGAGTATTTTTTAATAGTGTAGAACAGTGGTTTCCAACCAGTTTTAAGTTACTGCCTTCAAAGGGAGGCTTGAAGATAAAAACCATCTTCGCGCCTCCTATCGTTTATTTCATATATTAATAAAGACGCGTTTTAAAGGGTAAATAAATATTTTGGACTGTTCGCGTCTCCAATGTTGGAAATCGCTGGTGTAGGACATAATATAGAGAAAATCTTGATTAAGTACTGGTGAATGAGCGTTAATCTTGGTAGTTAAACTCATCAAATTATTAATTAGAATCTTAATTTTTAATTAGATAATTTTAAGGAATATAAAATGCCGTTTCTTCGATGCAAAACAACAGTTCTTTGTTCGATGTTTTGTATTGATTTAATTATTGAATAAAAGATCGTGTTATACAACTTTGAAATAGTTTTTATAGCGAAACTCGCTACAAGTTTTATGACACCATGTTTATCTTCTTTGTATTGAAGCAATAAATACTTTCCGTTAGATTTATGCCGTATGTATTTTAATATCATAGACGTATTCACTGTGTATGTATTATAACCTTACTAAGAAAACTTATTTATTTTTAATTGCTTATTTTTAGTCATTTAACAAAGGTTATAAGCGGGATCAATTGAATCGATTTTCATTTAATCTTTTACAGTAGATTGTAGCATTTAACTCAATACTGAAAAAAAATTATCGCGCCAGATTGCGTTTTAAAATTTAAATTGCTTATTTATGCAAAACCAATAGAATTCAAAACTACAATTTTGTGTACAATTTATTTTCTCGTGTTTAACATTGCTTTTTAAATAAACATTTTAAAATACGTGATATGTTAATTTAGAATCGCTTTCTTAATAATCACTATTATAAAATACGCATACAAATATGAAAATTATATAATATTATCTCGAAGAATGAATCTCAGTTATTAAAAAGTAATTCATATCAATTTTAGAACCGACATTAGGAAAGTTACTTGACAAGTTTTTATTAATTTATCAAGGAAAAATATTTATATGTAAAAAAGCTACTAAAAATATTATTAAATCAGTAAATTATCGAAAAATATTTAATGCTGGAATTTGTTTTTTGATCGTATCACTGAATTTTATTACGAATATTAACATTCTTTATCGTATAATTCGATATAAAATGGTGAGAGAATTAGTGTGAAGTATTCACATTTTTGGGTTTCATAACTATCGACTGGATTTTTATGAATAATAATTTAGCGCATTTAATTAAATTTTATTTATTTTCTTACATTTTAGTAATTTTATATGAATTATAATCAAAACACAGTTCGTGAAACGAAAACTCTGTGTGCGAAAGGTAAAAAAATCTTTTTTTACTTTTTTAAAGTTATTTCATCAATAAATTATATTATAGGTATCTGGTTTTCAACTGAAATTACTACTTTGAATCGATTGGAATTCGATTCGTATAAGATGCATAGCGAAAAAATTCGTGGTTCAATTGTTATTTGATTTTTCTAGTAGCATCAATAATTATTGAATAATGTCTGTTATGCGCTGCCTAATAAGGTAGTATTGGAGTGGGAGAGCAAGTGATACGTAACGATTTACATATAGGCGAACGAGTGACTCTTGTTCACTTCGAAGGTAAGTTCGCTTAGATTCGTTCGCCTGCAAACAAACAATATATTGGGTGTTCGACTTTGAAGCAAATAAACACATGCCTGGTCCACAATAAAATTGTATGAAAACATTGCTGCTGTCCAATAAAGTGTTCAAAGCAATTGTAATTGCTTTGAACACTTTGCTCATTTTTTTTGGATATCAAGTTTATGGAGCTTTAAGTATCAGGACGCGCTAGCGTCAAGGTTCTTCTAGTCTCCTTCATCGATAAAGTTTTTGAAGAATTGTAAATTGTTACGTGCGTAACACGCTGCTTCACAGAGACTTGAAAATACCTACCATCCGCGAGTTCGTTCGTGAGATATCTCAAAAGTTTCACAGCGAAGTAGGAAAACATTTTAACCCAACGATATCTAATCTCCACAACTATAACGAGACACTGCCTGAGAATCGTTTTAGACCGAGAGCAATTCTGCTCGACGACCCTCCATAGATCTTATGTCGTCTAAAATTGGCACTTTTAGAACGAAATAAGCATCACGAAAATGACTCTCTTTGTTTGACTTTCTTTGTGTACTGTATGTGTGTGTGTATGTATGCGTATGTGTGCGTACATGTACGGATGCAGTATGGGGAAGCATGTAGAATGTGATTTGCAAAGTAATGCATATGGAGTTCCCGTGAACTTCTTATCTCTGTAGCGATCACGCCCTTCTGTCTGCAAACGATGGTAAGGGGATACAATTTACAATTATTCACTTTGCTCATAAAACTGTAGTTAGACAACAATTTTGCGGGAAATTATGCATTTAAATATACAGTTGTTTCCATATAAAAATCAATTAAAAAAACTCTTCTTCCACAAGACCATTGACGTCGTCGTCCATATGCCAATAATGCTCATGAAAACAGTAATTTTCAAGAAAAAAATCATAATGAGTAATGGGTCATATTTCCATTAAAACGAATACGCAAATAAACAAAATACAGTAATACCCCGCTTAGCGCGACCCCGTTAAGCGCGGTTTCACTATAACGCGAATTTCAAATTTCGCGCTCAAATGCCTCGCATTACGCGAAAGAGTGCGTATACACATATTTAGTCATTAACTTCTCTATGGTCGCGGGATCCCCGCTTTCTCTGAATATTCTCTTTGAAGAATTGGGAATTCCCCGTCCTTCGACTTTGTTCTATGGGGATTTCCTCGTTCGTTTCGTGTGTTCATTTGTTCCGTAATGTTAATTCGGTCGGCTGGCAGTTTTGTTTTAACATTTATTGGAGATACATACATAATTTAACCCTACGTTAAAATGCTGACCGCTAATAATGATGACCGTGTGTCAAACAATTAAAAACAGTGTTGGGTGTTATGAACGTATTTTACACGAACGTAAACAAAACGCTACCCAAAAGACAATAGATGTATTTTTCCGTAAAAAATAAGAGTATGTATTGCATAAAGTGTTCTTAGAATTAAAGTGATTGATTAAAATGATTTGTATTTTTTTGTATTAAATTTTGACTATGTTTAATCATAAACCTCGATATACGCGAATTTCAGTTAACGCGATTTTTTTCGGAACGTATCCCTCGCGTAAAGCGGGGTATTACTGTAGTAGGTTCTGGGCAGTAGAAAATCTTCAAATGCAAATGATCCATTAAAAATGTCAATGTGTTATGAAACCTGGACAAATCATTGGATTTGCTTTTTCGAAGATGAGCGTGGCGTTATGGTAACTCGTAATGGAGAACTTGATGCTTTGGGCTTCTGCGGCTTCACATACAGTCAGTGTTACAATGCAATTATTTGAACAAGTTGACCTTCTTGGCAAACAAACACCATATATAAAATGGAATAAGATTTTTTCAGCCAAATTCAATTGATGAAGGGTAATTTCATTAGTTATTTGATAATCACCCTTGTTCGCTGAACTTGTTAATTTTTAGTATGATTCAATCATTTTAATCACCTGCATACTAATTTTTATCTATCACCTCCGGCTTTAAAGACAAGCATCTTTAAAAGCCACATTAAATAAACTTTTACGACATTTGCACTGCTTAATAAAATATCATCGTATTTAGTAAACATTGTATTTGTAAACATTGTATTTTAATGCAATACTTCTTCAAAATTATAAAAATAATCATTTCCTGGTATTTTATACAATTCCTTAAAACGACGGTGGTATTATAAAATCTTTATACGTGTCATATAAAATAATTACTTTGTTGGGTTCTGTTGACCACTAACACCGCGCGAAGATTAAATTTTGCGATTTTCCAAGAATGCATTAATATAAGTAATTTTCTGTTTTGTTTGTATATCATTTTATCGCGAGAAAGAATTTCTTATTCATTATTTCGTAAAGTGGAAATTATTTAATCGTATATTTTACGACTGATTCTTCATAGATTTTAGAAAGCTTTCTAACTTTTAAAAAAATACACTAAAGAGATAAATTACTTTTCCTAGTACCTCATTATCTATACGCAGGGTTTTTCAAACTACGTTCCGCGTAACACTGGTGTTCCGTGGGACCTAAATAAGTGTTCCGCGAAAATTGGGAATGGCAATATACGCTGCTAGACATTTAAACATCTTCTAATTCATATTCAAAATCGTATGAAGATGAATCTCCATTGATGTTTAAAACGTCAAATATCGAGGTACATATGGAGATTTTGAATCAATAAGAGCTTTATTTACTCATATGTTTATGTAACATGTTCTAAAAACAATTAAATTATACATAATAAGTGATTTAATAACATATATATTTTTTTAATATTTTATATATTCAATATACCCGACCTAAAAAATAGGCTGTGTTCCGGTAACATTTCCAGGTTTGTGAAGTGTTCCATTGCACAATAAGTTTGGGAATCATTTATTCATAGCATCAGTGCTTTTTTTTTAAAAAAAAAGTGACGTAACTCACTTCTTGTCAAGTTTTTTTTCTAATTCATATCCGTTCCCAATGTAGAGAATATGACTACATAATGAAGGTGTTTCAACAGAAGTTTGTTACTCAGTTGCTCAACCTCTCTACTTCTTCGAAGAGAGTAAGGATATGAGAACAGGCCTAAGACAGAACTAGTGGTCAATTAACCACTCTCGCTTTACTTCATTTATTTTAGGATCGAAAGAGTGGGAGGAAATGTTTTAGGTCTCACAGACACCGATGCCTTCGAACAGAAATCGATTAACGAAAATCCCGTTCTTTCTGGGACTTGAATCTGTCAGATCCATCATGGAAGCCTCGTCTTCCTCTGAGTGACCACCGATCAACGCCATTCTTTCGCGTTACATGAAAGAAAAAGCACTGCATAACATTAATATAATGAATCCGTTCTTAGTATGTGTTTATGTTTTTACTATCATTTAAAGTTTATTGATTCAACTGACAAATGCCTAGACGTGTGTTTAATTTAGATGAATTTGGTTTGAAAAGAAAAATATAACTGGTTTAGTGTGTAGAATTTTAAATTGAAATCAATAGAACGTTTGTATATATAACCTTAGTTAATAAACGCCGGTCCGTAATTTCCTTTTGTTAACCCGTCAACAGCTGACGATATAAAATTGACTTTATTGAATAGTGTGTTTGTATTTTGCTTGAATCACTCGTTGCGTGAACAAAACACAATTTAATGCGATGAAATTCCATTTTACACAGTATCTGCTGTCTATTAATCTTACGTTTATCTAAATCACTTGGATCGTAAACATTTTTTTATTGCGATTTCTCGGAACTTGCGGGCGAGCAGTTCTCGCCATTGCGCCCGTAAACCGTAATTTTGCAACCTCACGAAGGATGTCTTCGCGAAATTTCGATTTTCATATTAAAATTTATCGTTACTTGGTTGAGTTGTATATTCCTTATTTTCCCTTTTTGGGGAAGGATTATAATTATTAACACTTCTCTACGGTGCTAAAAATACTTCCGATAGGTTGCTGGATCTTTTTTCCTTAAAAAAATCCATAAATACATAAAAATTACTACTCGAAAAGAAGAAATTACCCACGATCATTTAGCCAGCATATATCTAACAATTAATATGTGGTTAACTAGAAATTTTGTTATTATATTTCATACCGATGCTAGTAATTATTTTTTGAATACTTATTTTTAGACATTTATTAGATCAATTTTATGTTATGTATTTTTTACATGATTTGTTTACACAGATGTTTAAATTCAACACTCTTTTGTACTTATTCCACATTTATTTAATATGAACGCGACTGGTTTCGTTCATGTCTAGCATTTGCAACTGAACAAGTATCGGTGCTGAATTATTACAAAATATTGTTTTATTTTATAATGCCTTTCCTCCAAGTGATCAGTATTATATATTATCAATTAGTTTGCGTAAGTTTATATGCCATATGTGTGGTCGAGTGGTCAACGCCGTTAGCTTTAGTTACGGAGGTCACAGGTTAGAATCCCTGCACGGACAGTTTTATTGATTGATTTTTCAATTTATGTTTTGAATTCCCCCTCCCGCCCATACTATCCTAAAATGGGGCGTAGCAAAAGCGATAAACTAATCACTAGTGATGCTCTTGCCATATTCTTTGATTTCTTTTTTGGGAAAATAAGAAGACTTTGAGCAACTGAGTAACAAACAGTTTTCGTAGTAAAATTTATGTTGAGAAAATCTGTATTTGGCGTCCATCTACTCCACACTGGGAGCGGACATGCTAAAAAAGGTTATATGAGACGTTATTATTATTAATATTATTTGAAAACTGTGATCATACATATGTGTTTTTCCGCTTTAAAATTTTCTTCGGAATATTCCGACGTGAGATTGCGTATTACTATCGCCATTTTTTTTTATTCTTTAACAACACTGGTTGTTGTTAGCAGCAAATCGTTTGTTTCCCTGCACGAAAATTAAATGTCTGGCGTAAAGGACTTTTGTTGGTCACTTAAAGTCAAAGGATTGTGTGTTTTTGTTCATAAAATTTGACGGGAATAGCCAACAAAATATTTCTGTTTCGCACCCTGTTTTGAAAGCGGTTTTTAAAACTGTTTATATGTACGCTTTTGTATCTAATTAATTTTTCTGATACTATACACGTCAGAACATTTTTTACTTTTATTTTATCAAGATTAAGTCGTCAGTTAGTTAGGGTCCATTGTTTTTAACAACTCATGCCAGAGTTATTGCACACACAGTATTTAACATTATAAAAGCCATTATGAAATTACAAATATTCTCGTTTACCGAGTTTTACTGTTTATATTTAATGTTGTCATCATATATTATATAATCTGGTGGTAGGAACATTACCTTTAAGTGATATATGACGGGCTCTAGTCATGGCAAGGCCAAAATCAAATTTAAAACAATAATAATTATTATTTGAGATCTTTGATATGGGTGCTTGTGTTTCCTTTCCTCCCTAAGCTTATCTCAAGTGACTTAAAATGATAACTTTGATTTTTAAAATTTCATTGACAATTATTCTTTCTTCTGCTCTGGCACTATAGTCCGGGGTAAACCATTGCCATCTTAATCAATCTTCTTTACTTTGTTCACTTCGCTGCCTTCTACGCCAATCGCTTATCTTCAATTCTCACTTGCAGGTGCTCTGAAAACCTATACAGTAGAGGTCTGCACGGGCCGAAATTTCACAAAATTACCCGGTCCGAGCCCGAAAGACTCAGACCCGACCCAGCCCGGGCCCGAGTCTAATACCACAATTGTTACCCGAACCCGACCCGAAGCCCGGATTTATACTCAACAGACCGAAAAAAAACCCGTTTTTTACAAATTTACAACAATTTACGATTCTCTATAGAACTAGTAATAATTTAAATCATCATGGCTGACTTATGACACGAACATAGTCTGAAATATTTTTCTGAAGAATAAATTCCTTACCCGGGCCCGGTCCGAGCCCGAATCTCAATTGCGCTTACCCGCCCGAACCCGGCCCGCGGGAGGCCCGGGCCCGTGCAGACCTCTACTATACATAAACATTGGCGGCACATACACAACGGATTGTGATAGTAATTCATCCAAATTCATTCAGCAAAGTAGCTGTTTTCTAACGTTTCGTTTTACACCAGGAGTAGAATACTTTGCAGATACTTAAACTCATAAACCTATGATAGAGGACAAACAGAATAAGCGCTAGCTAAAACCCCTGTTAATTTATTTTTATGAAAGATATTTGCACTACATTTTGAAACATAACAATACCTACCTAAAATTGTGTATTGACTGGATTTTATTTTCCTTTTTATAACTCCATTATAATAGGTTCAATAACAGCAATGTATTTATTTCTGAAAATATTTTCATTAACTGTTTTTGGTCAAATTGAAGGTTATTAAAAAAAACATTTAGATACAAATTCACACGGTAACTTCTTCAAATACCTTTATTGATTCCAATAATTATTGACTCTACTTTTTACTGTGCAAAAAAAATTGTTCGAGTCTTTCACTCATAATTCATAAGAGTATAATCGAGAAAGGAGTGCAGAAAACCTGTGGGCTTATAACTTGAATATTGTGATTAGAAAAACACTGCTTGAAAATTTCTATGCTACATTTTTTTTCAGCAAACCCCGAATGTAGATACGAAATAATACGGTATATGGCTTCATAAAGTATATTACACCCTAGTGCAAAAATATGTAAACCGAAGATATAATCGTGGCGGCAGCCTAACTCTTTACAAACCCTTTGCATAAATACGGCTTGATGTTTGTTTAATCAAAGGTTGTTCGTATTGAGAAGTGTAGTGCATAAAAGAGTTAGTTAGTCGAGCCGTCCCTTCGAGCCTGAGATATTTGACTCACGCAATTAAAATAATTCCGGCGCGCCAAGACCTATTAAAATTTACTTTCCATTTAATTCCTTTGAATACCTACGGAACCCATTAATTATTGTGAAATCTTGAAGGAATTCAGGCTTAGGGGAAACACTTATAACATTGCCGCATGTTCTATTTACATAGGCATGCATACGATTTATTTTACGCATAGAATTTTAGATTAACTTATTTTAACCCATTACCTCCAATATTTTTAATGAATTAAAATTAACTTTGTAATAAATTTTGCAACGTTTCATTAATTTATTTTGTTGATAAAAAAATTGCGGTTCAGTTGCTCGCATTATTTAAACTCACCGTTTGTTAGAAATACGTCATATATTCCCTCTCATCCATCTAATCTTAGCTTTTAACCAGGCTGGGGTATATATTCTTCCCACCCGATTTTTCGCTTATTTCAACAGATTTTCCCAATTGATTTTTTTAAAGTAAAATTATACAATTTATGTAAAACATGTATAAATAGCGGTATTTCGTAAAATAGCTTATATTTAGATACGTTTCGTTAGAAGCGCATGAGCTGAAAAATGGTGTTCATGATAAAAATGGTAATACACGATTTTCTCATTTCAAAAAACTTTTTTGGTTACACCACAGTCATTGAACATTTCATGTTAACTTTCATCATTGAAAATTAAATATAACATTTATATTTTTGGATTTTGAAAATAAATATATTTTTTTTAATTAATTTTTGATACGTGATCTGAAGTAATTTGTTTCATTTTGAATTTAAAGAATATTGAGTAAATGCCTACGTGTTCTCTTCTTTCGGTGTAATGGGGTTAACATTCTATAAAACGTTGGAAGCTATTATAGTTTAAATCTCATTAAAATATTGCACTTACTTTTTGAGTCTAAACAATGATAGCTTTGTGTTTTTTTGAATAAACTAGAGAATATAGTTTTAAAAGAATAAATATGGTATTATTAAGAATAACTGAGAAATTTTTACTCATTATAAATTGTATTGCTCCGAAGATGCAAAAAAAAAAAGATTTAAATATAATATGTAAATATGAAGATGGTATTATGCTTTTTTCTTTGTAAAACGATTTATTTTCTTTCTAGCTAAGGATATAGTAGTGTAAATGATTTTTATATTAAAAATTAGGTTTGTCTACTTACAAAAAATTATTACTTTTAGATTTTTTACTAGGAAACTAACTGGTGTTTTTAATAGGAGATAATAACAATGTTGACGACAGAATATATATGAAATTGAGTTCACATATTTTTTTCCAGTTTTTGTGCCTTAGTTAAAATATTCCTTTCAAAAATGTCTTTTTTATTGTATGTTTTCAACTGCATTTGTTTATAATATTTTTCAATACGATCGGTTTATTTATACTTGGTCATTTTGCATTTTTTTATTGATATGCACCGATTCTCATACTAACTTAATTAAACAAACAAAGACGTAATATTAAGTTCCATTTAAATTGGTATAAAAAGCTAAGCTTTATTTATACCGCCATCGCTCGTCACACATGGCAGCCTGGTCACGAAGGGATAATAATACCCATATAAAAATGTTGAAATTACCAAAGCACTCTCGTTACTTCTTGAAAGATGCCGTTTTGCTCCACCCCTTTATCTTTAATCAGAGGCGTTCAAATAATTAAAATGTGTAGGAAAAAGTCACACATTCACATTTATTTTTCATTTTATATGATTATTAATGCCTAGCTATATATTTTTTTCCCTGCTGACAATAAAGGCAGCATGAACTTATTAGAAAAATACAGGTTTGTTTATTATATACATATTTCCTTGAATAGCTGTTTTTACTTGAAACATATAAAATGGCCAATATATAATAGCTATTATAAGTAGGTGGTTTTAATTTAAGTAGTACCTAGTGTAACTAAAATTGTGGGCTCCTTTACAAGGCCAGTAAATATCTATATAAATATTTCGTTTTAAATCTGTAAGGAGTTAGTTTTCCAGTGGAATAAAGTAGGATAACTGTTTAAAAATATATTTTTTATAATTTTTTGTAATGTTAATAATTAAAAAACAAGTGAAGTAATCATTTTTTTATTCGAAAAATTAAACTGTTTAAAGGTACGAAATAAGTATCTTTTATCAATACACAATCGTAATAACAAGCGTGCAAACCGAAAATATTTTACTATTACTAAGAACAATTTTGAATCACACAGAATTTATGCTTTAATTTGTTATGTATTGCATTTTGTAAATATGCATAAGAATATAAACTAACATTAAATTGCTTTGGTATTTATTTCGAATACTGTATGAGAGGAATTGAAAAATATGCCCCTTCCCCAGAACACGACGAATAGCTCTGAGATTAAGCTATCCCTATAATAACGTATTGAGAGCCCACCGATGAGTTGAAGTCAGTGATTGTTATCTATTATTACGGATGTGTGACTGAATAGATAAAAGTGCATACTTTATAGACTTTAGATTAAGTTATGGATAAATGACTTTCTTTCTTTTATATTCTTATAGCAAGCCGTATAGAATATCAAACGTATTTCTATAAAATTGAATGACACTTAGGGATATGTATATTAATATTTTTACACGTCTCTGATTATTCGTAAAAACTTACTTAAATAAGTATACGAAATAACGTTGCGTACTATGGCCTTTTGTAAAAATTTGCATGCCTAATGTTTACTGTGTGTAATTGATGGTTGCAAGCAAAATAAAGACGCGTCACGTTGTTTGTTATTATACATCAAAATACCTCACGAATGTATACAGTTTTGTTGAAATTTTCACAACGAGAACTCAACAATGCCAGCATAAAAAATATGCGGTAATTTATTGTTTATTTTATGGCATACTTACAATCTTATATTATTATTCACTTTATGTTGTATGAACAACAAATTGATGTAAACTTTTAACCAGGGCTGTGGAGTCGTGTAAAAAAAGACAACTCTGACCCCGACCCGTTTTTCAATATTTTCATTTTAACTTATAGTTATATGTATATCGGCTTTGGAAAGGAAAAATGACTTAACCTCACATGACAAATTTTACAGGAGACACAAAAAATGTTTTTGATGATTTTGAGCCAAATGCAAATTATGAAATATACACAACCTTGAAGTGGACGGAAACTGATAAACTAGATCTTAATTGACTTTATCTAATATTGATTTAGATAATTTAAAAAATAAACCTTTTTTATTTTTCATGTTCCCAAATTTAAATTTAAAAGTTTAATTAAACTACGTATCCGGCATTATAAGCAAACATTCTTTTGATAGAAAATGTATCAAGTTTTATTCATCGTGATTAACGAAATAAACAGTTTTGAAAAAAGTGTAGGTTACATCCTTTTTCCTTTTCAAGATCGATATGTATTCTATCAGATAAACTTATGTCAGGCAAGCATGCAATGTCAACATTATGGACTTTGCATTGTCACTTTTTTTAATGTTTCGAGCCGCTCGTTTTTTACGACTCCGACTCCACAGCCATGCTTTCACCGAAAATTTTACTTATTTTGAAACAGTACCGTTGAGTCTTCCTAAACGCTGCTATTAATTAATCCAATACTTATGCTCGTATCATAATTTAACCAAAAAAATAAATGTACATTTTTTGCATGCCATCCAAAATGTATTAGCGTGCTATCGGTACTCTATCACTAGTATAGAAGGATTCATATCATGTGCTTTACATATTTTCCTGTCGTTCTGTCTTTTTATAATCCTGTTAAATATTTTTCGGTTATTAGACATTGGCATTACTACAAACGAATGTCTGGCAGTGAAATGCGACACCTAGGCAAAAATTCCAAAAAATCGTAAAAAAAATAGTGATACATTTTTCATATATTATAATAATAATAAAAAAAAAATTAGTGTATAATTTCTGTAATGACTTTTCAAACTTTTTTTTTCAAATAAAATTACAATACCATATATTTTATTATTTCATACACTGAATTGATTTTTATTTTTGTATACGTTTTTTACGCGGAGTCCAGTATATAGTATAATATAACATACCTAACTGATTACGTTTTTAATTTTAATTATTTTGCTTTACAGTGTTAGTGTGTAGGCCTTTTGTTGTTTAATATCCAATATTAAATTATAGAATTGACGATTAATAATTCATTAATATTTTTCTTGCCTTCCTAATAAGTTGTTATTATTCTCTACTTAACACATTACAATAATTAACTTCCATCGTGGCCATAGCGAGGGTGGTCCGTTCGCATAAACTTATCGCATCGGCGAACAGGTCCTCCGATTGGCGGAGGCTCATTCCCGCGCATTTTTGGGCGGGCGCAGGTCACGCAATGACGCGAGAGGTGGCGCTAATATCGCGGCCCTCTAATGCGGACACCTGTTTCCTGGATGATGATATTATTATGAATATTTTACTAGTCACTCTTCCGCCATTATGTAAAATTATCGATTATTATTATCGAAAACGAAATGAAAATTACATTTAAAAGAAGTGTTAAATTGTTTCTGCCGTTTACAGTTATCCAATCATTATCTAGTCCGTATGTGGTCATGGCTGATCTGCATTGTTTCAAGACGTTTCATGTTCTTCAATTATTTTTTAAGCTCTCAACAAAAACATAAAATAACGTTTATTTCAAGAAAAAATATTGTTTCTTTAGAGTACGTACTTTTTATTTTTGGCACCTCGATAAAAACGTCGGAACCAAAAGTTCCGTGACAAAAGCGCCGCAATAATTGCCCGACAAAAGAGCACTTTTTTATTTTTTTATCGATAGAAACAATCTTACCTTAATCAATGAAATTTTAGATTAAATCCGTTGCCGTTGTTAGAGCCAGTATCTTAAAATCAACAGCTTTTAACACTTAGTGCTGAATGACCAATTGCATCAAAGTGTAAATTTATAAAATTAAACGAAAGTCTGCAAGAGTAAATACTTAAATACCTTTGTATGGAAGTGTTTCTAATTTAGAATATTTAAGAAGGCTAGCACACAATATTAAAATTAAATTTTAAATAATTTATATTGCACTTGTGTATGTTTATTTGTTATGTTTTTTTTAATATGATGTTATGAAAAAAAATCTCATTTCTTATTTGTTTTTATCGTAGGCGTTTAGGCGTAGACGATTTGTTAATATAAGTTTCAGGCCGTTACGCCGACCTCACACTTTTTTTTTGTATATTAGATAATCTTTTTTACTTTATTTGAAAATTGTGTCCAGTATCAAATATAAAAAAAAATTCGAATACCCTTATATCACATCAATAGGTCATGAAGTTTCACATGTTTCGTTGACGAATATATTTATTTTACATTGACACCGGGGTTATTTAATAACCTATGATTTACAGCATTTGCAGTTAATCCGTGACTTGCAACGAAGAGGGAATGCCATGAATCATTTATTAAGTATGTACATATGCTACTGGCTATCATATCCTTAAGAGTCTTTTTAATGTTGACGACCCTTTAGTTCTTGTAACGGTACGCAACGGAGCTATCATGGAATACGTTTTCTTCGAAATCTTATTCTCTACATAGTTTTTACACCCATGATTTATAGGTTGAAAAAATGAAAAATGTTTAAATCTCTAGTCATTTATGAGCACAAACAATATTATGGTGGCATTTTGTTACACCTTACGTGGAACATTATTTTCAATAACCAAACAGCATTCATTTTATATAGTCGGGATTTCAGTTCAACTTATCCATTTGGGAACATACGTTTTATACATTCGCCGTCATAAAAAATGGAGTTGAGATATATCACATAAAACACATCTTTGTTTTCGAAGACATCGCATACCTTTACTTGACTCGAAATAAACACTGTCTAGTTTCGCCACTGATTCTTACTTGCTTAGATGTCTCGATGAAATCAAAAACATCATCGATATCAACAATATTTGCTTAAAAGCGTATGATCCATATTAATAGTAATCTAGTGCTAAATTATCAAGTGCTGAGACTATACTTAACCTTAACTTTCCCATATATACTTGAAAAAACAATGAATTAAATTAAAAACGATAGTATATTTTTCTATTAAATTTCCTAATCTTGATAGTTTCCAAGCATTTTTCGATTTTCATTTTTTTTCTGCATATATGTGAATGATTACATAAAATCAGCATTTTTTTGTAAAAATTTTAATCGAGCAGTTCTTTGATTCTCGTTTAGCAACTCCATTTTTAATCTAAGAGTACTTTTCATATTGCAACATGATTGACAACAGATTTTACAAGACTTTCCAAGACCAAGCATCTAATACAAGAAAATAAAAAAAAGCACTGAACTTATGAATAAGACTTTAAAGTGAATGTATTTAATCATTTCAAGATAAAATATTCAAAAAAAAAACAAAAAAAGTGTATTTCTTAACAAATAATTCATTATTGGAAATAATGATGAAAAAAAACTGTGGCGCTTTCGGCCACACAACACTTCTCAACCTCTAAGTATGATGTCATTTTAAAAAAATTATCTAATAGAATCAGTGTTTCACGAAATTTTTATTATGAATTTTAAATATTAAATATCTTTCAAAGATATATAAAACGAATTACAATTAAATGCAATGGCCTCTGTTGTCTAGTGGTAAGAGCTTCCCTATCAATCGGGTAAGTTCGGGCGTCCCGGCAAATTCCTAATCAAATTTGGTACAATTTTTGCTTAGTTTCAATTTAGATTTTGTACACGAGTGTTTGTGATATCACTGAGTGACTTTATTGAAATCAATTCTCATCTGAGTTTATCTCGTGTCATTAAAAAAATGGAGACTTGATTGTTTGCTGTAATGCCAATTATGTTTTTCATAAATTAATTTAAAATTAAAAAATACTTATTGGGTTGTGTTACAAAAATGTTGATTTGACTCTTTATTGATTACAACGTTAATAATATTTATTTATATAACAATTTATTTATTTTTCAATTAAAAGTTATACATTTAAGACATGGGTGTTTGTAATATTTATTCTCCAGAGTTGATCTCGAGTAATATTTTTTTTAGATTTCAAAATATTTGGCGCATTGGTATTAGCTATAACCCCAAATTTTTGAAAAATTATAAACATAAAATAATGACAACATTATTTGAAGCAAAACCTTACTATATTATATATTTGATTTATTAGACATTTTAAGTTTCTGCTATTATCAGTAATTCTATATATATGTATATTATTATTAAATATTATTTATAAATATTTTGAGCACTATGATTTAGAATCGTGAAATACAATGTGACCAATGTCCGAGGTTTTATTGCACATTTTATACTGCAACTTTTTCTTTAGCTTTCAACTGTTTTATCGTTTTTTTATGGACTATAAACTTGAAAGTTTATCCTGTTTATTATTTGAAGAAATTTATTATTTTATTGGGCTATTTGCTGGTGTTTATTCCAATTGTAAAAGATTGACCTTTTTACTTCTCCAGGTCAAATGGTCCCAAGTCCCTGTAGTTTATTTAACAAGCTCTCGCTATACAAGTTATAATATTATGCCCAAATGCAAATGGTTGAACTTAATTTTTTTATTCATACTAAAGTTTATTCAATAAAAATAATTGAGGCAGGGAGAAGTTTTCATTACAAGAATATTGAAAAAATATATAAAATTCGGCCACCATGGAAAAACTTTGCTTTGGTCACCAACTATCACAGCAATTAGAATATAAAATTGCCTGATTTTCTGTCTACAATAAAAAATATACAATTGTATGTATGCGTTTTCTTTATTTATAAATTAAGCAGTCGCTTAAAATAGATATCATATTTACATCTGTTCTTTCTGATTTAATTCTTACTAAGTATGTAATTTTTATTTTAGTTATAACATGCTTTAAGCCAGCGGTCACCAATCGGTATTTCGCGAAAAAAATGCTTACGTAATGTACGTAAACAGTAGTGTTTTAAGACAAAATAATTTATAAACATAATTCTATCTATAAAAAATATCACTAATTTATTTGTCATCATATTTTTTTATTGCCATAGCAAAAAAATAGTTTGCAAGGTTGTTATTTTGTATTTTTAACCGTTAATTTATTTTCATAATTCAGTGGTCTGTCAGTGAGTTCTGAAAGGTTTACGAGTGTTGCTTTAAATGAAATAAACAAATCGTTAGCTGCTATTGCAATATACTGGAGTAGATATTAAAAATAAAATAGACACATTAAATATATATAATAAATATTATTGCGTGATATGTTTTGCAAGGATTTATTTTGATTGTGCGTTTTGAATGCGTTTATATTACGTTAATTTCTGTGTTCATTGTAAAATAGGAATTTTTACCGAGTCCAGTAAATTATCATTTTGTTTATAATTGTTTGTATCGACTGGCAAATTGTCACTTGAATGTAGTTGCGCGTTTCTGTAACCCATTTTTTTAAGGCGGAAGTAAGTCTTCCGAAAAAGGCATGAGGTGTGAACGCACTTTTGAGAGCAAAGAGTGATTGCTCCACACAATTTTGATTCGGTTATTTATTATCGTCGCGTTGGTACCGTCGACTTACACGTCCAGTGCATACCGCAATTAAAAAACGTTGAGATTTACGAACGAGGCCAATATGTTCTGACGCACCCGCTGGCAGCCCTCCTCTCTACCGTGGTTTTGTTTACACACCACGCCGCGCTGCGTCGCTCCGCAAGGTTTCAGGTTTCAATTTATCACCGGAAAATTCATCAAGCTATCGTTAGAGATGGTTAAAACAATAAACATCAATCTTATTAACTGCTCGTGAATTTCTCGTGAAAAGAAGACTGATGTTTGATATCATATTTTTTTAAAAAATCGTAAACTAAATTTCTATGTTAACTGTAATTAACCGTTATAATAATGTTATGTAATTTGATTTAATAAAGTATTGCAAATGTTTTTTTATACCTGAAACATAATATGTTAATGATTGAGAAGAAATGTGTGTCCAAAGACATTAATTTATTCTGTATGTTTTATATTTTCTTTTAGCTTTATGAACAACTACAAAATGTTAAATTTAAATTGATATTTTCATTTAATCAGAACAATTTTTAGCATGATAATTCTATGGATAATGCCGGATCCTTAAGTGTAAAACTCTTATTGGCTTAATTGACATTATTTTATTCATATTTATTTGTTGGATGACAAAATCAATATTTTTAATTTATTTTATAATGATTTTTAAAGTACTCACTGTCAATTATTGGTGGCAACTAAAAAAGCATTAAATCAATATTAAAAAATGAATTACTTTTTGTACCAAATACACATTATTTCAAATATAGTCGCAACGAGCATTTTCACCTGCTGATAATGATTCAAATCTAAAATAAATAATGTGAGTTCGGTATAAAAACTGTTTTCAAAACAGTGATTTATTTTTTTCTGAATAATAATGCCTTCCACCAAATATTGACAGTAAACATTTGAAAAGTGAAAGCATATGTTATTTATTTAATAAATCAATATCAACGATTGCTACTCCCCTATTCAAAACATTAAAAAACAAGGTATCGTTAATATTTTATGAGTAATTATTTATAAGTGTTTTGACGTTATAATATTTTATTGGTAACCTCAAAACGTTCAGTTGGCGGTTATTTTTTTAATATAGATATTTTGTCGTGGAAGACATCCTGGCCTATAAACTATAAGAGGGCAGTGAGGATTTTCAAATATCCGACTTTGCATAGTAAACGTGGCACAGGTTCTTTTTATGATGGCCACCTACCGTTGCCATTCTATCACACAGTTATGAAAGAGATGTTTGTTACCCGCCAGTCTAATCGGAATTCCTCGAATGCCGTTCCAATGCTAGAGTCATATCTCAAGTGGATATCGAATAATATCGATAGCCAA
This sequence comes from Himalopsyche tibetana, assembly GCA_030503985.1. Classification (NCBI taxonomy): domain Eukaryota; kingdom Metazoa; phylum Arthropoda; class Insecta; order Trichoptera; family Rhyacophilidae; genus Himalopsyche; species Himalopsyche tibetana. Next base: position 16,171,378 of record JAPJYX010000024.1, read on the forward strand.
ATTTATCACATTAATTCACAACTTTGAATAATTGAGAATATATTTTTTTCTTCAGTTAGTATTGATATGTTAAATTCTTACATTGGTATTTAATTATTTTGTTTTAACACACACGATTCCATCGTTATTTTACTGAATACGTAATAGTTTTTAAATCAATCTTGTAAGTCTCGATAAAAAGAATATATATATCATATGTTGGTTTATATATATATCATATGTTGTTGTTTTAACAGGATTCTCCGCAAATAGAGAAAAACCATTTCGCGCTACAATTAATCACAAGAAGATTTAGCGTGACAATAATTTACAGCAAGATTACTGTGGTCGCTTATTAATGTATACATGAATAAGAATTTCAGGTGCCATGTAGAAATACAGTGTCAAGTTTTTTTTCAAATATAATAAGTATTTTAAAAAATCAGCACAGCTAATATTTCTCGGGAATATATTTTCTTAGTAAATCAAAATGTATTTTTTTTTCAAATTTAATTAAAATTTTTACATTTAAGTTAATTCTTAAATAAATTAATAATGAAATTTAGTTTGACTCTTTTTTAAATGTGACAACTTGATTGTTTTGATTGATTCATTCAAATTTAATATTTTACAATTTTTAAAAAATAAAAATATAACTTTATCCCGGAGATCTTACTTTAGGATCTAATGTTAGTAAAATACACAAGAAATGTTTGCTCTTCACATTTGATGAGAAATCGTTCAAAACTTAAAACAATTCTTGTTTTTTTTCACTTTAAGGCAGCGATTTCCAACCAGGGAGGCGTGAACAGTCCATAAAATATATTTACCCTTTAAAACGTCTCATTATTACCATATGAAATAAAAAATGGTCAGGCGCGAAGATATTTTTTTCTTCAAAAGGAGGCGCAGTAGCATATAGGTTGGAAACCGCTGCTTTAAGGTGTTCATTTTTTTTTGTTGTAAAGGCAAAATATTAAAAAATAAAACACTTTTATTGTACTACACATATTTTAATGCATATTTTACATAATACATATTTTAATGCGGACCATACGCACAAAAGTGATTGTTTTTTTATATATTTTATTCTCTTTAACTTACATACACATACACTTTATATGTTGTAGGCTCCAATATTCAATATTTGGGAAGCATTATTGTAATTTATTGTTTTATGATGGGCTGGACATATGTCTTTTGATTTTTTGTTCTGTTTTTAATGATCAACTTAAAAATATAATGAAGCAAAATACTGTTATACTTATACCAAGCAATAAGATACATTTAAAAGTCCATGCAGTGTTGATAACTCGATATCGGAATTCGTGTTTTTTCATAGTGTCTGTTGCCTATTTTAATGAATGGTTTGGTTTCGTATCCGATAAGATCGTGGATCCTAGTGACAAATGGGTGTTTAGATATGTGGACATATTTCAAATAAAACGCTTTCAATTTTAGACACATTTAGTTGTTCTATTTTTTTCTACCCGACCGACACAAAATAGGGAAGAATTTATTTCAGTCTTTGTATTTTATTTAAATAGTTTTACCCCTCTTAGATTTTTTGTTAAATTATTTAATTCAAGCCTTCTTGCTAGCTTTACTACTGATTCAAGTCATTTTTTACTAGGATTTTTACAATCACAATATAAACAGTTATACTTAAATAGTTCTGCGGATGATTTTCGATGAGAACTGTTGGTATGTCAGTGGGTCAGCATATGTCAAAAAAAAGGTTGGGATAAACTTGTATCCGCTTAGTCCTACTTAATTTTGTGTACTATAATAATAACCCCGGCTTGATCTATATTTTTATCAGTTGACAAGTCTAACGAAAGCTGTGGAATGGAGTTATAGTGGAAAAGTGCACTATTTTTTTAAAATCATAAAATGCTGTTTTTTTACACTTCTGTCGTAATATACATATTATTATTTTTTGTTATCCATGTCCACTCCCAATGTGGATCGTATGGCCTCTCAATGAAGGTGTTTTTACAGAAGTTTTTCTACGAGAACTGTCTGTTACTCAGTCGTTCAACCTTTCTTTTTCAACGAGAGTAGTAGGAATAGAAGGATAAGGGTAGGAAAAGACTAGTGGTTAAGTTATTGGTCTCAATACACCCATTTATTAAAGGATCGTAAGGGTGGGAAAGAATCGTTAGACATTGTTAGACATGTAAGATCGAAAAAATGCTGTTCGTACTGGAACTCGAACCCGTGAGATCTGGCACGCTAACCGCTGCGCAATAGGACGCTACAATGTACATATACATCGATGATAATTATTTATAAATTTAATGTTTAAATCACCCATTTCAAATAAAAAAAACAGCTCAGTAAATTTTTTATAGAGTTTTTCGCATTTCTAGTATTGAATATATATTTAAAAAAAAATAGATGAATTATTTTTCAATAGTTATACTAGCAATACATATATAATAGCAATACATTTTTTTGAAATTTAAGTATTTTATTTTTAAGTTTATTTTTATGTCTACGTAAAAGTCTGTCGTCGAAAAATCATAACAGAGCGTTTGACGGCTATTGGCCTTTTTATTGTACCAGTTGTAATAAAAGTGGTAACGTATGGAAGATAATTTAATTCTCAAGTCGAGAAAATTTTACACTTTATAGACGCGTAAATTATTCCATGTTATGATCAGAGGCACAACACCTGTAGAGCAGTTAAAATATAACCTATTTTCCTTTTCTGTCATACTGAACACATTTCTGTCGTGTTTTCCCTACAATGTTTGTATTTTACAAATAAACAACTACTGCGCTTTTGTTCATGAAATGACAAACAAACATTTTTTAAATTTTGGTTTGTTTTTTTAAACCAGATTTTTTTTGTATCAAGTAAAATTAATTAAACATTCATTCGAGAAGTTGCATCACAGTTAGTTGAGTGCAGTAGCTTTTAATATGAAGCGTTTATATTGAAAAAAAATACATTTCTAGGCCAAACCATCTCCAACATAATATTTAATTGGTTTAATTCCGCCAATAAAATATTGAAAAAGTGCTTTATCTGTAATGCTACATACAAGATAACATAAAATTCGCATAAAAAGATTTCTCAAAATTTTGCAATGGACGTATGTAGCTAACTGAGAATAGTCACATTCAAACTCTGCAAGTTCAATTAAATGATGAAATAACATTAGGTATTCGTTTTTTGGTAGATTTAGTATACAAGTATTGTAAACAGTAAGTTTTCAATATTTAGGATGAGATGTTTTTCATTAAAACTGTGATGGAAATATTTTTTAAATGATTCGATTAAATAATTTGAAAAATAATTAAGTCAACAAGTTTTGTTGGTCTCTTGATATTAATTCAACATTAATATAAATCGAGTGTGTATAAACATTATTATTTATTGAACTGAAATTTCTATACATAGTTTCTGATTTGCTAGTAGTAATTTCATACTGAATCATTGATACAACATTTATATTTAATTCGCTAATTATTCTTATACTTCTTGCTGTGTATAGTTTTTATAATAATTGTACATATTTTTTAATGTAGTTTTGGCTTCATAACATAATGTAAAACAAATTATTAAGTATTCAATATCGTCATAATCTACGGAACGTGATGTAGATATGTGATTCGATATTATTAATAACGTTATGAATCCAAATCACAGCTGGAATTCGTAATAATAAATGGTAGATGATAATATTTTAGAGCGTTGTTTGTATTATGTATGGACACCTAACGGTATGCCTTCGTATGAGATTTTATAACATTTTTCATTACCACACCTGCCTCATTCAACATAAGTTACATTTTATCATATTGCGTTGAACAAACGTAACAATTACGTTGATTATACCGATGAGTAAAAATACCATTGATATGTTTATTTTTATATCTTCCATAGTTATTATAGGTGCTAGACTAGTAATGAAGATTGTGTGACTTTATAATATCTTCGTCATATTATATTTGTCTTTTTTGTTATGTTTTAATAGCGAACATAGTATATATCACAATAAAGGCTCTGTTATCTTACCGTAGCATTGTAATTTTTATCAATTTGATATTTTGAGTTTTATTTAAATTATTTTAGTATTTAACAAATTGAATAATGATTTTAATCACTTTTAGGGAGTTCACTGTCAATACTTGGTAGAAAGGCATTACATTACTAAAAACACAACAAAATGTCAACTGACATTTTCAGTTGAAAATGCTCGCAATAAGCGAAACCGGTCCCGACATATTAAATAAAGTGGAATGAAGTACAAAGGATTATTGTGTTTTTATTAAAATGATTTTAGTACTAGTTTCTCTCAGCTAGAGAACTTTTCATCCACTTCAAGAGAAATGGTAGCAATATTAAAAATGCTTGCCTTCTGAGTATAATCGGTTATTTTACTTTAATAAAAATGGTGGTGTTATATTTATAATTTTTAATACGATGCAATGCTATTTTTACTTTGTTGTCATGTGAATGGTTAACAGAAATAAATATAAAGCAAAGTTTTAATAAAGAATATTTATCGGTGTTTTATCAACCAAATTCATACTAAATCTTTATATAGATATCGTTTTCGCTAGATCTTCATACACAGTCGCCGTTTTGGATCTGTCAAATGGCTAACCTATAATCAAAACACATATAAAAAAGCGTAATATTTTATTTTCAGATTGCTTCCAAACTAAATTTGATTTGCAAGTACAAAAATATATTTTTATATCTGTGGATTACTTCTACTTATTTTATTGGTTTTTGTTTCAGTACGCAATGGCTATTCCTGTGTACCAGTCGCTCTCTCCGAGGGCCTGGATATTCGCCTGAGCACGGCAGCGACCCAGGTCCACTACTCATCAGAAGGGGTTGAAGTGGTCACATCTAGCTCGAGAAACCCGGCAGCGTCACCGGTTTCCTTTAAAGGTATTTTTGAAGATAATAATTGCATCATCATGTTGTGTGTTTTAAGAAAACAAGTGGAACAAAAAAAGTATTCCTGCCGAATCCATCAAAAATAAATATTTGTTTACCAGCATTTATAGTTATATGTACAAAGTTATTGTATTGATGGCTTACGAAAAACGATATATACGTGCTAGTATTGCGTCAATGTACCTCGGCGATGGGTGCAAATACATAACATATGAAACGCAAAAATTGTATTGTCAAAAAATATACTCAAAAACAATAACCATTCTAGCTTTCACTCAACATAACATTATGTCTCCTCGCCAAAAAAGAGGGATTGGGAAAAGGGCTGTTTTGTGTTTTGAAAAATAAAAAGCTCAACATCAATTTACTTCATAAAGAGTATTTTAAATTACGATATTAAAAAATATTTTATTTGGGCCACGTTACAAACTAATCATAAATAAAAACATATTTTGACTGAATTACAAAATTATTTAGGAATATATTTCCATAAATCGATATTAATTTCTCGCAAGAATGATTTACTTACCATCTTTTTTTATATAATAGAAAAAAAATAGTTTTTATTAGATTTATCCATTCTCATGCTGTAAACCCATTCTTTGATTTTGATCGAAATTCTTAGAAGTCAATTATGCCACAATAACCGTATGATGCAGGTTTCGATTAAACTATTTTCCTTATCGAAATCAGAACATGCCAAATAGTCGTCGATATCGTGTAACAAGTCACTCGTTTTAGAATAATATTTTAGACATATTGGCATTGTTGACTTTCGTGTGGTTATTTCGAAACTTACGGTGTGTTAACTTGCCAAGCTGTACAAGTGTTGACAAAACTTGCCTTTAGAACTAGCATGCATAATAATTATTACGGTAGTTTACCAACGTTAAGTTTTCATTCCGAAATTTCCTCTTGTAGTTTAGCGACTGTATTTTACAGTCTCTCATTTTTCAAAATATTTAATATACCATATACTAAGATAACGTAACATTCAATTTTGAAATTTCAAACATTTTTGTGAGATTCGAACTATTATTCAATTCAAAGATTTTTTGATGTAACACAAAATATTTTTCGGTATTATTTGCAATGATAACGAAATTGATATTTAGTAATCACGTGATTTTAGTTCGATGAGAATTATATATGTTACCCGAGATCATCTTGAAGAAAACGACATCACACAACCCACGTTGAATATCTTAAATGCTAAATAAAATCAAATCTTAATTTGATATTGACCCTACCGAGACTTGAAACCAGACTCACCTTATCGCTGTGGTTAAGCTTTAGCCACTAGAACTTTGAAGAACACAGATGGACTCAATGGATAGTTAAGAGTAAACAATATCGTTTACATACAAAAGTTAATTCAAACGTGATTACTTACTTTGCATGTGATTTTTTAGTGATAGGCAGTTTATCAATAGTTCCATAAGTATATTTTTTTGACAATTATGATATGAAATTGTATCCAGGTTGAAGTAATTTGAACTGATAATACATATTCGTGCCCAAAGAAGATTCATGGCATTGTTTTTATTTACTTAAATATTAGTCGTACTTATGTTCACTCTCTCTGAAAAGATTGAGCAATTTAATTTTCTCGCCTTAAAACGTGTAATATGTGGAGATGATTTATTAAGTGTAGGACTATGGAGTTTTGAAAAAAACTGTGACTTTGATTACGGAATTTTCACATAACTCTATTCCGACAGCAATTTTTAATGTATGAAAATTTTTATATGTACCAAAATACATATTTTTGTATTTTAATTAAATTACAAAAGAAATCTTGAGTAGCAACAGCGTTAAATAGTAGTTCATATACATACACTGCATTGGGATAATACTTCCTCCTAAATCACATTGTGTGTTAACATTAAGTGAAACGAATACATATTGTTTTAATATTCGTAGTTTAAAATATTTTTATTTTACCATTTATTTAATTTAATAGATAAGCAGAATATTGTCTCGTGTTATGATTTCATTTCATATTATATTATATCAAAATACAGTCTGTTTTATATTTAAAAATGACGTGTCTTGCTTGTATCGCTGTTGTTTTATTTTCGTTTGAAAAGAAATCGTATCGCGAAACCCTCAATTAATTTGGCAATTTATAGTCTATGAACACCGGACGCAGAGTTCCTCTCAACAAGCCAAAATTACTGCCTGCCCGCCTTTTTTAATGACATGCCATTGAGAAATGAGCTTAAATATATCAGCTTGCCTAAATTTTGTATTTGTTCAACGTTGTAATTACAATCAATTTTCCAGTCTGTATTTTATCGAATCGTGGTATTTTTTTATTTAAAACCATATCCGCTTCCAATGCGGATCATATGGAATCCTCATGGAACATTTAAACTGAAGTTGTTTTAAGACATTTGAGGAGCAAACATTCAAAAAGTGTTTTGTCACACAAATACAAAGCTTGGAAAATGATGATTTAAGTTTTGCAAAAGTGACGGTTTGTATGAATGTGTCAACTTTATGATTTCATTTTAATATGAAAAAAAACCTTTTTTAACACTAATTTTGATTTCCATTCATAGGTTTTATTATGGGCTATCAGAATTGATATAAAACGCCATTTTTCAAAATTTGTGACAAAACACTTTTTGAATGTTTGCTCCTCATTTAATTATTATTTAGTCAATAATATTCTCTTTTTCAGAGAGGACACAAGTAAAAGAACAAATCGAGAAAAAAAATAGTAAACTAATTGTTTTTCCTATGAACAGATTTTTTTATTTTCAGGTGGCTGGGAAGGAAATTTATTTTAACACCAGAGACACTTGATTTGTTTGAAGAGTCCGTCCAACTTTTTTTCAAATGTGAGAAATGCCAAAATATATAATATGTAGAGACAATATCTCGACGAAATATATTATCACGTACAGTGATATCGGATACGTGTCAATATATCGTGGAAGCATGAGAATCTTTCATGCAACAGTGTATCAAAGCTCCCGGGTTTACGGGATCCCGAATCCCGGGATTGGATGCCCTAGTCACAAATGATCCAATGCCAATACATGCCATACTGTTATAAAAATGTATTTTACCATGTTGACAACTCGAAAAGACACTTTCATACACCTGTTGAATCATTGCGATGAGTTAAGCATAGTAAAAAAATATAGACTTACCTATCTCTTCTATAATGTAATATACATGGCAGGTGGCTGAGAATGAAATATCAGTATCGAAAACAATTGATAATACTTTTTTTTTGTAGAATTTATCATGTAAACCTACCTACACTCTTCGATGCAATTAAATAAATGATTTATAATCCATTAATTCTAAATTGCGTACGTCAAAAAAGTATTATGAGATCATTGTATATAATATAACTCGAAAAGATTATACTTAGTACTTGAATATTTTTTTACGTTTTATATTTCGTTGCAAAGCCGACTAAATTTATCGCAAAATAAAGTTCCATATAGTTTAATTGTTTTATGTAAACCAATTTTAATTGATTGCTTTATATTGCCTCAAGGTTGCGTATAAAGTTTTAGCTGTTCCTCGAAGAGCATTATAATTGGCACTGGTTTTTTATTGGAGGAATCCATCCTTTGAAAATTGCTACAGGTATTATTTTTGATATTTAACTGTTGACTCACGATGTAAATAAAGCTCTCGATATATAAAAAAATATTGACTTAGTTATTATTTAGATAACATTTCATGTAATTATTTTTCAAATATTTTTTTTGTTGTTGGATTGAACTAGGGTAAAAAAATATTTAGTGCAAGTCTTACACATTATAAACCGGAATGTAAATATATTTATTTGGTAAATAGTTACATAGTTACTAAGATACTAAGTATTATACATATATCAGCTTACCCGAGTACGACATTAAAATTTTATTATAGGATTTTGCCATTAATAATTTATTGAGGACTTGATATTGTCAACTTATTTTTTGTTAATGATATTATATGGTTTGTATAAATTTTATTATTATTTTGACAGGCCTTAGAAAAACCTAAAAAATGCAGGCTATTAGCTCAATTTGTTGCGGTGAAACGATTTTACAATTACCACATAAGTGATTATATCCTATCATTTATTTGGGTTCCCGGTAAATTGCTCGAATGCAAATTGCTCGAATGCAATTCCTCGAATAGAAATTGCTCGAATAACAAGTTCCCCGAATAACCAATTCCTCGAACGTCAAATGCTCGAATTACAAATTGCTCGAATTTTTTATAAAAGTTTTATAAAAGCTTAAACATTAATTACTCATTCTTTAAAAAAAATATTTATGCAAGTCGGGAAATAAAATCCTTATTTTATCGCCAATTTTTTATTTCATTTCATATATGATCTTGTCGCCTGCTGTGGCCCAGCTGGATAGAGCTTGCTCTACCGATCACGCAAGTCTGGGTTCGATTCCCGGCAAGATCACAGTGAATTTGAGAATTATTCAATTCAAATTTGTAATCGAAAATTGGGTGCTTGTGATGTCAATTCACAATACTTTCCTCTCTTCTCATCCTTCTGATCATTTAATAACTGAGTGAAGCAATAGCGATTTGTCAACCACTAGTCCTGTTCTAGCCTTATCCTTCTTTCCCTACTACTCATTTTGAAAAAAAGTGAGGTCGAGCGACTGTGTAACAAACAGTTATTGTAGAAAAAAAGCTTCAGTTGAGATACCTCCATTAGAAGGCCATATGCTCGAAATATATTTGATGACTTCAACAAACGTGACACCTAAATACAAATCTCTACCAGCGTCAGTTGCATACACGGCGATTGACATTAACCGGTTCTCTGCCACCGACGAGTTAACTCGCCATACAATTTCGTGTTTGTAGGGCCGGTCATAAAAAATTTGCGTGTTTACACGCAGTACTTGAGACGCGGCTTAAAGGCCACAATAAACATATTTAATATTTTTTAAATATCATACATATTGTGACATCTGTTGGAATCATAGTGTGATACTTAAACTTTAAAGATATTATTAATTGATTTGGCATTTACTTGGTAGAACTCCATTATAACAGATTTAAAATATCAAAGTAATTTAGTTCTACAGTTTTTAATAATTTATGCGTTGACAGCTATTTCGGCTTGGCCCAAGACGAAATAGCTATCAACGCATAAATTATTTAAAACTGTAGAACTAAAATACTTTGATATTTTAAATTTGTTTAAAGATATTGTTTTGTAATCTATAATAAGACGATTTAAAAAAAGCTTTTTTGTTCAATTTGTTTGCTAGCGGAGGCTATTCCTTGGCGGTAATTTCCGTTTTTGAAACGTTTTTCGATAAATGGTGGCGGAAATGACCCATCGTGTATTTATATTGTAAGTGTTTGTGATGTACTATTATTATATGTCAAAAAAGTACATATTTGTTAGGTTTTATAGAAAATCACGGCCCTTCATGCACGGCCATATTAATACCGCTCGGCACAAATCAGGTTAAATCACAGCGTACGTATTAATTCTCATTTATTTGTTTAAGGTTTTATTACAGCATAGAGTTCTCATTTTCAATATCCGTTATCTCACACGGGTGTGTATCTCGGATTGACGAAAAACAATAAATCAAGTCGCGAAGATTTTTTGCGAACACGTTTGGCAGTTTGAGGCATGGTCGATGATCTGAGAAGTGAGGTGTAGTGTGCAATTTCTGAGATTCGTGCTAAACGCATTACGATAACGAGCCGCCATCGGAATTTTTCGACTTGCGTAAAATGTACCGTTCCCAATGGCGGATGATTTTTTCCGTACCCATATCTGTGTGCAGTTAATTTTTTTCTCCGGTGACCCAATCTTTTTATCTGTTGTTTAAATTCAACAAAAAAACCTGGAATATTTTATGTGTATTATTAAATTAATTATTTTTCTCACGAATATATGAATAAACCATATATTATATGTCTGACATCCGTACTTAAAATTATTTTTCGTATTTTACACATTATCAATGCATACATACACAGTTGTCTCAATTATTCAGGCACTGTTGATTCATCCTTTTGTATGACAACATCATTAATTAACTATGAAACAACCCAATATGGTTTTTGTTGAAAAATATGATATTAGCATTGTTACTGTGTTAACTGTTACGACATTATATTTATTAAAATGTAAAACGTTTTTTACAATATTTTTACAAGTTTATCAAAGGACGGGCTTCAATGATCGCTGTACAAAAGTGTTTTCGATTCGCACGTTCATAATAAATAATTCCTTATTAGGGGTGACACGATTAACCCTCCAGAGACGAGAGCTTTTTTTCGATAAAACAAATATTTTTTAAGCCGTATTGAAGTCACGGATAACTTTTATTCCTAACAAAATTTATAAAAAAAACGCTTAGGCGTTGTATATAAACCCCGCATGACTATATGGTCATGCTCATCCTTTTATTACCCTGTAATATTGTGCACGGACAGTAGTAAGGACGAGCGTGACCGTATGGGCACGCAAACATTCGGGGTTGAAATATAGCTAAACGTGAATTTTTTAAAAATATTAACAATTTGATCTCTTTGGATCAACATAATTTCAATACAAATATACTAGCAAAATAACTGTAAATAATTTGATAAAAAAATAACTAACAGTTTCTAAAGGTCCATTAAAAAAAACAGAAATTCAAAAAACCGCATGTGCTTTTGGTGGCCGTTTCTGTCCCCGAGGCTGATGACTAACTGAAGTCTGTACCCTTCTTAACCAAATATGAGTGAAAGCAACGATATTCCGGTAGAAAAGGGATGAATAGTGGGATCAATAGACACCGGTGTTTACTGTGACCATATGGTCACGCTCGTCCTCGGAGGGTTAAGTTAGATGTAATTAATATAGATAAATAATGCGCATTATCACTTTTACGATTTAAAAAAAATCTTAGTACAAATATATCTTTATTAATCATATGTTCTTTATTGAAAAGTAGTCATATTCACTAAAGTAGTGAGTGATGTAGCATTACTCTATTATATCATATAAACTCACCTAAGCAATGAAATTCTGTCTGAAGTCCTTGGTAACTTTATCGTATATCGACGCCTTGTTCAGCCTCATTAATCAAAATAGCGCTGAGGGCTACAGAGGTCCTCCTCTCTTCGTCTTGTGCAACCTTTCAGACCTTTTTTCAATCGCGTCCGTTATCTGCGTAAGCGTTTTTTTTTGTTAGCGCGTAAACGATATCGGTTATAAAATAGATCGATCCAATTCTCTAACGCTCTGGGATTGTGCGGTTTATAGCTTCCGATAATTAGTCGCTTGAGGACATTTAAGGTGAGCTCATTTGATACATATGTAAATATTTCGTCTAACAGTTTTTTTAATCCACAAATTTCTCGTCGTTATATGAGTAAAAGGAAAAAAAAAGTTTTTTCTTGTATGTATGTAAGTTATCTTCTGAGATTTTTGTATTTTGAGTTATTCCTGAGTGAAGATTATTGAAAAGTGGAAGGAATTTACTGTACTGGTCTAAATATGTTTTTAAACTCAAAGACGTGCGTTAATACATGTGAATGTGTAAAAATGCGTGAAAACAAAAAACACAAACAAAATGCTAATAAATTGGAATTATAATACGAGACAAATATATCAGTAATATACGAAATACAAAATACGTTAATTTGGAATCAAACTGCTATAAAAAATTAAATATTTATTATACAAATAAGATTGTTAATTCATAGCAATCAACTGTACTAATCTTTGTGGTGGATTCGTTACATTGAAAGTTTTATTTTGCTTAATATGTTTTCATTTTCAAAATTGGCATTTCGGTTTTAAGAAAAATCAAAAATATGAAAATTCCGGTTTCGGTAATACCGATATTCCAATCCCTGGTTATGAAACATTACTGAAAGATACAGCGGATCTGAGAATCGAATATTTAGTATCCATGAAAAGACAAGTAAAATCACTTTTAGGGTGTTCACTGTCAATACTTGGTGAAAAGGCATTATATTAATAAAAACACAATAATCCTTTGTACTTCATTCCACTTTATTTAATATGTCAGGACCGGTTTCGCTCATTGCGAGCATTGTCAACTGATTGTCAGTTGACAATGCTCGCAATGAGCGAAACCGGTCCTGACATATTAAATAAAGTGGAATGAAGTACAAAGGATTATTGTGTTTTTATTAAAACAAGTAAAATGCCGCATAAATAAGCAAATAATAGCAACAATTGCTAATAATGTACGACTTTTTTATTTGTGTAGAAAAGTTGAATAGCAGAGAGAATTCCACCACATAAATTCTTAGTTGAGTAAATTTTGATGATTTTTTTTATGAAAGGTATTAATTATCAGATTATGTTATTAAAATTAAATTTTAGATAATTTTCTTCATAATACTTTTGTAATATTTAACTCATCGATATTTTAGGATGACTATCATTTTTCTCTTATTGAATTTTAAATACTTAATATGCAATCTGATAAGCAATGATAGATTTTCAAAAAAAAATATATATTCTGATAATTTTATTTAAAATCTTAGTCATTTCTCTTTGTATTTTACTATATAAAAGAAATTCACGATAAATTTAAATTTATTTATATTTTCGCTACTGAAAGTGATGATTAAATATTTAATTACGGGTGTATTTGTACATGAATATTATATCGAATTTCAATTTTATCTCTCTTTTATTCAATCGTAAAGTTTATACAATGGTATTCATGAATTTCAAAATCCGAGATCAAAGAGTCAACATTAATCTACATATGAAATAAAATTGAAAAGAAGCTGCGACATTCTTAAATAATCTTTTAATGAAACGATATAATATTATGCGAACAGCTATTATTGACAGGTAATAAATAAATACTAAAAAACCAATAACGCAAACCGAAGTTGGCTTATTTAGATTGATACGAATTAAAAACATTGAACAAAGGCTTCTCAAACTGTGACCTTTCCTGTCTCGTTTTAATGCTCGCTATAAAAGCTGCTCTACTTGTTGTCAGTCGCAATATGTACTCGCCATCAAATAATATACACGATGTTTCGGATAAGGCTATGAGAGTATACTCGATAAACTATATTTTATAAAAAAAAATACATTTGATTAATATTTTATAAATACTCATACAGCTTTTTTTTTGTTCTTAACGCAATATTTAGAATAATTATTCAAAAAATAAAATACTCATTTGTATGTACTGATTTTATTTGTATTTAATAACATTGGGGCCTGTTTCGATCATGACAAGCATTATCCAATGATAATGTTCGTTGATCAGTTGATAATGCTTTTTATGAGCGAAACTGGCCCTGACCTTATTAAATAAAAGTGAAATGAGTACAAATGAGTATTTTATTCATTGAATATAATGCCTTTTCACCAAGTATTGGCATTGAACACTCTAAACGTGAACTTCTAATAAGGCTAGCGTAATAATTTTAAGCTTCTCAAATCAACGTTGTGAAGTAGAAGTAGGAGTCCTCAAAAACGAGCGACTCCAACTTTGTTTGTATTTAAGTTAAAAAAAATACATTTTGGTAGATATTAAATGGCCGCCTGTGTGGTCAAGTGGTCAACGTCGTTGGCTACCGGTACGGAGGTCACGGGTTCGAATCCCAGTACGGGCAGTTTTATAAACTGATTTTTCAATCGACTTATGAATTTTTGTTCAAAGGTATGGATGTATGTGATGTCTTGAATTCCCCCCTCCCACCCATATTATCCTATGAACGGCGTGTATCGAGAGCGATTAGCTAACCACTAGTCCTTTCCTTGCACTATCCTTCTATTCCTACTCTCTTTGGAAAAAGAGAGGTTGAGCAACTGAGTAACAAGCAGTTCTCGTAGAAACACATCTGTTGAGATAAACTCCATTAGGAGTCTATGTGCTCAACATTGGAAGCGGACATGGTAAAAAAAAACATATTAAAATGACTTACGTGTAGCTTTCGCATTTTGTTTTTCACACTCCACAACCCCAGTTGAAATTATTGTAAGTCTGACACGTCGGTATCTTTTTTCAACGATAAAAGTTTAACAATAGTAATCTTATGGTTCTGGGTCCATATGTCGATACCAAATTAAATTATATTAAACTCCCCTAGCACCAAATTAAAATATTTTGAAT
Organism: Himalopsyche tibetana; assembly: GCA_030503985.1. Classification (NCBI taxonomy): domain Eukaryota; kingdom Metazoa; phylum Arthropoda; class Insecta; order Trichoptera; family Rhyacophilidae; genus Himalopsyche; species Himalopsyche tibetana. Next base: position 16,186,384 of record JAPJYX010000024.1, read on the forward strand.
TTAAGATCTTGGGCATGCCTCGTCGGCCCATCTCGTGCGATCGCAGACTTCATAATATTTGTGAATTCTGTAGTTATCAACACAGTCAAAAGAAAAACAGAAAATCTTTATGGCGAAGATTGTTGATTTTTGTGGAAATCATATTTAAAAACGGGGAGTCACTCGTCTTGCTTAAAACGTGTTGCCTCTTTTACACGTCCCGAGTACGCTGCCGAGAAAATGATCTTGGCTGAATCCAAAAATATTTGAACGTGACGCACAGTACTCGGCTTAGTGAGCCGACGAGTGAAATAAAAGTAAAGAGTAAAAATAGAAACCGTTTTTTTTTCTTTCCCTTGAAAAGATTTTTCATTATTTGTTGAATATTTATGTTGGAATAATATTGAATATAAAAACGCATGCAAAAATGCACTGACTTGCCAAAAAGCTTATATGTATGTGTGTAGATGCTTACTCGGTCAATATCACTGCTCGACCGCGGACGCTCGGCAGGGTACTCGTTTGCTCTAAGCAAGGCATTAGTTATAGCAATATGTATTTCAAGCTTTTATTATGTAAAAAATATTTAGGTATTTATCATTTACTCGACGAAATCTACGTAGATTTAGGTAAAAATATAATATTCTACAAAATGTAATTAAATGATATGTATCATCAGTTTTCGCGGTCAATAATTTGAAAAAAATTGACTCTCAATTTATTATTTGGATAAAAAAGTATTTAATTAAAACGGACAGTAGAATGACAAAGTTATCAAATTTATCTGAAAACGTCTTTAATCTTTCAAGGTAAGATGAAAAATAAAATAAAAATGTTTTTATATATTTCGTTTTTTTTTAAATTATTTTTCCACAATCAAATACAGTTCAAATTTGCATCAAAATAATATTTAAAAGTTTTAAATTTTCCTAAGCTATACGCTTATTAACTTGCAGAGTTAAGGATTTTCAAATAAATCCGAATTCTTTTTTATAGCATCATGGCTCACCTTTATCGCTACATCCTGTCATGCCGAGAACATTATAGTTTCATAGTTCTTCGGGTAGATGTCGTTCGATCGAGATATAAATCAATTGATTTACGATCAAGCTGAAGTATACTATTCTCGTTGTATAAATTTTATTCCCACTTTTTTATTCTTGGATCCGATACCTGTTTAATATTCATTGATTTAATTTACTCTCGAAATAAAATTATTACGCGACGCCAGTCTCAACTGCGGAAGAATTAAAGATACATAACATCTTATCTAGACATCTTTGCAAATAATAATAATGTTCGCATTTCTATTGGTGATCGCTGATACCATCATCAGCCATTATTCTTTATTTTTAGTTTACTTGTTAGTGCAATACACTAGTTTACACTTAATTGATTTCTTTTCCGAACCATTTATTTATCATCTCGCTATTATCACAATGCAGTGAAAAGCAGGATCGCTGAATTAGCAGAAGTTTTATTTTTGTTTAGCAACAATATTAAATTTCCAGTAATTTAGTGGCGTTTGGGATACTAATAATTATGCGGTGCTTCGTTTACTGAAACAAAATCTTCTAAATTTCTGATTGGGAGGACAATTATCAATAATAATCGTATTACAATACTTTCGAGTTTTATGTTTATATCGGATTTTTGGTTAAGTGTTCAACGTTGTTTGTCTTTGGTAGTTAATATTCCCTGCCATTTAATCGATCTAAATAAAATGAAGAATAACAAGAGCGATCTGCCAATGTTGAGTGTAGCGGTCTACAAATTAACACAAATTATCATCTGACTAATTTCCGAAAATAAAACAAAATTTGAAACCTTCTTTTTTTTAACCCACACTCAACTTTTACCAATTTTCTCAATCACAAAATCCCGTGAATATTACTGTTACAATTCCGGGATTTCGGGATCCGGAATCATGGGATCGAAGGTCCTAATTGATGTCAATCAAACCTTTTTTTAAATTTTGGTAATGATTTTATCAAGTTTATATAATATGAAAAAATAAACGTATAAAATTCACTTGATACGATGTATTCATTTGATGCGCAGACATAATGTGTGAGTTTGTGTGTCTGTGCTTATTATACCTTTACCGATATGTAGATAAACCAAGAAAAAATCTCAAATATTTCCCACGTAGACGAGTGTAACTAACAACTTTGTAGCGTTCATTTTCAAATAGCCGTCATGCAGATAACCAATCTATGTATACAAAATTTACATTCCCTATTTTTTTGTATATTAAATATATCCTAAAAATAATATTTTATGACGTATCAATAACCTAGCTCTCGTAATTTGGTCATCGTGGACCTTTTTTTGCCAAATCTGAAACAAATAAAATTAATTTTATTGCTTTTATTATGAGGATTGTAAATAGTTTTGAATTTAAATATGGCAGATGGTTATAAATGTTATAATATTAATCATCGATATAGTATTACATACCTAAAAAAATATATGTAATTTATATTCTACATAATCATTATATTTTATTATCTCTTCCACTGATTTGACCATTGATATGCAAACTTAGTATCACTTTTTATTTTTCTCGCTGAACGCTGATTGGCTCTTAGTTTAGGAATACATTTTTTGATTTAATATTTATATATAAAGCCATTTCAATTTTCGCATTTTAATTTTTATCTATCTATTTACTATTAGGCATACATTTAAAAAAAACACAAATTTGAATACATTATAGGATAAATTATTTAATTAATTGCTACTTATAACTTTATACATATTATGGACATCATAATAATTTAAGGAAATGGTTACAATATAAATATAAGTAAATAATAAGAAACCAAGTCAAAAATGTAACAAATTGGAATAATACAGACAAAAAACTTTACATACATAATAAAATGGTAGCCCTTAAATGGCGTTTTCTTATAAAATCATAAACTTAAATTAAAATTGATTAAAACTAAACATGGAACGAATTTCATCTGTTTTTACGACAGTCGGAGACTTACATAGTATTTATTTTCATATCAAGACTGTTTACAGGACAAATTATTGATTTAAAGCGGCAAATCGAAATAAATTTTGAATAACCTTTGCTGAAAGTAATATTTGCAAATTTTCTTTTCTTTTTTTATAATTCTACATTTATTTGAAGTGATCTGTACCAGTTTGTACCTGTACATAACAAAAATTATTAGCTGATAATAATATAAAATAATACAGGGTTTTTATACTAAACGAAGTAAAAGTAATAAGGGTGTAACAAACAATCGATAACAGATATGTGAAAGGAATGTACATATAAGGATACAAAATATAAATAAGTGGAATTAAATTAAAACTCTTACAATTAAACGAAATCAATTTGCACAAACATAAAAAAGTGTTGTGCATTATAAACATGACATAACATAGATTGCATATCAAGCAAGAGTGTTTTATTTCATTGTATATAATGCCTTTATACCAAGTATTGACATTGCATATCTTAAAAGTATTCAAAACTATTTTCATATTAATATTATTTTACTGCATTGATTTGTGACTTCAGCATATGTTTGCACTTATTACAAAGTTCGCATCTGTTAAGAATGTAAACATTGACTTTCATGTTTTATTAAACAGTCAATGGTCGTAATGAAGTATTAACGGGTGTTGTTTTGTTGTTTGAGAAATGATTGTTATTAAGTTGCTGAATCTTTTTTTTTTTTGAGTGGGCTAAAATAGAAAAAATGTGAATGTAAAAGAACTATTAATAAGTTAATCACTCTTACTTTACCTGTTTTTGTTTACATGGAAAAGGTGCGTGAATAATTGTAAATATCACATTAATACATTATTTTACACGCAGATGTATAAATAGATATGTAGATTGAAAAATAAATATCATATCGATGGTCTTTGATGCATGTTCATGGGTGGCCAAACATTCGACCTCTGCCGGTGGCTTTATAGTGAAATTAGTCGTAGCGGTCTACTGACACCGTATCAGCTAAGTTGTCATAAACAATGAAGTAATTCAAAGCACAATATAATGTGTATGAAAGAGAAACAAAATATATAGCTAATAAAATACACTCTCAATTCTTGTTTCGAAGCATCAGGCGGGTTACTTAGAATGGCTACGTGGTCGACGTCTTGACCACCGCTGGCCTAGTTCCATAAAACGATAAATCAAAAAATGTGTTTTGAGTTGTACTACCCATAATATTTGAATATCTCTCTTCTATAGCACCACAAAAGTGCAACTAGAAAAAATCAACAGTTTTCTCTTAGTAGGCAGATATTTGCATATGGAAATAAAGATATATAACCAATCTTTTCTCATTTTCATATAATACACCTCGAAATATCGATTTTCGGTTTTGTCAACGTTGCAATAAATTTCAATTGAATTGAGATAAATGACTTAATAATTCACGAATAATATGAAACAAATAATAATGATCACATTTTTACGACTTAGTTTAGATACGTCAAAACATTGACCAGTCATATCTCAAACTACTATTTTTTTAGTTGTAGCACTATGGAACTAAGCCAGGGGTGGGGAACCTTTTCATTTCTGAAGGCCGCATTCATTTATCCGATTCAACATAAGGTCGCAGTAAAGAAAACGTTGACACACCCCCCTCACTTTTTTTGACGGTCGAACATATAATGGGTTGATTACGCTCTTTTTCCAAACGCTTGCGTATATTTTTTTGATCAAAGTGAATATTCTGATCAAGTCAAGAGGCCGCATCAGAGTAGCGAAAAGGCCGCATGTTCCCCTCCGCTGAATTAAGCCATCGATATGTACATATATTCTACGTATGAAAGTTTACGTTTGAGAACCTAAATCAATGGCCCCGCAACCGAATAAAATAAAAGAAGATATTATTCATATTCTTTTATGTTTTCTTGATATAAAGATTTATTTTAATATTTATACAATGAAAAATAAAACAAATCATCATATAGGACTATTTTATTATTCAAACAGGATATGCTTTGTTTTGAAATTCCGTTCGTCTTATTTTACTATCTGAACCCCTGTGGAGAAGCACGGGTCGTAGAAAACACCTTTTCATTGTACATCCACGTTTTGTTCTTATTGATCTTGTTTCTCAACATTATTGATTTAAAAAAAATATTGGATCAGAGTTTTTAAAACGCCACATTTGTTTTGTTTTATTAACTGTTTAGGAATCATATGTTTATTTTCTGTTTCAGCTGACGTTGCTCTCTGCACGCTTCCTCTGGGTGTTTTGAAGATTTCAACAACTCCTCATTCAGTTCAGCAAAACTGTGTCCAGTTCCATCCTCCGCTTCCAGATTGGAAGGTCAGGGCTGCTCATAGGCTTGGCTATGGAAACCTCAACAAGGTGGTGCTTTGCTTTGAGAAGATCTTCTGGGACCCGAACGCGAATCTTTTTGGACATGTTGGAACTACTACAGCAAGTCGGGGTGAGTGATTTAAGTTACAATTGAGGCTATCATTTGTCGATTAAAAAATAGTTGAAACATGAACGATTCATGTAATTTAGTAGATAAAAATTGATTCTGAAAGTATTTTTAGGGTTTCAAACATGGCTTGATAAGATCTAAAATATTATTCATAAGTAATGTAAAACTAAAATTACTTTTAAAATGTACATTGTTTTTCAAATTGAAATTTAAGTTTCATTTTGGAACGAGCCGTGTTTGCAAGCAATACCTTCAATTATTGATGCATTTCACACTCAAATGACATCATTAATAGTATATCCAATAATTCAACACATATCTACAGATGATTTATCGTAAACTGATGAATTTTGGGAGAATAAACATACTATTTCGTTTCACGTATAGTTTGTAAGTGACATCTAGGTATTCAAAACTTGAATGTACTAATTTAATATTTTTTTGTTTTGCGTAAATAATTTATCAAATTTAATTTAAATGTAATCAAATAAATCTTAAGAAACACTCTCCTCTATTGCGCTTAAGTAAAAGTAATGAAAAAACTTTTTTATAATCCATGTCTGCTCCCAATGTGAATTATATAGCCTTCGTATGGAGGTATCTCAATATGTACAGGCTTTTTCTATGATAACTACTCGTTACTAAGTTGCTCAATCTCTCTTTTTCAAATAGAATAGAAGTAGAAAACTTAAGACTGAGACATGACTTGTGGTTAGATATTTTTTTCTCGCAATGTCCCGTTATTTTAGGATTGAAACGGTGAGAATCAAATTTTTATCACAAATGCCGTCGCACAGATAAATCGATTGAAAAATAATTCTGTTACCACTGGAACTTGAAGCATGTAGAGCAAATGACATAGACCACTGCACCACGAATCTGAGATTTTAGTATTCTTTTTTTTATTGATAAAAAAATAATTGCTCAAATATAACTGAATGACGAAAAAAAAATCGGATTTTTATGATTTATAAGAAATATTTTGTTATAAATCAACCAATTAAAGTTATAATATTGTTTCATACATCTATTATTTATACCACTTAAACCATTCTATGTAATTATTATATAGACGTTCATTGCATATTTCATTAAAGTCATAGTACGTTTCCTTTTTTTATTACATGAAAAAGGCCTAAACGTTTCCTAAATTATATATAATCGTGTACGATGTACGTGTTCCATTTAGTTACCTGCTTACCTTTAAAAAGACGCCCATTAATATCTAAATTCATTTTAAACACGTGTTTTTTAATGTAATGTTTTAATATACTAAATCAGCTACCTGTCCCGACCGCAAAATCATCTTCTACCCAACGTATCGGTGAACGCGCAATACATCATAACTCACTATTCCGAAATATTGTTTTTTTAAACAATTACGTCAAAGTTTATAATAATTATCCGCCATCGTTGAAATTTAACACGTAATACCAATCGAAAAAGTGGTATTCTTCATTTTTACAAAAATCGTATCATTTTTCAATAATTAACTGTAGATAAATGTCAATATCATCGCCTGTCGGTTAGACCTTGCTCTACCGACCAAATGGGTCGGGGTTCGACTACCGGTAAAGTCAATGTCAAATTTAGATTTTTCAAATTAATTTTGAGATCTAAGACGTAAGTGTTTGTCATCTCAATTAACCTCATCTTACAATAAATTCTCATCGATTTTTTCTTGTATGATCTTTCAACTATGAAATATTTGGCGCATTGACGTTAACTGTAATTCCAAATATTTAAAAATACATTTCCATGAAGCGACCATCGTAAAATTCTGAAATAACTGTATAAATACGGTAAAAAATAGCAAAGTCTTTAGTTCTACATTTTTTTCAAAATTAAGTTGATAACTATTTCGGCGTATGCCTATAGTTTTGATAATGTATATTCTTTCAAAGTAAGATAAATTATACTGTCTCAGTCATAAAAACAAGATGACACGATTTTTTGAGTCGCAGGATTATGAGAAATTTTTCACAATTAATTGTTAAGATTTAAAAATACTTTCGATAGTGAAAGAATTGAGTGATTCAAATTATTGTCTGTTTGAACGCAGTTTGTTGTTTACTGCCAATAATACGATTATCATTCAAATTGGGGGTTTTCTAATCATCACATTAAATTGTAAAGATAATGTTTCAGTACGTATTTCGTTATAATATAATTGAGATACGAGATCTTGCCAGTTGGTCGACTCGTATGATACTTAGCGAAATATTATAGTAGATAACCTAGCGGTATTTTCACGCACGCCAAATTTTATTTGTGGTTACGTAATTATTACGTTCTTTTTCCACGCGGTACAAATTAGAGTTGATGTTCGATGTATTTTCTAAACAGCTATTAAACACAATACGCTTTTAACTGCCCGTGAAAAATGATACTCGCCATAGTCATACACTGAAACATTTTGCGTGGTATGTTATTCCTTGCTAATAATTATAGATTTTATGTTCAACAATAAAGCAATATATTATACAATAGAATATTTTTATTCGTTCATTTGAAATATAATTTATTCAACCGATATCTAGTCGACGATAATTTTTCAGCTATTGATATTGATTAAATTACGACATACTGCATACTGTTGCAAAATATAAGTGTATAAAGTAAAATTCGATAGCTTAAATAATTATTGCGTAAAATTACATGCATACTGTGCTTCGAAAACAGATGCCTGCGGCGAATGCTAGGAGTGAAATGGTCTGACTTTGTCATGAATACGGAGATTAGAGAGCGGGCTAACCAGCCTCTTATTACGTCCAAAATAAAGAAGCGGCGGTGGACCTTGCTTAGACACATGTTAAGAATGCCTCAAGAGAGCCTGAACCCTGCCTGTCTCTTCTTCCAACCGGATGGATCCCGGCGCCGTTAAAGGCCACTGATGACCATCCACAGGATGTACTCAGCGAAGTTACGGGACGCTGGGATGACCTGGGAGGAAGCAAGGAGATTGGCTGGGGATAGAAAATCATGGAGGAACTTCGTGGTGACCATATGCTCCGTATAAAGAGCGGTTATGGAATAATAATAAAAAAAATACAAATGAGTGATAAAAAATTCACATCTTCCCCGAATATCACGAATAGCTATACTATTTAGCGAGCCCCTTGTCACCGTATTGGCAGCCCATCGCTGCTCTTATTATTCAATTTCTCGCTTCTACTAAAAAGATACTAGACTATTTTCAACAAATTGCCACATCACAAACCCGACATAAAAAATTACAATACGTTGTGTCACTATGAATTTCGTTCTTCAATTCGCCTAACTCGACCAAAATCCGCCGTGTCCATTTGTTTTTTCTATCTTGGTTTCTACTGTAAATCATTTTTTAATACACTGCCCAGCCCTCGTACAGTTTATTTATTAATACATACGTTTTACACAATATTAAAAATATTATTCATTACTAAAATTATGTTTTATTATTGAGTCCAAGTTTATCAATTCCTTCAGTGTGTAGATGACAGTACCAGTTGATCGTCTGATTTCATTATGTTCCCGTGTTGTCTTTGAGCTTGATGGTTGTTTTAATGCGTCATAAAGTTATTTAAATAGACTTTGAAATTTTCCCACGTTTTGTGTAAATTTACAATAAACATGATTAAAAAAACAACATTGAACACCAAATCTTGTAAAACTCTGAAACGAGCATATATTATTATTTTAATTGGTCCATCAGAATTGTTACTGGCTTTTGTTTTAGCAATGGCGACGTGAACATTTCGAATACTGAATGCTATCATTAATATGGTCTGATACTCGCTTCATTTATTTGGGCTGTTGGATTCTATCTACACACATTGGAATCATTTTTTATTTAAAACCGCTTCATGAAACACCTGTTAATGCGTAAGATTCATACATTGTCTATTAATTTGTATTTTTATCTGTAAAATCATTCTTCCTCCTTTAAAAAAGTACTAGGTTACTTTGAGGTTTACCATTACTGATTTTGGAGTAAAATACATGTACATATATTAAAAATTGTATACGTTCTTCAGAAAAAAATAATGTTCTATCAATTTAGATGATTATCGAATCTCCATCTTTCCACGGTTCTCAACGTTTTATTCGCCAACAACTTCTACGGAGTTAAGGTTTTAATTGACGTACCAGAGAAGTGTTAAGAGATTTTTCAATAGCATTAACCTAATAATTTAACTAGTAATTTAAGTAAGTATGTTTTAAAATAAAAGCTGCAATGGGTGGAAATATCGAAATGTTACTAAATATATTGTGTGCCGAAGTGTGGCTAACCGGTCCAATATTTTGTTGAACTTCCTTGAGGCTTTCTTTTCTCTCATTATGCACCTTCAAATATGTGCGTTGTTATACTACAGTATTTTTCTTATATGCCGGGTCCTGTGGAGCTTACAAGCCGGATCTCACAGGTTTGAGTCCCAGTACAAACAGCATTTTTAGATTGATTTATCGACTTCTGTTCGAAGGCATGGGTGCTTGTGAAGTCTGCGAATTCCCGCCCACCCTTCCGATCCTTTAATAATCGGGCGTAGCGAGAGCGATTAGTTAATCACTGGTCCTGTCCTGGCGTATCCTTCTATCCCTACTACTCCCTTTAAAAAAGAGTGGTTAAGCGACTAAGAAAAAAGCAATTGCCTGGTGTTTCAGATGAGAAAAAAATAAATCTTAGTCTATTACCTATTAAAATATTTGATTAATTATTGCTTCTATTTGTCTTTAGGAGAGCTATTCCTCTTCTGGAATCTATACTCAGCTCCAGTTCTGTTGGCTCTCGTGGCTGGTGAGGCTGCAGCTATCATGGAAAATGTGACCGATGACGTTATCGTTGGTCGCTGTGTTGCGGTACTAAAAGGGATCTTCGGACAGAGCGCTGTACCACAACCGAAAGAATGTGTTGTCACCCGGTAAGCTATTTCCAGACCAATCTGTATAACAATCTATATATTAATAGCCGATAAAATAAGTTTTCACTTTTCACTTTTTACTTTTTACTTTTTACTTTTTACTTTTCACAAATGTGTGCGTACTGATGTCCTCGAGCGTATTTGAAAATTAGTTTGATAAAATATATATACTACAAAAAATGGTTGTTAGCAAAGTTGAACATTATTCCAAATATTAAATAATTTACGAAATTTCTGCTCCTACGAAAAATGGTTGTTAGCAAACTTAAACATTTCAATTATTCTAAAAAATACATTATTTACAATTAAATAGTGCAGGGGTGTCGATATATGTCCCGTGATCTATTTCTTCTTCTACGAAATATATTTGTTTGCCAACTTAAATATTTCAATTATTCTAAAAAATATATTATTTCCAATTAAATAGTGCAGGGGTGTTGATATATGTCCCGAGATCTATTTCTTCTTCTACGAAATATGTTTGTTAGCAAATTTAAACATTTCAATTATTCTAAAAATTACATTATTTACAATTAAAATACTGCAGGGGTGTCGATATTTGTCCCGTGATCTATTTCTTCTTCTACGAAATATATTTGTTAGCCAACTTAAATATTTCAATTATTCTAAAAAATATATTATTTCCAATTAAATACTGCAGGGGTGTTGATATATGTCCCGAAATCTATTTCTTCTTTTACGAAATATGTTTGTGAGCAAATTTAAACATTTCAATTAGTCTAAAAATAACATTATTTACAATTAAAATACTACAGGGGTGTCGATATATGTCCCGTAATCTATTTCTTCTTCTACGAAATATGTTTGTTAGCAAACTTAAACATTTCGATTATTATAAAAATTATATTATTTCTAATTAAATAGTGCAGGGGTGTTGATTTATGTCCCGAGATCTATTTCTTCTTCTACGAAATATGTTTGTTAGCAAACTTAAACATTTCAATTATTCTAAAAATTATATTATTTCCAATTAAATAGTGCAGGGGTGTTGATATATGTCCCGAGATCTATTTCTTCTTCTACGAAATATATTTGTTAGCAAACTTAAACATTTTAATTATTCTAAAAATTATATTATTTCCAATTAAATACTGCAGGGGTGTTGATATATGTCCCGAAATCTATTTCTTCTTCTACGAAATATGTTTGTTAGCAAATTTAAACATTTCAATTAGTCTAAAAATAACATTATTTACAATTAAAATACTACAGGGGTGTCGATATATGTCCCGTAATCTATTTCTTCTTCTACGAAATATGTTTGTTAGCAAACTTAAACATTTCGATTATTATAAAAATTATATTATTTCCAATTAAATAGTGCAGGGGTGTTGATTTATGTCCCGAAATCTATTTCTTCTTCTACGAAATATGTTTGTTAGCAAACTTAAACATTTCAATTATTCTAAAAATTATATTATTTCCAATTAAATAGTGCAGGGGTGTTGATATATGTCCCGAAATCTATTTCTTCTTCTACGAAATATGTTTGTTAGAAAATTTAACATTTCAATTATTCTAAAAATTACATTATTTACAATTAAAATACTACAGGGGTGTCGATATATGTCCCGTAATCTATTTCTTCTTCTACGAAATGTGTTTGTTAGCAAACTTAAACATTTCGATTATTATAAAAATTATATTATTTCTAATTAAATAGTGCAGGGGTGTTGATATATGTCCCGAGATCTATTTCTTCTTATACGAAATATGTTTGTTAGCAAACTTAAACATTTCGATTATTATAAAAATTATATTATTTCCAATTTAATAGTGCAGGGGTGTTGATATATGTCCCGTAATCTATTTCTTCTTCTACGAAATATGTTTGTTAGCAAACTTAAACATTTCAATTATTCTAAAAATTATATTATTTCCAATTAAATAGTGCAGGGGTGTCGATATATGTCCCGTAATCTATTTCTTCTTCTACGAAATGTGTTTGTTAGCAAACTTAAACATTTCGATTATTATAAAAATTATATTATTTCTAATTAAATAGTGCAGGGGTGTTGATATATGTCCCGAGATCTATTTCTTCTTCTACGAAATATGTTTGTTAGCAAACTTAAACATTTCGATTATTATAAAAATTATATTATTTCCAATTAAATAGTGCAGGGGTGTTGATATATGTCCCGTAATCTATTTCTTCTTCTACGAAATATATTTGTTAGCCAACTTAAATATTTCAATTATTCTAAAAATTATATTATTTCCAATTAAATACTGCAGGGGTGTTGATTTATGTCCCGAAATCTATTTCTTCTTCTACGAAATATGTTTGTTAGCAAACTTAAACATTTCAATTATTCTAAAAATTATATTATTTCCAATTAAATAGTGCAGGGGTGTTGATATATGTTCCGAGATCTATTTCTTCTTCTACGAAATATATTTGTTAGCAAACTTAAACATTTTAATTATTCTAAAAATTATATTATTTCCAATTAAATACTGCAGGGGTGTTGATATATGTCCCGAAATCTATTTCTTCTTCTACGAAATATGTTTGTTAGCAAATTTAAACATTTCAATTAGTCTAAAAATAACATTATTTACAATTAAAAAACTGCAGGGCTGTCGATATATGCGCCGAGGTCGATTTATGGTACTTTGAAAAATGATTGTTAGCAAACTTGAACATTATTCCAAATATTAAATAATTTACGAAATTTCTGCTCCTACGAAAAATGGTTGTTAGCAAACTTGAACATTATTCCAAATATTAAACAATTTACGAAATTTCTGCTCCTACGAAAAATGGTTGTTAGCAAACTTAAGCATAATTCCAAAAATTAAATAATTTACGAAATTTCGGCTACTACAAAAAATGGTTGTTAGCAAACTTGAACATTATTCCAAATATTAAACAATTTACGAAATTTCTGCTCCTACGAAAAATGGTTGTTAGCAAACTTAAGCATAATTCCAAAAATTAAATAATTTACGAAATTTCGGCTACTACAAAAAATGGTTGTTAGCAAACTTGAACATTATTCCAAATATTAAATAATTTACGAAATTTCTGCTAACTATAAAAATAAAATAAATAAAATAAAATAAAATAAAATAAAATAAAATAAAATAAAATAAAATAAAATAAAATAAAATAAAATAAAATAAAATAAAATAAAATAAAATAAAATAAAATAAAATAAAATAAAATAAAATAAAATTAAATTAAATTAAATTAAATTAAATTAAATAAAATTAAATAAAATAAAATTAAATTAAATTAAATTAAATTAAATTAAATTAAATTAAATTAAATTAAATTAAATTAAATAAATTAAATTAAATTAAATTAAATTAAATTAAATTAAATTAAATTAAATTAAATAAAATAAAATTAAATAAAATTAAATTAAATAAAATTAAATAATATAAAATAAAATAAAATAAAATAAAATAGAATAAAATTAAATAAAATTAAACACAATGCAACAAAAATCTCACGTTGCTGGGCAACGGGCTTACAGCTAGTATAGTTAATTAATTTAATTATACAACACGATTGAAATACACCAAGGCTGTAAAGATAGAGTTGGAGTCGTGGAGACATTCAAACCCGAGGGACTATGACTGCCTATTTTATCAATTATCTATATCCTATTTTATAAATTATGTTAAAAAAACGTATGTTTGCAATTTATGTACAGTGGAACCCTTATCTACCGTTCTCGCATTGTTTGTTTTCCCGCATGGATCGTTTATTTTTCATAGTCTTGGCCAAACACCCATAAGAACAATGTAAAATAATCTCGCATTAATCGTTCCCCGATTTACCGTTTTTCTCGATCTATCGTTTAAATATTTTGGTTCCGTCACAAATATTATCTCCATTGACCGTTTTTGTTGAATATTTCTTTTAAATATTTTGGCCAAAAATCTCATTTCGCTTTTTTTTTCAGTGGAATCCCGATCTTCCGTTCTCGCTATATTCGTTTTATTGCTAGGATCTTTTATTTTTTACTCGACCAAGACCCGTAATAATAATGTTTAATAATTCCACGTCAATCATTCACCGATTTACCGATTTCTTCGATCTATCATCTAAATATTATCGTCCTGTCCCAATTACTATCCCGATTGACCGTTTTTGTTACATATATTTTTTTGTTCGTTCATAAATAGTCTTACATCGCATCTGGTTGCGCGAATTTTTTCGAATGACTCAAAAGTCAAGACTAAAATGCCTGAATGAAGAAAACTAGAACTCTAACTGAGAAACTGAAAACAATTCAAGGCGTTGAAAAAATCTAGGAGAAAAACGAGTCGACATATGTATATAGAAAAAAAAAGTTAACCTAGAAAAGAACGCGAGTTTGAAAGGTGTCTGCCAAAATTTAAGTACCAAACTACAAATAGGCAACTGAGTATGTATTTAAATTATCTTAACTTATTTTCGGGTTACCCGGAAGTTATTTGAAAATGAAACATTTTTTGGTATTATTTGAAGATTTCCCGCATTATCGGTTTCTTGCATTATTCGTTGATTTATTACGGTCCCTTAGAAAACGTAGAATCGGGGTTTCACTGTATTATATATTGAATCGGCGAGAGTAAATTATTTGTCCCTTCTGCTTATTTTTGTGAAATTTCTTATCGTGTAATTAATTTAATCATGTGTGTGTATACTTATTCATATCGACTTTTAAATCTGTCAAAACATAATATGTACGACCATATATTGAATTTAGAAAATCAAAATGATCTAACCCACACAGAATAAATTGTACAGGAGGCCTAAAAACGATTTTTGATAATTTTGGTCCAAAGTCAAAATATAAAATATACACAACCATGAAATGAACGAAGACCAATAAACTGGTGTTTTATTTACTTAATATGAAATTGTCTTCTTTTCTTTTTTTCAAAAATTGTTTTATTTATTTTTTCTGGTCGCAATTTTCTCAGGACCGTCTTTTTTCAAGCTTAAAAGCTTAATTTAGTAACTCATTCCGGCATTCGCAGCTTACATTTTTTGATAGAACCTGATTTAAATAAACTAAAATAAGAATGTTTTAAAAAAAAAAAATTGGTATTGTAATTATTTTTTTTGTATTTCTAGATGGAGAGCGGACCCTTATGCCAGAGGTTCTTACTCATTTGTTGCAGTCGGTTCATCTGGAACAGACTACGATCTTTTAGCGGCCCCTGTCGAAGTGACACCTGGCCGCCCTACTCTCTTCTTTGCTGGTTGGTCATTTGAATTCAGAGAAAAAGTGCTTGATGGTCTCAAAAACTTTTTCCCGACCCTCGGCACTAAAACATATTTAGTTTCTGCTGTACTATATACATTTAATATATTCAACAAAATGGTGCGGCCATTTCGTTTTATAAAACATTTGAGACATTAATTATGACGCAATTAACTTCTACCTACAACAAACAATATATTAACAACTCAAATAACTTTATTAAAAACCCTATTTGAACAAAGAACTGTATTAACCCTTTTAATGCTGGAAGGCCGAAAAATCGACCCTCTCTACCTATGCGAAAAATGCGCCGAGCCGATTTTTCAGCCTGGCATATCAATCTATCCCATCGGCCCATATCAATCTTTTCGCAATGTAACGTGACATTATAGATAAACTCACTCTTTTCACTTGCGTGCAAATATGCGAAAAAATTTGGTGCTTTGTAAAATAATAAAATATATACGTTTTTTATTTCATTCAATGACAAATAGATTTTATTTACTACATAATGACATAAAAAGTGTTAGCAAATTAATATTTTTGAAACTGTTTTTTTCAAGGGAAACTTAGTTTTGTTTGTTTAAAATTTTCTTCAATCAATGTTAATATTTTTTATTGTTGTATCATGTTTTGTAAAATGCAGATAATATATCCGAATATTATTTTCATAGATCATAGATAATACAAGTATTTTTTTTAAGATCCTAAAAAATGCTTTTCAATACTTTTTTTGAAAAATTGTAAAAGACGATTTTTTCTATAAAAAACGCTTGGCAATTTTAGCATATGCATAGCAAAATTGTCCGGCATTAAAAGGGTTAAACACTATTTTCAATATTAACAATAGCTCTGTTCTTCTGTGTACTTCTGATGGTTTGCAAACCGTCAGGAAACCATCAGAAGTACGCAGAACAGAGCTAATAATACCACATTAAAATTTCTTAAATATTTACTCTTATATATTTGAATTTAATGGTAACTGTAAAAAAATATAGCAGCAATTTTAAAATTTCTTGTACTATTATTTGATCTCGTATATATTTAAAGCTCTCTTTCCCACTTTATTTTACAGTTTTACAATTTAAAATATATTGTTAGCTTTTGTCGATAAAAAAAAATGCTAAAATGTTCATTGACGTCAAAGCTTATCCTCGTAACGTTTTTGAAAAATGTTTTGTGACGATACAAATTGTAGAGCGCTTTGACGTGGACTGTTTTTTCAGTCGCTGTGTGTATCATCAGTTGATTTGCATATGGCGCCATTGCTTTGCTAATCTACTCTGTCGTAAAAATTAATTACGGAAGCGTACGATATTGACGCAACTTTTCCTTTATCCAAAAAATATGTTTTTAATGTTTTGATTAATTAACAGTATTTAGTTAGAATTAAAAACTTCATTTACATAATCAATGGTGTTTGTACACAGTTATTGGCTTAGAATATAATCCGCCATGGAACTTATTCTCTTCTTTCGCAAAATTTAGTAGCACTTGTTTATATCTTTTTATTCAATATTCTTTGCATAATAAGTTCGTCATCAAACGGCTGATGCAGATTGAACACCAGCTAGCCGATTATTTGAATTACTTTAATCACGCCCAGTGTGTTTAATTTGTCAAAAAACATGCTTAACTACATATCAAACTTTCGAAATAAATGAAAAACTTATTCCTGGAAAACAAACGGAGTTTTCAATAAAATTGCTTAAGTAAATATCAGACAAAGCTTCGATTACCAAAGCTTAATTTTAACTAACATAAACTTTCATAAAAAAAACAATAACGGTACTGCAGTTTGAAACATTGAATACTTTTCATATACAAAACTGAAAATAATATTGATTGATTGTCGTCCATGCTTTTTCCAGTAAAATTTTGAAAAACGTTATATTTTGAATTGATTACCGCAGAGACAGGTTTCAATAATGGATGGTTTAATAAAATACATCCGCGCACATTTTTCAACAAATTGACAAAAAGCTTGACATGCGTTACTTTGATAAATAAAAAACTAGTCCACTCTTTGTCCATTTCCAAAAAATACAACGGTATCATTTTTTTTACTACAAAATACTTTATTTTTTCTACGTATAACTAAAACATTTTGAGTTTTTCTTTTTTATTTTAGAGCATACGTGATGTTCATACAATAAGTCTTTACTAGTAGTTTTACTGGTATAGCAGCCCATAACTGAATTAAGGTTTTACGTAAAAACGTATTCATGATTTCACTTTTTAAATGATATCTTTGTTAATATTACGAAATTCTCGTTGAATATTTACAAATGAATATTCGTTTATTTTTACTGCTCCACTGTATACATAAATATATCAAAATGTCCTTTTAAAAGTTGCATGAATAAAAACAGTATTTACTATATTTAATTGATATTATTTCAAAGGCCAAGAAACATAATTTCATTTTATAGAAGTTTTCCTAAAATATAACACTGTGAACTCATCCATTAGTCTTCTTTATCAATTTTAGGAATGTTATAGCGTGACTTAAGAATATACAGGATTAGAAAAAATATTAAACGTATATAAATTAATGATATTTATTACCTATGGTCCAATGCCATGGATCAGCTTTATTTTGATGTAAATATACTTGCCACAAACAAATCGTGTAATCTTTTTAATCTTGATATTATCTCTTTAAATTTGCTACAAAATTATTACGGAAGTCTAAAATGCATCTAAAACTTATGTTTAAATTTTCATTTCATGCTTATTAGTTAAAACAGATTTTTCGCTTTAATGTTCACAATAGGATGTAATTAAATGAGCTATGAAATTAACACATTCTCAGCCACAGTTTTATTGTTTCCTTAATCATTTTCAACATCGTTTATTTTTTATCACCTATAAAAATAAATTATAAAACATATTGCGGTAAACATAAGAGATTTGTGTTTTTAAAGTTGACGTGTTGGCTGTTTATCTATTTCTGATCTTATACTGAAAACTTAAGCTATTTTAAAATGTTTTTTAAAATGAAAATATTTTTTTTATCTTGAACTTTATTGCATTACAGGTATTTTTAAAACAATTTGTTTATTGCAAATCTCTCTTCGTGAAAATTTTTAATAGGGGTTACAAAAATACTCTTTTAAAATCGAGCAAATCTGTATAAATTAACAATGCTATTTTCATAAAAAAAATATTGAATAATCTCTTTTAGGCATTATATGTGGAATAAGTTATTTTTGGGGTAACAGTCCTGCCAAAAGAGTGAATTGATAAAAGATTTTTCCAGCATTTTCTCACAAGCTTGTCTTGTTTAATGTAAAATTCACATAAATATATGCTAGTAAAGAAAATATATTTTTAAATAATTCAATGAGTTTTCAGTTATTTGTGGTAAATTGATAAATTTGTATTGTCAAAACTAGCGTTCACCAAACAACTTTGCTCTAATATTATTTATATATCGACGGTGGACAGGAAAAAGGACGTAACCCACGCATATCAAATTTTACAGAAGGCGCTAAAAACTTGTTTTGATGATTTTGTGACATATGCAAATTATGAATTTCACAACCTTGAAGTGCACGGATGCTTCTAAACTGGTGTTTAATTGACATTACCTAATATGAATAAAGAAATTGTCTCGGAAAAACCTTTATTTCAGTGTTTTTTCTTGGTTTTAATTTTTTACAAGGTCATCTTTTTCAAAATTAAAAGCTAAACTTAGATACTTATTCGGAATTTCAGCTTCCGTCATTTTGATAGAATGTGTGTCAAGTTGTGAATACATTGTGATTATCGAAAAAAAGCTGTTTTGGAAAATTGAGGGTAACGTCCTTTTTCCTTTCCACAGTCGATATGTATACGAAATATAAATTTTACAAAATTTGTAAATTGATTTCAACATGAATAATTTTCGTAATTTTTCTGTAAAATAAGTCTGGTGAATCCTGCCGCAAGGCGATTGAAAATTGATTCATACAATTTTTGTAAAAGACAGCTAATTAAAAGTCTTTGAAAAAATCAGTGTCATTCCATACGATTGCTTCAGCAAATTTTTCAAAGAATACGACAAGATTTGTCTTTGAATGCGATTTAGAGAAACTGATTAACAAGCATTTCTTGTAGATGTTGAGATATATTCAATTAAGAGTCAACTCCTTATTGTGAGCGGACATTGTAAAAATAATAATAAAAAAAGTTTTCTTTTGACGATACTATCTGTTTCAATTTTCTTACAGGTGAACATACGATGCGAAATTACCCGGCCACTGTCCATGGTGCTTTCCTGAGCGGACTGCGTGAGGCGGGTCGTATAGCAGACAATCTACTAGGGTGCCCTTACGCAGCGCCTGCATCCCCACCGAAACCCTAACGCCTTGACGATACTGAAAGCAAGATCTAAACGTTTTATAAATACAGTTGCGGACTTTTCTTATTTTTTGTGTTTTCGGTTGTGAAATCTTATTTAACATTTTTAATATTAGGTGCAATGAAACATTATCATTTTCTTGATTTTTGTGTTTAGTTTGCTTGTCGTATTTTGTTTAGTAATTATTAAAATATAAACTCATTTGCTTAGTTTAATAGTATGTATTTCATATTTTCTTTACACGATACGTATGATGTTTGCGTGTATAAGAACAATAATTAGTCATTAATTTAATCTAATTTTCTATTTATGTTGAAATTAGTAGCTCGCTAGATGTCTTATTATAATTTGTTTAATAATAATATAGGGGCCATAATATCCATCATAGAAGTTTTTGCAGATAATAATTTATCAATTATGTAAAATTGATTTTATATTGAATAAATACGTACGTTTTTGTAGATAGATCTTTGTGGTCATAAACCTTTAACGAATATAGATATTTGCAACATACAATATTGATAAGACACTTAAACGTATGTATTTTGGTAGACTACATATTTTAAAAACTTTATTTCTTTTTGGGTTTATAAACTTTCGTTACATCATCAATAACGGAATAAAAAAACAATCATTAGCAATAAATGAATAATAAATAAAAGAACATTGATTCAAAGTGATATTTTATGCTTAGTAAAATTATGATGTTTCCTTTTAATTTGTTGTTTTGATATGTGTGAATAACTTACTCTAAAATACTATAAAATACAACGAATGTTTAAATAAATACGTAGTTTCGTACAATTTACTAGTTTTTGATCAAGTTTATCTGATAATGAGAAGGAGAAAAAATAAACGGAAACATTTTTTTAATATCTTAATATTATTAGAATCGAATCATAGTTTTTAGTGGGCATGTCGACTTAAATTAGATTTAGATTTTAAAAAATCACAGTGATCTTATTTTTATAATTGATAATCTGTTTAAAAATATCAATTCGTTGGTTCACATCTTAATATTAATATTCAAAAAATAAAAAAAGATTTCTCAAACTTTTC
Organism: Himalopsyche tibetana; assembly: GCA_030503985.1. NCBI lineage: Eukaryota > Metazoa > Arthropoda > Insecta > Trichoptera > Rhyacophilidae > Himalopsyche > Himalopsyche tibetana. The sequence continues at coordinate 16,207,332 of JAPJYX010000024.1, forward strand.
AAATAAGCAATATATTTTAAGTGTTGTATTCTTCATAACACAAATGTTTATGACTAGAGAATTATTTACTACCAACTTAAACAAAAAGTTGTATTTTCATTGTAAGAATAATTAATCCGTTGCCATTATATGTGTAATTATAATAAATAAGTCACATTTCAATAATATTATGTAGCTTTATAATAAAAAATCATTTTTATTATAAAATTGAATTTGATATCTCAGAACAATCGCTTAGTACACAATATGTTAACACAAGAAATAATAAAAATAAGTTTTTTTTTGACACTATTGTCAAAGTTTCAGTAAAAAGTATTTCCTTTGGAAGATTTTTTTCCATGAAAAAATATTTTATAATTATTACAATAATTTTTTTTAACCTATGTATGTATGTAAATAACTTTTTTAATTCTTTAAACGAATCCTTAATGCATTTCAAAAAAAAAAAAAAAACAGTGACGAACATATTTTAAAATTATTTTCGTAATTTTCTTTTGGATAGTGTTCAATTAACTTTGACTGTAAACCCTATTTTTTAAATACATACATAGATATTTTAAGTTAATATATTAGTTTCTTCTTGTATCGATTCTTATTTTTTCTCGCTTAAGTATTCTAAAATACAAAATAGAATAAAAATGTTTAGATATTTAATTATTCATTTGTATTACATCATTTGTGATTTTTAAAATTTCCTTGCGGCTTATTTTTTGTCTGATTTGTGTTTTAAATAAAAAAAATTGAGTAAAAATTTCAGTTTTTTATTTTTGTCTTCATATTTATGATATTATGTTGCTTTGCAGGGTGAATACATCATTATTGGACATGACAAAAACTCTTATTTCTTAGATCAATATGATATAATATTGTTTTTGGTATATATGAAGTATAGCAGAAAAAACTTCACGTATCGATCAGATTATTCCGGGTTTGTTTCCTGGCAAGATCAAATATTAACCTTCATGAGGTCGAAAAATGATGTACATAAATTGAAGAAATTTACACAATAAAAAATATTTAATAACTTAGATGTATGTATCTGGTATTTTTTTGACAGAATATATTTTTGACGTGATCTTGTTATTTTATACCAATCAATGATTTCATAATTTTAATAGTAAATAACGAGATGTGTTATGTATCCTTTTTAAGCCAGTAAATGCAGGCTTAAACATAGTTCTGACGATGGCATAAGCCGAAATAGCTATAAACTGATTTTTAAAAAAATGTAGAACTAAACACTTTGATATTTTTACCGTATTACAACGGATTTTTACCAAGTAAGTACCAATTCAATCAAAGTCACCGTTTATGATTTTATTTCTTGTTTTTTTTTCAAACCAAAGTGTATTTTATTTTTACTTAATACGTTGCATAAAAGTATTAAATTATGATAATTATATAGGTACGAACGACCTGGATGAATTATAAAGGTTTGAAGATAAATATTTTTAAATCTCTAGGGATTAATAAATCATATTTATTAGCGTACATATATGCATGTTGGAATGGATCACTCTAATTTCGACTCTAACTCGCGAGCGGCGAAATGAACAAAGTTGGTTCTCGTTGAAAATTAACATTATCATAGTATAGGTACCATTCCGTCTGACTGCAGCATATATCATATGCAAAGACACCCCGAGGAATATATACGAAGTCACTCGCAGAAATTCTTTAGTTTATTTGCAAAATTAGCTTTGATGAATTCCAACAGGAGGCCGTAAAAGAATTCCCTTTATGTCCTTACTGCGGCAAAGTTTAGCATATTTTTCAGGGGTTTTCAATGACAAAGTTGTGCACTTGAATATTTTAATAAGCCTTCTTTAAAAACATTTCTTTATAGTCATTTTCAGATCTGTAGCATAGTGGTCAATGTTGTACTCTTTGGGTGCGTTGTCCACGGATTCGAATCTATTGACCTAACATTCCTTTTTCTGGTATTGATTTAAGCTGTAACAACTACTCTACTGATCATTAGTTCATCGCATTAGTCAGGTAGGGAAGGAAAGTAGGAATAGCATACAAATGATTGGTGCGTATCCGCTGCCATAACTTAAATTAATTTGATTTAAAACCACTCTTTTTCAAATATCTAAAGATTCATTAACTTTTAAATTAATGTAATATTTCTTAAAAAAAAATGTTAATTTAGTAATTTAAATAAATAATAAAATAAATATTTGAAAAAAAAGCTTATTGCAGAACCGAATTTGATCATCTTTACTAGTGAAATGTTCCGTAAATGAGGGTCCGCCTGCTTTGAATATATTTAAACTACGAACCTTATCGAAAAATAAGATTCAAAAAGATATATTTCTGTATGAAATTATTATTTTTAATATTGCAACAACTATTTACCAAGTTCGAATACGTATTTAAATGTATTTTTTTATACTTGAAATGAACGTTTATATTTCAACGGGCATGAAGTTATGAATGAATCAAAAGCTGGCCCTGAGAAAATTTATATTATTTTTTATGCTTGAGCAAAATTTATTTTTACTTAAATTTTTAAATCACTTTGCTTATCATTGTAATTCAAACAAAAAAGTATTTTTTTACAAGGGGTTCGTGGCTACAAAAAGATTGTGTAAACATTTTTATTTACTCCTAGTAGTTAAAAAAAGTAATTAGCAGCGCGAAATAAATGTTTTGTTTTAAAATATTAATTTTCAAAATTCGTATGTACGTCTTATATTTGTTTTATTAAAGCTTACATAAAATCAGTTGTTAAGGTGTTCCATTAAAGGTTTATATGTTTCATATTTTCCAAACATATGTGTTTTTTCAACCAAGTATCAACAGTGCTCATTTTATTTTTACTATCGGTAAAACCTGCTGAATTAGCATGACTTTTTTTCTCTCAAGTTTGCCACTTAATTCACTGAAATATTCATCCCTTGGGCGTCCCTGGTTTGCGTTCATTGGGTTGAACTTTGAAATTGTTCGAAGTGGGAACACCTTCAATTTGCTAAATTCACCTGGGCTCAGAAACAAGTTTGCGTACGTCGAACAAACTCTTCAATTAATGCTGTTACATGAAAGTTGCCTGTCACGCACCACAGTTAGTTCTTATTGCATAATTGCTTATATTTGAGTACATATCAAGGATAAACTCGCTCAACGAAAAGCATGAAATTATCTCGTGGAAAATGACTAACAACTAATTACTAACTAGATCACATTTGAAAGTTCTCTCCTGTATGCTAACAAGAACTGAAAACAAAATTTCTTATGTACGCGGTTTTTTAACGCCCTTTCAGAGTTTAGTCTTACCAACAACTTAATACTATTTCGTGTGTCTCTTTATTGTAAGCAGTAAGCATTGTAAACATCGTAAAAAGTAATTGATGCATTTAATTAGATATATATTTTTAAAGCATAGAGGTCGGAAAGATATTATATTTTTTTTAATGCGAAAACGATGCAATGCCTAAGCATTTAGGGTGAACACTGTCAACACTTGGTGGAAAGGCATTATATTAATAAAAACATAATATTCCTTTGTACTTTATTCAACTTTATTTAAAAGATCAGAACCGGTTTCGCACATCAGTTGACCGGTCCTGACCTTTTAAATAAAGTGGAATAAAGTACAAAGGAATATTGTATTTTTTACTAATACAATTCCTAAGCATTGGTAATTTAATAAAACTAAATCAAAATAAACAGATGCAATCGAACTTGGTTGTCAATCTTTGATACAAGACGGTATAAAGGAAAGATGGAGGTAATGCGTAGTTTGTTGTATTTTATGTTCATAATTATTGATTTAATTGGCATTTACTTTGTAGAACTCCATTATAATAAGGTAAAAATATTAACGTATTAAATTCTAGAATTTTTAATAAAATGACTTAACAGCTTATCGACCGCACGATTTTTTAAATAAAATTTCACCTGGCGAAAAAAAAAATTGTTTCAAAAATTGTAATTTTACTAAATTCACTATAATTTGTAAACAAATTGAGATATCTTTACAAAAAATAATTTTCTTAGCTTCCAGATACTTTGCCTATACGCATATATGAGTCCGCCGGCCAGCAACTTTTGTTTTTCAAAGACTCAAATACGCGTCCGCGGTCGTTAAGCGTTACCGCGTGTGCCATCGTCAGAACTATGTTTAAGCGTCCATATTACTCAGCTATATATACTGCCTTAGAAGAGAAACATAATATATCTTGTTATTTAGTCTAACATCCCAATTTATATTTCAATTATAGTGTCACATTTATTCTGACTTTAGTGTTTCTAAGAACGATAACAAGTATAGGGTTATTCAAGCTAAATTAAAAAGGGTATTTATTATTAGTTACATTGGCTTATTATTTGTTGCTTTATTCTATTTCTTACTTTTAGAGTCTTCACTGAAATCACTTTGTTCATAATTTTTAAAAACAACACTCAATTGTACTAATGCTTACATTTATTTATTAAGATCAGGACCGGTTTTGCTTATAACCAACACTAATCAGTTGATAATGGTCGTTGTGAGCAAAACTGGTCGTGATTTTATTAAATAAAAGTGAAATCAGTACAAGTGAGTATTTAATTTTTAAATACTTATTGGAAGTATTTAACATCTGTCCGTCTTTATAAGATGTATAATAATAGTAAAATTTATTAATTTTGTATTGTTTTTTTTTATCAATTGCCTAATAATTGACAGTGAGCACATTAAACGTGACATATATAATATAGATTATAAAACAAACTATTTCCTTTTGCCTTGATTGCATATATACAAGATGGGCATACGGTCATAATGTTGGAAAAGGTTTTATTACTTAATAACGGAAAGAACATAGCATAATATTTCTAGTACTTTCTGCGCGATTTCGATACATTCTACGTACTGACGAGAAAAACAAAGTAATGCACATCTTGCTGGCGCTGAGCTATAAAACGACCATAGGCACTATTTTAAACATAAAAACAAGGAAATCAGCTTTCTTTGACACGAATCTCTACATTTAATCATCGAATAAAAAGATAGAGGTTGCATAATAATAACACCGGTAGAATATTTCAAATCCTTACTGATTGGGTGTTGCATCATATTTCTCTTCTTTATTTGTTCGCATCTCACAAGTAATGATCTAAGAAGCACTTAATTCCAACTCTATTCTAAATATGCTGTAAGTTTCGAGAAAGTGTAAATTGCTACGTTCACCTAAAAAAAATCGACATATTTTTTATGCAGACACATATTTTAAATCTGTGTATATTATTAGCTCTTTGTATGTTTATATGTATTTTTTTTTAATTTTCAGCGAAGTTTTTTAAGCTTAGCTCTGTTTTCCATTTTTAGAAATCCCGATTATATCAAATAAATGGTTTGTGATTATTAAAAACACTTTTTTACTTTCCTACATAAATCGACTTGAGAAATGAAAAAAGACGTAGTCCACACATAACAAATTTTTGATTTTGCGCCAAAGAAAAAATACGAAATATACACAACCTTGAAGTGCATGGAGAATGATTATCAGGTTTTTAATTGATTTAATCTAACATTACTTCAATTTCTTTAAAAAAAAGTCTCTTTTCAGCTGGCATTATTTTGATAGAACGTGTATTAAGTTTAAAGCGAAAAAAAACGTTTTCAAAGTCGAAATAGTAAGTATATTAAATGTGCTAAGGAAATTGTAGATTGTCAAGCTTATGAAAATCAATTATGTGTTAAAAATATTTCATTTTATATTTTATAATCGATTTGAATATGTGACAGATTGACATCTGAGTAACATTTAACTTTCGATTAATACAATTTAATTACTATGGTTCCATTCCAGGTCATATCTGTTCCCACAAGAAACTGCGAAATCATGTTAAATTAACATATCGATATATTTGATAATCTAAATTGTATAATAAAAATTCTTTGGAAACTCATTGAAAACTGATGCCACGAAACATCCGGCCCTTTTTAAGTCGTCTCGTTAGATTTAAAACCGGTAATAAAACGAAGCAATTTACGTCGAGTTTCGCTATGTAAACATTCACACACGCACCCACCGTTCCAAAATACAACGAAAACAGGTGGAAGAAACACCGAGTCGAACACAGGACATAGTTAGCTCTCTGCAGTAATACACCCATACAAAGTCAATTAATCTAGAGATAAATAATTATTATTTCATCCTGAAATCAAATTAAAATATTTGATTTGACACTTTGCAATACTAGAATCATTATAAATATACGTAACGTGACCATTTATTTTTCCCCCAAACTGCGTGTGACACCTAAACAAAATTTGTTACTTTTAGGCGCCTCACACTTTCATACAATACAATGTGTGTTCTATGTCATAATATTAGGTTACATATTGTACTTATTTATTTGAAGATTGGCGGTATGTTTGTTTATAAACACTGTTTGTTTATGAACACTGATGTTCCACGAAACCTGAATAGGTGTTCCGCGAACACCTGCATAACTTGAAAACACTTATTTTGCAATATTTTTCGATAACTATTAAGGATGAATTTAGGGTTCAGAATCAATTTTCTGTGACCTCTAAGCCAGTAGGCTTAAGCTAAAGTGATTTTAAAAAAAATGATTTGATTAGTGATTCTTATATGAAACAAAAAAATCAAAGATTAGTCATAAAATGATTTCAAGTTGAGTTTGTCAGAAGAGTCTTCGAAAGTGTTTTAATAACATATTTGTTTGTTTAATTTAAGATTTCGACAGAAGTTGCTTGGTGGAATTTCAATATTAAATTTGAATCGTTCAAACTATGTACATTCAGTTCAAGTTCATCCGTGCACTTGAATGCCTGAAGATGCCGAAAGGTGAAACCCGGGTCGTTAGTGACAAAATCTGTGAGAATGTACATAGTTTGAACGATTCAAATTTAATATTTGTTTGTATTTTAGCTATTAAAGAATTACCCAACCAAAGAAAAGTGTTCTTTTAGAATACCCAGATTTTCTAAGTCTTCCATTGCAGAAAAAGTTTGAGAAATTCTGATCTATAGTAGTACTCGGTGGAACTACGTGACCCTGGAATTACATGGGAAGAAGTAAGAAGACTTGAGGGGGAAGAGAATCTTGTAGGAACTTATGTGGTGGCCATATGCTCCGACTATGGAGCAGATATAGGGTAAAAAAGTGTAAAATCATTTTGGGTGGTGAAGGTTACAGCATTGTGTATTAAATGTTATGACATATAGCAGGGAACAACTTCTTTAAATTTTATAAACAGTAAAATTTTGTTGAAGTTATCTGATAAAGTTTTTCAGTGCGTTTGTAAAGCGTAACGGCTGTTCTCGTTGGTATGCGGTTTTAATTTTCGCATCCATACTGGCAGCTATCTGCAATTTTATGACGCACTCTTGAAGTTACTTCTTTATAACTTTTCAAGAAAGGTGTTGCAAGACTATAATAAGACTATTACTCTTAATATGAACAATCGAGATTCCTTTTAATTAAAACCAGTGTTAGTGTCTCTGCAATTCCATGCAGTTGATAGCTTCAGTAAAGTATAAAAGAACAGGTGGTAGACATATAAAGCAAACAATAGGAACAAGGTTTCATTAAAAAGGGTGAACTGCGTTGCTAAGACATTGATATCTTTATTTCTTTGTAAGCCTGGTAAATATCAACAGTTATTGTGTTTAATTGTTGCGGAATGAACGATTATATTATATTAAAAGACACGTACTTTGTATTAAAGGAGAGTCGTATTAACTAATAAGTAATTATTAGTACTAAATACCGAAATGGTACTGAAAATAACAATATATTGGTTATTGTATGGCGGACAACTTATGATCAATATTTGTGATCCAATTGTATGATAAGGATTTCAAAAACATCATGAATATGTATTAGACTCGTTCGTGTATTAAAATAGAGTTAATTGTTTGTAAAGCTTTAATTTTATAAATGAATAATGTATTTTTACGACATTGTCATATTTATAATAAGCTATCTTCGAACTGGAATTGATTATCGGTGAGTTTTCTTTTATAGCCAAAATAGTAATTGTTCGTTGTATTAAAAAAATAGATATTATCCACAGTTATATACATAGACTTGTCATTTTTTGTGTTTTAAATTGTTATAAATATGTACTGAACAAATTATTGATTATTAAATATAAAAAAAAACTAAATAAAATATCATAATACACAATTGATTTAGAATATATTGTCTATAAAGACGTCGAAAACTTAACGCCACATATTGATAAATTGAGTAAAAATAATGTATGCTCAAAATAAACGAATTAAAATTGTATGGAATAAAGTGAATAAAATTTTCACTTCGACATTCTGGGCAAACTTAAGTCGATTTACCTTTATTCATTTTCGCAATGGTATCCTGTCACTTTTAATAACTTATTATTTATTATTTATGAGTAATATATTTTTTTTAATGAGTGGCAGTTTGTCTTCAGAATAATTAAGTGCAGTAAGTAGCTCCTTTTTTGGCTTTACTTTAACGGGGCAGTGATGTTCGTAGTATTAACTCAAGTTAACCAGGCGGTGTTAATAAGACTCCAGAAGCAATTTTACTCGAGAAAATCCATAAAAGTTTATTTTTATCTTATTTGGATTTAAAACTTTAAAGTCATAATAAATACTTTAAAACAGTGGCATAATTGATTCGATTTTAACGGCCGGCTTTTTTTCGAGATAATTTTCACAGGAAGATCTGTAAATCAATTCACCTCGATAATCAGCGACCACGAGTTATTAATTACGACCAACGAACCTTTCTTTGCTTGATTTATGTTTCCATAAGATACAGGTGTTCGGATTTCTTATTAGTCCATACATGTAAGGTGTTTTAACATAAAACATTGAACGATTATTAACGCAAGTGTTATATATTTATATGATTGTCTATTCCACTTATTTGAAATACATTCCAGGGACCACCGAACAAAAGTATTTTAAATTAAATGTTTGGTTTTATTACTGTAATCTGAATCATGAATATGATATCGCATATTTGTTGCAAAACAGTCAGTGTAATAATTAAAATTCAATTATCTCATATCTTATACGTCTTATTTTATATCTGAGCAAAATAAATCAATTTTATGATGCAAAAATTGCACAAAATAATGATTTGAATGCAAGTCAGTGTTATTATATTCATAAGCAAATATAATTTACTGAAAAAACTGCTGAAAATAGTTAATGAAACCATTAAATAACTAGATAATTAAGTTTACAATGTCTCAACATTGCACAAAGGGAAATTAATATATAGAAAACTAATAAATATCCAATATTTTTAATTAAAATATATTTTTATTAATATTTCTTCAGTCAGTATTTTTATAGACAAGATCTACCGACATTGCATGATCTCGGATTTTCAACTATTTGTTCTTACTTTTAAGCAATCGTCGCTACCTGTACTATAATTATTCCGACTCAACTAACAATTTATGTAAATAAATATCTTTGAATATGCATACAAAGGGGTATAAAGTAAACAATTAACGTTGTTACAAATTATATGGCAGACGCTTTATAAACAAGACAAGCGAGACTCGCCTTGTCTTAGGCATGATTTACTTGGGCAGCGGTTACGGACTCTGTTTTTTTGTACAAAATATGCACTCCATTTAAAAACGGCGCCATATCTTCGTGGAAAAAGATCAAACTCCATGAAAATGATACGGTGTCTCTTTTCAAGATCGACATTTTGAAGCATTCCCATATTAATTTCATTTAATAACTTAATTAAAGGTTGCATACAGAACACAATAAACGAGCCGTGAGTTATGTTTCAAAACGATTGTTGAGAATCTGATTAAATGAAGTTTTGTTATACTCTTAGCGTAAAGATAGGATATGTATATATTTTGTATTGCTTCTCTTTCTATCAATAATGGTGGGAGATTCTTTCAAGTCTTGATTGTTTTTCAATAAAATTGCTTGATTTTTGATTTTGCGGATGAAACAATTTTTTTTTTAGACAAATAATATGAAAATTGTATTAGTTATTGTCTGGTTATACTACCTGTCAAATATACGTACAGTTATCATATTTTATTTTAATAAATAAATAAAAAAAAATGTTTTTTTTTATTGACTTCCAAAATGCACAAAGGTTCTCAATTTATTAAGGTCCTTTTGCTTTGTTTGTTTTTAATGAATAAAAGCTACTTAACATAAATTTTATTATATTTTTTAGCAAATTTCAGGCGACCACGGGTTGTTTTATTTAAATTTCCCGGGAACCAAAACTGGCGAAAAAGTGTCGATTTCCCAGAATTTTTTCTCGGGTAGCTTCGTTTCGATACGGCGTAAAAACTTAAATAAAATTGTTCAATATTGAATGAGTAAAATCATAAATCGAGGTCTAATTCCATTATCAAATGATTTATTTTATAGCCAATTATAAAGGCGAGATGATTTAAAGCGGGTCACGCACTAATTTAAAGAAATACTTTATACGAACAATAATCAGATAGAGCCAGTTTTCAATTTGATTCTACTCGAACCGGTAAATTACAGCTAATCGAAAAATATTATCAAAATCGTAATTCATCACAAGTCCGCACCGGAAAATTTGGCCAGCCCACCTGGGCGCAAACTGGTGACCATAAACTAGACAAAAAAGCAGTGTTATATAGATTCAATAATATTTTATTATAGCATGTTTAAAACGCTAAAAACTTTCCATTGGATGCGTTTGTAATATTTAGGATTAAGAAATATGATACTCTGTAGGAGTAGAAATCGCTAACAAAATAAACATCTTCCATGGATTGTAGTTAGAATTAGGGTATCCAATCCCAAGGCCTTTTTCCAATCCCGGGATTGATTTATTTTGAATCCCGGAATTGAGATTTTCTCACCGAGGAATTTGAAATCCTCAATTTGCTATACTTTTTCCCGGAATCTCACGAAAACTCGTTTTTTTTTTTTTAGCTCACCGAGGAATTTTCAATTTTCAATTTGCCAATTTCATGTAAATTTCGAGAATTTGCTCAAAATTTCTCAATTCCGAAATCTCGGGATCGCGGCCATCTCAATCCCGGAATTTCGGGATCAGAAAATTGAACGGGATCCCGGGATTACGGGATCCCGGATCCCGGGATTGGATGCCCTAGTTAGAATCGACCGTCTTTAAAAAATATTTGCTTTTGTAATTAAATTTTGGAGTTTACTTTCATTCTCATTATCTTAATACATTTTTATCGTGAATATACTTTTTCATTGTAGTTTTATATTTAAGTTGTAGAATAATGTATTTTGGAAATGTAAATAAGATACAGCTCTAAAGCTTATATAACCAGAATTTACTAAACTTTGCTTCGTTAAGAATATAACTACAATTAAGTTCATTGCAACATTACTATACTACTATTAAAATCAAGTAAGTTTACCTTTGAAGAATGCTTGTTTATTACTTCCATGTCAGTATTTTTATTGTCCACCTTTTAAGCTTCTAGTTAAATTTCGAATAAAATATCACTGAATCTTCCAGAGTCTCATTCATGAGACAGTAAACCGAGGATTGCAAACCAAATACGGTTCTTTGAATTTAAATATTAAATTAGCACATTTCATATCTTAGTAAACAAACCTTTTTAGATCAAAAAATAAAACATCCTTTTGTACTAATTTCAAATTTATCTAATATGATCAATACCTGTTTTTTTCATCGCGAGCATTATCAACTGATCATATGATAATATAAATTAGAAATAAGTAAAAAATAGGGTCGTATTTTTTTGATTAACAGTGAAAACATTAAAATAAATTATTTTTACTAATACAACATATAAAGAGTATGCTGACAAGCCTTAAATACTAAAATTACAATTCTTATACAAAAAATATGCAAAAATGCCAAGCGAGTGCAAGGTTCGTGCACATTATGCATCGTATACTTTTTTTAAAAAATATTATACCTATATATTTACATTGTTTTTAAATGTGAGTGTATTAAATAAATATGGGAGTTCGATTAATACTACGTTTGTTTGGCAAACCTTGTACACTTAAAAGTCGCCATTGTGGGGGGTTAATCTAAAGCTTTTTAATAATTAGACACTAATCAATGGGGGTTTTTAATACTAAATTATTTATTTTTTAGATTTTACGGTTGGTATAAGTTTATTGCGTTAATTGCGACTATGTTCACTGTTGTTATATTCGATTTTTTAATATTTTTTTCGACCAAATAAAAAGGTACGTTAATAAATTATAATAATTGTTTTATTTTTAATATGTTTTTTGACCACCCGTTTTCTTGTAATTATAAAAGATCTGGTAACTACATGTATAATATATTGTAGCTATCTTTCGTAAAAGGACTTAACAAGAAATCTATTTTCTCCGATTAATCCGCGTGTTTTCTTTCTTATTCAGCAAAGTTTCCATTGAAATCGTAAATGGAAAAACAGCCATAAAATTACACGTGTTTTTCCTTCTAATCTTGACTATGTCTGAATCTAAATTATGGGCACTCTTTCAGCCCCTAACAAGATGGCGGCCTAAGCAACATTCACACTATCCGCATGTGGCTTTGAATGGATTCATACATTACGTGTGGTTTTTATTAACACACAATGAAGGGAAATTATTGCCAGAATCAATAGCAGTTATTCGGCATGTATGTGAATGGAAACGAACCACTACTGCTTTTAGTTTCAGTGATAGCTTTACGAGACTTTACTCCATACGACCATACACGAACAGATTCCAACTGAAATAAAAGTTCAGTTATAAAAGAGTTTATTAAACTTATTATCACAGCAATTAAATCGCGCTATTTGTAAGTAAACTTTCCAACTTTATATATTATAAAGTGAAGATGATCATGTGAGTTCAGGAGGACTATTTGTTTGCCCATTTTTATGAACATAAAATAATACATCCGTAGTCATTCAAAGGATGTGAGGCGCTGCATCGCTACTCTCGCCGTCTTGCATACACCTAAGAAGCGAAAAAGTATTGACCATTAAAAATCCAATTTGAACTTCGATCGATCATCGAATGTTTTTTCCCATGCCGTGACCTTTATCTATCCACTCAACGAGTATGCAATAAGTTTCACTTATCGTTTCATGTGAATCCCCTTTTTAGATTTGTGTTGATATAATATTTACTGGCAATCGCGTACAACTAAATTACACTATTGGCATGGAATTTAATAATTGCTAATTATTGTTTTGAACATCCAGCGCGTAAATATAATTTCAATCAATCGTTAAAATATTTTTGGATTTTTATTCCCTTTTTTCACAGCAATAATATAAAGATATAAAGTAGAAAACCCTTCACCGAAAAGTTACTTTTTCAAATATCATCAACTGTCAAAATACAGTTTTAAAACACAACAACAGTACAAAATATTATTTGATAATTTATTAATCTTAGATTGGTGCATTCATTCTTAATAGTTCTATGCTTAAGATATTTAAAAAATATTTTTTTCATTTGGGGTTTGTATTAGGTGATTTATCAATTCATATATTCAAACAAAATATTTGAGCCTGAAAGATTATTTGCCAGAATTCCAAAGAAATATTAATTTTGGTTTTGATAGTAACTTGATCCTGAATTCTACCTCTTAAGTGTCGTGCACCCCTGAAAACCCTATTTAGCGTGTCCTTGACATCTGTGTTTTTTTTTCAAAAAAAATGTGTAAGTAATCAATCAATTTAATACGTACGCCTGTTTTTAAAAAAAATGCCTTATGTCACTGCAAAGTTGATAGATAAATATTTGTCAAATATTCAGCTCAATTTACTTGGTTTCCAAATATTGTTATGGCATTATTTTATGTGTATTTTAGTTATTTTTGATACTTTTTTAAACTTATTCCGGGACTGATGTGCTTTTCTACGAAATATATTTTTTTTCGGGAGAATATTTTAGTTGAACTTATTAACCTCTAACTTAAATAACGTGATGAAAATAAATAAGAAGCAAAATTATAAAATATTGTTATTTTAAAACATAGTGTGTATGTTTTTTTTACGATACTTTTAATATAACAATTACAGATGTACTCGTTTTAGCACATTTCACGTGAGGGAGACCAAACTTTGAATCCTAAAATGAAATTTTGCTTTTAATATATTATAATCTTCAAATAATTTTAACTTTTCGAAGAATTTTGTAAATATTGTATTAAATTTAAAGATAGTCAATTTTCCTTGCACACTTAAATGATTATTAAGAAAAGTTTTTCAAGTTAAAATTGATTATTTTCAGTTTTTAGCAGTACATCGTTCGTTTTTTAATCTTGGCTTTTCGTTTGTTTATAGAATTTTTCGCCGCCTGTGTGGTCGAGTGGTCAACGTCGTTGGCCTCGGCCACGTAGGTCCCGGGTTCGAATCCCAGTACGGACAGTTTTATAAATTTATTTTTCGATCGATTTATGAATTTCTGTTCGATGTTATGGATGTATGTGATGTCTCTAATTTCCTCCTCCCACCCATCCTATCCTATGAACGGGGCACATCGAGAGTGATTAGTTTACCACTATTCCTGTCCTAGCCCTATCCTTCTATTCCTACTCTCTTTGGAAAAAGATAAGTTGAGTTGAGTAACAAGCAGTTCTTGTAGAAACACTTCTGCTGAGATAAACTCCATTAGGAGTCCATATGCTCCACACTAGGAGCGGATATGGTATAAAAAAATAAAATTTCTTATATGATTTTTGGATGTATTTTGCAAATTTTAGATGCATGGATAGCAACACATAAATAGAGTACATATTGAACAATCAATTTTCGTTCTTAAGAAAACTATTATGAAATTGTTTTAAAAATATTTTATAGTTGACGAGTAAAGAATTTTAGTACTTTTGTTACATCATTATTAAATCGAGTTTAATTATTCCATTCTCTTGGAATGTTGAAACGGGCTATTTTTCATTTGTAATATGATCACAAATCAATATGATGGATCAATTATTTACGGCATTTTTGAATTAAAGTGAAATTAAAATAATTATCTAACGTGTCATAAGTATAGGTACCGGTGATTAATTTATAATAAATTCAACGTAACTATTATAGAGAGGCACGAATCCTCTGAATACCTACGCAAATTTAGCTTGTTGGATAATTGGTGACCGCAGTTAACTTCAGGTGTTTCCAATGTTAGAAGTTCGGGATCAAACGATAAGTTCTTGAAATGATTTCCTTGACTTGAAGTCCAGCTACGTTTTCAAAGTATTTTCTGGAGCATTGAGCTATTTATTTTTTTAAATTATTTGAGATATTTTATAGAAATAAAATATCCATTTCTTGAATAAAAAAAAAATTGCTTAGTACCTAACGTAACAAGGTTAACTGTGACTATTTTTTTTATTCAGCTATATACAGCAAATCGTTTTTTTTATAAGAACAGTATTTTATATTTAAAGATACGCATATTTACTGATATAGAGTACGCATAGTCGTGGTGCAGCATTCAATGACGTTGGCTTCTGTGATGTATCTCACGGGTTCAATTACCAGTACGAACTGCAATTTTTTCAATCTCCAATAGTGAAATTCTGGGACACAGCAAGAGCGATTAGCTAATCACTAGTCCAGTTCTAGCCCTATCTTTTTTATCCCTTATATCTTAAAAAAATAACAAGCTATCCTCGTAGAAAAACTTCTGATGGAACAACTTCCATTAGTAGGCGATATGCTACACAATTTATGGATTTAAAAAAATGAGGTATGACGGTTTCTTAAATGAAATATGAACAGTAGAAATAAAATGAATTTCAGCTTATCGATTTAATTACTTATTAATAGTTTAGTGATTGTATTTCGATTATGAGCTACGTATAAACTGTTCTGGTCATAGCTCTTCCTACTTGATAAATGCTTCAAGACTGGTTTGAATTGATAATAGGCAAAGCCTGAAGAGATACGCAAATAATAAGCAATAAATCAAAACCCTGTTTTATAGTTCATGTAAAACACACCGCTTATGTTTTCAATATTAATAGATTTTAATCAATCTGAAATGTAAAATAGTATTGAAAATTTACGCGATAATATTTTTCAACATAACGAATAAATCACTTTTAAGGTGTTCACTGTCAATACTTGGTGGAATGGCATTATAATAAAAATAATAAAACATTTTTAGTACTTTTTCCACATAAAATTTATTAGATCAGGACCGGTTTCGCTCATCGCGAGCATTATCAACTGATAAGAAAAATACATAAACAGTGATATTTATACAAATTTAAATTGAAATAAAAAGGTGTAAGCAACTATTAACAATTTAAAGGATTAACAAATTACATTATAATTACACAAGATTAAAATGCTTAACACCCATAACAATTAAAAAATCATCATCAAAGAATAATAAATCTAAGTGGCAAACGATGTCAATTATGAACACAATTAAAATTTGGGAAATATTTAAGCAAAGTAAATATCCTAATGATGATTTGGTGTTTTTCCCGCTTCCAATCAATGATGTACAAGCAACAAAATCAGCAGTAATGAAGATTCAAAATTGAGTTTGGAAAAACCAGTAGAGCTCAATCCAGCAAAATTGAATCCTGTGAAAAGAATAAAGGCAATATCAATTCTTACAAACGAACAGCTTGTATTTGCATCATCACCTTTGTTATATCCGTTTCATTAACCTAATTCTAGCCTATTATATTTCCATTTTTGTACTGTTTTATTTCTTTAGAATTTTAATTTTCTTAGTTTGTTTTTATTTTGTAAGAATTGATATTGCCTTTATTCTTTTCACAGGATTCAATTTTGCTGGATTGAGCTCTACTGGTTTTTCCAAACTCAATTTTGAATCTTCATTACTGCTGATTTTGTTGCTTGTACATCATTGATTGGAAGCGGGAAAAACACCAAATCATCATTAGGATATTTACTTTGCTTAAATATTTCCCAAATTTTAATTGTGTTCATAATTGACATCGTTTGCCACTTAGATTTATTATTCTTTGATGATGATTTTTTAATTGTTATGGGTGTTAAGCATTTTAATCTTGTGTAATTATAATGTAATTTGTTAATCCTTTAAATTGTTAATAGTTGCTTACACCTTTTTATTTCAATTTAAATTTGTATAAATATCACTGTTTATGTATTTTTCTTATCAGTTGATAATGCTCGCGATGAGCGAAACCGGTCCTGATCTAATAAATTTTATGTGGAAAAAGTACTAAAAATGTTTTATTATTTTTATTATAACGAATAAATGTTTTTTTTTTTTTAAATAAACTATTGTAAAAAAAATCTCTTTGACATTGTTTTTATTTTTAATATTTTACTGGTTCCTGGTCTACGTCATTTTTTTCAGTTAAAACCGTCGCAAACAGGACAGATTTGTAATCGATGTATGGATTTCTGTTCTCAGACATGGATGTTTGTGATATCTTAGAAATTCTCTTCCAGGATCGGATTAGTATCCTAATAGAGTAACGATTAGATAACAACTAGATCTACCCTTTTATCTCTACTCAAAGCAGGTTGAGAAAATGAGTAACAAGCAGTGCTTGTGGAAAAATACCTGTTGAAATAAATGACATTAGAATTCTATGATATAATATCTTCATAGAGGACGAAAATGGTTTAAAAACATTAAAATACACTTATTAATTGTGTTTAAAAAAATGTGTTTTATTTTAAATCATCAGTTATATAATACGTTTATTTTTTTATGTGTAATTATACAATAAATTGGCCCTTCTCAAGTTTAAAGTGTAAGCTAAACCGTCTTCAATGTAAACATAAAATATCAAATATTTTAATTTGTTTTACGGAAAAGAATAAATAATATATGTCTACCATATTGCAACAGTGGCATAGTCGATTTTAAGATAAGCATGTCAATCGATTGCTGAAAGATAAACCTTTATAATAAAACACTGAAATATTTTAATTTAAAAAGAAAATGGCAAAGTTAAAAGAAAAATCTTACATTTACTATTATTGATATTACACTGTACATAACTTAAAAGCTTTGACGAGATTAATTATCTCAAATTTACCGTTTTTTTTCGAAAATAAGACACTGTCTTACTTTCTTTTTTGGTCCGAAATACGAGCTAACAAGCTACGAGAAGTGGCAGCATAAAATCAACCCACTTTCTTATAACTGCTTGGGTGCTCCAGGCTTTTTCACTTTCAATGACATAAATTCCTGAAACGCGTTCAATCTTGTCTTTCTTGCCCTTAGTGATGATTAACGGTGAGACTGTCTTGCCATCGTGGTAACACGTGCACTTTCGTAACCAGTAGAAGGAACGTATATTGACGAGGAACCCTTGTGGTGAACCGTTGTTTGAGATCCTTGGCCTAGAAATACTGCAGTTTCATCCATAGCAATCATGTTGGAGAGTTGATATTTAGAAAAGTCGAAGCCATCAACAAAAAGCTTAAATGCAAGTGCACGTGTAACAACTTCATTGTCTTCCAGTCTGAACATTGTTGTTGATCTTCTTAGGAACAGTTCATGTCGTCGAAGGAAGTTATCCAGCCAGTGTGATGACGCTCTAAATTATTCTGTGTATATATCAAATTCTATTGCCATTTCGAGAGCAAATTTTTGGATATCAGCCCTCCGCACAACAAAAGCCATTGCTCTCCTACCAGCAATCCATTCCCAGATGTTTTCTTCCAGCTCAGAAAATAACGGTTGCTGACCTGATCCAACCTTGCACTTCTTCTCATTTCCCTGGCCCACCAATTGACACAGGTTATCGTAGTCTGCTCGCAATTTTCAAACCATACGGAAATCCATCATCTTCTCTTTACAGAAGGCTACAATATTAACGTCCCAGGAGTCCTCCGCGATTCCCTTTTTGTACTTGATGGAATAGCTCTTTCTTTTTGCACTCATTTTTTGGGGAGGGCTTATATTCCAAAAAATCCTGAAAATCGTGCTAGGGCTTATTTTCGGAAGATGTCTTATTTTCGGAAAAAGACGGTAGTATTTTTGACTTATTCCACTGTTGCTTTAGTGTAGTGACATGTGAAAATATGTGTATAATTTATTGTATTGAATAAAATTAAAACTATATGAACGTATATTTAAATGGAATAATAATACTATCCAATATTTTGATTTGAATAAGTACACTAGTTTTTTGAAATGCTAAACTTATGATTGATTGTGCTAATATTGTATATCAGATTTAAAATAAATACTCTGAAACATAACGTATAATCATTGTCAAATACGCTGATTATTTTCTCTGTATCAAACTACAACTTGGCTATCAATAAAAGGTATATTTTTTTGGGCAGTTTATCAAGTCTGTTATCGCAAATATCGCGGTGAACTTCAATTATTTATTGATCTAAAAATCCCAGTATAATATGCAAAAGCTGATATAAATCTCCAATTAAATATGTTTTTGAATAGTTATATGTATAATTGTCAGGCTGAGCGCATAAAATACGAATGTCTAGTAATATTGTTTCAGCTGTCAAAATCACACCACTTTTTATATATATTTTTGCTACATACATTGAATACAAATAATTGTAATTGAAAATTTATGAAATTGATTTATTTTATTTTAATGTGTATTCAAAAGAGTACGCAACAAAACATAGAAGCTTGATTAAGCGCAATTGATGGACACTTTTTGATAAACGATAAAAGGTTTTTGTCAGTTATATTTTTATATTTATTTCGTTTACCCATTTGGGATTTAAAAATATAAAAAAACGTATTTTTTTGCATCCCTTCTATTATTTCGAAAACCTTTAATTTATTTAGTTGATACGACTCGTAATTTCAAAATAACAGTCCCCAGTAGAGTCTTCAATCCCGGAATCCCGGATTCCAAATCTCCGGGATTGTAAAACTAGTAATCCCGGGATTTCGGAATTGAGGATATGAAGTATGATCCGTGAGTGAGCTAGAAAAAAGGTCTCATATTTAGAAATTTTGTTATATCCGTAAGTTCCTTGGTTGTTGAATTCGGTCAGAGAGTGATTTTTTTAAAATTTGCATAAGAGCTAAAAAAAGTTTCACATTTTTTCATTTTAAGAAATTCGTAAATTCCCAATATTTTAAAATTGGTGAGTAAAAATTGTTGAAATTTTAACATTTGATTTTTTTTCACCTTATGTAGATTGTTTTAAAAATTCTCAATAATGAATCCAGAATTTCTCTACGGTGAATGATCAATACCGAAATCACGAGAATCTAGTCCCAACCTTAAAAATACTCTCAGACACCTAGAAGAGGTATATAGCCCAAAACTCTCTGAATGATTGCACAAAGTTTTTAACTACTGTGCAATCTAGGCCGAGATATTTTTGTAGTAGCTTTTAGAGAATGAAATGCATACAACTTATTTTTTTATGAAAAAATCTTTTTCATTGATAGAATTTAAAAATAATTGTAGATATCAAGGATGTAAATCGAAGATTGTTGTTTTATGTGGTTCAGGTGGGGTGACTTTAAATTACTACAAAAAGTAGTATGTTATATTCAGAGTAATCAATTTTAATTGTATGCTTTATTGCTGTCATTTAATTTGTCGTATATTTGATACATTATTTTCATCTTCAGTAAAAAGTTTTGATTGGCAATTTAGCAGTCAAGTCTATTTCCTTTTGAAAAATGATTTATGTGCCAAGTAAATTTTGATATGTAAATTTCGACAACTGTTTTTAAAACAACTCCACACTTGAACGTGAAACTGAATACGAAACACGTAGGTATGAAATTTGTCTATAGAAAAATAATGATTTAATATAACACACGTAATAAATAAACGTCAACAAGCGTATTGGACTAATTCGATACATAAAATATGTGTACTATTTTTCATGTACAAATAAATTTGACCGGTTTTTACGTGGTGGATGTGTAATAGGCGAAAGATAATTTGTCAGTTTTGGTAACTGAAGTAATACGAAGACGTGGGGTGAACCGGCCGCGTTCCCCTTCATTATAAATGTAAATCGAATATGTAAGGAAGTGACTCCTCCATAGAATATGATTTATAGCTTGATCGATGATATTTTTTTGAACAACTCATACAACCGGTGGGAAAAAACCTGTTGACAGTGATGCGAAACACTTGCGTTTAAGATTTCATTTAGTAATTAATAGTAGAAATTTTAAAATCGGACGGGCGTATATAGCACAAAGGTATTATTTCAATTTAAATTAAGTTAGTTAAAGAATAAAAAAAAAACATGATTTTAAAATTTGTTGCGTTATGGCATACGCTGGCATGTCAGTTTCAAATATGTTTACATAAGAAGACCTTTGAACATTAACAAGTTATCAAAAAATAAGTTAATAATTCTTCAGTACATACATACTCTTATCAATTGAATAATTGATTGTTTGGCATACCCAAATTCTGCAGTGTATGTTGTGGAAAGTCTTATATGAATTGTGAAAATATTAAACTCAATATGAAAAAAAAAGAAAAAAAATAATCTAAGTATTACGCCACAGAAATGATATCAAAGAATAGCGGATAAAGTCAATTGTTGAAACAGTTTAAAATTTAAATGATCAAAGTTATTACACAGCTGTATATTTTTTAGCACGTGCCAGCTGATGATTTGATGTAAACGTAGATAAGCCCAGTCTTTAAAAATGGACCGCAAACAACAATGTAATGAAATAATGACAAAATGGTTATAGAACGTTGAGGTTTGAGAAACGAAATGCTTGCGTGTCGTATTTAATATGAATTGATAAATTATTATATAACGTACTTTTGTCTTAAACAGATTATCTCTCATTCCCATTTATTCGTTTAGTCAAGATTTTACTGTTCTAACATTCCTGTTATCGCAGGTCATTTTTTGAATTTTTTTGGATGTTATTTACGGTCATTTTTTCAAAAAATATGTTTCTAACCTAACCTTACTAAACCTTTCCTAAGCTAACGTTAGATTAATAAATTAAATTAAGGAGACCAAAATTTTTTTATCTCATCCAAAACTGACTTAAATACGTATCTAGGTTAGGTTAGTTTAATTTTTATAGTAATGTCATGCTCTTCATCTTACTGTTTTTTTTTTATAAATAATATGTATGAAAGTATTTTTTATTCCGAATAAAAACAATACATTTTGACACGCGATATCAGGAAAGCACCAAAACATTCTCTTAAAAAGAATTATAACAATATTTTTGTGACATGTATCTTTATAACATTGAATAAATTTAATAATAGATTAACAAATATTATTGTGAATAAATATGTTATCAAGCGTTGAAAATAAAAAAAATTAAAGGATTATATCATTTAATAATGGCTCTTGTTAGTTCCGGCTGGTACTGATTTGTTGATGGAGATAAGTTGACACTTGAACAATAGACCGAGTATTTGCGCTCCTGGTCCGCTCCCGAGACGGAGGGCCGGATTGGGGCGTGTCGGCCGCCACATCCAACTAACCGAAGATAAACGAGCAGATTAAACTTTTAATCAATATTTTTTTTGCCTTCGTGCTGCGGACGGACGTCTGCGTAGAAGCAAAAAAAACTTGCCACACTAGATTCGTCGCATTGCCGACAACGGCGCTAATTTGTTAAATGTTTAACAATTTGTTTGCGTAATGGTGAATGAAAAATTAGTGGCAGGGAAAAATACTTGATTCAAAACAAAGTTTATTTTATAAATTAATTATTCATTCACATCTTTGAGAGGTGAAATTACTAGAATAATTATTAAAAATTATGCCCTTTATCTACCATTATTAACTAGGCATAATTAATAAATTGATCATTTATCTGAGTTGCTATTATATTATCTTTTAACATAATACAATGATATTACGTAAATTTTTCTTTTAAATTTTATTTTCTAGCTTAAATTGATTATATTTTTTAAAATTTAAAAGCTCAATAGAAATAAAATATAATTGAACAAATATTGATTATTTAAAGGCCAGCAAAATATCGGAAGTCTTTTTTAACACCTTATGGTAGTATTGCATATAATTGCAAAAGAGTGATTAAAAAAAATCACTCCTTCACCAGAACACACGGTGTTTGCTTTGAGATTAATCGAGTCACTTAACGTATTGGCAGCCCACCGCTGTATGAAAATACCTTTTTTAATACTTTTAAAACCGTGGCTACAAATTTCGTTGAATCGTATTTGTTTTGAGATCTTATTACGGATTGATGCTACGAAGTATTCCGGTTGTCAGTTTTTTTTTCATTTGTATCTTTGTTGGCGGACGCACGTCTTGTGTTCCAATAAAATGAGATCCTTGTACAAATATGATTAACTGGAGTCATAGACAAGATCAAACAGAAAGGCGCCTGATAAGTGGTGGCGTATAAAAGAACTATGAAAAAGCATCCGTAAGAAACACCTGTTTGTGCTTATGCTAGAAAGAGAAGGCGTTTTATAAAGCTCGGACTATACATACCTATAATTTGGTTGACAATAAATTATTTATAAATCACAATTCAAATTACTACAGAAAAAATCCTAGCATTATCGTTTTAAATATTGGTTTGTTTTAGTTAAACCAAACCTTGATCATTGAACTAAGTATCATTAAAATCACATACAAGTACGGCTGAAAAATATGTATACATACTATAATATATGCACACGTTTTGCAACGTTAATAAAAAATATCAAAAATATATATATATTAGATGAAAACTATTTGGATCGGGGGATACTAAGTATGCGCTTAACTGCGCTCTGGAAAATAACATCAAAAAAATAAAATTTTGTTGTCATAGTAACTTATCGATAAAATATAAAATAATTTAACACCATCAATTCTTGAATTTTACACCAACTAGCATATTTACGAATCAAGTGAAAATTAGCATTTGTTGGGAATTTTGGCAGATTTGTATCACAAAATCCTAAAAATAATAAAATAATCTTATTATTATCAATTTTATTTTTTTACCATGACCGCTCCCAATTTGGAGCATATGAACTTTTAGCAGAGTTGATCGTAACATAAGTATTTTTACAAGAACTTTTCGTTACTCAGTTGCTCAACCTCTTTCTTGTTTTCAAAAAGAGTAGAAATACAAGAATACAGTCAGAACCGAACAAGTGGTTAGCTAATCGCTCTCGCGTAGTCCCGTTTTTAGGTAAAGATAGGTGGAAGGGGGGAATTTAAGACATCACATACATCCATGCCTTTGAACATAAAATTAATTAAAGAACAGTAACCGAAGCCAATGACTTTGGCCACTCGACCACGCATTGTTTACATGATAAAATATTATAAAAAGTTAAATCAATTGTTATGTAAAAAAAAATAATTGTATCTTATTAAATTGATTAAAATCGTACCAATACAATCGTTTATATTCATTAGTGTAACTGTTTACAGTGTGAGCGGTTGGACACTTGTTTTTTTTTTTAAATTTTTATCGTCATAAAATATTTTTTATTCTGTATGTGTGTGAACAGTATAGGTTTTATATTATTCTGTAACTTTTAGGACATAGTTGAAAATTGTTCATCTTTTACATACATTATCACTGTTATGACCTTTTTCGACGGGAATAGTTTAAGAAAATTTTACGGGTGTAGTGTGCGTCCGCCTTTACAAAAATTAATAATATATTTGCTTTGGGAATATCTGATACTCACCGCATCCTTTTTATGAGACCGCTATGTAATAATTATTACCTACATTTTGTTTTTGTCGATATTAATGCAACGATAGTAATAATATTATAATATCAGTAAAAATAATGTGCGCCATAAAAGGGTTATTAAGTGCACCAAAGTGGATGCTATACCGAGTATGTGCGATGATCTGGAAGCGAGATTACGGTGTATGTAAATTGCTTTTAGAAATAACTTTCTAAAACAAAAAAGATATTTAATTAAACAGTGTGACCTCACTCGTGTATAACAATGTTATTTTTAAAAGTAATTTTCTTCATAGAAAGTTGATGAAGGCTTGATAGTCGTAGTTTTTTTTTATGTATTTGGAAAGGCATCTTTTTCCGATCGAAACGTTATTTTTGTAATACTGATAACGATCATAATTGTGCGTGAAAGTCAAATATTTCAAACCAACGTTCTTTTGTTATTTATCAAAATGCATACTAAAAATTTATAAGCCAACATATAAACATCAATTTCAGAAATATATTTGTAAAGAGATACCATAAAAAGTTCCGGTCTGCTGTCTAGTTGGTAAAAGCTTTGACCTAACGATCAGGCCTGACTGGTTCATGTCCCAGTTAAGTCAATATCAAATGTAGATTTTTGCTATTTAATTTTGAGTTTTTAGGCATGGGTCCTCAAGTGACTTAAAAAAACTCTCATGGAGTTTATTTCGTACCTATTTAAAAATATTTGGCACACTGGATGTAACGCTATTTATTTTATAAATTAATTGTTGTATAAAATATGATTATTTTTAATTCTTAAATCCAAAGAGAACTATTCATATATTTACACTTTAGACCAATGCTTCCTAAACATTTTCATTTAACGGTCCTCTAAATGTGAACGAAATAATCCGCGACCTCCTAAACAAAATGACATGTTCTGCGGCGGCCCCCAGATTTTAAAATAGCTCGGTTTACTTAAAAGAGCGAATACTATATATTTACACGAATTAGTTGTTGTACTTCGGGAACAATAACGAAGAGGCGAATAACAGATTTCCCAATACAATACATTAGATCCTAGCACATTAGACGTGTCAGAAATTTCTAGCGATGAAAGCGATCTATTTCCAGTTCTAAATTGTAACAAAGATTCACTATCATTACCAGACAATAGACGAACTCGTTTACGCACATTTGATATGACATCGCTGTCACTACGTTTTGAGATATCCAGAGTCTCTATTTTTGCTTTCCAAATTTTTGGGCTTATTGGACTTAAACATAAATTCTGTTATCCATTGCTTTGATTGTTTTTTGTGAAATCACGTTGAAATTTTTCCAGTGTGCTATTTTAAACACTGAAAAAGATGGTCCAGTGTACTTGGTATTTTCAACGTACTTACTGAAATTTGAAAGCTAAAGAAGAATAAATAACTTTGAAATGTACACCAAGGGAAATAAAATGAACATTTAGCTACATCGAAAACAATCTTAGAGACATTAAAATCTCCTATTAATATATGAGTTAATTTGGACTACATAATGCTTTTAATTTTTTTTTGTTGAATCGTCGTACCTCTAAAGTATAAAATAAAAATTGCTTATATAAAATTACAGATTTTGGTAAGGTCATGTTTATCAACACTCTATACAAAGGATTGACATCACTCATTAACGGTTCAACTGGAATACCAGTTCAAGTAAGACATTACACATCGTCTCTTTAGCGACGAGGATTAAAGATTTAAACGGGGCACGCGTTAGGTCTTAACCCTCAATCCCAGTGGATTCCGTATGTACCGCGTTGAAAATGTGGGCATTGTCATGCAGTGGTGTACTTTTACTTTTACTATCAATCTAACAGGTTTTACTGAATATAAAATAATAATTCAAATATACATGCATAGACGAAGACCGAAGTAATTCTTTGTGGAACTAATCCACTGCTAAAGATTTTTTTATAAATACAAACTTGTATAACCGACAACACTTCATAAATGTATCGTATACTTCAATTGAAAGTACTGATGATTGGCAGCGCCAAGTCGTCTTATGAGTCTATAACTATCTGTGTTAGTTTCTGAATTACGTTTACAAGGAAAATTTTCCAAATGATGCTTACCTTACATAGTAAAAATATCGACTAGTTTTCACAAGCGGATTTGATTTACAAACTTTAAAATTCTAAGCGTACTAAAAAATCTTGAGTTTATCTTAATATTTCGGTATGGCTGAGGCCAAAAGCGCTACTGAATAGTCTCGTCTAAGTAAATGGGGAGTCGTCCCAGCAGACCGGTTGATTAATGACTTAGGCAAATTACTAATTAGCCTCTTGGAGAGTGGTTCGGATTGACTTGGCACTATAACTGGCGTATCTAGCTACCGGGCATGAAATTGATCAAGTGAGAGCCAATTTTAAATGGAACACGCCTATTCTTAAGCTCACACATTTTTTTGGTATTCTATTATAATTATTTTATTGTTTGGGTATTTTAAATATATTTTTTTCCAATAAATATTTTATTTCCTTCTGCATAATTTATTTGTATTTTTACAACAACTTTTGTATGTTTTTGAATGAATTCTTATTTAATCACGTTGAAGAAGTTTGCTATTAATTCTTGGTGGAAAATTATTACATTTAAAAAAACAAAACACTTTTGTTTGCAACTCCACAATGTTATACAATGATCGGTTTTTTTTATCGAAATTTATTCGCATAGTACGCATTGGGTGTAATAGAACAAAATAGTGACATTTAAACAAAACCAACCTTTAGTAATACACGAAATTTAGTCGATAAAAATATGAGTTATTAAATAGTTTTCTAGGGATGATCGTAATCTATGTACATACTAATTCTAAGGGTCGCTCTAAATTACGTCACATGATTGACTCCTACTTACTTATTAATTAATATTGCAAAAACTGTTAACCTTTTTAAATACATTTTTTGAAATATTAAATTATTTTCAGTTTATAAGAATAACTTTACTTACATTTTTCTAGAAACGACTGCACTATGCCACCCCCTACGTTATAATGCGTTGGTTTATATCATATCGATGCCTCAAAAGTTAAAAAATCATATTTATTGCCTTCATTTCTTATGTTATTTCTTTATAGTTAAGACAAGTTCATAAAACTATTCATAAAAGACGCATGTTGTATTACATAGTATTGGTTAGTGAATTAAAAGGAATTAAAACTAAAATAAAACGAAAAGTATCATAAGCAATTTTATGTTTTGCCTATTGGTTTTTAATATGTGTTGTTAATTAAGGTATCGTGATTTAGCACAGAGGTCTAGATTTTATTTAATTAAAATATTTTAATTAACTAAACACATTCTTCAATGTCTTGAGGAAGTTATATCATTCGATAATTAAATCGTCTATCATGGACCGTTTAATTAATCTTAAAATTGGGTCAAATTATTACACCTGTGCTTCCTACAAGCAATGTCCGGCTTTTAACAATTTAAAATTGAAATCTTCTTTTCTCTCGTTTCAAAAGTGTTGAAAGAGGATGCTTGTACAATAATGGTATGCATAAAATTTTAAAGATCATTCAGATTAAGTATTTCGATACCAAAATAACCAATTTAGTTTTAACCCGTTTTGAGCGTAGGGTCTAGTTAATGGGAAAAAATATTTTGAATATACAGAAATGTTAACCTAGTGATTTATCAGATTTTATCAATTATTCATTATTAAAATAACATTTTTTTACTGTATTTATACACTTGTGTGTACAACATTTTTTTAATGCATGTCTGCTCCCAATGCGGATCATATGACATCTTAATGGAGGTATCTCAACATAAATGTTTTTACGAGAGCTACTTGTTACTCAAGTGCTCAGGCTCTATTAAAAGTGTAGACATAGAAAGGGTGTGGACAGATAGGATCAGTGGTAAGTTAATCGTTTTCAATGCGGATTTTTAACAATTCAATAGGACAAAGAGCTTAAATTTCCACTCTCAAAATTAAATATTTCATCAATTAATTCTTGCATTCCTTACCTTTCTTTTGAACAAGAATCCTATGTTATATTATTGGTTTACCCCGATTGGTTCAGCCTATTTTCAGTAGCATTGGTTTTATGACGTATTCAATGGTATATTTTGATCATCGCGCATTATGCCCTACATGCACTACACTCGTTCGTAAATCTGCAATATGCCAAATAAACACAATGGTACATATTTATCATTCGGATCATTGACGATTTGGTTTTATGAGTAATTATTGTCAATATTCATTGTATGTTTAATGTTTCCTAATCACACAAAACGTTTATATTAGCGGTAATCAAAGGTTTTATGAGATTTAATAAGTCTATGTATATTCGATCTGCTGTCTTGGTATAAAACAAACATTTGTATGTATAATAAAAAAACATTTTGATAGTATGATAGAATGACCGTCATATAGTTATTGCTTAAATAACATTACAGAAAGAATATTTTTCGTTCTAGTCCGTTTTACAAAAATAAAGATTTTTTGATTATTCGTTCACAATTTTTATTTTACATTTTTGAACCAATGATATAATAATATAATAACTTTCAAACATATTTAAGAGATAACGTAAGAACTAAATAAATGTGATAATGGGTCCTATTAGATAATTATTGTTTATTTAAATTTAAAATACTATCTTTGCAACATTCAATCGGGTATTAATTATTAATTTTATACGAATTTTGGAAAAAAAAATCGGGTCCGTACCACAGCATCATTAGCGCCCGTGATGGTTTCAAGGGTTCGATTACCAGGCACTTTTTTTCAATTGATTTATCAATTTCTGCTCGAAGGCATGGGTGTCTGTGATTGTAGCCAAATTGTTATATACTTACTCTATTTGACAAAGATAGTTTGTGCAACTGAAAATATAATAAACAGTTCTCGTTGAATAATAGTAATAACATAGGTTAAAATAAATTGTAGATTTAGAAGAAAATAAATATGTTTTATTTTTATTATTAAAATGCCTTCCCACCAAGAATAGACACTTAACACCTCAAAAGTGAGTATTGTATATAATTAAAAGGGAAGTCTTATAGCCAGCGGGTTTACCAGGTGATTGTCTCACGACTTTTACGCATCATTACGACATAAACAGTTAAATGTTATAACTTACAACAAGTTATAATAACCAATTGAAAACAGAAAACGTTCATCGATGCTTATTATGATAAGGCAAATTTTCAACACGATCTATGTATGCCCCGCTGTAAGCCAGTCGGCTTAAATTTATTTATCTATATCAGTTATATCACTTTGAAATTATTTTTCGTCGGAGACTCCGAGAGATGCTTGACGGTAATTTATTATCACAAATATGCTAGAGAGCCGTTTGAATGATTGGAGATATATGTAGGAATCATTTTTTCTTTACTTTGTTATAAGTTACTGTTACTCTGTCTTGAAAGAGATGTTCTAAATTAATTGCCATTTTAAATATCTCGTTACATCTGTTATGGAATTAATCTTTCAAATGAACTCAATTAAAAAACGTTTCTATTCATTCGCAGTTAATAACTCGGTTAATCGTTTTATAGTAAAACAAGCGTATAACCAGTGATGAGCTTCTAATAAGTTAACATGTGGCTTGCTTAACTCAGAGCTATTGACTGAACTCAAGGGAAGGGTGTATTTTAATACTCTTATATAGTACGAATTAAATACAACAGCAATTGAGTGCTTCTTAATATACGAATAACTTATATTATGAAACAACATACATTATACCCTAAAATAATAAATTATATCTATCCGGGATGATGTTTTCTAATCTCGGGTTTGATATGTATCCATAACCGTACGGGATACGAGATCCCGAGATTGGATTCCCTAATCCTGAGCCTATCACATGATTGTAAATGAGCATCACATATTTTTTTACGCGGACTTCATTTTCATGACTTATTAAGGAGCATATCTACAAAAGGATACCTTAGGAAAAAAATCAAATACCGAAATCACGGGGTTAGAAAAACGGTTCAGGATTGGATGCTCTTCTGCCGATTTTAAGGGACATATTTTTTTATTAGTATCACATAAAAAAACATACAAAGTTAAACTCTGATAGAGGTGGATTATCTTATAAAAAATGAAGCCCGCGCTTGGGGCCTCCGAATACCAGAGGCCTCAAAAATAATTTATATTATATTACGCAAATACTCTTTGATCAGATTTTAATGTATTTTTTTTTATTTTTCATGGAATTTTTTGATGTTTCTATCGCCTCTTGTGTGCTTAATCCGCCACTGCTGATAGCAGTCTGTTACGGTTCTGTGAATATATCAATTAAAAAGCGATTTTTTAATCACTGTGATCAATTATATTATATTAATATCCGACAGCTTGGGTAACTGCTCTTCTTCTTAAATTTACAAAAGTGTTCTCATTAAAGTCGATTCATATTTTGATTGAATATGTGACAATTTACTAGTGTATCAATTGATGCACATTATGTGTTTACTTTGATCTCGTTCGTCAGTAAACATAAGTCGAAATTATTAGTGCTCAGCTTGTATTTTCAGTGGAATCCGCATGTATGGACTCCGTGGCTTGTGTTTGTTTTCTCGTAATAACAAATAACCAGCAATTTGCCATCAAACGATCCCTCGTGAGAACAAACTGGCTACAAACGTTGTGGGCGTGTTTACATTCGCGATACAATTAGGGATGTCGAATGACTCAAACTAAATACACGAGTATTATAGTCAGCATTTTCAGAATGAATACTCGATATTTTTATTGTCTTACTCACACAAAATGTAATATGATATTGTTTATAAATAAACTCTGAGATAACTTTGTTATTACATTAAAAAAAGTTTATTAAAATAAAATGAATAAATTATCGTATACGAATCGATTGTATTATAATATAAACTAGTGAATCATCGTACAGATATTTGAATTTATTGGGCTGTCGATTAAATTATAATTTATTCTGTAGAACTTCATTATATTAAGATTAACTATAAGAATGTTTTCCCATACAATTTTTGTAGACCTAAATATTTTGGTTTTTTTTTATTATTTCTTTTAAGATGATAAGAATACGTTAAATAGGTTGTTTATTTTCTACGTGTTATAATACAAATAATGTAACACCATATTTATTTTATGGATGTAAATGTCTTGTCACCCTTGGCGATGCACGGTGAAGACAAAAATGCAAATGCCGTTCAGAAATAATAATAAAAGACATTTTGATATTTACTTAATATTGATCACTTTAAAAAGTAATCAACTACACATGACTGTATATGACACATACAACCATTATAGTCATACTTTTTTCATGTTATATATTTTTAAGTTTGTAGAAATCTTTTTTATAATATACAGTCACTAATAAAATGAGTTCTACTAGATCCAACACTATCATTTGTTTGCCGCAACGATATTGCCATTTTATATCAAATATGATTACTTGTCAAGAAATCATCCGATACTCGTTCAGACCATCCCTATAAAAATGTCACGACATCCGCTACTCCCTGATTGCACTAATAACTATTGCTGTAAAAAAAATAACGCACGTGAGATGTGAACCTTGTCAATTTTAATTCAACTCATTAACAGCTCGTAAAAAATAAAAAGTTTAGTTTATTATAAGCATAGACATACTTTTATTTACTTAATTACACTCATTACAATGAGAATATTTGAAACAATGATACTTTTACTAAACACATCAATAAAAAATATTTCTTGAAATTAAGGTTAACAATGTACAATGTTTTTGAATACCCAAATGTAGAAGATTTCGGATAAACTGGAGCAAAGAAATTAACGTATCGGTACTGCAAAGGTTTTCAAAGTTTACTGATTGCATCATTATAATAAACAAGGATGCATTTGTCCACTTGGATTTCAGCAGAGATTTTATATTTTGCAATGCTTATAAGTAGGGTTTTAGTTATTTTTTTATGAAACACCTTTAGAAGTGGAATGCTGCAATAATCAAATAATAACTTTTTATTTGTTTGTATAAAATATGTTGGTATTAATGTATTCATTCATGTCTGTATTATTGCACAATATTTATAGATCATCGATGACATTAAATATGTTTTTTAACGACGTTTGTTTTTATTCGTTGTGATAAAATGTGACCTATTGATGTATTATATTTCATAATTTACTTCAGAAGGGATGAGGATAACCCTAAGCCACGGGTTTCCAACCTGGGGGTAGCCAACTTTTTTCGATTTCGAAATCGAGTATTTGAAATTACCCGGTGGGCTAAAAAAAAAAGGAAGTTTCGAGGAAAAAGTATAGCAAATCGAGGATTTCAAGTTCCTCGGGGGGGGGGGAGTCGTCTAGTCACATGGCTTTTATAAAAAGGGGTCGCCTCGCCACCCGAAAAGGTTGGAAACCTATGCCCTAAACTATCATTAAAAAGCTTTTTTCATATGTTAATAGGTAAATGTTATTCATTTTATATGACAAAATAACTATATGACCATCCTTCAAAACATTTTGTAAGACGTACGTAAAAACTTATTTTACCGAGTCATATACTGTAGGTGGACAGGCGTTGATATCTAAATTAACAGCCTCGTATTGTTTTACGTCAATCAAAATGTCAATTTTCAAACAAAGCATACAATCTCGAACACCTTTTTACCACATCATGGAAAACAGGGGTCTTGCACATATTTTGATATTAAAATTTAAATAAATCAAATTCTTAGCCACACAACTATAATCAGTAGAGTAATGGTACATAAATAGGTACCAGGTCGGTCATTGATTTCTTTCCTATTTTGGTTTCCTTTGGGTATATCAATTTTGATATAATGCTTTTAAATTTTATGAACAGTATTTTGAATATATGTAAGTACTTAAAAAATAAGTTACAAGTCAAAACGGTGGCAGGGCGGCGCCCTGGCTCTTTTTCAGGTGCCAGGTCGACGACCTGGCCCTCACCTGGCCCCACTACACCACTGACTATAATAACTTGGTGTATAGGTAAAAATAAACTGTTTTTATATCGTCACCGTATTGAAAGAAGTAATGAAGTTTAAACAAAATAAGTAAATCAATTCTTTCTCTAGTGATAACTGATAACCCAGTTTGAAAAAAAACCAGCATTTGTAATCGGTAAAAATTGTAAATCCAGTTTCAAAGCAAGCTTTTTTCTCAAATTTATTTAAGCCAGATCGACATAAATCCATCTTGTTGGTATTTTTTTACTACATCATATCTCAAAAACTACAAGTTTTCAGGAAAAACATAAATGCACTTTATTATACCGCTATCGCTTTCTATCGCTATAAAACACCGCCGGAATAGTTTTGTCTTCAATATCTGTGAGGAAGTTAATAAGGAAGGAATCAAAGTCTTTTACTTTCATGACATTCTCTCATTCAAGCGAATCATAGCACATGACCACATTATTTACCAACGTTTTCGTACTATTATAAATAAAGTATGACATATTATTTTGGGACACGAGTTTATAGAATATGTGTGTATAGATGTTTTAAATCTATTACTAAAAAAAATACAAAACTGTCAAATGTTGAAATACGTATTTGTAGAAAATTAATGACGCTATATTTTGATATTACAATTATGTACGTCATCGAGATTTTACCCAGAACTATTAATTTGTTGTTGACCAACTTCTGTCAGTAGAGTACAATATTATAATGTACTTACTTCATTAAGGTTATCAATATTGTCAGCTTTTTTTACATCAGGCCGTTATCAGAAATATATCATTAAAGAAAAATAGTTTTGATGATCACACTGTGCCCAAATAGATATCAACCGATTTTGACAGAACTTGCTGAGCAAAGAATATTATATGTTTACCTTAACACAATCAATTTTCACATACATAATTTAAAATTTGAATTATTTTTATTCTGTACACTTGTATCCATTATAATACCAGAAGATTCCGGAAGGCGAAACCCGGGTCGTTCTCGAAAAAATAAATAATGGAATTATACAGAATAAAAATAATTCAAATGTGATATTAAATTTCCATCAAGCACCTTCAGTCGAAATTCTAAATTATACATAATTTAAGTTAATTTTTCTCAGATATCGATTAAATCTATTTTCACTTTGCAAAGGTAAGTCTCGCGGATAACACCAGTGATATAACCGACTCGATTTTCTGCTATTTTTTTCAATAAATTATCGATTTAATTTATTTCAACTAGACGAAATTCTTGTCTTTTCACCATCACCCTAGAACAGTCATATTTAACCTTTTTTTCTTCCGGGCCGCATTCCGATTTTTGCTTCTCTACGTGGGCCGCCACATATTTGTAGTAAACTATAAATATAACACATACTATACTGCTTTTGTACATATGTTTGTATTATGATGTCAAAATAAAACTATTTTATTTCATGTAAATACATACATATTTTGTATTCATGCATTCATGTATTTTTCAAAGTAAAAAATAAAAATGAACAACAAATAAAAAAATACGTAAAAAGTACACAGAAATACTAATGGATACAAAATCTTAAATCGTTTACTTGAAAATTAATGTAAATTTTGATATTGAGTCAAACTTTTTCCTAAATCTAAATTTTTATAAACTATCTTCGTTAAAAATATTTGGTGGCTATAATTATTTTGGGCCGCACATAAGAGCTGGTTGGGCCACAGGTTGAGTATGGCTGCTTTAAAATCATATATTTAAAATTATTTATTAAAGTATGATATGCCGGAATTCATTGTCAACTGGTTTCTGATTACTGATATAGACACAGTATAGACGATATTATTACATCGTTATTTTCAAAGTAGAATTTACGAAGATTGGCACCTTTTGAAAGTGGTACCTACGCAATTGAAATGTTTCTGGCAGCTTATGACAGCCGCTAAGACCTTTGCAATAATATAGTCATGTTCTTAAAAACTTTACACGTTATGAAAATATTTCCTCAATAAATATTAAAGTCAAGGTATTTTTTTTATAAATTTAATGCAAAAAAGAAAGATTATTTTTTTAAATAAATATCACATAAAAAAGCTTATAAACCATTCTGCAATATTTAGAAATCATTCTATTTGAATTTAAAAAATCCTTACAGTCATTTAATAATATACTATAATACGTGCTAATTAAATATCCAAACTCTCGTAGCAAATTGGAGTAATGTATGTGGTGACCTTTGAATTGTGATATATAGTAAAGGTCAATAATAATTAATTTGCACCGGAAACTGTCAATAGTATCGAAATTATCTCATGATGCAAGAATATCTATTTCGAGTGCGTAGAAGTTATCTGGTCAATAAGTTTGTACTCAATTATGTTACTGTCTAAAACAATAACTAAACGATAAAAACATTATTTTCTTATGTTTTGTTTTGCCAAACTGTATACTTAAAAATTATTCTGCGACATTAATACTGCGTTTAAACCCAAGGTTGTGGAGTCGTGTAAAAAAAGACGACTCCGACTCCAAGGAAATTTGTTAATAATTTTATTTGAACTTATATATAATATATGTATACCATCAGACCATCTTTAGTCAACCAAGCATGAAATGACAACACTTTGGATTATTTTGTTTGAATACACATCATTAAATATACTTTAAAAAAAAAATAGAGCCGTTTATTTTTCACGACTCCGACTCCGGCCAAAATACCACGACTCCACGACTCCGACTCTGACTCCACAGCCCTGTTTAAAAAATATTCAAATTTAATTTTAATAATATAGAAATAATGAAATTGGCTTATTAATTAATATAGGTTATTTGAATATTTGTTATACGAAAACTTTTTATATTCCAATCGCTTATTTTCAGATTTTAAGATATTCGGAATTGTGAGTTAGAGCTAGGGCAGGACAAGAGGTAAGCTATTCGCACCCACAACGTCTCATTTTAGGAGCAGATTGGTGCAAAAGAATAAAAAAACCAATTTATGAAACTGCCAGTACCGGGATTCGAAGCCGCGAGCATCATAAACAAAGTCGTAGATAACTCGGCTTAATGGACGAATTTGGCGAAATGTAAAGAATAATCTTATTTTAAAACGTAAAAACTGAATCAGTTAATTATCTACCATTTACTAAGAAATTCTGTAATGATTTGTGGCCAGACATAAAATAATGTAAATATTTTTGTGATGTAATAATGCATCCGTCTAAATACAATATTTTATTTATTTAATAACTGTTAAAGTACGTTTTATATATGGCAAGAAAAGTTTTTTTAAATAGTTGATAAATAAATTGTGTGAATATGATTTACCTAAGTGTATCTATAATCAACAGCCAGCACGCGTTTAAACAATCGCAGCTGAGTGATCACGTGCCAATCATTCGTAAAGAATTGTTCACAAACTGTGACTTGTGATTTGAGCATGGTTAGCAAAAGCAAAATACGCTTGTAAAAACCGAGAAAACGAACGACAGTATTATGGTATATTATATAAAAGTACAATAAAGAAATTTTCAATTATTTTACTTCACTAGACACTGAGATGAAATCACAGACTTGCTCATTGTCTGTTTCAACAGACAAAAGAAATAACGCAATTTAAAAACAATTTCAACATTCGCCTTTGCTTCACTATTTTCTATTTTCATTACATTAAAAGCACCCTATTTCCGTTGGTACGAGCCATCCACATCTAGCCTTAGGCAAGGAAAGGAAAAATTTTGCCGTCTAGGAAACTGCATATACTTACTGATACAGGGTTACTAGTTGTTCATTTTATATATAAATTCGTTTATACAAATAATAAAAAATAAAATTTAAAAAAAGTATTAACATCCCTAATTTATTTAGAAAAAAAATATTATACTTACTATATTACTACACCTTTAAATTATTGACGATTTCGATATTAAAAGTTTTTAAATATAACGTGCACTAATACAATAAAAATATAAAAATTGTATTTCGCATTATTTTTTTTACAAAATAATCGCTAGAAACTTTTAAAATATTTAATATACTATATGATTATAAATTACATACAATCTCTAATATTATCTTTAGACATGTAACATTTTGATTATTTTTGTAACGTAACATATTTAATGTGAGTGTCGATTACTTTACTTTATGTAAGCCCTGTACTTTAAACAGACGATGTGTTAAAAACGTGAACCTCATAAAGCGTTTTTTAAATGATGTTCTTTGAGGAAAAGACTATCTGCAAAATGTCAAGCGGAAAATGGAACATACCTGGAGGCCGTTTGAGACATATTCTACCCTACTGACGAGTGACGATGCGTTTTTAAGAAAATGAAATGCAGATATAAAAATTATTCTAACTCACAAGGAAATAAAAACCGAGCGCTTAAACAATATAAAGGCCTTTTTAGACCTATATTAATTATACTTGTTATTTTATTAAATCTAATATTTTTTATTACAAATATCGACTATACATAGGAGTATGTATGTATGTATTATGTTTGAAAAAATAAAAATCATGTGCATGTAGTAGCCTCTAGCGAAAACATTTTGCACTACCGTCAAAAAACCGCTCGCTGCTTTACCGACTACAAACGATTTCATACTATTGGAGTGCCTATACGTACGTTATATTGCCGTGCTATAGGCGTTATTGTATATACAAAAACAGTTCTCTTATCGTTTAACAGAGGCCGTAAGTAATAATAAATAGGTACAGTCATATTTGCATAATATTATTACCTATTTGCTTAACATTTTCCAGTACGCTTCGGTCGTTTTAAGGAGAGCATTACAATGGAATTTCGAAATTAATTATTGCTACTGAAATAATGTTCTCAGTTTAATGGGACCCGGTTGGTAAATTTTGCAAACTAAACGATGATATAAATTTGAATAAAACATCTCATTGAGATTATTTAAGCATATTTATCCAGGGAAATTTTCCCGTAAATGTAAAGATTCCTTTGTTATAATGTTATGTAAAATTAAAAATATGAATCTTTTTTAGTTTTATGAATAATAAATATAGAAACGGTACAAATACGTTGTAATATTTAATTATATATTTGGTTCTCTTAGGAACAATTCATATTATTTTTATTACAAATTGTAAATTGGATTTATACGCTCAATGAATACAAATTAATTACTTATGGCACCAAGTACATTCAATCGAATGATAATAAATAATATTAAAAATTCACGTAAAAAAATTAAAGATATTATGTTAATTTTATAACGTATTTAATTCAGGGTTGTGAAGTCAGAGTCGGGATCGAAGTCGAGGATTTTCTTCGCAGTTGGAGTCGGAATCAGAAAAATCTTACGACTTCCATTCAAAAAACAAATAATTTAATGATGTGTATTCAAGCCACAATAATCCATAGCGTTGCCTCTGCATGCTAGGCTGACTTAAAATGATCTGATGGTATACATATACGTATATAAGCTAAAATTAAATTATTGGAAATAATTATTCGAGTCGGAGTCGGAGTCATATTTTTTACACGACTCCACAATTTAATCAAACATTAGTGTGGGAAATGATTGCTGATTTTAATAAAACAACTGATAAATTTAAAACAATATATTGGGCCAATTGGGATTGCAATACCAGGCGAGTAAATCGAAATGGGTATTTTGATATTGCAAACAATTTTATGGTTTCTATACAAACGAAATTCCATTTTAGTTGAAACATTTATTTACTAAGCATCAGTTCAAGTTCATCCGTGCACTTGAACGCCTGAAGATGCCGAAAGGCGAAACCCGGGCCGTTAGTGACAAAATCTGTGAGAATGTACATAGTTTAAACGATTCAAATTTAACGACTCTTTTATTATTATAATTTATATTTATTCAAAAAATGAGACCGAGCGCCAATTTCGCAATCAGTCTTCGTAGAAATAATTGAGGCTTAACATATAATATTTTGAATGACGAACGAAACGGCGTACTTGACCTTTGTGAATGTTTATAATTTATAAACATTAACAAATAATTATTTCTTACAAAATCATATCGAATCTAGCAAAACGAAGAGTGGAATGAGAACGATAAAATACTGTTTCATAAATAATGTATGCTTGTCTACAGAGGATTATAAGATGTTTGCAATCTGAAAAAAGCGAAATACACGAAGTACCAAAAAATACAGCCTAAAATTCTGTAAATGTGTACACGTTCCTCTTACACATTTATTAAATATGAACGTGACTACATGTATAAACATTTCGCTACATAGATTTTGCACGCGTAAAAAAGCTGAGGTGGTTTTGATTTAGAAAATTAAGCTCTCACCCACGAGCTTCTGGAAAGCTTACATTTCAATGTTCACGCAAGCCGCGAACCGAAATAAAAGCCTTATTTCGTAGACAGTCATTCATAATTTATAAAGAAAAGAGCAGAGTAGTACCTACTTCCAGGAAACTGCGGTACGTGGATTTAACGGTAAGATACGGGAAGCTTCTTTTAACAGTGATGTAAAATTATTCTGAATAAGAAATACACTGCAAAATTTGAAAATTATTTGGAATGCGTTTCGTCTGTCTTGTAACATACTTTTTTTGCATTTAAGCCGTGGGCCTCTTTTATTTGCAGCTATTTTTAAAACTATGTGACACCACTCGAAGTGAAAATTAAAATAAATGTTATTTTTTTTTCAATTCCAAACGCTCTTTGTCTCAATTCGTGCCAATCGTTGGTCTCCGAAATGAAGTTCGCAACGAATCTCACAACTCCAGTTAATTTTTGTTTGTAATTTTTCCAATATTTTAATAATTCATATCTAAGAACTTATTTTTTACAAGCTTAACGAAGAATGTCTTTTGTAAATATCGTACGGTGTAGATTTTAAAATTTTAGTAAGATGTGAGATGCCCTCGATGTCTGACATAATATCCAATAATTCAGAATAAATTAATTTACCCTAAATGCAATCCTGGGGATCTGGTTTTGTTAAATTGCAAAAAAAATATCCTGCAATACTCTCCAAGTTGACTGCCATTGAATGCAACATTAATTAGTTGCCTGCCATACATATTCATTTATTGACATATACATACGTCGATAAATATTCACCGTGACTCTTATTCTTATGTTTATTCTAGATTTGATGGTCCAAGTTTCACACGCTGGGATATAAGAGTTAAAAAAGAACATTATTCTAATGTTTTATTCATAAATCAAAATGGTAAATCACCTTTGAAAGCGATATTCAGATATCCAAATGTGTTTATCATTTCATATATGTATATTACCGAAATGTATGAATAGCTGTCGAGTAATTTCACAACGGCCAAAGTCGTTGATTTCCGAGGCGGATCTCACGGGCTCAAGTTCCAGTACGAACCGCATTTTATCGATCCATCAACGGATTTCAGTTCGAAGGTATGAGCGTTTGTGATGTATAAATATTCCCTCCCACCTTTCCAATCCTTAAATAATGAGATGTAACGAGAGTGATAAGTTAATCACTAGTCCTGTAATAGTCCTATATTTCTAGCCCTACTTTTCTCCTCGAAAAAAGGAGTTAGAAGAACCGAGTAAGAAACAATTCTTGTAGAAAAAAGAGAAAAACCTCCATTCCAATTTATATAGGCTACTTGCTCCACACTGGAAACCGAGGAAGATTTTTAAAAAATGTATGTAATGTTAGTGTCTTTTTACTCTATTTCGTATACGAATATATGTCATAATAAATATACGAAGTAGAGCAAACTAAATTATTTGTTTATTGATTAATTTTATGATATACATTTATTATAAACGTGACCTTCTTGTATGTAATGTAATCGAGAAATATGTTTCGCACAAACACATATCAGGGCAACGCAACACAGAATAGGAATATTTAAGTTTGAATAATGGGGCTTTTTTGTTTCTTCAGATGGGCATAGATAGCGAACCATCTTTTTCCACCACTGTTTTATGGCGAGCACATAAGAAATATGAAGATATTACGTAGAAGCGTGATTAGCTTTTCCGACGGCGTTCTTCCAATAAATTTTCATTTTATGTATATCTATCTCTCCTCATACTAACGTTTTGGCATTCTCAAGGTGTGGTACGCAAAAAATCATCCAAAGAATTTCGACGACGTTAAAAAGTTTTGTTTGAAGCTGAAACATTTTGATAATCATATCAAACTGGTATTGCTTTTTTGTTCATCGGTCTTTGGAAAAAAAATGATGTGTTTTATATTATGGATCTTAAATCAATACCTACTTCAAAACGTGGGAATCAGTTACATCATAAAGTTCCAATAAGACGGTGAGTGAGGTTGAACTCATTTCAATTCATGAAGCATTTATATAGAGACAAATAAACGAAATTTCATTTTGTATTAAAAAAAAAACAGTGAAACAATCTAAATTTAAACACTGCTGTCACAAATACGCATTTAAAGATAATAATATAAACGAGATTTAAAATAAATACATTTTCAACATGTTTTTTCTATCTTTACTTATGAAATAAAAAAAATCTTCCGGTGTCAAAATGTTATTAAATTCAAATAATTCATTAAGTCTCAAAACTATCATACAATTTTCTTGTCAGTACAATATTTCCTGAACTTACACTTAGCAGTCTAAGCAGTGGTTGACTGATGACTAGTCATCTTTAAATTACATTATACGTAAATAAAAATAACAGCTCCTTAAATTGTGTTCTATATTTTTCGGCTAAATGGCGCAGCGGTTAGCGTTGTTGACTTCCGTGATGGACCTCACGGGTTCGAGTCTAAGTACGAACAGCATTTTTTCAATTGACTTATTGATGGGTGCTTATGATGTTTAAAAATTCCCTCCCACTATTCCGATTCTTAAATTACAGGGCGTAAACAAGAGCGATTAGTTAACCACTATTCCTGGCCTTATAATTCTATCCCTACTATTTGTAGTCTTTGAAAAAAAAGGTTGCGACTGAGTAAAAACAGTTCTCGTAGAAAAACCTCTGTTGAGATACCTCCATTAGGAGGCCATTTAGTCCACATTAAGAGCGGACATGGATTATAAAATAAATAAATATTGAAACGTAAAAATAATAAACTTTATTATTATATAAATT
Source organism: Himalopsyche tibetana (assembly GCA_030503985.1). NCBI lineage: Eukaryota > Metazoa > Arthropoda > Insecta > Trichoptera > Rhyacophilidae > Himalopsyche > Himalopsyche tibetana. The sequence goes on from JAPJYX010000024.1 coordinate 16,249,853, forward strand.
TATTATGCCTACTGTGTGGTTCATAAATAATCTGTTTCCGTTAAACAAACCTCTTACTTAAGCGTATAATCAGTGTCCATTGTTTTACTTTTGTTTTATTTTGACCATGAACACAACTAGTTATAGTATTAATTAATATTGATGGACTTTTCCTTGCCAAAGTTTGTACCGCTAAATCGTCAGGGGATTCTGAAAGTTTGAGAACCATTTTGTTAGCGCGAGAGGCATATAAGTATATAACGCAGAGCGCCGCTTTTAAATGGGTTTCCACACAATATAATTTACTATTCTACGTCTGTATGAATTTTCCATAACGTTATTTTTATTGCGTTTGTAGGTCCTTACTGTTAACGTTTCAGGTATCACGACATACTTTATGGGTCATTCAAATCAGAATAAGGTACACTTTTTTTATTTGTATATATATATGCCTAGAATACGATTTTCTATTTAGACGAAGGTAACAAAATTTACCTATGTAAATCGATGATGTATTATTGCTTTTATGGATACTTTAGAATGAAATAGATTCAAAAATAAAAACAAATTATACTTTTAAATGTGATATTTTTATGTAACGTTACGTAAAATGATGGTAATAGACTGGTTATAATACAATTATTAAGATAGATAAAATATCTTAAAAAAAGCACATGAACTTAGTTTTGATAATATACACATTAATTCATTTCACTATGTAGTGCAAATAAGTTTAGTAGAGTTTCCTTTTTGTGCGAAGAGAATAATTAAGATAACTACTTTTGAACTGCATCGAATTTTTTTTGACAGTTATTTGAAATGTTTTATACGAAAGATATATATATATATAATATATCTATATGGATGATAAACTGCCGCTTTAAGGCCTTCCCAAATTCACAAGGGAAATTTCATACACCACCACGATATATATTCTATGTTTTAGCATCTGAGTGTTTTCTAAAATAAAAGAAGAGTGAGGAAGCGTACGGATGTTACCCTCCAGAGACGAGAGCTTTTTTCCGATAAAAAAAATATTTTCTAAGCCATATTGAAGTCACGGATAACTTTTATTCCGATCCAAAATTAAAAAAAAAAAAAACGCAAAGTCGTTGTATAGAAACCCCGCATGACTATATGGTCATGCTCATCCTTTTATTACCGTGTAATATTGAGTACGGACAGTAGTAAGGACAAAAGTGACCGTATGGGCTTGCAAACATTCGGGGTTGAAATATAGCTAAACGTGATTTTTTTTTAAATATTTACAATTTGACCTCTTTAGATCAACATAATTTCAAAACAAATATATTAGCAAAATAACTTTAAATAATTTTATGTTTTTATAAAAAAATATCTAACAGTTTCAAAAAGTAAATTAAAAAAAACGGAAATTCAAAAAATCACATGTGCTTTTGGAGACCGTTCCTGTTCCTACGGCTGATGACTTACTGTAGTCCGTACCCTTCTTAACCAAATATGAGCAAAAGCAACGATATTCAGGTAGAAAAAGTATGAATAGTGGGATCAATAGACAACGGTGTTTTGTGTGACCATATGGTGACGCTCGTCCTTGGAGGGTATAAAGTTTATAGTAAATAAATATAAAGTTTGTTAAATCTAGACTAGATTAATATACATATTAATCTTAAGGGACAAAGCAGCATAATAACTACTTATACATATATATTTACATATATACAACAACAAAAAATCTGTTATTTTTTCCGTATGGCATATAAGGAAGACTTTCTAAAGATGAATTTTTTGACAAATGATTTATTAAATATAAGGAAAATAATCTAAAATAAATTTATTGAAATAAATTGATGTTAGCAGAAGAATAAGCCAGGTGCTAAAAGATCGTTGGCTTAAACAAGATATTACAGATAATTGTTGTCGGGTGTAAATAAGATTTAAATATTATAAATTCCTTCATGGGTGACATATGAAAAGCTTTGTAGCGCATCATTAACAGAATATTATTTAAATATAAAGCTTTTTATACAATAAAATTTAGTGTGGTATTAGAAGGTATGGGAGTTTATCCTTGATGTACAATGCTCTTCTAGTTATAAAAAATGATTTTTCCTTTTAAAATGACAATATACACTATAGCAAATACTTTAAATCTATTTTTTTCATAATTTTGAGAACTTAAATAGATTTTTGCCGGTTTTTAAATAAGCTTAGAAATATTGCTTCATTTCAGTGGTTTTATTAAATACATAAAACCACTTTAATATCTATTGTAAGTGATCCTAAGCAATTTAGTTATAAAAAAATCAATTCAATAATTTGCTTATAAGCTTTTCATTTGATTTTAGTATTACTCAATTTAAAATAAATAACCTTATTTTGGCTAAGTTTTCATCAGTTTGATCGGAGAAATTGGTTGTAATGTTTATTAAAAAAAAATGTTCTTTTTTTCGGATAAAATTTTACAAATCGGTCCGAAATATTTTATTTTTAAAATAAAGTTGGACGTATTATATAAGCAAACGTTACGTAGCACTACGCGCTGTTACTTGACGTGGGTATCTCCCGCATCGGCACAAAACAAAAACCATCTGACATCAAATACCAAAGTTGTAGTTTCATTTTCCTTTCCATTCTACCAGACGAATCGTGAAGTACTGGCCTTAACGTTAAGAACCCAACCACGTACGTACGGAAAGGCTTCCAAGTATTCCCAAAAGATAGCGGGGGCTGAAAAAAGAGTAAGCGACATGAGCTGCAGCAATGTAGGCGCTACTAGCGTCGATTGAATCACATATGCTCACAAACTAAGTACGCACGTCATTATTTTACGGTAGAAGCCTTTAACTTTCATGTACAATTAAATTTGATAACTTTGTTAATCCAGTAGCTGTGTTACAAACTGTGACGCATGTTTTGTCTCTTTAATAACCATAATCAGACAGAATATCGCAAGGATTACGAATAAACCAAGAACTGAATCGAATACCTAACCTACAAATTACTCGATTGAAATCGGAGTGTTTTTTTTTAAATTTTACACATCAAAGGTATATTTTTTGATTTTTTTAGATATTGTTTACTTAATATTCTTCGACTCACGGATACATACTCTTATATCCAATTGGCTTGTAAATCCACTTCTCGTGTACATTTTTGTCATTCATTAAAAATACACAGAAACTTTCATTTTTGTAGAATTTCATTTAAAATTTAGCTAGTATGTTTTACTTATTTAGCTTTATAAAATAACGGATAAAATATAATGAAAAAGTGATTAATTAAAAAAAAAATACCTGGTCGTTAATAATGCTTAACTTTTAGAAGTTATCTGTTTTATATTACTGCTGAAATTTGTATAACAACTTATAAAACACTTATATAGTTAACATCGTTCTAATCACGAGTGCGGCTTCAATTTCTTGACATTTAAAAAATTCCAGGTCATTAAATTTTCTCTTTGAAAACTAGTACTCGAGCAATACTTTATCATGAATTCAACCGCATGCACCAAGTCACTTGCTTGTGTGAATCGCGCCGATTCGCTGGCAGTCGCGACTAGCTAGTGCGCAGCCTTAGAAGCAAAAGTAAAGTTGTCCCGGATAGGTCGAGCAACCCTTTGAAATCCTGTTTGATCCGGAACACAAGTTCTCTCTGGTAGTCTGCTCTCGATTCCAGAGGCCTTTTTAAGTGACGTCAACTCGAGTAGGGTTTTATTTCCTATCTTCTATTTCTTCTTTTTATTATGTCCGCTACTATTGACATAAGCGGATGGTTGCTCTATGAGTGGGTCTATTAGCGATAATAGGGGGTATGTGAGTTGAAAAACTCCAGAGCTAAGTGACTTGAGATTCTTGTTTGACATAGTAGTTTTAATGATGTCAACATTTCAATTTCTTATAAAAATATTCGATTGTTCAACCACAAAGCTTCTTATTAAAACTTACGAAAACGTCGTAGCTTTACGAATCGAATGTATTATTTGATTAAAGTTATGAACTTAATAACCTCATTTTTTTACCATGTTCACTCCCAATGTGGAGCATATGAACTACTAATGGAGTTTAGCTCAACAGAAGTGTTTCTACGAGCACTGCTTGTTAATCAGTTGCTCAACCTCTTTTTTTCCAAAGAGAGTACGAATAGAAGGAAAGGGCTAGGAAAGGACTAGTGGTTAGTTAATCGCTCTCGATACGCCCCGTTCATAGAATAGGATGGGTGGGAGTAGGGAATCCAAGACATCACATACATTCATGCCTTTAAACAGAAATTCATAAATCGATTGAAAAATCAATTTATTAAACTGTCCGTAATGGGATTCGAACCCGTGACCTCCGTAGCGGTAGCCAGCCTCATTAGTTAACCTCGTAACCCAATAACCTCATTAGTCGAAAAGATACTGATTGCTATATTAATTGTAGTGCCTGGATTTACAAGCGGCTTTAGTATCGACGATACTTGAAAATATTATTTATTAAGTGTTCAAGTTAATTTATACGTCATAAAATATTCTGTGACCACTGCTAGTTTAACTATGAATTCTTTATAAAGTTTACACTGTTAATTTAAGTAACATACAATAATATTATATGTGAAAATAATAATAAAAAAACAACAGCGCATTGAATACATTTTTTTAGTGGCCAATTATTATAAGTTTTCGCAGTTTATAGTCATAAACAGATATATTTCTCTACAAATGAATGATAAATAAAAGCCTCAGCTTTTTTCAGTATGATATATAAAGTAATATCCCAAAGGCTTACAAAGGGTTGATCGAACAATAATCAAATTTAGCAGCATATATTCAGGAATATGATTGTAAGAATGGATGATATTTTTTTTTTATTATTTATATAAGTTATATTTTTTTGTATTTTATCGTGATTCGTGACACGTGACTGTATACATTTTCAATTCGATTATCCGAAAGTAATGGAGACCTGCGAATGTAAAAAAATGAATTATATTCTTGAATGTAGTTTGTTTATAAATCAACATATTCACTTCCGATATAAAGCATTTTTGGATGAGAGACAGTCAACCAATTTCTCTCTCTGCAAAGTGTTAATATAGGTGGATAGTTTCTGGAAATTAATATTAGTAAGTTGTGCTATTTTTTGTCTCGTTTTTGGATATTATGTAAAACGGCTATGGAGCAACATGATGTTATAATATCTTTGCGAGACAGTTCTACAAATTGATTGGAAACTCAGTTTAAAAGAGTCTTCGTTTTGGGATTCGAAGACACTGCACTCTACACATTTATTATGTGAATAGGACGTATAACAGTTTTTCAACTACTGGTTGCAGCCAATAAAACGATTTTGAATAATAAATCGTTTTATTATACATCAAATGTTGAAAGAGCGATGCCTTTTTGTTTTATATTGTCCAAAAAACAAATGTCACATAAATAAAGTCACCGCCATGTCCAATAAACGCCTTTTGCAACTTGTCGCATTCTGCCGAGGCAACTTAGAATGGTACATACGTTGGAAAAGTCTTTAGAAACATTTCACGAAATGTGTAATATATTTCACATTCTGACCACCCGCCGGACGCTACGGCCATTTGTGTTCTTCTTTCCACCATAATCTGAACTGGCGTTCTGTGAACAAAACAAAAACACTCAGTTTTGTGTCACATTTAAAAACGTAAAGTGAATTTTCATTTGATATCTTCTTTAGGGCGCCTCTGGTAAGTTGTAGAACAATTGTAAACTCAATACAAATATGTTTGTATTTTATTATTAATAATTTTATATAATTCCTTATAACTTGAAAAATCTTTTACTCATGTTTTAATTATCCGGAAAATCAATTTATTCATAATTATTAGCACTATTATAATCTTTCTATTTATGTAAATAAAAATATGTTTAAAGCATATTTTTTTTCTCTGCTGTAAAAACATATATGTTTATTGCGATAATAAAAATGCGCTTACACGTGATATTTGAAAAAGTATTCATTTTCAAATATTTTTTATATACCTACTTATATAAAAAAAGGAAAAACAAAAATTATTAAGTGCATCCTGAAATTTTACTCAAAAGGTACTTACTGTTACGGTTATTGGCGCATTGACACAAAAAAGCAGAACTATTTTTTAAATAAAATTGATAGCACGCTTTTCTTAAAAGTGACAAGTTTTTCACTTCCCCAAAAGGCTTTACTAGTGTGATGTAACTGATTCCATCGAAAAACAAAGACTTTTGCTGACAGTAATGTGTTTTTTTTCAGGTTTAATTTTAAAAATAAATATTACTAAAATATTATTAAACTCTATTAAATTTACTTCGTATAACAACTTTTTGCGATGAAAACAATTAACAGAAACTTATTTATCTTTTTGTATTTTCATACAATCATTTAAATCAGTTACGTGAAAAAATGGCACCCAAAAGATTGTAACTAAAAATATTATATAATATTAATAAGTGTACCGTTTGAGTTATGAAAAATAGAACTGACAATAAATAAAAGATTTTTCCTAATTGCTGATAATGTAAGTTTACATCGACATTTTTTTTAAAAATTTTTATTCATAATGTTGATTCGTGTCAAGTTTTTTTTATTTATACCAAAAAGGCTAAGTATTCTATTTTCGAAAAAGCCACTTAAATTTTTTTTAAATATACGTTATCATTTTCTTATAATTTTTCAATTTTTCTTTCAAAGGAACAAGGATGTAATTAGCATTACATGTGTTGGAAAGATAAAAAGTTATTTCCTTATCTGCTAGATAAAGGCAACCTGCTTTGTGACTTTTTCATTAAATTCTTTGTTGCAAAAGTCCTTTTCTAAACTCCATAACAATGTCTTATAAAGTTACCAGGTCGGAGCTTCTTTCGCGACAAGGGATATCTTCACAATAACAAAGAAGTTAACAAAAGACCTACAAACAAGTGTAAACTGGAACTACATGTTATTAGTATTTGCGAAAACAACAACAAACTGTGTTTTCCAAAGTCACACTTGAATAGGGCGTAAGAAACTTTACACTGGACAAACGAGATCATAATAAAGTGATATTATCCTTACGTACAACTCAATTAGATCAACAATGATACGATTATGAGCTAGAGTTGTATATTAAAATATTGATTCAATATTTTAATTTTCCATAAATACATAGCCACTTTGTAAACTGCTGCTTGTAGGAATGAAGTTTTTACTACTGTTAAGAAAAGAGAAATTTATTTCAATCAATATTAAGGAATGGAGAGATTAGAGATTGAATCTAATCAACTGATTGTTTATTTATTTATTTATTGTTAAAAATTAAAATTATAGTACATGACATAACAGCTGACGCCAATTCGCCATGTACTTGACAAATATAAAGAGACAAAATATAAAATAAAACTACATAATACATCAAAATCAAGAAATAAAATAATAAAATTTAACAAACAGTTCACAAATACTATCACTAAAAATGTCCACTTCTCTAGGCAATGAGATTATGACAGTAGAATACATTTGAACCAGCCTTAAGTTTGTTCGTCTCTGCATTCTAACGGTATGGTTCTGATGATCTCGACTCAGATTCTATATAGATTCGACATATTTAAATATGCATTTTTAAATTGTTATATCAAAAAATATATCCAAAGAAAATCATTCAGGTATACAAAAAAGTGATACGTGCTTACTTATCTATTTGCTTTTATAAGATATTTCCAATTCATACCTACCATTAGCTATTTTTTTTTGATTATCTATCGTCAGTGATTATGCATTTCATAAAAATAAAAAATGCAACTAAAAAGTCATAATTTAAATACATATGATACTATGGCAACTTTGCAAGAACTCAGAGATGTTAGTAACATGTAATTATTTTCTACAGCAGTACACATTTCGAGAGTATGAATATTAATATTGACCCTACGTTGAACAGAGGTTACTCGTTAGTTGTTGAAATGGGTAGAAAATAAAACATGAAAATATGTTCATTGTAAAAAATTTCTAGACTTCGTATTCGTGCAAACACGTATGGTCGAAATGGAATACTAAATTTTTAAATATGGTAACTCTGGTTTAATGAAGTATTTTAGTTATATAATATGTTATAATATTATGTATAATTCCGAAACCATAAAAACACTGCACACATAGAACTGATTAAATAATATTAACTTTCGGATAAACATTTTTGTTGATAAATCCATAATGATTGGAATGAAAAAGAATAACTTAATATCGTCTCTTGTTTCAATTCGATTGCAATATAATAATTGTTTACATACAATTTTAATACAAAGAGTATTAATAGAAAAGGTGAAGGGGTGAAATAATCAAGATACTTAGGTTTGATTACTCAAATGAAACATTCTAAATGCCGTGTGGCGTGTTTTTATTAGATTCGAAATCGGTTAATAGTTGGGCTTCCAATCCCGGGATTGTGTCTGTACTAATCCCGGGATTTTGGGATTGAGGATAAGAAGTGTAAATTTCTCAATAATTTAAGAATTCAACGTGATATTTCAAAAAAAAATTGGCTAATTTTTGAAAAATTAGAAATCAGCATGCAGACAAAATTTTTGAAAAACCTCCGAAAGAGCTAAAAAAGCTTCTACATTTTATATTTAATTTTGTAAATTCCTCGAATTTCTAGGTTTTTGAAGTATGGCAGTTAAAACAATTTTAGAGTTTCCGGAAGAGCTGGGCAGCGACAAAAAAAAACTCCCACATTTTTTCATTTTGGGAATTCGGTAATTTCCTGGGTTTTTGAAATAGGTTACTGATAAACATCCCAAAATTTCGGGATTGAATGAAATGTGAATCTCGAAATCCCGAGGTTTCAAAACAAGATTGGATGCCCGAGTTAATGGAAAAAAGAACCAGAAAGACCATTCCAACACAATAAAAAAAATATGGTGATGCTTAAGCAACGTATCCTTCTGCAATACTGTAAAAATATATTAAGTGAATTCAAATAATTGTTATTCGCAAATATTATTTGCATTGTTATCTTTATGCACGTCAATTACGATGGTAAAATTTGTCAAAGGTCAATTCCGAGACCTTAATTTCAAAAATCGGCAATTTGCTGCCTTAAATAAAAAATAAGATATTTATAAAAATTGTACTGTTTGGCTGTATCTTTTCATTCATTTAGGCACTGTGCCTTTAATCAAATTGATAAAAAATCATACAACGGTTATTATAATATACAAAAACACCCATTACGTATAACAATATTTAATAGTCAGTCGTTTTTCAGTCTTCTCGTTTTTCTCGGCCATACTGGGCTGGCTCGCTAATTAGAATGAATTTGTCCAACACCTGAAATAGAGATTAGCTCTGTGAGTATGCATGGTAGTTTCCAGAATAATTCCGTTCCCTAACAAAATTTCATATGATGAAAATAAAACACAATTCGTACAAAATAAAGTCGTTTTTCAGCTATGTCTGTCTTCCATCGTGAAGCAGTTCAACAATATTTATATTATGATACTGGTGTTAGGACACAAATTCAACTCCTGTTTTCAGAAATCGTAAGAACTGATGGGAGTGATAAAGAAAATTTTATTTATTATTACTGTTTATACAGACTACTCTGTTGTGCGTAAATGAAAATTCATTGTATGAAAATGTCACTTAAGTTTTTTGAACCCCAACAGCAATTAAATAACCCAGTAGTGTAACTGATAAATTGTGTGAAAATTTACCCATATTCTGCTATCACGTTTTTGTTGCGGTTGAGTAAATAAGTAATAAACAGTTACAGTATACAAATACAACTTTTGTTGAGATTAGCTACAAACAGTGTGAATATGCCCCACATTGGCAGAAGACATTTAAAAAAAAATCAATGTCCGCTCTCAAAGTTGAGCTCATGGCCTGCTAATGTAGGTGTCTCATCAGATTTTTTTCTACGAGATGTGTTTGTTACTTAGTTGCCAACTATTCTTTTCAAAGATAGTAAGAGTAGTAGGGATAGATTAAAAGGGCTTGGACAGGACTAGTGGTTAACTAATCGCTTTCGCCACGCCCTGTTATTTTACGATTGAAAGAGTGAGAGGGCATTTTCAAACATCAAAAACACCCACGCCTTCGAACATAAATCGATAAACCGATTGAAAAAATGCTGCTCGTACCGGGATTCAAGCCTGTGAAATCTGTCACGAAAGCCAGTAACATTGACCACTGCGACAGGGACCCGATGCAGATATGGCTACAAAATAGAATTTTAATAACATTTATACTATAAATATAATGTTCATAGTAAAATGAAAAATCAGTGAGTTTTGATAATGGTTATTAGATAAAACATGAATGGTGAGTCAAATTGAAATAGTACATAAAGTTAATGTTGAAACTAATACTATCATTATTAAAGCATGACAAATAAATGTATTTCGAATTGTATGGATAGAATTTGTTGCTTCTCAAGCACACGGAAGTTTGACATGTTTTAAACCTCATTAATTATGATAATCATTAAAATTTCTACCTATCGTGACTTGCTACTTGGATTCATACCAATATTGTCCGCTTAATTATCTCCACTAACTTTATCTGATACAAAATGATCGCAATGTATATAAAACAATAACTTATACAATATAATCTGACGTAAAATAATTCAAATAGTTAGGAGAAAAGCTCTTAGGTAAAATGAAACGGTGACCGCGAGTCAGTTTATGGCCACACAGTTTTATGGCAGACGGGAGTATAAAGTTTAAACTGGTTCATGTATTCATTAACATAATAGCAATACTCTCTTGCCAGTTCCTCTTGCTCAGTGTGTTAATATTGCGCTCAGCTAATTTTGTTTATTTTTCACTGTCGCTACGAATGTTAACACGATTGTTCTTCCTCGTTCCCTGTACGCCTTTTATAATTTAAACTTTTTTCTGCGTCGTAAAGATAAAACTTACTACCGCGCTCACAATTACTTTTAGAGGTAATAATTTTAATTAATTTTAATGTTTGTTTTGAAGTCACCTGTCAAAATATAGGGAATAAACTTATTACGATTAATTATAATAATCGCAGCGGTGAATAGGTTAATATTATTTAAGCAGCTAATTTTATAAATAAAGTTAATCCTCGATATAACAGAGAAAGAAATTCGGCTTTCCGTAAACCGAAATTAAGTTTTAAATAATATTGTATTTTTAAGTCATTTTCTATGTATTGAGAAGTGGAGCGCTTAAGTAAATTAATAAACTGTTATTCGAAAAACTACCTACAATAAGAAAAATAAAAGGATTTGAAATAAATAAGCTGTTACTATTTTTGAGGCCCATAAAATTCGCAGGCCCCAAGCGCGAGCCTCTTGTGCTTATGGGGTAATCCGCCACTGTAGTGATACAATATTACTACAAATATCATTTTATATTACATTATATGATAACGTTGATGTATTTCAAGGTTAAGTTGCTTGCTAACATGAAAGCAAAAATATTTATACCAAAACCTCTCAATTTCTGATGTATTTTATTTGTAGCGGCAAAGATATGTTTGAATAGTATTAAGTTTACCAAAATATTCCAAGAAATATCTCCGTACCTTCCTAACAATAGCACTGTTAGGGTGTGTCTGTAAAACTAATACGACTTTATTATCAATATTTTTAAACAAAATTGGAAAATAGTTGGTTAAGGTGAAGTTTTTTTACTCGTAATAAACGTCTCATAAATTTACTTTCCTACGTTATTTGAATACCTGAATTTTATGATTTTTATAATTCATACAATAATATGTTTATCTTAATAATACGTATGAATGGAATTGATTATCCAGCTTTATATAAAAGCGAATTTTTTATTAGTGGTAAAAAGTACTTAACCCATAAAAATTGCGTTCTCCTGAATGATAAAGAACGGGACATCGGAAATATTGAAAAGTAAGATAATTCACGATTATGTTGGTAGATATGCTTTTTATTCCCGCAGTATTACATTTTGCGGGGTGAATACAACACGAGTATGCAGAGAGGCACTAGGAATGAAATAGCCTTATTTTTCAACCGAAAATCCTAGTTAGGTACAAAGAACAATAATTAAAGTCTACCGCTAAAACCTCGAAATTCAATTCAATGGATTTGAGAGACACGAAGCTCATGAAAAACTGTCGCATTGTAACAGTAGTCATGATCACAGCAATGTCAAATCGCCTTACAGTCAGTGTGTTACTTTAATATATGTATTTGAGTTGACGATATAATGTACACTATTTTATGATATTTTTTTAGAAGATATATTTTGTACGCTTTTGTAAAAAAAAATGTAGATCTTGATACTTTTAAACTTTTTACAATGGAGTTCTACCAAATAAACACCAATTCAACCAATCATTGAATATGATTTAGCTACGTTTTGAATGAATTAATTCTTTCATTTTCATTTAATATTTTTTATTTTTCATTTAATATTTCTGATTATTTTGTGGTACACCTAGTAAGTATAATAAAATTATTGGATTACTGCAAACAACAACAACTTATTTGGGTTATTAAGCGACTATTTTGCATATGGTAGACATTACTAAAAAAAATACTTTTGACAGGTAATTATAAATGTAATTTTTGTAAGAAACAAATACAGGACTAGTCAGTCATACTGTTTGTATTTAATTACAACGAATACTATTGTTATTAAAGAATGTGTCTGTAATGATTGCCTATTTTTTCACTACATTAATTTACCTGCGTGCAGCACTGTATGCTGGGGTGGCCATTCGTTAGGTATCCGTTTGAGTTATTCGTCTGCCGCGAACAAAAGTACGCACCCTGCGATATAAACACTAAACTGGGGAAGTCCCACATGCTGGATGACGATTTAAATCGTCATGAATCAAACGTCGGACGAAGCGGGTACAGATGGCGAAATAATTTATCGGCGCTTAAACAACACGCCATGAATTGCCAACGGAAGGGAAAGATCTACGTCACCGTATTTAACCCGTTAGAAAAGTAGGGTATATTAATGAGAATTATATGTGCATACCTTAAAATATTTGATTAATTAGCTTTGATTAATTGAAGGATTTGAGAATATTGTTTTTAATGGTGGTAATAGAGCTGTAGAAAGTTTATTGAAAATAATATTTTTATTGTATTATTTTTCAAATTTGTAAGACTATGTTTAATTTTACACAATACAAGCACATTATAAAATAACAAAAAAAAATCCAACTTCACCCTATTTGACAGGCGGCTCACCATTGTTGAATTTATTTCCTTTAAGATTTACCTTCCCTAATATAAGTAATTAGTTTGTAATTATTACAATCAATGTTTTTATTTTACTCCCTCTCTGCGTCCAGTGGAAAATATAAAATTTACGTTCATTTTGTTATTTAAATTTTAAGAATAAGAATCATTTTTTTTTAGTTTATTCATGAACCTTGCACCATTCTGTCTGATAATGGTTCTTAAAAAAATAAAATGGGTGTCTTAATTAATTACACGACAAGTGGAGTAACAAATTGAATTTTATAGTATTGAATCTGCTCTTATCATATTACATTGCATATTGTCACAAAATTATAGCATACCATCATTTGATTAAGCCTATGCTGGTTTCAAGCAATTCAAAACGAAGAATGGTGTCTGGAAAGAACATTTTTTTTCTTTTACTGCCCTCTTAATGATCAATTTTTATTATGGATAGATAATACATTTGGTCACAAATTAATCATTAGGTTGACGAATCATTGTATGTTTTTTTTATTTCAGGATTTAAGCCGGTGATCCTGCAACCTACCTAGAAGTATACGAAAATCCAACAGCAATAACTGCTTGGCTAGAGAACCTAGAATTGCAAAAACAATATAATTTGTTATCCGTGATTTAAGACGGTGCTAACCTTTGGTGGTGTTTAAGTTTTGTACAATTTTTCTTTACCATTTGTCCATTAAACCTTTTTTATTTTATTTTGATTTGTATAAATAACACTGTAAAATTGTGTTCTCTTATGACAGGGATGGCGAACCTACGGCACGCGTGCCTGAGGTGGCACGTTTGATAATTTGGATGGCACGCGAACGATTTCCAAGTTCAAAAAAAAATAGTTTTGAAGTTTAAAAAATTAAAATTTTGATTAAATAATCCGTGAACAATTTATTCCGTTTTATTAATTTTCAAATGTTTTCCAAGATGAACGACAATTGTTAACAAAAATCATTTTTCATTTTTTCTATTTTGTTGAAAAAAATACTGCTTGGGCACGCCACAAAATCGAGAAATAATATTTGAGGATTTTTGGCACGCGTACCCAAAGAGGTTCGGCATCCCTGTCATGAGAACGATAATGCTCGGCATTAGAGAAACCGTTCCAATATTTTGAAATAAAAGTGGAATTAGTACAAATGTAAATTTTATTTTTTTGAATATAATAATAAGTGCATTTGTTATATGGATTAATTAAGGCATATTAATTTAGGAAGGAGTGGCCGATTATTGGTATATTTTTAGTGTTTTGTTTTATTTAATGAAATCGAAAGATCGGACATATTATGAGTATATATTTTAAAAGATATACTATGAGCCATCTAGAGTTGAAGTGAGCCAACTAGTAAAATGATAAAACTTTATTCTTGGTCTTTTTTTACAATCACGTCTTTACTTGGTGTTTTGGTGGATTATATATTTTTATTTCACTGAGATGACACTATTACAATGTGTATTAACTGAGGTAATTTCACTTTTACGATACTTTAAGACGTGTAAAATATGACAATGCATATAACTTCTTTTTCTAAAATACCACTCAGCACACTTCACCTCTAATGGGCCCATATGTAAATGTTATGATTGAATATTAGCTGTCTGTGTGGTCGAGTGGTCAACGTCGTTGGCTACCGCTACGGAGGTTACGGGTTCGAATCACAGTACAGGCAGTTTCATAAATTGATTTTTCAATCGATTTATGAATTCCTGTCCGAAGGCATGGATGTATGTGATGTCTTAAATTACCCCCTCCTACCCATCCTATCCTATGAACGGGGCGTATCGAGAGCGATTAGCTAACCACTAGTCCAGTCCTAGCCCTTTCCTTCTATTCCTAATCTCTTTGGAAAAAGAGAGGTTGATCAACTGAGTAACAAGCAGTTCTCGTAGAAACACTTATGTTGAGATAAACTCCATTAGGAGTCCATGTGATCCAGATTGGGAGCGGACATGGTAAAAAAACAAATATATTAGTTATTATTTGTCATTACAAAGTAATTAAAAACACTGTTGTATCTATATTTATATTATTAAAAATAATAAAACAATTACAAATTTATTTGTATTTTTCTTTGAAAAATAGTTTGTATTATGAGTCATGTATGTTTTTGAGTCATGCAACATGAGCAGGCGATGGATTGGATGTGTGCAATCAAGTATGTAATGTGTGCCATCGAAGATTTGATACACAAACGGGGATTTTTGAGAACCATCGATAAATTACTATTGACAAGTTGATGGGGGATGAATTTTATTTGCTTTCAAACCCCTTTTACATTATTACATAAATTATTCATTTTAGGACACTTTAAATTTATATACAGTAGTTACCATTACCACTTAGTTTTTTATTACAATTTTTAATGAATAATAAATTTGTTAAAATATATGACCAATAGAAGTAATATTTCATTGGTGTCAATACTGTCATAAACTTAACTTGGATACGTATTTAAATAGTTTTCTATATTATGTAATACATAATGTATGTATCGATTAAATTAACATTAAGTCAAAGATAAAGTTTGGTTTATGTTGTTCTGTTCATTATTTCTTGAACTCATTTTTTGTAATAAAAAAATCTTTGACAATACAAAAAATATCATAGTTTTGTTTATCATATCTGATTTGTCAGAGCTTATCAAATTCATCACCGATTTATCAGACATTGTTTTGGCATTAAATAGGTGTTGTCTGTTTTTTTTAAACCGGGCTTTTAGGTAAATTTGCGACATTCGAATGGTGGTTTCTTTTAAATTTGGTAACTCGGTCTCAAAAAATAGAATTCATATATTTTTATTATTCAATTAAAAACTTTGATATTTCACCTGAAACTGCCTTAGTTACAAATTTAATGATATGAGATATATAGTTGAATAATGAGTATGCATTACATTTGGGCTTATTAAAACATATGTTTGCTGTGCATTTTGTTTTGTGTATTCGAAACAGTGTTTAGATGTACGAAATAAACTATGCTTAAAAAATTGAAACTTCTTTTCGCTATTCCTATTGAATTATGCTGCTTTTTCTAAATTTCGAAAACCGGTCAAAACCTACTTTTTGGAAATATTGTTGTTTGAAAACCGGTTTTTTCATAGTTATTAAGACAGGTATTTGATTTTTAACCATTTAAGGATATCATAATATTTCACAAAGCTGTTCTTCTGAATATTTTCAATGTACATGCCTTGTTTTTAATTTAAAAGCACGATGATAAGAAGGTTTGTTCAATGGCATGTTCTTTACAAAAAAGAGTCTTCATTACTTAGTAATTATTTTTCAAATGACCACTTCTACTGAGAATCACATTTTATACATTAATATAAATATATATATTGTCTTTGTTAACTCGTACCTAGTCGGTAGTTACATGGAAACAAGCGAGCTTAAACAACAACATAACAACGGAAATCAATTTATTTTCCATTGATATCAATGATCAAAAGTTTACTTTTGTTACTTGAGAAGATTATCCGGTACGTTAAATGCATGTTATTTTGAACTAGGTCAAACAGAATGCCTTCCTTGGAAAATAAACTAAAGTTTAAGTATTTGAAAGTAAATGGCTTATGGCAATGTGTAAGAATATTATTGTTATAATATAACCCAAGGGAATCGATCTAGAGAACTTTGGTAGTCCGCTCCATTGAGCAACAAATCGACTGAAGGAATTCATTTAACCAAGCTCGCTGTAAATGTTCCCTAGCCTAGGTGAGTTGACTTTAGTATGCTTCTCAAATCTAGGATTTCAAAATTAGCCTTGAACTTTAGGTAAAGAATCGATTTTTATTAGTTTTTCAATATAATTGCTATGCTAGAATATTTTCCACTCTGAGGTATATCGAGAATTTTCTTGTTCTCAAAAAAAAGATATGTTGTTATCAAATACATGTATTGTAAAAACATTTTGATGTTATCGAATAGGATTTTTTTTCATAAAATCCAATCATTGTAAAACAAAAGAATATTATTTGGTAAATGCTAATATAAAAAATTAAAACGATTTCGTCATTTATGATTGAAATATTCACTAGTCACTGAAGCATTTTGGTATAATCAGGAAACACGCAATTGTTAAAAATTAATCATACACTGAATATTAATTTTCTGGATCTCGAATATTATCTAGGTTTCAACGCAGTGATTTTAAAGTAAACTAAAATTATTTGGCTATAATTTAAAGATAAATTTAGTTAAAGATTACCTTATTTTGTGAGAATAGATTTGTAAACTTACTAAACATTCAAGACAATATCCTGAAGGTTGCATTCAAAAAAATATATTTTACGTCATCTGTAAATTAAGGGGTTGATCTTAAGAAAAGTTATCGAAAACATTTTAACAATATATTGTATGAGTGTATACTATTTAGTGAAAACGTCCACTCTACTATGATAGTGGTAAACAACATTTTGGAGAGTATCATAATATACTTTTTTATCGTATTTTATTTCTCATTTGAAACTATATGGCTTTCTCTTAATTTCGCTCGACAGTTAATTGCAATAAATATAAAAAAAATAAAATTCAACATGTCGGCATAACATTTATACGTTTCTGGGTGTGATTTCCGTGCTATACGAAAGAATTTAAACACTTTTCTTGAAAGCTTTTGTTCGTTTTTACTAGTTATGTACCTTAACTTTAATATTAAATGCAATAGTTTATAGAGTTTGTAAGAATTTTTATTAGATTTTGACAAAATGTGTAACTATTCGTTTTTTACTTTTAAGCGTCATAGTTTTTTCAGATTCAAAAATTCACCCCACAACAATGTATAAACAAATTTAAGCGAATGTATTATAAATCTCAATGCATACCTTTACTTTTGAATCGTATGTACTTATATCAAAATTTCTTAGAATATAAAATATTTTCTAAAAATAAATTTGAATGAACATTGTTACTTTTGAGAAACCTTGAATAGGTTTAACCCCTTGAATCGGTATGAACAAAAGGAAACGATTTCAAGTTTCAACTTCCAATAGTCTTTGAATTGAAATCAATTAAATGATCGCTATTATACAAAATGCTGTGACTATTGAAACTTCATTGCTAGTTAATATTATTAAATAATATATTCATGCGAGATAAAATATTATTATTATATTTTGTATTATATCATAAGATATATTCATAATAATAACACGTATCATGTGTGTATATAATTGAAGAAAATAAGTAAGGTACTCCATATATATAATTCCTTCTTATTGGATATTATGTAAGAAATTAGGATTTAAGTTATATTCAATATGTATTATACTTTAATGTAAAACTGAATAATATTACTAATGAAAAATAAAATAGCTCCTATTTAAACCATTTTGACACCCAGAAATGATATTTTAGTGTCTTATTGTTACTAAACACATATTTGGATTTCGCAATAATGATAACTTTATAAATTTGAATTGCATTCTTATTGACCATAGTTTTGCTGGAAAATGGTGAGATGCTACTTAAATATTGAATATAAATTTACAACAATTTTGGTCACAAAATCATTTTCAACTGAAAGAATAATCACTTTTAGGGTGTTCACTGTTCATACTTGGTGGAAAGGCATTATATTAATAAAAACACAATATTCCTTTGTACTTTATTCCACTTTATTAAAAATGTTAGGACCGGTTTCGCTCATTGCGATCATTGTCAACTGATAAGAAAAATATATAAACAGTGCTATTTATACAAATTGAAATTGAAAAAATTGACAATGAAAAGAATTACAAGAATAATAACTGTATTACTTGCAGATGCATGTAAACAAATTGAAAAGTCTCGTATTGTTGGTGAACAAAAAAAAAATCACACCAAATCTATTGTAGCTATCATTCCTCTGCTGATATAAAATACGATATTTCTCTTATAACTTCTTGTTAAAATTTTGGCAGCCCAACGCCGATCCAGATCATATTAAATAAATGTGGAATTAGTACAAGATTTAATTATGAATAAGAAAAAAATTATCATATAATAAAAAAATCCGAAATACTTTCAACATTATATTAAGAAAAAAAATCAAAAATATCGTATTATTGCATATAATATAGCTGTATAATAAATGCGATCGTGCCGTGTTAGTGATAGAATTGATTTTTATTGAATAAACCGCATTATTTTATGCCATTAGACGTGCCATAATTCACAATATAATGGGTTTTGGCAAGTGTTATGATTTATATGAAATGACATAGAAACCGCAACACGTGCGTCACCATAGTATCATTCGATTCATATATCACAACACGTATTCAATACAGATTTGGTCGCTAATGGTACATTCATTGTTGCGCAGATGTTCAAGTGCTTTATAATATCATTCATATATTGGGGTTAGCGGGTTATTAAACATAGACTAAAAATATCTCGCATGTATACTAGCTATATTTTAATTTATAATACCATACGAATTGTACTTATTTGTGGAGTAGTCGGTCTCGTGTTATTTAGTTTAATATTCAACAAAAACAATCCAATATTTTAGGCTGAAATTATCACTTAATAATTAATGTATGTATTACTTAAATTAACAGATCATTTTTCATACAAATTATTACGTAAATTGTTTAGTCGTATTCCAGGAAAAAACATTTTTTTAAAAAAGAAAATCATTAAAAAAAACTACGATACGATGATTATATAATATTTCTTCGCTCTTTCGGGCTATTTATCAAGGCGGTAGATCAGACTGGGGCATTTATAAATGGTTCTACGCCGACTGCGATTTTTGGGCTTCTTTAGCACTTAGCCTACGGTGTTAAAAATATTTCCGATATCTCCCTTATAGAACCAAGTGAAAACACATTTTTTAACACTTACCGCCCTTTGATGGACGCTGAAAACTCAGGAGATATTTTTAATAAAAACATGTTTTTCACTTGGTTTCTAAAGGGTCAGCAACGTATCAGAAGTATTTTTTAGAACGGTAAAGGAAGTAGAAAATTTAAATTAACTTTGATTATTCCACGTATTGTGTAACTAACTGTGACACGTGTTTCGCCTCTTTCAGAGACATCTTCAGACTTACTATCGCAAAGTTTGCTTAAGTAATGAAGCAAGATTGATTCTAACATTTTAAAATTATAAAATTACAAAATGGATTGGGTTTTTTTTCCTTTTAAGAGGAGCAAGGAGGGGGGTGTAGAATCGAAATAAAGCAAACAGATAATGATACTAATTTTACTAATGAGTTGTAAACAATCAGAATGGGATTTTTCCTTTTTAATGGAAGCAAAGAGGGGATTATAAAATGCAAACAAATTTAATCATACTACTAATGACGTTAAACATTACAAACTATTAAAACTACCGAAACCATCGAAAGTGGTAAAGGAAGTGTCTAAAATCTACAAAATTACATATTTTTTATATTTACAAATAATGAAAATAAAGGAAGTCGTAGTCAGCTGTTTTCTTACGTCTCCGAAAATACAGCTCTGATATTTATACAATAATGTTTAAAACTAGCAATGACACCGCTTGACTTCAATAAAACACTTTTTTAATAAATATAATGATAAACAAAATTTAAAAATAAATATTTTTTAGAATCGTGTTTTACAGAAATGTTTATGTCTCCTACATAATATGGCAAATATTAGACTGTGAAATTCAGATAGCGTATAAATCAATAAAGAAATGAACAAAATAATGATCGAAATCAGTATAAGTCACTTCGCATTTACATTATGATTTCAAACATATACTAATAATATGTAACATTTTATGAATATGTTTGTTTACTATTACTAATTGTCAATTGAGTCAATTCTGTTTTGTTGATATATGTATATGCACCCCCGAGAACGCCACAGGTTGTATACCTTATTTAAATATGTAAAAGTTACGTATATATTTTAAATAAAAAACCATTTTTTACATATACATTAAGTAAATTTAGCGTGCGTCTACAAATATTATCTTTGTCTAATGTCTAGACTTTACAGATAATAATACGTTTATTGTCAAAATAAATAATTCTTGTGCGTATTTAAAGGGACACTGGCCTATTGTTAGGGAATATTTACGATCATAGATGGGTGGAGGGTTATCGTATATGACACATTGAACTATTTCTAACCGTAAAAGGGGGAAAATAATACCATAAAAAAATCTTTAAGTATGCTTCAAATTTATTTTGATGAGAACGAAGAGACTTTGGTTGAGACGCGACTTTGTATTGAACAAAAATAAGAAGTCACTGATTAAGAACGCTACTGGCTCCCTGGTCATCTTAACAAATAAATTTGATTGAAATATTTAATAAAAAAGAATGGTTAACTATCTGGGATGTTTTGAAAATCCTATTACCTTAATCCCTTAAGCTAGATCAAATATACGAATATTTATCAATAAGTTACTTAATAATTTGTCTTAATTATACATAGGTGTGACTGTATGTCACTCTACACACCCTTAAATTATAATATTTTACGATCACACACATTTATACTGTGAAGGTAAAAATATGAAGATTTAGCGAGAAATTATTGAAGCTTTATATTTTGTTATCGATCTAACTAGTATATTTATAATAGTTTTTATATAGTTCAACAGATGGCACTTTTACAACAATACGTATAATATAAAATATATGATGTTAGAAAATTTAAAACCTGTAATAGAGCCTATAATCTTATCAGTACAACATTCGTATTGTACACAATTTAAGACCACAGTTTTTTTTATATATAACAGAAAAATCATTTTTCACAGTTTTCGAATATGTATTTCATTTATTTACTAAAATACTAAAGCAAAAAATAAATACATACGATATTAATTTGTAAGACTTATGTAAGAAAATGTAAATATCAATAAAACAGTTTTTTCTTGTATATGAGACATCTGAAGAAAGTAATGTAAAATATTTTTGTATGTACTTTCTTGCTGTTCAAATATAATTTAGATTTTTTATGTAACAAGTAAAGCCATAACTGCCGTGTTTGCTATACAGGAACTTGCAAAACGGCTCTTTTGTGACAAGTTCAATTTTAATTGTTCGAAAATTTACAAAAAAAAAATATTTTAAAAAATACTACTGTACGCGAAATTGACAGCTCTACCCGATGACATCACTGGGGGATAAATCAAAAATATAAGTTTTGAGATAATTGATCATTAAAGTTTGTGTTGAGTTTTTTTAATAGTTTTTTTTATAGTTCTACATTAAGTATCTTTTACGGTTTTTAATAAAAGATATTGGTAGGTTCTTTTTTGTATCATTAATTCTACTAATCTCACTGATGCTTAAAAGTTACAAGGCAATATTAATAATAGTAAAAAAATGATTTTAATTTTAATTGAGGTACTTTCATTAAACTAAAATGTTTTAGCTTTTCATTATAAAGGTTTACCTTTCAGCAATCAATTAGCATACTTATTTTAAGATCAAATTTTTCAATTTATTTCACTGTTGCGTTATGGTAGCAATATCTTTTACCTATATTCGACTGCACAAGGAGACTGTCGTTTTTGTTTCCAGGGCCCTCATAGATAATGTTACGATATTTGTATAAAATGTCTGTTAACTATATTGATACAAATAAGGATATGCAATGAAATAATTTTATCTTATTCGTATCATATTTGGCAGTGAAATACTTTCGAAGAACATTTATTAATATCACGCGATCTTGGATAACGACATCCTTGTATTGGCAAGAAACACGTGTCGACAGGCTATTCAGGCAAGAGATGAAGGTAAAACGACTAGCAGTAGAAAGAAGTCTGCCGCCAACATATCTTTTCCTTTTGACACGGCTGTTAGCTCAGATGTCTATATCACAGGCGCATGACTTGTTATCATCATTTCAGAATACTTTTTCCTCATTTATTCGAGATAAAAAAATGCTAGCTTGAGATTATCTTATATAAAAAAATATAGCATGATTGATTTTTTTTGATGACGTTATGAAAATTATGATATAACTATTTAGAGTAAGTTGAAGTAGGTTGTGAAACATAAATGTATTTCATTTTACAAAAAATATTTGCGCGATAGTTAGAACCAATTTTCATAATTCGTCACACTGTTGTCAAGTTGGTGAGAGTTTTGCACTAGACCAGTTCAAGTAACGGTAAGGTCAATTAATTTTTTTATTTTTTTCAATTTTAATTTCAGTTCATTGCGATATTTGTTCTCCTCGAGATAATCTCGAATGACTTCTCATGGAGCTATAATTGTATGATTTCCGAATTTAAAATATTTGGCGCATTGGCATAAGCCCTAATACCAAATATTTATTAAAATATATTATTAAAAAAACTCGTGGAACTGTTTGAAATGATTTTATAAGAGATAGAATTTATGATAAATATTTTTTATCTTCTACTAAATTAAAGTTATATAAACCAAATATATATCAGTTAATTCATGTTTGAGGAATTATATTGAAGATATCATGATAGTAGAATTTATTCATGAGACAAATCACCTTTAATAAATATACATATAACTAATTGCTGAGAAAACAAAGATAAGTCATTTTGATAAACTGTATCTCAACTTTTGCAGTCAAGGTTCTGGTATTCAAAAAGAACCGTGTAAAAAAATAAGTAAAAACTAAACAATTAAAAGGATGAAATCTCATAACGTTTTTGTGTTTAAATATGTTTAAAAGAATGAGACGTACTATTTTAGTGATAAAAATACACAATATATTATACAAAGCAACACATATCTTTCCCATCTTCTGTACACCGCTGGTAAGAAACATCTCTTTTTTCTAAGAGTTTCATAAAAAAAAATGAAATGTCACGATTTACTTGCAAGTCATGAACTTTTAAAAGGTTGATCGGTTAAAGACGGAACACATTTTTGCAGATAACGTTTTTATATTTTGCTATAAACTATTTGGGAGCATTCGTGGAAGGATTTTTCAGAGATACGATGTTATAGTTTTTTTTTATCTTCTAACTACAATTAATATTTATGACGCATGAAATGATTTTTCAAGTATATATATATATATAACTGAATAACAAGCTCTTTATAGGTATTTACGCGTTTTATTTTGCCACATATTTTTAAGCGAAAAGGGTGTTGTTTATATCATATCAATTTTAAATACTTTTGCATGAAATTATATTGGTTAAGTGTATAAAAAACATTATTATGAATATCGAGCATGTGTTACAAAGACATTTTATTGTATTTTGAAATTATTGTCAACTCAATAAACTCAACTCTGATTTTTTAAAAATAAACCCACATTAATTTGTATTAAAGGTCAAGAAAGGCTTCACGCACCACAAGCATTACCAGGTGGCGAGCAAAAGTAGCCTTGATGTTTGATGAATACATAACAGTGAAATATATACCAAATTGTATTTTCAACCAGTGAATACCTCAAAAATGTTCTATAAAAAATTTGTAGTACTAATTTCGTAATTTCGTACCTTGTAAAGTAACAATATTAATTGACTTGTCATCAGAATTGTTAATTAACCTTATATTGTTTTATACAATAGTTCATATAAAGCACTTGAACTAAGCTTGATTGTCGATGATGATAAAATTAAAATAACTTTATCAATATCTCTATAGATATCAAAAAAATTAGATGTTATTATCCTAGAAGAATAGGACTTAACGCTTTATTATTTAAAGAAGACTATTCTTTCAATAAATTATTTTTATTTTGTTAGTACTTTCGGTTCCTATAACAAGCATTTAATTAATTTTAACGCGCGATTTATTTCAAAGCTTGCAATTTATTGGTAAAGGGCATTTGAGAGGTTTTATACGTAATTCGTTGCGACATGCACATAATTAAAGAAAAGAGAACTACCACTTTTTTATATGTGTGCATCTGGTCTAATTTTTGTCATTTTTTATGGCAGGATCATATTTTGAGTAGCTATAAGACAATAACTTAAAACCCTCCAGAGACGAGAGCTTTTTTCCGATAAAAAAAATATTTTCTAAGCCATATTGAAGTCACGGATAACTTTTATTCCTATCCAAAATTAAAAAAAAAAAAAACGCAAAGTCGTTGTATAGAAACCCCGCATGACTATATGGTCATGCTCATCCTTTTATTACCGTGTAATATTGAGTACGGACAGTAGTAAGGACAAAAGTGACCGTATGGGCTTGCAAACATTCGGGGTTGAAATATAGCTAAACGTGTTTTTTTTTTAAATATTTACAATTTGACCTCTTTAGATCAACATAATTTCAAAACAAATATATTAGCAAAATAACTGTAAATAATTTTATGTTTTTATAAAAAAATATCTAACAGTTTCAAAAAGTAAATTTAAAAAAAACGGAAATTCAAAAAATCACATGTGCTTTTGGAGACCGTTCCTGTTCCTACGGCTGATGACTTACTGTAGTCCGTACCCTTCTTAACCAAATATGATCAAAAGCAACGATATTCAGGTAGAAAAAGTATGAATAGTGGGATCAATAGACAACGGTGTTTTGTGTGACCATATGGTGACGCTCGTCCTTGGAGGGTTAAAATAAAGATTCAAAATTTATATCTTAAAATTTAAATCAATTAATTATTCGAAAGACAGAGCAGCTTAAAAACTTTTATTTGTTTACGTATGTATCACATATGTATAAAATTAACTATTATAGTTAATTTTAATCAACTACATACAATATAGCGACGATGAGAAAACGTCTATTTATATTTATAAAGTAAAAATAGAACTATCAGGAATATTTAGCCCTGAGAATTCGTAAATTTGTTGATTAATAATTATCAATTATTTACGATACTTATTATAAGCTATTTTCTTACGAATTATTCAATTTTAATCACAGTAAGGGAAACTTAAAAAATATAATAAATTGGAGTTGATTTTATTATCTTTGCTATTTACTAACTGTGAATATTTTAAAGTGGTTTTTGTTAATCATTGAAGAAACAATAATTTATTAATAATCGTATATAATATATAAGGCAAAAAGAAAAGTGTTGATCATTTAATTTGATTACCTACGTCGATTCATGAAATTGTGTTTAATAATCAATAATGAAACACAAATAAATTATTATGATTTACTTATTTTGTGATTGTGTTTTGTTTTGAAGATCAGATGTAGTATTTCATTCATAAAAATATTTCTGACATACATATATGTGTTGATTTTTTTTTGAGCAATTGAAAATAATTAAAATAATTTCGAAGATAAGTTACGATCACTTTGCCTGTCACTATTTTATCGTCCTTCTCTCATGAGTAGAACTATGACTTGAGGCACATAACGGAAACGTTTCCTCCTTTGCGGTTCAGTTCGGTGGAAGGTGGGTGGGGTTGCTTATTGAAAAACGGCCAGGAGACGTGTGTGATGGAAAATTCAATTACTATTGCGTTTGTCCCTTTGTGACTCTTACAAGCAGCGTTTCATTCGCTGAATGTGTTTCTTCAATAACGAAAAACATTCGCCGGAATATTTTGCAACCGTTTTGACCCCGGTTTGCGGTTTTAGACGAAACGAAATAAATATTCCTACGTGTTGGCGGAATGAATTTAATTGGACTATTTGTATGTCTTATTTATGTTTGTGTGGAAACCCTACGTAGGAAACTTAATGAAATTTAAACAATTTTACAGTAAAAATGAGATTTTTAGTTATCGCGTAATAAAAACTAATTAGAAAGAACAGATTGGAATGATTAGTAATCTTACATTGTATTTTGGACTTTTTAAAATAGTTTTAAAATGTTGGGTGACAATAGCTCATCGTCGCAAAATGTTTCTTCATTATTTTATGATGACGGAAACAGTCCCATAAACTGCTTTTTTATTTTTATAATCTAAAAAACCAAAGATCTTCTTAACAGTGAAAATTTCATCGATGCTTTGTCTATTATATTTTTTTAATGTAACGTCATTGTTATTGACGTAATTGCAATTGAAAAAATACCAGTATTGGTTTCCCTTTCTTCATTTTTTTTGTGATCAGCGAAACCAGTCCCTAAAAATGTAATATTTATACCTATCGACTGTGGAAAAGAAAAAGGACGTAACCCTCAATTTTCAAAAAACATCGACAATTTTCGATAATCACAATGTATAAAACTTGACACACATTCTATCAAAGGGATGAAAGCTAAAAATGCCGAATTAGTATCTAAATTTATCTTTAGAGTTTGAAAAAGATGACGTTGTAAAAAATTAAAACCAAGAAAAAACACTGAAATAAAGGTTTGTCGGAGACAATTTCTTTAATTAATATTAGATTATGTCAATTAAACACCAGTTTAGAAGTATTCGTGCACTTCAAAGTTGTGTATAATTCATAATTTGCATATGGTCCAAAATCATCAAAACACGTTTTTTGCGCCTCCTGTAAAATTTAATATGTGTGGGTTACGTTCTTTTTCCTTTCCACAGTCGATATGTATAATTCAAAATTTGGTGGCACCCTTGTCTTTGTAGATTTGAGACTAATTCGTCTCGTTGAATGTTATATTTGAAGTACTAAGTCTAAAAATAGCATTCGAATTTCTACCAGTTACTAGTTCTACTATTTATATGAAACGATTTATTTTACTTTACCGACTAAAAAGGAAGTTCACAGATGTATATGCATTTTTTTTTGTGTAAATTGCATGACCCAATTAAAAAAATATATATTTTAAATATTGCTGTTTTAGAGGTCAAAACAAAACACAGATACAGATTAGGACCGGCTTCGCTATTATGGCCAAGGCACGACTATTGGCTAACTACTCGCTCTTTGAAACCTAATTAATTTTAATCTGATTAATCCAGCGATACAACTAAAAAATGCAGCTCGAGGTTACTGAATCAACCACCAGTGTGACACCTGTAACGTTTTCGACACACTGCGCCACGGTACTATGAAATTTAAAATTTAAAAAAAAACGAGAACATATTTTGACATCTCTGTCGATATGCGGAGTATGAGATGCAAAGAATAAATACAAAATACATACGCAGCACAGTAGTTGTTCATACGCATAAAAAATACAACGCCCTGACATGTACAACAAAAAGCACTCTTCCTGTCAGAAGTGGTATATGATAGTAGTAAAAGCTCCTGCATGCAAACTAGAGGACCTCCCGTTCGATGCCGTTTCAATAACGATTGTCCCTTTCCCTTTGCTCAGCAAAATCGTACGTACTCTGGGATATAAATGATGCGTGCAAAGCGATCATTTGCCTGTTTTGAATATAAATTCACTACAGACCGACTGACTCAGCGATCCAATCCATTTTGAATTATTTCCTAGCAAGTACAAGATTTTTTATTTATTGCGAATGATGTGTTGTAAAAGTAGACACTTAAAGCGTTTAAGGTATCTACTTTTATTACTATTATAGAATTGGATTCTTGTTCCCCTTTTCTAGCCAAAAGGTGAGGAAGGGTAATTTGCTTCGATCGTGGAAGTTTGACTATTGATCGCTTTTTTTTCCTAAAACCTTACGATATTCATTTTGTTTTTTTTCTATGAATATTTAAAATATTTAGCTATTTAGTTTCCATGTCGTTGAAATAATACTCTTCGAGGTTAAAAAAAAAATGTACTTAATCATATTCCATAATTATAGTTGTGTCGAATTTAAATGAAATCGTTTTTAATGATTTTATCTTTTCTTATTTTCTGTCAACTTTCAACGACCTTTTATACAAAGTAATATAATCAAGAGTTGGTCGTGTGCATAATTCATATTTTTTTCTTCCTTTGCGGTTGTTTCTTAATACGGTGGCAGAGTCACCAACTTGTATAGCTGAAAATATATTTCCTTTTAATAAATACACCCATCCCTTATAAATGCTGTACTTTTTACAAGGGCTCACTTTTACGCGATCGAGAAAAATGTAGTATTACTAAAAAAATACACTAAATTGGAAAGTAGTCGTGTTAGTTTTGAAAACATTGAATTGTTGGTAAAAAAAGAGTACTATTTTAGTTTTACCAAATAAATGACGATGCATTAGAAATGATGACCTTAAAAGCGGAATTTCAGAGAGTCAAATGTATATTTTTTAAAAATAAATTAATCAGTTATTTGTTTCATCAAAAAGTTCCTTCGAACCGGATTTGAACCAGTGACCTATGGATAACAGCTTGGCTTGATAACGTTTACAACTACAGTCCACCGCTCTACCAACTGAGCTATCGAAGGTATGTCGATTGGCAGCAAACTGATATATTTCTGCGTATAATTTAATGAGAGTAAAGAGAAAGTCAGTAGAATGTGCCACCATCTTGAAAAAATTGAATCCAGTAGTGAACATGATACTTGGACATATTTACATGTACGAATTTCTGCAGAAAAGCATTCCTATCATAAATTACTTATAAATTAGCATGCTATTTAATTTTAAACATGAGCTTAGTAATTAATTTGATTGATAATTAAATAATAATTTAATAAATAAATAAATACACAAAAAGAACCTATAAGTAAAATATTGTGTATTATCGGAATATCGTAATTTCATTTTGGACCACTGCAGGATTTCGTAGGGCAATTGAAACACAGTTTTAATTGATGCATTTTGTCAAAAAAATAATCTTTTAATTGCTAATCAAATTATTTGATCTAAATATTGAACTTTGACACCTTTTCTCAATTCACAATAATAAATTTGCATTTTACTGCGACTTGTATGCCATTCTTTGTATGATATTTAGGTTGTGTGTAGAAAAGTGCATGATACTATCAAATCAAAAAATTCAACATGAATTTCAACAAATGTCTCTTGCAAACAATATCCATGTTAAACAATTTTATTCGTGATTGTCAACTATCGAGCATACTAATTTATTACTCCATTTGTAATGCGAGAATATTTTAAGCAACTTTTTTAAAATTACTATTATCCTGCAAGATTTGTCTTTAGTTTCGGATACTCTATAATCCACATATAAGTAACACATGAGATACATATGTAATTAAATAGAATATCGTTGATTAGCCTTCTGCTTATTCCTTGAAAATTTTATTGTCAGTGTTCTACAAGCGGTTTTCAACTTTCGTACATAATTGGTTCCTAAAAATGTGTGCGAATGTTGAATGTTCGATAGAAGAGAGATGTAATAAAAACATTTATTTATCGATGTACACAATTACAGAGGCGTCTTTAAATACTTTCATAGGTTTTCTTCATAAAATAATCAAGTGTTAGTAAAATATCACCCTTTTTACTTTAAAGTGTGTCTTTTTCAATCGCCCTTTGAAATTGAGATAATCAAACAATTGCTTAGATTTTATAATCTAGATGCATAAAGGCTTTATTCATATTGATTGTCAGTCTTGACAGATTTTTATAGATATATCAGATATTTGATCAATTAAATATTCATTTGGCAGAGGTACTGAGTGAGATTTAATCAACTCGTTAACATTTTCAACGTTGACTATTTCATATGCGATAGTTTCCGGAGTTTTTTCAAAAATTATAAAATCATGTATCATTTGTAGGCATGATTGTTTCCAGAAACTTTTCATTGTTAACTGATTAATAACGCATGGAAAAGAACAATTTTTGCATTCGAAAAAATCTCTAATTATTTTATTTTTTTAAAATTTGCGAAATAGCGAATTGTACGAAAGTAGATTTCCGCCTTTAACTTGTTTTGATGCGTTTCCTTGAAACGGAAACCAATCTGAATGTTTCAATTTATGTATTGTAATAATTTCAATGTGACTTTAAATGGAATTTCATACGAAAAATACCCTTTTATGATGCTTTTTAAAGGTTTTGCTTTGATTGTTTGTTCCGGGTTACAATTAAATCGAGCCAGTGTCGTCGGATATTCGGACTTATTAGTCTAATTCGAGTCTTCTTCAGAAAGATTTGTTAGTGTATGAATTAATGTACTTCTTTTAAATGGTACATGCTTATACAGTAAACTCCCGACTATCCAGGCAAATGATGGGGAGGGTTTGCAAGGATAATGCAAGTATAAAAATACGGATAATCCAAGCTAATACTTTTTATTTCGTTTAAAATACTAATATACATTTAAAAAGTAAATCATTATTTTTGCTATGCTCAATACTAAATATAAGTTTTTATAAAAAATATATATATGAATGATTTATATCATTAAAAAATTCTCTGTCATTATTCGAATATCCATTTGTCAATGTACATACTCCAAGTGTCAATAGCAATTAGTGTCGTGTTCAATATTTTTGTTGTTGTTGAATTGTTTATGGAAGAGTTTAGGTACCAACTACACATTCGATAGAAATTCCTTTTGCCCTAATGTTTTATTAAAAAAAAGTTTTTGTTTAATGGTAAATACTAATTTATCATTACTGCGCATTTTTATTGGTTGTAATTTTAAAGTTTTAAGCAGGACTGTGGATTCGTGTAAAAAAAAGACGACTCCGACTCCGACTCCAGCTTTAAATTAATTAACGATTTTTTTCAATAATTTCATTTTAACTTATATATATGTATACCATCAGATCATCTTCAGTCAGCCAAGCATACAATGTCAACACTTTGGACTATTTTGTTTGAATATACATCATTAAATATATTTTTCAAAAAAAATTCTAGTCGCTCATTTTGGACGACTTCGACTCCGACTCCAAAGCCCTGGTTTTAAGTGACATGATTTTATTTTTTTACAACAAAAATATTATAAATATAATGAAAAAGATAGACAAATTTAAGAAATTTTAAATTGTGAATAAATGACTTTGAAATCTGAAAAAATATTCCTTTTGACTCATTTCAGTAAATTTATCAATAGTTTTCTATATAAAACGTCACACATAGCATGTAAAATGTACAATTTAATAATATTTCACATAGTTTTACTTCATGTGTGAAGGATATTTTTTCTGTAAATTCTCTCAAATGTTCGTTTAATTCATTAAACATCTGTTGAAATCGCATAACAGGACAATTAATTTTAATTTTGCGGCAGTGTTTTCAAAACCTCGCGATTTTCTCTACCTTCAAAAATAATAAAGGACTCCATTTGTTTTATTTTAACCGAGTGCCAAGTTGACAAAACAAACAGCGGAACTGAAACCTCAATTTAAAAGTAATTAAAATGTGTAATTATTTGTCTTTGTTTCCACTTGACTCTTTGTTGTAGTCGAGAGAAAATATTGTTCGAAATGAAAATTCACAACCGTTGCGTAGTGGAAAATATTTTTCAGTTTGATTTATAAAAAAATAACACGTTGCTTGGCTTAAAAACATTTAATTGTGATTAACAATCGTAACGTTTAACTGTGTTTTTATTTAATGGAAGTTGATTTCTTGATAATTGTTTATTCTGCAGTCAAAACGATATTTAAACATTAATAAACCGCTAATTAGCAAGAAACAAGATATTAATAATCAAATTTTGAATTGTACAAAAATCCATTGGCTCTGGAAGAGTCCAATCTATCTGATTAAAAAATACTACTATGAACTTTTACCCAAATATGTTGGTACCACAAACGAACCGGTACTTCAACTTATCCATTAAGATGTTTCTTAAATACTTTGTTTGTGGTTTATTTGATTTAAATTGTGGTCACAAACAGTGAAAAATAGTAATTACTTGTAACATTTATCAATTGAAACATTCTCTATGAAAGACAATAAAATTTAAATTTTCATCCACGAAGTAGGTTACACATATAGATTTACTTCAATAACCTTACTTCAGATATAACAATACATACATACAATATGGAGAAATACTTATTTTCTTATTTATTATGGTATTTCTTGTTCAAAACAATATAAATATTATGAATCTCTTCCATCGCGAAATTCACACGGGAAAAGTTTTTAGTCATGAACGCCCAATTTGGCGCCATCTTCAGAAAATATCTGTCTCGATCTACAGGTTACTTCCTAATGAGCGTCAGAGAGGGTGCTGCTAGCAAACCACCTCTGCCGCTGAGGGCGCACTCTAGTGAAGCGTTTTGCAAACAAAGCGTCATGGAAAACGAGTAGGCTCGTGACGCGACGTTCTACCACAATAAAAGCGCAAAAAACCTCTCCGTAAAAATAATAACTCGCGAATAATAATTTTGCGTCGGCTTTCATCCAGACAAGAAAAAAGCGGCCGCGAAATGAGGGCAATAAGTGCACCTGTGAGCAAACTTTTATGTCGCGACTGTAAAAGTTCGCCACTCTGCTAAAAATGCTACCTTGCATGCAATTTTAAATTTGAAATAAAACTTCATTATGAGAATACTGTTGAGTTTTATAAGATTATCAAAGGATTTCAGATAAACATACAAAGTATTGATTTTAGTGATATATTATGACGAGTTTGCTGTTTTTGATTTATGTTTGTGCTAAGTCAGTAAGTTTTGAAAAAAAACAAGTACTTGAACTCACTTCTTGTCAAGATTTTTAAAAAATACGTGTCCGTTCTTAGTGTCAAGCATATGGCTTTCCAATGGATGTATATTAACAGAATCTTTTTACGAGAACTGCTTGTTACTTAATTTCTCAATTTCTCTTGTTTCCCAAAGAGAGTAAAGATATAAGGATGGGGTTAAGACAGGAATATTGGTTAAATAGCTCCTCTCGTTTTGCGTCGTACTGTGGTCAAACCCGTGAGATCCGTCATGAAAACTCTCTGGAGAGATGTTTGGTTATCTCCATTCGCCATTTTTTGTTCGGAAAAAATATTTCCCATTTTCACTCTTACATATATTCAAATATATAAGTGACGAGCAACCGTATTTTGCAGCGGGCTGAAACAGAAAAATCAACAGTCCAAATGGGCTGCACCGCCATTTTTAAAAATATTTGTCATTATAATATTTAATATTTTTTAGGTAAATCTTTAGAAAAATTTATATTTTTTACAGATCCTGAAAGAAATATATTTATTTATAATTTCAATCCTCCCCTTCAATCTCAAACTGTGCGTCCTTATAACGTTCATAAATGAATCATAGTTTAGGAAAAACACGGCACCTCGACATTAGCGCACATTACCGCGCCGACATTTACGTGCCGATGACGTTAGTATACGGGACGCTAGAGCGCAACAAAATCCCGACATAAGCGTTTACTTATCTTATTATTATTTTCCAAACAATATTAATGTCTTGGATATGTTTGTAAAATAAAAAATATATTATAATACATAAGATGAAATTTAGCAGAAAGGTAATCTTAGGTAAGTAAATTTCTTTAAATGTTGCAGTCCACAATACAATATAGTCTTATATTGAGCCCTAATTTCCCGCGCGCTTACGTCGCCGCACTGTAAAATACGCTAAGCTTGGTAAAGTGTATCTAACTAAAATAAAATACCTTTTATAATACTTGTGATTTTGATATAACCAGGGCTGTGAAGTCGGAGTCGTAGTCGTGAAAAACTAGCGCCACAATTCAAACCACAATAGTACATAGTGTTTACATTTCATGATTGGCTGACTAAAGATGATGTGATGGAATATACATATATTATATATATATATATTTTTAAACCATTTCCACTCCCAATATGGAGCATATGGACTCCTAATGGAGTTTATCTCAACAGAAGTGTTTCTACGAGAACTGCTTGTTACTCAGTTGCTCAACCTCTCTTTTACCAATGAGAGTAGGGATAGAAGGATACGGCTAGGACAGGATTAGCGGTAAGCTAATCGCTCTCGATCCGCCCCGTTCATAGGATAGAATGGGTGAGTGAGAGGGGGGAATTCAAGACATCACATACATCCATGCCTTTGAACAGAAATTCATAAATCGATTGAAAAATCAATTTATAAAACTGTCCGTACCGGGATTTGAACCCGGGCCCTCTGTAGCCGAAGCCAACAACGTTGTCCACTCGACCACACAGGCGGCATATTATACATTAGTTAAAATGAAATGATTGAAAAAACGTCTTTGAAGTCGGAGCCGTATTTTATTTTTAAGCTGGAGACGGAGTCGTCTTTTTTTTACACGACTTCAGCCTTGGATTTAATCGATTTCAATTTCAGTGGTAAGCTTGCGTCGCACATTTAGGGGGTATGTGGGCCGCACGTTACTGCATTCCGCGTGTTTCTCATTGTTGAAATATAAGATTAAAAGTTTTGTAAATTACAAAGATGTTTTGACTATAAAGAAGCTTTCATACAATCACTTTACAACGGTGCAAGTAGTCAATAAAATGATCCATATATTTAAACAGTCACTTAACTGTCAGCTTAGAAGATTAATCGCAATTAGCAGCCGCTAATTAACAATAACCAAACGCGAGGTTTGTTCACATTGTGTTGGGTAAGCGTGCGGTTTTGCTCGTACGAACAGTGGACAGACAGGTGCAAACAAGGCGATTGTTAATGGACTCGGGCGTGATTAAATTATAATGTCCGGAAGAGAGGCGGCTACAAACGGTCGAAGTGAGAAATCGTGTCAGTGTGAGGCGGCCCTAATGAAAATTCGTACGAGGTTAATTGAGTGAATTTGAGATGTGCTGCGCGAGCCAGTTCCCCTAAATGAATTATAGACCACTTTGTCATAGAGGAGTGGTGCTAACGAAACTGCAAATATTATATAACCACGTATGAGTGGCTTAATACAGTGTTTCTCAACCGGGGTCCATAGTATGATTTCCACGGAGGCCACAGAGAAAATATTATTTTAGGGTAACTACAGAAAATTTTGGGGTGGCCATCCTAAATACAATGACAGTAAACTGCGCATTTAGTATTCGAACAAGGCATTCAATTCATAAAAACATAGTTAAATGGACTAAAAAAAAAGGTCTCATATTTTTCAATATCTGTAAATTTGTAAATTCTCATTTTTTTTTAATTCATCGAACTAAAGAAAAAAAAAGGAAACTCTCAATTTCTGACGTTTTTTCCCAGTCCCTAAATTATTGTGAATCCTGAAATTATTCATAAATCTCAAACTATTGTAGCATAATTTTATAGTGAATCCCGGAGGCCACGAATAAGGTCCGAGATTTGATGCTCTAGTAGCAGGTTGTGGTTTTCTTCGTTTTTTTTTTATTTATTTCTTTCCGAGTCTCGAAAAACTAAGGGTATGAGGGCCACGTAAAAATATGAGATTAAAAAAGGCCACGGACTTAAAAAGGTTGAGAAACTATGGTGTAGTAATCCTTGTGACGCTAGTTCCAGTAATATTGTAGAAATATGTGTTGGGTTAAGTTCAAATATTTCATAACACAAATAGTAGAAAAAAACAGTTATTTTCTAATTTTCACCAAAAAGCTTTGGATAGCCATTTTGAAAAATGCCATTTTTTCCCTTATGAATGTAGTTTACCTCCAATGTAAAGAAATTAACTAAGAATCTTCTAACGAATTTGTTTATAATCAATAATGCTTCATTTCGGTCTGATAAAAAAGATTATTTGCTAATTAATTTATGAAAGTCAACCAACATTTGCTTTTTAAGAATCTAAATAATGATAGATTAAATATTTTTGATTAAATTATACATACCAATAAAATGCATGATACAAATTCAACCTGAGTAAACCTACAATTTTAATCTTATAAATTTACAATATCTAACTGAAAATAGAACTACACTGATTCCATTTTAATTATTAAAATAAAGTAATGAAAAGTATATATCCCTTCTTTTCAATGTCATTTAGTAGAAGTATTGCTTGAAATCTTATTTCGTTTTCAATAAAGTTAATTGTAACATGTCAATCAAAACAACGCTCAGGTTTAGAGATGAAGACTATAAATATATTCACACGCCCATAAGTATTGTTTCTGTGAAGCAATTAGTAAATATGACTAGAGGAAATTGGGGTTAAATGATGATGGCATTAGCTGAAAGGCCTTCCGTTTGATCATAAGATTTCATTTGATATATATTATTACGTATTTACATTATTTTGCTCTACACCCGTAAAGAAACATGCTCGTTCATATATATCATTGTGTATAGAGCATGAATCTAAATATATCATAAATTAGGTAAAAAAAACTTTTTCCTTTAAAACATTTCCGGTTTATAAGTGAGGCTTAATATTCGTGGAAAGTCAAATGGCTATTTTTTAAGCGCAATTAGTCATAAATTTAAAGTAAAAACAATAAGAATAAATCTTTGCTTTTTTTCTATGTCTTCTGATTAATTAGTGGGTCGCAAAAAAATGGATTTGAACAAAAGCTCTAATGGGCTTACATACAAAATTATGAAAGAAATACCCGATGGCCAAATACAAATATTCAAATATATTTTACAATTGAAAATAAGAGCCCAATAATACATGTCAAATTTTTCATCTATCTTCCATTATGTTTTAACTCATAAATTGAGATGTTTCAGTTTGTGATACTTCCTAAAAAAGTTATGGATAAAACAAAATTATTATTTAAAAAGTAACAACGATTATTATTATTAAGTAACAATGGTTATTATTATTAAGTGGGCTTAAAATTTTATTTTCCTATCGTGGCAGATGGTAAACCATTACACGTAAGTTTCATTTATTACGTCTTTACATGGAAAACTCATATTTTCATACATATATATTTTCCAGGTCAAAAAGACTCGAGTGTTATATGCCAAACTGGAAATTTAAAACAGTTTATTTATTTATTTATATCGCATCGCGATTAATATGCTATTGTATTCTTTAATCAATCACAACTTAAACTCGGCCCCAAGGGGAAAGATTAGGATAAAAAAGCTTTATAACAAAAAAAAACATACGATATTTCTTGTAGCCCAAATTGATTCATTACTTCCTAACGCAAATAGGCATTTGCAATTAATCTCAATAAACCGAAAGCGGAATCAATAAACTGTTCATGAAACCCTTCCTTCAATAGATAAAAGTTTACCGAGAAAATACACAGAATCCTGCGGTAGAAAAAGAGATCCTGGCAAGTATATTTCCTTGGGGACTCTCAGGAAAATGTCGGCGCCTCGTGGACCATAAAGTTGATCCTTGATTAAATTCATCTCAGATTTATTGCTTTATATTTGTGTCTATATTTTGATAGATTGGAGTTGAATTACGTCGTAATAAGCAAAATACAAAAAGTTTCTCTTACAAATCCTTTTATTACGAAATTCACTTTTTTGGAAAGGGCTCATTTTACTTGACGTTAATCATCAACATATAATTGAAAAAGCGCTCGATTTATTCAAATATTTTAACAATAATTTATTCGACTACAAACACTCAAAATTAATTCACGAGAACATTTCTATCATACATTATAACTCCTATTTACTAATAAAAAACTCAGTACCCCTTAAAAAAAGTCAAAATTGGTTTGTCGGTAGTAAAAAAAAATCATTTTAATTTTTTTTAACAACTTATCGAAAAGTTGTAAAATAAAAATTACCTTAATCATATTTGTATATTTTGTTCTATTAAGGTTCAAATAAGATGTTCAATTTGGTTTTTTTATACTTTCGAATATTAAAATATTTGAATAAATCCAATCATGGTTAAAAAAATAATCTTTTCACATCTTGTGTAAACATTTCTTATAATGCTCATGGGAATGTGAATGTATGAAAAATAGTTTGAATAGGATATTGATGTTTGATTGAGCACCATAGAACAGTGTTTCTCTGTCTTTTGAGTCTTTATTTATCTGTGGTCCACATACCACTGTTTTGCCTTCCTATAAAAAATCGAATTTCAAAAACCCAAGGATTTGCGGATTTCCCAAATGAGCAGCGTGGCAGCTTTTTTTTTTTGAGCGTTTTCAACAATTTAGAATCCAAAAGCACAGAAATTTAGGGATTTCGGAAAATTTGCTCATGGCCTCCGTGGAACACGCTGTGGCTTGTTGAGTAACCCTGCCCTAGAAAATGATATAAGCCAGTGCTTTCCAAAATCTGAATAAATAATCCCTGGCCCCTATCCCCGAAAAATAAAATTTTACCCACAACTAGTCCTTACATTTTTTTAAATATAAAAATACGTTATAAATATTATGACCACATACATATCTATTGATTTTTCTATGAACTTGATGTCGAGCAATTCGTTTATTTTTATTTTGTAATGTTTAAAATTATACAGTTTTTTTATATTCACATATATTTCGCGACACAGTTTGAAAAGCACTGGTATAAACGATAATACTTTATGTTTATAACTTTTTGGTTATGTGTATGTGGTTTAATTATCTACCGCGGCCTATTGGAATCACATTATACTTACCTTCACACTAATTCACTTGTGTCAATTAACACGTAAATTCAGTACACAAAGACAATATTGATTATACTAGCTATGCTTATGAAACTAAGCCAAATGCTTACCTACATTCGTGATTTGACCGATCAAGCAAATGGTTATTTGTCCACATATATAATACATGTTACACTGACAGAACAGTTGACCCAATTTAAGAGAAATTCAACTCCAATCGAAATATTCGTTAAATTAGTTTTATTATGATCAAATTAAGTTATGAAAAAAACAAAAGAAAAGGGAATTGTCTGTACATGTGCTAGCAAATGAAATAAAATAAAAAAGATAATGTGTATCAAAAGATTGAATTTTTTTTGAAACTCAATCCTCAAACTGAAGTTTTTTGCAAATGACCCAAAATTTCAAAATGATGTCCTTAATATACCCCCTTACACGAAAGGATTTAAGCTTATGAAACATATAGTCATTTTCATAAAAAAACGGCCAGAATGGTTTTTGCAAACCAATGCTTCACATATAATTAAAAAACAGATTATTTTTATACAGAATACAGCATTTAAAAATTTAAAGCTATTATATATATATCGTGTTATTTCATTTAAGGTAGTCAAAGAATAATTGATTTTTAGAACGTTTGATTAAGTTATTGAAATGTGTATTACAAAAACAAGAGTACATAGTTTAATATATCATTTAAGTAAAGGTTAGTTAGTTTTTTTCTCATTGATAATAAAATAGGTATATACTATTAACTAATTCATATGATGAAGATTCTGTGAAGTTTTTTTGCCCTTCTGTAAAATTTTCAGTTCTACCTTTATATGTAATATTTGTAATACACCCAATAATTCTCTAGAAGATAATTTACATATCATAGGCATTAAGGTCTTCTAACTCATATAATTTATTTATTTGGAATTAAAACGTGCTTAAACTTAAATTTAAGTCAAAAGTGCAATGCTATTCTAAATGATCGGTAAATAGCTATGGTGTCAATTTATCCAGAACAGCGATCAGACATACACGAGAGAATGATTGAATATATTAACAGTTATTTTAATTATTTAAATAAAATATATTGAATTCTCGAATTCGTTATTTGATCTCTTTCACTTAACCTGGCGTTTATTATCAAAGTGTCTTGTATCTCACCTCTCGTTGTCAAATTGAATACCGGAGCCTCCATACTCAAATGGAATCGAAGCATTTACTGACTGAAACATATCTTTCATAACATTTAGGCATATGTGAATTTTCGGTTTGCCTCGATTAATGCAAATTCTAAAGCAATTTATATTGGACATGGCCGAGGCTATTGCAATAATTTGTGATTAGTTGCGACCAAATCCGATGCAACAGACGAGGCGAAATAATGCTCGATAGAGGCATAACTATACACGTTTAGGCATAGGGTAGTTATGAGGATTGAATTTGCCTGTTGCACTATAAAATCCAAGCAACTAAACACATATTTAGAAGTCTAAAAAGTATTATTATACATGTAGGCAACTAGAGATGTAGAATCGTTAAAAAATAAAACGACTCCGACTATAAATGAATTCTCTGAATTCTGACGCTGAATTCGGCTTAAGAAATAGTGATTTTTTTTCTTCTTTTGAAATGATTTTTTTAAAAACTTCATTATCTTCTAGTAGGTACATAGTCACAACGATCTACTATAAAATAAAAGTACCTAGGTGAATGGAGAAACAGTTCCCTTTATAAATTTTTATCCATGTCCGCTCGCAATGTGAAGCACATGGCTTCTTTTGGAGGTATCTCAACAGAAGTTTTACTATGAGAACTGTTTGTTACTCAGTCGCTCAAACCTCTCTTTTCTAAAGAATTTAGTAGGGATAGAAGGATAAGGCTTGGACAGGACTAGTGGTTAACTAATCGCTCTCGCTACGCCCAGTTTTTGAAGGGTAGGAAGCGTGGAACGGAATTTTTAAACATCACAAACATCTATGCCTTTGAAAAGAAATCTCGCACGAAATGCTGTTCGTATCGGGACTCGAGCCCGTGAGATCCGGCACGGAAGCCAACAACGCTAACCGCTGCGCCATAGGACACGAAAAAACTTCAGAATATAGTGTTTTTAAATAGAATTATAAGAACAACATATTGTTTGAAACTGTTTGTACTATTAAAGTTTGTCAGGCCCCAAGAGTTGTAAAAAATAAACATTGTTAAGAAACTGAGATGAAGATTTATTAAAAATGTCGAGTGATTAACATCGATCATAAAAAATCATTTTTATTTGCAATTTATAAAAGCAAAGCAATGGTTATATTGGAAGGTAATATTCATTTCAAGAGATTGAAAATTTCACTCCCAGTATCGAGTCTGTGCATTCTTCGAAGGTTTTAAATAATGGTTGATAATTTCAGTATCATGCCAAAATATAAAAGCTACTTTCAATAATAATTAATATTTCAATTTACCGACTAAGAAAAGCTTTTATTTTGAGCTTACCCTGTGTCCAATATTATAATTATTGAGGTCACTAAATCCACCCATAAGCCTGATTAAAATCACGTTTGTTGTATAAATGGGAATTGCTATTCATTATCTGTAATTATTGTTCTAGAGAAGTCGTACTTTATGAAATTGAAAACATGATGTTTGAGTCAATTTAAAAAAAAAAATTGTTTTTGTTTGTACACATGATTTAAAATATATGTGCGCTTAGGCCCTAATTGAGATACCATTTTTATTAATGGGTAAATTTTTTACATACATCAACGTATTTGATTAGCTAACATCGTCTGAGAATGAAAAGTGTTGTCCAGAGACGGCTCGATTCGATACAAATGTATTTTTTTTTCTTACAGCTTTATAATATGGTCTTACCTCTTTGATGACGCAATTAGTTGAGCGAAACCCTGACCTCTTTCACCGCTTTCTATCGGCCTTAGGCTTAAGGGACGGTACACTTCACTATTTTCAAATCATATGCGCCGCTCTCTCACTGGACACTGGCTCTATTCGAGGACTTGTTTTGGTACCCATGGATCTACCATATGCCGGTCATAGCTTGTCCAGTTCACCTCTTTCAGTTGTGTGAAGATGAAAACATTTAAATCATGTTATTAGAGATGCATTTCGCCGTTTTGTCATTTTTACCACGGTTCACCTTTTGCATTTTTTTTCTAATCCTTGTTCGTTTCCAATGTGAAACATATGGCCTCGTAATAGAATTATCTCAACAAAACTTTTTAAAAGAAAACTGTTTGTTACTCAGTCGCTCAACCTCTCGTTTTCTAAAGAGAGTAGTAGGAAAAGAAGGATAAGGCTACGACAAGACTAGTGGTTGGCTTTTTAATCTCGCTACATCCCATTATTTTAGGATTGGGATGGCATGAAATTTTTAACGTGCTGTATATTCTGGAACTCAAACCTGTGAGACTCGGCATGGAATCCAACAGCACTAATCTCTGCGCCATAGGCTCTTTAAGCGAAAAAAAATACTAACAACACATGTCACTGTCTCCAAATTTATGAATGTATTTCAATTATAACCTAAGTCTATATATCTCTTATCTTTTCAAAATGACAGCTTAAAAGATTTTTTTCTCAATCGATTGTCATTTAAAAAATGTTGTTAAATAACTTATCGAAGTACTGTAAAAGTAGCTTAAGGAGAGATCATGTGAAAATGAGAAATTAAAGAATATAAACCACCTAATCCGATCGATTAATCAACTTTTTTTGAATATTTGCTTACATCACAAATTACTTACCGAAACTTGCGAAACCCAAATCATTCAAATGATATGGGTTAAGTTTTGTCAAAACATCCTAAAAATAACAGGATCATTTTCCAATATTCGTTACATAGGATGCTTTAGCTTGATTTGAATCGCAAACTGGCAATATCAAAATTGACACGTTGTGATGAAGATTAACAGCACTGGCTGATAAACGGATTTGTATGCTTCACTGCGAGCGGGAAATGTATTCAAATGCACGGTTCTCTGTTATTATGTACTGAGTAGTGGTGGAAATAGGTTAACTTTGAACAATATAAATGTACTCATATCGAAGAAATTTTACATACATCAACATCGTCAGCTTTCAATCACAGCTTATTGAAACATATATTGTAGTTTTTATGTGATCTTTATTTGATATCGAACTTTCTATACGGCGAATATAAATAATAGTTTTGCAGTCTGTACGATAAATAATAATGAAAAAAGAATATTATGTTAATAAAAACAATAATCCTTTGTACTTCATTCCACTTTATTTAAATAAAGTGGAATGAAGTACAAAGGATTATTGTTTTTATTAATATAATGCCTTTCCACCAAGTATTGACAGTGAACACCCTAAAAGTGAAGAATATTATGTAGCTGAAAGCTGTTGCTCATCCATCATTGGGGGAGGGCTATTAATAAAACAACCAGGGCTGTGGAGTCGGAGTCAGAGTCGCGGTATTTTGGCCGGAGTCGGAGTCGTGAAAAATGAGAGGCTCAATTTTTTTTTGAAAAATACATTCAATGATGTGTACTTAAACAAAATAGTCAAAAGTGTTTATATTTCATGCTTGGCTGACTAAAAATGATCTGATGGTATATATATGTATAAATTAAAATGAAATTATTGCAAAATTTCCTCGGAGTCGGA
Source organism: Himalopsyche tibetana (assembly GCA_030503985.1). Taxonomy (NCBI): domain Eukaryota; kingdom Metazoa; phylum Arthropoda; class Insecta; order Trichoptera; family Rhyacophilidae; genus Himalopsyche; species Himalopsyche tibetana. Next base: position 16,293,720 of record JAPJYX010000024.1, read on the forward strand.
GTCGTTAATTAATTTAAAACTGGAGTCGGAGTCGTCAATTATTTTAAAGCTGGAGTCGGAGTCGTATTTTTTTCACGCGACTCCACAGCCCTGAAAACAACTAATGTAATGAGTTCAATATTCCCTCTAAGAAGAGAGGTTAGTTGCGCTGAAAAATTCAAAGGCTGAGCAGGCCAATCCAACAATTGCGCGGCATAGTAAATTAAAATAACTCATTTTTTTTGCATGAAATAAAATCAAACACAAATTAAGATAAACTAAGCAAAATGAAAGAGATTATTAGTCGCATTTAAAACTTTCTAGATGCTTTATGAATTTATTTACAATTCTACAAGTTTTTTACGTCGTTTTTTAAAACTTCTCCCTTTATTATATTTATCTGATTAAAAAAATAAAATACTCATTTTAACTAATGAAGCCTTTATTTAATATGGTTAAGACCGGTTTCGCTCATGACAAGCGTTATCAACTGATCTGTAAATTGACAGCGTATACCCTAAAAGTAATATTTACCTTGTCTAAACTATATTTTTGTTTGGATAAAAGATGAGATTTATAATTTATTTTGGTTTAGTAAGATTTTTTCAATTTTGTTAAATTATAATTTGAATAGTCGTATCAACGTGTGCGCGGGGGTTTTTAAACTCTAACGCAGCAGAGCTCGCGCGCAGCTTTGAGGAAACACTGATCAGAATTAATGCTCATATATCTTTACTTTCCCTAATTACTTAAAATCTAGTATTCATGAGAATCAGCAATATAAATAAGTATATAAATCTAGAAATATAAAATACAATATTAGAGGCATGTAAACTTGTTTTTTGTTTGATTTATCAAAACAAATCAAATTGTTTATACGGTATCTATGCTTTACGCGAAAGAAAAGTAAAGTAATAAAGGTTGTAAAATATAACATTCAATTTAATTTATACGAAACGAATGAGAATCTATTTCGTTCTGCTATGATTTATATGTGACGTCATAAACTATTGCACGTGTGACGGTGGTAACGACGCATCGTTAATCAGGACGCTTTTCCGATGACGTCGGTACATCCGTTATGGCAGTAAAACTTAACGTTTCCGGTGCATTTGTTTTATATTCAATGTATGTGAGGTGTGCAGATAAAAATTGTACAGTTTCAGAAAGTGAATATTTTTTCCTTTGATTTACGTAAACACAACTTGTTGCTGGCTTAATATTATATAATCTAATTATTTTAAATATGAGTAATATTGAAAAACGAACACCATCTCGATTGAACGGCTTTCGTTATATGTGGCATAAAAACTTAAATAAAAATTCAGAATACAACTTTTGTTAAATAACCTAAGTATTCATTAAATAATTAATAGTATTCATTAAAGTTTTCTTTGTTTATATAATTTTATATTTATTGAAATTTATTGTAAAATTACCCGTTGGGCTTTTTTCAAGTCTCTCAATTATTTTCGTGATCGTTCTTTCGAGTGTACATTTGATTGAACGTCGTATTCGGCATAATATGTAATTTATTTATACTTTAAAAATACATGACAAAAAAAGAAATTGACGAGCAATTGATTCTTTCATAACCTTGTCCTTCGATCAGTGTCATATCAGATATTAAAACGTCGCGACGTGTTTGCAAAGAGTATTGTTAAATAATATTTGTAATAATTTTGCTAATGGAATCCATATTATATGCATTGATAACGGAATATTTTAAAAGCTATCACGTATTTGTTTTATATTTCTGATTGAGACCAAAAGCAAGAAAACGTTTAATAGAAATTAACCATGAGAATTATTGTGATTGATTATGCGCGTGTATGGGAAATCTCCAAATCCTATTTCAGGTAATTTATCATTAAATGTCTGGCCAATTTCCCTTCTGAATTGACCTAAATTTAAACCTTTGTTGTATTCGTCGTATTGTAATGAATGACGCATTCAATTGATACAAGTAAGCTTCGTTTAAAACCGTTAAAAATCAATTTAATACAATAGTAATTAGGTTAATTTAGTTTGTTGTAGATTTACTAGTTTTTGACAATGGCTGTTAAAAATTTATCAATACGCCATGATTGGTTTTATGCGTGAAATACATTTTCTTAGTATTTATTTTTGTAAATGCTGTGCTGAAATTTTTTATGCTGTGGAGCAGCATATCGATGACTTAGTTTAATATAACGATAAGTAAAAAAATGATGTTTTTATTATTAAAAAAAAATATTTTCGAATATCTCTCTTCTGTACAACTAAGAAAACTTACTAGTTTTCTCTCAGTAGGCATATTTTTGCATATAAGAATAGAGAAATAAAAACAATTTTCTCAATGTTCCATATAAATAAAACTCGAAATAGCGTTTTATGGTTTCGTCAACGTTTCAACGAATCAAGATAAATGATTTAATAAATAAATGATTCTCATAAAAAAATGAGGCAAATAGTAATTATTATTTTATAACAATAGCTTAGATGCCAGCCGTTTCTCAAAACTACCAATTTCAAGTTGTAGCACTATGGAACTAAGCCATCAATATATAAAAAGTAAAAAGAAGTCAGAACACGGCTAATGAATAGGTAATCTTTTTCAATTTGTGTTTTTTTAGTTTTGAGATTTCTCAAAACAATCAATTTCCCGTGCTCTTTAATCGGTAGTGTGAGTAAGATATCTAATACTTTTTTTTTATTTCCAACATAAGTCCATATTCGGATTGTATTTTATAAAAGTTTCTGCAAGTGGAGACTGCAACAGAATTTAATGACGTTGACAACTCGGCTACATGCATAAAAAAAGTACTCTCTTAGCCAATCAATTCTTTTTATATTAATCCGTCAAAATTATCACAGTCAATTCGTAACTCATAAGCATGAGTTTATATTGAAATTTCGAGCTTATCTCGTATGTAAAGTGTCCTACATAATTGCGATGTGTTATATCAACGTGATTAAATAGTTAGGGGAATATACATTTGCGACCGTTAAATAAATACAGATGTTGTAAATCATAAAGCAATTCCCCAATCGGGAAATCCTTACAGTCTGAATTAAACTGCATGCAATAAAAAAGAAAATTAACGACAATCGACGGTTTTTGTCTAGCTTTAACATTGCCCAAGGGATGAGCTAGCAGCCTGCACTTTCCGAATGCAGCGCTGCGAGCGTTCATGTATGATTTTATACAGCTATGCAGATATTTCAATGTTAAAGTCATAATTTTTTTAAAGCATATTAACTGTTGTTGAATTTACGACTTTAATTAAAAACTATTCAACTTTGATTCGAAAAGTCACATTGACTATTAATAATTGTACGTAGAAAAAATAAGTAGTATTAGAAAAAATAAAATATTTAAAATAGATAAAAACTGGCATGTTAAATGGTGTTGTTGGAATCTCTTGAGATTTTTTGAATTTAACTAATGACCCAACAACATAACCGCAGGTATGAAACCAGAGTTGGTTTTATGTAAAACGCTACTTCAATATACTAATTTAAGGAAAGAAAAGTGACGTAATATGGTAGAATACTATTCAAACGTAATCCTACATTTCAACCATTTAGTAATAAGTTTGGGCAAACTAAATGCTAAGAATTAAAAAAAACACCCCCCAGATCAGTGGTCGGTAAACTGCAGCTCGCGAGTCACGTGCAGCTCTTAAGCCCCTTGAATGTGACTCTTCCACAAAATACTACGTACAGTGCAATTAAAATTTTATGTCCCACGCGCAGTAGTCGGTTTTCGGTTTTAAAATTTGAAAGTTGAAAAGGGAGATCTCAGCAAACGTACCTCAATCAAATTGAGGACCTTTTAAGCAAAAACCAGCATAAGAGTACCCCAAGTACATCAAATGAATAACAATGTACCTAACTTTAAGTTTAAAAAAATTGGCTACCAAAAAAAAGCAATCGATATATAGATTGATATTTAGCTCAGTTGACTAATGAGTTTTCCGGCAACTGCCTTTGATTATTGAATTTCCAGAAAAAGAAGAAATGGTAAAATTAAGAAACTCTTAGTTCTATGCTATACAACTGAAAATACTCGTTTTTGTTTTCATAAAAAAAATCTCACATGTAGGGCCATGATTTTGACACTAGATATAAGACACATATTAGTTTGGTTTATTTTATTTGATATATCCGGGTGATCGTGGCAAATTTTTCTAGAGTCGAGCAATGTGGCGAAAGAGATGGCTGAAACCGGGCAACGTTGATTATGAAAATTAAAAGAACTTAAACAGAATATTCAATGCTCACTGTTTAGTGTTTTAAACTTCGTATTTATAAACGGCTGAAGTGGTTCACCCACTTGTAATATTTTTTCATTAATAAACCAAACATCAAAGAAGACAAAGTAAAACAAAGTGTGTAGCGTTTTCTATTCCCGCTGGGAGAAAAAATAACTAGGGGAAGATATATCCGATTACTGGCAATAATAATTCCCATGAAAAGATTTCCAAGGTGATTCATCGTATTTCGTTCCACTGATTAATAAGAAATGTTCAGACACGGTGAAATTGATTCTTGAAATTCGAGCCATAATTGAAATGTTGAAAACCCAATTATTAAGATAAATAACAATCCGGATGAAGGATTTTTTGAAAATGGATAAAACAGATATTGGCTTTGATTCTCGATTTGAAAAGAGGAATAAAATAAACACGAAAAATTATACCCGTTGAGTGAACGGTTGGAGTTCAAATATTTGATTACCGGGAATACTTAATAATATTCAAATTTATGTAATCATTAGATTTCAATAAACTTGCTTTTGATACAATTTGTCAGCGAGACATTATTTTATAAGCAGAAAATTTAGTTTTATAATTTGTCAATGGCTTATTATTATCAAATTCACGTTTCATAATAACTATTATTTTATATTGCGATGAAAAATAAATGAAATTCATATTCAAAACTTTTCAATAGAAGCATAAAATACACAACTACAATTCGTATTTAAAGATATACTTTTTAATGATAATATTCCTCTCCACACTTCATACATATGTAATTTTCATATTATATTTTCTTTACGCAAACTATAATAAATGCAACTAAAGCCCATATGGTTTTTCTTCAAACTGCAAATAATCGAAACACGGTAATGCCGTTACGTTATGGTAAAAAAGTATCAAACCGTAGATTTTGGTTTTGGGTGAAGTGTTGAGTGTGCTCGAGGCCATATAATATTGATATTTGATTAAGTTTTTAAAAACTAAAACAGTCAATTATAAATCTTGAAAATTTTCAGAAATTTAATGCACTTATTCGAAAAACCAGGATATTTTTATCCAGGGTTCTTCTGATCAATTTTATTCGATTCGTACATTATAAAACAGTGTGTGCCAAACTTTTTTTATTTCGTGGCACACAAATGAATAAGATTTTTTCCGAAGCACACCAAATAAAAATGGGAATGTACCTTTAAAAAGGAAATATGTAGAGTTAACTACTATGTGCGAACGTGACAAATATTTATTTGAAAACGTAGATGTTGAATTTATTTGAAATTAAAGAAAGGTTAAATTAACCTTTTTGAGGCGTCCTCCTCCGTGGCACACCTGAGACTTCTTGCGGCACACTAGTGTGCCGCGGCGAACAGTTTGGCAGACACTATTATAAAGCAATACAACTGAAGTAATATTAATGCGAGGTAAAGGCACGTGTTGTATTATGCCATACCTGGATAAGTATCGGAATAAAATTGTGAATATTATTTGTAAATTATTTTGAAATTGAGCAAGGTAACTGACGAGTGGGTTTAATTTCAAAAACAGACGAATGAAATAGGTTACGGAATAATAAAGAAAAAATATTTTAAATTTTAGTAATATTATATTGAAAACACCATTGTAAGAATTATTTATATTTTAACGGACTGTTTAAAGTAAAATCAAATCAAAAACATAATCAATAACAAAGTCCAGACAAAATTTCTAATTTGAAATCTGTCAAAGAGATGTAGTAGACTACTAAATAATAATCTATATTTAGTATCCGTTAATTTTATACTTTTCTAGTAATACCTAGTATAAAAAAATAGCCTAAAAGGCACTGGTTGCTTGTATAATATTGAGAAAATTGATGCTTTAAATGGACTCACTCACTTTTTAATTTTAGAATTTGAATTTTAAACAATTTGGAATAAAATCAATTCCAATTAATGCTACCTAAAATAAAATCAAATTTTCCTATTTTTATAAAATTTATACAAATATTTAAGTATATCTTCAATTTCACAATCTTACATTTAGAAAAATACTTTTGAACGTCTAAATCTTTTTAAAATAATGCTTTTTAGTGGCTTAAAAAACCTTTCCTTTATTTTAATAATTCGGACTGTGGAGAGTAAACATAATAATATAACTAAGGTCTGCCGCTTAAAATAAGCATATTTATGCGTATATTCATATTATCACCAATTAAAATACATGAAAACCTTGCAGACAAATTTAGGTAAAGCATACAAAATAGATATACGTGGGTAGAAAAATGAGCTTTAGAGGTAGATTTCCCTTGCGGTCTTCCTCATATTATTATTATACGGTATACAAAACCATCTTCATATGGGTTCTGCAGCATACTTTGTATGAGATTACGTATATGGGATGAGCTTTGAACCATTTGATTATACGAGAAAAATAATTTATATGAATTTTACATTACAACGGATAGCCTTGTAAGCTAGTAATAGATATTTTGAAAAAAAACACAGTACTACAACGTAAAGTTCCACGCATCTGCGTAAAATTATTAAAATTAAACTAGCTTGTAACTTTGATAATGACACCGAGTTTCGTTTGAATTTTATGCATAATCAAACATATTTGATTGCCAAGTTGCGTCTATAAAATAAAAATACGGTTAAAATTAGTAAAATATAACGTAATGAAATACTTCACACATGAAACAATTCAAATATACGTCAATTCAAAGTTTGAAGTTGAGCTGGTGTCAAGTTGACTATGTTGAAAATAAAAATAATATACATTTAACAAATTTAGTGTAAGAATATTTTGTATGTACAAGTATCATGTTTTTGTGTATTTTTTTTTTATTGCATAGATATTTCATTTAACTAGCTCCAAATTTATCTTTTTACATCAGAAACAATAAATAAGATTTTATTTTAGCTATATTAACTATATATACTTTATATATTGGTGGTTGCTAGTTTTGTGTTTTAAATGTCTAGTATTTAATATAAAAAAATTACAATTCTAAAAAACACTATGCTTAGAGTAGCTCTATTAAAATCAACCACCGTCGTCATTTGGATATATATTTACACTATTTAGTAAGCCTAGAAGTAAGTACCAAACATAATAATTATAAATTTGGTTACATTAAAAATATATCACTTTTAGGGTGTTCACTGTCAATACTTGGTGGAAAGGCATTATATTAAGAAAATTACTTTTGTAAATTTTTTTTTTAAAAATATTCTTTTGTACTTATTTCCAATTTTATTTACTAAGATCTAGACCAGATTCGCTCATGTTGAGCATTATCAACTGATCAGTTTATAATGCTAATAAAATAAGTACAAAAGAATATTGTGTTTTTCTTAATATACAAAATATATAACTGTCATTTGTGTAATATAAGTAATCAGGAAGTATTTATTGTTTTACTAAATTTGAGATTTAAGTGATTATCAAAAACCATGCACTCGATTATTATAATTGAGTCTGATTGTATTAACAAACTTAAAATAACATTTTTTTATTTACGAATGAAAAAAGATACGCTAAGCGTATGATATTCATCTCTTGGTAGCCGCTCTTTAAAACACAACTTCATTCAAATGAATTGCCAAGAACTGATCCACCTCATACATAATATTATGACTTACAAGCGTAAAATGGCGCAGAATGGGTGTAGTCCACCAAACCAGTGGTTTTTTTCTCCTCAGGTGAACATATTTTTTCTTTCATTTTTTTGTGATATCTTTGTTGGGTTATGTCAGATTTCTGCTTCAGTTGAAAAGATGTGGGTCAGGATGGCGGTTGTGTATTCTTTTACTTACTGACTGCGGATCCGAGAAAAAGTCTTATATCTATGACCCAGATATTTTCTATAGTGGCTTCTTAAATTAATGATGCAGCGGATCTATTTACCTCAGAGCGCCATGTAAAAGAAATTTTATTAACGAAATAATATCATGTCTATGATATTGGATTTCTCCGATATAATAACGTACACGTGTTTATTTGCGATAGAGTTTCAAAAAATATTGATATTTTGGTTTTTTTTAACTGCTAAAAAAATATATTGATATTTTTATCATATTCCTTACAAAACCGCCGCAGAGCATACATATCGACTGTGGAAAGGAAAAAGGACGTTACCCACACATTTTTGTGTGGGTTACGTCCAAACAAAACGTGTTTTAACAAACAAAACGTGTTTTAATGATTTTATGCCATATGCAAATTATGAATTACACACAATACGCAAGTGTAAATAATAATTATACACTAATTAATTGTGCACGGAGACTTATAAAGTGGTGTTTAATTGACATAATCTAATATAAACTAAAGACATTGTCTAGGAAAAACTTTTATTTCAGTCTTTTTTTTGGTTTTATTTTTTTACAAGGTCATATTTTTCAAACTTAATAGCTAAATTTAGATGCTAATCCGGCATTTGAAGTTTGCATCCTTTTGATAAAACGTGTATCAAATTTGATACATTGTGATTATCAAAAAACAAACCTGTTTTGAAAAAACTGTAGGTTACGTCCTTTTTCCTTTACACAGTCGATATGTATATACTAAGAGTATTTCTTATTTTTTTATTGAAAAAAAAATATTTGTCGTGACAGCGAAAATCACATTTTTACTTCATATTTAAAGGTCTATCTAGTTTTCTTTGGAAAAAATATGTTGATTAGGTAAAGTGTTTTATAATACGGCACTAAAATTAGTTGTCGAAAAGTGGTCAATCCGGCTTTGTTTTCAATTTTCTTTCGAGCACGTTGAGTAAATTTTCACTTTTTCTTTGGCGAAAGAAAAGTCCGTGCCAAGTGGCGAGCGATAATCACCGTCGGCATAATAGAAAATGAGAGACCAGTTCATTAATCTCACCCCTTCCTTTCTTTTCTCACAGACGACCGACGCTTTCGAAACTTTGCTCTAACAAACTCATACAAAATAATAATATCAAAATGAATATCGTCAGTTATACTTTCCTACAAGTACCCAATGGAATGGCCAAAAAGTGGCCAAGCCAAAAGCTGCCTCTTTGACGAGAAAAGCTTTCGAAATTTTCGGGTAAATTCATCGCAAATATAAAGTTTATAATCGGATTACAACAAATGTCTTTGTTCAACAACTACCCTTTGATAAAGTTTTATTTGATATGTAATTCAAATTAAATTAGGTTACGTATAAAAAAAAAAACTAAATTTAGCTAAGAATATCTACACATATTTCGTTATTATTGATACTCTCTTTAATCTAATATAATATAATTTTAATTTGAAATCAATCAGGGGTCGTTTATCAATGACGTTGTATATCACTTTTAATGTTTTCACTGTCTATATTATACTCGGCGGAAAGGCATTTTATTCAATAAACAAATCATTCTTTTGTTGTAATTCCTCATTTATTTAATTTGATCAGGACCGGTTTCGCATATGACGAACGTTTTCAAATGATAATTTTTTGACTTCATATATTTTAATAATTATTTCGATACGATCCTCATGCTTGTGCCACTATTAGCCATATGGATTTGCAAAAAAGCCCTTACCACGAAACTAAAGATTTTTTTTTGAAAAATATAATATATTGCATATCAAAGATTTCTGATATAACTTTTGAAACTTAATAAATAAGAGTTTATGCAATAATTTTATTAAAATTCTGGTATTTTAAATTTTCGATGATTCCATATTATTTAATATTAAAATGACTCACACGATGATAGTATATCAAGAAGTCTATAAATGATCAAATGAAAGACTAAAATAAAGACCAAGAGCCTATTTCGATTTCGATAGTTGAAATATTTACGCAGTCATAAACAGTAGTAATTTGAAAAGTCGTACTCATTATATAAAACAGCTCATTTAGACTGTCACGCAAGTTAAAGCATTTCTTGAACTAGAAATTTAGAAAAGATAACGATGTAAATAATTGTCGTGTATTAATTGAAAGACTATCAACACAAAACTTGTTATGTTAAATTTAATTTTAGTGGGAAATTATTATTTTAATTATATGAATAACTAAAAAAAAAAGATTAAAAAAAAGAATGATAAAACATCGTATTTGAACAACTCTGCCAGTACATAGATATTGATGAAAAGTTAAGACTCCAATAATAGGGTATCATGAGAGCGCGGCCATTAAATTAATAAAGGGGAATTAATTTTCTATCCTCCATATAATGAGGTCCTTTGGGAGGTCTTAAAATAGACATCATCCCTAATAATAATAAATGCTTATAAATATTTTAGAAATATTATTTAAAAGGGATGAAATAATGTCTTCAGCATATTTTGTAATCACAAAGATATTCGGTTTCCTTGAAATATTTTAAGCTTATGTATAAAAAAAGAGATTGTTTTGAATAGATAAAAATACTCCTTCAAATATCCTTGGGGTCTTTTTGGCTTTAAAATAAGAAGATGGATAGATTTGATAATGATGGTTGTTATATTTTCAACTAGCTGACCCGACGAACTTTGTATCGCCTCAGAATCAATAAATGTTGTAATAAAAATAATAAAACATTTTTAGTACTTTTCCACATAAAATTTATTTGGTCAGGACCGGTTTCGCTCATCGCGAGAATTATCAACTGAGTTATTATCATCTGAGCATTATCATCAGTTAATAATTCTCGCGATGAGCGAAACCGGTCCTGACCAAATAAATTTTATGTGGAAAAAGTACTAAAAATGTTTTATTATTTTTATTATATTGCCATTCCACCAAGTATTGACAGTGAACACCTTAAAAGTGAATAAATGTTCTGTTAACTTGATAACTTGAAGCATGATGACTACCGAGTCAACCTTCAGTTGTAAATTGCGCGGTGGCAAGCCAGGCAGATCCAATAAGTTTAAAAATTAAGTTGGATAGTTGGTTGCTTCGTCTTCGTTTGTTACACGGTCGATAGATTTAAAGGAATGCAGTGGACCAACGATTTGATTTTGAATTGTGAAGTTTAAATGATCCACGTCTTTGTTCTTTGCCGCAAGAATTGCTCGTTCATTCAACCAATTGTGATTTTTGTGATTAGATGTTCGGGAACATTTTGTTGAATGAAGTGAAATTGCAAAAATTCGGCGGAAACAAAATCAATCCATTCGATTCGTCGACAGGAACACCCCCGTTACCGATAGTCAGCAATTGCTTCGGCAGATAGATCGTTTAGCAATGCAACTCGCATGTTTGTCGTCAGCTGAAGATTCTTTACATAGCGCCAGAGTCGTGATTTGAGGTAAGCGTTTATTTCATCGGAAGCGGTAAATCTTGGAATGACTGGTAGTGTTTGGTGGAAATCGCCAGATAGTAGAATCATTGCGCCTATAAAACATCTTGAGTCATTGCACAGATATTTCATACTTTGATTGCGTGCTTCCAATGCGCATTTGTGCGCCATTGTCCATTCATCCCAGGTGATGATTTTACTTGCTACCAAAACTTTGGTCATTGGTGAGTGTTTCGCAATATTGCATGTCAGTTTTTCAGTCGTTTAAAGCAGTGCTCCGCAAGCGGTGTGCCGCGAGGCGATGCTGGGTGTGCTGCGACGCGAATCTCTAATAAACGAAAAAAAAAAAGTTTGGTCGATACTACAAACTATTTCTGATGACACTATCATAGAGAAGCAGAAATAATTATTTTTTGGTTGAAAGAATATGTTATATGTACAGTCTGCGCAAGAATGTTTCGCGCACCTTGCAAAAGTTCGCTAGATTTGAAGGAATGTAGTGGACCAACGATTTGATTTTGAATTGTGAAGTTTAAATGATCCACATCTTTGTTCTTCGCCGCAAGAATTACTCATTCAATCAACCAATTTTGATTTTTGTGATTAGACGTTTGGAAACATTTTTTTGATGAAGCCGTCCTTCGTTGAGACGAAATTGTTAAAATTCGGCGGAAACGAAATCAATCTGTTCGATTTGTCAACAGGAACACGGTCGTTACCGACGATAGTCGAAGATCGTTTTCAAGCTTAAATCATTTTTCTCTTCTTCTTCGGGGCCGAGTTAATAATCCTCAAATTCTCATGACTATTAATTTACATGCTCCCAATTTATTCTTACGTGGGCGTAACTATGAGCAAAAACTTTTATTTCTAAAAACTTATACCTCGCTTAAGAGGTTTAAATCACCAGTTCCAAGGGCCGTTAGATTGATCAACGCATTGCCTAGAGAAGTGGACATTTTTAGTGATAGTATTTTTGAACTGTTTGTAAAATTTCACTATTTTATTTCTTGATTTTTTATGTTGATTTTGATTCTGATATATTATGTAGTTTTATTTTATATTTTGTCTTATTATATTTTTCAAGTACATGGCGAATTGGCGTCAGCTGTTATGTCATGTACTGTAATTTTAATTTTGAACAATGAATAAATAGATAGTCAGCAATTGCTTGGAGAAATCTTCGGCAGATGGATCGTTTAGCAATGCAACTCGCATGTTTGTCAATTATTTGAGGCAAGCGTTTATTTCATCGGCAGCGGTTGATCTATCTACGTGGCTGCTATTCCAGAAGAAGAAACTGCTACAGCAATTTTTTTATCTCGCATGAACAGTGGCCATAATCAATGACATAAAGAATGTCTTCTTAGCTCCACCGGGCGCATCGAGGAAAAATAAGCCACCATTTCCATCATCAATTACCTTCATTAACGTATCGCTAATTTCCTTCTGTTGAGGGTTCAACAGTGGTACATTCGTTCAAACTGATTGGTTCAATGCATCTCGATCATATTCACGTTCACGTTCCAATTCTCGACTGAAAGCGTCGTTCATTCCACGATCTGGCGTTGGCATTCCTAACTTGACTACCAAACTGCCGCACATGAGGTAACACATGTCTTCGATCTAAAGCAAAGCCTGGTTATGTATCTCTTCATTCACCTCGAGATCGGGATTCCCCAAACTGACACGAATTCGATGCAAAATGTATTCGGACATGTCATCCTTGTACTTGTTCCACAGTTTACGGGGATTCGATGGGAAGCATGTCAAAATAATGATAGAAAATAATGTGCGTATCTGACTTGGACATTCAGAAACAATTTCTTCAGCGAGTATCATTTTCAAGCAAATTGAGCTGTTGACATGCAAGTAGAAGCATTCGTCATTTTTCGGATGAACTGTGTACATGCGACCAAGAGCATCAGTAGTCATTCGGATGAGCAGGAACCGCATCGCCTTGCTTTGGACGTTAAAATTTTTTCGATGTAGCTTTCCAAGTGTAATAACGTGGCATCTCAAAGTAGAGCAACGTTCGTGCAAACAGCGTAATATTTTTGTCAAAAAAATTATCATACCTAATTAAAAACATAACCTTATTTCAACATTATCCGATTTTATTTCGTTTTCATTTTATATCATCGATTTGTTTTATTCTAATCCATACTCTAAATTTAAAATTATTCAGAAGTCAATCGTATGCAAAAGAAGCAAAAACAAATGAATTTTGGAAAAATTGCCACCTAGCGGATGAAATCTGCATACAAACGACATTTTCATTATTTCAAGGTGTTCGCCATTTGAAAACTGTATGAGAATATTAATTTTCTTCATAATTTCTTTGCCGTGATATTTTTCCGATGTTTTAATGCTTATTCTGCTATTCTAGGCGGTTACGAATTTAATAAATCAAAGATCATTAAAATCCGAGCTGTTATTCTCGAGATATACGTGGTGTAACAAACCCCACTTTGTTTTATATATATAGATTGAACCGAAAATGAATTCTTTTATAATATGTTTCAATTAAGGCTGCAGGTTAAATTACAAAAATATGTTTTGTTTTATATGTATGATTATTTATTTTCATACTTATTTGAGCAAAATATGCAGAAAAAATACTCTCCTTTCATAATTTTAATCATAGGAAGCCAAACAATCAAGAATATTCTTATTTTTGTTTCAATGTTACACCGTTTTTCTTGGTGTTCCTGATGAAAATTTTAGTCATTTAAGAAGCTATGTACCCTTAAAATAATATATGGGTAGTAGAATTTGCCAATTTGGGTTACATTGCTTAACTATTGGAGAGTTTCATGGATGATACATTAATAAATTTAAAATACAAACCGATGTCACTTAAATACAACACTAATCCATGTTGTTTGATTCAGTAATATACAAAGAGTCAGCTTGAATTACTGAATGTAAGGATGCTATCGTTATACAACGAATCTTGTCTCGCTGTTGGCCGTATTTTCTCTACCAGAAATTGTTTGTTAAATTATCTCTGTTGGTATGTTTGGTAATATAGCTGCAAAAATAATGGCGATGAATATTACGGCGGTTAAATTGCGAAAAAAATGGTGCCCTTCGAGCTTAAAAAATGCCATCATTTTACCGAAATCATAAAATATGTACGTAACATCCTTTTCATTTGTGTTTTAACTGTACTATGGAGACGTGTGGTGCACGGGTTAACTGTCGTTATTCGTTTGCATAATGCCCTTTTTTTAATTAACTTTTTGTATTGCTGCCTCTATACTTATTTTATTTTTAATATAATTGCTAGTATTTTACTTCAGCGCGGGATTCTGCCATTAAAAATATGCAAAATACTTTGTTTTAACCGCAAAACTCCGCTAGTTGTATTTTGTTCCGTTTTTACTTTTATTTTGTTATACGAATTGTTGGAAATTTGTGTAGCTTAAGTGAATAATTTTCAACTCTATTTTAGATGGAGTAGAACTGAAACTGAAAACAGAACTGAATTTTAGCAAAAGTTTCAAACGTTGGTACTTATTAAAACTTTTTGTGGTTACAATAAATTTGACAAATTAAGCTCTTTCAACATTAGGAATAAAAACAAGCTTTGATTTGTTTGATTAAAATATAATAATTCAGTAGTCAAAAATTAAGCAATATTTCTATAATTCTTAAGTTGTAAATATGTTTTTAAATCTATATAACATAATATGTATTACATTTTTTTTATTTCGAGCGTATCAAAGACTTTAAAACTTTTACCTACATCAAATCAAATAACCGAGAAGTTTGAGTGTGGTTGGCTGGAATTTTAATGAATTTCATATTTGAGTTATTTAAATTTGGTGTATTTCCATAGGATTTCCCTCGACCCGAGAACTGTCAGGAAGGCTTTGAAAACATTGATGCGTTTCGTATAGCCGCGTTTTTTTTATTATGGCATGCAAATGTATAAAGGCACATTTTTGTTTTTTATGAGAATTTGTCAATTCAACATTTATTTAAGTATTTGTTTGTTTTATATAACATGACATCTAAAAAAAATAATTTTTAATTAAAAGACATTAGCCTTGAATTATTATCGTGAAATCTTTCATTTTATGTTTACTAGATATTTTTGATTGTTATATTTTTCTATTTCGTTAAATATAAACAAAATTAACTAAATATAAATGTTCGTCATGTGTATATGTAAAAAAAATAGAAAATCGTTTACAATGAAAGTAATAATTTGAAAAATATTTATGATTGCGGATTGCTGAGAAGAAATGAAAATAAAAGGGATAACAATTTTAAATTCATTTTTGGTTCAAATAAATAATCACACATTAAAAGATAACGTTATTTCAATCGTCTGTTGAAAAGTTGAAAGGAAAAGTGTATTTAATTTGTTATATTTCAGCTAAAAACCATTTTTCTCAACAGCATAGAAAGCACGATGCCTTCAAACAGAAAAATCAACAAAATGAATATTAAAAAAATTAATTGTTAATTAATTTTACGTTAATTTTGACCCGGCGAAAGGTCTAGCGGGGGAATAATTAATTCGGCGCCCCACCCTTAAACTCCCCTACTTCAAAATAATTACCGAGCCCCTGCCACGTGTGCCTTGGTCGTATTATTGTTCGAATCCGTTATAGCGCGAGAAGAAATATTTTACTGCTGTTATAATTAACATAATTTGCTTAATATTTTGAAAACATAAATAAATGGATGTGGTTCCATCCGGACATACAAGTCCAATGAGCATCTTTACTATCATTGCTTCAATGCGTACTTCTGCTTATTTTGAATTTTAATTATTATTATTGTTCACTACATGTGCAATAATTACGTAAAGAATATTTAACCTGAAAGAAATATTTCAAAAGCCAATAACAAAACTACATTTCCGTAATTCAAAGTAAACTATTTCGCAGAGCTAATTGTATTATTAGTGATCTCCATATATTTTTTTCAAATTCTTAAATGTAATGAACGATACATTTACATGTGTGTCGTCTAGCCGCTATCCATTTTAAAAAATGCAAACATTACTAGATAATTTGACGTCTAAATGTCTGTATATTTACGTGACTTATTTTTAAACGCTTTACTCATCGTGTTTTCACATTGGAAAATAGCTTAAAAACTTAAGCAGACTAGTATTAAGAATTGAACGATATATCTGGAAAAAAGACGATTTTCATGAAGTTTTAAAAACTTGCATTGAACTTTGACGCAAACAGCAAGCACGAAACGTCATAACTATCGAAAAATGGTAGAAAATCAAAAGTAGCAAATAAAAATACAGTTTCAAGCCACTAGTTTTTACATTAACAGAGTTTAATTTTAAAGCGTCTCAACGTTTTGCAAAAAAAAACAGCAAATAACTAGCTCTATCTTCATAACGTTAAAAAAAAAACATATTGTAGGGCATTAACTGCAGATTACTATAAATCAAGTGACTTATTATTAATTAGTAACTATACTGTTCTTTAACATTCGTCAAACAATCGAAGATTCCCCATACAAAAACATGGGTGTTAGTTACGTTGTCATTCTTACTCACCGCACGTTGTTCCAATTGGCTAGTTTTATAATTGCTACTAGTCATTCCCTAGCATCGCCCTTAGTCCTATTAAAAAAGAAAGCTTGTGTGAATGCTATAAAATCAATTTCCGCTTACGTCTGATGACAGACTCTACAAAGAGTTCATATCTTCGTAGAAAACTAACTAGAAAATTGTATGTTTTCATACACGTTACTTTACGTGAGAGACACGATAGTTTTTAGTTTTGAAAATGATTTATTTCAACAGAATGAAAAATAGAAGTTTTTTTATAATCAGGAAAGTTATTGTAATCAAAAGTCAACCACAATTACAACACCTCCATAATCTATGATTTAACAATTTTAAACTCATTTTTGTAGACATTTGAATTGTCTGAATCCTGTACTATTCCATTAATCTTATCGCTAACAACCTGGTTTCACTTTTCGACATTTCAGGCCTTTCAAGTACGCGAGTGTACATGAACTGACATTGATGATTTAATATTTTTTAAGTTAAAATTGCAGTTTAATATTTTTTCAGTTTTCAAGTTGATATTTTTCACATTTCAAGCCGACGTGGTAATAAGAAGATAAAAAAATGTTGTACATAAACGATGCAGGTTCAAGTCCTTTCAAAATTTCGCCGCAGTTTAGCATATTGTTTATTGACGAGAGTACCGTTCGCGTTTTCAGTTTAATTTCGCCGACCGAAACGTAAAATATGGTAATACTCGTAATTTGCGCCAGATGTGGCGTCAATTGACGCGAAGGCTGCGAGCCCGCCGGGCCACATGTGAAGTCCGCAGGACAACGATGGCCCGAGCGAGGTTTGCGAATGTTTTACTGCTGCAAACGCTGTATTAATTAATTGATCAGATGTTTACCTCCCCTTTGACTACCGACGAGAAAGATTTTGACTAGAAAATTATCAAAAATAGGATTTCGTCACAAGCTATTGGCATTTTTTGCTTGAAAGTTTTTGTTTCATTGACCTGCTAAATTAAGCGTACATAATTATTATTGTATAGTTTAAAAAAATGACCCAACAAAGGTTTTACATTAAAGAATTGCCTTTAATGGTGAATAAGTAAACTTACAATTCTGAAATTGTTAATTTGTAAACGAATGAATTGACAAGTAAAACAATTACACGTTTACATTTTAATGTATCGCCCAAAGTTTTTCCACATCCTTGTTTGTATAAACGTTGAAGTAAGATTTTTTTGTTTTGAGATATAACATTAATATTGATTACTTTATTTCGCTTTTAAATTATCGAATAAATAAGTACATAGATAGAAAAAGTATAAACAGTAAAAAAATATTTGCCTTCGTCAAAAAGACAAATGTTGTTAACCAACTTTCCAGTTACGTAAATTGAAATAAATTCAGCATTTTGCTTAATATAAACAGTTTGAGATCCAATAATAAAATATTACATTTTTTTAATAACTATGTAGTTTATCTTATTCTGCACTAAAAAATATTAAATAAACCTGTTACACATAAGAGAAACAGGCTTGAAAGCTAATCTAAAAATCTTTTATTTAAACGTCATTTAATAAGCCAATTAACTCAGAACAATGTTATTAAGTTTGAAAAAATCTAATAAAACTTTTATAGTCGAAAGGTAGTAAAAAAGTATCAAATGCATTATTCAGTATTTCAGTCAATAAAATGCCATGAATCGTTACGAAAACACTCTAATCAGAGTTCAACTGAAGTTTTTTTCAATGATACGGACCTACCGTATTCCCATTGCTGGCACAAAGGTTTAATAACTCATTTTATGGTCCAGCAAACTGCTACCCTGTGGCCAAATGGGGGTGGCGGGTGCCTTGGAGGCAGAGATAGCAGAAGACCAGGAGAAATATATGAGGATGAGTTCAAACTTCATCATTCCGAATATAGTTTGTTCTACCTCCATTGAGCTTTAAATCGGCAGTAAAGATATTTTTTTACGAGAAGACTTACATTGAATGAATACATTGAAACCCACAAACACAAGATAAAACTGTCGTCATTTATTAAGTACGCTTTTTTAAAAATTGTTTATCTGTTGGCGATTCATCGAGTAATATTCAATTACAGGGAAACCTAAAAAGAGTGGTTAACCCTATAGTGCACTGTTACATATCTTCTTCGGACCAATAATCCTACATATGACTGTATTCTCTAGATCAAAAATCATAAATATTTATACGTCAATTATGAATTCACAATTAAATGATTCATGAGGATAACATTACCTTTTTGTATTTTTAAGTACTCACAATAGAAACTCTCACCTGTTCTACACAACAAATCTACGAGACGAGGAGAAGAGAAAGATTCATTTCCAAAACCCCAAGAGCTGTAATCCTACTAAAATAGCTTTCAACCACAGAATTTAATTCTGGTAAATGTCTATTTTGTACTGAATGAAATCTTACAGTTTTTTTTTCTGAATAATATTTTCTTTATAAAGTTGACGCTCCTGTATCGGGGATGGTTGTATATCTTAGGACTCTGTTATAAATGAAACGGTAACCTACTGCCAGCTGTATTTACTCCATTGTTTGATATCGTCCTTCCTTTTGTCCAGTGGTCTTTAAATACATCGTTGTTTACACTTTGCTTACACTTTGCAAGTTTTACTGGTATACTGGCGCTGTGGTGGGCAGTCACAGTGGCTTTCAGAACTTTCAAATGAATAAATACAACGTTTCGAAGTTACTTTATAATATCTGTATCTACTTTAATCATAATATAACTTACTTATAAGAGAAATTAGTTTCGAAAACTCCCCAAGGCAACTGTTATTATTGTTGGAGTCTTAATTATGTCTGTATTTTAGCTAGCAAAGTATTTTACTGTCAGAGATACCCACCTACATATTTAGTATAGTTATATCGGAAACTTTAATATATCAGCGTGATTTTTAAAGCAAACTTTCTATCAGTTATTTTAAGCACTTATAATATTTTTTGTAAAACCGTGTAAGAAGATACCATCAATTTTGATACGTTAAGACTTATAGTTCAATACAATTTGACTGATTCTAATTAAATAGTTAATCACTAATTTAGTTTATTTAGACGTGAATTGCGATCATATTTAAAAAAAACTAAAACATATGTTTATTAAAATTAAGCATAAAGATCTGTTAATTTATAAAAAAATACAGACAACACGTGAATATATGTTTTTAAATAAGAATACTTTCTGCATCAACTGCTTCATTATATTTAAATTTTAGAGATTTCTTGTTTGTACTTATAGATTAAGATAATAAATGAAGTATTAATATTCATAGGCTATGAGGACTGACTGGTTTGGATCGTAGAGTAAATATTTTTTATTTGATATTGTCTCTTGATTACATATTTATGAATGCACTGAAACTTCTTTTTTTTTATCGAAATTGGTTTCGTCTTAAAATATTAGAACATGTATTATATATAGAATTTTGTATTTTATGTGCGATTAAGTATTCATATTTGTAAAAAAACTTACAAAAATGTCTTAATTGACACACTATACATATTTCAAAAAGTATCAAACATTTCCATGTGCTCGAAAGAAACGGGTAGCATTGGTATAAAATTATCCTAAATCGCTTTATACAAGGCGAAAAATATATTCCTATTACCAAACTATGCTGAAATAAAAACGAGAAAAGAATTTTTACAGTATTGTTATAAACGTAATAAAGTTATCACTGAGATCATTGGGCATCCAAAAACACGAAGAATTTTCTGCAAAACGTTTTCACGAAAACAATAATTTTGATATTTGCTTCCAAGTCACGTCTGTTGCGATGCCATAACCTTCCAAGCAAATGCTAGAGCCATTTTCTCCTAGCAAACAATACTATTGCACTATACACGGAAAGATTTTTTTATCGGATGTGGTCTTCTTCTCTTCACCTGGAGATGAAATAAATTAATTATTCACCAATCCAAAACCTAAATTTGTGATCAAATCATGTAATCATCTATAGATTACTGGCAACATCATTATTTTTCATTACTGATTATAAGATATATGATGTTGTCTCGACTACTCGCTAAGCACGTTTATGGAACCTAAAAATTGTTGCATTTTCGATTAAATTATTTTTTATTTCAGATGCATTTAATGGCAAAATACCTCAGGGGAAGTGGTAGAGAAGTCCCCAGTCGCCGAATCAGAGACGGAAGTGCCAACATGATAAAAAACTAAATATTTCATTTTTTTCACATCTTAATATCAGATTTGTAGTATAAAATAAGAGTATTTTAGTATTCAAAATTAGGTAATATCGAAATTAACAAGTCTATTTTATAAAATTTTATCTAGATATTTTCGTAATGAAAATATTTTCAAAAATAGTAAATATTAATTGAAATACCAATAATGACAGTATATTTTAATTTATAGTGTTGAAAATCATTTTAGTTTCAATCAAAGCTTAGTATTATAACTCACATTTTTCAAGAATCAGGGTTAGAGAATATCGCGCAAAACCCAATATTTCGTATTTTACGATGAAAAATACTGATCGCCGATTGATTATTTCTAACAAAATTATATGATTTATTTAAAACTGTGAACTTAGACACCGATAGTAATCTTCGGCAGTTGTTTTAATACCCAACTATTTGATATATGTAGTAATGTTAACTGTTTTTTTGGCATCTCGAAAAAATCAAAATCGATTATTTGTTTTGATACCAAGCTGCTCGCGAGTATGAAAATGATTTTTTTTTAAGAATACACACAAGTCTCTTTAATGTAACTAAATTTGTAAAATACATAGTGATTACGGAAAAAAAATGTTTGAGCGTCATACAAAGTGTTTATGTGTGGCTTTTTTACTACTGACGACACGATACGCCGCGCCTTTGCAATCCGGTGGCTCAAACACAATAATAACCTTTTGTCCCGCTTAAGTATGATACTTTACTGAAAGAATATGTCGTATAATATGAGAATTCCAAAGAAAAATATAGCTAAATATAATATATTGTGTCAAAGGTCAATAAGATTTGGAATAAAATTATTTCTAACCTAGAAAAGATCATGCTATATCGAGTATCTATCGAATTCTGAAGTGATTCTGATTCTACTTAATGAGAAAAAAACCTCATCACGAAAAGTAGCACAAATTCTTCTATAATAAATAAAAGTACGCAAAAAATAGCGTACTTTTGTATGCATACAATTATCTTGTAGTTTACTTAGCAGTTTCTTTAGCAATATGTATGTAAGGTATAAGAACAAACCTGTAAATTCAGACACCAAACAACATGATATGTGGCGGTGATATAGGCATAATATATTAGTTACATATGACCTAAAACAAATCAATGTCACTCCTCTGTAATATGGTTGATAAGTGTTTTACTCTTGCAATCAGGTTGGTCTTGGTTCAAGTGCCAGTAAGATTGATATCAAATTTAGATGTTTCATATTTAAATTTTAAATATTAATCATGGGTGTTGTTGATGTCCCTTCTTCACAATTTGGTCTCGTATAATATTCCACTTAAATAGTCGGTGCATTGAGATATATATACATGACTTATATAAATGATATCATTCGTGTATCACAAACGATTGATAATAAAAGTAATGATATAATAAATAAAACTGTATATTATATATCATTTTTCGTCGTGACCAAAAAGTAACTCTTAAAACCTCACCTATCTATCACTTAATTTATCACATTAATATCTGATACACCTCTTCATATTATTTGCTTATCTTGACAATTGGTCGTAAAAAGAGCGATTACTTAAAATCAGTAATTTTCTTTCTTTATTTCTTCATCCTTCCTGAAAAATGAAGACAAATGTTTGATTATCAATCAGAGCTCGCTGTATATTCATCATTGAGTAAATATTTTCTTAATTATAAAAATTTAACATTAAAATGGTTTTCACATTAAAAGCAATACAATTATAAAGTGATAGGTAGGTAAAAATATATTTTTTTAATATATGAAACAACGAAATCTTATTGGGATGGCAAATCGATATCGGCTGTTTTCATCAAATCAAGCACCCTCTTTTAACGTGTAAATATTGGGTGAAAAGACTTAACAATATTTAATGAAATAATAAATTAAGTAACTAAGTTATAAAAAAAAGTTTGTATAAGAACATTTTTCAATACATTTTAGTTTCATATATTCGTGTTTGTAAAAAAAATTACAAGCTTTGTTATTTAACTAGTTGTGTAACATGTGCTTTGTCTCATCGAGGAGCTGCTTGATGCCAAAAAATAGTAAGAATAATTTGAAATTTTAAATGAATTTCCTAAAAAAGCCTTCGAATGCATTAAAATCATGATTTATTTTATTTAATAAAATAAACAAATCTGAATGAATTTTTGAAACTTGTAAATTTTTATTTTGCACATAATCAGTATTTTAAATAAATTCTGGCAAAAATTAGTGTCACCCTTGGATTTTTGTTTTGCAAGGGATCACTGTCAGACAACGGTCATATTAGAAAGTTTCAAGAGATCTGAAGTGCAAAGTTCGTCGTTACTTTTGGGGTGGTGGAGTGTTGTAGGTGCCAGTTTCTCTGCCAACTTCATTTTATGGCTTCTCAAAACGTTTATGAAGGCTGTAAATGAATATGGAGACTGTCACTAAATATAAATGATTCAATTAAGCATAGCGGTTTCATACTAAGCACTAACGTTTAATTAAGATTAAGAATAAAATAATGCGTCGATTTTTTACCAAGCTTATAAATTTGAGACAAAGACCGTCTGGTATTGTTGTTAGAAACTCAGTTTTATCAACAACAAAAAATTGCTGATTATTGAAATAAGCATTTTTTTAACTATTTTATAAAGATTAAAGTAATATTTCATTTTAATCTCACGGTTATCGTTAATTTTAATAAATAAATAAATTGAGAACTCTAAATTAGTTTTTCTATGAGAACTGATTGTTATTCAGCTTGTATTTTTCCATCGAAGTGAGTGAGCATCGAAGAATAGGGTAATTTAATAGCTCTATTTTTGCTTTGTTTTTGTTGATTGGGTGAGTGAAAGCTAATTTAAATATCGTAAATATTCATAGTTTTGAACACATTCAATTTATGAGACTTTCCACATTGAGGTGCGAGCTGGAGAGCACTTTAACCGAATCCAAAGACGTTGGCCACTCTGCTATAGACTCGGATACTTAATTAAATATTAAGGTTTGAATGGTTTGAATTGTAAACACTTTGAATTACAAGTGATTTGAAGTACATATTTTTGTCACCTACGACCTGGGTTTCACTTTTTGGCATATTCAAGCGTACAAGTACACGGAAGATATTAAACTGATGCTTGGTAAATAGTTGTATCATGTATGTATGAGAATATTACTTATTATGAAACCATACATTTTGACTAACAACACTAATTTACTGAAGAGTTCAGTTAATCTTGCTGTGTGAGACTGTACAAAATTTGCATTATAAAAATTTTATTTAAAATTCCACCAAGCATCTTCGTATGTGCATATGTAAATTCACTGAATTAAATTTTAATTCGTATTCGTGTTTGTCATTTTTTATTGATTTCGGAAAATATGTTTTACAACGCGCTTCTCTTTGTCTCCCGAAATTTGTCTAAATCTTGCAAAAACAATGCAATTCTCTGCAAAGCTTAATTGTGTATAAAACATTAAAAAAAAACTAACGCTGAAATCAAAGAAACCGAAGTGTTATTAACGATAAATTTTTACGAAAGTTATTCAGCCATATTATAAATTTGTCGTTACATATTATGCTGACTAGGGTATCCAATCCCGGAACCTTTTTGTGATCCCGAGATTGGGCACTTATCGCGAAATCGTGTATAATTTGAGAAAAGTTTTGACGAGTCGTCTTTTTTTTAGCTCACCGAGAAATTTGAAATCCTATACTTTTTCCCCAGAATATCTTCAAAACTTTTTTAGCTCTTCGAATTCCAAAATCCTATTAATTTTCGACATTTGCTCAAAATTTCTCAATCCCAAAATCCCGGGACTAGAGACCCTAGTGCTGACGTATTCATACTGATATTAAATTCGTGTTTCACGTATGTTATCAGTTTCCTTTATACTTAATTAACATTTTTATATTTGTCATGAAATTTTCTACTGAAATGCATTATTATTAACAGTGTATTATTGATATGACCTTTTACCTTGATTTCCTACTTACGCTTTAATACATAGACTCCAAACCTTTTTCGGGTAGCGACCCCTTTTTATAAAAGCCATGTGACCCACGACCCTGATGCAATTGAAAAAGGCATTTTTTTAATAAGGTATTAGTATTCTTTTTTTTATGTCCCAGAATACCGATTTGCCGAAAAAAGTTGGTGACCCCCCAGAAAACCAATCGCAATCCCGAAGAGGTTGGGAACCCGTGTTTTAATAGATGGATTCACATGCAACATAAAACATCAGATGAACGCGTTGTATTTTGACATTTTGCATATTTTTAAAATGTTATATACGCGTGGATGTCCGTCGAAAGTTGCAACAAGAAGTGACGTTTGCTATTCGCTGGCTCGTTACGTATTGCGCTTGTCACGGTTAATCAGATTGTAGCAGAGCGCAAGTTGGAAAATATATTTCACCTGACACACTGCGAAATTGCAAAGTTATTCGGTCACTAACTTCCCCATCCAACACTGCCATAACAACAGTTACCGAACAATACGATAAATAATAAAGGCTTCACTTTAAAACCTCTTTCACGGTTTTCAAATGCCGCACACATTTTCTAAAGTAAACTTTCATTTCGACTGGCTGTCTGTTTTAAAAAGCACCTGGGAAAATATTTTATGACTTATTTATATAAATAAAAACCTCTAAAAATAACAACGTTGCTACATTACTTAAATATACACTGAATTGCTTACATCTCTATTTTTTATTTGATGTTCGAATATGTATAACATATGAGCCCCTGAGAGGGGAAGTGAGCCAAGTGGTATTTCAAAAAAGATGAGTTAGTCGCGTTTTGGTATTCTATTATACATGATTTAAGCTTTAAAGTATTGTAAAAATGAAGTGAGCTCAATAAATACACACCGCAATAGTGCTATCTTTCTAAAATAAAAATATTCGATCCTCCAAAACATCAAGTAAAAACCTGATTGTAATTTGAAGTCCAATAGAAAAGTTTTATCGTTTTACTACTTGCCTCACTTCACTTCTAGAGGGCTTATATGTAATTTTAATGCTTTATATTGGCCGTTTTAAGAGAAGAAAGAAATGCTCAACCCTTTTATTTATATTTTAGTTTTCAAAAAATAAAATCACATTCATCGATGCCTTTTGATACAAACTAAATAAATAAATCAATGAAACCAATTGAGAGCTCTGAAAACAATGACGGCAGTCTCCATGTTTTGTCGAAAATGAGTTTGATATGTCATAGCAGTATTAATTTAGAGCCTACAATTAGGCATATATTGAAAAATTAAATTTGAAAAAAAGCTGTAGCATTTACGTTTTCGAAAGTTTTGAATCGTATTTGTTGTACAAAAGCGGCAGTTTACATAATTCTGTATGGAAAACACGGCTGTTATTAAACGGATTTAAAACTGCCATGTGAATAACAGTTACATTATAAGAATATACTGATAAAAATATTAAACATTACTTATTTTATACATTTTATCATTTTTATTATTTTATAAAAAAAAAGTTTTAGTAAATTCCCTTTTTTTGTTTCCCGAGCCCTCAAATACTTAAATACAAAAAGAAATAAATCCAAATTAAATCATAACAAATACACCAATTTGTTTCAAGGATATAAATAATGTGTAATGCAAATCGATACGATTAAATAGTGTTCAATAGATTATCGAAACCATATTAACTGTTACCAATTTTCATCCGATGACTTAGTGAAGATAATATTTAATTGGTTGAATATTTCAAGTTGTTAACTACATAGCAGCACAGAACTACATTATTTGGTCTAGGAACTAAACTCGCGACCCGACACAAGATTAATTTCCACTCAGCAAGACAACAAGCCAAGCGATGATAACACCGTGTGTTTAATTTAATATTATACATACGTCTTGTATTTAGGCAGCAAAATAACTCGCCATATTGTGCTGGCCTTCTACAAAACTAACAGCAATAATATTTTCATAGCTTAAGTCAAATAATTAATAATGAAATGATAACAAATAGAGAATTATTAATTACCTATGTGCGGTATTTCAATTCCACGTTGCTTTACTTAATTGATGGCATGTAAGTCTTGCGTAATAGATTTTGTAGACGCAATGAATGGGTTTGTGTTTCACATTAACGATCGGTCCAATGAAAAACTTTACTTGGAAAATTCACTACATAATAGGCAGTTGTGATGAAAATAAATTAATATTTAAGGCTCTTGATGTTTTCACCTGATAATTGTTCTTCTTCTTTCTATGTCCGGCATCCTAACATTTCATTCAGTCCATCGTATGGATAGAATCTTATGGTAACCCATCGTTCGGAAGTTAATGATCTCTAGCTGCATTCACAGAAAATGCCCCAATAATTTTCATCGCATCTTCGTGATTGTTGTCGTATTAAGAATCGGCTGGAATAAAATATAATCAAGACAAGTGGTTAGGTCTGATGAAAAAAAAAAATCAGTGTGTATTAGGATATGTTTTTCGTTTTAACTCTCAATCTAAATACATCTTCAATATAATTCAAAAAAAAGACCTAAATACTTACTAACGTATTTCACTCGTAAATTATAGTAAAACTTCTATTTTTCCCTGAGTCTTATTCCATGAGAAATTTAATACTAGATATCAGATGTTTTTTCTCTAATTGAATGGTTACAACCATTCAATTGGACTCATAAATATAGGTTGTATGAGCTTCTTCTTTAGTTTATAGCATGATCTTATTACTGGACTAGCGAATTCATAATTGGCACATATATTTTGATATTCAAATCTTTAAATGTTTCAGAATCTTTGTTTATTTATCTCTTAGAGAAAACACATGATTCCTTTTGAATTATCGTAATTCGACAGAAATTATGTAGTATTTGTGAAATTATCTACGACGGTAATGAAATTAAATGAAATAATATGTAACACATTCGTTAGAATTAATTATAATAAAAAATATGAAAAATCAGTTGTACGCATACAGGTGGTTTGTATTTTATACAAAATTGCCTTTTCTACCTTTCAGTAAAAATTTAAGCCGGTACATATCCAATCTTACAAATCGGTAAACAAAAACTTTATTAAAATAAATTACCGTTGTTAGTTCGACCGTCCAAGACGGTCTCAGTTCCTCTCCAAGTGTGTTACTTACATACCTAGTTCCCGCCTGTCCTGTGTTAATGTTTCACAGATTATTGCACTGGTCATTCATGAGTAACAACTTACAACAAGTCATATTATTTAAGAACTGTTTCAAACAGAATCTCTAGGTAAAACATAAATCAGATTCACTCGTGTCTGTACAACTGTCAATTTTTTTTCACTATTTGTTTTCTTTTTTTTTAATTTTTTTTTCTCCTGTTTAGAATTCGGAATTCAAATAAGATTAAATGTGTGTAAATGAACAGAATAATATTAAAGTAGCCTTTTATTTAAAAAAAAAAGAGTTGTGGCGATATGATAAGCGTAATTTAATAATTTTTCAAATACATGTAAATTTTATGTGATAGGTAATTTGATTACAGATTACATGTAAAAAAAAATATGTATGTTAAAGCATATTCAAATAAGATTGGTAATGTTAAATCTGGTTTATTATTAAAAAAAAATAAAACTAAAATTAAAATTAAAATAATATTGTTGAAAGTTCTATCTTATTTAAATATTAACATTTCAACTAATTTATTTGAAGCAGATTGGAGTGATTACAATACGAGTATTTTTCTACTAGAAATTATTAGCAAGTGGTAGTACTGACTATCGGCATTCTCTCAATACGTACGATCCGAACGTTGTACACGCGCTGATGGCGAGAGTGTGGATGTGTGTTGGTGTGATTTTTTAATGATATAGAGATAATTTAAGACTTGTGTTTTTCTAAGTCTTAATCTCAAAAAAAATTGCATACATCAATTTTTCATGATTTTCAAGATGTTAACAAAAATATATAGTGTCAGTCATCAATAATAAAAAAAAATAAAACATATCTGATAGTACTTTCTCTACACTTTTGAAAAATAATCAGGATCGCTTTTACTCATGATCCGGTTCAGTTGGAAATTATCCCGATTAGTGGAGCTGGTTCTTAAACATGGAATGGAAAGAGTATCAAAGAAAACAGAAAAACTGGTTTACATGGTGAATCTTAATAGCTTAAGTACCAGTACGAACAGTATTTTTTAAATTGATATATTGTATCCTTACTCACTATAAAAAGGAAAATTTTTGCAACTGAATAACAAAAGGTTCTCGTAAAAATATTTATGCTGTGATACCTTATTTAAAAAGCTAAGTTTTCCCCATTGTGAGTGGTATATAAAAAAGTAGTATTAATTTTTTTATAAATTAAATGACAATTGTTGAAATTTCGTTACAATTAAATTGCATAAATGATTTGCCGTTTTCTAATATAACGTGAGTATTTTACAAAATGTGTTACAAAATAATTGCTGGCCATTATAACTCTTGCATAATATTCTCATCGTCCACCACACTTCTCAAACTTGAGCTTAATTTGGAGTTTGAACAGCTTCCGAGTGCGGTCTAAGCTGACTGAAGTTGGTTGCATACTGCTGCATATTTCACAGTATAACGACGATGAATCCAGCTGCACTTGTAGCTAAATGGAAACTACTCATGAAACATAAGCAACGAGTACATAAATATATTTTCCAATCAAACATATCACCAGCCTACACTGATAAGCTTTGCACACCAACATTATCGTTTAACGATATTTTTATACCGTCATAAAACCAACTTTTAATCAGTATGAAAATATATGTTTTTTTTAATCCATGTCCGCTTCCATTTTTTTAGCATATGGCCTCCTAATGGAGGTATCTCAACAGAAGTTTTTTTTTTCTACGAGAACTGTTTGTTACTCAGTCGTTCAACCTCACTTTTTTCAAAGTGAGTAGTAGGGAAAGAAGGATAAGGCTAGAACAGGACTAGTGGTTGGCTAATCGCTATTGCTACACCCAATTATAAAGGATCAGAACGATGAGAGGAGAGGAAATGATGTGAATTGACATCACAAACACCCAGTCTTTGATCACAACTTTGAATTGAATAATTCTAAAATTTACTGTGATCTGACCGGGAATCGAACCCAGACCTGCGTGATCGGTAGAGCAAGCTCTTACCAACTGGGCCACAGCAGGCGACAATATACCGGTATAAAACTTGTACAGTATTTTTTAATCGATTTTTGTTTGAAGGCATTAGTGTTTGTGATAAATATTCCCTCCCAAATTTGTTTCAATCTTTCAATAACGGTGCGTATCGAGAGCAATTAGTCAACCACTAGTCCTAAATTAGCCCTATCAATAATTCAGATTACCGCACTGCGTCGTAGCCACCTCATAGCAGTCACGCAATCAATGAGGGCCCAGCAAAAAGGGGGCCCTAAATTTCTTTATACTCAGTATAATTGCGTGAGAAGGGGGTGGCCTTGCATGACGTATGCATGAGAGCTCAAAATTTATAGCTACGCCACTGCATCTACAATATCTTCTACTCAAAAATTATCAGTTTATCTTTTATAAAACAAAAATTCAAAAAATAAAAAGATATATTACACACCATAATAACAATGCATAAGTATGCAAAGGTTTGTACTTTGTCTGACATTGAAAATGCAATTGTATTGGAATAATGGGAGGCTTCTATATACATGTAACATATCTACCCTTTTTTATATTTGAAAATGAAAAAAAATTGAAAGGCAAATAGGAATTGGTAATTCTTTTTTCGTTCGCCGCGACTAAGAAGGAATACTCGAAAATTTTGAACCATCATCAACGATTCAAATATCGAAATGCATAAATACATAATCTGCTTTAATATATTATATATGTATAAAATGTATTTGTGTCATTGTATGTTAGATAGCTTTTTTGATGCTTAAAGTTCATTAAACTATTAGTTTAACTTCATTAACATAGACGGTCAAAGAACTGTATAATTTGTTTATATTAACTAACTTTTAATCTATACATCAAATCAACTTTTAACAAAAGCTTTCTTATGAGATTAATTTTCGTAAGCTCTGTAAATATTTTTTGGCTTAACAGTTGGTGTATATCTGTATTCCAAGGAGAATAATAAATCATGCCGATTTAAAAATCATAAAACTTTCAAAAACTAGTGCGGCTTACTGATAAACATAAAAGAAAATTTAAGCGACGGATGAAAATAAATAAAGCCCTATAATAATGCAAACGATGCAGGGTTGGCCAATCTCGAAGTTTTTTGATCGATCGTCTCTTTTAAAAGTTAATAGCAAGTTATATTCCCTCATTAAGATCTTTATTTTAATATACAAATTAAATTTTCAACGATGTATCCAATGAGTGAGATTTTAATTGGATGATATTTTTAAAATAAAATAACGTAATTATTAAAAAATGGACGTCCCTGCTTTAACAAACGATTCATTGTTGAGAATCTATCCATTGTAATTTAAATAAACACTTCCCTTACAGTGCTAAAAAATACTACCGATATGCTGCTGGCCCTTAAAGAACCAAGTGAAAAAAACATGTTTTAACACTTACCGCCCTTTGATGGACAGTAAAAACCAAGGACGGGTTTTCACTTGGTTCTTTAAGGGCCAGCAATATATCGGAAGTATTTTTTAGCACCGTCGGGAAAGTGTTAAGAAAATAATGTCCTTCTCAGGACAAACTTTAATATTTCAGAAAGAGAATAATGTTGCGTAAGGTTTTTTAGTTCTCCATAGCGCGTTTCGTTAGGCAGAGTTACTCAACGTTTTTTTCGTCTGAGCCGCAAGGTGGTTTTTGCTATATTATGTGGGCTGCACCATTTTAATATTATTGCGTAAATTTAACACATAATATACATAACATAGTGACATGACATAAATGTAAGTACACAAAAATAAAAATGTGTCCAAAATACTCATTTGTTTGCGTATTTTAAAAAAAAAATCCTCTCAGATGTTTAAAAAATATTTTGGTGATTGTGATTTTTTTGGGCCTCATATAAAATCTGATTGGGTCGTGGGTTGTGAAACGCTGCGTTAGAGCGATCGACCACGTATGGCTTCGTGACAATCCTGCTGCCCGCCTTGTTGTAAAAAGTAAATATAAGTGGTAAATTAGCGCTAAAAAACAAATTGTACGTGGTTTACATATTGTTCTTTTCAGATAAAATAATCCAAATATATTACATATTTTTTATACTTTTTAAGAATGCACTGAAGTAGCTCGATTATTTATTTTACAGCAACATTTTATTAGGGTTTATAGTTTTTCTGCATTTAATAATCGGTGGGCTTATTAAATTGTCTTAAAACCTCTTTTTTAGAAATTTTCAGTGCATCGCCTAGAAAGGGAAATTGAATATATCAAAAGCGTTAGTACCAAGTCATTTTTAGGCTTCACAGCCTACGTAAATTTTAAAGACATTCAAAATATATTTTTTTATGAAAATGTGTATACGTACTGTAAGAAAATCATCAATTTTTGATAAAAAACAACACCAAGAACAATTAAAATTACTAATAAATTTCTACGTTGTCTAATATGATAAGTACCTACTATAAGTAATTAATACTTAGTTTTACCGTTTTTTCATACAAAATTAACCCAACTTATTTTAAAATTTATTAAAAAAAACGATAGTTTTAACGAGTATGTAAATTTAAAACTTGATTAGTGAAAGTTTGACAGTCAATACTTTTCAGCCTTAAATTTCACAAATCGGGGGGAAAAACAAAATTGTTGTAAATCAGAAAGCAATTTTTGATATTATTTTAACAAATACAACATTTTTTTTTCAAAGCATGAAGTCGAAGACATTCTACTTTCTCAAATCTTGTCAACTATTAAATTTACAGCTCTAATTTTTAGAAATGTTTTCCAAAAAAAACATTTGTAGATAAAATTATGAAATTAATTGTTGTAAGCTTGAGCTTTCAATAAATGTATTTAATCACATATACACCAATGTACGTGGCTAGGGTATATATGTGATGCAAGTAAACTTGATATTTTGCAATCATTCGTAGAGCACACTGGCATGCCATCAATGCATTGCGCATCGGTACATTTTTGTTTTTTATTTGAAAAAACCGAAGATTTTTAACTACTACATTTTTATTCGTTATTTGTAAATATTTAAATTTGACATACGAGAATTGATTTTTACTGACTCAAATTAAAGTGTTCATTGTTAATATGAATTAAGCATTTGGTTCCACAAAACATACTGTAGCTAAATTTGAATTGTTCAAACTATGTACATTCTCACAGATTTTGTCACTAACGACCCGGGTTTTGCCTTTCGGCATCTTCAGGCGTTCAAGTGCACGGATGAACTTGAACTGACGTTTAGTAAATGAATGTTTCGTGATTACATAAGAAATAAATGTATCATTGAGTTCAAAGCCATTGCTGGCGAAAAGGATAAGCTCATGGGAATGCCCACAGATTTGAGAAGTAAGTAGTTTCATTGTACCTAACTGTACCTAATTGTGTCACACCATCCTCAAAACTAAGAGAGATGCTGACAAAGCTGTGATCATTTTAAAATCATTTTATTGGAACTTAATACTCTTCTTTTTTGCCATATTATTATGTATCAACTTCATATCAAATAAGCTGACTTCACAAAAAATCAAGTCGAGTACTATTGGACATCTATTTTTTATTGGTACACTTGTTACATTATTATTTTACACTGCTCTTGAAATCAAATTTAATATCACGTAATGGGAAAATTCTTTCCGTAGCGTATCGAATAAATAAATTTAATGCAACGTTTTCATCGGGCAACAACAAAAAACCAAGGCCATTAATCAAGAAGGTTCGACAGTGACCATTATGGCTCCTTTTTCCTTGTCAAATAAATTAATGCTAATAAAGAAGACGACAACGCTTCCGCTGGGCAGAAGATAAGGGCCAGAACCCCACACCAACCCTACCCTGCCCGTGTCTCCGTGATAGGCGTCCAACCCTAACCACAAAAAATAATCTGGATATTGCCCTCCCAGAAGTTAGTGGTACATAAACCGATCTAATTTATAGTGTCCCCTGGGTACCGTTTAGGCTTTTCCACTCAGAGCCAACTACTTCTAAGGAAAGAGGTCGCCAACTGGTTTTGACGTTTAATGAAATTATTTTGAAATAAATCTGACGATATCTGCAAAAGGTAGAGTTTTGTGGGTCCAATAATGACACAGTACCCCAAAAAGGTATTTAAATTATCTGCTATAGTGGTATTTTATTATTTATTGCTTTATCGAAATATGTTTTACACACATTTTTACACTATGAATTCAATAAATAATAAATAGACATATTCATTTATATTGATTGTAAATTAGCGCAATAAATTACAACACTTTTGCTAATGAACTAAACTATACGAGGCTTTTAATTGATTGTGTATCATAAAGGGTGAGAAGTTTTTAACACCATCAATTGATTAAAACTATCAATGAAAAGTCTTATACTCAACTAAAAAAGAATATTTTTCTCAACTGTTATTTACTTAAATTAAATTACTGAGATTAAAATTGTTTGTATCATTATATAATGTCCGTTATCTCGTCAGTGAAAATTTTCATACAATAAACAAGAAAATCAGATTGACGTCAACCTGAATTTTATTGAAAAAATATAATACCAACATCGATATGATAGCAGATTAGGTCCAGGTTATCTATGTTTGAGTAGTTCCTGTTGTATTAAAATTGTCATCTGAAACTGAAAAGAACTTAAAGATATTAATTATATTTTATAGATTAATACTTTATTTTATTTTAGATTTCGTCTCAAGCTGGACATTTTACGTTTTTATATTGGCCTGTATGAAAAGCAAATATGTGAGCATGCTTAGATTTGAGAAACAAAATATACAACATATGATATTGTATACAATTTTAAATCATTATTTACAACAGTTATTTTAAGTATTGGCTAGTTGACACAAGAGGTTCTTTGTGTAAATAAAAAAGTAAGATAATATTTGTCACTAAAACAAATTATTGCGGTATGGAATTGTTGAGAATAAAAATTGACTGTGATAGCTGGTTATTATCATATTTACAATCAACAATTTTACATTCGAAATAGTAATAGAGAATCATTGTATTGCCAAAGCGGATAAATAAGAATATTTTTTCCAATATATTATACAAACTTAAAGAGTATGTTTTTTCAATTAAGTTATTTTCTAAAGAAACGTACTAAGTAATATTACATTTTACTGCTACATAGAGAAAAGCAATATAATATTATACTATCATGGTTGGTAAAGAATTTTAGATTTCTTTTGAAACGTCTGTACGTTTTTGTCTATGATCAAACTGTTGTCATGGAAATGTATGTTTTGTCTTTATTATGTTTGTCGAACGCTTTGTTGGTTTGTCTACCTCTGAATTTGCCGTGTTGATATTTTTGCAGCACATTTCCAAGCGAGCGTTTCCCATTCAAAAGACTGAGCAGAAGAAAAATGAGCGTCGTGTGTTTTATGCTTTATATATGATAAAAAAAACCGTCCACGAGATAAACATGTCCCGCGGAAAGGGCTGCCTATTACCATTTCAATTTTTCCTTTGAAGGTGAACTCTTTGTACAGCAAGAGATGCGTCAGTAAGTGTTTTATAAGGCGCTTCTCGTATAAGGGGTGGTTTCTTGAATTAGGGTGATGCGCGCTTGGAGGGTACTTGACTTTAATGTTTGCTTTGAAGAAAAGGGTTTCGACCCTATCCCTCTTTAAACTAAAGAAAGTTTATAATGAAGTAGAAACGTTTATGTCAAAAGAAATGTTAGTGTTTATTCAAAAGATAAAAATAATATCTTAATCAGTGGATAATGTTTATAACTTTGTCAAAAATATACGCACAGTATTTTTGAGGTGAAAACAATAAAAATGAGAAATTAATGAAATACGCAAAGTTTTATAACCCAATAGAAAATAGCGTTTATTTATATCTCACTAATATACATATGTATATATGTAACCAATAGTCAAATAAAAAAATAAGCTAACGTATATAGGTATTTTTAAAATAATAAGTAAATAGGAGTATTATAAAATTTTAGATAGGTGAAATTTCTGTAAGTATACACAATCCATCGTCTATCATTTTAACACCTGATTGTATTCAAATGCATTATACAAAACAATCGAAATACTTAAAAAAATGATTACCTTTAAGTTATCTTTCATAGTGAGAGCTGATTTTTTCACTGTAAATTGTTGACAGTAAAACAAAAAAAAATACAATGTTATCGTCTGTAACAACCATACGTATCCCTAATTATGGAAAAAATAACCAAAAATCGCAACTCAAAAGTTTGTCTCCTATTTCAAATTTTCTTCTATAATTAAAATCCATTTAATATTCTCTAAAAAATATATATTCAAAAATAATGGCTAAAAGTTATTCCAATTATATTAAAAATAAATAATGAAAAAATCTTTTAATGACAAACAAATGTAACATGTGAACCGAAATGTAAAGCATGATTATAAAAATAATTAATTTTTATTTATATATGTTTACGTTAATTGCTGAAAAATAGCGCTTAAAACGTAAAGGAATGGAAAAAGACTGCATAAGTTCATGTAATTACCAAAAGGAAAACAAGAATTCTTAGGACGTCATTTACACTAACAAATCAATATATTAAAAGTAATGTATATATTATAAAAAAAGTTTGTAAATGTGAGTGAACAAATATTTTCGTAAATTATTTAATATGTACAATAATGAAACCTGACAAAACTCACCACCCATCTCCATTTGTCATGTTGTTGCCCGGAACATTTCATTCATGACGCTATTCAAAAAGATACATTAACGTAACAAAACATGTCACCGGAACGTAGAATGACATGGCGAAATAGTCACAGTGTTTGACTTTTACACAACACTATATATGTCAAATTGTGAATGCTAGAAAAGGATACAATCCATGTCAAATAACAAAATAATGTCGGTTCCGCCATAAAATTGTATGAACGTGGTGAAGTACGTAATATGTATAAACATATAATTCATTTCGTTTCTTATTTGAATTCTTTTTATCATATTTAATTAAACCAAAATATGGAACCTTGTTTTTCTTTTAACCCTCGCTCAACTTTCCATAATTTTCTCAATGACGAAGCCCCGGGATTTCAGGATCCAGATTGGAGACCCTAGTTTTAATTATGTTTTTCAAAGCCGAATGTTTTTTTAATGTAACTAAAATAAATTAATAAATATATATTTATTTTATTCCGACATATTCAGATCTCAGAATTCATTTTTTTTTAATTTTCAATAAGCAGATTATTTTAATGATACGAATACAAATAAAATTGAGATGACTTCAATTAGTTTGAAAATAATATTTATCAAAATCCGTGCCACAATTTGTTGTACAATCAATGGAAAAACCCAATTCTTTTTCTGAGGCAACAGTCCAGGGTGAGCTTTAACTGCCTCAATTAATCATATCCATTCAAATCGGTCTTCCACCTTCCTTCGCCAGTCCTGACCTCCAGCACTCTAAGGTTCTGTGACACCCATCCATCCAGCAAAGTCGGGGCCTTCCAACACTATGTCTCCCCTCAGCAGTATTAAATGGGAGATCTTTTGCAGATTTACAGTCATTTATGCGTGATATTTTTCTAGCCCAACTTAAGTGTTATGTTTTGAATCTGACGATATCTGGCTCACCGTAGAAGTAATTAAGCTCATGGTTGTTTCAAAGCCGTCAGATGCCATCATCACAAGACATGGCCGAAAAACTTTCACAAGATTTTTAGCTGAAACACTTGTTACTTCTGAGAGTTCCTATAACTAAGAGTCTAGGCTTCTTACCCGAACGCTAGAACTGAAAACTAAGCTATTGAATTTATATTCAGACCTAACACTATAATGTACGCTAATATATGAATCGAATTGTTAGAATTCACTTAATTTAATTGAGTTATCATGACGTTCAATCCATTATTTTTTCATAAATATCAAGTTTATCAACGTATTTATCGTATAATAGCATTTTGACGTTTTTTTATCGATGACTGGTTCCGAGAATACAAAAAAATACTAGTTTCAAAAAAAGTTATTTTATTATGCATCATTCATTGTACGACAAAAAGCCAGGTACCAAAAAAAATATGATACAATCTACATTTACTTTTGCCATTGCTCCATAAATTTTAAATATATTTTAGAGATAAACGACTTAAACATTTTATTCTATAAATGCGTGTGATATGCAATGTTATGAGTAAATAAATATGATTTATACTCTGTGAACTAATATAGAAATTATTCACAAAATAATGATTGTTAAGCTTTATACTTTTGAATGAGCAAACATATTCTATACTTTAAAAATAAATCACCTTCTTCTACGCTTTATGAATTATTTATTCAATATCAACATTGGTTTCTTATCTTCTTGAGTATTATTGACAGGCCATAAAAACCGGTTCTGATATTTAACGAAAAATGTGAAATAAATACAAAAGGATGTTTTTAAATATACTTAACACCTACTCACCGAGAATCGGAAGTAATCATCTTAAAAGTTATATTCTATATTTAGTATGTCTTCTATAACTGTGGTAATTTATCGCCAGTAATACTAATGTTAACTTTTCATTTTATTACCAGATTAAGATACTATATATATTTTAATAAAAGTTCAATTTTTATATATTCAGATTACAAAAGAAAAGAGTGCCCTGGAAAATATGTGTGAAAGAGCCTATCATTTGGGTTACATTCAAATAATATATGAATTTTCAGATAAAAGAGCTTTTTCCGATAAGGTTCAATTTAAAAAGAACTAATGCAGCGAGACATTAGGGGGAGCATCACTTACAATCGAGACTGTTGTACACGTTTCCTGTACCTTGCGGCCACCATCCCTTCCTTTCTTTCCCCCCCAACCGTTATTGGCAGTGTGACGTCTGCATTTCCGTAATTATACGACAGATAGTGAAAGCCATTTCCTCTGGGGGTTGGCGGACACACAGAACCCGGGGCTGAGACGTCTGTGGGTGAGGCGGGGGCGAGGAGTGACTGTGGTCATAGCTTCACGTGGGGAAGGGTGGCTGTTTTGTATGAAAGGAATGAACGCCTGATGGAAATTAGATTATATCCAAATTATCATCCGATTAAATAACTTTTGAATTCAGCAGGCTTAAAAGTTTTATTTCGATTTTAAACCAATGATAATACTTTTCTTTATGTTTTATTGAATTAATATTTTTAGGTACCATTCTCTCGATTGATCATATATTTTCAACTTTTTAGTTTCAAATTAGTAATTGATATTTTAAGCATCATCAATGAGAGAGAATATAAATTTCATTCTCAAAAAGCGTCAAATTAGAAGAAACATTGAGATCGTCTTTCTGAAAAAGATCTGCATGAACATAATTCCAACCCATGGTGATTTTTATCTTATTTATTTTTATCATGGTAGTTTACTTGATCCCCATTAATAGACGTTTTTGTTTTATTTAATTTTGCAGGTACTGTGGAACAAATGACTTTAGTCTATAGTTGTGGTAACTCATTTAATTAACTTTATCATCACTGTTCTCGTAGAAGAAGGTAAGTAACAAAACTGAACAAAATAGTTGTACAAATAGATTATTTTTATGGAATAACTCAGTTGGTACATATGATTATACCAGTTTACCGAAAACAGTAATGTTTGTATGGGCAATCATGCTGGTTTAAAGGCAGGTGATTTTTCTTGTAATAATTAAAAAAAATATTTGTGTCAGATCGGCATTAATGCAATAATTAATCTTTTGGTATTATACTTTAACTATGTAACATAACTTATTGCTGCTAGAGGCTTTATCGTTGACTTGTTGTTTACTCAGAATTATCAATCTCTTACTCAACAACTTCTGCCAAAATAGCGACAAAATATAAAATTTAAAAAAGGTAAAATTTTTAAGTAGGTTTGCCGCAAATATGTTTTTTTAATAGAATTGTATTAAAAATTATGCGTAAATACTGAAAAATTCTAGCACGTTCACTAATGCTTAAAACTTACAACACTCATTTGTTCAAATTACACGTTTGTTTATAATAATATTATCAGGACATCTTTAAACCATAACGAGCATTATCAACGAAAACGGTCCTGATCATATAAAATAAAAATGAAGTTAGAAGAAATCAGTGTTTTATGTTTAAATGAAATGAATTGACAGTGAACTCCTATAAATTGAATACTAATGTTCTAATCTAAAAAAATCAATAAACATTTTCTCTCATCAAAGATTACCACAGAAATTTCAGATTTGTTACTGATGCTTCGTCATCTACGGCACCTAGGCTATCGACCTCTATTGATAAAAATGAAGCAGTCATCTTTTCGAAACTCGATACTAAACAGTGACGTAATTGAATGACGAGAGTGAGAAACGGCGTTGAATATATAATACAATGCAGATTATCAAAATGTTTGAAAAGAGCATGAATAAAAGTTTCGATGGAAGATTTTCCGTTTCCGGCCCTGATAACTTTTCACGCTTCGCTGGCGAAGAAAAAAGATCGTTGCGGTTCCATTACGAAAATAAACGCCGCTAATTCGAAATCGTCCATACTTTTACTCTGCGTGAACGATAACAATAACGAATGATGCGTCAAATTTCTGCCTCGACTGATAAAAGAATTTCCGTTGGAGGTTTCAACATAACGCATTTACGTTGTTCTTCTACAGGACGTTTACAAATCATGAGAAAAATGTTCATGAACAAATAGTAGAACTCATATTTAAAAAATGAGACCGTGAAAAAACACAAATTTTAAATACAGATTCGAGAAAACTTTTTCAGATCGTAATCTTCTAAAATATAAGTCATTGTTAACTTTTCCTGTTCTGAGCTCAAGAAATGCGACCCCAATACCCACATTTTCTTAAATATCTATTTTAATATGGGTGATACAATGTTTATAATTAAAGTATTCTTATATCATAGTTTTTTGGACCTTATGTAGAAGAAAAAAAATATTTGATCGCTTGTTCCGTCTCTATTAAATAAAACAGAAAAGAAAAAATTAAACTAAATAAAAAAGATCCTCAAAGTAGAACAAAAAATGGATTGATGAGTACAAAGTAGAGATAATAATTTATGTATCCTCGAACACTA
Source organism: Himalopsyche tibetana (assembly GCA_030503985.1). Taxonomy (NCBI): domain Eukaryota; kingdom Metazoa; phylum Arthropoda; class Insecta; order Trichoptera; family Rhyacophilidae; genus Himalopsyche; species Himalopsyche tibetana. The sequence continues at coordinate 16,334,978 of JAPJYX010000024.1, forward strand.
TTCTCAAAAAAAACACAATATCTTACTGACATTGATGCCTCATTTTATATTAATACGTGATAACGCGATAAGCGATCACTCGTAAAACAGCATTTGCAATGATTGGTTGGCTAAATATCGTCAGTTGCGATTACATATGTGTACTGGGATGACGTCTTTTTTACGCGAAACATAAAATATGACTATTTATTAAAAAAACACGGATTTTTATAGAAAAAAATGTTTGAGGAATGATGCAGACAGATAGTTTATAATGTTTTTTTTATAATTCATAGTTTTTGTTAATATGTTTTTTTAAATTTAAGTATTTGAGTAAAGTAAGAGCTTTTTACTTAAGAATACGAATTGTTTGAATACAACTAAGCAAAACCTTATACTTTTGTAAAATATGTTTTTTTTAGTATTTTTTATTTAATAAAGAGAAGAGCTTTTTCAATAAAGAGAAATCAAACTTAAAAGTTGGAATCTTGTATGAATTATATAGGAATATTTTTCAATAAAGTTAATGTTTACTTTGACGTAGAAGACAAAATTCATAAGTGACACTTTTTTGATTGTAATATAAACAAAACTAACATTAGCCGTATAATTATATCGTTATTCAAGCTGTATTTGTTTTTCTTTGCTTACTCTGTAGTAAAATATACCAAAAGCGCAAAAATGAGACGAGGGGAACGTTGACGTAGGAGGTGCATTGCCCTTTTAAAGACCTGCGGCACGTTTGTGGTAACAAGAGTGCATGCTTAGTTACAGCTAACGGTGGTTATCTCTTTCTGCTTTGTATTAAATTAAAAAAGGCAACACTCAAGACGCTAAGCCGCTGAGATTAATTGCGTGGCATAGTGCCACGAGAATGCTTCAAAGAGGCAACTTTCAAAATGAAAAAGACGCCATCTGGATGGATTGCAACGTAGGGAAGGCAATATATGAATGCGTGTTAAATCATGCATATTACACAAAATTGTATTTAATGAAAAAATATTTAGATGTGAAATATGATTTTTTTTTTAAATTCACGTCTACACCTAATGTGGTGAAATACGGCCATTGTGGATGTATCTTCATATAAGTATTTCTACGAGTACTTATTGGTACTCAGTTACTCAAGCTCTTTTTTTTTCGAAGAGAGTTGGGATAGAAAGGATAATATACGAGGGCATGACTAGTAGTTTTATAAACACTCTTACTACACCCCGTTATCTTAGGATTTGAATGGTGGGAGGAGCACGGGAATTTTTTGGATATCAAAAACATTCATGTCTTTGGACACAAATTGTTTAAAAAAAAACAATCTTTCGTACTGGGATTTGAACACTTAAGGTACGAATTAAACCACATAAAAAAGTTATTCTTTTTGTTTAAACTGTGACCGTAAAAATATAATTAAACATCTCAAACACAATACCATGTTTTACTGTTCCTAAGTTTTAAGACATCTAATAAAGTTCATTAAATTATTTAAATATCTCACAATAGTTTCTCACAAATAATCTACTACCAGAAGTGATAATTTAAAAACAGTCGATAAATAACATTTTCATTGATTTTATTAGTTAACAACCGCAATAAAATTTTGAAAACCAAGCACGACGAGAAAATTTATTCCTTCTCCCTGCCGCATTCATTTCACTCGACGACCAAGGAGGGTGGTTCTCTACCCCTAGAATACCGACGCATTGCATTTTATAGGAATAAGTTGATTCCCGTATGAAATTGGATATTTGTTAGCGTCGTTACGCCATTGGGGTGAGTCTCCAAAGCATCTTTAAGTGGCGAATGGTTAAGAAGGCATTCAAAAAAATAAATGGTTCGGAACCGGCTTACGCAATACCGAAATATTGTGCTTATCGGAAAATTAAAGTGGAAACATAATGGAATTACTTACGACGTTTTAGTGGGTGAAAACGCTGAAGGTTCTTTTTTTTTTATGTAGGTGCTGTTATTTAATAAATTAATACCTATTGAAAGACTTATCGTCCACCAAGTTCTTATTTTAGCATCTGAAATTTTTTCGTAAAATCAATGTTTCATGACGATACTATTTTGAATGAAAAACATTATGTGCAAAATATTTTTTAGAAGAGTTAATGGTGTCGAAATTATATTTTATAATAAAAAATGATGTAGGAAAATGATTGGAAAATGAAAAAAATTGGCGAAGACTAGCTTAAGAGCGAATTGTTGAATGTTATGTCGTGCATCCAATTAAAGAGAGTCCTTATTATACAAACTGATGTTCAGTTGATGTTGCATAAAAAATATTCTATCTTTGATAAAAAAATAATTTAAATAATTAATCACTATGTAGAAGCATGACAACATCCTATCGACAGAATATGAACAAAATCACTTTTGTGAAGGTAGACCCAAAAATTGAATTAAGGCAAAATACTTTTTTTTTAGATGAATCCAAATATAAATAAAACATTTGAATTGGTTGATCAACAATAAGAAAACATACATATGATATTCTTAACTATTATCGGAATTAAATCATTGAAATGCAAAAAAGCACTCTGGAAGCTTTTTAAAGTTTTGAGTAAATGACGAAAAACTGTTTTTGATAACGTGTATAAAAAGTTTGAACATTCTTTGAACTTATTTATCAAACTGTGACATTTTGAAAACTACCAGAATTTTTGAAATGATTTCCTCAACAGATTGAATGAATTTTGAAGGTCTTACCCCTCTTATTAGAAAGAATTTAAGCTTAAGAAAAAGATAGCGTACACATGTCATTTTCATAAAAAGCGTCTAAAATAGTTTTTGCAACTTAATGATTCAGACGGTTCTTCTGAATCTTTTTGAAGGTTTGATGCAATAAAACAAATACTTAATATTTACTGTTTGTTATTACTTACTGTTTTTTTACAATATAATTTTTTGCTTAATTTGGTTTCGGTTTTAACAAAACAATGTTTGTATGGCCAGAATCTATTGTGTGCATACAACTTAAGGTTGCATTATACAAAATTCAGGTCCAAAACAGTCTTTGTGAGAGCTGAGAAATTCATACCACATGGTGCATCGTAGTTACTGCACTGCGTCCTGTATGAATTTCCTCGAGGAATGTCAGCGATTATCACAGCCAAACTGGAAGCTGTGTTGTAGATCGAGACCATGAGGTTTCACTGCAACTTGCGCTTGATATAAATTTCATCACAAGGTGACATTTAACACTCTTAACTGTTTCGGATCCGGTCCAAATCATATTTAACTATCCCATGCACGGACTTCTTTTGGAACAACTGAATTTTTGACACCCTGTTTTGTGGATTATCCAAACTTATAGTTCGAAATGAAATAAGCGAGTGCACCGTCATGTTATCTTTAATAGAACAAATAAACTCAATGAATACGTTATGATTATATTTTTTTTTTCTGATATGTAATACAAATTTAATAATTTTGGTATTTGTGGTAATGAATTTACGTTATATTTTCTTAAAAATTATGCAAAATACCACAATTAGAGCCGTATTTGAAAGAATAGCACATCAAGTAAAAACACATAAATAATGAAAGAAACAAAAAAAAATTCCTGGCCTACACCACCTGTATAATTGGTATGTCTTCAGGTCATCAAACATAATATATCTTTTAAGTCATTTAAGTGATAAAGCTCGACGTCATACACATACTAAAGTTTCAATAATTGACTATTTTGAAAACTTAAATAATGCTCATTTGATAATCGGGCTACAATTGACTCCTTGAATATTTATTTTAGCAATCTTCGCAAACTGACTTTTGAAATGATAATCTTGAACCTGACAAATATATGTACCGTTTTACAAAATATCAGCATAAGTTTTTTCCATTCAAGAAAAAGGTGTTTTATCTCAACACTGACACAAAAAGTCTCAAGTCTGTGTAACTGGGTAGTGTGGGTGCCAATGGACATTTAATGATGTTTTTATAATTTTATCAATTACGCAGTAAGTAAAAAAATCATCCCCAAAACATCATTAAAAATCTCTCTCAAATGAATTGTTTTGGTATTAGATTAACATACATATTATAATTTTAGTGAATGAGTATTTATACCTACATATGTATAATTTTATTTTATCAGCATTATGATGGAAAAGGCAAAGTATATCTTTTAAAAAATGTTGACCATTTCAACAATAAAAATGCATTGTACATACGTATTATCGCTATTAGTTATATTTTATATCAACATATAAATATATTATGATTTTTACTCATTGCTTGCAAGAAGTTACCTCGAAGCAATCTGCATAATATAGTTTTGTTTCTATTACATCAAATAAAATAAAGTGCATTTTTTTACTAAAATTATTATACTAGTTTCGCAAGATAATGTGTGAAAAAAATGGTGTCTGAAATAAAATTGTTTGCATCTTTCTATGTCAAGTTAACAAACCTTTTCGTATTATTGTGCCTTTATAATTTAATAATAAAGTTTAAATCAAATAATACACATTTATTTAATATAATAACTAAAATTGCACTATATTTTCATACAAGATAGAAACTTTTAAGTAGACTGTGTGTACTAGACACCCTCTCATTCCACATAGCAAATTTGATTTTATTTCTAAAGTGTGCAGACCAACTTTTTAACCCCAATATGTAAGCGGACTAATGCTGATTTGTATTGACGGGGGATTATTTAAAGCTGCATAGTTGTCAGGGAGAAATAGAAAAATGTCTTGGGATTCTGCGTTGTCGATAAAAAAAAGTGCAAAGGGTGACCGACCATTACAAAACACAATAACTTTAACTGGCGATTGCGAGACGCACCCTTAAATTGGTAGGGCAATAATATTCTCGTGAAAAATATTTGTGGTTTTCTTGTTGACTTGGGGCGATTTTATCATTCGATAATATCCAATAATACAGATTAGAAGAAAAATTGTTCATCGGAGTTTATGAAATTTAATAAAATATTATTTTTTTTGTACAGAATTTTATCTACATATTTTATGATTTGTTAGTAAAAAAACAAAAGATTTTTTTTTTTTTTTAATACTTTTATTATACAGGCTTAATTATTTTATAGATTGAATTGACTTTGAAATGATACAGTATTTCAAATTAAAATATAATGGCATATCTGTTTTAATTAATCTGCTTTGAATATGTTTTTAAAATACACTGTTTTATTCTCGTTAAAAAAAGAATTAATTATTTAAGTTCTTTGAGTCTTTTGACCAACGCGTATGTAAGACTTGTCATAGACAAGTTGATACTTAAATCCGTAATTTTCTCCTCCAACAACGTACTGTCAAGCTTGTGAGCATCATCATTAAAATAATAGATTTTTTTATTTATTTATAAAAAATAAAAGTCAATAAATATCTGAATATTCCATAATTAAAATCAGTGTAGACATATTTTATCAAGATTATTTTATTTAATTTAAAAGATTTTTTTATTTTTTACTCTAGTCTTTTGATAATTGGACATAAAAATATTTATTATAATTAAATTAAAATAATCTTCTCATAATATATAATACATAAACATTTTTTTTTTGGTTGAACATTCATTTGATCAAGAGAACTCCATCCTAATACGATTCAAATACTGATGTGATATTTTAATTATTCTAACGATAGTAGATTTTTTATTGTAATTGTATGAATAATTTTTTAACATAAAAAATATACATGAACTACAAAAAGAGTAATGTCTATCGTTTTATTTGATGTGTGAATTCGAGTAGGCGGTACATTGAAAAAAGAAATCAAATTTCTTACTATTCAAGGAAATTTATTTTCTTATACCTTTATTAAAAATATATCTTTAAATGCATGCAAATAAAGTGCTCTTGTTGTGAATTTGTATATGAAATATACACTATGGACCATTTACCATTTAAAGTAAAAATGATTTCCTAAATTACAACAAATTAATTGTAAAGTAGCATTTTTTTGTATAACAAATGAATACTTAATTAAATATATTTTACGCAAGAAGGCAAAAAGACCGTTAAATGAAAAAACAAATCTAAAACTAATGAAATATTGATTTATAAATATGAAAAAAATTATGCAACTTCAATATTATTTCTATGGAAATTTAGTGACTTTTTGACTGAAGTGAGATATTTTGTTAGTTTTCTGATGGAGTGATAAACTTATACATAGTCTGACAAATAACGAAGAAAAGAATAATATTTACAAAAAGTCGAAACAACTGACCAACTCCATTTATAAGGCGCAATTAGTCAAATAAAACTGTATAGTGCATTAAAATGATTGTTGAGATTACCCAATATTTGTAAATACAATGAAAGTATTTATAATATTGATTTGCAGTAAAAAAATATACCATATTTGTTATATCTTAGCACTCAAAGAATTTTTGATATCAAACTATAAGTTTTACTTAAGCCAGTCCGAAATTTTATGGCTTAAGTAGAGCAATAGTAAAAGTTTATTTGTATGTTGAATTGTTCTATTTCGAATAGTATTTTGAATGCAACACTCTGACTGCATTTCAAAGATAAGTTCCAATCTAATTTCACGAACTCACAAGTCAGCGAGACGTTTTATCATTTCGGAGCAAGCTTTACATTACTGTTGGTAGTTTTTTAAAATTTTTTTACAGATTATTCGAAGGAAAAAGTGAAATGCATTCCGTGCATTTGATAAATGATTCTGAATCATAAAATATTAGGTAAATATTAGTGGAAATTTTAAATAAGTTTATATGTATGAACAGAACGTCAAATATTTTATTTAACGCATATTTTTTCTTGTATCATTTAAAACGTGTGTAAGCCTTTCGGTGTGATGAGCAAAGCTAAACGAAAAATATACAAATATTAAATACAATATTATTAGATCATCGTCTTTAAGCTTAAAATTTATCAGTGATTTATCGTTTATAAGATTAATGTAAGAAGTTTTTTTTAAGAGAAGCGTCTTTATAAAACAAAATGTTCTTTTTATTTGAATGCCTTGAAGAAATGATGAAATTTATTATCTGATATTTATATTCTCGCTATGAATACATTTGAAAATGGTATTTAAATGCAATATTTAATCCTTTTTTGATAACTTTAAACCAGCTAGGCATAATATTTGAATTATGCATTACGTAATCATTATTTATTTCAAAACTAAGGGGGATGCAGCTTCGATTTATCTCTACAAGGTTTAGATTACCCCTCAGCTTATAGATCATTTAACGAGATGTGAGTTTAAGATATTTTTATATTTTCTTTTACAAAATGAAAAATAAAAAGTCAAAATATAATATGTTTACCTACTAAACTTTAATTCAATATTTATATTTTTTATAAAAAAAAATACCATTTACTGTCGTAGAATGATTGGTAATTTATCCATCAATCAAAATAATCTGATGTCTGATAACACATTCCCTTTTAAAATCAGTGGGAATTTTTATGTTATAACCCTTTAATTACGTTGTAATGATGATTGATTATAATGATCACATTTAATTTCAATGACCCGTTGAATTAATATTCTATGCGATAGCTTTCCTTATTAAGATTAAACGTTATGAATGACGAATCAATACTTAAATTATTACAAATCATCATCAATAGCTTTTAAACTTATTGTTAATATTTTCTCTTGATTCTGAGGATGGGAAACACAGTGCAACAAGGCTACTTATTTAGAAATTTATGTTTTGGTGCCAATTAAAAAACTACCTTTATTTTGTAAGCCACAGAAAGTACACAAACGCTCTCCTTCTTAAAATAAATTAAAAAATTATGAGGTAAGTCCTAATGTATGTGTGGTAAAAGAATGAAGTAGATTAACATGTACCTACTGTGTTTCTAAAATTTGTCGATCATATCAAGTACAATCATATGATTGATGCATGTTGAAATTATTGCATTCTGCGACTTTAATTTTACACAATGTAAAAATGAATTACCAACCAGTTAAAATATTTTAAAAAAAATCTGCTGAACATTGCACTTTTGTGATTTGTTGCATTCTGCTTCTCAGATGTATAATTATTCTTATAATATTATAATAGTTTATATAATATTATATACACAATAAAAGCTTTTAACATCCGGTCAGTTCAAATCAATTTGTTTACTTGAATGCCTCATGATTAAAAAAATGCCTTAGTAACAAAACGTAAATAAATGTAGGTATGCGTTGTGATTTGAATATTGAAATTTCATCAAACACCTATAGTCAAAACCGTTTATCAATAAAAATATTTTACATACAATTGGTTTCTTACTATTACTTTAAAAATTTTCATCTCAGACCCGTCTACTTTTATGAATTACTTCGAACATAAACCACATCCAGGACTTTTCTGTTCTGAGGGGTGCATATTTTTTAAGGGCAAAGGATTTGGACTTGGGTGAATTTTAATGAGAATAATTTTGTTCGCTTGCGTCTAGAGCGAATAATTAAATGAGTTAGTTAGTTCTGTATGCATGTTGAGGGGTAAACTTACGAGGTGAAAATAGCTTTGAATAAACTACACAGGCGGAATGTGTTCATTCATTATAACATTCAATTAAAATTTTAAGGACTAGATTCAATTTACATTGAAAACGAAAAATATTTAAGGCTAAATGTCGAATGTACTAGTGAACAAGTCAACAACCAATGCAATACAGATATAATCTTGTGGTTTATAATAAACATCGTAAATTGTTGACGTAAAACCAGCAATATCTTAAGCTGACAACGCTATGTAGTGAAAGTTTGACGAATATACATATGATACATTATACAAAGATTTGTGTTAAACATCATGCAGAGATTTTTAGTACTACTTGGATTATTACACTTTTTATAGGTTCACTATAAAAGTCATGCTAAAACAGACAAGCGATTTAAAATAAAAAATAAAAAATATTCAATATAAAATATAAAATACACAGTTCTCATCATAATATCACACACAACCAATCCCTCCAAGGACGAGCGTCACCATATGGTCACACAAAACACCGTTGTCTATTGATCCCACTATTCATACTTTTTCTACCTGAATATCGTTGCTTTTGCTCATATTTGGTTAAGAAGGGTACGGACTACAGTAAGTCATCAGCCGTAGGAACAGGAACGGTCTCCAAAAGCACATGTGATTTTTTGAATTTCCGTTTTTTTTAATTTACTTTTTGAAACTGTTAGATATTTTTTTATAAAAACATAAAATTATTTACAGTTATTTTGCTAATATATTTGTTTTGAAATTATGTTGATCTAAAGAGGTCAAATTGTAAATATTTGAAAAAAAATCACGTTTAGCTATATTTCAACCCCGAATGTTTGCAAGCCCATACGGTCACTTTTGTCCTTACTACTGTCCGTACTCAATATTACACGGTAATAAAAGGATGAGCATGACCATATAGTCATGCGGGGTTTCTATACAACGACTTTGCGTTTTTTTTTTTTAAATTTTTGGATAGGAATAAAAGTTATCCGTGACTTCAATATGGCTTAGAAAATATTTTTTTTATCGGAAAAAAGCTCTCGTCTCTGGAGGGTTAACGGTGGATCATGGCATCAGCAGAAATATTAAGCATCGTAGCAAATTACTAATCTAATTGATATTAAATTCAAAAGATCCAATTACTTTAGATAAGTTCTAGTAAACAAAACCTTTCAGTCACATTAAGAAGAAAAGACACCTATTTAAAATTCTAAGTCAACATTGAGTGTTTACTATAGTATGATTTTGGTCCAAAAAGTTTACTGAACTTTTACTGCTTGGAGGCAGAGGGTAATTTCATAAATACGTGTTAGCACAACAATTTCCTCACAAATAGTAACTCTCTTTCTGCATTTTTTTTGTTGATATTGTTTCAAAATGAGGTGTGAAATCAAAAAAAAATGTGATAATTGAATTCAATTCCGTAAACTCAACATAATCTATGACTTTGATGGATAACCCTGTTTGTTTAAACAACGAAGACAATTTTATTTAATCAAATATCAATCCTAATTCTTGGTGGGCTTGTGTAACTAGTGACTAATGATGCAATAAGCCATTTCAGATGGTAAACTTTTTAAATCACGTTAAAGAACGTCTGCTATTCAATAATTTACAACATATTATTTGTATTTATTATTGCATATTTTTATAAAGGTTCTTAAGTCGAAAAAGTTGCGGTAATTCACGGTTTTGTTAAGATTTTGCCTTCTTCTACTCAATACATAAATGTGATCCATTTGTACTCCTAGTTCGATTTTTTAGTAATAGAGTGATTGTAAGAAGACCATTGATTATTTTAAAATTAATCACATTTTTTTCTAATTCTACAAATTTGAATAAATATTAGAACCAGCTACCGCTTATCGCGAGCATTACCAAACAAATTACATTTCAGCTCATTATGCTCACGATGAACAAACGCGGTACTAATATTTATTAAAATGTGTGGAATAAGTAAAATTTACAGTTTTTTTTATTTTTAAATATTATGTCTTAGCGTGTAAAATTAGTATTTAGAAAAAAATAGTTCATCATAGATCATATGACACTTTAATGAATTATAGTAATATAATAATAAATTTATAAAAAAATGAATGTTCTCCTTTTTTGATTCAAACCCTTGGCCACGAAATCAATTTAAAAAAAGCGAGAGAGCGATTTATTATTTGGCTCCATTGTTGGCAAATATTTTACGTAAATTAAAATACAATAAAAAATGTTATCGGTCGTTTCTGAAAGAACTGACTTCCCGATTTGGTTTTTAAAATTATATTGAAGAAACAAAAGTATTATAATTAAATCTATTTATGTTTATTGGATGGATTAAAAATTATAAATGATTTTGCAAATCCCTTTATTTATCACAAGAAGGGACAAGCTATCCAATCAAATTATTTTTACTTTGTTCGATACATGGCACAAAAGAGTGTGACGCATTTATTGCTGACAAATTTATAGCCGGTTTAAATTAAACTAGTCTCTCCACCGCACTCTTAGATTGAAGAATCGAAATTGATTTCGCAAATGTGAAAAGCTTCTCACGTTTTCTTTCTTTTTCCACAGAGAGGTGCACTTAATTTGCTTTATTGAGGAATAAAATAAAGTATTTTTATGTCTTTGAACTTTTCAAAATATCTGTCTTTGGTTAACGTTGAAGTTACCAATTTGTTTGTATGTGAGTAAAAATGAAACAAAAAGAATACAATATGTTACTTTTCTTCTTTTAGTGAAACCATATTTCATTGAACATTAAGGACTTAATTGTAGTTTGACCTCGGTAATAAAAGTTTTCACTTGTTTTTCGTTTGCAGTTTTTCCTTTTTTGTTTGTGTACATCTCAGTTAGTATCTTCAAGATTTACGTTGAGTCAAATTGAGTGATGTACAGTTACAGGTAAATACAGACAATGCTTTAGAATTTAGATTAAAAAAATATATCTTTACTTCTCAATTTCTCAATAAAAGTGTGACACCTGATCGTTTTTAATAGTAATGATAATATCAGTCCTTTCATATGCTCTAAATCATTAAAGTACTGAATTATTTTTGCTAATTCATCTACGTCCGTATTTTCTTACTTAGCAATGAAAATATCATTCATTTAAGATTAAGGCGTGGCAATTGTAAAACGTCCTATAATCTTGACACGTGCAAATCTAAAATCAAAATATTTTCAGCGTCATGGGAAGAACAATTAGATTTCATTTCATAAGAGGTTTTCAATTTCAACATGTCTCCATTTCAGCCAAATTTCAAACATACTAGCTTAGTTTTAGGCCACGTTTTTTAAGACAATTTTGAAAGCATTTAACGCTGCTGTGGTACAGAATACGCCAACTAAGGGTTGTTAATCCATTAAGGCTGGTGGCGGGTACAACGTTAAAAAAAAGATAAACTTGATTTGTTTGTTTGCCAAAAAGTCACACTTACTTACCACTCTTGTCTTTCACGTTTCTATCCGTAATATAGTGACTGATTTTTGTAGCGTTTATACTTTTCTTAGTATGTTAAATATTGCTAAGTATTGTTTCTTGAATGTAACCTTTAAGTTTCATTGACATATCAATATATATATTTAAAAAGTCATAATTTACCTCGAATTTGTTGGCAATTTAAGAATTATCATTTTTAAAAAAACGACTAACCCTTTCTGTGTCTGATCCTAAGTTGCTCGAGCGATCATTTGAATCTTTTCTCTCACAAAGTTAGTGCTAATAAAAGCTTGGGCTTCTAGCCCAGAGAAAAACGGCGTTAAAATCGGTTGTGGTATTCCTTTATTCTAGTACGGGTTGTATAATTTTTTTCCTCAACGCCCATGCGCCCATGGTTTGTGAGAATAAGCAAAGATGTTTAAAATTGACTTCATTCACCTAATCCTTAAATCAGTGCGTAGTTAGAGCAATTTCCCTACTAGTCCTGTTTTAGATTATTCCTTTTATTATTACTGGCAATAAATAAGATGGATTGAGAAATACCGATAGAGTATCAAAAAGTTCTACTGAAAACTTCTGCCGAGATAAACTTTATGTGTTCATATGCTTCATACCGGTAGCAGACATGTATCAAAAAATATTTTTTGTGACAACCGTGCTTCTTTTATCCGTCAAGTCAATTTGACTCTTATAATAATCGAATAACTTTTAATTATTTTATATTATATTAAATCGCTAAAAATGTATTAAACGATAATACAATATAATGAGAGACGAAAATACTTGTGGGGTTACATAACTAAAATATTAAAAGAAAATTAAATTGAGCTAACAATAAAACGCCACTGAAATTTTTCAAATCGTTTGAGGCGCAGCATATCTCGCGAAACTCTCACTCCCATTTCTGTATGGCAATAAGAAAATGCAAATTTCCCACGGGAAGCTCCCCAAAGTGAATGCACGGGAGCATAAGGTCGCGGGGATTTTTCTGTTTTGCCAGGCATACCGCTAAAGGGAGCAGACGGTATTATGGAATTTGTGATAACACAATTAATTATAAAAAGTTTTAAACGCAGTGTATTCGTACTTTTGCAAGCAAGTTTTTTTAGATCTTTGATGTACAATTCTGCAATCGCTGCATAACATGGATAAAGATGTTCTTGATATCCAGGATAGCAAATCTAATAAAAATCTTATTAAACTTTTAACCATATTCAAAAAATACTTTTGTAAAAATAAACAACTGTTTGCTAAAACATAAATTTTCCTCACTTAACCGATATCATACTATCAATTTTAAAATAAAAAACATTATTGTATATTCTCTCAGGCTATTGAAGATCTTCCGGCTACATACAAAAAAATATACGAAACCATTTTAAGATTTCACTAGTAATAAAAATATATATACAATCTTACCTTTTATGTATGCACATATCTATTTGGTGAATCGATTATTTGATTATTGTCAATTTGACTTACTAAATTATGTGTCGATAATTGTTGTATTATTTTTTATATATGTTATAACAACTTAATGAATCATTTTTAAGGTGTTCACTGTCAATACTTGGTGGAATGGCATTATAATAAAAATAATAAAACATTTTTAGTACTTTTTCCCACATAAAATTTATTGAATCAGGACCGGTTTCGCTCATGGTGAGCATTGTCAACTGATAAGAAACACAATTGAACAGTGATATTTATACAAAAGTTAAGTAAGAAAACAAGGTATGACAAACAATTGGTATTACAACTAAGCAAATGAATCGAAGCAAAATACAAGAAAAATAAACTATAAATAAAAAGTTGAAGATGAATGAATGTTGGCTAAAATTTTTGTAGGAATTAATAAAAAATATAAAATTTAAATATACACTTTTGAATAAAATTGCAGTAGAAATTATTTGAATTCAATATAATCAGCGTTATCAGTTTTAAATATTCATTGCATATTAGATATCACTTGAGTGTTTATAATTCAAAAGTAGAAAAGTAAAAATAAGTTACTCTCTATTTATCAAAATAGTTTTTTTGTATAATCTCAATGTATACAACTTAATTAATACAGATTTTATTAAAAAAGTGCAAGCTGCAAATGCCAAATAAGTATCTAAATTTAGCTTTTAAGTTTGAAAAAAGAAGTGCATGTGAAAATTTCATCCACGACAAAATGATTACACATTTTTTTATTATTTGATTGAGTCATCAAGGCAGCATTTTTTTAATTTTTGTTATATTCAAGGTTTCGTCTATTTACTATTTTTACTTTGATACAAAATCATTAACAATTTTTCGATTGAGTCTTCTGTATTTTTTTCCATCTGCCTTTATTTCTAATATTTTTAATCTGTAATTTATAAACTAAATATATTGAAAAATAATGCAAACATGGCAATCGTCAAAACCTAATGCAGTCAATTGGAGTAATAAATTTCCTTGAATACGTTCTCAGCGTAAAACTAAAGTTGGCTGTAAAACCTCAACATTGAAATGTCTTCCCATCTTCTATAATATATCCCATCGAATGTGCGGGACAATTGAAAAAGTTTTTCGTCTGCTTTGGATACATTATTTTTATACGGTTTTATTATCTGAATGCATGAGTCTCAATTTGCTTTCTTTCTTTGATGTGCCCACTCTGAACTTTAGAAATAATACAACTCTATAAAGTTTTCATACCGTACGTGGTGCAAAGTTATATTGAATCGTTTTGCAGTTTTTCAGAAAATGAATATTATTACGGAGTTATGACTGTTTTTTAATCGGAGCTGAAGTTATAAAAATGTGGATGTTTTTTTAATATTTAGTTTTCATTTTATTTATTATAAACACACATAACAAACAATGCTTCGTTTTATAGTATACAATGTTTGATCAGCATATAAATTTGAAGTAGATTTTCGTTTATTATGACGACAAATTGATTCATTTGTTATTATATAGTTCCAGTAGAACAAAATGTATAGCTTTATTTAACGCATGTTTACTCCCAATTTCGAAGACATGGCCATCTAATGTGGGTATCTCAAGAAGAGTTATCCTACGAGAACTGATTGTTACACAGTTGCTCAAAATAATAAAAATAATAAAAGATTTTGCGTACTTTTTCCACATAAAATTTATTAGATCAGGACCGGTTTCGCTCATCTTGAGCATTGATCAGTTGATAATGCTCGCGATGAGCTATATCGTCTACAATATCGTCTACATATCTACGTTCTTTGCCTGTTTAATGGAACAGATAGACAAATTACAAACTTTCATAACTTTATAAATTCATTAGATAAAAATATTAAATTCACTCTAGAATTCGGAGGCAAAAATATTAACTTTCTTGACTTAAATATTAACATTGAAAATCATTCTCACGAGCTTAAAATATTTCGGAAGCCAACATTCTCTGACACCGTAATCCATAAAAATTCAATGCACCCATTTTCTTATAAACTAGCCGCTTTTCATTCAGAAATATATAGACTTATGAGTGTTCCTTTAAATGAAATAAACTTTAGTATCGAATTGAAAATCATCAAACAAATCGCCATAAACAATGGATACGATATGTCTCTTATAGACAATCTTTTATCAAAAAAACAAACTAAACTTGCAGAAAAAATGTTATTTAAAGGTATAGTGTCAAAGGACATAGATCATACTAGGTATTGGCGTAGAATCATTTTTTTAGGAAATACAAGTCTTAAAATTAAAAAACAGCTAGCTGATAGTGTTAGACCTGCTTTTTACTGTAAAAACTCTTTAGGCAAATTATTAATTAATAATAAAGATAAAATACATTACTTAAATAAATCCGGGATTTATAGATTGCAATGCTCTTGTTGTACAAAGTTTTATATCGGCAAAACAGAAAGAACACTGAACATCCGAGTTTTAGAACATATGGCAGCCTTTAGATTGAAAAAAGACATGTCTACTTTTGCTAATCACTTAATTTCGGAAGGACACGTGTTCAATCAGGAACAAGGGATAAAAATGTTACACCCAAATACGGACAGTCATAAGCTCTTTTTCCAAGAAATTTTAGAAATCAACAAAGCACAGCTGCAAAGTCTTCCGATTTTAAACGAAATATCAAACTTTCCCACATCTCCACTTCTATACCCTATATAACCATAAAATCATATAATCATAAAACCTTTGCCGACAAATAAATTATATAATTCTTGAAACTGCTCACTACTAAAATCTGTTGGCATTCCCATGGGCTCATCCTTTTCGCCAGCAATGGCTTTGGACTCAGTGATGCATTTATATCTTATATAAACACGAAACTTTCATTTGCTAAGCGTCAGTTCAAGTTCATCCGTGCACTTGAATGCCTGAAGATGCCGAAAGGCGAAACCCGGGTCGTTAGTGACAAAATTTGTGAGAATGTACATAATTTGAACGATTCAAATTTAAGCGAATATATCTTTGTTACAATTTTAATGGTTTCATTTTTTTTAAATTTATTTCCGCTTCCAATGTGAATCATATGGCCTTTCATAAAGTTATCTCAACATAAGTTTTCTACGAAACTGTTTGTTACTCAGTCGCTCAACCTCTTTTAAAAAAAAAGGGAAGAGGGGAAAGAAGGATAAGGCTAGGACAGAACTAGTGGTTAACTAGTCGCTTTCGCTATACCCAGTTATTAAAGGAACGGAAGGGTGGAATGGGAGGACATTTTAGACATCACAAACACCCATGTCTTCAAACAGAAATCGATAAATCGACCGAAAAAAATACTGTTCATACTGGGACTCGAACCCGTGAATCTGGTACGGAAGCCAACAACGCTAGCCGCTGCGCCATAGGACCTGACATTTTTGATGTTACTGGTAAAAAATGTAAAATTTACTAATGTTAATCAAATACGTAAAATTCACGCTATTAAAACACAAATTATAGGGCATTTAAAGAATTCTTCGCGTCATTTGGAAAAAGAGTTGAGTTAAATAGATGAAATCTCATATTTTCAACTGCACTTAATTATTAATTAACTTTTAATTTCTGCACACTATAGTGCATGCAACCAAGTCTTGAAAAATTTCTTCTCGGGACATTTCTGGCAAAATTTTGAACACGACTAACGTTGTTACGCTACGGAATACACCCTATAAGAAGAGTGTGAAGCCGTAGCGGGTGGTGGTGGGTACAACGTTGAGTACTCTAGGGAATTTCTATTTCAACACTTGTATGTAATGTTGGAATTACACGTGTGGAAAGATAACAAATAAAGATTTTATACTCTACATAAAATCTTTTAATTATTCGTGAATTTTTCAATTCGACATAGTTATTCCTCAGCATAAATTTTGAACCTTTATATCTTATAATATTACTCTCGCAGATGATTTTATGTGACATTTGTATTTTTATTGCTAATGTTATCTATATATTATGTACATACAATTTTCCGAGTGTGGGACGGGTATGTTTTATTTCTGATCCTTTTCTGTCTGGGTCACGTAAAATATGGGATTTTGTTTATTGACATAAAGAAGATGAGGTCGGATCTTAGGACTTATTTGAGTGTCGCCATGTTTAACAGGAGTCACGTTTCAACAGATAAAATATCGGCTTCCTGTCACATGTATCGGTGAAAAGGATACCTTATTGAAATAGGATATGTCCTGTTAACAAACAAATTTCTTTGACGTTGATAATGTAATAAAAATCTACATGTTCGGAAAATTCGTAAAACGACTCTTTAGTAGTATCAAATGTGGTAAATATATTTTTTATAAGCACATTCTATTTTGTCTCCCAATTGAACTAAATTATCGCTTTAACATTTATAAAGTAAAATGTAATCTATATCATATTTTTCATAGTAGCTTTGTGGGTATCTATTTTTTAATATAATATTACATTTGATAACGTTGTTATTCCATTTGTTCTGTTACAAAATGTTACACGTGCTTCTTCTCTTTGACATGATGTTTCTTAAATAAGTAAAACACGTGTCACATTCTGTAACACAACAAGCGGAATAACAAAGCTATCAAATTTAATTATGCAGAAAAAAACAATGTCATAAGCCTGATACGTTATGAGTTAACTAAACATGTATAAAGCACTTTTTTAGCGAATAATTTAAAAGCATTTGCAAACTTCATCATTAATATAATATTAATTGCCAAAAATAAATATATGTATCTATTCACTTTTCAGACAAATGTTATTGAAACACTATTCAGTATGAAAATACTTTTTTTAGTATATTAAAATATGTCTTATACAAACAGTAACAAATGCGATTTAAATAGTGAAAAATGTTATTTTTTATTTGATTACTTGGCATTGCCAATTGACGTGGCTAAGTTTTTTTTATGCTGTATCTATGTGCTGTGCTGTAGTCAGGTGTTCAAACACCTAACTGTCGGCGGGCATTAATGCATTCAACTGTTTTTTTTTAATTATTTTAATCGTTTCATAAAACTAGACGCACAAACCGTAGACTAGAAGATTTATAAAGGTTGAATTGGCTTGAAATGTTTTTCGAAAACAACAATGCATATATATGTTTAAATTAAGGATTGCAATACCAGTATTACCGAATTCGGGATCGCGGCAATCGTGGCATTTTAAGAATACCGGTATTTTGGTATTAAAAATCAATCATAATCGAATTTAGAATTAATAGAAACCATTACATATTTCAATGAAATTATTTGAGATACATTGAAATAATCAAAACCTCCTACAAGTTGTATTCATATTTACTGGTTCCAAAATTGACGAAACTTTTGATAATCAATAAGTAATTGTTTTGGAAACCGTAGGTTATATATAAAAAATAGCCGTTAAAATTTTTGAAATATTTTTAATGGCAGTATATTTTATGAAATATTAAAATGCCAAAATGCCGATTTTCTCATATTCGGCTGGTATTGCGATATTGGTATTCATATATTTGTCACGTATTGCAACCCTTTGTTTAAATATCGCAGTCAAATGTATTTTTTGCAATATATTTTTTTTAAGTTTACCTCAAATACGCAAAAGATTATATTTATTGATATTTAACCAATGTAGATGTATTTTTGCAGACACGTTTCGACACGTTTTGCAGACACATTTCTTAAAACAAAACATCATTTTTTTTTATTACTATGTCTCATAAACATATGTTTGTGGTACCTACTTGTAATATATAAAAAAAAATGTTTGTCTAAATGTTTTTTTTTTAGTTTTTGTAATGATTTTAAATTATTCGTTAGCTTGTTGCACTGACTATGTTTGTCATAATAATTAAGAAAAAAAACAGTAAAGGATAAATAACAAAATTTACTTTTCCCTAGAGAAGCGTAAAAAAAAATGATAACGCGTCCGCGATGTTCACTAACAATGTGGCTTAAAAATATATACTCGTAGTAAACACGTCAAAGCACATTTATTTTAAATCGTGACTTACACATGAGAACTTAATCGGTCATTTAACAAGCTTATGTCAAATAATCAAGTGAATTATTTTTAAATTATATAACTGTACCAATAATGAATTTTATTACTTTAATGCTGCATTTCTATGTAAAACAAGTGTTTTGAAAATATAAAAATTGCGTGAACATGAATGAGTAAATGCGTTGATATTTATGAGAAAAATTTCAATAAATTCTAAATAAAATGAAAGAAAATCGTTTAAAATAGTGTATTTTCCCATCCTTGTACCGGGACTATAACATATTATTTGCTTTTTTATATTTGTAAGTTGTCAAACTGAGACACTGAAATCTGTAAAAATAATGTCTAATAATTAAGAACATTTTGTACGAAAGTGTTACTGTTGTTTATGTATTATTTAAGTCATTTTGGCTATTGAAGTTTTATTTTAAATTTAAATATAAATTTAGCTTTACAAACAGTATTTAATTTTTTTATCCAGTTGAAGTGTTAAATGAAAGAATTTTTAAATTATTTTACACAAGATTTTTTGGAATGATAACGTAAGTATTTGAATCCTGAAAATCCCGGAGTTTTATATATTTTTAATACCGAGTATAACAAGACGATAAAAAAACATTACGATCCAGGGATTACAAACATTATGTTTTTAATAAAAAAATAAATTTCATAATTTTGTTACTCCACACGCTGTGTTACAAATTGTGGCAAGTGCTTCGCTTCTTTTATAAGCACCATTAGGCAGAATATCGCAAGGTTTATGAATAAACTTACAATGGATTCTATGTATTATTAAGTTATAAATTTCAAAAATGATAGTAGGGGTTTTTTCCTGTTATACTGGTGTTTAACAAAAACATTGTTTTGTATTTTTAATGTGTAAAACATTGATATTTGTTATCCTTAAAATAAAATTTATGAAAATGACTGTGAGCATCAAAATAATAAATAATCTTAATTAAGATAGTCTTTTTTTAAAACATTTGAAAATCTTATACTCAAAAATACTTCTTGGTACTGCATAGGAAAAAATGTCGGTGTCGAAGAGCTTATATATTTTTTCAAAATGTGACACACTTTGATATTTACTGTGATACGTAGAACTTCAAATTCCCTAGTGCTGAACCTTTTTTAAAATTTAATTAATTTATAATTGTATACATCAACAATTCAATCGTACACAAATCGTAGCTAACTATAAAATATAATATTTAAATGTGTCAATTTTTTTTTTAGTTTTGAACGATTTGTAAAAGAATATATTGAAAGCCTCTTCTCCAAACCACAGTAGTATGCCGTGTGCCGTGAATCATTGCCCAGTGACGTGCGAAATGTGTTGTTTGCATTGGGCTGCCGCGGTCGTCCGTTCAGAGACGTGCCAGCTGACCAATCCCCGATACGAACCACCTTCTGCCACCGTCTGCACGCCACTGTCATACTATATTACTATAACCGTTAAAACCTACACTTTTTATTTTAGCTCTGTCGTACATACAGTTTCTTTTGTTTTATTATTTGTATTGCATTTTGGCTCGAGTTCTATTGGAATGTCAATGGCTGTTTATTGTTGAGAGAGACAGTTTTCTGCGACGTTTTGCCAACTGTATTAGACTAAATTGAACATATTATATACTCTTATACATGGAAAATTCGAATAAATAAAATGATTCATATCTCTTGGAAAAAACAATATTTAGAATTATTATCATTGCTGTGTTACTGAAAATAGTATCATATAAATAACTAACACAATAAACATATTTATTTAAACTTTCCGACCATGAGTCAATCATTTTAAAATAATGGATAATTTTCAAAAATATTTTTTTTAAAAACAGTTTTCTAGTAATTTAAAAAAAATGGCCGTTTTACTAGATTCGAGATCTTCAGTCATTGAAAGTATTTAAATATATTAGGTTGTTATTTACACATAATAGCAGCACAATATGTGTGTGGGTTCTGCGATAAAACTGTTGTCATTACATGCCAAGAAATTAATTTAATTATAAAACACTGTTTTGATAATAATTCATTTATTTCAGAGTAAAAAACTATTTCAAGTCAACAATTCATGTGTTATAAATTAAAAACTCTAAAATATGATCTCTACGACCATCGCATCACAGTTATTAATTAGTTTACATAAGTATTTTTAAACATTCAAATGAAATATAAACCATCTGTTTTTAATTTGATAAAATAATAATTGTAATAACTGTAAAAATTAACAGTTGGAAAATTTAACAATTACTCAATTTACGCATGACCGGCTAGAGGACACTACGTGACATTTGGTATAAATCAGTGACCAAATCGACGAATTTGTATGGACGTGATATCAGTATCAGTAGGCATGTCAACATAGTCAAATAAAGCTCAATACTGATTGCTAAACAATCACTTTTATAGACTGGTGGTAAGTAATCTAGCGAAAATATTTTACTTAATAATAAATACCATTCCCGTGATTCTTTTCAACCAACAATATCAAAGAACGAGGCGTATTCCTCAAAAAAAAATGTAAACGATTGTAAAAGACTAGTATTTTGACTAATTTTTGCAAGCCTT
Source organism: Himalopsyche tibetana (assembly GCA_030503985.1). Classification (NCBI taxonomy): domain Eukaryota; kingdom Metazoa; phylum Arthropoda; class Insecta; order Trichoptera; family Rhyacophilidae; genus Himalopsyche; species Himalopsyche tibetana. The sequence continues at coordinate 16,356,810 of JAPJYX010000024.1, forward strand.
TATCTTTCATTGACTGTTTAAACCTAAAAGAAAGAGCAGCAAAAAATCTGTCTTTGTTAAATAAATTACTGTTGAAATAATTACGTAAATGTTAAGTTAATTTAATAGTGTGAATTAATTGTACGTTTTCATGTATTTTATTTGTCTTTTTTGTAGCGATACAAATTACATTAAAAATGCCTTAAAAAAATGATTTTTAGTACATATAATACATACAATATTAAATTCTAAATTACAAATAGCAAAATTAAATAATTATGAAAAACTTATTGACAGCAGTTTTATTATTTTGCCGTTGACATTATTCTGTGCTTAAAATACTTTGACATATAAATAAAAACATATTTTTTACTACAATGTCATGGTACAAATTGGTAAGGTTACTGTTGCATTGCAATTAATTTTATATCTCGCATTTTATCGGCCTTGTTACCTAGAAGACAGTTCTCTTTTGCGTTTGTCTTGTTCGATTGTGGTATTGCCCATGGTTTTGAATCCCCGCACGAAAATTCCCATTTTTTTCAATGTGCTTAAAGATGATGATTGTCTTTCTCTTTAACCTATCATATACTAAGTGTAGGGAAAGCATTCGTTTTAAAACCTCTCCTTTCCTAACTATATCCTTTTTTACGAACAAAATAACGTACATTTAACTGACTAAATAAAGGGTGATTCATTTAGAGGTAGTTTTTCTTATTGGGATTTGATAATAGATAACACGTGAGTTGTGCCCAAGTGTTATTTTATTTTTGTTCAGTATTGTTTTACGATTCATAAGAGAAAGTATTACGTCGGCACAGCGCCTACAAATTATTCAGCTGTATTACGCAAATCAGCGTTCTGCGAGGAATGTTTTTCGTGCGCTTTTGCTAACATTTTGTTTAGCGATGAGGCCCATTTCTGGCTTAATGGATATGTCAATAAACAAAATCGCCGTTTTTGTTTTGAAGATCAACCCAAAGAGGTTCAAGAACTGCCACTACATCCACAAAAAACAACGGTTTGGTGTGGTGGAATAATCGGTCCATATTTTTTTTAAAATGAGGCTAGCCAGAACGTAAACGTGAATGACGCCCGTTATCGTTCCATGATAACGGACTATTTGGTGCCTAAAATTCAAGCCCATAATCACGACACTTGGTTTCGAAAGCATGGCTTTATAAAGAGAACATTTCGGTAAACAAATGATTTCACGCTTCAGACCAGTGAATTGGCCGTCTAGATCTTGCGATATAACACCTCTAAACTTTTTTCTTTGGGGCTACGTAAAATCAAAAGTCTATATAATTAAACCGACTACGATTGAGGAATTGGAGGCCAACATTACTAGCATCATTACCCAAATACCAGTCAAAATGCTCAAACCCGTCATCCAAAATTGGAACTTTTGAATAGACCATGTTAGGCGTAGTTACGGCCAACATTTGAAAGAAATAATATTTAAAAAATAAATGTAGAAAATGGGTCTATTTATTATATTAAAGACTATACAATATTTTTTTTATAAACGTTTTTTGTCTTTTGAAAAAAGTACCTCTTAATGAATCACCCTTTAGTAACCATTTCGATAGGATCAACTTATGCCTAAAAGTATTTATTATTATGCTCTATACTAGTAGGCGAAATAGTTATATGATTGTTTTGTATAAAATTTTCTTATTGCAATGTTTTCGGTCTATGATGCAGTGCTCAACGTCATTGACTTTCATGACGGATCTTACAGGTGCAATTCTAATTACATACATATTTTGTTTTGTTTTAATTGATGTATCGATTTAAGTTTGACGTTATTGTTGTTTTTTAAGTCTAAAAATTCTCCTCCATCATTTCAATACTAACAAAACAGCTAAGCGACAGCAATTAGCAAATAAATAACAATGTTATGATCAATTCCTTCAATCTTTACTCTCTTTGACAGCAAACATATGTCAAGCATTTGAGTAACAAGCAGTTATTGTTAATACCTACATACAACTTCAGTTGAGATACCTTCTATAGGAGTCGCTATGCTTCATAATATGAGAGGATGAGATTTAAAATAAATGTTATGCGCACATTTTTATTCCGTATAACTTTGTTTAAACGTCATATTGGTAAGATTTACGCACATGATGACACCACTTGCTAAGCGCCGCACTGTAGTTTGGCCTCTCAAAATAATACATACTAATTAATATCGCCACTCTTACTGAAATATTTATTCTCTGACGGCAGGGGCAACTGATCCGGGACTGTAGTCAAAACAATAAATTTCCAATTAGGCAACGCATGAGCCGACTCTGAGCAGGAAAACGCGCACAAATAATTAAAACCCTTGGCAGCTACACGGTATTATATGAAACTGATGTGGATATGGAACGAAATTCGCTGTAAATCATTCTGTTTTACCATTTGTTTCATTTTATGTACATAAGCTTAATTTTGATGTCACCTAAAAGTTGTTTTATCCAAATGTAGGTCAAAATTTCACTGAGAATTTGCACAATCATATTGTATTGTATTTTATTTTTGTTTTTCGTTTTGTGTGTATCACTGTTTTTATCATTCACAAAACTTTAAAGAAAACAACGCGACAGTAAAAAACATAATTATAAAAACAAACGAAAGATTTTTTATAAGAATAGGTACTTGAGTAAGATAAAGACGAAAAAGTTTTTCGATAAGTAATAATAAAAATCTTATTATTATTGTTATTCCACTTGATGTTCTACAACTTGTGACACGTGTTTTGTCTCTTTGAGAATCATCATCAGACTATCGCAATGTTTGTAACTGTTATAAATTACAAAAAAAAAAAATTGTATTTTTTAACTTAGGTTTTACTTTGAATAAATCTTTAGTTTACTCGTTAACGTTGCGATAGTCTGATGATGATTTTCAAAGAGGCAAAACACTTGTAGCAAGCTGTATCACAAACAGTGGAATAATAATGTTTTAAAAATAATTTTATATCATAAATGAACTTCCACAAAGTTGCCGTCGAATCTATCAAATATAATAAAAATCATCATAAGCAAATTAGAATTATTCAAAAAGGTAACCATAAGCATTGCTTGAATTATACATTGTTGGAATTTCGTCAATCGGATATCATAAATCCAGCCCGTATAGTCAATATAAACAATGGACGTCTATAACAATTTACATCAAGTTAAAACGATGTAGCATGTCTCATATTAAAAATATTATCAAGTGAGATCGTTATAATCTTTAAAATTTAATGAAAATGATACGCGCTTAGTCGTGTTGCATCTAACATATATATTTATTTCTTATTCTGTGATTCTTCCATTCCAAATATTCATAAGTGAAAATTTTTCAACGTGATCTGACATTTAATTAATTGAGAAGTTTCAGTTAATTAGACATTCGAAATACGATAATAATTGTTGTATGTTTGCTGGTAGCTCGGTGTACATGTGTTAAATTCGCTAGCACGTGTAATTCAGAATGTATGGCATGTCAACACGAAAACGTTATCTCTCAGAGTGAACACCTTCGTTCTGTTCGGTCTTCATACGGGCCATCTTATAGAAGATGAGTAGTAAAGCCAGAGCTATTCCTATTTTCATTTAAAATTACTCGTAATAAAACAATACACTAATAAAGATAATTTTCCAGCACTTAATGACTGTTTTTTTTTCTTCAAATTTCAATAGTTTATGTAAATGAAAAGCAGCTGTACTCTTATTGTTTATTTAACATTTCTGCTCCTTTGAAGTATATTAATGTCTATAATGCAAGAGCATGTTTTAAGCATGTGTTGTCAAGTTGTAGTGAAGGCTTCAAGTCCCAGAGAAGTTAGAATCAAATTAAGATTTTTATTGTAATTTAAGATCTTAGACACTAGTGTTCGTGTTAACGTACCCCTTATAGATTATTTTATGTTTTTTTATTTATTTTAAATTATTGAAATATTTCAAAGTATAAGCTGTAATGCTACGTATGACGTTGGCAAAGTCACTTCGAACACTATTGGAACGCGGTTTAAAGCGAATCAAATAAACTGATTACGGCGTGCCTTTTGTTGCCTTTTTTATATTTTCGTGCCGCACCGAGTCGCTTTGATTTCCTCCACGTAAGACATATAGTTATAGAAAACGTTGTTTTCCTTATTTCAATTTGGTTTTAACCTTTTCTTTTAGTTTTTGCCTCAGGTTTGAGTTTTTATATGCCTGTTTTAATTCTCTCATGCGATTGTTTCAAAAAATGCCTTTCATGAAAAAAGCCTGTAGAATTACTATAATTGTGCATTTAATATTCTTTTCCTATTTTTCCATATAGGTATTAATATATTATAAATCAATTAAAAAGATTATTAGATTTATTTTTTTAGGGTGTTCACTGTCAATACTTGGTGGAAAGGCATTATATTAATAAAAACACAATAATCCTTTGTACTTCTTTCCACTTTATTTAAAATGTCAGGACCGGTTTCGCTCATTGCGAGCATTGTCAACTGATAAGAAATATAATTTAACAATGCTATTTATACAAAATTGAAAAGTTATACACAACAATTGGCATTGAAAAGAAATTGCTAATTACACTAAAGTGATCACTTTGTCAAAAATTTCCCAAATTTTAATTATGTTTGTAATTACTATCAATCGCCATTCTGAATTTATTAATCTGGGGTGAATTTTTAATTATATGTTAGATGTGTTGAACATTATAATTTTGTGTTATTTTAGAATCACTTTAATGTAATTGGCAATTTCTTTTCAATGCCAATTGTTGTGTATAACTTTTCAATTTTGTATAAATAGCATTGTTAAATTATATTTCTTGTCAGTTGACAATGCTCGCAATGAGCGAAACCGGTCCTGACATTTTAAATAAAGTGGAAAGAAGTACAAAGGATTATTTTGTTTTTATTAATTATTAGATTTCTTCAAAAATTAGTAGCAAAAAAACACTATCAGTAATCAGTTACAAAAGTCTTCTGTAAATTTTAATTTTGTTTGTAAAATGAGTACTTTAAAATCTAAATGATCTACTAATTAATCGTGCAGACATCTAATTAACTGAGTATTGTATGATGTATGAAAGCGATCAGTTTTTGTTAATTTCTTCATTATATTAAGACAATACTCCGAAGGGACAGCTTTGTATTCGCGATCCGATCAGCATCCTGCTCTATTGTCTCTGTGTTAAGCCTCAGTAGATAGATAAGTAAGTCTTTTATATTTTGGACCGTTTTTATCAGTCCATTGCCTTATCTTGGTAGAAACAATGTGGTGGTACTACAAAGGAATAGTTTTCACCAACGTGTGTTAGGCACACTGTCATCTAAAATTATGCTTCGTTTATATTAGGGCCCGTACAAAAACCGAATTTTGAAAACACTGGTTTTCGATTTCCAATATAAACTAAAACTTGGATTATTCCCGTTAGTCTTACAAAAAGTGTAATTCAATTAAAATATCGAAACCTTTTTTAAACTTTGTTTCTTTATTATTAATAAGTCAAAATGTTTAAACAAAATAAACTTAAATATAAGATTATCAACGCATTTCTTTCGTTTGTATATTGGCAACTTAATCAGTTTAAAGTCAACACCGGGTAACCGTTTTTGAAACCGGGTAACTAAGTCGAATAAACCGCTTTTGATTTTTGAAAAACAACATTCCCTAGTTAAAATATTTAAAAATATCATATTTAATTTAAGCCCTCATTGTTTAATGAAATTGAATTTTATCAAATGCATGCGACCAGTACAATTAATAGCGGATAAATCGTTAATAGATTTTTTTTCGTTTAAAAACTCCTGCCATCTTTAGAGATCAAAAAGTAATAATATTATTATGTTTTGTTTTATCATATCTGCTTCTAATGAGAAGTATATGTACTTGTTATGAAATTTATCACAGCATTAGTCTTTTCTACAAGAATTGCTTGTTACTACGTTACTCAGCTAATCACTCTCGTAATAATAATAAAGATATCGCAGACATCCATAAATTTTAACAGATATCTACTAATTATTTGAAAAATGAGATTCATGTGCGTGAGCACTGCGACCGAAGCCAACGGTTTGTACCCTCTAACAAAACGAAATATTTAAAAAAAATACTCTTATGACTCACTATATTACTACTTTTTTTAGTCCAATATCTTACAATAAACAAAAGAAACCATGGCAATACTAGTCACACATATCTTATGCAAGAAAACACACATTGACGCTTAAAAAATCCATTTTCATCCCGGGATATCGGGATTGAGAAATTTTGAAGAAATCCCGAAAATTTACACGAAATTGGCAAATTCAAGATTTCAAATTTCTCGGCGAGCTAAAAAAAAGAAAAACGAGGTTCTGTGAGAATCCAAGGAAAAAGTATAGTGAATTAAGGATCCTGGGATTGGAAAAAGGCTCCAGGATTGGATACCCTAGGTACAACCTTAGATAGTTCATACATTATTTCGATTTTTTTAATAAAAATGATAATATGACATTATCTATCCAATTAGTTGATATAAATTCTTAAGGTATAATAAGATTTTGAACCATGATTTATTGTATATTGATAAAAATTTCTGCGTCATTAATTATTTCAAGATGGCGATCCATCAAATGATTAAAGATGAAAGGTCATTGAAGCGTGGAACGTTTATTAGGATTTTTTGAGGCCTTAGGTTTTAATATTTTTTGTATGTACTGTATACTTCCATCGCTCTAAAAGTCTTTGAAAAATAATGAGGAAGAACCATCCTGCCTTTGATTTAATGACCCAGATAGCTTTGTTTTGCTAATTGGAAAAATCTCAAATTTCAATTTAATATTTTAGTTATTTTGCGATTTTTCTACAACGGTATTTATATTAAAAATATTTAAGAGAAAGTTAACGATTAATAAGCGATGGATAAAAAATAATTATTTTCAAAACTTACGAAGTGTGTTTGCATATTACTTAAAATATAATATCTCAATATATATAGTTTCCAAAAAAATTATATTCATTTTTTTTCTCACTGTCATTGTATGCGCATTGTATGCACCAAGCTTATTGAGAAAATGCTGTAATGTGACACTGCAACTTATAGATTCTCTCACCATACATTTGAAATACGAATATAATATTAGAAATCTGAATTTATCTTTGTTCATGTTATTCATTATTGTAATAAAACTGCAATATTCTTTTATCTTTTGTAGAATGTTAAGGATCAGGTAAAACATTTTCTATGAAAAATAAATTCTTTAAACAAAACATTATTTTAAAGTGTCAATTCTTGGTGGAAAAACATTTTATTAAGAAAATAAAACACTTTTTTAATTCAATATTTTATTGTAGAATTTTTTGTAAAATAAATTGTTTAATTGGCACAAAAAAGTGTTCTATTTTTTTAATGCAATTAACATAAACAAAAACATGCAACTAATCAATTCGTTGTTTTTTTGTATATTTACAATAGTATAGTATTTATTTCCCTAAATCTATTGAGGTAAACTCCGTTAGGAGTCCATATGCTCCATATTGGGAGCGGACATGGTAAAAAAAATCTATGACATATGATTGAAAAAAAATCGATATCACGAAATCGTCAGAAAAATTCACCAGTTAGTTATATTTAATAATTTGATTACAAAATCTTCAATAAAATAAGTATACCACATGCATGTAGTGTAAAAGTATTTTTGAACATGCTTGGTGCATTTTATGTATTATTTTATCGCCGTTTATAAAAAAAATAATATTTTAGAAACTATAAACAACTTGACAAGTTTTTTTACCTAAAGAATTGACAGTTAATACTTTTAGAGTAACTGTATCATTAGACGTATGTAATTTTGTCGTATTTATATAATAAATTTATAAAATATAATAGACCTGTCCGAAAAAGGGATTTTATAGTTGCAAGCGAGCATATTATTTTGAGAAAAAACGTGCGGTGTGCACAGTTCCTGGACTTAATGAGTATTATTTGGACAAAGTATTTATGTCTCGCAGTGCCACAACTTTGATTTTCGACGAGCCTTAGGTTCGTTCTTTGTTTTACGCTAAAAGGTTTCCCTCCTTTTTATATGTGAGCTGAAAACGTAGACTACCTCGTGAAGTATCTACTTTGTAGTAAACTGAAGTAAGAATAGGTTTTTTCGAGCAGACAAAGAGAAAATATCGATTTCATTCGTTTGTCCGGAAATTGACAGGATAAGCTCTTCCGTACAAATAAAATGCTTTTCGATCAAGAGATGACGTGTTTATACGTATAAGCACTTAACAGTATCACATAACGATAGTTATATTCAACTCGTTTTAGCAATACAATTTTGTTCATTACATATTTTTAAGTAATAAAGTTTTACCAGATCTCTTGAATTGTATCAGAATATATTATAGTAAATTTATTACATTATAAATTTATGCTGTAGATCTTTTTAAAGTAAGTATCGTATTTATCGAGTAGAACGATAAAAATGTCAAGCTCAATATAAAATAGCAGCAAAGCTTCGAAAATTGAGACCTTATGAACCTTATGATAGAAGAAATAAAAAAAATATTATATTTTTTAGAATCAAGTATAAATGATACGTTACGCATATATTTTGATGCACACTTCAAGACAAACTGCATATGTGATACGATTGAAGTCTTATTGTATCCCATTAGTTTGTGAAACCACATTCATTTGAACATATTTGTTTGTATTTTTAATTGTACAATTACTTCATATTATTAAGTATTTCGACTGAGGGTGCTTGATGGAATTTCAATATCAACTTTGAATTGTTTGAATTTTGTACTTTTCCATGAGTTTTGTCGCTAACGATCCGGGTTTCGCCTTTCGGCATCTTCATGCATTCCAAGTGCACGGATGTACTTGAACTGTCAGTTCAAATTTTATTTCATATTATCTCAACCGTTTTTTTCAATTATAAAGCTACAGTTAATGAAAAAATATTTTAAACGTTGTACTATTTTTGTTAGGAAAAGAATTTTATTTGTTTAAAAACAATGCAAATATAACTTATATACTCTGGAATAGCGATTGTAAGTACTGTCTTCTAATGAATTTTGAGCAGTACGTCGAGGTAGTTGATGGCTTAAAATTGCATCACGGGTGATGCAAATCCACGCAAAGAGCTTGATATTCGATAGAAATATGTAAAACCACGTTATATTTTTGACTTTTTGATAGTAGTGCGTCAAAACCAAATTTCTCATATTCAAGACATGCATTTTAACAATGCTATTTTTTGCACAAACTTCACAAAAATTTGGTTGAGTGTAAAAATGCAAGAGATCGTCGGGTTAATTGTATGACGATTTTTGAGGCTAAGAGAAACTACAAGAATATATTATAATGTCAATAATTTACTTAAAAAGCGGTGATAGTACTGATGTATATACGGACTGGCTATATCTCAATTAAGCTTGAATTCAACAGCCTGTTATTTTAAATGTCGGTTTTTTGTCGTCTTGGAAAGGCTCTCATTACATTATTTATAATTTTTCTCATGTTTGCTTGGCTAGGGATATAAAAACACTTATCAAAAAACGTCCGAATATTTTCTTTTAATATGCCTAAATAAATTCAAACGAAGAGATAAAAAGATTTTTTTTTCAAACGTAATAATATAATAATTGAATCCGCAATGCAGCAAAATTTACATTCTAATGGTTTAATTTTATAAGATTCCTTTTACGAGACGATAAATGCGTACGGTAATGGCTTAACCAATCCCGATAAAGTATAACGACGCTCTAAAATGCACATTTTATATTTTAGGATTCTCGGGGATATATTTTTCTACAATGTAAATACTTTCACGCAGTTTCAAGCGGGGAATTCACGAAAAACATTCATTGAATTTGGTTGATATGAGTTGAGTTAGTAAAAATACAATTCCAAATAACTTTCATCATATTACTATAAAATAAATGTTTTTTATGACAATATGAACAGATAGATAACTTGCCTACTTTCTTCAGTTCGATAAACTCGAGCATCCGAATAGACCAATTCAAATATTAGATAACTTATTTATCAAATTATTATGTTGTATGTAAATGTCGTGGATGAAATGGAATTTTGTTTAACTATAATATCTGATGAGAAGTATGATGAGCGATTAGCTAAACAACGTTTGTGTATGTACATATTTATAATTGGTCCTTGTAAAAAAAATCACCAACGTCGTTTATTTGTAAAATTGCAAAAACATTACAGTATTCTTTATGGGAAATAACATTATATTAATTTTCTGTAATAATCTATTTCTGATACGAAAACAAATATTGAACAACCACCTTACTAAATATTAAAGTCAATTCTTGGTGCAAACGCACTATAATATTAAAATAACAAAATGTATTTTTTGAAGCTGTTCCACAGTAAGTAAAGTATTTTTTATTATCGCTATCAATAATGTAAGTGTTCCAAAAATAAACCCAAAAATCCAAGCTTACCAGCGTCTTCTTCTTCTTGGCACTGCATTCCGATGTGAATCTTAGCCACCTCAATGAATCTCCTACGCCCTACTCGGCCCGACGCCCTACTACACCATTTGCTAATCTCAAGCATTTGCAGATCCTGTGGTACCCAATCCATCCAACAAAGCCGCGGTCTTCTAACGGTTTACCAGTTAGCTACACGTATACAAAAACACTAAAATTAATATAGCATTTTCGAGATTCCAAAATTAATTTCATAATAGTGTAATTAAGTTCTGCTGTTTAAGTTTCAATAGTTCTGAGAATAACGTACGTGTTAGGCTGACGGTACATATCATTATACCGGATAGTTTTAAGTATCAAAACTATTCTCAACACTACGTAGAGGAGTTTTGATACCGTCATGGCAACAATTATAACAGATAAACACAGAAACATAGAAGTAATATTCGAAAATGATTACACATGAATCACGCTTTATAATCAAAATATTTTGAAAGCAGCTACCCCTGCGCCGTCTTAGCAAATGTGTTATATCCTCCCTTCAACGCTTAATTGCAAATGAGTTTCGGTTAGATTCCGTGTTCTTGAATATTAATGTCAGCCAGCGTGGGGTGGGCGCTTCGCCTCCATTTCCCCTATAACCTTACTGTAAAACAGATAAGCATCGCTGAAGGTGGGTTTCGTATTACTGTAAAATCCACACAGACTGCGCGATTACCACCAGTGCCGGGACGCTATTTCTTTGAAAATGATGTACTCAGTAGGTTTATCGTGTCTAATATAAAGTTATTTTCTTCCCCTTAAATCACTTTGGCTAATTTATGTAAATAAGTAGCTATTCTTGAGTATTATTGACTGAAATTTCTTCTTCATTCTTTCTTTAGTATATATTATCTACGATGTAAATTCAAAGTTTTGCAACATCACTCGGACCGCTGCAACAGTCCGCATCTCATCCAATAAGACTATTACAACTAGTGCAGGGTGGTTAGCCTAAAAGAAAATCCAGAGACTTACCCTCAGGTGGTATTATAAAGTTGGGTCAATCCACATAAAATGATTTTTTATTATACTGATCACTAGTAACAGCTGTGTCTATTTAAAATCTTTACGATTTTTGACAATTTTAAAATACTGGATTGCAAGAATTTTTCAAAGTTAAAGAGCTGATATATTTGCACTTTGGTAATGATATGCTTAGACTTTGATCCATAATAAAGTACATACCAAATACATCGAAGTAAAGGATTTTGGAACATCCATATATGTAGCTGTGAGATGGATAAAAACTGAATGTATTATTATGTTGATATCTTATTAAATATGGGTTCTATCCTTGTTGGAGATTTTAACGCTCTAAACAATTGATCATGTCAACTTAGTCACCAGAGCCAAATCACCAGAGACACCCAGAGCAGCCTCGTCAAATACGAATATGTACACTGATTTGGAATCTTCAGCATTTCGTTTGAGTCCATAAAAGTATAAAAGCTTTTTCTATATTATAAGTCCATAATAGTGTAAAAGATGTTTCTATATTATACAAGGTACAATGTCGTTTCAAAGGTCTATAGATATTTTACGTTTTTCAAGATTTTCAAGGTTCTTAAACGTCTGTAAATTGCAACAATATATGTATATTTACTCTTTGAGCAACTTATCGCACCGTTTATCTTAGACCTTTTTCTTTTTTTCATTCACTTAAAGACTACCACTTCTTATTCTCAGTAATTTAACTTAATAAAATCCATTGGCCACTTGGGTTTGGGTACAAATAATAATACAATTCAGGCTTATGAATGCCATCGCATATTTAACTGCAATACAATTATTTTACGCCAAGTAAAAATAAAATTAAAGAATTATAAAACATCATGTATTTTTTTCATAAAAAGAGTACATTTTTATGATTAGTTATAACGTGGAAGATAGTAAATTCACTGGTGCAGAGAAATAATGTTTCTCAATTCACAAGGATCGACAGTGGTGACGGATTGCAGGTGTAAAGTCAGTCAGCCAATGGGGATGTCACTGAGAAGAGCTTGAACAGTATTATCGTATCCGATGGTGATATATTCCACGTGGATACGAGTGAGTTCGGACAAATACTATTTTTTATGTACTGAAGTAGACTTTGCCAGAGCTAACTCCTTCTTTCCCAATCAGTAATGTAAACAAATATTTTAAAATATTATTTTAATGTATATACTTTTTAAATTGAAAAGGCAATAATATTATAATTTTATTTTTTTTGTTATACACCAACATATAAATAGTTTAATAAATAATCTGTATTACATGTTATAAATGACGAACACCGTGTATCACAGTGTTTTGTTTGTGTCGATAGATTTTTAGTGTCAGTCTATCTTTAGCAAAAATCACGTCGGGTAATTCATTGAGATCCTGAGCATCATAAACGGTATCTTGTGTGCCATACAAGTTAACCCTTTCTCGTTCATTTCAACCCCTTGGTCAAAGTAAACAGTTTATGCTAGTTGCACAAGTTTGCAACTGAAAATGGAGCTCTGAAGATTGTCACGTACATACAACACCCCTAAAGGACTTTAGAATGTTCTTCCTACAGAATCTTTATGGTGTATTTTGTTTTTATTGTATTTGCTTCATTGAGCACTGCTTTATTCCAGAAAACTGATTATATTAGAGCGTTGAAAATATTACATATTAATTTAACCGTGTTTGTTTCTAATATGAAGCAATACGACTAATTTCATAGAAATCTTAAACTAGAAAAACTAGGAAGCTAGTATAGTTTTCTACGAATTTAATATTAATAAAATATACCAATAGCGTGTATCATCCAATATAAATTAAAATGGAATATTAATTTGGTGTCGATTGAAAAAAAATGACCATGAAAATAATACCAAAATGCAAGGTTACCAAAGTGCTGCAACGGTGTTTTGAAAAAATTAAAGTAAGGTGCAGGAGGATAAACAAAGAAGGGCAAGATTTTACCGCTGAATGAAGTTATTGATAACTGTCAAAATAGCACACTGTACGAGGTAATCGCAGATATTGCTGGAAGCCAGGACCAACACTGTGCTATTGATCTTATGATGATTTCATAAAATAAGATATGGTTAGCTAATCAAAATTAAATAAATCACAAACATTATTTTTTTCTGTAGCATTTATCTAAAAATATCTTGTCTCTCTCATAGATAAATAAATATCTGAATGGGCTTCCTTAAGACCTACTCGATTGAATTTCAAAGTCTCTAATAACGCCCACGACACATACGTTTCGAATAAATATTTTGGCAAGGAATCTACAACACGAACAAGATATATTGTGTATGTATTGAATTAGTGTTAACGTGGGCGTCCTCTTATAACTTTTGATAAATCTGTGTGATTTATATGGCATTGTAACAGTAAGATCGGAATATCACTTGTTTTTAGTTTGGCAGGAATATTCTCCTCCATTACGAAGCTCGTATAAAAAATAACACTCTTCATTTGGTTTGCGTTCTTGTAGTGAGAAGCAATTCATTTTTGAGTCTTATATTTGCGATAATTATTCATCACGCTTAAGAATTAAATTTCAATTCTTGATGATCAGTTGATACTGACTTTGATCATTATAAAATACGTAGAATTAGCATAAAACATGTGTGATCTTTTTCTTACATATCGTCGTCGAATCTAGAAAAAAATATATTTTTGTAAAAAAACAACACTTAAAACATCTATTCTTGTTGGGTTGATAGCAGTATATCCATGTTGCGAAAAAAATACACCTAAAAAGGGAGAATCGTTATTAAATATTATGTTATTTAAAAACCTTAGATTTTAACGCAAAGTTTGTGTATCTCCAGTCATTGGTATCTACGTGCGATAATTGTTGTGATTATATGTTTTTGGAAAAAATAATATTATTTGCAAAACTAAAATAATTTCTCTATCTCATCAAGAGTAATGTTTTGCAGTAACATGATTTTATAGTTTTAGCGATTTAAATTATCAATTAATTATCATTTATCAAAAAATATAAATATGTAATATTCTCGATAATAATTTAACTTCATTAGATAACACTGATTAACAGGGCAGTGGTATGAATTAATTTGGCCGGTCACCGAAAACAGGGCTCCAGCCACTCGCACTACTATTATTAGAACTCATTGTTTGGAAAATGTTGTCATGCACCACAAAATTATAATTTACCAGATGGCTCTCAAATATATTTAAAGAATATTTTTTACTATAACTACATTAAATTTAAGGTAAAATCTGTTAAAATTCATAAGGAAAATGAATTGTAAACTAATTTAGAATTATTTTAATTCGAACATTCGAGTGCATTCGCGCACTGATCAGCACCGGAAGATGCCGAGAGGCGAAACCCGGGTCGTGTTCGACCAAGAATTTTATGGAAGTGTACAAAATCAAAATGAAAATAATTCTAAATTATTATTAAATTTCCATCAAGCACCTTCAGTCAAAATTTTAATTTAAAAAAAATGAATTGTAAACAATTCATTTAGTTTAATTATTTATACTCCCTAGGATTATATTTTTCTACAAAATACCTCTTATTGATATGATTTTTTATTTTTATTACCGTTTATGTAACAGTCAATAAATAAAGCAATGTTCTTCACATAAAAATAATAACAATATAATATTTTTGTTATGGTTTGTATGTATGTATGAATAATTGTAAATCACAGCACAGCACTGCTCTTGTGACGGTTGAAAAAATGTTTAAAGGTGGCATTGTCACATAATATAATATGTAAGAGTATAAATTAATCATACTTATTTGATAGAAAAGATTTCATAGTTGTTTTATCTAACCTAATATTTATGCTGTATTTAATTAGGAATTTAGTTTATGAACTAATTTTATATTCAGATTGTATTTTTTATTTAGTAAACATAGCATATTGATAAAAAACAATTTCATTTTTCCCGTTTGTAATACAACGAACAAGCATTATTAATTAATGTGTTCAGCTAACATAAGTTTTCAAATACCTAGTTATAGTATCGCTTATTTCAAAATATGTACGTATAACTTACCGTGGGTAGTAGTACGTTCAAGTTGCAACCCCGAATTTCCTTTGTAAGTGCATTAATCTTAGACTGCAAAGTTTTATTACAGTACTAATGGTTGCGTTTAATGTGCATAACTACTGTAACTGCTCATACACTTAGTTTAAAATATGTCATAAATTTATAACATTGGGGAAAAGATTATATTACACCTCAGCGTTATCAGTCGTTTCAAATATTATACCAATCGATGATTATCTCATTATTCAGCGTAGAACCATGTAATAATTTGTATTGTATTTCAAATTAAAAATGGAGCTCATAATTATTATTTATAAAAGCAATCTAAGTAATTGTGTAATGCTATCATTGCAATGTAAAAAAAACATTTTTTCATATAATGTGTATGATTTAGTTTATGTTTAGTTGGTATATAAAGCTAAAAAGATAATAACTACAAGCTATGAAGAGTCATTTTGTGGAAATATTAGAATTGAGGAGTGTATAACGTTGGATATATTTGATTGTTTATTTTAATAAATAAATTAAATGTATATAATAGTTTTCGCGTCTGAAATAAGAAAAGTATTATCAACAATTCTTTCCAATACTTTTCTTTTCTGAAGCTTTAATTTATTGTAAAAAAAACATATTCTAAAAAAACCCACCCAACAACTATGAATATCGATTTTGTATATTGTACATGATTAAATTTGAATCGTTCGAACTATGTGCATTCTTACAGATTTTGTCACTAACGACCCGGGTTTCGCCTTTCGGCATATTCAGGCATTCAAGTGCACGGATGAACTTACTGACGCTTAGTAAATAAATGTTTCGTGTTTATATAATAAATAAATGTATCATTGAGCTTAACTTTTCCGTTTCTAAGCTCAAGAAATGCGACCCCAATACCGACATTTTCGTAAATATCTATTTTAATATGGGTGATACGATGTTTATAATTAAGGTATTCTTATATCATAGTTTTTTGGACCTTTTTTAGTTTATATAAATACGCGATAACGCTTATCAGCTGATTAGCGCCCGCGATAACGATTGTTCGTATGATAATTTGGAACGCTGGGAACACTCTTCAGTAGTAAATTCATATGTGTGCTGACATGACGTCTTTTTTACGCTCAACTTAAAATATGATTATTTATTAAAAAACCACAGATTTTTATAAAAAAAATGTATGAGGAATGATGCAAAGAAATATTTTTAAGCCCTTGGACTATTTTTTTTTTTGAAATTCATAAGAATAAGGCTAATAATGAGGAAACCACTGGGGTCAAAAAAGACCCCCATCGGCTGAGAAGTATTTTTCTAGTCTCCGAGCCGCAAGAGTTAAAGCCATTTCTGGCGAAAAGGATAAGGTCATGGAATGCCCACAGATTTGAGTAGTAAGTAGTTTCAAGAATTATATTTATTTGTTTGTAGGCAAAGGTTTTATGATTATATTTATATAGGGTATAGAAGTGGAGATCCCGGAAGGCTTAATATTTATCAGGCGAAACCCGGGTCGTTAGTGACAAAATCTGTGAGAATGTACATAGTTTGAACGATTCAAATTTAATATTGAAATTCCACCAAGCACCTTCAGTCGAAATCTTAAATTATTGTACATGATGTTTAATTCCAGACCCCAAAAAAATCTTAAAAGGGTTTACCAGAATTCATGTTGTTTTCTTAATGAAAATCAAGTTTTAAAATGTTTGCTAAGAAATTTGATGCAATGCCAGTAGCACTCAAAGTTTTCAAAAGATTAGCTTGTTCTAGAAAATCTTTGAATAAGTTGAATGATGCTTAAAAGCTTTCCTTGGATTATTTTAAGTGGTGTAACTATACACATTTCACAAGAAATATTGCTTACATTAAGAAACATTTTATCGGCAAAACGAGAGCTATAAATGTCTAAGTTTTGTTAAGTGACATGTAAATTACGTATTAGACATTTACCATATTTATTTGAATATATATACAATAGTTTGACGCAG
Source organism: Himalopsyche tibetana (assembly GCA_030503985.1). NCBI lineage: Eukaryota > Metazoa > Arthropoda > Insecta > Trichoptera > Rhyacophilidae > Himalopsyche > Himalopsyche tibetana. The sequence continues at coordinate 16,374,235 of JAPJYX010000024.1, forward strand.
TGCTAATTTTTTTATTGTATTGCTGTGCGTGCAGTTCAGCTAAATTTATATAATAATAATATAATTTTTATAGTTAAATTGAAAACGGTTCATTTACAAACTAAACTACCTTATAAAACACAATGTCAGTTTTTAATATTTTAAGATTGACGCAAGGTAGAATACACTTTTTTTAAGTAGCAAAGTTTAAAAATATCAAATATCTTATATTATATAATAATTGTGTGTAATACAAATACTTTTTTGTAAACAACTTGTTAATTCGGCAACTGTCACACTGTTTATGATAATGATATTTCAATTGTTATATTATTTAAAGTTTTTGTTTTATTAGGACAAGAAAAAAATATGATAAAATCTAAAATATGAATTATTTTAGGTACATACATAATAATATTTTTAAATGCTCATTTTAGAATGTTTAATTTTAAATTTCTATACGTGATTAAAAAACAGAATGAAATACGTCACGTGTATAAAAAAAATCTCGTTTGCCGATAGAACACAGAAATGAGTTAAAAAACTTTCTCAGTAAAATAACTAGCAGTTTTAAGTTTTTGGTTGCATGTCATTTGATACAAATTTCATTATTAAAAAAAAATAATCAATCGAACCAATCAACATTTAGAAATTTTTCATTCATAATGCCAAAATAGGAATAACTTTGCAACTTTGAAGAAAATTACTAACACAGTATTTGAGTTTTGCTTATTTCTAAAAGTTATATTAAGTATCATACTTCTAATAGTAAGAAGAAATACTCTCACCAAATATGCGCTCTTATCATTTATTTATTAAGTGTAAGTCAAACACTTACACGGTTACAATACAACAAATTTGTTAATGTTTATAATTAAAGCATTAGAAAATATTTGATTAAAAGATATTCAAGTTCTTTAATGTTTCTTGATATAATGATTTAATTTTGACGTTAAAACAATAGGTATATAGCAGGGTTTAAAAATAACTCAAATTAAAAACCGACTCCGAATTATTTTTTTCAATCATTGTCGCTTAAATTACGTATTCATCAGATTACTCAGTTACTGAAATAATTATGGACAGTTTTATAAATTGATTTTTCAATCGATTTATGAATTTCTGTTCAAAGGCATGGATGTATGTGATGTCTTGAATTCCCCCCTCTCACCCATCCTATCCTATGAACGGGGCGTATCGAGAGCGATTAGCTTACCACTAATCCTGTCTTAGCTTTATCCTTCTACCCTACTCTCTTTGGAAAAAGAGAGGTTGAGCAACTGAGTAACAAGCAGTAGAAACAGTAGAAACACTTATGTTGAGATAAACTTTATAGGAGTCCATATGCTCCACATTGGGAGCGGACATGGTTTAAAAAAAAATAGTCACCATGTTCATCAATACGATGAAAAAATAGACTTATAATTTTTCAATATCTTTCTATCTGAAATTAAAGGGTATTCAATTTTAATTTTCAATAAAAAATAATTGTACGTTTTTATTGGTCACTAAAGTTGGGCTTAATTTAGTCGGTTGTTGAAGTAACGAAGTAACGCGCAGCAATGTGATCCACTGGTAAACGAGTACATCGCTTTACGTTTGACAGCTCATCAGAAATGACTTAAGTCCAAAGATCACTTTTGACAGCCTTTACACCAACATTATGGACTCCTAAAGTTTGAATACACATCATTAATTCATTTTTTTTAATAAGCCGTAGTTGTAAGATTTTTCCGACTCCGACTTCACAGCCCTGGTATATATAATGAATACGATAATTAATAAACCTTGTATTATTAACAGAGTAACAATATATATTTGCCCATTAGAGGTGAAGTGAGCCAACTAGTAAAATGTTAAAACTTTTTTCTTGGACTTTTGAGTATTATCACGTCTTTAATTGGTGCTTTGGTGTGTTGCATATTTTTATTTTACGAAGTTGTAAAACTATTGAAACGTGTATTAACTGAGGTAACTTAACTCTTACGATACTTTGAGACGTGTAGAATATTATTTACAGCGTATCTAACTTTTTTATATAAAATACAATTTGGATCATTTCCCCCTTATGGGCTCAATTACAAATGAAACTAAAATTATGCCAACTCATATAAGAGAATCTGGGATAATTTACATACCTACCGTGTACGGTATTCTTTCAATAATCAAAAAATTATTTTGTTATTTCATTGTCTTACGTACACCAAAAGACACCAATTACAATTGTATTTGAAAACGAATACTTCTGTATGATAAAAATACTTTATATTATGTAAGAAACGGCAAAGACTAATTTGAAAATAATCGTTTTAATATTACGAACTAATCTATAATTAAATGATTTAACTTAGAAACTTTATCCTACTGATGTGGAAGAATTTCAATAGAGCTCACAACTGGTGGTTAACCAAACGAGTCAGATTTTCTGGCGAAAAGGAAGTCCACTGTATAGCCAAGCGACGCTCCGGTCGACTCTGTCCGTATGGCTTTACCTCACAAACTAGGCGCCATTGCATATTTAAATAGCTGTGAAAACTTGGTTCAAAACCACCAAGAACTAACTACTTGCATTATTTCTCAGAAGACTGTCTTAATATAATATAGGTACGGTCCATTTACGAATGCCAAATTAAGTGTGACATATAATATTATATTGTAGATTACCGAGTATTATAAAGTTATAAATACTGGCATACGATATAACATTTTCACATTATTGATTATCGAGATTAATGGTTTGGCTAATTTGTTAATTTAGAAAATTCACTTTAATTATTTTTTTTAATCCATGTCCACTAGGGCATCCAATCCCAGGATCCGGGATCCCGTTCAATTTACTGATCCCGAAATTCCGGGATTGAGATGGCCGAGATCCCGAGATTTCGGGATTGAGAAATTTTGAGGAAATTCCGAAAATTTACACGAAATTGGCAAATTGAACCCAAGGAAAAAGTATAGCGAATTGAGGATTTCAAATTCCTCGGTGAGAAAATCTCAATCCCGGAATCCCGGGATCCCGGGATTCAAAACAAATCAATCCCGGGATTGGAAAAAGGCGGAGGCGGATTGGATACCCTAATGTCCACTCTCAATGTAGAGCATATGGCCTTATAATGAAGGTATCTCAACAGAAGTTTTTCTACGAGAACTGTTTGTTACCCAGTCACGCAACCTTTCTTTTTCAATCTGAGAATTAGGGATATAAGGATAAGGCTAGGACAAAACTAACAGTTAACTAATCGCTCTCGCTAAACCCAGTTTTTAAAAGATCGAAAACTGTATTCGTACTGGTACTCGTACCCGTGAGGTTTGGTACGGAAGCCCACAAACCTAACCGCTGCCCCATAGGATCTGACAATTTATAAGCTGACTGATTTCAAGTGTTATTTAAACAAAAAACAACAAAAATATGTTGATTCAACGATCGATCGTTATGAAAAATTAAAACCAAATTATGGATAGTAATTAATTGATATTTGAATGTGAAAACCTTTCAATGCTTCTTTTATTTTCAAAAATTGAATGTAGAGCTGATTTTAAGATATATATTTTTGATTAAAAACACCGTCTGAAATGCTTAAAAATTCATATTGTTTTTTTAAACACCTGATGTCTACTTACTGATAAACAATGATATTAATAAAAATAATAAAAAAAAATTAGTACTTTTTCCACATACAATTTATTAGATCAGGACCGGTTTCGCTCATGATGAGCATTGTCGACTGATAAGAAATACAATGAAACAGTGATATTTATACAAAAGTTAAGTGAGAAAAACAAAGTATTCTACTTGGTTGTAATACCAATTGTTTGTCATACCTTGTTTTTATCACTTAACTTTTGTATAAATATCACTGTTTTATTGTTTTTCTTATCAGTTGACAATGCTCATCATGAGCGAAACCGGTCCTGATCTAATAAATTTTATGTGGAAAAAGTACTAAAAATGTTTTATTATTTTTATTATAATTCCATTCCACCAAGTATTGACATTGAACACCTTAAAAGTGAACAATGATATCATTTATATAGCAAAAAAAATGACTTTACCGGTTTTTGTAAGAACCTACGCTTTATAACGGCAGTGGTCTCCGAAGCCTGGTCTAAGAGTTCATTGCTTATGTATTGTAAACCAACGCTCAAAAGCAATGATAAAATAACTATACTGCCCCGGCAGGGTTTCGTTTGGTTTTCTCTTTGTGGAATTAAACCTGACCCTGACGATTAATAAACGGTCTTGTTGGACATTTAAAATATTCCTCTGTACATATTTCTAACTGTTCTCAGACTAAAAACAGTGCACTCTAAGATGTAAAAAGAATAATAAATTTACACCAGAGAAAACCTTTTATGATTTCGTAATACTGGTTAGTAATTAAGTGTATGAAGTTTGTCACTACTTTCATGTCAAATCATGCTTTAGTAGTTTTTGTATTGTAGTAAACAGTAAAAGTTTAGTCTCGGTTCTAATTTAACGAACGTTTTAAAATAAATTAAAATAAAAGAATTATAAATTTTTAAAATTATAAGAAAATAAATAACCTTTTATTGCTTAAATAATAGTTCATTGTGGGTAAATTCGTCGTTCTTAAACTTAATTAAAAACTTATCCATATCTTATAATTATGAAAAAATTGTGTGCATATCGATAAGTATACCTATATATGAAAATAATAAATTGAGATAAATTGTAAATTATAAATATATGATAATAAAAGTTTTTAATAATTTAGTTAGTTTTTTTAGTTTGAAGTGGGTTCATTACACTTTTTGGTAGTTTGAACGCATATAAAATCGGTTTTTTTCCTCGATTACTAGTATCAAAATGCTTCATCTAGTATCATAATAAATAATTTTTCGAGTATCTGTGCGAACGATTGGTGTTTTTGATGTTGAATATTTCTACGTGGGCTGTGTCGATCTGTTAGTTTGTACCCGCAGTGGGTTCGCGTCTTGGATGAATAATATTTCAACATATCGTTATAAAACTTTGACATTAGTAACCAGTACAGTTATAAAATTATAGTAATTTTCAATCATTACATAACTTAAAATCATTGCAAAATTCATTTTTTTTTGATGATATTTATTACTATTTTTAATTTAAGTTTTTCAACTTTTCCGAGTATTGAAAACGTAGTAATAAATATGTTTTCTTCTTTACGCCGCAATAGATGACGTTACCGTCGTTTTATGCAATCAGTCTGTGAATTGTAGACAGATACTTTTTGATGTAACATTCAAGTAGCACGTTTGTCGGGTGGTCCAATGGCATGTGGAAAGTCAGTATTAGCAGTGCTGATCAAATTCTGCTATCTGCGCTATTGATTGAAACAATCCCTTGCGTTGAGAAACTGCTGAAAAAAACAAATTTGTTTGATGACGGCCTACTCGTTTATCTTTCAAGTAATATAAGAGCCACGTGTCGGCCATGACCATTCATTTTGTTATTTTTGATAATTATGTTGGTGACTATAAATTAAATGTTTAGAAAATAAGAAGACGATTTTAAACCTATTTTTTTTTATTAAAATTATCTCTGTGATACAAGTCCTTACCGGTTGATGTATCTACGATTCCGTATTCCCACTTGGCCATTTTAAATAAATTCTACATTGACAGTTGTGACTTCATCAATCGTTGCAATGAATACAGTATTTTTAATAAATAACCGTTTGTAAATAACATATTGGGCCGTTGTAAATAACACAAATAACCGTTTATAAATAACATATCTATAATAACCGTTAGCTAGTTCTGGATTTTTTTGCCAGCGTTCAACGATTAGTTCGAAATGAAAAAAAAATTTTTCAGCATAAATCCGACCAGCAAACCACGAATACATGAATTCAGCTCAGACTGCAGAGCCATAAGAAAATATACTTTAACAGAATAATACAAATTATCATTTATGAAGAGTGAGATAAATAAATGTATAAATAACTTTTATACATTATGTCTGTTTTAAATTAATATATTCAGCGAAACGGCAGTAGTAAAATAACCTAAACTTTATTTTGTACACTTTAATGTTAAAATGTCGTAAAAATGTATTCATCTTGTCAATTCATTCATTCAATTAACCGAATAAAATTAAAAAAATTAAAATATTATTTATGAAATTTCATACGCTTAAAAATGGTACATGATAGTTGGTATATTTTTCAATAGTTTCTTGACGATTTTGACGGATGGTTTGTCAAATTAACAATTAAAGATATTGTATGAAATGCATGTTAGATTAATTCTTTCTCTTCATACATAATTGTGAAATAATGTTATATTATTTATAAAAATCATATCTGTTCAAAATTTGGATACTTTTGAAACAGAAGTAAATTATTCTAAAAAAATTAAATATATATTTCATGTTTTATTGACACTGTTTTTGTTATAACGGATTAAATTCATTGTGTTTTTGTTTTTGAAAAAAAACAAAAAAGAGTATTTTTGATACGAGTCGAATAAACCAGGATGTTCCAGCTATAAACAATACACAAGTAAAATAGTTAAAAGGGTACTTTTTAAAAAGAATACAGTCTATTTTCTCTACTTTCAGAAGATTATGAAAAAAGATGGATTCATTTAGCCTTTTCTACAAATTAAGTTTTAAGAATTAATGAAGGCTTGAAAACCCGTGAAACAGAATAGCGACATACTCGGGCCATCCCCCGAAACAAAGATATATGACCAATGAAAAACCGTTTGCGAGAATTCTTGTTTCTAGCACCCTTCACAAACCTTTTTATTCTGCGAGAAAAGTAATAAATTTTGGTTACGTCCAGGGGTTTTATTAGAGAACCCTGTATTTACTGAATAAATTTTGCGATACCGATTTGACAAACATTATTTACCCAATAAGAAGAGACTTGCTGTAAATTCCTATAATGGAGGAGCGTTCTTGATTTACTTAGTAAGAATATTAACTAGTATCATCATAATCAAATTAATACTTGCTACCATTAATATGGGTGGATATAGTGGCTCAATGTTTGATGCTAAATTTATATCAGAGAAGATGGATTCTTCGCGGAACGAATGAATAGTTTAAAACAAATCTATTAATTGATTTGGCATTTACTTGGTAGAACTCCATTTATAACAGATTAAAAATAACAAAGTATTTTAGTTCTACAGTTTTTAATAATTTTATTCGTTGATAGCTATTTCGGCTTGCGCCATCGTCAGAACTATAATATAGTTAATAATAATATAGTTAATAATAAAATTATTAAAAACTGTAGAACTAAAATACTTTGTTATTTTTAATCTGTGTTAAAAAAAATCTGTTCTAACGAGGAATAATTCACTTCGAAAACCAAATATTATAAACGTTATTAAAATAATATTTGATAAAGGTTTGAAAAAGTTTTTGGTTTTGCATCCTTGATTTTTGATTTTACAGATACTTTGACGTCAAACTTTGCTATTTTCACTGCCAGCTCTTTGTCGAAACCTTTTAAAAATAATATTAACATTTACCACGGAAAATAGCCCACTCAATTTATTAATCAATAAAACATATATGTATAAATGTTGCTTAGAAACGTAACGTAAATTGCAGTGATTAATATTTTTAGTTCATTAGTAGAATATTTTTTTAGTCGTTTTCGTTTATTTTATACTTCCATATTATTATTGATGAATGCTTTACTCCATTTTTAAGGTGAAACAATAGCATATACTGATCTCAATATTATTATTGTGCAACATCTAAATGGTTTAATTTATTTATCATTTAAAAATAAATATGAGGGCTCTGGAAACAAAGACGGCAGTCTTTATGTTTTGTCAAAAATGAGTTTGACGTATATTCATTGTGCGGTAAGTTGAATTTTTAAAAAGACTAACTTTCTGAAGAAATAATTTTTTTAAAGTGCTGTATAGCAAACGCGGCATTTATTTACAGTGTTGATAATATTAAAATAGCAAGTAATACCAATAACCAAATACTAGTATACCAAAATACAAATACAGTAATACCAAAAACATTTTTCTGTATCTATTAAATAAATTTTGCTTATTCGGCAATATTTTATTATTATGAAAACTGCCGCCTTTGTTTCCTAAGCTTTCACACACAAATGACTCAAATTTTCCGTTTATTTTTTTTCAAAGTGGTAAAAAGTATTAGACATTTTTTAATATTTTTTTATTTGTATGTTTTTCACTCAATCACCTCAATACTGATATTTGAAGAAGTATGTGTCTGTGAACACCGATGCTAGCCTTGTTCATGAGAAATAACAATTTTATTCATATACTCAGAGGAAATCGTATAATAAGACAAAAATATGTGGTAAATGTTAATATGTGTTTTATATAATATAATGTTCTTCGTGTTTGTATATTATAAATTATTTAAAATAGCAGTAATTTCTCATCTTTATTCAAAGCGGAATTGCGAAACCAAAAAGAGATGGTTACAAAGTACATAAAAGATTGCGTAGCGGTAAACACTTTAAAAATCTGTTCACTCTAAATTAAACATAACTTCCGGTTGAGGAAGGGTTAGCTGACATGGAATGTGGAGGTTGTAGCGAGAGGCTTTCAGAGTTGCAAAACAAACCCTTCTCTTTTGGATGGTGACAGTAATTTGATCGGAACCATTCTGGGTTTCCGAATAATTGATCGTGTGCAAATAGAAAACTTTGAAAACACATTTTACTGTTATGTGTGGGAATGACAATTTTATCTATGACTTAAATGCATTTTTTTCATCGTTTATTGTTAACATATAAGTTCCCATAATTTTAACCACACTAATAAATGTATTATTTTCATACTTATTTATTGTAAAAAAAAATACAAATCACTGGGATAACAGCTCACGACAATGCGTCAAATCTTGAAAATAAATGAAAAAAACAGAAATGAAAAAAAACATAACATATGACAGGGCAGTGTTCCTCAAAAATTTTGGACCCTTGGCACCTTTTGAGTGTCTTATTTTTCTGTGGCCCTCATACCTGCTTTGGACTATTGAAGTATACGTGTTATAAGAAATTTTAAAACCGAAACGAAAAGACGCGAGACAATTTTCGGTATTTTTTTAGGCCTTCCAATGATTTAGAATTTCAAAAACCCAAGAGTTCTGAATCCAAAATCCCAGGAATTTACAGATTTTCCAAAATGAACACCGTGACACCTTTTTTTTAGCTCTTCTCAGACATTACAATTTATAACAATTTATGGATTTCGGAAAATTTGCTCGTGACCCCCAAAAGAAATTCTCTATGTCCTCCCGTTGAGAAGCCCTGTATTAGCGTATAAAAAAATAACAATGAGGGTTCATCGCTAGCTGTGTTCGTTTCTCGTGACAATTAAGACATGTATACTTTAATAAATGCTTCTCAAATGGACGATATATAATAATACATAGAAACGCGTGTCTGGTATTAAACATATATGAATAAAAAATGAATTTACCACGGAGTCCATCAAAAATATTGAATATTCACATTAGAATTGGTTTATTTACATTTATAAAGTAGAGCTTTGAAAACCATACGTCATAGAAAGAATAAGCCGGATGTGCCGAGATTTTTCATTAGCTCATTGAGCCGGGCTTACAAAAGTAATGTGGTGGCAGGTAATAGTGGTGGTAAGGGTGGTTGATTTTATTGCCCGGCACGGTAATTATTGTAATTTTTCATTAGCTGATTGCCAACCGCTTTTACCATTGCTAAATGCAATTACACAAATGGAATCGGTCAATTACCCCTTTTTGTTGTGATCGCAAAGCATTGATTAGTGCACGTTTTCATTAGCTGCAGTTTGAATTTTACACATTAATAATGTATGATAATCTGCTAGAAAATGTTGTAATTAAAGCATTGTTATCTTTCTTTGTGTATTTTAAAACATTACAGTTAAAAACCATGAAATATTAATTATTTATTGAATGAAACTTATTGAAATTAAACAAAAAAAATTAAACTAGCTAAGCTTTTATACTTACCCATAATGGCCTAAACATCGTAACCGAATTTTACAGGAGAAGGTTTTTAAAATTACTCTCGTATGTTCGATAAAGATATTCCTTAAATTCGGTTAGTAAATAGTTATATACAGTCATTGTCCATCCTGATATTATACTGACTGCTTTTAGTTCACTTAATCAGATTGTCTCAAACGGGGTCCGCGTAGAACAAACGATAACAAGTCAAAACGCTAAAATGCACAGCCACTTAAATAGGACAGGGATGGCTAACCTATGGCACGCGTGCCTGGGGTGGCACATTTGAGAATTTGGATAGCACGCGAACGATTTCCAATTAAATTTTTATTAAATTAAAATATTGATAAAATAATCCGTGAATTATTATTTTATTCCGTTTTATTAATTTTCAAATGTTTCCCAAAATAAACGAAAATCGTTTAAAAAAATCATGTTTTATTTTTACTATTTTGTTAAAAAAAAAAACTACTGCTTGGGCACGCCACACAATTGAGAAATAATATTTGAGGATTTTTGGCACGGGGACCCAAAAAGGTTCGCCATCCCTGCCCTAGGCAATATTGAACAATTATTGGCTTAAAACTCAATTTACTTACTTTGTCGCTTAAGATCTTTTGCCGAGAGTCGATATGTTGTACCAAGAGTCCTTGGTAATCACCATAAAATGATGGCAACGATTAGATGCAGTCTAAATTTTTCATTGTAATCCATTTCATAATTAAAAGCTTATGAAATCGATTAACAGTTTAATAAATGTATTGATTTTTATACATCGTACGCATCTTTACTATTTTTTAAAAAAGCTGCTAAAAAAGAAGCAGTTATTTTTTTTAAAACTAGTTTTTTTTAACCTCATGCTTATATCCTTATTCTATTTTGAAATAGCGTTTGAACGGGTGACTAACGACTGGTTTTCACTTAAAACCTTATCACACAAGTGAGAAATACGTTTGAAATATATTTAACATCTTATTTCTTGTGTAAAACAGCTTATCATCAGTGTTCCCTCTAAGCTGTGCGCGTGTGCGCGCGCACATGCATAAGAACAGAGCGCACAAAAGTTACGCCAGCTATACCACCGCCGAAATAAATTAATTGTCATTATATAGTGTTGTTAATTATTTTCATTATAAAGAATAGCCATTTCGTCAAGTTGGTCTGAATACCTTTATGTGGCGCAATTTATTTTTTAATTTCCTTTAAAAGTTGCAAAGCCAATGTATTTTGCGCACACAACATTTGGAAAGTTAGAGGGAACATTGCTTATCATACCAATTTATTGTAACATAGTTAATATTTTATACAATTGAAGCTAGTGTCCATTTGGATTTGATTCGATTAAAAGTAACATGTATGCTCATTATTGATATATTATTTAAAATTCTAGAAAACGTGGCATAAAGAGTATTTTTCTTTAAATTACCCTCTACTCAATCAAAAGTGAGTTATTATAACGATAGTTGTCTTTCAAAGTATTTATGTCTAACTAATCCGTTTGCTGGTCAGATACCTAAATTGATCAATACAATTTTACAAAGAAGTAACATTTTCAAATTTAATACAATTTGGTGATTGCTAATAAACTGTATTATTAGTCAAGTTCTCGTCTTTTGGAGTACACTTTTTGTTTGTTTTGATTATTTTAACTTTGGGTGGTACTTTCTCGAGAAAGTGTCAAGTAGCATGCGAGTGACGTCACAAAGTACTCTTCCTGTGAATCAAGACAACATTTATCATGCGAGAACCCTCTGAGATTTGACGATAAACGACAAAAAGAGGGCTTCTCTGTGAGATTGAGATTTTTTGCTAGCACAGAAGTACAGTAAAAGTTCCAAGAGCTTACAAGCTTAATTAAACTATATGTACACTGTACTGTAACTGTACGCTTCAAGTATAACATTAAAAGCTCTATATTTTACAGCACGCTATTATAATAAGCTGTTATTATTGTATGTTTAAAAAAAAGAAAGGCATATTGAAATAAATAAAGTTTCTTTTTGAGAAAAGATAAGAAAATTATTGTAGCTCTATATAATTTTGTCACGTTCTATAGTAAAATTGGTAGCAGCTAAAATCCAGGATCAGGAAAGTCTGTTTCAAGAAATTCAAGTTTACTGGGTTTTGAGACTAGGTCATATGTTCATATTTAATTTGAGATTTAAGACATTGGTGTTTGTGATGTATCGAGCTGATCTAGAATGATCTCGAGTAACTGGATGAACATGATTTACTTTCTTTCATTAAGAGTCCATGGTGCAGTGGTCAAAGTCTTTGGCTTCTGTTTCCAGCAGGAACAGAATTTAGTGATTTCCGTTTGAAAGCATGGGTGATTTTTATATCTAACAACTCCCTCCTATCTTTCCGTGGCATAGAAAGAGCGATTAGTGAAACAATATTCCTGTCTCAGTCCTTTCCTTTTATATTCACTCTCTTTAAGTTTGAGTAACTGAGCAACTAGCAGTTTTTGTAAAAAAAACTCCCGTTGAAATATCTTCATTAGAAGACCATTCGTTTTAAATTTAGAAAGGACATTGATTTAAAAAAAAAATGAATAAAATAGACAAATCTTCAAAAAGCACTACAATTCGGAAATTATGTTATGTTTTTAATAAAATAAGACATCCAAATACTAGTTCTTTTCGAATCCCATACTTAACCTTCTGGAAAATAGACATTATTTAAAATATCGTCTTCGTTTTATACTTTCGTATCATTTTTTCTCGACAGTCGTTTTACATATATGTAGTCTCCCGTAGACTTTGGAAGGCGCCCAAATTCAGAATTCTCGAAAAATATTGTCATACGATTTTTTCCCGTACTTTATTTAAGTTAAGGATAAAAAATAATAAAAGGCTTTTCAGTAATTGACTGTAATAAAATCTCAATCGAAAAAATGAAAACTACACTCAGCCTAAAAAGACTTCAGTTATCCTCACAAAGTCGTATATAAAACCGGCCTCGAGTACTAGTTGTACCTAGAACTCACATTCAAGTAAACTGCGTGGTCGTAAAAGGGGAGACTGGGTCGAATAATGGCACGGGGTGCACATAAAAAGCCGAACGGGCCTCAGTCGCTAGGGACCACTTGACCCTAGCTTCCTATTTCGGGTTGCAGCGGTGCTGCTTGAAAGTTTCAGCCGTCAATATTTGCGGTGCTTTGAAATCCTATCGCTTGATATGTGTGGACATTTGCCCAGGTTTACTACTAGTATTAAAAATTCACGAATAAAAAATAAAACGCAGAAAAGTATTCCCACGATCAAACATATTATTCATGAGCAATCATTCCTTAAACTAAAAAATAAAAAAAACAAAATGTTTTTTATCAATGGTTTTCTAATTGAATACATTTCAAACAATATTGGTTTTTCAAATTATATAAAATATCTATGCTGTGCTCAACATAAAATAAAATTTAATTTTGATGATCTATTTATCAAGTTATATGTAATTAAGTCCTTAAACATAATTTAATATAAGAATTTTAATTCCACTGTAGTAAATATTTTTATGCTTGACATTTATTAATATTTTTCAACGTTTTATGATGTTTTTCGTCAGGGGGTCAAATAACCTTTTTTTAAATTAAAAAAACATAAATAAATTGGTTTGTATTTATTTCAAAATTTATCAAGTTATTTTTTTTAAATTCCTGTTTAGTATCACAGTATTGACAACTAATCAAAAGTTTTTGCAAAAAACGAAGAAAATGTGACAAATTCAGTTTTCATTGCTTGAGCAAGAAATAGGTTCTTTAGTTTTCAACCCTTCCTAACGAAATGCTAATAATAAGATTGCATTGCTTTTTATTTATTAAAAATAGTCACTAAAAGTTCTTTGTTTAATTCTAAGCTTTTCATATAATAAATAAATATTTAGATTTGTACGTAAGATTTTTAATACTCCAACGAAATCTTAGTAATATTGAAATGATTAAGATGTTACGTATTTCATATGATTCAAGCAAATGTGACAAAACTTATAAGGGAGACTTAGTATTCACAACTAAGATACTATCTATGTATCTCAACTAAGTCTTAATCACATGTAATTATATTTAATCCGATCAAGCAAATTCACTACGTAATTAATTTTATTCCATGATTTAATCAAGGCATCAAAGTTTAGAAGCCTTGTAAAATTTAATTTTGAAGATCTTTGTTATAAAATTATTAATTCTCCTCACATGCGAGTTTAAAATGAAAACCTATTAAAACAGTTTCGAATAATTTAGTTACACGGTATTAGTGGTGTTTACTATTTTTACCGTGCAATTTTCTTTTGAAATGTAAATTTGAATACAATATACCCGAATAAATGTTAAGAATTACACATTTAGAAACCTTCATTTCATACACGTACTTATAGTAGATAGTATTCAATGGAAATAAGAGTTTGCATGTAAATTTTAACAAACAATATATGAAACAAGGCGCACTAGAGCTGTTAATTCATTTACAAATTTTTTGTATCTTTTTTCACTAAATTATACCATTAGACCTTTTTAATTTGTATGACATTTCAGTTTAATTAAAATTGAATTTTCGTTTTTAAGTAGTAATATCATAGATCAAAAAATCTGTTCCGAAATCTTAAAATATATAATTTTTTGTTATTCTACTGGTTGTGTAACTAATTTTGAAACGTTTTACATTTCGAGATAGGTACACACAATTAGTGGAATAGAAAAAATATTAATTTTAATTTGATGTAAAAAATGTCTTTCTACAAAAATGCCAAAAATTCATCAAAAACTACAAAAATGTATTTAACCATATTAAATATCAGTCATATAATAAAATATGACAATGTCAACACAAGTCAAAATCTGGCATTAGTTAACCTTTAAATAAATTCATTTCTCGCCGTTGGGATTTTGTGGCATTGATAAAAAACAAACAATTTTTGTTTTCTTTTAAAATTTAAACATTAACTGTCTCCAAAAATGAATTAAATTTATTTTAATCCATCGCCAAAAAAACATCTTTATTTGAGACGATTCACGTAAATAAATAAGCTTCAAATTTATGTTCTGTCGTCAAAAATGGACAACTGAACATATTTTTAAATTACTACTAACATTTTTTTAAATAATATTTTAGAGCACAAATTATATTAGATTATACCTATGTAGTATTAAAAAATGAAATTTTTAAATTAAATAGTTTTTCGGTACTTTTCTGATGTTTTAGATTAACAAACAACATTTGATAGTCTAAGCTCTAAGCGATTAAGTCGCATTTTAGACTCAAATGTTCAACTCATCAGATCATTTTAGTCTTAATCACCCATTTTAATGCCAAAATGAACTCACAGATAATATAAATATGTTACTTTATCGATTATTTTTCGATACAAACTTTCAGTGCAAGTAAAAACGCACAGTGAAAACAATTTTAAACACGAATAATCATGCGGTTTTTAGATATTTATTTACTCAAATAGTTATTCATGTTTATAATAAAAATAGTAAAACGGTATTTACAGTGAATTAAAATCTATTCAAAATTAATGAAGTAAAATAAAATTGAGAAAAGATTTGCGAGCCAAAAGAATTGCTTTAACAAAATTTACGTTTTGGTTTTTAGATTATAAAAAAATAATATCTTGGCTTAGGCCTCAGCTGGCTCAGTATTTATAACATTGATTTAAAATTTCATTCATCTGTTTACAATAGTATCAAATGGCATAAAGGTTTATCGAGTCTAGACTTTTCATTAGAACTGTTCGCTTGTTATTTCCATTTTTTTGTAGGTGACATTTAAAAAAATCTTTTTTTTTTCATTTCTTACCGCAGACTAATGATTCATTATTGAAACAGACAGATAAAAGAAGAAATCCTTATTACTTTCTATGCTCTACTGACTGAAATTAGAGAAAAGATTTTTTAAGCCTTGTTCCAATAATCCTTTTATTTATATCTATCTCTTCTTGAAGGATAAATTAGGCTTTTAAAAAAACCCAGACGAATCTCTTGTTAACAATGTCTGTAGATTATTTATATTTTATTTTAAACATTTGTGTAACGCTACGCTTTTTATTATTACTCTCCGCGCGGTGAAGTCAGTTGGCGTCGTCCATTGCTTAATGACGATCATTCTGATTTATTCATATTACATATGCCCCCGATGAAATAGACAGATTTCTTACATTTTTTTGAAGAAATAAAAAAAATAAAGATTAAAAAAAGTTGATTCTTTTAAATAGATAATTCAAGATACACGGCGTTTTTATGCGCAATCTTTTGTTTTCAATTTTCGTTTATCTTTGTTTTCCTTTGCTTTCTAGCAAATCTCAGGTCAAACGTTTTACTTCCCCGCTATGTTGGCCATTTTGCATTTATGTTTGTACGGTCTGACCCTTTTAGAAAAACAAATGCAGCAGATTTTCAAAGTGCATGGCAGAAGTAAAAGCCTCTTACAAAAAGGAAATGAGGTTTTAATACAAGAAGTAAATACTGAGAATAACTACATCCTACCATACAATATTGAAACATGAATAAGAACGCTCATTTACATAACAAATATTAAAAATTCATTCAAAATGAAATACGTAACAAAATAAATAACGCCTCAGTTAATTACGTTTATATAGGTATACATATTATATATAAAATGATTCACTGAAACAGTTATGTTTTCTCATAAAGATAATTTAATCTTACTTCAGTAGTAGCTACTGTTTTTGTATGTTTATTCTAGTGATACCGGTTGTAAACTTAAGTTTTTTAAAAATAGCTATTTCAAATGACTGAAGGTTTGATATTGAAGTTCCATAAAGCAACTTCAATATCTAAATTGAATTTAATACATTTTGTTCATCATGGATGCCTGAAGATGACTGAAAGGCGAAAATAAGCTCTATACTGACGAACACTATGAGAATGTACAAAATTTGAGCGATTTAAATATATTTTGATTATTATTTTCCTATATCTAGCAAATGTATAAAATAATATAAATACATATATTATGTTTAAATTATTTATGAGTTCATAAGATCCATCTGCTAAGCGCATTTGACCAAAAAAAGTTTTAAATGATACAATACAAACAATCGATTGTGTGCACACATTATAAAAATAGTCAACCGTTAAAACTATTTTCCCAGAGGTAAGTATTATAAAAAGATAAAGAGTAAAAGACAAAAGTGTCATGTTATTTATCAACTACGTTAATATGGTTGATGTTAAAAATGATGTTCTTTAGGACAGTGTCAATCGTGTTATTTTCATATTAAAATTGTCGTTTTACAATGTATTTAAAGTTAACAATATTTTTTTTTTATTGTAAATATGTTTGAAATAAGGAATTTAGCTTGAGCTTGATGAGAATTTAATTGAAACTTGCGTTTACAGTTATTTAATAACCTTAAATATCTATAAATTATTATTATTTATTGACTTTGAGCTAAAATATCTTACAGAGTTTTTAAATAACTTTAATTTTTTCTTGTCATGTTTATGATGAAATAACGCAAAAACGATAAATTCACGCATGATTATAATTTCATATTTACTTAAGAAACTTAAACTGTTTAAATAATTTCATTCGAAATTCTATTCTGTAAATATGTTCGTTCACAAAAATTATAAAATAACAATTTTCCGATGAAATTGAGAAAGCTTGGATCAAAATTTACTGCACATACAATATCGAATGGGAAAATCAATGGCAGTTACCTTTTGAGTAGATACTTACTGCTCGAATAGCGAAATGCCTCTCAAAGCAAATTTTCATACAGTATTGCAGCCTTCCTTGATTTATATATTGGATGAAGTAAGCAGTTTCCGCTTTCGCCTAGTCATACAATATTTGTGTACGATGATAACAATGTTTGTGAACATACTGTACGACTTAGCATATTTACTCTCATATTTATCATACCTTGCGGAATTATTAACATATAATTCACTTATTTGAAATGATACATTGGTAACATTACAGAGAATTGACTTAGCTAAAAAAATATGAAACTAAGATAGAAAAACGGAAAAAACTATGGATACTTAAAACACATCTAGCTAGAAGTTTTATAGATATGAATACAGTAAAAGTGTTTTATTTATTTCTTGGAAATATTCAATTATTTATTTTCTTATTGCAAAATAAAAATAACTCTTAACTTGTAACGGTTTGACGTTAAATGCAACATTATGAAGTGTTCCTATTTTCCACATACAATTCTGTGGGCGTATGTATTAAAATAATTAAATAATATTATATAATAAATATAAATTTTATAAAAAGTAATTCATTATAATATGCTATGTTCAACTCACCATAGATGTCAGCTTTCTTTCACGGAATATTTTTATTATAAATATACCAGTTTTTTTTTATAAAAAGTTTTTAAGCTGTCAAAACAAAGTAAACTATTTACTATTCCAAGCGAATATTTATCAAACGTAATAAAACGTCGCATACTTATTTAATATTACAATTTTAACACAAATTATACAATACTGTTTAATTTTAAAATTTATTCTCGACATACTAGATAGGAGTTTAAAATCGCAGACCCAATTCGATATTCAATTCATTTCTCATTGAAGAATTATTATCTATTGAAATAAGCTTTCATCTGCTTGAGACAAGTAAATATTTTACACTCAGTCTGGTTCGTGACAGAACATAAAATTTCTCGTCTGAGACTATTTGATAAAGATAAAAGATAATTTTTCATTTAAAATTCCATCAGATATATTCCGAATCCTTTACCTACACAAAATTTCCCATACGTATTATTTTAAATCACACTACTTTATATTATTGTAGTGACAGAAACCTGTACATAAAAAAATCTCATAAAAAGATTCAATTTAATATGAAAAATTGAAGATACATTGCAGAATATATATTGGATAATAATGCCCGATTAGATTTTAATCTAGCATAACTTCCAGGTTACTCTTTGGAAATGATAGATGAATGTATTTTGAAATACTTTTCGAACTTAGCTCGATACTGCCAAATTAAAACATAAGGAACTAAGGAATTCGCTAAGGAACTAAGGAAAGAGTGGAGAACCTTTTCATTTCTAAAAGCCACGTTTATTTATCTGATTCAACATAAATTTAAAGAAAACGTTGACACATCTACCTACCTTTTTTTTCGACTGTCAAACATATATGTCGCCCACTGTGGTCTAGTTGGTTAGAGCTTGCTCTACCAATCAGGTGGGTTTGGTTTGGTTCCCGGTAAGGTCAATGTCAAATTGTATTTTTTCAATTTTTCAATTGAGGTCGAAGACATGGGTGCTTATGACGTCAATTATCCTTAAGTTAATCTCATGTGACTTACAAAAATTTCTCATCGAGTATATCTCGTATGATCTTTCAACTTAAAAACTTTCAAATATTTGACGCATTAGCGTAAGCTGAAATGTCAAATAATCTTTAATTTTATATAAAAAAAATGGGTTGATTACGCTCTTTTTTCAAACGCTTGCGTATATTTTTTGATTAAATTGAATATTTTGATCAGGTCAAAAGGACACATCAGAGTAGCCAAGAGGCCGCAGATTGCCCCCCACTAAACTAGGGTATCAATGTATTATGCATATATGACTTCAGTTGTTATACTAATGTTTTTATGATATATTTATCATTGTGATTATAAAAAATAGGGTACGCTTGTAAATCAAAAAATCTTTATGTGAAAATATAATGTTATTAAGTTCAGAATGCTGCACTTATATAAGGACTATTAACGGTTGAGTTTCAAGATGAAAACGGTCAAACGTATGTTACAATAACCGAATGAGCAAACGTCCAGAATCCTTCGGGGTCGTATAGTTCTGAAAACTTGAAACTTTACAACCAAGACCGTCCAAATTTTCTATTATATAGTTACGTTAAGCAGAGTAAGTGGGATTAGGGAATGAATGTAGAGCGTAAGTCACACGTTAAGAAATTATCATAAATCTTAACTGCCTAAGTTATGTCTCGGGGGCTACGTATTATGTTAGGGTTGTGGGTTACTTCGAGAAACTTGTCTTAAAGCCTTCTAACCAAATTATCATTTTGTTTATCGCTGCATGCCAAGCATTTCATAATTTGTTTCCACTTATCTGTTAACCGTCATATCATATTCATATATTTGATGCGAATAAAGATAAATTTAAGGGTAACCGCATTATAAACATATCCCAAATTTGCCATACATTTCCCAACTAAGAAGAACAAATCTCTTGCATGACGTGTGAAGATTTTCAACCGTTTTTTTTTTAAGAACAAAATAATTCAAAATGTTAAAAATATATTTATAATGGTTAAAGAATGAAAGCTAGGTGATATACAGATAGGTATTTAGATTTTAAGCACGTATATTTGATTTGATTTTGTAAGAAAACATGCTCTTTCTATTAGTTTTAATTTCCAGTTCAACAGAGGATAACAACAGAAAGTATTTTTTCATTATTTAATACTTTTGTGAGCAGTATTATTTATAAGCTGTTTTTTTATCATCACTGTAAAACAATTATCTTTCAAACCGTTTAAATTATAAATAAGTAAATTTAGCTTTTTCCTAAAAATAACAAGTTATATTAAGATAATTTGGAAGGTCTTTTAAAATAGTGTTAGTACTGTCATTTTTCTTTCTCCACTTATATTATACATTTTTTAATATCAGTTACATAACTTTAAATTCGTCTTATTATCTAAGATAAAGCTTCCAGTACCATTTAAAATTGTAGAGGTAGTCTCAAGATTAATTTTAATCTTTGAAATTATTTTTTTTTTGTTCACAAAAAGTCTTAAAGATCGATCGTCAGTCGAGAAGACTTACGCGGGGTATAATGTTTGACTTAGCAGAAGTCGGTTGATAAAGGCTGTCCGGGGTGAATGTATGTCCTGTGGTAGCGCAGTATAAAGTGGTTGTTGACAAATAGGTACGTAAAGGCTTTGACACAAGGGCTTTTCCGGTTCAACCTCTTTGACATCGCCGCGACACATGTACTCCTGGTCTTGCACAGGATGAAAATATATACCCTGATAGGCGTTGTAGATGTAGACAGGGAAACTGACCGCATTTGTAAAAGGACCTCTTATATTTATGATTGTTGTAATTTTAGTGACAGTTTTTTTTTTAGTATCAAATGCCATCTGTTGGTATAACATGAAAGCCTACTTGATTTTGTACCGAGGAAAATAAAGTTTATATCGTATTATTTGAACTATAATAAAAGAGCATACATATTCATAGCGCCGGAGTTTCTTATTTAACGATTCCATTAAGTATTTCTTGAATTTGTATCAAAAAATGTGGATGTTTTTTAAAATTCATTCTCTTACTTCCACCCTATCATATGCAAAAGCATAGCGTTACTTAGTTACTGACATAAACTCATTATTTTAAAACGATCCACAATAATAATAAATGCTTCTCATAGGAAACGTACATTTGAGCACTCTTATAATATTTCATAATTCTTGGCAACATCTATTACATACATCAATATTAAAAATAGTTTCGTGTAGTTTATTTGTAAGGGTGGGGTTTTCTGAGAGAACCATGACATAAAATAAATGTTTAAAATTGCAGTACCTAGTGATAATTTGAAACTTCTTTTACATTTTAAGGCATATTATCATTAGCTTCACTCTGATGTGAGCAGTTGTAAGCCAAAATATTTTAGAAAATTTCTGTATAAATATCATACATATTTCATAACTTAATTTAGAATACTAACTCAAATGTTACCATTTTGTCATAAATAAAAGAACAGGATTAGTGCTGATGTTTAATAAAACTTCTTTTATTATTTTAATAGGTTCATAAATTTTGTAAAAATTAAAGTGCTTAAAATTAATGGGGCCTACATGTAATGAAACAAAATCTATGCCGTTATGAATATTCTAACACTTATCATCAGTGATATCGTCCAGATTAATTGATCAAACAGGATTTTCCACATGTCATTAACGGTGTAAAAAAACATCCCAGTCGGAATGAAAAATCCTTTATCGCTAAATAATTTATGTTGGCAATTACGCTTTAAGCCTATTTGTAAAAAGGTAAAACAACATTGGGGCCTACTTAAGCCTGCTCATAAATATTCATATCGGTCCCGAATAGGTCGGTCTTTTCAGTTTTACATAATGTCCACCATTTTATATACATTACCAGACATTTATCTCTTGTAGGTTATTCCTTAGGCCGCGCGAGAAAACCACTGGCATCGATCTCTCAGCGTACTACGGACACATCTCAAATATATTCATATTACGGTTGATTATCGCAAAATTACACGCGCACGATAATTTGGCTTTAAAGTAATGAATTTATTTATACTGAAAATATTTAAAAGATTCACATATTTTCAAAATACAAAAAAAGTAAAAAAAAATAATATTTGAATAGTGTCCCGGATTTATGTATGTATCACATATTTCAGACTCATAAAATCACATATAGTTTTTTTTTAATTACTTGATAAAAATGCTTATTACTGAATGAAACATAGGAAATTGTTATTATTAAATATTTTTTTATTATTTATGTGTTACAATCATACAAAAAAGATTAATTAATAACGAAATATTTTGACTACGTAGTGAATTTAAATGCCATTGATAATTTTATTTAACGAACATCTGTTTATTTAAAGTGGTCTTCCCGAGCTATGTTCCGTGAATGTGGATAAGTGTTATGTGAAAAACATGTTGTATTCAACTCTTTAATATTTTTCAAAAATCAGGAAAGATGATTCCTGAGTTCTGTATTCATGTCATGTGACATTTAAAGCAGTGGGCTTGTGTACAAGAGATCTAAGTGATTAATCACTGACTCTGGATCAAAAACAAAAAAAAACACAAATATCAGCCATTTAATTATTTCTGTAATTTTTAGTCGTCAGATTATTAAGAAAGGAATAAGGAAGAAAGGAATAAGGAAGAAAGGAAGAAATATTTACACTTTTATATTATATTAGTCCTGTCTTAGCCCTATCCTTCTATTCCTATTCCTCCTTTTGAAAAAAAAGTGAGGTTGAACAACTTAGTAACAAGCAGTTCTCGTAGAAAACACTTTTCTTGAGATAAAGTCCATAAGAGTCCACATGCTTCACATTGGCAGCGGACATGGTAAATATATATATTAAACCTTATATTAAACTATTTTAAAGGTGTGTTAGCATTGAATTTTAGAATCGATTTTTTATCAAGTAGGCCCTTTGGACTAATTCATGAATTAAAAAATCAGTCATAAGATGGCGCATCATGCTTTGCATTCATGATTCATCCAGGGAAATCCCTGTGCAAAGAAAAAGTCAGTAATTTGACACACATGGTCGGATTATCACTCGGATAACTATTGTCCAAGAAAGAAACTTGATCTCTCACTTTACGATTCTTGTTAAGAATTTTCATCATTATATATATATATTTCTATCATTGATCAAAATAAAATATAACTTTGTGAGCTTACAAACTAAACATTAGGATTTGTGTAAAATTTATTAAATTCATGTTCTCAACTCTTTAACATAAACCACATAAACAAAAGCTTTTAAAATACTGGGTCTCTTTTAGAGTGTTCATATTATATACATATGATTATCTGTATTTTTTTCAACATTTCTAGTACAAATTATTATTCGTTCTCATTTATGAGATAAATATATATCTTTATTGTTATAGTACAATTGAGCCTCTGAGTGGTGAAGTGAGCCAAGTGATATTTAAAAAAAAGTTAGTTTGATGCGTTATAATATTTTACTTCTCTCAACATATCGTAGAAGTTAAGTGAGCTTCGTAGATACACACATCAATAGTATTTTCTCTTTAAAAAAATGGTAAATTCACAAAACAATAAGTTAATACGTGATTTTACTTAAAATTCCGATAGAAAAGGTTTACCATTTTGCTACTTGGCTGACTTAACACTTCAAGGGCTCATATAATATATTTAACCAGTTGAAAATGCCATGAAGAGTGAAACCGGTTGTGATACTAATAAATAAATATAAACAGTACAAAAATTGTGTCTTGTCAAAATGTCTAACTATTTTTGTACAACGAGAATTATATGCCTTTTATAGAACAAAACCTTGCGAACAGCTTAATTTTTCTGTACAATTTTCATCTTTAAGAACAAGTTTAATGTTATTATTGAATGCGAAAAGTTGTTTATTTTTATATTATTATACACAAAAGCTATTAAATTCCTTAGAT
The DNA here is from genome assembly GCA_030503985.1 of Himalopsyche tibetana. Taxonomy (NCBI): domain Eukaryota; kingdom Metazoa; phylum Arthropoda; class Insecta; order Trichoptera; family Rhyacophilidae; genus Himalopsyche; species Himalopsyche tibetana. The sequence goes on from JAPJYX010000024.1 coordinate 16,398,354, forward strand.
GATACGTTTTTTTCAAAATCTCATCGAGAAATGTTTACATTTATAATTCTTTTGAAGACGTAAACTAGGTTTCAAATATGAACAATATTGCTTCACTGATAGGTCTAAAACTATCATTGTTTAGAATTTCATGAGTTTCTGTTATATGCATGATCATGATATATTTTAATTAATTATACTGTATGTATTAAAGTGTAAAACAAATTTGTTTGTGTATGGTTGTGGCCACGACAAAAAGTAATGACTCCTCCATTCCGGGGCGTCGAGATAAGGCCTGCTAATTTTTGCGCAACCACATAAAAAAACCGCCCGATTTTGCAATAATCGTAAAATGATTTTTTTCCTCGAGATAATAATTAAGTGAAAATTCTTGAAGCTTACCTTTGAAAGTGTTATTTTACTCACATTAACCTATTTAAAATACATCAATTCGATGGGATACAGTAAATCTTATTTTATACCGCAATAAAAACTTGTACACTGCGCGCCATTGAATAATTAGCTTCTCAGGGCGCGTCCAAATTTATAAAAAAATGTTTATTATGAGTAACTCGGCAAAGAAATAGGTGAACAGGGTGATTAAATGAGGTATTTTTTTAAATAGTTTGAGGGATGAAAACGGTTAAAATTTTAATAAACATGTAGAAATATTTAACAGAAACCATCCCATTTGAAAACCGTGTGAGACGACAGCGTTAAGCTTTCAACTAGTCCACTTCCAGCCGTATATGTCTATTCTTTTTTCTTTGAAAAAGAAAGTAAAGAAAATTTAGTAATAAATAGTTATACTAGAAAAAGTCTTGTTGAGATTAATACGTCGGAAGCCGACATTATGTAAATGGTGTTCTTTTTAATAAGCATGATTGTTTGTCAATTTTTAATTTTGTATGATTCCTCACGTCTATATTAATAAGTTAAATAGTAGAATATAAATTATTTTTTACCAGTCGTAAAATGCATAAATGCATGTCGGATCTAATGGCTCAGTGGTTAGCGTTGTGGGCTTCCGTGCCGGATGTCACAGATTCGAGTGTCAGTACGAACAGCATTTATCGATTTCTGTTAGAAATTCCTTCTCACCCTTTCGACCGCTTAATAAGTGGGAGCGATTTGTTACCACTAGTCCTGTCCTAGCCTTATCCTTCTATCCTAACTACTCTCTTTGAAAAAAAGAGAGGTTGAGCGACTGGGTAACAAACAGTTCTCGTAGAAAAACTTGTGTTAAGATACTTCCATTAGGATGCCATATGCTTTCACATTGGGAGCGGATATGGCTAAAAAAATGCAATGGAAAATTTATGGTTTTACAGCTGGTTTAAAAAAATCACAATAAAAAAAAACATTTCTGTAAAAAATTAAAGAAGAAACATTATACAATGTTGCAAATTGATTAAACGTTACGCTCCAAATAATTCATTTTTGTCAAAATTTCTCTAATGCCTTTTTGATTTAGAATTTTCGGTACAATTTTATCAAACGAAAACGCTCAAAAATATAATTAATAACGAAAATATATTAAATTTATTTGATAAATAAAAATGTCATTTGATGAATTTATTTTTATCTCGTTAAAGCTAGCAAGATTAATTTTGTGACTCGCCATCTATTCTCACAATAAAAAAAATATTCTTCTTTGTTTTAATGTCAGTTTATTTATGAATTAATTTTAAAAGAATAATAACAAATCAACGAGAGTGGCATTTACAGCGAGTAAAAAATAAACAACCAAAAGACAAACAAACCAGACGCAGTTAGCGAAAAAGAAATAAGAAACATTTTAGCCAAATAACACTGAGGGCCTTTCTATTGTACTTCCAAGAACACACCAGCTAACTGACAGGTAAGTCTTGAGCGTTTTAATGGACCTGCGACTTTTAAACTTCATGAAGTAAAATCGTGATCATTATAATAAAATAATTCATTATTTTGTGATATTTTATTATACATAAATCTTTTCTTATTCTTAGTAAATTTAGAACATATTTTTTTACCAGATATCATTAAGTAGAAATTTTGGATTAAAATATCTAAATTCAAGTTTAATAAAACGTTACGTTAATTATGTGTACCAACCCAAGTCTATTCTATATTTTATGCATTTCATAATATGAGACATTTGTAGCTCATTTTCCATATTTATATTATTTTAAACACTCTTTCAAGATTTGACGAAAAATGATATATGCTTGTTAAAAAATAAAACAAAATAGCAAAATTGTCTTCCATAATCCATAGGTAATAAATTCGACGTTTTGACTAAATGTTTTCTGTTTATATTCATTTCCTTTTTTGTTAATCGAAATGTCTTTTCTCGTACAACAATGTTAAATTGATAAGCTTTGAATTTAGAAAATAATAGTAATACACAAACAGTTTGACTCGTATAAAACACTTGGGATATATTTAATGGTTGACGTCTTTTCATAATATGCTGTTTTTGTTTAAATTGTTTCTTTTATTTTTTGTATATTTTCCTACTCTGTTAAGCCAATGTTTTTTTATTTATGATTTTTTTAAATTTGAATGTAACTATAGTCAATGCTTACAATATTTTTCTGTAAGTTTTCCGTAACTACGCTCAGCTTTAAGACGTTAGTATTTAAAATAGTTAATGCAATCTTGATTGATTGTCAAAATCAATGATCAAAATTTTTGTCATTAATACAACGTACCAATATGTATATGCGTAAATATTTTGAACAGTAAGTACCGTACGATTTAAAACGACGAATATAAATAAAGAAAAATAAAAATTTCACGACCTTATCGAAAAAATGTAATTGAAAAATATTTCACTGTCAAAAAGGATACGACTATTTTTACTTTCACTCAATAATTAAAATTCTTAATCCACACTTTAAGGAGCACGCTGAGAAACGGATAGGCGTGGTCACCATCTTGTTGACAGCCTGACAACGAATATTCAATTGCACTCCATCAAGACTGGCTTTAAATGGAGTTATTTAAATAGCTCTCAAATTATTGCTCTTTCTCTCGTTGACATCCATCGAAGAGACAGTAATGGTAGTGCATTGTATGTCAAAAACCAATTGAAAATAAACGGTAAAAGTACTGTTATATTCTTATTAAGATATAATTACACTGTGTGTAGTGTTCTGTGAATAAATAATTACTTATTATAATTCGAATTATTAAAATTAGTTCAAAATAATTGTAGATAGTTTTGAAAAATACTATTTTCACTGAACAAAACTAAAAGAGAAATAAATTATAACAAAGTGATGTTAAATATTTTTTGATTAATCGCAAACAAAAAATTAAGCAATGCAAAATTAAATGTTGTACAAATGGCAAAAAAAAGAGTTTTTAACATAGTAATAGTAATAAAATAATTGCGCTTGAAATTGAGAGTTCTAATCTTGAATAATTTGAAAAATTCAAAAGACAGCGTTTATAATTATTTTATTTTTACATACACCAAATCACAATCTATTTGAAATAATATACTTTTTATTATGTTGAGAATGACACAAAGTAACCATTTTTTAAATTTAAATAATTAAAAACAGTTGATTTCAAGTTTAAATGTGGAATGTGACGGTCATTAAATATTTCTCAATCTATAGATAATTAACATAGTATTTAATTTACACCTTTATAATGTAAGTTAAATTAACTATGACTTTGTATTATATTTCGTTTAAAAATAACACTCTTCCCAGTGATAAAATGTAAAACTTGATCCTATTAAAATCTGACGTCTATTTTGATTTTATACCGAAAGAAAACAATTTTATTGATGCTTGTTTTTGGCTTGTGATAACTATCGCTATAAAACGAAACGCTTCGCCTTTCTGCCGCCAGTGTGCTACTAAGAATCTAGAATAGCCAACAAAAATTGCTTTCACAGTTTATTTTTTCCGCCGACAGATGGCAGTCATTGAGATTTTGTATCTGTATAAACCAAGGCATAAACATAACGGATACGAGTATTATCACTTTACGTAGGAAATTCGGAAAATTCTTCCAGAAATAGGTTCACTAGATAAAATTCGCGAGCTGTTGAGTTTATCTTTCTCTTTCATTGCGACTTATCTGTGTATATATTTTTTTTTATAATAAGAAGTGCTTATAATTTATTAGTCCGTCTTTTTACATGTAGTTTTTTTGACATCATTTCAATTACTATTTTTTTTATTACAGATATGTACGATACTTTTTTGGGAAGATTTTTTTACCAGGGTAAATATAATTCGTTTGTTGTTGGAAATGTGCCAGATATTAGCCTTACTTTTAACTGTGAACACTCTTCAAAAATATTTAACTTGTCCATAAGATTATAAAAATTTAATCAAACCAGTCAATCTATACTTAAATTTAAAACTGAACGAATAAAATAAAATATTTCTTTGGAGCCATGTCAATTTAAAATTATACTTTAAAACCCTCCAAGGACGAGCGTCACCATATGGTCACACAAAACACCGTTGTCTATTGATCCCACTATTCATACTTTTTCTACCTGAATATCGTTGCTTTCACTCATATTTGGTTAAGAAGGGTACGGACTACAGTAAGTCATCAGCCGTGGGAACAGGAACGGTCTCCAAAAGCACATGTGATTTTTTGAATTTCCGTTTTTTTTAATTTAATTTTTGAAACTGTTAGATATTTTTTTATAAAAACATAAAATTATTTACAGTTATTTTGCTAATATATTTGTTTTGAAATTATGTTGATCTAAAGAGGTCAAATTTTAAATATTTAAAAAAAATCACGTTTAGCTATATTTCAACCCCGAATGTTTGCAAGCCCATACGGTCACTTTTGTCCTTACTACTGTCCGTACTCAATATTACACGGTAATAAAAAGATGAGCATGACCATGTAGTCATGCGGGGTTTCTATACAATGACTTTGCGTTTTTTTTTTTTAAATTTTGGATAGGAATAAAAGTTATCCGTGACTTCAATATGGCTTAGAAAATATTTTTTTTATCGGAAAAAAGCTCTCGTCTCTGGAGGGTTAATTGTGTTTAACTTGTCCACAGCTATAAATTGAAATTAACAAAGTGTACTTACTTGTGCTTAATATCTATCGATAAAACCTTCGGTGCATCTTAATATCAATATTAAAGATAAAAACATTTGAGGCATCAAAAAATTAGCTATTTTATCCGTTATTTTTCTACTGCATACACGAGATTGAAAAATCTTGCTGCAACTGATTGGATCATTCTGTGAAGGCAAATAAATTATAATACTGCTTTTTTATTCATGTCCGTTCTCAACATGGATCCTTTAGAATCTTAAAAGAGGTATCTTAACAGGTGTTTTTCCTAAGATAGCTGATTATTACTCAGTTGCTCAAATTGATTTTTTTTTGAAGAAATAAGCGATAGAAATATATGGATAGGACATAACTAGTGGTCAGGTTAGCATTATTGTTATGTTTTTGAACAAAAAGTTATTTAATATATTAGTATGGATAGGATAAAAATATTGTAATGCTTAATTTACTGATATATAATGCTGTTAATGATATAAAAAATCTATTTCAAAACCATGGAAATTGAGCATGGAAAATTTTTCAATGCTCAATTGTTTATCTTAAAATACATGAGTAAATGATGCTTGAAAATGAAATATAAGCAAGTCATACACAACTTTCAACTACTTAAACATTTTTCTTCATTATCAAGTTAATAATTATAAGTTGGTGTGCAAATTTAATGAAAAGCATCTAATTGCCTTATTATTTAGAATGACCTTTTAAAAATGAGCTAGGTGTAACTACATAAATACACCATTACTTAATAAAAGAATTCCAATCTCGTAGCATATCTGAAATTGATTATTTTTTCAATTTGTGTTCAAAATTTTAACACAAAATTTTAGTTTGTTTACTTTTATTTAGAATCAATAGAACTAATAAAAAATGATTTTATCGAGCGGAGTAGAAAAATCGTGAAACTCTTACGTATGGAAGCCTTCCGTAAAATAGAAAACCAATCGGTGGAAAACTCATGACTGTCTTCTTCATAAATAACGATATCGGCATCTGTCCATTACTGCGAGCAGTGTTTTTCGAGCCGAGTCATATTATAATGGAATGGGGAGCCTCACAAAAATGTAGTAGATATATGATTTAAGATCAATTTTATTTAAAGTCATCGTATCATATATTACGAAAATATTTTGCATAAGTTTTTTTCAGAGTATTTAAAATTCGTATAGTTTCTTGCTTTATTAACAGGGTAGCCGGTAGACGATTCTATTATATTCTTTGAGATTTCGACTGATGGTGCTTGGTGGAATTTCAATATTTAATTTGAACGATTCATTTTTTTAATATATTCGTTACGGGTAGGGATTCTGTGTCGAGACATCCCGGGACTTTTCGGGTTTTTTGCTGTCTTAAGTCCCGAGACTTTTTTGGAAAATGTCCCGGGAATTGTGACTGTGATTTATAATGTGCTAATAACATTTACATTTTAATTTTGAAAAAAACAATTTTTGTGGTTAAGAAACCTTCAAAAGGACTGATGTGTATTGAATGCAAGCAGGTATAAGAGGGGAGCTCAAAGAAAAACGGAGACGATATAGTCGGGGTGTGACACTTACCCGAGGTTATAACAAGATAGAAAAACAGATGTTTTTTGGTTTATAAATTCGTAGAAGTTTCAAATACCATGTGTTTATATACTGTAATATAATTGTAGCAAAAGCAAATTACAAAATATTAAAATTAAATAGTCATACCTGATGTTGTTTTATGTACAAAAGTTTTTTTACTATTTCACAAAGATACCAATGTCTCAATAGGACAAATAAAGGTCTAAAAGCTGTATTGTGAAGTTACGGTCATAAATTTAATCCTGACGGCGGCGTCATTCATATTTTTTCATTACATGCACCGTTACAATCCTTTCTTAGTAAAAATTAGCCGTAAGCATTGCACACATCCATTACATAAGAAAAATAATAATTATTAAAGATTTAACACAAAAGAACGCGATTTTTACTAGTCCGTACTTACTTAAAATACTTACTTACCGTAAAAAGCGCCGAGTGTATGTAATACATAAATACATACATGCAAATATTTAATTTTAATACAATTATAATTTTATTGAATGGGAAATAAAAGTCCCGGGATGTCCCGGGACTTTGACTGTATCACGCCTTGAGTCCCGGGACTTTGAAAACCTCGAGATTTCAGAATCCCTAGTTACGGGTAACCGAACGGAAACTTTTATATATCGATGTATATATATAGTTACTATTTTTTTTTCAGTTTATATCAACACAGTGTTACACAGAAGTTAATCCTCTCTGTAATATTGTGCTATTCATTTATTTTTTTAATTTTACTTGTCACTAAAATTTACTCGAAGCTTTAAAAAAAAGTTTATTGGAAGACTTCCAAATTGTAGTGACACCGCAGAATGTAACAGTCGAAAGTGATCTCTGCCTAAGACAGGCTCTGAGAAAACACTTGAATTTTTTCGCACATCTGACTCGGAAGAATAACGAGGTTGTGAAAAAACTAGTTTGTATCGTACACAGTTTTAGAAAATGAGGATTGGTAGTTTTTGAATAAAATACGACATCGCATTAGCATTTTTAATAAAATATAAATTGACACAAATTTTATGGTTAAAAATAATTACATTTTATTTTAATAAAAAAAAAATCTGACAAAACTAATTATTAATTTTTAATGTTGATGATTTTATTTATCATTTGTTTTTATAAATATTTTGATACGAATCATCTTTGTTTAAAATTGGTGAAATCAGAAATATCATTTTTGTCATGTAACTTTACATTAAATGTAAGAAAAATGTTTAAAACACTCCGTGTTACGTTATTTACGGTAGTTAATGTTGAATACAACTATGGTGAAAGTTGTGTTAGTCAAATATTTTAACTGATCGAAAGCATTTCGAGTGAGAAAATACGTTTTTCTCACTCAATAACTAAGGACCAAGTTTTAATATAAATATAACATTTCAAGTGAACGGAAAATTGCACGGAATCGTAGTGCCTTCTGAAGTGAGACTTCTCATAAAGGAAAATGGAATAGAATTGGCAAAGGCGGCTGCATTTTCACAGAGCGCAATTTAAGTGTTCAGGTTTATATGAAATTTTCTTTATCAGCTGCCTTTCTTTCATTCCGATTTCCCATTTGATTTACAGCAATTTTATAAATGGCATACAGACAATTTCATTTTCGTTTTACGACGCCGATTCGTAAAGTTCTACAATTTAAAAAATTGTAAGTCTTATGATTTTTCATTATTTTCTACCAAAGAAGTCATACTTTGCTTTTATGTTTCTTAAAAAAACGTTCTTTTAATTTGTTTTAAAAACTAATTTTCGTTTTTGTAACTATAAAATGAGGGAGCCGGTAAATTGCTCGAATGGAAATTGCTCGAATTACAAATTATTCGAATTGCTTGGTTATTTAAACGATTTTTCACGACTTTTTCTACGAATTTCATTTTTATCTTGTGCGACACTTGTTTAGAGAGTGAAATATAAAAATAATTTTCGTAAGTATTTATTTTAACCGTGTTCGCTCCAAATGCGGAACATATGATCTTTTAATGGAGTTTATCTCAACAGAAGTGTTTCTACGAGAACTGTCTATTAATTAGTTACTCAAACTGTTTCTATATATTTCCAGAAAACATAAAAGACTAGGGCTAAGACAGAACAAACGGAAACAAATTGATTATCTTGTTATTCGAGCAATTTACCGGGAACCATAAAATGAGGGTATTACTTGCAAACCCGGCTCATTCCAAAGTTGTTGAAACATGAACCATGAATGTAATTTAGTAGATAAAAATAAATTTTGAATGTATTTTTAGAAATCAGTCTTCAACATGGCTTAACAACATCCAAAATATCATTCCAAAGTAATGTTAGACTAATTATACTTTCAAAATGTCCATTGTTTTTCAAAATGAAATTCAAGTTAAATTTTTTAAATATTTATGAATAAACCGTGTTTGCAAGTAATACCCGCACATATTCAAAAACTCAAATAATTCATATAATTTTTTGGCTATTTCGGCTTTACGTAATCGAAAGAATTTGCTTAATACACTTAATAGACTTAAAAAAGATACACAATAAATCTTCTCATCACTCTTACATCATAACAAAAATAACTTAACAAACAACTAACTACATAAAACACGTTATTATTTGATCACATTACATTCTAGTTTTTTCAAGGTAATGCATATTTAATCAATAAACTGTAATACGTTTATAAACAAATATTTATTTTAATTTTGGCTAGAGTAAAATTTCAATTTAAATTTAATTTATCACCGTGATGTCGTATGTGTAGCATTATTTGAACTTTTTTTTATGTACGAATGTATTTTTTTTTCTTTTCCACTTGAAAATATTTTATTCATGTAGCAAGGGTGAGCCTACTCACTAATCGACGTCGAATCGAATCAAAAAGCTCTTTTACCAGAAAAGAGATGAAAGCGTCGCCTGAAAGTGCTTTGTAATTATCCCAATAAGCTAAAATATAATGAAAAACAGGACTTTCAAATGTAGCACAAATGTACACGGTACTTAACCTTTATGGTTTTATAAAAAGTGTTTTTCAAATTCAAAGAGACCTTATGTAACTGAAGGATGATATTAGTTTAAAAAGTTGTTGTTTTTTTTAATGGATACAATTGAAAAACGTTTGATTATACCAGAACAGTGAAATATAGTTGTCAATTATCCCAGTATTGGAAATAAATAACTAAGGTATTATTATAAATTATTACGCTCTACAAAAGATTGAAAATATTGGCCGAACTACTTTTGACGACAGCGTCATACTAAAATTATCATCAGCTTTATATCAAATAATTCTTCTTGAAAAGACCACTTTGTTATTATGAATAAAAGAATAAAGCAGTTATACAAAATCACTTAAAAACTCAAATGAGAATGTATTTTTATAAAGTAAGTATCTGAGTAAACTCATTTATACAGTTGTTAAATTAATTATCACATTGTTAATGCATTGAAATTGTTACTTATTTAAAATGAAAGTACATTTTTTATGTTTCAGATATAATATGCATATAAACATATTCAACATTGGTTGACTATAGTTGAAATATTATAATTTGTAGAAATATTCACAAAATATAATGACATCAGTAAAAATCATTAAAAATTTCCTTACCATAATTATATTTGATATGATGTTAATATTTTAGTAGTTATTTAAATAATGTACATTTTATTTTAATACAAAATGTGATAATTTTCGGCAAACTTAAGTTTATAAAATCATTTTTTTATTTAAATTCATTGGTAATATTGTCTTTAATCACTTCTGTATTTCTTGTATCCATTTTTCTTTTTTATTTTGTGTTTATTAAAAATATCATCTTTTGTATTGGCAACAGATCTCTCTCGCACTGTGGGTGATACTAACCCAACGCCTGCCAACAAGGATTTTAATGCCATCAATAAAAACGAAACAAGGGAAACAGACACTACGATATTTACTGGATCCAAAGCGTAATTGTGGAAGTGATAACTTGGCTCCAGCTCTGTCACATGATGAAATCTTTTCGATGAGAACTTTTCGACACTTCTATCTTGAAAGCTGCGCTGCGTTTGAATATCATTTTCATCAGCTTTCATCCATTTTTGAAATGCGTATTTTATTTGCTCGAATCCATCACATGCTTTTTTTATAAATGATTCGATACTTTGTAGAATTGCCGTTTTTGGAGGATTTCTTTCGAACATTAATTCGGTATTTATTTCAGCATTTGTTTTTAAAATAATAAATACGAATAAAATAAAAGCAACTGATATCAGTGCCATTTTAATAAATCTAGTGGCGCAAATTTTCACTTGAAATACTTTCTTCATACTGTTCGTTTTCATAAATTTATTTCTATTTTATACGTTTATAGTATTGTTGAACAAAACAACTTTGCTGTATTCAGTACATTGTACGCACAGAAAATGACAGTTTTTCAAAGAACATATGACAGATTCCTTCAAATGCCTGCAATCGTTCCACTCATTATGTCTTTCAACTGTCAACGTAATTTTTATTATAACATTGAGAAATATTAGAAGAAAAATCTTGGTGTACTTAAAATACTTACTTCCAGACAGAAAAAAACTAAAAAAATATTTAAATATAACGTAAAAAACGGTGTCATTTTTATTTTATATAACTTTTTTTTCATATCGTTTTTTAACATATAAACTAAATATTGAAATGTTTTATGATATGACATTAAAAACATTAAAATCTCATTTTTCAATAGTCATTTGTAAATATGTGCAGAAACATTGTAGTTTAAGCCCCCCTTGCACTCGTAGTTTTGCACGATTTTAAATAAATTTATAAAATATATTCATAACTTTATTAGAGACTGATTATTTGTTTAATTTACTTATTTATTCGTCTTGAGGGAACATTGATTTAAATTAACCTCCCTCCGTTTATTCTGGGTGATACGTTTTTGGACATGGTCCCGATAAGCTCAATTTCGCGTTTAATGGGGAGATATAAAAAAAAGATTTCCAATATGAAATACCAATTTATTAATAAACAAAACTACAATTATAAAAAAATAGCGTCACACATAAAATAAAATAGAAGCAAAAAAAAAATGAATATTTTGGTTCTAATAAGCATCTTGACCTGCTAAAGTCTACTATATGAGCGTCAAATAATCTAATAAAACTTCGACTAATGATTCCAAACACACATTAAAAGTCAAATGACGAACAAAAATGAACCAACTTATTCGGCGTCACCTGTACATAATATTCATTAAATAAAGCATAATATATATTTTAATTGGATTTTTCGTTTAATGTGATCATTTTTGATTCCGAAGATACCAAATTTGTATTCATATCGAATTACATTTCAATTTAAGAGCTTTTTTACTATTAGGAGTAATTGAACTATCAGAAGCTTAGAAAAATAATAAAATAAGTGTTGATTTTTTTAATGTGTCATTTCAGGTATATGAGTGTATGTAAGTGATTTTACTTTTTTATGTGAGCTTACTCTGCAGTGTACATGCATTGGAAGTTGATTGAATTTTGTTTTTTTATGCGTAGAGAAAAACAAATGAATATAAAATTAATGAATAGTTTCAGAAGTAAATTTCCATTACTTTATTTAGAGGGGTATTTTTTTTTTATTATTTAAATTTAATTAAAGTTAATTAAAATTCTATGAGCTTAAGATTTGTAGTTACATTTCCTACATTCTTCAGATTCAGTGTTGAAACGTGTGAACTGACGCATTTGTTGAAAATCACGTACACGTCCAACATTTTGGTTTGCAAACGGCATCAAAACAAACTGTTCGGAAGTATCACTTCTCTTGAAAACCTGAATAAGAAAATATATCAGTTATTTTTTTTTACAATACGAGATGAATTAGTATATGTTAAACCAGAATTTGTTTGAAGCGCTTATAGTTTGTAAAATATAGTACATTTTATTACTTTAGACAGATAAATGTATTTAAAACAACGTAGTCATGATATCGTTAGATTTTTTTGCATAATCCACGATTGAATCAATTTTAAAACTATCATTGAAGCTGAAATATACGTTTGAATTCTTTTATTTTCACTGTAATTTTTGTATTATAATAAGCAATTGAACACTATGTACTTTTATTTAATTTTTATGCAAATGACAAAACTGAACGTTGCTTAAAATTTTCCATCAGAGATTAACTTGAAATCATTTTTGTATGGCTTATTTACTCTCGAACTCAATTCAATTTGACAAGAATATAACAGTTTTTTTTATAAAATATTGTGCAATATTTGGGCAAAGTATCTGATTAATTATTTTAAGCACATTAGTGCACGGTTCAAAATCAGTCCCGTGCAGTTCTGCTCGGGCCATGAATGTGAGGGGTAAACTCCTTTTTTTCTGTCGATAGCGTTGTGGAAGGCGGCCATTAAACGTTGGCTGCATATACACAACGGGTGGTGGTGGGAAACCAACTTGATTAACAAATAAAAATGCAAAAAGACCTAGAAGTGCTGAAAAATACAAAACATCAGCCCAATAAAGATTAATATAAAACAATAAAAGCATATGTCAATAAAGAAATTCAACTTATATTTGATCAAATCACACGATTTTTAATTTATTTTATTTAAAAACGATAAGTTTTGGTAAGATATTTTTATTTTATGCCCTTCATCAAGCAACCGTTTCAACTTATCACTAGCTTCTTGTTATTCAGCAGCCAAACGTTTGCTTACAATAATTATTATTTGGAAAGCTAGAACTCATTATTTGGCAAGCATCTCTACACCTCACCGGAATAGTAATAATATTGCTCGGTAATCACAGAAAGCAGAGTCATTTCTTATGAAACAAACCTTATTTATGAAGCAAAGAGTGTTCTGCACATCTATCAAGTTGTTGTTTCCCTTGCTTAAAAAGTTAGCAAGGAGAATACTTACAGCGGATGGTTCGATACTATATGTATGATGATGTATTCACTTCAATATAACAGTTAAGGTTTACATAGCATTTTATATACCGAAATAAACAATTCAATTGTATTTTTACCCAAAAAGTTGTAATGTAACAATATGTTTTCTAGTATGGATAATTTTTAAGCTGAAGTTTTTATTTAAGAGAACGCAATTGAAATAAAAATTGGACAGATTCTCTGTAACCTCAAATTTATATTATGTTCACCATAATCAATTCACCAATAGGTTGAGCGACTGAGTAACAAACAGTTCTCGAAATAAAGCATCTGTAGAGATAGATCCGTTCAAAGGCTATATAAGAAATTAATTTAATGCACAAGAAAAGAGTTTAGAGTAGTAGGTATGCTTATTAGATAAATCAATAAATCAAATTTCCATTGTAAGCCATATTTTTTTTAAAAGATTTAAAACATACTTAAATTTTGTTTACTCAAATAAAAAAAAGTTGTATGCTTTAACAACACACACTGGTATCTAGCTTTATTAATAGTGAAACTCTCGTTTTACTAACAGACGAATACTATTGTAAAACTTGTATCACACTAGATATTCTCAATGATACAATGTGAATATGTTATAAAAACTGAAATCGATGTAAATCAAAATTCTGCTATAAATATCTGTATTCATCTTAGTAATTGCGTTTTATCTGATAACTTTTAAGCAATTTTTGTTTAATGACTTTTTCTGATAAATCAGATTGAATTGACTAAAATAGATACAATTTCTATGGTTTTTTCTCAAGTGAAAGAAATGTTGTATTTATCTCAGACGTATAATTAAGAGCCTGAATTAAATCACTCCTTTTTAATGAATGGACGTTTTTTGAGGTACACATATTATACTATCTAATACAGTTATGAAACCTTCGTTTCTTTTTAAATATACAAAAAAATACAAAATAATATCCAGAGAGCTGTAGTTTAAAATAGATTTTATTATTTGCACATAGAGACAACGACATGTTTTAAGGAGTTAAAATTGGAAGTTACAGTAAATAAACATTCAACGCTTATGACTTAAATTTTCACAAAACTATTCACAATAATAGTTTTTATCTTCCCCATTCGATATAAATAAATTGTAGAAGACCATTTTTACTATCCCGAAGCACAAGAATATTTAAAATCGTTAAATCGCCGTTTCAGAAAAGATAATATTGTGTATTACCTTCAGTTTATGGTTCTTGATTCTGGTTTTACGACCTCGATATGAAAGAAATGGAATTAAATATTATTGGTTTATATATAAATCAAAATGATATTTTAAATAATAGGGATGATTTTATATGCTTTAATCGGTTAAAAATAATAAAACTATATTTTGTTTCCATATTTGCTCCCTAATTGGAACATGTGGCCACCACATGGTTCTTCCAAGATTCTCTGTCCCCCGCCGGTCTTTTTGCTTCCTTCCATGTCATTTCAGCGTCTCATAGCTCCGCCGAGTACATTCTATAAATGGTCATCAGTGGCCTTCCACACATCCAGTTGGTAGAAGAGACAGGCATCTGCAGAACATGTCTAAGCCAGGTCCATCGTCGCTTCTTTACTTTGGTCATAATTAACGGCTGTTTAGTTCATTCCCTTATCTCCGTGTTTCTGACAAAGTCAAACCACCGCACTACAAGTATTTGTCGCAGGAATCTGTTTTAAAAACACAGTATACGGTTACACTGTGCTTTTGTAAGGTGCTGAAAACTCACAACCGTAAAGCATCACTGTCAAAATGCAAGCGTCAAGCCATATTCAGCTCGAAGATCGTTTTCAAGTTTAAAGCATTTTTATCTTCTCCTTCGGGGCCGAGTTAATAATCCTGAAATTCTCATGACTATTAATTTACATGCTCCCAATTTATTCTTACGTGGGCGAAACTATGACCAAAAACTTTTGTTTCTAAAAACTTATACCTCGCTTACGAAGTATGAGTCACCAGTTCTAAGGGCCGTTCGATTGATCAATTCATTGCCTAGAGAAGAGGAAATTTTTAGTTAAAATTTTACTATTCTTGATTTTTATGTACTATGTAGTTTTATTTTATACAAGTACATGGTGAATTGGCGTCAGCTGTTATGTCATGTATTGTACTTTTAGTTTTTAAACAATAAATAAATAAATATTTAATGTAGATAGCCTACAATTAATTGTACTTTCGAGCTTAGCTTTACCTAATTCTAAGTCATTTTAAACAGGCATTTGAACCCTCTTTAACATAAAATAAAATGAAAGTATATCACCGTACTTCCAATTTTTAGCGCGAAAAAAAAGTTGATAAGTGTAGTTTATAAGTAGAAATTTTCTGATAACATAGGTCTTACGTTGCTTTTTAATGAGGTGGTTTTTGCTCCTATGTTTATGCTTAAGTAATATTAAAGTTTTTAATTATTGATAGTTAATCCTCATTTACGTTTTCCAGTAGAGTCTCGCAAGTAAGTTAAATGCTTTGTGAGCCAATGAACGTCGTATCTCGACCGACGCCGCCGCCATAACGGCAATAGCGTCGAGGCGCAAGTCGATCGTTAACCAAAAAAGATTTTGGTGTCGTTAAAGGAAAGTCACGTAACTGCGGCGGGCGGGCAGAAGCAATAATAAATGCTCTACAGCCTTCCCGTTCCTCCGGAGCCTGAGCGCCCTATCTGGTTACACAGAGACGGCAAAAAGTTTTCCGAGCAAAAAACACTTTGAATTTGTAACAATGAGAAGTGGATGTCGATGTTTTGTTTCAGAAGTCTCGGATTTATTATTACTTTTAATAACTTTGCTAACATAAAATGGAAAGTTATTTAAGTTTGCGGCGTGAATCTTTTTGAATAATGTCAATTGCCACGGTTATGATTTTTAAAACATATATAGTCCTCAACATCTAAATTGTTTTCTCAAATTGTTGACTAACATTTATTTATTTTATGCTGGGCTTGCAGCCAATTTTCCAACAACTTTGTCTTCAGATACGGTAAGTTTGTGCTTGAATTTTAGTACACAAATATTTTCTAATTGATTTCATGGATTTTTATTAAAGAGTATAGAAGATTTTTTAATTCTTTCACGAGGCCGATCTTAAAAGTAATGTGTAGTTGGAACAATCAGCTAACCATTTTGCGTGTACGAAACAAACAGTTCACAATGAAATACTTCTGCTGTGACACGCTTCATTAGGAGTCCTTATGATCTATATTAGAAATGGAAATTGATACACTTATAAATAAAATACTATACCTGCTTTGCAAGTGTGTCATACAATAAAAATGAGAAAAAGATAGATTTTGAAAGATCAAATTATGTTTTTTTAAATCAACTTTATTTTCCAATGATGATAAGATACGATACAGAATATCACTAAAACGTGATTTTTTTTATCAGGTGTTATTTAAAGTATAAATATAATTATTTAGAATATTATTCTGAATAAAAATAATCAATTCATATATAAAAACAACACATCGAAAAGCAGGTTTTTTAATATTTTAAAATCAGAAAATGAAATAGTGTTGTCGTTCAATAAATCTACTACTCTTAGCATTGCGATGTTTAGCTGGAGAGCATTGGGGTCTCATACAACTGTCGCAATCATATGAGACTCAGAAAGTCTCACCATTCAGTTCACTATTTCACATTTTTTTCGGAAAAAACGGTTCCATTTAAAGTTATCAAGATGCTCGTTACTTCCAACACATTTTTTTTGATTTATTTAAAAAAATGGTAACCAAAGATTATACAGATTAACCTCATTTGATGACGCGTAAGAAAATCAAAAAATAATAAGTTAATTATATCTGAAATATTTCAAGCTTATTGTAATTGTATTATAAATGAAGTTTAGCTTAAAAACTTGACTACATCAGAAAAACCTAATTGATGATGAAAACCTTTTAAAATTGGCTTTCGTTGTTTGATGATATTTATTATAAGAACATCATTAAAAAAATAGATACGATATAAACATTTGTGTATAGAGAAAAAATATATTATTTTTTAAGTGATACATATATTGAATAACTATATTATATTAATTCATGTCCGCTCTCAATATTGAACATATGGGCTCCTATTGCAAGTGTTTTGACAGAATTTTGTTTCCACGGACGGTTTGTTATTAAGTTGTTAAGCCTATCTTGAGAATAGAGATAAAATAATAGGAATTGGACAGGACTAGTAGTCAACTAATTACTCTCGCTACGCCTCTCTTTTTTATAATTAAAAGGGTGGGAGGATTTTTTTAGATATAACAAACACCCATGAATTCAAAAAGAAATCGACGAATCGATAGAAAAATATGATATTCATACTGGGACTTGAACCCGTAACATATGTATCGGAAGCCAACGGATGTTGACCGCTGCGCCACGGATCTGCCATGTTATATTAAAGCCAATATACAATCAATATTATTAGGATAGAATGTGAAACAAACTTCATCGAAATTGATTTTAGAACTTATGTGGGTGGCCGTACATCGTTTATTTATTTTTAAAATTAAAAGTACACTACACGGCATAACAGCTGACGCCAATTTGCTATGTACTTGATAAATATAATGAGACAAAATTTAAAATAAAACTACATCAGAATCAACATACAAAATCAAGAAATAAAATAGTAAAATCTAACAAACAGTTCACAAATACTGTCACTAAAAATGTCCACTTCTCTAAGCAAAGAGCTGATCAATCGAACGGCAATTGGAACTGGTAACTCATACCTCCTAAGCGAGTTATAATTTTTTAGAAACAATTTTTTTTGGTCATAGTTTCACCCACGTAAGAATAAATTGGGTGCATGTAAATTAATGCGTTTAATATTATTATATGCGTCTTTAAAACCCTCCAGAGACGAGAGCTTCTTTCCGATAAAAAAAATATTTTCTAAGCCATATTGAAGTCACGGATAACTTTTTTTCCTATCCAAAATTTAAAAAAAAAAAAACGCAAAGTCGTTGTATAGAAACCCCGCATGACTATATGGTCATGCTCATCCTTTTATTACCGTGTAATATTGAGTACGGACAGTAGTTAGGACAAAAGTGACCGTATGGGCTTGCAAACATTCGGGGTTGAAATATAGCTAAACGTGATTTTTTTTAAAATATTTACAATTTGACCTCTTTAGATCAACATAATTTCAAAACAAATATATTAGCAAAATAACTGTAAATAATTTTATGTTTTTATAAAAAAAATATCTAACAGTTTCAAAAAGTAAATTAAAAAAAACGGAAATTCAAAAAATCACATGTGCTTTTGGAGACCGTTCCTGTTCCTACGGCTGATGACTTACTGTAGTCCGTACCCTTCTTAACCAAATATGAGCAAAAGCAACGATATTCAGGTAGAAAAAGAATGAATAGTGGGATCAATAGACAACGGTGTTTTGCGTGACCATATGGTGACGCTCGTCCTTGGAGGGTTAAACAATATACAAGACAGACGGTCAATGCACATGGAGTATTAGATCAAAATGTTTATTTTATTTTATAAATACCGATAACAAACAAAAAGTATATATAACTTGCTTGTTTTCATGATGTCCGATTTATTAATACTCAGTTTTAGTTTTCCTAATCGCATTATAACATCCTTATTTATGCAAATTACTTAAACTTCATAATGGTTTAATGACATTCGTGAAACAAAACAACTACTGGTATAGGTATACATTATTAGAGCTGAACAATGGAGACGACAATTCACAAAGTCAATTAAAACTTTAGTGTTCTGACTAAATGGGAATCCAATAGCTAGATCTGTCTGGATAAATTCAAAGTCTCTTACTTACCAATTGACATCTTTGCTACAAATAGGAGACGCGCCACTCAGCACGGTAAATTTCTTGTACACTGATAAAATTAAAGTTATAAGAAGTAAATTAAATACGTTTATCTTTTACTAATCACAACACTGTAACAACAAGTTTTTATTTCATAGTTGAATCTTTTTACTTGGCTTATTTTAAATCTTAGTATACTGCTACAATTGTGGACCATTTGAAGATGTGATGGCGAATCTAAAATGTAAAAATTATGAAATCAGCCGTCCAACCACTTTTATGATAATTTTTAATATTTTATTTAATTTCATAACAATTGTAAAAAAGTGTATTGTAAGATGTCTCCTAGTAATCATTTTTCAATTTTGCAAATCATTGATAAGAAAATTAATATAATTTTGCTTAAAATATAATGTTTACATACACCTAAAGCGTTTAGTATAGTGTATGGGAACCTATGGCCTCTTAGAATCTTTGATGCAGCCTTTTGACTTGATCAAAATATTCACTTGATACAAAAATTATACGCGAGCGTTTGAAAAAGAGCGTAATCAACCCATTATATGTCCGTCAGTTGAAAAAAAGAGGGGTTGTCAACGTTTTCTTTACTGCGGCCTTATGTTGAATCAGATAAATGAATGTGGCATTTAAAAATGAAAAGGTTCCCCCCAATAATAATTAACATTAACAGAATTGAATCATTGGACAATTAATTATAATAATAATTATCGATTTATCCTTGGGATTCATCCATCCTCATATACGTAATATTGGTGCTTGTATCTTACTACAGCCCAGCTTCAAGTATGAAAGGAAATACCTTCATTTTCATTTTTTTATAATGATACAATTTAGAATCAAGTTTGAGTTTGTTCGCAAATAACCTCTTACACAATTTTATTTCATTTCGTTTTATATAAATAACACTGTTAAATTTTATTTCTTAGCAGTTGATAATGCTCATCATAAGCGAAACCAGTCCTGATCTTGCTAAATAAAAATGGAAGTAGAACAAAGGAATATTGTGCTTTTTTTATAATGCCTTTCCAACAAGTATTGAAAGTGAACACCCTCAAAGTGATTACGATAGTTTGTCTAAAGATGCTTTTCAAAGAGGCGAAACACGTTTCCTAGTGTGTTACAAAACCCCTAGCATTACTAAGTTCCTTTGTTTACCCATAACAAAGAAGCTTTATTTACTGAATCGATTGATAAGGTTTCATTGTTTAGCAAAATCTGTAATTATCATTATATTAAATCTTCGAATTAATATTTGACAACCTCATTTTGTTGTTCATACTTAATTCTGTAAAGACTTTGCTCCAATAGCTGAGAGACGTGAAGATTATATTTACGAAATTAATAGATTCTCCTTTAAGATTGTCGAAGATTGAATCAAAACAAAAAGCTTTTCAATGCACATTTTCAATTATGAGATATAAAAGGAACGGTGCTCTTACAGACCGTCATGAATGATAATACACAAAGGAATTGGTTTAATCTCCAAGAAGTATTTTCCGTTTGTCGATGAAAAGCAGCTGTCAGCAACACCCGCCAAGAACCTTACACCAGTGACGTGATTGTGCAGAAGTCAGGATATAAGATTGTACAATTGATTAAGAAATTAATTTAAAAAATTAAAAAGTTTTACCTCATACCTTGAATTTTAAGGTATGAAAAATTGAATCAATTATTTTAAGCTGTGTACTTAATTTGGTGTCTGTTTTTTATCGGAATGAAACCATTTTTTTCTCTCGAAATATCCATTATTTATATTGTGCATTGAAATTATTATAATGTAAAAAATAGTATTAAATACTACAAATATTTTTTTTTACAGTTGATTATTAAATTAAAGAAAATGTAATAACTATAATTTGTAATATAAATTAGGATGTTAGAGTGAATAACAGGATGCATTGTGTTCCTATTCAAACCAGATAAGTAAATATAGGTTTAAACATGGTTCTGATAAAGCCATACGCCGAAATAACCATCAACTATAAAAAAATAATATTTCTTTAATTAAGTACTTTGTTATTATTTACTTTACTACAATGAAGTTCTAACAAGTAAATGCCCATTCAATCAATGAGGTTGTTAAAAATAAACGGACACATTTGTAAATTCATCTTTTTCTAACATTTTTTTTAAATCCATGCCCTTTTCCAATCTGAAGTATATGTTCTCTTAATAAAGGTATCACAAAAAAAATCATCTGCGAGAATTATTTTTTTCTTCAGTTACTCAACCTCTTCTTTTATAAGAGAGTAAGGATATAAGGATAGGGCAAAGACTTGTTAACTTATCATTCTTGCATCGCCTCGTTATTTAACCGTTTGAATACGGCGCAAATAAATCATTAACATGTCCCAGAGATACTGCGTGTTTTTGAGAAAAATAATTTTGGCTAATATACACTCAAGTTCGATATTTTAAAAACCTATATTGACTCAGTATAGATAGCACTACACATATTCATCAAAATATTGCCTATATTCTATTAGAATATCAAGTGTTTGATTTTTTTAAATGTCTTGGACATCCGTGTTCGCTTGCATATGATCCGGAGACCTATGTCGGCTTGGTATTCAAGTGTTTAAGGATTAGAAATGTGGGAGGGCATTTTTAGACATCAGAAACACCCATGACAATACTATGACTACTGGGAGTCGAACCCGTGAGATCCGTTACGGAAAAGAACAACGTTGCTGCTTCGGCACCCATTTTATTTTATTTTTAGACTGCGTCTTTAGTGGCTTTCAAATAAAATTATTGCCATCATCGAGAAGATCCATTCTTAAGTACAATGCTTAACTGTAGTTTCTCAAATAAAAAGTTGACAAATTTGATTCGTACTTTCTTATTATTTAATTTTATGATTCAAAATTTTATGTCCTTAATAAACATTGATGTGATTAGATATCTGGTACAAACGACAACAACGTATGAGCAGTTAATTGTTTGACGTCACTCATTATGTTTCTTTAGTAATACCATTTTAGTCCAGGCTAAGCATTCATTAAAACAAAATATCATTTGAAAAGGTGTTTAAAAACAAGTGTTTTGTCAAACGCTTCCTCATAAATTCGTCTCAAAATCTTGTAGCTTTCTCAGAACGCTTGACAAATATTCATTTTCACAATTTTATGAATTACCAAATGATTTTATATTACACTGCTTTTTGAGGCCGTTTTGTTACTGATGTTTTTAGAATTGATACAACTTTTTCCAGCGGCAGCCAATTTGATAACTAACTGATATGTGTTCAGTTTTTATTTTCATAACAAGATTAATCGACTTACGCCATGGCAACGGTTACGAACTGTACAAATTTATTTCATCAACAGTTAGTTATGCTGTCCAGAACGTTCAGTCAATGAAGGTCCAATTGAATTTTATTTTATTAAACGAAACATTTGATTTGCGATAAGTTATTTATCTCGAAAAAAAATATTTTATAAGTAAACATTGTGTATAAACAATGAGTGCAATTTGAAATATAGTAACAAAAAACAGTTTTATAGCTATGTTTCTGAAAACGAAACTTTTAAAACCCACCACTGGTTGCATAACATGAGTCAGATAACGTACGTGAATCGAATAAACGGAAAATTTCTCATCAACTTTCGGGAAATTATTATTTTTCAAAGAAAATGCTGTAAATTTGTCCTTGTGATGCCACAGGGCGTTGTCCTCTACAGTAAATGTGTCGTATCTGTGGAGAATACATGTTTATACGTTCGCAGTAATAGGCTGTTTACAGAGTAAGCACTGAACAGTGAGTAATTTTTACGGTTTTTGAAAATATCTGAATACGCTCACAGCGTTATAATATGAAATATCTTCTCATAATAGCACGGTGGTCGTCGTCAAGTGGTGACTGACTAAATTTCAAGCTTAATAACATTCACCGTACTCATGTAGGCTTCGAATTCCCAGAATAAATTGATACTTTCAATAAATCTATGCGTTTCTGTTATAACACATCCTATCCCAACCATGATTTCCGATAATTTTTCATCTTGTGAATAAGAAGAAACATTTTTTTTGTTTCCTATTTTTATCATACCTTTTTATGAAAAAAAAGCCACTGACTTACAACACGATTTAAAAAAAGTAGGCATATTTAAAAAAACGCGCTGTTTAATTCTTTACATATTGAAACATTATTGCTTCCATGTTTAACTCTTGTTTGAAACTTTTGTGTATAATAGAATTTATCACAACCCTGTTTGCCTCTTCTTCCTAATAGATACCAACGTCTTAAATGACCATCGGTTACTATCCATAATATGAACTTGGCAAAATAAAGTGTGCTGGCCTTTACAGAAAATTCTGGAGATCCCTCGTGGAGCCCAAATGCTCTACGTAAAGATATACAATAAAATAAATGTAGGATTAACAAGACGTAATATCATCAGGACTTACACTTACTGTGATACACAAGCATAGTATTTTATAGAACACAGTAATACTATTACATTGACATTGAAATCGTTATTGTATAAAAAGTAGTTTCACGATTTTATCTGTATATGTCACACACTTTTACTTTTTTTTTAAACATGCATAAATATTGAAAAATTTAATGGATGTGTTCATCTCATACATCTTGCGAAGATATATATCATTTTGTTTACAGTATTTACAGCATGAAAGTAAAATAAAAACCGTTGTTTTAGTTACTTAACGTTGCACAGTTGCATTCAAAATAAAACAACCCTTCACCACGACTTGTTGCAGGAGAAACAGGAGAAAAACGAAATGTCCAACCTCAATCTGATTGCTTCGTCTGTACGTTGGTTCAAAGCAAACGCATAGTGCCATTTTTTGTCTATGAGTAAAAACAGCTGCTGCTTCTTATATACTAAAAATATTATAATTAAATAACCATATATAAATATGTTGTTAAATATGATTTTTTTATTAAAGTAATACTCAATTATTAACGAAATAACTTTTGACAAAGATCTGCATAAGTTTCCAAAACGAGCTTTTTGTATTTTTATAATGTATCATATTTAAATGCAATACAATTCAATATTATTAGATATTTTACATCTGTAATAATACAATTAAAACAAGAATATGCATTCTATTAAAACGAAAAAAGTATTTGAAATGAAAGGAGAAAATTCTGTTGTTTATTATAAAATTTAATAATGTATCTTTTTATGAACAGTCGTTCATGTTTTGTGATTTGAAATATTATTATGTTGTGCGAGTACATGCCTATATAAAAGCTCCATAATAGGCTGTTTACCGCATAAACCGTAAAAGCATATAAATTTTGGCACATATTATTATAATGATATGTAAGACACGTTTCTCGCGAGTAGGCTGTGCGAGAGAAACATTTCATACCTCTTTAGAAATAAAATCCATTCCACTGTTATCGATACGTAATCGGCATCTTAATATTATTTTCTCTCATATTATTATTAATAGTCTGAACCTGTTATTTTTTATTTCGTTTCCTTATATAAAAAATACATACCATGTATCAGAAAACCGAACTGTTAATTGAAAAAATAACTAAAGAAAAGTGTAATAATTCGTTTTTTTCTTTATTCTTTCTTTTAAATCATTTTTGTGATTGTGAAATGAATCATAAAATAAAAAAATGGTCCATTTAAATACTTTCAACAGCCGATGTGTTCATCGGTATATGAAATAAATGATAATTTTAATTACAAATTAATTTTGTACACACAGAATAAGTAAAGTAAAAATCGTAGATTGTCGTTTGAATAAATAACTGTATTAAACACATTATACTTTCATGTTATTCGAATATCAAATTGTCTTTTAAATTATCCTTATATTGTGTTGTCGAATTAATAAAAAATACACATTCAAACATTAATATTTCAATTTGTGTATGGGTTGATATCCAAAAGCATGGACATCTTGTGAAGAGTTTGTACTTATTTATTTTTAATTTAATCCCTTTATCCGATTCAAATAATAGAAAATATCGAGAGAACGGTTAACAAACTCATTTTTCCTATGTCAAATTTTTCACATTTCACTTCAAGCCTTCCATATTTTCAATACTATATTATGACTATGAGTCTTAATTTTTGCATTGTTATATTATAAAACGAAGTACATTCCAAGTATGAAATATATTGACAACGAATGAAAAATCTTAATATTAGTTGATTCTAAAATAACTGGTTTGATTTAGTGATTCAATTTCGTTTAACAGATACGGTTAGTATTGAAGGGTGATAAAAAAATGAGCTTTTTTCTCGCTCCTTTCTCGGATGAAATCAAAAACTAATATTTGAAAAATCACATTTATAAAAAGTGGGCTCAAGAAACAATGTTTTTATGCAACCTCTATGGTTTTGAAAAATATTGTCAGCTTGAATAATTGTCCCTGGTTGTGGTAGAATGTTTTCCTGCGAAATACGTTCCGGTGAAATTTGCGGTTCGCTTATTTCGCTGTCAAAATAAAATCCGAAATAATTTGGCCGGTCGATGCGTGCTGTAATAACAAAATGCAAATTACAACAAAACATTTCGGCGCTTTTCGGTCGACCGGTCTTCTGTCTGCTTGAATTTATGTCATTCCATTCATTAAAGGTCCCACTTCCGATTGTAATCAAATGGCCAAAAGCGCTCGCAAAACTTTTTGTATTATAACTACACTCCGAACTTATGTTAGGGTTGGACCTGCTTTAACTTACATCGAAAAAAGCAATGCAGTAGACCCTCTTTTTACACGAGAGATACGTTTCAGCCAGTTCATTCGGCCGGCAGCGTGGTCGAGTGGTCAATTTCGTTGGCTTTTGTTACGGAGGTTCAAATCCCAGTACGTGATGGCCAAAGGCATGTGTTTAAATGATGTATTAAATTCGTTTCCACCTATACTACCCTAAAAACGGGGTGATTAGCTAACCACTAGTTCTGTCCATCTATACTTACTATATTTTTAAAAAGAGTGTCTGAGTCTTTGAACGACAAGCAGTTCTCGCAAAAACACTTATGTTGAGATACATTCCATTTGGAGGCCACATGCTTCACTTTATAGGCGACCATGATTAAAAAGAAACGTTCCACTTGTAACCGTGAAAGAAAAATGAGATTAAAAAAATACTCAAATAAAAAATAATGGTGGATAACTAGCTTTCCTTGTATAAAAATCATTTTTTATTATTGCATCTTAATTGTATTAAAAAAAAATACATTAAAAAATGGTAACACATTTATTCACTATTACTAATAGACAATAAACAAACCCGTTTACGTACTTTTAATGCAACATCGCTTTTATCACTTGAGGTAATATTTTTTTTCAAATTTTCGGGCTTACGGGATTAAGTATGCGCGTAGTACTGAGAAATAAGTACATGCAAAGGATGTAGAATTGTGTTATTTAAAACCGTATAGAAAAGAAGTTCAATGCACTCATAATAATATACACTCACATCACTTTACAATGTTATTGAAAATTTTTCACTACAGGGTTTGAACCGGTCTCCTTGCATTACTAGAACTTTCAACCAATGAAATGATATTTTTCGAACAGCAAATTTTTGGCAAATTGCACAATAAAATCAAGAAGCTGACTGCAAGCGAAAAATTCTGACCAAATTTAAAGATTAAGTCGGCTTCTATGCGTTAATTCATTGAAATTTGATGACTATTTTCAAACTTATTGTAGATTGCTATCATAGTTTTTATTCTTTCATATTATAAAAAAAATATTTATTTCATTATTTGTGAACGTAATATTTTTGGCTTCATTCTTGATTTTTTAATAAATTCTGATTATATCTGAAATCAAAATTGTTTTTATCGATAGTTAACAATAATGAACGATTCTTCACCCTCTAAAGCTGTCATAGTAGTAAAACAGTCTTTATTAAAACCATTGGCAATCAAAAGTTTTTAATTAAGACATAGAAAAAATCTTTTTCGTTGAGGTTTTCCAATTGGTATTTTGCTAAATCAGCTAAGATCTTATCGTCAAAATAATTCTTTTTGATAATTGAGTTTTTGATTAAAAAAAACGAATGTGTTTCAGAGATTGCAACCCTGGTAAAATAATCCTCTCCCTATTTATAAAGTTTGGATACATAAATGCGTCATTCCGCTTTTTTTTATACTATACAGGATTTACGTAAAAATATCCAATTTGCCTAGTTTTATTTGAGTGTACGTATTTATTTTTATTTTTTCTTAGCAAAAGTCTTTCAAATGTGATGTTTTATGTCAGTGCTGTGTTTATGCAAACAGAAAAGAGTGAATTTTTGCCAAGAAAAAAAAAGATTCTTCAAGAACAAAAAAAATAATATAAAATTTAATTCGAATGTTAGAAAAGATTTGTCGAGCTTATACTAAATAAAGAATCATTTGTGATTTTTCAAAGGTGTAAATAAACATCCAATATTTAATCATTTGATTTTTAAGCGATTAAAAAGGATAATGAAATAGTGATGAATAATAAATTTGAATGTATTGACTTATTCGGTTATATGGATATTATGATGTTTTTTTTTGAATGACCTATTTATCATTGATAAACAATAAAATCAAACGGATTCATTTTACATTCCACCAAGTCTTAAATTTATTGTAAGTACTGTGTGACTTATGATAAACACCAAACAAATCTTGATATATTGCTTCAATTGATATTTAAATACAAGAAAAAATAAAAATACTCCATTTAAATTTTAAATTATATATAAATTTTTCCATAATAGAAAATAAAATTAAAAAATAATCTTTATTGAAACTTTCCCTCCTCTCAATGTAATACAATATCTTGAAATTATAATATTTTTAATATATATGGCTACCTTAATACTAGATCTAAATACAAGATAGGTAGATCTGATTTGAGAATTGTATAGAAAATAAAATTCAAATTTTATTTGACAAATAAACATCTTATGAAGAACGGTACTTAGTATAATTAGTAACAATTAAATAATGTTTCCTCAAATGTTTTGGAAAGAAACATTTTCTTTTGAATTTTTAAATAAAATATTTGACATTACAGCTTATGTCAATGCGTAAAATATTTTTAAGTTAAAAGATCATACGAGATATACTTGATGAGAATATTTGTAATTCACAAGTGTCTCAAGGAGAATTGACGTCTTACAGGTATTGATCGAGATGACCAATTGCATCATGACAATATGTAATAAATTATGAGTCGTAAAGGCGGAAACCCTTACTTCATGTTATTCTTTCTAAAACTTTCTTTCAAAAGTACACCCTAGATTTTTAAATCGCTCACAAGGGGCATATTCATTTTTGAAAAAAACTAATCTTAACAGTCACATGTATCACACGAAGATAAGGAAAGATTCATTCAAGTATTAAGAACTTTTATTATCACTTTTTTGGTATTTTTTTTAGATTTTTATTAGGTCAGATTTTGAGTATCTAGATTGAATTGTCAAAATAAATGCGATGTCGCTAAATACTATGCTTTTTTAAGATACAATAAGTCAATGTCTATTGGAGTAAATGAAAGAAAAAAAATGTTTTTCATCAACTCATATTCGAACTTATTACACTGAAAAAAAGCAACACACTTATTTAATTTCAAATAAAAATCTACTTTTTAAAAAGTGTCATCGCAAAATTTTAAAAAACACCTGAAAGAACTGGCAATTGAAATGTTTTTATTTTGTTCTAAAATAATCAATAATATCGTTTATCATTTGTCTTGCACAGAAAACGGATTATAGACGCATTACCTATCTATGCATTGCAATATAATTTGTTTAAGATACATTTCTGTAAAATTCAAAGAAATAAAAATAGAGTTTAAAAAAATGTAATCAAGCTATTGGGTCATTGTGTGCATTTAATGTCACTCTCTGTTTCTGTGGTCATGTAGTAAGTGTTTTGTTTTAAGCCACTGCAAAAAGTTTGACTTGGCTTGTTACACGAGGGTTAAATAACACGGTGTCCGTAACGACTTCGTCATAACGATTCTTCAAGACAAACTTTTACAAGAGTATGCTTCAAGGTGAACAATGCACTGAAATTGCAACACACTTCATAGACAAGGTGTTCATTTCCCAACCCTTTAAGCGCTGATATAGCATCTATGAAAGTATTAGATCCATTTTGTTTTTTTTTATAGGTATTCAAATAATAATTTAATTAAACACAACTGGGCTTCACTTCATCAAATTTATCATTTTTTTAGAAAATTAAAGTAATCAGAAAACT
This sequence comes from Himalopsyche tibetana, assembly GCA_030503985.1. Taxonomy (NCBI): domain Eukaryota; kingdom Metazoa; phylum Arthropoda; class Insecta; order Trichoptera; family Rhyacophilidae; genus Himalopsyche; species Himalopsyche tibetana. The sequence continues at coordinate 16,427,823 of JAPJYX010000024.1, forward strand.
ATTTAGAATTTCAATCGTTCTTGTATATGTTTTTAGAATTGGTTCAGATATAATAAAAATGAATATAAGCGAATGACAACGGTTAACGTCTTTCTTGTCTCTATTTTCTACAATCAAGTGTTTTTATGTGTAAATAAGCCAGCCCTCACTGGAGTCATAACCGTTTAATTGCTGAATAAATCACCTAATGTGGCCGCTAGGCCATAATGTTGATTCAGTTATTTTAAGGCATGTTTTTGCTCAATATGTAACATGTGGGAATTTATATAATTGATGTCAACAATTTGTTTCGATGAGAATTGTTTGTGACTAAGATGTTTTATCACTCTTCTTCGAAGAGAGTAGGTGTAGAAGAACAGAGCTACCACAGTACTAGTCTACTAGTAGTTAACAAGCCGCTTTCACTTCGTCACATTTTTAAAGAATCGATAGGGTGATAAAAAGGGATATTTTGACATTTTAGCAGAACTGTGAAGTCAGAGTCGTTGAGTCACGTTATTTTGGCAGGAATTGGAGTCGTGAAAATGAGCGGCTTGATTTTTTTTTAAAATATATATTCAAACAAAATAATCAAAACTGTTGACATTGCATGCTTGGCTGACTAAAGAAAACAAATATAAAAGTTAAAATGAAATTATTGAAAATTTTTCTCGGAGTCAGAGTCGGAGTCGTCTTGTTTTTACACGACTCCACGTCCCTGAATTATAGACATCAATGCCTTCACGCAGATATCCATAAATCTGTATCATTACTGTACGATAGACTTAAAAATAATAGTTACTTTTGTTTTTTAATGAAATTTTGTAACAACTATATATTTGTAGTAGAGCAAGGGTTAAAACACCCGACGCACGAGACTTGCTGGGAGCATCTTAGAGCAATTCGCTGGATAATCTTACCGAACACGCCTTGTCAGCGATGCGATAACAACTTTCCTTGTAAGAATTATGCTTCTCACATAGTACGAGACGTAACAAGTTTGGCGAGCATGCTTCAAAAGTTTCACGGCTACTGTGTCACTAGGCATCCTGTATAAGACAAAGAAGTTTCTCTTTCAGATTGGTACTCTAAAAGTATAAATATATATAATGAATTATTTTTTTTATAATTTTACCTCACTTTTTCTCTGTTTCCACCTGAGAGAGTACTAGCACGATCAGTAGTCTTTCGTATCTGAATTAAGTAAAATGTTTAAGATTACGCTTATATTTCAGGAGAATATTTGATTGTAATTAACAATTAGTTTAAGGGTTAAAAAAATTATGAAATTGTTCATAAAAGTAGATAAAATTCATTTTAGCATTATTCGTTAAGTAAAACCATTTAGTTTTCAAATATTTCTTATACAATAAATAGTCCATAGACAAATGAATGTAGAATCATTTACTTTCACGATTTAATCTAATATTCTCAAAAAAAATGTGCATTATTGAGTATAGATTGCTGAATCTTGTCATTCCAAAACGTGAATTCTGAGATGAGAGTTAGTGTATTTTTAATTGAAGATTGATCATTTTTATAAGGCAAACAATATACAAATTAAGTCAACAAAGATGTTAAAAATGAGATGCAACAAAGTTTTTACCAAATCAATCAAAAATATTTGAAAGTATTTTTTTATAATCAGTTTTTGTAAAATGACAACACGTCAGTTATTCTTGGGAAGTCTTTAGAAGTCAGTAAGTGCTAAGCAAGTTAGCCGTGAAAAAAGTTCATCAAAAATAGGAGGAAACTAACTACTTTGTGTAACGTATTGTTATTTAAGAGTATTTAGTAAACATAAAATGTATAATAAAAATAATAAAACATTTTTAGTACTTTTTCCACATAAAATTTATTAGATCAGGACCGGTTTCGCTCATCGCGAGCATTATCAACTGATAAGAAAAATATATAAACAGTGATATTTATACAAATTTAAATTGAAATAAAAAGGTGTAAGCAACTATTAACAATTTAAAGGATTAGCAAATTACATTATAATTACACAAAATTAAAATGCTTAACACCCATAACAATTAAAAAATCATCATCAAAGGATAATAAATCTAAGTGGCAAACGATATCAATTACAAACACAATTAAAATTTGGGAAATTTTTACACAAAGTGAAACACTACATTACTAAAGTAAATATCCTAATGATGATTTGCCACTTAGATTTATTATTCTTTGATGATGATTTTTTAATTGTTATGGGTGTTAAGCATTTTAATTTTGTGTAATTATAATGTAATTTGCTAATCCTTTAAATTGTTAATAGTTGCTTACACCTTTTTATTTCAATTTAAATTTGTATAAATATCACTGTTTATATATTTTTCTTATCAGTTGATAATGCTCGCGATGAGCGAAACCGGTCCTGATCTAATAAATTTTATGTGGAAAAAGTACTAAAAATGTTTTATTATTTTTATTATAATGCCATTCCACCAAGTATTGACAGTGAACACCTTAAAAGTGATAAAATGTATATAAATAATTGTAAAAATTTCTTTCGTAAACAGTTCATAAAAAATGTAAATAATTTTAGTCATAAATTTAAATAAATCACCGCATTTCTTATGTGCATAAATATAAAAAAAACGTTCCTAATGGCTTGATTAGAATTATATACCTATTTTCCAATGTTAATTGTGATGTTATTTGAATGGGGGGTTCTGTAATCTGATGAAATTATTTTAAAAAAAAATGAGAACTTTTTCCTTATATTTTAAGCTAATTTAATTGATTTCAAAGTTCCGTTATTAAATATTTATTTATTGAATATCTTGAATTTTTCTCTACCCCCGAGAGAGAGAGTAAGTTCTAATAAGAAGCTTTCCTCGGAAGGTTTAAAAGCTCCTAAGTCCACACGGCAGGATATTTGAAGGGGCTGGTTTCCGGCAATGAGCAGACCGCATCCTTCCTGCGCGTCCCGAGGGCGTAGAACCTTCTAGCGTACGACTTGCTGGCAGGGAATGACGCAGAAACCTTGTTCCTTGGTAGGTCTAAAGCCCTTGAGAATGCGATTAGCCCATTTGTTATAAGACGGTATTAGCAAACCGCTGTTTACAACCATTGTTTGCTAAGAGCTTTTCACGATACATTAATTTATAATTACATCATTCTTAACTTGTATGAAACAGTAGACAGAAAACATGTTTCTTAATAATGGGAAAAATGTGTTTCAGCTTGCGTGAGCAGAAAACCCAATTAAGAAGCGTACATATTTAATATTTTTTAGAACAAAACATCCGATAAATTTTATTCAATTAACTTGAATGATAGTTAATACATTGCACTTAGATACCGCAAAACATGTGTTTAAATAATAATGCTGAGTAGATTTTAATAATTATTAAGTTCATTAAATAATATGTTATAAACATATTTAATGTCAGTGCCGTGGATTTTTATATTAAAGCTCTTGATCGAAAACTTATTTTTAATTCATAATAAAATGAAGACAATTAAAACACTATATTTGATTTGACGCAAAATACTTTTTTATGTGTTTCGATTGATCGGAATTTATTATGAATAAATTTCTATTATAAGCAAAAGTAGCTTGTAACTTAATTCATTGTGGACTAGTAAATTGCAATATTCTTACAAACATTACCTTTTAAACCTCCTTCTCATTTACTTTTTTCGTTTATTGAACAGTTATAAATATGTGTACTATTTAACAAAAACACACATTAAAAATATGTTTTATGAAATTTTAAGTTTTCATGATACAATAATTGTAAGACAGTGAATTCAAGTCGTCTTTAAAAAAATAATTTGGGTGTTTAATTATTTACTAATGTCTATATATGTATTATACATAGAAAAGTGCATGTGGAAAGTCAAAAAGACGTAACCACTCACATATTTTTTTTTACAGTAGACACAAAAAACTATTTTGGAACAAAGTCAAAATATGAAATATACACAACCTTTAAGTGCATGAAGTTTAATAAGCTGGTGTTTTATTTATTCATTATAATCTCAATTGAATAAGTTACCTTTGTGTAAATTTGTTTTCCTGATTAGTGTGCCCTCCTTTTTTCGATTTTTAAAGTTTAATTAAGATACTTATTCGTCATTTGAGAATAGGTACCTTTTGATAGAACGTCGATTAAGTTGTATATATTCTGATTATCAAAAAAATCTTGTTTGAAAAACTACTGATTACCTCTTTTTGCTTTTATAAAATCGATGTCTTAATGTTGATTAAAAAAAATGATAGCAGCAAAATTAAAGCAATTATTTTTAATGATTACTATAACAATTTTGAAATAGAGACATAACATGACTGCATCGTTACTCTGGACCAACTTCCCGAGAGAATGAAATGTGCACACACACTTACCAAGTTTTCAAATTAAATGAACAGTGTTCCTAGAAGAAAGTTTCTAGCATTTCCGGTACTTTGACTTTATATTGGTATTCTTTCATTGTCTTTGTAGGAAATGTACCAAGTTGAATTTCACTAAATAACAAAACTCGATACAAAAAAAAACTATTTGACGATATCAAAAAGTGCAAAGTGCTTTTTTGTTTTGCTATTTTTTCTCTGAATAAAGTTAACACTGCAAAATAAAACCGAATGAAATAGTTTATACGTACTTACCTATCTCTGGGCATCCGTATTTTTTTAGGTAGTGCAAATATTTGTTAAAATTTATAGTATTTTATACATTGTTAATAGTATTTTATTTTATTATAATTCAAATGTATTTATCCATTTAATTGCAGAATAATACATATTTTATATTTTAGCAGTATAAATAAATGACAATACCAGGAAAATGTACAGAATTTTTATATTTCTGAAATCTATGTTTTTTTGATTAATACATATCTGCGTCTAGTATGAACTAGTATGCCTCTTTATGGATGTTTGACAAAATAAGTGTTTCTACGAGAACTGGTTGTTACTCAGTAGCTATTTTTTTATTTTTTCTAAGAGAGTAGAGATATAAGGATTGGGCTAGGACAGAACAAGTGGCAAGCTTGTTTATCGCAACGCTGCTATTTTTTTAAAATTAAAACAGCATGATGATGTTTTTAGATATTACAAACACCCATTCCTTCAAAAAGATATCGCTAAATCTTTTGTACTCACTGAGACTTGAACCGGTCAAATCCGTCACGCAAGGCAAGAAAATTGACCTCTGCACCACGTACCCGAAAATCTATGCTATTTTTTTCGGCCAAGATTTTAGCAAGAAAACTTTTTTATATTTAAAAAACGTGAATTTGATGTGATTTTATGTGTGATAAATAAATGAAATGTTTTTTCGTATCTAATTCATTATAATATTGCTTTGTTTATTCAAATTAAACGTATGTGATTTTACAGGAAAAGAATATGATTTCACATGTCTGCGTTTTCTCAGACTTTCTTTTTACATATTCGCGATAAGATTCGCAAATAGCTGACGCAGCGTCACTTAACCGTCTTCCTTTCCCTCTCGCATTCTCCCAAGCCAACGTACATTGCAGACTTGTCTTATATCTCTTATGTCTTTTTTACATCCCCCGTGCAGAGTCTGGGATTGAATCAATGATGATACTTCGTTTTTCTCTTCAACCCAGAGATAAACGATTCTTTAAAACGCTGTATCAAGTTATCGCGGCGTGTCATATCCGCTTGGGCAAACTATTGACGTGAATTTCAAAAGGAGTACAGCCTTCGCGCAGAGCTTCCGGCACGGAGTATGTCGGACGGTTCATTAATCAATCTACAAGAACACGCCCTTGCACAAGGGGTAAATCTTCGCCTAACATTTTGTTTTATTTTTTTATGAAAAAAAAAATCTTATATCATATACAAAATTTATAATAAAGAAATAAAACACGAAAACATATATTATCATAATATGAGTAATTATTCTTTTTAATATAATAACATAATTTTGATAGCTTAATACTTTATAAAACAAATGAGGTATTTTTTTTATATATCTGCCATTTAATATGAATCAAAATCGACCAAAAATAGTTATTTTTAACAAATCAAAATTTTCCCACTCCTAGTTTAACACAATTTATAGTCAAAAATGTTAATTCAGTAAAAATGCACATTCTTTTAAAATATTCTTTGCTTTTTACATTTTTTACTAACCAACGCCTAGCTTTATTTCGATTGGGATAAAACAATAAATATTTTAAACGAAAAATCTGTTTTATTGTCCTTAAAAACATTACAAATCTGTACCAGCTATATAAAATGTCTAACTTACATCTTAAAATACAACAACAGTCAGACCCTGTCTGCTCTCTTCATTTGCTTAGTTGAATCCAAACAATGGGCAGTTTGTAATATGCAGATTGTATTGTGCATCCTTATATCCTATTTAATGGTACGCCATGTATTTTTGCAATCATATTTAAATTCATTATTAAAATTATTGATGAAGTAAATGTCGATTACATTTTTTTTAAATCAAATTTCTGTAAACTAAAACATATGTAAGTACAAAAATAATGAAAATAACATGAATACTTATATTGTTTCTTCTTTACTTCTTTTCACAGTCAGTTTGCCACTGTTTTTTTACAGGTACATCTCGTGGCTTTCGAGTAACGTCTTTTGACGTTAGAGCATCACTTTTGAAATCTTTTTGAACAAAAAAAATAACATTTTAACTTGCAGAATATTATCATCTTATTCTGAAAGATTGGCGTTTTAAACTTTTACTGATTATATTTTTATTATATTATAACATCAGTTGACCCAAGAATTATTAGAAAATATTTATGAGAGAGTTAAATGCAATTATTATTTGCTATTGCTTGTCGAAACTGAAAACTTTTTCAAGATTTTTTTCATACTTGATTTATCATATATAATGTTAAATGTTGTAAATGTTAAAAAATGTTATCTGTATATAAAGCTGTTAACAATAGTAAAATCATTATGAAATAATATACGTATATGTATATATATATATATCATAATATCATGAAAAATTGTTATAGAGGGAGAGACATTTGTGTATAATTAAAATAAGTTATTTAGTGACTTATTTCCGAAAATTAGTGTAATTGATAAAATCTAGCTTTATGGGACATTAAATGTATCCTTGTCGAGTTAAAAATTCCATATTATTCTATGCCACCTGCGTGATCGAGTGTTCAACGTCATTGGCTTCGTTTACGAGCATCACGGGTTCGAATCCCAATACGGACAGTTTTATAAATTGATTTTTCAATCGATTTATGAATTTCTATTCGAAGGCATGGATGTATGTGATGACATGAATTCTTCCCTCTCACCCATCCTATTCTATGAACGGGGCGTATCGGGAGCGATTAGCTAAGCAATAGTTCTGTCCTAGCTATATCCTTGTATTCCTACTCTCTTTGAAAAAATAAAGGTTTAGCAACTGAGTAACAAACAGTTCTCGTAGAAACACTTTTTTTAGATAAACTCCATAAGGAGTCCATACGTTCTACATTGAGAGTGGACATGGTAAAACAAAAAAATCCTATTCTGCTAACAGTAGTCTGTAAAAAGTGTTTTGATTGAGAATAATCAATTAATTTAAAGAAAATGTTTATTTTATACAGTAAACTATGAGTGTAAAAGTATATTAAGGATTGCTTTTATAAACTGGTTTTTTTTTTAAATTCTGTTTAACTAGATTTCATCAGTTACAAATATGACACTACAGTTATAATTAATGTCGCTGTACACCGTTTCACTCACTTTCGTAAATGTAAATTATAAAAAGTTCATATTTTTTGGTAAAGGATATTTTTTGTAATCTAAGCAATTGCAATACTTAGTATTATAATTTAATATGCCCGCGTCAAAACAGTACGCTTTATTGGATAATATAATGCATTATTGAAAACAATATTGACTTATATTTAGAGATGAATGAATACAAATTAGCAATGCACTGGGTAATGCTATTTATGAACAATTTGTCAGTGTTTTGACAGGTTTGTTTGAAATTTGACGTCCTCCCAGTTGCGGTTGAGCAAACGTTCACCAGCGTGGAAAATGCAGCATTGTGAACGAGCAGTCACAGACAATCAAATGTTGTTCTCTCGTACAAAGCTGGCAGTAAAGTTGAAGCTATTGCATCAAGGGATTTAATGCAGTGTCACGGTGCATCATTTTCCAGGAGTACTTATTTTTTTTTAGTACAGAATAAAAGAACAGATTTATTTTATTATTTTCCAGTTCGCAAATTACCTCTTATCGGATACGGATAAAAGACAATTTCTTTTAGAATTAACGCAAGTTTTCCTCAGTTTTTTCAATGTCAATTGTTTATTAAACCTTTTTATTTCAATTTGTTTTGTTTAAATAACACTGTTAAGTTATATGTCAGTTAATAATGCTAAGATTAATTCATTAAAATAACAACTCTAAATAAGTACATATCTAAAAATCATTTTTTATTTGCTAGCGATTCGAAATAAAAATAGAATTACTAGCAATTAAAGAATCATCGAATAAAAAGAACTTTGTTAAAAAGATAGCGTTAAAGATTAATATCTCATTAGCAATCGACTAATAATGATAATAAAATAAGTAGGAACTATCAACTAAAACAATATTACTACAAATTGCGACAAATTCTAATAGATAATAAACATTAACTTCACGTCTTATACTAACTTATTTAGAGCGCAATTAACGTAAAACACTCTATAACCGAACAAAGTTCACATGTGGATCAAACACAATTAAATTTTAATAATCCACCCGCACGCACTAACATACCTTGAAAGCGTCGTCAGAACTTTACCAAAGTAAGCACCGATCTCCTTACTTGAGAAGTTTTAACCCAATAATACCATCTTGAAGAACTCTACAGCATATTCATACATTTGCTCAGCGACTAAAACACCTAAACCACTTATATTTTTCTGAAAATTTTCATTAACATACTAAACTTGATGTATCGTTTTCTGTATGTGTCCTATTTATCAAGATTTATTCGTGGTGTATTTTTGTTTCACCTTTGTTTTGACAAAAAAAAAACGTTTTTTTCGAGCTGAAATATTTCATCTATTTATGTTGAATGTTAATTAGTGAGCATAAACACTTTCAACACAATGTTGAATTACAGTTTAAAAAAAATTGAAGCCATTAATGCACGCGAGTAATTTTAATTTTCTGCATGATTTTTTTTAGTTTATAGAGTTTGTAATGACGATTTTTATTTCGATAGAAATACTTTGCCTCATAAAAAAGGTTGTAAATTGTACAACAGAAGTTCTGGTATTATTCAAACAACTAAAAACACGTCTTCTTTGACACGAAGATCTTACAACGGGGACAGCTTAATCGTCAATAATTACCACTCAGAGAAAAACTTTTTAACTGAGAATAAGAAACTATTTCAACTGATGACGGACACAATAGAGCCAGCCACTTTTGTTTAAATTTTCAATTGAATGTTAAAACCGATTTTACTAACAGATGTACCTAAATTGAACTCGCTATATTTTACTGAAAATAAAATCTTAAATACTTAATAGAAATTATTTGAATTAAATACCTACAATAATAAATTGTTAGGATGGTTTTCAGACACTGTAAATTAATACATACACTATTTATACATTTATATTTTAAAATTATTTTTTGCTATTATTAAATCGTGTAATCCTGATGCTGTCAGATACAAAAGTTTAATGTTTTTAATTGTAAAATAAAATCATTATCAAACAGATTAAGTTCTACGTCGACATTCTCTTTTGTGGCTTTTGGTGGAAAAGCATTGCATACTATAAAAGAAGACATCTTTGAATGTTGAATTCTTTTTTTTTATAACTATCTGAACTAATTTTGCTAAATGACAATGCTTGCGATGAAAGAAACCAATCTACATAAATTTTAAAAAAAATTTAACACCATATAGTTCTTAAATTTCTTATTAAAGTTATTTTCATAATTATTTTCTTTTTTAAAGATAAAAATCGTCTACTCAGTGTCAAGTCGAGTTTATTTGTACACTTGAATATTTGAAAATACCGATAGGTCAAACCTGGATCGGCCCGTCAATAACGAAATTTATGAAAAATTAAAAACTTACTTAAAAGCTTTCGCCATATATTGTGTGAAATTTGATGAACTTATTGAATATTTTCAGGCATTAAGCAGATATAAATTGCTGTAATAATATTTTTCCTAGGAAGACAATTTGAATTATAATACAATTAAATATCTCCTATTTTATACAAAAAAAGCACTTAAGTAACGAGGAATCAAATTTGTAGTCAAATGATGTCTTTCAGTAAAATCTGTTGTCATTTTCTTAAATTTGATATATAAAATAATCAAATATGTTTTATAAAACAAATTATTATTTTATCACCTTTACCTAATTTTGAGCAACACAATCGATCAAAAACCTAACTTTTTATATGGTAAATTAAAAAAAATGATGCATAAGTATTCCTTAAACAGTAATAACCTAAATTAACTCCCATACAAATATTTGTTGATTCCGTGACACTGCAACAAATGTGGGGGACATGTCAAAGTAAAACTTTTTTCAATGCGTGATAGAAAAATGAAATTATTGTTGGTCTTTGAAATAAAAAAGTTAACCGTTCCAAAGTTTTACTTAAATATATTTTTAAAAAGTCGACAAGTAAGTGTGATTTTACATTCGATTTGGCCTAACAAACAATTTTTTATCAATGATGCTTTATAAAATAACCTAGAAAAGCAGTCAAATACATTACTTTATTGCTTTTAAATTTTATCAAATGATCAGTATTAGTTTTGCTTACCGCAAACCTATACAAGGGGAAAAAAATAAGCAGAACTTATTGGAGAATGTAATTAGAGAATAATAAAAAGTATTTTTTTGTATGCATGACATTGTTTGATATTAGGCGATAAGGGATTTTTTTAAAAATATAAATACATACAATGTTTTTCTATCAATATACGACAGTCAACACTTTTAGAGATTTAAAGGAAGAAGTATAGGAAAAACTATCTAGGATAATATAATTTATAGTGTCAATGTACTCTAAGACTCCGTAAATACACTATAGGCAAAGATATAACGATGCGATAAGATGAACCTGCCGAGGAAAGTTTGCTAGCAACACTCGAAGCTTATCCCGGCGCTAAGTGATATGTTCGTCGCAGCACATAACATACTTAAAGTTTTCTCGGTGCAGGAGCAGTTTTCCACGTGATAAAGTTAAGTCGTGATAATAGTGCCCGCACTACATGCACTGTCCTGTGACAATTATTAAAGTGAACCCGATCGTGAAAGATTTTTTTGTATTTTACTCGGGAAAAGTGACACAATAAAACGTATATGACCATTAATAATGTTATTATATCACACTGTCAAAAATTAAAGATACAAGGGAAAAAAACAGTGGGTCATTATTTTTTTAAAACATCAACTGGAAATATCAGAATTGAGTGAATGGTATAAATCAGCCATACTCAACCTTTTTTTCCTCCATGCTGCATTCCGATATTTGCTTCTCTACGTGGGCCGCAACATATTTATGGTATACTCCTTTTTTTCTTTAGCTCACCGAGGAATTTAAAATCCTCGATTTGGTGTACTTTTTCCCAAGATATTTCCAAAACTTTTTTTTTTTAGCTCACCGAGGAATTTGAAATCCTCGATTTGGTATACTTTGTCCCAAGATATCTCCAGAAATCCTTCTTTTTTTTAGCTCACCAATGGAGAGCTTACTTGAGCAGGTTGAGTATGGTTGGTATAAATGTTATGTTTGAATATTATTTCGTGAAATATAACCGCCCTTGCATATGAGGTGCATTGATCCAATGCCACATTGACCAGACGCCACTGCTTAGGAGCAAGACTTAACTAATATGTACAACAATGTGCTAAAATATATAAAGTTTGTTCTTGAAAAGCTTATATTAGTTGAGATTTTCTCTGCATGTCATAAAATGCATGTTAAATCTGTTTTTACAAAAAAATGAGTCAGTTTATATAAGTTAGACGACTTAAAGCAAGAAATATTTATCAAAGAATTTTGTCTTTTTGCTGCTTTTTTAATTTATTTTAGGAAAATAATTTTCCTATATTGTTTTTCTTTTTTCTACTTAAGTTTGATTTCTTAAATGATTAATATTTTTATCCAGTATCATATTGCATCGAAAATTTGACAAGAAAGAAAATAAAAACGAATGTGAAGCATTACAGCGGAATGGTTTTATGATAAATTACCCGAATTTGGCAAGAACGTCAACGTCATCATCCGCTACGATGGTTGTTTTGGAAAAACCGTTTCTTTGACAGGTTTATGCAACATTAAGTTTTTATAATGCACCCACGAAGTCAATACTCTTTTCTATGTTGTAAACTATAAAATACATACGCATTGAATTTTATTGCAACGTAAAATATATAATAAATCTATAAATCTTTGAGGTTTATCACTTTTATTTTGTTTGTGAATGCTGAGAACTGCAGTTTAAAAACAACACAAACGAAATCAGAAAATTACAAAATATTTTACTACTTCTAATAAAAAAATTGCAGTAAAATATATATACATTGTGAGTTAACATTTCCAATGATAAAATATTTATTATCAACTCTCATCAGAATGGTTTGTTAACAAAATCGTAATTTTACATTAAATTATGAGCCAAATATTGATAAATTGGTTTTAAAAGTTAAGACAAGCAGTGAAACTCATGTAATTTTCATTGTTTTTAATTTAAATAAAGTAGTTTTACGTACACAAAAACGTTGATTTTATTGGCACGCAATTTTTTCGGTACTTTAAAAGCTAATGGAGAGTAGTTTTTATGAAATATGTATGTATTTTTGCTTATTTTAAATAATAAACAGTTTGAGGGATTTACTGTAACTTTTACCATTTTTTATTTGCTTTGACAAAAACACATCTTTAAAAGTATTTATTGCAGGTTTGGTTTCATGGTTTAGTAGTCAACGTTTTTATGGTTTCTAAAAATTCTATCTCAACCTTTTAATCATTAAATAACTGAGCGCAGCGAGAACGATTAAATTATCACTAGTCCTGTTCTAGAAGAATCCTTTGTACCTCTACTATTTTTAATAGTTCTCGTAGATTTTTGTTGATGATATATTTTTATTTGCACGTCACGTGCTATACAGTGGAAAGGGATATGGATAATAAAACAATACTGCAATTAAAAAGTTTTTTTTTTCTATAATGACAAAACACAAATTTATTTATATTCATTTTACTATTGCTTTATAGTTTTTCTTGTATTTATTTAAGCGCTATTGTTCGTTTAACTCTAACATAGTGACTCTTTTTAAATGAATGATATTATAGTTTTTATTAAGGAGTGTCTGAAGCTCACTGTCCATGCGTGATAATTAAGTCATTACTTAGCGAGGACTTTACGAAAATTTACAATGTTCGTGACATACCTGAATCCATGTTGCGTCACGGTGTATAACATTGTGATAATTATATTATGATAATTACGAAAGTTAATAGCTCATGTAAGGTGAAAATGCACAACTCAATTGAGGCTTTTAAAATAATGACCAAAATTACGCTTACCGAAAATTAACTGAAGATTAATAACTTCCCCTCCTATATTTGACTAATTTTATAAGTAACTAGTATTTATTACCCTGCTTTTTCGGAATGCATGATAGCAAATTGGATGTCAAAAATATTACATAACGCTCTTAAAATTAAGTTTATTAATGAATAATTGTGTCGAAATCCGAATGCTGAAAATTAAAACATAAAAATACCATAGTTATATATTTTCAATGGATTCGACGGTAAGTTTGTGAGAGCTCTTTTTTAAATATTAAAATTATTTTAATAACTTTGTTACTATACCTGTTGTGCCACAATAATAAACTGAAGTTTATTTGTAAACCTTTCAGAATTCTGTGAGATAATGCTTTTAAAAAAAGCAAAACACGTGTAAAAAAACTAATTTAATTGTGTATACCACCGTTGATCTAGAAATGCCAGAAAGAATGACGTTCAAATTACAAGTCTGTACTGTTTGGGAACAATCCTTATGAAAAACAGACACGTATAATGAATATAATATTAATAATTTGCTTTGATTCTACAAGAAGATTGCGTCCTTGTTGAAATTCCAAAAAAAAAATGCATAATATTCTCGTTGATTACTTACCTTACGTAACATTGGTCAGCATCAAAAGCAAAATTAAAACCTTTATAGGTATTATAAGAAAAATACGGATTGTTAGCACTATTCAAAATTATTTTTTAAATACGATTGTTTTTGTTCAAGTGGAGAGTATTTTCATTTTGGAAATATGATATTTATTCAAGCGTGATGTCGGAGAAAATCAAAATAAAATATTATTAACGTTTCAAAGTTGTTACTATATCTTAAATATCGTTCGGCTAAGACGAAAAGGTAAGCAACGTAAAATTTAATATTTCATTCTATTTTTTTAAAATATTGTAATTTATGCATAATTAATTGTATTCACTTAATCATAAATAACTGATGCGAGCTTAAATTTAAATGACTCATACTTTTTATGACGTTGTGTTTTGATTGATGATGATAATTTAAATAATTAAACTGAGATTAAATAGGGAATATTTCATTGTAATACATATGATAAAAACTACTAAAATAAGTCATGAAATTTTGTATTTTATAAAATTAAAAAAATGCTTAAATAGAAGAAACTGGCTTAGACATACAAAATACAAAATTCTGATTTTTTGCTTAATGCAATAGAAAAGGTATGTATGTTATTATAGATAAATAGCAATAAAAATATCTGCAGTTAAAAAAATTCTCTTATAACAATCTTCAAAATACCATTACAATAATATTTCAGACCGTCCAACAAGTTTCCAGATTAGTATAGATAGCTCCACAACTACTCCATATAATTAATTGTCTTCAGTTGTTTTAATCAAGTGATAACACACTTTGTTAAATAATTGAAGACGAATTTCGAAGATGATTCATTCAAAGTTTTAATACTGCTTTTTTTAATAGTTATTTCTGGATAAATATCTTTTATTTGATGTGCTCAACTATAAATATTAGTATTTATTACAATACTCAATGGTGACCATTAAGCTTCTTTTTGAAAGATGATTAACATAGTTTTAAGAAAAACTATTGAATTTGTGATTAACACAGCATGAAACCAATACAATTTAAAAAACGGCAATTTACCTATCAAAAATTATCATTCAAAGATCGTTATGCAAATGTAAGTAAAATAATGTCTTTATAATACTGCAATAAATTCAATGAGAATTTCCTTTAGATAACGAATAATTTGTATAGAAATTATGCAATAATATACCCGATGCTTAAAATTTTCCAATCGGTTGGATAAATTATAACCAAAGATAATTTCGCCAAATAAAATACACTTGAAAATTGTATGGATATTTAAATCGATTTATTGAATTATATTATATATCGCTTTATTTTTTTCAATTTTGAGTTGAAGTGTGTACAAAAAAAAACAGACTTTCTTTAATATACATTTGATGAAATCAAGGTATACACATATTGTTTCCATGCAAAAAAAAAGTTACGTTAAGCGATAAATGAATTCCTTTGATTTAAAAAAAGTTATGTATAAATGGTGTAGTATCAATGAAATTAATAAAAGAAACGGGTTTATTAAGTTATTAGCTTTTTGACGATTATAAGATATGATTAATCAATATTTTTCTCATATTATGTTTAGCACTTTTCAGGCAAATCCATCGCATTATAGAGATTTGAATACTGTTTTAAAAACCGTGTTATATTTAATCCGTCTAAAAAATCTATGAAAAAGAGAAACCAATGTACATATTAGATATTATTTGAAGGATAATTTTGAATACATACATATTCTTGCCATTTTAGAAGAATGTATGGCGGATATGTAAAGAAGAATTATTTGATTCTGGTTTAACTGAATTTGACATCAATCAAGTCAGTGTTGATGAAACATTTATTTTACTTTACAAATAATTAATTTATTTTACAAATATTAATTTATTTTACAAATAATTTTATTTTTTACAATAATTAAAAAAGCACATCTGATTTTGAATCTTTACTAACACCATTCTTCTACTATTATCGAATGTAAAAACTTTAAGTTATACGTCATTCAAAGTCTATTTGCATCACACAATTTAGAGAACGTATTTAATAATCGAATAAATAAAAAATATGCTTCAAAACTAAATTTTAAAATTTTCAGATATAACTAAAAAAAATCAAAATAGATTACACGAGAAAAATAAAGAAGTGGTCTACTATTCAATATAATATACTAAAGCGTAATGACAAAATAAGATGGTGGTATTTAGTTCTTCTCTTTTTTTAATGTTAAAGTTTTGTTAAACTTTAAAACCACTATTAGTGTTTGAATCGTTCAAACTATGTACATTCTCACAGATTTTGTCACTAACGACCCGGGTTTCGCCTTTTGGCATCTTCAGGCATTTAAGTGCACGGATGAACTTGAACTGACCTTGAACTTGAACTGACTTGAACTGACTTGACTTGAAGTTCATCCGTGCACTTGAATGCCTGAAGATGCCGAAAGGCGAAACCCGGGTCGTTAGTGACAAAATCTGTGAGAATGTACATTGTTTGAACGATTCAAATTTAATATTGAAATTCCACCAAGCACCTTCACTCGAAATCTTAAATTATATCACTATTAGTGTGTTTTATTATCATTAGAGCATCAAAAATATTACATTGAAAGCGTCTATAAAAAAACCGCCTAACTATAAAAATATGCCAATCTTGTAAAATATTACTCTTGTACAAAAGCTTTTTAAAAGTCTTAAAGTATACAATTTCTGTGAAAGGCTTAATCATATGAAAAAATATTTTCTTACAGGCACTTCTAAGAAATTTTATTATGTCAAAAAATTCAGGCCTAAATAAGTGCGTCAATATTTAATAAACATTTCAAAGCTGCTATTAAATCGAGGCTTTTAAAGCATATTAAACAAACGAAAATATCAGTTAAGTCTTGCGAGGTTGATAGATTATGCTTTTACTATAAATTTTCTTTACAGTGTATGAGATTTTAAAAATAGCAGTTCTTATGTGGTTTATTTAAAGATTAAAAAAAAAACACAATTTCACTCTCCTTATAACTTGCCTAGACTTATTTACTTATTTTCTTGTTGAATTTTTCCAACTTATCATTTTGATAAGCATTTATACACGTGTCTAACTATATGTGTTTCAATTGTACATTCTAAACAAAGAAGATTTTTTATTCACAATCATTTAAGTAAGTACTTATTAAAAATATGAAATAATAAAATTTCTTCTATGACAGTTGACTTTTCAGATATTTCATAAAATTTCATTTAAAAACAGTAACATAAATTAAATTCTTGACATAATTAAATAATAAAGTTTGCTGACATTGGTTCAGACGGGCCATTTGTCTTTTGTTCTAATTACACTTCTTAAAGTGTTGAGAATACCTTTTAACAAAAGACATTCCTGACTTTGAGAAAATTTCAATTCAATTTGTTAAAGCATTAATCGTGCTTTGTTTGTACGTTTTGCCTTTATTTTCGGCTATCATTGATCCAATATAATATCAGCGTTTCGCTTTTATTTTATCTGATATGTATTATAAATAATATTTATATCGTTCACATTTTAGTTTCTCACAATCCATTTCTTTTTTCAATGATTGCTTGTTTAAATATATTACTTGTAATCAAAAACTAAAACACTGTTTTGAGCCAATTTCACATGTATTTTAATATGATAAATAAATGAAGTATTGGCAGTGAATTCATTAATAGATATCAATTGTAATAAAAAAAAAATCAAATGAATTATCTCACATATTGCATTGATACACCTGATCTATAAATTTTACCATCCTAAAAATAGTTAACATAACCTCGGAATTGCTTTAAATTTGAATACGTAAAATATACTCTTAAAAGAAAAATAGGTCTAAGATAACTAATAAATTTATTAGTGCTTACTGTTAATCCTTGAACAACGAGTCTTAATTGGCAGGCAAGACCAGTTACACCAAGGATCACAAAACTTGTAGAGAAACGGGTCGGATTGAACATTGAAGAAACTTAAGGGAAAGCACAATAAATAAATTCTTATTGGAACCCAATGAGTATATTATCGACAGCGATCAACAACTGCTCAACAGGCGACACTCAACATCAAGTTTCCTCTTCTTTGACATTAATTAAATTGGAGCAATAATGAAAATGCTTTCAAAATGTTAAATACAAAATGTGCACATTTTTTATTTACACAAACAACTAAATATTTTCGATTGCTTAGACATTTCTATTGTTTTATTTCGCCTGCACTGCATTCTTAAATTTTTAATAAATGAGAATATTTGAGAAATTTTACGTTAGTAAACGAACATATGGTCGTCTCGCCTCCGATAACACATTTTATATGTGACTTCCTTCACTTTGAGTCCTCAATTCAACAATTGATGATATGAAATAAATAGTTTGGAATTTACAACTAAATCATAAAAAAACATATTTTTTGTAATAATTTCTATACACACAAATCCAGAATTTTCGGAGGCTGGATGAAAATCTTCGGCGGGCCGTAGTTTGGTGACAGCTGAGTTACACATTTAAAAATTATAAACGATAATAAATAGCTGAATGAAATTAATAATTAACTTGTGAAATATGTACGATACGCATTTTTTTGTTTGTAGTATATGTATGTAATTATTCCATGGCTTCGTTTTTAACAAAAATATGAATAAATCAACATTTTCAGAACCAAATTTTATTTAATAAAACGTATTGAATATCAAATAACTTTTGCCGCATAAAACACTCAAAAATCAAACACCCAGTCACGGTAAAGTTTGGCAGAATTTAGCAGTCAGTTTTAATATTTCTCTCGCAACACCGGATTATCGGATCCGGTCAAATGGTTTTGTTTACACCGCGTTAACGGTGGGTGAACAGAATTATTCACCGTGATTATGTACTTGTTCATATTAACTAGACATATTAATAAAACAATGTTAAATAATTTTATTAGTTGATATTTTATGATAGAATATAAAATTCAATTCGTATATAAAATAAAAATCAGTCAAGTACACTATTTTTTTTAACCATTATATAAATGATAATAATTTCATATAATCACGATATGTACACAAAAAAAAACATATTATATTATAATTAATACATTCTATAACGCCAAGGTCGGATAATATTATTTGGCCGAATTTGATGAAGCTTGCCAGCATATATCAAATTCAACAAAGGTGTCGATCAAAAAAAAATATGAATCTTCATATTAAAAAACTCTCTAACCACAAGGTCAGAGAATATTATTTTGCTGAATTTAAGAAGAGGCTCGCCAGCTTTCATCAATTTCAACAAAGAGCTCGTTCGAAAAAAATGATTATTTTTCATATTCATACATTCACTAACGCTAAGGTCTGAGAATGTTATTTTGCCGAATTTACCAAGAGGCTCGCCAGTCTTCATTAAATTCAACAAAGGGCTCGATCAAAACAGTTAATAAACTGCATGTTTATATATTATATAACGCAAAGGTCAGATAATATTATTTTGCCGAATTTAACAAGAGGCTCGCTTTCATGATATTTAACAAAGGGCTCGATCAAAAAAAATATATTATTTTTTATAATATTACATACAATAACGTCTTCAATGTTTCCGTACTGTCTCACTCACCGTAACTTATCTTAAAAATTCTAATAAGAAAACAATTGGCTTTTAATAGGTAGTATTTATAATATGGTAAAAATAGAAACGTATTAAGTTTTACAGTTCTACCAAGTAAATGCCAATTCAATCAATAAATTTAAAAAAGCCGATATTACTACGCAAGCGATTCTTTTTTGACGATTAAAACTCAGACATAAAGCGACTGTGCAAAATGTGTGGTTTAATTTACAGTGTATAAAATGTAAAGTGACGCCAAAGTATATACAAATCAAGACCAAATCTTCTACAGCAGCCGGTAAATTCGCGCTTGACAAAAAAAAACTGCAATTACGTTGCAATTTTTACTCTACTATAATAGATTTCTAGTAAAATATAGTAAATGCTATTATAGTAAATGCCAATTCAATCAACAGTATTTATAATTCTTATATTTATAAAAATGTACCTTATTGATTTTAAAGTATAATATGTTTAGTTTTAAATATGCTTTGAAAACTCTATATTGTGAATTTATATGACTTAAAGCAACACTTGAAAAATATTAAAATACTAAAACACTTGAATTATAAATTGCTTTTATAATTGACACAAAATACTTTTAACATTCAATTTTGTAAAAATTGACATTTTAATCTTACCTGTTCTATTGAAAATCACAATAAATATGACGTATTCAAGCTAAAACGTTGTGTCAAATTTTCAAAGGATAAAAACTCAAACGCACGTTCTTCTTAATCTTTTCCAAAGCGGTTCTCTTATGAAATGTGTCTAAATGAAAGATAACCCTTTATTTATCCCTCACACATAAAAACATGCCTTTATTTTTCCTAAATATTTTATAAATTTCCCAAAGAGTATTTTTTATCCATGTCCGCTCCCAATGTGGAGCATATGGTCTCTTAATGGAGGTATCTCAACAGATTTTTTTTCTACGAGAACTGTGTGTTACTCAGTCGCTCAACCTCACTTTTTGAAAAGTGAGTAGTAGGGAAAAAAAGATATGGATAGAATATGGCTAGTGGTTAACTAATCGCTTTTGCTACATCCAGTTATTAAAGGATCAAAAGGATGGGAGGAGAGTAAATAATGTGAATTGACATCACAAACTTCGATCAAAACTTTGAATTGAATAATTCTCAAATTCACTGCGATCTTAGGTAGAGCAAGCTTTAACCAACTGGGCCACAGCAGGCGACAATGCTAAGTATAACAATGCTTAAAATAAAAAATACCATATCGACTGTGGGAAGGAAAAAGGACGTAACCCACACGCATCAAATTTTACAGGAGACGCAAAAAATTTGTTTTGATGATTTTGGTCCATATGCAAATTATGAATTATACACAACTTTAAAGTGCACGGAAACTTCTAAACTAGTGTTTGATTGACATAATCTAATATTAATTAAAGAAATTGTTTAGTATTTTTTTTTATTTTAGCCTTTTTTCTTGTTTTTAATTTTTTACAAGGTTTCAAACTCAAATGCTAAATTTAGATAATAATTCGGCATTTGCTGCTTGCATCCTTTTGATAGAACTTGTATCAATACATTGATATATTGTGATTATTGAAAAAATCCTGTTTTGAAAAAACCGATGGTTACGTCTTTTTTCCTTTCTACAGTCGATATATTCTTTAAATATATTGTTTAGTTACGTGGGTGTGCCTTAAAGGGTTAGGTGATTTTGGCTTTATTATTTTACTAGTGTGGTATGCTATTATTTGAGCGATATGTCCACGTGACATGTCTCATTGATACTGTTTTCCGGTTCATTTGATCTTTTCAATTTCGATTCACGATATTCTGACAAAGAAAGACACATTGACAGATAAAGATTACGTTTCGTCAAATCGCATTAAAGGAATACCTACTCATAGCTTTGTCGTTTTGTCATATACTCATATAATCTATGAAGTTTTAACTCTCATTCAATTCGTATGCACTTTCGTTATGTACATCAATAAATGTTTCATACTCATGAAAAAACAACAAAACATACAAATACACTCGGTCATTGATTTACGCAGTACATGTTTTTTTAATGCGGTTCTTTTTGGGGAATATAGTACATTATTCAGTAAATAAAAAAAGGTGTTCTTGTCTAAAATAAACCAGTGTTGCTATTTGATGGAAAAAAACACGTTCTTTTAAAAAAAAATGTGAAAAGGGGGTACAAAATTTAAGCGATTCATTGTGATATTGAAATTTAATCAAACACCTTTAGTTGATGTATTAAATTATCTTATATAAAAAAATCACATGTGTAAAAGTATCACTTACATTCACCTTACAGAATCAAATTATTTTGTTTACTGAACATTGAAAATCAGTTTAAAGTTTCATATCAGCTGACAACATCTTCAATAAAACAGTACTTGGAAAATACTACTAAATAAATTTCCTGGAACAATTAGATATAAATAAGTAAGAAAGCTCAGTCTGTCTTCAGGCTCAACATAGTTTTAGTGCTCCTTGTTTTTTCCGAACACGAATTCTCCGTACATGAATTTTGTTTGTTTTTAATCAGAAAAACTCAGAAATTAAACATTGAAATGAAACAATGACACTTTTGGTATTATTTTCTTAACTTGCTTGGAATATTCTGTGTATGAAAGAATATTGTTTGGGTGAACCAGTGTACGGACTCTTCTTGTACGGAGTATTTTGTACGGAGAATTCTTGTTCGGAAAAATATTGTATGCTCCTGATGTACTGAAACAATTTGAAGCATTAAAAAAACATATTTTTTGTTGCATCTAAAAAATAAAGAAACTCTGTGCATTTAGCCTTATTGCAATTTTCCAATTAAAACTGTTATAATATTAAAAATGAGTTCGTTTAAATGTAAACTATATTTGAAAAACACGAATTGAACTGAATTCGATTGACATTATCTCAACTTTCGATATTTTTTAATAAAAAAGCACTCGCAATACTTTTTGAATGATTTGCATGCCTAACACTAAGTGTATTATATTGTTTTATGTAGTTTGCCATATATATTATATTTATCGCGAAGAACAAATTGAAAAAGTTTTAGTTTATTCAAAAATAAGAATTGTAAAAGTTGAATGCTGAAGTTTTACAGAATAAAAAAGCAATCATGTGGCTTATATAACAACAATGAATAACGTTTAACCAGTGTACACAAAATCTTATATAAATATAGAATATTTGTGTTTATTTTAAATCAATCATTGTTGCAATGGCGTGAATTATACCGCAATTTATGAATTTGTGAGTAATTAATAATTAAAATTTTAAATAAATACTTTCTTCAGAAAATTACATTGTTGATAAGCTAGAAAGATCATTTGACATTTTTTAAGGAAGAACCCAAATTGTTTTGTTACGGTTTTTGAATTAATGTTAACTATTGCTTAGTAGTTTTTTTTACAGGCATCCATTGTTCCAAGACTTAGTCTGAATGCTTAAAATGTTTTTTTTTTATTTTTTAATTTTAATTGAAAAAAATTATGAATATTTAAGTTTCCATCTGAGTTTAAGGTAATTGTAAAAGACAAACCTGGGAACCTAAAATTTAATTTAATAATTTTGCTACCCCACATGCTATGTTAAAAATTGTGAGACACGCTTTGTCCCTAAACGAAACACCACCACACAAAATATCGCAAAATTTACGAATAAACTATAAAATAATTCAAATTTTGAAGAAATAAATTAAAAACTTAAGGTTTTCAATAAAGAAAAGGTATTTATTTTAAGATTTAACTATCCTAATATAAGTAAATTATTTGCAATAAGTACTATGAATGTATATATAATATCTTACTCCTTCCATGTCTCTAGAAGAAAAGGCTTTTTGCGATATGCTTTCTGGTAATGCTTCTAAAAGAAGAAAAACACGTACAACAATATGTATCCTAACAAATCGAGTGACAAAGTTATTGATTTTTAATTAAAAATTAACATTCACAAAGTTAACGTCGAATCCGTTGAAAATGTTCTTGACTATAATTTAAATGTGCTGTTTTACGAAAGCGTAGATGTAGTTTTGAATTCATCACTGGTTATAGTGGGTAAAATACTGAGTACCTTGGAAGGGTAGCGATATTGCAGATGTTATTGGAGGCCAATACTCATCTCGGGTCGTCGCACTTGAGACGATGATTAATAGTCAAATGCATAGGCTGTTATGAATCGCTTTCAAAAATATACCTATCTGTAAAAAGTATCGTTAATAATTCAAAGTACTGAATAGCAAGATAAAGCATTTTATATCCATGCAAATTATCATAAATTGAACAATAGTTCTCTGAATACCAAGCTACAATCTTGAACAAGGCGGAATGGCATAAATACTATTTATGCGCATAAAAAGGTTTTTGTTGAAAATCACAAGGCGTGACATTCGAGAGACGGAGAAACTAAACACATCATATATTCCATTTGTGGCTCACTTCGTCTTTGATAAAATATTCATTGTTTATCTCGTATTGCGTTTGTGCTCGATTCCTTCTACAATACAACATATCCTATTGTGATATACGCGAAATAACATAACACGAAAATTTTCATACGTTACGCCGTAAAGCTTGTGCCGGGAAAATGCAATATATAACGAGAATTTTCTTCGAGATGCGACACGATAGAATTTCTTTTTGTTAAAATATTCAAATAAAACCTTGCTTTTTATGAAAGAAATATATAGCAAAAAATATCTTACGTATAGTGCTCGGCGTAACATATAAAATACGGTTATCGATATCGCTCATTTGGTATTGGGAATTTTTAAATTACAAAAAGCAACTGTTATAATAAAAAAAATCAAATACATGTAAGAAAGCAAATAATACATAAACTGTTTCTTCCCAACTCAGTGTAGATTAAAAAAAATTTGAAAATAACTGTATCTACTTGGCCATTATTTTATTTTTCTGGAGTAGAGTTAGTAAAAAAGATCTAATTAAAATTTTAGTAAGATAAATATTAAGTTAACCACAATAAATATTTACAATAGTCTTGAGTAAAAGATTGTTAGGGGCTACACAGATACACATAAAGTGGTCAGTGTTCTTCAGATTTCATCTTAGGTATTCTGTTTTTTGACCACGGGTCCGAATTCTGAAATATGAATATTGGTAATTCAGTTTTAACTATATTATAACACTAATGATAACTGTTTATACTCTTCTGAAAACTTTAAATCTAGATTTTTTAATAGAGAATGTACATGACGAATGAATGGAATTCATTCATTTTAATTTTTTAAAAAGATGTTTAAAAATTGTACTTATTTTTATAACTATTATTTTTCTGATATTTTAATTTGGTTATAATGATATTTGTTTGCACTCTCCAGAAAGGGATCTAAGACACGGTTTCTCAACCGGGAGCCACAGAGAAAAAATAATTTTAGGGGAACCACAGCACGGTTTTGGAGGCCACAAACAACTCCTGAAAGAGCTAAAAAAAACAACGTCTCGCGTCTTCTCATTTTAGGAAATACGTAAAATCTTCCAGAAAGCAAAGTTTTCAAGGAATTCAAAATAATTTTGAAATCTTTCAACTTCTCACTTCGTCTCGAAAGACGAGTATGGAAACAATATGAGACTCAAAAGGGGCCATGGGCCCAAAAAGGTTGAGAAACTTTGATCTAAGACATTGAGCATATTTAAAAAAATATATTTAATGGTAAGTTAACATATTGTGTTAATATACATACACATTAATCTAATGTAACCTTATAATACTATCTAATACAGGAATCAAAGAACCCTTCTTTAAAAGCATACATTAACAGAATGGTCATATACAAAAGAAGCTGTCAGATAAAGTTAATTAGTTTATCCTCTCATGCAAAGGAAGCCCCTTTACGACAAGAAAACTAATGAAATATACAAGAGGTTTGTCCTAGACTTACTGTCATATTATTGTAACATACGGTCTGGTACCTTTACAATGTTAAGTTACTTTGTGGAGCAGGGGTACTCTGAACCAGTACAGCAGCATAAGGCAAAGACAAAGGAAGGAAGTAGTCGAGGTGTTAAATATGCAAATGTTCATTTCAAACAATACCTATTCACTGTTTTGTTGGTATGTGAACTTACTACAATTCTATATCTGTATGGAATCCTCGCTATAAAGTAGAAACCGCAGCTAATTTTGGCACGACTTATGTTCAAGTATATTAACATCGCCGCAGATGCAATATTTATGAAAATGGAAATATATAACATGATTGAACTATTCATCAGAATCAGATGCTACTTTCTGATGAATGTCATATTTTGATTCGGCGTTAACTTTGTGGAAGTTCATTTTTATATAAAATATAAAATAATTTAGATTATTCCACGTATTGTGCTACAAACTGTGACACGTGTTTCGCCTCTTTCAGAGGCATCCTCAGACTTTCTCACTTTTAAATAAAAAGGGTTTCAAAATTAATAGAAATAAATAAAAGTATTAACAATAAAGAAATATTATTGAATAATATCTCGAATAAAACAGGTGGTTCGCCACTTTTAAATTTATTTTCCAACGCTTTAACCCGTCCTAATTGATTCAACTCATTAGTTAACCATTTCTTAATGTAAATGTCATTGGATTACCATTATTGTTTTTTTATCATCCCCTCCTTGCCTCCCATTTCATTTGATTTGTATTATTATATGAACAGATAAATTAAAGCCATTCGTATTTAAGCAAGCATTTGTGAAAGTAAGAAAGTCTGAGGATGCTTCTGAAAGAGGCGAATAATCTAAGTTATTTTATATTTTATAGTAAATAAAAAGTTTTACAATCGAGTATTCAACGTGATTGTTGTCACGATATTCGGTTGTGCAATCAAGGGCTCGAATCTTTAAAAGAAAGCATACTTTTTCAATCCATTTATGTATTCATATAAAGTAATGTTTCCTAACGTTTGGCATACGCCCCACCGGGGCTAAATTTCAATGTTTTGGTGGGCAATGCCCAAATCATTTATATATGTTACATTTTTAGAAACGAAATTACCAATTACAACAAAATTGGCTCGCATATCATCATATTTAATTGAATGCGGCTTTAGCGCAGAAAAAGATTTGTTATTGAAAAAATAAATAATCGTCTGGATATCACAAGCTGTGGAGATTTACGATTCAAGTTACCAAATTAGTACCTTTGCAACTTACATCAAGCTCAAGGTTCGTACTAATTTTAATGTATTTTTTCCGAGTTTTACATGTGTCATAATATAGGTACATACATATTTACTTGGGAAAAATAAATTAAGCATAGTTGACTATGTGCATTTTGGATTTGAAACAATTATTTTGTTACGAATTTGTTTGGTACCCAACTGTACGAATTTGATTTAGGAAGGGGGGCATGAAGATTTTTGAAGGATCGAAGTGGAGTCTGGCACAAATAATGTTGGAGAACACCAATGAATATTTTTTTTTTCATAGTTTTTCGGATGTTTTTTTTATTAAGAGTACATCTACATGATGTTGAAAAATTCTCTTTACTATTTAGTGTATCAAAAATAATTATTGATAAAAAAAAATAGCAACTTGTTGTAAAATCAGCCCCAGAATTAATCAGCTTATGACTTATGAACGAAATCTTTTAACCCCTCTTCTTGTGCTTGATTCATTATTTAAGTTGTCTTTACAGGTATCAAACACAATCCATGGGCTCGAAGTTTTTGCAGAGGCTTGTTAGAAAGATAACGTAATGAGTTGAATTTAATTCGTTTTTACCCTCTTATGTAATGTACAAGAGAAACCTTCTTCTGAGAGCCCCTTTCGTTAATATTTAAGCCTTCGAAATGGAACTTACTGGTGTCAACCAGTGGCTTTCCAAATCAAAGGTATAAATATTTATTCTCTCTCAATGTGAAATACTTGAATGTTATTCGAACTCGTGAACACCGGTACCAAAGTCAACAACGTAACTATCACGTCTAGACTTTACATAACAATATTTGTGTGTTTCAAATATTAAATTAAAACTCAAAAATGATATCGACTGTGGAAAGGAAAAAGGACGTAAGCCACACAAATCAAATTTTACAGGAGGCGGAAAAACATGTTTTGATGATTTTGGGCCATATGCAAATTACGAATTAAACACAACCTTGATACACAATTGGTGTTTTATTGACATAATATAATATTAATTAAAGAAATTGTCTAAGAAAAACATTTATTTCAGTCTTTTTTTTTGGTTTTATCTTTTTACAAGGTCATTTTTTTCAAACTTAAAAGCTAAATTTAGATCACAAACTAAAAATATCAAAGTATTTTAGTTCTACATTTTTTAATAATTTGTATGCGTTTATAGCTATTTCGGCTTTCCACATCGTCAGAACTATGCTTAAACTTATATTTCGTTCAGCTATATATACTGGCTCTGAAGAGATACACAATGCGTCAAGTTATTCACTCTAACATCCTAATTATAATCGGCATTTGCAACTTGCATCCTTTTGATAAAACTTGTATCAAATTTGATACATTGTGATTATAAAAAAAAACTTGTTTTGAAAAAACTGTAGGTTACGTCCTTTTTCCTTTCCACAGTCGATATGTACATAAAAAAATATTCTCAATAGAAAAATCTACTCTATAGGATTTTAAAAACATATCAACATCCGAGTTTGAGTCAATAAAATAAAAATACTAATTTATTTCAGTGAAGGAAAAATCTAATAGCTCTTCTTATATATTATAGATTCTCAATTAATTTTATATCTATGTCTGATCCCAATGTGAAGTATCTGGCCTCCTAATGGAGGTATCTCAACAGAAGTTTTTCTACGAGAACTGTTTGTTACTCAGTCGCTCAACCTCCCTTTTTCAATGAGAGTAGTAGGGATATAAGGATAACGCTAGGATATGACTAGTGGTTAACGAATCGATCTCGCTACGCCTGGTTGTTAAAAGATAGGAAATGGTGGGAGGGACATCAAAAACGCCTTCGAACAGTAATCGATAAATCGATCGAAAAAATGATTTTCGTTCTGGGACTCAAACCCGTGAGGTCCAGTACGGAAGCCAACAACACTGACCGCAGCGCCATAGGACCCGACAGCAATAATTAAGAAAAAATGATTATGAAATCGTGACTTCCCAATTAACTGATTCGTATGCGAAATCTGTATTTTTTGGTAGCTTTCTAACACAATATTATTTCCAACAAATGAAAGTATTTACACAATAATGACTGTTGCAAAATGTACATTTAATTTTTAATTTCCTCTTTCATGGAAACGATGTTTATTTTTTAAAGTAAAGTTGTATTGTATTGACTATCGTTCGCTTGATTTTATGTTATATTTGCGAAAGGAAAAAAGCATCGAATTTAAAGTTGGTTTCAACGTGAAACTATGAATTTTGTGACGTTTATTATAAAGGATCTTTTTCTTTTTACGCGCAATTTTATTGGAGTTATTTTGGAATAGTCAACTTTTTTAAATATTTAAGACTTTGCACATAGATATTTCTTGCACACACATCTATTACTGTCGTATATTTTGACTCTTACAATCAGCATTTTGCTTTTCGTATCAAGGTGGTCACTTCATGATTTATTTTAGGATACCCATAAACCATCTCCTAAAAACTGTTTATATTGTTTGTATCGAGATGAGTATAATAGATATTAAGAACTATATTCTCGTACAGGAGGTAATAAATTACGCAATCTCAAAAAGTGTATCATTTAGTTATTATTTCAAGTGAAATAAATTGACGATCCTTAAATCATTATACCGCATTGTGCACATCACTGGAATTGGCCACCCATACTCGTTGCGGGCCATTATTTCTCTCCTAGGAGTTATTTTGGTGAAACCACTGCCGTTTCGCAAAATTCAAATAACGACTTGAGAATCACGTACGCCTGCTACTGGGAATGGAAAATGCGGAGTACAGCTTTCTTAAGATAAATAATAACACGCATTCAGAAAAGCTTGCTTCTTCATTTTCCATAAAATAATAAAAACTTCGCAACATCAAACATTATAAAAGCCGATCGTGCAGTAAGTTGTTATTCAAAATTGTACAATATTTCAAAATTATGTTTTCTCTGTCAAAATTGAATTATTGTCGACTAGATTTATACCGATAAATATTCATATTTTTAAATGATATAATTTTCTTCTAATGAAAAACGTAAAACTTATCATTAAGGAAAACAAGTTGAGTTTTTCTTTAATGTTCGCTTTCCATAATAAGAATATTCTCCATTTGAGAACTGTTTGTTACTCAGTTGCTCAACCGCTATTTTTTCGAAGAGAGTAGTGGTAGAAAGGATAGGGTAAAGAAAAGACTAGTGATTAGCTTATCAATGATATCAAGCCCCGTTGTTTTATAATTGGAAAGCTGGGAGAGATTTTTTTAATATCCATGCATACAAACGGAAATGGATTAAAAAAATGCTGTTTTTATTGAGACTTAAGATCGAGAGATTCCTCACGAAAACCAACGACGTTCACCTCAGCACCACGGACCAGACAATTTGAGTTAATAGCTTAACAGATTAAAAAAATAGTTGGTTTTTAATAAAACTTAGTAAATTTATAATTCTTTAAATAATAATATTTTCTATAATATTGTGATAAGTGCTTTCGGTAAAAAAAGTATTGAACAGTTTCTTCAAGTTCAAATAAAATTAAGCACCAAGATTATGCATACATTTTTGGCACCGATGCAAAGCTTCCTGGAACAGTGAATAAAAATTAAATTATTGAAAAAAAAAACTGATATAAATATATTTCAAATAATTTAAATATCGATGTTCGTTACGAAAACGATTAATGCTACTCTGCGACTTCTTATAAAAAATAAATTATTACTATGTTTTACGTTGATGTTAGTGGACTATTCCTGAGACACTCATGTCTTTGATTTGTAAGTTGATGTTTCTGTATTACGGCATACGGGTTCTAAATGCTGTAAATCAATAGTGATACAAGTAATTATTGAGATTTGGTAAGGTACAATCAATTGCTCGTACAGAGGTAAATAACGAACCAATAACGTAATAATATTGCAGTAAGGTTTTCATAACATTGATGATATCAATAATCATAATTATACTGTTACTCAAACAAAGCTATCATTATAATGCTCAACCATTATTCATTCGCAACAACACTGAGAAGCCAAAATTAAAAAAAGAAACAAATTTCCCGAGTAGATTACTCTTTTTTAATTACAATTTTTATCTACTTTTAAATCCGGTGCACCCATCTCTCGTCCTATTATTTTCAACGGATCCCTTGTACAAAAGAAGAAGGGTGAATTCTCGGTAATTCTTACACAGTCGATTAGCCCTATTCTTTAAAGTCCAGGCTTATCGCATTTCTACTCTTCTCATTGAAAAGACTTTGTTTTTTATACTCGGCGCAAAAAAAGTCTCTTGAATATTCCTACTCAATTAATTGAACGTAATTATAGTTGTAATATAAATGAAATCTCTTGAAATAATAATAAAAACAGTACAGAAAGCTTACAATAAAAATAACTGAATTCCTTGCGAAAGTGAAGGGAGTATAAAAACTTAATGCTTAGTAAGGAAAATTAGTTTCTTTTGACCATCATTCTGCGTGCAGTGTGGAGCATATTATTGACTTTATGAAGCATTTAAAAAAATGAGAAGCTTACTATCAAAATATCCGTTTTCAAAGAAATTCATGTTTATATTGTTCATTGTACTCGCTGTCTCTACGATCCATAATTTGAATCTGATAGGCGTTTGAGATAGAAATTTCAAGACTGGACGAATAAATAAATAATAATAGTTCGTTATTTTATTTTAAATACCGGTACTTATTACAAGATAAATCAATAAAGCAACAAAAATACGGTAACAAGTAACCAAATACCGGGAGAGTAAATCAATAGGAAAGTATGTCAAATTCATCGCAAAGTATTTTATTAAGATATGAGATATTTTTCATACATTTAAAATATTATTATGGTTAATTTTAAATACCGACAAACCGATGTTTTTACAGTTTCAAAACCGGTATTTTGGTTTTGAAAGATTTACAGGAAACCCGGGATTCCAGTTTTGATAAAACGAGTATTGCAATCCTTAGTTGTATGGAGGTGATATAATAATAAACAAAATATTTTGAAGAATGTAACATCAATAACACTCTATAGCTTTATGTTTTACCAAAGTTTTTCAGTATCAAAAGATTAAACCAAATATGCTAGCATATTTGGTAAATTATATTTTGTATTTTTACGTTTATTAAGTAAACTTGTCAGCAATTTTTAAAACTTATAATTATATAAAAAATTCTCGGGGGTATGATTTATGTAAATTATAATTTTCTTTTTAAA
This sequence comes from Himalopsyche tibetana, assembly GCA_030503985.1. Taxonomy (NCBI): domain Eukaryota; kingdom Metazoa; phylum Arthropoda; class Insecta; order Trichoptera; family Rhyacophilidae; genus Himalopsyche; species Himalopsyche tibetana. The sequence goes on from JAPJYX010000024.1 coordinate 16,459,786, forward strand.
CTTTCAAACCTAATTTAAATACAAAATTTTCAAAAAAAAATATAGAGTAATTTTGCAAAAAAAGGACTTTTCAGTAAACTTGATGCATGTATTTAGTAAATCTTTTTATTTTATGTTCATAACTGGATAAAATATTATTAAATTTGTGATGCGAAAGGATAGAACACGGGTATTTGCTTCCATTAAAGCTATTTGCCATATATATTCAGCTTAGTCACTTCTGCGTGTAATCCCGGCATTATATTGTCGCAAGTGACCGGTTTTGGTGGCTTGGCCGTGGTCTTATCGCAAATCCATCCATTAGCGACGATGACAACGTTTTGTACCACGCACGTGCATAATATCTCGCTCCGCTTAAATAGGAAACGGTGAGATCGACGACACTAGAACGGCTAAAAAATATTTTTTACACATCGAAATATTTTATAATTTAATACGCCCCATATAGTATTTTTGTAAAAAATTTAACAATAAGATTCTCCACATAAGTTGCTCAAAACAGATGAAACCGGTCCAAATCATTTTACTTGATTATTGTAAAAAATCATACTTGTATTAAATCTGTGTTATCTTGACAACTCGATATAACACATGTTTGCAAATAGTACGCTCAGTGAGTTTTTATTCATCATACGCCTAATAAAAAATTAAATGCACCCGAAAATAAAACTCTCTTACAGCATTTCATATGTGAATATTTATACAATTCTAATTTTTTTACAAAAAAATTAATAATATATAAAATGTTTATTTTAACTTTCTTAAATATTCACGCCATTAACGGAAATATAATATGTGTTTATATGGAATATGGACCATATCAACATATATAGAATTGAAGATACACAGACTCTAAGAAATATTGAAGAAAAAAGAGATAAACTGTCAAAAAAAACAATCAGGTTGAATTCTAATTTATATGTAAAATAGTACAAGACAATCGCTAAGCACAAATGATTAAAATCGTTTTAGTCATAGGAAGCTTGTTCTGTGTATTATATATATATATATATATATATATATATTTTTAAACCATGTTCGCTCCTAATATAGAGCATATGAACTCCTAATGGAGTTTATCTCAACGGAAGTGTTTCTACGAGAACTGCTTGTTACTCAGTTACTCCACTTCTCTTTTTCCAGAGAGAGTAGGGATAAAAGGACTAGTAGTAAGCAAATCGCTCTCGAAACGCCCCATTCATATGATAGGATGGGCGAGAGGAGGGAATTCAAGACATCACATACATCCATGCCTTCGAACAGAAATTCATAAATCGATTGAAAAATCAATTTATAAAACTGACCGTACCGGGATTTGAACCCGTGCCCTCCGTAACCGAAGCCAACAACGTTGACCACTTGACCACACATTATATATACGTGCTTCAAATTAAGAGTAAAGTACAACAACAGAAAAAAAACGAAAAAATCACCCTTACGCTCTAGGCAAGAATATTTGTGGATTATGATTAACCAATTTGAATTAATACGGATCATATTAAACAATAATTTCAATCGTTTATTAAATGAGCAAATAAATCGCTCCCTTCTGTGATTACAGTTTATAGAATTAGTATATCCCGTATCTCCTACAGAACAGGCGTTTCAAAAGTGAAGGCCATTTTACATCACTCCTCTACACGTCTCTCAAAATGTAGGAAAGGAAAGTTTACAGTCAATTTAAAAATCATTTTAATGAGGAATCCATAAATCTATGTCATTTTTTAGTAGTAGAAAATATATTGTAGGTAAGCAATTTGATTTAATATTAAAACCAAAGCATGAAATTATTGAACTATCGAATGGTAAGTTATTTTTATTTTTTATACCATTTTTTTTTATTAAATTGGCTGAAAAAACGATTTCATGTTTAAAATGGTGTCTACTAGGGCTTGATGGTTTTCAAAAATCGTTTTTTTTGCAAAATTTGTGACATTCAAAAACCAGTTTTTCAACTTCGTAACCGGTTGTGCCGAATTTTCCATAAACGAGTCTATAAACAAAAGGACAATTTTTTTATCTTCTATTTAATGGCTTAAAGACCATATTCCCCACATAATTACCCAGCGAAAGGGTATTTTCGATATTAAAAAAAATTGTTCCAAAACGATCAGTGGATGCATTCTGTTTTCTTAAATCATATTTTCTGAAGAGTAACACCAAATATTTGTTTGTTGTGTATTATTATGCACATATGTAAATAAACAACATTAAAAAATTTAACCTTTTCTCGCTATTTTAATTGAATTATCCATTTTTTTTAAACTTCGAAAATCGGATAAAACCGGTTTTCGAACAATATTCACATTCGAAAACCGGTTTTTTCAAAAGACGTTTTTTGTATAAGTCCTAGTGTCTACTAGTTATTCAATATATTTTTCATGCTTGATGTAATTATAATTTTCTGTTTTTTCAATTACTCATATCACGTATAGAATGATTGTATTTATACTAGCATTAATAAATCTGTTGAATCCGTAACACCGTGGTCAACATCGTTGGTTTTCGAGGCGGATCTCGCAGGCTCAATTTCTAGTACAAGCAGCATTTTTAAAATAAAGTAATCGATTTCTGTTTGAAGGCATGGGTGTTTGTGATGTCTAAGAATTCCCTCCCACTAATTTCAATTCTATCCTTCTATCACTACTCTCTTTGACAAAATAGTTTTTAAGGAACTGAGTAACTTGCGTTTCTCGTAGAAAAAACACTAACTGTTTATCTACCTTCATAAGGAACCCATATGTTATACATTGGAAGCGGATATGAATAAAAAAATATATGTGTTTTTAAAACATAGCTTGTCTGGCATTATCAGTGTTATCATTTTTGATAGCTCATATCAATCGGATATTTTGCAAAAAATAAATATATCGAAAGTTAAATATTTAAAATATCAATATCACTTACCATCCCTTTGATGGACGGTAAAAACCCAGAACGTATAATTTTAAAAAACATGTTTTTCACTTGGTTCCTATAGGGCCAGCAACATATCAGAAGTATGTTTTAGCACCGCAGGGAAAGTGTTAATAGTATAAAGTCAATGTACCTATATAACGTAAAATTGAAACACATTTATGGTAAACAAATAAATTATCATTTTTTTTAAAAATGTTATTGATATTTTAGTAAATTAACCATGTATTTAGCCAGTGTTCAGCAGTTCTGTGGATGCTGTTCATTTCACCAGGTGCAGGAGACTTGAACTCGTTATCTTTGAATTTCGAATACATACATGCAAGGTATACATACATACATCGCGTAGAATTTTCTTAAGATGATGTGCTGACTAGAGCATCCAATCCCGGGATCCCGTTCAATTTTCTGATCCCGAAATCCCAGTTTTGACGTGGTCGCAATCCCAGAATTTCGGGAGGAATGAGAAATTTTTAGCAAATTCCGAAAATTGGCGAAAAAGTATAGCGAATTAAGGATTTCAAATTCTTCAGTGAGCTAAAAAAAAAAAGCAGTTTCGGAGATAATCTGGGAAAAAGTATAGCGAATCGAGAATTTCAAATTCCTCGGTGAGCTAAAAAGAAACTTTCGAATTATATACGATTTCACGTTGAATACCCAATCCCGGGATCCCGGGATTGAAAATTAATCAATCCCGAAATCCTAAGATTAGAAAAAGGCTCCGGGATAGGATACTCTAGTGCTGACCAGTGAAAAAATCTTTCTAAGAGGTGTGACCTTCTGCCTTACATTAAGACAGAAAAATAGTAATTTAAGAAAAGTGGTAATTGTAATTTGTTAGTTTTCATTGCATTCATTGACATTCGCTGGTTTATAGACTTTGTTAGCAAAACGATCGAACGTGTCTATGAAAAATTGACGAGGTAATAGGCCCTTCGGCTTAAGGAGATGCACGGAGCAAAGTTGATAATCCAGAGAATGTACCTCTGCAAATTTCCCCGAAAACCAAATTATGAGCGCGTTCATTATTTATTATGAGTTGAGAGCAAATTTACAAAACAAAGACTTACGAATTTTACGGTAGCGCGCCTGGTATATTAGTCTTCATATTTCTACAGCCGATCGTAAAAAAAAACTAATAAGATTGTGATCTACATTTCAATATTGATGTTGTCTTAATGAATGGTTACTTAATTTTTAATATTTTTGAATATAATCTCACACTTCTTTCTGTAAAATAGAATTGAACTTTATTTAATTCTCACTGATCAATTATACACAGAATCATTTTTTTTGTTGTATGTTTATCATATAAGGTTTGAATTTCATTTTACCAACATGTATTCAATCAGAGCTGCCCAGTTGCAGATTTATGTGTCGATATATTTAATGATTATAAGTAACATTTTATAGGTGCACAAATGAAAAAGTACATGCAGTTTGTAGTAAAATTGTGATATAATATATATACAGAGAAATCGTATTTAAGAAATATATATATTTGTACAAAAAAAAATATTTTTTATTTCGTTTTAAAGATAAGTATTGAACCGCGTTTTTCAAACATAAATCAGGCTTTTTAAATGACATCGACTTACGAAGATTGTCGGGGAAAGAAATAGATTAAATTTATGAGCAATTATCGAAGTGTTTTATAAATTTCTCTATTGAGAAATCAATCACTAGAAACAATTAAACACACCTGCAATTGTTCAGAATGATATAATGTGTCAACTTGTAGAATTAAAAAAAATATATTGAAAAAACGTATAATAACTGAGACAGCTATTGGGCCACTTCGAATGCAAACATAAATATGTGGTACTCAACATATTTTGATGTGGAAGATAAAACAGATACACATATACACAATGAAATAAAAATTGAATACATTTTGTAATATTGTTGCACATTACAAGCAAAATTATTGCTTTTACGCAATACTGTGTTTTGTAACCTACTCACTGGTCGTAAGAAGAATTATTATACATAGATGCTGCTAAAAACATTTATGCAATAGTCGCCCTAGTGTATAGATTGCGAGAATTTAATTTAGCACGCGGATTAAATGCTTTTAGTGATCCCGTATTTTCTTTTTAGCAGGCCGGCTGCCCATGCACTGGAATTAGTGTTTGTTTACGAGTACATGAGATGGGAAAATCCAAATAAGCATATTTTACTCAGTTTGGTTTAAATGACAAAAACGAGAATTGAACTTAGCACAAGAATATCATATTCACATCTCTTTGAAAAAAAATATACTGCTTTTTTTAAGGTTAATTTATTTTCAATATAAATGACATATTTGTGTAAAAGAGTCACGATTTACTCTATTTTGAGAAGCGTTCCCGTAAGTAATAATAATGTATTTTATATGAAATATCGAAGAACCGATTTTGATTTACTAATCTGGTATTTCAAATCTAATTGGATTTTATTTTTATTTCTTTATTTAAACTTTATTGCTAATACCAATATTGGTTAACGCATTACTAGTATTTAATCATTGATTATAACTCGCCCCAAAAAGCTAGCTAGGCAACTCAATCACAAGCAGTTCTCATATAATAATTTAAGTTGTGTTAAAGTTTCGTGATGGTTCCATAAATTTTACTCCACATTAGCTTAATGGTATTTTTTTTAATATGCTCTGATATTATTTTTTTACTTAAGAAAACGTATGTTTAAAAAATATGTCCTTGACGCTACCTACTGAAGACTTATTTGATTCAATGTATTATTTTTTTTTGTGTTTATTGTATTGCAAATAACAATATACATTATTATATTATGTAACATTGATTTTAAATCCTAGCAATACGGGTTGTCTATTTACTAGTAGATGTCACTACAAGTTAGAACGGTCGATCAGGCTTTGTACACGATAACTAACTCCTGGTCAACCCCAAACTGCCAATTAAGGGGCTGTAAACTGCTCCCGGGGGATTCAATTGATCGCTTTCTATCCCTTTCCTGCATACTTAATTTTAATGCATGAAACAAGTAAACACAACATTGATTTTATCGCGGTTTAGTATAGAGCATAAACTTTAGTGACGTCTCTAGGATCAAATAATTGTACACCCAGCAGTGTACAGATTGACACAAAAGCAAAGACAGTTGCAAGTAAAAGCTAGGTTTTGTTTAAAGTAAAACAATCCATTATTTCCATAACAATCTTGTATTTCGAAAGTTTCTATTGATTATTGATTAACTGAATCACGAAAGAATTATATGCATAAAGTTTTAACATATGTATTCAATCTATCAGTCAGAAACGTTGTTACTTGGCATACAAAAATGTAGCTAATTGAGAAAAATTAAAAACAATTAAGTCTGCAGCGATAGTATTTGCTGTTGTACCTGAACATAATATTTGCTAATAAATACCTATAGCACAATGCATTTATAGTTATTGTTTTTATATAAACCGTAAGTTATCCCTGACCATACTTTATAAAAAAGATATTTTATTAAGGAAATCGATTTCGTCAAATAATTATTGTTTCAATTGAATTTACTAAAACTTTTCCAATAATAATAACGACGCTTAATATTACGGTGAAAATAAGTTTTTTTTTGTTTTTTACACACAAATTATTTTATTTCATTTATTGATCAGACAAATAATACTTTAAGCACCTACAATTTAAAAAAAAATATTTTCTTCTTAGTGCAATGATGCGAAAAATAAAACCACTGTTTTTTTTTAATGTGTTCTCCTTGTATTCCCTTCTATTGCACAAATCAAATTTATTTATTTAAGCCTATAGTTATATAAAACTACATATTTTAAGTATAATAAGCTTAATACTGATCATTGAGCTTGCACTTTGAAAATTTGAAAAGTATTTTTACATTCCGAATAGTAATGCAAAATTTGGATGTTACAGTATTTTCTGAGACTCTCAGTACATAGCAGTTATCGCTTATATAGAACAAAGCCTTAAGTCCTTTGCAAAGTCAATTAATTTATTTAACTACCGTTTAATTATTAGACCTTAAGTAGGAGCTCTTATGCGTGGAAACGTCCTGGTGCCGTTGAAAGGAGGAAAGTTATACCTGAGAAAGGGTGGTCCCTTAATATTCACACCGAGTACTCCCTTAGTTTACTTTCTACTCACTTGCAATTTTCACAACCGCGCAGTATTTATTTATTGTGTGAGTGAAGTACGTTAAAATGTGCAACATTTTTGTTTTAAAGAGAAAGTTTCCAGACGTTGGATTAAAAAACTTTTCTTTCATATTTATGTGCGTACTAATATATTTATATAATAAAAACAAATACTTATTCATCGCTTTCAAATCAGGAGAGAACAGTATGCAGCGTTTTCTTGTTAACACGTTGAAGATCTCTTAGATTCTGAGACAACGGCGAACTAGTGAAATGTAGAAAGAGCTAGTTCAATGCTCCAAACTAAAGTATTATTATTTAGTTTACGAAAAATATGTGATACAAAAATCATCGCAATAAAAAGCATAGGTATCAATCAAAAACAATATCTTCTAATAATATTTTTTTAAAAAATAGTTCTTTAAATTTGAATCGTTCAAACTATAAACATTCATACAAGTTTTGTCACTAACGACCCGGGCTTAATTCCACCAAACACCTTCAGTCGAAATCTTAATTAAAATAATTCAAGTTCATCCGTGCACTTGAATGCCTGAAGATGCCGAAAGGCGAAACCCGGGTCGTTAGTGACAAAATCTGTGAGAATGTTCATAGTTTGAACAATACAAATTTAAAATAATTCTTTGTTACACTAAATATTTTTTTTTTATCAAGTTTGAAACCACTTTTACAGTTTTTTTTTAAACTTTTGCCAGTTTTACCAGTTTGAAATAAGAATTTTTTCAAGACGCTTTGCTCACTAGTTCAATGACATAATATTCATATTTTTACATCAGTTAATTTTGAAAGCAAAATTAAAAAATAATCTAATTCAACCCTGTTAAAAAAATGTATGAAACTTAACATAAAAATACAGTGAGCTCAGTAAGGTTTGAGTTACTGTCATGTTATATAAGGTGCAGTTGTCAGTCATTTGTGGATGATTTTTAACAAACTTTGAGCACTAAATTTTTTTCGGAAAAAATAACAGCTAAAGTGCGTTTTTAATATTTACTCTTATCAATCAAGTACATTAATACAATTAATTTATTTACACAAAACAAAGATAACAATCATCCTTTAATATTAAAGATAAACTGGTAAGCTTTAATATATATGTCATATATTGTATTGTTGGGAAACATAGAATTTCAATAAAAATTGACAACATTTAACATTGTAGAAAAATCTATTATACTGAATTGGTAGGTTAATTGGAGGGGAAAATTTCAAAAATAGTAACGTATAAATCATTCAAAGAAAAAAATATTCTAGATGTCCTTTGTTAAGTCAAAAATATTTATTGTATTTTAAGTATTGTTCAAAGATATATAGATCAGTAACTTAAATAAAGCTCTCAGCTTTTGTTAACTTACATTGCAGCGTAAGTGTACGTAACCAATAATTATTCTTCATCAAATTCCTGATGGAAGTCATCTGCCCGGCAGCGATACGCCATTCATTAAAACGTCTAATCAATCCATCATGAGCTTCAATGCTTTGTGAATCGCCCATTATTTGAGATTTAAGATATGGAGTCGCGCTTCCATCAGATTGAAATTAGAGGGTTAGTGTTATGTTATAAAAAATATTACAGTCATCGGCGCATTAATAAGTAGTGTATAAAATTAAAACATCATCTAAAGGGTTGAACGGGGTAAATACATTTGATGTGTTCATTAATTCAACATTAACTTGACAAAACTCTGTTATAAAGAGGTGATAAAAAAAAGATATTCGAGTCTTAACGTTACCTATATTAGCATTAAATCATTACGAAACTATACAATTTGCATCAATAAAACTGACCACAAAGAGACGGATTTCATACCGATTTGTTTTTTTATTTATTTTATCAAATTAGTTTCATTTATGTGTCATCTATCTCCTGTTCAAAATATGGACTTTTTAAAGCTTAGTTCAATATATTCTACGAGTACTGCTTGCTACACAGTTGATCGACTTATCTTTTTTGATTGGGTTGAAACAGGAATGGTGAATTTATAGTTACTCTCTCTCGCTCATTATTAATGATCGTGTAAGTTGGAGAGAATTGACATTCATGCATTGAAATTCATAAATCGATTCTCAAATCAATTAACAAACTGTCTGAACCAGTGAGCACTCAAACCGAAGTCAATGACGTTGATCACTCGACCACGGACCCGGAATTTATTTATTTATTATTATTGGGTTCAATACAATACTTTATAAATTTAGTAATATGTTTAGTATTTTATAATATTTTAATATGAATGGGAAAAGATCCTAGTGGTATTGACCAATAGTACAAAATTAATTAATTATGGAGAATCTGCACAATCGTTTTACAGAGACCAGTTTTCACTCTTTCGATCTATTATTTTCTAGTGGGACAAGGAAGATAGATAAGGCTAGAATATAACTGATATTTATGCTCTCTTGATGTAGTCCGTTTAAAGGATCGAATTCGACTGAAAAATTAATTATTTAAAAATTAAGTCCCGAGAATCGAAACTGTGACCTCGCAATTTTTATAGAATAAGCCCCTTACATCGCTTACAACTTGATAACAAGACTGACAAACGCACAGTAATATTACAAGCATGTAATTAAAATTCTATGTAACATTATTTGAATGTTATTTCTAGATTCAATTAAATTAAAATCAATGCGAGAGTACTTGTCTTAAAACTTTCTGAACAGTAACAATGTGTTTCTTAGCATGTTCAGAAAAGCTTTGTTCTCTGATAATATGCTGGCTTCAAAACTTCTCCCGGATAAAGCTTTAGGCATGTACACATTCCAAAAGTTGAATCCTTCATTTCCGCATAAACGGTTTCCCGCAAAATGTGACAAGAATAATAATTATTATGAAAAGGTTCAATTTTATAGCCTAAGAAGCCATGCGTAATCTCTCTTCGCGACAATATATAAGCGTTAAAAACTCTTAACGACGGTGTGAATTTTGATTATTTGAAACGAAGTTTTGATTTTTTATGAAGCGAAAAATATTACATGATTGGAATCTTGTGTACCTACAACACTTATTTACAACTGGAAAGTCGTAAGTTATGTATTTTTTTTTGTATTCAGTGAATTACAACAAAAATTCAATAATCGATTTTGCACATATGTACATATATGTAAGTATCGATGTAGTTCTGAAAATATCAAACACGGATAAATTAAAACATTTGCTTTGAAAAATCGTACGGAATGTTTTAATTTATTTATTTTGCGATGCTGTGTCTTTATTACTTGCTCCACGTGCTTAATAAATACATTGGAGATCACATTATTTTATTACAAAAGAATTGATTAATCTATTTTTTTTTTGTTATTATTGTTGGGTCCGTAGCGGGGTGGTTAACGTCGTTGGGTTCCGTGAGAGATCTCAAGTGTTCTAGTCCCAGTTAGGGCATCCAACCCCGGGAGCCCGTTCAATATTCTGATCCCGAAATCCCGAGATTGACACGGCCGTGATCCTGGGATTTCGGTATTGAGAAATTTTGAGCAAATCCCGAAAATTGACACGAAATTGGCAAATTGAAGATTTCAAATACTTCGGTGAGCTAAAAAACAAAAAGAAGTTTGGAGATAATCCGCGAAAAAGTAAAGCGAATTGAGGATTTCCAATTCCCCGGTGAGCTAATCCCGATATCCCGGGATTGGATACTCTAGTCCCAGTACGAACGGATTTTTTCAATCGATTCATCGATTTCTGTTCAAAGGAATGGGTCTATTACTCCCTTCTACCCTTCCGACTCTTTAATAAAAGGGCGCAGTAGAATGACTAGTTAACCACTAGCCCTGTCCTTCCTATTATCATTATATTTCTACTATTCACCAAAAATAAATGTTGAGTTAGTTGAGTTACAAGCAGTTCTTGTACTTCTTTTGAGTTGAGATACTTCCATTAGGAAGCCATATGTTTCATTGAAAGTGGAGATGGATTAAAAAAATAATCGAAAGAGCTTTCCATTGATAGCTTTACATATTCTTCTTAAAGCATATTATTTAAAAGTAGCTTTGTGTCACTATTTTTAAGGAATGTATGTGGCAGAAACCCAATTTTAACATTTTCATTACAACATCAACTATCAACAAAATAACGATAAGTCGACGATTACCAATATTTATTTTGAAATACTTAGTAATTATTAGATAATGTATTGTAGAACAATGGTTCGGTAATACTAGTAAATATTTGAACGTATTGAGAGTTAATGCAGCATACAAACGCATATATTATGCAGACTCTAGTAACTGGATGCATAATACTGGCTATGCCAAACAGTTGAGTTCATCTGTGAGCTATTTTCATTACAATTTAGTATCGGTTGATTAAGTATACACGGATGACCGCATTGTTAAGAAGCTTTGTGTGTTGGAAAGACTGCTGAATCGTCATAAATTATAAATATAAAGACCTCTTCTTAGTGAACAAACAAAGCTTTTAGACAATCTATGCAACGTTAACTTCCTTCCTAATCGTAATAAAACAAAGTGCAATGTTTGGCAGCAGAAAGTTCCGGATTCAATTCCTGGAATGTTCTGAATCATAAATTGATTTTTTTGTTTCATATTTAAAACCTTGGGGTATGGATGGGCTTTGTACTCTCGTGTCTTTTCAGGTAAACCTTGGCCGGACTATTTTGCTAAATATTTTAAAGGATAATAATGCATACACTTATATAACTCATTGTGAATAGCGAACTATTAAAATCAAAATGAGTTGAAGTTTACTTTCAATATAGGCCTGAATACATGCTATACATAATATATTTTTTCAATAATGCTGATACTTCAATACACAAATTATATTAATGTTAAAAATATATACAGCAACATTTAGCTTCCGGTTTCGGCAACAACAAGCAGCCGACCACCTGGATTCCATAGGTCGGCTGCAGAATGTCGCCGTATTTTCACACTTATATTGATTGTATGGATTAATTATGCAGAGTGTGTAATGTCTTAACAGGAAGTTCTCGTAAATGGAAAGATATGGGATAGGACAGGACTAGTGGTTAGTTAATCGATCTTACTACGAACCGTTATTTCAAGGTGGAAACAAGAAAAGTGGAACGGAATTTTTAAACAACACTCTTAAATTGAAAAAATGCTGTTCATCTCGAGACTTAAGCCTGTGAGATCCGTCACGGAAGCCAAAAACGCTGCCTACTACTCCATATAGTTTAATCGTCAGCTTTATTGATTGACTGAAGCATTTTTTTACTGTGCTCTATTTAGTAGCTTATCTCTCTTTATATTTATCATTTTTTTTCGACAAGTATTTTTTTTTTATTCTCTTTCGTGTGGTGAATCATTTATTGTACATGCAATACTTTTGTTACATAAAAATATGAATAGAGATGTCAAGACTTACATGGGTCCGCAAAATAATTCTTTACAATATTAAAAGTCCTTTCTTGTATTATATAAAACTTTCTCGGAGATGTTATTCATGTCTTTCAAGTCCAAGAACGAATCAAAACGTTTCCCGCGTTTTCAATCTCGGTCAGTTCAAACTTTTTCCAGCTAAAATCAGTGCCGTGTAAAAAAGTCAGAATCTGAGAGGGTCAAAATATTTAATGTTCGATTTAATAAGTATTTCATATTTCATTAAAGTCCGTTGGCTTTGATTACTGTGCTCCTGGGATCAAATCTCAGTGCTAAACCATATATGTCTGTGATGTCTTAAATTCCGATTAACAAACCACTATTTATGTCTTATGGTCAACGTCGTTCGATTATTTGATAGTTCTTACGGATATCCAAAAAAAAAATACGGGCTTGAGTCCTAGTAATAACAGCATTTTTTCAGTCCATTTATCGATTTCTATTCAAAGACATGAGTGTTTGTGATGCCTAAACTTATGAAATTAGTTTTGAAGTAAATACGTATTTTGAATATTTGACTTTAATTTTTTTTAATGTCACGTACAATTATATTATAGTTATATTTTATTTTTCTTCCTTATGATATGATTTAAATTTGCATTCTCTTGCAACATCTAAATTTAAGTTTTTTTATTCTTATTGTAGAACATTTTCTAAGTTGTATTCAAATCAAAACTTATTTAAATCAGGTTCTATATTGCTTGTATGTTTGTAAAATTATTGCATATTATTGTAAACACTGAAATGAATCGACGTTCAATTTATCTATAGAATTTAGTTTAATTGAACATCCGTTGTTTAATACAATAACAAGGTTCTGCTGATAATAATGGATAATTTTATGTTTAAAGATGTTGATACATGATATTGATAATAATTTTCTAATACTGCTGATAAAAAAAAACATATACGTCACTGCACCGTAGTCCAATAGTCGGAGTGAGGTTCCAGTTGTGGCATATCCGGGTTCCTATGCACGAACCCGGAGGGGTGTTTTATTCTGAATATGAATTCGGAATGTCGGCGAAAGGGATCCGGAAATTGAGCGAGGCCAGGTCTTTCTGGCCAGAGGATCGACAAAATGAACGCGCAAATGGGATATTGACCATTTTATTTCGCTTTGAATAACAAGTGATGTCCTCTCGTCCCATAGTAGTTACCAGAGAGCTTAGAAACGTCAGGTCTTTACAATGAAAAGGTATGGATGTCTTTTGTTGAAAAATAATTGAAAGAACAATGAGTATCGGCTACGGGAAATTTCTGAATGCAAACATTCAATTAACGGATAATCTGATTAAAGAATCTGCCCTGACTACCTACAACACACGAGAAAAATAATCAACATTATTTCATATGCAAAGGATTCATTGAAATTTCGTTGATATTGTTCAAAATCATGATGCTTTACCCCAAAATCATTTATCATTTATCCCAACATTAATTACTTGCTAATAAGTAAATATCAAATATATGTAAATATATCTTAACAAAAAAATGATTATAGAAAAAAATACACAATGTAGTTTAATTCTTAGTGTTTGGTAAATAAGAGACTAAGCATCCCTTAGCATCATACCGGTCAATTCAGTAAAACAAATATATTCAAAATAATTAAATAAACAGTGTTTTTTTATTATTGGAATGTAATTTTTCAAAATTTCCAAACTAAAAATAAATTTAAATATACTTTTGCAAAGCGATAAACAGTCATTGATATTATTAAAAAAAACATTCTAACCTAACATGGAAAAAATTGGAATGCACCACGAAAGAATTTTTTTGATTAAAATGACTTGAAATTACTCAGCTTTTCGTAGTATAATCTAAACTAAATTTATGCAATCAAAATAGATGCAAATAAACAACTTCATCTCTAAGTTCTTTAAGAATTTGAATCTTTAATACTGACTATTAAAAACTAAGACTGAGTCAACTCCATGGCAGGTAACGTGATTCCTTAGGACGGCATGTTATGGGTTAAAGCATCTAAATGAATGACTTTGCAAAATATTACCGTACAGTAAAACCTTGAACTCATACGCATTTTTTATGTTTTATATTATTGTAAAGAACTGTAGAATTGTCATTTTTAAACAAGTAAAAAAACATTTACCCCTTAGATTGAAAGCATTCTTCTGTTAAAAAAATGATACATATATTGTTGGTACATATATTGTTGGTTTCCTTTTATGGATATGATTCTAGTTTGAATAAAATAGTGTTTTTATCCTCAGACAAACAAAGTAAAATTTTCAACCCTGTAAAGAAACAAAACAATTATTATTACGTATTCATAAGCACGATCCTTAAATGTGATTTACACTATTGCTCCACTGAGGGGTATATTGCTTAGCATACAATATTTTTCCATTATGCATTTAGATTACTCGGCGAGACATTTGAGTGCTAACGTGCTACATTGTCGCCTCACGCTGAGAGGAAAATGTCTCTATGTGAATATTTTTTACATTAACTGCAGTAGTATATATATATTCTGTCACATTAATAGCCAGAGATAAACTGTTATTCGTGTTTTTGGTAATATAGCACATTTTTGTGTCACATATTTACATCTATGCAGTTTATGTGTGTCGGTATTTTTTTATGTATGAGCACATTTTGTTAAGAAGAGTTTTTTCACGTTTAATAAATAAAACGTATTAAATTACTAATATATATGAAATAGCGATCTCATGGGTCTCGTTCCATGTCCCACACTCTCACTAAAAATATCAGAGTAACAACAATTTAGCAGTTTACGATCATAATTTTATATAATAAGTGCATAAGAAAATTAATGATTTTTTCATATTTCACGGATTCATATACATATTTAAAATGTTACACACAATATAATCAATTCTACCACCAGTCAAGTTATTAAACACAACAACCAATCAGCGCAGTGTTCAAATATGTTTTCAATTAATATATATCATTACAAAAAAAAAAACTTATCTATGAATAATTACAATGTGTTAACTTGTTAGGGCATTAAAAAAAGAAGAATGATTTTCGGGCGTATAAAATAAAAGACTACTTTAGAAAAATAATATCAAAGAATATTGATTAAATGTCAGTTCTAAAACTAGTAAGATTTGATTTTACTTATTACATGATCTTGGAAGGTTTATTTCATATAAATTAGATCTGTTTTTTTATTCAGAAAGGTAATTAATTACAACTTGTTATGATTTTCTCTTTCATGTGTGATTATCAATACGTGTTCTTGACAAATTGACCAAGGAATCATATTATTTATAACGAAATTTCACACTATCTGTATGATAAAATATTAATACTCATTTTTATAAATTAATCCTCAAATTATTAATTTTAACCCGTTTTTTCAGTCATTGAAAGTTATAAACTTGTCATTTGAACATTATATAGAAAAATAATTGTTTTCAATATAAAGCTGAATAGAAATATGGCTGATAATTACTATAATTTCATAAAAGTATTTAAACTTATTTTCATAAATTATTTTATCAAGTATAATAATGTTAAACATTCGGGTTACAAAAGCGAGAAATAAAATGAAAAAAAAAACTTCGAAATCTGTACATACGTATAGCACACTTGACGCTATGTAAAGCTTTTCAAAGCTTTGAAACTTAGTGTTTGGTATCCCATCAGAAAGTTCCGCTGATGAAGCTAACGGAAGGAGCGGTGCTTTTGCCTGGTCGCTCGGATATTTGGAATTCGCCTGCAAAATGGGAACCGGAAATTCACTTTCCCGAGCGCGGCAAGGTGCGCATGCAAATCTAAAGCTATGATATCGACACTACCTAGCGCTTTTTTAGAAACGTTATATTTAGACGGTAAAATATATTTAATTAAATATATATTGTATACTTATCAGACACATTTTTTAAAAATTAGGATAACAATGACGTAATGTAGTTTTCAATCAAATAAAAATATTTATATAGATTAAAATGATGAATGATCATGGGATAATGTTTAATGTGGAAATAAACTTCTGTTTTTTTTGTTTATATTATGCAACAAATCGTTTTTTTATTCAAACACATTTTGTTAATTTTATCATAATAAAAAAAATTTATGGATGATTTTAGATCACTGATTTACTGATGTATTCGATTTGAAAATATTAAAGGGTGAAACTTAGTTCAATAAATATTAAGTCAATAAATTAAATAGTTTATAGTGTTTATACCTTGTTGAAGGTTATTTTATAGAAAATATATTTTTTTAATTATAGTTACTTCAGTATTCTACCCAATTTAAACTTTATATACATATATTTTACGGCACTCATTTAATTTCATTTGAATTCATTTTTAAATGAGGATATTTATTCGCTCAGAAAATCTGAAAAAAAAATATTAGTTTACATATTTATTTCAATCAACTATGGAATACAAAAATATTTCAACATCTTTAAAACTATATTTGTATCTAAAAAAACAACGGTGATTTTAATCAATATTAATCTTGTACAATTATTCAAAATAAAATTACCTATAGATAGCAACGTATTTATAATAAATGTTGTAGCTATAATAAAATATAATACCTCGAATATATTATTTAATACTCTTTTATCTGTTTGGTGTACTTAAATTTGATTTATGTACAAATTTTATCTTCGTAGTTGTTCTCAAATGGATTAGTTGTGTACCCAGTGATTTAACTCTAATCTTCAGAACCGTTTTGATTAATGACATACAGCCAAAATAATTGATGAGCATTTTATAAAACTATTTTAAGCTAAACGTTCAAATTATTATCTACGATTTATTACATGAGACGTTTACGCATTGCTATTGATTACTCGTATTACTTAAGCAACGAAAACTAATTATTCAATACTTTCGATGGTTTCGGCGGTAACTTTGTGGAAGTTCATTTTAATAGAAAATTTAAAATTAACTTTGATTATTCCACGTATTGTGTTACTAACTGTGACACGTGTTTCGCCTCTTTCAGAGGCATCTTCAGACTTACTATCGCAAAGTTTGCTTAAAAAAGTAAGTACTTAAGCAAACTTTGCGATAGTAAGTCTGAAGATGCCTCTGAAAGAGGCGAAACACGTGTCACAGTTAGTAACACAATACGTGAAATAATCAAAGTTAATTTAAAATTTTCTATTAATTATTCAATATATTATACAAGCTATCAATGATTCGAATTGATAATTTGAGTAAGTATGCAAAAATGAAAATATATATAGATATCTGTTTTTGTTTTTGGTTCACTTATTCAGTCACTTATTCACATTTTTTACTGTAATTTGTTATTTTTTTTTTAATAACACTGTTAAATTGTTTTTCTTATCAGTTGATAATGCTCGCCATGAGCAAAACTGGTCCTGATGTTGGTAAATAAAATTGAAAACAAGTAAAAAGGAAGATTGTGTTTTTCTTAATATGCCTTTCCACTAAGTATTGACAGTGAACACAGTAAAAGTGAAATAATATAATAGCCACTGTCTTAACTACCGATTTTTGGATGGATTAGGGTTGAATTTAACGGATTTAAAGTATAAGAGATACCCACTCCACGTCTTAAGATATAAATCTATAAATAAATTTAAAAAAAATAAATGCTTCAATGAGGCCATTTTTTGGATTAGACCTCAAAGGCATTAGCCATTCACCACTGAGAATTTAATTTTCCCTGTAGTCTATGATCAAGGTATGTTTGAGCGTGAATTTAAGTAAATATATAAATACATCTCTAAAATTTTTCTTTTCAGAATGAAAGCGTGGTTCGATAAAAACATTATTATGCTCGCAAAGTAATATAAATGTGGTATACTTTTTCAAATATATATGCTACATGCTGGCATATTTATTAGCGTATCCCGTACATCGCAGTGCGCATTTTTGCCGTTTCTTCAAAATTTATTTACCATTATTATCAGGCATGGAGATGTTCGCAGCTTTTGAAATATTAAGTTTAGGTAGAATGATAAATTACCCGAGAATATATGTTCCACACGTCCCTGGACATAAGAATATATTACTAGCAAAGCGTATTATGCATCAAGGAAAAGTAATATTACCTATTAAAGCAGGCGTGACCAACTCGGGGACCAATTGAAGACTTCTTGCGGCACGGTTGAAGTTCTTAACTTTCTATATTTTGCATTTTGGTATTCATAGAATAAAAAGAATCAACTCCATTTAACGTGTAGTAAGAATCAACACCTTCAAATTAACAATTGAAGTTAATATAACAGCAATCAAGGATAGGGTTAATGTTCTTGTTCAGGAGTAAAAAGCTTGAGTTTTATCGGAAATATAGCGTTGATGGTAAATTTAAAATAAAATGTAATATTTTGAACTACATTTGCTGTGAATCGTTATTTTCAAAATTGTATGTATTAAAAACGATGTGTAGCAGCAGGCTCAATGAAATCACTACTAATTAGGGTCTCCAATCCCTGGATCTTGTTCAATTTTGCGATCCTGAAATCTTGGGATTATGATAGTAAAAATCCCTAAATTTTGGAATTGAGAAAATTTGAGAGAGTTGCGCGAGGGTTGAAAATAAAAGATCTCATTTTTTTCATTTTGATAATTTCGCAAATTCCTGTGCTTTTCAAACAAGAATTCTCGGGAGAATTTAAATATCACCGAGCGAAAATTTATCAATCCCGATTCCCGAATTTATACACGATTTTATGGTTAATGTTTGGGATTGGATGCCCTGCTATCAATCAACTGCGATGCGAGTTGGTTAAATTACTAGTTGATATGAACAATATATCAAACAAAATACAAAAAACAAGTGTCACATTAATTATAAGGTAAACAAATATTTTGGATAAGTTGTTTTTTTTTAGGTTGAGCATCCCTGTATTAAACGATTACCATACTTTTTTTGAATAATGGTTTCGGAAAAAGTGTAAGGATATTTTATCACAGATTGTATGTAATCAATCGATTCTTTTGTACTCTATATACTTTTTAAAGAAGCTGGAGGTTTAAAATAGTGGGCATTTCTAAAAAGATTTTTTTCGCATTGGAAAAATTTTGACAACTTAAAATAACAATAAAATGTAAAGAAAATAGTTCAGTAAAACACCGAATTCCCAGTTAAATCAATCTTTCATTTATTGTCAGCATGTTTTTTTTTAACTGCGAATTTGCATGATTTTCAAACAGTTGAGTATTTTTTTTGATTCCCAGAGAAAAAAATCCTATTTTGAAAGTTTATAACACTTTTTGATCCTACACTATGCTTCATGCAAAACAAAGAGATTCCTGATTGTGTTATTTCATGTAAGTATACTAAAACAACGTCTCAAGATAGCATAAATATTCATATTCTTGGTGCATTCACGCTTTTGCAACTTTTGCTGGTTTTGATTACGTTATTCAACTTTTGCAGTGAGTCTTTGTTAAGTTTCTCTGGCAAAGAAATATTATTGCAGTATTAACGAGAAACTTTTGTAAATTTGATTAAAAAAACACTCGTAGAAAGTCAAGTGTTTTGGTAAGAAAAAGTCTGCATATATGCATATAAACGTTTGCGTAAACTTATTCATCTAAGTTGTAGCAACAAAAAGCAACACTGAATGAATTGCATTTTTTAACATAACTTACTGAAAAAAATAGTCAATAACATAGAAAAAAAATTAATCAATGTAACTTAAACCAACGTAGTTAGAGTTTATCGAAATTTTATTCACCAACACTTGACCTTTTAATGCTCGAAAAAGAGTTACTAAGCTTTTTCCAGTAACAAAAAATAATTTGATTGATATCTATCAATCAAATTAAACATCAAATTCTGGGGCTGGTGGAGCCGAGCTCTAATTTCCCTTTCATCTGGTGTATTTTGATGTTGCTTTTCCCGCGTAGCGTCTTGGATTTCCCTGGGCGTAGGCGGGTGCGTGGTCTTTGGTTTTTGTAATGGTATAAGTTCTCATTCGTAGGAATTACAGGTGACACTGGTGGTTGATTCAGTAACCTCGAGCTGCAATTAATTGGGGCTATGCTTATCTGATCAGTTAACGTTTTTTTTTGATCTATGTTTTTGTATAAAAAATAATTATAGAAAAAGTTATCTTTTAAACTGCTACACATAATAATTAGGTACAGATTCTGCACAGAAAAATGGCACCTACAACCTTGTCAAAATATTAAATACATATATAATGTTAAGAAAATTAAATATAAAAAACAAATGAATACTGGATTTTGTTATTCAAATAAGATGTTTTCAATCATAATCAGAGCAGCTATTATAATTATGAAAAAATATGCGTTTACACCTACATCATAACTATAACATAATATTCTAAGAACATCTCTTAGAGAATTTTTAAAAACAATAAGCCAAAAAAGGTAACCAAAGTATTGTTTTCAAGCAAGTACTCTGCGTTACCGCTACAGAATGTCCAGAACAAATCGAATCAAGTTTGCCTAAAGTTTGAAATTAATGAGTGTTATGTTATCCAAGAAAAAAGTTGACGGTATTTTGACAATCAAAGGCAAAATAAAAACTTAAAAATTCGCATACTGAATAACATACTGGTTTATCGATTTTCGAAGTATGTAAAGTAAAAACAACAATTTAATCCTTGTCCCCAAAGATGTACATTTCAGTAAAACTATGATATCTCATAATTTCGAAAATCTGCCTACGCCTGTATTTAATTTAAAATATGAATTATTGTAAGGAAATTTCTGCAATATAAATTATGTACTGCCTTAATTAAACTTAAAAATGAAATTGAATCAATATTTGTAACTTTTCCAAAACCCAACCATAAAAATAGTCCAGTGCTGACCGAGAAACTTATTTCGATATAATAAATGTTGCACCTTATGTCTTGTAAAAGATTTTATTCTTTAAGTTGGTTAAGTGATGGATTTTATTAAAAAAATAATATCGTTTTTTATGGCATTCATGTCGTTGGATATATCATACAATATGTTGGAGAAACTGAAAGTGTTTAAGTAGTAAAAAAAAATAAAGCGATTATTCAAACAATAAATCGGACTAATAGAACGGTCAGAAATATAATTCTATGTTTATTCTATGAACTGCGGGATGTCTGACGGTCTGGATAAGTGATAGAAAACTTTTTATCTAGTATGGTAAAAAAATATCTTATTTTTGATACAGTCAAATCAAATATGGTAAGTAAATATTTTAGACATGTGCAGATGAGAACTGCGAATGAAAATTTTTCAAAAATATAAAAATTAGATGATATGTTGTCTAAAAACTAATATTTGTTACAACTGATGTCAATTTGCTATGTACATGAAAATATAATCTCATCTCAAAATTTAAAACCCAAAAGCTTCTAATACCTCTCTCTTGTGAAATTTAGATTTTGAATTCATAATACTTTACGTAGTGCTGAAATATAACCGACGCCAAATAAAAGTTTCATGAAAAAAATAACGAATTTATTCCGTCATTTATGGTGATTTAATTGGTATTTATTATATGTAGTTTTAAAAGTTGTAAAGAATCTTAATATATTGATTAAAATATAATTGACGTGTAAATAAATAATGATTAATTTAAAGTCAATATCTTAATAATAGTTCGAAATCAATAACAAAGAGATGATCATAAGCAATCAAATCTTTTTATATGAAATTCCAAATTTATTTAAATAAATCATCTTATATGGAAATACATGAGGAGCAAACATTCAAAAAGTGTTTTGTCACACAAATACAAAGCTTGGAAAATGATGATTTAAGTGTTGCAAAAGTGACGGTTTGTATGAATGTGTCAACTTTATTATTTCATTTTAATATGAAAAAAAACCTTTTTGTACACTTATTCTGATTTCCATTCATAGGTTTTATTATGGGCTATCAGAATTGATATAAAACGCCATTTTTCAAAATTTGTGACAAAACACTTTTTGAATGTTTGCTCCTCACATATGCATGAGTCTTTGATCACGAAACGACGTTGAGACAAAATGTAATATGATCTTTACTTTTTGGTTACAGTGACCATGTTACATATCAATAAACGGTGAATTGATATTGTATAAGCAATCTGATTTTCATAACTATAGACAAAAAATAAATATTTTCGTGCATTACGGAGTTACGACAGAAGCTCGCAAGTCAATGGTGAATATCCTTTTAAATCACATTAAAGCTGCCTATGCTTTGTGTTACGATAATGTGATGCTAAGATTTTTTTACCATGAATAGTAAGATAACTCATATTTTAGGGATGTGTTAACACTCGTGTGTTAAGAGGTGAGACGATAAACATGTAAATTCAGATTTATTATTTATGGCTCAGTAACCAGATGCTTTGAAAAAACGTGTATTTTCTGTAGACAAACTATGGGTAATGAATTTCATATCACATTTTTTAAAAACATACCGATGTTCAACAGGTATCTGCTGCACCATGGGAGGGCGATTGTGAAATTTATACGTGTTTATTTAAATACACCAAAAATACTTCACTAAATAAAAAAATCACACTGAAACATTGAATTTATAATAAACTTATTAATAAATAACCATACTTTTATTCATAAAAAATATCAATGGCTACTTTTTTTATATCTATTAGAAAAATTATTAGAAGGAGATAACTATTTTTCATAACGCACATATTATTGATTACTTATAGATAATATAAGCGCATTGTACTTTATTTTCAATGTCCGCTTCCAATGTGGAGCATATGAGAACTATTTGTTACACAGTCACTCAACCTTTATTTTTTGTAAATATAGTATTAGGGAATGGAAGATAAGGCTAGGATAAGACTAATGGTTAACTAATCGCTCTCGCTACGCCTAGTTATTAAATGATCGAAAACGTGAGACGGGAGGACATTTTAGACATCACAAACACCCATGTCTTCGAACAGAAATCGTTAAGTCAACCGAATATAATATAGGATAATTAGTTGTAAATAATTTATTTGACTTATATATTTAAAGAGAGTGAGGATATAAAAGTGGAGTTTAAAATTAAATAAAAATATATAAATAATTAAATAAAAATATATAATAAAAAAAAGTAGTATTAGGCTTGTAACATAAAAATATCGTGGCTAGAAATTTTATCATACAAGCTTTAATTTTTAATTTGCTTTTCACTTAGAACTTTTATTTTGCTACTTACCAAGCTATGCCAGTACTGTGATGATATATCATACTATAATGTTTTATGTCTGATAAATAATTTATAGTTCTCTAAGGAAATAATAGTTTATTTATTTACAAATAAAAATATAGCCTAGCGAAGGATATGGTAACTACAAACGAATAATGCCGTTCGTAAGCTTAATGTATTGCAGAAACGCTCTACTGTAAGTATTCAAAAAAAATGAGGCGCTTGTCCACTTATCGAACGTGTTTGTCGCCCTCTGTGGCTAGTTGGTTAGAGCTTACTCTAGCGTTTTGGCTGGTCATGGTTTGTGTCCCAGTAAGGTCAATATCGTATATTTTTCTAAATAAATTTGAAATTTTAGACGTGGTTGATTGTGAATAAATATTAAGAGCATGAACTGGAATCTCAAATATATTTTAGTTCATTTTATTTTGTTATTAATCTTAAAATCTTTTGAATTAAAAACATTATTAGTCTAATATAATATTTACAAAAAAAAATATGAAATAAATATAAGTATTGGAAAACTTACTAAAAAAACAATGTTGTATTTATTTTAATCGGGATGCGTGGTTGAGTGTCAACGTTGTTGGCTTAGAACACGGAGGTCACAGGCTCAAATCCCAGTACGGACATTTTTTATAGATTAATTTTTCAATCTATTTGTGGATTTCTGTAACCATATATGAATGTGATATCTTGAATTCCCCATCCACCCATTCTATCCTAATAACAGAGCGTAGCGTAGCAATAGCTATAAGCTAACCATTAATCCTGTTCTAACTCTACTTTCTAAAAGAGGTTGAGCAACTGTTTAACATGTAGAAATCGTAGAAACTTTTCTGTGAGCGGATATGATAAAAAAAGATTTTTTTACCATATTTTTTGTTGTTGTTATGATTAGTAAAATTAAAACTAGATCACAAGAGTTCCTTAATGAGAGGTGAAAAATGATTTTGAATATATTTGACCACCTTCATCCATAAAAACATAATATATATGAATTATATGAAAAAAAAACAATAGTAAATAGTAATAGCGAACCACCAATATCAAAAACTTCTTGGCTTAGTGATAATATTTTTTCAATTTTTTTTCCAAAAAACTATTACATTAATATCAGTTCATGCTTATTCGAGCACTTGAATTCCTGGTGATGATGAAAAGCGATACTCGGGTCGTAAGTGACAAAACGTATCGACTGTGGAAAGGAAAAAGAACGTAACCCACATTTTTTTCAGAACAGCTTTTTTTCGATAATCACAATGTATCCAACTTGATACACGTTCTACCAAAAGGATGAAAGCTGCAAATGCCGAATGAGTATCTAAATTAAGCTTTTAAGTTTGAAAAAGATGACCCTGTAATAAATTAAAACCAATAAAAAATACTGAAATAAAGGTTTTTCCTAGTCAATTTCTGTAATTAATATTAGATTATGTCAATTAAACACCAGTTTAGAAGTCTAAGTGCACTTCAAGGTTCTGTATAATTCATAATTTGCATATGGCCTAAAAACACTTTTTTTGCGCATGTGTGGGTTACGTCTTTTTTCCTTTCCACAGTCAATATGGAAATGTACAGCATTGCAACGATTTAATGTATTACTTATTTTTCGATAATATATTGTACCCACTTATTGCTTAAGAATCAAATGGAACTCAGACCGAAGAAGTCGGAGTTATTAAAGCACCTGCAAATATTATAAAATATACTGATTATACGTTGGACTTACACTGTTTAAAATCATAAATACAAAGAGTTAAGACGCCTGTCCAGCTACTTGATTCTGGCAAAAGATAAGCGTTATAAATTATAGTGCTGAATAGAATCTCGATAAAGATGGTGTAAATACCGAGTGGTACAAAAATACGATGTTTAATAAATACAAAGATTACGGATAATTTTGGTAAATTTATTCAAGCCAATTAATTCATCGGAAACCAGTATTTATACAAAGCTCTATGTAAATAAATATTTGTAAAGAAAAAAAAACTTTGGTTTCAGTACGCATTAATTATGATTTATTAATATTTATGATGATAAGATAAATGATTTGTTTGTATTTAACTTTAAAAATGTTAAAATAATTTACAGTATTCAAGAAAATAATGATAAATTTTTGTCGTTTTGATATTTTTTTGAACAAATACATTGGTGAGGTTTTTTAAGTAAGATATTAAAGCTATAAAAATGTATTTGAACCAGGGGTCCCAACCTTTTTGTACTGTATTCGCGGAAAAAATATATAATTGTACAAACGTATTGAGCACAGCTTGTAATCCGGCCGGCAAGGATCGCAAACATACAAACGAATATAATAAACTTACCCAAATAATTTTAAAATTCTTAACCATTACTTTATTTTTAAAATTTGTATCCGTTCTCAATGCGGAGCATATGGATTCTAAATGGAGGTATCTGTACAGATTTTTTCTACGAGAATCGTAGAACCATCTACACCAGGCGTGGGGAACATGCGGCCTTTTGGCTACCCTGCTGCGGCCTTCTGGCCAATTCTGCAAATTCTGTACATTTTTGTAAATTCGTAAATTCCTGAGATTTTGGATTTTAAAATTCCTGGAAGGGCTAAAAAAAAAAGAAGGTGCCACGCTGCTTATTTGGGCAAATCCGTAAATTCTTGGGATTTTTGATGTCAAAATCCTTGGAAAACCTAAAAGACAAAAAAAAGATCCCACGCTGATAATTTTGGGAAATTCCTTAGATTCCTTAGTCAATGTTTACTGCGGCCTTATGTCGAATCAGAAAAATGAATGCGGCCTTTAGAGAAGAAAAGGTTCCCTATCACTGGTCTACACAGTAGCTCAACCACTCTTTTTCAAAGAGAGTAGGGATTTATATGGATAGGACTTAGACATGACTACTGGTTAATTATTGCTTTTGCTACACTCGTTTTAATATAGAATAAGTGGAAAAGAATTCAAGTTCATGCCTTTGTCGCGGTTAAATAGTGCCAGGCGCACACAAATCGGTCATTGGGCGCCATGGCACCCGCGGGCACAGTCTTAAGAATTCCGGATCTAAACATTAGCAGAATTTGACAAATATCGCTACCGCAATAGGTTCAATTTTTATATTACCAATCGCAATATTTATTTGGCTAATATTTGATCCATTGTGTATTGAACGAATTTAAAGGAAGTAATCAATAATAAGTTTGTATTGCTATTATGAATAAGCTGTCAAATGAATTTATTTGTAACTGAATATTAATTTGCAAATCATTGGTTGATTTTTGCTAAGAATTAAGATATTTACTACGAATTAAAAGTTTTATAATATACATATGTACATCCAATAATTATGAGAACACAGATATTGGTTACAGCAAAAAAAACAATTGCTATCGAGTTTTAGACATATCTAGAAGATAGCTTGTCGATTTTTATTTTTGGGTTAAAAAAATAGTCTAACTGTTTTCATCATTTTTTATGACGTTATACAAACTAATCGTTGCTTCGTTTCCTTCTAAAAATGTAAGCATTTTACATTAACTTTTGTAGGAATATATATGTAAAATACCTCAATTTTACAAATCGATGTTAAATCTTCATCAATAATACCACTATATTTAAATCGGTCTACGTTGGATTTTAATATCATTTGGATAGACTTAACAGTGTTCTCTGAAATTTTTAATAATACAAAAGATTCGCGGCATCACGATATGAGCAATTATGGCTTTATATCTACCGTGTTTCTTGTGTTATGAACCTGTTATTTGGCTAAATATTTTAGCGAACGTTTCATCAACCAGACCGCAAATCACACACATTTAGGTACCTCTATTAATTTAAATTTTAAATAAATGCCATACGTTGCCGTTTTTCTAAGAAATGGAAATTATTTAGAGTTTATCCACCATAATTTTATCGCATCATTTTTATAGCTATGAAAACTTTTTATCATGCATCCCTTTTGTTAATATTATCTTCAGAGTTTTTTATTATAAAAATAATTGAATCTTATGAAAATACAACTGTTCATTTTATCAGATATTTGATAGTAAATTATCGTTGGTTATAATCTCATCCAATGCCATATTATTATATATTATAGTGTTGATAGTTTAAAATGTGTATATAACTTAGTTTGTTATATTAATATAATTTAATGAAAAATATAAATGAATTTACAAACCTATTTGGCAATTTTTTTTTTATGAAACTACATATATGTATTTTAAGAATAAAAAAAATACTAGCAATGTGCTTAGTCCTAAATGAATGTTAAAATAATTATCATTTTAAAAAATGGTATCCACGAAAATATTTTGAAGTTGAAGGAAAGATAATTTGGGATAAACTCGATGAGAATTTTTCTGGAGTCACTCGAGAACAACTCTAAAACAATTTGACATCAAGAAGACATATGTGTGTCTTAGATCATAGAATTTTAAATTAAAAAACAAATCCTGTTTGTTAGAGCCAAAATTTTACCGATTTTATATCTCTTACAGCAGGGTCACCTAACTTTTAAAGAAATGGGCCGATGATTTTTTTTCGAATATTAAGGCCGGACGAATACTATTCTTGTTGGAATCCAATTGGAAAATTTAATAGGTAAATAATTCGCGTACAAAACGAAATTATATTTTTATAAAAATGGGGGCTGATTAATATTTTGTTTGTTTGTTTAGCCGTCGTTTGGAGACCACTGTCTTAAGCCATCATATTATATCAGAACTGAATAAAGAAACGAAAGAAGATATGATTTCGAAATAGTTTTTGCAATAATTGTTTTTATTCGGATCAACCAACTAAATTCAAATCCAATAATATATAAAAATATTCTATATGAATATCGTCGATTGAAATTTCGTTTCTGCTATTTTCATCCGGCGTTATTTATGTTTCCACTTACTTAGATACATTTGAACTGTTAAAAATATTTTT
Source organism: Himalopsyche tibetana (assembly GCA_030503985.1). Lineage (NCBI taxonomy): Eukaryota > Metazoa > Arthropoda > Insecta > Trichoptera > Rhyacophilidae > Himalopsyche > Himalopsyche tibetana. The sequence goes on from JAPJYX010000024.1 coordinate 16,488,207, forward strand.
CATTTCCTTCAATTTATTTAATGATAGAATTGAAATCAAATCTCCGAAAAGTAAATTAGAGGAATAATATTCAATGAAGGCATGAATGACGATAGTGTCCAGGTATTTATAACTAGATACCGAATATCGAACAGTGTTTCTATAAAAAATGCAGTGACGGAGAGACATTGCAATATTCTTACCGGAATATCAGAACTCGTTATTTGACAAGGCAAAATTCGCGACAAGTGCTATATTCGTAATTAAAAATGTCCCTCGCTTGTCACAACGGTCGGCCGCCACAGCTGTCGCTAGATGTCACTTCCGTTCAACCGAATCATCCAACATTTATACAATTAAATTTTAATTATATCTTATCAACTTTGCCTTATTTTAGAGTCACGATTGTAATTTTGCGCAACTGTCACGTCGTTGTCGAGGGTCGGAAAAGTGTAAGAGTCTAATTATAATTTGATATGTTTGACGAATGAACATATTGTATAAATAAGCTCTAAACCTTTATACGAATTAAATAATAATTCAATTTTGATAATATTGTTTATAAAAATGGAACATCAATACAGCAAAAATAAACGTAGTAACTAAAAGCAGTCAAAGTAATGATAAACAACAACACCAACCTTAGCCATTTTTATTTAAAAAATATTTTATAAAATTTAAATAACTAATAAAATTTATAAAATCTTGGTCAGCAAAGTCAGAACCAGAGTCATAAAAACGGACAAATTCAACTCTTGTTTTGAAAGTATGCTTAACTTAAATATAAAAGTTTCGAATTTTAGTAAATATTAAAAAATAACCAAAACGTATATTTTTAATCGGAGTCAAAGCCGTAGTTAGTTTTGAGCCATTTTTAATTAATGTTAAAGTAAAAGAATCATTTCTTTGACGATTCTCTAGACTGATAAAAACCTGGTGACATATTTAAAACAAAGTGAAACTTTTATATTAAGTACGGGTATTGCTTATCATTAAAATCTGTAATATTTAGTTGCATTTTACCACAAGAGAGTGTCACCTGTGCGAACAATGAGTAAACAGATAGTGTTTTGTCTTTAATATGGGCTTAAAATCATACAAACCTAAATAATAATTCATTTTTTTTTCTGGACATTGTCTGAAAGAAAGAAATAAAGCGAGATAAATCAATCAATAAATCAGGACAAATTTACTTATTGTTTTTTTATGAAAAAAAAAAAATTATTCGTAATGCCAAAGTTACCAAAATAATAGATTTATCTACCTTCTCATTTTTATAACTATTCACGTTAAACTAAATCTGCAATGTTTAATTGGTTAACTCTATTTCTCTTTTTAACATTTCATTAAAATCACGCAAAACCGTCAGCTTATGCAGATTAAAATATCCACAACGGGCGGTATGTTAAAAAAATACTTTAGTGGTTGGCTTTCACATTTATAAATAGCGTAAACATATTTTTATAAATGACAATAAAAATTCTAGCTTTAGCGTAATTGTGATTAATGAGTTGAAAAATATAGTTTAAGAGATAAAATAAATAAATTGTATTTAAATTATGCGCACTTGTGTTTATTATACCCAATATTTTTTCTATAAATAATAGATATTTATAGATTGAATCTATTATAATTTGTCAACTGGCTAACATTAAATTGTTAGTTTGTTTTGTACGTATCAAATAATAAAACAGTATTTACAAAATATGTTAAAAATAACATGTAGTATGAAACGTATTGAAAGCAATTCAGATCGTTCTCTGAATCTGTCTCAAGAAGAAAAAGAAATTTACGATCGTTTTTACGAGAAATGGCTTAAATTAAATGTTTTATTTCAGCCAAATTCAGCTGAAGCTTTTATTAAAAACACATTTCGCAAATTAATAAAAAACATTAATGTCTGAAATAAAAATATTTTCTAAATAACACTTTAGTCTGCTTGCTTTTAATTTCGTGCTCTTATTTTTTAATATTTTGTCAGGCTTCTTCTTTCTAATTAAATTTATTTCTCCGACGACAAATCAAAATATAATTACATTGTTTTAAAATTCAATATTGGCCTTTCTGTTTTCGGATAGCGCCAAGGCAAAGCAAACAGTGTTGAGTTTAACGGCTACACGTTTCTTTTTAATTTGCAAACATTCAAATTCAAATTCAAATTTCCCGCTCATATTCATTTAATTCAAGTGGCCCCCGGCGGAGCGGCGTGCGTACAGATTTCAAATTAATGATCGGCCATCCTCGCAATTGGTATGGAGATTTTGGACGCGACAGTCATCTGTTCACTGCCCCCTTCTCTTTGAATGATTTCCCCCTTCTCTCACTCACAAAAATTACGACAAAACTTTTCAAGTGTCTCATCTAGATTTCATTTAAAAGCGTTCGGCTAGTGTAGATATCAGTGTTTCCCAAAAAAGTAATATTGGCGAAAGAATTTAATGAAATTCTTACACAACGGAAGAATTCCAAAATTTTTATTATCAATTTAACTCTCGTAGTTTAATCTGATTATAGGTACATTGGCGACAGTAGAACTGTAGAAATTGAGCCTGAAGAAAGTTTTTTTTCTTTATTACAAACAAAATATAAAATATTTAACTTTGATTGATTATACTGATTAAAAACAGGGAGTTCCTAAACGTTTAATGTATTTTCCATTCTATACTATATAATTTCAATACCCTCACGTTTTTTGTGTTGTTATTTATTACTTTATTTTAAGTATCTGTCTAAATTTATTTCGAAATCAGCATAAATAAGTTTGTAACTTTTTTATATCGAGTCAATGTCAATTAACGTTTTGAACAGTTGGATGGTTTTGATAATACAATCAAGTACATTAAATATTGTACCATTCTTAACATTAATAGCCGATAAGGTCTGTCTGTAAGGACGTCCGCAGTAAGGTACAGACCAATGATTTCGATTTATTCTGAACAGCACATTTTTGAAATGTTGTTCTATCCAATGGGAGCGGCTTATTTTAAACCGGGCGTGAATGTTCTGATATCGCCACGTTTGAAAATTTGATATTTCTTGGTGTAGAGCTAAAGTATTGTATCACCATACATCATAATATTCGAATAATCAAAGACTTTAATTCGACTATTGCAAACTATGATTATAGGGCTATCGAAATGAATCGTCTGATCGTGTGAGTCGATGTGAGACTAATATTTTTTGGAGCGGATTTGATCAATTGAATCATAATGATGAATCTTTTCACGTCTGACCTTGAAAATCTGTTAGAATTCTTTAATACATTAAGAATATTCAAATTATGATATGGATATATGATAGAATAATATTTTGCTTTTTTCATACACTTGAAATGTGCAACTGATTTTTTATTGAAAAATTGGATTTGATCTTTTGATTTTTATTGGAAATAATTGTTAAATAATTTAAAATCCGAAAAATAATTGTTGGCAAACTTAAACATTATTCCAAAAATTAAGTAATTTACAAAATTTCTGCTACTACGAAAGATGATTGTTAGCAAACTTTAACATTATTCCAAAAATTAAATAATTTACGAAATTTCTGCTACTACGAAAAATGGTTGTTAGCAAACTTAATCATTATTCCAACAATTAAATAATTTACGTAATTTCTGCTACTACGAAAAATGGTTGTTAGCAAACATAAACTTTATTCCAAAAATTCAATAATTTACGAAATTTCTGCTACTACGAAAAATGGTTGTTAGCAAACTTAAACATTATTCCAAAAAATCAATAATTTACGAAATTTCTGCTACTACGAAAAATGGTTGTTAGCAAACTTAAACATTATTCTAAAAAATCAATAATTTACGAAATTTCTGCTTCTACGAAAAATGGTTGTTAGCAAACTTAAACATTATTCCAAAAATTCAATAATTTCAATAATTTACGAAATTTCTGCTACTACGAAAAATGGTTGTTAGCAAACTTAAACATTATTCTAAAAAATCAATAATTTACGAAATTTCTGCTTCTACGAAAAATGGTTGTTAGCAAACTTAAACATTATTCCAAAAATTAAGTAATTTAGGAAATTTCTGCTACTACGAAAAATGGTTGTTAGCAAATTTAAACATTATTCCAAAAATTCAATAATTTACGAAATTTCTGCTTCTACGAAAAATGGTTGTTAGCAAACTTAAACATTATTCCAAAAATTAAGTAATTTAGGAAATTTCTGCTACTACGAAAAATGGTTGTTAGCAAATTTAAACATTATTCCAAAAATTCAATAATTTACGAAATTTCTGCTACTACGAAAAATGGTTGTTAGCAAACTTAAACATTATTCCAAAAATTCAATAATTTCAATAATTTACGAAATTTCTGCTACTACGAAAAATGGTTGTTAGCAAACTTAAACATTATTCTAAAAAATCAATAATTTACGAAATTTCTGCTTCTACGAAAAATGGTTGTTAGCAAACTTAAACATTATTCCAAAAATTAAGTAATTTAGGAAATTTCTGCTACTACGAAAAATGGTTGTTAGCAAATTTAAACATTATTCCAAAAATTCAATAATTTACGAAATTTCTGCTTCTACGAAAAATGGTTGTTAGCAAACTTAAACATTATTCCAAAAATTAAGTAATTTAGGAAATTTCTGCTACTACGAAAAATGGTTGTTAGCAAATTTAAACATTATTCAAAAAATTCAATAATTTACGAAATTTCTGCTACTACGAAAAATGGTTGTTAGCAAACTTGAACATTATTCCAAAAATTCAATAATTTACGAAATTTCTGCTACTACGAAAAATGGTTGTTAGCAAACTTAAACTTTATTCTAAAAAATCAATAATTTACGAAATTTCTGCTTCTACGAAAAATGGTTGTTAGCAAACTTAAACATTATTCTAAAAAATCAATAATTTACGAAATTTCTGCTACTACGAAAAATGGTTGTTAGCAAACTTAAACATTATTCTAAAAAATCAATAATTTACGAAATTTCTGCTTCTACGAAAAATGGTTGTTAGCAAACTTAAACATTATTCCAAAAATTCAATAATTTCAATAATTTACGAAATTTCTGCTACTACGAAAAATGGTTGTTAGCAAACTTAAACATTATTCCAAAAATTAAGTAATTTAGGAAATTTCTGCTACTACGAAAAATGGTTGTTAGCAAATTTAAACATTATTCCAAAAATTCAATAATTTACGAAATTTCTGCTACTACGAAAAATGGTTGTTAGCAAACTTGGACATTATTCCAAATATTAAATAATTTACGAAATTTCTGCTCCAACGAAAAATGGTTGTTAGCAAACTTGAACATTATTCCAAAAATTCAATAATTTACGAAATTTCTGCTACTACGAAAAATGGTTGTTAGCAAACTTAAACTTTATTCCAAAAATTGAATAATTTACTAAATTTCTGTTACTACGAAAAATGGTTGTTAGCAAACTTCAACATTATTCCAAAAATTAAATAATTTACGAAATTTCTGCTCCTACGAAAAATGGTTGTTAGCAAACTTGGACATTATTCCAAATATTAAATAATTTACGAAATTTCTGCTCCTACGAAAAATGGTTGTTAGCAAACTTAAACATTATTCTAAAAATTAAATATTTTACGAAATTTCTGCTACTACGAAAAATGGTTGTTAGCAAACTTAAACATTATTCCAAATATTAAATAATTTACGAAATTTCTGCTACTACGAAAAATGGCTGTTAGCAAACTTGAACATTATTCCAAAAATTCAATAATTTACGAAATTTCTGCTACTACGAAAAATGGTTGTTAGCAAACTTAAACTTTATTCCAAAAATTCAATAATTTACGAAATTTCGGCTACTACGAAAATTGGTTGTTAGCAAACTTTAACTTTATTCCAAAAATTAAATATTTCACGAAATTTATGCTACTGCGAAAAATGGTTGTTAGCAAACTTGAACATTATTCCAAATATTAAATAATTTACGAAATTTCTGCTACTACGAAAAATGGTTGTTAGCAAACTTAAACTTTATTCCAAAAAATCAGTATTTTACGAAATTTATGCTACTACGAAAAATGGTTGTTAGCAAACTTGAACATTATTCCAAATATTAAATCATTTACGAAATTTCGGCTACTACGAAAAATGGTTGTTATCAAACTTTTTTTTTCCAAAAATTCAATAATTCACGAAATTTCTGCTACTACGAAAAATAGTTGTCAGCAAACTTGAACATTATTCTAAAAATTAAGTAATTTACGAAGTTTCTGCTAATACGAAAAATTGTTGTTAGCAAACTTAAACATTATTCCAAATATTAAATAATTTACGAAATATCTGCTAACTATAAAAATAAAATATATTAAAATAAAATATAATTAAATTAAATTAAATTCAATAAAATAAAATAAAATAAAATAAAATAAAATAAAATAAAATGAAATGAAATAAAATAAAATAAAATACCATAAAATAAAATAACATAAAATTAAATTAAATTAAATACTATGCAACAAAAATCTCACGTTGCTGGGCAACGGGCTTACAGCTAGTACTTATTAATCAAGTATTTGATTAAGCCAATGATCAATATACATATAATATTTGGTCAGTTTAAACATTGTCAGTATTTTTTAAAAATTTGGTCAACAGGCATGATTATAAAATGTGAGTATGATGGGATGTATTTGGTTGTCAAGGAGATTAAAATACATATAAATAATGTACTGATAATTTGATACAAATACAGCATATCTTATATTAAATCTGTTCAATAGTTAAAATAAATGCTGACGTTATAAATACAAGCCATCGTTTAATTTCTCGAATTTTTTCTGCATATATTGTGTTTATGTTTGTATTTTAGAAAATGTTTTTTATACAACGACGTGATCAGGAATGTTATTAAACTTCTAATAAAAATACAATATTTGTAAGAGAGCTCCACACTTCGTTTGATTGACATTTTTAAAGCAACACGAAATACGTAAATTCTTAAGTAATATTTGTTATTTCTTAAGCAGTTACAAACTATTTTCCATAATTTATATAAGAGGCCTTTTATGCTATTGCAGAGTGACAATATAATATTTTCAATAGTTACATAGTAGAATATAATATGAATTTGATTAAAACTATCAGAAAAAACCATTTGAAAATTATTTAGAACTAATTAATTATATATCATAATAGTATAATGCTTTTGCAGTAAAAAACCTTTTTAAATTTATTACCAATTGCGATGAATTTGATGGATTTCAAAGTACCAAAAATTATTAGTATCGCTTGTTTGAAGTAATGAATTCATTTTCACAATGAATAAAAATTGTCTATTAATGTTTCAATGTGAAATATTTACAGAGCTTATCGATAGAGTACTGTGGAACTTGAAGTATCAGTGCTCATTTCGAATACTCGGGTATTTTTACCACCGGCCCGTGGACAAGTCCCCGCCCTTCGGTTTAGAAGTATAGTAATGACAGGGAAATAAAAACAAAAAAAAAACTTTATTCCAACATGCTTTCAGCCATTCACCGTTTTCATATTATAATGCCAAGCTGATCCTTTGTATGGCTTCCTCGACTCTTGTGTGACATCCCCCCTTTGGTTCACGTGAGGCATTTTTTTAACATCGATCTCGCTCGTCTTTTTGTGCATCGATCAAATATCATTATGGCTGCCAGACGACTACCACCTTCTATAAGTTTAATAAACGCAGTAGGTAAAGTTGAATAGTATACTAATATTGGTTTGCGAGTAGTATGGGCCTCATTTTACACACAAGTACGTATACATACAAAAACATGCCAAATTCAAGAACAGTGTTCCAAGCGGGCCTAAATAAAAAAACGTAGCTTGTTATTTTATAATATTTTAATTATTTAACCACGTACAATGTGATACATAGAAGAATAAATAAAAAAATCACATTAGATATAGAAAATATATATAATATTCGAGCAGAGTATCTAAAAAATATTTTTTGTAGTTTTTTCTGTGAACTTATCCCAACACTATTTTGACGTATTCTTTTCACCGGATCTCTGCCGCAAGCGAGTTTATTCGCTCTACAATTCCGTGTTTAAGGGGCCGTCCATACAAAATGAGCGAATTAATACGCTCTACTTTATACTTGATTTACAAGACACCAGTACCTCTCTTAACCGGTTCTCTGCCACGAACGTGTTAACACGCCGTACAATGTCGTGCTTGTAGGGCCGGGCCTACTAAATGTGCGTGTTTACACGCAGTATTTGAGACGCGGTTTAAAGGCCACAAGAAACGTATTTAATAATTTTAAAATATCATGAATATAGTGACATCTCTTGCAATCATAGTATGATACTTAAACTTTAAAGATATTTTTTTTTAATCTATAATACATCGATTTTTAAAAAAAGCTTTTTTGTTGTGTTCAAATGTGTTGCTAGCAGGGCTTAGCGAATATGGCGGTAATTTTCGTTTTTGAAACATTTTTGGATAAATGATGGCGGAAATGACCCATCGGGTATTTATACGGTAAGTGTTTGTAATTTACTATTATTATAGGTCCAAAAAGTACGTATTTGTTAGGTTTTTTTTTTTAAAGAAAATCATTGTCCTCCATGCACGGCCATATTAATACCGCACGGCACAGATCAGGTTAAAGTTACAATGAATTTTGAAAAGAAGTCGAAAAATAGTCGTTTTGTTGTATTTAATTTTGCAATAGCTGTTTTTCTTGAGACAATCGAAGACATACAAACAAAGAATTAAAAACTATTATTTAAAACAATAAAATTAATTCAATACCGATAACGCGCAGAAGATTTTATTGGTAATTAATTTAAATTCATTATTTTTTCGTGAATGTATTTATTTAAACATTATTCCTATGGAATTCAATCCCTTGCCGTATTTTTTAATACTTCAGAAAACGGAGTTTTACCAAATACAGTCAAACTCGGTTTATAACGATCACGGAAATTGCGAGATCTCGGATGTAATGAGGAAATATTCGATGAAGTTTTAGTTTATGATTTTATTCATAATGTATTTACTTTTATAACGCGCTACTTCTCAAGCATACCCAGAAAAATATTGCCCATGAGAGTGAAAACAATGAAACAAGAATCAATTTTTAATTTTATATGAAATGTGAATTGACAGAAAAATGTAATATGTGTGTAACGGGTGTGTAAATAAATTCTAATTGTGTATTTTTGTTTCAATTGCGACTTTTTGTGTAATGTGACCGCTCCAGATATTTCTTGTCTTCGTGTGATGGGTGTGTTTGGAAGCATTTAAAAATACCTATTCTCTGATATAAAGAATAATGCTTATAACGAGCAAATTCAGTCAGTCCCATCTTACTCGTAATAGCTAAGTTTGACTGTAAATGCCATTTTAATTAATAACTGAATTGATTGATCAAAGTTATTAGACACTTCCAACTATTAATATTATCATTATTGCATACATTGAAGATATTTTGCTATTTTTATGTCATGAAAATCTAAAAAACCAAAAACTGTGAGTGTGAGTTTGAGTTTGAATGTGAGTTTTTTTGTATCAAGTTTCATAATTTTAAAAGTACATCAAATACTATGAAGAAATAAAAAACCTAGACGTCTCAAGATTGAACGATCATTAAAATGCACATTAACTAGATAACAGAGCGTAAATAACAAGACATTAAAAACACTGCTGTAAAATTATATTTTCTCAAAGAAACGAGTAAGCCAGGGGATGGATGGATATCAAATTGGTATACAAAGTTAATCACTCCATGATAGATGAGAGGTGACCAAAGATTTAAGTTCGTCAAATATACATACACAACAAATATTTTCTCTACAAAAAGATTCGATATGACAAAATACGAGTATTTAATATCAATTCATGTGTTTTATTGATATACTCCATTCAATATTTGTAAAATTACTGTCAATTTTAATTTATTTAAGCAAATGCGCTAGAATGGCATTTCTGTCAAATCTTATGAAGAAAATCCATAGTTAAACGTGATTGCAATTCATTTTTAACAGTGCATTGAAAAAGCCGGCAATTAGCTGTAATACGTACAATATAATAATATTTAGAAACTGTCGAGCAGTAATTAATGCTTAATATGGAAATATATCATTAAAATTTAAGCCATTTTAATGATTTTATCATTTAAGTATTTCTGAAAATAATTAACGATTGTCAATTGAATTTTATGAAGTTCATAAAGCTGTTAATTTTTCTTCTATTCTGTTTCATATAAAAGAAATTTTGACAATTTGGTCTTACGACCGATTCTTGTGGTCGGTGAACTTTTATATTAAACTTTGTATTTTGAGTGTTACATTTAAGTGTTGAAGTTACATTAATAACATGAACGAGAAATCGATATATCTTATCAAAGATCTTCGTGAGTTTTTTTTCATTTTTATTTTATTTATCCAATTGTAGATATTACTGTTGTATTACGTTTTGTAATCTTTAAGTTTGACACGGGTATTTTAATAAGTGTGCATTGTAGCTCTAGTTTTGTTAGTTACATCATATATCGGTACTAACATTGCAATGCATTGATGCTGCACAAACTTAAGAGTCGGCTGTGTAAAAAAAATGTCCCCATTTTATTGAGTTTCGTCCTCAGTAGGTTTGTCCTTTGAGGGGATGTTTTACGCACATCCAGTTAGATTACGTCACCAGGATACCTTTGTCGGTGGACCTGTTTGTAAGTCATCGAGAAACTTGCAAATTTTTAATAGTCCAACATGAGACTTTATTTTAAAGCCTTAATTTTAAACGAAAAAATCGAAAATGAAGATACTGTATGGTATTTAAAACGTTAAGAACTTTCACAGACCTTAAAGATTCGACGTCTCCCAGTAATAATAATAAAAAATACTTTATTATTTTAAGTAAAGCGTGCTAAATATTATATAAATATATTTTTTTAAGTATAATTAATGTCTAGACTTTTTGGTCTTTATAGCCATTTCCGTTCCCAGCGTAAAGCACGTGGACTAGAAGACTAGAATAAAGCTATCTTACCTGAAGTTATACAACTCAATCTCGCGTTTTCAGTAAGAATAGAAAGATAAGCCTAAGCCAAGGCTCATGGTTAGATAATCGTTTTAATTCTTCCCGTTTTTAAAACCGGATGAGAGCGGAAAGATTTTCAGGCAACACATACATAATTTCAAACAAAAACCAATAAAAAAATTGAAAAATGAAAACCTTTTTACTGGTATTTGAAGAACTCTTTTACACTGTAATTTGAGAAAACGACTTAGCTACAAATACAGCAAGACTAGGCAGTTTCTTTGAAAAAAAAATGTTTTTTTATGTATAGGAAGATTGTAATAATTCATTTATTGTTACATCACATTTAACAAAAAATCAAAAATTAAACATTATAAAAAAACTCAAAGCTTAAAAATTGAACTTAAAGCTTGATAAAAGGAAATGGTGGATGGAAACCTTGGGTAGATGGTGGTGGTGATTTGCGAATATCGCATGTTGAAGGGTAAGTATAGAAAATTTCTGATCAAACAAATTAAGGTTTACATCCCCTGTTAGGCCGAGTGGGGTGAAAAGTTTCTCAAAAGGTTTGATACCTGGAATTTCGCGTAATTAATACTGTCAAGAAAGTTTTCATCGTAGAAATTAATTACTGAATTTCTCGATAGGTCGAATTGATAACGATATTTAATTGAAATCAACAATGGTTTTTGAAAAGCGTCTATTCATTAATACGCAAGTAGGTATAAGTTTTATCATTTGATTAGGATCTAAATCTTTCAGAATATTTTAACGTAATTCATTTAAGCCGCATAAATTTACAAGCGGATTGTCAAACGAAAAATATAATCTAGGCTTTTACACGTAACTAATTAGTAATATTATAAAAAAATATCTTTTTTTAAAATTCAATGTTTCACATTTGTTTTCTTCGAATAATATTTTTTATGTAATGGTATCAATTGTTTTGTAATTAAGCATTATAATTAAAAAAATGGTTTGATTTATTAAAATATCAATATTTAAATATCAATCTGCATTTTTTTTTGTGAAATGGTAAAAATAGCTGGACGGTACTAGAAAATAACTAGTTGTAAGCTAATCGCTCTCGTTACGCAACACTGTCAGAGTCGGATGGTTAGGAATGAAATAACGATACAAATCACAGAAAAACATAACTAGATTGAAACAATTTCATGCTTTGACTCTGTGAATAAATGAGTAATGTAATAAAAAATCTTTTAAATAGTACTCATATTAATTAAAATAATGTAATAAATAATGCAAATAAAAATGATCACAATTTATCATACTTAATTTTTGAAATGGTTTTTAAATATATTTCACAGCATGTAAGATCAAATAAAATAGCCTCAGAATGAGTATTCTCGAATATAAAAAAATATAGTACCTGCCTGCTCCTTTGAACTGAGCACTTGTTTGCATATTGCATAGACCGGCTAGTATGGCGTGCCCTTATAATATTTGAGTGTCTCTGAAGAGATGTCACTTATTACTTACTCCCTCGTAAGTATTATATAATGTTTTACTCACGAAATGTAAAGGACTTAAGTTTTTGATCCTCTTTAAAGGCGGTGCCCTTTTATATTAGAATATAAGGGAGAGTACCTACAGTATTCAATGAAGCTCTATAAATTGTGCAAGAAATCGGTATTTAGATAATCACATTACGGTTTTATGTTTAAAATTTGCTTACGTAAGCTTAGAAGGTACCTTATATAAATAAATATTTTTTACAGAGCTATGTTAGAAGTCTTAGAATATATCATTACCGACATTATAAATAACAAATCCGGTATTACAAAAACGCATAACATAAGTAAGTAAATATAAAATAACTTAGATTATTCCACGTATTGCGCTACAAACTGTGACACGTTTTTCACCACTTTTAGAGAAAAAATAAATAAATATGGGAGACAAGGAAGAGATAATAGAAAAACAAACAACCGATAGTGGTAACAAAAATGACATTTACATTAAGAAATGATTTACTAATGCGTTGCATTAATTAAGACGGGTTAAGCTGTTGGAAAATAAATTTAACAGTGGAGAACCACCTGTTCTATTCAAGATATTATTTAATAGTATTTCTTTATTGTTAATACTTTTATTTATTTTTGAAAATTCTCTTGCTTTCCATTTTTATTTGATTTTTATTGTAATATATCAATATCAAATCTATTAATAGTAAAATTAAAATCATTCGTACTTAAGCAAGCATTTGTGAAAATAGTCTGTCTGAAGATGCCTCTGAAAGAGGCGAAACGCGTGTCACAGTTTGTAGCACAATATGTGAAATAATCTAAGTTATTTTATATTCAAATGAACTTCTACAAAGTTACCGCCGAATCCATCGAAAGTATTAATTAATTAAATGTTAAAAATACCAGCTTAGTAAATCAACAGTACTTTATGGATATTTCGTATTATATTAATTACATGAATTGAAAAATAGTACGATCACCAAAAGCCTGTTTTATTTAACACAATTAATATGTAGTCTTGTTATACAAATAATATGACCTTGGTAACGTTAGTAACCTGCCATATTACAGGCTGCGTGGTCGAGTGTTAATGTGGTTGAGTTGAACAAGGCCACGGGCTCGAAACTTAGTTCGGATAGTTTTTATAGATTGATTTTTTAATCGATAAAAAGATTTCTGTTCATAGGCATGGACCCATCATATCCTCAAAAACTGAGCGTAGCGAGATTTGCTAACCACTAGTCCTGTCCTAGCTCTACCCGTCTATCCTTACTCTCTAGGAGAGGTTGAGAACTGAGTTACATATAGTTCTCGTAGACTCTCGTAACTCTTATGTTGCGATGAAATACATTAGGAGTCCATATGCTCTACATTGAGAGCGGACATGTTAAAAAAAGTTTGTAAATCATACTGGCATCTATCAATATTGATTGGATATTGAAACTCATAAGTATGACTGAAGAAGAGACCCCAATAACTATATATTTTGTTGGACGAACATTCATTTAAAAATTATATTTATATTGGTATGCGAAAAACGATTTTTTCCATTTGAAAAACTGGTATATAAATGCAATGCTCTAACAGCTTATAACTGTTTTTGTGAAATAAAATTCGTTAAAGCTTTTGAGTAATTTCTTAGTTGGAACTGGAAAGTCACTTACCATATAAGGGATCCTAAGCCTAGGATAGAAAATCATAATATCCATATTTGATGTTTTTAAGATAAGTGTAATAAAAAATTCAAGACTACATATATTAACAAATATTTTAAATTTACTTTGATGATAAAACCACGGCCAAAGATCACTAACGGTGTCTAAACTCACATTTTTTAATTATTAATTTCATTAGCTTAGAAAGAACCAACCAGCGATTAGTATTTTTCATGATGGGAAAGTATATTTTGCATGTAAGAAAAGTGCTTCGTTTCACTTGCTACGAACATTTATCGTAATTTATAGCATTCTTTACGATTAAGAAAAATTGTGCGCCTGTGGTCCTCCAAACATCTTTGTAATTTCATATGTATGTATTTATCTTTCGAGAGAGTAAAAAAAAACTTATATCTGTTCATGTTGGATGCGTTCATGCTGAATATTCCATAAATATATATTTGTTGAGTCAAAAAATTTATGATTTGTCCGTCACACAAAAAACTATCGACCGAAGAGATTTGGTTTGATTAATTTTACATATTTTTTATGCTTAACTTTCGATTTTCAGTTCGCCTTGTCTTTCTCTCCCCAATTTATAAGTTGTGAGAAATAAACTAAGAGCGTCGATTCCGGTTAAATTCAGAAATTATATCTTGCAGTTAAAAAAGTAAAAGGATGATTATTGAAATAAGTAGCTTAGCAACAATATACCATGATGTTTTTCATGTCATAAAATTTTAAATAACGTTTCATCAAAATTGTAGAAATTTGAAGTATACGGTAGGTACACAAAATACTCACTAAAATCCTCAACACATTTTATTGAAATTAGTGGAAGGTTAACGTAAGGCAATTTCATGGTTTATGATTATTTGAAAAAGGTACCACTTCATATAAAGCTCAAAGTCTTTGTTTGATTCCCTTATTTTAAAATTGCCTTTGATGATGAAATCATCCAATGAAAATGCGTCCGTAATTAAGGGCTGGGAATGCTTGTACAAATAAGGGCAGGTACTTCAAAATGGAAACCATTAAATTACCTTTTATTTTACATTGGCTACAAATTATCATATATTTTAAATAATTAGGCACTCAGTTTAAGTCTATAATAAAAGACTCAAAGAAAACGCTGAAGGGATAATTTTTCGGAAGTATTATAATTTTATAATTCTTGGTAAAAAATACATTACAAAACGCTTTATCATGAGCTAGGAGGTATTCTCAAAGTTTCAATTAATAAATAGACTGCAAAAAAAATGAAAAAATAAAACGATTTTTTTGAAATTTTATCAAGATTTAAATAATCAGAGAACTGTTTTCAGACCATAGATTTTAAACGTATCTTACGTTAAACTAGTTAATTATTGATAAAATATCTCTTAAATTTTTCTGACGAAATTTTAAAAAATATCTTGAAAACCACCAGTTGACTTTTTTTTGTTAATTATCTTTTAATTGACGAAATAATGATAAAGCTCTCATTTTATGGTTTCGGGACCCTTTAATAAATTGGAATTCAAAAAAGATTCACTAAGAATATGAGAAAAATATTATTTATCACTTATTTTAAAACATAGTTTTGATGTGTGAAAACTTTGGTCGGCCATATTTAAAAAGCTACTAATTTCTAGTTGTAACACTATGGAACAATCACATCGTAAATGAGTTATAAAAAATAGATAAATAATAAATCTTCCGATGGTTTCGGCGGTAACTTTGTGGAAGTTCATTTTATTAGAAAATTTAAATTAACTTTGATTATTCCACGTATTGTGTAACTAACTGTGACACGTGTTTCGCCTCTTTCAGAGGCATCTTCAGACTTACTATCGCAAAGTTTGCTTAAGTAATGAAGCAAGATTGATTCTAACATTTTAAAATTATAAAATTACAAAATGGATTGGGTTTTTTTTTTCCTTTTAAGAGGAGCAAGGAGGGGGGTGTAGAATCGAAATAAAGCAAACAGCCTCTGAAAGAGGCGAAACACGTGTCACAGTTAGTTACACAATACGTGGAATAATCAAAGTTAATTTAAATTTTCTATTAATAAATCTTCATTTATTAATTCTGATATCTTTAAAATTCTGAAAAACTGTACTGTTTCTATGAAAATTATGACAGGTATGAAAGTATAATGCTAAAATTATGTTTTTATCACGAATAATTAATGTCTATGGGATGAAAAAATAATTAACTGATTTGTTGATATATAATATTTTGAACGAATGAAGAATCCATAAATTTGGAGTTTGTCAATCAAGAAACTATTATTCTATCAACCATTTTAAGTCTTATTTTGAAAACATACATGAAGAATTCGAATTGGTATGATTTAACATTGTACAATTTTATCTGTTGCGGGAAAGAAAATATGGAAAATTTAAAAATTCTGTCGAAATCGTTTTTGTTCTATTGTGAAATATTCTTTCACTCTTCTGAACAACAACTCATGTATCATAATGCGGCAAATAAATCATCGTAGCGCGAACTACAAACGCCTGCTTGCTTGTATTTGGTCTCGTTTCTTATTTTTGCAGCGCAGTCAGTGGCTTGAGAAACTGACTGCACTGTTTATCACTTCACCTGTCACATAGACAACACCGAGCTAAATAACCGCGACTCAGCGAATGTGTTTTACTGCTGTGAAATATTGTGCACTTTTAACACAATTTGCATGCTGGAATGCATTCAAATAATATCAATTTAAACCATTGATAAAAATTGGCAACATATTTTTCAATCTTCAAATTCATAATGACATTTAACCACTTGCCGGTCCAATTGATTTAAACAGATGTTCTAAAAAGATCACATATTTCTTATTATGCTTAACACCAAACACATGTGTTATATTTATAAAACATGCATATTTAGTGAAAGAATTCATTGGTTTTTTTTTTGGAATTTGTCCGAGTTTTCTTGTGGTGTACATTTTGACGACATTCAATACCCGCGTATACTCGGGCGTGACCGGGAAAAGGTCATAAAAAAAATATGCAAAATAATAATTGATAAGAGACGTGTTTTTAGAAGGGAAGGTAAATGTTAACAATATTGATGACATTAAAAAAACTTTTAGGGTGTTCACTGTCAATACTTAGTGGAAAGGTATTATATTAAGAAAGACACAATATTCCTTTGTAATTATTTCCACTTTTATTTACCAAGATCGGGACCAGTTTTGCTCATGGCGAGCATTATCAGCTGATAATAAAAACCTTGGTAAATAAAAGTGAAAATAAATATCAAGGAATATTGTGTTTTTCTTAAATTAATAAAAGAATACTTATTATTTCATAACTCGACTTTATTGTCGTGTAAACGATATTATACTAAATAAAAAAATCTTTTTTTAATTAATATAAAACTGTGACACAAAAAGTGATAATTTCTATCAAGCGGAATCTATTAGTGTATTAAGTAATTATGAATATAGGATATACGTATATTAATACCTTTTTGACGACGTCCTAATTGTTTTTTTAGATTTAATTATTTTTTCTGCAAAATCTTTTTTAAACAAACGATGTTCCACTGCTACCCGGAAAGTGAGTAAGCCCATACAATAATTATGTTGATAAAATCGTTATAACTGTAATGAAATTAGGTATAAGATAACACTTTTTGCTGTGCATTTTTTTTTTTCATAAAAATGTTAATTTTACTGTCGCGATAATTTTTATCATTTATAACGCATCTTTGTAAACGGAAAAGTATTTAACCTACATTCTTAGTAAAAACATTTAAAGTGATAAGAATCTAAAAGCGGACAAAATAAACAAAAGAAAATAGCCAAAGTTTGTTACTCAAGTGTCAAACTCACTTACATTCATTTTATTTTCGTTCTAGCAGGCCGTCAAGTCGGGATATAAAAGTGAAACATATTCATCAATGTCTTTGGAACTTTTGCTGGGAATATTTTTCATAATCAAAAGAAGTGAAAAGGGTTCAAAAAGAAAATAAAAGCGATAGACGGAAATTAAATGAAGCATGATTCGATGCCAATTATCGTAACAGCCTTTTCCGCCTAGAATCTAAAAGCAGCTATTTGCTTTCTTACGTTTATTCAAAAAGAAATTCAGTGTCAATTTGTATCATTTTCAGAGCCAGATTTTAATACCTTTAGAGATTAAAACTTTTTTCTGCAATCTAATTTTCAGGAATTTTAGATTATAAAAAAAAAATACCATTTTTAATGACGAATATCTTTATAAATTTGGTTTACCTATTTGGTGTTACGAGCAAGCAAAAAATCATTTTAGCTGGATAATTCTTGGCATACCTGTAAGCTTGTTCTTTCCCAAATGATTAGGCCGATTCTGTTACTTCTTGTTTTTGCATTAAGTAAACATGATCAAACCATCTCAACTTCATTTTATATTGAATATATATATAACCGTCGTACAACCTGTGCAGCTCAGCATTGGATATATTGGTCACGGGTCAGGTCTATATATATATGTATTTATATAACTTTTTGAAATTGTCACGTAAACAAACATTAACAATATAATATTATATTTTTATCGAAATATTTTCATTTATTTACGTTTTGTTACCAATTTTTTTATTCAGTATTATTTTTTTTTGTTCAAATAAGTGTTTATGTTTCATGTAAACGGATATGCTGTTTGTCGTTAGTTTCTTTTTCAATATAACGGTAGCATGATGATGACGTTATGCTTTCTTTGATATATTAAATATTCAACGCGTTTCTTATGTATTAGAGCCGTTACGTTCAAATTAGCATCTTCCCGATTCAAATTTGCAGTGGCACCCCTCGCATGCTCCTTTTCAAAACGGGGAGGGTGCAGTAACTTAATCTTATTTGCGAAATTCAATTTCGACTCAATTTTTTGTCGAACAGCATGACGTGTGCAATGGAGGGGGCGCGCCGTTTATTTATTCACTACGCGTTACTATTAAAAGTGTATGCAATAAATTCAAAGCTGCCTAGCATTGCTGCCGCTCGAAACATCTTGTTTTATATTGCTTTAAGATGGGAAGTAACTTCCTGTTGGTATAAAAATGCCTAAGAGAATCACTTTTGCTATATGTGTGCACTATCTATCCGTCGTAAAAAGAAAAGTATGGATTTAAGATAAAACAAAGAAAATTGCATGATTTAAATAAGACCTCTACGACATGGGTAGTCAATTCAAAGCCTGAAAGATCTTAATATTAGTTTTACGTTGATTTAAGAGTGTTTTTAAAAAACTATTAAATAATAATTTATAAAAATAATACAGTTTTTTTTCTTACTCGTATTAAAGTTGAAAATTTTGCCTTATTTTTAAATGTATTTTTTTCGTATTCTTGAGTTTTATAATGTTTGCAATTTAACAAACCGTAACATAGGTACATACAAATTATAATTTATTGAAAAGTTTTAGTATGCTTGGAAAATAAATTAAAGCACGAGTTTAAGTTTTTATAAGTCATTATATTTTTGGTGACATCGTTGTCTTCTCATTATAATATTTGAAAAATTTATGATACAAACCATTAAATACATAATGATATAGAAAAAGTTTGCAGGCCGTGGTTTAACAAGTGAATCTTGAAGTATATAAGAACTTTTTATGATTCAGTTAGATTTAATATTTTTAAAATTTGTTGAACAAAGTTTGAAAGATAAATAAATTTATATTGTCGCAAGATAGTTATGACGAGTAAAAGTTTTGACCAGATAGTCATTGTAGTCAATAAGAATCTTTTGTGGATATTTCATTAAGCACTGATTTCATAACATTTGCGTGTAGTATCAGATTTTATTGAAAGAAAAATCAAGATATAGTAAAACCAACATTCTTATTCATTACTTTGTGAGTTTTATAATATTCTACATATGTATCAAACAAAATTCGTGGTCAAGACATATGCTTTCTATTGAGCGTAATTTACACTCGTGATAATCATAGTTATATCAATAAGTTTCCTTTCATTATAGTCTCATTAAATAAATATCCCGATTGAAATTCAATTAATCTATACGGCCATTATCTTTAAATGTAACCATTAATAATTAAGTATTACGAAGATGAAAAACAGATCAACTTTATTTATATTTTATAGTATAAATATTGATAAATTTAACTCAACTATGCAGCACTACAGATTTGTTACTTTTCACACCGACACGGACGTAAAGCCCCCTTACACAACCAATTTTTACGATCGCAGCGTGCGTCCGCATTATTTGTATAATACTAGAAGATTTTTAATAAAATTAACCATATAATGAATTATAGCGCCTAGCGCTGGCAGTATAAGTTTAACAGTAATGAACTATTCACCAATTTATGTTTTGTTTGCATGGGTTTATGTTTGCCAGAGGGGCGAAAAGTTAGACCCGCGAAGTTAATCTCATCGTAAAAAAAATCGCAAACGGAACGATTTGATTGCTGTTCGTTAGATTTATAGTTTTTTAATGTGGGAAAGAGGGGGATAAATAGTTGGTTTGGCAGGCGTTACGTATTGCGTTCACTAGATTCATTGCCAAAAATATGTTTTATGTGAAATCCTTTAATTTTATTAAATTATCGACCAATTTGGCTTAGCAGTAAAAGATTTAATCCAGCCTTTAGATTCATTTGGGTCTACTCGTATCAAGTGCACATTCATCATTTATGATTTTCGGTATTTTTTTTCGTAAATATAATTATCAGTTGCAACCGCAAACTTCTCACTATTAAATGTATTTCGCCTATGCTTTTCATATACCTTCTCAAATAATGATGAGCTTATTCCTATACCCTACTTGCATGAAGAAGTCTTTTGGTTTATTACACTAAATTAAATTCAGTTTTTGCTATACAAATATTTATATGAAATGCATTTTTTTTAAAATTATTTTGCACTCGAACTGCATTCGTGCACTGGATAAATCCAGAAGATGCCGAAAGGCGAAACCCGTGTCGTTATCGACAAAATTTATGGAAGTGTAAAGAATAAAAATAATTCAAATTTAACATTAATTTCCATCAAGCACCTTCAGTCGAAATTCTAAATTACAAAATTTTCATATTTTTTAAATCTGCTTTCATATGTTAGGTAAGGATAAATTTTCACGCCACCAAAAAAACATCATTTTATATTCCTATTGAACCGGGCGTGTGAGCAATAATATTTATGGGCACGTTTGTGTAACCGCACGCTTATGATTCATATAATATTTAAATCTTTTTTAAATTGCTTACCAAGAATAAATAAGCTGAAATGAATTTTTATTTCTCACGGATAGGAAATAAAATAAATATTACATAATTCAGGGCATTTTTATCACTGAATGGAAAAGCAATACAATTATCGGTGTAATATTTACTATGTATCCAAATGAAATATGTATACTAATCAACAATTAACAATTTAAAAAAATATGCGTATTCAATTTAAGACCACTGTTGTCTTACGTAATGTGTGAATAGTGCTTATGTATAATATATACGAGGAATTGATTTTATTGCCATGTCAAGTAATACACTGGAATAATATTGGTGGAATGTCTTTTATTACAAGGGATACTTCAATACAATTTTACTTACAAAGCCAAATTCACTTACAAACATACAAAGCTGTGTTTTTTACTTAAAATGCCTAGTTGCTTTTCTAAGTGCAAAACATTTTTGTATTTTTATTAAATTTATTCACTAATTATTGTGTTTTTACTAATCAAGGCAATGAAGGTCAGGAGTAGAAAATCGTTCTATGTCAGAAGCACGCATTCGTTAGTTTTTATTCTCACTAGGCAATAGCGTCGGATAGTGAATTTAAAAAGATGAGATTTGTTTTGAAGTTGGTTACTATATTACAATTTTTCATTAACCTCCCACGTTCAAAGGATGCCGTCTCAAATCTTTCTGAAAATTTCTTTGAAAATCATCATCTAATTTTAATGGTTTGTATTGAGCACTTAGATTATAAAATTATAACATATGACTTTGAATAAAATTATAAAAGTGTTATAAACGATAAGACGAAAATTATTGAAACGACGTGGATGCGTCAATATAAGCGGGTGTGGGTGAGAGGTTGGGGTGTTAGCAGATGAGAAGGGTTGTTTTATTGGATTCATTAGGGATGATCACCGATGAACAATAATGAAATTTACATGCTGCACAAATTACCGACAGAGTTTTATTAAAAGAGGGAACGAAGCGTCAAATATTTCGAGACACGCCTTTCCATTAATTTATATAGATCGGGAATCGATAAAAATATTATTGAACACACTAAAAATTTATGTCTTTTTTTTTCATATTGACTAAGTATTTTTTTTAAATATTGATTGATGATTTAAATAACTGAAACTGGTAAAGCAATGCTATTGAATGTGGATTTTTTTAACGGAACACGTTTTCTGTTTAATGCAAATTAAGTATCAGTATATTAATATCAGTCATTCAAATCTTTTTTTAATGATTGTAAAATCATCACAAAATTCCTTTTCATGGATATACTAAAGGGTAGAAAATTTATTTTTACTCACAAATTAACGTTTAGTAGAAGGTTTGTATTCCGAGGGCTGCAAAAAGTTTGACAGATTAATTTAACTCTGTGTTGACCTGCTCAAAACACGCCGCTTCAATTAATAGCAAAATTAAAAGTAACAGCAAAATAATTATTCGTTTTTATCAAAATAACTTGAAATAAAATAGTGTATTAAATTCACTTTGGATCATTTTATGCACATATACAGAAACAATTTCACTTACTCTTTCAAAGTAAGATAAACTTTAAGAAAATTATGAAAAGTTTACAATATAACAAAGCAAATTAAGAATATACATTTGAAGCTTTTTTTACAAGTGATTGATATTTTTTACCATGCTAACTCACTCGTTGACTTTTTACTAAGATCTTGACCAATTTTTCATATGTGTTGTTAGTAAGGAAATCTCACTATCTCAATAGTAAAGGTAAAGTGTCAGTTCCATTGATATAGACATATATGTATGTGTTATTATTCAAAATATCACATTTGCTTACACGATTAGTTATTATAATTTTCTATAAAACGTCAATTGTATAGTGTTCCACAATATGTGGATCTTTTGATAGTAAATTCATTAAATTAGAATGCTTTATTTTTGATTTATTATTAAACATTAACGAAAAATCAAACTATCAAGTCAACCTTTTTTATTATTATTATATAGAAATGTGTGATCAAAGCATACAAATTAAAAGATTTTCATTTACTTTTCGCTTTGTTAAATATATATATTTAGTTGAGTTAAAATCAATATTATATAAAAACACAAAATAACGTAATAAATTTATTCGAATGTCTACTTATAGATTCAAATACTTCACCTCGTAAAAGTTTTCGCACGGCAACCAAACTACATCTATGAAATAAAACAGAATATAAGCAAATTAAAACATCAATTACTCTGATATATTTTTTTATTTGAAAATATATGTGTTGAATTGATATGTAATATTTTTTCAGTATGTTAGTTACGGGCTAATTGTCTATGAACAAAATAATACAACAAGGAATTTGAAATTCAGGATTAGCAAAGTGATAATTGATTTTGCCATTTATAACAACGATGTAAACAATTTAGTTATTAACGCGGGTCTTTGAAAGCGGGTAAACAAAGCTTACAATTCAGCGAATTAATTGTTATATCCAATTTGATAATTTAAGCTTTGATGTGAAAACTTAAGCACAACAATGTATGCATAGACACGAGCCTGTATAGTTTCTATCTATTACCGATCGATTTCAAACTTCTTCTTGTAGTATATAAATTAAATCCGAAGAGAACACATAACAACAAATTTCGTAGTGTTGAAGTAAAGTGATAATAATTGTTTCATTACAAGGCACAAAACGACAATTTTAATTGAGGTTATGTCACAAAATTTTCATTTGCGTTTTTGCGACATTCGCGACAACTTTTTGGTTAAGTTTCGACCATGTTTTGTAACTTAAAACTCTGGTAAAGAGTAAGAAACATATAAAATAAATTTTCCAAAATGAGAGTATTTGTATACACACATACATGATTGCGTACATATATATTATACCTTAATGGATAACGTAAAGTTAGGGCAAACTACATTATTTTATAGACTTAAAGAACAAATAAAATATTCAGAGTCATTTAATTCATCAGATTTTTTTCACGATTCTTGTTAGTGAAATGATATAAGAATAAGGTTAAGGACGACGTAATAATGTGATTTGTAATCGCTCTCAACATGCCATACGCTTAGATTTAGATCAGTGGAGGGAAACTTGCGGCCTCTTGGCTTCTCTGATGTGGTCTTTTGACTTGATCAAAAAAATATACGCAAGCGTTTGGAAAAAGAACGTAATCCACTCATTATATGTTCGACAGTCTAAAAAAGGAGAGAGTGTAAGGCAAAAAAACCATTGTTGAATTTAAATTTAAAAAATACATGAAAGTACTCAAAAGATCTATCGACTCGTAAAATTAGCAATTCTATTGCTTTGAAAGTTTTAATTTTTTAACACCTGTCGCTCAACGGATTTCCTTCCTGTGAATCTGATATTGGTTAGCGTGGAGCAACCCTTATTGCAATTAGTGACAGGTCACATTGCTTTACCTCTATCTCGGTTCCGTCGTCTGGAATGGGGCCTTAGTAAAGTCCTTACTGAATACCCGCTCTCGAATTCTCGTATCATTAATTTAGCGTACCTACCAAGTTAACAGATTACAGATACTTATAAAGATTTTCATAATAATAATAAATTAAAAATCAGTAAGTCTATGTATGCTTTATACTGCACAACACAAATTATCATACAATATATGTCACCATTTGTCCATCCATTATTTAACATAATTAATACATTGTTTCTAAAAAATATGCACTATGCAATTAAGGTTTCGGAAAAACCATGTTTTTAAAACCTGTCGATTCCGAGTTCTGGTCGAGTTTCAATCCAAAATCAAATACACACGAATATGAATAATTAAAAATATTATTTTTTACATAAAACTTTAAAACTTATATTACTTTAATAGCTCTTATATGACAAACATTAAATTAAAAATATGGTTTTCCGCGAATCCAACACATAGTGCACTTGTTGATTGAATATTTCAAGTTATTTATTTTATTCTGTTTTTTTACGAAATATTGTTTAGTTACCATTCATAAAAAAATCGACAATTCATTTTGAGTGTTACATCTGTTATTGATTTTAAAATTGGAAATACAAGGTACTTTAACCCGGGAATTTTGAAACTTGTATCCGGGTTTGAGGTCATTACGAGTGAGTTCAGATCCGTGTTGAGTCGGTTCCAGAAACTAGCAGTAGCGAAATTGAACTATGTCATAACAGAATAAAGCGTATGGAACTAAATACCCTCTTTCTTTGCTGATTCTACATTTCAAAAGATAGTCAGTATTTATGTAAAAAACATTTAAGGTTTATTAAAATTTAAAAGTTAAAAAAAATTTTTTTTGGTATAAAATATTATGAATGTTTTAAAAAGAGTTCATATCATCTGGTTATTTATGAAAATATTACATTTTGAAACGAGTAAAAAACTTAAAATAACAGTACAAAACCCCCAGACCCACCAGAAATTCCAAAGCACGTTGGAAACCTTAACATTGAAACAAAAACGTGGAGATTTTGAGTTAAATACACTCTATTTATACGTTTAATAATAAAGTCAACAATAGAACCTTCAACACTATTGCGTTTTCTTTTCAAAGTGGCGTTAATATTTTACCGTTGAGCTTTCACAATAGAAATATAAAGGTAAAGAACTTTTTACAAGCTGTCGTTTACTTTACAACTGGTTGGAAATTTAAAAGCTTTCTTTCCGCATATTATAAATAGTACAATTTCCGTCATTTATTTAACATAGTTACTTGCTAAAACTTTATTAATGAAAAGACTATAATTATTTTTTTTTTACAATGTACATACATTTTAATTTTTTGTTAAAATAACTCACATGTTGAGGCCTATAATTAATACTTATAATATATTTTAATGCAATTTTGGTACGATACGTAAAAAATAGTATTTGCTTTCGTCAAATAAAAAAAAAATCACACAGATATGTCAGAAAACTGAAAATAATGTATAATAAAATAAATTCGTCTAAAGTATTAAATTACACAAAAATGAAATAAAGTCGACTAAATTTTACATAACAACAATAATATATGTTTTTTTAAATTTAAAATAATGACAATACATCAATTGGTATATTGTATTTATATCAGTGCAATTTCAATATTCGTTAAAAATTTATTTCAGAATCCAAGAAACATTGAAATAAAATATATTCCTTCGAATATTTCAAACGTTAGAAGGTTCTCGCTTATTTAAAAAGAATATCGTGATTTGAGCTTACCTCGCTTTGATAAATCAAACTCCACAACGCTGCGCTTTGCATTTGCCAGTGGGAGCTTTCAGTTAACTGGCTGGCAAATTGTTCAATTCTTAAAACATGATAGATGGTCTACAAATACAAATTTGTTTCTAACTTTTTCATTATTTTGACATTTAAAAATTAAATAGTATTCGAATTTTTTCGTTTGCTCATGCCCACTCCTTTTTAGAAGCATGGCATAAATTGACTTCTTGTGGAGTTTATGTCATCATAAATTCGTTTTTTTTTCTACGAAACTCGCTTGTTAAACAACTTAACGAAAATTGATTGAAGAAAAGAGTAAATTGTTTAACTTCTTTTTTTGAACATGTCTAGATTTCGAGTAGTGGTTAGCTTACCACTGCCGTTAAGCTCTTTTTAAGAATCGTTTAGTTTAGATGAAAGAAAACTTTAAACATCACAACAATTTATATATTCAAACACAAATCCATAGATTGATTGAAAATCAATATATGAGACGGTCCATTTGGCAATTACAGTCCAAAGCCAATGGAATCGCCTATTTGAATAAAAAATAAATTGAAAAAACAATGTGATAATAATTATCACTTTTAGGGTGTTCACTGTCAATACTTGGTGGAAAGGCATTATATTAATAAAAACACAATAATCCTTTGTACTTCATTCCACTTTATTTAATATGTCAGGACCGGTTTCGCTCATTGCGAGCATTGTCAACTGATAAGAAATATAATTTAACAATGCTATTTATACAAAATTGAAAAGTTATACACAACAATTGGCATTGAAAATAAATTGCCAATTACATTAAAGTGATTCTAAAATAACACAAAATTAAAATTTGTTATTACTTTCAATCGCCATTCTGAATTTATTAATCTGGGATGACTTTTTAATTATATGTTAGATGTGTTAAACATTTTAATTTTGTGTTATTTTAGAATCACTTTAATGTAATTGGCAATTTCTTTTCAACGCCAATTGTTGTGTATAACTTTTCAATTTTGTATAAATAGCATTGTTAAATTATATTTCTTATCAGTTGACAATGCTCGCAATGATCGAAACCGGTCCTGACATATTAAATAAAGTGGAATGAAGTACAAAGGATTATTGTGTTTTTATTAATGATAATAATTACTATTTAATCTACATGACTGTAATCTTTAAGAAATTTATACTAAATAAATAATAATATGTTACATTTGACAAACATAGTTAAATAATATAATACATGAATTGGTTCACTGTAGAGGGAAAAATAATAAAGATAACAACAAAATTACTTCGATTGCTATCGTTAGTATAAGGAACAAGACAATTTGCATATTAATATAAACTTAGAACCACAATTCTATATATATATATTATAAAATATTAAAAGTAATTAACTGGTTTGGTCATATAAATGAGTGAATAGAGTTAATTAAACCAACAACATATTAAACATTTCTATGTGGTGTAGTTTGTATTAAAACTCGTAAAAAAATAATACTATCATTTAAAATCACATAAAATATAAGTTCCAAATATCATCGGTCCTCTGAGATAAATTAATGTCTACAAAGCGTTTTAAAAACCTCTCAAACTTTTACATTACGAGCTACTTAGCGTTACAAAGTGTTTCAGTACAAGGACAGTATTGAGAGCTTTTCAATGGATGTACTTGCCTAACATTATCCTTAGAAAGTGTTTATAACATCATTAAAAACTGTTTGGCGATGTTTTTAAGCAAAAAGGAATTTTGCTAAGCTCGTTTAGTTTATAAAAAAGGTTTTAAAGAAAACATATAAAACGGAAGGTTGACGGAAGAAAAGCTTTGACGTAACGCCAATTTACTGACACGAAAATTATTATTGAGAAATATTGTGGCTAAGTAAACTTTTATGTACATTTTTAACGTTATGAAAAAATAATGAAAAGAAGTCTCAAGTAATAAGACTATATTTTTTATTTTAGATTTTTTTGTAAAGTTATGTGAAATAAATATTAAATAAGATAGATCTCAGCTAAAAATAGAAAACTACGTCAAAGTTTAATTCCTACTTTTCTTAAGTCTTGGAAAAAGCTCAGGTGAGCGTGGGAAGTAGATTCTAAGTGGGTGATAAATTAGTAAATTATAAGCTCAATTTGAAGTTTGTGGAATATTCAAAAGGATTGTGTGTTAAACAAAACAAATCAGAGGTACATTTAAAGATTAACATACAAAAATGAATAAAGCTTTAAAAAGTAGGCAGATATTATATGTTACCTTCAATAAACGGAAACCGTAATAATAAGAGTCTATGTACACCATCGGCCCCAAGATCATTACGATGCTTATCGCACTCCACTGCAACAGAACCAGCGACTCCTTCCTCCGGAACAACAGGTCTATCGCAATCGGAAAACCGAGCAGGCCAGCAAACGGCCAACCTGACGAAAAACAAATTTATTAAGCTATTATTTTACCATACGTTCTGAATGTATTGAGTGGTATCGCCATACGGTTGTGGCAGAGTATTTCATTGTGTATGATAGATGACATTTTAATATTTTGTTGTAGAATTAACATTACTTCTTGATTTGTGGACACTACACATATTTTTCATTGTTTTTTTGGCAGTAATACTGTTTTTACTTCAATTCAACGAAAATCTTTTGGAAAAGTTTAATATTTGGAGACCGATTGCCGCATTTCAAAAAAATATATTACCTCGGAGATCGTCAAAAATAATACAGTTAATTTATTAAATTACTTTGAATGTTAAGATAGCTTTTATGACATTCAATTTAAAGCTTTATCTAAGTTGTCAACATTCCTTAAATATTAATCTTAAAATGAAAAGTAGATGAATTAAAAAAAACTGTTTTACATAATAACATTATGCTCAACTTATTCTAGCAAGAGCACCATAAAGGCAGCTTTGAAGAAGTGTCAGTTGTAGTGTTCTTTCCGGAAAAAAAATGTTGAGACATTTATTTTAAATTATAATGTTATATTTGAATGCGTCTATATTTAAATAAATTAGCATTAAAATTGTTTTAGCCGTGAATATCAAACGGTTAAATAGAATTGAAATAAGCGGCATCATATAAAAATAAGTAATACAAAGTAAAGTCAATATTATCTGTTTATAAGTTGAAAAAAATAACCTTCATTAATGCTTTACAATTCCGTTTTCCTGATTTGCTTAGTGATTTGAAGTATAATAAAGCCTAGTTTATTTAAGGTTAAATGTTATAGTCTTCGATTTCTTTTTAAACACCGTTGCGATATATTTTTCAGTCGTATACAATTTTTAAATCAGAAACGGTAGGAGGATTCGGGTGGCCGTTACGGTAGATCCAGGGCAGGAAAAACCACGTGGCGGGAATGAAAAGTAGGCGGCCAGGTTGTGATCTGCCTGGGAATGGTGCAATTAGACGATAGCCGCACCTGTAACGTGGGCCCCGTTTCTCATTGCGGCCCATTAATGCCGACGTGTCTTAAATGCGTTGAAGATCTAGAATCGTAACTACGTGAACGTTTGGTATAAAATCATAAAAATAAATCCGATTGAACGCAAAAAGGCAAAATATTCGGTGACAGATTTTTTTTATTATTAATATTACATAGTTTATAGATATTTTTCATCCCTCTATCATCTATGTATAACTAACAATGCTTAAAGAGAGCTTTTTTTACTGATAGACACTTCTATATGTATAATCAATTATTTCTTACTTCAACGAACCTTTTTGATTTTATGTAAAGTATTTCATTCAAGATGTTAATATATGTATGTATATTTCAAACATAAGTTTTTCTACAAATACTGATTTTTATTTGGTAATTTTTATAATAATTATATACTTTTGATAGTTATTATATACTTAAATTGTATTCAAGTTAATAGATAACAATAAAAAATAAATTGTCATTGGAAAGAAAATATATTTTACGCATTATGATTGCTGTGTTTATGGTTGAGTGGTCAACGTCGTTGGTTTCTTAATTTTATTAATGCCGGTTAATTTTAATACGATTAATATAATGGATACCCTAATTTGGTAAACTTTGTATTTAAATTGTGTTACCAAGTGTGAGCGATACGTTTTTACTGATCGCGGTGATATACGTGTCACAGCTAGTGCAGAATAAAAACGTATTGAATTCAATTCGTATCAATTGTAATTTCAAATGAATTTCTACAAAGTAACCACCCAATTCGACAAAAATGTACAATTACATAAAGTAATCAAAGCACTCCACTCACTTAGCGTTCTGTCATATATTTGCATTTACACAAATGTTAATATAAATTCATATTTTTCATAAAGTTTTATGAATGAATAGGTGTTCAGTATTTACACTTTAAAACTTACCTTTAAAGTAAACTAGATGCTATCATCATTTACCGATAATTTTATATCTGGAAAAGCATGTTGAACAACTGGGTAAAATTATTTAATTAAATAAAGATTTGCATGAAATATTTAATGAATACTTTATATACGTGTGTACTAAGTGAGGTTGGAAAGGCTAAGTAAAAATATGATCACCTAAAAGGCTTTAATTATTTTTCTAAAAATAAAAAATCGCAATACCTCAAAATTGAAACACGTAATTTTGCCTAGATTTATATCTAATACTTCATAAGTCAAAGTAATTATTTATACCTCATTCACTGATAAAATATATGTATCATTAAATTTGGGATTTTTTTGAAATATTTAAGAGTATGATATATTGAGAATCACAATTACATCGTAGTGAAGTAATTGGGAAAAATTTCAGTACCTGGATACAAACATATATATCAATTTAACACATTTACAGAGATAAATATTTTACGTTCGGTTTGAATACACACAATTTGTCGCTAGTTGAAGTGCAATTCATCTCTCCTAGTAAATTCCATGTAAACATTTTCACAAAACTTGAGGTTAGTACTGACTATTTTAATCCAATCTATTGAGATGATTATTGTTAAATGAGTTTTTCTCAAATGTCTTTTATTGTTTTGTAGATGACGAAAAAGTTTTAGATAACTTTTTTATGTAGAAAATTAAAGAAAATCCTTATTTTCTATAATAACATGCGTATACGATATAGCTGGCTACGTGATTGAGTGTGAACTTCGTTGACTTAAAACACGGAGGTCAAGGGCTTGAGACCTAGTACGGACAGTTTAATGGATTGATTTTTCAATCAATGCATGGATGCTCAAAAGCATAAATGTATGTGATGTCTTAAATTACTTCACGCTTATCCTATCCTAAAAAACTGGCGTAGCGAGAGCTATTATCTTACCACTAACTGTTTTAGTCTTTCTTAATCTTCTATCTTTAGTCTCTTTGAAAAAACAAAGGTTAGACAACTGCGTAACAAACAGTTCTCGTAGAAAAATTCTGTTGAAATACTCAAAATTGGGAGCGGTCATAGATGGAAAAATGCGATACATAACATATATATACAATTTGTCTGTGATTGAGCGTTGAAATCACAATTACATATAAAGAATGATTGAAAACCAAATTTGGTCCTTGCGTTCGGTCACTTCTCCAGCTATTGAGATATTGGTCTGATAATCTTCCTCCGGCCTTTTTAAGCTGCGGTGACTTTTACATTCATAATTTATAATAATTATTACCTTACCATATTTTGTAAAAACATCCTCAAATTATGGCAGATTTTATCTTAACTTTCGCAAAGCGTTTTTATTTCATTGATCTTGTACACTTCCATTAAACAAATTTCTTATGCCTTTTTATGACTTATTGATCTCCCATTTGGTGAGTTTTCAGTGTTTTCAGTGATTTCAGTGATACTACTACTGTTAAGATTATAAAATTGAATTTATCTGTTTTACGTATATGTTGTTGAAAAATACAATGCTTGTATTTGAGCAATACGTTAAAAACTTTTGTACGATACTCATCCTTCGCGAGATGGATAATAATTGAAACACGATTCTGCAAATCGTTCGCAAAGTTGAAACAGTTTCTTGGGGCTGAATATGAGTTTCCAGGAGGGGAACCGAAGACATACATCACGCTGCTGTTATGCATCTCACCTTCCAATAATATCTCCTTAAAGTTAGATTACTCCGGGCACGCGAGGTGAATTCAGAACTACGAAGCCTCACCCTTCGACGGCCCTGTAACCGCCCAAGCATTTAAACTTTGTCCTGCGGAGAACATTTCATTCAGCGAGTATATTTTGTCACAGATCCTCAAAAATGCATACGCATAACGGTGAATCATTTATTAAAATATTTTTTTTCTAGTCAAAGAACGTAATTTCTCAAAAGACATATTATGTTTTTTTATCTTTAGACCCGATTACAAAGCAACAAAATCAATGTTAAAAGTCAGTCCATTAGAGTGACGCGATTGTAACCTCTCTGTACATCGATTTTATGACTCAATGCATTAATAAATTGAATTAGTGCAGATCAAACGTGGCTTAATCCAAAATAAATAAAGCACAAAATTTATATATATCAATTCAACGATGATAAAAGAAAAATATTTTATTCGTAAGTCTAAAAATAAAATTTATTATTTTTTTGAAACCAGATTTATGGATTCAAAGTGATGAAAAGAAATATTTAAAAAAATGTTATGTTACAACGTGGTATTAGTAAGGAAGCGGCAAAAAGAAATACATTTACACTCGATACAAAATTGAATGAAAACTCTTGGTTATTAAAATGAACTTTCGAAATAATTCCATTAATTGCTACTAGTAAAATCTGTACGTTAAAAGTATTGAAAAAAAATGTCCAAGCCGAGCTTTATTTTTCAAACATTCGGATTTAGAAAAACTGTTAAAGGTTAAGATACATGATTTTTCGTGGCTTTATATGAATATGATTATTCTTTAGAAGCTTTTAAAATGTTTTTTAAGACATCTAGTAAATGGAAGTAAAAATACATTCATAAAAACACATTTTCACGGATCCTTAAGTCAAATTGAGTAAAAACATGATAATCGATTTGTATTACATTTGAGAATCAGCGTATATATGATACGGTTTTCATTCAACGACCATGAAAGAAAACTGATTTTTTCGCGTGACATCCTAATCGATCCTATACTTTTCGTGTCGGACGTTTTTCTACTTAGTGTCTTTCTTGAATTCTCGCTTCAAGTTAGTTTTTGACAGCTTTTCGTTGGTGAGAGCTTTTTGAAACCAAATCGAATCGAATTTTAAGAAGTGACTTAAGTTAAGTACTTAAGTAGATTTACATTTTTTTGATCCCGTGAATGATCACGAGAATAAATTTACGTACTTTAAAGCTTTTAATGTAATTTTGATTTTTAAGTAAGTATTGATTTTTTTGAATGGGGACTTTATTATTCACCATTCTTAAACGTATTTATTTATTATAAAATATTCAAAGACTGTATTACTAAAATCCGTAGTTAAAGATTAATAAAAATGACAAATAAGTTGCTAAATATACAGATAATCATTCTTCTAAAAAATTGCAATTGATTTTATTATAATTTATAAGTTTTTATGAATATTTTTATCATATTTCTCAACAATAAAATAAACTAATTTGAATTGCTTGAATTTTGTACGTTTCCATGAGTTTTGTCGCTAACGACCCGGGTTTCGCCTTTCGGCATCTTCAGTGATCTTAACTTAGTGATCTACTTATATTTTTGTATATAAACGATACAAACTGTTTACTACGCGTCAGTTCAAGTAAATCTGTGCACTTGGAGTGCCTGAAGATGCCGAAAGGCGAAACCCGGGTCGTTAGCGACAAAACTCATGGAAAAGTACAAAATTCAAAAAAATCAAATTTGATATTGAAATTCCATCAAGCACCCTCAGTCGAAATACTTAATTAATAAAATAAACGTTTGACGATAAAATAATGCAGAAAGAATGAATACTTTTGAATTATTGAGTAATTTATCAGATCAATGTGGATCGAATTTTTTTAATAAAATAATAAACTTCAATTCAGTCAAACGAAACATTTACAAGTTCACTGCAAAAGTAAAAATTATTAAATTAAAATTCTTTTGAAATATACAAAAAGAAAACCTTTACATTTAAAAAGACCACCTATTCCTTTATATTTTAATTTCACGTTAATACTACCATATGAAGTAATGCAATCACTTTCTCATCAACACGATGTATAATTTATATAATATATCAGAATCATGAGCATACATTCAAAAATGTATAATAGTTTTGTTCAAAATGTATTTTTAGTTTTTTTTCCATACCCGATCCCTATACTGAGCATATGGTCACCTCATGGTTTTTCCAAGACTCTCTATCCCTTGCCAGTCTCTTTGACACACCCTAAGTCATTCTACCAGGATTCATATTAAACAACGTCAAATAAATTTCAAGGTTTTAAATGAAATCAAGTAAATAATTACATCATCCAAAAGCACATAGTAAACTTTGCATTCATATTCCATGGTAAACCAGCGAGATTTGCAATATTGGCTGGTTAATTCAATTAATCTGGATAAATAGTGTGCTGTGAGCCTTCAGCCTATGAAAGTCTGGACAAATGTTGATGCAAGCGTTCAATTTTACTGATTGAAGTGCGTCTGCAAAGTTAAATTATTTGAACAACAAACGTAATTCAAGCTGTTTCCATTCAGAAACGTTTTCGCTTCCATTAAAAAAAGCCACTTCCGCCTGCGAGAGAAGTTTACTTAGTTTCCAGGTTCTTTTGAATAATCATTCATAGTATAACGGGCGGAAAAATGCATGTACGCTTTTTTCCAATGTTTGTTTTCCACTTTTCAACATTATGATGCAGGTATTGTTTTTCAAAAGTTTATTAATTATCGGATTTTTTACGTAATTTTTCCGGTTTTTATTAACTGAACTATTGTTGGATGTTTTTAATTACATCTTTGTATTGCTTAAAACAAACTTATTTACTAAGAGTTTTCATATGCAATCAAGCGATGCAAATTTGTATTCGCGTCAAAAAGGTTACGGAATCAATTTTACATAATTTGATTTGGAATCGATAGTTGAGATTTTATAAATGGGTTTTAATGATGACTTTTATCCAAGATTCAATTTTTTGAAACTTTGTTCAATTCTCTTTGAGTTTATATCAAGTGAGACACATTAACGATTAAGCACTACAAATGATACGAGAAGGATGTATTTAACATTTCAAGTCCAGATATATGCACTCTTTGTTGGTCTTTTAATCTAAATACAATACATAACTTATAAGATTTTACGTATCTTAGATATCATGTGTCGATTTGCACTTTAACGTATATTTTTTATATTGACTCAGTAGTAATTAAGCCGTTTGCAGTCTTTTAAATTTTGTTTAAAAGATATTTCACAGCTACATGTTTATAAACATACGCATATGCTTTTGCGATCGAGACCATTTAATTATGGGTATGGCATTGTAATTGCATGTTATTTGTGACTTTAATTCATACATAAAATCAATATCTAGATCAGGAGAAGAGGCAAACTTTTCGGATGAAGGGCCAAATTCGGGAATTCAAAATGCGCGGCGGGCCGCAAGTAAAATAACATTTTATATGTACACTATTTATTATCATGAAAAATGGTGTACATATAAAATATCTAATAGGAGAAATGGAACTGTTTTACGTCTTTAAGAACTTTTTTAAATTCAGGTGATAATTTTGAAGGTGAGATTATTAAAACTGCTAAATGTTCATCGTTGATGTTTGATCGTAAAGAGGTTCATGATTGAAAATGTTTGTTCACATATATGTTGATCTAAAAATAAAGATTATCATATTTGTTTTCCAATTTTTTTCAAAAAGGCGTTAAAAGATAAAAACATGAACTTTTTCAAAAATATAATATTAGTCGCGGGCCGCAGAAAAATACGCGGCGGGCCGCGGTTTGCCCGTTCCTGATCTAAATCGTCTCTAATAAATTGTAAATCTTTTCATCGACAGATTATTATTTGACAAGAAGGTTATTGGAAAATATAATATGCTACGGACAAAATCTGGAAAAGGGCCGCCACCCGGTTAAATATGTGAACTAACGATGATGATGCTCAAAAGAATTTCTTTGAATTTTTCAGTATTTATGTACACGATCGTGATGTATTTCCACGCGTTTCCTCTACGATAAAAATCAGATAGAGTTATCCATCGAATAAAACACATTTGCGCATGCATAATTCATGAAATTTTTATTTACGATCGAGCTCACCGTCGATGCTTTGATGGATTGGTCAGACAAGCATGTTCGGGTTTCACGTGCGTCCACTTATCGAATCAAATTTTGCAACACGGAATTTTTGTCGTACGGAAAAAGCTTTTTCTCGGGGTAATAAGGTTTTTTATGACACCTCGGTAATAAAATTTTGATACGAAGGCAGTGTGCCACTTGTTATTTTGTTTGAGCGCAATTTATATCATCGTGGATAGTAAGCGAATCAAAACATATAACCCAACAATTTCAAACTAAAAAGTGTAATCAATCTGCTTTAAGAGAATTTTTAGGCATCACAAACACCCATGCCTACGTAATCGAAATCGATATATCGATCGAAAAAATGCTGTTTGTACATGGACTCAACACCGTGAGATCTGGCACAGAACCCTACAACGCTAACCGCTGCGCCATAGGACCCGAAACTATAGTCAACATTTATTTTAGACAAACTGTATAAAAACGCAGTAACCTGTGACTACATGAAATCAAAGATATCTCATTTTAAACGAAATCATGACTGTAACTCTAAACTATGTTTTCATCCTCTTTTTTAAAAACGCATACTCTAATAACGAATAAAAAACTTAACTATATGCATACGAGTAATATAAACTATTACATTTTTACCATAAAGACGATTCTCATCGTAGTATGTAAGTGATATATGTATATAAACAATGAAACCCATATAATAGTAAAAAAAAACTGCTAGCATATACATTTTTAAATATTCACCTTTCAATTTAGTAGTGGCGGTTTCCAAGCTGGGACTATTTTTTGAAAATGAAATTTTCATAGCATAACATTTATATCGAAAAATAACAATGTTTTTGATATCTCTAAGATTGCGTGGCTACAAAAATAGTATATGTTGATGACTTAATATCGGTCTTGACAGCTAAAACCGTATTTTATATTTGACTCAGCATACACACTGAATTTTTTTATATTAATAATAATAATTTGTGTATTTAATAGTAAACTGGTGAAAAAAATGTTCAGAAAATTCGTCTACATTTCTATAAAATCTATTCTACAGTGCTTCTATACCCAACTGGAAATAAACGGGAAAAGTATGAACAGTTGTAGAGTTCATTAAAAGTATTGATAAACTTAAAGTTTTCTCGCCTACGAAATATTAGTTAAAACTGTGCAATATTTTCTAGATTGTTTAACTTGTTGAGTATTTTTAGAAAACTCAAAAATGCACTGAATAAAACCATATTTTGATTTGAAGCGTGGTAAATATTACAAGCAAAAATAAACCATGCATTTTCCAAAAATTAAAAGCATATTTGCCAAATTTGGTAGAAATACTACAGTGAGATTCAAAATATAATATATAAATTGCAAACGTGTGAAGGTTTAAACGTTTTTTTTAAATTATCGTTTTTGTATCGATAATAAGTTCCATAAGGAAATGGTTTTATTGCAAAGGAAGTAAAAGCTCTTACAAACAATTTTAATTCACACGCCATTCAGCAAAACTCAAGTTTATGTTTCGTCTAATATGGATCATAAAATGAAACATTCCCGCTAGTGTCGAGTTTTGACTATAGGAAGCAACAAATTATAACATAACTCGTAAAGTTTGACTGTACAAGCTTCTGCGACTAGTTCATAGCTTATATTATGCAAATAGCATTTCTGAAGCATGATTGATAAGCTATAGCAAATACTGAAGAACTTATTCCCACGCATAATCTGCCGCGAGCTGTATATTAAATAGAGTTGGCAATTTGTCGAGCGTATATGATGACAATCAATTATAATGACGAAACAAGGACACGATTAATATAGTATTAAGTATTATTTTATTTCAAATATAAAGGAATTGTTTATAATTTATCATTAATTGAAATTTAAACGCTAATAAGATTATTGACTAAGTAAGGAATTAATGATTTGATACATGAAAAATACATCAGAAGTAATCTATACGAATCTCGATAATATTTCTGTAAATACAGTGCTTTTTCCTATGTATTGCGGTGGAACGGCGTTCCAACACCTTTTCTTTCGGCATTTTTAATGTTTCAAATCAATATTGGCAAAAAAATATTTGAAAACATTAGATTTTCGAATCTTGTATTGATGTTTTACGCTTTCCGTTAATTGTCAGAACTTCATTTAGACCTACAAGATCTTAAATGTGATGTCAATGTAAACCTTTATATTAAAACTTAAAAAATAAAAGAACTATATCAAGTTTTGGGGGAGAACAATCATGATTTGCACCCTTTTGCAAATGTGCTGCAGCAGCTGTAGGCGATTTGCGATTTAGTGGAGTTAATCTTCAGGAGACAAAAAGAGAGTTTGAATAACTGAGTAACAATCATTTCTCGTAAAAAACCACTGTTTAAATACCTCCACTAGGAAGTCACATGCTCCATATAAATATCGGACATGTATCGGACAGCCCCAAAATCCCGGTATTAGTAATATCATAATCCAGGGATTTCAAAGTCACAAAATTGAACGGAATACCGGTATTGGAGGCCCTATTAGTAAAAAAATCAATATATGTTAATAACAAGACAATAAAATAATTGTTACACTCCATTCCATGAAAAAAAAATCTTTCATATGGATAATAGTAAAGGGAGATGTATATTAATTGTTATCTTTTATTCCAGAACAATATATATAATAAACTCCTAAATAATGTATTCGATGCTTTGTGCCAAACATGAGCAGCTTTATGTAAATTGTTATGCATGTGCAAATAAGCTCTTAAGTAAATTAGTTTTAATCATTTGATCACGGCAGCTGTAGATCTTCTTGCATACTAAATACATACGAGATATGTATGCCAAAGTTTTGTCTTTATAACTCAATAGGCAGTTTGATATTAAACTACTTTGATCGCTCTCTGTAACATTCCGAATGAATAAATGCTACATTAACTTTACCAGAATAATAATATTTACATCTACATTCAATTATATTTTGTTTTGTTTCAAAAGGGAATGCGTAAGACTATCAAAATAGTATAATAAACATACAAGCATTTATCTTTGATCTATTACCATGAACGTCGGAATCTATTACTTCATTTAACCACCATTTTCTTAACCTAAATAAAACTTATGCTTGTGCATATTATGTCACAGTCAAATTTTGAAATCTCGTAAATGTATACATTCACGAGTTGTTTAAGTCTAAGATTACATCATTTTATATTAAATTCTCTATGAATAATTAATATATGAAATAAAAAGTAAGTGTATAAACTCAATGACGAGTGCGAGACAGTGTAGAAATGATATTACCACTAAATTCATGTCAATGCAATGTAGGAATGACATTATGACTTTGGTGAGGTTAAATACGGTTGAATTAGATATTTTGAATAGATCTAGTGCGATAATGATAACAAAACGTTGAAGTTTTTGACGTTATAATAAATGTCAGTAAATGACAGTAAAAAAACAACGACTGAGTGATAGCCCCTCACAACAGTAAAACGGGGCTGGTAACACTATAAGTGCACGCTTGATAACTTTGGAGTATGTATTTTTAACGTACACATTTACTCGTTAAAGTTTTCATTTGTTCTCTTTGTAAGCTTTAAGTGATTAAAATGGACAATGTATACATTGACTTGTGAATTTATACGTTAACTACGTGTATACTTTAACTGTAACACATAAATTTGCTTGAATCGTATCGATAGCGTTTTCGAATTCGTGACATCTATTATAAAACCAAGTTATAAAATTAAAAACATAATTTGTGTAATTGATCCAATGTTGGTAACACTTCCTTTGGTTAAAGATTACATTTAATCACATATATTTGACTGCATATCGCATATAATCTTCTTTTTTTTGGCTTAGCTGTTAAAGAAATTGTATTATAGCGATCAGAGTTGAAGACCTGACAAGGTCAAAATAAAAAAAGTGATATCTTGGGTACGATTGTTCGTATTTGTGACGCATCAAGTATATTTCATAAAGTTAAACATACCTGGCGCGTTGGTCATTACAAGCCAAAAACATTTTGTGTATGTAATGAACAGGGCGCATTAAAACAATAAATATTAACAATTAAAGTTTAACAATTTTCTTCATCAAAAAACGTAAGTTTCTTTGAAATTTTTATGAAGAAAAATATGAGAAATAAGTTTGATGGATTTAATTTCATAGTTAATTGAATTCAAAATTTGATTTCCACAAGACGTTAATGAAATTGCCAAAAAATTGAAACGTGGAAAATTGATACAAAAAAAATGTTTTCTTTTTAAGTGCTATTTTTACCGTTGCTTTATTTATAGCGACCGACGATTGTGCAATTTTCTCAAAACTGAAACTGAAAAAAAACTACTAGACACAAATTCCTTTCTGAAAGTGCAAAGAGATTCCTCACAAAAATGTCTTGGGAAATGGGTCTAATCAACGGATTTCTTTAGAAAAGGCATCTTTTCAATTACTTGTAAAAATTCTCATTTCATCTTTGATGTCACATAGGTGCAGAAAAAAACATATTTGTTCTTTTATTCACAATTTTATATAAAAACATTTTTAGGTAAAAAGTTCAATTTATCGAATTGTATTAACGAAATATTTTATTACGAAAAAATTCACAAGAAAAAATATTTAAGTAAATAGGTTATTTTTTTAATGATTTGCTACAATTAAATATTAAGATTTTTTTTTTAATTTTGAAGTTGATTTTAAATAAAAATATGCTAATATGAAAATATGCAACTAAAATTCTGCTTCTTGGTCACTATAATTCACATTATATCTTTTAATATATGCACACGTTCATTTTATGTTTGTTCGAATATGCAAATTATATTCTTTGTTGAGGCAGATATAAATTATATAGTGTCATTAAATTTGATATTGTTTATTTAATATAGTATCGAATATAGAACTAACATTCTGCTTTTTGGTCACTATATTATATCACATTATAAATGTATCTATCAATGTAGAAGTGCTCGATTGATGTATTTATTTGATATTTTGAATAATAAAATGCACAATCAACGTTTTCTTTTGTATCACGTCGTAATGGTCTTTGTCCTCCTACTCGAAAATTTTGAATTTTTAAAACCTCAAAAAGTTTTATCATAGCGCTTATTGGGAAGATTAATAAATTACAGCATATTAATTGTGAACTTTAGATTGCTTAAATATTGGTAATTTCTATAGGTTTTGTAATGAATGACCCGCATTATGCCTTTCGTAATCATTACGCATACATGAAACTTGGGTCGTTATGACATTTTTAAAAATAATACCACAAGCACTTTTGTGCTTTAATTCCTTGGCATATACCAATAACACGAGAGCTGTCTATTTACAGTGTAAATATTATAAACACATGTAAATATAAAAGTTTAACTAAACATGTTAAAAATCAGAGAAAACGATTATTAATTGCAGTAAATTCTCAGCATAAATCATTATTTCTTACAACCAGAAGTTCCGATAGAAGAAAAAGCCGGTATTGAACTAAGCAAAGTTGAAGCTTCCGCTCAAAACATCTATTGTTTTATAAAGCTCGACTTGGTTCTATTGAGAGAATACTCTTTAAAGACAACTGTTTCCTTTCATACTCTCTCGCTTTGTTTAGCCATATCAAAAGAAGACAAATAATCGATTTAAATTGTACCAAGAATAGTAGTATGAGGCGCAGTTCGTTTTGTATGAGTTTTTCTTTGAAAAGCGAAGAGCTATTCTTTTGAAGATATTGCCCGAGTAACTTTGGCTCTTTTAGATATCTAACCTGGAAAATACTTCTCAAACATTTTTGTCTACTCTGTTTAAGAGCAGTTGTTTTCAATAAAGGCGTTCTTGTGGAAATTTTACTTTAAATTACCTTTTCAAATATAACTTGAGCAATTATACGCTCGAAATAGTACAGAAAACAAATTAGTAAGAAAGTGTACTGAGTTGTTAAAATATCACGAAATAACATCATGGCTTTCTTTTCTCCAACTGGAAAAGCTAGAAAAGTATCTCTTAGAAATGTAAATTTTGAACTCTCATAAATCTCAAAATATACATAATAATTTAACAAAATAATGAATAAAATATATTATATAATGAAACGACAAAATAATAAATGTATTAGGTATGTTTAATAATAATTTAATATAACATTGCAACTTATTTTTACTTCACATCAATTTTAAGTATTCAAGCAAAGTTTTTCTATATAAGTAGCATTGCACTCATTTAAAAGACAAATTTAATGTATTTAATATTTTTATAAATTTTTAATTATTAATTACACACTAAATACATATCATGCACGTAGGTAGTGTAAATAAATGATTATTTTTATTATTATACGATTGATAATTTTTAAATATTGGTGAAATAATCAACATAAGGAGGCTCAAAGTAATTTTTAGACATTAAAAAATATATCAAATTTATAAACAAGAAAACTAAGTTTTGGTAATTTGGACATTTTTGTTTTGTTATGAATGTGAAGTAATTTTTAGATGTAGCATATTTTGCCGTTTTACAAAATAATAGTTTGAAAAATATTTTAAAATAGCATTTTCAAAATGTATTGAACAGTTCAATCAGTACGTGTAGGTAACTTATAATATTTTATTTAAATTCTTTTTCAATAGTAAGTTGTCACTTTTAACGAAAAAACAATGCAGAACATGAAAAATCGTTGTTTAATGTTGAAAGGTATCAATATATTATATCGAAAAATCGAAATCAATTTACGAATCTAACATTAAAAGCCCATGGAGAGGTGGCAGCCTATTAACCGAAGAGAGCTCATCGCCTTATTGGCCCAATGAAGAGAAATGCTTTGTGATAAAGAGGAGTGAGAAAGATCCAGCGAAGCATCTAAACGGCCTCTGTGTTTGCCAAAACGTACGGTTCGATAGAAACTCAGACATAAAAAATATTTAGATTAATGTCTTCAATGGCAGCGGATTTCACTTGTCTGTTCTAGTAGTTATAGACTTATAAAATGTTTAAAGAGTCAAAATTCATCTGCTCAGAATGAATGAAATTATTGGTTTTTTAATCTAAACATCTTATCTATCCATTATTTTTCAGATTTTAATTATCGCTTTAATAGTCTAGGAAATTAAATTGATAATATGTTGTCAACTTTGACTTTTTTTTAAAATATGATTGCTTCCTTATTAATTGCACACGAATCAATTTTTTGTATGTGTTTCATAAATTTAATAAAAAAAACAATGAATTTGTACAAAATGTAGTAAAGCTCTTTACGCAATACATAATGTTATAAAGTGAACTTCAAAAATTGTTGGGTTGGCATTTTAAAACTTGTGTAAGCATCACTTTATTTCTGTCATTTTTTACTGCTTAATATTCTATAAAATAGTTTTTGACATGATTATTTCGTGTTATTCAACGTAACTGTGTTTTAATAAGAGATTTACGATTCTTGTGTATGATATTTCGTACGATTACTATATAAGAAAAAAATATTGCAAATAATCCTTGGTTTTATTGATACTGATTCTTTTTTTATATTGATATCAATTCTTTTCGGATTAGAACATACAAAATTTTCAATAAGTATTAGAAATATTAAGAAGATTCCGCCCTCTTTAATTCGCTGTGTGTAACAAAAACAACTGATAACCGCGGCTAAATTTATATTGGATTCTCTAAGATCTATTTGTTTCATCATACTTCATGTCATTAAAAAGGCAATTGAGTCTTAACGAGTTTGATATTTCAATATAAACGAATGAGTGAATCACGAACTAAAACGACTCATGTCTTATGCAAACTGTGTTTTTTGAGAATTTGTTTGCAATATTCATTATTTTCTCGATGCTAATATGCAAACAAATTGGTGTATATTTTGCATTTTATTTGACGTCGTAACGGTTTTCGTATTCCAGAATCAGG
This sequence comes from Himalopsyche tibetana, assembly GCA_030503985.1. Lineage (NCBI taxonomy): Eukaryota > Metazoa > Arthropoda > Insecta > Trichoptera > Rhyacophilidae > Himalopsyche > Himalopsyche tibetana. The sequence continues at coordinate 16,532,719 of JAPJYX010000024.1, forward strand.
ATTATAGGCTTCCCGTAATGCTTTCACGGGCATCTTTGCTTTCCAAGCTATCACCTTGCCTTAATGGCCAAAGGTAAAAGTAAACGATACGACTCAACTCTGCGTTGAGACCGCGACTGTATACAGTTAGAAGCATAGGCATAGTTCTACACGATATTATATTGCAGCATAATTTTCAATAGTAGAGTGATGTCCACGTTGTAAAAAAAAACATAATAATATATAACAATTAAAGCATAAAATTTAGAAGTAAGCCAAATTTTCTTTTTTTACGAAAATATGCCACAAGAAGAAAGTTGTCGAAATTGATATAATAACCGTTAAAGATAAAAGATATTTTCCAATACTCGGAAGACTGCATAATTTTTACAACTTTTAATTAAATTAAGCATGATAACAATATCACAAGTGACATTCATAGTACTGATGTCAATTTTACTTGGTTTCCAATTTTTTTAAATTTTATTTTGATCATTAAAATTAAGGTATTTCAATATTTCCGATTTTGAAAAAAATATTTCATGATGTATGCAAAAAATCACAATCAAGTCTTAAAAATATAATTTTTCAACATGACTTGTCCCAAAGAAAGACTTTTATGATAATATTTAAATAAAATAAGTATAAATGAAACATACGGATTCAGTAAACGGTTTATTTTAAACAAAAAATAAACTGGGTTAATACTACATACAGTAATGCATATCATTCTTTTAACACAGTAAACGGAATTTCAAACTCAATAAACGGATTGCTCTTAGATGAACGTCACACGAGCAGTCTCCTGTGTTCCGTTCTCCGTCCCAATAATCTACAGTCTACTTTTAGTAGTTTATGCAAAATCTGCAATTTCAGATGAGGGACGGTGTATCCACGGTTTTTTTTAAATCAACACACATTACACACATTTTGCTGTAGTTAGAAGTCCAAAATTCTATCTCGTGATGGATCTACGGCATGTTGAAATACGCCCTGTGGTAGGGCAAAGCTGTAAAAATCACAAGTTTTTTCGCAGCTCCTATAAAATAAACATAATATTTCGTACAGCGTTATTCAGGTGACGTCTTCAATTATTTGGTTATGTTTTGAATATTTTTTCAAAAAATACTTATTTCCTTACTTTTAACTTAACTTCCGAACGTCCCAGAACTTCACGTTTGTTGATTTGTAATACGAGTATTAAAAAATATTAATACAATTTAATTTTATCGGTCAATCTTCGCGGGTTAACATGATAAGTATTTCAGTAATATCTCCGCAATACTAAAGCGAGGAATCTAAAGCACCACAGTGCACTGAAGAGTCTTTTGATACGGGAACTGTTTCCTATAAAACTCTCGGGCTATTCAAGAAAGTAAAGTTGTTTTGATTATTATGTTTATGAAAGTCATCACACGAAGTTACAAAACGTTTACATAGCTGCGGATAATGATTTTATTAAATTAAGTCAAGGATAAGACAATTTCTGAAGTATTTTTTTTCGTATATTATTTCAATGTACCCTCCAATAACGCAGCTTTTATAACTATTAGATTTCGGCAAAAGGAGTTGGATAAAATGTTAACAATTAATTTTGAGCATTTACATCCGTTTTGTCATTAACGACTCGGGTTTACTGTCACTTCTAGTTCATCCGAGACAATTATTTTGTAAATGTATAAAATTTGATCAATTACAATTAAATATTGTACGTACGTGACCTTCTCAGAGCACATTGATTTTTGCTGTAAAGTGAAATCAGTACTAAATTGGTAGTTTTTGATTTCCTTAGAAATATCGACTATTGTATGGTTTCAAAGACTTTCGACTACATGTATTTTTTAGTATTAGATGTATTTTTTTATAATAATCGTAAAAAATCATATTAATTATGGTATGTATATTTCATAACTTTTGTATGATTACTCTCTTTTACACTATCATTTGTGCTTTATAGTAGAATAAAGAGAAATAAAGATTAAACTCAGCATTAATTCGAGTATTTTTTTTTGGTTAAAAAAGTATTAATGTTAGGTTCCCTTCTCACAAAAAAATAAATTTTAAATTTTATGAATTATTCATGATGAAATTTCACATTAGTGATTCCCATTCAATTATAAATAAAGAGAATATTTAGCAAATTCGTGATTAAAGAGCCCAATTACTTTTTATTTATGTGAATTTAAACTAAAACAATAGATTTATTCTAAGCAAATAAACAACAAACAATAAGTATGGTGCTTGTTGAGCGGCGGGGCAAAGTTAACCGTTCGCCATCTGTCGCGTGACTGCTGGCAGGAAATACGGAGCCGTCAAAATAAGACTGTTCCACATAATGACACTTTCTCACAAGATTCCGTTCCACAAATCACTATTAAAATGACATAATGCGTTGTGCTTTTTCAATTCGATAATTTGATCCCAATTTACGACGTCTCGTTAGAGGAGTACCTGCGTATTTGCTGTCGACGAAAGTTGAGCGATTTACTACTTACATTAGCAGATCCATTTGGTTTTTTTTATTACATGACTTTGGGTTACTGTGAATTAGCCTGCCTTTCCCACAAATAGCCGTATAGTAATTATATTTCTCTTGAGCTTAAATTCTACTCAGTTGTATAATGATAGTCTTGAATACAATAATGTTATGTTTCATTCATTAATACTTCAATAGATTTGTAACCTTACGAAAATATGACAGAGATTTGAATGTTAGTGCTTCAGTAAAAATTCCTCAAAAAATATTTTGAATTATGGAATAAGTTTATTAGAAATTACTTTGAAGTTAACGCTCTCCAAGTATGTATGACACAGCAAACTTTGATATTTTTAATCAATCTGTGTGATTGAAAAAAATACAATTTACCGATAATCAAATCGAGCACACATCATTACTCGTTTAAAAATACATTAACTTTAAATTTTGGATGAAATTTAAATTTATATTTTTCAATTAAAAAATTATGTTAAATTTGATATGCTTAGAATATAACTCACTTTTCGTGGTAATAGCTTTATGTTTTTCAGTTTTTTTGGTTAATGTATAGTTATTTATAAATAACAAAAATAGGCCTGTTTTTTATGTTATCTAATGCTTGTTATAATTAAATTCAAACAAGAGTAAATAAAAAAAATATTTACCTTATTCTATTATTTTTCTGCTAGTGGAATTTCGTTAGTAAGTTGAAGTAAAATAAAAGTTCATTTTAGATTTAATCTTTTACAGCGAATATTTATATGTTTACGACTTATGTTAATTATAATGGCTAATACTTTTTACATTTAATATAAGAGAAACATGCAAAACAGATATTCGCTCTAGGCAATATTGGCAAGGGTTGGGGGATACAAAACTGGATAAAAACAAACATACCGGGATTATCTAAGATTAGTATTAAAATATAAACCGTGTTTTAAATTGCACCAGTCCTATATACGTTTGGATAAAGAAAAAGATATAATTTCACACTAAATATAATAATATTTACATTTTTAGTCAATAGTACAAAATAAAAAATGTACCCAAGCATGTGAATTAGAAAAAAGGTATTAAGTAATTTATTCTTTACTTATGACATAAACTTTGATTAAAGATTCCTGGCAAATATTGAAAACTTTGTTTATCATTGAAACACAGTAAAACTCACTGTTTGAAATATGTAAAGACGTCAACGGTGGTAGTGATCTATATTCTACAACATTGAGTGCCCTAGAGAGCACAAAGGATTATTAACACATTCCTTTCCCTACGGTCTTAGGAAACTATTATTAAACAAAAGTTCGTTTTTTTTTTATTTTTACACTTAGTTTTGTGATTATTTAAATACAATAAAAAACGATTTTGGCAGTCCCTACGTATGTGCCACAAAACCACCTCAATATGCCAACTGTGACGAATGACAGATGTCGCGATAGTGCGGTATTGCTTTAACAATGCACTGACAGATTTCGAGCTGACAGTTGAAATGATCTGAGGAAATTGGCAATTTGTGGCGGCCTCCGATACTCGCATGAAAGCGATACTATGGCATTGTCAGAAATCACTCAGTTCGACGTGGATATGATCGGAATTAGGCCAAATGGACGTCGCTTGGATGCTTTCGTAAATCACGCCGAATCCTATAATAATATATTGATCATAAAGATATATTTCATGCATTCATGTCGTTAGAGGTCTCTTCGAGCTATTTTATTGATCTTACACCAAACTAGGAATTGACACTGAAATAGTCACTTCGTCTTAAAATACAACCGACTGCTTTGTACGGGATTTCAAAATAAAACACGATCCTCTAAAAATAACAAATACCTACTTTCTTTACTCTAACGATTCCCATAAAGAAAAAAAAGAAATAATAGATTTCCTAATAACAATAAATTCATCAAGGCAAGACAATAAAAACAAACGAAAGTCTTCATTAGATTCTTAAATATTATACGTGGCACAAATTTCTAGCAATAAAAGAGATTTATGTCCAGTGCCTCATAAAGGTGCACGTAAATTATGAAGTAGCGATCGATAGTATTATTTTTTTGTCTTAAATGAAATACATGTGCATAAATAATATTTTTTAAGAGATTTTCGATGGGTATTCATAATTACCTCTGTTGTCACGATTTTCTGTAGAATAGTGATTTATTTTTTCAAACAACACGGTTTTAAATTAAGCAAACCAATCCTTAGTTTTTTCATGTATCTATCATTCCGTTAACACGGTGCTTAGTGGAACTTATCTACCGTGTAAAAAATATTTGACTGTATTGTATATGAATATATTTATTCATTGAAAATGTCATCATTTGATATCAAGCCTAGTCAGGAATCAATCTTTATACACGTAGTACTTACCGCGATAAGACTAATTACCCATCTATATATTTATCACTTAATAAAAAAGGTGAAGAAGTACACCAAAAAAAAAGGTTTTTCTGTACAATCTGAAAATTTCAGACCTTGTGATTGACTCACCAATATAATGTAGGAACCAAAAGAATAGATAGAGAAAAAATGCTTAGAGAATATTTTTTTTTTTCATATTTGCTGAAATCCGAAATTTTTCCTTGCATCGCAGACCATTGGACGTTTTCATTCTGCATTGCAGAGAACTGAGTGACCGTCTGTTTTACCTGAAATAAACTGCATTGAGTGCAACACTGCAATGCAACACACGCAAATTATTCAACGTTATCACGTCCTGAACTCGATGCATCATCTTCACACGAAGGGAGACGGTCAGCCGAGGGAGAGTTGCACGTATCGGCGATGTATTTATCAATCCAACTCTAGCTTTTGCCAATATAATCATGATTTTGTTTTTGACACGTAACATGAGATATCGAGTTCATGTATTGCCTTTAAGTATTTATTATTCTTTGCGAATTCGAAAAGTTTGGTGAACTTTACGTTTTTTGTAATAAAGAGTATCGACTTATTTAATAAATTCTTATTCTATAAACCTTATTCTACCTAATATGGTGAAAAATAACAAAGTATTTAATTCTATAAATATTTTTTACATATAGTCGATAGTTATTTCGGCGTATGGCTTTATCAGAATTACAAATATGTATATGTATATATTCGTATAACTAAATACGTTGTTATTTTTCACCTTATTTCAATGGAGTTCTACCAAGAGAATGCTAATTTATTCTACTTCTTGAAGGCTTATCATTTGTATCAATTCAGAAAAATGTTTGTTTTGAAACTGTGATGTAACCAGGTATTCCAATTTAATATTCGGATTGATTTTGATATTCGGATATCTGATAATTTATTCGTTAATATTCCCTAATGTTTGCATTACTTTTTAATTTCAAAATAAAAATTATTGCTTAAAAAATATTTGAACGATAAATAAACTACATAAGAAAACACTTATTGAACATTTATTACATACAATTATTGATAAGATTAAGACCGGTTTCGCTCATGGAGATTATTTTTAACTAATGTAATTATTTAGTTGAAGATTTAAAATTAGTATTTAAGATTGTTTTATTTTTTTAAATATAATACTTTACCACCGAGTATTAACAGTGAAAGAATTAAAAGTGAGATAAATAAGTTGGTAAAATAAGCTATTCGTGATTGATGAGATGTTATTGTAAGTTTCCCATATTAAAAGAATGACATATGCAACGATAACGCCACGTATTTCCATTACCAATAAAATATTGCACTATTTTTCACAGATAACACACTATTTTTACGATAATCATTCAATCTAGAATCCACATCGGCTCGATTTGATATATTTCTCACGACTCAGGCGCGAGCAGACAAAGGCAAAAAAACCCGCCGTAGACTGCCTTGCCTGTCATTAACTTAAACGTCGAGGATTACAGAGCGGACTTCTGCACATTGGAGAGATGTTTTTCGATAAAAAAATGTATAATCCCATTATTAAACAACCCTATCTAGCCGACCGCACGTAAGCCTCGCAGATAATCTGTCTGAGGCCGAAAAATATACAAAAGATGAAAAAGTATATCGGTTTTTAAGTATGTATGGAGATAAATGGTCTTATGGATCAAATGATTTGATCTTTTTTGGCCAACTGGTGTATAATAACCGAGAATTTTTTAACAGTGTCACTAAATTAAAAATCATCTCCCATTGTTTATCAAAATTCTATTTAAATTAATTTTCAAATAGTAAATTACTATTAATAACTGTCAGCAACCATTCCATTTATAAATACAACGTTATTTTTGGGCTTTGGCTAAACGAATTTCATATTTAACTTATACGGTACCGAACTTTATAATTTACTACGTTAATAAGTCAATTAATAAATTCACACAAAAGAAATGGTAAAATTGAGCTTTATTTAAAGAATTTTATTTAAAAAAAACTTAATGATGGTAAAAATCGGGTCTGTAGCGCATTGGTTAATGTCGATGGCTTCAGTGGCGGATCTCAAAGGTTTGGTTCCCAGTACATACAGCATTGTTTTGATTGCGATGCCTGAAAATTCATTCCCATCCTTGATATCTTAAAACAACGAGGTGTAGCAACTTGCTTCTAGCAAGATACAATAGCTTACCACTAGTCTTGTTTTTACTCTATTTTTTCGATCTATTTTTTAAAAAGAGAGGTTGATCAATTGAGTAACAAGCAGTTATATAAGAAAATATTTTTGATACCTTAATTCGAAGGCTATATAGGGAATGGAAATTAATAAAAAAGGTAATCGTTAGTTTCCATAATAATAATTATTATTTGATATATTGTTGAGAATATTTGTTTTCCTGTTACTTTACCTTATTATATGAACATTTTAATTATAATAAAATAAATAGAGCATTGTTAATATTGTCATGTAATATTAATGAGAGAGAAGCGATGGAACAAGAGCCAATTTTCTTTGAAATTCGTAACAAAATTTTCGAGAGAACAAATGAATGCTTTGCGCGAATTTCTCAGCATTTCCCTCGAGAACATTACAAACATAAATCAAATAACATGCCAGAAGAGATGCCATTATTTTACTCTGCGAATACAGAAAAAAGCATCCACAAATATGTATTTATTGCAGAAACATTCGCTTCCTCGTCATATGCTAAGTTTATGCTCAAGAGGGTTGCAAGAAGCGTAAAGAAAAAAGTACGCAATACGCGAGGAGTATTATATTTTTTTTTGTCGAAAATAGTACAAAGGTCTGTTCAAAATTTTCATTTTATACATACGTGGCGTATGTGCAGTACATACATTAAACAATGTCTGTTCATTCGCTCTGAAATAAATATAAAATATGAACATTTTGAACACAGGTACGCTACTTCTATACGCATTCATGAGACGTTTTTATCTCATTTTACAGATAAAAAACATAATTGAACTGTACTTGACAAAGCAGACGAAGTGAAAATAGAATTTAAATTAATTATTCACGACTTATCTTATTTTGGTGAGATTAATATAACTATACTTAAATTAAGACAACAATGTGTGCAAATTCATTACATTATTACAAGTTAATTATTAAAGATTTTATTGGCAATATAGACTGTTATTTATTATGTTATGTCGTAGGAATTCGAAAAATGGTCATCATATATTATTTGCTATTAAAATTTTCACTGTCAATACTTCTTACTTGCCACTCATTCTTATTTTGTATTAATATCTATAAATTCTTTTCATATTTCTACAATCTCTTGTTTTTTATTTTTGTTAGTCTGACTTGGTTTTGTATGTATCAAGTATCAATATTTATTTTTATCAGTTGAAAATGCTCATTACAAGTGAAATCGGCCATGATCTTAACAGATAAAGTTGCGCAAATGTGTGTTATTTTATATTGATATATAATTTTGAATAATTGAGAGGTAAAAAAGTTTTTTCTTTATAAGCAATATTTTAAGAACGTGGATGTTAAAATAACATTGTAAGATAAAAAGTTGGACGCTTTTTAACTATGATAAAAGTAGTATATTGTTTTAATGTCTAATTATTTTCTCAAAGAAGTACAGAGCATACCTGTGCAATTTTACACGTGAAGTTTAAAAAATTAATAAAAGATTTATTACAAATAAGAAAATAACCGAACGATTAATAACGCGTTTTGTTTTTATGTTTTTCAACGTCTTTTCATTAAATTATAACTGGTTAAATAATGCTAATAAATTTACTGAAAGAAAAATTATCTCTGAATAACCATAGAATATGAAAAAAAAACATAAAGAAATCGTTTGATTATTTCACAGTCGATTTATAATATTTAAAGAACGGTTTTTTTAATACATGTTTTTATTTGATCAAAACCTTCATCACATTAACGTCATGTAATTTAAACAAAATAATATTTTAAAAAAAAATTGCTAACATTAGCTGTGATACAAAATATTTCTCTTTAAAACATTTTTGATTAATTTGATCAATAATCAATTATTTACTCTTCCTTCATTATTTTATTTTTTCATGATGTTTTTAAGGTAGAGTTTACGCTTTATTTGCACATTAAGATTGACGATTTAATTCAAAATCAGATATTTTTGATTAAATATTTCAATAAGCAATTTATAAGACTGTGAATTAATTTTTCCTCTTGTTAATAAATTTACCGTTGTCAAAAATAACAAAACGAAAACAGAAATAATAAACTGTATGAAATTTCATTGTACAGAAATGACAGCCATGTATTTTTGTTTTAGCTAGAGAAGTTCTCATTAAACCATCGTCTTTTAAACAAGCCATTGTTCATTTTACTGCGTAGTACATAATCGAAATGACAAAGCAACTAAAATAATTAATGGGTTTCCATAATCCGTAGTTAAATCTATACTACTGTTTTAAAAACACTTGATTTTTAACGAACGTACCTAAGATGGTAGTCCCTCCCACAAGATGGCTGGTCGCCGGAAGTACGGGCGAGCAAGCACTTCCGGATTATGCTACCATAATTATATGCTGAACATATTCCTGACGTTGGTTTCTTATGATATTCGTTATAAAGAGGTGTACCATTCCATATTGTCCATGCACTGTCTTAATCGGTGCAATGTTGTGTCAAAGTTGCTTATAAATTTTACTTGCTATAGTCTTAATTATTAGTTCTGCGTACTATGTTATGTGCTTTATTGGTATGACAGTTGTAAAAAGCATTTTTTTTATCACATAACAACTGTAAAAAAATAATAATTGACGAAATATTTTGTTTCCTCAGTATACACCAAGAAATGAATAATCTTTACATATAATTTACACTATAATACAATAGTTACTCATTGTTCATGTTAATCTTTATATCCCAGAATTTTTATCACAATATTTACTAATTTTAATTTAATAAAAAACCAATAATGAGTTAAATCTGATAATTATGTTAACTGCTGAAAAAATATTTTTTACAGCAATTATATATAATACTAATGTAAAAAATGTTTATGAATCCATTTATTTTACCTTATGCGTGCAGAACAGGAAATTATCAGTTGATCGACTGTATACTAACTACCCTTAAGACACGTGTCATTAATATTTAGTTCATATTATTTCATGTGAAGTCATCTGTCTCTATTTTATTTCAATTCTAATTGTTTATTTATCTTTAAAGTGGTGTTTATTTATTTATGTATTTTTTTTAGAAAAAATTCTTGGGCTAAAAATGAGCCGTATAAATTTCATAATAATTAATTTCACTGTTGGAGAGTTTTTATTGGACTAACAGGTTTATTTATTTTGGACATGCCCGCTCCCAATGTGGAGCACATGACCCTTTTTATATAGGTTTCACAACTGAAGTATTTTTATACGAATGGTTTCTTACTCAGTTGTTCAACCTCGCTTTTCGAACAGAGCAGTATGAATAAGAGAAAAGCCTGAATATTAAAAATGGCAAATTTGTTTCAAGCTCTGGAAATATTTTGTACGTTGGTGAACGCAATATTTTGTCAGTCAATGAGAGTCTGAAAACACAAATATGCCAGAGGCACTATAAATTTAAATATTAACTATCTGACAGAATAACGACCGCTACCGATGACATCGTGTTTTTCGATACCTGCCCCTCAGTTTATTTAGACGAATGGGAATCGAGAATTTATTCAAAGGGTTTAATGTATGCCGTTGAAAAGACAAAGATCTATGCCATTAGATTTGAATTAATTTATATGCTTCCCGCGTTTATTTTTCGTTTTATTAGAATCGCTGAATAAAATGAACGCCACTACCGAAACAAGATGGTCGATTCGATAACCTGCTTGAATATGTCGTAAAATTCTTAGACGATCGATTTGTTTTGTAATGATATACAGCTACTTCTTTGAATGTTTATTTACGTAACTTGTTTTAATGATGCTTGAAACACGTTGGTTTTCCATCGTCAAAGGATTAGTCACAGCCGCCTTCTATACCGCAATCAATGAGTCCAGTACACACATCAATGGCTCTATCCACGACATTGGATTAGGGAAACAAACCAAAAAAACAGTTTTAAAAATAGTTTTGTAAAGTTAGGGAAGTTAATTGTATATATGCATTCTGTTAATACAATCGTCATAAGTTTTTACGATATTTGAATATGTCGTCGAAAAATGAAATTATATTTATGGATTTACTAAGGTTTGAGCTTTAAGTATTGTTGTGTCATTGGTCAGAATATGGATTTCCGTTTGCTGTATTTTTATTAAAGATCAGTACATATTGTCATTTACCGCAAGCTTACCATTACAGGCGAGCTTTAACTCTAGTAATGAATCGAAATTTTGCCAATCCCAAATTTAGTTTTACTGAATTTGTTTTAATGCTATGAAGTAAATTAGTTCATGTTACAATTACCATAATATACCAGTTTAAAATATTATACCGATATAAAGGTATTGGAAATTAGACAAAATTTTAATACAACGAGTAAGCTACCATTTTTATAGAATTTATTGTTGAAAAAATCTTTAACAGATTTCTTATATAAATGAACTAGTCGCCAATTCTATTCGAAGAAGCAATATTGTTTAGTATTTGAAAAAGTAAGGCTTTTTTGTTTCTGACAAAGACTTAAACTAGAATAACAGTAAATTTGAATCGTTCAAACTATGTACATTCTCACAAATTTTGTCATTAACGACCCGGGTTTCGCCTTTCGGCATCTTCAGGCATTCAAGTGCACGGATGAACTTGAACTGACGCTTAGCAAATAAAAGTTTCGTGCTTATATAAGATACAAATGCATCACCGAGTCCAAAGCCATTGCTGGCATTGCTCCTTTTCGCCAGCAATGGCTTTGGACTCGGTGATGCATTTGTATCTTATATAAGCACGAAACTTTTATTTGCTAAGCGTCAGTTCAAGTTCATCCGTGCACTTGAATGCCTGAAGATGCCGAAAGGCGAAACCCGGGTCGTTAATGACAAAATTTGTGAGAACGTACATAGTTTGAACGATTCAAATTTAATATTGAAATTCCACCAAGCACCTTCAGTCGAAATCTTAAATTATAGAATAACAGTATTTAATAAAAAAAATCAAAGCACTGGGACTGGTTTATTCATCGGTTATTGTAATACTTTACATTGACGCGTACTTCTCCAGATTATATACTTGAAAGTGTTAATAAAAATTCATCTTTTACTAGTGAATAAGCAATCACCGTCAAGATGAGTTTCAAGTGGACAATGATTGAGACGATCTTATACATCGAGATCACGATTGCTTCGGTAATGTTTTTGTCGGTATTCAGTCCAAAACGATGGCAGCGAGTCTTCAAATTGAGAATTCTTTAGCATAGTATATGAATAATTATAAAAATGAATGTGCTATCGATTTGTTAATGTTTTGAAACATAAACGTTCCCATAGTCAAAAATAGAATACATTCTTGTCGTGAAAATTAAAATTATTTTTCAATTAATTAGCGCTGTTTTCACCTATTTGCCAGTATACAATATACATACAGTGAAAAAAAGTATAGGGCCTGTCTGTCTTTTCTGACTAAGCGATTGGTTTTAATGTTTAAAAATTAAGACTTCTCTGCTAGTTGACAAGCTTCCACTTTAATTTTCTTAATCCACTCAATTCGCCGTTAACTGGTAAATGTATTGTATCATATTTGACCGCTAATTTTGTTGGTAAATTTTTAACTCAAAACTGTTTAAAATAATATAAAAATACGCTTAGATAAGTATATTTTTGATTTTGTAACGCAGATTTTTAAATAATTGAAGAGTTGAATGGAACAACACTTCAAACCTAGAATTAAATATTAAAAATTGACAAGTGAAAGAGTGAATGTCAAAAAATAATACGAATAAGGGATTAACGGATTCTTCCGTTCACGAAATATCCCCACTAAATTTCACACACCAATAGTTCATGTTCATATTATGTATCAAACAATGTAGTTTATTGCTGAAATAAAATTGCACAAAATATTATTTTAAATATATTTAATATTGAATATACATAATCAGCTATAATCGGTGTGCAGAGTTTTCTAGTGGGTATCATCGAGTCTGAAAAAGTGGTTATGAAATATTTACGAGTCCTTGTTTTTCCATTCTAAAAGATCATTTGAATATTTTCCATGAGTGTTTACCATAAATGAATATTTTTATAATTCTTAAAAACGAAAATATTAAAATGCACATAGCTTTTAGCACAATAAAGTTTTTTTCAAATGTACACTGCAAAAGATAACAGTATTACATTATCAAAAGATATGCAGATATAATGTCATTCTACCAAAGTGAATTTTCGTAGTATCTAAAAATCTGCCGCATAAGATAGCGAATCTTCAAACGCGAACGTTCGATGCAACCCTTAAAAGTTAAAAAAAAATAACTAAATTATTTTACTTTGTGAGATAATGAGGCAGCAGGCTAGTGTTTGGGTTAGATCCTCAACCTTTGTAATGGCAGCACAATACAATTTTATTTTTTTTCATATTTCAGTAAAATAAAAACAACTTGTTAGTTTTAATTATCTATTCAAAAGTGTTGACAAAATCTTCTTTATTTTAAATAATATTGATCTTCTTATTTCATAAAAGTTTGCATCAAATTATTCGTGTGAACCAAAATGTATTTTAAGGAGGTCATTTGCATAGACACTACCAATATAGAAGGTATGCAAGTCAGATAAGGGAATAATATAGGAAAGCTAAAGAAAAAGAGTTAACTCTTTATAATTAACATTTAACGAAATATTCTCTGAAATGATTTTGAAGACCAACGGTTATATTTCATTTCGTTATATTCAGCAATTTACCATTGATCTTTTTGATAAAAGTTTACTGTGTAAACAGCGATAGTTAAACTTCTTTTTAAGTTCTACAACTAAATAAGCAAAAATATGTTTGCTCTCACCTAAAGTTTATCAAGATATTATATAATACACGTTGTGACATAAAACTTTTGCAATGTAAATATCATCTGATTGACACATTTAGAAAACCTAGCAAAATACCGGACGTCTGCGAATGTCTATGAATCAGCGGTGGGCTTTCAATGCGTTAAGTTTTTTTCCCCGTCCAACTAAAAATTCTGTCAGTTGACAGAAAGCATGTTGGTTTTTATGCAGCATCCGGAAACCGGTTTTTCATTTTATTAACCTTGTATCAAATATTACAATTAAAATTCACTTTTTTAAATATTATTTAACCCTTTTAAATCTTGAGTATTTTGACTTGGTTGTGATTAAATTGAAATGAAATATATATGTGTGTTGCTTAATATTCAGTAGATATCTATGAATGCGTTATGAACGTTATATTTTGGTTTATTTTGAAAATATTTTTGCTGTATACTTCTCAAGTACGGGGTAGATATATTTACTCCACCGCTGAATACGAACACTAAAAAAAAGGAAATTTTACATCTTAATATAAACAAACCACTATCTTTATTCAATTATCGTTTTTGTGAAACTTAGAAAACCGATTTGAGTCGTGTTTGAGAATATATTGCAGTTATTGTAGAAAAACGGTTTTTGTATAAGCCCTAGTTACAAGCTTTGTGTAGAATAAAATGAATATTCAATAAAATATTGTCATATTTGTAATAAAACTTATAATTACTTAGGAAAAAGACGCAGCTTTTTCTGCCAATAATTGATGATTTCTAATCAAATAATTATCAAAAAACAAACTGTATCAAATATGCTATAATTGTGTATTTATGCGACATTTTGAGATGGACTGGAAAAGTTCACTGATCGCTAGAGAATTTATTTTAAAATGCGTTATTCTCCTGCTATTGTTGATACTGCGCTACGGCGGTCAATTAATTCCTAAGATTGTGTATTAACATAAGTTTTTATGGAAAAAAGAAACACTCACACAAATATGCAGTATCCCCTGATTGATATCAGGAAATAGTTTAATACGCATCCCAGCCACAAACTAGAATGGGTAATTTATTCATTTGAGGTTTAGTGTAAAGTCGTACCGCTTAATGGGAAGGCAGAATATCGTTTTGTCAATTTTGATAGCGTCAGAAGTTTAATTTGATTTTAAATGCGTGAACGCGATAAAAATGTATGTTTTTTTATCACGCGGCCATTGATATTACAATATTGTTAATTATGTACCCAAAAACATCACTGATAAAATAAAATTGTACAATTTAAATTTATTAGTTTGTTATTTCTCACGTTTTTTTCTTTGTATATACGTTCAAAATGTTTTTTATTCTTAAATTTTATCATTTAAGAATAAAAAACATTTACACAGTAAATTGATTGAAAAAAATGGTGTCTCACTTAGTGACTAAAATATTATAAAAAAATCAAATTGATTGTAAGTTGAGTATGAATCTTTACCGCTAAATGGATTCAAAATCAAAACATATTGTAATAATTTATGTATAAAAAAACAATACATTTTAATCTATAAGTATGATATTCATTATAAGATATATAATGCAGTTCAAATTTTCTTATTTTTTTTCACAAATCAAGAACATTATACAGAAATTCTATAATATATAATGCCAGCTTCTTTTTTAAGCAAATAGTGTTTTATTTCACGTACTTAGTTTTTGCAAGAAAATAAAGTTGACGGTGCTTAAAAAAATAGTTTTATATATAAAAAATAAAGATATGCTTGTTTGTTCGCTTTTAAAGTGGAACATGTTCATCGCCAACTGGAAGGGCAAGGTTAAGAAATGACTACTAGTTAGTAAATTATTCTCGGTATGCCCTATATTAAGGATTACGTTGGGTGAGTAAAAAAAAATGAGGATTTATATTTATTTAAAAAAAGTTGATAATCTTGTACACAATTGTATAAGATTAACAACTGTTCGAATAATTTGACATTTCTTTCAAAGTCCTAATTTTTTAGTGTTGTTTTTAGCCTCATATCAATCATAATAAATAGCAATTCTACCGTTTAATTCTTTGTATACCACGTTACTCATTTCTTAGTTATTTTTATTTTAAATAAATTTTGCCATATTTGAGATTACACAGAATATAAATATATATTTTTTTAATTTGAATCAAAAAAGTGCATTTAAGGGTTAAGAAAAAAGCCACGAATACAATGTTTTAACTGATTACCACTTTTTTTCACTTCATTCTTAAAATGTTGTGAATCGTTGTATAAGCTTTAATGTATAATATCTTATTGCCATATGACGTAACCAAATAAGAAACGAGTGCCAGTAATTAAAGGTTAATAAGATGTTATTAAATTTTATTTTTTTAATCTTTTTAAACAAAATAAAAAATAAGTATAGGCGCGCTGATAAAAGCCCGTTTTTAAAATAACCGGTTTTTTTATTTATTTTTATTACTCGATTGTATCACCCGTTTTAAATCTACAATATCAATTAACACATACTTAATTTGAATGATATTCACATCCCGTTTAGTACCAAACATTTATGATAGCCAGTTTTCGTTGAAAATATCAATTATCTTTCGAACCCTTCCTCTCAAGCCGGACTACATTTGAATAAACAAAATGAGTTCCCAATAAAAAATGTTGGAAAATAATTACCCACCTGTACACATAAAACATAAATGCAAAGCCCATAATTAAAAACGATTATTTTAGATTCGTATCAAGTGAAAAGATTTCATACCTACACTACCGAAAGGTTATTCATTTAATATTTTTTAATTCTTTTTTAAGTTTTCAGAAGTCATTATTTGGTTTCAGTATTAAGAGTATAATTCAATGGATATTGATGTATATTTATGATAGCTACGGGGTTATTCTGATGTGCATAAGGATCTATCTAGTCACTTATTTTGGACGGACTGAAATATGCAACATGATCAAGGGAAATGCAATGATTTTTGTATTAGCTTTTTACGGTTGGTATAGTACAATTGCGTATATGTTCATGGTTGCTATAGTTTTTTTTATATAAAAACCTTCACTGTTGTCAACACAGAAGATAATTTGGTTATTAAGACAGTATTTGAATTAATAAAATAAAATTGTGTTTTCCTTACCTAAAACCGAAAACTACGACATCGTATGCGTTTGACAGATCGATCATCGGTTTCAAGAATATTTCTCTATGAGAACAACAATGAAAATATCCGCATTAAATACAATGTTATATATACCAAACTAATAAATAAATTATAAAAACTTCAAAATGAGTGTATAGAATTTACACCAATGACACTCTTCTGAACTACATGATAGCTTATGCTACATTAAGTGGGTCAGAGCATATAAATAGTAATACCTAAATACGCCACATAATATAAATAATATAAAGAAATAGCATACATGTAAGTACACAAAAATACAAATGAATCCAAAAATTGGTTTTCGTTTTTTTTTGCAAAAAATGTAAGTTTTAGATTAAGCATCTGGTGAATATAATTGTTTTAGGCCACCCACAACATCTGGATGAGCCGCAAGTCGTGTATCGCTGATTTAAACTCTAGATTATTATGCATGTAACAATAGCCTATGATTTTTAATTTAAACATTGGCGTTTTTTCGTTAATTTTGTATGATCAAAAAAAATGTATTGAAGAGAAGCTTCAGATGTTTCTATGTTTTTAACTTTTTGCAATAATGTTGCATCGATTGAAATCAATAAAATTTTATTTCAAAATAGAATGTCCGGAAAATACAGTGGAAGTTGTATTAAATTTGTCGAGAAACGTAAAGATTTGATGATTGGGTTATAAAATGACTATCAACAAGATAACAGCTCTCTCAACGCTCCGTTTACGTATCAAATACCAGGTAAGTTGAAAGGATGAATGAATTCATCACTGATATCCATGAATTTATACAGAAATCCATAAGCAATGCAATTCTGCAGGACTGGCAAATAATAATAAAAAAAATACTAGAAGAAAAAATTCCCAGGTTAAATATAAACGATCTCAAACATTGATATCCAAGTTCAGTCGTTATCAATCAATGTGTTTAATATTACAATGGAATATTAAAATTGCACTATGTCAAATATAAAAAAACATGTAACATGTATCGGAATCCACGACTCGTTGTACAAAACGTATTTCAATGCGAAAAAAATATATGAAAATAGTACAACTGGCAATGTCCTACAGCACAAATCCATTTATCATCTCCTAATAAGATACTTCTGTTGACATATTCACAGGCGTTTCCAAACTAACACTCGGACACCATACAAGCACAGGAACTTTTGTGAACACGAATCGAGTTTTTTCTTACCGATCAAAGAACGTGATACTCAAAAAAACTTTCCGCCTAACCTCGTGCAACAAAAAGAGACAAGCATAATTTGGTACTGTGTATTTTGTGTGGATACAGCCTGTCTTTTGTTTTAGAGTGAAGAAAAACAGTCGTTGTCAAGTGATTATGTCGCAATAAGAATGAAATGAAAAAAAATCGATTGATGTGCTTGCTTTAACATGCTTAATGATTTAAAAAATAGCAAAAAATATAACTATAAATACTACTGTTTTTTAAGTAAACTGTATTAAACCAAAAGTTCATTTAATTTACTATTCGGTAAATGTATTTCTTAAGTTTCATACTGATTTAATTTGGCATTATATTTTCGCGCTTAGAACATTTGTTATATATGTATTTTGTAATGACTTTCATAGAATTAAAAAAAATTTCAGAATCGAAAAAAAAGATTTTTTCTCATATATATATAATTTTATTAACTAGTAGGTATGTTTAAATACTCAGATTGATTTTATGTATGATTTTTGTGTTTTATGAATACTTGAAAAATATAGGCCCATTAAAGGTGAGGTGAGCCAAGTGGTGTTTAAGAAAAAAAATATCTTAGATGCGTTGTAATATTCTACACGTCTTAATGTATTGTAAAAGTGAAATAATTTTAGTTAATATACATTGCCATTGTGTTATATCCGTAAAATAAAAATATGTAATCCACCAAAACATCAAATAAAGACGTGACAGTATTTAAATGTCCAAAATAAAAGTTGTACCATTTTAATATATGACTCATTTCACCTCTTGAGGGCCCATATTATTATTATATACAATAGCTATACTGATAACAGAACAGTATAAAGCGAAATAGTTTTTAAAATACAAAAGATATGTAGTATGGATTTAGATTATAAATATATTTTAAGCTGTCCGGCGGCAAACATTTTTAATATATTATGATAAAAATAATAAAACATTTTTAGTACTTTTTCCACATAAAATTTATTAGATCAGGACCGGTTTCGCTCATCGCGAGCATTATCAACTGATAAGAAAAATACATAAACAGTGATATTTATACAAAATTAAATTGAAATAAAAAGGTGTAAGCAACTATTAACAATTTAAAGGATTAGCAAATTACATTATAATTACACAAAATTAAAATGCTTAACACCCATAACAATTAAAAAATCATCAGCAAAGAATAATAAATCTAAGTGGCAAACGATATCAATTATAAACACAATTAAAATTTTTGGGAAATTTTTACACAAAGTGAAACACAACATTACTAAAGTAACTATCCTAATGATGATTTGGTGTTTTTCCCGTTTTCAAGCAATGATGTACTTCAACAAAATCAGCAGTAATGAAGATTCTGAAAAAGACATTTTTAAAAACCATATCAATTCTTACAAAAGGAATAAATTTTGAAAAACATATAAATAATATAGAAGAGCAGTTAACATAGGCTAGAATTATGTTAATGAAACGGATATAACAAGGGTGATGATGCAAATACAAGCTGTTCATTTAATAAATTAGAGTCTGGCAAGAATTTATGTCTATTTATTTCTAAGATCTCTTGTTTATCAAGTTTTAAAGATTTATTGTTTACATGCAGGATTTTAAAGTTTTTAGAGATATCAAATGTATGCTTATTTAGGAACAAATGGTTCCCAAATGAAGATAATTCATTCCCTTTACGTGAGCAGGCTAGATGTTCTTTAAATCTGATATTAAAAGCTCTTCCCGTTTGACCAATATACCTGGCTCCACAAGAATCACAATCAATTAAATATATGCCACTTTGGTTAAGAATGTTGAGTTTATCTTTAGAATTTACTAAAATGCGTTGTAAGTTAAAAGAATTATAAAAAGTGACATTAAAAAGGTTTTTGTTGAATTTCCTTGAAATCTTTTCTGAAACACTACCCAAGTAGCTCAATTTCACCCATTGTTTCTCAACAGCTGGTGCATTAATCACCAAACTAGAGCTTACATTTAGCAAAGCTAGTTTTTTGTGTTTTTTAAATAAAAGACGATCTATTAAATCCGAATCTTAACCATTATTCAACGCAATTTATTTTATCGTATTTAACTCAAGATCATAACTAGCTTTAGTCATCGGAATCAACAAGAGACGATGAATAAAGCAATGAAAAGTTGCTAATTTATGCGAGATATGATGTCTGGAAGAATTGTTAATGATGTTATCGCTGTATGAATCTTTTCTAAATATACTGAAACAATGCCGATTATTAATAATCTCGATCGTTAAATCCAAAAAGTTTATTTTATTCAACCCCAACTCCATTGTAAATTGAATATGCGGGTTAACGTTATTTATAAGTTTTAAGAATTGATTAAGTTGTCTCTCTGTACCTCCCCAAAGTACTAAGACGTTTCATTAACATAATTCTAGCCTATGTTAACTGCTCTTCTATATTATTTATATGTTTTTCAAAATTTATTCCTTTTGTAAGAATTGATATGGTTTTTAAAAATGTCTTTTTCAGAATCTTCATTACTGCTGATTTTGTTGAAGTACATCATTGCTTGAAAACGGGAAAAACACCAAATCATCATTAGGATAGTTACTTTAGTAATGTTGTGTTTCACTTTGTGTAAAAATTTCCCAAAAATTTTAATTGTGTTTATAATTGATATCGTTTGCCACTTAGATTTATTATTCTTTGCTGATGATTTTTTAATTGTTATGGGTGTTAAGCATTTTAATTTTGTGTAATTATAATGTAATTTGCTAATCCTTTAAATTGTTAATAGTTGCTTACACCTTTTTATTTCAATTTAATTTTGTATAAATATCACTGTTTATGTATTTTTCTTATCAGTTGATAATGCTCGCGATGAGCGAAACCGGTCCTGATCTAATAAATTTTATGTGGAAAAAGTACTAAAAATGTTTTATTATTTTTATTATAATGCCATTCCACCAAGTATTGACAGTGAACACCTTAAAAGTAATATATTATGAGTTAAGACATATTATAAAACTGAATCAATTATATTACAATGTAATCTTTTCTTATATAAAATGTTGCCGATCAAATTACAATAAATTTTTGTTCTGAGCTAACCTTATAATTGGTATAAGTTAATCCAATGAAAAATGCGTAACTATTGAATTACGATGCTGAGATGTATGTATTAATTTTGATTTAATATGATACATTGAAAAAATCACTAGTTTAATCAAATATTTGGCAGCAAAATATGGTATTGAAAATTTCATAGCGTTAACCGATGAATGTGATATAATCGATGTGAATTGCATATATCAATGTTACCTCTGTGTTTTTTAGCTGGACGTATTGAGGTGTAATGCGGACCGTGGGTTTTAAAGGCCCGCTATAAAAGGTGTTTGTTATCGCGCGATGAAATCGTTCGCTCCGGTGGGCTGGCCCGACCGTCATCGGTGATGCTTAATAGGCCCATTCGTTGGATAAACGACCCGGACCTGTGTGGATTCATTTACAATTTACACATACAAATAAGACACCGAATAAATTTTATAAAGCCTAATTTTTAATAAACGAGCAATGAAACGAAATAAATTTATTTTGCTAAAGATTATAATTGATATTTTATTTATTTACAATGAACCGTGATTTATCTAATGTTATTTCATAATAATTGGCCGTGAACCAGCAGTAACAGTTTTTTAAAAATACCCACGCATAACTTGGTTACTTATTTTGGCTGATACAAAGATAAAACAAGAATTCTGTCATTAAAGACTTAAGCAAAAATCGAAAATACTGTTTAAGACACGGGTTCCCAACCTGGGAGTCGCCAACTTTTTTCGATTTTGAAATCGAGGATTTCAAATTCCCCGGTGAACTAAAAAAAAGGAGTTTCGGGGACAATCCGGGGAAAAATTATAGCAAATCGAGGATTTCAAATTCCTCGGGGGGTCGCCTAGTCACATGGCTTTTATAAAAAGGGGTCGCCACCCGAAAAATGTTGGGAACCTATGGTTTAAGATTTTAATGTAAGTGAGATTAGACCGCCACTATTTTTTCAAGTCTATTATGTAAAATTTTGATGGATTGTTATGATATACATTTATGTAACAATTCATTTATTTGATAATTTTTTCAATAGATAATTGAGGAACAAACATTGAAAAGGTGATTTGTCACAAATTTTGAAAAATTCCGTTTAAATATCTGTTCTAATAGTTCATAATAAAATATATGAGTGGAAATCACTAGTAGGGTTAAAAATATATAAATCATTAATTTTACACATTCAAGCAAACCGTGATTTATCCAACACTCAAATCATCCAAGCTGTGTATTCGTGTGACAAATCATTTTTGCTCGTCAATTATATAAAATACAGTATTCTATAATTTCTATAAAAAATACAATAACCGAAGGGATGTATCCCAAGAACAAATAAACAACTAAAGATACCGTAACTCTGATTAATACGGTAGAATAGCTTTTTGTATTACATATTTAAAATCGATTCGTAGATCTATGATATTTATATTGAAGGTAGATTGTCATCATTCAATCATTGTTGGTAAGGCTTCTTTTTATCATCTTGCATAATATGTTGTTGTATACTATAAAATATGCAACGGAAGTCACTGACATTTGCACTTTATTTAAATAAGTTTCGGCGTTTGAAAAGTACACAGTTAAATAAAGCTTATTATTTTTCGAGTATTCATAGTAATCCAAGAAAGAATACTTTTGATTCATTTTATAAATCAATACTTTACATATTTGGTAACTTGGTAAAAGTTCTGATGAAGCCTTTAGAACTTTCTAAGAATAGAATAAGAATTTCTCATCCGTTACGGCGCTTTAAGCGAAAACTACAATAGTAGGTAACTATTGTGTTAAAAATGCGTTGTTTTGCTACCTTGATTAGTTATGAAAACACCTTGTCCAGTGCGGTCTTTTGACTTCATATATTTTATTTTATGTTTTTAAAAGAAATAAAATTGATCATTTTTTACTTTTTCCTTTATGCGACATCTGTCGATTTAAAAAAAAATAATGCGTCTGTCCGATATAAAAATGTTCTCAAACCCTGAATAAGACTTGAATATTTTTGAATATCGAAGCAGTGATACGTTTTTTGACTTAATATTTACCATTGCTGGTAAAATTATTAAAATTATTACCACATCAAACAGTTTCTTTGAATTTTTTAGATTTCATACATTAATAATAATAAAAAAACATTTCTGTAGCTATGGTTTCAAAAAGAGATTTTTTACTGAATTAATAATAGTGAAAAATATTCCATCAAAACATTTATTATTCAAAGTAATTATTTACTATTATATTATGCCCACTTAAAATTCCATGTAAAAAACGTGTTTATTTGTTATAAAATACATTGAACATCTGTTTTTTTTATTATTCGATTTGATGTCAAAATATAACATTTTCAAAACTCCCAAGAATTCTTTTCAGTGTTATAACAGTTGTTTTTTACATACAAAATTGAGGAGTCTAGCATCAAACACTGCTATGTCATGATTTTACCGCTGCACACTTTTTTGTTACATTCCGGTAGGAATTTCAATACCAACATCCAGTTTCAAAATCGTGCTATAAGTGTATGAAAACCGACATTTAAAAAATATTTTACTATAAAAGGTGGCCAAGCCAAGGACTCAAAAATCAACTGATTGAATGTTAGTATTTTTTATTCAATGCAAACGTTTAAGAAGTTGACTTTTAGTGCTTGAGTTTGTTTTAGTTAATACAATAATTCCGCACTAAAATTTCGCTTAAAAGTAGTCAAACAAACTTTCACCTCTTCTGAAAAATAAAGTGAAACTTACTTGGCCGAGTTTAATACTGGAAGCCTCATTAATGTATCTATAGTTCTGCTGATTTTTTTATGAATGAGATAAGTAAATATTTAACACTCACAAAAAACATTAGTATATATAAAAAAAAATATTGCGTTGCTTAAAAAACGTTTTTTACGCTTTTATAATTATTATATTAGAACAAAGAAACGAATGGGGAAAGAATTTTAATTCCAAATTCAGCACTTGCGCGTGCATAGTCCGTGCAGTACGCATTCACTCGTAGTTCTTTTCTATTGACACGCGATTTTTAGGCACGCAATGTAATGAGCAATCTACACGTTCTTTTAAAAAAAATATCGTAGGGAAAATTATATTTTCTTTATTTAAATGTATTTTTTTAATAATTCCAAAAAAAATATATAATATACCAAAATGGTTAGAATCTTATGAAGCTTTTACTTTTTATTATGGACAATATTACTTACTATATCGGCAATCAGTTAACTTTTTCATCTAAAATTTAAAACAATGTAAGATGACAATGATGTTTAATGGTTTTGAAGGACTGTTTATAAAAAAATCATCCGGTCAATTTACATGTCATTAAGAAGATATCCTGTGTTCGTGAACGACATATTAAGTGTTGCAAATAAGAGTAATTCTTTTACTGCTTGGGTAATATCAGAATAGTTGCGAATTTCTTACAGTTCTACTTTAACTTTTTCAAAAACTGATACAAATGAAAAAGAATAAACGTGGTGAATCCAACTGGAATCGAATCAAAATTGATTTGTTTTCAAAACGCACCGTTACGACTCGTGTAGGGTTTCCAATCCCGGAGCCTTTTTCCAATCCTGGGATTTCGGGATTGATTCATTTTGAATCCCGGGATCCCGGGAGATTTTCTCACCGAAGAATTTGAAATCCTCAATTCGCTATACTTTCTCCCCGATTGTTACAGAACCTCGCTTTTTTTTGTTTTTAGCTCACCGAGGAATTTGAAATCCCCGATTTGGTATACTTTTTCCCAGATTTTCACACAAACTTGTTTTTTTTTAAATTTTCGGGTTTTGCTCAAAATTTCTCAATCCCAAAATCCCGGGATCGCGGCCATCTCAATCCCGGAATTTCGGGATCAGAAAATCGAACGGGATCCCGGGATTGGATGCCTTAGACTCGAGTGACCAAATCGGAGAGAGTACTTCGACTCATAATGTTCTATTTGCGTTTCAGTAACCCATTTGCATGGCTAATAAATAGTTGGATTATTTTATTTTTACAATTAAAGTTTATTATTTATTTACAAAAAGTTAGTAAGGAAGAAAAAGTGTGCATTTTCTAAGATAATCAAAGCTCAAGTAAAGCCAATGTGCTATGAAAATAAAAAATGAAATATTTAGAACGTAGAAGATCAGACAGACAAATGTGTTTTCAGATACCATCAGCAAATGTGCTAGCAGAATATACCTCTATCAGTTTTTAATTTTGTAAACCATGTCCACTCCCAACTTAAAGCGTATGGATTCCTTAAATGAGTTATCATAATAGAAATTGTCTACTAGAAATGCTCAACTTCTCTGTTTTAGAATATATATAAAAATACAGGGCTCGCACATGAATAATGGTTGGCTGATCGCTCTCGCTGCGCCTTATTTTAAGGATCAGATGAACGGGCAGGTATTTAGAAGATCACAAATATCCATGCATTAGAATAGAAAGCCACAAATAATATGATTCTGTCCGTGCTGGGATTTGTACCCATGAGCACCGCAAGCGTCGCTAATGACATTCACATTTTAATTACGGATTTCATTACTATCCTCAATCTATTAACGGGTTATAACACATACATATAAATCAAGATAATTAAAAGAAAAAATATTCTTCTTAAGCACCTTAAAGTAAAAAAATAATAAATAAGATTGCTATTGGCAGGAAGCATTTATCAATTTTATAAACTCAATAGGTATTAGACCAGAATGTAAAATATCTTTTTGCTTTTGTAATTGACTTAAATATCGTACTCAGACAAGGTTAATTCGTATTCACTCACACAGTAGCTCGTTCTTACGTTTTTAATTAAAATTATAGTGGCCTGATTAATATTCACTCATAATTTTAGTCGGTATCGTAAATTGCTGATATTTTATTGAATAAAATTAACTTTTTATGGGGTGAGCTGGAGTAGGCTCGTGCGAGCCTCTTGTTAATTTGAACAGACGCTGGCGAACACTTTGTTAATTTAAAAAAAAAACATCAATATTCTCAGATTAAATCAGTCACTAGCTTTTATTTCTTACGTTTATATTATCTATTACAGATTAAGTGTAACGTCTGAAACATGAAATTAGAGCAAAAATGATAGTACCAATTCTTGCTCTTGTATTATGAAGTATATACATATGTACATTCTTTACTTATTTAAACAATATTGTTTGCTGTATATTTAAAATTTTCAAACAATATTAGCATGATAAGTAGCATTTGATTGTTTTGATATTTATTCAGTCATAATAAAATCCACCCCAAACTCTAAGCCCCGTGAATAGCTGTGCCACTAAGAGTGCCCCCTTGTTAACGTATTGGTATCCCACCACTGCCCATATTTGTATCTGTTTTATAAGCCTTATAATTTTAAAACAATAAAAATTAATTAATTATTAATTATTTATATTGAATATCTCTTGAGTTGACATAGGAAGTTTGGCCATGCCACTGGGCTATATTTGTCTATATGGCCAACCGATTTTAGTATAGGCACGCACTTTCAAGATTGCCTACACGCAGAAGCGTTTATCTTGCCGAGCAGTGGTCGACATTTTTTTTTATTTGTACAGAAATCGATTACATAAGATAAATGACACTCTTTATTGAAAATATTTGAAAGCTTCAAAATTAACCAAACCTTTTAAATCGAAACGCATTCAAATCAAGCGTTAAGACTGTATACACTTTTATGAATCATGATAAGATACGCAAATTTTAGATGTCTATGTTTTATCAAATTCTGTATTTCAATTTTCAATTTAAGTGTTTTATAACATTGAAAATCTATTTTTAGCGTTTTTTGAACATATATATTTATTCGATATTTATTTCAAATAACTGTCAATTTCATCACAATTTAACATCGAATAATTAATATATTATAAAATTAATAGTATAAGATTATTATAAGATTAATTATTATATATATATAATAATTATATATATAAATATATTTATTATATATATAATTAAGATATATAATTAAAGATTATAAAATATAAGATAATTATAAGATTAATAATAATTTCAATTTATTTACGAAATAAATTTCAAAATATTCTCATGTAATACTTTTCTTTTAATAAACCCGTTTTTTTCGATCAGAATAATGCTTATGGTTGTGGTAGTCGAAACTAGTGTTATACTGTATAAAAAAATGTGGAAAAAGTAAGAATAGTGTTTTAATTATTAGATAGTGCTATTTTATTTATAATCGAGAGTGAACACTTATTTAAAATTGATTGATATATGTGTACAATCCTGAAACAAAACCAATATCTTCATGTGATTCCCGCGAGTTTTGAGTTTCCGACCACTGTTAAAGAGTGTAGCGCACGCAGTCTGCTTAAATAATCTATTAATTTGACCAATAAAACCTAGAATGTTACTATAAATACATTCAAATTATGACTAATTTTATTTGATTATTCTTAAACGTAATATCTCAAACATTAACATTATAACACTTGAAAGAAATATTTATGATTCGATTAATTTGTTAGATCTCTATCTACCCCTATATACCATAATAATGCAGTTAATTCAAATTTAAAAAAATCTTAATACTTTTTACAATATTCATACAGTTGTTTTTAATTAGTTTCATCTAATTAATTGTACTGTGTTTATCGGTTCTTGTAGACTTATTAGCTTCACCTAGAAATGACAAGATACCCAGTTTAAATCTTAGTATTTATACAAAAAAAATACGGATCGAAAGATTCTGAAAATAAATATTCTGAAATATGAATTGGGAGACATACTAAATAATCATATTAAAATGTATCAAAACATTTATATATTTATCTGAATTCAACACAAAATTATTATTTAAAAAAAACTTTCTTATTTTTTCCTAAATTAATTGACACATTTTTATTTATCAATACTTTCTATAGCACACGCACATTTTTCTCTTATCTTATTTTATTATAAACAGCTTATATAAAAATATATATAATAAAACATGCTATAAATATTTGTGCTATTTTTTGATAAAACATGTATAATAAATACAGTTTTTATTTGTCTCATTGAAACCTACACACAGATTAATTATTACAATAAATATTTATATTTTTTTCCGACGCAGAAGTTGTTTGACAATTCTAAAATTTATCAGCATTTATAATTTTCAAATCAGTTCCTACAATTGATCGTTAACACAAATCAAAATCGTTTGTTACTTACAGAGTGTTACTTGAATATTACTTTTTACTATTATTAAAAAAACAATAATAAAAATAATAAAACATTTTTAGTACTTTTTCCACATAAAATTTATTAGATCAGGACCGGTTTCGCTCATGATGAGCATTGTCAACTGATAAGAAAAACAATAAAACAGTGATATTTATACAAAAGTTAAGTGATAAAAACAATCTACTGGATTTCCAAACTCAATTTGGTTGACAGACATTAAGATTTATTTATTATATACACTAATTGTTGTTTTTACTTTGGTAATGATAATTCATACCTAATTGGTTTTTGTCATAATAGTTTCATTGCTAAGTGGTCTTCAACTTTTTATTTATAGTTTATTTTCCTTGTATTTTGCTTCAATTCTTTTGCTTGGTTGTAATACCAATTGTTTGTCATACCTTGTTTTTATCACTTAACTTTTGTATAAATATCACTGTTTTATTGTTTTTCTTATCAGTTGACAATGCTCATCATGAGCGAAACCGGTCCTGATCTAATAAATTTTATGTGGAAAAAGTACTAAAAATGTTTTATTATTTTTATTATAATGCCATTCCACCAAGTATTGACAGTGAACACCTTAAAAGTGATTAAAAAAACATATGAAATTATTCATATTTAAAAAAATTAAATGATTTAAAGATATTTTTTAATCGTCAACATTGAAAACGATGTATACAGTAATTAAAAGGTTATTTATTCTATTGTAGGTTTCAGCTAATCAAAATATTGAATAACGCACTGTTTGCAGATATGTATGTGTCATAGTTGGACCAAAATTTAAATTGCTTTAATTTTAACTTCTGTTGAGATAATTTCCATATTAGTCTTTACTCTATATGGTATGGAAGCGGACGCTATTTTATTTTTATTATAATATTTTTATCTTCTTATATTTGTCAAACAATAAACTTTGATATTTTAACAAATTACTATAAACATAATATAAAAAAATATGTAAAAAAAATCTTGATTAAGAGGTTAGGTTGCTAACGAAAAATAGTAAAATAAAACGCAGCATCCTGTGGAGTCAAAATATAATATGAAATTAAGAATGCGGCGAGCTGATTTATGAAGTGGTCGTGAATAAATAGAATTATCACCTTGGCTGAGTTACCAGACGCCTGTTGCCAAAATCGATTCATTTCGGTAATCCTGATTAATCGACATATTGCATGTTTGTAATGCATAATTTGTCAGGCTAAATTGTGAATCCACGCGCTCTGAACGAGCTCGTTAGCAGACGTCTTTTTCATAGAGGTCGACAAATCAATATATTTATTTACCTCTAACATATGTATTAAATATTATATGTGAATATGCTAAATCTATTCAAAGGTATTTCTAAAATAATCATAATAAATAAATTGATAATAGCAAATAATGATCAATATATAAGTTCGTAACCTCTTAGGGGTAATAAACTCTTCAGTATTATGATATAATTATAATGTTTGTAATCCTATAAAAAGCCAAAGAAAATAAAATTATTTTAGATTAAAAAGTAAGGGACAACGTTGAGTATTTATGACTTTATATAAATTCCATAGTTCAATCAGATTTTTATTTATTGTAACATTCGTTATTAGCCCTGTTTGCTACACTACTGATTTATGTGATCGATAAACATCAATATACAATTTAGTTCCAGATAAGCTAAACGAATAAACATATTAAGAATTTTTGGAGGCAACCAGACCACACCCTGGGTTGTCGCACTCAGTTCCCGGTAAATTGCTCGAATGCAATTGCTCGAATGAAAATTGCTCGAATAACAAGATCCTCGAATAACAAATTCCTCGATCGACAAATATTTTTTTTATAAAAGTTTAAACATTTATACTCATTCTTTCAAAAAATATTTATGCAAGTCGGGAAATAAACACCACAAATCAAAAAAATTCATAATAAAAAAGTATTTTTTATTTAAGTTGCCAGTGGTCGAGTGGAAAAGGTTGTTGGTTTTGTTTTTGGAGGTCGTGACGCTTGAATCTTAATACGTACACTTTTTAATCAACTATTTATGTCATTTCTTGAAACCCTCTCACCCATTCTTACTTAAAATTGGGTGTAGCGATAGTGCCGTTAAATAACCTTGCAATTTGAGCAATTTTTAATTTGAGCATTTGACGTTTGAGGAATTGGTTATTTGAGGATTGTTTTATTCCAGCAATTTCCATTCGAGCAATTGCATTCAAGTTATTGCATTCGAGCAATTTACTGGCTCCCGTCGCACTCCTGGTGATGATGATTTGATGATTTTAAGACATCGTTAATAATTAGTTGGTTATTTACAACAACAAAAAAATGGAAGTTGGAGGCTTATGTTGTACTATGTTATTTTCGTTAATATTTATTTTCTTACACTACGTAGATTTACTCACACGAAATCGATTTTAAAACACGTCAAAATAACTATTATACTATTATACAATGCAAAAAGTTGTTAGGTTATACAACAATTTTTTTTTTTAATTTTGAGACATCCTTTGTTTTTCTAGCATGAAAAAGATGTACTTAGTTGATATTACTCTGCTAAGATTCACATTATCAAAAATGTGTAATAATTGATATTATAAAAATAATATATTAAGGAGATCCTCGCTGTCGGTTTTGAGTATTTGTCGAAAATCAAATAGCGATTGGACAGGTTAAGAATTTTGTTTTCTGAACACCTACAATCATTTTTGAAAAGGAGTTTTTAATTGTTTTTCCAAAGTAAAGCTACAATCTTTATTTTTTACTAATTTATTTTTAAGCTTAAAGACACGTGAACGCATTATAATCATAAAAAAATACAAAACCGAGGCGTTACTTAGTTTCAGTATGTAAAAAATAAATGATAATAACGATCATTTGATATATTTAAGCAGTTTGATTTTTCATAAATAATAAACCAATAAATCACAATGAACTTTTGTTGAATACGATGTGTTCAGGATCCATGTAATAAATAAATTGTTTGTTACCAAAATATTTAGAACGTCCGTCGGCAGCTGCAATTATTTATTGAGCATGCTGTATTTATTATTTCTATAACTGGTTGAAAGATTTAACATTTATCACCTGCAATCTCTAATCCGGGCATATATCATTCGAAAATTAACGCATTAGCATTGCTGACCAGCCAGAAAAGAAGCATATCAAAAACTCACGATTGTTCAATTCTACTTTGATCAAGCGATAGGCAAATTTAAAGGTTATGTTTTTCATTCATTCACCAATAAAATTAATTGATTTTCACGACAACGAATCTTTAGTTAGTACTTTATCCATTAGAAAATAATCTACAATATATACGAGCGCTTAATTTGTTCTTAATTAATGCTATATACAACTATTTTTTCGTGTGTAAAAATAGTTTTACAATTTTAGTTGTTAAATTATTTTTTAATTAAAGGTATCAATTGATTTATATTACAGTAACTTATAATAGTGAAATCCATTGTTATAAAGTTAAAAATCTCAACGTATTTTAGTTCTTGATATATTATTTTATAAATGGTTGATACCTATTTCGGCTTATCCCCTCGTCACAACTTTGCTTAAAATAATTATATTAACATAGTTATATAATCATTTAACCAATAGAAGTCGAAATACAAGCAGCCAAAAGCCATTTGTGATGCTTGTTGATGTATAATTTCACTTGGCAATGCAATCGCTGATTTAAGTGCTTATAGACGATTTTTTTTTATATTGATTTGAATTGTCAGATTAAGCTTAATATTGCCGCCTGTGTGGTCGAGTGGTCAACGTTGTTGGCTTCGGCTACGGAGGGCCCGGGTTCAAATCCCGGTACGGACAGTTTTTATAAATTGATTTTTCAATCGATTTATGAATTTCTGTTCAAAGGCATGGGTGTATGTGATGTCTTGAATTCCCCCCTTTCACTCATCCTATCCTATGAACGGGGCGTATCGAGAGCGACTAGCTTACCACCAATCCTGTCCTAGCCTTATCCTTCTATCCCTACTCTCTTTGGAAAAAGAGAGGTTGAGCAACTGAGTAACAAACAGTTCTCGTAGAAACACTTCTGTTGAGATAAACTCCATTAGGAGTCCATATGCTCCACATTGGGAGCGGACATGGTTTAAAAAAAAAAAGCTTAATATAAATAAAATAGTCTTCAAAATTTCTGAACTATGTATGAATCGAAAATTGTTTTTTTTTATTAGACTGGTTTTTAATGACAAAATGTTTCATCCATTAAATCTGAAAACAACAAAAAAAATGTTACAAAAACTGTCATGATTAACAATTTTTTTGAAACTTTTCTTTATGTCGTCTTTCGGAAAAAAAAAATATTTTTTTATTGCATTGTTTTCAAAGTACAAAAATAAATGTTGTAGTTTCTTGAATGTGAATCTATTAGATTAAAGGTAAATAAAGGTTCCCACCCCTGCACTTACTTATCTCAATTTATATGTAATATAATAAGAGGATTTAAAAATATAAGAGAACCAAATAAATTTCTTACAATTTGAAAAAATCAACGAATTGTCATTCTGTAATACCCACCTTAAGCCAAGACAAGTGACTTGAGAATAAAAAAAGGTAAAAATAAATTGACAATTATTGCTATCCATTGTCAACGTATCCGAATAAAGAACCTTTCATTTTAAATAAGATCTTATGTGATTTAAGCATCTAATCCGATTTTCGTAATAGAAATGTCAACCTTTAATTTTTCAGAAGGTAGGTATGAATGTACCCAACGTCAGTCATATTCTGTATTGAAATGTTTTTTGACAGGTTTCAACCCTTTTTAGTGAAACCGCCGGGCAGTTTAAGTTCATAGTGCATATATTGAACAAGTATTTTTTATTTATCCATAAATGTGACTTCATTTTTCGATTTTTGATATTTTCAAATAAGAGATAAAAGAGTTGAGTGACCAACATATGTATTCTTTTTTCAATGCTTCAATTTGTGGAGTAAGACGTTTATTGAAAATAAAATTATATCTCAATATAGCGGACAAGGTGAAAAATACTTACGTCATATAAAATGGTAAAATTTTGACCCAAAAAAGGAAGTATCCAACTCTGTATGCTTTTTATTATTCCTAATGTGACCATTTATTAAAAATAAGACAACCAAAAAAATGTACGTAGAGGGTTTGTCGCAGGTCATTTTATCAGTCGGCACGCGTGAAAATGATTGCGGCTATGTGATCACATGGTTAGCAAGGGTGGGTTATTTGTTTCAAATATGAAATACACCAGAGTATTTTTTTTTATAAATTTTCACATTTGGATTTACTGTTTCGATAACCGATTCTTTAAATCTTCGCGTAGCTAGAACTTCACCACTATTCCTGTACTAGTCTTGTCCTTCTATCCATATTACTATCTTATAAAAAGAGAGGTTGAGCGTCTGAGTAACAAACAGTTCTCGTAGAAAAACTTCTGTTGAGATATCTCCATAAGGATGCTATATGGTAAACGTTGGGAGCGGACATGGATTCAAAAAACGTCGAATTCATAGTAATTGTCAAATAGTGAGTAAAATAAATGCTTACTCTATTTTTGCTTTGGAGCAAAGCGTAAAGTTTCAATAAATTTCATATTTCATAGAAAGTCGATATTGCAATAT
The DNA here is from genome assembly GCA_030503985.1 of Himalopsyche tibetana. NCBI lineage: Eukaryota > Metazoa > Arthropoda > Insecta > Trichoptera > Rhyacophilidae > Himalopsyche > Himalopsyche tibetana. The sequence continues at coordinate 16,566,669 of JAPJYX010000024.1, forward strand.
AATATATGATAAAAAATCAATTTTACAATTTTTTGTGTTTGAAAAACTTATTTCATAATTAACTTTCTTGTTTTCAACAAACATTCTCGTGATAATTTATATATTAACAATGTCAAATTTATAAAAATACAACTTTGTCCGATTAAAAAAAAGAGTAAAGAAAGCGCTTCATTAATAATAATTTCTAATTGTTTATTAGCTTTTAATATTTTAATTATTGCCACTTTCAAAGTTGGATAGTTTAGGATGAAAATATAGTGACACTTTGAAACGCCCTAAATGAAACTGTCATATTTTTCTAGATGAAAAAGATCAAGCGTCTTTTCATCGACAAAAGAATTTGTAACACACTCAAAATTTAGGTGTCGAAAATTTTTAATTTATTTGTACATCTGCCGGGATAGGGTTGAGCGGGTTATTTCACAATGTTATATTTCAGGCTTTTATTTTTCTAAGAGATTACCTTTGTGAGTATGACAAAAGCCCATACGGACCAAAGGAGTTATGAGAGACCGAAGCTGCGTAATAACAAAATCTGATTATGTTATTATTTTTGTACCTAGCCAATGATGAAAACGTTACTCTTATGTTGACACGACCAGAATATATTTTCGTTTATACTAAATATTATTTTTACAGCCACACTCGGTTATATTCAATTATAACCGAAAGCAGAGCACGCAAATCATATAATAATATCTGTGCCTGCTATACAATATGCTATAATATCTCAATGTTGAGTATTACCAGATTTGTTTGCGAATATATTTTGCCACGTATTTCTACTGTACCATTACAATAAACTTATGCTATTTTTCATCATTACTGAATTTTAAGTGTTTTGCCTTAAACACAAAATTTTATTAATCCCATAATTTTCTTTGTGGCCAGAAAAACACAAACTAACTTTATAAAATTATTTTTCAATAAAGTATGAGATTGTGAACTGTCTATTGCTTATATTCCGTAATATATAGTAAGTTAAATTAAGTTTATACATAGTTTTGATAGTAAGATAGCAAAGCCAAATCAGTTGTCAATTTGATAAAAAAAAAGATGATGAAATACTAAACTATTGTTATTTTTGGGTTTATTAAGCGGTAGATGTTTCTTCAACAAGCGATGAGAGCGTCAAATTTAGTAATACTATTGATAGAAAATAATTTTCTTTAAATAAATAATATTGCTGATATATATGGTCAGGTATTTCATTTATAATAAAGTTTGTTTTCCACAATACATATAATTTATTTATTTATTATATAAAAGTAGCTAAATCAGATAATAATTTTCGATTAAAATTCCTTAATATTCCTTTACTATACAAAAATAATTAAATTTTTACCAATAATAATAAATCGTTATACTCAAACAAAACAACATAGTGATTCATATTGAATTAAATTGTTTAGTGCTTTATGTCAACATATTGAAAAAGAGATATTAATTTAATGCAAAATTATCAGCGGGCATTATTATTGTGTTGTGAATTAAAATAAAGATATAACTAATTTAACCGTTTAAATAACGAAAAGTTGGAATCGATTTTGATTAAAAAATGTATTTTCCTATCTACTCTATGTACAATCAACATTTTTACTGTTATTTAAATACTTTTTTGACATCAAAATACTTTAAATTTTCATCATATTATACAAGTGTTCAGTAACTGAAGGCTGAAAGATAATATTTGAATATTGAAGTCTTAAGTTTCTTGAGAAGCGAATCAGATTGAAATTTGAATGTTTATTTGGAACTGTATGAAAAAAATATTTTCATTAAAATGCTACACAATAATATATTGTAAAATGAAAGTCTATTTGTCTAAGTCTATATTTAAAAAAATATGTTTAAAAAGGCTCGGTCAAAATATTCGCGGAACAAATGAAATCTCTCGCATGTCAAGTCTGGCCCGAGGGCTATAGTTTGGTAACCGCTGCTTTGCAAACACGTTGTACCTAATAAATGGATGATGTATTATAATATTTTTGAAAAAAATACATTTTCACACTGTTCACTTTGATAATGATGACTTGAAAAAATAAAATATTCTTCGAAATTAGGAGTCTGTTTTTGAATGTGTCTCAACTTGCAAGAGTCGCAGCTAAGTGAGACAATACATCCACTACAAAGAGACTTTACTGTTTTATTATATTTTGGATGCTTTGACACCGCTGCCCTTTGTGAGTTTTTCTTTGAGGAGTGTCCTCTAATACTTGGTACTCTAATTTTCCCTAATCCCGTTTTCTTGCGTTTCTTCTACGGCCTCTTTATTGCAGCCTCCACTCAGAATGAAATGACGCAATCAAAGCAAGTCTTTTAAAGCTATATGGTTTGTTAACAGTTTGAACCTGGTTCGTTAATTATGTTTACAAAATTAGCACGGCTGTTTATTTTCAAATCGACTGTAACAATTTATTGATTTTTTCATGTGCTGTCTACAAAGAAACACTTTAGGTTTATCTCATGTAACATAATTACCAGTTTTAATAATTGTCTACAAAAAAAGCATATTTTTAATATTGCGTGTCCAATGTACGTATGAAAAAGTTACATGTATTACATTAATATTTTTTAAGAAAAAATATTTTATCGTTAATTTTGAAGGAATATATAATGTTTTATGTAGTTAAGAATTTAAATGAAAATGTAAGCTGATGGTCTAAGACACCTATTATGTACTTTATTTTAAAGGAGAAAAATACATTTGGTTACGCTGTAGAATCCAGTAAAATTTTCATATTTTTGTATCACATTTAAAATAAATTGATATAACAAAGTATTTTTACATATCTATCTTTTTTTGCTAATATGTTAAGCGATGAATTTCTTTCACTTCACAGAATTGTTTCAGAAAAGTATTAGTTTGAATACTATAAAAAATATATGACAAATCATATCGTAAAACAATATGAAAAACCATCCGTGCTGAGGACGAATTGGCGGTGCTGTGCTATAAAACGACACTGTCTTTCTTTATACGAAGAATTTTGTATGAAGTCGACTTCGTTACTGCAAGACAAAGAACGCTCCAGAAGAAAAAGAGAAATAAAATTCACTTTTCGATTAGGTGCACATACTGTCACTGTAATAAAATTTATTCATTGGCAGTAGCTATTTAATATAATAATGATATGCACAGAGAATACTTCTGGGAATAACTGCCTTCTGAAGTCATATAAACTTTTGCTAGACTCTACGTAAGAACAATATTCTACGCCTAAGACATTTCAAAAATGGTCTCGTAAAATTGTAAGGGTGTATGAGAAAGTAGCCATTGTATGTCGTATTATTAGAAAATCCAAATACCCGCTCAAATGCATATCCCAGTTCTCAGATATTTTTTTATAAACTAATAAGGTAATTTTTGTCACTACAGCTCATTATCCAGATATCAAAATTATAAAGTAAGATTATATGTATTTTATATACAATAAAAAAAATGTAAACAGTATTTTGCCTAAATAGCATTTAATTATAAGAGTGATTTCATAACTGATAAATAAAGAGGCGTTTGAAAAAAAAATTGCACATATTTGATTGTTAATATTTTATTCAATGAAAATATTTATATTGATACTTTCTTTTTCTTAAAAGTAATGTTTCAAAAATATCATTGCATCTCGTGTTTGCTGTTTCATAGAACTTCAAATGCTTGAGAAAAAAATGATACGAGGATTTTTTTTATTAAAAATGATATGAGAAAATACGCGCTTACTTTCCGGTGACGTAGACTGAATAGATAGCAAGCTATTAAAAACTTTTCCTAGCATTGGACTCTGTTTACCAAAAGATTTTAGATTCACTCAATTTCCAAACGAATTTTGCTAAATAAAAGTGTATCCAGACAGTTTTGCACCTTGAAACAACATGTATTTAGTATGGATAAATGACATTTTATATTAAAATTTTAAAAACCTGGCAATGGTCAATACAAAATCATAGAATTTAACTTCTTGAAATTTTATTTATATTATCAATACAAATCGAAAAACTCGTTTAATCAAGATTTAATATCGTAAAAGAATTGGATATATAGGGATTCTTTTTCAATAGTTCTTTCTCAATGCATTTTATTAGTTTATTACTGGCAAAAGCAAATCCAATGAAAACACATTATACTTTTTTGTAGATTAGACATCCGCAACATTATTTTTGTTTGTATTACTTTTATAATAGTATGCTATGTATATAAAAATGTATTTTTTCTCAAATGAATATTGCCGCCTTTGATTAAATATGATTCGAGTAAACAAAACCATTCGTCTCGTAATTGTAACAACAGACTTTTTCTTAGTGGGCTCAATTACAGTGTGTTCACGCGTAATGTAATGTATTATTAGTACTAAAAATTGTTTTTTTTACTATATGGGTTGATATCAAACTAATGAATAATGGGATTCTGCCTAATAGTTGCTTTATTTATATACATATATGTCAAATTTAGTAATTAGTTATTGAGATGTTAGCTTATCGTCTGCGTTGATAGTACTGTCATATTATTTTTATTACAATCAAATATGTCAAGACAGAAGAGGGTCACACGTGAATGAAATATTTAAATCAATACCCAGACATGTGTGTATGGATATTTTGTATTGTGTTATCCAATGTGACCTCAGTTAGTCAGTGCCAACCAGTCTGGCAAATATACGAATACAAAGTAAACAACCAACCCTTACAGATTTCAGTGTGTACACCATACAATGCGTACATCATTTTACAAAAGGTGAGCTTGGTTGATTTGAATAAAATGTATAATACCCTTAAAGTCTAAATACAGTGAGATTAAGGATTGAAAACGGTGTGTTCTCAATTCCAAAATACCGGTTTTAAAAAAGATAAAATTCCGGTATTTCGGTATTGAAAATGAATGAAATGTAAATTTTGAATTTATAGAAAATACATATTTCAAAAAACTGTCCGCGATTAATTGAAATACTTTAAATCTGCTAAGAGTTATTTTAATCAATATTAGGAGACCACAAAATTTATGGCAATTTTGAACGATCTGTTATTATTTTAAGAAACTATTGATAATATATTATGAAAATAAACCGTTTTTTATTATATGTATTTTCAATGGCGGTATTTTATATGGAATATCTAAAAACCGATTTTAATTTACTCGATAGTACTCGTTCGGTATACAGATCCCAATTGGTCATATTTTTTGCTTTATCTTAACTTTTTTAAATACTGATATATTTTTACGGCATTGTGATCCCTAAGTGAGATCACGTCAGAGTAGTGTTTGTATATTAACAAAATTAACACTTTTTTACCAATTCCACATTATTTATTTAAAGACTGTTCGTAGTCTAAAAAGGTGTTTTATTTTTATCAATATGATGCTTTTCCACCATGAATTGATATTGAATACATTTAAAGTGATAGGGAGTATTTAATTATTTTTTTAGTTAAAATATATATATATAAAAAAATTGTTAGCTACTCTTAGCAAAAAAATGATGGATTTTTATAAATAAAAATCAGCTTTCGACAGATATTTAGACTTGCACTACTTTAAAACGAATTTTAAAGCTTTACCTAGATACTTATTACATGACATACGATGTCATTCAAATTTCACCCTCAGTAACAAACATACAAAACGGTTTTGTCATAATCAAATACATACATTAAGACATCAAAAGAGTGCTAATAAACATAAAAAATATCTATATAAAGCACTAGTTTATTTCACCCCTATTTTAAGTAATGTTTACCCGCTCGCAAGCGACAAGCGACCCCCTACGAACGATGCCTTTGATGTCTTGTTTAAATATTTATTACGAATTTTTTCCTGTAGATATGTCAGAATTACCTGCATGTATTATTTCATTCCCGTTTTAAAGTACTTGTGACACAGTATTAAGGGACACGCAAAGGGCTAAAAAGCTGATTAAGTACTCGGAGTATACAAACATTGTAAGGACATACTACAAAAGAAACATTTTTTGCTTCAAAGATAAGCTTTGAGTATAATATTATATTCTTTTATGAAGTTCTGTAAAACTGTTGATCTGAATACTTCTCGAATGTCGTGTATCTTCAAGAAATACCCCTGAAGTATATTAATAAGACTTTGCCAATAGAATATGGATAATATTACTTGGTAAATTTTTTAGTTGATTTTGGTAAAATTTTAATGAAAATAGCAATCAATGTTTTATCGTTTTGATCAAATGAAGATATATAGTAAAAAGTCATCGTTATGGTGTAGCAAACAATCAATTTATGGATTTATATTTAAAGTCATGGGTGTCTGTGACATATATAATCCTCATTCTCACATCATTTGATTCAAACTGCTGGGCGACGGGAGAGCGATTATCTAACATAGTCCTTTTATACATACGTCCTTCTAAAAATAAAAGTCGAGTGGCTGATGGCATTCCTCTAAGAAAAAAATATCTTATGATATATACATCTAATAAACCTCTATAGGCTCTTCGTTTGAACTTTTGACGTGCTTTAATTATATTACTACTTTCCGTTATCGAGTAGTAACACTTTAAAGCTCGCACCCTAGTCGGTTTCGTTGCTTCAATCCCTTAAAAATCACTTAATTTTATTGATTATTCCATCAATTTAAGCAAGTGTATTTGAAAGCTTAGATATGTATGCTGTTGTCGTTCCTCACCGTCCACTCGATTTGATTATTTTTTTTGTTGATAACTGTAATCAAATATCAATTTGTTATCTATAGTAATTGAAATTGTTTCATTATAAAAGATAAATAATACGATACGCTTTTAGGAAAATTTATTTGTGTTAATTCAAAGCACGTAATAACAATTCGTTAAATTTAATGGTCTGAAAAGACTGGAATAATTTATTATAACAGGCAAAAATTGAATGCAAATTTATATATATTAACTACAAATAATTCATTAATGAAATAATTCACTTTTGAAATAGGAGGACTTTAACAATAGAGTGCAATTAAAATATTTTTTTGTTTTAATTTATTAAATTATATGTGATAAACTAAACTGTATCATAATTTAGTTTTACGCCATACAAAATATCGAACCAAAAAACGAACCGCTAGAATGGCACGCAAAGCCTCATTATATCCAATCGCTGTAAATACATATTATATTTTAAAGGTTCAAACACATAATTATCATAAATAATCGCCTTTTTAATAAATATTTGACGTAAAAAATGATTTAAATATTTTCCTGCGTGTTGGCAAATATTATTTTAGTATTTTAATAGCAATTATAAATATGAAATCGTATTAATTTTAATTTTGAAAAACTCAATCGTTATCAAATTTAATATTTATAATTGTATAAATGAAAAATGCATATTTTATACGAATAAAAATATTATTAATCGGTCAGTAAATAATACAAATTTTATCCTTGCTAAAGTCATTTTATTTGTAATAGTTTTCATAACAAGTCTTTATTTTTAAAAAATCAATGGCGTCTTTGATGATTATATTAGAACAAGACAAGTGGTATCCTGTATTCATTTTATTTCCAAAACGTTTTCTTCCTTTTGATACTCACAAGTTATTATTATTGTAATATGTCACAGACAAACGAGTGGAGGTGGGACAATCAACAACAAACTTGTTGTATATATGTGGTACCTTCATAATATCTTTGTCACGTAAAGAAAATTATCCCAATACTATTTTTTTAGATATAACATAAGAATCAATGTCTACTCAAAGAAATTCCACGATTAACTCTGCCTAATGAAGCTTTTCAAAAAGACAAAACACGTTTCGCATATAGTAACATAACGAGTAAAATTCTAATTCTATCAAACTTTGCTGTGCTGCTGTTAATCGTACAATCGATGTCACTAAAATGTGTATGCTCATTTAAAGAAACCTGTGGGATTCTATTACCATCCCTTATTGCTACACATTTAAATTTAAAATGCTAGAAGCTTAAAATTGTAGCATAAGTAAAAATTTCATAGTATTTCAATTGAGTTAAGCGTTTTCATTTAAATAGAAGCCAAGAACTTTTAAGTAATATCAAGTCTTATATTATTAAAACGTTTAAAAATATTATTCCACATTCGAAGCACGCCATACTTTCAGTCACAACTTATTAAAACATTTTTTCTTCATCTTCGATACTCCGGTCTATAATTAAACGTCTGCTAGACAGTTTGAACCAATAAATTAACTTCCCAACGTTTGAATAAAACACCACTCGGCATAAACATTTGTTAAATTTTATGTATCTCATATTGGAATTTTATGAACTGAAATAAAAGTTGTGCTTTGTATATTATGACAACAGGTAAGCTTTTTAAGACACATAATGTTATTTATTTGGTAGATGATTGTTTTATATGAGTAATATACCATTATACGCAGAATGTAAATATGTGTCGCAATTCTTCAGCCAAGTGATCACTTTATTTGTGAGCTACAGCCATGGGCTCGAATCATATAAGTGTTAAGTAATGACTTTTTTGTCTAATTGTGTTGATGAGCATGCATGAATATTAAGTTTAAAGTCCCCCTCACTGACTCAATACTAAAACCGCTGCTGAATAAGTGCGATTAGCTAACTAATTGCTACTTTCTAGTTTTACAATCTTTACTCTCTGAAACTTAAGCAACTTGATTTACTGATTAAATAACAACCACGCTTTATAATGGTAATGGATATAGTTAAAAAATCATTGTTTTGCCGCTATATTGATTCTAATAGGATAAAATAAAATTATTGATGGTTTTAAACCTTTTCTTGAGTAATATTAACAATAACTCATTTTTTTAAATCTGACTGAACAACTACCGATGTTGCAAAAGTTGACTATATAATTTTAGGGCTTGCCAGATAATTATAAAACTTATGAATGCTGTTAGGCATAGTAAAAAAATCCTTTAAACCTCTAAAAAGGACTCAATACAAGGTTACTTCAAAATTATCTTAAAATTACTGTCGAGTCACACGTAGCAGTCAACGTCTTTAGCTTCCGTGACGGATCTCACGGATTCGAGTCATATGACGAACAGTAAGTACATTTTAAATCGATTTATCGATGTTTGTGCGAAGATATGGGTATTTCTGATGTCAGGCGTAGCGAGAGCGATTAGCTTACTACTTGTCATGTCCTAACCTTATATTTTTTGCCTACTACTCTCTTAAAAAAAGAGGGGTTGGGCAACTGAGTAACGAGCAGTTCTCGTAGACTTTTTTGTTGTTGAGATAATCAGGTGGCCACATTGGGGGCGGGGATGGGTTTGAAAAATAAAAGATATATCATTGTAAATAGTTACGGTCCTTTCTCTTAATCCAGTGTTTTCTAATCTTTGTTGAGTCTAACTTAAGTCGTGGTAGTAGGCTTAACGACTTACATCAGATAATATTAACGTCTCAGATTAAAACTTTAAATAAGTACATAGTTGGTAGCAACATGTTAGATTTTATTAAAGTGAAACATGGCTTTAGAAAAGTATTTAGAAACATCAAATAAAGTTCAGTTTGTGTATGTTAAATAATTCACATTATATAGCTTACTTATAGACTCGTCAATTCACTGCTTATCTTGTTAAAAAGAAAATGTGGAGCATGTTATCTTTAAAATATTGTTGAGTTAAAAATATTTTTTTACTACGAAAATATACTACGCATTTTTTTGTTGTTTAACAAACAAATTCAAATGGTATTAAAAAATTATTGCATTTATATGCTTTTATAAAGACGTTGAAATTAAAGAGTGACGTATCCCACGTTTCTTATAGTAAAGTTGAGCTCTATATTTTATGTTGTTGAAACTCAGATCCTGGAAACCGTTTCGTCAGCGTATTATTAAATGTTGCTGTAATTACTCTGAAATGACTTCAGGCTCTTACGGATAATCATATATAAGATCGATCTGCATATCTGAGCTTTCAATGGATACTTATCCCAAAACTGAATCTGTATCAAAACATTTTATTGCTTGTGTTTTCACAAATAGTATAAGATGTACAAATATCTTGATAAGACATTTGCTTATGAAAAAGCATTTAGTATAAAACTTAAATTAATAACTTTTTCAATTCCCTAGGTGTGTCACGTGTTTTGGCTATTTAAAGAAGCAGCCCCCAACTGAAGTCAAACGACACAAAATACCACAAATATTTTTAACTACATCGTTTATATTGATTTTGATTTTATAAATAAAATAGTGGGATATATTTTTTAATGTAAATCCTGACTGAAGATGCTTTTCGAAAAAGTAAAACAACTGTCATACATGATTGGAATAATAAAGTTGTCGATTATAATTCTGTATTAAAAATTATCTTAGGATCATTTATTATCAGAATGTTAATGCCATATTATTTTAGGACTGACTTTTTCTTCGTGCTTTTGAAGCATCACAACATTCTGATATATTCTCATATGAGTTTGTAAAATATATCGATTACGATGCAATTACTAAAATCGTTTGAGTTCCACTCATATTATTTATCACTAAAATTATGTTGTTTGGGTACAAGTAATAATTATCTAAAAATATATTCATGTTATTGAAGTGAAGCGACAATGGTAAATATAAGATATCGGTGAAATATTTATCGTATGTGACATGTTACTAATAGGCTGTCGCTAAGATGTCATGTCGGCAATTTGTCAGTCTGTCTTTTCATATTTGTTTCAAATAGATAGCACAGTATTATGGTTGTCGATGCATAGAATAGTAATATATATTGATATTATAATTTTTCATTCGATTCTAATAAAGAACATGGTAAATAATAGTTACACGCTCGACATAAAACGATATACCTGAAAATAAAAAATAACATCTATTGAAAATTCAAAAAATTATTACTTATTTTTTCAGTACTTGCCAACGATATAAGCTTTCGATTTTCAATTATTCATGGGCTTTCTAGAGTTATAATAAGTTTTAATTATTTTATTAAAAAATACTGGTTGCAGTTATTTGAAAATATTTATTTACGAAGTTATGTTATAATAGTCATAGAAGAATATTCGCACCTTTCAGCGGACACAGTGAAATAAATAACTGATTTTTCTCACTTAACTCTTAAATAGTGTCTTCCGCAGTCTTACGAGACAAATAATGAGTGCCAGTAAGGTCGAGGGATAGCGGGCCATCCATCTAGTAGGTATCGGAATGACGGCCGATGCGAGATAAGACCGTCCAGAAAACCTGTCTTAATAAATACCCAACGCACGCACATTTGTTCAAGATTAACAGCCAATTTAAATGTAAATCTGTGTGTTTATGCAACCGTTTGCGGCATTTTCTGTTGCACCAATAACTGGAGACACACATAAATTTGTAAGACGAGCTTTATTATTTATTTTTTTGGTAGCGACATGGTCATTAACGTCTTGCGCTCCATTAGCCAGGATAATACCATCTGGACAACTAATAGCACGGTCCAATCTCCAGGATAATGTCTTTTGTAGTCGGTCTCTTTGAAGCTTTATTTTTGGTATTTCCCGAAATATTTCCGGGGCATAATTTTACAATAGTGCACTTAAGGGATTAAAAAATGCAATAATTTTTTTAAATATGAAAATTACAGTAGAGAGCTGCCTTATATGTTGATTTTAATAATATTTGAAGTCTTTACCTGCTTTGTATAAATAAGTTAGTTGTTTTATCTGGAAAGGCTGTATCCACATCTTGTGGGCGTTAGAGTTGTATGAAGTGTTGTGACCATCATTTTATTAAGTGAAGGAAAAAGCAATTTCAACGAAATATATTTTTGACTACCATGAATCACTTGAACAAATTTTTACAGAATATAGTGATAACGATGCGTTCAGTTGGTATAAGTGCACTATATGGTGACATAGTAAATAAAAATGTTGGTCATTTTTAAATTTCTGTTATGATACTTTAGAAGGCTTCCAAAATCACAGTTATAATGATGATTTATTTTTTATTTGATAATTTTGACATCATATATATTTTAATAATAAAAATACATATTTGAGCAAAGTCAGACTATGGGTATATTAATTCGCTTTTTTCACATTTCGCTTCCTTAACGATACATATTTGTATACGTTCTGACCTGATTCATGATTACATCATGAATTGTTTTCAATTTATTTAATAATTTATCTAATCCAACTCCGGGAGCTGAATTCCACTTTGAGAAAAAAGCTTTAATTGAAGACGGGAGAAACTATTTCATGTCTAAAAATAATCAAATGCTTCTTGCTTGAAATGAAAAACGAATTGTTACCATGTAAACAAATAACGATAATATTGTAAAAAGAGCCGGCTGCGTGGTAAGTGGTCAATGTTCGGGTTTGGTTACGGAGGTCACTGGTTCGAATCCCAGTACTGACAGCTAATAAAATTTATAAGCTGTCAGCACTGGGACAATAATTAATTTTATACAATCGATTTATGGATTTCTGTTTGGAGACATAAACGTATATGATGTTTTGAATTCTTACCTATCACCTATCACATCATACAAAACGGAGTGAGAGCGATTAGCGTGAGTGTGTTCGAATAAAATACAATGAAAAGGGACATTGTATTTTTGTAAAACTTATGGCAACGTTATTTATATGAAAAACTTTCAGAAACACCGAGTATTTCTAAACATCAATATTGTTATCTATTCCAGCCTTTTGGGATGATCTTACATTGTTTCCAACATTGACTTCGAGGAAGTAATCAATATAAAACAAAATTTTAACCAATAATAGCAAACTGTAGGTACTATATTTTTTAAGAAGGACTGCTAGCATAATGCGATTGGGTAGGAATGTCGGTACGTTGTAAAATTAATTACCCCAAAGACGGGCGATGTCTGTTCTTGGACCCTCACACAATACGGTGGTCGTAAAAACGTTCATGCTAAAATATTTCTAAAGTAAATCGATAATAAAACCCCATTTTTTTCAAAATATCGCCTTAATAATACAAGAATGGTTTATTTTACAATCCGTGATAGCTTAGTGAATATTTTAGCTCAAATTAGTGGAATTTAATTACGTTTTCGAAGAAAATTATACCAAATATGATACGCGTTATTATGGTCACCATTGGAGCTACACAGATTGTCTCAAAAATACGTTTGACTTTTTGTTTAAAACCGTACTCAATTTGCTGGTAATACGAGTAAAATCTGGACCCAGAGTAGACTATTGGTATTGAGTAAATCTAGTGAGAGTGCAAAGTGTTAAGTGTGCGGCGGGAAATTCGAACAATACTTTTATAAGCTTTTATAAGCCATTAATCAAAAACTATCGCCACTTAACTATTACATATATTTTGAATGCTTATTCGTTAGGACAAGTGTGCTTCCTACGTTCACATATGCATTAAAATCTTTTTTAAACAGTATTTTTACACAATTTTTAAATAACACGGTCCACTAAAAAGAACGAATTCTTTATTTTTATGCGAAATATCTGTCTAACACGATTCACAGAAAAAAGAAACACAGAAACGGTCTTTTGTTTCGTCAGCATTTTACAATTCGAAGTTTTAGTTCTCGAATTGCGATTAGTTATAGTTTGTTTGGAAATTTTTCAGAATAAAGCAGTATAGTTAATTTAACTAGCCTCGATTACAATCATCGGTTCTTTTGTAAATTGTAATCATTTCATTAAACTCTTCATTTTTAGCTTAAAACAAATCTGAAACACAGATACAAAAAATAGTAATAATATGTAATACCAATTTGACATGCCAGATATATTTTGTGTCTTTCTTCAGAATTGCAAACCACACAACAGGTGTTAGGAGTATTAGTTAGTTGAAGAACTTCAAAATTTTATTGATATCTTATCGAACCAGGTAATTGGGTAAATGAATTTCTAATGACTGTCAGATAAAGCTTAAAAACTATTTCTTCTATACAAAGTATCAAAAAAGAATCGTTATTCGCAAAAATTAAAAAGCCACATAACATACGCCTTTTGGGCAATACATTTTCTATGTTTAAATGTAAACAATATGGAATGCAGCAGCTGTTAAAATGTTATTTTTATATAAACCGTACTATTAAAATTTCATATATCTTTCTTCTATTACACTAAAAGTTTTGGAAAACATTATTTTTTTAGAGTATAAATTAACATATCCCACACTTTTCAATACAAAATGATATATTTTAACCCTCTCAATCGTGGATGCTTAAGCCTAATTCAAACATTGTTTTATTTATTCATAAATTATATTATCAAGACAATGAATACTCCAAGTAAATTTTTAGGGAAAACAACAAAATTTTGACAAATACAATCGATAAGAGATTTAATAAATAATTTATTTTATAGAAATGGTAGACGGCCGATTCAACTGTATGTTTTCTAAAATATGATAAAAGATGTATGCGAATGAAAACTGTGATTTTGTTTCTGAGGTTAAAATAGATTGAAAAAACTATTTTACGACTTAAAAACATAAAATTTTAGTCTTAACTGTTATTTTTAGTATTTGTATCTGCATTCCATAGTCATTGCTTGGTTTCACACCGTTTATTAAATAAGCTAATTCTTATTGTTTTTTTAATGTATGATGTATGTGTTTTATTTTTTTTAAAAATTTAAAAAATATCACCCCACTCGTAAACTGCGTCAAAGCTTTTTTCCCTTAACTATAATTTATGACAATATTTAAAATAGAAAATAGCAATACATATTTAACTGCGTTTTACGCGTTGAGTGACACCGAAATTCTGTATTTTACATTACATTAAAACATATGACAGAAAAATAATATTTTTTCAATAGATATTACACTGATGGCTGTGACAAATGTAATGAATTACTATTGTATTGTACAATTTAACGATTTTCTCTGAATTTTTTGAGCTCAGAGCGTTTCATACAGGTCTCGATAACTATATGAATGGTATGGAGTAATGAATATAAAAAAATAGTTATTCTGAAATTTGGAGACTATTTTTAGACATTCGCAAATTTTTGATACATACGGCAGAAAGAAATACGTTTTATTGAAAGACGAATAAATTATATTTAAAGCATTATCACAATTGACTCTATTTATAAATCTCATGATAAACATCGATTTAAAAGAAGGATTAATACAAAAATACTATGAGCAAGGCGCGGTATCAGCATCAAGTACGATATTATATAGATAATAGTAATTACTTTATACATAAGAGAAATCGCATCTCTGGAAGAGAAATGGTTGAGGATTACATACCGTACAAAATATGAGGGCAAACAATGTACGTAGGCAGAACAATACAAAATTACGTGGCAGCCAAAAATATAAGGTCTAAGAGAAAAATATAGAGTGAATTGTTTTGAAGCTCTTTTCCGTGATGATAAATGATTGCGAGAACCGGCATTTACGTGTGAATAAAAAATGTCTAGCCATATTAATAGCTACCCATAATTTATATCTCCTTCTGTAAAATATTTCTGTTTAGTTTTTTTCCACACTGAATAATCGAGATAAATGTGGTTTTTACGACTTACTTACCATAACAACACTTTTAAATAAAATAACATAATCAGTCTCTAAAAATATCTGTAAAACTGTTATGTAAGTTTTCGTTCATTATATAATACCATAAACATTTTGAACAGCCTTATTTTTTTTTAAATAAAAACATTTATTATAATTCAATTCAGAAAACTGAATGAAACAATTATGATGGCTTATATTCAAAATAAACGATAAATCCAATACTAATTTCAGCATTAATTTGTTTCTTTATTTAAGATCATTCTTCAATTCAATCATTTATAAGGACTTGCATCGTTCAAATTATGGACATTCACACAAATTTTGTCACTAACGACCTGGGTTTCGCCTTTCGGCATCTTCATGCGTTCAAGTGCACGGATGAACTTTAACCTTTTTTGTTTATATAAGAAATAAATGTATTATTGAGTTTAAAGCCATTTCTGGCTGATTGGCCCATGATAATTAATGCCCACAGATTTAAATGGCGAGTAGGTTTAAGAATTATATTTATTTTTGTTTGTTGTAAAAGATTTTATGATTTATATTTATATTTGATATACAAGTGGAGAACCCGGTATATGTAGCTTTTCATTTTAAATCGGAAGACAATTCAATTCAATTGCGCCCTATTTATGTCTAAAATTTCCTGGAAAACTCTTTTTCGAAAAGAGCTAGAAAAGTAATACATTTTTTGAGCGACCTTATTTATTTTAGATTAAATATAATTAGTTATTGAAAGTTACTTTGATAGTATTTTATTACATAATTCACAGAAAATAACAACCATTTTATTGGTTTTATTATACGCACCATTAAGTGACTTTTTGCTAAATTTTGAAAATCTTTGATTCTGATTTGTTTATACCCAAACGTCTCCTTTGCTAGGCTATATCGTATAAAAAAATTGAAGTGTTTTGGATTAAAATTTAAATAAATAGCCAACATATTTCTCAATACTTTCAAACATTGTTAATTATAATTCAATTGTTGAATTACATAATTATATGTATATGATTGAAAAATAAAATATAATCTACTTATTTAGTTATTAGTTATATACCGGTGGTCGCCAACCTATGGTCCAAATGAAAATATTTGTGTTCCACGGTGTTGCTGTAGTAAACCAAAAATCTATCAACTTATTTCACATATGTAGCAAAAATCATAATATATATTATATAATGACACACGTGTCACTACGATTGAATAATGAAAAATATGAATTTTATGATTACCATTGTATATATTTTTGTAGTTTTAGTTAGTAAATACTAGTACTTACTGCCTTCGTTGGAAATTAATATGTTTTTCTAGAAAATACTCTAAAATTGCGTTCGATTTTCATAAATAAATTGAAAAAAATCTGTCACTTCTAATTCTTCTACAAGGAAAACATAATATTTCTGTGTAGGTACTTATTTTCACTTTTATTTATCAAGATCAGAACCGGTTTTGCTCATGACGAGAATTATCAACTGACAATCAGACAGACTGACTCAGTTGACAATGCTAGCCAAGGAATATTGTGTTTTTCTTAATATAATTCCTTTCTACTAAGCATTGACAGTGAACACCCTAAAGGTGATATTCTACGAGGTTTCTGATAATCTGATAGATATTGACTCTCCCTCCTTGTTGGTAAAATAAGATCTTTCGTTAATAATTAATTTTATTTCTTTTTTTTGCGTTAAGTTAAATGTCACGAGTTTTTAGAGTACAAGTAAAAACTTTTATCTCGAAGTGCAAAACTCCATCAGATTCGTGCCCCCTCCAGACCTAGTAATGAGATATCCTTAAAATAAATGTTAAAAGTTATCTTACGGTGAAATCTCTCAAAGAAAACGAGACATGGTCGTACAATCTATAATTCGGTCTCATAAATATTTTCGCGATAATAACACATACAATTAATTTCAGCAGATATGCCTTGTAGCTTTTAATCTGATATCAGAATGTTTGCATTCATAAATACTCGAGATTAAGCGTCGTGGTAACGCAATGGTTTATGTCCATGAAACCTTTTAAAGGTAAAATATTATTCGAAGTCACTATTTAAGTGAAAATAATCAACTCCATTGCGGTTAACATTTGCCGAATCTGATTATCAAATCAACTTGAAAATTATATGATATGTAAAATATTAAAATAAAATATCATTTCCTGTTTGACCTCAAGCCTTTGCCCTTGAATACTTTTTGGGCTTAAGGCAACATTAAAAAAATATTTTTAAGTTATGAGATATAATTAATATTATTTTCCTTACTAAAACAATATTTATTTATGACCGTGCAAATTAAAACGACAGAGAAGATTGTCAAGGCAACAAATTTGGTGTGGTAAACAGAATACAACATAAAATAATCGTGTAAAATAAAAATATAAATAAATAATTATTATTTATAAAAATAGAAAAGATATAGAACGTATTAAGCGTTTTCTCAGTTTCATATCAAATTTATTTTGAGGTCGTGGTTACTATGTATTTCACACAAACAGATTTAGTTTATTATTGCTTTCCCATTTCCAAATACAATTATTGCTTATATCAGAGACTTACACATATACATACACTTTTCTTTGTTGTAAAACACTGTTTCACTTATGTTATGTCAATTAATTGAAATTGCTACGTCTTATGGTGCTGCGGTTGGCGTTGTGGGCTACCGAGCCAGATCTCACGGTTTGAGTCCCAGTGCGAACAGCATTTTTTCGATTGATTAATCGATTTCTGTTCGAAGGCATGGGTGTTTGTGATTTCAAAAATTCCCTTCCACCCTTTCCCATCCTTTAATAACTGGACGTAGTGAAAGCGATTAGTTAACCACTGGTACTGTCCTAGCCTTATTCTTATATCCCTACGACTCTCTTTAAAAAAAAGAATTCAGCGATTGAGTACTGTTTCCGTAGAAAAAAACAATATGTTGAAATATCTCCATTAGGAGGCCACACACTCCACATTGGGACCGGACATGGATAAAAAATATATATATATTGGTATTAATTTGATAATTGTGTCGCAATCTTACTTTCCGAATCTAAAGGAGCAAATCGTGAATCTCATGCATTATTTTCTATTATTTTAGATAAAATTATATGTCATAAGATATTAAAAATACTACCGAGTTGGTGCCTGCCAACAATTAATTACCTACAAGTGATGTTTTGACGAACGGTTATCAAAATATTTCAATCAGCTGGATAAAACATTTAAATTTAAAATTTGTCCACACCACTACTCTATCAGGATTGACAACAAAATAACTATCGGAAATAACACGGATATTTTTATACGGATTATTTAGTGAAGAATAATCCATTAACATTTTGAAAACAATGTTTTTTTAATATAAATTGTTCACTAATCATTTCTTAAATAAAATTACTATTTCTTTGTAATTATTTAAATATAGTCGAATAATTCCGCCTGTGTGGCCGTGTGGTCAACGTTTTTGGCTTCGGTTATCGAGGGCACGGGTTCAAATCCCGGTACGCACAGTTTTATAAATTGATTTTTCAGTTGATTTATGAATTTCTGCTCGAAGGCATGGATGTACCCACCTTCCCACCCATCCTATCCTATGAACGGGGCGTATCGAGATCGATTAGCTAACCACTAGCCCTGTCCTAGCCCTATCCTTATATTCCTACTCTCTTTCGAAAAAGAGAGGTTGAGCAACTGAGTAACAAGCAGTTTTCGTAGAAACACTTCTGTTGAGATAAACTCCATTAGGGGTCCATATGTTCCACATTGGGAGCGGACATGGTTAAAAAAAATTTCACCCACTTTTTTTTTCTGTCGTACTTTATATAAATGCAAACGTCAGTTCAATTAATTGAATTTCCTTCACAAGTATTCGACTCGTTGATAAAATATTCACTTAAAAGTTTAGATTCCATCCATAATTAACGTAAGACAATTCAAAGTTTTTTTAAGCGTAAGATTAGAAAGCTGAACGTTACGTTCAGCGCTCTATTCTTTAAATAACTTCCTTAATCTCTACAGCAATGTTTAAGAAATAGACGGTTTAAACTTAAAAACTACCCGAGTATATATACTGTGTAAAAACAATGTACATTAATGATTTACCTTAAGTTTAGTATTTGAGTATCCATTATAAGCCTTAAAGATTCAGGAAATAAGTAATGATTTAAAGCTCTCTAAAAGTTAAACGTAATAAACAATTAATTAATTAAGAAAGTACATCAAAATGATTTAATCCTTTAACGTTGAATACATACCGTAAGTTTTATTGTGGATAATTTCAATCTACTGAGCGATCTTTTATTGGATTTTTTTGTACAGTAAGTGAAAATTTTCGAAATATACCAAGATTATGAATATTTCCCAAATTGTTTTCAATAAAGAAGAAAATGAATATTTGATACAACTAGATACAATTTGAATAAGTATTCTGTGGAATGAGCATTTGGTAAACGCTTAGTTGTAAGTATGTTTAAAAAAAGGATTTTTTTAATATTTCTGGTATGATGGTTTTTTGCAAAAAAAAAATCTGAATTATTACATACATACATGTGTCCATTAGAGATGAAGTGAGCCAAATGGTATTTAAAAAAAAATATATTAGATGCGTTGTAATATTCTACACGTCTTGAAGTATCGTAAAAGCGAAGTAACTTCTAATACATATTGCATTAGTGTTATCTCTGTAAAATAAAAATATGCAACCCACCAAAACGCGTAGTAAAGACGTCATTATACTTAAAAGTCCAAAAAAAAAAGTTTTACCATTTGACTTACTTCACCTCTAGAGGGACCATATTCGGTATTTAAATTTAAGTTCCAATTGAAAAATAGTGATATTCAATGTTGCATTGTAAATTATAATATCGCGTTGTCGCAATATATACAAATAAAGCGATATGACCCATTATTTTTCGTACAGTACATATATTTTTTTTATTTTCTGAAACTGACAAAATAATCAGATTGTAATGTAATATTTTTTGCCAACACAAAGTTATGATATTGCTTTTGATTTTTTTATGAAATATACATATTTTTGTGTGGATTATTTTGTTTTAAGAAATGAATCCAAAAATAACGACGAAATTACGGGATTTTTATGAAAGCTTTAAGTAGCGATAATTCACTGTTCGACTTTTGCAGATCATCTTATACCGATCTTTCTCAGTGGAGACTCATTCAGAGAAGATTGTTACAAGGCTTTGGCGTCGCTGTATCATTTTCGGTAAGCGTTTCCATAAATTGCATCTCATCGTCCGTAAGCCGCACCAGGATCTTGTTGATATAGGCCCAAGCAACGCCCAATTTTAGACGTCTGCATGTGTTCTTCGGAAATATTATGGCCGGGGCCAATAGTTTAAATTGTTTTAATTAGTTGAGAAATTAATGTGTGTAATAAATAAAGTCTCTCCAAGTCTCAAGCATCGTTTGGTTTATATAAATACGTGATATTTCAACAGATATTTTAACTAAATAATAAAAATAATTTATTTTTTCGATTTTTTTAATTTTTTCATACAATTCAGGAACGGTATTGCTCTTCATAAGTGCTATAAATTAAATAAACTTAATCAATACCTGATAATACTCATAAATGTGAAATTGAATTTAAAAATTACTTATTTTTTTAGTATTTAATATGTAATGTTTTTCCACCAATAATTTACACTGAACCTTAGTATTTAGGATTAGAGTAAAAAACCGCACCATAATAAATAAATTAATTAAAACGTATATTGATGCAATACCGCTCAAAAAGGTTATAAATCCTGGGACTTAAAGAATAATTAAGCCCCTTGTGTAGTGTTTTAGAAACATAAGTTAGATCTGTTATAATATTCTACAAGTATTAAAGTATTGTAGCAGTGAAATGAGCTAACTAAATACACACTGCAATGGTGTTTTCTTCCGAAAATAAAAATATGCAATCCACAAAACACACAATAAAGACATTTTCGTCCTTATAAATCAAATAGAAAAGATGTACTGTTTTTCTACTTGGCTCACTTAACTTCAATTTTTAGTATTTAAATAAAAAAATCTCTATTGTAAAAAATAAATTTTATCAGTTTTATCATATCGTTAATACAAAAAGTTAAGCTGACAGCATTGTATTGAAAAAATACTAAGGTATATCGTTGACAAAATCTGATTGAAAAAGTAATAATGCTTATGTGTTGTATAAAACAACAAAATTACGCCCAGCAAACAGAGCAAAAGATTTTACCGAGTTAGTGGATTGATATTAATTAGCTAATGATCATGGAGATGAAACTTTTTATTATCTTCAAATAAAAAAATGGTGTATTTATATTTTCTCTAGATCAAATATTAAATATGACAGCTAATTTTTAAATACTTCGGCTAATTAATTTCACTAGTTAATCTCAACCATAAATCTTAACAGAAGACATTTTTCTGGATGGAAGATACTTGAAAATAAAATAATATCCATAAACTTGATAGTTAATATCTCTGCCACAAGATTAATATTCCGTTTTTTATTGAGATACAAGACTACGCTGCGCAGGGCTCTACGTCAGGTCTCTATCGAAATAGTTTCGATTTGACTTGGGAAATGGGCTGATTTCGGAGACCATTTGTCTTGTCGGACGTCGATTATTTTGCGGCAAATAGCGTAAATCTATTGCTCGTGGCAATCGAATTGATAGTCGCAGCTTTTGTAAGTATATTGTTTACAAAACCACACTACTCTGATGGAGTATTATTTGATTAACTCAATTCGAATATATCTGTAAATGCAGTATAAATACAGCTGTCATTTATTAAGTTTCCATTCCGTTCAGTCGTATTTAGTGTGCAATTATTTTCATTTTGTCCATAAATTCTCTGCTTAAATTTATATATTATAATATATAAATAAGTATTCTTTTAGTCAGAGTAAATTGACATGATTTTTTTTGTTATATTATCAATCAATGAAGATATTCATAACCTTAAAAATCTCAATGCTTCCTTTCGCCTATATCTATTTCAATGTTTTTTTTTATTAACTGTTTATGATACAGTATTTCTTAAGTTAACTAAAAACATTATATCCGTTTCAATATAACTGTTTATTTTTGAACAGCAAAATAGCTTTCACCTCATTTAAACTATATGTACAGTAAAATAATAATAGCAGACACAATAATAGTAGCACATAATTATTTCTTTCAATTTATGCATGCTTCTTTATAGTAGTGCATAATTATTAATATATTAGTTTGCGGATGTGTTTATGTGTCGACAATTTGATGCTTATAAACTGTTAATAAAATACATACGTAATAACCTTGTTAAGGTTTCATGACTATAATTTTCAAAGATTCTTTAATAATCCAAATACAAGTTAGCGCGTGATAGGTAATTCCTCAAAACAGGAAGAAGGCATTATCTTCGTGACTTAAACGATGTGCGTCGTTAAATTTTAAATTAACGACGCTATGAATATTGGTTCGAAAAAAAAGTAGTATGAATAATTCTATATCTAAAGTCTTTATAATAATATATTACATCATAAATATTTCTCACACGTAGAAATACAAGAGATTAACAAAAAAAATAAGTATACACTTATAAAATGTAATCTATAAGAAAATTAGCCAACATATTTTCCCTCCCATACATATAAAACGAGATTACAATTATTTCACTATTCTCTACTATTTTAAAATAATAAGTTATATGTGGCTAGCAATGTTCCCTCTGAGGCAAGAGGTTAGCTGCGCGGAAGATGCGCAAAGGCTGCGCGGACCAACCAAATATTAATCGACCAACTGTCTTGTAGTGCGCGCCAATTCGGAATGAGTGCGCGGGGGCTTCCTAACTGCTGCGCGGCCGCGCTCGCGCGCAGCTTAGAAAGAACGTTGGTGGCTAGTTATGTGTGGCTATTTTATAAATGAAGTTCAATTCGATTTCCAACGATTGGCGTGAAATCTTTGAATGCATTATAATTTTTCCTTTGTGCAACCAAATTGGCGTGGCTGACAAAATCTAAAAATTCAAACGATAGTAATTTGTACAATATCACCATTATCATATTGTCGCATTTACATGTTGGACTATTGTACTATATAAGCTAAAACAGCTTGGCATCAAAATGACCATGGCCGAAGTACCATGAAATGAGTTATTTTACAAAACGTTATTTTTTTTTATAAATAATATGCAGAAGAGAACAAGAGTGGGCTGGAGAGGGCTGAGAACACTAGCCGTAGGCCAGCGAACCCCTTTGTTAAATTAAAAAAAAAACATATATTCTCAGATGTGATTCTGTGTGTTATACAATGTAAAAATATACTTTCTTCTTCTTCTTTGGCCATGTTCGCTCCCTATGTGGAGCATATGGCCGCCACGCGGCACCTCCATGTTTCCCTGTCTCCCGCCAATAGCTTTGCTTCCTCCCATGACATGCCAGCATCCCTCAGTTCCGCCGAGTACATCCTATGGATAGTACCCGACGGACGTCCAGGACGCCGGAATCCCACCGGTCGAAAGAAGAGGCAGGCAGGATTGACGCTTTCCGGAGGCATCCGCAGCACGTTACCCAGCCAGTTCCAACGTCTCTCCATAACCACTGACGTGACGGGACGCTGTCTTGCACGCTCCCTTATCTCTGAATTCCTCACAAAATCAAACCACCTCACCCCCATTATCCGACGCAAGCATCTGTTCTCGAAGCTCAGTATACGGTTTTTCTGAGTCTTCGTCAGGTGCCATGATTCACAACCGTAAAGCATTACCGGCAGAATGCAAGCGTTGAACAAGTGACATTTGGTTTTAATCGAGTACAGCTGTGTGTCCCAGACAGTCCGCATTGAGTTGAATGTGGCTCCAGCCATTCCTAAACGAATGGCGAGCTCGTTTTTTGTACTACCGTCTTCGGGGATATGTACGCCGAGGTATCTGAAGCTGTCAACCCTCTCGATGATCTGTCCCGCGCTGGTAAGGGTCCTATCAGAGTCATGACAGGTTTGGTTACACATCACATTGGTCTTACTAGTATTAATTTTTAGACCAATGCGACCTGAGTTAGTTCCTAACCCATCAATAGTCTCCTGGATGCCCTCAATGGATTTATCGAATATTACAGCATCATCGGCATATTCAAGGTCACACAGCTTAAGACCGGGACCAACAGCTACACCTCGGTCAGGCGGAATTGACCTGCGAAGTATGAAGTCAAGTATAATAATAAACAGAAACGGTGCAAGAACGCACCCCTGTCTCACTCCGGTTGTGACCCAGAACCATTCGGTATTTGAGTCACCGATTCTCACACAACATGCACTATTCTCATGTAAGGATTTGATAATGGCCACAATCTTTGGCGGAATCCCGTAGGCATCCAGTATCCTCCACAAAGAGCGTCTGTGCGGACTATCAAATGCCTTCTCATAGTCGACGACAACAAGCAAGAGCACTGTTAAATTCATTGCTCTGCTGGAGGAGACATCGAAGATTGTGTATTTGGTCCGCACACGACCTTCCAGGGAGGAAGCCCGCTTGATTTTTCTTAAGTATTTTCATAATGGGACCTCTTATTCTCGCCAAGAGAATGTGTGCCATTACCTTCCCAGGAATACTGAGAAGAGTTATGCCTCGGTAATTGTTACAGCTGAGGGGGATCACCTTTTTTGTGGAGTGCTAACCTCACCGTCCACCCAGTCCCTAGGACAACGCTCACCGTCCCGCACCCTGGCCATCAGGTGATAGAGAGGATGTAGGACGACGTTAAGACCACATTTCAGAAATTCCGAATGTATTCCGTCTCCACCCGGTGCTTTGCCGTTTTTAAGCCTCTTCACTGCCAAGATGATTTCGGCATGTGTGGGCGTACGGTCTGAAATACCGGACACTCGGGGGAGGTCCATAGATGTAGCCTCTTCGGTTACGTCAAAAGGGTCCTGGGGGGGGGCGGTCGGTTCAGCACCTCGCAGAAATGATCCTTCCAAATCTTTTTAACACTTTCTGCGTTTGACTCTATTGCTCCATCAGGGCCGCGAATTGGCCCGGGAGTCGGTGGTCGCTTTCCGCAGACCTCGCGCGTGATTTTAAATAACTCAGCTGTCTCAATTTGCCCTTCCAAGAATCGGCGCTTGTCAAGTCGCGCAGACTTCTTGACAACTTTGTCCTGATTACGATAATCAGCGCGACGTTCTTTAAATTTTTCAGGGTCAGCTTCACTGTCCTTCAATGCTTTTAGCCTGGCTGGCTCTTCAATTCTCCTCCACGTATTTTCAGACATCCATTTTGGTTGCCCCTCCCTCCGGAATCCGAGAACACCTTCGGCCGATGATGCAATAGCACGTTTGATACAGCACCAGTCCACCTCAATGCGATCGGACCCGGATATAGGTCGCACGGAGACACGATCTATTTCCTTCCTTACAGCAATCTCGAATTTTAGTCTCGTATTTACGTTTTCTAGCTTCTCGATGTCGATCTTTTTCCGCGCTGGATTTTGAGCTATGCAACTTAGTTTCAGGCGGATTTTGCCGACAAGTAGTTCGTGGTCGCTATAAATGTCGGCACCTCGATATGTGCGAACATCGAGAAGTTCAAATCTATGTTTTGTGCTGTAAAGAAGATGGTCAATCTGCGTCTTCGTGCGACCATCAGGAGAGGTCCATGTGTATTTATGGATGTCTTTATGCGGGAAGATAGTTCCGCCAATGGTGAGCTCATTCATGATAGCGAATTCAATCAGTCTCCCACCATTGTCGTTTGCGGTGCCCAGACCATGCCGTCCCATCACTGAGGGCCCGAGAGCCGGATCAGCCCCTACTCGCGAATTATAATCCCCCATTACTTTCACGCGATCCCTACGGGGGATTGCTGCAACTGCCACGCGAAGGGAGTCGTAGAAGGCGTCCTTTGCTTGCTCGTTGGCGTCCTCAGTGGGGGCATAGCACTGAAAGACAGTCACAGAGCTGTCACTAGTCCTGAAGGTGGCACGTATCAATCTCTGAGAGATCGGTTCCCATTTCACAAGGCAACGGGCCGCTCTCCCAGACATCAGTATTGCCACCCCCTGGCGATGATATTGACTCTGGCCAGAAAATATTAACGTGCACCCCTCCAACAGCTTCTTTCCTGCGCCTTTCCAGCGTATCTCGCTCAGTCCTAAGATGTCAAGGCCATACTTTTGCAAGATACGGATAGCATGCAGGTCCTTTCCAGAAGTGCGCATGGTACGGACGTTGTACGCACCAATGCGCATAATGTTGGAGAGGATTTTTTCTTCTCGGTCCATGGTTTTGTGCTGGGTTGTCTACTTTGGCTTCCGGGTATCCGAGGCGCTTGTGGCGGTGTTCTAATCGGTGTTGGGTTTAAGGATGCAGGGTGATTAACCCTGCGCTCTCAAGGCCTGGGTCACAAGGGCTCTAGGGGTCGGCTCAACCCTGGTTTTTCTGTCGGGGATTTCCTTCCCTTAGCCAGTAGCCCAGTTTTAAGGCGCCGGACGTTCGCCTTGCGACCCTTGCTGTTAGCTACAACATTGTTGCATTGCCCGATGGACGCCACGGGGAGGCCAGCAGATGGGACTTGCTGGTGTGCGGCATTTCCCACCATTTTAGCGTAGGCACGTCAACTGGCATTGACATGCCCACGTGGGAACCCCAGCCATTGACCACCAATATACAACATAATTAAATTAAATTTAAATTAAATTAAAAAATCACCGCGAATAATTTTAGGATTAGGCGAGCCCATGGTTAACGTTTTGGCTGTCCACTAATTGGATAGAACAAAGAAGAAGTCATTTCGCTCCATTAACGTACAGTTAGAGAATTGGCTTGTTGTAAGAGGTAATTTACATTGTAATGTATACAATTAAGAAGAAGTACAGAATTAAGAATAGGTTTGCTGACTCGACTCGCATCGCATCACCGATTGCTGAAATCGAAATATCAAATGATTCAAAATCAATTTTTAATAGCTATTCAAAAAAGACTGGTATTTATTAATTATTTAGTACAGTTTTAATTAAGACCCAAAATTTTTGATTAATATTTACGTTCTGGATATTTTTATACACATAACAATTGCATATTGCTTTATAATCTACCAGTCATTTTTTATGTTTTGCAATATTATCATAGCTCTTTTTTATTGATTGTTTTTTAATAATAATTAGTATTTCAAATATATTAAAGATATTATACCGTATTAATACAGCTGCATCAAAGTTTGAAAGATAGAGAGAAAGAAAATAATAAAACGAAAGTCTTATTCAAAGAAATGCTAAGTATTTATTTTATAAAATTTATTCACAAAACGTTTTAACAAACGTCCAAATAAATAATTTTGTAAAGGTAGACGTACTTGTATGTAGTCGCGTGGTGAGTTCGTGCAATACCAAGTTTTTGTTGTAACACCTTCTGGTTCGAAAACATGTAGGTTGATAAAACATTTCACATTTCTTAAAAAAATATATTCATCTAATTCAGCATCGAATCTTAAATCAGAGTAAGATCTTTCATCACATGTTTATAAGAATAATCCGTTAAACATATAACAAACATGATTGATTCTATTTTATAATAATCCAGTATCCATGTTCTACTCACTATATTTTGTATTTTATAGAATATCCATAACTCATCAAAGTTGACATATTTAGTCATGGGTGTTTCCATCACATTCAATATGCCCGGTTTCACTCTTTTTTTGACTAGATATTAATTATAAGTCAATATAAACAATAAGTGGTTTTCCCTCCATTTATTATATATGCTCTTACTTACGTTAAAATACATATTGATTTTACGAATTAATAACTTTTCACGTAGTGAATGTTTTAATAATTAAGGGACAAAAAACAACACTTTTTGGAAATTACTTGATGACATTTCATTATATTTTTTTATTTGATTCATTATTTATTGAATAAAAATAAAACGCTCATAGTTTCATGTCGTGAAACTTCATGGTAGGAATTTTGTATTTAATATGTATTTTTATGTAAGTTTTAATTTACTTTAAACGTATCGGAATATGAAGGGTTAAAAGCAGTGGCACGCACGGTATTTAGATCGAGCTATACATTAGACATGATTGATGGAAACCCAATTGGTATGTTTGCGTGTTTAAATTATATTTAGGGAATTATTATGAACAAAAATATACTATTTCAGCCCCCCTACAAGCGTACTTTGCTGGACATTTATGCCTTATTAATGTCTGTATTAAATATTAATCGCAGACCTTGTGACAAAAGTATCCCCCCAAAGTTATTAAATAAAGCTCTAATAAAAGGAATGTCTCCCATGAAAGTATTAATACATCCATATACAATAAAAAGATGGATACAATTTATTGTAAATAAAATTCACAAACACGCATCATAACTATATTAAATATATTTTTTTAGTAAATAAACACACGTTAAAATAAATACAGGTATATTTAAGTACACATATCAAATTAAACTTAGTAGCTAGTACATGTTTTGCTTTCGCCAAGATGTGAAATCATATTCATGAAAAAATAACTTACGAAGACATTCCAGTTAGGGCCTCCAATCCTGGCATCCCAAAATCCTGGAATTGTGATAATATTAATCTCAATTTTTTTAAGAATTCAATAAATTCCCAGGGTTTTAAAATCGGTGAGCGAATATGTTTGAAATCTGCCAGCGACCTACAATTTACAATATCTCAATCCCGAATTCCTCTACGATTTCATGTTTAATGCTTAATCCCGGAATCCAGGATTACAAAAAAGTTCCGGGATTAGATGCTCTTATTCCAGTGCAATTTGTAAACGTGAAGTTTTTTGCCCTTATTCCAGTGACATGTTTTATTATAAAATTAAATTATATAACTTTGTTACTCCACTAACAAGTATTATAAATTTTGATAGATAATCGCAAAGATTTCGAATAAACTAAAAAAAATTTAACTGTTATGTAAAAAAATAACAAAATAAAGGTCGACGTTGAACACCTATGGTGCACACGATAAAATTTCCGAAGGCATCTGTAATAATGCGATAAAAATATATATTGCGTTTAATTATGAAAGCAACTTAAAAATACATTTTGTATTTTGAAATAAGAAAATAATTGCTTTAAGATATGCATATACAGATAGTCGTCTTCCTTTTTTACAATTTAAAATGCAAAGCTAAAAAACGATGCAAGTACTTCTGCAGTATAACATGTAAACCGCGAAGGCTGTAGTAAACCACCACGTCGCTTTGCTGCAATGCATAATTAACCTCGTCCGAGAATGAGATACAACCTCCGGTACACTGAGGTTGCAACTTCTTTGTAAATATTATGATACTTCTGCCTGATAAATATTATCCATACATGGGCATTTTATGTCTTCTCTTGTGTGGGATTGCACATGAGACGTGTCTGATTTATAACTGCCTAAACGTTGCTGCCTATTAAAATAACGCGGTGTTTTGGAAAGAATTCTTTAAAGTTTTATTGCATCTTGGACGCCATTTGAGAAACAATATGCTTTTTTCATCAGGTGTTTTTTCTACTAGAGTTGTTTTTCACTCAGTCGCTCAACCTCTCTTTTCCGAAGGAAGAAATAGGGATAGAAGATTATTGAAACTAAGAAAGTAGAATTAAAAATGGTAAACATAATTATTTTATAGCTCCTGTATGTTTTGTTGAATAACTTTTATTTCTGCGCTGCAATAACCGACCAACCTGTATTTCTAGTACTCTTTCCACGATCCATCCTCCAAAATTAAAATGCTGAGTGACTGACTAGTAGTCAGTTCTTGTACATCGATTTCTTTTAAGATATTTATGTAAGGAGACCACGTGCTTCACAATACTGGGAAAACATAATCAAAAAACTAATTCACTTGCAATATTACTGAGAAACGTTTTTTTCTCAGTAAATTTCTTGATTCAGTATTTTTTATATTGCTAAGCTCTTTCCTTCTATTCCTTACGCTAACAAAAAAGCAACCGCAAAAGGTTTAGTAGAACAAACAGTCAATAATAGTTTAATTGATCCACATTGGGAACGAACATGTTTAAAAAAATATTAACGTTTAAAAAATAAATAACTAGGTACACATTTGTAAAAGCTAAAAAATATTCGAATATTTTGTTTTTTTTTGTCCGAATGGCGATTCACACAAGATTTTCTATGTCCTCATATTGTCATTTAAATTATTAATTTGAATATTTAATATTATGGAACAGTAATTCAAACTAATAAGAAACAAAAACAAAACAACATCGCAAATTTAAAGAATTTTGTCAAATAAAGTGAAGAAGTGAAAAAATAGTAGACAACACAGAAATAATGAAAAAACGCTAATTATGGAAAATAATCTTACATATTGGTAAAAAATAAAAATAATTAAACATTTTTAGTACTTTTTCCACAAAAAAATTATTGGATCAGGACTGGTTTTGCTCATTATTTTTATTATAATGCCACTCCACCAAGTATTGACAGTGAACACCTTAAAAGTTACATATTGGTATTCAAAAGATACTAGAGATTGTGTACAGGTAATTTTATTTTAATATAAAAATGCTTTAAGGTGGCGTGAAAAGATTTGAAACAGTGTGAAAAAAAACATTGTCAAATTATTAATATCTCTATTTTCAATGTATTCGGCGGTAACATTGAAGACGTTTATTAATAAAATTTGATTTGCTTTTTATTCCTTTTGTTGTGTTACGAATAAATCGTTGTGTCATTGTTCTATTAGTATGTTCACACGAATCTTAAATTTAAAGATAGTACAAACAGAATTCATTGTACGCATCAATCATTCAACATTGGTAAAGTAAGTCCACAATGTCCATCAGTCTGGTATTCTTTTATTTGGTCCTGTCTTATTCTATAAGACAGTAAGTAGTCTCATTCAGCACTTGCTTCTTTTCAAAAAAGTGCAACTGTTCTGTTACCGGCTGCTATTCTGATAGCTGTATACTTGTTGAAAGTTTTGTTGAGGGAAATTCTAAAAAAAATATTTTTTTTTTCATTTTACACTACTTAGCGCCACTGGGAATTGTCTATGTTCAGCACAAGCCGCCATTAAGACATTAGTTTGTTGTTTTAATCGGTGTTTTTCTTATAGTTTTTTAATATTTTTTACACTGCTAAATTCTTAACAGACATTTTTACAGACGTGTTAAAAATATGACAAGCAAATACGCCAAATATTTTGATATTAAAAAATCATATGTGCCCTCTAATGGTGAACTGAGCCAACAAGTTAAAATATAAAACTTCTTTCTTGGACTTTTAAGTACAATCATGTCTTTATTTTGTGTTGAAGTGAATTTCGTATTTTAATTTAATGGAGATAACATTATTGCAATGTGTATAACTGAGGTTACTTCCCTTTTACGATACTTTAAAAAGTGTAATATTACAACGAATCATTTTTTTTTTCTAAAATACTAATTGGTTCACTTCACCTTTAATATGCCCATATGAAGCTCCTTGGTTTTTTATAAATCATCTTAGATTAACCCAAGAAGACCTTAAACTTTTCAATGACCCATGATTGTTAAATGATTTAACATAATTTAACTTATTCTACAAACGGTAAAAAAGGTTTGTATCTTTATGATAATTTTTATATTATACTAACCCAAATAAATGTAATTGTGATTATTCATTGAAAAATGTTTACAAGGGATAACTTTTTTTGTCGGAAACTGTTTTACAGCTACTGTATACATTTGTTTTTTATTGATATATTCAAATATATATTTCTATTTCTTGATACCTACTTATTGAATTCTAGTTATTTTTAATGCCCGCCTTAAATTTAACTTATATAATTGCTTAAAAATAGATATTATAATATATATAAAGGCGCTACGAGCAAATAGACATGTTTTTTTATGGGAACGAATTAATTCAAACAAATATTTTATTGCCGACGAACGAAAGAAAAAACAAAATGGAAAATAATATATCTTAAAGAAACATCTACGGAACGATCAAAACAAACATTGGTATAATATACGAAGATGTAAACACACAGAAAAACTTTTCCCTATTTTCTGCATACATATAATATGAACGCAACACTCATTTACAGCATTGGTTTTTATTACCTTTCCAGATATAAATGACGGGAAATATATAAACTAAGAAGACGCGTAATAAATCTGTCATGGGGAGAACAATAAAGTGACGCTAGGATCGCCTAATTTATCACCGTTTGAGATTTTTTAGGCGGCGACGAAAAACCGCCCATCGCGCCTCGGTCTAGGTAGGCGGGACTCTTCGGAATACCATATTACGCCGCCCAGCTTAACAGCTCTCAGAAATCAGACGTGATTTAAGATAATAAAGATTGCCACTAAAGAATGAAGCAGGTACATTATTTTATACTCTTAAAGGATTATGATGATAATTGAATTTAAAATGATAGTAATTATTATTTTAATGACATTTCTTCGTTATTCCATCACAAATCTACGAATTGTAAATTTACCAAAATATTTTGACGCAGAAATTTAATTCGTTTACTTGCTGTAGATATATATACTTATGTGTGTGTTTAAGTCGTATCTTTTTTTGGAATAAGGTAACATTATTAATAATATTCTCATCTAGTGTAATTAAAATTATGTGATAAATAAAAACGTCGTACCCAATGAAACTATAGTTAAGTACTACGTAATTTATGAAATGATAGCAAAATATTTGATTAAATATATCAAGTGAGACAGTTTTTATTGTGAAAATGTAATATGAACGGCAGTGAAATGTTTTTCAATTCATTTGCGTTTTTGTGAAGTCTCCTTATAGCCAGCTTATAAAAACAAATTAATCTATTTATTTCTGCAGTAATTATTTTGATGGATATTATTTTTTTTCAGAGAATGACTATATAAAAATTTACCGTCAGAAAATAAAAAAATAGTTTTACTAGTTGTTATATGTTTTTTTTACGATACTTCTATCTCTAGATGTGCGAAAATGTTTGACACGTAATTCATAGTAGTAAACAATTATCCTTTTGATATTTTGTTTGATATAATTAAAGCATTTTCATTTGCAACAGAAAAAAACTATCAGAAAAATTTGAACTGAAACCTTGGCAAAGAGAATATCAAACATTAATTAGCAGATCGCGGGTATTGTTTGTATTTTATCGTCGAGATGAAATACTACGATTAATTTTTATTACATAAATTATTCAAAAAAGTAAAATAATTTTGATCGATAGACAAAGTATCTCAGAGAACAGAAGAGCTTGTATTTTTTAAAATCTCGTTTACTGTAAAGTACACTTATGGTGGTATTTCTTTAAAAACCGTTAAGTAATAGATTTATGATTGAATTTTCTGTTCTAGTCGTGAGTGACGATTATGAAACAAACCGAAAATGATGATAAAAAAAATACAAATCAATAGAGCTTTATAGCACTATATTTTTGTAAGTATTCGTGATCCGAAAGAAAGATACAATTATCAATAGACACTTAAATCCTTAATCAATTAAAAAATATAAAATAATTAACTGCGAAATGTTTAGCCAGCACGAGCGAAAAGGGGAGGAGTCTATTTTCTGTCAGGGTTTTCTACAAGAGCAGTTCAGACAATTAAAAAACACTATATTACATTGAACATAAATCAACTCTAATTAATGAGAGTTTGGTTGGCCAACAGAAGAGATTAACAAGAGTCTCCGCTTTAATCTCGGTTTAACAAATTTATATTTAAGAGAATCTTCGAATAAATTCAAGCAAAACGTTCTAGAACTAAATAAATCAGTACACTTTCCAAAAACACTTGGTACGCAGAATAGATCTTTGCAAATTTCTTTAGCCGAATAAAACATTTCATTTTTGCTGAATAAACTATACAGACGTTTTGTTTTCTACTATGCTTACGCAGCGCAATCAAAAAGGAATAAAAAAAATCGTTTCTAAAACGAATTCCCCAGACTTTAATCCTCTTTAGGATTTTTGTTATTCAAAATTTTATTTTATTTATAAAGATTTTCTTTTACATTTTGGCATATTTGATCATTAATTATCTTTCGAGCTGTATTTTTTTCTGTGAAAGTACGTTTAATCCGACTGTTGCCTACCGCAGTGGTATTGTGGTAAAGTCCGAGAGCTTCCTGCTTTATAATAAATGTAAAGTACCGATTTAAAAAAAAGCGTATTCTTTTTTTTCAACATTTAAAAGATATTACTGTGATTCTCTTCAATTTTACGAAAAATTTAAAGTTATATTTACATATTATTTTTAAGTCAAATTATTTTTTTAATGTATAGAAAACAGGCATTACCG
This sequence comes from Himalopsyche tibetana, assembly GCA_030503985.1. Taxonomy (NCBI): domain Eukaryota; kingdom Metazoa; phylum Arthropoda; class Insecta; order Trichoptera; family Rhyacophilidae; genus Himalopsyche; species Himalopsyche tibetana. Next base: position 16,601,330 of record JAPJYX010000024.1, read on the forward strand.
CTCCACTACTTTCCTCGATATCAATATCTCTGCGCTCGTGACCTCAGTTGAGCTTAGAATACCTCAATTATGTACATATTATGGAAATAAAATTCTTTTTTTTAAATTTCTATATGAATAAAATGTATTCAAATATTTTGTAACTACATATATTCAATAATTATTAACGATCTCAGACTACTAAGAAATGAAAGTTTGTATATAATATTCAAACTTATATTTCTTGTAGAATAATCAAATTCCTATGAATTAGTTGTTATTACATTACTTAAATAATTAACGTTTGTTAATTATTTAAGTAATGTAATGTAAAATAAGTCTACGCAGTATTTTAAGTTTTTTTGAAACAATTAATATAATAAACAACAAACAAAATAGTTGTTGTAGACTTGTTCACTTTGATTTGTTTTCAAATTAATTTTAATTGAGTTATGAAAATATTTTACATTTATAGCTATAATCGTTATTAAATCTTTTTTTAATAATCTACATTCTGACAATATGAAACGCTTTAAATGTTATATTAAAACAAAAGCAATTAAATAACTGACTAAAAGGGCAAATTTTCTTTGGAGTGCAAATTTATCTTAATTATGCAAAGTTAAAACTTTACAATTTTGATGGCAGTCAGGGGAAATATTTGAAAAGTTTCTTTCTAAAATTTTAATGCCAACTTTTCCGGGTGGCTAAAGTTTCAAACTTCATAATAAAACACAAATAATGTTTTAAAACGCTTGAATTGGATTGCCCAAGAAGTAATAAAATTATAATGCAATAGTAATAACATCATTTAACAGTGATTGCGTATTAACTGTCGACACAGTATTCAACTCTGAAATATTGCAATTCAAACAGAATTTTATTTTCTGTATAATTTTGCTTTGATATTTCCTAGTATTTTCCAATATTTACATGAAAGTACCGTTGAACCAACGACGTATTTACTTATTTTGTTATTTTATATTGAAAGTAGTATTTAATTTGTGATCACATTTTTGATAATCATTAAAATGAATCCATCTTTGTGCGAGGCTCGCTCTATATCAAGGATGGCGAACCTTTTTGGGTCCGCGTGCTAGCTATCTTCAAATATATTTTCTCGATTGTGTGGCGTGCCCAAGTAGTAAGAAAAATAGCGAAATAGATAAAATAAAAAGTGAACGATTGTCGTCTATCTTGGAAACATTTGAAAATTAATAATTCACGGATTATTGAATCAAAATTTAATTTTTTGAAACCTAAAAATAAAAAAAAAATGACTGAAATCCTTCGCGTGCCATTGAAATTCTCAAACGTGCCATAGGTTCGCCATCCCTGCTCTATATAGTCTTAATGAGGTTTTGGGTGTCGCCACTAGTGAACACTTTGCAGCAATACTCAATATGCAATACAAGTATTTTGACAGTTAAGTAAAAAAATACATTTAAAAGTTCTCTTCCGCAAATCGAATTGGTTTAAATATAGTTCTTTTTTGCTAAGATATTTAATAAAACATTAATATTGGTTGTGTAAATACACCATAGTGTTTCCGTAGCGTCATTTGGTTCTGAAATGCCAAGGAATGACAATTTTCATTGGTACGAAACCAAGGTATAAATCTTGTCAGTAAAGGAATCTAAGGTTGGACCGATAGTATAATATATTAACAAGATAACAAATTATTAGTAATAGTAATCGGTCATTCAAGAGCTATGCTGATATGTGAAGATTGTATCACATTATTTTGTATTAAAAATGAGCGCTTAGTGTTCTGGTAATAAAATAATGATATGAAAGTTTTGACTGAAAGGAACGAAATACAAAAATACACATTAAACTTGTGCAAGCCAAAAGCCACAAAAATACCACGCCCAGAAATTTTGCCTTTACATCATTCTCTTTTAAAAACAAATTCAATTCGAAAAGGATTTAAAAAGATATCATTTCAATGTAAAACTTTTATGGGGTACGCCAACATCTAATAAAAAGCACCACTCACCCCATTGCAAAAACTTTTATTCACATTCCGCAGCACCCAAAAATAATCCTTCCACCGAAAGTAAATAAACATTCGTAGCCGCTTTTGGTATTTACCGATAAAATTGTACGTTAAAGCCATTACTTGATTAAATGATTGATAATCCCAACCAAAGCCGAAATTTAATTTATATGTTTTTTTGATAGGCATGCTTTGAGGGTTGTTTAGAATATTTGCTAGTGGGGTAAACGTGCCTTTGGAGGAAGGTTATTTACGACGCCTTACGAAGGTATTTTAATTAAACCGTAATTTATTTAAAATTGACATACCACCGATAACAATGTTGCAAAAAAAGTTTGAAAGACGAAGCATATATATAAAATTTAGAAAAAAAAACATTGAGCCGAAAAAATCGAAGAAGATTTTTTCATGATTATAAATGATAATCCTATTATTTCCATCTAATACTTTAGACTATCTGAAAAATAGTTAATCTATTATTTTTTTGTAATGAGCTTAATTTATAAAGTGGGGATAATCTACGGATAAAACATTTTTATCGAAATAAACTCATGTCCCGATAGAAGCGTATTTCAATATTAAACAATTGCCGAATTAAAATAGAGTGTATTACCCATTCGACTCATCCATCTAATTGAGAACTGTCCGTTTCTAATCTTGCAAAAAATACTTGGTTGAAAGTGTATTTATAAACGGTACGTTAGAAACAGTGGTCAACGGTTATTTTAGAGGTACGAGTAATCGCACTTCAGAAATGAGATAAAAATACTGGAAAATTGCTATAATAAAATTTTAAGTTCACGTAATTTGTAATTTATTTAACAATAAAATAGTTTTTTTGTAATGAAATACATATAGATTTAATCATTATTAAAGCGTCAATGCTTTTTTGGAGAGTTCAAAAACAATCAAAATCTTTTCCGAACTAGTAGTATTAGGTTACACTTAATTGCAATCACATTTTTTTGTCTAAAAAATAATTGTTATAACGATATCATCTATATTATTTTCATACGATCAATATCGTTGTCAATAAATACAACAAAAAATATATTTTTATTTATCATCAATTACTTATAACAAATATAAAAGATAAGTTTAGACTATTTATGAAAAGACATTTTTTTTGTATATTCAAAACATTATTGAAAAGTCTTGCAAACAAGTCATTATAACGATAAAAATATTGAATTAATTCAACTCTTAGTTTGATCCAAAAAACATTTCCAGACTCGCTTGATAAGTAAAAGTATAAACTCACAAATAAAAAAAATCACAAATTTTCTCTAAGAGCAAGAAAATATTTAAAGTAGGTAAATAAATAAAATAAAATCACCCGTTTCCGAGACTTCCATGGCAAACTTTTCCACTGATCTATGCATAAAAGTATTTTCAATATAAACTTTTCCGCGAAGGAAATTATTTGAATACGTAAGCACTTAGATAACCGTAAACCAGAGATCCTACGATTTTATTTATTTCAAATATCTATCACCTTACTGAAAAACGGCTTAAATATTATTTCCCTTTAATCTCATACAAAATAAATCATTAAATTTTAATTTACTTAAAGTTATTTAAACTATCAATAATAATGTGTACCAGTATTATATGACAAAAAAGAAAGATCTTTTTTCAGTAAGAAAATAATGATTTCCCTAAAATAGAAAGAATATTTCATTGTGCTATATGCAAGTGCTGTAATATTATTTTTAATGGTTTTTATTTGTTGATATTGCATTCATATCGTCTAGGAATAAATAATAAGAATTATATGATGTATTGTAACACTTCTAAAATCGCGGGTAATTGAAACGCCGTAAGATTTGAACCGTTTAACATCAAGGTATCGCAAAATTTGAGTTTGTTTTAGAGAGCATACGCATTTAAATATGAATATCTATCATCTCCTGGCCTATAAAACTTTTACATATATATATATATATATATATATATATATATATATTATACATATATATTATACTTGTGTTTAAAAACTGTGGCCATTTTTTGGTATGATACTTATCTGGTACCTATTTAAATACTGATTATCTCTTTATCTCAAAAATATTGATTATAAATGACTTGTTTTAATTATTTCTAGAGACTGAAAACCAAGCTATTAGAAATATATATAAGGGTTCATAAACATACACATGTACGTATTAATGTTATGTAATATTTATCAAAAATTCCCAGAATTTATAAATCCGAAAGTGAAATTGATAATAAAAGTGGCTGAATGATTTTAGTAAACAGAAAATATAATAATTTCCCAACGCAGCAGACGTTTAGTCCACTATCTAACATTCACATAGAAGACGTAAATCTTTTATATGTTTCTACTAGTAGTCAAACAATCGTTGCTTAATCTCAGAACCGTTTTGCCTAAAGACAACTGTTTGGCAATAAAAATACCCTTCCTTTAAAAACGTATAAAACTATTCTTTTCTCATAAAATGTCCGGCGATTCTCATAAAAACCACCTACATAAGTTTCCCCCTCCCACTTGTATGAGTTGTGGGTATCATCTCCAATATGTAAAGCATGTGTGTTGTTTTTGTTGTCGAAATTTATGTGGCAGTAAACAATCGAAACAATGTTGTTTTGTATGTTGGATTGCTTTGCCGTTTGAACGCGATCGTAGCTCAATTTTTGAAAAGTGAAGAATGATTGAAAAAATCTTTGTCGAGTTAGTTCACGTAAAAGAAGTTATTAGTCGTGTAAAGTTCGATAGTGAAATGTAATATAATGTAATATATTGATAATAAAAAGGTTTTTCCCTTAGGTCGATTATTTGACTTATTTATATGACGTATCGATTATTTTGTAATAAAGATATTTTTTTATGTCCTCTGAAGATACTTCTAACATTTTATTTGGTGAAAAAAATGTACACATCAAAAAAATTCACTTGCAGTTCTGATATTTTTATGATATTTGTATGTATACCTATTATTTCAACGGTGCGGAATTTATCAAGACAGATTAAATTTAGCCATGTCAAGGTAATTCGACAATGGTCTGAAGATGGATCTCAGTAAAAGCAGAATATGTACTATACCTTGTGGCACTGCCAGTGAAATTATAATATAGGTTTTTAATAAAAAAACGGTTATTTTTTTTCAAAAAGACAAAAATATTGGGCACTTAGCAATTAAAATAATAATAGTTAAGGCGACAGGCTTATTATAATTTTCAAATCGGAGAAAAAAGATATTTGAACTTCACAAGTTCTCAGATGTAAGATTGAAAAAAAGCCCTAGCTTAAGTTGAACTTGCCAGCTCTTGTTCTCAAGTTCACTTGATTGGTAGGGTAAAGCTTTTGCCACTAAACCAAAGAGGTTGGTTGTATGCATGGCGACAATGAATGTACCAACAAAGCAATATCGATACACAGGTCAAACTAGTTCAGTAAATTTCTTAAGCCTAGTTAGACTGTAATATAACTACTGTTTATTTTCTTATGAAGACACAAATATACCATTTGTGTATTATTGAATAGATACTATCTTTGGTATGATACGATAAATAAGAGCTTATCTATGTAAAAAAAAAATGAAGCCGCCCAAGTGTTCTTGCAGTGATTTTTATCAGGGCTTAGAACCTCTATTTTTTTCATTCTGGTTTTCGTTCCGGTACAAGTAAAATATATATATATCGGTTCGGTTTCGGTTTTTGTTCCGGCAAAAATAATGTTTTTAACGGTTTTCGGTTTTTGGTTTTCGGTTCAGCTTGAATCCAAAAGCCCAGGAATTTACCGATTTGCCCAAAATATCTCCGTGACTCTTTTTTTTAGCTCACCGAGGAATTAGAAAATCTCAAAACCCTATACTAGCGTGAACCGAAAAAAAAACCGATATTTTTTTCGGTTCGGTTCCGGTTTGAAGCCCTGATTTTTATTGAAGTATGTCTGTTAAATTTTCATTTAACACTCATCTTTCGTATCCAGATCTATGTAAAAGTATTGCATATCTCCCGTATGTAACGTACGAAGAATATCCCCAAGATACGTGTAAGTGGCCAGTACTCAAATTTAACACTGTCTGCTGGTACGCAATAAAATGAAACTAACTTTAACGAAGTAGTATCGTCCTGAGTTATAACCGCAACTGGAGATAAGTTTGTTTGGATGTATCAATTATAATAAGAACGCATATCTCACAGTATGTGCTAATACGGCCAAGAAACATGCAAACTTCCCGCACCTCACACCAGACCAATAAACTATTACATCTCACACTGAAACGCATAACATATCACATAAAAATTATAGTATTCATCATTTAATTCTGTCGTTTTTATTTCAATAGAATTTCGAACAACTTCAAATTCACTAAGTGACTGGAAACAGTGATATTATCTGTAAGAAGACTATTTTGTGTCATTAATCAATAAGATTCTTTTTTAATTTGTTTTTAAATCTTTCTTTGTTATCATGGTTTAAAATATTACCAACATCATATATTTTAATTATCGACTGATTTTATTATTTCTTTATAAGAACAAAATACATCTTCCGTACTAATACTTCCACAGCTAAATTGTAACTTCGATATTTACATGATAGAAATGACTTGTCCTGATTATTGTTTAAAATTATGGTGTTGATAGATTTTTTTTAAATTCATACCCGCTCCTAATGTAAAGCCTCCTAATGGAGTTGTCTCATCATAAGTTTTTTTTAACTAGAACTGTTTTTCACTCAGTCGCTTAACCTTTCTTTTTGACGGAGAGTAGTAGGGATATAATGATCAGACTAAGACAAGACTAGTGGTCAACTAATCGCTCTTGCTATGACCAGTTATTGAAAGTATCACACACCAAACATCTATACCTTGATCGAAAAAATGCTGTTCATACTGAGACTCAAACCCGTGAGATCAGGTGCAGAAGAATGTTCCCTCTAATTTTCGGAAGGTTATGTGCGCAAAAATTATTGGCTGTGCAACTTTGACAAGAAATAAAAAAAAAAATGTGCGCCACATAACGGTATTTAGACCTACTAAACGAAAAGGCTGATTTTTAATAATGATAATAATTAACAATACTATTTAATGTCCATTAATCTATTCTGGTGAGTATATAGCTGATGTAATTTTGTGCGCTGATGTGCGCTCTGTTGTAATGTATGTGCGCGCACTTGGCAAGCTGTGTGCGCGCGCACACGCGCACAGCTTAGAGGGAACACTGGTGCAGAAGCCAACAACACTAATCGCTGGACCATAGGTTCGGCAGTTGCTACAATTATTATCTAAAAATATAATTGAGTAGGTACTTTCCATCTTCTGCTCATGCGGTTAAGATAATTCATTCTATTATGCGATTTTTATTGTAAGTTTTTCCCTGTATCGCATAGCTCAACATATGTAATATTCTACAATTAATTTCAAATTAACTACAATATATTTTAACTAAGCAGTAATTTTCCAACGTCAGCTAAAGACGCGCGGTATTTGAACGCCTCAGTCAGAATTAAATTCAAACATGTCTTGCCATATGTTCGTTATTGATAATAAATAATTTACAGATGATCCGCTGTCTATTAACTTCGATGAATTGCATTAAGCCGATGATTTCAATAAGGTTATATTTTGGTATGATCTTTAAAGAATGCCTTATACGAAATATCCAAATAAATGCGGCCTGCCTGTCAATGTGGCTAAATTGAGTGAGAAAAGAAACACAAACAAAAGTGGATGTGGATATGTAGATACATATTCGTGTGCAGGTAACAATCTATGGTCAATAAATCATCGGTTACGATACTAGAGTCTCCTTGTTTGAAAAGTTGTTTGAATTTAATCGAAAAAATTAAAATGAAAATAACTCAATCAAAAAGTAATCACAAAAACATTAATGCATTTTTCAAGGCTTGATATAAGAATTAATAACTCCTCGCTTAACTTTAAGTTTTATTTATAAATATAGTTTTATTTATAAACAAACATTTACAATCGTATGCAATCATACCGACATTATTATGAACTTTACGTTTTCTGCTAAGAACATATGGACTCGTTACTCGGAATGGAACATTCAAACTGTAAGTCAATAATTTGTTGTAAACAATCTTTTTTATTACGGAATGCATGTCTTTGATATGTTTATCTTATTTAATAAACTTTAGAGTTTTTGGCTACAGAGCAGTACTCCAAATATTATTTTAACGAACTTTACTGAGAGGAAGATATCATAGTATTCAATATTATATTTTGTTTGTGATAATCATATTTCGATATACCGTATTTCCTCGATTATAAAACCCTTTTTTCTATTTGGGTGTCTCTGAATTGGAGGTCCGGCTTATAATCGACACTTAGCAAAATTATGTTTTTATTTAGTTATTATTGGTATATAAACTAGGGCTCGTCGGTTTTCAAAAACAGGTTTTTAAAACCAGTTTTTTTTCCAAAATTTGTGACATTCAAAAACCGGCTTTTCAACTCCGTAACCGGTTGTGCCGAATTTTCCATAAACGAGTATTTAAAACAAAAAGATAGAAAATTTGGATTATTTATTTGATGGCTTGAAGACCACATGCCAACATCATTACCCAGCGAAAGGGTATTTTCGATATCAGGAATATTTGTTACAGTGGACGCTTTGTGTTTTCTTAAATCATATTTTCTGAAGAGTGACACCAAATAATTTCTCGTTGTGTATTATTATGTATATAAATAAACAACATAAAAATGGACTTTTTCTCGCTATTGAATTGAATTATAATTTTTTTTAAAAACTTCGAAAACTGGATAAAACCGGTTTTCAAACAATACTGACATTCGAAAACCGGTTTTTTCAAAAGTCGGTTTTTGTATAAGCTCTAATATAAACGTAAGAATATAATACAAAATATTCAAATTGTTTATGAAACCATTTGAAAGCTTGATAATGGTGAATCTCGATAATGAAAATCACTTGAGCTTTCTATTTTGTTATTTGTTATTTGTTAATTATCTTTCGATAGCGCAACTGGTCTTAATGATGATTTCAAATATTTTTTGATGATGTCAAAAAGTTGTATTATTTTTAATCTTAAAATATATGTTTTTTTTTAAATTGTAGTGATGAGTTTTTAATACACGCAACTGGTACCAAATTCAGTTGGTCAACGTATAATCATAATAATATCGTTTGTTGATGATGTTAGATTGAAATCTACAAGAGATGCTTATATTATAATATAAGATGTTCTCTCTTTCGTGGCCTAAAAATCAAAGGAATTGTTTATCAGACCGACGACATCTAGTTCACAGAAGTGTTCTTAGATCATGATACATTTTATTTATTTGTCAACTACTGACATAAAGGTCATCAATTAAACTGACGTGGCGGCACGAACGGACTTAAATATTTAAAAGCGGAATAATTGATACGTATTTTTTTCATTCGTTGACAGGAGCAATGAATACGATTAAAAAATTATAAAATTTTATTTTTTTAGAGTCAGTTTTTTTGTATCGATTCTATCATACGTAGTGTAAGTCAAAAAACTTAACCAGTTACATGCAGTCTTTTTTTTAAAATGTGTATGTATTTATTTAAATAAATGAATAAGCACTTACATCTTACATTTCATAAGACTCCTTTATAGAAGATCACAAAACATATTTCCGAATTACGCTAAGACTATGTTTCATATATACACAATTAGAATAAATATTCAAGTTTATTAACATGGATAAAGGTGTAATTATTGTACCAAGCAAATTGTTTATGAAAATAATTATTTCAGGGATGGATATTCGTGAAAACGGCTATTCCAACATTTAAAGGTTTAAGTATTCAGATAATCGTTGTTTTTAAAAATAACGCTTCTTACCTAATTGCATATAATCCATTTGTAGATGGAAAGTAAAATTCAATGTACTGACTACAGTGATATAAAATCAATTTTTGTTCGTGACAAAAATAGTTTATTATCAAACTTATTGTTCATTTTTCCCGTCAATTTTCGTAACAGAATCTGTTAAATGAACTGTAATTGATCAAAGAGCACTAGCAGCGGTTATTCCAAAAAATGTATCAATCATTCAACAGTGAATATTATTAGAAAATATAGAAAAAAAACCTCATGAAGTTTGAAGCCAGTTGCTTTTTTTGCCCTCCACGTGTATTTGCTTGCATAGATTAAATACATATTTTATCAATGATTCATGTTTATTTCATTTACCTTTCCTTCTAGTAAATGTATAAGAAGTTCATAATTGACATTGGTCAGACATGTTTAATATTAAATTGAAACAAACTTAAATCAAACAGTCTTGGTTCATGTTCGCAAAATGCATAACAATCATTAACAGTCTGACAGGGGCACTTTTAATTCAGTTTAAAGTCCAATCTCGTCATTAATTACATCAAGAAGAGTTTGTTGTCAGTAAATTAAAATACGATTTATTCTGGATTGGTAATAACAAATGAGCATTTAATTATCGAAAGCATACGTTTCATTCTCTCTCTCTGAGACAAATGGCTGCGGTAAGATGTGGGCTTAAAGTATGTCAAAGATTTATTCGTATATATAATACTTTATGAAGGTAATAATATAATCTTTGGGCGTTTTTTGTATCATCTATACTCACTTAAGAATACAATATTAACTTAATTATCGGTAGATTTTAACACTAGAAAAAAATTACAATCTGGAAACAGGCAGGATTTTTTTTTACAATCTTTAGTACAAGGTTAAAATTTTACACATAATCAACTTCCTTGATAATGTGTTAAAAATTAATGAAATTATATTTTTATATATATTTTTTTTTTATAATCACAATGATTCAACGAACTTAAGAACCACGAAAATTTTACTAAATGTTGATTAAATATTTCATTTTATATAAACACGATAGATTTAGTAATATTATTATTTGAAAATCTACTTTAAAAATAAACATCTAACAGGATTGTAAATTCATAGATATGTATTGTGAATAACTTTCAACGAGTGAAAATGCTTTTCAGCTATACCAAGCCGGTGTTTATCCTTCAAGGTTAATAATAATTGTGGAAAATATTGTTATTTGTAAGTTTTTCAATCATTGTCAGACCAATTTATATATAATAAAAAAATCATCTTGAACGTTTAATAATTGAAAACATTTAAAAATAAATGTTATTATAATAAGTCTATTGCTATTATAATCTCTTCACTTTCGTATTAATAATAATATACTAAGAAAAAAGTATTAAGTTATTCATTAATTTTGCTTTACCTTAACCTCTAAAACGTCTCATATTTTCTATTCCTCAGCATCTTTAGTGCGTGAATCTGGTGTCAAAAGACCTTCGAATGCCGGTGGCAAACTATTGGCGTAACAATGTTAGGACTAAGTGGAGTAGAGGAGGCTGGTTAAGACAACCATTGTCATCCTGGACTGCAGTGCCAGAAAAGAACAAGAATGGATTTGTTAAAAAATAATAATAAATCACCATACTATGGTGGCACACATACAGTACCGCTCGAGGATTTCTGCGGGTACGTGCAAGGCGCCCTTCGATCCTCAAAAAACTATAACTTAATGAGTGAATGGTACTAAAATCCTGTGATTTGCTGCGAACACTGTTCTTCGAAAGGTGATTAAACTTTTTTTAAACTTTCGGTTTGAGTGAAAAAATCCAACTGACGAAAGGGACAGCACTGGTTGAAACGTATTTTAATTTCGGTGTTGTTTATATTTACAAAATAATGCCAAGTATTTAATAAAAAAAAATGTGAAATATCTACACCGACGGTAATAAATTTTCTTCGAAAAAATTCTTTAGTCTTATACGGATAGCGTATGGACAGATAGTATTTGGAAATCTTTTTTTTCATGTTAGGCTCATGCCACTGGTTTGTTCATCGCCTACGCATGTATCTGAATTATTTTTCTGTCTACATACAGACAGTTCAACTATTTTAGAAGGTCTATGACTTGAGTTTTGTCAAACAATGTCCTCAGCGGTCGCTGATAAATCATACGGCAGCCGAAATGGAATGGACATTCCCAGGATTTCTTGTATGCGCCGATTGATTAGTTGAACGTCATCGTCTCACAAAGATTAATTCTTTACATGTAACACACGTATTCAATGGAGATACTACATACGTGTAATACAATTTTTTTTTCAAGAGTTTATTTAACGTGTTAATAAAAAGAAAACATTGAAACAAAATTACAGCAATTATTATAAAAATCATAAAAAAAAATTACATCTCGACGGTTAAAAAAAGCTTGTTAAAAACATTAAATTTTATATAATTAAGAAGTTTTCTTAATCTTTAACCATACATATTGAAATAGTGTATTTTCATTTTATTTAAAAAAATAATGTTTTGTTCGTTGTTCATCACATCTCACATCGTTCGCAAAATGACGAACACATTTTATTGCATTACTATTTCATTTTGCTTAATTTGTGTGACTTTTCTGGGCTCGCGTTCGAAATGAAGTATCTAGGCTTAAAGTTGATTGTATTATATAAAAGAAGTAGACAACTATCACCATCAGCTTTTTATTGTGAATATGGTAAGCATACTGAATTTGAAGTGTGGATATATATGGTAAGAATAGTTGGCAATATTTTTTAAGTGGAACATAACTTTGATAACATTATTTTGATTGTAAAACAAATGTATTTTTTGTGTACAAAGCTTCTTTTAAGTTGCAAAGCTTCCGACCAAATGTAATTTTTATTTGATAAAATCCCTTGTGTTTGGATACATTTTGCAGTTATTTAAGATTTCACCAAAGTGCCTGTTGGAATTTATGTATCAAATTTAAATCGTTCAAATTTTATAAATGGCTTACGTTTTGTTTCTTAATAATTTAGTTAAGCCTTTTGACATTCAAAGGAACGTATTAACTAACGCTTAGTAAATGGCATTTGTCGTGTATATATAAGAATAATTCAAAACCTTGTTTAAATTTAATACTTTTTCCGGCTAAAAAATAATTTATATTTATAATTTATATATTATTTTATTATTTATAGATTTATTAAGATACAAAAAATATAATGCATTAAGTTACTAAATAAGCGTTAAGTAATTGGCGATCGACGCACGAGTCCAGCTCAGGCGGTCGGCCGCGAAGAAAGTCAAAGAACATGTCAGCATGTTCCGAAACAAATACTCGGAGTAAAAAATATGTTGGGGCTTACTGGTTGGCCAAAAGAAAAAAAAGGTATATTATAATACGACATCCTTATATTTAAATCAGGTAAGTTATCCTCTTTGAAACATATCGTCACTGGCAGAAGTTGGTAAGTAACAAAATTCAACGAAACGAGTTAAGAACACACTGAGATTTTTGTTTATCAATACTTTGATCGGAATATATCAATGTCTTGCATTTATTGTACCATTTTGGCTAAAACAGCATTTTTATATTTTATTAATATACATGCAAATTTAAATGGAGGCAATTTAAGTGAAAGTTAAATGTCAGACAAAACTATCTGACCAAATAAATAATTATTATTTTCTTGTAAAAAAAAACAGATCACTATTTTATAACTAATGTGCATCTATTAATTTATTTTGTGTATTGGACCTTTATCTCAGATTAGCATACAAATATCTATATTTTTAAACAATAATTCATTGTAACACAAAGTATCAAAACTAAAGGCCATCTACCAAGGCAAAAAAGGTGACTCACTGAGTAGATAAGATTGATAAAATGTAATGAAGTAGGTAGCATAAAAAAGTTGACCAATAATTAAGAAATCGAAATAAGTTTTACCTCGAGAAGTTAGTAAAATTAAAATCTGAAGAGCTCCACTAAGTGATCAGAAGAAGAGGCTTAATTCCTGTCCCTAAGTATCAATATTTTTTTATTATTTCATTTTAGCATTATATCACGTTAAGTTATTGTTTTATCGGCATTACCGTTAAATTCAAGTAGTATCAGATGTTTTATACTCTTGTATTATATATTATGTAATTTTGATTCACAAAAATCTCAATCAATTTCCCAAACAGTCACTGTTTGTGGACAATCATGTGACATAAACTATCTGCAATAGATAAGTCTGTGGTAGGCGAAAAATGACGAATATTTCAAGGTGTAGTTTACTTTGCCAATCGATAGATGATAATATATATCTGCATTGTATTATATATTAATTGCGGTTGAACCAATACTCCTTTTGTCTTGTACGGCAATAATATTGATAATAATTACTTGTGCCAAGGGGATAGTTGCTCCTGGCCCACGCCTCGCCACTTAATCACTGAGATCCGCTCACATAAATATATCCTTTATCTCAGACGATATATCTCCACAGAACAATGTTAGTTTGTTAACATACCGCGGACGATATAAACCTTCGGTTATATGTACTTAATTATCGACATTCACTGGCAAGACAAGCGCTAATGTCCACTGGATAATTGAAGGTAACAGTGGTGTTCATAATTATTTCATAAAATATTAATTGCGAGTATCTACCACAAATGTCAAAAGCTTATAATTTAAAACTATTCAAATTGATAACATATGTCCACCCTTAACATCAATGCTTATTACATTACATAATTATTTAAAGATGCTTGCTTAGTCCTACCTTATGCCGTTGATTCAGTGATGAATTATCATATTTATATCATAATTTTTTTTTAACGAAAGATGATTTTTTTTATAAGGTAATAATCAGGAAATATTAAAAACTGTTATTCAATTAAAACAATACCAAAAAACGACCTTGGCGTATAATTTGAGGTACCTAGACGATTTCAATATTATTCTAGGTATATTTTTATAAAAAAATAAAACAAATCATTTCAGAAACAGCGAGGGATTATTAATTGAAAATATTTCCTCGTTAAGTGAATTTTTTTTTTGAATAGTGACGTATAACGGATTTTTAATAAGAGTTGACAGTAAACAATCTTCTAGACAGTTTTTTAAAGACTTCCTTTAATCTTCACTTTTTAAAACAGATAAAAAGCCCAAACGTATCTTTCATTAAAATTAGTTAATTTAAGATTTCGACTGAAGGTGCTTGGTGGAATTTCAATATTAAATTTGAATCGTTCAAACTATGTACATTCTCACAAATTTTGTCACTAACGACCCGGGTTTCGCCTTTCGGCATCTTCAGGCATTCAAGTGCACGGATGAACTTGAACTGACGCTTAGCAAATAAAAGTTTCGTGCTTATATAAGATACAAATGCATCACCGAGTCCAAAGCCATTGCTGGCGAAAAGGATGAGCTCATGGGAATTCCAACAGATTTGTGTAGTGAGCAGTTTCAAGAATTATATAATCTGTTTGTCGGCAAAGGTTTTATGATTATATGATTTTATGGTTATATAGGGTATAGAAGAGGAGATGTGGGAAAATTTGTTATTTCGTTTAAAATCGGAAGACTTTGCAACTGTGCTTTATTGATTTCTAAAATTTCTTGGAAAAAGAGCTTATGACTGTCCGTATTTGGGTGTAACATTTTTATCCCTTGTTCCTGATTGAACACGTGTCCTTCCGAAATTAAGTGATTAGCAAAAGTAGACGTGTCTTTTTTCAATCTAAAGGCTGCCATATGTTCTAAAACTCGGATGTTCAATGTTCTTTCTGTTTTGCCGATATAAAACTTTGTACAACAAGAGCATTGCAATCTATAAATCCCGGATTTATTTAAGTAATGTATTTTATCTTTATTATTAATTAATAATTTGCCTAAAGAGTTTTTACAGTAAAAAGCAGGTCTAACACTATCAGCTAGCTGTTATTTAATTTTATATTTTAATTTAATAACAAATTTTCCCACATCTCCTCTTCTATACCCTATATAACCATAAAATCATATAATCATAAAACCTTTGCCGACAAACAGATTATATAATTCTTGAAACTGCTCACTACACAAATCTGTTGGAATTCCCATGAGCTCATCCTTTTCGCCAGCAATGGCTTTGGACTCGGTGATGCATTTGTATCTTATATAAGCACGAAACTTTTATTTGCTAAGCGTCAGTTCAAGTTCATCCGTGCACTTGAATGCCTGAAGATGCCGAAAGGCGAAACCCGGGTCGTTAGTGACAAAATTTGTGAGAATGTACATAGTTTGAACGATTCAAATTTAAAATTAGTTAAAACGTTTAAAATATATATTCTGTGTTTTTATGTAGATATTATTAAATAAGTTCAAGAAAG
This sequence comes from Himalopsyche tibetana, assembly GCA_030503985.1. Lineage (NCBI taxonomy): Eukaryota > Metazoa > Arthropoda > Insecta > Trichoptera > Rhyacophilidae > Himalopsyche > Himalopsyche tibetana. The sequence goes on from JAPJYX010000024.1 coordinate 16,617,454, forward strand.
TGTCATTAATCAGTGGTTAACAAATAAATTCAAAATATATTCGGACAATAATCACAAAATTGTTATAGTTTAAATTTTCGTCATCTTATTTTGTCTCATATGCGTGACGATAGAGTTTCTTTCACGATTTGAATTAGTTGATATCGCCAGGTAAAAAAAATAGTCTTTAGTATAATTTGTAAATCAATTTTTAAATATAATTATGCTTTCTATTAAGCAAGGTAACAATTAAAATATTAGAATATGATTACAGTTCAAGATTTATAAGAAAGTAATTGAAATAAATTAGAATCGGTCGAAATTAACAAGATACTGATGATTACTTCACAACTTCTCAAAAGAACAATTGTGCTTAAATGTAAGATAAAATTTTCATGGATTTATTCATATGATATAACCCAATAAATAATATCGATTTGACTACCTTTACTGGAATAATAATTTATGGATACAGAAAACCAATATTGTGACTTTATTAGACCAAGCACGTCAATGCCATTATGGTATCAAGTATCGTCGATTATTCAGGTGGGAGTTTGTTTAATCAAAAGAAGTCACTTCGTTTAACGATTATTTCATTTATATTAGCAAGATTGTGATCACAAATCGTTTTTACAACATTTTATGGGTTGAATTAGAAAAAAACATTGACACAATGTGATATACTGAATGGGATTCGGATAAATTTAACCAATTAAGAATTAAAAAGCCGTGTATAAAAAAAGCACAATCTAACATAATAAGTTAAAATGTTGTACTATTAAATTGGTCGATTTTAATTAGATAACACCCTGAATTGTTCGATTGTATAACTTTTCTACGAAGTAACTTGTTTACGATATACCTGCTTGGTTATTAAAGAAGTAAAGTTACACGAATGATGGTAAACTGTCTTTTAGCTTTGCACATCATAATTCTACCCGTATAAAACTGTAGCGTGTGGTATTTACGATAAGCATGCATAGATATATACAATTCCACCCTGATTCACAGTACTTCTTGAAGTATGTCATAGTAATAATATGAACTTAGCTAAATTATTTTGATGCCCAATCCACGATTCGCCAAACAAAATATTTTGGATGTAGTCAATCAAAGTAAGTAACCAAAGAAAATCAATCAACACTGCACATAAGCCATTATTAAGATACTGGAACATATCCCTGCCATTTGTTTGTTTCAATCCATATTACTATCAATTTAAACGAACTAATAATAGTGCATTGTAACCAAAGCTTTTTAACGAAACTTGACTGTATGTAAAGTGTTTGACTTTACTTTTCTGGTAAGAGTAGATATCGGACACGTGGTGCAATTGTCAACGTCGTTTTTTCCCGCGACGAATCTTATGGATTCAAGTTCCAGTACGAAAAGCAGTTTTTTTTTATATTGATACATACATTTCTGTTCGAGGGTATGGGTGCTTGTGATATCTGAAAAATTCCCCCCATCCTCCCAATCCAAAAATAACAGTGCGTAGTGAGAGTGATAAGCTCACCATTATTTTTGTCTTAGTCTTATTCTTTCTATGATTACTGTCTTTGAAAAAGAAAGGTTGACAAATTTATGTTGAGATACTTCCAGTTGTAAGTCTATATAAAGTACTGGAAAGAATAGTTGTAAGTTGAATTTTCTCAGCAATCTCTGTTATAAAAATAAGAAAAAGTTTTAAGAGTATAGAGAGTGTGAAAAAGAATCATCACAGACACCCATATTTAGAATTTACATACCTTTAAAAAATGTACAAAATTGTCCATATGGAAAAGAAATTTTTATCTTTAATATATTCAAATAACTATAAGTCGTTACCACTCAAATATGACGCTTGTATGATTGATATGTTTTTCCAATTTTTTAAAATAAAATCATTATCTCATTTCATATATATCTCAGCTCACAAAGTTGTCAAAAAAAGAATAGAATACACTTATTATTATAAACAATCGCTTTGTAAAATTTCTTTACAAATGTAATGAATAAGATTCATTATCCATGACATTGTTATATAAATATACAAATGAACTATAATATCTTGTATCAATAATAACGTCTGTGCCAAATTTATTACAAAAATTTTCATTATGGTATTGTCTATGAATAGAAAAAGATTACATAGTCATGAAGATTGCGATATTTATAAAAGAAATATAAAGGAAAAACAAGACGTACAAACAAGGCCAACGCACTGTTGTTCGATTGAAATATTATATAATGAAAAGAGAGAAAAGATTAACGTCTGCTAAATAATCAATTAAAATTTCAAAGGTTTACATATAAAATAGTTAAAAATATAAACATGAACATTATTAGTATAAACAGAGAAAACTCAAAGATGAAATCTAATTTATATTGCTGCTAGCGAAAGTTTGGACTGATTGGAAATCGAGATAACTTCCTTTGTTTAATCGGCAATGATTATAATCTCATACAGATTAATACTCCATATGAAACTTCGCAACAGTCTGGAAAAGCGTCTGATAGAACCTTGGCAGTGACTTTGAAACTAAAATTTACCAGACACATCCAATGATATTCTCATTAGCCACTATTTTATACTTACATTAAATTCTATCTTACTTAGGTCAAAATTTGTGAAGTTTTTTAATTGCTTTAAAAATATGTAATTTTAAAATATCTTTTTTCTCAATCATTATAAATCAGTCTCGGTTCCCGGGACATTTGAATAGAACAATCCGAGATTTAAGACTTATCAATTAGTAAAAATAAAAATTTGTATAAAGCAGTTTATATTCATTCTTTACAAATATAAAGTTTGAGTATTTATTTACCTTGATAAAATTTGTACATTTCAGAGGGAAATAGAATAATAGGAAACTCTCAAAGTTTTTTATTCATTTAATAAAATGAAATATGACTACTGTACGTACATATGACAGATAATATTTTGCAATAACAATAAACTACTTACACAAGGGGAACTTTTTTTCGGAGGGAACGGTTTTATCCGAAAAACGAATCCTTCGAACGATGTGTAATATAAAACAGTAAAAATATTACCAATGCAATATTGTGATCCTTTGCGATATTGTTAGATATTTGTTTATAGAGTTGTTAGTTACTAACAGTGTCCATGCGCATAAATATTCGTTTAAAAAGCTTATTGCTCTCAATACACTTCTGATCTATTCAGGATTGGAGATGGTAAGAAGAGGTAAATATATTATAACAAATTATATCCCTAGTGCAGTCTCTATTGGTAAAAATATCGTTTTGAAAGCCAATATATGTGAATTAGAGATCTAGAACCGGCAAATGTGGAATTGCATTGAAGACGAAAGGGATTGACAGTTTTCAGTTGGTCACGTGGATTAAATACAACTCAATATAAACCTTAAAAAATCCAAGCAAAGTTAAAATCAATTTATATTTTTGCTATTAAATTAGATTTATACTTCTTTCAATATTATTATTATTCAACAAAATAAATATAGATTAGGAACAATGTGCTAAATATTTATTTTTGGTTGGTTTCCATGAGAACTAATTTATTCTACAAGTTGGAAATATCGGTACACTATTAAAGAGCGTTGAGTATATACTGTGTAGATAGTCTAATGAAAGATTAAGGTTAAACTTCTAACACAGCTTCGCAGAGACTTTCTTTTCGCACTGTTCGTATAAGTGGCAATTAAAACTTTTGACATTATGTCAAAAAATATTCATCGACTTTCAATTTTGACTTATTACTTGTTTGTGGAAAATAGTTTTATTTCTGAAGTTGTACTTCAAGTATAATCGATTTAAATTTAAATCAGATCAAAGTTTGTCGTTTTACGTAAGTTATCTTGTTGAGATAACTATAATTTATTGGATTTATTTAAGTAATTGCTTAAAAAAACGCTTTAAATAAAGTACTATATGACAGCGTTAGTTTGAAAATGTACATTTAAATTCGGTTTGTTATTTACGATTCCGATCGGTGTGGTTGCACTCTTAGGTTCCTGTTCAAATTTTCTTCGACTGCACATATCGAACCAAATACACGAAAGACTGTGATGTTTTTATATAGTTTCGTGAAACTAGTTCTCAGAAATCATCTAAAAAATAGTTAGTATACAAATAATTTTGATTACTTTGTTACTCCACCAGTTGTATTACAAACTGTGACACAAAGCTTGTGAATAATCAAGTATAAATATGTTATGTGTGATGATGCTTCACAAAGTGGCGGAGCACTTCTCATAGTTTGTAACACAACTAGTGGAGTAACAAATTCGACAAATTAAATTTTGTAATAAAAATGATTTTTCACAAAGTTATCATCATCAAACATAACAAATAGTTCTTTATTACATTTTCTTTTTTTTTCTTTTTAAATGTGGTGAATGACTTACCGTTCTACTAATTTTCGTTCAATAATATGAATTAATTTATTTGAACATGAGCCTAAATACTGTTCATTAGATGGAAGAGGGAAATGGTTTATAAATATTGAAGGCATCCTTTATAGTGTATTGGTCACCTGAAAATCCCGCGTAACAGTCTCAAATAAATATTCGTAATTGCCGCAGCCGTAAGGCGGACGCGTTAATATTTTCCCTGTCCACATCTTTCATACACGCATTAACCGCCAGGAGCGAAATCGAATAATTTAATAGCGCAAATTTTATCGGCGTAAAAAAAATATTTCCATGAAACAGTAAATGAAAAGAAAAACGTTTTATATTATTTTTAATATAAGCTATCATGCTTACTCTCACTGTTTATTTTGTATTATTATTTATTCTTAAGTGTATCTCAGAAATATTAACTTTATGGTTAATTTTTTGGCGTGCACTTTAACGCTGTCAATCTATGTTCCATGTAGTAATAGATGTACTAATTTAATTGGTAGTATCTTGATAAAAGTTCATGTAAATAATTCAAAAGTAGCATTTAAATATCTATTACATATAAGTGTCTGAGCTTCTATGACATAGGTTCCCAACCTTTTTCGGGTGGCGACCCCTTTTTATAAAAGCCGTGACTAGACGAACCCCCGAGGAATTTGAAATCCTCGATTTGCTATACTTTTTCCCCGGATTCTCCCCCAAACTCCTTTTTTTTTAGCTCACCGGGGAAAGTTGGCGACCCCCCAGAAAACCCTTGGCGACACCCAGGTTTGGAACCCATGTTCTATGAGTTTAAATCTAATAGTCCTTCATTTTCAAACCTTATTAGATTACAAATTGTCAAAATCTATACTTATTGTACAGCAATCCGCTTATGCTGTACCTTATACTTTTAATGACTAATTTTTTAATCCATCTCCGATCCCAATGTGGAACATATGGCCACCTAAAGGAGGTATCTCAAGAGAAACTTTTCTACGAGAAATGTTTGTTGCTTAGTCGCTTAACCTCTTGTCTTCAAATGGAGTAATATAGATAGAAGGATAAGGCTAGGAAAGAACTAGTGGGTAACTAATCGCTCTCGCTACGCCCAGTAATTAAAGGATCGTAAAGAGTAAGACTGATTTATTTTAGACATCACAAACACCCATGCCTACGACCAGAAATCGATCGAAAAAAATCTCTTCGTACTGGGACTCGAACCCGTGAGATCCGGCACTGTAGCCCACAACACTAGCCGCTGTGCCATAGTACTAGGGTATCCAATCCCGAAGCCTTTTTCCAATCCCGGGATTTCGGGATTGAATTATTTTGAATCCCGGGATCCCGGGATCCCGGGATTGAGATTTTCTCACCGAGGAATTTGAAATCCTCAATTTGGTATACTTTTTTCCAGAATCTCACAGAAACTTGTTTTTTTTTTTTTAGCTCACCGAGGAATTTGAAATCCCCGATTTGGTATACTTTTTCCCAGAATCTCACAGAAACTCGTTTTTTTTTTTTTAGCTCACCGAGGAATTTGAAATCCCCGATTTGCCAATTTCGTGTCAATTTCGAGAATTTGCTAGAAATTTCTCAATCCCGAAATCCCGGGATCGCGGCCATCTCAATCCCGGGATTTCGGGATCAGAAAATTGAACGGGATCCCGGGATTGGATGCCCTACATAGTACCCGATAGGAATTAATAACTTTTTAAAATATTTAATCAATTCACCATTAATTTTTAAAAAATCCAAATCGGCCCTGGGCCAATAACTTTGACAAGTTAAACAAGTACACACATACAAATAATTCGGGCATGTATAAAATACATATGCACGTACATAGACTTCAATTCATACAATACAGTGATACATATTAGCACATGGATTAACACAGTCTCAGTAGTGAGATGGGATCGACGAGATAATCGGACAACGATGCGGCATCCGATCCCACGAATGGAAAACATAAGAGTCGGACGTAGCTCTTTTTATCGAGGAAGAGCTATACTACGTATACTTTTTGTGTAAATATTCATTTAGGTAAATCATAATTATAACTAAGGAAATAATAAAATTAACTTATTATCTAAAAACTATTTGAGACACGACGTTTTGGAATATAGACTACTCCAGGGATTGCGAACATATGGCACGCGTGCCCGAGGTGACACGTTTGAGAATTTGGGTGGCACGCGAACGATTTCCAAGCTCAAAAAAATATTTTTTTATGTGTAAAAAAAAAAAGTTTTGACTAAATAATCCGTGAATTATGAATTTATTCCGTTTTATTATTTTTCAAATGTTTCCCAATATAAACGACAATCGTTTAATTTATTTTGTTATTTTTTTACTGATTGGGCACACCACACAATCGAGAAATAATATTTGAGATTTTTTGGCACGCGGACCCAAAAAGGTTCGCCATCCCTGGACTACTCTAAAGATTTTTGACGTTCCGATTATAGACTAAACGTCATTTGCAAACTCCTACAGAATGCGTTTCCTGCACCACGTTTTCGATTACATTAAAGGCGTAAATTGTGATTAATTGTGTTAATTAAGTTTGTTAATTAATCTTGGTAATTAACTTAAGCAACGTGTATACTTTTATTTCAAACCATCTTTTTACTTTCCCGTAGATTTTTTTATTAGAAACTAGCCGGTTCCCGGCAAGCGTTACAACGCCACTCAAAGAAAGAAAGTGTTTGTGTTTTAACTGTGTTTATTGAAGTGCATGTTTTCTTTTTCTGTCTGTTTGACATTTGCTGCTGATTGCCTATGGTATGACACACGCGCCATCTACTGTAAGTTAATTGTACTATAACCTTCGCGTAAGTGCAAGCATAAGTTATCAAAATAAACTGTTTGACAGACATACAAACATTGATTTTTATATATAAGACCTACTGTAAGTTAATTTTATTATGTCTATAACCTTAACGGTAGTACAAGCAAAAATGTTGTCAATGTTTTAGTGCAATCGGATGAACAGTGTGGCAACGCATAAAGTACGAACAAAAAAACATTCATTTTTATATATTAGATAAGGCATTGGCTTATCAGTACCCAAAAACTTTTTTATTTTTGAAAACCATTTATCTTTATATAATTCATTTGTCGTCATTAAAACTGTCTTCTTTTTAATTTATATACTCCACCTTTATTTTCTATGGATTCGGCAGAAACTTTTCGGATGATAATTTTAAATATAACTTTATTATTTTGAATGTGAAACTTTTTTGCCTTATGATAAGTATACTCGTCAAGTTATATTTTCGAGTTTTCCATTATAGTCCCATTATAGTTTACCAGAAAGAAGAATAGTTTTTTGGTTGTAACTTGATCTTAATGTACCATCGGTACAAACATAGCTCCATGATTTTAGAACGAACTTTTTTTGTGAATATAAAATCTTTTATATTTTTCTCATAATTTCTCAAACTTTGATCACTAAGTCTGAACGATACCGAAAAAGAATTTTTCAACATTCTTATTGCTTATTCGGGTAACTTTTTCGTGGGTTTATTAGCCATGGTAAAAGTCTTGCCTCATTATTTACACATTGACAGACACTACATATCGTATCTAAATAAGTTGTTCAATATAAAATTCTGTTTCTCTTCTTTTATTCAATTACTATTATCGCGAAGCATCTCAAGATACTACAAGTTAAAAAATAATCCCTTGGGTTACACATTTCGAACAGGACATAAATAAGAATGATTCAGGCAGCGAAACAGAAATGTCAGCGTTGGGTTTATTAGTAACTGTGTTGCATACAAAATATACAGTGAGGTCAAAATATCACATTCATGGATATTTAACTTAATTGTAAATATTTTTTTTATTAATTATTTTTTGATGAGAAGGGTGTAAAGAAAGAAAGTAAAAAGTATTCTCGAATCTTGATTAATTTGGTAACTACTTTGTGATGACTTATTTTTAGTATTCAATAAAAAAATCTGTATTAATATGACTTAGTGACAAATAAAAAAAAAGTATTTATTTGCATTAGTTATCAATCCTTTTACATTTAACATCCTTTTAAATTTGTAGGAAAATCTATTGGCACTAATAAACATATATATTTTTTTATTCTGCTGGGACTGCTGCAAAATTTTACAAAATGCATTGTTTTAGTTAATACAATCATTAGAATCAGAGCGTATACAATTCATTTGTCAAAATATGTATCTAATATCACTTACGATAGCCAATAAAAATTAACAGTTAAAAAAATACATTCATTTAATTATGTTTATCAAATATAAAAAAGTTTTATATGGTCGGTAAATATTAATAATAACAATAATTTTGGCTTACTTTAACTTATCTAAGTAATAAAAAATAAATCAAAAAGTTTTCAGATGAGTACGAGAATTTTGAGTGACGTCGCTATCAAGTATGCTACAACTTTGAATGCAAAGTGAAGGTTGGGCATCATAAACTTTTTCTCTTGTTATGTTTCGTATAATTAATTAACTTGTCTGTTTCATTTAAAAGTTACAATATAAGTTGATCCTTTAGGTTTTTGGTTCTAGCATATGCGAAAAAGAAGTATCTGCATTTATTTAAAAAAAAATATAGCTTAATAAATACACCGCTTTATGAATGGCAGCTTGACTATTGTGTATTTTGACTATTGAGCTAAGCTCAGTTTTGGTCATGTCTTAATCACATTTATTGGTAAAACAAAGAAATATCTCGTTTATACAATCGCTTAAAATATACAGTTGGTTATATCTACATTAAATTATGATTATAATAAAAGCACATCAGAAAATAACTTGTAAAAGAGACCCCTGCAAATTTTAGCCTTCGTGTTTTAATAATTGCAAAGATATATTTGCCAAGACTGTAATTAAGCAAAAATAAAATGCTTATGAAACGTAACATGCAATAAATTAAAGCTTTCATTATTAATTTGACCTTTTAGGGTGTTCACTGTCAATACTTGGTGGAAAGGCATTATATTCAGAAATCACTGAATATAATGCCGGTACAGCTCATGGTATAGCTCATGGCGAGCATTATCAGTTGATCATTATTAACGAAACCGGTCCTGATCTTGATAAATAAAAGTGGAAATAATTACAAAGGGATATTCTGTTTTTTTTTAAATATTAAGTTTACCTCTACGTAAATATGATTATAGTTAAAATGTTTAATTATAATCATTTATAATAATTAGTAATATTTTGATTTCATTTTTAAAACATGTAACAATTAAAGGAACCTAAAATAATATTATATAATCCAGAGAGATTTCAAATTACTGCTAATAAATTTTAGGGTTTCACCGTATTTCGTTATCGCCTTTATAATGATACTATAGTTGGCCGTTTCTATTAAAGGTGTGAAGTGAGTTTATCGCGTTTGTTTCGCTGGATTTAACACACCGTACGTCACAAATATCAAAATAAATAGCTATCGATAGCGGAGAAAGATATAACAAGGATGTCTTCGCTCAAGATTTATATCTATTATTTTCTTACCGAAAGAGAAGATATTGTGACCTATTCTTTTCATGTATGATATTTTCTGAACACATTCGATCCAGCTCATTGAAGAACTACAAGTATTTTTCAAATTTTATCAAGAAAACATGATATAAATAGACTCATTTGGTATAATATATGATGAGCTTGGTATCAAAACTTATAGTATCTCTGTTTGATATTTTTTAGATAAGTAAACTTTATACAAATACACCACTTCACACAGCAACTTCCATGTCTCAGGAGGGGCCATTCAATTTGAAAATAAACATGATACATAAATTAAAAAATAGATGATTTAAAAATAATATATCGATATAAAAATAGTCAATACATAATTAAGTATATTTTCTATAAACGCAGTAAGCTAAGCAATTGAAGAGCCCATTTCACAATAAAGTTTTAATAAAAAAAAAAATTAAAAAAAAAAGAACATTGGCTGATCCAAGGGGAGGCATGGCCCCCAAGGCCTCCCCCTTGGATCCGCCAATGTTCTAAACACTGTTAAAACTACTGCCAAATATCACTGTCGGTGACTAAGCTCACATTTTCTAAATGAATAATATGATAAGGTAAGAAACTAGCAATCAGTATGTAATAATATATTTCACATCTTCAGAAAGTACTATTAATGGCTATTTACAACTGTTTTTATAAATATGAAAAATTGTTCTCACGTGGTTTTTTTTCCAATTTTCTCGAAGCTCGATATTTGCAGAATGTGAGTTATGATAATAGGCATCTCATATCACTGGAATATAATGGAAGTCAATTCAAAATATTAAACGATTACCAAATCAATAAATACGTTTCGCGTCCGTGGCGGAGCGGTCACGCCGTTACCATACTGGTGCAAAAGCGAAACGGAAGCGGACCGGTACGAAGCACAACCTTATGATAGCACTGTCCGCTTTCGTTCCGTTTCCGCGCGTGACGAATCTCACAAATTAAAGTCTTAGTACTAGCAGATTTTTTTCTGACGTTAAGAATTCCTTCTAATCCTGAAATAGCAGGGGGTAGCGAAAGCGGTTAGTTACCTACTTGTCCTGCTCCAATCCATATAATTATATACCTACTTATTCTCTTCGAAAAGGAAAGGCTGAGAAATTGACTAACAAGCAGTTTTATTAGAAAACTTTTGTTGAAACCATGGCTGACTATTACTGCACTAGTTCGATGTAGATTTTTAAAATATATTAATAATTTTTTATCCAAAGACAACAATCTTAATCTTTTCTCATAACTAATAATAGTGCTTGGCAAATTATTTTTTTTTCTCACGGCTCGATATTAGTTCAAATTTATGTCGACTATCCCTGAAACACATTTTTTTGACTTATACTAATTCATAACAGTTCCAATTCATTCTTTTTCCATAATGTGTTTATAAAGCTAATTGCGCGATTGCAATGTCGTGTATTTTTTCCATAAATCAATCCAAAAAAATGTAAATCTTCAATTTCAATTTTGCATTGAATGTATTGAAATGTCCCACACCTGTTTCAAGTCTTCAGTACAAAAAAAATCTATTACCAATTGGTATTTGAAGCCTACATTTTGCAAGAATGTGTTTTCAATTGAAATAGCTCTCGAATTCAAATTTGTTTACAAGGATTCCACATTTATTTCGAGCCATATACGTATACACCGTCCAAATTTGGGAAAGTCTTTGCATTTTTTTTCATGCCGGCGGTGTACTTTTTTCGCGTATTCTGTGGTAGTGTTTTGCGCCCCGTACGTCATTGCGTCCACTTACCGCGCGCGGTATTATCGCCGTCCGAAAAATGCAGTTTTGCACGTGATCAAACAGTCAAAAGCTTTCGAGGATACATTCTCGCGGCCGTCAATAGAAGTCCGCCGACCGTTTTTACTGCAGAATTGCACACTTTTTTTATTCGTGTTGAAGTAACGAGATGCGATGTAAATGAACGTAAGCTATGGTATTTTTAACTTGAAAATTATTTGTCATATCTCTGTGCTAAAGGAACAAGTTTTTAAGTCTTAAATCGATACTTTTCAGGAAAGCCAAAACAATAAATGAAATTAGATAATATCTAAGTTATAAAATGTAATGCTTAACATGACATTTAATAATTCACCAACTCTAGTTCAACTGGTACTCTTTTTCTTTTATGCACGCATATATGCATTGTAGTTATTATAATGAATTCAACTATTTTTTCTTCTTTTTAATATTAAGTCCTCTTTTTTATAGATATTATACAATATTTATTGTGATTCATTCATTTTTTTTTGCTGATAAGAAAATCAAATCTTTATCAGCCACTTATACTGTATTTATTATTTAAACAAGTCATTTAAATATTATTAGTTGAATAAGTGACAGAAACTCTTCGTTGTAATAAGTTGATATTATAAGTAATACAACATTAATTTGTTGAAATTTGAATCGTTTAAATTGTATACACTCACACAAGTTTTGTCATTAACAAACTGGGTTTCGTCTTTTGACATTTTCGGGCGTTCAAGTGCAGGAATGGACTTGAACTGACCCTTAACTGAACCCGGGACGTTAGTGACAAAACTTGTGTAAATGTACACAATTTTAACATAATAATATTGACTTTCTACTAAGCACCTTTAGTTGAAAACTTAAATTATGTTAATGGGTTTGCCCTAAATTGTTAAATGACTATATTTTTCTTCAGATTTTTTAACATGTTCATCGCATCTAAATGTTATTTTTTATTATTTCATACCATTGTAAATAAGTTAAATTAAACAATAATTGGTTGTTCTTTGTCAAAAAATCATTGTTGTTAACAAGACTTCCTTCTTCAGGTGGTTTTCCATCGTACGTTTTGTACTTTTTCATAATTCATATAACAATATTTTTTACCGTTCTAAAAATAAAACGGAATCGCATTAGAAAAATGGACTAACTAAATATTAAAGAAGTATGAAAATGAATTGTAAAAGTAAATAAGTACATAAATACTATAAGCCCCATCTCAGTATAAAACTTCAAATACTTCGTCTTAAGATCATTTAAATATGTCGCATATCACGTGTTTTATTGAATGTGATGACTCTGACTTTATACTCTTAAATGATCATCTGAAAAACCAAAAATAATGATTAGATATATAATAATTATGAATGTACAAAAATTATTCGTAAGTAGTTTGAAACAATAATTCTGCATCTAACATAATTTGCCGTATCCATACTTCTTTATTCATATTTCGTTTTTGTATTTGACAGACTAAATTTCGGGCTTGTGAGCGATAATAAACGATGAAAAAGTTGGGAAATAAAAATATAACCTCACTAAAAAGTGCAGTAAAATAAAATTGCAATTGGCGATCGCATGTTTTTTGAATGGTAAATGGGGCATGTAACCTTAAATTTTCGTATGCAACTATAAAAGGAATATTAATACCATACTCATATTTTATTTTACGTTTTAAAAGTGATTTATTACGTAAAATAGCTATTCTTAAAAATTTGCGCATTATATTATTTTACCTTTTTATTTTATTCAGACATAAAAATACTCCTGTGGCTGAGAAAATAGTTCCCAAAATTTTGTGGATCTTAAATTATTATCTTTAGTATTTGAGACTCTATTCTCAGTAAATACACATTGCAATCCACCAAAACACGAATTAATGACGTGATTTTACTTAAAAGTACAAGAATTTTTTTTACCATTTTAGTAGTTGGTTCACTTCACCTCTTGAGGGATTATATGGTGGTTAGATACATGAAAATACCTAACAGATTATCTAAAGTAAGATTTGGAGAGCCTGATAATCTCAAACGCATTAATGTCACTAGGCTTCTTGGATTTAGCCGTCGAGAAAATTGGTTCTTCTTCTTCAGCTAAGTGCATCCTTACTAATCCCCTCGGCATGGAAAGCTTTTTAAAAAGTTGTACGACTTTCATAAAGATACTAACATACAAATCTGTACAAAAGCTTCTACTTATTATTAATATTATTAAAATAAACAATCTTTATTTGATATTGTTTGATAAACAATTTCTTATTTTAATGTCTACTAAGTATACAACTTAAAATATGTATTATCATAAAATCTTGACTGGAAATAAAAAAACTTCAAACATCGTTTTAACTTTACATGTAAACTCATGTTAATATATCAACTTACAAAATTAAAGCATTGTTTTATCTTGCGAAGTAGTTTAAAATTTAAAAAAATACTGTGCATTATGAAAAAAATATTAGGCAATTGAGTAATCGTTAGAAAGAAACGTTGTTTTTGGAAATAAATCATTTTTGAAAAGGTCGTTTTAAAAGATATTTTCCCAACTTTAAAAATACTTCATATACAATAATACCCACAGGGTACGCATTTTATTTTTAGCTGTATCATTGTACAGTGATACTCTTAAGCGAAATATTATTTTTACACTGTTTGAAACGTATTCAAGAACCAAAGAACTCTACTTGGTGTATATGTTTTACGAGTATTGTACTAATCTATGTAAATCCTTAAAATTAAATATTTAAACTGCTCCAGGCCTTGGGAAAAAGGGTATGAACATGAACCGACAAAAATTATACTTGTATTTTTTTTGTTTAAATGTAAAGCATAATGAAACAAAATTTATCTCTTTAAATCTACATTCATTCCGTGTTCATTTGTCGTCCAACCACAGAAGGAAACAAAAGTGATTTGACCAGATCGTACATTACGATCTTATCAGAAAAAAGAGAGTAACCGAACACACACGAAAAGTACTTTTCATCTGGTTTCTTTTAGCAAGGGTGGTTGAAAGTTGATCATTTAAATATATCGTCTTTTTAATGCGACTTTAATATTATTATTGATATCAATTTGGATGGATTAATCCCTGCATTGTATTATAAGTAAGAATTCTGTGTTCAGACAATAAATATATAAATTCTTGAGACTTATTTAGAAAAAAATTATTCATTCATTAAAAACAAATATAGTTTGATAATTTATTTTAATTTGGAAATTCTTTCTATAAATGTAAAATTTTAAAAAAATATATCTTCTATGATATCATTCAAAATATTTGCTTAAACATTGTAGAAAGGAAAATCTAATAGTTATTAAAACTCCTTTTACGATGCTGAAAAATACTTTCGATAAGTATGCTGGCCCTTAAAGAACCAACTGAATAAACATGTTTAAACACTTAGCACTCTTGAACGGTAAAAACTCAGGACGCATATTTAAAAAATAACATTTTTTTACTTGGTTCCTAAAGGACCAGCAATATATCGAAAGTATTTTTTAGCACCGTAGGAGAAGTTTTAATCTGTTTATTTAATAGTGATGATGGCAGAGAATTTGCGAATTCAAAGTTAACCTGAAAAAAATGTAAAAAAATTAGGCAAAAACGTGAACGATTATTTTATTATTATACTTGAGAAATGCATAGTTTCTTGTGAGCTGTGTTAATATAATTTTTATAAGATTTTTTAATAAGCTCACTTGAACGTCCCTTCATTGTCCGTAACAAAAGAAAATACTAACCAGTACAAATGTACGCCGAACAGCCAAAAAAGCGAAATCCGAGCAAAGGTGAGTAAATAATGGGGCATGGGAAGTTTTAATTTGGCACATAACACGTTTAAGCCAGTGTGGATAAGGAGTGAGCGGAAGAGAGATAGAAGTTTCCGTTTTGCGACACAACCGCGTGGGAGCGAGCGAGATAAATAGCGGTAAGGAAGACAGATTGTGGCGAAACTGCGGCAAAGAAACAAAAGTCATCGGCAAAGAGTTTGGTTCACCTTTGTTTATAGCGGGTTTTAAATACTTGCATTACACGACGAGCAAAAATTTACTGTTTTCAATTATTATATATCAAAAAAAATGTAATAATTAATATTCGGGCTAGAGCAAGTGCAATACATTTTAAGGAATACTAATGTTAATTTTGTCCGCTAGTAATGTCTTACATATGGAATCATTATTGAGTTTATCTGAGTAACAGTTGTTTTCTATGAGACCTAATGGTTACTCAGTTTTCAAAGAGAGTGGAGAAAGAAGAATAGGGTTAGGCCACAAATCATGTGTAGCTAATCGTTTACGATGCACCTTGATTTAGGTTTTGGAAATTTGCTCCGTGTCATTTTTATTTATTTAAAAAAAATAACTTAGCAGTTATCATTCAACGTAAGCCAGTGGTTAATTAATGTTATGCCGTCGTAAATAGAGGAATACGCCCGCAAAAGGATGGAATTTAACAAACGAACAGTGCTGCGGAGTCGTGTAAAAAAAGATAACTCCGACTGAAAAGAAATTTTTCAATTATTTCATTGTAACTTATACATATTTATACTATCAGATCGTCTTTAGTCAGCCTAGCATACAGTGGCAGCACTATGCACTATTGTGGTTTGAATACACATCATTACATATATGTTTTAAAAATGTGTCTGAGCCGCAAGATTTTTCCCGACTCCACAACTCCCAAATCCCGACTCGGAAGCCCTACAAACAACCATTAAAATTGTCGACTAAATATCAAAGATTTTTCTCCCGCTATTATCAAGGATCAACAACGCAACCACCTTTGTTTTTAACTCATAATTATATAAATCGATCAATTGAAATTACTTTTAAATTAAACAAGAGAAACACTGTAAGTGCATTCGTTATTTTGTGCTTTCGTGGTAAAACTATGAATATCCTACCGTACGATGTGTTACAAAAAAAAATCGTCATTTCAAATTTTTGAGAAATACTTTGCTCAGATAAATAGTTCAAACGTGATTTAAATTTAAATACATTATCATTATAAGAAAATAGAAATATTGTTTTTTTATGAGTACTTTATGGAGGAATAAAGCAACACATTTTAAATAATGTAACAAAGAAGCAAAATACTCAGCTCATAAAATAAATATTATTTTATTTAGTTGATAACTATTATTGTTAGAACTTATCAGTTCTGATGAAAGCATGAACTAGAACAGAGATAGTTCTGAAGAAAATATACGCCGAAATAGCCCAACAAATGTGTTGGACTAAATTACTTTGCTATTTTTCAAATGATTAGAATGGAGTTCTATAAAGTAAATGCCAATTCAATCAACAAAACATTTTTATCATTGAAATATACTTATCACTGTGAATATTAAATTTTAGACTTAATTACTGCTTATCTCTACAAATTTCGATTATAATATTTGGTTTCATGCTACATATCAATCTCCAAATCTGATTAAGGCAGTGGTTACGTCTATTCCGTATTCCATCATTCATGCATCCATTAGACTAACGTGTGGCTACATATCTAAGCAGAAAATTATTGAATATCCATCCGCCTGGCATGACGTCAAAATACCTTAGCACACAAAGCCTTCGCTTTTCTTGTTGGCAAACAACAAGATCCGCTGTAATATAATCCCGAAGGCTTCTCAGGGAGGCAAGAAGAGCGGGCTAAAAAGGAGTAACGATGCGAACTTATGCAAATTTATTGAGCGGACGCCACCGACAATTTATTATCAAACTACAATTTGATGCCGCGATTATAATGGTAAGATAAGGCTTAACATGGCACAGTTCCGTTCTCTGCATAAAGATTTCAAACCAGAGATTTCAATTTGAGCTCAGGCGATAACGATAATATTATTATCATGGCTGCCGTTGTAGTCTTTTAAGATGAGCTTTCAACAAGATTGTAACTTATTTAAAGTATATTTATTAATGATAAATAAACAAGTATATTTTATTACATTTATTCAACATTAAAATGAGGGTATTATTTGCAAACACGGCTCATTTCAAAATGGTTAAAAATGAAACTTGAATTTCATTTTAAAAAATAATGTATATCATTTAATTAATTTTAGTTTTAATTACTTTGGAACGATAGTTTGTATGATATCAAGCCATGTTTGAGAATGATTTCTAAAAATACTTTCAAATTTTTTTTTATCCACTAAACTACATTCACGGTTCATGTTTACACCATTTTGGAATGAGCCTGGTTTGCAAGTAATACCCTCAAATATTATATTCGTTTAACAATCGTGCTATGAAGCATCAATTTTATTTTCGATGGATTCGGCAAGAAACTTTATGAAAATTATTTTTTAATATGCAATTAATTATACCAATTCTATTGAATTAACCTTTATAATAAATATTTTTATTATTTTTTGCTGCCTATCAAATTGTTATAAAAATGTATCTCAAATGTATCATTGAGGAGATATCATCTTCGGTGTGATGCAAAAAACATAAAAAATAGTAAAAAAACTTTTTTATTTATTCCACTAGTTGTTCTTTTTACTCTAACAGGCGTTTTGCCTCTTTGATAAGCATTTTTAGAATAACTTTATCGTTAGGTTATTTATTGATATTTTAATAGTAATTGACATATTAATTACAAATTTAGCGTAAGGAATATTTATTGTTACTGTTAAATAACGGTACTCATTAAAATAACACTAGGTACTAATTGAAAAATTAATAAACATAATTTGTGTTTTAGCAAAATATTTCATAAGAAATAAAGTTAATAATATTATTACGAACCACCTATTTAAAATGATATCTGATGATAATTATTTTCTTTTTATGCTTTTATGGATTTTCGACAGCAGCTTTTTAAAAATCCTACGTGTGTGATCTAACACTGCTGAAAATTTTCAATGTAAATACTACCTATTTAAGATAGTTTAAAACACATATATTTAAGAAAATAAAATGTACGAGAGCTTAATATATCTTGAAATAAAAACTTACGCTTGCAGTATTTTTTTTTCCTTACACAAAGATCCACAACTTCATGACGTTTTATATACATACCTATGATTATCTAAAAACTAAAGTTTTATTGACTTCATTTATTTCACGGTTTACCGATGATATTAATAAAAGATAAACATTGGTGAATTAAACTTAGGTACGTGGTACACCGCATGTAGGCCACACATTTAAGCATTATTTTGAAACTTATTTCCGATGTGAGTCACTCTTATTGAAAGTCTTTAAAATTGTATAATAAATCACACCAATATAGTAAAATAATTGATCGAAATGGAATATAGTGTCATAAAATTGTTCGTCTGTTTACGTTTTTGCCCAAACGTGCTGTTTGCTTAAGAAATAAGTTAGATAACCCGTGTAATATATGTTAAATAAAAAAAATGTCTGCTAAAAATTATCGTAGCAAAACACAATAGTTAACTATTTTCGAAGAATAGTAATTATTAGTCTCATAAATTATTAAAAATAATGGTTTATCGTACTTTTCGGTTATGACATTTATAGTAATGATAATAATCAAAAGATTAATTGGTTACAAATAGCATAATACATTAAAGGGTAAGCAAATATGTAAATTCTTTGACAAACGCTATGAGTGCTTTTGTACGGGAGGGCAAAAAGCTTCTCGAAATACTTGAACAAAAACCCTACTCTAATCAAGCACAATTGACGTCATAAGGGTATTTAATTCCAACAAATGTCTCCCTCGCGAAGGTAAGAGTCATATACGTAACGCTTATCATATATTCAAACTGAGAGGTATTACGCGACATTAAAGAAAATTGTGTCATACGTCAAAGAAAATTTGTCGACACTGAAAGTCTTGTGATATATAATATAGGAGTTTAGGTGACAAACTCTTCTGCTTTGTCAAAGACGTGTAGCTAAGAAGGATGAAGATCCGTGAAAACTACTCAAGCGTTAGCTCTAGGCAAGGAAGGCTCTATTACCGAGCTACCTGTTAATAGAACCTCCAACTTTCTTGCGCCATGAGGATACGGGCCAGGGATTTTGAACAGAGTTACTCAGCGCGAATTATAATATGCAGAGCGTTCTGTTAAAACGTTGATACATGTTATTCAAAAATAACTTTTGCGTGACACACGCTTATTAGTAATGAGATATGAAGCTATAATACGTGGTTTATGATATTTTGATTGACTTAAAAAAATCACAAGAAATAATTGTATTATATTTTAACTATAAGCACATTTTTTTTTCTTAAATTAAAAATCTTTTTCAACAAAGACTTGGTTTAGTTTGTCTTTTGTAATAAATACTACTTTCATTTGCATTTATAAATATAGCTTATTTCACTATAGCAATTGATTTACAGTTTACTTTTGATAGTAAATAGTTCATTCCAATGTTCTATGAAACCTCGTTTGCATAATCCATAATAGTATTAATTGACTCCAGTCGTATACTCAAATATTCAACATAATGTATTCGGCTTTTTATTATTATTTGTACATTTGATCGTTAATATTTACAAATAAGAATACGAATTGAATATATAGTTAGCTCAAATGGTAGAAATGTAATCTGATTTATGTTAAAGTACAATTTTTTTTCATTTAAAAACTATTCATAATAACATTATTCAAATCAAACATATCATGTATATTGGATATGTATGCTTAAATTAGAGCAAGAAAATATAACCTTTTAGCCGGTTTTAGTGAACTGTATTTTTACTAATGACGGCAGAATACGTTTCACCGGACAATAATATGAAATATTCGATAGAGAAAGATTCTTTATTTTAAAGTAACTATTTTTTGGCATGTTTTAAATTGATGAAAGTACTGAAAATATTTGTATTAGAATTGTTTGCATATCTATAAGGAATAAGAAAATTAAATTATAATTTATTCAAATCACATTTTGAGTGACAACGTTTACTGAAACAACTAAAAACATTTTGACTACACATTTATTTCTTAATACTATTTGCAGAGCGCTAAAAGACGTGGGAAACATCTCATGTGCAAGATTTCGGGCAAAGGCAAAAAGCATCAAGATATTTTATTTCAGTGTATTAATTTACCCTTGCTACCAGAGACTTCATTGTAGATACAACGCATCTTCTTGATGTGATGATAAATGGTATAAATATGAAGCAATGTAGTTTGGAAATATTGTAATCATTGATTCCCATTATAAATACTCAAGAAGGAATAGTTTTTATATCATTTCATTTATTTTAATTTTGTTGACTGAATCTATAAAATCTTAGGTATCAAATCGTATACAAAATTATTTTCTCTTACTTAAATAAAAACAAATATATTCGATCGTCAAGACTTTGTTATTTAAAAATTGTAGTAGTGTCTAAGACAAATATTATATATTTTCTGTATGTCTATTTTTTAAACCACATTATTTACAAATGTGGAGTGTATTTACTTCTCATAGAGTTTTATTACAAAGATATTTTTACGAGAACTGCTAGTAAGAAACTTAAAAACTTTTTTTGAATGCTGCCATTGCTTTCAAAGTATTGATCCTCCATGGTATTATTATTGTGAATTGTAAAATTTAAATTTAAATTGTACATACTTGGCGACTGCACTATTACATGATTTTCAGAAGTGTTAATAGAAACATCAAATGCATTACGATAAAATCGATTTTCAATTTTAAAAAATCAGTTAATTATTATTGACGAAAATAATAATTGATGACTGTTTTCGAATGATTTCAATTTTTGCTGAACTGTGTTTTTTTTTCAAAAAAAATACTAAATATCACAAAAATGACTATTTGAAAGGTTAAAAAAATATTTAAAAATACGTTTATGGAAATCAATCAAATGGAAATGAAATGGCTTCGGACGCAACATGTTTTAAAAGACTATTTACTAATGAAATTCAAAGAAAGAAAACATCGTAAGGCACAATCATTTTACTCTGAAAATATAAACTATCTTCCGTGGAATCAATCATATTTCTTCTTTAATTCAGAAACACATGTATTTTAGGCATCGAGGATGGAAATTCGATATCCTCAATAGCGTTTCCCTTTTATCGGCGAACAAACATTACGGAAAAAGCATCACTTAGTGGTCGTCAGAGACTACAAGAATATTACTAAATGAATTTTGAGTGTTAAGAAGGTATACTACATAAGATAAACACAGACAATCTAAAAATATACTCAACTATTAAGGTTGTTCATCTTAACTGATTATTGGAGATACATTGTAAGAATATTTGTAAATAATGCAATTTTATTATTGATTCAATTGACGCATTTATTTAGAAGAAGTCTATTGTAATAACTTGTTCTGATGAAGGCATAAGCCTTAACAGCAATCAACCATATACAACATAATATTTATATGTATTGATATTTTTTCATCGTTTTGCAAATTATTATTTAAATTACCTAAAACTATTTATTCTAATTAAAAATAATATCATTTCTTTAATAGTAAGTTAGTTAGTAAAAAAATGAGTTAAGTATGCAAAGAGATTCTTTGGTATCAATTCTTTGTCTGAAATAACTCAATTGGAGCATTGATTATACCAATATGCCAAAAACGCATTTATTTGTCAGGCAAATTATTATTAATGTTAGCTTAAAGCAGGCTGCTTATTACTTTCAAATTTAAGTTTGTGTCATTTTAGCATTAATGCGTCAATATTTTGATAATATAGTTATCTTACCATTTTTTTTCCAGAACAGTGACAACATTTCGGAACATAAGACAAAAATCATTGCTTTATTACTTCTACAATGTACGAAATGTTTAAAATAATGCCAAAGAATAAAACAATAAAAATTGGCTAGGAAGTCAACTGATTTTTAAAAAGTCTACTTTAATTCATGAAAAATTCGTTCTTGTCGCAATACACTCACGTTAGCGTGAAATATGTCAACATTCAAAGCAATACCGTTTACTATAAACAACATAATATTTAGTCTGAAAATATTGGATACAAACTCACTTAACTTAAAGAAATTATCAAACGATAAAACTGGCCAAAGCGAATGACATGTCAAATGGAAAATCATTGAAATCATGAACGATTTTTCAAAAATAAAAAATACGTGAATTCACGAAATTGAAACAGTACCTAATTGATATATGAAGTACATTTCTAAATATTTTCAAATTCTATAGAGACTAAAAATATTTTCTTTAACTGGATTTGCTTCTACTAAATTGCAACAAGAAGCTTTTGTGATGGGGCTTCGTATCAAAAACAGTTTTATAGCAACAAAAGATAATCTTAAAATGCAAGGTTATCAAATAGTATATTGTATTATAAACATAATGTGGTTAATGTTGTTTTGCCCTCTTTTAAAGTAAAGTAAAACCCCCATTTACACTATAGTAGTAATTGGTGGTGTGAATCTCATACAAAATTAGGGATTTGGTTTTTTTTCCGCGGAAAATGCAAAACTAAGATTTCCCTTAAAAAAAATATGGACGAAATATTTAGTTTTTGTGGTAGTAAATATCCCGCACACAGAAAGACGCCGAGCTATGCGTGTATAGCCTGGCACGTGTTAAATACACAGACGCTAGCCAACATTTGACTATATGCGCGGCACAGACGACTGTCAAGTAGTGAAGACAATGGAATGCGACCGTGCAATTGGGGGAATTGCGGCGAATATTTCAAGCCAGCGCGTAATTTGGGGTAGTGTAATTGGGGGTTCTACTGTATACAAGTATTAATCAAAAAATTATTTTATTACCCTGATATGCAACAAAACTTTTAAGGTTTCAAATGAAAACCATGCCGACTGTTAATGAAAGACATATGTACATATATATGGTTTTTCAATAGATCAATTGAATTTTATCATGGATGATTACTGACTCGTTGGCCAATTTTTTGTATTTTCAAAGATGATAGAAGAATGACAGCAAAACATATATAAGTACAATTTTTTGTATACATATAGCATAAATCATATTATTTTACGTTGAAACTTCAAAAAGCTTTTGCATATATAACAATAGTGTTTTGCTGTCAAAAACTATTTTGTTACACATAAAAATATATCAAAAATATAAAATTATATGTTCTGTTGAATTTCTTTACAGGACAAAAAAAATACAAAAATATTATTTTTTCCAGTTTAAATCGCTATTATTTTCTTTTTTAATATCTCAATGGTTAAGGAAACGTAGTAAAGCTCATAAAAAATCCTATGCGCTTTTATTTATTTGAGTGTAAAGAAATATAAAACGAACAAATGCTACTTTAAGAAATAGATCAATGTGGCGATTAAAAATTAAATTATAAAGTTAAATTTTTGGGGATTCAAACTTGCCTTTTTGTGAACCCGGGGTTTTTCTGATTGGCCACTCAACATTTTCAGCTCTCCCAAGAATTAGAGAATCTCAATACCCAGAAATTTACCGATTTCCCAAAAATACCACATTTTCTCGTCTTTTTTTTTAGCTCTTCCAAATCCAAGATCCTGTAAATTTTCGGGATTTGCTAAAAAATTCTCAATCCTGGGATCGCGACCATACCAATCCCGTGGTTGGAGTGCCTAATGCAAACCGACGACCCCAAAATCGAATTGTAAAAGGCCTCAACAACGTATTCTGCAACATGGCTGGTAATTTAATATATCTGAAATAATGCCGCCTGTGTGGCCAAGTGGTTAACGTTGTTGGCTTCGGTTACGGAGGGTATGGATTCATATCCCGGTACGGATAGTTTTATAAATTGATTTTTCAATCAATTAACGAATTTCTGTTCAAAGGCACCCATCTTATCCTATGAACGGGGCGTATCGAAAGCGATTAGCTTACCGCTAGTCCTGTCCTAGCTCTATCATTCTATCCCTACTTTCTTTAGAAAAAGAGAGGTTGAGCAACTGAGTAACAAGCAGTTCTCGTAGAATCAGTTCTGTTGAGATAAACTCCATTAGGAGTTCACATGCTCCACATTGGGAGCAGACATGGTTAAAAAAAATAAAAATAATTACAGGTAAATCTTTCTGTAAATAACATTATATTTTTGTTATCCTTGATGTCAAATAAAGTCAACTATTGTGAGGTACTTTAGCACGGTAAACAACGAAAACGTACGAAACTACTACCGTCTGACGGTGTGGGATTAAAGATTATATTTGCCGAGGCTTACAATTGATGTGACTCATATAGGCAAGACAGGATCGGATAAGTTATTATCCTTTGTTTATTCTTGTTGTAAACGTGGATTTATCTAAGAAATAATAATATGTTTACAACGATCTGTAGTTAAATATACGCCCTACGCGGGAAACATACAGGTTATAAATACGTCACTGTCTTAATTGTTTTTCAGTAAACCACTAAAATATTTCCATATTATTCATATAACATATTTTATGTAAGCTAGTTTTAGCAAATAAAGTTTTTTTGTGAATACACAGTTACTGCTAATTCCTTTATATATTGAAGCTCATTAAGGGTATTTTACGTAAAGTTTATTTTAAATGGAAAAAAAATAATCAAAAGAAAGTTTTCATCACGAAAATATATTTCTTAAATCAAAATATATATCGATCTTAGACTCTTTCAATCCTTTTCCTGCATAAAATTACGAAAGGTCTGTCACAGGTTATTAGATTACCATAAAGATAATTTTTAAAATTCATGTCTTCATTGAATCATCGGCACAGTACATAGCAACCAAGGCAATTTTCTGCAAACTAATTAAAATTAATAATGTACTATTTTCTTTCCTTCAAGTCTTTAACCACTCTATGAACAATTTATTCACAAAACAAATCTTATTTATTCGTAATTAGTTTGAATGAAATTGCAAGCAAGCTACTTTTGTCTTTATATTATACCCTAACAATACCCCTACAATAAAATAATACTTACCGATTTCAATTGTGATTCTTCTGAGTTCAATTGCTACAAAACTGAACGTATTGTCTAAGAATTGTCTTATTGATAGCTCTGGTTTCAGTTACGTGCTTTAAAAAGCTTGGGTAGAGAGAATGTTCATATTCTAACTGAAGAATTGTTGGATTTAACTATAAAATATTTTTTCTTGATAAACTAAAAAATTCACAATGTTTTTAAAATTCATTTATTTGATTGATTTAACCGCCTTCCTTTAAAATTGGCATTATTTTGCTTGAAAAATGTACAGCAAGCAATGAATTAAGCACAATAATACAATTTAATATCGTCGTTATAACAACGTTCAAGAATGAGATTTCAATCTGAAAAAAACATCTTACTTTTTTATTTATTCTGTAAACTAGTGTTTTTCAAAATATTTTTTTTACTTAGTGTTTTCTACACAATTCTTCGCATGATTTTCTCTTTTTACACTTTTGTGTAAATAGTAAATAAACGCACCTTTTAAGACATAATTTTTTTTCCAAGAAAATTGTATTATAATATAACTATATTTTGTATATACATACACATATGACTACTTCCCAACCCGCTAAAGATATATACAAACAGATAATAATATTTCAAATTGTTTATACAATTAACGGAAATCCTGTCAAAATCAAAATTTTAATAAAACATTAAAAAAATATAGGTTTATTTCGCTAATCATATCCCGATCTTTTGAATAAGTTATTGAATTGAGTAAAATTACATTAAGTGGTAGGAGTGTTTTTTTTAATTAAAAAGAAAAAAATGTTTAGTATCAAAATATAAAGAAAACATCCATCGATAGTAAGTATTTGAAAATTATTTTGGTATTTAACTTTCTTTTAATGTACATACCTCACTAAAAAGAACGGATTGTTTTGGCATGAATTTATTTAACTATGTACCATATATTTTCGCTAAATTATATATGTATTTTTACAAAGGTTGAGTTGATTCTGATCGACCTTCATAAAGGACAGCATTACATCTCGTTCGCAGTCCACCGGTGGATTGCAGTGAGTACTGTTCATCAGCCCGTACGTCTAGAAATGCCGGTCGATGATAGACCTATGCTTTTCCCTGTACCCTTTATTGAAGCCGGCACTTTTTGTCGTATCGTTCCAAAGCTTTGCAAAGATAGACAATTATTTTATATTAAAAATAAGAAACGTCTCCACATAATACTCTGAATCTCTTCATTTTTAAAACAGTATAAAAAATATTACAAATTGTGTTGTCTCTGAAATAGTATTTTACTAAAGATTCAGAGTATTCGATATATTCCAAGTTACTTTGTGAAAATTTTCTTCGTTAGTTATTTACAAATAAACAAAAAGTTTTCATTGTTACTATTTTAAAATATTTTTTATTAATTTAAAATGTATTTTTCATAGTTATGCGCACGCCTTTGAATTCTACTAAGTGTTATCTTCAGTTATATACCAAAACACGATCTATGAAAGATAAAATAAAAATAGAAAAGCTCTAAAGCAAATCGTATAAACTTAGAAAGCTTTCTTTGGCGATAAAAAGATAAATAAAACTGGTGAGATTTATTTAATGTTTGGTAAAACAATTCCTCAATGACGCATTGCCATTTATGATTTTTTTTATTAACTATGTTAAGATTTCTTTAAAAAATCATTGAAAAAAACTGTAAATATTAAATGTTTTCTTTCATTTCATTTTTAAAAAAATGTATCGGTGGTGAAAATAACGCAAAAGGGACTAATTCCAAGTATTAGGATTTACCAGTTTTGCTTTTCAAGATTTTTTTGTAACAAATTTAGCATACAAAAAAATAAGCATAATAAAACTATTTTGTGGTAAAGAAAATAACATTTTGAGAATCGGTGTACCTAAGATCACTTAAACGGGTGAGCGCTTACTTTTTTTCGACCATGGACCAAGAGTCTTGCCACTTGAGAAGAGACAATTAACTTTTTTTTTTGATAATTTACTAGTAAGGGATTTATTATACAACAAAAATAATATTTTTAACGATTCTTAAAATCAGCTTTAAATTATAAAATCGATATTCTGTTTTATAATGGTCTGTGAAGCGACATTTCAGAAATAATTACTAATAAAAGGTCTGCTATTATGCTCTCTTTATTGCTTTAGAATTTTTCCATAATACGTTGTATCTCCGTTTTCCTATTAGGATAATTTGGTATTGAGGTGTTGAATATAAATAAGTAGCATATCAATTCTGGAATTTAAGATGACGTCTTTTCAAACAATACTATCATTTTGGTGTATCTGCTAATTTTGTATAGTAATTTACATTTTTTTTATGTTATCATCATCATTTTAAATAATAGCACATCGTATTTTTAAAATAATAAATATTTTATTAAAAAACATGAAAAGAATTTTAAAATTCTTAATCACTAAGATAAACAATTCCAATTACTATAATGAAAGTTATTGATCAAAATATATATTTTTTTTATATTTTATAAATTTTCCTTCTTATACGGAGCCCAGTGTACAATTTTAGTCTTTCATTTTCTTCATTTATTTCGTGATGTATCTACCTGTATTGTTTTGTACATGTGAGCAACCAAATTTTGTATACTGTTTTTGATTTATATTTACTTATTATTATGGTATTTTATTTTTAATCCGTTTTCTTCAATTATGTAAATGTGCTAGTTTTTATTTTAAGACTTTGTTATTCCACTCATTCACCTCTCAAAGAAACATCATTAGAAAGAATATTGCAAGGTTTACCAATAAACTGACAGTTCAGTTTGAGAAGCGAAGTGTGTTGTGACACAAGTAAAGTAAAAAAATTATCAAGTTTAATTTTATATCTAAAAAAACAAAGATAAAAAATACATTCACCAAATAAATGATGTATTGGGGTCAGCTGTAATACAATTTGTTATCAAATATGTTTATAATCAAAAAAAAATCTTTGTTTGCTTATAAGATAAGTTACCCTTTGAGAATTTTTGAACAAAAGTTAGATAAGTTTAAAAATTCTATCTTAAATGCATCGATTTATTTGGTTACAATCTCCACCACCGGGCATAATAATTTACATAAAGACCAGCTTATAACAGGCTGTTAAATACCATAATACTTGAATCATATGAGATAAGATGTAGGCACATTGTCTATCCACGTGGAAGCGGAGATCGTATCTAATTCTGTATTATTTGGTAACTGGCAGTATGGAGCCAGGGATTATTAGCAGAATGGGATTATTTACGGTCAAACGGCTCAACAGTATTTGGCACTTAAGGGGTTCTAGTGGGCAGAGGCGCTTAAGCTGTTTTGTTTCAAGCTTTGTCGGCATTATTGTTGGTATTTTGCCATGCAATTTGTATACGACGTGTCAGTGAAAAGGGGTTGAAAGAATATTTTGTTTTAATTTGAAATAGAACTTTGTTTTGATTTAGCTATTTACTATAAATATTTATGTCGATTTTATTCATTTCAAAATGTGAGCTTGAAACCAATGGTGATATTTGGCAGTGGTTTTAACATTGTTTAATTTAAGAGGTTTTTTAGAATACAACTATTTTTTTATGTATGTATTGATGCATTAAGATTTATTTGGTATACCAAACTCAAATATGTCAAAAATGCAAATGTGAATTTTGATTCTACGCGCTACAAATGACAATTTCGATTAAACGTTTTGTAATGGTCTAGTAATCTAGCTGATACTTATTTTTTATTGACTTATGAAGCTAACATAAGATGCCATTATCAACTCTGATGGAATGTTTATTTGACAGCTTAAAAATTTAAGCCAAATTAAGAGCATGTTATTGAATAGCTTCTATTCATAAAGCCTGGTTATTTCATATGCGAGTTAATGACTTATGCACGGGTGGCCTTAATTGAAGCGGTTCTGTGAGGTCCGAATGATATGCTTAATTAAATTATTATTCCATTTGAACGCCATTCTTATTTAACTCACTGACTTATTAAAAGATTAACAACGCTCCGTCAATGTTAAGATTAACGACGCGAAAATCTGTGCTTAATAACGGAACCAAACATGCAATAGAGAATGATTTTTATGGGAAATTTCCGAACCACCCTTATCAATTAGGTATATGACAAAACGAAATGCATATTTAATCCAGTAATTGTGTATATCATTATTAATGCATCGTCGGGATCGTCGCGCAGTGGTCAACGTCGTTGGCTTCAGTGGTGGATCTCCCTGGATCATCGAAAGCTCATCGAGAATTCTTTGATTTGCGTGCTATAATCGGACGACAGGAAGTCGAAGAACACTTTTTATTCATCTAGCTGCAGAAGACAAACTGTTAGTTGGTCACTTCAAAATAAGAAGCCTCTTAAAAGTAACATTAAAGAAGACTTGTTTGTTTTTATATCATTATACTCATAAATTATTTTTCATATTATTCAGAATTATTAAATGAATTGTCGATATATGGGCAAAAAAAAATAAAAAATGTGAAATATTTATAAATTTAAAGTGTAAAATGTAAGAACTATTTACTGTTTTTGATTTTATTTTAAAGGATTTATAGTCTAAGAAGTCTCCTAGAATTAAAGTATTATCTGTAGTAGTCAAAAATTGAAGCCAATATATTTAATCATTGTTTACTCGATAAACCCTTTAGAGAACGGGTTCCCAACCTGGGGGTCGCGACCCTCAAGGGGGTCGCCTAGGGTTTTCTGGGGGGTCGCCAACTTTACCCGGTGAGCTAAAAAAAAAGAGTTTCGGGGACAATCCGGGGAAAAAGTATAGCAAATCGAGGATTTCAAATTTCTCGGGGGGTCGCCTAGTCACGGCTTTTATAAAAAGGGGTCGCCACCCGAAAAAGGTTGGGAACCTATGCTTTAGAGTCTTTAGAGCGGTTTTCTGTTGCCATGTAAAAATTCCGCATACCAATGGAAGTGCACTGACATCACCAGTCCAACAAATTCTAGAGGTCAATATTTCATCAATACCTTTATAAAGTATTCAAATAGTGAAATAGTGTAAATATATAAGCAATAAATTAAAAACAGTGATGCAATAATGCATGAGCGTCGTTAGAAATGAAGTAGAGGAATCTCATTGGCTGTCTGTCACGAAAAGAAGAAGAAATTTATGAAATTAACCATAAAATAGTTTCGAATGCACAAGGGGTTAATATAATAAATGTTTTATTCGACGTACACATATTCCTTTGAGAGTACGATTCTTAAACGTTGAATACTCTTTGTCAGCAAGAATGGATATTATGAAAAGAGTACGGAGCAAAAAAAAAAGAAAGTCGTAGTACGACGTACGTGATGTGCATGAATAGGTTAATGTGGCCACACAAAATAATATAAAGTCGTCGTTGAAATAAAAACATCCTCACATGAATAGAACTGTTGAGAAAAAAGAGCATTAAAAAATGGTTCTTTGACTTTATCAGTACTCTTAGGCATACAGATTAGCGTTTCCATTTATTTTTTATGACTCAATCCAAAGTTTATTTCTGATACAGATGCATAAGATATTTACTTTTTTCACAAAAACATCCGTTTATTAAAAGCGTTTTATGATGGTGATAAATTTTATGTTATATACAACCGGACAGTAAAAAATAAACATTGTTTGTGTTGAATGAAACAGGATTAAAATACGTTAAAAAATACATACATGCATTTTTAATACTCTATCAAAACATCAAATGCCTGAGTGGTTTCCAATGGATGCTGTCAAAGGATTGAATTTTTGAATGGGAACTTTTATACATTGATTAATTTATTGATTTACGAACTTGTATGTAAAACTAAGTATGTTTGTTGTGTTTTCATTCCTTTTTACGCGCTCTAGATTCGAGAAATACCGTTTTGTTTTACTAATTCTTTTCTTTAAAAAAATCTGTATAATTAATTAACTTCACAATTATTATCTATGTTAGACAAAGCGCATTTTTAATAAGATTGTATTTATTTTCTAAAAGCCCTCGGTAGAGTGGTGGTTAAATTAAAATATATTTTTAATTGTTTTATTAACAAAAGCTTTAACTAACGATTTTTATTAAAAAAGTTAAATAAACTACTAATTAGTTTTTATGTATTAAAATGAATCTTTACCAAACTTAGTAAGATATATACGTAAAACGAAGACGGTTCAATTCTTCCGTTAAAAAAAGTTATTTATACATTTTGTCAGATTTTTGGATCTCACGGGCTCGAGTTCAAGCATTTTTTCAATCGATACATTGATTTTTGTTCGATGACAAGGAATTTTGTAATGTCTGAAAAATCATCCTCACTTTGAATCATAACATAACAGGGCGTGCCCAGAGCGAATATTTAACGAATAATCATAATCTAGCCCTATCCTTTATATCCCCAATCTCTTCAAAAATAGAGGTTTAGTAACTGAGTAATACACAGTTCCCGTTGAAAACTGTCTACTAAAATACCTCTATTAGGAGGTTTTGTTTTTTGGATATCAAATTTATGGAGCTTTAAGTACCAGGACGCGCTAGCGTCAAGGTTCTTCTAGTCTCCTTCATCGATAAAGTTTTTGATTTTTTTTAAATTGTATCCCCTTACCATTGTTTTCAGACGGAAGGGCGTGATCACTATAGAAATAAGAAGTTTACGGGAACTCCATATGCATTATTTTGCAAATCACGTTCTATATGCTTCTCCATACTATATCCGTACACAAAAAAGTCAAACAAAGAGAGCGATTTTCGTTCTAAAATTGTCAAATATGTTGGGAACGGACATGGATTTAAAAAATATATTTACTTGTAAACATTCGACAAAAAAATTAGAATATACTCAATTTTATGACATAGTTTTCTATTCGTGTCGCCAATATTTGTTTATCCAATTTCCCATCTAAGGGTTGAATTTTCCACTATGAAATCGTCGGATACATTCCCTAACCACGCTGTCTTATTTTTACGTCACTTTGGCCGCGAGACATACGGAGGGATGCCACAACAGCCATGCATAAATCTGATATGAATTTTGCGATAAGGGTACAGGCAACAAACATTGCCGCCAGTAGGTGTGAAATTTGTATGTTGCCACTGTGG
This sequence comes from Himalopsyche tibetana, assembly GCA_030503985.1. Taxonomy (NCBI): domain Eukaryota; kingdom Metazoa; phylum Arthropoda; class Insecta; order Trichoptera; family Rhyacophilidae; genus Himalopsyche; species Himalopsyche tibetana. The sequence goes on from JAPJYX010000024.1 coordinate 16,649,915, forward strand.
CAAAGACTTATCCTGATAATAGTGTAACAACCAAAATGGTTTTTTCATATAATAATTAACGAAATTCCCTTTCATAATAAATCTATACATTACCAATGAAAAATCTGGAATGTACTTTTTAATCCATTTTCTCTCAATATTGCAATTTTTTATTTAATTTTTAATATTAAAATTTTGGAACTGAAAAGCTTTATTAATGTCTGTTTATCGGTTTTGGTTATATTTGTTTTGCAATCATTGGCTAAAAATTAGAAAACAATTTAGTAATTAAAGTCTTCTGTTGCTTTTTTCGTCGTTCTTTTTCCTGTTATTAACTTCATAATTATTGATCAACTGAGTGCATTAAACTCTACCATTTGGTAACCTTGACGAGGGGCATTGGTAATATTACAAAGATTTCATTCGTATGGATTCACCCCATTGGTGAGGGTTTTCCGATTTTCTACCTGCCCAATCTATCCAGTTTCTGTAGTATTGAAGTATGATTTCTGGTCAACGTCCAACATTCTTCTTATGAAAATTACGTATTCTTTTGTAGATTATCATTTAAGATTAAAGATTAAAAAATCTATAGCAATAAGTCACGCTTATGTTTTTTGATCCATTAAAAAATATATTCAATCTAAGCAGCATAGCAAAAATTTATATTGCGATTCAAAGAAAACACAAATTAAAAATAAAATAAAAATATTATTGTTTTGGGCACACGAATATTACAGCCATGCATTCGGGATCTTGAAAGTTGGTTGAAAAGGGAAAGTTTTCCTTCGATCTCTCCCACTCATTCTTCGCCTCTCCAGAACGAGCTTTGGATTACACGCTTGACGTCATAGCATCAATGGCTTTTGTCATTCAAGCAAATAACAGCAAACGGTAAATAAAAATAATAATATTTATTATAAATGATTCCAATTGACTGGCATGATAAATAAAAGCTATTTATTTATCTTATTTTTTTATATATGTAGTATATCGAGAAAGCAGCCTTTATAATATGTATGTGTTTGTCTGTGACTTATAAACTTTTGAACCGTAAGCTGAGGTCACAAAAAGCACCTCAATTATTTAAACAAGACTAATCCAGACAAACCACTATTTTCCACTCGCTACATCCTTTCCTTACTTTTTGGAGTTTTTTTCTTTTAAAAATATATATTATTTACAGTTTAATAATCGTATTTTTGTTTTCTGTTGACAAAAACAAATTACTATTTTTATTTATAATTTTAATGTTTATATCATTCTATATAATATGAGAAATAAACCCGTATCGACCATATTATATTTGCGTTATCTGATACGTTAAGTAATTGGCAAACAGGATCGGGTGGTGCAGTGACGTGCGTGTTATATTTAACCATAAGGTTTTACTGTGTATGCCAGTTTGCTTACCTGACTAAAACAATGTATGTTTTCGAAGTCTGCATTACCGAAATTGGTAAACAATTGTATTTTGGCGGATATAACAGCAATATTTATTTAACTACTCGTATAACTTCCAATTGATCAACAAAGTGTCGATTCCCCTACTAAAAAAATATTTTTTTCCTTTAAGAAACCGACAAAGTTTAATTATGATAGTACAACTAGGTGTTTCTCAACGTGGGGCGAACGCCCCGCCTCACTGAGGGGAAATGCGCAAATCATTAATATTTGTTACATTTCTTATAAACAAAATTACTAATTATGTAAAATTTATATCGCAAATTACTGTTGGCATTCCCATCATATTTAGTTGAATGCGGCTGTAGAGCCGAAAATGTTTTTTTTTATTGAAAAAAGGAATCGTCTGGATATCCCTATCACAAACCGTGGAGATTTAAAATAAAATTGACAAAATTAGTGCCTCAACCAAAAACTCTTTACAACTCGCATCAAGCTTAAGATTCATACTAATTTTAAAGTTATTTTTTTTCTCTAGTTTTACGTGTTTCATAATATAGGATCATAAGTATTAACTTACAAAAGTTAAATTAAAATTAGTATTGACCATGTGTGTTTTTTATTTGAAGCAATTATTTTTTTACGTATCTGTTTGGAACCCAACTATAAAATTTTGATTGGGGAGAGGGGACATGAAGATTTTCGAAGGGTAGAAGTGGGGCGAGGCACAAAAAATTTGGGAAACACTGGTTTAACTGTTACGAATACCCGTTTCACTCATCGTGAGCATTATATAATATATTGTAAAGCTATGTTTTAAATATATAATAAGAATAAATATAATAAAGACAAATGGATTTACACTAGCGCATATATTTTTTAAGGTTTTTACAGGCATTTACCGTTTTATTAATGATAATAATTAACCAACTTTTCGAAAACAAACCGTCCTGTACTCATATCAATACTATACTCGTACAATTAAGAAGAAAAATCAACGAGATAAAAATGAAATCACCATTGAAAAAAATATACTTTTTAATGGGCCAAAAAATTGACGTTGTCTATTGCATATGGCTTTGGTTTATTTTAAAATCAAATCTACTTTTGCAAGCCACTGAATAGTTTGGACAATAATGGAGCACGTTTGCCTTGAACCGATTTTTGATCAGCAAATGCCGCCATTATTCATGGCAGATAAATCCATTTGGATATGAAACTTCCTCGTGCTTCCATTGCTCCCTTTGAACCCGGTGTTATCTATTGACTGATATGCTTCTATGGGGGGATATGGAAAATCTGATTCAACACATGGGAATTCGTGAAAACTGAACAATAACTCGCATAGGCGCATTTATGAATCACTGAATATGGGTTTTTTCAACATTACAATCGTTTGATGTTTTTCAAATAACATTAAATATTGATTTAATGTCCATTGAAGTTGAGTCTCGTGCTGATACTAACTCTCTTACACACACTTTTTTGTCTGCGCACCGTGCATCGTGTACAAACTCGTTGTTGCTTTTGCGGTCATCCATACAGATAAATAAAAACAAATATAGTATACAAATGTCGTTAATAAAAAAAACTAAATACTTCGCTATTTTTTACCGTATTACAATGGAGTTTTACTATCTAGATGCCAATTCAATCAATAAAACCTTTATAAATAATATCTTAAAATTATAAAAATATTTCTTCACCACTTTTTTATTCGATTAGAAAAAATGAGAAATCGTAATTTGACCGAGAATTTAAATGAATAAATGATTAAAAAAAACAACATTTATCATTGGGTAGGAAACCTGCGGCCTTGTTGTTACATGCGAATTTTTGACTGAATTATATTTTTCGCGTAAAATGCTACCATAATCATTCATACTTTGGATATAAAATTTATAATGATGTAAATCCTTGGGTGCAATATCGTCAAAGATTTTCAAATCTTCTTCATTGCATATGTTTTGATCATTATTCATGTGCACTTACTTTCCGTCCTTAACAACAAAAGGGCGTGATTGTTTAAGAGGTGAGAGAATTACAATAAAACCGTTTACGAGGATACCATACACCGAGCAGTGTAAGAAGCATTATTACAACCGTATAGTAAGTAGTTAACGTAACAATCATAAAACTGGTGGTCATAAAATATGTACAAAGCTTAGTTGACTTAAATTGGATATGCAGGACTCCAAAAGATACAATAAGGAAAAGGATACGACCGAAAAATACACGAATGACATAAATGATTGTACACTTCAATTACTAGAATATATTTCCCCTAAAAGTTAGCCGTTGACAAGCGAACGAGACGCAACATTATTAGAGTGATGGATTTTTTCATATATGTTTTGTGTGCATTCACACACTCTGAATTTTTCATTCACCTAAGTGAGTAGAAAAGCAATATCGTAACAAAGCAATAGACGCGCGTTTTTCTGCTTTTGTGCACAATCAATTTCATCTAGGTTTTTCTTTGCTCACGTTTATTTAGCGTCAATCCAACCGTGAGCCATTTGAATACCAATGGATATTAGAATTGCACGTAATGGATTAGCGCAATAAGTGAGTATTGGGGTGGCTTTTAACGTCTCAGTAAATGTTTATTACAAGAAGTTATGTTGTATGTACAAACAATACAAGTAAAAATATATACACATTTTCAATTATTTTATATTAATGCTATGATATACCTGAACCTGTTACAAAAAAAAGTAATTTGAGTCAAAAGATAAATTCATCGTGATCAGAACTTTTTATCTAATAATCTCTTTCTCTAACAATTTTAAATGCGAATTATTTTGATTTCTTTAAAATAAAACCATCGTGCAATATGGCTTCACCGAGAACATCATTCTAATGTTTCTATGGCGATGAACTTCATTCGACTTGAATGATACTATGACGAGATTCGAGATTCTTGGTGCGTTTGAAAAACGCATCGTTGCTTAGTAAAAGGAGGATTTTTTTAAATAAAGCCGCTATAGGAGGCTTCTCAGTCAAAATATTTCCCTTTTTCTGACAATGGCAAACATTTGTGCCCATTACATTCGTCCCAGGTAAATGTTTCATACATACAGTATTCTGAAAAAATATGACATGTAATATTGCAACTATGTATGTATTTATTTAATTAACATTGCACAAAGTTGACAAATTATAAATTTAAAACTTTTACAATGAAAAAAAAAATAGTTCAATTTAATATTAAAAATAGTAGAAACAAATGGCAAGGAAGTCAACTGAGTAAGCTCCGACGAACTCTACTTAAATACATAAAAAATAGTATTCGTTGGAACTCACCCACGTCTACGTGGAATATGTTGATATCCGAAGTTATATTGGTGAACACCGTTAAAGCTCTCCCCAGTAGCATCCCCATTGGCAGGCTGGTTCTTCACCTTGGGAGAACAAACAATTCATGTCCACGATTTCTCAAAAAATAATCAGGAACATTTAGATTCACATGATTCACAATTAGATTCACATTGATGATAATTCAAGCCACGTGACTCCACAATCAAATTAGATGAACCAAAAACGGTTGTCTACTCAGTCGCAAGACTGGAATTAATATTTGAATTGTTTTGATTCAAAAACTCTGGCTTTTTATATTGAATTAAATAATGATTTGAATTTTATTAAATATGTAAGGGCTTAACGATTCTTGTTTAGTAGTACATTTTTGATTTTCGCTTTATTCCTACTGCAGCCGTTTCCTTAGATTCGAGACATCCAATAGATAATTATAAGTTTATGCAAGTTTATATAAGTCAACTTTATTGTAAATTCAAAAGAATATTGGAATGTCATTAGAAATTCCAGCAACAGCGACTATCGGATTTCGATTATCTTTTTTCAACTGAAAAAGTTCGTTAATTGAGTTTTCGTAGCATCGAAACCAAGTTTGACGGAAACGCAGCGATGAACATTTTTATTGGTGATATAAGATACCTTCATTAGCGATCCGATCACGTTCACTTAATTGCTGTTAGTATGGACTTTCCGATTATTTTGCGATAGCAGAACCCATCAAAGAAGACTTTTCCACGAGGCAATTGGAACACTTTCAAATAAAATTGTATTTCTTATCATCGTTTATTTTCACTGAATTGCTTGCTGAAATTTTATCGAGCCTTTCGTATTATACATAAAAAATAATTAGTTTTCAATTCCTATTATAAGAATCTTCATTCTTTGTTTTATCTAAAATTACATTTAAATGTACCTTTTCATATTGTAAAATAAAGCAAAGTATTATTCCACAAGAGTCAATGGGCCCGTCAGAGGTGAAGTAAGTCAAGTGGTATTGAAAAAAAAAAGTTTGATACGTTATAATTTCTATTAAGTTTATAGCTATCTAAGAATCACGCCAAAGTCAGAACTACGTAAAAATACATTTATTAAATAAAAATGATTGCTTTGTGTAAACTAAATGTAATTGAGATCCACCAAATAAATGAAAATTAATTTATCTAAAATTATCTTTATAATAAACATTGTTAAGAACGTCTCCAGTTGTTTTCATCAATCGCATAATATTACAGAAGTATTTACTTAAGTATTCGAAAACCTATATCATATTATATTAAATGCCAAATAAGTGAATATACATATATATGGAATAACAGTTTCTGAAAGCTACGGGGCCAGATATATTCAAATTGTTAATATATATATCAGGGGTTCTTAACCTTATTGCGATGAAGGGTGCAGTTAAGATTTAAGAGAAGAGTGACGGGCGCAGGCCGGATTAAAAAAAAACAAGATTTACATACATAGTATTAGAAGTAGTATATATTTATGTATTAATTTTATAATGGTTCCCTTAACAGCTTAACATGTTTTACATTTAATTTAATATTTATTTTAAATCGGAAAATTATGCATTTATTTACATTTACAAAAAAATCATAAAAATAGCAAAGCACATTTAGTACGATCCTTGTCATTTAAATTTTATTTGATACTTTGCCGGGCGCACAAAAATGGCTCCGCGGGCACAGGGTTAAGAACCCCTTATATATATGATCAAATAAAAAAATATTTTAAAATAGACTTAAGATCAAGCAAGGAAAAGAAAAATATTGACACTTGATTTTTTACCCAAGATCACAAATGGATTAAAAAATCAATTCATATTAAATTGATTTTCCGGGATATGAGATTAAACAAGTATCTCTCAGGACAGCCAAATGATTTTTCTTCGTATTTATTATTTTTCCTGCAAGGAAACTATCAAATACGACATCGGTTACTATGAAAAAATATTACCTATTTAAATTAACGTGGTCTGGCATGGACGTAAATAATTCTGGCAATCCTAGCCTAGACCTAATTGATCACTGGAGCAAACATTTTACAACTAGACATCAGAAGCCAATAATCATCGGAGAAGAAGCTTCTTCCAACTCGGTCTGATCCAGATTAATTAAATATCTATGTACAATTTAAGATTGTTGTAAGTCAAAAACGTAAATAATAACATAGTAAAAGCGAGAGATAGTAAGTAACTTTTTTCTATATAATTATGATAATTTTAATGTGTAAACGGTCACTGGCTGAATATGACCATTTATGTATTTTTTTTAATTGATCATTTTTTAAACACTGTCTTGTTGATTAAGTAACATGCCTTATTCAATTTGTTAGTTTTTAAATAATGTTACATGCATTATTTTGAATTAGTTTATTGCTTCATGAAATACTTTCATAATATTGTATTTTTGATTTGATGTAATATTATATATTCTTATTTCAATTGAAGTTATTTCAGACATTTTCGCTTGTCAGATAATATTATATACTTAACATATGTACATATATACAAGATTGTTTCAATTTATTTTATACCACTAAAATGCGTGTAAGTATTTTGAATATGACAAGTAATAAAATGTTCAAGAGACAAACGACGAATTCGGCCCAAGGCTAAAAACTTTCATGCTGTATAGTGTATACATACTAACTATTCGTACATATAATGCCACGGGGTAGAAAATTGCGATTCTTTGAAGGATAAGGAATTTTTTTAAACACATTAAACGTTTGATATAAGACGTAATCGAAAATTCTTACTTTCATATGACACCATTTCGAGTTTGGTAATAACGAAAAGAAACTCAGTTAGAATATTTGGATCGTTTTCAGATAAAAATTTAAAAAATATGACTGGCTAGTTTCATGTATTTTTTTTTTTGTTTTAACACTTAAATTTATTACCGGCGTAGGTTTAATACTAAATTTCTGCTAACATTTGCTAAAGAACTCATTTGAAATATATAATGTTATGTAATGTATGTTTGATATAAATGCTGTTTAATGAGTTAGTTATTTTCATTAGCATGTCACACAGGCAGCGGTGTATTAAGAGCTTGGGAGGCCTTAGGCGCAATAAAATTTGGATGCCCAGTTTTTCGAATATTTTAAAATCTATGCAAACTTAAATGTAAAATAAAAATTTATATAGAAAACTTGTTTGAAGTTGTTTACCATATGAGTTATTTTGAGGTACCTAGATTTGTGCGCCTCATTCGCTTACAGGGTAATTCGCCACTGCACAAAAGCCAAACATGATTTTGCATTGCGAGACGAGATTATGATAAATATATACAAAAAAGTGTTTAAAATTAAATAAGTTTTATAAATCGTTATCAGTTTATTATTTATCACACGAATAAAGTCTATCCTATCCCGATGAAGTTTGCACCGGGAGCACCTCACGAGTATATCACTTGAGTGGAGATATTTTACGGCCAGGTAAGGACCGGTGACGAATTGTCTGGTTCAGAAAGAACATTTGCTCCAGGGATTTGGCAGATTTTATTGAAACCCTGATCGCTATCACAGACTACTTTGCAACATACTTATAGGTACCGCTCCATTTGAATAACTCGATATTTTAGACGTGAGTGCGTTTTTTTACAATATTGATGGTAATTTTATGGTAAAGAAACGGGATAAACTTGAGAGGTGATATTTAGGTGATTTTATCAGTGGGTACAAACATCATGTGAATATTGTCTCTATTTGGAACATTAAATATTAAATGAGTACGGGCTCTTTACTAGGGCCTCCAATTCTGAGATTTCGTCCAATTTTGTTATTCTGGTATTGTGATATATACTTATCCCGGAATCAAGAAAATTCGAGAAAGTTGCGGGAGGGCAAAAAAGGTCCCATTTTTTTTTATTTTGGCAAATTCGCGAATCTTTGGGTTCTGGAAAGTGGAAATCTTAGGAGAGCTAAAAAAACATCTTGCGTCTTTTAATTTTGGGAATTTTACAAAATCCTGGAAAGAAAACACTTCAAAATCACCGAGCAAAAATTTCTAAATCCCAAATTTATACAAGATTTTATGATGAACGTTCAATCCTGAATTCCCGTGATCACAAAAAGGGTTAGGTATTGGATGCCCTACTCTATACGTATGATCGTTGTATAAATATACATACGAGGCTCTTCGCAAACTTATTTGGAGCCAGATACTAATAATGGTCGTCTTATACCAAACAAGCTTATTTTATTTAGTTTTTACGGTTGGCATAGCTTCACTTAATCATTGTGGATATGTTTACCGTTTTTATAGTCGAAGCGTAAAACGATTAACAGAACTTTGTTAAATTATTTCATTTTTTTTTACCATGTCCGCTCCCAATATGGACTCCTAATGGAGTTTATCTCAACAGAAGTGTTTCTACGAGAATTGCTTGTTACTCAGTTGCTCAACCTCTCTTTTTCCAAAGTTTTTAACACCTGATTAATCACATTAATTAATTATTATTATATAAGAGTGATTTAAATTAAATACATATTGCATAACAACATGCTACATGACAAGCTTGCGGTAATTTTGACAGTGTGTTTAAAAATAAACTATTTCTTTCGCACTTTCAGAACAATTTTGAACATATTTGTAATTATTATATTTAAGTTATAGCAATTGTAAAAACCAAATACTTTGTTTAGTATGATATACCACAATTTATTATTGTTTAAATATTCAAATTTAAACATAGTTCCAACGTTAGTATTTTAAAAACAATATTGTGTAAATTGTAAACAATGTATATTCAGGAATCATATTACAAAAAAGATGATAATTAAAAACGTTTTTTTCTTTGTTTTTAAATTATATTTGAAAAAAAAAGATATTTCAAAGCGTTTCAGAGTTATACTACAGTACATAAATATTTGACGTGTCAGTAACGATATGTTTGAACATTTTCACAGAAAAACGTTTGGATAAGTAAAAAAACTTAAGTCAGAAAATATCATAAGATAATGGAATTTTATATTGAACATATGTCTGGATTTCTCACGTAGTATTTCATTTAAAGTTGAAATATATCTTATATTTTTCTCATGTCTTAAGGGAATACGAATGGTTTCTTAAATATCATATATTTTGAACAATATTAAAGATGCGTGAGCCACATAGCTCTAGACGAAATTGGATTGGATTAAACAGGATTAGATTTTATTTAAAAAATAAAACTTTGTTTGAAAAAGGGATACGCTTAACGTGAGTTATGTTGTAATATTTATAGTAAAAATATCGCTAGATCATCCTACGTAGTCTAGTGGCAACAGTTTCGATAACGACTAGATATTAAATAGTTCATGTCATGGTAAGCACAATACCAAACTTAGATATACAATACATAGGTTCCCAACCTTTTTCGGGTGGCGACCCTTTTCATAAAATGTTACCCACGGCCCCAGTGCAATTGAAAAAGGCATTTTTTTCAATAAGGTAATTTTAGTTGACTGTAGTTTTAGTTTTGTTGTTCAAATCCAAAATCGAAAAAGTTTGACGACCCATAGGTTGGAAGCCCGTGTACTACTGTTATCACAACAAGTGAAGTAAAGAAGTAACAAATCCCAGTCGAATATTAAAAAATAACTTTCACACACTTATCGTCGAATCTATTCGTAGAGATTATTATTGTTAATTAATATTTCCAACTTTTTATTTTTGTTTTTTTTTTATTTTGTTAACTTTGTATTCCTTGCAGTTAAGAACATGAGTGAGTGAAGGTAATGCGTCTTATTTTAAACTTTTTGTTTGACATCCAACGTTAAGAATAATTGTTATTATGTCATAAGTAAGGGCTTATACAAAAACCGACTTTTGAAAAAACCGGTTTTCTAATGTCAATATTTTTCGAAAACCGGTTTTATCCAGTTTTCTAAGTTTTACAAAAAAATGGATAATTCAATTCAAATAGAGAGAAAAGGTTTTTTTTTAGGTTGTTTATTTATATACTCATAATACACAACAAGAAATTATTTGATTTTACTCCTCAGAAAATATGATTTAAGAAAACACAAAGCGTCCACTGATCGTTTTGTTACAAAATTATCTGATATTGAAAATACCCTTTCGCTGGGTAATGATGTGGGACATATGGTTTTTAAGCCATCAAATAAAAGAAACGATTTTTCTGTCCTTTTGTTTATAGACTCGTTTATGGAAAATTCCACTCAACCGGTTACAAAGTTGAATGACCGGTTTTCGAATGTCTCAAATTTAGAAAAAAAAACGGTTTTTGAAAACCGACAAGCTCTAGTAATAAGTAAACTATCATAATTTCATTCACTTGCTCGTATTTGACATATTTTATTTTCAAGTGTGGCAATCATTATCTAAGCATTATTCTAAACTTTCACGTACATATTTATTAGAACGAGCTTCGTAATGGCATTTATAATAGAATTTATATGGGACACGTTTTATTTTCCAATAATATAATCACGAGTATGACCAGACAATAAACGCAGATATAAGAAAATAGCTTCTACGTATCTTTGCTTAAATATTATTTTTTTCAACATGCCCACTCCCAATGTGTAACATACTTATTTCTAACAGAGGTGACGTGGTTGAAATTGTATTTCTTTACATTTAACTAACAGTAATGTCAAATATTTTTATTCCCACTTTTCAAAATCGCTCCTATAGTCATGAAATAAAAATAAAACGTTGTTGTATGGCATTATCTTAAATGTGTGTTTGAATGACCGGTAGACAACCAGTCCATGTAAACAATTATGCTTACGCATATATTGAAAAATCTTTCATGGAAAACTGTAAAACATATCTAATACTTTTTTATTTTTTATTTACGCATTTTATAATATATCCGGCACGAAATAACTATGTTTTAAGCATTTAGAGAAACCATGTCGCAGCCATCTCATACAATAAAATATTTCTTATTTATATGGAACACCCATGTATGGATTAAGTTCCGTCCAAGAGGGATGGCCAGCGCGTGACAGGAATGATAAATTGAGTAAGGGGGTGGGGATTGTCGCACTGCTGGACAGGGGCGGATTATGGGGGGCGGCCATGGTTTACATCTCGAGGGATTGTGTAGATAAGTAAAAAATGTGGTAAATGCGTTATTGTTGTTTTTTGGCTGTCAATTTTTTGATTGAGCGGGCTTGTAGCTTTTGATAATGGTTATGTTTGATAACTGACATCAAAAAATATTGATACAGCATGGATTTTAAGATACATTATCTTAAAGTGGATATATTAAATCCCAAATCAGAACTGTAGGTTTAAAAATAAAACTGTTTTATCTTTTTTCATTTTATGTTTGATACATCAAATTAAAATAAATCAATAAAACTACCATATCGCAGGATGAAGAAATAGTGCTTGATAATTTGAATCGTGTCTTTATAGTGCTACATTTGTACTTAATGTAACGATATCACTAAGCATGTGAATATATTTAATTCTTCAAATAACTCATAACAAATAATTTAAAAGTATAGATTATGTTGTAACATAAAGTATAAAAGATAAATGAATATATAATATATGACTTTAGCGGACTTTCATCTCTTGTAAAATAGTTGTATGGCTATGTTTCTTTATTGTCTTGAAATTTGTTATCACAATGTGAATAGTAAATGATTCAATACTTTTTTACCATTAGCAGCGTGGGTAAAATTGACGTTTGCAATCGTCAGATGGTGTCTAAAGTGAGGAGCACCAAAAGCTAGACATGAAGAATCTTTCCTTATTAGAAAGCCACACTCTTTTATTTTTAATCTCTTATAATAAAACCGCTCTAAAGAAACTTAGATTATAAATACTTATGTATTAAATTAGCTAAATACTTAAAGTTAATGAAAAAGTAAAAATAAACGACAGGTTCAACTTTTGTCAATAAACGGTATTTATGTATGTAGTGGGTTTTATCTTTTATTTAATTTGTGATATTTTGTGGGTGAAGTACTAAACATACATAGTGAATGGGAGAAGAAGAGCTAGTTTACTTAATGAATGAAAGATTTCGATAAAATTTAGTTTATATTATTAATGTTTTTTCGCAATTTTGGCTTTTAAGCAAATCTGTTAAATATAGCTTAAATCAAAGAATTATATAAACTCCTACCAGTTGACGTGATTAAACAGATATTAAGCTTTCTTAAAATGAGATTTTGTGAATCTATATTTAAAGACAAATAAATGATATTTTTATAAATATTGATTATTTGACTGCAAACGCAACGAACTGTATTTTTTTAGTTAAACTCTTTGTTACAAAAAAGTAGTATAAGTCTTTGAAATCATCAAATACAACCCTGTTAAGATGGCTGAGGAAACTGTTGAGGGAGTGAGTTTTCAGGATACAGGGAAGAGTGGAAAATTGGTGCGAGGGGAAACGTTTCCGATACGGGTAGGGAAAATACTGAAAAGAAGAGCGTGACGGAGCTTTCGTTTTGAAAGAAGATGGAATTTCCTCGTGGTTTGGGCTGTGTGGAAACGTCTACGGATGCTATCTGCTTGTGATAAAGCCCATGAGAAATTATTATAAAGGAGAATTTGTGAAAACTTTCGGATAATGTGATATTTATGAAACGGCGCTATTGTGTGTGGTTTGAATTGATTGTTAAGTGAGGGGTGATGACCGAAAACGCTGTTTACTCGCAAATCAATACAAAAACAAAATAAATATTATAAACTCTGGAATATACTTACATAACATAATTTATTGAATTTTCTAGACTTTTAAAGGTAAATTTAATTGTTTTAATACTATCGACCTGGAGTGTCTTGATAAAATTTTAATATAACAGTTTTGTATAATAACAATTTCGCACACTTATTTGATGCCCACTAGCATCTTATATAGCAATACAATTATTAAAAACTGTAGAGCTAAAATACTTTGTTATTTTAATCTGTTATAAATGAAGTTCTACCAAATAAATGCCAAATCAATTAATTAACCCACTAGCATTGTTTCATATTAGATTGATCATCTTGTGTCATGATTTATAAATATATTGTAACTTTTGTGTCAAAGTGCGTACAAAATAAAAAGATTATGGTAGAATGTTTTATTTTGAGTTTCATTTAAATAGCCACGAAAAAACTTAAAATACAATGACGACCGTAAAAACAGTAATGTTTACAAAGCGAAAATAAAACATGTATTTTATTCCAATTTATTTTGCTGAAATTGGGCAAAACAATAATCACACGAAGAATGCTTCTAATAATAACACAATTCATTCAAAAAATGTAGCATTTATTCGGCTTTGCTCAAAAGATACCGAAAATAAATAGAAATTTTTTATCTTTTGTTTTACGGTTGATAAAAAAATTTCAGTGAGCCTTTTCAAATGATGTCATTATTTTTTACAGCAAGAAGGAAAACACTGAAGGAAAAAAACACCAACATTTTAACAAAAAGCTTGGGTATATAATTCACTTAATGTTCCAGTTTTTCTTTTCAAATAATTAATTTATTTAAATTTGACATAACTGACGAGAATAATGGATATAAGGTCATTTAATTAGTAAAATAATGTAAAAACTAAATTTAGCTTTTACATTTACAGCCATACAAGTTATACCTATTTAAAATATTATAGCCTCTGGCTTACAGGTTTTATTTAGAATAAATTGTTAAGCCAATTGACGCAGAATTATCAAGTAAAAACAAAAAGCTTTATATTTTAGATAAATCTGAAAAATAAAATAGCTGAGTATTCTGTTACCCCAAAACTATGCAAAGCAATACATCAAAAAATAAAATACATTTTGCACCAGTTCCACACAAACATTCCACAAATGTATAATTAGTAAAAACTGTATATATTTGTAATATAATGCCATTCAAAAGTTGACCGTTAACACTTTTAAAAAGTTACCCCTTAGTTTTAGTAAAATTACTGATATTATTTTGTTGTACTGTTCATTGTTCTGTAGTTCCATAACTTTAACGATATAATTGTCAATTGTATAACTTTATTATGATTAGATATACAATTATCGAATATGCTTATCATTGTTAAAATAAGATAAAAGAATTTATGTACATATTTATAAAAGGTTTTTTCTTTTAATATATTTGACAACATTTGACAGTATTGATTATTTTAAGCGCCCCAGATTTTTTAACATGTAAATTGAAAATGAATCAACGATTTAAAAAGCTCCGAAAAATCATTTGAAATACAAATAGTATTCTGGGGCTTTAGTTCTATTTTTTAAAATTCTTAATCTCTTTTTAGATATCAATATAGTATGTTTATTTAAATGATGGTCTACTTTTTTCAATGAAAATATTCTTCTTTGGTCATTTTCACTCACATTTGGAGAATGAGACCACCATACAGTTCTCCAAGATACTATGTCTCCCGCCAATCTTCCTCTCAAGTCAAGACAGTGTCCGTAGCTCGGGGCAAGTACATTTTCTGAATGGTCATCGTCGGTATTTAAGGTTGAACTAACCTATTCAAGTGAAAGAAGAGATAAATATGTAGTATTAAAGTTCCCATGGGACATCCGTACCAAATATCCAATTCTGGTCTATCTCCGGTTTTGACGATATAAGCGGCTAATATCTATGGATTTTCGTTGAAATTAAACCAATCTCTAGTGATTTCCAAAAAATCTGTTTTTAAAGCTACTCATAACTATAATTTAAATTATACTGATTCGTTTTAAAGTAAAGCATAGTTTTAGAAAACTTGTGTTTCTGTTATCATATACTGTGGCTACGTAGTATTCGTTTCTTTACTGTAAATATGTTGTGAAAATAGCTTCTGTAGGGAGTTATAACATATAACTTATCGGTGTGAATGATTTTCCGTGACGTTATTATTCAACGTTAAGTTACTTTGAGCTCACAAATTGTATTTGTGCTGCTGCAAGGCAATTAGGTTCGGCTTCTTAATCTGTTGGGTGGTATAAGCTTTTTTGGTGAAACTCAATTGAGAACAGCTGATCAACTGATTATTATTGTATAAAAGTACATAACTGCATTCATTGTTACAACTATAGTTAAAATAATAAAATGACTCTCGAATACATTTATACGCAAGATCATTTCAAGCATTTTATTTATTAACTATTTACAAAAGAAAAATTTCTGGTAGTATAGCTTTGTATAAACAATGAACAAAGCTACTCAATGAAACTTTTTCTTTGTCTTACTTATGACGGAGGATTGTGAAAATTATACCTATTAATATACATATATATCGCTGGCCTTTTTATGCGATTTTAATTTAAATTATAACATTCGTATTATAAGTACACTTCTCCTCTTCTTTTACTTGGGTTGGTTCAGTACTAAGACTATTATTTTCAATGTTTTTGGTTGTTGAAAATCAATAGGTTCAAATAATTTCATGTAACAGAAAACGGGCTAGTTATGAATCCTGCAGTATCAAAATATTGGTTCCATAATTGTTCCAAAAAATAATATTTGTTATAGGTTGTATACAATTTATTTATTGATATATATTATCTTTTCACATTTACTGACAATTTCAGTTAACGCTTTGAAATGTGTGGCTTTATTGAGAACCCTAATTGAGGAGCAAACATTCAAAAAGTGTTTTGTCACAAATTTTGAAAAATGGCGTTTTATATCAATTCTGATAAACCGTAATAAAACCTATGAATGGAAATCAATATTAGTGTTCAAAAAGGTTTTTTTTCATATTAAAATTAAATCATTAAGTTGACACATTCATACAAACCGTCACTTTTGCAACACTTAAATCATCATTTTCCAAGCTCTGTATTTGTGTGACAAAACACTTTTTGAATGTTTGCTCCTCAATTTAAGAATATATTTAATTCCCTTAACAAGGCTAGGGTATATATTCTCCCCGTCTGATTTTTGGTTTATTTCATCAGATTACATTCTCGTTTTCAAACTAAAAATATTTTCAATTGATTATTTAAAATTAAAATTATACACTTTGAAAAACTTGCTCTATGTTTTGTGTATTTTTCTGAAATACAATTTTTTACATGGAATAAATTTATCATTTTTAGTTTAATGCGGCCTAGTTAAGGGTTGCTGGAACTATTTTGAAGCGTAATATTTTTTAAGAATATTGAGAATTTGATATTATCTCTGGAAAATTCTTATAATATATACTCATAATGTTGTGGGCGGTAACTCTACTCTCAAGAATTATCCTCTGGCGAGAGTCCGGATCGCAGAAGAGATAAGGAAACTCGTCCGTTTGTAAGGAGATAACTAATTTAGTTCTTTTCCATCCCCTGCTCGAGCGAATTTCCCCTAATTTACGTAACGCAATTCCACGTAAAGGGAACAAACTTTAATTATTTCCCCCGAGAATTCATCAAAATCGATCAATACATTGACTCAAACATAACATTTTGTGATATTTTGATATTCGAAAATCGTAGTACCGTTTGAATGTAAATAAATAATTAAATATAATACGAATGTAATAATACGATGTTTTTAGCAAGATAATTTTGTTATTCAGAGACAATTATTTTTCAAAATTAGCAAGATAAAATTGTTATAACCTTGAAAATTTTACTGAAAAAATTACTTATATGCTGAACGCATGCTTTCCGAAGATGTATTTATTGTTATATAAGAGCACACATATAATTACATAAGTTTTAAATGTTCGAAAACAAGTCACGAGCTGGAAGCCCCTACAATGATTTGTCAATAAATCTCCACTTTTCCGAGAAAAGTTGATTGGTAATAAAGCTGAAAAAACTGAGTGAAGTATTATAAAAAGAGATTATTTGATAATAATTCTTTGTCTAGGATAAAAATCATTTATTTATATAGGCAACTATTATTAATACTCGCAAATGCATATTAATTTTAGACTCATACTTGTTTTAGATCGGCATTAATGCATGTATATTTTGATACTATAATTATATAAATAACATAAAATATCGATTCTGGAGATTTGACCTTAAAAGCTAGAATTTTTCATTTTTTGTTTACTCAGAACCATCAATCTGTTACTTACCAACTTATGTTAGAACAGTGACAAAATACCGTGTTACTAAAATTACTTTAGATATGGCATGATTTTTTTTTCTCTTAGAATATAAATGAAATTATATGTACATTCAAACCTTATTTCTGGGGCAGATTTGTTATTCGTATAAAAAATTCTTTTATAAATCTTAACTCGCGTTAGTTAGTTTCAAATTTTTATAAATATTTTATAAAGATAACGAAAAGGATCAATCAAAGTAATCTCAAATAATATTATAGAAGTACGTAACGTAGGTAAAAATGAAAAAATAAGATTGACATATTTTTACCAGAAGACACTGTTTACTTTACCGTCATTACAAAAGATGTACCACAAATTGAACAAACTAGCTGAGGGAAAAAAAAACCTAAATTAATCATTTTGTCAGGAGCAACCTACGTCAACGATTGAATTACAAAGCTACCAACTAGATTGCCGGTGATAAAAGATAAATTGATCGAATCATAAAAGATTGGTAATTTATCAGGGTCTGGCTTGACAAAGAAAGCTACCGACATGACATCTTATTGAAGGTTATTGGAGACAAGGTTGTACACGTCATACGTTAGATATTCCGGTGACAAATGCCGGGCCATCAACCGAAATACGATAAGTCTCACACTATGCCAGCGTTACGGCACGTCTTTTGTGTAGCAAGAAAATATCGTGTGTTAACTCAAGGTGTATTTTTTCTTATAAGACCAATTTCTAAATTATTTGTTATAATGCTGTGATAAATTTATTATTATCTTGTCCGATAATAAAATTTCGTATAAATATTTTTTATTTAAGTAAGTGAAGCATTTTAACCCTGTACGACTCTTATGTAATAATAGTAACAAGTGTACATATTTTGACAGATTATTCTGTCTAAAAAAAAATTCTTTTTTATGCAAGATACAATAGTTTATATTTTTATTTCTTATGCATATATATTTGTGCGATGTGTTTTTTATAATTCTAATTAATAATACGCCAACGCTTCGTTTGACAACTTATAATCTTAAATAATTTATTTGATACCCCTCTATTGTTTGCACAGCGAGGACAAAATAAAATTTCCTAGTTTCCGAGAGCTAAGCCTCGCCAAGAACTACATTGCATGTGACAGCTAAGTCACGTGGCATCCAAGGGGGTAATAAGTACGGAGTGTGTATCAGAAGGGCGTCAGTATGTCGATGGGGTATCTGCCGTTGACCTCTGTCACTCTAGTTTGTCCTCTATAAAAATAAACTGTACCAAGACGCGTCCTTATTTAGAAGTTATTTTTATAATTTTGCTAATAAATTTAAATGAGGTTTTAATTTAATAATATGATTGATTATCTTATAGAGGCCTGACTCATTAGATATCTTTATGAATAGAGTCAGTAAATGTTTTTTTGAGAGTTTTATTTTCTTAAAATACATTAAAAAATGTTCATTTTCATTTATTATTTTTGGGATAGTGTAATAATTCTTTCTTCATATAAATAATACAAATTTAAGCACGATGAATACGTTATATTTTACTTAAAACTCTTATAAGAGTAACTTTACATAAATAATATTGAAATGTTGAGCCTTTTTAATGATTGACAGTGCAAAGTTGGCCATATCCATAGTAATGACAAAGTGATTCAAGTTCAATCCAAAACAACATTTTCATTTTTGAATAAATCCATGAAATATCACAAAATAATATTTATTGGCAATGAGATGAAATTTCACGATAACTACCACTAATATTTCTTATTCTATCAATTTAGTTTAATCTAAAACTTGATGAGAACTTAGATTAAGGTACGAAAAATCAAATTCAAGCATAATATTACGTTTTTTAAATTATTATCATTAAATATAAAACAATCTCAAAAGCTGTCATACTATAATATTGTTTGATAAAAGTTTAATAAAAAATCAATATAAATCAACTAAGTATTTTTTACTTAATATATACTAAAACAATATGAATTATTTCAAGCGAAAAAGCTTTGTTTTAATCTCAAAGACTACGGTAATCGGAAACGTTTCGTGGAATCAAACACCTGTATATGTGCAAATCCGCTTATTTGTAGAGATTTACTTCAATCACAAATGATTCGCACGAATTCTCTTTGTACAATAATATGCAAAGTAGAAATTGCTACTCCCAAAATAATCCCTGAACCACCTAGCCTCAAACCTATAGACAATTATTAATTTCTAGCGTACCTTATACCAAAGTTGAAGGAGTGAATTTTCATCGCATGAGATTTCCCAGAGTGGCGTGAGAAATACAACCTACGGATTTCAGGATTGTGTTACTTATTTCTGACACTTTGATGTTAGCCATCCAAGAAACCGCTTTGATTGACTGACACGCATTTAGGTTACTATAGACTCCCCAGGGTTAGTTTCAAGCATGGCTGGGCGTATAAAGTGTCTTGGGATGAAATCTCGCAACTAATCCACTGGAGTAAACTTACATTTAAAGGATTTTTATCGGGCCTTAAAATACATATAATGTGCAATACTGAATTAAAAGTGTTGGTCCTAAAGCTGGTCAACGAATTTTAGACTTTCATACTACTTTGTAGCGCAACCTAGTGCGATTGTGACAAGTGATTTGTAGCATTATTTCCGCTTGGACCCATCCATTTTCATTCGGATCATGAAAATAAAACGTTGGGAAAACTTGAAATCTTTCTTAACTTCATAGTTTTGGGCATAAAAATGGGCAGAGCGAGAGCGATTAAGTAACCAATAGTTCTGTTCTAGCCCTATATTTTATATCCCTACTCTCTTAAAAAACGAGACAAAAACTGAGTTACAATAATTCTTCTTTCTTCAAAAGAAATATTAAGAGTCTATATGCTTCTCGTTGGGAGTCGATATGGTAAAAAATAAATATCTTAATTCCTCTTTTACTCCCACTAATCCGTGAGGTTGTTAAAACGAGAAAAAGTTGTTATTCAAACAGCTCTTTATTTAAGAGTGGACAAACTTATATATACTTTCGTATTGAAATTAGAAGTACGTGTCTAGAAAACTAGAAGTACGTGTCACCAAGGTTTATAAAAATTAATATTTAAAAAGTATTCCTGTTAAATTGCATACGGTTGAAACTAAGGTCGAATATTTGCTGCTTTATATTATTTAACATTCAAAAAATAGATTATTAAATAGCAAAATTGAAAAAATAAATATCAATAACTTTAAACTGAGTGAATATTTTTTCTTTTGCTTAATTTAAGTTTTTTTATCATGTCAAATATAAATCATCTTATTTTTTGAATCGAGCTGTAAAGATAAGTTCATTCTTTATATACACGAGTATAGATTTAGAATCTTGAAAGATAACAAATGTTATATATTATTTCAAATAATCATAAAAAGGTTAAAATATTCTATCATAATTTACACAAAATTCAAAACTGTAAAATTGTATTCTATTGCTATTTCTTTCTCATTTAATTTGAAGTTTTCTTTATTTTAAACCAAAATTACATCGGATATCTTTTCCTTCTACTGGTTAATAAAGTCCCACTGCTATTTACCACTCTAGCTTCTTATCAAAGGAAAATCAAATAATTACATTATTTTTATACAGATTCTATCACGATAGTTTAAGCCACGCAATAATTGTATTTAAAGTAAGTGGTTTTTTTCTCTTAATTTGTAGAAAAAGTTCTTCGTGAAAATCCAATTGCGTGTGGTTATTTTTTTGAACACGTCAGCTGAAATGAAAGGCAACGGAACTGCGCAAACCCTTTCTTATTCCAAACTTGATTTGTGACAGCTTTTGTGGAGCTTTTTATTATTGTTTTTGGCGTACGTTCGTTGTCGGGAATGATAAGAGTAAATTTGTATCTAAATATAATATTTCGTTTCATAATAAATGACGCTGCATTATGAAACCGTTTTCAGCATTCTTATAATCGTGCTACATTTTTTTTTATAAAAAACACAATTAAATATGTTAAATCTGGTTTAAAGAACAGTATAAAATGTATTTTAAAATATAATACATAGCTAGCAGATGTAGTCATGTTCAAGTCAGCGTTACTATAAATTCTGTCATGTGTTGGAATAAAATAGGTAGTGATAGCGGACGGCTATATTAATACCGATCGATCTCTTTGTGTATGTATTTCTAATCGGAGAAAAATTACCCCGTTATCAACGAATACATTAATTAAATAATAAATATATAATTTACATAAATACATATGTTTACAATCACAATTATTTGTAACGAATGTTTTCAGTTTTTAAATGAAAAATAACTCAAATACCTTTAATTTTAATTTTCAAATTCACTATCCAAAAGAAGCTCACAATAAACCACGGTTTGTGCAATACAGATTTCAGGAAGTGGTTAATAATATGCATTAAAAACACAATCAGATAGTTATGTCAACATTATCACGACAGAGTTCATAAACAATGTTAGTATAATAAATTGTCTGGAATAATGTCTGCATAAAATACTAGAAGCGAAATAATTACGTAGCAAACATAAATTTTGAGTTGTGGTTGATACGATACGGTCCTTTGGCATGATTTGTACTTGCATTTCCTTATACGGTTGTTAGCAAAGCTTGATAGGTATAATGAGGAAAAGAGAAAGAATAAACACATCATTTTTTCGATTATTCAAGGTCAAATGGACAAAGTCGCCAATGTAAGCAAATATTAAGATTTTTGCAATCCGCGGGTCTCGCCGCGGATTATTGAGTGCAAAGACAAACCCACTGCTTTGTAAGTGAGTACGTGGGCGCACAGAGCCAAATAGAAATACCGTCTCTCGCTCGCGCGCGGTACTCGACCGAATTTGCGGTCGAGTGCGGCGAGAGAGGGAAATGGAAACGCTTGCCGTTTTCCTCCTCCTCAACGGAGGCTCCCCATAATTTACAGGTACACCTAGCATAGGCTGTTCTAGCCCCTGAAGAAATTTCGCTGAATTCTATCGACGCAATTTCCAATTGCGATCGAACAAATGAATCCCGCGGCGACCTCGACCAGGGTCGTCAGGGACAAAATTCGTTTGAGAATTTTTGTTTTTACGACACTAGCCATGTCCTAGTATGCACTGCATAAACTAATATTAAAATCATGTTCGCGGTTTGGACTCCACCAAGCCCTCACCTGCGCCAATTAAAATCGTGCGGAACCGGCGCCCGAGCCAAGCTTCGGCGCCGAATTTTTTTCGAGCCGTAAAGGACGATGGTCCGAAACGGTGTTGTAAATTAAATTGCAATCGGATAACAGGTTTATTAGTAATTCAATAAA
This sequence comes from Himalopsyche tibetana, assembly GCA_030503985.1. Classification (NCBI taxonomy): domain Eukaryota; kingdom Metazoa; phylum Arthropoda; class Insecta; order Trichoptera; family Rhyacophilidae; genus Himalopsyche; species Himalopsyche tibetana. The sequence goes on from JAPJYX010000024.1 coordinate 16,672,858, forward strand.
CTGTGATTTCCCCATACATTTTGGCGAGACGAAATTTCGAAACGCGTTCGGCGTGTAGCGTTTGCCGTTCGATACTAAAATAAGCCCCGCCCAGTCCGACCAATCGTAGCGGTTCGCGTGGTCATACGTGCGATTGCAGGCGGCCTCCCCTCCACCGCGGTCAATAAAAATTTCAATCTGATATGAAGCGCGAACACACGAAGGGAAGGTGGGAAATTTTAGTTTCATGGAAGCGAACGACTATCACGGACGTTCCTTCGAATTTTCAGCCAAATCCCTTCAGGAACATTCACCATAGAAAATATTTAGCATAAATTTGCACTTAAATCGATTTTAGGCTTTTATAAAAATCAGACTCAATTCAGTAATTACTTTTTCGCGGACGATGACATCTCCGCTTTGATTAACCGGTACACCTGACTCGCTCAGGTGGAAAATTTTTCTTCTTTTTCTCATAACTCGCTTCAGCAACGAGTTATGAGATCGCTTGTAAGAGCAATATTTCGCGGAAAACTGATTCTGACACGACAGTGATTTTTCTGATTTTCTATCTGTCATATTAAGATCACTAGAGACGATTTTCGCTCAGCGGAATCGTTGTTCTAGAAAAATCTCAGTTGCCGCCATCTTGAGATATTTCGGCAGAGCCACGGGAGGTCAGCATCTTAGCCAATCGGCGTGAGACGCAGATGCTGAGGTTAGCAGATTTGCTCGGGTCAACCGTTTTTTTTGACCCTGGCCGAGGACGCAGCTGGACCAAATCCTTTACAAAAAGGCAGGTCAGTTTTGCAAATGTTACCAAATCTTCACCGACTTCTACGCGTTACTCTGTTCCCGTGCTCTCTTCTGCCGATATTATCCGCCGCAACATCTTTAATAAAAAAACCAGCCAGAAATTCTCTCAGCTTGACCAAGTCATTCGAATAGTTGACATTGTGCAAAGCTGAGTCGAATTCTGTGCTACCTCCTTGTGTTATCGCTTGCCGCCAGCTGTTTTGTTTGCTGAAATTGTTCCTGATAAGCTGTCTCCGGTTCCTGAGAACTTCCAAAGGTTCGTCTACTATTATACGTTGCATAAATATGTCGCGGCCTATTGTTGCTGAGTCAATACTCTTTAACCTAAGGTCCGCGGCCAGAACTGTAGCTTCCTGCTCGATCTCGACAGTGAGAATCGAAATAAAGACGCGTGTAAAATCGCGGTCATATCTTTGCTCCTAGCCGCATTTTATTAAGTGTCGACAGGACCCCTTCATGTATTAAATGTTGTTTCTTCTAAACTCAGCCTAGTAAAATCGTGTGTCACTTCTTGTTCGAAATGGCAATAACAGCGGCCGGAGGAGAGTACGGGAACGCTAATTTTGATTTAAATTCATTGTCTTATTTTATTGTGTGTTGTACCCTGTCTAACTGTATATTGTAAATATTTTTGCGACCGACTTCGCGCGGAGGATGCTCTCCGTTCGGTCCAGTGTAACACTCAGCGGCGCTTGGTCTTCGGAAAAATCGTGAAATATATAATCGTAATTAATCTTGTTTTTGCAAACGCCGAAGCGTTTTCCGTTTGTTCTCAATTCGGTATCGGCCAACGGAATAATAAAATATTGTACGATGGCTCAATGCATAATTTTTCTGCAACACCTAAACGTTTCACGTTTGTTTTAAAGTCCGATTTTTTTTTATGTTTGTTTAAATATTTAATTATAATTGCAAAGTCCGATCTTTTTATGTTTGTCTCAATATTTAATTATATTGGCAAAGTCCGATTTTTCTTTGTTTTTCTCAATATTTAATTATATTGGCAAAGTCCGATTTTTCTTTGTTTGTTTCAATATTTAATTATATTTGCAAATCCGATTTTTTTTATGTTTGTCTCAATATTTAATTATATTGGCAAAGTCCGATTTTTCTTTGTTTTTCTCAATATTTAATTATATTGGCAAAGTCCGATTTTTCTTTGTTGTTTCAATATTTAATTATATTTGCAAATCCGATTTTTTTTTATGTTTGTTAAATATTTAATTATATTTGCAAAGTCCGATTTTTTTTATGTTTGTTTAAATATTTAATTATATTGGCAAAGTCCGATTTTTCTTTGTTTGTCTCAATATTTAATTATATTGGCAAAGTCCGATTTTTCTTTGTTTGTTTCAATATTTAATTATATTTGCAAATCCGATTTTTTTTTATGTTTGTTAAATATTTAATTATATTTGCAAAGTCCGATTTTTTTTATGTTTGTTTAAATATCTAATTATAATTGCAAAGTCCGATCTTTTTATGTTTGTCTCAATATTTAATTATATTGGCAAAGTCCGATTTTTCTTTGTTTGTTTCAATATTTAATTATAATTGCAAGTCCGATTTTTTTATGTTTGTTAAATATTTAATTATATTTGCAAAGTCCGATTTCTTTTTATGTTTGTTTCAATATTTAATTATATTTGCAAATCCGATTTTTTTATGTTTGTTAAATATTCGATTATCTTTGCAAAGTCCGATTTTTTTTTATGTTTGTTTCAATATTTACTTATATTGGCAAAGTCCGATTTTTTTATGTTTGTTTCGATATTTAATTATATTCACAAAGTCCGATTTTTTTTTATGTTTGTTTAAATATTTAATTATATTTGCAAAGCCCGATTTTGTTGTTTGTCTCAATATTTAATTATATTGGCAAAGTGCGACTCTTTTTATGTTTGTTTCAATATTCAATTCTATCTGCAAGGTCTGAATTTTGTTTGTTGCAATATTTAACTATATTCGCAAGAGCTGAATTGTTTTGTTTGTGTCAATATGTAATGATATTGTAAGGTCTGAAGTTTTGTTTGTTTCAATATTTAATTATATTGGCAAGGCCGGGATTTTAGTATCTTTGTTTCAATTCGGTGACGAGACCACGGGGATAACTAGAATTCGCAAAAACAATGCGATATTCACTGTCGTTTTGCAACGTCTCAATTAGTTTGAGTTTAGTAATCAGCTACGAATGATTAGGCAAATTGGGCGCAGTACTCCGGCCGAGCGAAACTACGTGCGTTCGAGCCGCGGTACGTCGCGGGCCCCACGCATCAATAATTAGCCACCCTGAGTTGCAATAGAAAAAGAAAGGTCCGTCACCTAATGATGATAATTGTAAATTCAATAATGTATGCCTATCTGCGGGCGAAGTATCTGAACAACAGAAATAGCAAACGACACCAAGCGACGCTGGGGACTTGTATAAAATTGTATGTTATTTTATGTTAGGTATTTTCTTGTGTTTCGAAATTGATTGTGTACTTTGTTTTTCCTGTGTCATTGATAATCGTCGATCACCGCCGTCATAACGGCAAATGTTAGTTATAAGGGTGAACTATGGGAGGTGTGATAATTCGAGTCATTTTTAAATATAAATGTCAGACATAATTTTTGTCACTTGTTAACATTGAAAGGTCGCGGGGTCAAGTCTGCGGGACACTTAGTCTCGAGACGTCAGGGAGAGCTGTCATCACGCCTTCCATAGATTCACGATGCAAGGTCGGCGGAGCTAAGTAACAAAGGATCAGACAGCCCCGAGGACTTGTGCGAAAAAGGGCCTCAGGTTTCGTCGGCCTCGCACTAGTTTAATTTTAGCTAGATCGACGTCGGAGGGTGTTTTTTGTATTGAGTACTAGGGAGGCACTATCATTGCGGATTCACGGGAATCCGAGTGATACGGCGCGGTGGACGTATAATTCCGGGGGCAGATAGCCCGCCTAGACAGGCGCACTTGTCTGGGACTCATGTCTGTCGAAGTTTCGGCAGACACTCAATAGTAAAACCTAAAATCCAATTCGTCCAGTTGGATTACGTCACTCGATAGCGACGCCTTCAAGCGGTCTGACACCGTGCCTGGAGCCGACCTCGGACGGAGGTCTGGTCTCCGCCAATCCTCCCTAATACTCGAACAAATCTAAACACGTAGTGTAAGTAACTTCATAGGAGATTTCGCTAATGCGATTGACCAACGGGCGGTTGGACGGACTCGTATTCAGAGTGCCGTCGATAAAATGTGCTCCGGCCTAAACGGCTTGCGGTCACTGGAAGTGAACGCACACAGTAAGGGAGGACGGATATGGAAATCCGCCTCACGAACAGACCTCGGTTCCTTGCTGTGGGAGTCCCGCAAAACGTTGCGAAGTCGTATTAGCAAATCCAATAAGAATTGAATTAGAATCGTTAAACTAAGAAATCATAACTTTGTATGTAAAATTTCACCGAATATTATAAATTGAATTAAATGTATGACACGACTTAGCGTACATACTGATTAATAATAAATCCAAACAATCATTAGTCATGAGGACTGTGACAGTGCTAGTTAAATATTAATTTTGTTCTGCACCCCTAATTCAGATATATGGTACGGCTTGACGGCCATATTGATTCATAAGATTTAGCGTAGGGATTAATTTTAAGCAGATCTGTACACGCGTAGTGAGTGTGCAGATCTTAACTTCAAAACAAGACTAAATAAAATTTGCCCACTACTAAATCAATAACTGTTATAAGAAACCGCCGAGTGCGAAATTAGTTTTAAGAAAAATGGTATGATGAATGTTGTTTTTTTTTCTCTCTTGTAAAAATATAAAATCATAGATGTCTCCCCGTAAGGGAACATAAATATTGTAATACTAGGGACCCTCAGTCCAGGCGAAGGACCTACTGAAAGGCCCGGTCTGCAAGTCGACTGTCATTCGGTACTAGGAGGCTCGGCTCGCGAGCTTCACGCCGAATGACAAATTTATTAACATGTATTTAGAGCGCACTCCTGTGTGGCTAGCCAAATTATCGAAATTTACTGTAAACCCTTTTTGATTATAAATAAACCGGTGGATTTCCACCTTTTACTGTTCACGAGCGTTGTTTAATTGAATTTGATTGTTCCCATATTTAATTCCTAAAAATTGTCACAGACTGACTGCGTCACACCAAACCGAGACGTTATGGGGAGAGACGGATTTCTCTGTCTCTCGTCTAACTGCTCGGGACTCAGTCGTGTCATTTGGCCCCCAACGAAAAGGGCCGATTTAAATTCCTGATTTCATATGATCAAAGCGCAGATCAAGTAACGTAGACTTTATGTTAAAAATAAATGTAAATTCATAATTAGAGTCATGCGCCGACTGACCGGTGGTCGAATAAAATCGACCCCGGAAAGCACATAGAAAATCGACCGGGCGCAGTCCGCCCGAAAATTGTTATTCGAACGATGCGACGTGAATCGACTGATCACCGAGGAACTGAGTGACGTCGAATAAACAACGATTAGTCGGATTAGACTCATGAGAATTAACATCAGTAAAGTATGCGGAGATGAATGATTGGAAACAAAATAAATCGTCACCGACGGCCCTGAGAGGATGAGTTTCGTGCCTCCGCCAATGCTAATTTAGAAAAATCACTCTTTCAGACAGAGCGGGAATATGTCGAGAGTGACGCGCTCGCGATCCGTTGTCGTGGACGATACCACGACTGGCGCCCAAATTAACTTGCGACCGGGGTTTCAGGGAGGCGAATCGCCCGTATCGGAAATGTTCGAAAACGGACAAATCTTCCCGGAAGAGACGGAGCCCCGGACTCCGACGACTCTGGTAGATGAGCTGCCAGCGCCGATGCGACGAGAGGAGAGACCGAGATCGGGACACCCGCCGGTGTTCTCGATCTCGTTCCACGGAGGTCCGGAAGCGGACACGGCGCGCTTCATTACGCGTTGCGAGAAATTTTTCGCTGCGGCCGACACAGACGTGGAGGACCGGGCCACGAAAGCCGCCACGGCTTTTCACGGCGAAGCGTTGAGTTGGTGGCAAAGTCTGCCAGTCAAACCGACGTCTTGGGAACGGTTTACGTTTGCGATGCAACGCAATTACGATAGCGTAGGACGGAAATTGCGGTTGGAATATGAGGTGAAAAGCGTCCTCCAAGAGGAGGATGAGGACGCATACGAATTTTTAGAAAAAAAGAGGGCTATCGCGAGAATCTGCACTGCACCGGCCGATCCACTGGAACTGGCGAGGATGATCCAGGGTCTGATGACGCCCAGGGATCAGGAGAGGACCGATAGACTGCGTTGGACAACGCTCGATGAGCTGGTCGATGCGGTGCGAGAAATGGAATTGCGCCAGAGGCGAGAAAAGGCGCCAATACAAAAACCGATTCAGACGACAAGACGGAATCAAAACGTAACAAACACCGACCGCGCAGGAAACGGCACGTGCAATCATCAGTGTCAGCACACCTGCAACCCTCCTCAACAATCGTACAATGTCCCTCCACCTCCCCTACCCAAGTCTCCCCATCACCACGACGCAAAACCGAGGTATGATAACCGGCAGCGGAAAGAAGAGCGGAGGCCTCAGCAATACGGTGCTCACGGCCCTCCGAGGAGGGAAAACGGCCCCCTCCGCTGTTGGTCGTGCGGAGGCCCCCACAGGGAGGCTGAATGCCAACGTAGACAACGGAGGAATTAATTAATTAACGGAAAAAACAACACAAGTAAACGAGAAGAAAATGGGCGGAATATTTTTTTATTATCAACTTTAAATGACGAGAAAAATAAACGGGAAAAACGTATGCAAGAAAAAAAAACCGATTCGAAACAAGAAAAAAACGATTTTTTTATAAGTATTTCATAAGTGTAAATAAATATAAGTGGGCTCGGGAACAAATATTAACTTCGAAAAAAACTTTTAATAACTTAGACGCGTGCCACAAACATGAATCCGAGCCCCAAACATGTTATCATCGAGGAAAGGAGAACTGTATTAGTTAAGTGTTGAATAAGAAACCAATCAAAATAATTTTTAAAAAGAACAATGTAAATAAATATAAATGGGCTCGGGAACCAACGATAACTTCAAACAAAAAGAATTTTTAATAATTTAGAATCATGCCTCAACGATAAATCCGAGCCCAATCGTGTTATAATCGAAGATAGGAGAAAAAAACAATTTAATTAAGTGCCGTAATATCATTAAACAACATAATTATTAAGTGTAGTATATTTAATTAAGTGTTACAAAATATAAGTGAACAACATTGATTAACAGTGAAGAGATAACAAATGAAATACAATAATTAGCATAAGTGAAATAACTTACGAACAATGAACAAAGTGTAAAAGTTTCAGTGTTTTAAATAATTTTAATTTTTTTTTACGTTTATAAATATTTTGTGGTAAATACATAAAGCGGCACACCGAAGAAAAATCAACTCAGAAAAAAACATTGCTAATTTAAATTCATTTGTATTAAGAAGAGAGTGCGCGCTATTTTTTATCAAGGCAGAGAGAAGCAATCAAACTAAGTACAGGGAGGGCCAAAAGTGTGCGGAATGATCGATGTGTTTTTTGTATGGAAAAAACGACATGAAAAATGGAACGAGTATTCAATCGAGCATCAAACGTGTGTTATAGGGAAGGGATGGCCGCCACCGCCAGACGATACGACGCCGCCGGAGAATCCAGCCCGACAAGCCGCCTGCTGAGGATCCAGGTGTTCCTCGAGGACGGAGGAATCAGCTGCGAGGCCATCATCGACAGTGGTGCAACACACACGCTTGTCGACGCAAGCCTCGTGAGGCGCGATTCACAGAGGACACCGGAGGCCGAATTAAAGGGAGTGGGAGGACGATCAGTGCCGACGTACGGACACGCCCTCCTAAAGGGGAAAATACAGGAGGCCCCATTCGTCGCCTCCGCCCTCATCATCAGCGGGTTAGGAATCGAGATGATTCTCGGTCTAGACTGGCTGGAACAGGAGGAGGCCAGTCTAGACTTCAAACGACGGTGCCTACATCACGGCCGGGAGGCGCGATATACAGCGCATTGTATAACACTCATCCCTCCGACGCCGATCGAGGTCCCCGATCTACCGGCGCTCACCGATGACATTCCGGAAGACGCCCGGAAAGCGATCACGCAATTGATGAGAGACTACGGAAGTCTCTTCGCAGCAACGGGACCGAGATGCGGCTCGGCTATGCACGAAGTGCGGCTATCGGATCACACGCCGTTCCGAGTTGGACCCCATCGCCAGTCAGACACTACAAAACAGATGATACGCGAGGAGGTGCAGCAAATGCTGGCGGACGGTGTGGTGGAACCGAGTCGATCGCCATACAGCTCACCTGTAGTCATCGTGAAGAAAAAAGACGGGAAGCCGCGTTTCTGCGTCGACTACAGGAAGCTGAACGCTGTCACGATCGACGAAGCGACGCACTTGCCGCGGATACAGGAAACGTTGAAGGAGCTCGGACCTGCCACAATCTTCAGCTCTCTGGATTTGAAAGCCGGATACTGGCAGGTGCCTCTACATCCGCACACGAAAGCCCTGACTGCTTTCAACACGCCCGACGGAGGATGCTACCAGTTTACGGTGATGCCGTTCGGACTGAAAGGCGCACCCGGCACTTTCCAAAGACTGATGAGTCAGGAGGTGTTGGTGGGGCTCATCCCGCGGTGTTGCCTAGTCTACTTGGACGACATCATCGTCTACAGCGAGAATTGGAACGACCACCTGCGCGACTTGCGCAAAGTATTCGAACGGCTGCAGTTACATTCGTTACGAATATCGGTATCAAAATGTCAAATCGGGAGGGACAGCGTGGAATACTTGGGACACCAGGTGACAGCCGGAGGAAACATTCCTCAGCCGGTTCACCTGCGCGGAGTAGAAGAGGCTGCCACTCCGAAGACGAGAAAGGAACTGCGGGAGTTTCTCGGATTGTGCAACTGGCTGCGCGAGTATGTGCCGCGCTTCGCAGACATTGCCGCGCCGCTAACCGATTTATTGCGGACAAATATCAACTTTAAATGGACGCCGCAAGCAAATGCGGCTATGCAAGCCGTAAAGGCGGCAATGCGAAAGCCACTGCAACTCGCCAGACCGGACTTCTCTCGAAGATTCACCCTGCAGACCGACGCAAGCGGACACGGCGTCGCGGCGGTACTATTTCATGCGCGCCCCGACGGCGGTAGAGATATAATCTCGTATGCGAGCGCGCGCCTTTCCGAAACGGAACGACGCTATCATTCGAACGAACAAGAAGCCCTCGCCGCCGTCTGGGCAATCAAGAAGTATCGGGCATACGTCGAGGATCGTCCCTTCACTCTGATAACTGACAACCGAGCACTGACGTGGCTGCACAGCGCCAAGGATGAGCGCGCAAAGCTGACACGGTGGGCGATAATGTTATCTGAACACCAGTTCGATATACAACACTGCGCCGGCAAACTGAATCAACTTCCGGATGTACTGTCGAGAAATCCAGACGCCACGGCGCCTGCCATCGAGGAGCACGACGACCGAATGCTGGTACCGAGTCACCGGAAGCCAGTGGCGCTACTATTAGAACTGGCAACGTTGCACGACGCCGTGAAAGCCGCGCAACGCGCCGATCCGGATACGCAGCAAACAATCACAGCGATAAGGACGCCGACAATGCATCAGCCGCACCCAAGTAACATCGTTCACGACGGGCTGTTGTGCCATCGAGAGAGCAGCGGAAGGCTGCTGACTGTGGTGCCATTCCACTTGAGGAAGGAAGTCGTCGCCGCCTATCACGACGACCCCTTAGCCGGCCACCCTGGAGCCGCGGAAACGAATCGGGCCATACAACGGCTCTATTTCTGGCGGGCGCGCAGAAATGACGTGAAGGCGTATGTGCGCGCCTGTCGTATATGCGCTACACGAAAGCGAGGAGCGCTGCAGAGACCGGCGCATATGACGTCGCACACAGAAGCGACACGGCCGTTCGAGGTACTGGCCCTCGACTTCATGGGTCCGTACCCGGCGAGCCGGCGAGGGAATAAATACATTTTTGTCGTCACTGACTTGTTCTCGCGATGGACCGAAGCTTTCGCCATGCGGAACTCGTTAGTGGCGACCTTCCTGCCTCTGTTGGAACAAGAAGTGTTCCACAGATTTGGATACCCGCGGGCGCTGCTTACCGATAATGGTACGCAGTTCCTGCATGAGAGATGGGTGTCAACCCTTGAAGCATGGGGATGCCTTCATTGGACGACGCCACCCTACCACCCCCGTGCTAATCCTACGGAGAGAAGAAACCAGGAAATAAAGAAAGCTATGAGAATTCAACTTGAACCGGGCGCGCACGCACAGTGGTGCGAAACATTACCGCGCACACTGTTTGCGTTGCGCTGCCGTCAGAATGCCGCCACCGGCCTCACACCCAGTCAAGCGGTGATGGGTTATGAACTGCCAAGGCCTGGCGAATGGCGGGCACAACTGGATATGCCGCCCGCACGCACAGAGGCGCTGGAGAGAGACGAACAAGATGCTGCCATGTTACGCCACCAGGAGGAGTACAGCGGGCGCACAAATGCGCGCGCCGCCCAAACCGCCCCGCCTGAGCAGTTCTCAGCCGGGCAGCGGATCTACTTGAGGGGCTTCACGAAGCCAGGGGTGAGGACTGGCATCATCCCCAACTTGGCTCCCAGATGGGAGGGGCCGTACAAGATAATTACAAGGGTGGGCATGAATGTGTACTGGGTGGACAGACGAGGTAAGCCGATCAAGGCGCACACCAACCAAATCCGCCCCGTGCCGACGCCCTACGCCGAACCACTTCCCCTCGGGCAGACACCGCCGCGACGGAGAACTGAGGAAGCACCCTTGCCAGAAGAGGAAGCTGCCGACGCCCCGGCCCGCTAGGACCAGACCAAGTAGATGAAGAGGACCACATCCACCCCTCGCGCCGATGAAGACGCCCAGAAACATCACCAAGTATAGTACCGTTGCAAATCCCTCTTCAAGGCTAATCAATAAATTCAAGTAGAGTAGAAATATTTAACTTAAAGTAAATACAGTCAACTCCTGTACACAAGACATAATTAATTCATTTTTTTTAATTTTGGTAATTTTTAAAGTAAACAATGTCAGTTAAGTTTTAACATGTTCAATTTTTATCTTGCACAACATCAAATAACTATAAAAAAAAAATATACTTGTAACAGGTTTAATTTTTCCCCTGTTAATAACAAAAAGAGTTTGTTTTCAAATGATGATGAATTGGGTTCTGCCTCGATAGCGTCAGCAGCTATGTCAGGCGGATTAATTTGGAAAAAGTAATAATTTCATTTTTGCGAAGACATTAAAATTTTAAAAAAAAAAATTAATAAATAATAATAAATTCAATTTGTTTTGCAAAAGTCATAGAGAAAATTTTTATAGTTAACATTCCTGGCGGCACTAACCGCAACAGTCAGTATGACGGAATTCTTTTGTGTTTTGTATTTGTCATGTTCTCCCGCTTCAAGGAGCGAAAGAGAAAAGGGGGGGAGAAATGTATTAAAGTAAGATTTGTTTTTTTAAATAGAATAAATTATAGATTTGGTCTCGAACAGACAATTGTTGGGAAATAACTAATTCTTTTTGCGAATGGCCATCGAACCTCACGGAGGCTCGTCAGAGAGGGAGGAGAACCCTCCTCTCTTAATAAAATTGTAAATACACAAGACAGGAGTCAGCACACACAAATAATTTTTTTTTACCATGTATGTAACTTTGGCCTACAGATAAAGTAGAGCACTTTTGTAAACTTGTTGCGTTTCCAGTGAGAAACATAGAATCAAATGTCGTGAATTTGTCCAATTTGACCCGGCCTCGGCCACTGGCGCCGAGGCGTCTGACGCAATAAATTCTCGCGGGTCAACGCATTCTCGCGCGGCGGGGTTAGACTGGATCAGCCCGCCCGCACCTCGATTTCTCATTATAACTAAGGCGATATTTTTTTTTCTAGCAATGCTAACAACTGCAAAAGCATAAGTGTAAATCACGCCATAGGAAGTAAGGGGGATTGATACGATACGGTCCTTTGGCATGATTTGTACTTGCATTTCCTTATACGGTTGTTAGCAAAGCTTGATAGGTATAATGAGGAAAAGAGAAAGAATAAACACATCATTTTTTCGATTATTCAAGGTCAAATGGACAAAGTCGCCAATGTAAGCAAATATTAAGATTTTTGCAATCCGCGGGTCTCGCTGCGGATTATTGAGTGCAAAGACAAACCCACTGCTTTGTAAGTGAGTACGTGGGCGCACAGAGCCAAATAGAAATACCGTCTCTCGCTCGCGCGCGGTACTCGACCGAATTTGCGGTCGAGTGCGGCGAGAGAGGGAAATGGAAACGCTTGCCGTTTTCCTCCTCCTCAACGGAGGCTCCCCATAATTTACAGGTACACCTAGCATAGGCTGTTCTAGCCCCTGAAGAAATTTCGCTGAATTCTATCGACGCAATTTCCAATTGCGATCGAACAAATGAATCCCGCGGCGACCTCGACCAGGGTCGTCAGGGACAAAATTCGTTTGAGAATTTTTGTTTTTACGACACTAGCCATGTCCTAGTATGCACTGCATAAACTAATATTAAAATCATGTTCGCGGTTTGGACTCCACCAAGCCCTCACCTGCGCCAATTAAAATCGTGCGGAACCGGCGCCCGAGCCAAGCTTCGGCGCCGAATTTTTTTCGAGCCGTAAAGGACGATGGTCCGAAACGGTGTTGTAAATTAAATTGCAATCGGATAACAGGTTTATTAGTAATTCAATAAACTGTGATTTCCCCATACATTTTGGCGAGACGAAATTTCGAAACGCGTTCGGCGTGTAGCGTTTGCCGTTCGATACTAAAATAAGCCCCGCCCAGTCCGACCAATCGTAGCGGTTCGCGTGGTCATACGTGCGATTGCAGGCGGCCTCCCCTCCACCGCGGTCAATAAAAATTTCAATCTGATATGAAGCGCGAACACACGAAGGGAAGGTGGGAAATTTTAGTTTCATGGAAGCGAACGACTATCACGGACGTTCCTTCGAATTTTCAGCCAAATCCCTTCAGGAACATTCACCATAGAAAATATTTAGCATAAATTTGCACTTAAATCGATTTTAGGCTTTTATAAAAATCAGACTCAATTCAGTAATTACTTTTTCGCGGACGATGACATCTCCGCTTTGATTAACCGGTACACCTGACTCGCTCAGGTGGAAAATTTTTCTTCTTTTTCTCATAACTCGCTTCAGCAACGAGTTATGAGATCGCTTGTAAGAGCAATATTTCGCGGAAAACTGATTCTGACACGACAGTGATTTTTCTGATTTTCTATCTGTCATATTAAGATCACTAGAGACGATTTTCGCTCAGCGGAATCGTTGTTCTAGAAAAATCTCAGTTGCCGCCATCTTGAGATATTTCGGCAGAGCCACGGGAGGTCAGCATCTTAGCCAATCGGCGTGAGACGCAGATGCTGAGGTTAGCAGATTTGCTCGGGTCAACCGTTTTTTTTGACCCTGGCCGAGGACGCAGCTGGACCAAATCCTTTACAAAAAGGCAGGTCAGTTTTGCAAATGTTACCAAATCTTCACCGACTTCTACGCGTTACTCTGTTCCCGTGCTCTCTTCTGCCGATATTATCCGCCGCAACATCTTTAATAAAAAAACCAGCCAGAAATTCTCTCAGCTTGACCAAGTCATTCGAATAGTTGACATTGTGCAAAGCTGAGTCGAATTCTGTGCTACCTCCTTGTGTTATCGCTTGCCGCCAGCTGTTTTGTTTGCTGAAATTGTTCCTGATAAGCTGTCTCCGGTTCCTGAGAACTTCCAAAGGTTCGTCTACTATTATACGTTGCATAAATATGTCGCGGCCTATTGTTGCTGAGTCAATACTCTTTAACCTAAGGTCCGCGGCCAGAACTGTAGCTTCCTGCTCGATCTCGACAGTGAGAATCGAAATAAAGACGCGTGTAAAATCGCGGTCATATCTTTGCTCCTAGCCGCATTTTATTAAGTGTCGACAGGACCCCTTCATGTATTAAATGTTGTTTCTTCTAAACTCAGCCTAGTAAAATCGTGTGTCACTTCTTGTTCGAAATGGCAATAACAGCGGCCGGAGGAGAGTACGGGAACGCTAATTTTGATTTAAATTCATTGTCTTATTTTATTGTGTGTTGTACCCTGTCTAACTGTATATTGTAAATATTTTTGCGACCGACTTCGCGCGGAGGATGCTCTCCGTTCGGTCCAGTGTAACACTCAGCGGCGCTTGGTCTTCGGAAAAATCGTGAAATATATAATCGTAATTAATCTTGTTTTTGCAAACGCCGAAGCGTTTTCCGTTTGTTCTCAATTCGGTATCGGCCAACGGAATAATAAAATATTGTACGATGGCTCAATGCATAATTTTTCTGCAACACCTAAACGTTTCACGTTTGTTTTAAAGTCCGATTTTTTTTTATGTTTGTTTAAATATTTAATTATAATTGCAAAGTCCGATCTTTTTATGTTTGTCTCAATATTTAATTATATTGGCAAAGTCCGATTTTTCTTTGTTTTTCTCAATATTTAATTATATTGGCAAAGTCCGATTTTTCTTTGTTTGTTTCAATATTTAATTATATTTGCAAATCCGATTTTTTTTATGTTTGTCTCAATATTTAATTATATTGGCAAAGTCCGATTTTTCTTTGTTTTTCTCAATATTTAATTATATTGGCAAAGTCCGATTTTTCTTTGTTGTTTCAATATTTAATTATATTTGCAAATCCGATTTTTTTTTATGTTTGTTAAATATTTAATTATATTTGCAAAGTCCGATTTTTTTTATGTTTGTTTAAATATTTAATTATATTGGCAAAGTCCGATTTTTCTTTGTTTGTCTCAATATTTAATTATATTGGCAAAGTCCGATTTTTCTTTGTTTGTTTCAATATTTAATTATATTTGCAAATCCGATTTTTTTTTATGTTTGTTAAATATTTAATTATATTTGCAAAGTCCGATTTTTTTTATGTTTGTTTAAATATCTAATTATAATTGCAAAGTCCGATCTTTTTATGTTTGTCTCAATATTTAATTATATTGGCAAAGTCCGATTTTTCTTTGTTTGTTTCAATATTTAATTATAATTGCAAGTCCGATTTTTTTATGTTTGTTAAATATTTAATTATATTTGCAAAGTCCGATTTCTTTTTATGTTTGTTTCAATATTTAATTATATTTGCAAATCCGATTTTTTTATGTTTGTTAAATATTCGATTATCTTTGCAAAGTCCGATTTTTTTTTATGTTTGTTTCAATATTTACTTATATTGGCAAAGTCCGATTTTTTTATGTTTGTTTCGATATTTAATTATATTCACAAAGTCCGATTTTTTTTTATGTTTGTTTAAATATTTAATTATATTTGCAAAGCCCGATTTTGTTGTTTGTCTCAATATTTAATTATATTGGCAAAGTGCGACTCTTTTTATGTTTGTTTCAATATTCAATTCTATCTGCAAGGTCTGAATTTTGTTTGTTGCAATATTTAACTATATTCGCAAGAGCTGAATTGTTTTGTTTGTGTCAATATGTAATGATATTGTAAGGTCTGAAGTTTTGTTTGTTTCAATATTTAATTATATTGGCAAGGCCGGGATTTTAGTATCTTTGTTTCAATTCGGTGACGAGACCACGGGGATAACTAGAATTCGCAAAAACAATGCGATATTCACTGTCGTTTTGCAACGTCTCAATTAGTTTGAGTTTAGTAATCAGCTACGAATGATTAGGCAAATTGGGCGCAGTACTCCGGCCGAGCGAAACTACGTGCGTTCGAGCCGCGGTACGTCGCGGGCCCCACGCATCAATAATTAGCCACCCTGAGTTGCAATAGAAAAAGAAAGGTCCGTCACCTAATGATGATAATTGTAAATTCAATAATGTATGCCTATCTGCGGGCGAAGTATCTGAACAACAGAAATAGCAAACGACACCAAGCGACGCTGGGGACTTGTATAAAATTGTATGTTATTTTATGTTAGGTATTTTCTTGTGTTTCGAAATTGATTGTGTACTTTGTTTTTCCTGTGTCATTGATAATCGTCGATCACCGCCGTCATAACGGCAAATGTTAGTTATAAGGGTGAACTATGGGAGGTGTGATAATTCGAGTCATTTTTAAATATAAATGTCAGACATAATTTTTGTCACTTGTTAACATTGAAAGGTCGCGGGGTCAAGTCTGCGGGACACTTAGTCTCGAGACGTCAGGGAGAGCTGTCATCACGCCTTCCATAGATTCACGATGCAAGGTCGGCGGAGCTAAGTAACAAAGGATCAGACAGCCCCGAGGACTTGTGCGAAAAAGGGCCTCAGGTTTCGTCGGCCTCGCACTAGTTTAATTTTAGCTAGATCGACGTCGGAGGGTGTTTTTTGTATTGAGTACTAGGGAGGCACTATCATTGCGGATTCACGGGAATCCGAGTGATACGGCGCGGTGGACGTATAATTCCGGGGGCAGATAGCCCGCCTAGACAGGCGCACTTGTCTGGGACTCATGTCTGTCGAAGTTTCGGCAGACACTCAATAGTAAAACCTAAAATCCAATTCGTCCAGTTGGATTACGTCACTCGATAGCGACGCCTTCAAGCGGTCTGACACCGTGCCTGGAGCCGACCTCGGACGGAGGTCTGGTCTCCGCCAATCCTCCCTAATACTCGAACAAATCTAAACACGTAGTGTAAGTAACTTCATAGGAGATTTCGCTAATGCGATTGACCAACGGGCGGTTGGACGGACTCGTATTCAGAGTGCCGTCGATAAAATGTGCTCCGGCCTAAACGGCTTGCGGTCACTGGAAGTGAACGCACACAGTAAGGGAGGACGGATATGGAAATCCGCCTCACGAACAGACCTCGGTTCCTTGCTGTGGGAGTCCCGCAAAACGTTGCGAAGTCGTATTAGCAAATCCAATAAGAATTGAATTAGAATCGTTAAACTAAGAAATCATAACTTTGTATGTAAAATTTCACCGAATATTATAAATTGAATTAAATGTATGACACGACTTAGCGTACATACTGATTAATAATAAATCCAAACAATCATTAGTCATGAGGACTGTGACAGTGCTAGTTAAATATTAATTTTGTTCTGCACCCCTAATTCAGATATATGGTACGGCTTGACGGCCATATTGATTCATAAGATTTAGCGTAGGGATTAATTTTAAGCAGATCTGTACACGCGTAGTGAGTGTGCAGATCTTAACTTCAAAACAAGACTAAATAAAATTTGCCCACTACTAAATCAATAACTGTTATAAGAAACCGCCGAGTGCGAAATTAGTTTTAAGAAAAATGGTATGATGAATGTTGTTTTTTTTTCTCTCTTGTAAAAATATAAAATCATAGATGTCTCCCCGTAAGGGAACATAAATATTGTAATACTAGGGACCCTCAGTCCAGGCGAAGGACCTACTGAAAGGCCCGGTCTGCAAGTCGACTGTCATTCGGTACTAGGAGGCTCGGCTCGCGAGCTTCACGCCGAATGACAAATTTATTAACATGTATTTAGAGCGCACTCCTGTGTGGCTAGCCAAATTATCGAAATTTACTGTAAACCCTTTTTGATTATAAATAAACCGGTGGATTTCCACCTTTTACTGTTCACGAGCGTTGTTTAATTGAATTTGATTGTTCCCATATTTAATTCCTAAAAATTGTCACAGACTGACTGCGTCACACCAAACCGAGACGTTATGGGGAGAGACGGATTTCTCTGTCTCTCGTCTAACTGCTCGGGACTCAGTCGTGTCAGGTGCTAATAATTTATAAATGCATAGTTTTTGCTTAGCGCTTTTAATTTCATTTGTATATAATTGAATCCTTCGAATATTTCTGATAAAAAAATAGACTGAAATAAAATACTTTTTTAAAATTACTTAATAAAAATATGAAAATATTGTACACGTGCTCTGCTCTGCATACACTCTAGAAACATTCCAAATATCTTCAACCATCCATTTACTGTCAGTCGTCGATTCTTAATACGAATAATTTTCTCCTCGTTGGAAACATTTCTTTTTATTGCAGGCAAAGAACGTATATTATGCGTTGTTACTTCAAATATCAAACATAATAACAGAGCATACTCGACCAACACGTTTACAACGGAAACGTACATGAGGTATAATTTTCGCAGTGCAAATTCGCGATATCATTTTAATGGAAGATATAATATAACATACTCGTAACAAGCAGGGAACGATATTTCTCCAGAGAGCGCCTCTTAGAAGACAGTGGTATACTATAATAGTAACATTAAAAAATACTGTATTCAAAACGAATTTTCTTCGAGTCTACTAAAGTAAAAAGTGTAGATTTCAGATTTATCCCTAATTCGATAAGATTACTTAAGGGCTTTTTCATCTTTAATTACTTTTTTTTAAATTAATCTTCACGTATTTTTTGATTTCTCAACGCAATGGAGGTTTTGTAAGTCATTTGCAATTAACTTGAGGTGAAAATGTGGTACAAACACCCATTCCCAAAATATCATGCAATAAATTAAAATAATCTGAATATTAGATAAACCTTTTCTAGGCTATAACTTGGAGCCGTTTGATCACTAAGGTTTCCGACGAATTTAGTCGGAAATAATAATTTTAGACCATTTTGAAATGTGATGAAAATCTTACTTTCATTAAATAACAAAACAATTTTTCCAATCTTTATTATTATTTCGATAAAAAAAACAATACATTCAACTATTTTGTCATTTTTTAATAATGGTTTTAATTTATCAATTCGGTTATTTAATAAATAAAAAAATACATTTTTATTTTGGATATAGCTAAGTTCTGGATTTAATCAGCTTTGAAATGACTTTAGCTTGAAATGAAAAAGTACTGAAATATTTATATGTAAGTAAATAAAAAACAGGACTGTTCCAAAATATTTTTATTGCATATCTGTTAGCAAACATTTTAAAATCAATACTTTTAGTCAGAAATTATTATTTTACATTTCATCCTCTTATATATTTGACTGTTTATTTAACTATCAGTTGTTCATTGAAAGATATTTATTTAATGCAAGGCAATTATATCATATGGCGTATTTGAAATGGATACTATTTTATAGTATAACACACACACACACAGTCACAGAACGCTTAAGTGCTCGTGTCTTATTGTTTTTGTTGAAAAAATGTTAACAAGTGACACTTTCGTCTGGCGTATAATATTATACATATATAGAATAATAATACTAAACGATCTCAGCATATTAATAAAAACAATAATCCTTTGTACTTCATTCCACTTTATTTAATATGTCAGGACCGGTTTCGCTCATTGCGAGCATTGTCAACTGATAAGAAATATAATTTAACAATGCTATTTATACAAAATTGAAAAGTTATACACAACCGTTGGCATTGAAAAGAAATTGCCAATTACATTAAAGTGATTCTAAAATAACACAAAATTAAAATGTTCAACACATCTAACATATAATTAAAAAGTCATCCCAGATTCATAAATTCAAAATGCGATTGAAAATAATTACAATTGCAATGAGCGAAACCGGTCCTGACATATTAAATAAAGTGGAATGAAGTACAAAGGATTATTGTTTTTATTAATATAACTAGCTGACCCAACGAACTTCGTACCGCCTCAGAATCAATAAGTGTTGTGCTAACTTGATAACTTGAAACATGACGACTACCAAGCCAACCTTTAGTTATAAATTGTGCGGTGGCAAGCCAGGCAGATCTAATGAGTTTAAAAAATCAGTTGGATAGTTAATTTCTTCGTCTTCGTTTGTTACACGGTCGATAGATTTGATGGAATGCAGTGGACCAAGAATTTGCTTTTAAATTGTGAAGTTTAAATGATCTACATCTTTGACGCAAGAATTGTTCGATCACTCAACCAATTGTGATTTTTGTGATAAGATGTTCGGGAACATTTTGTTGACCGTCCTTCGTTGAGACGAAATTATTTGTCGTCAGCTGGAGTTTCTTTAGATAGCGCCACAGCGTCGATGATTTGAGGCAAGCGCTTATTTCATCGGCAGCGGTCGATCATGAAATGACTGGTAGTGCTTGGCGAAAATCGCCATATAGTAGAATCATTGCACCTCAAAAACATCTTGAGTCATTGCACAGATATTTCACGGTTTGATTGAGTGCTTCCAGTGCGCATTTGTGTGCCATTGTCCATTCATCCCAGGTGATGATTGTTTTTGCTACCAAAAATTTGGCCATCGGTGAGTGTTTCGCCTTCTATCTACGTGGCCGCTATTCCAGAAGGAGAAACTGCTACAGCAATTTTTTATCTCGCACGAACAGTGGCCATAATCAATGATATGAGGAATGTCTTTCCAGCTCCACTGGCCGCATCGAGGAAAAATAAGCCACCATTTTATTCATTCACCATTCATCAACGTATTGTCCATTTCCTTCTGTTGAGGGTTCAACAGTGGTACATTCGTTCAAACTGATTGGTTCAATGCATCTCGATCATATTCACGTCCACGTTCACGTCCGATTCTCGATTGAAAGCGTCGTTCATTCCACGATCTGGCGTTAGCATTTCTACCTTGACTAACAAACTACCGCACATAAGGTAACACATGGATTCGATGGGAAGCATGTCGAAATAATTATATCAAATAATGTGCGTATCTGACATGGAGATTCAGAAACAATTGCGTCAGTGATTATCATGTCCCAATGAGTAGCGATTTCAATCAAAATGAGATATTGACATGCAGCACGAAATGTTGGGCACACTACGCCATTGACAGTTCAAAGTGATTCAAATGATGTCGGCCCACAAACATTCACCAGCAACAACCGCAAGTAGAAGCATTCGTCATTCTTCAGATGACCTGTGTTAATGCGACCAAGAGCATCAGTAGAACACACATCCGGATGATCAGGAACCGCATTGCTTTGCCTTTGACGTTGAATTTTTTTTCGATGAAGCGTTCCAAGTATAATAACGTGCCATCTCAGCAGGGCTGAGAGTCGTGTAAAAAAAATACGACTCCGAATCCAGCTTAAAAATAATTAACGACTCTGACTCCGACTCCGAGGAAATTTTTCAACAACTTCATTTTAACATATATATATATATATATCGGCTGTGGAAAGGAAAATGGACGTAACCCACAGTTTTTTCAAAACAGGTTTTTTTCGATAATCACAATCTATCAAATTTGATACACGTTCTATCAAAAGGATGCAAGCTGCAAATGCCAAATTAGTATCTAAATTTAGCTTTTAGGTTGAAAAAGATGACCTTGTAAAAAATTAAAACCAAGAAAAAATACTGAAATAAAGGTGTTTCCTATACAATTTATTTAATTAATATTAGGTTTTGTTATTTAAACACCAGTTTAGAAGTCTCCGTGCGTTTCAAGGTTGTGTACATTTCATAATTTGCATATGGCCTAAAATCATTAAAACATGTCAATATATATGTAATACCATCAGATCATCTTTAGTCAGCCAAGCATGCAATGTCAACACTTTGGACGATTTTGTTTGAATACACATAACTAAATATATTTTTCAAAAAAAATCGAGCCGCTCATTTTTCACAACTTCGACTCAGGCCAAAATACCGCGACTCCTCGACTCTGACTCCACAACCTTGCATCTCAACAACGTTCGTGCAAACGCCGAGCTCCATTTTTGCCAATCAATCGAATACATCCAGCATCGAGTATTCCCAAAGACGCGATGCTAAGCAATGTAGTTTCTTAGATTTTTTGTTTAAAAACACGTGCGGTGACGTCACAGAATGATTTATGGGAATTAAAACTTAATGAAAATCGATGAAAACTCAAAATCACGGCGCATGTATACATAGCTAGTAGTCAACTGTCAAAGTTTAATGTAATGCAACGCCACCTAGTGGATTCACCGGAAACAGCATACAACGTGTCATACAATGTCCACGTTCCATTTGTATTTTTCAAAAAAACAAATTGTATGAGGTCATTTATTTTCTTCATAATTTCTTTCCCGTGATATTTTTCCGATGTTTTAATGCTTATTCTGCTATTCTAGGCGGATACGAATTTAATAAAACAAAGATCATTAAAATCCGAGCTGCGATTCTCGAGATATACGTGGTGTAACAAACCCCACTTTCTTTTATATATATAGATGCCTTTCCACCAAGTATTGACAGTGAACACCCTAAAAGTGATCTCATCATACGTTTATATAACTCATATTATAACTCATAACTGTATGTACGCCACTGCAATAAGGCGCGATTACTTTTGTTGATTATGATCAGGAAACTAATTGGGCAATGCATCATCCGTGCGCTGTGTGAAAATTATCCTTCATACTAATAATTTAAAATCGCATTATTGTGCATGTGCACATCGTATACATACCCTAGGCATAAACAGTGAACAAAATAAAATGCTACAATTTTTTAATTTTTCATTAGGCTAAATTCAGGACAAACAAACATAAATATAATAAGAGATATGTTGAAACATAAACTGCAATATAATGAAAGTTTTCTAAATCTGTATCTATTTTAGTTTTATACAAATAGCGGTTAAAATAACACACTTTAAGCCATTTTGGTTCCACAGAATGGTATAAAATATAATTGTAGTGATTAAAATTATATGCCTATAACCTATATGACATGCTAGCAATATTTAAAAAAACAATTCTTTACTTCTGATATATCGTTATAAAAGATTGTAAATTTGATTAAGATTCATCTTACCAGCTAAATAAAAGGTATTCTACATTTAATGTCTAATAGCTAACTATTATAAATATGATTTGAGGTTATTTATTTTCTAGGAAAATAAGCCAACAATTGAACAATATAAAAAATATTAATATGAGCTTAAGAGAGCGCAATTGGCGAGCCAATACAAGATGTAATTTTAAAACGCAAAGATTAAACTGCCTAAACTGCAGTAAACTGCCTTTGCTCATAAAAAGATTTTTACGGAAAAAATATTTGTCATTTCGACTTTTAGATTAAAACATTTGTTTTGACAAAAGAAATCTCTTAGTTTTTATCAACAGAAAGGCAATAAATTAATAGTTGAAATCACATTTAATACATTACTATTTTCAGGTTATTCTATCAATTAAAATACTTTTACGACGCCTTAGCGACATGTAATTCCACTGCATCTTTAAATGCATAGCTGTAGAGAGTTTTATCTTATAGTAAGGTTGCCCGAGGTTATCTGGGAAACGCACCGCTATAAAGTTTTAATGATATTCATATTTACATAGGCTAGAATTTCATTATGCATTTCTGTCAGTCGCGAACGCAATATGCATCTACGATATTGCGATGTACCTACTTAATTACGCAGGGACGTCGTGTATACCAAATATGGTATGAAAGGCATTTGAATTAATTATAATAACGACGCATTTTCGAAGTACCATTAAATCTAAAATACCTTTTGTTCTTAGGTCCATACTAAACAATGAATTGCTGAAATATCAAACTTCATTAATAGATTATATCATGTACTATTATTGTTGTAGGATTTATTGGATTTCTTTTTTTGGGTTCAGAATTCCAATAAACGTTTTTTTTAATTGTTATAAACGGTATGACAGACAACGCAAATTAATAAATCAAAAAAATGTAAATTAAATACTCATTACTAAAAATTGTTGAATTAAATGTTATTATTTATTGAAATTTTGCTATGATTTAGGGCTGTATTTAAAAAAAGCATTACTTGAAAACTATAAAAGGCTTATACAAACGACATTAAATAATTTGTTTCACTAGTAAAATCATAATAAGTTCATTTTAGAATAATATAACTCTGTGAGTTTTAATATTAATTCGTATACCCGAAGCTAGCAAGCTAGGGGAGCATAGTTTTGTATATTAATATACAAACTATGCTCTCCTTATAAACCATCCCAAAAATTATCAAATTACTAGTGCGTTATTCATCTTAAAGACACTGATAGTACTATAATAAATAATTTTCCAACAGAAAATTTACTATGCCAGTACGTCTGATTAAAATGAGAACGCGTTGCGTCTTGCATAAGTTAGCTTCAGGGATGGAAAATCTAATTCATAAGAATCCATGTTTCATCCTTAATATTTTTTAATTTAACAGTTTTTTGAAGATTTTATTTTAATATTCAATCAATATTTTTTATAAACGACAAACCAAAATTAACGACTTACTTCATTCTAAGTTTCCCAAATTATTTAAAGTTGAAGTGTATCATATTTTAACTCTCAAATTTATCCCTATAGAATTTATTACAGATTTTGGATTAATTTTACATATTACATACAATATAAAATGCGGTAGTAAGCCCACCAACAATTATTTATTGTTATGATAATCTATTGTAAACAGTGATTTTTTTTAAATTGTAATATAAATTGCAACAACCTGCTATGCTGTTTTTTTGTCGTGATTCTTAGTAAAAGGTTTTTATTTATGCACATATTACATATAATGATTGTTTTATGAATGTGATTTTTAAAGATATTTTGATTTCTTTTAAATTAACTGTTTCGACAATTCTGAAAATAAAATAACAATATATGTTATACAAATACTAAAGATGGATAATTTTACCTTTTAATTGTCAAAAAAGCAAAATTAAATCGAATTGATGGATTTTTTAAAGTAATGAGTCCATCAATGTATTTCCTAAAAAGTTTATTTATCTCAGCTGGCAAAGCTTTAAGCTTGGATAGAGAGCAAACACGCGCGCGCATCTCCCTCTCCTAAAACTAACAAAGTTAATAACTTATAAACCAATTAAGATATTATCAATACCAAGTACAAACTACCTAGCACACTTCAAATAATAATATATACGCCCGTAGGAATGTGTCTCGCTTCACTGGCGCTTGAACAGCTTTCGATATCATGAACAACTTAAACTTTGAATTTGGTTCAAAGTGATCTATGGGAGCTTTGACTTTATGAACATTAGAAAGCACAAGATTAACAAATCTAATAAATTTAGAAATCTGTTGTTAATTTTAAATATATTTCTTGATACTGTATTGTCACTTTCATATTAGTTTTTCCTAAACAAGGGTATTTCATTGTTAAAAATAATGCATAATTTTATTTTAATAAAACATTAAAAAATATCATTCAATGTTAAAAAATGGTCAATAAATTTTAAAATACAATTTTGATGAGCTTTTTAAAACGTCACCGTTCAGCTCGTATTTTTCCGGTCAGAATTTTTATTACATTGCTTAGAATTTATTTTAAATGGTCAGAATAAATAAATAGTCATAAGTTAAATGAAATTTAAATAAAAACCTAAGCTAACCTAACTTGTTATAAAATATTCTGACCGTATATATTTTTATACTGACCAAAAATTTATTTAAATTGTGACCATTTAATTTGTTTCCCTATCATACTAATCCTCTATGAACAAAGTTCCAGTTACATCCGTAAGCTTAACATAAGTTATTTTTTTACTAAAACGCCATATTTTATCTTGAAAATTATTAAGAACAAGCATCAAGAAAAATCTGTTGTCGACCATTTCAATATGTTTGTTGAAAAACGTAATTTATATCCGCACGTTCAGAATAAATAATTTTACTGCAATATTATGCCGTTATTGACGAAGTATCCAAAGAAAAAATCCTGTATGTGAGTATGAAAAACAAACATTTTCATTTATCGGATAATTTATTGTAAAACAAACTAGCAAGAAAATACTCTGTGTGTACCATAAACAAATGCCAACCTAATATTCTGAGCATAACATATACTATTGTATTTCTGATTTCCACAATCAATTATTATATCAATCGGAACTAATTGTGCATCACAAAGCAATGTCACTGTGACACTAACAGTGCGTGATTGTCATTGACAGACGGCGCTGCAGGCATTTTACACGTTCGAGTAATAGTATAGATCAAAATTACCCACATTATACATTTCACTCACAGTTAACTGCTTGTGAGTTTCATAAAACTATTCCTGCTCTTATAGAGTTATTTCCATATATTTATAATCACAAGTTATAATTACAGTTACTATACAAATTAAACTAAAGATAACTATTAAACTTTAAGGGTGTTTTTCCATATATGTTTATATGATTGTACGAGACAATATTTTTAGGTACGGCTTATAGCTTGTAACTCAGTTGCTCAACGTCTCTTAAATAGTAAGGATATAAGGATATCTCTCGCTACGTCCATATCTAGAAAAGGATGGGTGGGATGGGGGAATACATGTCTTTGAACAGAAATCCATAAATTGATTGAATAATCAATCTATAAAAACTGTACGCACTGGGATTAGGACCAAAAACCACCTTGTTCTAAGCCAATGACGTTGGCACTCGACCAAGAAATGGAATTTGATAATTTGTTTTGTGTTCATTTTATTGATTTTCGTAATTATTAGCACCTGTTTTGCATAGATGTGCGGATTATAAATATATCGTAAGAGTATAAAGTGGCAGAAAATTATCAATTGTTAAAGTTTACAAGGATATTGTATTGTATGATTCAATGTCACAATTAATTACTGTATTAAGAAACATCGTTTATTCCATTAGCGAGATAAGCATGTTGATGAAATTCTCGATTCTTGACTTATCTATAGAAAATGTATTTAAAAACTATCTATAACTGTTCAATGATATTTTCAATAAAGTACGAATGTCTGGATTAATCGAAAAACTTTATACGTAATTATATGAGCGTATTTAATTCTTAGGCAAAGTATTTTAACAACAATCTTTACAGATCTTTAAATAATATGAAACCAACAGCTTAGAAAACTTCAAAACTACTTTGCATTGCATATGTAAGATTCTACTCGTTTCCTGATATAAAAAGAATGTATTTAGATTTAACTCAAGATACAAGTAAGTACATATTTCACTTGCAGGCAAGCATTCGCCCTTACAAAAATTTCATTTCAAATTCCCAAATACGTTTCCCGACAATGTTGGCATTGTAGCATCAGACAGCATCGAATCGTGGACTCTGCGAAGTGAAAGAGCTTACAGCGAGGGGGAGTGGCGGAACTACCCCTCCGCTAGTGGAGCTTTATCAAAATCAGATCAAACGCCGCACAAAACATTACATACAGCTCGCGGCAACTGCTGACTCGTCTGTGTGATTCGCTCATGCTAAATAAAACATTCACATTTTGTGGTGCGTTTACACAACATTACGTGAATATTTTATTATATTTATTTTGGCAAATTGGTTTTGCGCGATATTAACATTTTACAATATGAATATTTTAGTATTACCAATTATGTCAAGATGTTGGTACACCTCTTTCAACCCCTTTCAACCAGAAAATATTAAACAGATTGTGTGCGTAGCTTTATTGTAAAAGCAGTATGCTTATACGAGAGACACCAAAAAGTTTATACAAATCACAGTAAGTTTTAAAAATGGTTTCTTAATTCTTTCTACTATTCGACGCCAAATTTGGACAAAATATTTGATGACATATAACTAAGCTATGATACAAACAGAGAAAAGAATCGAAAAAATAAAACACGCTTTTTACTATTTTTACATTTAATTATTAGGATCATTACCGGTTTTGTTCAAATCTATAATTCATTTATACTTAATCAAGTGAGACTAATAAGGACGTATAGTATATGATTTGTAATATAAGCTATGAGCGAAATTTGTATTGATCCTATTAAATTAATGTTCAATAAGTATAATATACTATTGTTTTTTTCAATATAATACTGTCTTGCCAAGTATAGACAGTGTACACCTTCAAAGTGAGAAAAAGTATTAAATTTAAATCGTTCAAATTTTGTACACTCTCACATGTGTGGTCACTAGTGACCGGGGTTTCGCCTTTCGGCATCTTCAGACGTTTAGTGCACGGTAAACTTGAACTGGCTCATCGATTCAAATTAAATATTTAAATTTCACCAAAGACCTTTAATCGAAATGTTAAATTATATAAAAAAGAACATGTTAATACGAATCTAATATTGACAATAAACTGAGAGCCCGATTCAAAGGATTATTTTTAATTCATAACGAAAATATATCAAAAACAGATGTATTTGATTCGTCACTATTAATAATATTATATCTATCAATCATTTGTTTATATACATTATTCAAAAGAATAAATTGCTAAGTAAAAAAATCATGGTTAACTCAGGTATAGTATTAAAAATTAATCTTTCTATGATTATAAAAAAAATAATAACTGAAATCAAATTACCTCATGGTTTTTGGTACAACACATCAATGGTACAATATTTTTATAGTTTTGTAACGTTGTCTATATCTATAAGAATAGCTTAATTCATAAATAAACTGAGATATAATTTTATAAGTTTTATCAGAACTGAAGTGTAGTTGTGCTTTTTTTTGCATAGTGGATTGAATATTGAGTGGTAAAATGCTTTATCAGCAAAAATTGAACGAATGTTGACGACGTAAAGACAAAATTAAATCTGACGCGCTTCGTCTCATTGGAAACCGCATAACATACAATCAGTTTATTTTGACTGCCTTGCAATTTATTCTCAACAGATACTCAGAAATGTATATGAAATCATCGTAATATTCGGTTAAGCCCATCAGAATCTAGTTAAATAAATGATAACCATAACCGTCAGCTGAATATATAAAAGAGCAAAAAAAATATTTTAAACGCAAATTTATTTACTTTTTGCGTCTCCATTACTTCCTTTAAATGTTTAATTGTGTATATTTTATAATAGTAAAGTTTAGTTCTAAAATATTTTTACAACGCTTAAAAAACAAATATAATTAATTATATTCAAAAACTGCAATAATTTTACCGGCATGTTTTTAAACCATCTTTATCTATGCTATTTAGTGTTTCAAATGCCTCAGTGCTACAACAATTATCACATCTTTAACTAAAGAAATAATAAACTGGGTCAGTTTTACATGTGCTATATTTTGAAAGACAATCGATTCATTTTTCTGACAGTAATTAAAATTAAACTGTAATTATTATATGGACTAGTATTGAAACTGAAGTATGTCATTCCTATCTCATTCTATGTAATCAAAAGGTATTATTATTATGACTTATAATTATTTTCCCTTCATAATTTTGTGCACATGTTTGGTTGTTGATTGATGGAAACGAACTTATCTTCATTTCTTAAACAAAATAGCAGTGTCGCAAATACATTATTAATTTATCCCCACAAATAAAACGTTTGGATTTGTACTCGTAAAAGTTAGCACTGCTTTCGCTCATCACGTGCATACTTGATACAAAATTGAGTAAAACTTACAAAAATGTGTCTTTATTCGTTTCAAGTTTCAACAATATTCGAATATAATTTAAGAACTGCTTAAAGGAAATTTCGAATTTAGATATCCGGCAAGAGAAATATTTGTCATGAAAAATATTTTAGCACCCCAACGCCTAAATAAAAGTGCCAAGTGAAATGTACAAAAGTAATACGCTTTGACGATCATTATCGATTTATATTAAGTACAGACTGTATTTAGGGGTTAAAATAATGTTGTATAGAATAAATTTCTATAGATGAACGAGTGCCACATTTTTTTATATATATCATTGTTATGAAATTTATATTGAACATGAACTTACTGGGAAATAATATGATTCATCCATTTTCAAACTTAATTTAATGAAATATCAGTTGGCGGCGCCTTTGATTAAATAACTACATATGAAAATATATTGTAACTGATTTGTCATAAAATATTTTTTTTATTCGCGTTATATGTAGGTCCGTTTTCTATTTTTGTAGAGAAAAAAAGTGCGTCTGTAACAAAAAGAAATTGTAAGAAAGAATCTATCTGAATTGATTATTTTTTTTAAAAGAGCTTTATTTAAAGTATTCAAATAGTGTCATTTAATGTAAAAAAGTTGCTTTATTTTAAATAAACACTGTATTAGATAAATTTTATAAATAATTTTTCTCCTTTTTGCATGAGGAATAAGTTAAATGTTTAAAGATAAAGTGGTCTGAGAAAAATCAAAAAAATAAGTTTATTACATTCATTTGAGAAATTTATGTGTTCTTCCATTTTAATAAAATAAAAAATTTACTTAGCAAACAGCTCTGTGAAAATAACAATTTATTTAAAGATTTAAAATTAATAATTAGTTTAAAAAAGAGGATTATATGCTTAAATATTTTGTTTCAAAAATAGTCCAAAAAAGTTGCCATCAAATGAATGTACGTGAAGGTAAATATGTCAGTTTTCTTTTTGATATTAATGGAAGCCGTAGTTCAATGTTTATTGTTCAATCTGTATTCCTCACTCCTTCGCACAATCCAAAGTGGGTGACAGCACGTGCGAAATCGTTTTCAAAAATTTTCTATTCTTTTCACGGGGTATATTTACAACATTATCGTGAAATGTTGGGAGCAAACTATTATAAAAATATCAAGCAAGGTACAGTATTTTATTTTTATGAGGTCGTTTTAGGAGACACTATTTATTGAACGAACCGTTCTGAATACTCGTTTTATCGCCTCGTATATACGAAATTAATTTTATTCTCACATTTTTTTTATTCCATTGGCATTGTCGTTGTATGACACATGTATTGTAATCAGATTTATAAAATTCTTATTCGGTAAAAAGTGGCATATGTTTTTAGACCATATTTCTTTCTTTTTATCAAATTATTTTTACTATCGGAGCTTATAACAATTTATGTATAATTAAATTGCAACAAAAAATCAAGTTTATTCTTGTATTAAACTGTTCTGAAATAACTATATCGTATTGATATTATATTATCAACACGTATATTTAGACGTTTATTAAACTATTCATTTTATCTTGGAAATAGCGAATAATTCTAGAGAAGAAACACATATTACTCAAGTTACAGAACGAATTTATCTTTAAAGGTAATTTCGATAAATCTATGATGAAAATGTTTTAGCAATCTTAAGAAAATATAATAAATAATGTTATACTAACTGATGAAGATTTTGCCTCGTGGAAATAGTTAATGAGTGAAATTTGTTCTTGCCGTATGTATGTATTACTCGTTGTTTGTTATTAATTTGTAATAGAATTCTATGAAACAGATACTAAACCAATTAGAAACCCAATTGTTGTTAACATAAATTCTAATTATCAATGTCGAGTGATCAAAATATTACTTTAATTTGTATATTCTCCCGTGTAACATTTATTTGAACATGCTTTACTAACAATCTTCGTGCTGTGCCTAATACAATAAAACAATATAACATAATTATAAACATGACATGCGTCGTTCATGAAAGAACAAATCTAAATGAACTTATCTTTATAGCAAACGAAGGTTACTTATTAGAGAGTAATTACAGATAGAGGGAAAATAAAACTACATAATTTCTTGAAAATCTAATTACAAATTAACAATAAATCATTTTCACTTTAATACAGTTAAAGTAACAGCTGACAGAGTGTGAAACTTTTTTTATTGCAGAATAATATGCATTGTATTGTATATTGCAGAATAATTTGCAAAATTTAACCGACAGTCATTTTTTTATTAGGAAACAAATAAAGTGGACTGAATTTAAATTAATTTTTGGGCAAAATTTAATTTGACTTTTAGTTTGAATTTCTTTTGGTCAGAATGAAAATATTATACGGTCAGATTTTTATATAATTTTGGTTCGGTTAGGTTAGGTCAGAAGTGGGGAACCTTTTCATTTCTTAAGGCTACATTCATTTATCTGATTCAACATAAGGCCGCAGTAAAGAAAACGTTGACAGTAGGGTATCCAATACCGGAGCCTTTTTCCAATCCCAGGACTTCGGGATTGGTTAATTTTCAATTCCGGATCCTGGGATCGGGATTAGCTCACCAAAGAATTTGAAAGCCCAACTCGCTGTACTTTTTCCCCAGATTATCTCCAAACCTCGTTTTTTTTTACCCACCGAGGAAGTTGAAATCCTCGATTTGGTATACTTTTTCCCCAGATTGTCTCAGAAACTCGTTTTTTTTTAATTTGAAATCCTCAATTTGCCAATTTCGTGTCAATTTTCGGGATTTGCTCAAAATTTCTCAATCCCGGGATCGCAGTCAGATCAGAAAATTGAATTGGATGCCCTAGTTGACACCCCCCCTTTTTTTCCGACTGTCGAACATATTATATAATATAACGCTTTCGTATAATTTTTTGATCAAAGTGAATATTTTTATCAAGTCAAAATCAGAGTAACCAAAAGGCAGCAGGTTACCCCCCACTAGGTTAGGTAGAACAACTTCACTTTTCACCGATAGCAACGCAATACGATGACATTATTTTTACCAAAAAAAAACAGGCAAAATAAATCAATGTGTCAAAATAAATGCTATAAAATATGAATAATTTCATTTAAATTTTTACCATTTAATATAAATTGTGACCATAAATTATTTGTTTTTCCCTCTGTATACTGACTGATACATTACGGCTATTTTATATAAATTCACGCCAGAAAAATACGAGCATTTTTCTTATGCACATTTTCAAAACGAGGGATCTATGTGGAAGTGCTCGATCCATTGACTTGATGTTTTATATTATGAATGGCCTACAAATCTTTCACTTAAACGTTTTCTTGTAAGTTTTCCTTATTAACAAGTCAATATGATGATATAAAGGTTATGTTAATACGAAACACCCACAGTGTGCATGTAAAGAAGTAAATTTACGTGATACATCCCTTTGTGAATTAATAATTTTGCCGTAGTTCAGTACCGATGTAATGTTATATATTATTACAAAGTCTACACGGTGGTCATTGCATATTTTTGATCATT
Organism: Himalopsyche tibetana; assembly: GCA_030503985.1. NCBI lineage: Eukaryota > Metazoa > Arthropoda > Insecta > Trichoptera > Rhyacophilidae > Himalopsyche > Himalopsyche tibetana. Next base: position 16,705,459 of record JAPJYX010000024.1, read on the forward strand.
TCGGATAATGTTTTTATTTTAAGATAAATAAGATTGGTTGAGTAGGATATTAATAATATGGGCGTTATGAAATGTAGTGACTGAAATGAAAGCAATGTTACATATGTAACTATAAAATTAAATTTTAATATAATAACAGCTTTCAAATGTGTGTGGACACATATCTCATCTGCTTATCAAACAATAAAGATTACAAAAATTTTGAAGACACAATATTTAATTTTTAATTATTCGTAAAGTTTGATTACATTTAATTCATCTAAAAATATTTGTTGTAAAGGCTGGTTTCACTCGTAGACATTTAAACATATTATTTTATGCAGCTAGAGAGATTTCTGGTGCTTAGAATCAACACTAAAAAGTATGCAAAATTAATCTTATTGCATCAATAATGTTAAACTACTGTCAAAGATCACCATTGGTGTCGAGCTCGCATTTAAAATTAATAAAATGAACCGATCAGTGATCTTCACTTCTCATAGTTTGATAGTACTTATATTTTGCATTTTAAAAAGTCTTACTTTTAACTCGGCATGAATATTAAACATAGTGCTCCTATGTTTTTTTGCGATTTTCTTTTAATTTGATTTTCGTAGAATGTTAGTAATGATTCTAAGCTACTCATTTATACTTAACATCATTCATCGATCACATAACTGAGTTTTTTTGTATTACGCTACAAATTATGTATACAATAATTTGAGAGATATAATAGCAAAAATTATAGATTTTTTACACCAAAATACTCCGGAAAATGACTATTAAAATTATGAAGTTTCATAAATAATATGTTTTTCTGCCCACCGAGTTTAACGTTCGAAGTAATCCCAGTGCTGGGAAACTAGTCCTAAAACAACTGAAGTACACGACAGCAGCGGTTTCAGTAGTTCTGTTCTGGGTTCTGGCTAACCGCAATCCACTGCCTGGAAAACTCTTCTGTGACGTATCTCATATAATAATACCAACTCGTGCTTCTGTTCGTTTCAAGGATTCGTTAAATATTCTTGTGCCTACTGGCAACAATGCATAGTTTGATACATACTGCATGACTCGCACGTCACATTGGGTATATATTCCACCTAAATTGAGTTACTCAGTGAGAAACTAAGCAAGATAATCAATGTAGTTTTCAAATATTGTTTAAAGTAGAAGAAGTGATAATTCTTTTATAAAATAAAATAAAAAAATCAATTCCCAATACAATAATATCTAAGATGTGAAATTAGTATAACTATGTTCTTAGTATTATAATATCAACTGTATTATATTTATATATATTATAATAATACCCACAGTTTTTAAAAACAGGTTTTTTTTATTTAATTTGATACACGTTCTATCAAAAGGATGTAATATGAAAATGCCAAATAAGCGTATAAATTTACCTTTTATGTTTGAAAAAAGATGGTCCTGTGAAAATTGCAACTAGGAAAAATAACTGAAAAAAAGGTTTTTCTTCAGCAATTTATTAAATTTATATAATGTTATATCCATTTTACACCAGATTATCAGTCTCAGTAAACTTCATAGTTGTGTATATTTCATAATTTGCCTTTGGCCCAAAATTATTAAAAAACGTTTTAAAAAGTGTGAGTTACGTCATTTTTCCTAAGACGATATGCTAAAATGAATTATTTATGTACTGATAAAATAATAAGCATTCTTTTTCTATCAGTTGATAAGCTGCAATTTTTAAATTTCCTTGGCAGTGTCTCAGGTACAACTATTTTACTTAATTGTTTGAAATTAAGTGTGCAAATGTAAGGCATTTATTAGAGTTTTCCGTATGATGCCAGTGTCTTTTCAAGCATGATGTTTATCTTTATTTTACACCAAACAAAATGAGCCATCGATATTGAGTTGGCTAATCTAAAATGGATTGTACAATATATCATTTAAGACGCAAAACATTGTTTATTTCAATTTGATACTTGAAGCCAGCGTCCAAGAATGTAAGTCGAAATTGCATGATTACTATCTGCATATGACACCGAACAGAAAGTGTTTGACTAACGTCGCATTGCATATATTTGGTACTGTGTAGCTCTGGTTTTGCATTTTAAAAAATGCCTTTTCTTGGTTAAAGAGTCCAACCGATTCCGGATTTTTTTTACATACTAAGGAAAGTTTAGAAATAAAATGAGAATAAATGACAATAAATTTTATACACAAGAGTGGAAAAATCAGTCGTGGAAAGTTTACTCAGTTCTTCAACACTCAATTGATAATTTTTCAACTTATAAATTTTTCACATCATAAAACTTGCGACATATTTCAATGAATACAGTGATCTGCAAGTCTTCAACTTATCCTCATAAATTTACTTTGCTCGCGTGAATGATTCCGTAGCACCCGTTGCGCGTATTTAGTCAACGTCACAGAAGAGCGAGGGCAGCGTCACAGGTCAAACGTTTTCACGGCAGGTCATTTTGCCATGTCAGGTAAACTGTCGTGGTGTTGCCTAAATACGGATATCGTTTCGGAAATTAACTACCCAGTACTAAGTCTTCGTACTTCACTGTCATGGGTAATATAGGCTCCATATATACTATATTCAGCATCTACTGTGATAATTATAATGATATACATCTTCGGTACCTAAGAGTAAAATGATCATGTTATCAAATTCAATCTTTGCAGTATTTCAACCGTTTAAAAGAATTTTTACTGTGAAACTTAATTGTATTTAACTATTTACATATTTCTAACATTAATTAATCAATAAATTGGTGTTGAAAATTCTCACGATGAAATGAATTGTATATGGCCTGAATATTGAATATAATTATGGAATAAAACAGAAAACACGATGTTTTATTTTTATACTTTTCTTATAATACGACTTATTAATTGATTTGGCATTTACTTGGTAGAACTCCATTATAACAGACTAAAAATATCAAAGTTTTTTAGTTCTACAGTTTTTAATATTTTTTTATGCGTTGATAGCTATTTCGGCTTTCGCCATCGTCAGAACTATGTTTAAACTTACATTTTGCTCAGCTATATATACTGGCTCTGAAGAGATACACAATGCATCAAGTTATTTACTCTAACATCCTAATTATAATTACAATATTACACTCATCAAATGTGATTCTAATTAGGATGTTAGAGTGAATAACTTGATGCATTGTGTATCTCTTCAGAGCCAGTATATATAGCTGAGCAAAATATAAGTTTAAACATAGTTCTGACGATGTCGAAAGCCGAAATAGCTATCAACGCATAAAAATTATTAAAAACTGTAGAACTAAAAAACTTTGATATTTTTAATGTGTTATAACACGACACCTAACGTCGTCAAAGTGCTACGTCACAAAAATTACAAAACAGTGAAAAGAAAAGCAAAACCGTTAATGTTTTAACAATATTGTGCATAAAAAGGATTTTGTATACGATAGTATGACGATAGCTAGTAAAAATCAGTTGGTTTGTCTTCTTTTTTTATATAAGGTGGCGTTTGGAGAAAGTTTCTTGCCACCTTTCTTCATATTTTAATCATCTTTCTGTTATTTATTTCAGTATTATAAATAGATGAGGAAGAAAAGAACACAACAAAAATTGCTGTTTGTTCAAAGAACGGCTGAAAATTAAATGTGATGAAAAGGTTTGTTGTGGTACTTGAGGCGTTGGTTGTGCAAAGGAATAGAATGAAAAGCAAAATTGGGCTTGCTGTACAGGTACTTACTATGGAAAAAACAAACAAAAGATAAGATTTTAGATTTAGTTAACGTTTTTATAACATAACGTATATTAATTTAAGAATATCGGTTTTTGACGAAACAAATAAAATGACATTGAACATTAAAATGCACATTTACAGTAATACAGCAAGAACTACTACATATTTCAGTATTTTTTTAATTTTCTTTTGATAATTTATTTTCTTAACTTTGTACAAAGTCACTTTATTTACGTTGGTTAAGATGATGCAATTACATCTTACTTATTTGATTATATGCTATATTGTTTTTTTGACTAACCTATAGCTGCCACAGATGTGATATCCCGTCAGTAAATAATTAAATTAATAATTGCATTATAGCCGGCGTGCTAGGTATAGACGTACTTTTTTCTACGGCAGCCAAAAGGTTAAATTTAGTTTGAAACAATACCTTATTGCTATTTTTTTTTTAAAGGGTTCTTGTTTAACAGTTAAAACTTCCCGTACGTTGTTAAAAAATACTTCCGATATGTTGCTGGCCTTTGAAGAATCAAGTGTTTTTATTTTAAATGTACGTCTTAGATTTTTACCGTCTATCAAAGTAAGTGTTAAAACATGCTTTTTCACTTAGTTCTTTGAGGGCCTGCATCATATTGAAAGTATTTTTTATCACAATAGGGGAAGTACAAACAATACATTGTGTTTTTTATCGTTGAATTGCGTTTTTTAATTCAGATAATTAAATAATAATTGCTGGACTTTGTTGACCTTACGTAAGGCATTATAGCATAAAATAGAACACTTGCTATCTGCTACAAGGATAATATTAAGCACTTGCACATCAAAATCCCCATAAAGCTACAGCATACCCTCCGTAGTAAAAATCTCCCGACGTTAGTAAACTTTCATATTTTATTAAGGTATAATTGCGGTTTACTCGCTTTATGACTGACAATGCCATTTTAGGTGCAATTAAAATTTACTACTGAGAGAACAAAAATAACACATGTCACATATGGCCGCTGAATAAAAATGTATTTTACAATGAAATCTGTTATCTCGGATATTTCATTTCTATTGCTCTTTTAAGTGCTCGCGACTGAGGCTTATAACTTTATTGCGTTTTTATTTTACAAGTAACTTTAGCGACATTTTATGCCAGTGTTGGTATAATTTTAACTTTGAATGGCAGTAAAATTGAACGCTGCATTGACATTTTTCATGTTATAAATCTTTTACAATTTAATTAATGGTAAAAGAAGTGCAAAATTTTCCATATTAGTAATCTATAAATATTATTTTGTTAACAAAATATTGTTGAATTTATAAAAAATACTTCTAGTAAGTTTCGAAAACGTTTAAATTGGTAATATTTTTTCTTATTTTATAACTTAAATAACTGGCTCACGTGTAAGGGAAATTGTAAAGCGCCGGTCTATTTTTTCTCAATAAATTTGTTTTTCTTTAGTTAAAAATAACTTAAAATATCTAACTCACTTTTATGTAAATAAATATTTCCTGTATAATTTGTGTTTTATCAAAATTTAAATCGTCGTTATATTATATAATATGATACAAAATGAATAATCTTCTTAAATGTATTCTTAAATCCCAAGCAAAATATATTCTTTTAATTCAAATGTATGGGTGTCAATAATGTTAAAAACATTTGAACTGTTACTTAAATCTTTGATGTAGAAAGATTGGTTGGTATACCAATGTTCCCACCGCCACCCACTTATCGTTTTCTTAAAGTACACATGGGATAACTTTTTACTAATAAAAGTTTTATGCCCACTGTTTTCATATTTGACTTTCATGTGATCTCAGAGTAATTATGCATCATGAGTGACAAAATCAATAGTCGATAGTTGGTGGAAAGGCATTATTATATAAAAAAGAAATACTCATTTGTACTAATTTCATTTTTACTCAATATTATCAGGACCGGTTTCACTCATGAAGTGCATTATTAACTGACTAGAGAATAAAATAAAATTATTCTTAATGTTTTTAAATATATAAATAGCACTGTAATATTGTGTTCTCTTGTCAATTGATAATGCTCGTCATGAGCAAAACCGGACCTGATCATTTAAAATAAAAGCGAAATTCAAAAATAGATATATATTTTATCTTTTTAATCAAACTAAACTTTATTTATATCAACAACCAATAAATAATTTATCTTGGATCCGTACCGAGTCCTAATTATGCCAGTAATTATAAATCATTGTTTGTTACTATATACGTTTGTTTTATATTTTAATAAGTACAGCTAACCCAAAACATTTTTAATAACATTCTACAGATGATACTTATTTACATAATATAACACGAACACAAAATTATTATATCCGGATGCAAATTTTTGCGAAAACGTACATAGTTCGCCAATTGAGTCCACTATAAAACGCTAGACCGCATGTTTCATTAGCATTCCAGGAAGATTACTCTGAAAATTTCCCACTTTATGTGTCATTTTCCTTTTGGCGTAGCACTTTCACATTGGCAATGCAAAGTTAAGAACCTTTTTACAGCCCCAGCAGATGGCAGCGTAGTTCACTTCCTTTGCGCCGATACATCAGAGTCCGAGAAATTTCACGGCGGTCGGGCTAATTGCAAATAACCACAATCGTTGTACTAAGGTACTATGTGCCAGTGTGAAATGGGCATAATATGTCCACTTTACACAACGACTGTCCGCATAAATGTAGATAGGTCTATCTTTGGTTAAGCATTTAGACCTTTTGTTATACTATTTCGAAGATTAAAAAAATGTTTGTTTGTCCAAACTTAGTAATTATTTATTTGTCTGATTTGGAAGTTAACAAACATTTCAAATAAGTGTCTAAATAAATCAAACCGTGTGGTTATTTTAGCTTATCAGTTATCATGTATAACTATTTGTTACTCAGCCGTTCAATCTCTCTTTTTCGGACAGGTTCAAAAAAAAAGAAAAAGGCTAGAACAGGACCAATGATGCGCTTATTTCTCTCAGTGCACCCTTTTTGAGGCTAAGATGGGTGGGGGAGTATAAGGACATTACTGACTGACACATATTCTATTAAACCTAAATCCACAAACCAAATTATCTTTACTGGGATTCGATCCAGTGAATATTCCAACCAAAGCCGTTGATCACTCGATATAGGCCTGGAAAGTATTATATATAAAGCAGTTTATTTCAACATAATTACTGTATTTTAAATATTGCAGTAAAATAACGTTACGAAAAGCTTTTATATATTTTATTTTAATGAATAAAAATACATAGAAATTTCATTATTAACACAATAAAATAAATATCTACAATAGATAGATATTATTTCAAAATATTTTTAAAATGCAGATAAATTCAACCACCCATATTTTATTACAAAGAAATCTGTTATAATACACTTTATTTTTTTAAATATGTGGTCATTTATTATTATAGTAAAGTTATCGGCTCTTTCGCATTTAAATAAACCTTCATCGGCGTATTTCTCTAATTATTTGTCATTTATCCCTGAAAGTATTGATTATTTACTTATGGACTAAGAGCATGTCTTTCGTGAGTCGTACTCATTATTTTTTCTGTAATTCGTTTTACAAAATATTACTCCCTAGATGAAAATAAAACGGGTCACGCTTAATATTGAAAATAAAATTGCATTTAGTAAAAAAAAAGTAAAATGATAAATAATTATTCTATTATCAGTAACTAATAATAGAGTTCATTTCCCCCCTAAATATGATTTATGGAACAAAATTAAAGCGTTAAAAACGCACAAAAGAGTAAAAGCAGCGCACATGACTGGTATTACGAAAACTAATTGGCAGTACGTCGTCTAATAAAAAAGCACCCGCTGTTTACGTTTGTAGAAAATATGGAAAGCGACGATGCCTCGGGCTATCTCATTTGCGTTGTGGGGAAACATCTGTACAAGTCACATTTGAGACTCTTTTTTAGTAACAGTTCGTCGTTAATGAATGTTTTTTTCTTCTTCTTTTCATATTCTAAAATTCGAGAGACATCGCATTTTGGAACCATATTTTCAACGCATGAAATTGTTAAGACATAATATGATCTTACCAAAAATACTAAATACATAGTGATTTACTAAAAATTTATCAATAAATTTAAAAACATTAAAAAAACATTTCACTTTCTTCTAAAAAGCTGATTAAACGTTTTTTGCATCCGTCAACTTGCTGGCTGCAAAGGCTGTTCGGCTTGTCAATTTATTATCATGGTCCTAGAGAAATGAAAATTTTCACAAAGATTTTTATCTTTTTTTCATTATTAATTGTTTTTTTACTTTTTTACTGTCGTCAGTTGCAATATTTTTACTATAGAAGTATCACAAAGAAACATGCCAGCAGTCAAATCATTCGCTTCACACGGCGAACTGTTAGCGCATAGATAAATTATCGTACATTTTTCGCTTAGGATAACGAGTAGAGAAAGGACATTATTATTTTTGGGTGTTCGGAGTGTATTTTTTGCAAAATTACGCTGAAATATCTGTCGCTTGGGTCAAGCAAAGAATGTTACTCGACAGCCAATGGGAAAATAATAATATTTATTTATGCTCCGATAAAAACTATACCTACGGCAGTGAGAATAATACTAGAGCAAGGGTAGCTACAATTTTTTTCGAGTAGCGAGTAGTTGATCTGCACTTTTACTGCAATCGACTGATATCGATTGTAATAACATCATTACAGAATAATAAAAAGAAATTTAATGGGTCTGCATTCAACCAAAAATATCATCGTAATCGACGAACCGGCCTTCTTTGTACTATGTTGGATTATCGTATAATAAATTTTCTGCTAACATAAGGACTGGTGTTTTTTTTAGTATAATTTTAAAAAAATAAGTTTATTTTGGGGTTCGTAGTCGATTGAGTAGTCACTACGTTGGCTTCGTTTTCTGAGCTGACATGCTCGAGTCCCGGTACGGATAGTTTATTTATTGAGACATTAACTGACTATTAGATTTATCGACTTCAGTTCAAAGGCATGGCTGTCTGTGATGTCTTAAATTCCTTTATTCTTACCTGGAAATTTATATGATGTGTTCTAAAAGAAATTAGTTGACCACTCGTATTGTTAAACTTCTATTCTTCTATCTCTACTCTCTTAAAAATAAAAGTTTAGTAATTGAATAACAAGAACTTGTCATAGAAAACTAAACTTCTGTTTAGATAGACTTTTTAGGAGTCCATATGCTCCACATTAAAGACAGACGTGGTAAAAAAAATGTTTTAAACGTATTCCACATGTTGTACATAAAACATAAAAGTGGTATATTCATTGAGACGATATGTTTATATATTTAGTGATAACAGTATAGGCGTCGAAAATATATTAGTATTCTGTCAGAAAACTGACAGTCGATAGTTGAAGTAAATTATAATAATTAATTTAATTTCTGTATAAAAAAATATGTTTGGTGTTTTATTTATGATAAAAATATTTTTTTTATCCAAACGCATTAATTTTAAAATAAGATGCATACGTATTCGATTCGAATAATGGTACACGTGTAAACATTTTCTTATCTCTTTGAAACTCAGAAGAATTTCGTTACCGAAATAATCAAATGTATTTTTAAGAAATACAAATTACTCCATTCGTTTTAAAATGAAAGTATTTTAATACATATAAATGACATCGTTGAAAACGTGTGCTTAATTTATGTTCAACGTCAGGCCTTACCGTAGGACTTGTGATTCTTGAAAACGGGTACTTTTACGTAGAACCGTATTAACATACCATAATATCGTCTCTACAAAAAAGACTTAAGTGTATCGCTAAACAACTTTTAGGAGATTGATTGAATACTTAGTTCGCAAAGAGGCGGATTAGGGATCAATATACGGTAATGATGAGCGGGATTTTTTGTACCCACATAGAACTCCAACTGTGCTTTGAAACCTCGCCTTAAGCATTTTTACCAGCTCACAAGAACAGTTTTAGCGAACCTTTTCTCAGAAGTGCAACAAATTTGTTTTTTACGATAAATAATATATATTATAACTAAATAATATATGTTAACCCACTTAAGTAGGATATTATTCGCTCAAAAGACAATGCTTATTTAAAGGACACGTAAAAAGAAGTCAACAATGAAAATATTTACTAAGGCATAACAAGCTATGTCTTTTCGTTATTTATTTTTTTTATTTTGAAATATTTTTTATTTAACCATCTCGGTAACAAAACTGTTAGAATAACTCCATTTTTTCAAAATTAAAAAATGTAAAGTATTAAGTTAAAATTTTATAACTTATTTTTTCCGCGTCAATTTTATAACTTTTTAAAAAAATCTTTTTTCCGCGTCAGTCGATAATCATAGATGGACAATGGCGTGATACTAAACATTTATTATTTGTGAACCTAAATACATTGCTGCTGTACATTACTCAATAAAAATAAACTTCATCACGTATATGATATGCATCATCATCAAAAAAGATTGGTTATATGTTGTAAACGGGCGCTTTACTATATTAAATAAATTGTCTTTTTTATAGGTATGCTGTTAGAATGAGCAACATTTTTTTCGTCAATTTTCTGCTTTTCGACAGTCAATTTGTGGCGCATTTTGGTGCATGTTGCGCAGTCTTGTTAAAACCTCATTTTTTTTTTAAATAATGCCATTAGTTTGGGAACTTAAATGTTAGTAATCATCTATCTAAATTCTATAGCAAAAGTGACTGTTACGTTCTGGACTGCACTATTTTTGAATAAATATATTTGTACAATGTACGAACAATGTTCGCGTAACTTAGTTCATGGTGAAATGGCAAACTAAACTGAGCATAAATCAGTTGTCAAAATGGTTGAAGCTGGAAAAAGTGTCGCTTATTAGAAAAAAATACCATTATATAATGTAAGAATTGTCTTTAGTATTTACAATTTAAAAAAACGTTTAAAATAAATAATTCTTAATACTAAGCACATTTGGTAGTACTGAATACTGATCCCATAATGTTATATAATAAATCAGCGTCGTCAAATCACGATTACAATAACGGTCCTGATAGTTGTATAAAATAGTAAGGTTTCTGCACAAAAATGTATCTCACCTTCTATATTAAAATTTAGCATACTATCACTATAAATATACAAATGGCTCTCTGAATCGCATGTCATAGGTTCACCATCATTTCAAAAGGATCATGCACCTACTTATAGATACACTCAAGTCTTTTTTCTTCCACGGAGACATTCAGAATCAACCGAAAAAATAAACACAAAAGACATTGGAGCTCAACAATGGAGAAGTATAGAAAAATTTAAATTGGGATCAATGTCATCTTTACTACTGACAAAAGGCCTTCGAAAATCCTCTCTTTAGAATCACATGACATGTTTTGTTAGAGAAAAAAGAATGTTCACTATTATATTATGTCATCTTAAATATACGATCCTCGGGCGTATTTGAATAATTTATTCCAAACATATCGGGAATCGAATTTTAATATAGATGCTATGTAATGTAGTGCACCTGGTGGCAGGTATTTTGTGTGTGATATGGGTTACATATGCCGAATATTTGAAATGTTTACAGAGGGGTTTTATCGGGATTTAATTGGAATTTCATTGAACCTTAGTACGTTTTATTGAAGGGCATAAAAATGTCAACCGAATTTCTGTCTCATTATAAATAAACTACGTCAATTTATTGGGACATACATTTTACAAAAAATAAATATTTAAATTCAACAGACATATAATTTTATTGCCATAATCTTTCATTGAAAACGTATAATAATTTTATTACTTCGTTTACACTTGAAATATATTATTGAACATAAGATGCTTTCTCGTATAAATATAATATTTTTTTTATAATAGCATTTCTGTGATATCTGTGATTTTTGTTGTTTTGCCTTAATTTTTATATCTATAACGTAATTTTAATAGATATTTTGTAAAATCAAATACTGATAATACAAGAACAAATACAAAAAATAGAGTTTTTTGGATATTTTAATTTTATAGCAAAAACATTGTGATAATTACTCAATTTATTTTTAAATGTGCTACTAACCCATAGAAAAAGGCAAACAAATATTTTCAAGATTTTTTGCCTAAACACAGTGTTACTACTATTACAATTGCAGTATTACCCATTTTTTTAGTAAAAATCTCTTGTCTATTATTGTTAACTATCAAATCAGCATTATATGTCAGCATAAATATGTAACATTTCGATCAATGGAAAAAACATGAGTCACTTATACAAAACATAAAATATGTGACATTTATGTTGGACAATATCAATATATTTTTATAAAACAATAAAACATAAGTTAAATCTAAATTGAAAAATAGATTAAGAGCATCGTTTGGAAACTGAAAGAATTCTGTTATAACCGTTATGCGATTACTTTTGAAAAAATATATAAAAACAAAGCTACATTTTTTTTTATAAAGGACCAATTGTAAGCGCCATGCAAATTATTGAATATTTTTATCGATGAAAAGAACCCAACGAATTGAAAAAAAAAACTCTTTTGTCAACAATAAATTATTGTTGTTCGACAAAAAAAAAGTAAAAAAGAGCTACTGTACAAATACAAATCATTTCAGTTCCTGAAATATTGTGATTAAGTCACGAATAACATATTATTTTGTTCTCATAATACATAATCCGTTTTTTGGGCCCTACAAAACACTCATCAAGCCCACACCCAGAGTTGAGTAAATACAAAATGTGCTCCCAGAAGCAAAAAGGGACGCATAACAAAACAATAGTAAGCACAAAAAAGTTAGCGACATTTTATGTTGTGTTTGCCTACAGGATTTAATGTGTTTATACAAGCTATCGGGCGTGTGTGCATTGCCCACAGACGTGTGGCAAGCCCAACATGTCCACGCGTTTGCGAAAATTCGTCCACAGATAAAATCATCTAATATTAAGCTCGCGCAGTGGCATAATCTTGCGTAATATACACTGCTATTGATCAAGTTGTGTACAGGAATAATTAAAAACAACGTGTCTCTTAACATATCCGATATCTCGGTTTAAAGAGCGGCGGTGGGCACCATATTTTTTCACAAAGTTCCAATCAATATTTCAAAAAATTCTTACTTATTTGCCAGCCATTCTGTATAAACAAGTTCAACATTACAAGTAAAATTTAATCACAATAATTGAATATGGGCCCATTAGAGGTGAAGTGAGCAAAGTGGTATTTTATAAAAAAAAGTTTGACGCGTTGTAATATCTTAAAGTATCGAAAAAATAAGTAACCTCAGTTACATATTGCAATAGTGTTTGTTATCTACGTAAAAGAGTTCAAGAATTATTTTTTTAAAGATGACCCCATGTAATGAAAAAATACATTACTTAAAATAGCAAACAAATAATAAAAGTTACATGAATTAAGATGCGGATGACTTGTCGCAGCGAACTTGAAACTCACACTTAATTGAGAGCAGCTCGTTTTATAACAACGACAGTATAAATAGTATATATACGTGTCAAAAGGAAACATGTTTGTTTTTATGAACTAACTAAAATATAATCAACCACTAAGAACAGTTTGTATAGTAACAAAAGAGTTTTCAAATCTACTATCATGCGTATAATAAAAGAAAACTCTAATTCAATCCAAACTGAATAACAAAAAACGGCGATGTGGGATATGTAAAATATTTAAAATAAATTTTCAAAAATCAATTAATGAAACTACATTTATAACCTTGACTGGAAGCTTAAAAATATATTCATATGCATTCACAAATCAATTGTTTTTTTACGATATTTCAATAATATATTTTTTTAAATATTTGATGTTTTATAGCACTGACATTCATAAAGTAAATTTCTTATGCCGGCGACAAATTGTTTGAGTTTAAATATTTGACAACCCGTTTTCGTGTGCTCGTGATTTATTTGTGAACTTAAATAATATTATTTGTGAAATCCTCCGCATGTTGGGACCCGAAACTGTTGCGTCAGAAATAATAATCAGCTTATTTTTTTTAACATAAGCTACTGTACTATGCAAACTAACCATTTTTCATAATATAATTTATTTTGTATTATATTATGATTGCAATTGTTAATATTCAAATTATTTATGTTAATATATTTCATAAATTAATCCGACAGAAAATATTGGAAACCCAAAGGTGAATAATATTACACACCACACAATAATAGATACTTATTATGTTTACAATATAAAATTTATCGTTTATTTATTTGAAATAAATGGACAACACATGTTATAGCTAGTGACGCCAACGCACCATAAATTGGAAAACTTGAATGTTTTAGAATTACTTTAAAAACAATCATAATATATATTGTTTTGATAGTTGAACAACAATTAAAACGAAAAAATATATTAACAAAAAAAAAACACAAGAGAAATAAATTCAAAAGCAATGGATAAAACTTGTAGATAATAATGGGCTTACCATTTGACGCAATTCATCAGTTGCAAATTCATGGTATAAAAATCATGGCATTAGTCACAAATATGGAAATCAGAAACATTTAGACAAACGATATTTAAGAAGTTCAGGACAGTTTAATCAGGTCCGTAAAATAAGAAGAAAATGCCTTAAAATTCAAAATCATGTTTGTTTATCATCGCAGTAAATTAAAAAAAATGCACTTTATTGAAAAATTATCGAATAAATATATTCGTTTGATTTACTACCCATATTTTTTTTACTATTTGGTTAATTTTTTTTAAACTATTGCGATTACCTATTTAGTTAGAACAAAATTTTCAATTTTAATGTATAAGAGTATTTGGTTAAAGACTTATAGATATAATATTTTCTCATTAGAAGTTAAGTGAGCCATCTAGTAAAATGATAAAACTTTTTTCTTGGACTTTTAAGTACTGTCACGTCTTTACTTGGTGCTTTGGTGGATTTCATATTTTTTTGTGTGTATTAACTGAGGTTACTTCACTTTTACTATACTTTAAAAAGCTTAGAATATTACAACACATGTAAGTTATTTTTTTCTAAAATACCATTTGGCTCACTTAATCTCTAATGGGCCCATATCTTCGATGAATTTGATGGCTAGTCCATCGAAATATTTTTTTAGAAAAAAATGGAAATGTATAGAAAAGTTGATTAGTTGAAGTACTAACTGGGGCGTGTGCTTAGATTTTTTGGGAAGTGTCGTCAGACTAATTGCATCCCATGTGCGAAACATTGTTTCAGAGAAGAATAATATGTTTTCGCTATTTCATTGAAAGAAAAGAATTAAAGAAAAATTTACGTATACTTTGTATCTCATAAATCATCTGTTCTTCAATGTTACTCAATTTAAAAAAAATCATCTCTTTCATAAAACAAAATTCTGGATTATTTGTCACAATAAAAAAAACCTTTATATAATACGGCTCTGCCTTATAAAACGTCAGCGTTTATATTGATTAATCGAAGTGATGTAATGTGACGGGAAATTTTCATAAAAAATGGCTTCAGCTCGATTGCTCTGCATCCATCCCCTATCTTCATCCCCACTTAATTTTCTTTCTTCGATCCTTTCCCCTTTTCTTGAAAAAACCCCCTTTAAAGGAGGCAGCCTAAATAATTATTTTCTCTTTTAGCTGTTGTGATGTTTGTTGAATAATTTGAAGCACGTTTAAATGCCACTTCGTCATTTTTTCGTTTTACAGAAAACATTTTCATTGTTGTGCGAAAACAAAAATGTTTATGCCGTCCGCTACACGTAATAGATTTTTTGAACCAGATACATTAAATTAAATTTAAATAATTCAATCAATTGACCAAACAAATATTATATATATCTATTACTGTAATTATTTTTTTTAAAATAATACCGAAATAGTAAAGCATGGTACAATGATGCTGAAAATTAATTATCGGCATTTCAGTCAAAACAACTTGTGTACAATCGTCTTTTTAAAACTATCCCGGGAGATATCTTAAGTCTTACTTAAGATTATAAAATATGAAAATAATTTGATCAGTTTTCCGCTGACGATTTCCAAATACTTACTGCTGTATTTTGATTATCGATAATTATTGTATGCATGTTTTTATTAGTACATATTTAATAGAAGAAAGTTTTTTAAGCCAAATTATAGCAGAGAAAGTAATGCAATTTTAACATGAAAACAATGAAATTGATAAGGATCCTTTAACTCTTCCTCAGTTGATGTGTTGACATAAAAAAATCTATTGCATATTTTTTTTTACTTTGATCATCATAAAAAAGAATAATCACTCGATAATACAAAGATTAAAAATGCCTCTACGAAGCAGAGTTAAGTCGTAAATTCAATGTGGATAGGGGTCGCGTAAATTTAAAAGTGCGAGGAAGCGTCGCGGGTCAATGTCGTTTACGGATGCGAACAGCACGGGAGGACGAAAGGCGTAAAATCGCCCCTATATCACAGCCGGGCCATAAATCCTCCCCGTGCGGACCTGCTTGTTTAGTCCAGTGCCGAGAAACATTTTCTGCACTGCAAACTCCGAGATATGTGAACCAAATGCTGTCCAATGGACTGTGCTAAAAGTCGTGTCTGTAAAAAGGTTTAGGTGAAATAAATATTCTTCTTTGTTTTCGAATTGAACATAAAACTTGCGGCGAAGTCTCACACAGCACGAGTAAATTTAAAGTTTACATTTCTCCAATAAAAGGTATTGCCAAAATGATTTCAATAAATCTATACAAAAGTACAATATGTAAAACTAAAGTAACATTTTATTTATTCTGAATGTTTGATCAATGTATATATAAATTCGTGTAACGTGATAAGCTTCCTAATCCTTGCAATTAGGATATGAATTGACTGAATGACATCAAAATACAACTAACGCATCCGTCTGCATTCCAATTTTTTCTGAATTATAGAGAATACTTACAAATTATTTAAGAAATTACTATTTTTAAAATGCTCATAATTAACATCGGTAATGGATATGGTTGGTAAAAATAAATATATTACAATATTGGCAACAATTTTTTTTATAAGTAAGTTTAAGAATTTTTGAGCTTTAGATCTAAACATTCAGAAAAAAAATTGACTTAGGAATAACAAAAACAAATTTTCATTACAAGTAAAATTTACACTAATAATTATTAGTTATTCAATTAAAACAAATTTACAAATATTTTCTTTTGGTAGTATAAATTTAATTGACTTTTTTTCTCTCTAATACATTTATTAATGTAGATACACTTTTTGCAAGCTAACCTGATGTTATGAGTCAACTTGATTTTTCAATCTTCTATGCGTAATTAAAATAATTTCTTGACAAGAGATAGTGAAAAATATACTAAACCATTTCGACTTCAAATGGCAATGATATTATTATAGCTACATATCGAAGAACAATTAAAGCTTATTATGTATAAAAATATACAACTGATTCAATGAAGACAGTTGACATTGGTAAAAAGTTTTCAGTAACCCGTTTCTACTAAAAACTGAATTATTTAAAATTATTCCAAATATATATGCCTATAAAATTACGACCGGCGTTTGTAACAAGGCGACTTGCTGCTTAAATTTAGTTATAAAAATGTAGGCATAAAATATCCGTGTTTAATATATAATTTTCGTTGTCTTTTTTTATTCAGCGGGTTCAATGTATTATTGTCTTGATATCCTTGTTTACAAACAATAAATGATAGAAGTATCTTAACACTGCATTAAGTGAACGAAGCATGACGCGCGATATGAAATGCTAAAGCTCAAAGCTCCCAAAGTCAATCGATATCGGTTAAATGACCGGAAAAAACAGTTTAAGCTCAAAAAAGGGTGAGGCGTAATCAAGCGACGGTTGATTTATCGTCGAATTTGTTTATTTCTTCGCGCAGATAGAGATTTGGTTTCACAAAAGGCCGCTTACAGCCTCCGTGACTCGTGACGCAATTTATTAGACTGCTTAACCATGAAAATTTTCACTGGAAATTATTACCTCTCAGTTTATTTGGGATTTGTTTCAAAAAGAAATTTAAAAGCTACAAATTTTACAAACAAACCTACAGTCTGATGGCTTAGTTCATTTAAAGTGTCTTGTATTTATGAAATACACATTTTTTACTTTTGTTTTAACTTCATGTTGATAAATATGACTATGCATCTTGGGTAAAACTTCCTCTAATTAAAGTTTGTTGAGTAATCAAAATATACTTGTATGTATGAATCTGAGTTATGTATTGAAAACCAAAATTCTATTTTGTCGAAATTTCACCCTCTACACATAAATCTCTCATTATACTGAAATGTATTTACAGGACTTAGAATACCAAGAATTTATTGCCAGTAGGTTAACTTCAATTGAAAGAATATGCAGTGTGTAGTATAAAACTTCTTTGAAATCACGTCAAGTTACTTCTCACGTGGGTGCAAAAGTCTCAGGATACTTTCATAGGATTTCATTAGTATTATTTATTTTATTTCCTCATAGACAATACTTTTAAGTAAGCTCACCAAGCTGTATGAGCTTGTCAACAAAGCTACATAAATCAACTATGAATAAACAAGAATAATATTGGAAAAATTATAATGATTTAAATTTATGTTTGAAATTGATTTATATGAACTTGATTGACGATTTTTTTTTTATTGTCACTGTCACACGCAGATCATATGATGAAGCAATATTATGAATATTTTTAATACAAAATATATGCAAAAAGATTGAGTTAAAAAAATATTAATATTGTTTTGTTGAAACCATACTACTTATAATATAATATTATTGCACTTTTAAAATCAAATAATATACTGAGCTTTCATAGAAATCACTTTCAAAACTGCAATCATAAAAATAACATTTTAACATATTAAATGGTATACTTTAAAAAGCGTCACAACTAGGGCTTCCAAACCGGTTTAAACCGAAACCGGTTAACCGGTTTATTGCGTGTTTTGAAAAAACCCGAAAACCGATTTATTTCACTCGGTTAATCGCGTTTTATCAAAAATTCTCTTTTCTGGTTTTTCATTGTTTTTTACAAAAAGAAAAATGAATTTACTGCGTAATATAGGAAACAATTCACAAAATAAAACAAACATATATATTTTCATTTTGTAGAATTATCTACTTCTGTCTCAAAGTTGTCCATGTTGTTTTATAATCAAGCTATTTTTTTTTTATTTGACGTATATTTTTTATCATAAAATATTTTTTCACATGTTATAGTTATTGTTACATATATTGCCTTCTGTGTTCCAGTTGTATGTTTCAAGTTCTAGTGTCGTTACTTTTCCATGGCAAACAGGTTGGTAACTAGAGTCCCATTAAGAAAGATATATTTTTTTTGTTTGAAATTGGAGTATTAGCTGTTATGCCAAATATTGAAAAATTTCTACGATTTTTTTTGCATACCTATCTAATCAATATACATGATATTTCGGTTTAAACCGGTTACCTGGTTTATTTGTCAGAAAAAAAACCGAAAACCGGTTAGTCCGGTTAATTGAAAGCCCTAGTCACAACGATTTCGTTTCTTGAATTATTTTAAGTCAGAGATTTATTCAAGCAATATGTATCTTATTATTTGCATGCATATGGTACTGGAAATTGACTTGTCTCATTTTATTTTAAAAAACCTCATTTATTATTTATGACATTGAAAAATACTCTTTCTACTTTTACAGTAGCACTAAACTAAAATAAATTTGTTTCATTTATGTTGAGTATGCTCTCGTAAAAATAAAAATATTCTGAAATATGATATATCGTGACAATGATATATTTGCATGAAAAAATATACTCACTAGTGTATATTTATACACATATTATAGAAAAAATAAAAAAAACCAAGGCCTGGCATATTGTATTCGCGGCAAGTGATGAAAAACAAGACTCATCTACATATGTAAAACTCCAGTCCGTGCCTGGAATCGATTTTCACGACGCACATACCCTCAATGGTTTGGAAAAAACAACGCGGCATGTTGCGATATAGTGCCCCCATTATTTTTATTATTTTTCATACCACGTAGTTATGTTACGTTCAGTTCTATGATCACAGTCTATGACAGCGTTGTGTGCCTAAACTGTGAATCGTGGCCTACCCTTGTGTCTTATCTGACGGCATTTTTTTGACTCGGCGGAAATAATTATGGAAAGAAAAAACGTGTACGACAGCATCAACAAGAAAACAAGAATGTCTTAGATTTAATGATGTTTTGCACAGTCAGCCAAATGTTTCTACCAGATAATGACTATTAAATTAAAATTTATACATAAGTTATTCTACATTCGTATCGAACATTACACAAAATAAAGTCAAAGACATTAATTTATTCATCAAATTGATTGATGAAATAAACTAAAATAATTCTAGTATACAGGCGCTAAATATATTTGTAAAATAAACGGAAAAGATTGAAAAATCATCTCGGAATCGAAGTCGTATACTTTTAACCCAACTCCACAGTCCTATAAGTATGTAATATTTTCCTTTATTAAAAAAATACAGTATTTTTTTAGCTTTTCTTTTTCCAATACGATAAATATTTCAAAATTCTAAAATCATATGCGATAAAATCGATGAAAACTTTTAGTTATCCACTTGAGGGGTATTGATATTATAAAAAACCATGTTTACGATCTCAAATTGGAATCGGAAAAAAAACTTAATTTGACATTGATCTTACCGGGAATCGAGATCAAGCTAACCAAATAGATAATACTTAACTATTGCCAACTCGACCACAGCGAAGGACAAGACATCTTAACTTATATTTTCTACAAAAAAAACTTCGTATTTATAGGCTGAAATTCTTTATTATTTTTCAAAAGAGTATAGATAGAAAAAAGTATATTTGTTAGTTTATTTCACTTGCCACTTCTTGTCATTTTAAAAGAGAATAAGTGAGAGGAAAATTGAAGATATTCTTTTGAACATATATTTAATTTTTAATGAATCCGTTTATCTAAAATGGCCGTAGTGGATTTTCATACGATTTTTATACAACGCGGGTCCACTCATAAAAAATACTATACTTTACAAGAATTATGTGTTACAAAAAAACACTACACGGTTGTAACAAAAAAACGAATTCGTTGCATTAGACAAGTCAGATATTACTAGCGATGAAAGCGATTTATGTTCAGTCCCTCATATAAGTCTCCGTATGTAATCAAGTAGCAATATGTTCAAATACATGGATTTTTGTTGATCGTATTCAAAGTGTAAAAAAAGAGTTTAGTGTATACTGGAAATCAAATTTATTAAATAAACATTAATATTGTCAGAACGTTTGAAAAAAAGTAAACAATCTTCTTAAACATATTTTTGTTTTATTTATCGTACTAATTAATTCAGCTGATATTACAGAAATTCAAAAGTATTTCAATCTGTCTAAGGTATTGCTGTGATAATGGTATTCAACAGAAGTACACCATGTTTAAAAAAACGCCTGTGGTGTGTGTATCTAAAAAATCGATACCGGCTTATGATTTTCATATCAAAGAAAAACGTGTCTCACATTCTCCTCATTTTAGTCATCACAACACAGCTAAAAGGCAGCTCCTTCCAAGAAAATCCTTTGCAAATAACAACGATAATAGAAACTGAAAAAAAGATCACGCGTTATGAGTTCCACGTGTGAAAATATTGTCAAATTCTGCATGGGAATAACAGATCATTTGAAGCTTAATGCTTTACACAAACATGATTGTTAAATTAGTTAATTATGTGAAAAAATATGCCTTTCATTTTCTCTATTGTTATTTGAGAAATTTAGAAGTAGCTTAAGGAGAGTTTGATAAAGTCATTTAATACAAATAAAAATTATCACTCTCAGTGGGTTAAACAAATCTTGACAAAATACGACCATCCTTAATCTTTGATTACTGATCATTTTTTTTTTATTTATTATAAGTTGAGCTTATGTAAGATTCGATGGGTACAAAGCAATTCTAAATATTAACCGTAGACAAACCATCACAAAGTAAAAGAAGATTTGTTTATTTTAAAGTTCCACATTACTACATTAAAAAATATATACATATATCTGTAGGTACTTATTTAAAAACCGATTTTAACTTGTATTATTTATAAATACTATACATATTATTAAACCAATTATTTGTCACACTTTTCTGTAATAGATAATCCTGTATCTAATTATATTTTATCAGTCAACAGTGATTGTGATGAGCAAAACTGGTCTAGACTTTAATAAGTAACGTGTAATTAGTAAAAAAAAGTGTTTTTTTACTGCAGAAAGTCGTATGGCAAAGAATAAATTTAATATTATTTATTAACGTTTAAGAGATATTTTTATCATATTATTAGGTAGTTTAAATCGAAACCATTTATGTGGAAAAAACACAATACAATGAAAATAGTTTTTGTATAAAAAATGAACTTAAAATCATTTTTTATTTTGAAAAAATATTGATGTTGAAATAGCGATGTACAACAACCCTCAATAAATTTTGGATATTTTTGACTCTGAATTATTAATGGTACGATACTCATTTGTTATATTTAGCGATTTGTATAGCATTGGAGCATTTCGGAATGAATCTTTGCTAATAAAAACCCATTTTTCGTTTTTTTCCATTTAAATTGTCAAACGTCGACAGTGCGTCACGTCTCTTCTCGCAGAAATGAACAAAGAACATTCAGGCGTCGCTAAAAAACCTTCATCCGTCGCTCATCATCCGGCCGGATCAATTTTTCCGTCAAATTTTCCCGTCGCAGAAAAAAACGTATCTTTTGAACGTTTAAGCCTTTTGGACTAGCGCTAACCAGTGTATTAGAGAGGTTTTTTTAACTGTATGTAATCATCCATATACCTCATTCCGAAGTTGGAATGTAGGGCTGAAGAATAAATGAGCAACAAAAACATTTATAAATATCATTTTAAAATGACTATTTCACTTTACTTACTTAGTTAGGAATATGAAAATACAAACATTTAATACGTGTTTTTTATTGTAAAAAAAGATATTTCAACATGATGCGTTGAAAATGACGTGAAAATAATTACTTTTTTTAAACAATCATTGAAATAAATTACAATGAGTTACTGTATTTCCTGTGGACTCGGCACGTCTTTAATTTTGATGAGAAATAGTGGAAAATACTAACTGCTTACAGCAGAAGGAATGTTTTTAGTGTGTCTTGCATGCGTTCTGACTGTATTATTAAACATATTTTTAAGCCCCAATAACAATAAAAAAACTCCAATTGGAAATTTCTAGAGAAGGTATTTAAAAAAAGAAGTAATTCAATCTCCATTTTTATTATATCAATAAATAGACAAAAAAAGGTTAGAACATGACTCATTGTTGGTAAGCAAATTTTATTTATCTACAACTTGATTTTAATATTAAATTTGGTTTTTAAATTGAAGAGATAATACCGTTATTGACATTCTTGGCTTTAGGCAAAAATCGATAAACTTGAATAAACAACAAAAATATTAAATGGTATGTTTTGTTTCAGCTGAATAGTCGCCATCTTTGGTGACATTTTTTTTTGATTCCCATATTAAAATATTTTTACATTAATAAATGAAATAATTCATGTTCATACAAATTTGTAACATTCCGATCGGTTCTCCGAGAATTTTCGCAGAGATGTCACAAACAAAACCATCACTTGGGTAAAATCTGGCTAAGCCGCCCTACAAAAGTGTGCGAGCTAGCAATAATAATGCCCAAAAGAAGAAAAAATAGGCAGAAGAAGAATGTTTGGGAAATCGGGTCA
Organism: Himalopsyche tibetana; assembly: GCA_030503985.1. Classification (NCBI taxonomy): domain Eukaryota; kingdom Metazoa; phylum Arthropoda; class Insecta; order Trichoptera; family Rhyacophilidae; genus Himalopsyche; species Himalopsyche tibetana. The sequence goes on from JAPJYX010000024.1 coordinate 16,728,816, forward strand.
ATCGGCCGGGCGAGGGGGGGTTGGGGGGATGTCCCACCCAAGGAACATTAGTAGCACACGCCCGCGGCAATATTATGAAAATCCTATTATTTTCTTATATCCTTTATCCTTTGCAATGTCATCGCTCCTTGGCGGCTCAAATACCATTGGATAAGCGTGAGTTCTTCTTTGTTTTTTTCGGTAATAAAATATCTACTGCCAAAAAATTATCTGACTTACACAATGTCGATTTCATACATACAAGGGAGTCTTATATTATAGATTATATAATATTATTCTGCACGCTCTAGTGAGCCCAAGGTAAAGTTCGAATTTATTTTATTCTGATTGATTGCTATTACTTCTTGGTGACATCGAATTTACTTTTTAGATATACGTTTTATCTATTAGAACAAAGCTTTTTGATTGACTGAATTTAGCAAGATTTATTTATATGATTAGTGCACATATTGAACAATATGTCATCAATCTCTATCTAATATTTGAATGTAAAAATGTTTTTTTTAAATAAAAATAAATACTTTATTTTTCCGTCATGCCAAGCATTATCAATTATAATAATACCATCGAACGTTATCAATGAACATGAAAACGACTTGCAACCGAAGACTATTTTTTTCCCTTCTAAATCATCCAAGATTTTAAATTATCACTTTAAGGGTATTTAATTTCAATACTTGTAGAAAAGATATTATATTAAAAATACAACACTCCTTTGTCCTAATAACACATATATTTAATATGATTAGGACCGGCTTAACATTTGTAACCTTACGTCGCCACGTAACGTATATCCGCAAAAATTTCTTGTATAATCAATAAAGCGACAGATATATTTTACTATTTACAGCCAGTGGTGTAGTGGGGCCAGGTCGGTGACCTGGCACCTGAAAATGAGAAAGCCGTTCTGCCACCTTTTTGACTTGTAACTTAATTTTCATTTTATTAATTGATTTGGTATTTACTTGGTAGAACTCCATTTATAACAGATTAAAAATAACAAAGTATTTTAGTTCTACAGTTTTTAATAATTTTATGCGTTGATAGCTATTTCGGCTTGCGCCACGATGGCGCAAGCCGAAATAGCTATCAACGCATAAAATTATTCAAAACTGTAGAACTAAAATACTTTGTTATTTTTAATCTGTTGTTAATTTTTAAGTATAAACATATATTGAAAAACGTTTTTTTTTTATTTAATAGTTAAAACTTGTGGTTTTTTTTTAACTTCTGACGGATATTAAAAAAAACAAATAAAAAACAGTAAAAAAATCAATGACCCACCTGGTACCTATTTATTTACCACTTCACCACTGTTTACAGCATTGATGTTTTACATGCATTAATCTTCGAATCGATACGGAGCAATATATTTTCGAGTAATTTTAAAATTATAATAAATATTCGGCTTACAAGCTATTTAAATCATTGCCAAGCTGTTTTAATCAATGATATCTTTTTATTCGTGTTTTATTTAAAGTAAGATCTTCTTTCTTATAATTATATACTTTTTCTTTAGAGAGAAAGAGTCCTTTTATTTGGCTTGATCGTGTACGTACTGTCTATTTTTCTAGCAACGCCTTGTCATGTTTATATTATTATCAAAACGACTTTCTTTACAAAAATGAAACATGGAAGGCTTTCAGCTAGCATTCGTTGATGGTTAAAATTATGACATCAAAGAGCTTTTCAAAAATTTATTACGTCATGTTTTACTTTCAGAAAAATATTTTTAATGTAGTGACGGAAAATTGAAATGTTTCTATTAACGATGCCTTTGTAGAAAAGTCTAATGAAGTTGTGGCAATTTCATATTTAAGGTTTTTTTCTTTATTTTGCTCCGGATAAAATCTTTTATCTTGCGACAAACAAAGCGCTCTTTTGGCTTTTATTATTACTGACGAGTTTTATTAATAACGTCAAGTTTTTACTTTGCTTTCTTCTCCTGGGAACAATGTTTTTGTTAAAGATTCTGAATTTTTACAACTTTCCGTAACCAAGCATTGCATACTAATTTGATAAAAAAGGCGTGATTAAAATATTATTTTTTCATACCCAAAACAAAATTTTAACAATTTTACCACATTTAAAATACATTTTACATTCTTAACAGCCTTGACAACTAATGACCACTTTTTTGAATAGTTAATATAAAATACTAAATTTACAAACTCAGATCCATTTCTAAATTGATACAAATTATCTTAAATCATCCAAGTGTCATGTCTGTAATCCATGTACGCAAAGGTCGAATTAAAATTGATTAAAAATTATGTGAAAAAGTATTTTGTCAAAATTTAGTTTTGTTAATATATGTTTATGAATAAATCATACTCTGTTATCTAGTAAATTACTAATATAGATTGTGATAAGAAAACCGTATACAGTAGTTTTGTATGCATTCCACAATATCTTAACTTTTTTTATATATAAAAACGATACTCAGTCACATTTTAAATCTAAAATATAAACAACTAATGTAGCTTCATAATCGAAGTTTTTTAATGAGAAAAATCTGTGAGTTCTTTGCAGTAGAAGCTGATTCTTTGTTCCAATAGCTAAGAGATATAATCATATGTTAGAAATGGACTGGTAGTTAGGTGATCACCCATTTTATGGAAATATAATTTCATAAAAAACAATAATTCATAAATATTATTTTAAAAATCAATAAAACGAGGAATCTTATAATTAATTTCAAGCCCGTGGTGCAGAGGTTAACGTCGTCTGTTTTCAAGGCGGATATCCTATACTCGAGTTCCAATACGAAAAGCATTTTTTTCAGTTTTTTAACTTTATTAGCTAACAACTATTTCTATGCTAGCTCTATTTTTAGATTCCTAATTTCTTAAAAAAAGAATGGTTGAACAACTGAGTAACAACCAGTTCTTCTAGAAAAACGTGTGTTGAGATATCTCCAATAGGGGGCCATATGATCCCTCCATATTGGAAGAGCAGATTGAAAAATTAAGGCATCATTTTTTTATAAGATAACAAAAGTAATTTATGAATTTCAGGGCAATCAACTAAGTAAAATAGCTCCGTAAAAACATTTGTATCTCGACTACGAAATCTGACATAAATAGCTAGTATTTATAAAATGATTTTTGTTCGAAAAGTCGTATTTAGTAGTTTAGCTGTATAAAATAATAAATGTTAATGCCTTGTGAAAATTTATAATTTGAAAGCATATCTTACAAGGTAGAAGTCCATAAAATGTAACTTTATAATCTTTCAAGCTAACGAAGTCCAAAGTTTTATTAGTTTCAACGTTTGCCTCTCAAATAATAAAATAATCCTCGCGTGAATGTTCAACTTTTGATACAATAACCCAACTCATTAAAATGCTGAATGAAGAAAAATTAAATTTTAGAACTCGAGCCTGTGAAATTAATTTCAATTAAGGGTTTATTTTCCTTTTATTTTCTCATTTCTGTCCATAAAAAAATGAAACTCAATAAAAACTTTCGTGAGATATTTAAATAAAAAAGTTTTTCTTATTTTTGATAGGTCTTACTTACAGTTTTCCTGGCGAGCTTTTTTTTACAATAACTCTTTCGACGGGAAACTGTCAGAGATTAAGTAAACATTTCTTTCAAAATTTATTTACTTTTCTGTAATAAAACATTAATCACGTTAGTTTTATCAGATATCAAACATTTAATAAGATTCATCCATTCATAAAGATAACTATAATGTATTATTTATGTCTACAAACAAGATTATAAAAAAATGCTTTTAATTCCTATTAATTATTTATAACAAGTGTTATTTTTATTAGTGTTATTCTAGTTATTTTTGGTAAAATCTATAGACACTATCTGTAACTTTCTTTAAGCGATATAAATAATTCCATACTTTATTTATCATCAATATTTATCATACCTAAATAAGGGTAATTTTAAAAACGTAAAAAATGATAAACACACTTTATTTGTGTAAGTTGTAAATAGTTGAAAAACATTTTATGTGTCCTTTTATCTAACAAATTTAACACTTATTGTTGTTTGTGCGATAAAAAAAATAATAAAATATATTTTTTATGTTGATTATGTATTGATAAAAAAAGGTTTTGCAAGTGACCTTTCAAGTCTTACTATTTATACTATTCTTAATTTATGTTATATAGCAATTAGGTTGTCTGTAGAGATGTAATTTAATTTGTGTGTTGAATACTAGATGAAAACTTGATTATAGTGTGGCTCTTTATATATACAAATACAGAATGTGGCTCTTGTTGACCTCATGGTTTCCCATCCCTCTACTGTTGTCATATGATTTTTTTATATTTTTTATTCATAATATTAAACAAATAAAACCACTGGGAAAAATGTAGTTTACCTTAAGATAAGTCGAAAAAAATAAAGCCCGTAAAAAACGTTCCATCACGTTTTTTTTATTTTGCAATCTCATTTCCGATTACAATTAATTTCCGTGACACATTGATAACTAATTTCGTAGAGTGTTGTTTTTTGAATAAACATTTTATAATAAACGGTTAGCACAAATAATTGTTTTTTAATGAAAGCACAGTAGGTATGGTCTGTTAACTATTTTCGAAAAAGATAACTCATACAAATTTTCTCCCGACATACATATGTACTCATTTGACCTCACGCAATTATAGGTACAACGAAGTAAATTTACATTTTTCATTTTTTCAACATTAATTTATCAAGAGCTTTGCAAGATAAAAGTGTAATTATGATAAAAAAAAACATCGGCTGGCACATTTTTTCATTCAACTAAAGATTTATCCACTTTTTTTACCTTCACCATTAATTTGAAATGATTTGATTCGATCTCAAAGCATAATCAGATAAAATTGAAAACATTAATTTACGAAAGGAGAAAACGAAAAAATAGTCTGTCGCATTAGATTAGTATAAAAGTTCAAAGTGGTAATGCCTTCTCGGTTTAGGTGCTTTTGAGGTGTCGAGGGAATTTAGGAGTGGTGTTTTACTTCATGGACCGTGCTTAGGGTGCAACATTTCAGAATGAATCAACCCACGTTTTTAATTTACTTTCATCAACACTTATGGCTACAAAATATGCTCTATATAATATTATTATACACATATTTATTCAATATTGATGACATTGATATTCTGTAAAAGGTTGATTTTGGCATAAATACATATAAACTAAATTGTATATTTTTATATTAACTTCATTGAACATTCTATTCACCTTTGGTTATTTTAAATGACTTAAAAAGTGTTCAATTCAATTTTGTAGAAGGATATATAAAATCAAATTCAGTAGTCGCAAAAACATTGAAAATAATGTGATCTAAAGTACTTATAGTATTGTGGTAGCGATTTTTTTTATGAAAAAAAGTATTTTTTCAAATAATAATAACGTTATGTGATAATGCTCGCAAAAAGCGAGACCGGTTCTGATCATAATTAATATTGTGTAATCAGTAAAAAAATGCTTTCTAAATTGAATATTTCATAAGTGAGAAAGAGCGTTTTAATGCCAAGTCAAAACTAATGCCCGATTAATTAAGATAAGTCAACATTTAAATTTCAGATTAATGGAATATTCAATGAATAAGCATGTTTGTATATTATTATTTTAAAGCTCTTAAAATTTATGTGTGTGAAATGAAAATAAAATTAGTGTAAACTATAATTATTGTAGGTGTTAGATGACAAAATGGTACGGATATTGGTGGTAAAGGAAATGTTGTCAACACCATTCAGTATGCTACCATTTGGTCTAGCAAATTTATTTAATAATCAAAGCGTGAAAAATAATTAATTCCAGGAAGACGAACTTCACTTTCTCTTGCCTTAATATGCACTGGCTGGATATTTTGCTTATTTAACCCCTGCATTATCACAGCTAGGGGATGTTTTCCGGTAAGAGTGTTGGCGAACACCACTCGCTCTGCGGGGGAAATAAAAAGCAGATAATAACCGCAGGTAATTTGCATACTGCACGCCGGCTGTCACACTCAGACAAATGAGTTTTACGCTTCGATCGGTCTTTGGAGCAACTCTACGCCCGCTAGTCATCGCTTCGCCATATATTTTTGGGGTGCGATTCCTGGACTACTGTTTACCGCAATACGAAATATTTCGCAAATACAGAATGGCCACAATATCATGTTCTCAAAATATTGTATAAACAATCGAAAATATCTTCAGGATTTGAAGTATATCGCTTCATCAATGAAACAATAGAAAAACCTAATGAATCAGTTTAATCACAGCTTAAACAATTTGTGACAAATATTAACATATTTTTTTGTGATATGATTGTTTTTAAAGTGTTTATGAAGTATAGCAAAACAATTACAAGCAACTCATGCAGTCATGTAACGAAAAACAAATTTATAATTAATCAAAGGTTAATACAACTATCAAATCAATTACCGTTAGTCTAACGCAGCGTTTCTTAACTTGGGGTGCGAGAAAGCATTTGCAGGAGTGCGGGAAAAGCTACTATTGCTACATATATAAAGAAAACGTGTAATTTAAATGAATCAAAAAATCACTGAGATACTTAAAACTGTGATCTTGTTTTGTTTTTATGTATAAATGAATGTATACATTTTTCAATAAAAAAATACCTTGTAGTAAAAATTATTTCCTAAAATGAAAAATCAGAAAATATTTTTCAAAGAAAAATGAGAATATATTTTCACTTTCGAGAGGGTGCAAATCACCAAATAGGTTAAGAATCACTGAACTCTTACGTTTAGGTAATTGAGCTTTTGCGGTGTGCAAGAAAATGTAATATATTGGCATAACAACATTTTCTAAGGAAACGTGATATTTCATGATTTCGTGTTGTTAATAATTAGAAAAATGTTATATAACGTATCTAAGAATTGGTAAATTATTACATATTTTTTCTCATTTTACGAGCATTAAATCAGTAAACAATGAAGTGTTGGCAGAATATGCAGAATAAGTCGTATGATATAAAAATGAACTCTACACAATAATAGTAGCAAAGTATGTATTGAAAATTTGATACATGAATTGAGCCCTCGTGAGGTGAAGTGAGCCTACTAGTAAAATGTTAAAACTTTTTTTTGGCAGAATATGCAGAATAAGTCGTATGATATAAAAATGAACTCTACACAATAATAGTAGCAAAGTATGTATTGAAAATTTGATACATGAATTGAGCCCTCGTGAGGTGAAGTGAGCCTACTAGTAAAATGTTAAAACTTTTTTTTGGACTTTTTACAATCACATCTTTACTTGGTGTTTTTTTGGATTGCATATTTTTATTTTACGGAGAAAGCATTATTGTAATGTGTATTAACTTAAGTTACTTCAGGTGTAGAATATTACAACGCGTCTAGCTTATTTTTTTCTAAAATATCACTTGGCTCACTTCACCTCCAATGAGCCAAATTATGAAAAATATTGGTTGCATTCCCGTTTTCTGGTGTTTTTTTAAGGACAGAATATGAATAAGGTACAGAAGTTTAATGATTATTTTGCGATGTAATCACCTCTTATTTCGATACATTTTTTGATCGGTTAACTAACTTTTCTATACCACTAAAATTTTATCTGAGTTTTTCCCTGTTAAACTGAATTGTTGTTATTATATCACCAGTACGGAAAATTTTGAACTTTATAGTACATATAAATTTGCAAATGAAAAATTGTTTAAGTGTCGTAACCATGTTATAGGAACTTTCGCGTTAAAATATTTTTTGTTATAGATAAGTATTTTTTTATCTGGCGCAAAAAAGTCGAATCCTTTAATGCAAATCATCTTATCAAAAACACATGACAGTTCACAGCCACTAACAAAATTGCATTTGGAACACCGCATGATTAAAATGAATAAGTAATGATTTATGCAACCTGCATGGAAACGCATACAACGGCCGGTTTTAAACGTCACTAATTATTTTTTAATCAATCAAAACGAGTGCAGCTGTACACTCCTGGGACGATATTTTTGATACAGGGTCAGTTTGATTAGTATTTTTTTGAAATGTTGAAAAACTGAAAAACTGATATTTAATCATTAATTGTGTATGTTGATCAGCCTTCTACGTCTTTTCGTTGCTTTTGAAATACATCCTTATCTAATGTTGATAACTTCACGGAGTTAAAAGTATTACCTACATGATTTTTTCCTAGTTTATTATACCACTATTCACATTATATGTTTATTCCATGTTTAATATACGATTGTAGTAATAATATTTCTTAATTATTTCCACAAATAATGTTCTGTCAAGCAGACTTGAAACTAACCACCGTCCAAGTGATTTATATTTTTCAATTTAAATAACTTTTGAAAATAGTACACACTCATTTAACGTTTACGTATAAATTGAAATACGAAAAATTGTAGTGTCAGTACCTAGTTTTTTATTTAAAATATTATAAATAAGCTAAATTTTGTGAAAAATGAAAAATTTTAAAAAGGGAAAAAATTTACGTATCTTTATTTTAGAGACGTATTACCAAAAGCACATACGTACTACATCATGAGAATTAGGAGCGTACGGATACAAACAATCATTTATATCTCTTACTAAACCTTTTCACCTTTTCCGCGAAAGCCTGCGTAGACTTCGGGGGCGAGATCCAAGGTGGAGGGGGTGCTATACCGTCACGCTTGCCAGGGGCGCCCTAAGTGCTGTCACATTTGCTTTCGCCCCCCAGAGAGGAACTCTGGATGGGGGCCTTACAGCCACTGCTGCGGGCGGCAAACTTTACACTCTCAAAGACTAGCAATTTGAATCAGCCCGTTTAATAAGGATTTTGTAGGGAAAAACAAAAAGGTCCTTAATGGCACATGACGTTTTTGAGAAACGCCTCATTCAGGGGACCGCTTTGTATTTGCAGATTCGCTTTTATTTTCGTAGGCACCGTGAGTACTTTTTTATGGAGAAAATTATTAAACGACCTCGCTTTTCATTTTGCTGACTTGAATGGTACTCCGGTTTTATTCGGACAAACGCGGAAAATGACTTTATTGCAAATTAAGCTAATTTGCCTAAAATAAACTCACTTTATTTTATCGCAATTTTCAGTGTGTTTATTTAATCACGCAATTAAATATTTATACTAACAAAGTACTGACATAACAAGCATTGATAGAAAACTTTTGAGAATGCTATCCAAATAACATTTATTTATTAAATTTAATACTGGTGGCATGTATACGTGACTCCACATGTGACCTAAATTATAATCAAACTTATATCTCTGTAACAAGCTTACAGCTGTTTAATATTAAATCTTCGTCCATCCTTATTCCATTAAATTAAATATATAATTACATACTAGTAAATAGTTGAATCGGCTTTAAAATATGAATTCACTGAAAGAATAGATTAACTCGTGCTTTATTCTTTTAAATGATTTATGTTGAGTTTTCGTTTGTCGTTGTTTTCGCGAAAGAAGATGATTAACGTAATTGTATCTTATAAAGTTATGACAATTTTTGTTTAAAAAAACGCATTGATAGTTCGATATAAATTCAATTTTTCGTGAAACATGTTCTGTAAATTGTTACAACTTAACAAAGTATAAAAATATTTTTTAAACTAAGAAACTAAATGAATATGTGCAGATTATACAAATAATTGATAGTAAAAGTTGTAACGTATGTTCATGTATTAAATAAAAAAAAACTCCTTTAAAGTAGATATAAAACGATACTAATTAATTTGAAAAAAAAAAAAACATATGCTTGAGAATAATTTTAATTGACTTGTCACTTTGGTAGAGATCATAGAATAATAAAATGTTTTCCAGTCTTTATATACAAGACTTTTAACAGATAGGAAATAATATACAAATTTTTACATAACATTTGTATTACTTTTAAGGTGTTCACTGTCAACACTTGGTGGAATGGCATTATAATAAAAATAATAAAACATTTTTAGTACTTTTTCCACATAAAATTTTTCATGATGGAATCAATTTTGCAGGAATCAATCAAGCAGGAATCAAGGAATCAATTTTGCGGGATTAAACTCTACTGGATTTTCCAAACTCAATTTGGTTGACAGACATTAAGATTATTTATTATATACACTAATTGTTGGTTTTTACTTTGGTAATGATAATTCATACCTAATTGGTTTTTGTCATAATAGTTTCATTGCTAAGTGGTCTTCAACTTTTTATTTATAGTTTATTTTCCTTGTATTTTACTTCAATTCTTTTGCTAGGTTGTAATACCAATTGTTTGTCATACCTTGTTTTTATCACTTAACTTTTGTATAAATATCACTGTTTTATTGTTTTTTCTTATCAGTTGACAATGCTCATCATGAGCGAAACCGGTCCTGATCTAATAAATTTTATGTGGAAAAAGTACTAAAAATGTTTTATTATTTTTACATTTGTATTACTTTGATTTTCTAAACGTTTCATACACTACCTAGTTACCCACTTAAAACTATGAAGGTTAAAAGATTTCATGGTCACCGCTTATCTAAAGCAATGCTTCCCAAACTAGAAGCCGCGAATCCCAGGGGGTTTGCTGGTGTTCTGTGGGGTACATCAAATTAATGCCTATGTGAAACAGCATTTTTGTCATCGCTTTAACTAAAAAATATAAGCCTAGATGATGTCTTTCCACAGGAACATTAAAAGATTACTTGGGAGTAAGAATTTCTGACATAGGTTTGTTCAGTACAAACTTCTAATCGCGTATGTCTCATTATTTTTTTAAGCTTGTATGAGTAGCTTTTTTTTATTATTATTAAGTTCTTATTTATTTTGATAAAATATCAACATGTATGTATTAATAGTAATAATAAGTGCCAAATAAAAATTTAAGCAACAAATTTTTCGAGAGTACGTGGATTATATTTACAATTTTAGGGAGCCGTGGGTTGAAACGTTTGGGAAGTAATGATCTAAAGTGTGATAGAATGCAGCTAACTCACAAATAATCTTTACTGGATCACTGTTCTTGAAAAATAAATTCTCTATTTTTAATCAATATGATGACTTCATAACAAGATATGTTTGAAAAACTAAATTAAATGATTTAAGATTTCGACTGAAGGTGCTTGGTGGAATTTCAATATTAAATTTGAATCTTCAAACTATGTACATTTTCACAGATTTTGTCACTAACGACCCGGGTTTCGCCTTTCGGCATCTTCAGGCATTCAAGTGCACGGATGAACTTGAACTGACGCTTAGCAAATGAAAGTTTCGTGTTTATATAAGATATAAATGCATCACTGAGTCCAAAGCCATTGCTGGCGAAAAGGATGAGCCCATGGGAATACCAACAGATGTGAGAATGTACATAGTTTGAACGATTCAAATTTAAATTAAATGATTTTTTTAAAAAATACTTGTATGTATGTAAATCGTATAATTTTCGTGGACTAGTAAAGGTATAAATAAATGCATTAAGTTGCCAAGTGAACGAGTTATCGTGACAAAAAAGACCCCGGAATATCGCACTAACAATCCATGCCCTGAATCACCGTTTAATCGCGTGCTTTTGATAATATGAAATGTAACGTTATACGTGCGTAACGAATTCCGAACAGTCAATTATACCTCCATAAATTAATATGGGGTCACCTGTACGGAAAGCAATTTAGGTGTCCCAAATCAAACTAACTTCCTGCCTCCATAGTTTTACCCTTAAGCCAGCGTTTGCCAACTCATTTCTGTAGAAGTATGTTTGCTATTAATTTGAAACATATTAAGCCGTACGAATGTAAGTATTACTTCCATTACGCTTTTCCGTCACGCAAATTTATTGCTTATGCGTACTGTTGGAAGGTAGTTAATTATTTAAAGTAAAGGGATTGAGGCTGAATAGAGTAATCATTTTTTTGCAATAAATAACTCATTATCCATTTGCAAATGAAACACTGTTTTGGTAGTTTTAATGTATACGAACTAAGGGTGGCCATACCGGTATTACCAAACCCGGGATTCTGGTACTTACAGTGTTTTTTCAATTTCAAAATACTTATATTTCCGTGTGAAATTTCAACCAAAATTTAATATTAAACATACACAAACCATTACGTATTTTAATAAAATTGTTCGCAAAGAATTGAAATAGTTTAAATATTTTCAGCTTTGTATAAATATTAATAGGTTTTAATCATTCATATTTTATACATTCGCACAACTTTTAACACTAACAACCCGAGTTTCGCCTTTTGGCATCTTTGGGCCAGGAAGATATCGAAAAGCGAAACCCGGGTCTTTGGTTAAAAAAAAATTCTACGGATGGGCAAAATTTGAACAGTTTAATTTTAGTGTTGATATTACACCAAGCACCTTCATTTAAAATCTTAAACTGATAAAAAAATTGCCAAATTCAAAAGTTATGAGCCAATAATTTAGTGTTATTTTAAGGAACTGTGTGTTTTTTTATATGAAATTTCGATAAACCTATTTTAACTCGCAGTACTTTTTGCTTTGCTATTTTTTTTTTGTATATCCGGTATTGATAAATTATACATATTCTTCCGGTATTGCAATTTTAAATTTCTAGCCGGTCCCGCAACAAGGTCATTGCTTCGATTCCTGAAATGAAAAGTATTATGTGTTTCTTATTCATTTAGTTTCATCGATTGTATGTTAATGCGTAGATGGCTATATTATCTGAACTTCTCTCCCTTTTTGCAGCTTCTCTTCTATTATATTGAGAGCAGGGTGCAGTAAAAATTGAATAGTTAGTTGCTGTTCCTTTTCTAACCCATTCCTTCTATCTTCTCCCTTTCCAAAGACAGAGACTGAGTGACTGACTTACACATAATTTTATTAAAAGTGTTCACATTGAGAGCGGATATGGTTGAAAAACCAAAAATGTACCTATGTCTTCGACTCTAAAAATGAATTAAATAAATGACACTTGAAATTAACATAACAAAAAGTATTTTGATCGAAATACAGTAATTACGAAGAATTATTTTGTTGCATATTTGCTTAACACTGAAAATGAATACTTCCGTAGAATCGAAGTATTGTTTTATTCCGCTAAACCTTTAGAGGAGTGAATAGATTTCTACAGATCTTACTTTAATTTACAGCCGTTTCTTAACATGACAATTTTGTGACTTTTTCTCAATGAATATATGTAATTCATACTTAGAGCATATATATGCTTACAAACAGACACTCCTGTGTTGAGTTTAAACTACTTTTATACTCATTTATAGAAAAATGGCGCTGACGTACCTGTACGTCCATACTCCTCTAAAGGTTAAAGTTAAAAAAAGTGGTGCTAGGGTTTTCTTTGTATATAATATGATATCCAGAGCTTTTCATTGCATAATTATTACCTTCAGTATAATGTTTTTTTTTATCTTACTAAGAAAAGTAATAACCGTGCTTATAAATAATAATAAATAAAAAAACATTTTTTTTTTTTTAAAAAATACATTTCTTTTGTCATGTGTTATTTTTAACTGTAAAAAATGTGTAAAAATTGGTACAAAAATAATTATATGCTTGAAAAATTTGCTATTATATTTTGCGTATTTATTTTTTGTTACATTAATTGAAAAGGTTGTAGAGTAATGTTCTAAATCTAGTTCAGGTCTATAACAATATAGAATAATTATAATATTTTATAGCCAAATTCCGTCAAATATGAGGGGAAATTGCTTATCTATAGTCAAATATTGGAATCTGCCATTAATATCGACATAAAAAGATAAAAATTCTTTGCAATCTTTAAATAATACATTTTTCATTTTCATTTCTCTGTGTTAATTTTATAGCATTCCAGGATGGCTTTTTCTCGTAAAGAATATTTGTATAACAGTTTTGTTTAATCTAACAATAAATTTCTTTCATACTATGCGTATTTTCTGACAATTTAGTTTAATGCGTTCAATGAAAAAAGTGTACCCGACCAGGAATGTTGTATTTTGTGCACGACAAAAATATATTTTCAGATTTCTCTCCGCGATAACGATTATATCACCCCTTAAAAAACAATGTGGCCTATTTCATTCCCACGTTGTGATTTTTCCTACCCTTATGACTCTTCATACTTTTTTTAGTAACAATTTTAACACCCTTCAATTCTTATTAACAGTATACCAGGGAAACAAACAATGGAATGATTACAGGTTTGGATTTTTTAGGTACGAGATTTTCATCAGTTCTCAGCGCTGTTGATTGACAGGTATTCTCAATACTATGATTAAAATGAAGAAAAAAAACATACATATTTATATGATATATTATATATGAAGTTTTAGTATGAAGCATGTTACGAATACATATAAGTTGATACATCAAAGTTGCTTAATTCGGTCACTGTATAACTTATTTTTCTCTCATCAATTAATGTTTGAGTCGTTTCCAGAATCAATTTAAGATCTAGGAAGGGATACTAGCATGAATTTTACTCATCAAAAATTAAAGTTACTTCAAAAGTATAATAGAATATTCAAATCTTTGACTTGTTTGCCTTTATACATTAAGGGCAAATTTTGGATAAATTTAATAAAAAAAAAAAACAAATTGCCGAAATATGCGTCTTTATTATAGTTGCATGCACTGATCGAATACTAAGACAAAAATGATCAATAAATGAACAATGCTTAGCTCTAAAAACTATACAGTTGTACCAACACTTTGTGAAGAATCATAAGTTTGCGCAAATTGATAAATTTACGGGGATTTAAAAGGTGTTGGATGATCTGTATGACAACATTTTTTTATTCAATAAATAAAATATACATTCGTACTAATTACTGCTTTTATTTGATAAGACCAGGACCGGTTTCGCTCATGACGAGCATCATCAACTGAAACCGGTCCTGACCCTATAAAATAAAAGTGTAGAATTAATATAAATGTATATCTTATTTTCTTAATATTATGCCATTCCCCCAAGTGTTGACAGTCAACACTTTAAAAATGTCCATGCTTGTAGCTTGTAACTTTTAAGGTGTTCACTATCATAATGCCTGTTGTAAAGGCATTGTATTTTTTTAAAAAATAGTACTTTGCTTTACTAATTTCATATTTTTTCTAGATTCCGTTTTGCTGGGTGGGCTTGAAAAACACAGCTGTTGAAAATGCACTTTGGATAAGGAAAACTAGAGAAAATTTCCTTGTATAAATATGTGTGTTCATGCAGCTTAGTTATACATAATAACACGTAAAGGAACGTTTGACCGAGAAAGGGTAGCACGTATTTTTTGGGCAAAAATTTCAAAGTTCACATGTGAATAAAATTATTACTAAAAGTTCACGAGGAGTTGGGTTATCCAAAACTCAAGGCAGGTCGCTTTTGTTGTCGAAACATTGCCGTACAGATGTTATCAATGTTCCAGCAGTGCGATAATTCTGTATAACCATTTAGTGGAAACCCTTTTAAGGGATGTTTTATACGGGCGTGGACGCCATAACTGTGAAATGTTTGTAATATCAAATAACCTTTTCCGCTTTTATTTCACTATCGCGTAATCAAATTGCGGGCCTGGCGGCAATATTTGTTTTGTTTGGTCTGCAGTTCCAAGAAACTCTTAAAACTCTTTTTGGCGTGTGAAATTTAATCACTGTTTGATGGGTGTGGCGCTGGGCAAGTATAGGGGATAAGAATAAAATTAACGGAAACTTTTGTATAATTTTATGTGATTTTTTTTTATCTAAAAATTCTCTTTAAAAATAATAAGATCTTAAAAAATATATTTTCGAAAAATTAAACACACTTTTTCTAGTTTCGCACAAAAGTATTATTTACAATAATTTTCATCATAAGCAAAACCGGACCTGGTCATATACAATAAAATAGAATTAGTACAAAAGAGTGTTTTATTTTTCTGATATAAAGCCTTTCCACTAGGGCATCCAATCCCGGGATCCCGTTCAATTTTCTGATCCCGAAATTCCGGGATTGAGATGGCCGCGCTCCCGGGATTTCGGGATTGAGAAATTTTGAGGAAATTCCGTAAATTTACACGAAATTGGCAAATTCAAGATTTCAAATTCCTCGTTGAGCTAAAAAAAAAACGAGTTTCTGCGAGATTCTGGGAAAAAGTATACCAAATCTGTATGAGATTTCTAAAAATTCCCTCCCACCCTTCCAATCCTGAAATAACAAAAAGATATACCCTTTAAATTTTATTTTTAATTTATATTCGCTCGCAATTTGGAGCTTATGGACTTGTAATGGATGTATTACAACAGGAGTTTATTCTGCAAGGACTTCATGTTACTCAGTTGCTCAACTTTTCTTTTTCGAGATAGTAGGGATTGAAGGATAGGGCTAGCATAGGACTAGTGGTTAATTAATTGCTCTCACTTTAGTATAAAAAGAATAGGAGAGAATTTTTAGACATCACTAACGGGTATGCCTTCAAACATAAATCGAAAAAATGCTATTCATACTGAGACTCGAGCCTGTGAAATTTGTCAAATAAGCCAATAATGTTCGCCACTGCACCACAGACCTGACATAATTGAATTGAATTGAAATTATTATAAATAGTAATAAAAATCACAGTTTTTCTTAAAGAGCTAATTCCGTATTTTTAATACACACAGATCAGGACCAGTTTCGTTTTACAAGTAAGCATCAACTGATAATAGAATTATAGTATTCTTCTCCGTAAATTAGTATTTTCTATTAGTCGGTTGTCCTTTTGGTCGGTGAGCTAAAAAAAAAAAATAACGAGGTTCTGTGAGAATCCAAGGAAAAAGTATAGCGAATTGAGGATTTCAAATTCTTCGGTGAGAAAATCTCAATCCCGAGATCCCGGGATTCAAAATAAATCAATCCCAAAATCCCGGGATTGGAAAAAGGCTCCGGGATTGGATACCCTACTTTCCACCAACAGTGAACAACTTCAAAAACAAAAATAATAATGTCTTGAACACATTTTATCTTAAGGAAATCTGATGAAAAAAATAAAAAAAATGCATACAAGTCCGTTAGACATTCGATTTCTTTGAATATATAAGTATATCGAATTTCAAAATCGATTATTTAAATTGAAATGTTCTTGTTGAAATTAATAGTGAATGAATCTCAGATTTTACATTTTTATACCAATTGAAAAAGTTAACTCATATCAATTGATATTTGGTATATAGTGAAGCAATTATTATGGGGGGTCAACCCCCTCTCCCTCCTTACTTGCCTACATTCATTTTTCAGTATTATGCCTGAGAACATATTGAGGCTATTATTTGCTAACCTGAATCATTCCGAAATTGTTGAAACATGAACCATGAATGTAATTCAGTAGATAAAAATAATTTTTGAAAGCATTTTTAGAAATCAGTCTCAAACATGGCTTGATAACCAAAATATTATTCCAAAAAAAACTTAAAACTAAAAATATTTTTAAAATGTACATACATTTATTTTTCAAAATAAAATTCAAGTTTCATTTTTTAACCATTTTGGAATGAGATGTGTTTACAAATAATACCTTCATAAGGATTTAAAATTGGCGAATTTAATTCTTAAACGATATTTTAATAAGCAAATAAAAACAAACGCAAAGTTACGTTTGTCTATGCTCTTTAAAGTGTGTCACATGAAGGCTTCTAACTAAGCGAAGGTGACCTAATTGTCAACTGACGTTAAGTGGGTACCGTCTCTCAACAATTTAGTACATGCACGGTCGCATCCCGCTCTTAGTATTTGAGCACCGTCATAAAACGTTTAATAATTGGAATATGATAAATAAATCTAATATTGGTTACTGTTAATCCTTTATTTAAAGATATGATAAGGTTAAGTGGAGCAAATATGTGTTGGGCATATGTAATATGTCATTTAAGAATGGCAAAAGTTTCACGGACAATGTTTTAAATATTTCAAATGTATTATTAACAGCAGTGCTGTGGAGTCGTGTAAAAAAGGTGACTCCGACTCCGACTCCGAGGATTTTTTTCAATAATTTCATTTTAACTTCTATATATGTATACCATCAGATCATCTTTAGTTAGCCAAGCATGAAATGTCAACATTTTGGACTATTGTGTTTGAATACAGCCGAGCCGAATAGAATCAAGCCGCTCATTTTTTACGACTCCGACTCTAACTACGACTCCGGCCAAAATACCGCGACTCCGACTCCGACCTCAACGCCGAACCCACAGCTCTGATTAACAGAATATAAACAAACTGAAAATCTCATTTGTTTTAAGCCTATCTCATTTTCTCAATAATTAACTGTATTTTCATATTTTAACAATCTTTATTGATGTGTGATGTGTGATTTTGCAGAATAACTTAAATGTAAAGTCAAAACAAAAAATATATGTTTTGTAATATTGTAAAATATGTGTGCGATCAGCATCCACAGTTTTCAACAGTACAATTTGTTTAAAACATACGCGAGTGAAGATTTTTTTATTCTTTTATCCATGTCCGCTCCCAATGTGGAAAATACGGCTTACTAATGGAAGTATCTTAACAGAAGTTTTTCTACGAAAACTGAAAAAATTCTACATATTTTACATTTTTAATCAAAAATTCATGGCTGGTTTCGATCATAAACGTAATATTTTAAAAGGATACAAAAATAAATACTGTTTTTTAAAATCCATGTTCGCTCCAAATGTGGAGCATATGGCCTTCTAATGGAGGTATCACAACCAAAATTCTTCTAAGAGAACTGTTTGTTATTCAGTCGCTCAATCTCTTTTTTCCAAAGATAATAAGTAGGGATTGAAGGATAAGACTAAAACAGGATTAGTGGTTAACTAATCGCTCTCGCTAGGCCCAGTTATTGAATGATCAGAAGGTTGTAAAGGAATTTTTAGACATCACAAACACCCATGCCTTCGAAGAGATATCGATAGATGGAAAAAAATGATAGTTGTACCGGAACTTGAACCCGTGGGATCCGGTAAGTACTATTTTAAATTAAATATAATATATGCAGGAAGGTAATAAATATCGTAAAAATATGTCAAAACAATGTTTTTACTTTCTTAAAGCTGTCTTTAAATATTTTTGTCAGTCTTTATTGACAAAACCAATAAATGATTGCGTAAAAAAAAAATCTAACGTGGACCCAAGCTATAAAACCATGTTCAACGAAATCACTTAAAAACTAATCGACAGGTGTGCTTGCAACCGGTTTTGAATTTACATGTCAATAAAATTCGATTTAGCTAATTAAATGCCTGTATTTGTCAAACCATATTAAAAGATTTTTTAACTGTTGACATTGTAAAGATAAGCAATTAACGCAGTCAGAATAGAAATTAAATAAATATTTATTCGGCAAATTTTTGTCTTTTTAGAATACATGATTTCATTCATTTGAGAAATTTATTTTACTACAACTTTTGTATGTAATAAAACTTTTATTATTGGGTAATTATTACTATATTCTAATCTCGAGAGCCTCTCAGCCGCTCACTTTTGGTGAAGGTAAGGATAGCATTATAAGCATAAGGCAAGACTATTCGTTCTTCCTTGAACCCGTTTGGATTTTATAACAATTTTGAACACTTTTACACAAATCGATTGCGTATCAATTTATTTAAAGCTTGACTTTGCATGACCGTATCTCGAAATAACAATATTGGAGGAGAAGATATATTCATATATATGTAGATGCTGGAAAAGATAAAATTATTATTAGGATTTTAAGATTTTTCTGGAAAAATTAGATTTCAAACATTTTTTAATGGATGTCCGCTCCTAAAGTGGAGCATATGGCCTCACTATGAATGTATGTCAACAGATTTTTTTACACGAAAACTGTTTGTTACTCAGTCGCTCAACCTTTTTTTAAAAATAGAGTAGTAGGGACCTAATCTCTTTCGCTACGCCCAGTTGTTAAAACTTATCCTACGGTGCTAAAAAAGACTTTCGATATGTTGCTGGCCCTTAAATAACCAACTGAAAAACTTGTTTTTTTTTATTTAAGTTCTGGGTTTTTACTGGGTAGGTGAAGTGTTAAAGGATCGGAAGGGAGGGAGGGAATTTTCAGACATCACAAACACTCCTGCCTTTGATCCTGAATCAGTCGAAAAAATACTGTTTGCACTGGGACTCGAACCCGTGAAATTTGGCACGGAAGCCCACAACCAACAAACCTTTAAAAAAAATGGTTAAATATTAAAGTTAAGCGGCTGGTTAAAGGCTTAAATCTCTATTACTCGTTTTTACTGAGATAGGGTCAGCCGGCTGAAAAAAATAAAGATTCATACAACTTTGAAAATAAAGAATTCTTATCAAGCATCAATGTGTTAAACTTTTCGGAAATAACGTATACGTAAGATATCAATGTGCAATGGCAGTCGGCCATCGTATTAACATCACCACATATTATGTCACAATATTTATTATTTTAACAAACATGCGTAACATTTAATTCAACGACTAAAAGTATTTGTGTTTTTAGTAAATATGGAATTCAGTATTTTACTTATAAGACCTAAATAAATATATGATAAACTTTCCTACAACCAATGTTTGTGACTTTTAAAGCTTCTAGTTATAATATAAATATGTAAATAAACATATTCGTAACTAAACTAAAGGGGTATGTACTTTTATAGATAATTCTAAATTTATATTTGCATAATTTTATCATTAAAACAAAACTAAAATAATATACTTCACATATAATAAAATGTGATAACTTTGTGATACAAATTTTGACACGTGCTCCGCCTCTTCGAAAAGTTTCTTCAGACTCATTAGTAGTACTATTGTTATTTATATTAATTGCCTTCAATCCCGAAATTGTGACAGTATTAATCCCAGGATTTTGGAATTGAGAAAATTAGAGAAAGTTGAGCGTTGAAAGTTGAAAGTTGGCTAAAAAAAGATGGTTCCAAATTTTGGTTTATTTTTGGGAATTCCGCGATTTCTTTCTCAATCCCGAATCCCAATGTATAGAAGATTAAATATTGAATTTTGAATTCCTAAGTCCCGGGATCACAAAAAAGGTCCGGGATTGGATGCTCTAATTTGTATTTAGCTACTTCCTTGCAGGTAGTAGGTAGAAAAATCCCAACCTGCATTTTTTCAATTTATATTTTAAGACCAGTCCGCTTATGTTTGCTCGTGTTCTATTATCCGTATGAAGTAGAACAAACGGGTTGAAAATATCTTACATACGAAAAGGTATAATGAATATTTATTTTCAAGATAGTTTCGAATATAATATAAATTTTGTATTTTATTTTAAAAAATTTCATTGTACGCATCTCAATACGCGATTCATTTGTTTACAATTATTTTTTATTCAAAATGTTTTGAGTATGTACCTACATATAAATATTTGAAAAATCTGAGTTCATAATATGATATGCTATAAAAAGCAAGCAATTCAATGTAGGCCGAATCATGAACGGACAAATTTATATAATAAGGGAGAAATAATGGTCAGAGTTATTGTGACGCTAATGTTATGTTATGATCGTGAATACAGCCGGTCACCGGTCCTTTGGCAGCTTTACAAATGAAATGCATTTAAGATATAGTGTCGCTGCATAAACGGTATAACTTTATATGTCCAGAGTGCATTTACTCCTTTGTCGTTATAATATTTACGAAGGAGGCAAGGATACGATAAAATGTCTTTGTGATATCCCTGACAAGTTTTACACCAGCACTCTTTACGGGCGTATAAATTTCATTTTGTGTGAGAATTTAAATAGCCGTGGTATTTCAAGGATCATCAACATTAGTAAAGCAAGAGTGGTTCAAGTGACACTCCACTTTACCGCCCGGCAAGAGTGGACACTAGAAGATAGAGTTGCCTTACACAGACTTAATACAAAATTAATATGAAATTTAAAATATTGTGGCATATTTTTACGATGTTTATTTGAAACAAATGATTAGCGATCAAAAGTTTTATATCTTATTTGACAGGCTCAAAAAATGTAGATTGGCTTTTCAATGTGTAAATCTTACTAATTGAATAAGTCAAAAACGCACTATATTTGTCTTATTCATGTAATATGTTAAAAAAATAAACTTACAAAATATATTCTTTAGTTTTTTCATAACCAAAAGATAGCGAGATAAATTAAAAGATGTTTAGTATATTTTTATCCAATAATAATTGTGTGTATTATTTTCAATCACGACTCATTCCAAAATGCTTAAAAATGAATGAAAAACATGAATTTTATTTTGAAAAACAATGTACATTTTTTAATTATTTTTAGTTTTACATTACTTTGGAATGATATTTTGTATGTTATTAACCCATGTTTGAGACTGATTTCTAAAGATGCTTTCAAAAGCTATTTTTATCTCGTTAATTATGTTTCAACAATTTTAGAATGAGCCAGGTTTGTAAATAACAGCCTCAATTGATGCTGATATTGTTTCTTACTAATTGGCGAATATTTTCCTTTCTAAAGTTCTTGCAACCTTTTACCATCCCGGAAATTAATTTTCATATATAAAACATTTTTTTTAGATGTGTTTTCAAAAAATGTTTCAAAAAATTGTATTTTATGAAATAAATTAATACTCACTATTTATTAATATTAAAAACTATTTATATGTCATATGCATGTATTTCTATTTTTTGTAAAAAAAAATGCAAGGGAGATTGTAGTATTATCTAAAAGTTTGCGAAAGGGGAGGCCAAACAAAGAAATAACACCTACTTACTCCCTTTTTCGCGAGTGCATTGAAATTTTACACCTCAGTCATATTTCAAACACTACAAATGCCACTTGTAACATAATATATATTGTGTTTGAGGTGTCTTGAGGAATATCTCTCTTAAAATAAGTGTTCACTTTTACAAAGTCACCCCTGATATTCTTGCTTTGTGACATGTAGCTTGCAAAATAGTAGAGTAATATTATTCGTATACTTCTAGCTGAAATATAATCATCAAAGTAGCTTGCTTGTCAAGCATTTGGTTTATTTGATGTTTGTGACGATAATGGCTATTCAAAGTACTATCATTTTATAACTTTAGAGCTTTGTAGTATTGTTAAATATATTTGATTCTAGATATTTATTATATAGCTCCTCTTTGATTTGAGCAGTACTTAAATAACATGGACAAATATAATTTTTCTCCTTGATTTGGATAACATGGTATTATTATCATTTTTCTCTGTTTTGATTTTTTTTCCGTATACGCCATGCGTCTGATATAATATATCGATTATAATTATTGGTGTTATGTTATATCATTTATTACACTCTGTACATTATTTTTTTAATCACAATAAATATAATTTTACTTTACATAACTAATAGCAAGCATACTCAAATTTATTAGTTAATTATATATTTGCCATTATTTTTAAGCCACACATAAAACCAAGAAGAATAAAACATTATAATTTGAGATCAATTCTAGGATTAAAGAAACTATATATTTCTTATTATTACTCATGGTGTAATATAAAATATATATCAACTTAGCTTAGCAATTAATCTGTTCACTCAGTAATTTTTGTGAGTAAAACAAAATAAGTCGAGACCGTGATTACATCAAATATTTAAAACTCTGGCTATTTCAAAGATTCATTGATATAAAACTTTGCTCAGTTAAATCTAAAACGGTATAAAACTGAAAATATTTTCCATTGCAAAAATTCTGTGGATTTATTGAAAAATGTTCAAGAATAAGCGATATAACCACTCAAAGTGAATCATACAAATGGTAAAGTTTCCTCATACTGAGGGTACATGCGTAGAGAGTATTGTTCTCCTCCCCACACGGCTACCCCTTCGCGTGTAGGGTTGTCGCCATATCTATAGTCATATAGCCGTGGGCCTATGTTTCTGTGTCTTCAACTATGATGTGTTAGGGCGGTTGATATTGTCATGCTAAATTTTATTGCTTCTTTTAAAAACATTTTTTCTCAAACAAGTTTTACTTTTTAAGCAAAATGATAGACTCAGATCTTTGTATTCTTGATCTTGATCTAGTTGTATTACATAAATGAACTAATATTAATTAAAAAAATATCATTCTGTCAAAATATTATTTTTTATCATATTTTATTCATATCGACTGTGGAAAGGAAAAAGGACGTAACCCACAGTTTTTTCAAAACAGGTTTTTTTCTATAATCACAATGTATCAAACTTGATACACGTTCTACCAAAAGGATGAAAGCTGCAAATCCCGAATTAGTATCTAAATTTAGCTTTAGCTATTTATTTAGATTAACCCTCCAAGGACGAGCGTCACCATATGGTCACACAAAACACCGTTGTCTATTGATCCCACTATTCATACTTTTTCTACCTGAATATCGTTGCTTTTGCTCATATTTGGTTAAGAAGGGTACGGACTACAGTAAGTCATCAGCCGTAGGAACAGGAACGGTCTCCAAAAGCACATGTGATTTTTTGAATTTCCGTTTTTTTTAATTTACTTTTTGAAACTGTTAGATATTTTTTTATAAAAACATAAAATTATTTACAGTTACTTTGCTAATATATTTGTTTTGAAATTATGTTGATCTAAAGAGGTCAAATAGTAAATATTTTTAAAAAAATCACGTTTAGCTATATTTCAACCCCGAATGTTTGCAAGCCCATACGGTCACTTTTGTCCTTACTACTGTCCGTACTCAATATTACACGGTAATAAAAGGATGAGCATGACCATATAGTCATGCGGGGTTTCTATACAACGACTTTGCGTTTTTTTTTTTTTTAATTTTGAATAGGAATAAAAGTTATCCGTGACTTCAATATGGCTTAGAAAATATTTTTTTTATCGGAAAAAAGCTCTCGTCTCTGGAGGGTTTTAAGCGATTTGCTACTAATTCAAAATTCTGTCAACTTTAAAGGTGATATTTTTAATCTTTTCATACAACCTCATTTTTTATGTAATATAATGTTCTTTTTGTATCTAGCTTTTTTTCTTTCGTAAAATATGTATTGTTTCATAAAATATGTACTTTAAAACTGTTTTTTTTTAATTGTATTACCCGCCTTTTCTACAGTCATATAGTAAATTGTATTATTTTTGATACAATTAATTGACTTGATAGATTATCTCTCGCGGCTCGGAGAGTAGAAAAATACTTCTCTGCCGATGGGGTCGTTTAGGGACCCCAGTGGTTTCCTCATTATTGGCCTTATTCTTATGAATTTCAAAAAAAAAATAATCTAAGGGCTTTAAAATATCTGTCTGCATCATTCCTCATACATTTTTTTATAAAAATCTGTGATTTTTTAATAAATAATCGTATTTTAAGTTGCGCGTAAAAAAGACGTCATCCTAGCACACAAGAAATTGCAACTGACGAGTTAGCCCGGCTATCTTACAAACGATCGCTTATCGCGGGCGCTCATCGCCTTATCGCGTTATTGCGTTATCGCGTATTTATATAAACTACAAAAGGTCCAAAAAACTATGATATAAGAATACCTTAATTATAAACATTGTATCACCCATATTAAAATATATATTTGAGAGAATGTGGGTATTGGGGTCGCATTTCTTGAGCTTAGAACCGGAAAAGTTACTACAGAAGATATCCATTCGTTTGCCTATATATTTAAAGATAAATACAATTCATAGAAAATCTCGATAAACTACGAAATGTATTACTCTTGAGCAGGCGTGGGGAACCTGCGGCCTTTTGGCTACTCTGCTGCGGCCTTCTGGCCAATTCTGTAATTTTATGTAAATTCGTAAATTCCCGACATATTTTGACAGTGAATTCCTGTTTTCGGCCATAGATTCCCTATTCAATGTTTTTTTACCATGTCCACTCCCAATGTGGAGCATATGGACTCCTAATGGAGTCCATCTCAACAGAAGTGTTTCTACGAGAACTGCTTGTTACTCAGTTGCTCAACCTCTCCTTTTCGGAGAGAGTAGGAATAAAAAGGATAGGGCTAGGACAGGACTAGTGGTTAGCTAATCGCTCTCCATACACCCTTTTCATAGGATAGGATGGGTGGGAGGGGGTAATTCAAGACATTACATACATCCATGCCTTTGAACAGAAATTCATAAATCGATTGAATAATCAATTTATAAAACTGTCCGTACTGGGATTCGAAGCCAACGACGTTGACCACTCGACCACACAGGTGGCAATGTTTACGGCGGCTTTATGTCGAATCAGAAAAAATAAATGCGGCATTTAGAAAAGAAAAGGTTCCCCACCCCTACTATTGACTAAAAAAAAAAAAAAAAAGAGAGCCAAAATGCCCGTATGCACAAAAATTATAATAATTCTGACGTTGGTACTTGAACATCTTTAGATATTCTAAGCCTCCACTGCAGAAGTAAGAACACACTTCCTACCCCTTACATGGAAAAATTTCTATCGAGCAGGGTGCATTTCCAGATAAGTCGATATACTTGGCGATTTGTGCAAATATTTTGCTTGCTCTCGACTGTATTTTGAACCATTAGTCTGAAGTGTTGTTTGTGATGTTTTTGCGCGTTACAGACTTACATGATTTTAACAGGGAGCTACACACTGGGGTTATATTATTGATTTCATGCAATATGATATTGCTTGCGACCAACAGTATTGTTTTGCAGTGTGAATCACCATTAACCGTTAAATCAATTATACACAAATCGAGTTACTGTTTAAGCCTAAACCTCCAATTGTCCAACATTAGTGAAAGAATTTTTATTTATAAAAATAAACTACAATTTTATAATATTTTTATTTTTTTCTATGACGTTATAATATATATACAATGTTTTTTGAAAAATGATTGATTGCAAATGCTTGATATGAATGAGTAGTATTTTTATAAATTTCGAAAATTAGGAAAATGAACGACAACGTTAAAGTATACTTTTATTTTTTTACAATCAAGATATATGTATAATCCCCTTCATTTGCAATTGCCTTGAGTAAAACAACGGAAACGTTGTTAATATTTTATAGCGATACTTTTCAAAGAAAGTTTTTCTTACTCTTTAATAATCTATAAAATTTAATATAGAATGCATATTTCAAAATTAAGCGATGGGACAGAATAAAATGGTTTTAACGTTTCAACCTTGGTCAAAAAATACTACCTGTGATAAAAAAAAATAGCCGCCTGTTGGTCGAGTGGTCAACGTCATTGGCTACCGCTACAGAGGGCACGGTTTGAATCCTAGTACGGGCAGTTTTATAAATTGATTTTTCAATCGATTTATGAATTTCTGTTCAAAGGCATGGATGTATGTGATGTCTTGAATTCCCCCCTCCTACCCATCCTAGCCCATGAACGAGGCGTATCGAGAGCGATTAGCTAACCACTAGTCCTGTCTTAGCCCTTTCTTTCTATTCCTACTCTCTTTGGAAAAAGAGAGATTGAGCAACTGAGTAACAAGCAGTTCTCGTAGAAATAATTCTGTTTAGATAAACTTCATTAGGAGTCCATATGCTCCATATTGGGAGCGGACATGTTAAAAAAAATACTACTTTTATTAAAATAGTCCTATATTTCGCTACCCACTATAAGTGACTCCTGACGTAAGATGCCGTGCTCTTTATGACGTCTTTATAATATGCATACATTCAGCGCTGTTAACTA
The DNA here is from genome assembly GCA_030503985.1 of Himalopsyche tibetana. NCBI lineage: Eukaryota > Metazoa > Arthropoda > Insecta > Trichoptera > Rhyacophilidae > Himalopsyche > Himalopsyche tibetana. Next base: position 16,756,233 of record JAPJYX010000024.1, read on the forward strand.
CTGAATGTCTATCGTCCCAAGGGTAATTAAATGTGTACCAACCGCTCCACCCTGCAAGAATTTACACCTCTTTTAAACGATGCATTATGCACATCAGCAACTTAAAACACTATCAAATGGATAAAAAAGACGTCTTAAAAGAAATTAACTAAAACGTAGCTGTAATGCACTAACGCATAATGAGAGGAAACATTTTGGGAACATATTTGCTGTATTCAATGAGACTTGCTTTCGTAGTTACCGTTTTGACCTGTTTGTTGGGATCGAACATATCTCGGATTGATTTTTACGTTTCTTCATTCATATCTATATTTTTACACTTTCTTTTATAATTAATAATATAACTATCGGTATGATAATATTAATTCGAAAAAACTAGTTTCATTAATTCATAATGATAATTTCACTAAAAAAATCTTGGTATTTGTGTGTGTTTATCATTAGTTAAAAAATATAAGTGCTTGTTAATTTACCCACTTCAACAAACACCAGGCTTCTTAACTACTCCATCTGCCCACACTGGCAGTGATTCTAATTCTTCAACTACATATTAATGTCATTAATGCAAGACATGATATATACAATTGCAAAATAATATTAAATAAACAGTCCAGAAAACGGTAGTGATGTATTTTTTTTAATTTTTCTTATATTTTGCGTCATTCAAGATTACATGTCACATAACCATATTTTTCATATTTTTTTACGTAACCAACTATTATTTTATTATTGATTAAGTCTACGTTATTAACGATTGACACTTTAGCTTGAAGCACTTGCACCACCTCAATTTATGAATTATCTAAAGGCTCTCTATATATATTCTTCATTTGGTAGTACAACAATAGATAATTTACCAATACCGTATGTGAAATGGTAGCAATGAGAAAACAGACTCTAAAGAAGATAAGACGAACATATTTTGCAGAGCCAATGACTTTCAGAACGATTTGTAATGTGCGATGTCACAAAACAGTTGAAAACTTTACATTCAATCTTTTGAATCATAAACGTCTTTTTGCCAAGTGAAATTCCAGTAATAGTCAAAAGAATATATAATTTCATTAAAAAACACAATATTTCGTTGTAATACTTTCACTTTTATTTAGCAAGATCAAGACCGGTTTCGCTCATAGAAATAAAATTTAGCAGTATTTCATTTCTTATCAGTTGATAATGCTCGTCATGAGTGAAACCAGTTCTGATCTTGCTAAATAAAATTTGAAGTAGTACAAGGGAATATTGTGTTTTTTTTTGTAAATATAATGCCTTTCCACCAAGTATTGATAGTGAACATCGTAAATATAATTTCACATTTGTTTCGATTGTTTGTTTTTTTTATATATAATAAATATATTTGCTAAATATTTAAATAACTAAAAAATATTACAAAATTGTTCACATTAAACACATTTTTTTAAAAAGCACTTAAATATGTAAAATCGCATGGTCATAGTAAAGAAAAGAATTTTGTGTATTTCTTGTACGATGTATAGGCATCTGGAGAACAATTTTCTGGATGGAAAAACGATTTTATTTCAATGGTTTACGACTTGAACTGTCGTGTGTAACACACATGTTATAATTTGAAATATGGCCGATGACATAGTACGGCCCTTGACTCCCATGTCGACTGCCATAAACCGAATATTACACATGTAAGAATATACGTTAACAGTTCATACACTATTAAGCGATATACAATGGTAGATTTATTTCACTAAGTGCAACTCTTAACTCTTAAAAAAATATGGATCTTCGAAATAATTTATTATTTATTCATATTAAGTTATAAAAAATAATTATTCTGAATTATAAATTCAAAAATAAGTACAAAATAAGTTTTATTATTTACTAAAATAAGTACATATTAAAATTATGTTTGGTTAGTAAATATGCATTTAAAACATTTTGGTGTCAAAATACCTATCTAAAGAGATTCTTATTCTGTTATAATTGTTTTATAACTCACAGATGAGCGGGAAATAAAAATATTTTCATTATTATATATTATTTAATAAAATTGTATTCCAACATATTTTTTTTTGACATAAAACTTCTACATTGCTTGTTTCTGGTACACAAGATTTAATTTAGTAATAATATCAACAACTTTACTATATAATAATCATGGTATTTTGAACATTTTGTTCCACAGTAAAACTTTCGAGCAAATCAAAAGGTAATTAAAAGAATGATTTTTTTTCTGAAAATATTGGTTTGATGAAACATCTGATAATACTATCAATCTACGTGCTTTTTCGTTATTTCATAGTTTTTGAAATATTTATGACACTATATTGATTTAAAAAAAAAATTGGAAAGCCCCGGGCTTCGTCTTTCGGAATCTTCAAGCGTTTTAGTGCAGAACAGTCTTCAGACCCAGTGACAGGTGAAACCCGGGTCGTTAGTGATAAAACATGCGTGAATGTGAAAAAAAATAGGATTCAAATTAAATATTTAAGTTCCTTCCCGCACTCTCAGCTGAAATCTTAAATTACTTTAAAAGAGTCGATTATTTGAAGATCGGGTATTCGTAAAAAAAATGAATAATTACTAAATGTTAACCTGCGTTGGTTAAATAAATAAAACCGGCGTTCTATGTTCAATTGTGTGGAGAAATATTGTGAACATGAGGAACATTTTTTTTCTGAATCAATGTATAGAGTTGCCCACTCGCCTAGATAAACACGTCGTAGCATAACAGGCTTTGTCAACATTGTCATTTGCAGACTAAACACTCGATAGGCAGTAAATATGAAATTGTAAACCCAATGAAAAATTATGATATTTATTTACTTACGTAATTAATTTAACAATATTGTGGATAAATTAAGTTTTTGTATGTCATTGCATATTCAAAACATTCATATTTCACATAGATTTTTTACTTTTGTTTTTGATCTTTTTTCACAACGGAGATCATAAAACTGGTCAAAAGACCCTAAAAACAATATACTTAGAAATAATTACTTGCATGTATAATGAAATAAAAAACGATCTTCAATTTTATTTTTGAATAGAATAATCTTTATATACGTTGACATCTGTAGATAAATGATGTGAACTATGTTTAGTGATACGAAATTTCCAGGATCCAGTTATTGTAATAGTTTTTTTTACCTAAAGTATTATATATCAGTGTCGGGTCCGTGGCGTAGAAGTCAACGTCGTTGGCTTCCGTGACGCATCTTAGGGGCTCGAGTCCCCAAGTATGAACAGTATTCTTGTTTTTGACGATTTCTGTTCGAAAGCATGGGTGTCTGTGATGTCTTAAATTCTTCCAATCCTTAAATAACGGACCTAAGCGAGAGCGATTAGTTAACCTCATAGATCTAACCTTAACATTTTCTTCGAAAAAAATAGTGTGACAAACAGTTCTCATAGAAAAAAAGCTTCTTTCGAGGCTATATTCTTCACATTGAAAGCGGGTATGGATTAGAAGAATATATTTTTAGCATTTATTAAAATATGTACACATCATAAGTAATTAGCTGTTTTATTACACATTTATTTTAGAACTTTAAGTAATTATAAACGAAAACCAGGTTGATATTGTTTGGATAAATATTTTACTGACCGTTCAAAAACATTGATTAAACAAGCATTTACTTTAAAATAAATATTTAAGAAATTAACTTCCTATGTAATGTTCGATAAGCCTGGGCATTGCTATGGTCACAATGATTTCAAGTAAAGTGGTTCAATTTTCATTTTAAAAAAAACATTTGCTTTTTTCTTTTTATGCCACATTTTTCCACTAGGTTGAAAAACAATTCTAAAAGTCATGTCTCTAGATTAAGTACGTACAATAAAATTTGAGGATCACTGAAAAGTCTATTGGCCATTGGTTTGAATGGTTCCCTTGGGCTAGACCTTTGGGTCAATAATTCAAGGAATCTTCGCTCTGAACCGAAACATTAAATTTGTTGTCATTTTGATTTAGCGGCAGTACTTCTTAATATTACACACGAAAACTTTTTTTTGTTTCGATACCAATTCGTGAATATATTTTTAACTACTGGTGTAACAAAAAATATTTATAGGTAAAAAATACAATACTTACTGTATTCATCGATCTGTACAATAATGGTGAAAATTTCTGGGAATTGTAACTGAAACAAAACAAACAAAAAAATAATAGGTTGTATCGTGTTACAACATTTTTTTATTGAGTATTTGTTTTCTCTCAGTGAAGCAAAAATTCGGTTGCTAACAAATTTAAATATATAGAACTAAGCAATTTAGCGAATAATTATTACTCTTCAATATCCATAGCCCAGCGTGCCTTTTCTTGCATTGTAGCACTCATTTTATATGCTTTATGGTAACTATGATATACTTTGATTTGTATCATTAACCATGGACATTTGTAATTTTTCCAACTATTCCCACCAATATAGTGATATTACATACTAATTATGAAATTTAAAAAAATTGTCATCTGTGACTCCATCGTTTTATATTTACTAAATCATTACGTTGAAACAACTTCTGCTCAAATATTTCTTCAGGATTTCAATATCATACAGATATTTTACTAATTATATCAGTATTCAATTTAAAATGATTCACTTAATAATAAATTTTAAAACATTTTATCAAATATGATAAATAAAACTTTATTTGCAAAGTTAATTCAGGTTACACGTTGCTAGCTTCAATTGACCAAATGTATTTTTTACGTCACCTCACCAAAGTTAAAAAAACTGTAGGTAATTTTGAACGAAGTATTATTAATATGTGCTTTTTTCTAAAGTGTATGTATTACATTTTTCGTACGACGAAGCTTGAGATTTTTTTATAATAAACTATATTATTTATTTCTTGAATTCACTAGATTTTAAAATAGTCATTTTTCTATATAGAAGTAGATTAATTGGCAAGTGATCACACGCATTTATAAAAATATATTATTTATCTTTTATAGATTTATATGACACCAACGATATTTTTTGGCTCGTTATATTCGTTAATATGCAATAAAACTGAAATGATTTATAACAAAATTTTCAATTTCTCATGTTTTCGCCCACGTTGAATTATTCAATATGTATATATAATACGTATAATTTAGATGACGATAAATGGTTTTAAAAAAATAAAATAGATATTTTGAATACATTTGTCGCTTCTGAAACTGGTTTCGTAGCAATTTATTTCAGAATTATGTCGACTGTAATTTGCCTATAAATTTTGCACATTTAGACATATTTTTTTATGTTCTTTATCGCATAATTTAAATAAGATTTTCGAGTCGTAAAATTTGTCGATATAAGTGGATGATACATTTTTTAATTCCGATCGATAAAAATATCGTTAACCTGTTGCATATTTCAAATATTAGTTGTAAAAATGTTATAACATGTAAAATTTGTAATAAATGACCTAAAGTTATTACAGTTGTTATAAAGTTGTCCCACTTAATAATAATGTGTTGTAACATTTATTATGTAAACTATGCAAACGAATTATGTATGTAATTTAACTACATATTTTAATAAAATTAATAGAAAACATACCTTATATGCTTATGATTACTTTTACTTAATTTATAAATAAAAGGCAATTTAATTAAACATTTTAAAAATAACCGTAAAAAATCAATTTTCCTAATGTAACTATCCGTTGTTGTTGATAACACACGGTCTGTATCTAAAATATTTTATATTGGGTTAAATAAAGTCCATAACACATCAGTAGCTTGCCTTTTTAATTAATAACCTGGAGTGTCTTAGGAGTAGTAACCAAATACTTATTTGCTTTGCATATCAATTCCCAAGTGTATATATATACCTATTATAATATTAAAATAATAAGACACGCATGTCTTTTTATCGATTTTTTTTGTATTGCTGAATTTATTTACCAAATAAATAATATGAAAAATACTACACCAATTGTTAACTGTAATATTGAATTTCCTGCTGTATTTTTGTCATGAATTAAAGTTGTGGTAAAAGAGAAAACAAAATCGTGTTGACATTATAGTATCCAATCCCGTACCCATTTTGTGAACTCGGGGTCTCGGGATTCACAATCTTCCCCGACATTGATCATTTACCATATTGTCATATTTTATTTTTTTTGTACATATCATTAATTGGATCGCCGAATTGTATAGGGTCCCGGGATTGGAAGCCCTAGTTGACATTACTTGTAACACTATTTCTTGGGTATGAATGTTTGAACTTTTTTTTATAGCCTTACGCGTTCTTTATTCAATTTATCTTTTTTGTATCCTGATTTTAGTTAAATCTAAAAATTTATGGATTTTTATTTTACTAATAAATATACACTGGTTATTTTTATTATTATGTTTACTGAACGAATATTGAATCTTAATTTTTGTGATAACATAATAAAAAAAGGTTATTAGTTTACCTTATGACCTCAATGGTGGGAAAGCAGTCGCCGTAGACTCAGGTTAATATATTTCACTACTATTCTATGCTAATTTTATATAGAAAATTAAAATGGACATAAAATAAGAAGAAGCTGTAAGACTTAAGCCGCCTCATAAACGTTAAGACTTCATCAAATGTTCATATTTCAAAACTGAATGTTTGAAAATTATACAGTGTCAATATAATTTTGTTTTAATATCAACTATTGTTACCATTCATTTTCAAGTTAGGCGGAAGGTTACGACCACAATTACAATTAAAATTGATATTTATATCGGTGAACTTTTGATAAAAAAAAATGTTATTTTAACCATAAGACATTTTTTTAAATAGATAAAATAAGTATTGTAATTTTTGTAAGTCATTAGTTTATAAAATTCTTCAAAAACAAAGTCAGAAAAATTCTTATTTTATAAACGCTAATATGCATGAAATATGTAAATTCTTTCATTAATAAACCATTATTAAAATTGAATAACATTCCAAAGCATTATTGATATGAATATTTTTGTTTTTGTTTTGGATTTTAGAATAAGCTTAATTCGAATAAAATATCTTTGATTATTGGTTTCGCGTTTTAGAAGATGTACGATATTTTATACAAAATAATATTATTTTGATATTTATCAGACAGTAATATTTTTTAATACTTTGTCGGATTAGTTGGGATAGTTCTGAAAGTTAGGTAATTTTCGAAAATTTGCTGTGCTTATAAATTTATTCACCCGATTGTAATTTAACAGAAAATAATAACGATAGATCCGTCAATATCTTGATTTAAAATTTTTCATCGAAACCAAATATTTAAATTATTTTCATTTTATATGGTTTTATACTTTTATGGAGTTACAAGCATTACAGTTTAAGCTTATTCGTTACTTCTAATATATTTCGTATATGTATTTTTTTAAAATGTGAAGTTTCTGTTTGTATTTAATTATAGTCGCAATTCGATTTCTAATATTTTCAAATTAATTTTCATTGTTTCATAAATTTTTAACTAACAAAAAATCTTCATTAATGCTATTAAGCCATAGACTGGCTCTTGATACATCATCGCACTGCGAGCATATGAACGTTCATGATACGCCTAAATGAAGAGGGTAAGTCGACAAAAGTTTCATAACGGACGAAAGTTTAACAATTTATTTAGCGTTAAAAAACACCAATAGATATAAAGTCATTAATTTTCTTTGGGCTTAGTATGATATTGCAAAAAAAGAATCAATAGTCTTTGAAACGATCTATTTCATTTTATAGGCGGCCGAGTAAATAAGATTTATTTCAAAGCCTACTGTTCGTCAGAGATTTTTTCCTCTGGCGGGAAACACCTTACAGACGTCAAATTAGATTTATTGCGATTGTTATGTAATAAAATAAGGAATTCACTGTTTTCATGTTTTGTATGGCTTATTGTAAATACAAAATAACCAAACTGGTCAAAGAACAAAAATGCCACTTGCTATTTTTATGTCAGTATTTTACGATATTTTGCTTCCAATATTTATTGTGCCCACTCGAAACCACAGAAGCGGACTTGTAAGATATATGAATACTAAATAATATATTATATTACCTATCTTATTACGTAGTTTTATGATACTAATTTATTTTAAGCTCCGAAAAAAAATAGTATTTGTCTAACAGTATTCATATGTTAATTCTATAATGTACACAGAAAAAACCGTCTTAGTCAAAAAAGCATGAAATAGCTATAAAATATTTGATAATTGTAGCAATGAAATATATTTTATATATAGCGAAAGAAAAACATTTTCCAATGCTGTAGCCAAGTGTTCATTGCGTTTAGGCATTCGTACACTTTGGTTGCGTCTTCGATCGAAGAATTCCCAAAGAAACAATTTCATAGTACATATTATTTTTGTTGGCTTGGCGGTTTGATAAAAAAATATATTGATAACATTTTTTATTCTACTTATTCTACTTATCAAACATAAAATCGCAAAGTTAACGAATAGACTAATTATTGATTTTAAAGTAATTTTCAAAATAAAAGTCTCGGTTTTTTTCTTTTCTACTGGACGTAAAGAAAGAGCAAGATACAAACAATGATAGCATTATTAAAAAAAAAATAACTTTCATAAGTCGCGTTAACTTCCAATGAAAACACATTCAACAATGGTGATTCGGTTATCTTATTTACTAATGTTTCCTTTCTGTAATGGAATAATAAATTAAGCAAAATAATTTTATTATTTTTTAAGAATTTATGTTTTTAGTTCTAATGAATGATTTATGTTATAAAATACTACTTACTATTCACGTAATCCTAAAAATAGGACGGTGCTAGTGCCATTAGTTAACTACTTATCTTTTAATATACCAATCTTATTTGTTTACCTTCACGTAAATAAAGTTACCCAGAGTTCATGTAAATATCCTGTCTGTTGACACTCATTAGGCGCCCATAATTTTCCACATTGGACATCGTTATAAAACTGGATATAAATTAATCAATGCTAAGATTTACTTTATATCAAATATGTTCAACATAAAATTTTTACCAATATTTGGTTGTACTGAATGACATGGCTGAATGAGAAATTCAGTATCTTGACTCAATTTTGTACCAGTCCACTACTGATCCAATATGGATATTCAAATTATCTCATTCTTGCTCACTGATTAATGGCATTCAATACATTTTATGTATTTTTCCAGATTTGTGCGTGTAATAAAAATCAAAACACAAAATTTAGTTGGATGAGTATATGGTTTCGATAGCAATAAATAGCTGTACTTTTTTTTATCTTTCCGTCTAACCATCCAGTTTTTAAGCCATTGGTTGATTTGATAAACGATATTTTTTTTTCATCATCATTAATTCAAACTATACTAAATTGCACCAAATTGTCCCAAAAAAAGACTTTTTTATGATTACTTTAATTTGCATGGATTTTTAAATATCACATCCAAAGTAAAACGGAATTTTGACTCTATGGATTAAATAATTTATTACTTTTTTTACGGTCACGTACTCAAAAGTATATTTTAATTGATTGCCTTATTCAAACAAACTTTTCTATACTTATTCAATGCGAAGTAATTCTTTAATAGTTTTTCAAATCGAATAATTATTTTAGAAATATTACCGTTTAAGAGAAATGAGTACAATGATTACGATATATTTTATATGGATTCTTAAAGAATCCAAAAATGGTTAGCTTTTCTAAGAATAATACTATTTGACCTAAACAGACCGATTTTTTTAAATAACACACGACAACTTCCACAGCTAGAAAACACACATTCTACGATTTGTTGGATCCCTACTGATTAAATACTAGAAACGAGAATAAAAGCGGCTCTCAAAGACATCGTTTTGTTACCAAAATACCGCCATGTAGTTTTATAAATCAACTTGTGGACGAACGGGTTTTTTGAATTCACTTTTCAACAGTCAACAGTTGATTCTCGTTAAATACGCTTTTAAAACTAATTCGTTTCTCAAACTGTTCTTTACATTTTTAAAACACAATTTTGTTTGTTCATATTTTTTTGGTGAACAGACCAATAAAATAGGATTTATTGCGTAATGTATTCTTAATCTCGAAATACAAGGACAAATTCAGCATTTCTTATCGATTAGTTTAATATAGAAAGTATTGGCGTTCACAATATATGACTAGCTCGAGATGTTTCAAACGTACACTAATTTCGCCTTTTTTATTCGATAGAAGATGGTACTATCACCAAGCAAGGACACTATTTATTTAATTAAATAACAATACAAACAAATAAACCGATCTTTTAACCGAAATTTATTGAGCTTTTGTCTTACTTAGTTGCGTGTTCAATGACTTATTGATTTTATGGTCGATTATAGATAGATTGGTAGTCAAATATATTTGCATTTCATCCCATTCTTCCCACAAAAAACAATTAGATAATTGCCTACTCGTCATTTTTACACCCATTCTATCTCTATCTATCGTTAACCTACCTGCAAACCTTAAAAAGAGAAATTTAGTAGATATCTGAACTAAGACATGTTTTTTTTATTCACTCTGTATTTCAATACTTTATATGTTTAAGAATGGAATCGTACATTCTAATTTTTAAAAAAAGTATATTTCAAAATAAATATGCATCATTAGTCAATATGGGTGTTCATTTGAATTTTATGGATATGAAAGATCCATCATTCGCAGAAATCTTCACACTTCTAAAACAAGCTGCTTTTTAATTTGTTGTCTTTATTGGGTGGTAGAAAGTCTGTAGCATTAAAAATATCCAAGTAAGTTTGAGTACTTATATATATCTTTTTTTATTTTTTCATGCCTTGGAATATAATTTGTATAGTAATGAGCACGTTGAAGAACTCTTGTTCTTATATATTTTGACAACTTTCGTAGATTTGTGTTGACAAACGCTTAAAGAAAATTGACTTAAAGAATTTTTATGCCCCGGGCGCACAATGTATTCACATCGATCATGCTCAGAAGAAGGTGTCATGATCATGTATTTTGGCCATGACTTCCCTTAGCATTCCAAGGTCATTTCGCTAGAAAGGTCGCAGTACAAAGTAAGAAAGAGAGAGGTGAGATATGCAAAGTAGCTTCGAAACCAAACAAGTTTAATCGACAGACTTGCCAATGTAAATTATAATTAAGTAACGATCTAAAATGGCTCGCTATCGCGGCCTTGCTAAAGAAGCAAGAAGAAGTAACATCCCAATAAAGAAAAACATACGCAAATGAATTTTGAATCTATTTTTTGCCATTTGCGCTCCATACCCGACGCCAAATCGCATAATGATTTGGCCGGGATATGAAGAATTAAAACATTGACAGGTACCTTACTACAATACAGCACAAATCGCTGAATATAACTTTCATATGTGGATCGCGGTATGAACACTAGAGTCTCATCAACAGAACGCCAACATAACTTCGTGCAAATAAATTCGTGACGCTATTACTATTAGCAACAGACACCTGCCTAATTAAAAATAAAATCGTGTACACGGTTCGGCTTAGGAAGCCGCACCGATGAACAAAGTTAAAATCATGAATTACCGGTGCCCCATATAAAAACGGACGCTGTAATTTTGCCCAGTCCCCCAAGGCTATAGGTGCAAGCACCTATGCTAATTTCATGAGAATCGGGTGAAGTAATAATTAATCATCTCTCACGCGACCATCTCTCCAAGCATTCCATACAAAAATGAAGTTTCAACTCCAGTACTGGGAGAGTATATCTCCGCGGGTAGCTGCGGCTCACTCGCACCCATGGCACGCCGACCAGGAGCCTTCCCGCTCTGGCGCAGACGCACGTCGCGACGTCGCGAGGTGCCTTCCCGCTCTGCCGCACGCATGCGTCTCTTACCGCGAGTTGCAGATTGATAAACGTAAATTAATCACATTTGCCGTTGGTTTTCTGAGATAAAAATTAGCATCAGACAAGCGGACGGCCAGTCCCGACGCTCCTGCATAAATTTCAGGCGCATCCGTTCATAGATGCGCCCTGCAGAGGACATTCTAACTAGAATCGCCTCTGTAGCTCTTATGAATAATTTAATCGATCCACCTGTATTAATTCCGCGGAAAGGCGGGCATTCGCGTCGAACCTGCAATTTGAATTTTAACATCCGATGCAATTTTTCGGCAATTTCACCTGTATCTCGCGAGACACGCGAGATACCGTATAGCGGGTATGAGAAGAAATGTGCGAACGCATTATCCGCACAAGGAAAACATTTTTCCAAATTTTTCCGTGCCATAGCTGATTAATGCGAGCAATAATTCGCTCCGCAAAAATCAGCCCGAACACCAAAATTCAGTCGACGCCATTTTGTGAAAGCGGCGAAAGTAACGGTATCATCTCGGCTGGCCAGAGTATAAAGATACGTGACAAATGTCCACTCAGTCTCACACTTTCACCGAACGTTACGCTGCCCGGACCTACCCGTGCTGCTGCTTACTCTCTCCGAAATCGCCATAGTACTTTACCTTTGCAACACCTTTAAACTTGCTGGAAATCCTGAGTACGAAATTACTAAAATCATAGTAACTTTCGAAAGCCTGGAAATCCGTAGACTCAATTAAAAACTTTCACTTTTGCATCGAGAGCAGAGCCGACACCCAGCCCTCCGAGATCATCTCCAAGGTTTGTGAAAAATTAATACGTTGATTTAAATGTGTTTCTCCCTTATCTCCGAACCAGTGTTCCTAGATATTAGGGAGCAAACCAGGTCTAGATGCTTGAAAGCGGACTACGTATGTAGCCGTTTAAGTAACTCGCGAGATTTCGCGTTTTCACCTCATTCACGCAAAAGGGCCGTATCTTTGCGGCCTTTTTGCGATAAAATCGTGCATAAATGTAATGCTTTTCAAAGCAAGATTGATAAATAATTCACATCATTTTTTTTTCAAATCACCAGTTCGTTTCAGCGGTCGGAGGAGTCGATCTGCGGCACGGGTAACGGAAGGCCTAACCAGCTCTAGTGTTACTCATATAATTTGTCCTGTGTTTATTTCTTCTTGCTATCTACTGTAATTGTTTTTATCTGTGACTATCTATATGTCGACTTTCGGGGCTGCACGGGTAGACGGAAGTCGGACTCCCCCCCCCCCGAAAGTCCAATGTAAGTGGAGTGTCTGGTTTTTACATACTGTGCGATCGAACCGCGAACGGAAACAAACTTCTTTTCGCAATCATTACGTTAGAATAATTTTCTCAATAACTAAGTGGATAATTTCTTTTAATAACTAAACTCGGACGCTTCCTTCAGCAATAACTGAATTCAAATACGTTTCTTTTCATAGCCAAATTAGAGTGTTTATTTTACTATCTGAATAATTTCTTTTGATAACAAACGTGATCACTTCTTTTCGCAATCATTACGTTAGAATAATTTTTTTCAATAACTAAGTGGATAATTTCTTTTTAATAACTAAACTCGGACGCTTCCTTCAGCAATAACTGAATTCAAATACGTTTCTTTTCATAGCCAAATTAGAATGTTTATTTTACTATCTGAATAATTTCTTTTGATAACAAACGTGATCACTTCTTTTCGCAATCATTACGTTAGAATAATTTTCTCAATAACTAAGTGGATAATTTCTTTTAATAACTAAACTCGGACGCTTCCTTCAGCAATAACTGAATTCAAATACGTTTCTTTTCATAGCCAAATTAGAGTGTTTATTTTACTATCTGAATAATTTCTTTTGATAACAAACGTGATCACTTCTTTTCGCAATCATTACGTTAGAATAATTTTTTTCAATAACTAAGTGGATAATTTCTTTTTAATAACTAAACTCGGACGCTTCCTTCAGCAATAACTGAATTCAAATACGTTTCTTTTCATAGCCAAATTAGAATGTTTATTTTACTATCTGAATAATTTCTTTTGATAACAAACGTGATCACTTCTTTTCGCAATCATTACGTTAGAATAATTTTCTCAATAACTAAGTGGATAATTTCTTTTTAATAACTAAACTCGGACGCTTCCTTCAGCAATAACTGAATTCAAATACGTTTCTTTTCATAGCCAAATTAGAGTGTTTATTTTACTATCTGAATAATTTCTTTTGATAACAAAACGTGATCACTTCTTTTCGCAATCATTACGTTAGAATAATTTTCTCAATAACTAAGTGAATAATTTCTTTTTATAACTAAACTCGGACGCTTCCTTCAGCAATAACTGAATTCAAATACGTTTCTTTTCATAGCCAAATTAGAGTGTTTATTTTACTATCTGAACAATTTCTTTTGATAACAAAACGTGATCACTTCTTTTCGCAATCATTACGTTAGAATAATTTTCTCAATAACTAAGTGAATAATTTCCTTTTAATAACTAAACTCGGATATTTTTCTTTTCATAGCCCAAGTAGTATTTTTTTTTATTTTATATTTTCTTTTAATAACTGGACGTGGACACTTCTTTCCGCAGCAACTAAAGTAGAATAATTTTTTTTATTACTAAATACGAATACCTTCCTTTTTATGGCTAAATTCTAGTGTTTCTTTCTCGGTGACTAATTGAATGTTTTCTTTCGATGGTTAAGCGTGAGCACTTCTTTTCGCAAACACTACATTAGAATATCTTCCTCAACAACTAAATTCGAAACTTTTCTTTTCATAAGCGAAATCAGAATATTTCTCTCAGTAACCATTTGAAATCTTCCTTTTAATAATTAAACGTGGGCGCTTCCTGCGCGATAACCACATTCGAATACGTTTCTTTATGACTGTATTAGGATTTTTTTTTTCCTCTGAATATTTTCTTTTAATAATTAACTAGAACACTCTTTCGCCGCAACTAAATGAGAATAATTTGCTCAACAACCACATTCGAATACGTTTCTTTATGACTGTATTAGGATTTTTTTTTTGGTCTGAATATTTTCTTTTAATAATTAACTAGAACACTCTTTCGCCGCAACTAAATGAGAATAATTTGCTCAACAACCACATTCGAATACGTTTCTTTATGACTGTATTAGGATTTTTTTTTTTTGTTTGAATATTTTCTTTTAATAATTAACTAGAACACTCTTTCGCCGCAACTAAATGAAAAGAAATCATATTGCTAACAGATTGCCGGTAGTATGACTGGACACGACACATGTGCCTAGCTTAGGGCTGTATTGTAATTATTGTATTAAAACAGCGATCGGATTAAGGATCGTCTTGCTAGTGCTGGGCTAACATGTAATTGTTAAAATTAAGGGCGAGGCATCCGCGAGAGAACAATAACTTCAGTAAGATTGATAATAACCACCAATATGTTTGTTTAAAAGGAAAACAAGTAAATATTCTCCGGACTTGCCTACAGGGCGGAGAAAGGATCTTTGGTCTAACTAATAATTATGTATAAGCTCGGGCTGGCGGACGAAGGTACGATCCACCTCGCCGCACTAAAAACTGTCATCTCTCGCGGGTGGGCTTGCGAGGTGGAGACATCAGATTAGAAACATAATCGCCGGTCAGACAGTGGCGTAGAGAGTCGAACGTGACTGCTCAAGGTTTGGTGTCTCCATCCTAGTGTAGTCATGACGTCGATGAATAGGTTCTCCCCACCGGAGACAGGCGGATGGCACAATGCCTCGCGACTGCATGCGCGCTCGGAGGCTGAGATATGACAGACGTGTAAATTCCTCTGCGTTACGACGCCTCTCACTGACAGACGTCATCCTGTCAGTGCGACTCTCACCGGTCAATAGACGACCGCCTTAATTAAGCAATAACCAAATCCATCGGCCAAATGGATAACGATATGGACATATCGTTCACTTCTGAGGTGGGCTGCCATATCGGAAACGGCCCTCTGGCAGAGGACCGTTTTCCACCCCGGCCATCCGTTTGTCTAGGTGACATAGAGCACGTTTCAATAGTTGTTTTCAGCAGGTCCACGATCGCGGCGTCCCGCCGAAAGGAGGTCAGGTTCGACCCCTGACCCCAATACGAAAGTATGCGCCTGACGAAAATAAGTCTGTCAGATCGGATGATCTGCGACGCCGCGGCCGGTTCCAGCAAACGCTGGACCACAGGTGGGCCTGTAAAAGCCGCCGCGTAGGTTTCAAACAAGCGGACGTCGGTCTGCGATCACCTGCTATAGCTTCCTAACTGTAAGATACGCTTAAGTGGAGGAGAAAGCGAACTCAATTCCACGAGTGTGGCTGAAGATATTCTCATATCACTCGCGTTCGAAACCGAGAACTATGTTTCTTCATAGTAACGCCACGAAACCAGTTTAGAGAAACTGGTACTAATCTTTACGAACATGCCTTCCCGAAACTTAGGTGTAGGTAGGGATAAGAATCTAGGTTAAGAAAAATAGTAATTAAACCACTGTCGCAATCATACGTGTTCCTGTTTGTTTTTTTTTATTAACAATACTTGTCTCGTTGCCATACGAAAGAAATCCCACTGCACATTATAAACGGAATTAAAAATTCATTATATTAAGCCTTGATAGTAATTTTTGTATTGTTTTGGTTATTCTTATACCTACACGTAACCAAATAGAGGTAAGTGTCTCCGAATGTATCGGAGTAAGGCTGATTATAAGGAAAGCAGAGAACCTCACCAACCATAAGTATAATCTTACAGAAATATTCACTATTGACATGCGTTGTGCGTATCTACTTTCCAGATTTTCAGCCGACCCCTGTAGCAAAAATTAAAATAAATTGATTATGTGTATTGTAGGGTAAGAATGCGGCTCGGACGCATGCAGAAGTGTCCGAGTCGATATAAGATTCATTTGAATATATTTTTTGTTTCTGCTAACTAAACGCATGTTATCAGTCAAAGGGAAAGTGTCGCTAAGACACGATTAAAAAATTATAAAATACATGTTCTAGCCTATTCAAGGTCAAGTTGTTAGTCCGTCGCGTCACGACGCTAACAGAAATTTCTACTTCCCCTCAGGACTCAAGTACCAAGCATACTAATTAATTTCGTTTCTTCAACCTTTCTTTTGTTTTGTTGCGCAATGGCGCACAAATTGTTAACTTAACTAAATGTAAACTCAGCTAATCATTCGCTTGTTCTTTTTATATAACTATGTAACATAATGAACTTTCTCTGCGAGGATCGTCGAAACCGGGTCACATGGGCACTCGTCCATGCGGCCCTATCTCTTATAGGGTCGCATGGCCGATTTTCACTGTAGTTTAATTAATCTATTTTGTTTGTTGTTTTTCTCTGTAGCATATAACTGTACGCTAGCTAGGCTCTTCCAAATTTATTGTTGTGAATTTAAATATATGTTTTTGTAAAATAAATCGGTGGAACCCCACCCTTCCTTTGATTGTACCGCGTGTTTCATTAATATTGCTTTGATACCTTTTCCATGTAACTGTACGTATAACAAAGAGTCCGAATTATACCAAACCAGGTTGTTATGGGGAGAGATGGATAACTCTGTCTCTCGTCTAACGATCTGGGACGAGGGCGTCTCAACTGGCTGCCCAGAAACGTGGGGCCTTGATAGAATCATGTTTTCGACGGTTAAGATGTGAACCGATAAAGTAACTCTAGTATGCTAACTGTAAATGTAACTTCAATAGAATCACACATCAGCGGATTAACGGGCCGAGAGATCGGCTCGTTAACGAGCAAAAATTGATATCGACCAAACGCGGACCGTTTGAATTTCGCTAACCGCGCTATACGAGGGACGCTGACTGATCACCAGCGCTCCACGGAGAGTCGGTTGGAGGATAGTCGAAGTAGATTCTTGACAAAGTAAAATCAGTAAAGTAAATGAATAGAGAACGAATGAGTGATTCTTATCACGGACTCATGCCCTGATGATTAAGAATCTCATGTCTCCGAGTAGCTAATAATAAATTCCCTCTTTCAGACAAAGAGAGGAAGAATGACCGATAGAATCACGCGGTCACAATCCGTGCTCATGGACGTAATCATGAGTGGCGCCCCCTGTAACATGCGACCCGGGTTTCAGACGGCGACCTCTTCGGTAGACATGTTTGAGAATGGACAGCGCTTCCCCGACGAGGCGGAGCCAGGAACGCCGACGACGATCGCCGAAGTGCCGGAGGTGCCCCTCCGGCGCGAAGAAAAGAGCCGACACGGGCATCCGCCTGTGTTTTCCGTGGCCTTCCATGGAGGGGAAGTAGCGGACACGACTCGGTTCATCGAGCGGTGTGAGCGCTACTTCACAGTAGCGGACACCGAGCCAGAAGACATGGTAACCAAGGCCGCCACCGCCTTCCAAGGGGAAGCGCTGCAGTGGTGGCAGAGCTTGGAGACCAAACCCACGACTTGGGGGGGATTATCGTACCATCTCAGACGGAGGTACGATAATATCGCAAGGAAACTCCGACTGGAGTATGAGATGAAGACGGTACTCCAGAAGGAGGATGAAAGCGCATATACGTTCCTGGAACGGAAGCGAGCAATGGCACAAGTGTGCACGACGCGAGGCGACCCTCTCGAGCTGGCCCGCGACATCCAGGGTCTGATGACTCCTCGGGATCAGGAGAGAACCGAAAGATTGAGGTGGACGACCCTGGAGGAGTTAATAGAGGCGGTCCAGACCATGGAGTTGCGCTCCCGGAGGGAGGAGACGCAGCCGCCGACGCCGGCGGCGCGTCGGACGAAAGGGCCTGGAGCGGCCGACGCCGGAGGCGCACGGACGTGCCAGCACAGGTGTCAGGAGCCGGAGTGCGCGCTCGCACCGAACGCGAACCAGTATAATGTCCCTCCACCTCCCATACCCCAGTCTCCCCGTTACCCGCAGCAGCGGCGACGCTCGCCGGAGCGCCGCCCGAACCCACACAACGGCGGCGGCAATCGCGGCAACGACCGACGGCCGCCGCCACAACAAGCGTACGGACAGCGCTCCAATAACGGCCCTCCGAGGTGTTACGCGTGCGGTGGCACTCACCGGACGGAGGAGTGCCGCCAGAGGCAGCGGCGCTACTAAAAACTAAAACTATCCGAAACGCGTTAGAGGTGAAAAATACAACGAGTGGTGCGGGCTTACGAAAAAAACATTAACTTCGACAAAAGAAATCTTAACTAACTTAGAATCGTGCACCAGAACCCAGTAAGCCCGCGATGTTATAAATAAGGGAGTGGAAAGGCGGAACAATGTTTCTATTAAATTAGTTATAAATAATAAAGTAAGTGACTCTCAGTGTAAAATACAATAATTTTTTTTCTATGTTGGTTTCCTAATTGTGAAAAATACAACGAGTGGTGCGGGCTTACGAAAAACCATTAACTTCGACAAAAGAAATTTTAACTAACTTAGAATCGTGCAACAGAACCCAGTAAGCCCGCGATGTTATAAATACTGAAGTGCAAAGTGGAACATTGTTCTCTATTAGGTTAGTTATAAAATCAAGTGACTCTTAGTGTAAGAAACAATAATTTTTCTCTCTTATAAATGTGACTATTTGTGCGTTATCAAAGACATCGACCTCTAGTGCCATATATTTTTTTGTTTTGTTATGCTCTTTCGTGAATGTGCCTATTTTTTCGTTGCAAGGAGCAATCATGCGCTCAGCCAGACGCCCCCACCAGCCGACAGACGACGTCGTTTCCAACAGCCGCCTCTTGAGGGTGCCGGTGATCCTGGACGGCGTGGAAGCTAGCTGCCATGCCGTCATCGACAGTGGCGCAACCCACACACTGGTCGATGCGGGCCTCGTGGGACACGACTCGTACAGGACACCGGAAACCACACTGCAAGGAGTAGGTGGGCAAGCGGTACCCACTTACGGGAGGACCCTCCTAAGAGGGAAGATGCAGGATGCACCGCTCATCGCTTCCGCTCTCGTAGTCAGCGGCCTAGGAGCCGACATCCTCTTGGGGCTAGACTGGTTAGAACAGGAGGAGGCCAGTCTAGACTTCAAGAGGAGATGTCTACATTTCGGCAGGGAGGCGCGATACACGGCGCATTGCGTGACGCTCCAACGACCGACGCCGGTCGAGATACCGGAGCTGCCGACGCTCACCGACGACGTCCCCGACGACGCCAGAAGGGCGCTCGTCAGCTTGATGACTGATTTCGGGAGCCTCTTCGCTGCCTCCGGCCCACGATGCGGGTCGGCCGTGCATGAGGTCCGGCTGTCGGACCACACGCCCTTCCGAGTCGGACCTCATAGGCAATCGGACACCACGAAACAAATGATCCGGGAGGAGGTCCAGCAGATGCTGGCAGATGGAGTAGTGGAGCCAAGTCGATCTCCGTACAGCTCGCCCGTCGTCATCGTCCGGAAGAAGGACGGAAAGCCACGATTCTGCGTCGATTATCGGAAACTGAATGCCGTGACGATTGACGAGGCTACCCATCTGCCGCGCATACAAGAGACATTAAAAGAACTCGGCCCTGCCACCATCTTCAGCTCATTGGATCTGAAGGCCGGGTACTGGCAGGTGCCTCTTCACCCGGACACCAAGGCCCTGACGGCCTTTAATACACCGGATGGCGGGTGCTACCAGTTCACAGTAATGCCATTTGGACTGAAGGGTGCACCGGGAACCTTCCAGCGGCTGATGAGCCAAGAAGTACTCGTCGGACTCATCCCGCTGTGTTGCCTGGTGTACCTAGATGATATTATCGTATATAGCAACACCTGGGATGATCATGTCCGCGATCTGAGGGTCGTGTTTGAGCGACTGCAGCTGCATAGCCTGAGAATCTCGGTCTCCAAATGCCAGGTTGGACGCCGGAGCGTAGAGTACCTCGGACATCAAGTAACGGCCGACGGTAACATTCCGCAGCCTGTCCACCTGAAGGGAGTCGAAGAAGCGGCCACGCCCAAGACAAGGCGAGAACTCAGGGAGTTCCTAGGCCTATGCAACTGGCTCAGGGAATACGTCCCGGACTTCGCGGACATGGCAGCCCCGCTGACGGATTTACTGAAGACGACAGTAGCGTTTAAATGGAACGGAAAGGCGAACGCAGCGATGCAAGCCGTGAAAGCCGCCCTCCGGAAGCCGCTCAAATTGGCTCGGCCGGACTTCACACGGCGCTTCGTTCTACAGACCGACGCCAGCGGGAATGGCGTCGCGGCGGTGCTCTACCATGCACGGCCGGACGGCGGACGAGACGTTATTTCATACGCAAGCGCTCGGCTCTCCGAGGCCGAGAGGCGCTACCACTCGAACGAGCAAGAAGCACTCGCCGCCGTCTGGGCCATCAAGAAATATAGAGCGTATTTGGAAGACCGCCCGTTCACGCTGGTGACGGATAACCGGGCGTTGACGTGGCTGAACAGCGCTAAGGACGAGCGAGCAAAGCTCACGCGATGGGCTATAATGCTGTCCGAGCATCAGTTTGATATTCAGCATTGCGCGGGCCGCCTCAACCAACTACCGGACGTGCTCTCACGACATCCGGACGTCCAGGCGCCGCCCATCAACGACGAGGACGATAGGATGCTCGTCCCGACGCACACCAAGCCCGTCGCGTTGCTAATCGAACTCGCAACACTGCACGACGTCGTGAAAGCCGCCCAGCGCGCCGACCCCGACACACAGGAGACGCTGCGCGCACTAGCCACTCCATCGATGGTACAACCACACCACACCAATGTGGTACATAACGGGATCCTGTGCCATCGCCTCGAGAGCGGACAGTTGCTGACCGTTGTGCCATTTCACACCAGAAAGGACGTCGTAGCCGCATACCACGACGATCCGTTGGCCGGACATCCGGGCGCCGCCGAAACAAACCGGGCCATACGCCGCTTATACTTTTGGCGAGCCCGCCGGAATGATGTCAAGGCGCATGTACGGGCGTGCAAAATCTGCGCCACTCGGAAACGAGGCGCCCTACAAAGACCGGCGCATATGACGTCGCACCGAGAGGCGACGCGGCCATTCGAAATTCTGGCGCTCGACTTCATGGGCCCCTATCCGGCCAGCCGACAGCACAATAAGTACATACTAGTAGTAATCGACTTGTTTTCCCGATGGGTGGAAGCCTTCCCCCTACGGAACTCACTGGTCGCCACATTTATGCCAGTCTTGGAACAAGAAGTGTTCCATCGCTACGGCTACCCACGCGCACTGCTCACCGATAATGCGACTCAGTTCTCGCATGCGACGTGGGTAGCCAGCCTCGACGCTTGGGGGTGCCAGCATTGGACGACGCCACCTTACCACCCACAGGCCAACCCGACGGAGCGTCGGAACCAAGAGTTAAAAAAGGCGATGCGAATACAACTCGAACCAGGCGCGCACGACAAGTGGTGCGAGACGATCCCGCGCACTCTTTTTGCAATGCGCTGCCGGCAGAACGCAGCGACCGGCCTCACACCCAGTCAAGCGGTGCTGGGGTACGAGCTGCCTCGGCCTGGCGAATGGCGGGCTCAAATCAATCCACCTGAGACCCGCACAGAGGCCCTGGAGAGGGACGAGCAGGATGCGCTCCTCTTGAGACACCAAGAGGAGTACGCAGCCCGAAATAATGGCCGCGCTGCAGTGCAGCCGCCTCCCGCCCATTTCAATGCGGGACAGCGGGTGTATCTGCGCGGCTTCACCCGACCTGGAGTGAGGACCGGAATCATCCCAAACCTGGCGCCACGATGGGAAGGCCCCTACAAGGTTATCTCGCGCATCGGCCCGAACGTCTACTGGATTGACAGACGAGGGAAGCCGACCAAGGCGCATACGAACCAGATTCGGCCGGTGCCGGCCCCCTATGTAGAGCCACCCCGCGCCGAGCAAACGCCGCCGCGGCTGCCAGAGGAGGAACCGGCGCCTTCCACGACGGACGCCGCCGACATCTCCACCAGGCCGGTGGATGAGGAAGCCCCCAGCAGCGGACCACCGCCCCTCGCGCCCGCCGATCAGTGAAATTCCAGGAAAGTACAATACAAGTGCCTCTTCAAGGAAACCAAAGTGTAGTTAATAATAAAACTGTTTTGTGTAGTGAATTTATATAATACCAAAGAGAATTTGTTTCTCTTGTCTGAAGACTAATGCTTTAACCTTAGAATCAATCATGCCAAAAGAAACGCCAAAGTCAAGGACGGACCGTCCAACACAAATCTTGTGATAAATTCGCTACCTTGTTTAATTTTATAAAAATTGTTTACTAGTGTTTAAATCTCTAATTTTGTCTATTGGAATTAGTCTCGTGCCCGCAAGACGGGTTAGGCCAGTAACGCCACATAAAACCAAATCACACTTAAACGTGTGTTACCATAACTCCGGAACCTCGGAATGTCTACGTTAAGAATAGGTATAGATCACCACTGTCACATTTTATGTTTGTTTATCCTCCCTTAGCGCCAGCACTACCCCACTGTCTTAATTATTTCATCTAATTGTTAATCATGATTGAATGCCTACAGATAAAGTAGCGCCCTGTAAACTTGTTGCCCCTGAATGGGATTTAGAAGCGATGTCGTAACTCGGTCGATTAAACATTGCACGCGGCGCCTGGCGCCGCGCTGTCTAGGATAAAGTCACGCGGTTGTTCTTTCTGCGGGGTTAACTTGGAGTTAACTCGCGGGTCCCTCTCCCTTGCTTACGATCTGCGACCCGACCAAAAATTTTTTTTCTATCAATACTAGCGATTGAAATGCTTGAGGGTAAGTCAAGCCATGGGAAGTGTTGGGGATTGTCATGATCATGTATTTTGGCCATGACTTCCCTTAGCATTCCAAGGTCATTTCGCTAGAAAGGTCGCAGTACAAAGTAAGAAAGAGAGAGGTGAGATATGCAAAGTAGCTTCGAAACCAAACAAGTTTAATCGACAGACTTGCCAATGTAAATTATAATTAAGTAACGATCTAAAATGGCTCGCTATCGCGGCCTTGCTAAAGAAGCAAGAAGAAGTAACATCCCAATAAAGAAAAACATACGCAAATGAATTTTGAATCTATTTTTTGCCATTTGCGCTCCATACCCGACGCCAAATCGCATAATGATTTGGCCGGGATATGAAGAATTAAAACATTGACAGGTACCTTACTACAATACAGCACAAATCGCTGAATATAACTTTCATATGTGGATCGCGGTATGAACACTAGAGTCTCATCAACAGAACGCCAACATAACTTCGTGCAAATAAATTCGTGACGCTATTACTATTAGCAACAGACACCTGCCTAATTAAAAATAAAATCGTGTACACGGTTCGGCTTAGGAAGCCGCACCGATGAACAAAGTTAAAATCATGAATTACCGGTGCCCCATATAAAAACGGACGCTGTAATTTTGCCCAGTCCCCCAAGGCTATAGGTGCAAGCACCTATGCTAATTTCATGAGAATCGGGTGAAGTAATAATTAATCATCTCTCACGCGACCATCTCTCCAAGCATTCCATACAAAAATGAAGTTTCAACTCCAGTACTGGGAGAGTATATCTCCGCGGGTAGCTGCGGCTCACTCGCACCCATGGCACGCCGACCAGGAGCCTTCCCGCTCTGGCGCAGACGCACGTCGCGACGTCGCGAGGTGCCTTCCCGCTCTGCCGCACGCATGCGTCTCTTACCGCGAGTTGCAGATTGATAAACGTAAATTAATCACATTTGCCGTTGGTTTTCTGAGATAAAAATTAGCATCAGACAAGCGGACGGCCAGTCCCGACGCTCCTGCATAAATTTCAGGCGCATCCGTTCATAGATGCGCCCTGCAGAGGACATTCTAACTAGAATCGCCTCTGTAGCTCTTATGAATAATTTAATCGATCCACCTGTATTAATTCCGCGGAAAGGCGGGCATTCGCGTCGAACCTGCAATTTGAATTTTAACATCCGATGCAATTTTTCGGCAATTTCACCTGTATCTCGCGAGACACGCGAGATACCGTATAGCGGGTATGAGAAGAAATGTGCGAACGCATTATCCGCACAAGGAAAACATTTTTCCAAATTTTTCCGTGCCATAGCTGATTAATGCGAGCAATAATTCGCTCCGCAAAAATCAGCCCGAACACCAAAATTCAGTCGACGCCATTTTGTGAAAGCGGCGAAAGTAACGGTATCATCTCGGCTGGCCAGAGTATAAAGATACGTGACAAATGTCCACTCAGTCTCACACTTTCACCGAACGTTACGCTGCCCGGACCTACCCGTGCTGCTGCTTACTCTCTCCGAAATCGCCATAGTACTTTACCTTTGCAACACCTTTAAACTTGCTGGAAATCCTGAGTACGAAATTACTAAAATCATAGTAACTTTCGAAAGCCTGGAAATCCGTAGACTCAATTAAAAACTTTCACTTTTGCATCGAGAGCAGAGCCGACACCCAGCCCTCCGAGATCATCTCCAAGGTTTGTGAAAAATTAATACGTTGATTTAAATGTGTTTCTCCCTTATCTCCGAACCAGTGTTCCTAGATATTAGGGAGCAAACCAGGTCTAGATGCTTGAAAGCGGACTACGTATGTAGCCGTTTAAGTAACTCGCGAGATTTCGCGTTTTCACCTCATTCACGCAAAAGGGCCGTATCTTTGCGGCCTTTTTGCGATAAAATCGTGCATAAATGTAATGCTTTTCAAAGCAAGATTGATAAATAATTCACATCATTTTTTTTTCAAATCACCAGTTCGTTTCAGCGGTCGGAGGAGTCGATCTGCGGCACGGGTAACGGAAGGCCTAACCAGCTCTAGTGTTACTCATATAATTTGTCCTGTGTTTATTTCTTCTTGCTATCTACTGTAATTGTTTTTATCTGTGACTATCTATATGTCGACTTTCGGGGCTGCACGGGTAGACGGAAGTCGGACTCCCCCCCCCCCGAAAGTCCAATGTAAGTGGAGTGTCTGGTTTTTACATACTGTGCGATCGAACCGCGAACGGAAACAAACTTCTTTTCGCAATCATTACGTTAGAATAATTTTCTCAATAACTAAGTGGATAATTTCTTTTAATAACTAAACTCGGACGCTTCCTTCAGCAATAACTGAATTCAAATACGTTTCTTTTCATAGCCAAATTAGAGTGTTTATTTTACTATCTGAATAATTTCTTTTGATAACAAACGTGATCACTTCTTTTCGCAATCATTACGTTAGAATAATTTTTTTCAATAACTAAGTGGATAATTTCTTTTTAATAACTAAACTCGGACGCTTCCTTCAGCAATAACTGAATTCAAATACGTTTCTTTTCATAGCCAAATTAGAATGTTTATTTTACTATCTGAATAATTTCTTTTGATAACAAACGTGATCACTTCTTTTCGCAATCATTACGTTAGAATAATTTTCTCAATAACTAAGTGGATAATTTCTTTTAATAACTAAACTCGGACGCTTCCTTCAGCAATAACTGAATTCAAATACGTTTCTTTTCATAGCCAAATTAGAGTGTTTATTTTACTATCTGAATAATTTCTTTTGATAACAAACGTGATCACTTCTTTTCGCAATCATTACGTTAGAATAATTTTTTTCAATAACTAAGTGGATAATTTCTTTTTAATAACTAAACTCGGACGCTTCCTTCAGCAATAACTGAATTCAAATACGTTTCTTTTCATAGCCAAATTAGAATGTTTATTTTACTATCTGAATAATTTCTTTTGATAACAAACGTGATCACTTCTTTTCGCAATCATTACGTTAGAATAATTTTCTCAATAACTAAGTGGATAATTTCTTTTTAATAACTAAACTCGGACGCTTCCTTCAGCAATAACTGAATTCAAATACGTTTCTTTTCATAGCCAAATTAGAGTGTTTATTTTACTATCTGAATAATTTCTTTTGATAACAAAACGTGATCACTTCTTTTCGCAATCATTACGTTAGAATAATTTTCTCAATAACTAAGTGAATAATTTCTTTTTATAACTAAACTCGGACGCTTCCTTCAGCAATAACTGAATTCAAATACGTTTCTTTTCATAGCCAAATTAGAGTGTTTATTTTACTATCTGAACAATTTCTTTTGATAACAAAACGTGATCACTTCTTTTCGCAATCATTACGTTAGAATAATTTTCTCAATAACTAAGTGAATAATTTCCTTTTAATAACTAAACTCGGATATTTTTCTTTTCATAGCCCAAGTAGTATTTTTTTTTATTTTATATTTTCTTTTAATAACTGGACGTGGACACTTCTTTCCGCAGCAACTAAAGTAGAATAATTTTTTTTATTACTAAATACGAATACCTTCCTTTTTATGGCTAAATTCTAGTGTTTCTTTCTCGGTGACTAATTGAATGTTTTCTTTCGATGGTTAAGCGTGAGCACTTCTTTTCGCAAACACTACATTAGAATATCTTCCTCAACAACTAAATTCGAAACTTTTCTTTTCATAAGCGAAATCAGAATATTTCTCTCAGTAACCATTTGAAATCTTCCTTTTAATAATTAAACGTGGGCGCTTCCTGCGCGATAACCACATTCGAATACGTTTCTTTATGACTGTATTAGGATTTTTTTTTTCCTCTGAATATTTTCTTTTAATAATTAACTAGAACACTCTTTCGCCGCAACTAAATGAGAATAATTTGCTCAACAACCACATTCGAATACGTTTCTTTATGACTGTATTAGGATTTTTTTTTTGGTCTGAATATTTTCTTTTAATAATTAACTAGAACACTCTTTCGCCGCAACTAAATGAGAATAATTTGCTCAACAACCACATTCGAATACGTTTCTTTATGACTGTATTAGGATTTTTTTTTTTTGTTTGAATATTTTCTTTTAATAATTAACTAGAACACTCTTTCGCCGCAACTAAATGAAAAGAAATCATATTGCTAACAGATTGCCGGTAGTATGACTGGACACGACACATGTGCCTAGCTTAGGGCTGTATTGTAATTATTGTATTAAAACAGCGATCGGATTAAGGATCGTCTTGCTAGTGCTGGGCTAACATGTAATTGTTAAAATTAAGGGCGAGGCATCCGCGAGAGAACAATAACTTCAGTAAGATTGATAATAACCACCAATATGTTTGTTTAAAAGGAAAACAAGTAAATATTCTCCGGACTTGCCTACAGGGCGGAGAAAGGATCTTTGGTCTAACTAATAATTATGTATAAGCTCGGGCTGGCGGACGAAGGTACGATCCACCTCGCCGCACTAAAAACTGTCATCTCTCGCGGGTGGGCTTGCGAGGTGGAGACATCAGATTAGAAACATAATCGCCGGTCAGACAGTGGCGTAGAGAGTCGAACGTGACTGCTCAAGGTTTGGTGTCTCCATCCTAGTGTAGTCATGACGTCGATGAATAGGTTCTCCCCACCGGAGACAGGCGGATGGCACAATGCCTCGCGACTGCATGCGCGCTCGGAGGCTGAGATATGACAGACGTGTAAATTCCTCTGCGTTACGACGCCTCTCACTGACAGACGTCATCCTGTCAGTGCGACTCTCACCGGTCAATAGACGACCGCCTTAATTAAGCAATAACCAAATCCATCGGCCAAATGGATAACGATATGGACATATCGTTCACTTCTGAGGTGGGCTGCCATATCGGAAACGGCCCTCTGGCAGAGGACCGTTTTCCACCCCGGCCATCCGTTTGTCTAGGTGACATAGAGCACGTTTCAATAGTTGTTTTCAGCAGGTCCACGATCGCGGCGTCCCGCCGAAAGGAGGTCAGGTTCGACCCCTGACCCCAATACGAAAGTATGCGCCTGACGAAAATAAGTCTGTCAGATCGGATGATCTGCGACGCCGCGGCCGGTTCCAGCAAACGCTGGACCACAGGTGGGCCTGTAAAAGCCGCCGCGTAGGTTTCAAACAAGCGGACGTCGGTCTGCGATCACCTGCTATAGCTTCCTAACTGTAAGATACGCTTAAGTGGAGGAGAAAGCGAACTCAATTCCACGAGTGTGGCTGAAGATATTCTCATATCACTCGCGTTCGAAACCGAGAACTATGTTTCTTCATAGTAACGCCACGAAACCAGTTTAGAGAAACTGGTACTAATCTTTACGAACATGCCTTCCCGAAACTTAGGTGTAGGTAGGGATAAGAATCTAGGTTAAGAAAAATAGTAATTAAACCACTGTCGCAATCATACGTGTTCCTGTTTGTTTTTTTTTATTAACAATACTTGTCTCGTTGCCATACGAAAGAAATCCCACTGCACATTATAAACGGAATTAAAAATTCATTATATTAAGCCTTGATAGTAATTTTTGTATTGTTTTGGTTATTCTTATACCTACACGTAACCAAATAGAGGTAAGTGTCTCCGAATGTATCGGAGTAAGGCTGATTATAAGGAAAGCAGAGAACCTCACCAACCATAAGTATAATCTTACAGAAATATTCACTATTGACATGCGTTGTGCGTATCTACTTTCCAGATTTTCAGCCGACCCCTGTAGCAAAAATTAAAATAAATTGATTATGTGTATTGTAGGGTAAGAATGCGGCTCGGACGCATGCAGAAGTGTCCGAGTCGATATAAGATTCATTTGAATATATTTTTTGTTTCTGCTAACTAAACGCATGTTATCAGTCAAAGGGAAAGTGTCGCTAAGACACGATTAAAAAATTATAAAATACATGTTCTAGCCTATTCAAGGTCAAGTTGTTAGTCCGTCGCGTCACGACGCTAACAGAAATTTCTACTTCCCCTCAGGACTCAAGTACCAAGCATACTAATTAATTTCGTTTCTTCAACCTTTCTTTTGTTTTGTTGCGCAATGGCGCACAAATTGTTAACTTAACTAAATGTAAACTCAGCTAATCATTCGCTTGTTCTTTTTATATAACTATGTAACATAATGAACTTTCTCTGCGAGGATCGTCGAAACCGGGTCACATGGGCACTCGTCCATGCGGCCCTATCTCTTATAGGGTCGCATGGCCGATTTTCACTGTAGTTTAATTAATCTATTTTGTTTGTTGTTTTTCTCTGTAGCATATAACTGTACGCTAGCTAGGCTCTTCCAAATTTATTGTTGTGAATTTAAATATATGTTTTTGTAAAATAAATCGGTGGAACCCCACCCTTCCTTTGATTGTACCGCGTGTTTCATTAATATTGCTTTGATACCTTTTCCATGTAACTGTACGTATAACAAAGAGTCCGAATTATACCAAACCAGGTTGTTATGGGGAGAGATGGATAACTCTGTCTCTCGTCTAACGATCTGGGACGAGGGCGTCTCAAAGGATATCAGTTAGATTGGTATTTCGGGGTATTCGAAAATAATCCAATTAAAAAATAATTTGGTCATTTCGACCAGTCTGTTGGTATATTTTTAAAATATTTAGTTATAACCCAATAAAATAAACATCTAACAAAGAAATATAAAGCTTGGCTTGACAGTATAAAAAAATGAGAAAATTCATGCACCAAATATAATAACATAATTGAGGAGTTTGATATCAAACGCGACCAAATCTAGTTGTGAGGAAAAATGAGATATCGCTATAATATTAGAGGACTGATTCAAAAGAACATGATTTAATTTTTAACGTGCCAAAAAACCTTGTAGTTACCATGCAATTAATGATCAAAATATGACCTTAAAATCATAATGAAAGTGTATTTTTCTTTGCTTAGGAAAAAGTGAATCTGATCATTTTTCATCTCAAACTCCCCAATAACCCTAAATGTATGTTATTTTGAATGTTTTTTTTTGAGCATGTAGCATTTAATAATGGGAGTTGTAGATGAGAATGTTTCTTATTAAAACAGTTTTTACTGAAAAAACAGACAATGCAATCAAAGAGGTAAATTACTCAAAGTATTTTCAGGTAAATATAATCAGATGTGAAAATGTTCGATGAAATGAAAAAGAAATAAATCATAAAATTTCTCCAACCAGACCCTAGTTAGCTTTCAAAGACAAACCGCGAATGTAAAACTTGCATGAAAGGTGGATGTCGTAATTGGGAGCTCAGAAATAGTCATGACAAAAACGTTCCTCCGAATCCATCCTTTGTTCAAATGGTTCTTTGTTTACATTCGGCAGACATTGGAATCCGCAGCCCATTATTGCTGATGATCATGAGAGTGTCTTCAAAAATTCCAACCATTTAGGACAGAGTTAAGTGTATGGGAAACCTAGCGACAAATACAACTGAGAATGTTTTTTTTTTCCCGCGTTCTGCATTGAGATGAAAATTATAGACATAAATATTTATAATGGGTTTATAAATTTATTTAGAAGGCCAATCGCTTCTCATTAGAACTTGATAAATTTGTTTGATTTTCAATCAATTCTTCGTGAACAAATTTAAATATTACATAACGATTAGCAAGCTATGTCATTTTCACAACTATTTAAATACCAATTTATCAAAATATAACGTTTATTGCTTTACAAAAAAAACAGGTAATAAAACATGATCTTTAAGTTTACTTATTAAAAGAACAATCACGAGGCATTTATTTACTATCTTGCGAAGTAAAAAATATTTCGATTTTAGTTCCAGATCACTTAATATATTATATTTACCAGTGTCCGTTCTCAATTCACTTCTTCTCGATCGTTCTACATGTATATCTCAGCTTTTAAATATTTTTAAAATACCGTTTGCCTCCATCGAAAAAAAAGCACTGAATGAAGTAAATTGTTTGGTAAAAATATGGTGTATATGGGCTCATTAAAGGTGAAGTGAGCCAAATTGCATTTCAGAAAAAAAAATAGATACATCGTAATATTCTACACGTCTTAAAGTATCATAAAAATGAAGTAACCTCGGTTAATACACATTGCTTTAGTGTTATCTCCGTAAAATAAAAAAAATATGCAATCCAGTAAAATACGAAATAAAGACGTAATTCTAATTAAAAGTCTAAGAAAAAGTTTTACAATTTTACTAGTTGGCTCACTTCACCTCTATAAAACCTATTTAATGTATTTTTTAAGAATTAGATGCTGCATTACACTACTTTCATTGCAGAATGCTCTGGTTGGTCTCAAAACTACATTTTAAATCTCTCTGTATTATTTTGATTCGATATATATTTTAATGTGACCTGTGGATCAGTTGTAATGAACTAAATTTTAGTATAATTGATTACTCGCATGTTTTGATCAAAAACACCTAACTATTTTTATTTATATGAAAAAAAATTATAACTCATAATTTCTAAAAGACAAACAAGACTATACACAAATTTATTTAAATTCATTGTATCATAATGATTGGTGTAAAACAATGATATTTTTTATCAAATAGTATCAAAAAGGATTTTCAATAATCAATGCTCAAAAACTTTGGAATGGTAAGTTATTTTATTGCAAAGATCAGAACTTAGTTGTTAATAAGTAAATAAGAAAAAATATAATATTTTTTAGACGAGTAGGATGTCAATGAATCATTTTTCAAACAAATAATTAAATTACTATCTATAACAAACTAAAAGTCGCTCAACATATGGGCCTATTAGAGGTGAAATGAGCCAAGTGGCATTTTAAAAAAAATATGCGTTGTGATATATAACACGCCTTAAAGTATCGTAAAAGTGAAGTAACCTCAGTTAATTCACATTGCAATAGTGTTTATATCTATATATTAAAAAAATCAATAAACCAAAACACAAAGTAAATAATAAAAATAATAAAAGATTTTTAGTATTTTTTCCACATAAAATTTATTAGATCAAGACCGGTTTCGCTCATCACGAGCATTATCAACAGATCAGTTGATAATGCTCGCGATGAGCGAAACCGGTCCTGATCTAATATATATTTTTATTATAATGCCTTTCCACCAAGTATTGACAGTAAACACCTTAAAAGTGAACAAAGTAAATACGTGATTTAATCTTAAAAATCCAAAAAACATTTTTACCATTTTACTAGTTGGCTTACTTCACCTCTCGAGGGATCCAATTATTGTCTATATTTTAAGTTTACTATATTTTTGCTATTGAATTTTTAAAACCGATTATATTGATAAAAAAATTAATATCTTCAATACATCGCTTTCTCTATAAATCTTTTGAAGTCTTTCCATTAAAGATACAAATTCAACTCTATATTGTACTAATTCTACATTTATTTTAAATGTTCAAGACCGGTTTTACTCATCACCAGCATTTTAAACTGCAAATCATCAGATGATTTTTACCTTAACATTGATAAAAAAGTTAGCTCGGTATCAAATTGTATTTGTCGATCACTTCAACGGAACCGTTGCACGCTTAGTTACTAAGTTTAAAAGCAGACGGCGTTAATGTCGTAATCGTGAAATATGTGAGACATTCGAGAAAAAAACATTTCATTTAAAACGAATTTCAATAAAGTATACGTATCTCAACAAACCATCAGAGGTCTCAACGGAGCATTTTTAGGTTGATTAGTCAGAAATCCAATAAATAAATTATTACCCAAACGGTTAGAAAATTCTTTTGCCTTCTATTCGATATCACAATTTCACCATCTACGAAATGCGTGCCCAACGTTTATCTGATAATAAAAGCCGATGGCACTATTAGATAAAATTATAAAGTAGCTTTTGGAAAGCAATATGAATATTTTTATTATATTTGAATTACGTTCGGATGTTGTAAAAAGGAAATTATCTGTGATTGTGTTTTAAAGATAATGCCAATACTCCAATTTAGTTTTAGTAGAAAAAATATATTTTTTTTTTACACGAAACTATAAAAATAATATATTTATTGAATAGGGGATGAATCAAACATTGATTATCGTACGTGGTACAGGAGTGAAACTTTTTTAGTTCCTTCCTTAGAAATAATCTGAACGGATAAAACAATAAGATAAGAAAATCAGGGCCAGCCATGTAGTTGTGGTAACATAATATTATGTGTATAATTAGAGGAATTTTCGTATGACATTAATCTTAGAAAATGGATTTTTTTTGAAAATATATCCGCATCAAAAATAGCACATGGATGTAATAAAGTTCAAAGCTTTATAAGAATTTTAGTAATATGTTTGCCATACTTTTTATTTATCATTTAAATGTTAGATGCTTCACCGGTGACGACTTATTTTATAGACGCACATCTTATTACAGAAATGGTAAGAATATATATTATAATATACTATACAAGGGGCCTAAAAAATAAGTTAATAAAATAAGTAGAAAAATCATTACTACGAGGTGCAGTGAGCTATTTTCAGTATAATACAGAATAAGCGAGATAACATAAAAAATATTTTGAATACAAATTGTATGGAAAAATTCACGTTAGTTTTCTTAACCATGTCCGCTACCAAACTGTAGTTCATGGACTTCCTTCTAAGTTTATCTCCGCAGAGGTGTTTATATAAGAACTGCCTGTTACTTAGTTACTCAACCTTTCTTTTTTGAAAGCGTAGGTCTAGCACACAACCAGTGTTTCCACTTTTAGGAGGTAATCTTAGACATTATAGACATCCATGCCTTCGAAAAAACACCCATAAATCGATTAAAAAATCTGTCTGTGCTGGAATTCGAACTCGTGAACTCTGCAACCGAAGTTGTCAACGCTTAACACGTATCCATCAAATCAGTACGAAATTGTAATTTCCCAGATAAGTGAAATATATATATTCTATAATAACCACATTTTTAAAATACTTAAAATGTATCTTCTACAAATTCGTGACGTTTGTTGTTAGAACCATTGAATTCTAGAGCTGTTTTTTTTGTTTATTTACTGTTTTTGTCTTAAATTGTTAATATCGCATACAGTTAGTTCTACGTTATTATCTGTAGTCGTAATAAATATAAACAGATGTTAGTTCCAAGACGTAGATTATATTTATTAATAGTCTGTTGACACTACCGCTATTTCACTATGGGGAACGGGATTGCGTAACACGTCGGGGCAATGATAGCTATTTCCTGTCACTTGCTTTCAAATAGGACAGGACATTCTGCTGTCACAATCTAATGCATGATGTTATTTCAGCGTCTTACCTTTTCTTAAATGATTTAATACAACCTATCTCACACGAGTACGTGTAGCTAAACATAAACTTGTCTTCTTTCTACAGCTAATCCGCAAACATTAATAATCGGCTATGATATAAATATATGGTTTGCCATAGTCTGGCATGTTATTTGACGCACTGAAAAAAAAAAGAATAGCTGTCACGAAATAAATTATGATGAAGATAATTCTATTATTTTAGTGAATGTGAATCGTTATTTTCAAAAAAAATGAATCACTCATTAATTGTAATTATTTCACTTTGATTATAATCAAAAACGGTTTCACTGATTTAAAACAAACGTGGAATTGAGGGATTTATTTTTTGAATACCATAAAGTAGAAAATCGTTTATTTGTCTATTATATGATTCATCAAAAGGTATAGAACCATTGTACCAATATTAATGCGAATATGAAAGTATTGTAAAGTACATTCTTGAGTAACTTGACAATATTGCTACGGATATTGACATATTTTTTCGTGTTAAATTGAGAAATTATTTCTGTTATATTAAAAAAACAATTCTATTTACAAAACAATTATAAAAATTCTTTGTTCTTTAAAATACTTTCATTTATAGCTCTAAGGGTGTTCTCTGTCAATATAAGTGGAAAGGCATTGTATTAAAAAAAATAAGTTGATTATGCTCGACATGAGCGAAACCAGTCCTGATATTTTTAAACAAAAGTGGAAGTGGTACAAATGAATATTATACTTTCATTTATTTTTACAAGAAAAATTACTTCGGTCTATAATCAATATTTTTATTTCTACCGTTTTGAAAATTTCTTTATTTCAAAGTTTATTTTAATAATGACATTTTTTTTACTAGCTTAAATCAGTGTTTCCCAAACTTTTGTCATATGTGTATCTCTTCTATAATTTTTGAAACGCAGAGTCCCCTTAGTCAAAAAAAATGCATATACTTGAATAGCAATCAAAATATATAAGATGCTTGCAGCACCAGGCGCAGCCAAATCCCGGTACAACGCGTACCCCCATCAAACTCTCCCCGTCTCCCAGTTGGTACACGTACCACACTTTAGGAAACACTGCCTTAAATGATAATTTTGCTCCCGCAAATGTGTCCACATGGCCGTGGATACCTATTATTGATTCTTAAATCTTTAAATATATTCACCCAAATACGCATGTGAGGTATATAAAAAAAAATGTCATTTTTGTCATGACAATATTGAAATAAATTAACCTGTTATATTGTTATTTAAGTTTCAATCATCTGCCCTTTTTGTTTCCTATATGTGTATAGTATTCTTATACACAGATATAGTTTCCTAATATAAATAGAGTATTCACATTAGATTAATTTTAAATACAAAAGGATATGGTTATTTGTTAATAATTTGATATATTGTAATCAAGTTATTGTCTATTTCTTATAACATGCAACTATATAAATTTACAGATTATCTAGTGATTTTGTATAAAAATGAAAAATTATTTGCTGGATTTAATATGACCAAAATTTCTCTTTTTATTCCACTGTTGCTTTAATTTACTAGCCCAGTAGTGCTAGTATTCTATGAAAAAATAGTTTGATATTAGTCAGGATGGAAAAAAAATATGAATCATATTAAATAAGTATGTAATTAAACGATCAATTCAGCATTCAAAAATAATATTGCAGCTAGTTTATTATGATGATGTATTTTATGTTTCTTTTTTTACTTTATACCTAGGTTTGTATGTATTGTGTGTTGTTAAGTATTTTGTCGATGAAAAATAACTATTGATTTTTTTATGTACAAAAAACACTTAATTTTTTTAAGACTATTATAAATAATGGTATTTACAATTAAATTCGTTACTAATTAATAATTCCGTCTAATACAAAAAAAAATTGCTGTTAAAATTAAATAAATGACAAAACGACTTAACATATTACAAATTATACAAGTTTGGACCTCTTGATAGCCTCTAATACAAACAAACGACTGTTTTTGACCAATACCGTTGCATTTGTTTATTTACGATCAAAGAATACCGCTTCACATAGCACTAATACGCGCACATTAATTTAACTAAAGACATAATTTTTATCTCCAAGAACTAGTTGGTCAGTTTGAAATAAATTTCTAGTTTCTTGTTGCGGTCAAATAAATAAATACTTCATAGTAATATTTTAATAATATTATTACGTTTTAAAATTGATATGACATTTAATAAATTTATTTTTATAGTTCAAGTGTTATGTTTATTTTATTTCATAAATATTGTCCATTTATTATGTTCATCATATAAAAGGAAACTATTTTTTTGGTATTGGAGTACAATTAATATCTATCCGTGTATTCAGTAACAATAAACTTGTAGCTTTAACTAACTACTTACGAGCAAAAAAAATGCCTAAAAATATAATCTTTGTATTCAAAATTAAAAAAACAGGATGCAATATATTGTATCTTTCCAAACTTATTTCTAAATTACAACAGTGTCATATATTGGACAACGAAAAAAGTTTTGGATTCCCATATTTGCAATTTTTTAAAAAATCTATAATTATCAATACCTTATAAATTATAGCGATTTTTTTTAGAAAAATTCCTCATTCATAAATAGTATGCTATTTGCTGTAAAAATATTACTTTTAGGGTGTTCACTTTTTGAATAGTAAGAATATTAAATGACATAGAAATACATAAAAGAAGAAGACGAAGCACCTAAAAGAAATTATTCCACAATGCGAGTGAACGTAAGTTGTTTTACGAAGAAATTTTAAGAAATTAATAGGGCAAAAATAAGTAGTTTCCCAATCTTAAATAAGCAGGCGAATCTGCCAAACTCCCCACTATCCTTTGTGTTAGTAAATCTAATTAAATTTCATAAAATAATTATGAATTTTCCAGCGATCAAAATAAATGTAATTCTTGAAATCACACACCCTTTTGATCTGTAGGCATTCCCATGTTTTTGTAAATTTATATTTGTTTAAGAAAATATTTCTCCAGCTAATTGAACGACATTAAAATATAAAGT
The DNA here is from genome assembly GCA_030503985.1 of Himalopsyche tibetana. Lineage (NCBI taxonomy): Eukaryota > Metazoa > Arthropoda > Insecta > Trichoptera > Rhyacophilidae > Himalopsyche > Himalopsyche tibetana. Next base: position 16,793,944 of record JAPJYX010000024.1, read on the forward strand.
AAGCTTTTAAGTAAGTGATACATTTATTTCTTATATAAACACGATACACTTATTAACTATACGTCAGTTCAAGTCGATTCGTTTACTAAGTACTTCAATGCCTGACGATGCCAAAGGCGAAACCCGGGTCGTTAGTGATAAAACTTAAATGAATTTACATTATTTGAATGATTATAATCTACATATGTACCTACTGAGAGGACTATGCAACTTACATATTCAAAATAGTATTTTAAGACTAAATCATTTTCCGCCAACTAGTAATTACATACGAATTCGTTAAAATAAAATCGATGACACTTATAGTAGTTTATCTTTATGCCTTTATTCTCAATTCTTTTTATATTTTAAAATCAGCAAATTTTTTCTCACTAAGAGAATTATCATCATCAGTTGATTGAAAATTTAACATCATGCCTTTTACCAAAATTGTAAGGTCTCTATACGGAGCATATGGTCACCACGAAGTTCCTCCATGATTCTCTATCCCCAGCCAGTCTCCTTGCTACATCCTGTGGATGGTCATCAGTGGCCTTCCACGACGCCGGGATCCATCCGGTTGGAAAAAGAGACAGGCAGGGTTCAGGCTCTCTTGAAGCATCCTTAGCACGTGTCCAAGCCAGGTCCACAGCCGCTTCTTTATTTGGACGTAACAAGAGGCTGGTTAGTCCGCTCTATAATCTACGTGTTCCTGACAGAGTCAGACCATTTCACTCCTAGCATTCGCCGCAGGCATCTGTTTTCGAAGCACAGTATACGGTTACTCTGCGTTTTCGTAAGGTGCCATGATTCGCAACCGTAAAGCAGCACTGTCAAGATACATGCGTTGAACACGAAGCACTTGGTTCTGACCGAGTACAGCCGTGAGTCCCAGACTTTCCGCATTGAGTGAAAGGTTGCTCCAGCTATCCATTATCGGATCCCGAGCTCTTTACACGGATTGCTATCTCTCGTAATGTGTACCCTCAGGTACCTGAAACCATCGACTCTTTCGATGTTTTGACCGGCGCTCGTCAAGGGGTGGTGTGGGTCCAGACAAGCACTGTTGCAGAGTACATTGGTTTTACTCGCATTGATTTTAAGACCGATGCGATATGAGTTTCTCTGCAGTCTATCCACTGTCTCTTGAATACCCTCGACATATTTATCAAATATAACATAGTGACATTTTATATATATTTAATGCCACTCAAAAAGTGATTAAAAACCTTTCCTGTGCTTAAATATATTGAATACTCACGATAATAACTGGAATATTTTTAGCTTCATTCTGTGGCTCAAAAAAATTAAAAGCTTTAGTTTATAAATTTAATCGAATGTTTTTCTGTAAAATTAATGCTCGCAATTAAAAAAAAGTGTTTGATGTTTTTATTATAATGCAATTATTCAACCTAATCCACTTACTAATTTGAATATTTTTTTCACTCGTCAAAATATCTGACTGAAATACCGGAGCTTTTTGTTTTTTTTTTCAAAGCATCAATTTTCTCGTCATCATTTCGATGAATTGATTAAATTTAGTACACCGTCATGCAGGGGCGATCATTATATAAAAGCTTACACTATTTCATCGTAAGAATCAATATTTTTCTATTAAAACTGAACGCTTAATTTAATGCCTTTACTTATTTTTATGTTACGTCATTTGTGATTTTTTATATCAATCTGCCACTGTCAATTCTTGATGGAAAAGCATTATGTTATATTAAATAATAAAAAAAATACTATTGGTAAAGAACTGGTTTGGCTCATCGCAAGTATTATTATCTTATGATTATCAGTTGAAACCAGTCCTGATCTAATAATAATAATAATGTGAATTAAATACAAACAGTGTTATGAAAATAAGCCAGCATTAAAATGTTGTGATTTATTGATACAAAAAAGATTTTTTTGGAATCCTTGATTATAATTGATTTAATGATAAAATATAATATATTATGTTTTTCAATAGATTTTCTTTCATACTTTTTCATATGACAAAATACATGTAGGACTTCAAAATATTTGATTTTAAATTAATTTATAGTAAAAAACTTTTTTGTGCTACAAACTGTGACACGTGTTTCGCCTCTTGAAAAAGCATCATCAGACGGAACGTCGTAAAGTTTACGAAAGCGTGTGACAGTTTGTAGCACAAAAAGTGAAGTAATAAAATTAGCAAAACAATTTTAAATACAAATGAACCTCCACAAAGTTACCACCGAATCAAACGATAATAATAAATTTGTTTTATTTTGTTCCATAATCATATCATAACCTTTAAAACCGGTACCACCCTAAAACCCTTATTTTTTCTTTTTTAAATAAAGTAAATGTCAATTTACCTACAATTTATTAACTGGTATTATTATTATTTATTTTCAAACCTATATTATTCATTAAAAATCCTTACATAATAATTCAGCCCAAAATTTGAAGAAGGAACCAAAACTTATTTAATGCCTAGTAAATATATTCATTCATACATTTTATTTAATCATAAAATTTTAACAAAATTTCGTTTTTACGCGTCTTTAATATCCTTCTGGTTTAATATCCCTGTTACTCCGGATAAATCAACAGACGGTATCACTAAATTTCAATCTTTTTCACTATCACAGGAAATGTTAGTCACTCATAGATATACCAGCGATTAATACAGAACTTAAAAATTGAAGTGTTATCTACAAAAGAATAAATTAAAAATTCACAAACTCATTAAAATAATTTAGATATGGAAGCTAGATATCAATGGAACCGCTAGACCCGACAACCTCTGACTCCAACCATACATCGTATTGATTTCTTTTTTATTGTAAACTGCTACGTTTTATACTTATTAATAGGTGTGTAGTTTTGTACCGCTTAAAATCTCCGAATTACAAATGATATCCACTTTAGATTCAAACGAAGATTTAAAAAAAGATAAACTTACAAAATGCAGTTGATTTTTATTATGGTGAATCTAATTCAGTCATGCGACAAATTTCCGTGAACTTTTCGTGAATAAATCATGTTTTAAGCAAACAAATCCAAAATGAATATTAACATTTTGAATTTGGAAGAGGGTAAAATATTTCGTTTTTTTCGAACTACGCAATTATGATTTAGACCTAATACTAAGTTGAAAGCTTTTGGCTTAGTTGATTTCGGTGACATAAATACGTCAACAGAGTGAATGAAACTAAAAATCTATGCTTCATATATTTTCCTTTTAAGGGTATGTACTAGGGCTTGTCGGTTTTCAAAAACCGTTTTTTTTGCAAAATTTGTGACATTCGATAACCGGTTTTTCAACATCGTAACCGGTTGTGCCAAATTTTCCATAAACGAGACTATAAACATAAGAACAGAAAATTTGGATCTTTTATTTGATGGCTTAAAGACCATATGCCCCACACATCATTACCCAGTGAAAGGGTATTTTCGATATCAGGAAATTTTGTTACAAAACGATCAGTGGACGCTTTGTGTTTTCTTAAATCGTATTTTCTGAAGAGTAACACCAAATGATTTCTTGCTTTGCTATATTATGTATATAAATAAACAACATAAAAATATTGAACTTTTTCTGGTTATTTTAATTGAATTAACCATTGTTTGTAAAACTTCGAAAACCAGATAAAACCGGTTTTCGAACAATATTGACATTCGACAACCGGTTTTTTCAAAAGTCAGTTTTTGTATAAGCCCGTGTATGCACCGTGTATTCATATTTTAAAATCACTTAAATAATGAGAAAGTTTAAAAAATGTTGCCCAAAATATTCTTTAGACTCTAATTTTAGACATTCAATCAGTGGCGGATTATCCTATAAGTAAATGAGGCGCGCGCTTAGGGCCTTGAAAAAAGCATATGTTTATGTAACCTTTTAGTTCAGATTTTTGTTATTTTACATGATTTCTGACGATTTTAAGATATCCAGAAGGATGGAAACAAAGCCTCCAAATTTTATTGCGCCTGGGGCCTCCCATGTGCTTAATTCGCCACTGCTTACAATAACACCTAATAGTGTTAAATTTTATTCAATAATAAATACATATTGTATTATTTGCTCGTATAGTGAACAGTATCACGAAGCACTAAATCCCAATACATTTATATACATACATATATGACATGGTTTTTAATTATATATTATGGAACGATATACAATATTGAATTAGTAATGTTCATATGGCTTATCATCGAAATTAAATAGAAACAGGTAATCTCGAATGAAATAAACAAGCATTAATACATTCCTACCCTAATTATAATAAATACGTATGTTTTAATGCTATAAATAGCTGAGGGAAACACATTTAGATAAAAATACATTATTGCATCCTCGCTCCACAGCCGCGAGATGAACATGTTTTAGGTCCACGATACAACAAGGCGTCATTCTTGGTGCGCCTTCTTAATCCCGGCACATTTGTAACGACAAAACTTTTGACTTAGCCTAGAATGCAGAAGGTATTCCGACGTACGTGATTCTTCGAAGGGAATGATAATGTCTTCCATTACTTTAGCTATCATGTTGGTGTGATATATATATATATATTTTAAGATCCACTGCATTATTTTTTTATATGAATCGTACAATTTTATTTTATATTATATAAACATCTTTATTGTTAAATTCTGCTTAACAGCTGTCGAACAAATTGGCTATATAAGTATGTTTGCAGATAAACTGTGATATATTAATGCGGGCGAGAACGTATTTGTTACAACCAGAAGTACGTTATATTTCGAGCGTGGAAAGAAAAAAGGATGTAACCCACAGTTTTTTAAAACAGCTTTTATTCAATAACCACCGTGTACTTTTTGTTGTTGGAAGTGTTTTTTTACAAGTTTGGAGGTTTTAAATATGTTTAAAAATTTAGTTTTTAGTTGGTGACCAAGACTTGAGATACTTGAGGCTATGTTTCAATTACAATTTTGTGTCCAATAACTGTGTCACGTGTGTCAAATTACTGTAAAATACTGTAACATTACTATGACTTTCCATCTTTTAAAGTCAAATACGAATATCTAAAAAAACCTTAAGTTCCGTTAATTTGTATTACTTCTCTACATACATCTGGTGTTACTAAAATGCTTATATTTTTGGAGTTTAGGAAAATCACTTCTTTAAATGTCCCAGTACTATAGCATTAATCCTAGTTAAATATACCTCGAGCTATAGATCAGCACACATTTGAATCCTATATCTATCTTAATAAAAACAATAATCCTTTGTACTTCATTCCACTTTATTTAATATGTCAGGACCGGTTTCGCTCATTGCGAGCATTGTCAACTGATAAGAAATATAATTTAACAATGCTATTTATACAAAATTGAAAAGTTATACACAACAGTTGGCATTGAAAAGAAATTGCCAATTACATTAAAGTGATTCTAAAATAACACAAAATTAAAATGTTCAACACAACTAACATATAATTAAAAAGTCATCCCAGATTCATAAATTCAGAATGCGATTGAAAGTAATTACAAACATAATTAAAATTTGGGAAATTTTTGATAAAGTGATAAAATGTTACAATAATAAAGTGAATATGCTTAATGATATGAATATGCTTAATGATAGTTTTATGTTTTCCCCGCTTCCAAGTAGTTGGTGTGTTCATTCATCACTTAAACAAAATCGACAGCCAGGAAGATTCTGAAAAACAAATTTTTCAAAGACCATATCAATTCTAACAAAAGAAATCTATATTTATTTTATTTTATTTTTTTTAATTTATATAAAAGAATAGTTAACAAGGGCTAATGCAATGGATAAAGTAACGGGGAACTAGCAAAAATTATTTGATCGTTTAAAAGATCTGAATCAGGTAAAAATTTGAATCTATTGATTTCTAGGATTTCTTGATATGTTAGTTGTGTTGAACATTTTAATTTTGTGTTATTTTAGAATCACTTTAATGTAATTGGCAATTTCTTTTCAATGCCAACTGTTGTGTATAACTTTTCAATTTTGTATAAATAGCATTGTTAAATTATATTTCTTATCAGTTGACAATGCTCGCAATGAGCGAAACCGGTCCTGACATATTAAATAAAGTGGAATGAAGTACAAAGGATTATTGTTTTTATTAATATAATGCCTTTCCACCAAGTATTGACAGTGAACACCCTAAAAGTGACCTATATCTATCATTGTAAATATTAATTTACGACATATTACCGATAAAAATACTTTTTTGCAACTTTCAATTTATTGTCTATTCAATCTAAAGTTCGTAATATCGAGGTACGTTATTTAATTAAATAATAAGCTCCGTCATAAATATCTAATTTTTCCTCTTCAACTTTCTGATTAAAAACATATAATTAATTACGTATGAAGGCAAACAGTTGTTTCGTCCAATTAGCATGTTAATAATAAAAATTTATAACAACATTACCTTTGTAAGTCAAAATTGTATCAAATATATTTTTTTATGTTTTTAACTACGACATCTTGCCAAAAGTCAATCCTGCAACTGACAAAGATAATAAAGCATTCGTAACATAAAAACTTAAGTGATTTATGACTCAAAAATCTATTACATTGTTCCTAGTTTCCATTTCCTAGTCTATTACATAGTCCCACAGTGATAAAGATTACATTTTATTTAAATCGCTATGCTAGATACTTCTCCGACTAGAATTGAACCTGTAATAATTTATGAATGAAGTCACGTTTGTAGTAGTTGGTATAAACATAGTTTTAATTTACATGAACGAGATTCATGATTGAAATACTATTAGTGATAGTATAATATATACAAAGTAAAAACGCTAATAGTATGAAATAGAAAAAATGAATGGTAAAATCAACTCAACAATAGGGGCCTAAATCATCATTAAGTAGAGTTTAATAGTTTCAAAATCACTGGTCTACATGGTAACTCCATGATTTATTCGTCGATTATTCTTTCTTTTGGTGAATATAAGCTTAGATTTATAGATGGCATCACTGTATGCTAACGATGTGTATTTACGATATTTAAACTAGGCTCCAACAAAAACGCTTCTCCATAACTCCGGACAATTAAACGGGTATAATTTATAGTCCATCTATCTAAGCGCCTAACCTGCCGTGGCGTGCCCATATTTTTTGCGATGGGAAAAAGAGAGATAATACTAATCACTTTAACATTGGTTTTCGATACCGTATCTTTAAAAACTGCAAGCAAAAATACATTTCATCCAAAAATAATGATGTAATCACCTGGTATAATATATCGGAAAATAAACAGTAATAATGTATCAATAAGTAAATCTCTAATTTGTCTGCGGTCTGGAATACTTTTTTTTTAAATCTAAATGTTTTTATCAAATTATTATTTTTATAACATTTCTTTAGCGATGTTACTTATAAACAGTCTTTAATTCCATTAATATTTTTTTGTGACCAATACAAATTTTCGTATATCATTTATTAAAAAAAAGTTATAATATAATTCCAAGATTTTGGAAATCAAATTGTATACAATTATTACAAAAATAAATATTAAATAAAATGAACAACTCGTGTATTTTTGTCAAGGAAATACTTTTACAGATTTTTTTTGAAAATGATTTTCAATATTAAAGAAAGATATAAATTACATTGCGAGAATATAATTTCCAATATTAAACGAAAAAACTAAGCAGTAGTTGTTTTTTATTAGTACAATAACAAAACGTGTTTATACTAACTATTGTTATTACATATTTATAACTATTAGCATCAATAACAATCTTTTTACGTAGTAAAATATTTTTAGAACGCCACTGTTGTTAGTTTCAAGAAAGTGTATAAAATTTGTCTAGATATTGTTAGCAGGAATTAAATTTTACATTATTATTACGGTTTTATGTATATTTAACGACCCGATGATTGTTTAAGAAGCTTTACGAACGTCTACTGTTTTCGCTCATATGATATCATAAAAACGTCCAATCCGAGAAAGTTTCACGACCTGCCACTGAAAACAACTTTAAAACGTCTTACGAACAAAACGATCCATGCGTATTTCCTCTATTTTTATTGCCTTTAATTTGACAAGAGTTTTATGATGACAATCCTCTTGTTTTTGAGTTGATACAAATTAGAACTTTATCAAAGAAGTTGTATATGCTGAATCCCTTATACTACAATGGCGAGATATTTATTACGACTATCGGATTTAAAAACTTAAAATATGTGGGAACTTGCCATTTATTTGTATGATCTCAATAGAATCGTTTTATGAAGAACACTTGTGTATTTATATAAGTCTGTAAGGACTCGTTTTCAGTTTGAAATGGAACAAATCACTGTTCCAGTTTATAATAGTACAAAATAATTTGTATAGAAGTTATTATTGACATACATTTCACAAACGGATATTATGGGTGCTATTAGACAAAAAATAATATGTCAGCTCTGAAAATAAAATCGGTAGTCTTTAGGTTTTTTGAGAATGCTTTATATAAGTCATCGTGTAGCCCTAGCAATTCTATAGAGTGTTAAAGTTAAAGTCTAGTTTGTAACAAAAGCGGCAGTAACTAATAAAAATATCCATTTATAATAATTGGTTAATGTATATGTTTTATTTATGTTACTAATACAATAATATATTGACAGTAAAATATATTTTCTAGCTAAAAATAAAGAGAATAGATATAACACTGATATGGGTGTGCCAAACAATAAAAATAGCAATGGGATGGACAGAGATTATCACGGAATTAATTTCGGTACTTAATTATAATAACTCGAAACTGTGTGAATTGAAAATGATGTATTGGTGGCGAATTTATGCCAATGAACTCATAAGTAAAAAAGCATTAATGCTGATATTTAAAGAAAATAAAAGAAAAAGAGAAAAGGATAGAAATAACAAAAGATTATTTTGATTTTAAATAAAATGATTCATTCAATTCTCTAAAACTTCTCATATGATGTTTTTATTTTTGATCAAACTCTTTCTCAATTTGTAGCATATGGCCTCCTGATGAAGAAATCACAAAAGATGTTTGTCTAAGAGAACAGATTATTAGTCAGTTGTTTAACCTTTTTTTCGAAGAGAGTAGACATAGAAAAAATAGAGTTAGGAGAATATTAGTGGCTAGCTAATCGACATTGCTACTTTAGGATTGGAAGGATGATAGAAGCATTTTTGACAGAAATTGATAAATCGATTGAAAATACTGTTAGTACTGGAATACGAACCCATTAAAACAGTCACGAAACGACGTTGACCACTGCCCTACGGACGTGACAAAAATTATCAGATTTAATATTACCTAGGTAACTCAATGTTGTACCCACCACCACCGATGGCTTTAAACTTTTTTTGCAGAGAGTATTCACCATCGAAGCAACGTAATACGTGTTTACAAATTTTGCTCGAAATGTCTGAGGATTATCAATACAGCATGCGCTGCGATGCAGTGTGTAAAAATTAAAAAATATGTTTGAAAAAGAGCTTTATTAATTAACAGCTATCCGCTTTCTATAATCGTTATTTTTTTGAATGCTTTATAATTAAAACACACATACTAATAGAAATAAATATTTGATATTTTAATTATTTCAAAAAAAATATTCAGAGCTCTGGAGTCGTGTAAAAAAAACGACTCCGACTCCGAGACCTTTTTTCAATAGTTTCATTTTAACTTATGTGTATGTATTCCATCATATCATCTTTTTTTTGCCAGCCAAGCATGCAGTATTAACACTTTATACTATTTTGTTTAAATACACATCAATAAATATATTTTTTCAAAAAAAATTCAAGCCGCTCATTTTTTACGACTCCGACTACAACTCTACTACTCTTACATTTTGAACATCAAAATCATCGTTCAGTTGATTAGCAAAACAATTCTTATGTGAAGTGGAAAATTTGTTTGATTTTTTGATATTCTTACTGAGGAAGGCTTTTAACGTGGGACTATTATTGAATACGTATTGAAATTAATGTAACAAAAAAACATAACTGTGATCATCGCATAAATAGTAGGATTTGCCAAAACTTAAATATACACCATTGTATGGATACCAACTGTCAGCAGGCCAGTATATCACTAAAACGAGTTAATAATGTATGTTCCTATCCGATTCTAAACAATTATGATTGCTTTCCAAACAAAGGAATGTAAATATTTTTTACAGTTACAATTCTTAGATCATTTTCAAGTTCGACACGCTCGTTATTATCAAACACGCCAATAAAATCAATTATTATGGACTGGCCAAGGGCGTGAACATTCAGCAACATTTGTACTGGCCGGCCATAACGTATATTTATGCAAGATCAGTGAAAGACATGTGATACATCGGTCGTGATTCACTTCGCAATGTAAAAATACACTCCAAAACAACTGATCAATTGCCAGTTTTTTCATAACCCCAGATTTAATAAAAAATAGCCATTACCACAAAATTCAAACATGAGTTTGTACGTCAATATTAGTTAAGCGCAAATATCTTCGGCTTATTCTAGTTGAAAACATTTGTTTTGCTATCCATGTCCACTCCTAATGTGCTGCCTAATGAAGATATCTTAACAGAAGTTTTTACCAAGAGGACTGTTTGTTGGTTAGTCGCTCGAAATCTCTTTTTTAAAGAAGTAGTAGGAATAAAAGGATAAAGTTAGGACTGTACTAGTGGGTAACTAATCACTTTTGCTACGCCCAGTTATTAAAGGATCGGAAAAGGTGGGAGAATTTTTTTGTTTGAAATTGTATTTTTTGATAAAAAAATGTTTAAGATCAACTATAAATGCTTTGATTCTTTGATACGTGACTCTATTTTTTTTACAATGTCGGATTGTACTTAATAAAAAAAATATTTTGGCAATAATCATGAATCTGTTCAAAATTAAAATTAATTTCATATAAGACAATTTATTATTTGTAAAAAAAATATACTTACATCAATAACAACTATTTTTTAATTTTTATTTTAAGAAAGTAGTTTTGGAACATTATTGTTTGAAAGTAAGATGATTCGTGCTTAACCACACCCATCGATTTTTGAACGATCAAACAATTCACACCGTTGCGATGCCTTACCAACGCAAAATAGCTCTTGAACTTCATCTGTCAGCAGGCGAGAGATTACATACCCCTGCTTAATTTATCAATAATATCGGACATTGCCGTCCTCAAGCTATATCGGGCCTGTCATTACATGCCTATGTTGGGGGAATTGTGCTAAATACTTACGCGTTACATACCATACAAACATTCGTATAGAAAAATCAGCTGTTCGTATAATAATTACATATTATAAACAGCTGACTGGTACGACTATTATAATTGTACCGCTATTATTAATCTATTGATAAAGCCATTTCCGCGAACACTAATTTATGTTATATAATAGCCTAGTAGATAGTTCTTAATAAAACGGTAAATATTCAGTTCAATATTATCGTGTAATAGAGGAAATACAATACAATGTAGATGACTTTTTTAGTGATTATACAATACATTATCATGACAGTACCGTTTGTCGCGTGGGCAGAAATAAATAATGTGTGTGTGCTGTGAATACTTTTGGGGTTACAAGCAAAACAGATGAATTGTTTATTCCTCTGTCTCATATCCACGTCTAATGTGTAGTATATGGACTCCCAATAGAGGTTATCTCAAGTTTTTTACGAAAACTCTTTGTTACTCGGTTGCTCATCCTATCTTTTTCGAAGAAAATATGTGATAGAAGGATATAACGAAGACAGAACGATTCTTCCGATTTCATTGATCACTCGACCATGAACCCGGCAAAAGTGTATTTTTTAAAATATTATTACATTTTAAAATATACTGTATTTTCGTGTGATTTTTTTGTTGATGTATCGGTAGAAGTTGTTGAACTTTTTTTTACAGTTAGATAGTTTTTATTAAATTAAGTTTTTTTATTACTTGAAATAATCTTCGTTTTGTAATATACTCACCAATATGAATTTTCCACTTATATCTTATTTAAATATTGTATTTTTTATCCATGTTCGCTCTCAATGTGAAGCATGTGGCCTCCTAATGGGGGTATCTCAGCAAAAGTTTTTCTACGAGAACTGTTTGTTACTCAGTCGCTCAACCTTTCTTTTCCAAAGAGAGTAGTGGGGATAGAAGGATAAGGTAAGGGCAGGATTAGTGGTTAACTAATCGCTCTCGCTACGCCTAGCTGTTGAAAGATCAGAAGGGTGGGAGATAATTTTCAGAGATCACAAACACTCATGTCTTCGATCAGGAATCGAAAACGTAGCCAACCGCTGCGTCATAGGACCCGACATTTTTTTAACAAACAAATCTTTTCATGTGTTAAGCTATTTATTCCGGTTTTTTATAATATATTTTTACCGGCCTGATTCAAATCAGCTAATCAAGTTGTTCCAGGAGGCACAAAAAAGTTCCAAAATATATTTTTTTCAAGCTTATTTATTATTATTAATAATTTCATGAATATGGTGTGTATATCACAATGAAAAGATTGATTACCTCTAGTTGCCATGGTGAGGATGAGAAAAGCAAAAACGAGGTCGCATCATAGCGGCAACGATATATCATAACTTTGAATTTACCGTTCAAAATCGGTTAGTCTGTCTGTAAAACCTGAAAAACATTTTTTCTCAAATATGGCAATAAACTGCCGATTGCCTTAAAGGATGTATACATTCATATCCCCTATAGACAAACTTAAATGACTTACGTGTAAAATTTGGCGCGAGCTCTTCGATCGGTGTATGATTTTGAGCCAAAATCGCCCAAGGGCTTGATAAACCATGCACAAAAATCACGAGCCTTATTTTTACCACTATCATGATCATATTTTTCTCATCTTACGCCGGCGAGAATAAAAAAACTTTGTCTTCAAAATATGAGTTCGTCGAACCGAATTAAATTCTATTTTTCGGAGCGCAGTATTTTTTATTGTTGTTCTACCGTCTCTTCTTTACGTCATAAAATGTGATGAAAATAGAACGAATTGGGGTAACAAATAGGAAAGCTTGGGAACATTGTCGCTAGATTCACTGGGACATTAAAATTAGAGGGTCAATTTACTCAAATACGATGATAAAAATAAAAACATTTTATTCACTTATTTTGCTAGGATAGATTGCAATAATGTCATGTTCATATTACAATATAACAAAAAGAGAATCTTTTGTTAAAATATGCCAACTACAAATAATAATAAAACCAATCTGAGAAGTATTTGGAAATATATGCCTGAGAGTTGTATTACTTTTTTTCCATATCCGCCCCCTATACGGAGCGTATGAATATTTCTTATTGAATGTTTTTCATTGATTTTTTAATTTAAAAAATAAGTAACATTACAGCTAATGCCAATGCGTCAAATATTTTGAATTTAAAAGATCATATGAGATATTTCCGATGAGATTTTTTTTTGTAAGTCACTTGAGATTAACTCAAGAAGAAATGACATAACAAACATCCATGTCTTATATCTAAAATTTAATTTGAAAAAATCCATTTTGTTGTTGAACTTACCGAGAATCGAAACCAGACCCACCTGATTGGTAGAGCAAGCTCTAACCAACTAGACCACAGTGGGTGGCAATGGTCACCACATTTTCTCCAAGGCTCTCTATCCTCCGCCAGTCTTTTTGCTTCCTCCCAGGTTATCTCAGCGTCCCGTAGGTCCGCTGAGCACATCCTGTGGATAGTTATCAGTGGCCTTCCACGACGCCGGGATTCATCTGGTTGGTAAAAAAGACAGGCAGGATTCAGACTCTCTGCAGCACATGTCTTAGCCTGGTCTATTGTCGTTTTTTTATTTTGGACGTAATAAGAGGCTGGTTAGTTTGTTCTCTAATCTCCGTGTTCCAGAGGAAGTCAGACCACCGCTCACTTTTTATTAAGCTAAGCGATTTCTTTTAATTAACGATCAAATCATAGGGTACCGTGATATTTACTAAAATACTATAATTAGCCATGTTTGCTCATAGTGGGGAACATATTGTAGACAGGATTAATTGAGTTGTATAATAATTATTTAGATGTAGAAAAGAGCTAGGAGTAAGCAAACGGTAAGTAGATGGGAATGCACTAAAGTCCATGACTTTTTTATAGGTACAAAAAGATAGATAAATTTATAGATTAATAAATGAAAGTAATCAGAATTTAAAATCTTGACCTAACATCCAATTAGAACGAGAACTGTTTTTACTACCATGGCTGGGTTATAAAGAAATCTGGTATTTTTTTTATTAAATCTTTACAATTAATGTTAAAATACATCTAAAATATAGGGAGGCGTTATTCTCTTAAATATCGTAATATGCCCAGTTAAATATCGAATGACGTTCTTTATTTTTTTTTTGTATATACTGCATGGGTAAAAATCTAATTTATGTTTTTTTTAGTTTCGTCTTATATTGATAATCTTATGATCAAGTAGACGTCATCTTATTTTTTTCCAATCCAATACAAAAGAAAGAGATTGCATTTTTTCTCTGCCTCTTTCAGATGTAGACACATGTACATGTTTGGCTGCTTTGCAATGTCAATTTGTTGTGATCTTAACTAATATTTTGAATATGTAAATATTGTAGGATATATATATTTTATTCAAGAAATATAAGTTGAAGAAAAGAAAACAATTCAGACTTTGTAAGTTTTCACATGGTGAATTTTATTATACGACTCAATGAAATTGGATCAGAAAAGTCTATAATTAAATACATTGTTTTTTTATACAGTCACAATTTTATATACTATACATCGGTTTTGGAATTAAATATTATTTAATAATTATATAATATGAAGGATTTTCTTTTCTATTAATATAATAAATAGGTATCATCAGTACGTCAGCCAAGTCACATACACTTTCGAATGTCGCTAAATACTTAGCTCTAATATGGAGCTTTTAATTATACAGCGAATGTAAAAAAATACGAACAAAGTCATGAAGTAAAAACTAAACACTACGTCTTGTTCAATCGGGACTATTTCAATTTTGGAAAAAGTGACCCGTTTAAAAAAATATACTTTTCTAAATTTATTATAATGCCCTTCTTATTATTAAAAATGGTAGTATTTTACATGATAATAATGAATATATATTAATTTCTAATAGGTTTTTTTTTTGCTTTTCATACAATACATGCAAGCACAACCGGACAAATTGAAGTTATTAAAATTTAACGAAATTATAACGGTTAGTTAAGAATAAATGTTGTATCTTTATAATTTAATTATTTCGTGTTATTGATTATAATACATGCAATACAATTTTTTTTTTAATTGAAAAACATATACAAATTGATTTTAAATTTAACATTTTGAAAACGGTAATATTTTATGGTGTCATTATTATTCATGCCATTCATTTTTAAGAAGTTTTTTTAAATACTAAATGAAGTTATCATTTTTTTTATACCAATATATAAAGGTAATTTCTATAACAATATTTTTTACATTACTAAGTATTTCAAAAAATTATTACACTGTACAGTTTGATGTATTTTAACATGTAGAAAACATACTTTTGTAAGCAAGAATATATATTATATTAATTTCATAATTAAATAAATGATGTTTTTTTTATTTATAAAAATTACACTACCGTGTATAATTCCTTGAGGCACCATTTCACTTCAATTCGCTTCACATAAAAACGCATCCCGATAAGAGAAAAAATATTTAAAATTCAAATTTAATTTATAAACATCATCATATTATAATATTACATGTTTTATTTGCCCCGAAATTTTTGATTATAATGAAAGTTTTAACTGAATATTGGTTACAGAAAGATTAGGATAAATATTTCATTAAAAAAGTAGTATTTACAACGCTGGAATATTATACGCTTTTTATATATATATAGAAGATTATTTATAGATATTATGAATAATAGTTTGACATAGATAAAGTATTTTGTCCAGAAATCAGAAAGCGCTGCATTGGTATATGTATGTATTTAGATATATTTTTTAATATGTACAATAAATTTACATGTTTTATATTGTGATATAACTTAACAGTGTCCATTAACTCGGTGTCCCAATATTTAAACTGGTCATCAAATAGGAACATTATTTCTTTTATTGGTGTTGCACAATCATATTGATAAATGAGAATGTACAAGGTATTATCACAAACGTGTCTCAGTAGTGTTTATCACTGTGTTGTAGTTCACCTTAACGACATTTCACCCGCAATTTACTGCGTGAAGTTGAACTGGCGACGACGTCAGTCACTGTCGACTATGGAAGCTGAACTCTCTCTGCGATAGAGATGAGAGGGCTCTCCGTTTGATGGTGGAAGCCAGCTGTACGCAGCACGTTCCAGAGAGGTGCTGAAAGAAAGAGAAAATTAGTCAGTAAATACATTTTTTTAGTCATATTGTATATCAATAAATAATCTTCAGACTAAATTCAAATACCAAATAGTTATTTAAAATGTTATTTAATTAATTTAAAAAATATATACAATACAGAATATGTTAATAAAAGTTGAATTGACTTATTTTTCTTAACCTTGTTTGCTTAAAGTGTGAATCTTGAACAGAGTTTATCTTAATATTAGTTTGTATGCGAGTAATACTCGTTACTCAGTTTCTAAACCTTCATTTTTCCAAAGAGAGTAGGAATAGAACGACAGGGCTAGGACATAACTTGTAGTTGGCTTATCACTCTCGCTACGCCCGGATTTTTTTAGGATGGGATGGATGGGAGGGGGAATCCAGGACATTACATACATCCATGCATTCGAACAGAAATGCATAAATCGATTGAAAACCCAATTTAAAAACATGCCACGAGCTCGAATCTCAGTATGAACTGTATTAGGATTCGAACCCGTGACCAATGTTCACGCTAACGCGCACACACCTCCCGAAACGTGCCCGCACACATTTTTCCACCCCCGCAAAAGGCTGCACATATAAATATTGTAAAAATAAGTTTATTTCACCAAATATTTTAATTTACGCACATTTTTTATTTTTATGAAAATTTACTACTCACAGAAGTTGATGGTCCGCACACACAATAGAAAAATTAGAGGGAACGTTGCCTGTGACCTTCCTCCATACCCGAAGTCACGACGTTGACAACTTGACCATGTAGGCAACACATTGCCTTTGTAGAATCTTAGAAATACGAGCAAATATTTCAAAAATCACGTGCTTTTTATATAAAATTAAAAGAACTTTAAGTCCTAGGGCGCGTGACCGTCAAAGCTCTTGATTATTTGCATTCCTTTTTCATCGTTGCTGACAGAAGGTCGTGATCGTTTCAGAGGGGAGCAATCCAAATTGAACTCAGTTGACGTGGACGCCATATGCATTCGTACGTAAATTATATATATTCTTCCCCATGTTCTTTTTTTCAAACTGTTTAAATTTTGTCTTGAAACTTTTTATTTAAAAAAGAAAATTAGCAAATTTATTCTATTTTGTGTAATAAATGAGTATACTTTATTGTATTTCTAAGATTTAAATAATTTAATGAACATGCTTTAACTTCTTAGATAACAAAGTTATTAAAAGCTTAATCGGACAATCCATAGACAAACACTCAATCTCCAATAAAAGAATCACATATAAAGAAACCTCTCGGTAATATTCTTATCATTTTATTGTTACTTATACTTTTAGTGTGATGTGACATATTCGATAATAATAAAACACTTAACGTGTAAATCACTCAGGAATTCCTTAAACGTATAATAGGAAAGTATTAACATTAATCATTGGATCTATTTGATAGATCATTGTGTTTTAACAGAACAAAGAAACAATTTTTCAAATATGACAGCAAGATTCGTAAGTAAGGATTAATCATTTTAAGATATTGAATAATTAGGCAATAAAAGCCGATATATACAAAAATGACAGCATACTGCAGATGAATTCAGTTAAATACTATTATTGAAAAAATATATTAGTTACGAAAATTAGTTACTGCAGCTGATATTAAAAATTGAATTAACGTAAATGTAAAATCTTATTAGAAAATACACGTTAATACCGAATTATTAAGCTGAAAATTGACCCATTTCATATAGTATCCCATTCGTTTTATTTTTTTTTGTAAAATGGTTGAATTATCATTATGCCTTTTTAACCATTAACTTATATTTGATGCCGTCCAGTGTAATTGTATTTCATTACACTTCTATAACTTATTCGATGCGCTGGAATATCTATGTTTCAAATGTTGAATTGTTTATGGATACTCTGTCCTGTTTTCATCTAAAGGTCATTTGATAAAATATTTTCGAATCAAAACTACAAAAATACTAGAAATTCTGTCCAAATAACCTAAATATAAAAATATTTACATGTTTTTATCAGTTTCAGATTATTTATATTTGTAATTAAGACGTTTAGTAAATACACTTTAATTTCATTTCCTTCCTAGCCGGCGAATCTTTTTATTGCAAACATTCCATAATCATCTTAATACAACACATAAAAATGTCAATAATAAAACTTACTTTTTCGTAATATAATTGTAAATAATTAAACAAACATGCCAGCGTTTAATAACAAATATAATATGTTTTTGGATATTGACCAACATTTTTATCTTTATTATCGAACTTTAGTCTTAATTAAAGTGGATTTTTTTCTGGGACGTATCTTCCATTTTTGTATTCGGTATAAATGTCTCATACGCAATATTTCGTGAAACCTTCGACCTGCGTACACAGTATAAATGAAAAGGAAACGCTGAGATTAAATCCATTTATTTATGATTGGTAATATTTGGGTTCATAAAACTATTCACGTTGACCTCTGAGTAACACATTAAATTTATGATTGGTGGACCAGCAGTCACTATTATGTTTAGGTATGATGCTATTCTATCCACGAGCTTTTAGTGGAGACAAATGCGCGTGGGCTCTCGACCAGATTTCCAATCTAAAAGCAGCGGTTATCTGTTTTGTAAATTATAATATACGACTCGTTGTATTGGATTTGTCAAAGGCAAGTTCACTCGATCAATGTCACAAGTGTGGGGCAGCCAGCTTACGCGTTAATCATACTTTGTTTTTGATTACCAGAATACAACGTCTCAACACTTACGCTTGTAAAAAAAAATACAAAAATATAGCTGCCAGATTCATTGGCAGGTATTTTGTCATTAAAGAATGTTTTGACAGGACAGGATGCTGTGTAAATGATAGGGCTTGTGTTGGAACATATTCTTATTAATTATTTATCTTAGCTTTATGATTTCATATCCTGATGTTATCAACACATATAACACTGGCATTGACACAGCTTATGCGTTGCACAGTTTATTACCAACAATTTTATTCTACGTCATAAAAAAATTAAAAGGAAATACGTTTTTTAATCGATGATATATTTTGACTTCAAATTTTCATGATATATATTTTAAAATGACAAAGATAAATCACAGTGTATTCATATTAAAAAGTTTAAACATTGAATCAACGTAAGGAAACGTTTTTAGCTTTATAATATATTTAAATCTTAGTAAAATAAAAAATGTATATACGGATAACAGTAATTAGCATTTTCTGGAAGCGTTTTTTTATTTTTCCTTTTTATTTACGTAAACCTTTAAATATTATTATCATGTAAGTAAGTATGAATAATTATTAAGAATAAAAAAAATGCGCTTGGGCAAATATTAAGTAACAAATGCACGTTGGCATAATTTATTATTATGTGTACCTACGCTGCACGATATTTGTTAATTATATTATGTATGTATGTTTAAATCAATCAATTTTGAATTTTTGTAATATTGCATGCTGTATTCAGGGCTGCGATAACAATATTTATATGCTTTTAAAGTTTCAGCGCAGTTTTTTTTCTATTTTGAAACTGAAACTATTCTTTGTGTGTATTTAATTATTTAGAATATTAATCAACGTTTAAGTATATTTTCATCAGTTTCAACATCAAATACAGACAAAGATATTAGGATTTTGGTGAACTCAAACTCTTAAATTAAGGACAAAGTTTATATAGAATCTAAATTTTATATAAACTATTATTTATGATTTCTGGCAATAATTTTGATAAGAAAACAGAAAAAGGTGAATAAATGAATTGTATCAAAATGAAACAATTTGTAGTGAATTCTTAATCATAAGTTTACAAACTATTTTTTTAGCCCCTATTCCAATCTTAAGAGGAAGGAAGGGGAGAAGAAATTGACTAGTATAAATGATAATTCCTGTTTCCGTTGATTCTTCCATTTAATATTCAGCCACTGTGGTCTAGTGACACAGGCGGTTCTGGGTTCAATGCCCGGCAACGTCAGTGTCAATTTTAGATTTATCAATTTAAATTTGGTATCTAAGGATGTTTTTGTGATGTAAATTTACCTTGATGTAAATTTACCTTGACTCGAGAAAAAAATATTATCGAGTTACTGATATTTCAATTTTTCTTAAATGCCATTTTTTAGCTGAAATCTAAAAAAACTCTTCCGAACAGGTAATTCATGGGTTATTGTACGGATAATTCGTGTTCGAAAAATTCTTGTGCGGAAGAATCTGCCTACCAAATTTTTCGTTTAGGGACTCAAAACCTTAAAACTTATAGCGTTAAGCAGTCAGCTACATGGCCTCAAATTTATATATATAATTACATTCAAGTTGGGAGCTTAGCTTAAGTAATATTTATTTAATATAAATTAGATTATAGAGTAGTTATTTTTAGATCGACCCTGCGTAGAACTTACTCCGCGCTGAATTGGCTCTGAGTAATTCGGACCTAACTCGCACAATATAAGTATGTAGATACTCACGGATAGGTTCTGATTCTAGACCTGTTAATTTTGAACCTGACTAATTACCACGAAGAGAGGGTATTAATTTGAACACCTTGCTCAGCATATGGCTCACAATAATTTGAATATTGATTACGTCCATTACTCGCAGAAATACAGTGGCTTTCAACCTATAAGCAATGGTGAATATGCAAGCAATACTTACAATACAAACGTGCTACCATTTCACAGTAAAAAATATATACAATTTTTAATTATACTGTTACAGTTGTGGCGAGAATTGCTAAAATAATGGCAAATACATGCATTCGATTGATAGAACTACATTTTAATAATGTAAAAAAAAGCATTGATTTTAAATCTACATTTTTTTTAAATTTAGTAGATAACTATTTCGGCTTATTGTATATCTCTTCTAAGCCAGTATATATAGTTAAGATATAAGTTTAAATGTAGTTCTGACGAGGGCTTAAAACTGAAATAGCTATCAACTGAATTTAAAAAAAAATGTAAAAGTAAAATACATTGTTATTTTACCTTATTAAGCCGCAGTTCAAGCAAGTTAAGGCCAGTTTAATTATTAAAATATTTTTAAACCATGTCCGCTCCCAATGTGGAGCATATGGACTCCTAATGGAGTTTATCTCAACAGAAGTGTTTCTACGAGAACTGCTTGTTACTCAGTTACTCAACCTCTCTTTTTCCAAAGAGAGTAGTAGAGATAGAAGG
This sequence comes from Himalopsyche tibetana, assembly GCA_030503985.1. Taxonomy (NCBI): domain Eukaryota; kingdom Metazoa; phylum Arthropoda; class Insecta; order Trichoptera; family Rhyacophilidae; genus Himalopsyche; species Himalopsyche tibetana. Next base: position 16,815,360 of record JAPJYX010000024.1, read on the forward strand.
ATAGGGTTAAGGCAGGATTAGTGATAAACTAATCGCTCTCGATACGCCCCGTTCATAGGATAGGATGGGTTGGAGGGGGGGAATTCAAGACATCACAAACATCCATGCCTTTGCCTTTTTCAAACGCATGGATTAAAATATAATCGAACTTTAAATTATGATTTTGAAAATATGTCTTTAATATTCATTGGTAAACTTGAAAACTGAGAAATTTGATCTGTAAAATCGATAGCCACAAAAAATATTTCAATATTCACTACTTATCACTAGTTAAAACTGATTCTAAAAAGCACGTAGGTAAGAATTTATTGTGACTCTAATATAGTACATATAATATACATAAAGTTATTTTGCTCAAACAATGCAATTAATTTCTGACATATTGTATTCAAACATTTAATTCAAGCATGGTGTGATCTTATTTAAATATACGTATCCCGAGAAAAAAATTATACGTATTCCAGAACGTAAGCAGTATTGCCTACGTTTTAGTTTTTATTAGACGTCGAAATATTCAAAAACACAACCGCTGCGCACAAATATGTGCATAAATAAACCAGTCTATTCCGCACATTCCGCTGTTCATAAACAAGGACACGTCTATAAACTCATTAAAACTTTGGAAATTTTTAAAATCCATTAAAGTTGCTTTAGTGAGCGATGAGCTTTAGATGCAGTAGTGGCAAAACTTTGGCGCGGCAATAACAAGGAAAGTATTTTAAAATAATGCGAATAAATCGTTTTCGAGCCATTAATATTAATACTGAGAGATAAATGCTCGGAGCATTGAAAAAGTTATGAAGGCTTGTGTGTTTTCTCGCTCATTATTCTGCGATAACTTTTCACTCTATCTTAACCACAGAGTTGAACTGGTTTTTCCACCAATATATTCGTGTGATATAAAAACTTCGTATGTGAAAAAAAAATTAAGCATAACTACGTAAGTAGAGTCGTAATTGATAAATTGAAATGAACTAGCTGAAAGAACAGGAAAATCTCAACATTTTACCAGTAATCGAATACAAGAAATGAGCAGATAAATATTGCGAAATTTAATTAGCCTAACTAAATCATTCATGATACCAAATGAAAGTGCTGGATGCCGATTTAATATCAGTGTTAAACTTTTATCAACAACAACTGCCGTTTTACTACCTACAGCATTAAGGTTTATTAAATAAAATTAGATTTTTGAAAACGTTACACTTTAACTGGCATCATACAAATATAATACATTATTGATTCGCACATTGAAATCAAATTGAAAATTTCTCTCGAAAAAATATTTTGTTATATTACAATTTGTCGAGTCCTACAGCGCAGTGGGTAGCGATGTTGGCTTCCGTGCCGGATCTCACGGATTCGAATCCCAGTACGAGCATCATACTTTTCGATCGATTTCTGCTCCGAAGGCATGTGTGTTTTTAATGTTGAAAAATTCGGTTCCACCCCTCCATTTTTCAATATCTGGGTGTAGCGAGAGCGATTAGTTAATTAGTTCTGTTCTAGCCTTATCCTTCTCTCCCTACTACTTACTCTCTTTGGAAAAGAGAAGTGGAGCAACTGAATAACAAACAGTTCTCGTAGGATAATTTTGGTTGTGATACATCCATTAGGAGGCCATATGCTCCACATTAGGAGCGGATATGGATTTGAAAAAATATATTATATGAATAGTATTTATTTTTGTATCCGTTTAAAATGTTTCGTTTATGATCGAAACCAGCCATGGATTTTTGAATAAAAATGCAAATTATGTAGATTTTTTTTAGTGTCATATTTTTATAATTATTGCTTCCAGAACTGCAGTAGAAGTTGTTGTATATTTTTATACAACGGGAGAGGCAATAATCGCATTTATCAAGCTGCTGATTATCAGTGGCGGCCGGCCAATATGGCATTGGATCAATGTACCCCTTGCATATGCAGGAGCTGTTATATTTCATAAAATAATATTCAAACATAACATTTTTAGCATTCACTCATTTTAAGTTCTTTATATATTTATTGTCTATAACAAATATAAAAATTGGCTATAATAAAATAAATATACAGACAATAAATACATGAAGAATTTAAAATGAGTGAATGTTAAAAATGTTTTATTTGAATATTATTTCATGAAATATAACCGCCCCTGCATATACAAGGGGTGCATTGATCCAATGCCACATTGACCGGCCACCACTGGTGATTATAATAGAGTACATTTTGAAGGAGATAGATTGACACATGCATATGACGCAAGTGCACCCGACCGCGACCCAAACCGCCAACCGGCAGCCATTGATTAAAATAAACGTCACAGGAAGTGCGCCTGATGTTCTATGGCTGATGCCACAACCCCTTTAAGTTTAAAGTTGACGATTGCATCTATGTTAACTCTTTGCGGGGCCAAGAGGTGTAACTGCACGCCCCCTATCGTCTGTTCAACACTTGCAAGGGAGTCGTAGAAATTTGATATTTTTGATGCGTCGGTTTTTGTTAGGGAACAGTTACACTCGCTACCAAGTGGCCATACACATTGAGTAATCATAACGTTAATAAAAACGCAATATTCCTTTGTACTTTATTCTACTTTATTTAAAAGGTCAGGACCGGTTTCGTTCATTGCGAGCATTGTCAACAGATGCTGAAGTACAAAGGAATATTGTGTTTTTAATAATATAATGCCATTCCACCAAGTATTGACAGTGGACACCCTAAAAGTAAGCATAACGTATATTAAAAATATACAATGGATTAAGTATTTTCACGCATCAGAACTTATTTATCATGTGTGTAGCATTAATTAACATCACATGCATATTTTAATTTTATGTTATAATGAAAAATACTCAATCTATTATATGTCAGGATACAAAGACTGTTGATTTGAGATTCCTTAGTAATTACAACAACTAACAACGAAAAATATTATTTGATAGTCGTGAGGAAAGACCGTGACTTCACTGGATGGATGAGGTGTCACATGTCAGGATTGCTGAAGCTCAGCGACTGTTGTAAGAAGGCAGATGACTGAGCTGAATGGCGATGCTTTTTTTAAACTAAGCATCTCAACAAAAGTTGTTTTACGTGAACTGGATGCTTGTTATTAAACCTCTATTTTCCTTCTTTTTTAGTATCATATCGACTGTGGGAAGGAAAAAGGACGTAACCCTCAATTTTCCAAAACAGTTTTTTTTCAATAATCACAATGTATACAACTTGACACACATTCTATCAAAAGGACGGAAGCTGAAAATGCCGAATAAGTATCTAAATTTAGCTTTTAAGTTTGAAAAGGATGACCTAGTAAAAAATTTAAACCAAGAAGAAACACTGATATTCCAAGCTTTTTCCGAGACAATTTCTTTAATTAATATTATGTTATGTCAATTTAACACCAGTTTAGAAGTATCCGTCCACTTCAAGGTTGTATATAATTCATAATTTGCATGTCACAAAATCATCAAAACACGTTTTTAGCGCCTCCTGTATAATTTTATATGTGTGGGTTACGTCCTTTTTTCTTTCCACAGTTGATATGGGTGGCATGGAATTCAAAAGTCACATTTATCACAGCCTAAGCTTGAATCCATAAATCTATTTTGGGAATTGTTTTTTTAGCTTTTTTTTCATTTAAATTTGTACGTAAATATTATTTTTTCTCTATTTAATTTATTTAATTTTAAGATATTGTTTCAAATTTTTCATTATATTATTCAAGTGCATGGCTCATTTTCCTCAGTTGTAATATATTTTTTATTTTAAAAATAAAAAACAAAACATATACTGTTGCTAATAATAGTTGCTAATAATTTCCGATGAAAAGCTTTCACAACTCGGCTTAAAAACCACTTTGGCAATTATTATAAAATCATATGTTATAAAAACTTATCTAAAATAAGTTATCAATAAAAAAAGTAAAGCATTCTAATTTTGTAAAATTACTATGTTTCATAACTTAGTGTTTAAAAAAATGCACATATAAACTATGAAAATAAAATCAAGTATAGATAATATGGTACATAATATATGATAAAAAAAATATAAATGTCTGCTTGACACTGAGTCTTACTTCCTTTACTCTGTAACTCATGAATGCAACTACGGTATGTATTGTATTTCACAATTTTGATGTATATAACACTAACAGTTTTCGATATTATACAGTGGGATAATTGATATTCAATTTATACATCCCATGAACAGAATTTTATCCTACCTAATAATTTCCAGACTAATGCAGCAATAATAGAACCAATAGCTTGGAACTGAATACCCAAGGAATTCGTTAGCAAACCTCTAAGAAATCTAAGTTAGTAATGAATGCGTATTACTTGGAAGATTATATACATATATTCAATTTATAGTAAACAAATGTTTGTCTTTACTGCTAAAGAAATAGCCGATACGCTAGATGTTTTTATTTTTTAAATTTCATGAAATCAACTCGAAATTTAATTCTAAAATTACTCATGGAAGTAAGTCATAACACAATTTTGCTGGGACCTGAGCCCATTTTCATTCTATTTCCGATGATTAACTTTCACTACTAGGCTACAGAGTTCAATATATTATAATATTTACAATGACTATTAAATAAAGTACGTAAAATATTTAAAAGTCTTCTTCTAGCCCATTTTTTATCCTTGGTGACTAAATTGCAACCAGTTTTCTGAGAAGAACTTCTGCTGAGGTGCACTTAAATATAAGTGGACATTTTTGTCTAAAAGAATATGCAGTAAATGCATAGTACGTACAAACAACTTGTATCTTGTCTACATCTCATTTTCCATGGCTTAATTACGATCGTTATTCATAAATTAGAATGCACTGTGAGCAATTTACCGCTGGAAGTGCTACTAAATTACGTCACTGTCCTTTTTGTAAGCGTTCTAAATTATGAGGCAGAATTATGACATGGAACTGTATGATGGTTGCACGGATGACGATTTTGAAAGCACGGGATGAGACAAATAACCATCACTGGGAGTCGTTTGTGATAATATATTGGTATGAGACACGGGAAAATCTAGATATGGGTCCAGTGACAGAATTAGGATAATTTTCATTGTTAAAAATTATATTCTTTTAAGTTTCAAACATGTATTACTATTCTAGTAAAGTATTTAATAACTACATCAATTTTCAATTGATGGCCCTTCTTAACGATGTAATATTTTTTAAAGAAACCATAAATTATATATATGAAAATTACTCGTTTATGTATACTTTTTGTTTTGATTTACTATTTAGGCATTGGGAACCCAATGGGTTGTATCGTTTTGGTTTTTTCTTCCATCTAATACATTGGTTTTTGCAATACCGGTAATAGTTTATTTGTCCGGTATTGCAATACCTCATTTTCACTAATTCATCAGTTTATAACATTAACGTATACAATAATATATTTCTCAATAATTAAATTTGTAATCATTTTTATTTTATTTTTCTTTGGATAAGGCAACGATGTTTTCAAAATATAAGTTTCCTGTTATAAAAGTTTTGAATACATCATGCTTTTTTTCTAAAATAATATATTTTTTCACTATATGGTCCTAGGTTACATGTTTGCGAAAAACTGAATAATTTACTTTAAAGGCTGATCGAATGCTGATCGAAATGCTGAATTAAGTAACTGACAGCAAAACTTATTACTATTCTTATATATTTATATGGAAATATTATTTAACATTGATTCTGACCGAATAAATACAAGTCTTAAATTTGATATCCAATTCTATAGTTAAACGGCAATAATATCGTACCCCACAAATATAATTAGTATGAATGCAACCGTAAATAACCTAAATGTATCCTTTAATGAGTATTGTTTTATTTCTAAAAGCTTTATAAAATAATATATATGTGTGCTGTGAGAAAACACGGTGTTGCTTCATTATGGAAAATGAAAAATGGCTATGTTCAACTAAATCCGAGCGTTATATCAATCCAGTGGATGATTCTGGGAGCAAATGTCTCGTGAAATGAAATATTGAAAGTTCCCAGCCATAGAATGAATGTACCGCACTCGCCAGATAATAAATATTAATGATTCGTTTGAATAGTTGCGACGTCGTTCTATTGCTACATTTTCCGACAGGAAAGTTTGAGATATTTATTTTATTTCTAAAGATATGTGCGTGTCGCTATTTGGTATGAAATAAAAATCATTATTTTCTTTATTATTATTATATAATAACAAAAGACTATGATATGTAAGTATTTTTTTACTATTTTTTTGCCAGACTGTTCTTTTTTTGTTCATAGTATTACGATCATCACAATAGAAAGCAGTTAATAATTACTGTCGGTAAATCTTATTTCTAATTCCCAATTTTGTATTTATTTTTATTGACTCTATTTGCTGCTTGCATTGCAATTCTGAGCGACGCATCTCAACGAAAGTTGTCTTCACGTGGAATAGTTGATATTCTGTTCCTCAATATATTTTTTTTCAGATAGGATAAGGATAGAAGAATGGAATTAATAGATTTCTGATAGTTATTCAATCACTTTACTTGCATATTTTATGCATTGGATATGTCAAAAGAATGGAATCATTTCAGACATGAATTATGAAATCATGAGTTCGTGGATTGGTATTTGTCTTTGTTACCAATATCACTAACAACCAATAGGCTTCAAAATATTTCATGATAACTGACTGTTTTATTTATTTTAAAAAATACTATAGAAAATATGCTTATAATAAATTATATAAATAAATAATTGACTGCGTACATGTTGTGGCATGGGTTGAGCGATTAAAATTTTCATTTTTTAATTTAAAAAAATCATTATATTTTAAATATTAATAATTTCAACGTCCCGTACTGTTTGGGAAAGATTTCTACAAAAAAGTTAAATGCTTAATAATAAATAATTTAAAGCTTAATTCAATATAATAACCACACATCTCCCTCGAAGGCAAAGCGTTCAAAATATAATATTAAAAAGTATATTGTAACAATAGTTCAAGGGGTAATTTATTATGCCGGGCGTATAAAAGGTGCATTTTTTAATAAATGAAAAAAATGAATTTACTCGGCGCGAGCGGCTTAGCATTTTTGATACTCAAACACCCAGCAATAAATCATATCAATAATTCACAGCCAACCCTACATTTAACTTTCATATACGTCACATTTAATACATTGTGTTTCATAAACGATGGGTCTGCTTCTCCCTCCGTACTATATGTGCACCGTACTACCCCAAAAATATCAAATAATTATTATTCTACTCCGCACTGATTTGATACAATATCGTTGAAACACAATGCGACATTTGTGTCATAAATAACGCAGCTTGCTTGTGCTTCGTTCGCCTATATCAATCACAATATTTTAACCGAGTACTTAGTGCTTAAGAACCAAAGGAACATGTGGGTAATTTTTATATTTAAAAAATTAAATCAATACTCATGAATCACAATTTTAAATCGCAAATATTGCGCCATATGTTTTATTATATTCACCCTTGTCAAACGTCAAAGCATTGCTAAACATGTATGAATATTTTTATTCCAAAATTTTAATTTAATCAATGAATTCTTTTATCATTTCTTAAATGTAACAATGTATTAAATTGTAATGCGACACTTACACTATATTTTCGGTATTAAATAATATCTTATTTATTCATTTGTATTTTTTTTTTGTTTAAAAAATATTTAGCAGACTTATTATTTTACCGAATGCTGTGTTAATGAAAAAAAAATATTTTCGTATGATATTTTTGGATCATACAATATTTTTTTTTATTTTACGCACATTTGCTATGAACTTTAAAATATGTTAAATATCAAATGCAATGTTTGTTTAGAGTTGTTAACAATTGGTAAATTATTTAAGTAGACATATTTAAATTTGGATGACTATCAATAAATTACTGACACAGTTTGATCTAAGATGCAAAACAATATAAACTTTTATCTGTATATATTATACCTAATATGTGATGTTATAAATCATTTCTCTCTCCTTCACTAATTTACTCACTAGCCATTCACATTTCATAAGCAGTCGGATAACCAGTTGGATAAGAATATTATCGGAGTCAATATATCAACAGATTTCCGTAAAAATATTCAAAGCATAAAAATTTCATTTAAACTCTACTTTCCCGCTTAAGAGGCGAACAATAGCAATAAATATCGATTCGCTGACGATGATAGTGATAATGAAACTGCTTGGAATCAATCTGTCTATTATTTTGAATAAAAAACAGTTTCCTGTGAAATTTGATTATATGACAATATGTTATTAAATATATTCTGAAAAGGTTTAAAATGAAAGGCTTTATTTTAAGCAAACCAAAATATGTTTGTGAGAGATAGATTGGAAACAATGTAAAAAAAAACAACAATAATTCTATTTAATATTGCTTATGCAAAAAAGACGAAACGCGACACATGTCACCGCGACGAACGTCACAAAATACGACGGAGAGGGAACGTAAAAACAATAGGAATCAAAGCGTACAATGCACCCCATACCAAACTCACCCCACCTCCCCTACATCAACATATATTTTGTTCATAATAACGGATGAGAAGCGATTAATATTATTAATAACAAAAATAATCCATAAATCATTTTCAGGGCATTAAATATTATTATTAATATACTCATATATAATTTAAGATATAAGACTTATTTTATTAAACCTTTTTCCTGACTTCACTAATTTAAAAAAAAAATACTTTGAATATAAAATAAAATACAGCAACCCGTTTATTACATATGAAAACTTATTAAGCCATTCCGTCATACTATATATTTGTGGATTTGTGATATTTTTACATATATATGTCACGGGTATATTTAAACTCATTCAATGCTAAATTATGTAAAATTTGTTGTTTGGATTCTACATAAACAACACTAGCACATTTCATCGGGTCAGTACTAATACGAATTTTGTATGGTAAAGTATTTTTGGGTTAGTATGTTTGTACAATATCGGAATTCGTATAACCTTTGAGTTCCTATGGGGTGCATTCTCGTTGCGAAATTCTTCTTAGCAATCACAAAAGAATACGTTTTATTATATTTCTACAAAATTTTACGATTAAAATAAACAAAATATGTGTTTCACTTATACATATCGATTTAAGACCGAAAGCTTTCAGTGACAAATGTATTATTTATTTTAATGAATAATTTGTAAAAAGTACTGCGTTTGAAAAATTGTATGTATGTATAATATTGCTATGCAACACAGTAAAACTGTCCCTGCTTTACGAATTTTTCTCTCAATTCAATAAGCAAACCATAGCAATTACATAACGCAACTACCGCTTAGTGGAGTATAAAAAAAATGCGGAATTAACAGAATAGCTACCCTTATCATGGCATTACCTTCTGTCCCCATTATTACCATTTCACTTATTTATTATGATAATATGTACAGTGGTAAATGTCAGCAAGAATTACCTTGCTGTGGTTCAGACATTTAAATGTTACCCGCTCTGTATTTGCATTTCAATGGATTGCGACTTATTGTCCCTCGGTTGCGCATTTACTATTCATAACTTGGCTGAAACAACGCCACAGAATGCGATGATATAATTGGCCGACTAAAGATAGCGTTAAAAATTTATCAAGTTACTACTACGTATAAACAAATAATTTAATAATATTTTTCAAATATAACTTTTCATGTGTCGGACAGTTGAATGAGTTAAAAAAGTATTTTGATATTAAATTTGAAGTGTTCAGGGTTCAGTGTTATTATATATCGACTGTGGAAAGGAAAAAGGACTTAACCCACACATATCAAATTTTACAGGAGGCGCTTAAAACGAGTTTTGATGATTTTGTGACATATACAAATTATGAATTATACACAACCCTGAAGTGCACAGAGACTTCTAAACTGGTGTTTAATTGACATAATCTAATATTAATTAAAGAAATTGTCTAGGAAAAACCTTTATTTCAGTCTTTTTTCTTGGTTTTAGTTTTTTACAAGGTCATTTTTTCAAACTAAAAAGCTAAATTTAGATACTAATTCGGCATTTGCAGCTTGCATCCTTTTGATAGAACGTGTATCAAGTTTGATACATTGTGATTATCGAAAAAAACCTGTTTTGAAGAAACTGTGGGTTAAGTCCTTTTTCCTTTCCACAGTCGATATAGATAAAAAACAGTAATGTTTGATGACCAGTATAATCTTCAGTTAGTAGGATACGCTAAATAAGATTTTCTTTTGTCGTACTTTATTTATTTAATAATAATATGTATTACCTTTAATATAATAAAACCAACACGTTGTGCTAAAGTTTAGTTTTAAGTCTGTTTTTATTGGTTTGACAACGTTATGGTTGTTTAATGTTAGTAAAATACTTATAGCTTTTTTTAACTTGACGATTATGTGTTTGCTATATTTTGGACTTATTTCGTAACAAAATATTAAGCAGTACAAATAGCCCAGTCAATCATAGAGATACAAACACAATGAATAAAACAACAATGTTATCTCATTTAATGACCAGTGAATTGTTTTTATATATTTACTTATAACATTTCAATATCAACCTAACCTAAGCTAACCTTACCTAACCTAGTACTACGGTCTCCAATTGGAATCCCGGGATTGGATAAATTGTCAATCTCGAAATCCAGGGATTACAAAAAGGTCCAGGATTGGATGCCCTAATTAGCACACATACTTTAAACGGCTTACCAAAAAAATGCTAATATACTATAGTTATAATAAGTACTGCCATTCTAAATTAACAATATTATTTGTAATGTGCTTTTATTGGAAGATATATTCATCTGAACACCGACGAAGTTAGGAAGTGTAAATAGTATGGCACCTCTGCTGTGGCGAATCTAAACAAAAGCTTTTTTAAAAAGCTTGCGCAAGTGAAAAGTACAATTGGCCCGTTCATCATTCGCCGTTCAGCGCTCTGTCGTTTAGAGATAAACATTTTCTGAATAAAAGTGTGCCATTTTCCATACAGAAGTATTTAAATATGCTCTTTTAATATCATGACTGATGCAAGATGATAACTCTCTCAATATTTTTACACTGTTGTGTCAGATTTTTTTGGTAAAAAAATAAATTTCACTTCGATAAATTTGATACGAAGGCCAAAAAATAAAATAAACAAGAACCAGATAGTTTGTATTAGTTTTTATAAAAAACATATATTATTGATTGAATATCGTCTATATTGATTCCTCAATATTGGGTATTTTATGTAAGATTTTATTATTATTAAATACACGTATTTTTAAGCAATAACTCAAATAACTGATACATGTACGGTTTCTTAGGATCAGATAGGTTGAAGGAACTCGCCCGCTGTGGTCTAGATCAGTGCTTTCCAACCTTTTTCATGCCACGGACCCCTAAATCTGAAAAGAATAATCTGCGGACACCTGAATTTTTTGTATTTTACATGTTCATATTTTATCACAAAGAATGTTGAAAGAAGAAAATTTTCGCGGATCGTCGCGAAAAACCTGCGGAACCCAAGTTGGGAAGCACTGGTCTAGTTGGTAAGCGCTTGCTCTACCAACCAGGTGGTTTGAGTTCAATTCCTGGAAATGTAAATGTCAAATTTAGATGTTTCAACTTAAATTTGAGACCTAAGACGTCGGTGTTTTTTATGTCAATTTACCTCATGGGTTGATTTCGAAGAACTTACAACAAATTCTCATCGAGTTTTTCTCGTATGATATTTCAATTTTTAAAATATTTGTCGAATTGACATTAGCTTTATTGCCAAATATTAAATTGACGAATGTTTGTAAAAAAGCCTTTTAATAATTTGTCTTAATTATAGGTGTTGCTGTAGACCGTTACAATTAACTTTAAACAAGCAATACACTCTTTGTGCTTTGAAACACAAGTAGAAAACAAAAGGTATCATTTTTTTGTTATTATATACTTTTAAAACTGTCGGCATTCGAACCCGTAAAAACCATAACCTAATAAATTTGACCACTCTGCTACAGGTCTGATATTTAACTTGATAATGAAAAATATATAAGACAGTATTTTTTTAAATAAATTCTAAGCTAATATCACAATGGTAAAGAAATTGAAAATATCTCATATAACTATGGTGTGTGCTTAAAAAATGAATTATATCAGGATTTATCTAAAAAAATCTAACTTTACTGAATACGAGATCGTATACTTCTTCAATAAAACCTAAATGCTTTTGAAAATATATATATTAAAGCCTCAACAATGATAAATTTTGATGCCAAAATAGGCAACGTTGAAAAGGCCGTTGAATCACGCCTCGTCGAGCCCGCTGGACAAATGGATCATTTATCACGAAAACGAAGATGTGAATTTTCACGAATATATTTGCATAATAGAGTTAAAATAGACACGTTACATGATTTATGTGTCAGTGAGATTTTCCGGTCACGCACGGCCAGGCGTGAGTTATGGCATTTTACTTCTATTAAATTTTAATAAAATCGAGAAGGTTAGCATTCGTTTTTGGTTCGCTTTTAATATAAATGATAAAAATAATAATCATTTGCGCCGTTAGCTTGTGTATTCGTTGGGCGAGGGAGAAATGAAGAATCCGCTACATTATGGCGATTTTCCGCTCTACAAAATGAGTTGGCCTTTTCGAAGGATTCTCAAATTCAAAATACAAGTAAAAAGTGCTCGTTGTGATATTCTTAAGTTTTTACGCTGGAATTATAAAACTGAAAAGTGCTTCATGTTTAAATTGTGTGCTCCTTCTGAAACATATTTTTATGTTGTCATAAGTGGTCTAGTGCTAAATAAAAAAGTGGCGGGGCGTTGAATATTTTGATGAACGGTGACCCCTCACCCCATGCCCCTTTATATGCACTCATTTCATATGCGCCACATTATATTTGTTAGCAATGAATTTTAAATGTGCAGTTATACTGCTATTGAACTTCATTCTAAGGACTTATAACTTAACATTTTAAAACGGAAGGTTTATTTGCGTAACAACACGACTACCAACCGATTGGTTCATATTTTTACCGAATCATATTATAATAATATTTTTAATCAGTGACATTCTGTCTGGCGTTACTTCTTAGAGAGTCCAAACACGTGCCGCAATTTGTAATACAACAAGTGGAACAGTAACAAATTTATCAAACGTAATTTTGTATTAATAAAACTATATTGTTGATCAACTACCATGATAAATCCATAATCGTTTAGCCAAGTATTTTTTTATAGTTTTCATCGGAAAGATACCTTTAAACTTTATATGTATGTTCAAAATGTTGAGTTTTCTTAGTAAAATGTTGAGAGCTAGCGCACCAAATGTACCGGATATCGCTATAATTTTGTCTTCGTGTCACTCCTTGTGGAAATGGTTGGCACGAGAAAATTAACAGGGGTTCACTACGTACAGTCTACTCCGTGAAAGATGTTGTCGTTACCTGAATGTCTTCGTGATACTAAACAAAAATATGTTGCATTATGACTTGCACGAATCGCAAATATCTAACAAAAGATTTGTAAAAAATGTAAAATATTGCAATACGGATATTGGTATTGTAACTTAAGCAATGTTGAATTTTGAGTACACAAGTTTTTTAATTTAACATAAACAAAACATTTTAAAGTGCAGCGTGTATATTCTGCCTCACAGATACTTTTAGTCCTCAAAGTCTTTGAAGCCACATTTCCATATTTTCCTTAAAGGCAATTACATTGAAACAGGGGTATACTACACAGTTGCAATATTTTGTTATGATTTGCTCTTTTGCTTTGTACTCTAAATGCGGCTTACAAATTAATTTTATTCTAAACGTTTAATATGATCGTATTAAATAACTTTTGCAATCCTATGGTTAAAAACAGTATAATATAGATTATAGGGTATCTGTTATTTTTTTTATGCTCCCTTACTGGAGAGGATCAAAAAAAAATACGGCGAAATTAATAGTTTCAGTTTTCAATAGAAAATTTAATCAATTTCGGAATTTGATAAAAAAAATGATAAAGTTTTATTTGTCACTATTTTTACATAGATTTGTTACATTTTAAAACTTAAAAGTTAACTTTGTTTGTTGGTTGGTCAATTTATGTTCGTATAGAGGTGGAAATTGCAAATATTATTTTTTTTAAAAACGGCTCTAACATGTATTTTTTCAGAATTTAAATTTAGTTTGTAACGAAAGCGATATATTACATTGATTTTTTTAACAAACATGGCAGTTATGAAACGGATTTCACAAAATAATCTAAATAATAAATAGCGAAATAATACCAAAAAGAAAATTTAACATTACTTCTTCCAGACAATAAAAAGGTTCATTTTCCAACACTTTTTTTAAAGTATAGCTGGTAGACCGATTTTAATACTATATTAAATATTTTATATTGAAAAAGATTTTATTTTAAATACTCGTGGTGATCACTGAAACCAAAATGAAACTAATGTTAAAATCGTTTCGTTAAGCTTATTTTTCAGTTCTCACATGCAATAATCTCCTTCATGATTCTACCACCAAATAAGATTATCTTTAGTACTGAAGTTTAAAAATATTTTTATATATCTACCTACGTAAAAGACAAAAAAAAATATTACATAATTATTGTTTTTATATTTTTTACATAGTTGCTGAGTTAAATGATAAAAAATAATATATGAATCAGTGTTCGTCCCTTAAATCTTAGCGTTTTAAAAATGGGAGGTTGAATACAGGTGACTGCATTATGGAGATTTCGAAAGCAGATGGTATATTAAACAGTAGAAATTGGCAAAGGTTTCAAGAAATTTCCAAGCGCCACAGAAGAAAAATGAAAATGCACTAATTCAATTTAATTTTTGACACTACCTGACTGAGCTCTTTATTGAAATGGAATGAAATTTTTGAAGATGATAAAATTCATAAAAGTAAAAAAAGGTTTTGAATAATTTAATAATGTATTATATAGGTCATTCAAAATTACTGACTGCTTTAATTTGGTTAAAAAATTATTCGTTGGCTTCCTAATGACAAAAATAAATTAAAAACACGTGCTCAACAAGTATAGTTTATGGCTTCGTTAACTTTGTATTAATTTAGTACAAAATTCAAACAAAAATTAGGCACGCTTGTAGCTTGGAAACATTTTGGATAAAAAAAATTAGGCTCTTTTACGATATTATAATATTTATATCACGTGTTATGTATGATTGGTCATCTTATTTATCGGCTTTTTTTTCGAGGTCTGAAAACAAAAAAGAAAATATATAAAGCGATAGTAGCCAAATTACTCAAGAAATAACATATTTTTGATACAAATATCTATCATTACGACAAACGGCTAAAGCATTGGGTATTTTAATTTTATTCAAATTACATTAAATAAACTCATACAAGATAGGTTTTCAAGTCACTTGAGGATAAAAAACAAATACACCCATGCCCACGATCTTAAATTTGATTCCTAACCAATGGAGAATTTTAAAGTTCCAGAGAGGGAAATTGTTGGATTGTCAGATTCTCGGTTTCAAACTGAAACTTGATTGAAAACTCTACTGAAATTTAAAATATGCTTTTGTTATTTTAGTATATTCGTATTTCCTTAAAAATCATGTCACTTAAGTTATAACATTATTTACATAAACACCTACATATAACAAAATAAATGATTTTCGACACCGCGTAAAGTATCTTTAGTAGGGCGGAATTATATTCTAAAAAATAGTAAAAGGAGTAATGGAGCTAATAAGGTTGGGATTCCCTGATATAAAGCTTGCAGAGAGTTGATTCAAGACCCAACTAATCGCACGGGTAAAGCTTTTTCCAACCAGACCAAAGAGGTTATCAAGCTTAGTTTAATTGTTTGCAACCATATCTTATTTCATTAAATATACCATTGCCTGATAAGCTTTTTGTTTACAGTAACAAATTACAGAAATAAATGTGTCAAATACTGCATTATTTTGGAAATCATTTATACTACATTATCATCAATGATTGCATAAAATTTCAGCCGTCTGTTAAATGTTTTATATGTTTAAAAAAAACGTAATTTCTGATGAATAGCCAACGGGAAACGACCTTAAAAATTAGGAGTGATTAATGAACAATAAATCCATCAAATTAATACTGACAGCCTCATTTTAATAATCTGCCGGAATTATGAACAGGGCGAAATTAAAAACAACGTCTTAGACAAGTTATATATTAGATCCAAACAAAACAAATGAAATTATCGAGGTAATTATTTTTCACGCAACCATTTGCTAGATAAAATAGTGTGAAAAATTGAGGATAATATTTCATCAATAAGTATATCGGTAATCTAAGAATATAATCAAAGATAGCATATATTTTCTTATTAATAAAAGCTTACCTAAGCACTGTTTTTATAATTTACGTAACCGAGTAGTAGCGTATTTGAGATTTTGCCTTGCCCGTTTTAAGAGTCATATGATCGAATAACAAAATGAATTCATTAATTTATAAAAAAAGTATTAAAAACCATGGTTATCTTTTGAATACAATTTTTACACGGTCAACTAACAAGTACATTTAAACTAGAATGAATTTTAATCACTGAATAAGATAACTAAATAAATATCTTTCAAATTTCATATATTAGGTTATAGTTAAAGCAAATTTTATAATGTGTTTATCATAGCTAAAAAATCGTTTTAAAGCAAGATTGATTTGTTAATTACATTTTTTAATCTCCGCTATTACAGGTACCCTTTCTTAATTGATTGAAGGATGTTTAGAACATATTTTTACGGCTCTCGATAAATGAATCAAAAATAAAGATTACTTTCAAGCTTTAAATGAAAAGAGCTATAATTATGCTCAGTTCATTAAAGTGTAGACACCATAGAGATACAAGATAGTATTCATAATAGAACAAAAGAGGGAAAAAAACACGTAGAACGTATTACGTTAATGAATCTCAACGCAGTTTCGACTCAAAACAAGATAAAAATAATAAGATTAGCCATTAGCTTCCCCAACAAGAGACGCTTAGCATTTATTTTATTATTCATAGCCTTTTAGGGATTAAAGTTACACGATTTTTGATAATTTTAACGGGCAAAGTAGCGCTGGATGCTTTTGAAAATTATCCGCTTTCGAGTCGACTTACAAAAATTGTTCGTAATGAGTTTAATACATCTAAAAGCAAAAGCAACGCCGACATTCTATGTTTTTTATTGATTTAATTATATTAAGCAAACAATTATAAATATAGCCAAGACTAAACAAAATTTCTTCGAAGTTGACTGATATCAAACCTGGATAAATATATTATATCTACATATGATACATACTCAAAGTGATTACTTATTTATTTTGTTTGGTTGTTTTTTTTAATTCATATCCGCTCAAAATGTAAAGCATATAGCTTCCTAATGGAGGTATCAAAACATAAGTTTTTAACGAGAATTGATTTTTACTCAGATGATCAACTTCTCTTTTTTATGAAGAGGGTAGATACAGAAAGGATAGAGCTAGGACAGGACTAGTGATTACCCAATCGCTCTTTTTACGCCTCATTCTTTTTAGGATTGAAAGGGTGGGAGGTAATTTTTAAACATCACAAACACCCATGCTTTCAAATGAAAACGATAAATATTTTTTTTAAAAATATTTATTCTGGGGCTTGATGTCGTATACACTCAACTCTTTTTTTACACAGTAGGTACAAATCCAAAGTAAACCGTGTATAAAAAACCGCATAAAAAGTGATATAATTCATAAAAAAATCAAACATTGGTTTACTGAATTTAAAATTTTATTGAAAAAAAAAAATTGTTGTTTAAGTCAGAGTCAAATTCACGAAAAGTATTCATGATATGTGTTTAATTTTTTTTAAATACCATACATGGTTACTTGACTATATATGGAGACCTTTATGAGAGACTGGACATACTTCGCTTTCACCGCTAAAAATTTCTTAACACGTTAAATGTGTTAGGATTTAATAAAACCTTTTGTTTGTTCTTTCTGTCTAGTTGTTGCGGAATTTCTTTTCTTTAAGAAAATCGTTTTTTGATTATGAGTTTTTTTTATTTCTGAAAATTATGGTAGTTCATCTAAGTAAACCGTGTAGCTTCAAAGATTTGAGAGTACTTAAAATAAAAGCATTATTATTTGGAAATAGTTTTATTTATTAGTAAAAATAATGTCATCCCTGCGTTTTATTACATTCGATAAAATAAGGAAGATAGAAAATTTCGTCGGGTAGTTTTGATTCGGCTTTTTGTATTAGTGTACGGTTTCTTGTAGTCGGCGTGAGTAGTTACACGGTAATCGCTGAATAACAAGTTGCTCGATACCGCGAGGCAGACAAATTTACATACAGATGATGGCCGAGAATCCAATGCTGGCCTGACACCGTTATTAACGAAAGATTGTGATACTTAACAAAATAGGGAACTCTAAACATAGGCTTGTTACTATTTTCAGCGGTGTATGTATAAATATTATAATATTCAGAAAACGTCAACACTTGATAATTTCAGTCGATGTCAAAATTTGTTTATTTATATTTATTTATTTAATTACATTGCACAAGGTTGACAAATTACAAATTTAAAACTTTTACAATGAAGAAAAAAAAATATTACAATTTAATATTAAAATCAGTAGAAAAAAAAAATAGCAAGGAAGTCAACTGAGTAAGCTCCGATGAACTCTACTTTAATACATAAAAAATAACATCCGTCGGAACTCATCCACGTCTACGTGGAATATGTCGACATCCGAAGCAATACTGTTGAACACCGTAAATAAAAATAAATAAACACACAGATAAAAATTCGTATTCAGTATTGTAATAAATGATTAAATTAAATATTGTAAACTTCAATAAATACAAATAATAGGTGTTTGTGAATGAAAATATGGGCCCACTAGAGGTGAAGTGAGCCAACTAGTAAAATGGTAAAACTTGTA
This sequence comes from Himalopsyche tibetana, assembly GCA_030503985.1. Taxonomy (NCBI): domain Eukaryota; kingdom Metazoa; phylum Arthropoda; class Insecta; order Trichoptera; family Rhyacophilidae; genus Himalopsyche; species Himalopsyche tibetana. The sequence continues at coordinate 16,834,235 of JAPJYX010000024.1, forward strand.
TTTTAAAGTAATAGCACGTATTTACTTGGAGCTTTGATGGATTGCATATTTTTTTTTACGAAGATGACACTATTGCAATGTGTAATAATTGAGATTACTTTACTTTTACGATACCTTTAGGCGTGAAAAATATTACAACGCATCTCATTTTTTTTTTCTTTTTGAAATACTACTTGGCTCACTACACCTCTAATGGGCCCATATATTATATTTATTATTGTTTTAACAGTAATGTATTCAACGTATTTGACGCTTTAATATGTTATTATTATTAAAACGTCTATTTACAAAATTTAAAAAAAATAAAATATGAGTCTATTCTGTGGGCAGTTTTACATTCAGTGAGAAAATTTATTTTATTTAGACGCAATATAAGCAACAACAAAAAAAAATCAATTCTTAATTAACAATATACCTTATAATGAACCATAATATTTCAAATCCGGTTGATTCTGTCACCAAGTATTTACAATTTTATTTTGTGTATATTTATTATAAGAAATGGATTTATTTAATTCCATAAAGTAATCAATTGTGTAATATTCTAATCTTGTTTACACATTAGCAATTCAATAAAGAAAAAACTGTTTTTGGTTTTGGCTTTTTTGAAATATTTAGAATATAATTGTGGAAGGAATTTAAAGCAAGCAAAAATTTATTTTATGTAGTATAAGGTGCTGCATTTTATAAAAATATTGTTTATAAAAAAAAATATTATTTACGTAGTCCAAAATTTTTAAATATATATGAAGATATATTTCTAAGCTGAGACAGCCAAATCCATAGAGCGGTGGTCATTTAAATGTAATTAATAATTATTTGGAAGTTGGATTCTCCTGAATTGTGGATGGAGAATATTTTGTTAACGCATGTACACGCGTTGAATAATGACGCTCCATGTCACGATTATCACATAAATTATGACGCGCGTACAAACTCACCTGATAATGATACTTCTGCTTTTGGATTCGACGAGAAAAAAAAGCTTTTTAATGAGCATATCATCGCCGTACTCAGATACAAATGGCCTGGTCAGGGAATAGAATGGATACATTTTCTCAGTGGCGTGTCATATAAAAAGTGAAGTTAATTTAAGTAATTTCACGTTTCATAATAATTTCTATTTGTCGTTGACTATTGTTTCAGACTCTAATAATATAAAAATTTAACATATAAATAACTTATCCAATAATATTTCAAATCAGCACAAACTTTAAGAAAGGTATGTTTTTCCACTTACATAAAAACATATACATTACAAAGTATACATATACAAGCAATACAGTAACACATCGAAATAATATAACTTGATACAACGAAAAAATATTAAAATGATGTAGAAATAGTATATAACCATCATGGATATGTACGGTTTTGAGTATAAATCCATGTCCGTTAGGGAGTTTGAACAAGTCCACACTGTTACTAACAAGGTTTCTAATCCCGAGATCTCGACAAAATTTGCAATTCTGGGTAATACCGTGATTGACTTAGAACTAATCCCGGGATTTTAGAATTCATTAAAACACATGTAAACGCTGTCAATAATAACTATTTGAAAGAATGGAGCTAAAAAAAAGGTCTCACATTTAAGAATAAATGTGTATCTGTCGATTCGTTCTAATCGAGCTAAAAAAAATGAGAGCTATTTTGGATTACAATTATTCTGTCAATCCCTCACTTTTTTCGTCAGTGATCAATTACGGGATCCTGAAAACCTAGATCCTGAATTAATTCTAAGTCACGAAATCCCGCCCCAGTTACTAATTACTATAAACGCCTAAGAGCGTTGAAAATTAGACTACATAATCGAATATTTTAGTATCAACTACCATTGTATATAAGCCGTAAAGTAATAATATCCGACACCACTGGATCGTTTTGTAAGGTTGTTCGTATTTTACCATACGAATTGTAGTGAAACAAAATCAGCTGTTTAACATAGAAGTTAAATATATTGAAAAAAAAAACAAAAATACTCTTGCAGGTAGATACCGACAATGGAAAAAGCCAAGGTTGGTCGTAGATACAAAAGAAACATTTTTACGCTTGTGTTTCTCCAAGCTTAATACATTGTGAAGCCTGGCTAAGATTAATGGACACGGAAAAAAGACGAAGACGGACATAACAAGGATTAAAAAATATCAAGTAATTAATTCATTTTAATGATGTTCCATGTCTGTTCACCCATGATGAACTTGCTCATTTTTTTAAAACAAAACTTACATTCTGTAAAGCTGTATGAATATATATTAGAGGTAATATTCTCATACTTACGAAACGTGAGGTCGAGTATTTCAACGTGGAGATCATTGCGCGGGATTTTTTGTTTTCGACACCGTTTTGCATTTTTTTGTTGATAATAAGTTTGAAATACTTACCTACATTATGTAGAAAGTCCTTTAAAAAATTAACATGAATAAACTTCACCAAACTTAAAAATCGTTTAACAATATTGATTAAACAAAAATATATTTTTTTGTTGTGATACGATAAAAACATTTCTTATGAAGCCAACCATAAAAAATGTTTTTTTTTTTCAACACAAATCTTTTAAGTATAATAAAAATCAATGAGCACACGACTGCGTTTTAACTTTTTCTCATCATTGAAGCTATCCACATTTGATTTGCAACTAATCAACTACATATTGATAAGTTTTCAAATCAAAATTTAAAAGATTTCAAATATAAATTGTGCTAGAACTGTGCGATTGTCCAAAATAATAGTTGAGTCGATTAATTCACATTTTTTTTGTGAATTCTTCACGTAAATTATTTATGCTAATCGCCGTGAACCAGTGGTAATGCAATTTAACATATGTGCTTTTTTCCTTTAACGATCACAGACTTAAGTCACTGTATTAACATTAACAACATAAATATTTATTTTTCATGAATCAAATTTTTGAATCACTTATTGTTATTGCGCATACGTGGTGTAGCGATAAACTAATAACTAATCCAGTTATATTCATTTACTTCTATCTGTATCCTTTCTGAAAAAAAGGTTGAGCTACAAACTTGCAACCAGTTGTGCTTAAGATGTTAGTGGTAAATATTGTATTATTATATATTTGGTAGCGGTGAGGTAAAAGGTAAAACTTTATTTCAACTTACAAGGTACTTGTTTCTATATATTCAAAATACAGGAACCAATGCTTGGAACTGACCTGCAACAAAAAGAAAAACAAAGTGTAAACAATAGTTATTAAATTAATTTCTTCTTGATTTTATGATACATCGTATAAGAAAATATTTCCTTAAAAGACAAAAACTGTACTGCTCTTAAAGCTTATTGAAATTCGAAAAAAATAATATTTTCGAAACTTAATGAACATAAGTTTCGAAAATATTTTTTAAGATATTCACATTACATTGAAGGTGTTCACTGTCAATACTTGACGGAAATACAACACTGTGTTAGACTATTTCCGCATTAATTCGCTTATGATTAGCATTGAAATCATCAGTTGAAAATGCTCGTCATAAGTGAAATTGGACATGGTGACATTTTTTAAATCTATTCATATTACGCGTGATCGTATGTGATCGTTTCATATGTCCATTCCATATCTTCCTATTTTTTATATTTTCTATAATAATCATAAAACTTTATTTTATTATTAATTTTGTCTTACAATGTTCAAAATAGAGGGAGGCAAGGCAAGGGTACTTAATGTATCGGCTCATTTTATATTTTAAGCGATTAAAGCTACTTCTGGAAAGTTGTTCAATTGCCGTAATAACCAAAGCTGCCACTTTAGTGTTGTTTGCAAAATACACAAGCATAATGGATGTTTTTAATTACCTAATCTATAAATACGGCGTATCGACTGATTAATGTCCATAATAAAACGATAATATCGAGAAAACGGTTGCAAAATGGCCTGCCCGAATGGACAAAATGGGGTCAGCGGTGGAAAAATGTCATTTAAAGTAAAGTAAGCGGCGATAAAAAGTCCCATTACGCTTTCCGCAAGTTGTCAAAAAGTCTTCATTTATCGCAAAGGTCAGGGCTTGCCATCGCCTGGCGCTCGTACTCTAAGATGTAATCCTGACATACGTCTTATAAATTGGCCATATTATGTAATAGCTACTTAGGCATGTCGCGTAAGAAGCCCCTGCTCGCAAATGTACTATTACAACGACAAATTCATTTTTACTTCAACAGTACGACTGAATGGTAATAATATTTTTTATTTGAATCCACTCTTTGTATCTTTGAAATTCACATAATATCCATACCATGAGTAGTATTATCAGTAAGTATTATTAAATGTCATACGAGTGTTGTTTTTGTTTCATAAATGCGGGCTTGGGAAACAAAGGTGACAGTTTTCATAATCCTAAAATTTTGGCAAATCAATTAAACCGTTTTATTCTGATAGATAGAAAGTCTGAAAAAAGTATTTTTTTACATTGTTTTGTGAAATTACTGCCGCATTTATAACAAACACGATTTTAATTTTTCGAAAAAAATCATGTTAGAAGCTTATTAATTTTTAAATTATCTTACTACTATATGCGGACTTGCCAGTCCTACACGATGATATATCCAATTCACGATGATAAAAAAAACATGGAGACTTCCGTCTGTGTCTCTAAAACCCTTGTTTTTTTTTTACCATGTCCGCCCCCAATGTGGAGCATATGGACTCCTAATGGAGTTTATGTCAACAAAAGTATTTCTACGAGAACTGCTAGTTACTCAATTGTTCATCCTTTCTTATTCCAAAGAGAGTAGAAATAGAAGGATAGGGCTAGGACAGGACAAGTGGTTAGCTAATCTCTCTCGATACGCTCCGTTCATAGGATAGGATGGGAAGGAGGGGAAAATTCTTATACTATGAATAAATAATGTATTGTTATCAAATATATAAAATATTATTAAATAATTATGTATCTAATTGCCGGTAGTGTACAACAAACACAAATATATAAAAAGACGTCACCTTTAACGTTATTGTTATGTCTGTATATTGAGCAAAATTTACAGGTGTTACTGCCAGCTTGTAGTGTTACTGCCAGCTTGTTTATAATACAATAGATACTATTCCTGCGATAGGTACTACACGCAACTCCAAAATCAAATGTGAATATAATTTTACAATCGTCTGTGTAATTAAAGTCATGAAGATGGCTGAACTCGGAATCAAGATTTGCTTGTAAGAAATAAAGAGGTTTATTTTTTGAAAAATAAGTACTCTTCTACTACAATGTTTTGTAGTATAAAATGATATATTTATTTCAATTCTTCTTTCTACGAGTATCTAATGAAATAGTTGATTTGAACATGAGTAAACATAAAGTCGTATTTCATATGTAAAATTATTGCTTCGTTTTCTCATTGATTTTCTAGAAAATGCTTTCAAAGCATTTGAACTTATAATACTCTTATGAATGTGTAAATAGAAATGAATATTAAAAACAATTTAACGTGCTCCAAAAAAGTATAAAAATGTTGAGTAAATCTGGCGTAGACAAGGAAAATGGCTTTTATTCCTTAATAAATATTACAACCAAAGGCGGGACTTTGAGAAAGAGAGATAAATTATTATTGTAAGTCGGGGAAAATCCCGAGCCACCGGCTACGGTGATAGAACACCACTGGCCATTAGTTGGGTTATGACGGTCTCTAGTAGGAAAACAGTCAATCAAAGTCATAGAGTTATATGACATTTTCACCCTTTTTTATTATATTAATACTCCCTCGAGTCTGGGGAAAAATGTTTTTGATTGTCAAAGTTCTGACGTAAAAATATTTTTCTAATAAGACTTCATAATAATGTGGGTAAACCAGGATGAGCACAACTTCGTCTTATTAAAAAATTCGATTAAATACGTATTTTTTTGTTGTTGTATTAAGTTGTCGCAAATATTTTAATTATATAATTTCGCCAATGTTCTGGCAGAGTTTGGTGAATATCATAATGATAGCTCTGAGTAAACTGCAAATTATTTTTTTAGCTTTTAGGATAACGCTCCTAGAATTGATATTTTATGTTACATATATAACAAAAATATAGATGCATTTATCTCGATTTGTCACAAATCAATTGACAGGGACAATTGCTTGCTGTTAAATCAGCATTAATAAAAATACCAAAATTAATAAATGTATTTAGGCAAACAGGTATAATCAATCGTAAATATCTTTGTCTGTACACTATTTTTGTCAGATTTATTACTTCCCAACTTTTGCCAGACAGGTGACGATTCGTTCATCTTTGTATTTCTATGTAAATTAAAAAAAAAACTCATATAGCATAGTCATGTTACGTAAGGTTACGTACATAATAATATTTGAGTAATATTTACAGACAAAATTTGTTTTCTTTTCATAAAACGAAAATAATGTGAATTTTCTGAATATTACTTACCATATTCCTGGCAAGCAGCATATATGTACGTTTTAGAAGTGTCAAAGTTTTTTTTCAATATTTTATTTTATGTTCGTCTTAGGGGATAGTTTGCCGGATATTCTTTGCACACAAAAATAAAATAATGTAAACAATATACTAAATTATGAATCTCAAAATCTGTAAAGGTAGAAATTATAAGAATTAACAGCTGATTTATAATTATTTTTTAACCATTTCCATGTATTCGTTCTATCAGCGTTAAGTATGATATGTATTCTGATATATTTATCTTTCTTATTTTAAGATTTGATACACTAGTTGAAAAAAAAAAGTGTCTTTTATTAATTACGCTTACACAAGGTATGAAAATATAGTTTTTAGAAATCTTGGCCGTGAATTGTTTTTTCTTCCCCAGCCAATGGAAATGCCAATTGGAGAACTTTAATATTATAGTTCTAAATCAAAAGATTCATCGGATGTAAACATATTCTACGTAGACGTGAGTTCACTATTTTTTATGTATTGTAATGAACTTCGTCGGAACTCACGCAGTTAGCTTTAATTAAGGGTGTTCACTGTCAATACTTGGTGGAAATGCATTATATATTAATAAAAACACAATATTCCTTTGTACTTTATTCCACTTTATTTAAAAGGTCGGAACGGGTTTAGGATGACAACGCTCGCAATGAACGAAACCGGTCATGACCTTTAAATAAAGTGGAATATAGTACAAAGGAATGTTGTGTTTTTATTAATAGCAGTAAACTTTCTTGCCAATTCCTTATTTATAAATTGTATTTGTACTATTGGTTTAACAAAACATTGTTATATGTGTAATTCGTAATTCTTTTGTACGTGCAAATAAAAATATATAAATTTTATGTAAATGACGATTTCGCTATTATAAGATACCTACGTATAAATCGTGAAATAAACTTTTTCTTAAGAAGTATTTGCTTCTAATAATTTCTGGATTAATATGCCACTGTTCATTTACTGAGAGAAGCAATCGTATTTTGATAGCAAAAGCCAATAAGATGCAGGCCATAGTAAACTAAATATCCAGGGACGTTTTCCTGACTCTTGACGACACTTTTCCTGATGACAGAAGTAGATCCAAAGCGAGGGGTTGTTTCTGGGGTTGGTTTGATACATTCCCTTAGATAAGACGCGACGTGTATTTATTTTACGTCGTTCCCAGAGCCACCGCATAAAACTATAAAGATACATTCCTGCAAATCCCTCGTGCAATACCACCCCTTTCAGATTATAAAGATACCAACTGATGTACCCATAAGAAAATTGTAAAGATTTGTAAAAACAAAAAAAAATGTCTCGTAAAATAATTAAAATAATGTTTATTTAAAAACATGTTTTTCGAGAGACAATAGCGAGTCATAAAACATGTATTTTGTAAATGAGTTACAATGAAGCTTTTCTACTATCATTCTTTAAAACGTTACCGTGTTTTTTAACATCTATAAAATAATTATGTGATAACAAACGTAAAATAGATATAAAGTTTTGTTGAAGATTATTGAATAATATTGTATGAAATGGACGTTGCTTTACTAAGCTATCAGTTATAGTGAGATGAAATCTATGATTTAATAAAGGAAATAGTTTCAATTATTACTGTTATATTAATTTGAATCAGCGTTATATAGTAAATAAACATTTTGTTACGAGACACCGAAAGCTATGTATGGGCCCATTAGAGATGAAGTAAGACAACTGCTATTTTAGAAAAAATAAGTTAGATTCGTTGTAATATTCTACACGTCTTAAAGAACCGTAAAAGTGAAAAAACTTCAGTTAATACTCATTACAATAGTGCTATTTCCGTAAAATAAAAATATGCAATACACCAAAACAATACATGATTCTACGTAATAGTCCGAGAAAAATGTTTTATCATTTTACCAGTTGGCTCACTTCACCTCTAGATGTCCCATATAATAATTTGAGAAAAATATCATTTGAATGGAAATGTATTATCATTGATTCTGTTTACTTCAGCAAACTTCCTTTAACCGATTTATTGTGGGTATGATTGTGATCAAAACTATGAAGTTAATATATAACAAAGAATGTATCATAGTTTTTGTACAATTTGCAATATTTTCTATATTTCTGTCGGATCAGACAGTGAGCAATAATTCTAACCCACCCGTTAGGAAAACGTTTCGAAGGCTGCCATGAAATAAGAAGTGGGGCGTTGCCGTGGCGACCGCATTATCTGCGCGCGGTCAGGCCAAAAGAAAAACAATTCGCCGTGGAAAAGCGCTCGTGGAAGATATTGCTGTGCTGACACGCAAGGCGAGGCGCCTCTGCTCTCCACTGCCATAGCATTTCTCGTTCCGTATAAAAAATGAGCAGCTTGGAAACCTTTGGAGGCCTTTTAAGTACAAATTAAAAAACTTTGATTGTATTTGACTTGTCATAATAAAAAAAATTAGCTGCAACGATTTTATGAGATAATTTCAAAAGTAATTTAAATCAAATAATATCTCTGTCTACCGGTACGAAATGTCACAGTTTTTGTAGTTTAATTGTCAAAATTCAGACCAAAAAGTTATTCTACAAATCTTATTTATAGGGAATTGAATATGAAAAAACACTTTATCTACCCATTTATACAATGTCAAAACTAGTATGAACTTACATTTATTTTTACGAACTTATTTTTTATTTGAAATAACTGTCAGTGTTAACGGTGATTGATTATATATAAGTAACCATTATTTAAAAGGCACAGTGTTTTAAAACATAACTGGAGGGATTTCAACTTTTTGACAATGTGCGTGTAAAGTACAAGGCTTATGTAGTTATGACCTGTGGATATTTAAGTCAAATATTATTGGATTGTTTACTATCACTGAACTAGTTGACGTAAACTTTATACTCCTCAATGGTTTGACTTATAAAGATTGAAAAAGTCAGCTATGGAAGTTTAGTTTTATAAGGTTTTTATATCAAATAAGAAGAAGCTGTTACGTAAAACACTGTAGCGTATGTAGCTAATATTTTTTCTTAAAATTTATACACAAAATAATAACGTATTGTAGTAGAAAACAAAAATTCTCAAGAATAAAAGTACAATACAACATGTATTCTATTGTCTATTAAAAATATAATATATCAGCGTTTGTCGGATTATAGTAATGGCTTTAGAATAAATTTAGGTTTATTAATAGCATCCTTACGAATTTTATCACTTATTTTTATGTTTTATTACATATAATGACTCATCAATATCATTTATACATATATTAATGTCATGTTAATTCGTAAATGTACAGATTTAAATAAAGAAAGAAATGAAAATAAATAAAAAGCTGTCTAGCTAATCTGATAAATATTTAGGTAAAAACATATTTTTTTAATTCTACCATTAAAATGATTTTTAACCAAATTTCAATAACGAATTTTTATTTCATACTTATGTTATTTTAAAAACGTTGACTTTTACCCTAAGTATATTAAATTGAGGATTATATTAAGATGATCATAAAGTATGTTAATTATATTTTTAAACAAATATTAAATAACAGTATTTGATTGACTCTCATTTCTTAAATATGAAATATCTTAAAATTATATTATTTTCATAAATCTGAAAGTATTGCTTTATTTTTTTATCAAAAAAAATGTATTCTTGAATTGACTTTTATATCTGAATTTCAACAAATTAACATAATTGTTTATAGAAGTGTCACTTCAACAAACGCAAAAAAATGACGTCAGTCGCACATTGAAAACATTAATACCAAATTCTTATTTAAATTTATAAAAAAAACGATTTATTTCTAACGTGGAAGCGTTGAATAAATATAGGAAGATTTTTTTAAAGTTATTTAAAAGTTATATTTATTCATATACTTCTTTGTTCAATAAAAGGTTCATTGAAGTTTCTTAAAGTTTTAAGATACTATATTATCTTAAAACTTGTCGCTTGGTCGCTGTGAAAGTAATAAAGTTAAAGCTGCACTGGCCAGTGACTAAAACATGCACCGCAAGAATATTGTCTTCTGAGACAAAGTTGGCGAAACTACCCTCCCCCGACATTATGTGGGGATGTCGGACCAGTTGGCAGTTAAACGAACAAGTACCGGCGGGTTAATATCGAAGTGAACAGATAGAATGAGGGGTCAGCCGTGACAGCCTTCCTTACTTGTGTGTTTATATGAGCATTTATGCGCACATATCGGGTGTTTTCTTGAACACATGAGTAAATTCGAGCTCTGTATTGCCTATCATCAAAGACAAAATCAATTTTTCGTGATAAAATAAAGCAGATTATTTTCTGCCTTATTTAATATCCAGGCAGTATATGCTACCACAAAACCTGTATCACAAATTTATTTCTGCGAATATGTAGGTATATCTTTTTTTAAGAAATATTACAATATATATTATAGTCAAGAAGGCCAAAAGTTTTTTGTATGACATTTGTCAGCCATATGTAAATTCCATATTGTGTGTTTTACTACACTAATTAAAGATATTGTTTATTTGCATTGTAGAAATCTTCCGTGATTTAAAAATATAAAATAAAATTGGCCAATGCCCAGTAATGTTATTTTAACTATTACTTTCTGTAAACTTGCTCTAAGCCTAGTAAAGACTTTTGATTCAATGAAAACAAATATCATGTAGATAATAAAAAATGAATATGTATCTGGAAAGGTAAAACTTATTGGTAATAAACAAGACTTTTTTCTTGACTAGATTTTGTAAAACGCAATAAAAAAAATTGCGGGGGTGTTGAGAGATGAAGCATTTAAATTTATAACGTGTCAAGAGCTTTTTCAATTCCTTATTCTTGAATGTTCTATTGATCGGAAAATTTCAAATTATTAAAATATTGGTTTATAATATATCATTCAAAAAAATAATAAGCTAATTCTAAGCAAGTACAAGCGAGCAAAAATTTTTTCTATCATACACAAATAAAATACTGCCACATTCAATCAGTATTTATGAGTATTTAAAAGTTAAGGAATATTTATCATTTAACTTTTCATTTGAATTTATATCCACCAAACAAACCATAAAATTAAGTAAAATTCGTCCAAACTTTAGATTCACATAGTAAAACGTCGACTTCTTTCACGAGAGAGATTTTTTTCTCGTGTCATAAAATGGGAAGACTTAAACTATTTCACCCCATATAAACAAAAATACTTTTCTCGTTTGACTTTCTTCTCTCAAGCTTTTTCCTACTAACCACATTTTGTGCGAATTCAATCATCATCACTCAACACTTTCTTTCTTATTCTATATAGTCGGGATGATATATTTAATTTTATATATTACATGAAGAATAATGATTTCCAATTAAAAACTTCACTATTTTTTTGACCACACTTCTTATTTTCTAGTAAATTTGTCGATTTATTTTTTTATGTGACTCAAAATTATAAAAAATATATTTTTCATTGTTAAAACATTCTTTCAAGCGGAATAATAGAAACTATCATAGCTTCATGGCGTATATCTATAAGTAAACTTCGTTTCCTTTTATATACCATTCTATTATGCATGGGATATTTAGGGGAGCCGGTAAATCGCTCGAATGGAAATTGCTCGAATTACAAATTATTCGAATTGCTTGCTTTTGACGACTTTTTATACGAATTTCATTTTTATCTTGTGCGACACTTGTTTAGAGAGTGAAATAAAAAAATAATTTTCGTAAGTATTTATTTTAACCGTGTTTGCTCCAAATGCGGAACATATGATCTTTTAATGGAGTTTATCTCAACAGAAGTGTTTCTACGAGAACTGCTTATTAATTAGTTACTCAAACTGTTTTTATATATTTACAGAAAACATAGAAGACTAGGGCTAAGACAGAAAAAACGGAAACAAATTTATAATCTTGTTATTCGAGCAATTTACTGGAAACCGATATTTAGGGTGTTTCTCCTCAAAATCCAATCTTAGTGCAGTTGATATTACACTAATACATTGTCTTTAAGAAGTAACTCTGAGTTCAGTACAAGTATTATTTGTTCATAAAGAAACCCAGAATAGTCTTGATTACAACCTGCAATCAATTCCAATTCCAATTAAATCTGATAATATAAAGTATAAAGTCTTCTCTTTGAAGCATAATACTTTTCTAAAATGATTCAATTAGCTATTTACACAATTGAAATGATTTACATTAAATATACTCATTTATAAGATCGTTTTATATTATTAGATTCTGTATACTAGTTATAGATATATTGTGAATATAATTACGTTAAGGTTTAATGAATTGCTAAGTTAGATCAGTGTTTCTCAACGGGAGGCCACAGAGAAAAAGGCACAGTACAGTTTTAGGAGGCCACGGGGAAATTTTGCAAAATCCGTAAATTGGTGTGCTTTAGGAATTGCAATGTCTGAAAAGAGCTAAAAAAAAAGTTTTTGAGTTTTTGGATTCGAAATTTTCGGATGAGCTAAAAAATAAAAGCTCTCGCGTCTTTTCGTCTCTCGAAATTTCATATAAAAAAAATATTTCGCGTTAAATGATTAAAATTTGAATTTTCTGATTCGAATTGTTTACATTCAATGCTTTGCCCATGCATATTTTTTTAAAGACAACATCATCCATTCTAAAAATTGTTTGGTTGCTTGTAGCCCACAATAAAAAATATTCTATAGTTGTTTTTATGTTTAATTAAAATGATTTATTGTACTTAAAACGAGACCAATAAAATGTTAAATAAAAGAGGTAGGAAGATAAATCACATCACTTTTTTGAATTTCGTCGAATTGTTTCTCATTTTAGAAGAAGGTAATTTTCCTCGCGGAATTCAATGAATATTTTTATGGTCTACTGGCTTCAAATTTAAAAACTTTTTTTATTCTCTGACGGAATGTCTGTTGAGAAATACATCTTAAAACTAATTGTATTCGTTTTCTTTTAAACTCTTTTGAAATTTTATAGAAGTACATAATTTTCTACGCATAGATATTCATTGGCAGATTATCTTATAAATATTATTTACACAAAATAATAAAGTTTATTAAAACTCTAAGTTTCCAGTTATATAATATAAGACTATTTCACTTCCATAAACGTTTATAGAGAGAAAGATTTCTGTGTTTATTATTCATTTTCAAATATTTGCCTGGTGATTGAATTAAAGGATGATCCAAAGTTAAATGAAATATTGTTTTTCTCTTTTGGATATTTTTTTTTGTATTTTCTGAAGGATGAAAAAATCATCTTCGTGATTTTTCGGCATTATTTGAAAATAAATACAAGCCTGGAGGTAGACATTAATTACAACGGTATATAAAACTTTTAGCTAAATAACAATTGTTTTTGTTAGAAAGATTATTAGTGTTATGTTCATTTCATATTCATACAGGAGACAGTAACCAACTGAAAAATGGAAAAAAAAAATAGGACCCAGTTCACGTTTATTTTATTTTTATATCCATGTCCGCTCCCAGTGTGAAGCATATGACCTGCTAATGGAGGTATGTCAACAGACGTTTTTCTACAAGAACTGTGAGTTACTCAGTCGCTCAACCTCTTTTTTTCAAAGAGATTAGTAGGGATATAACGATAAGTTTAGGACAGGACTAGTGGTTAACTAATCGCTCTCACTACTTTCGGTTAATAAAAGATCGGAAGGGTCACCCATGCTTTCAAACAGAAATCGACAAATCGATCGAAAAAAAAACATTTATGACCATTGTTAAATTCTTCATCTGCATTCTCATTTCTGATTTAAATTTTTTTCACGTGTAATTATTATTTATTATATTATATCCGTACGACGTTAAATATATCAAACTTTTCACTTGGGCTATTTTTCTTCTACGATGACTAATTATGAATTTAAAAACAGAAAAAAAATATGAAGTGTAGAGTAAATCATTTTCTTTTATTTTTAATACATGAATAAATAAAACGTTTGATGCATATGAATCAAGCAAAATTTTTGAAAGGCTTAAACTGTATATTCATAAAGAATTGTTTTTATTAATTATCTAGTACATTTTATTTTTGTTAGCTGAATAATAAACGTAGATTATTTCAACATATGACTTTTGTAATTATTACTTCTGACATTAACCCTTCCCTTACTTACTATGCAAAAAAGCACAAGCTACTGAGCTGTGTAGTCGTTACACAGCTCAGGAGCTTGTGATTTTTTGCATAGTAAAGGAAGGGTTAATTAATATTTAAATATTTTTGTTCAGAAAAGAGTTACAATTAAATAATACCAATCAATCATTTTCAGGAAATGGTTCGATCACTATTGTAGGTATTTTTTGTACCGGTTAGTAATGCAGTGACTTTAGAATATATTACGAAATAATCAATATCAAATGAAGAGTTTACAAATACAAATATCTAATACGAGAACAAATCAAATGTGTACTATAAAGATACGAGAAATGCAAACGGGCTTCTAGAAACGTAAAAACCTAATTACACACATTATGTTAGGCTATGTAATCCAGGACAATTATCTGCACAGCGTTGTCTCATCAAATGTATTATTAAATGCCAACGCTGAAAAAAATGATGTCTCTAGTAGACTTTTGCAATTCTATGCTGTACAGTAAGCGTATGTAGTTATGGCATCCGTAATATAAAATATAAGAAAGTATACAATCGAATGGCTTTTATTATCTTTGTTAAAAGTGTTTGAATATTGTATCAAAGAAATACACATTTGAGTTTTAGAAAAACAACAAAAAAAAACAGTTTGAAAATACTAAAATTGACTTTCGGTTTTATTTTACGGATACTTGAAAACTCGATTGACAGTTGATTTCACTTAGTTGGTTAACTTCTTACCTAGTAAATTTTGTTAATTTATATTTACGGAAACAATGTTAATTTAAGAAATTGCAAAAAAGAAGGATAATCTTACAAAAATATATTTGTACTTGAACAAAAAAAATGTATTTATTTATGAAATCATTAGGTATGTAAGTGTAATTTCATTTGTTTTATGTTGTAAGATTTCAATTGTACAAAGTCGGCACAGATTTATTGTGAGCATATGAGGTTTTTATCATTGCCTTTTTGCATAAATAACGCTGTAATCATACATGCATTTTTATTTCTTTTCTAGTTATTCACAAGAATGAATAAATCAAAATCATCACTATCGTCCTCTTCATCTATGTTTGTTAAATACTTTTGTTTGATGATTTCAAGTATTACATTATCAGATTTCATTGCAATATGATTATTTGTTTTCTATTTATATTACATTTGTCACGGAACATACACGGAATTGTGTACCAGATAACCAAATTCAAGAACGTTTAGTTTATTTTTTTAATATGTGTTCATTGGGATTGGTTCCGAATAGCCAGCTGTCTCAACGGGTGTTCCGATAACGTGGGATCAACTGTATATAATTTTATTAGTGATGCCACAACTGCTTGTGATGACTCTACGCGGAATTCAACTATACAATCATAGATAATTAATGACTGTGGCTCGAACATTAGCCGGAGAATTTTATAGATTCCATGCAATTACGTATTCCCTTTGGAAAATGGGTCGAATAATACATTATTTCACGTCATAGTGATTAAATGAGACAGTTTCCGGCGAACGCACTACGTTTGGCTTTGTTTTGGACCAATCGCTGCAAATTTATCATCCGGACGCTTGTCGACTACAGAGCAAACAAATAATAATAATCGTTATTATCTCTATGGTCGGTGAATACAGTTAGTAGGAAAAAACAAAACTATTGTATAAAAAAACTGGAGGACATAAAAAAACAATTGTTCGTACAGTTTTATTGGCCTAGTTTTTTTATTATTTATTTATAAACTGCAAAGGTCGTGTTTATATAATGAATTTTATACTTTTTACTATTTTATAGCAAGTTATAGTATACTATTGTGGCATATTGGCATGAATAGTTTGGTTCTTTCCAATGTTAATTCTAATATTAAATTAAAAGTACCTATCTCAAGTTTGAAAAACTTATAAGCAATTCATAATATGATGAATTTTTATATAATGTAAACTCTTATAAAAACAGTCAGTGAGCAAAATTGAATTTCTCACGTGAAAGTCGTTCAGAAAATGTTAAAATTATACATATACAGTTTTAATCGTGTTTATTCTAAATGAATTATTTAAGTCTTGTAGCCTCTGGATTTTTTTAAATATTGACACTGCTAGAAGGAAAAAAATATCAAAATACTTTTCTTTTTTTTTTTAAATATAATTTAATCTCAAAATCTTTTAAAAAACGTTTTTTTCAATTGACGTCAAGCTTTCCTTCTAACAGTGGTGTATTACTTCATTAGCTTACCCGCGATGGGGGCTTTCAATCTTAGGGGCCTTAAAATAACAAAATATTCGATAAAACCTTTATAATATTTTTAATTCAACTTCAGTAGTAGAAAAAAGGAGTCTAACAGATTTTTAATCAATCATTTTTTTCTTCATTTTATTGATTACTTCTTACGATTTTTTATATTTTTAGTTACGCCACTGTACGTGAGGTAATAAAATGTAATATCAATGCGTTTTATGCGAATATTGAGACCAGAAATATCAGTTTTGTATTGGTATTTTATTCCGAGCCTTGCGTGACCTAGATTCAACTGATCAAAACAAATCAGCAGCATTCGTATTTTAAATTTAGAACATAAATAAAAATCAGCTGATTTAATAAACAATACAACGGTAATAAAATTTAAAATATTTGAAAAACCGTTATCTATCAATAAATCCGACGGTCGTATATTAGAACATATTTAAAAATGTAATATCTTTGGCGGGTTTTGTTATTTAAAAACGTGCCAATCATAACCATTACCGTAATTAAAGCCGTCAATTAACCCAATCACAAAAAAGATTTTTTTGTTTAATTACAATCAATCAATCAGTGGTTAACGGACGCTTCAGCATCGACAATCAACGCCATCTTCCTGCCATATACAAAAGCAACACAGGTACTGTAATTACACGTAGGTATACAGTTTTAGCAAACTGAGCGCTAAAATTCAATTCAGTAAATATATCGCATGAAAGAAAAGTCGAATAATAACAAATGAAATATTGTTATATTAGATTTGATCAGGTATCTATAATTTGATATTTTTACTTGATTCAATGCTTTTTTAACGATGGTGTAATGCTTTAACTGCAAATTAAGATATTTGACAGAGTTTGTATTGAATTGTATTGATTACTTCAATAATTGTATTTGATTCACGCAATAAATTTACAATTTTAAAATTTGTCTTTTAATAAATACATATTCGAATTAACCAGGGCTGTGGAGTCAGCGTCGGAGTCTGGAGTCATGGAGTCGGAGTTTTTTTCCGGAGTCGGAGTCAGAAAAATCTCTCGGAAAAAAATACAATGTATTCAAATCACAACAGTCCATAGTGTTGCCACTGCATGCTAGGCTTACTAAAGATGATTTGATAGTATGCATGTATACATACAAGTTAAAATGAAATGATTAAGAAAAAATTGTAGTCGAATTCGTCTTTTTTTACGTGACTTCACAGCCCTGAAATTAATATAGTTATTTGGCTACGGGCATGCTTTGGTAAACGGCAATGTTTCGCTTTTTCGTAAAACCCATATTCAATATAATAATAGACAATGTATTGTCTAGATTTTTTAAACTCTATTTATACTACATCAATTATATAACAACTATCATTTATACATTGCGTTTTTTAAATAGAAATAGCAAGGCTGTGGATTCATTTAAATATAAAACGACCCCGACTCCAACCTTTGAATTAAAACACGTTTCCGATTTACTACCATACTACTTTTTTCTTCTCTGGAGTATTCTTTTAGTACATACAGTCACTATTTCATCATTTGGAATGATGGATAGACCAATTTTCGAATAAATTTGGCTTGTATGTACTATAAATTTCAAATTTTAAGATGAACGAGTCTGAAATCTTCATATTAATATTTTATTCATTATCTTGCTTGAGAGATAAGAATCTAGAAAATGTTCCATGATTTTTTATAATATTACAAAACACCATTAATTTGACTTTTAATGAGTTCTTAATGGATTCGGACCACTAATATTTGTTTATGCTCAGAACTATGTAGTGGCGCCACTTTTGAATTTCGTGATTTGTTTACACAAAAAAAAATGAAAAATGGAGTCGGAGTCAATCCAAGTAAAAATAGCCTAAACTCCACGACTCCGTCTCCAAACCCATATTTTTATAAAAAACCCTTATTTTAACGTAAATGATTTTAACTCATTTAAATTAAACGTCATTTTTTCAACTAATTTATCATATTAATCGAGGGAAAAGCATTGTTATTTATCGTTAGTTCAATATTATTAGCACTCACCTATTCAAAACAATTATTCAAATACAAATACCTATGTATGCTACAGAAAATACACGCGTTCACCAATACTTAAAAGTCTAAAGCAGAGAATTGAAAATCATATTCAATAAATCGTTGAACGGTGATCTAATTACACCGGTAGTATGGGGGGAGTGTTAAGCCCGGCAGGCGACTGTCAACGTCATCTTATCTCTCTCTTGTGTGCCCATCATGTGGTGTGAGGAAAAGAGATGATATTCGATTGCGCAAAATGTCAAGGCCCCGCCTCTTGTACCGGTTGGTTTCACACTGATGATGTCTAAAAGGGGAAAGAACCAAAAACAATGGTTTGCCGTGTGAACGCGACAAGTTGGGACATTCGTTCTTTATTTGAAAATTTTAAATCCACGTCAAGATAGTAATTAAGTTCACGGTTAACTGTGGGAGTCTTTTAATCTGGCGTATTATTTTGTACACATTTAAAATCGAGCAAGTTCTCCTGGTCTGCCAGCAATTATTTAATAAGTTAAAGAATACAGAATCTTCACAGTATTGTCCCTCGATTATTCACCATTTATTTTTCTACATTGCAGTAACGGATTAAACACATGGGAGGCCCCGTTTATCGGTTAACATAAAAACGTCAGAAAATACCAAGTAAAATAGTAAAAATACTTGTAATAATATGTAAATAGTAAAAATATTTGATATGCCTAGAGCAGCGGTCGGAGAACTTTTTAACCACTACCCCAAAATATTTTTGCGTTAGTAGATATTACCCCCACATTTTGAAAAGGTTTAAGCTTTAAAGAATGGTCTGTAAAAAACTAACACGTTTATATTAAAATAGCAAATTAGAAAAATTTTCTCATTACCCCCAAAATTTTGATTTTTTTTACCCAAGTTCCCCGACCGGTGGCCTAGAGCAAAGAAATGGAAGAATATTAATTTTATATCAATTATTTTTGAGCTAAATATTTTATTTTACATTTTAACCAAATCATATAGGTACATTCCAGGGTTAAAAAAATAAGCGGCTACGCGGTTAAGTGATCGGATTACTAAGTAAATTAGTCCACATCTCATCTCATATCACCATCCTCCGCCTACAGGGAAATTTAGTTTGAATTTATTACTAATATTTTATAACAGAAACAAAAATTAAGCTAGCTTTCCTCCTGTTTAAACGTCCATTGGCAATAAGAATGGTCAAATATATATTTTATTTTTTTTATGTAACTTTGTGGCAATTTATACTAATACAATAATAAAGTTGATATATTAGTTATTTCACCAGTAGAATAATATAAATAAAAATACAATTTCAGTTTAAACTGCGAAACAAAATAGATGCGTAAAAAACAACACATAAAATAAGAAAAAGGTTTTTTTCTTAACTAGACAAGATAGGAAGGAATATACTATTTTTTTGTAATTATTTACACAAAAAGAGAATCAGGTGTGCTTGTACCCATGCGCACTTTATATGAGACTAGGTAAATAACTTTATTTCCATCGTAATGGTTAGAATGTTAAATTAATTAAAGCGAAGGTAAACAAACAAATTGAGGGTATGAAACTCGTAACGAAATTATTTTGGCATGTAGACATTTTCCAGTCTCGTAAAAGCTCTCAAAAGCTTCTTATAATAACACTTTGTGAAAACCAGCGGCAATAATAATAATGTTATATAACTCTCGACGAAATGCGGAAATTCCGCAAATGAAAAAACGCACAAAAAGTTCTCCGCAGCCACGGTTCCTGATTAAGAATTTCAAAACAAATTAAACTACTTATGTTGAGTTACAAAACATCTCAGCGTGGGTGCAAGATTACTGCAAACTTTTTCCATTTAATGGGATTCAGAATGTTTCTAAATATTACAACTTATATTTTCCGCGCTGGTTAAATGTCTTTTAGTTTCAGCGCGGCCCCAAATGAACGTCATTTCCAAAAGGGTTTTCATTTATTTTTTAGCAAATTATTTATCTTATAAATACGGTACGAATTCACAGTACCATGCCAAAAACGATAGCGATATTATTAATAAATTCGTATGTGCAATGTCAAATGTGCAAATTGAGATTTATTTTTTCCTAAGATGATTAAAAAATGAAAACTGATTTTCATTATTTAAAATAATATACTTTAAATGGTATTTTTAGTTTTATATTACTTTTTAATGATATTTTGTATGTTATCAAGTCAGTTTTGTGACTACTTTCCAAAAATACTTATTTGTTTTAATTTACTAAATTACATTCATGGTTCATGTTTCAACAATTTTGGAATGTTCCGCGAATTCCACGAATGGAAAACTTCTTACATTTAGACCTTATTCATAACGAACAGTCGTGTGATTTTGTAAGCAACGTGTGAAAACTTTTGACGCATTTTCCCAACTGTCAAACTTCATTGAATTAAAAAAAAAACACTCATAAATATGATCAGAATCGGTTTCGCTCATGACAAGAATTTTCAACTGTTGGATCTGTTGAACATAATTGACAGTGTTTGTAAAATTGAATTCGATGGTTTTGACTACATTTTATGTCTTGAATATTATTTAATATGTTTTTCAAAAATTAGTAACATATTGTTTTCATAATTAACACGTGTCGAATTCTCTTTCTGATTTCAAGTAGATATTGTTTAAAATACTAACAATACATATACCATGTAACCACACGCTTCCAAAAATAGTACTAGGTATATTCGTCTCCGTCGATAGCACTTGAAACGTTTCTTTGCGTCTTTATATTAAATGATTAATTTCTACGAAATCCTTATAATATCCTTAATCCCAATATTCTTGAATTCTCTTTGTGGCAATAGACAATCAAAAGTTACGTAATTTGTTTTCTCCCACGAATAATAAATAGCTGGATACGGTACTGAATGTGTGTATTTGTGTTCTCACTTCTCACACATCTTCTTTCACTCGTTTAAGCGTGTTCATTATCGCTTAACTTTGGATTACATATTAATTATTTCGTATATTTTATTATATTATTTAGAGCACACGCAACCAGTAGCAAGGCGTCTAATTTTCGTGTTTTTTTTTGACGCCTGAGTTCTCTACTTATCATCGTAGATTCGTATGAAAATAAATATAACAGTGTAATTTATCAAGCGCACAAAACTACACGACGAAGATAATGAGAATAAAATATTTTCTTTTAATTTTCCGGATTCTCTTAAGAAATAATTAATAGATTCAAAAACACATTAAAATATACATTTGAAGTACTGAGTTGCAAAAATTTTTCTAGACCAGCGTTTCTCAACCGGGAGCCATGTGGCCCCCTGGGGAGCCACAGCATGTCCCAAGGGAGCCACAGGAGAAAATTTCAGTTGTGGGGAGCCACAGGAAACTTTAGGGGGGCCACGGCCACCCAAAATACAATGAAGTAAAATATGTATTAAAATCAAATATAATATAATAGGACAATTATACATTGCAGCAGAAATAATGTATGTATTATACATACTTTTTCTATTATTTTCCAATGATATTTAGGGATACCATAATAACTGCATCTATAAGTAAGTGTCGACAATATTGTATTGACTATCTTGTCCACGGATTTCTTAAATCACCCCGTGAAAATTTAAAACTCATGTGCTTAATATGTTTTGCTTCACTAATACTAATATCCATTTTATAAAAAACACATGGTAATGAAAGAAAAACCATTTGAATAATTTAAAAAGCTTTAAGAGGTTTCCACAGCAAAGAGAATAGGACATATAGTATTCAGGCATTTCTTATATAAACACGAAACATTCATTTACTAAGCGTCAGTTCAAGTTCATCCGTGTACATGAACGCCCGAAGATGCCGAAAGGCGAAACCCGGGTCGTTGGTGACAAAATCTGTGTGAAATTACATAATTTGAAGGATTCAAATTTATTAAAATTCCACCAAGCACCTTCCGTCGAAATCTTAAATTATACATAATTTATTTTTTAAAAATAATTTGTGTACAAAATTTTATTGTGTTGTATTTTTTAAAAATAAATTTATATTTTTTCACTTTTCCCGAGCCCTGAGAATTTTATTACTATGGATAGGGGGGCCACGAAAAAATTTGAGACTCGAAAGGGGGCCACGGGATTAAAAAGGTTGAGAAACTATGTTCTAGACCATAGTTTCTCAACCTTTTTAAGCCCGTGGCCCCCTTTTGAGTCTCATATTTTTCCGTGGCCCCCCTACCCCTAGTAATAAAATTCTCGGGGCTCGGAAAAATGAAAAAAAAATGTAGGTACATTAATTTTTAAAAAATACAATACAATAAATTTTTTTGTTAAAAAAAAATATGTTTACAAAATAATTTATAATATTACTTTTTTTTTGAAAATCCCTAGGGTACCCAATGTTTTACCCATCACAGCCCGCTGTGGTTCACACTATTGTTACGGGGGGGTATTCTGCAGCATTATTCGTGTTAATTTGTATCCATAAATTCCTAAAACTAGTTTGCATGCACTGCAGGGTGCAGAATACGAAATAAAATAAAATAACTTTATCAAAAGAGTTTTTATGAAATTAATTCAATTCGTTTTCATAAGACGCCGTGAACTTTTTGAATGCTTTGTAATTTTTCCTAGATGCAACTAAGTCGGCATGACCAACAGGACCACCAGATGCGACTGTGGTCGTATAATCTTGAGCAGTTCTTCCTGTTCGTTGTTCATGTTTGGACATTTTAAAAAAATGCGATCAGTATCCTGAAGCTATTTACTAATCAGCTGACCTGGAATAGCTTGGCAGTGAAGTGATCATGGCTAGTTATAAATTGGTCAATCCAAAAATTTGGACTCGAAGCGTTGGTTATAAGATTGCCTGTCCTTAGAATAATTTCCCATCAATTTTACCAAATTCGCATAGAAGCGTCTGTAGCAATACTGTGCACCACAGTTCAATGGGCCTTAAAAATGAAGGTTCTGGTCGAGAAGAAGACAGTCAAAGAATTCTCCTCGCCTGGGACTTCACACCCATTATGTAGCATTGCTGTTGCGCCTTGTACAGATTTAAAAAAAAATTACCAAGCAGAACCAGCAATGCATTTGTAGAAGTAGTTCTGTATGTTTTGTAAAGATTATCAATGCGCTGTATTATTCGGTAAGAAGATTTCTCTCCAAAAGAATAAGGTTACAAATCTTGTATCACGTACTTTACCAGCCACTCCCATGGATTGGGTGCTAAGCTTCAATTACTTAATACCTGCTAAGCAAGAAGTTTTGGCATAATTTGCAGAAGTGTAGGAAGGGGTCCTGCCGCCCGAGGCGGTATTTGAATTTGCAGCCTCATGAAGGACCCTAAGGACACTAGCCACTAAGCAAAGGGACAAAGCTTTACCAATGATCAGTTTTGGTCTTTAAAATTGCGTTTTGGTATTTGTATCGAGCTGATTAAAAAAATGATTTCGAAAAAGACATTCTTGAAGTCAATGGGATTTTATGAAATTTACTGTTTATTACAATATTAAAGGTTTTACGCAAAGGTCCCATGTTTTACAACCTAATGTTGAAGATGAATCGCGCAGGGAATTCAAAAAAAATAGTACGTGATTATTTATCAAAGTAAAACTTCAATACTTAAAACAATTGAAGCGTTATATCTTTTATTCATAAAAATCTTAATTCCTTGTTCAATCGTTACACCTTTAGTGTCATTAGGTTTCTGGCAAAGAGCATTAAATTATCTTAACTAATTTTTTCGTCATCAAACATCTGACACATCGTTTTAGGTTAGTCAATTTGCAATACAAAATGTTCATTTAGTTGTTGTTTTATCATCTGCTATCTCATACATACGTCTTGATACTGAACGGAATTGCTCAAAGAAATCACCTGAATAATTGCATTTTCACTCCGATTCATAACTATTGAAATTGCGAAATCAAAGATTTGGAAATATAATGCGTTTTTCTAGCTTTTGCAATTAATTTGGAAATTTCGTAAGAAACTATTAATTAAACCAGTGTCTAATTTTTCACTGAATACTTTAAATCCTATTTTTTGCTGCGGAAACTTCTTAAAGCTTTTTGAATTATTAAAATGGCTTTTCTTTCATATCTATGTGTTTTGTATAAAATGGATAGTAGCATTAGTGAAGCAAAACATATTTAACGCACACGAGTTTCATAATATCATGGGGTGATGAAAGAAATCCGTGGACAAGATAGTCAATACAATATTGTCGACACTTACTTTTGGATGCAGTTATTATGGTACCCTTAAATATCATTGGAAAAATAGTAAAAAGTATGTTTAATAAATACATTATTTCTACTGCAATGAATTATTGTCCTACTGTATTATATTTAACTAGCTGACCCGACGAACTTCGTACCGCCTCAGAATCAATAAATGTTGTAATAAAAATAATAAAACATTTTTAGTACTTTTCCTACTGAATAAAATTTATTTGATCAGGACCGGTTTCGCTCATCGCGAGCATTATCAACTGATGATAATGCTCAGATGATAATAACTCAGTGATGATAATAATGATAATAAATCAGTTGATAATGCTCGCGATGAGCGAGACCGGTCCTGATCAAATAAATTTTATGTGGAAAAAGTACTAAAAATGTTTTATTATTTTTATTATATTGCCATTCCACCAAGTATTGACAGTGAACACCTTAAAAGTGAATAAATGTTCTGTTAACTTGATAACTTGAAGCATGATGACCACCGAGTCAACCTTCAGTTGTAAATTGCGCGGTGGCAAGCCAGGCAGATCCAATAAGTTTAAAAATTAAGTTGCATAGTTGGTTGCTTCGTCTTCGTTTGTAACACGGTCGATAGATTTAAAGGAATGCAGTGGACCAACGATTTGATTTTGAATTGTGAAGTTTAAATGATCCACATCTTTGTTCTTTGCCGCAAGAATTGCTCGTTCATTCAACCAATAGTGATTTTTGTGATTAGATGTTCGGGAACATTTTGTTGAATGAAGTGAAATTGCAAAAATTCGGCGGAAACAAAATCAATCCGTTCGATTCGTCGACAGGAACACCCCCGTTAGCGATAGTCAGCAATTGCTTCGGCAGATAGATCGTTTAGCAATGCAACTCGCATGTTTGTCGTCAGCTGAAGATTCTTTACATAGCGCCAGAGTCGTGATTTGAGGTAAGCGTTTATTTCATCGGAAGCGGTAAATCTTGGAATGACTGGTAGTGTTTGGTGAAAATCGCCAGATAGTAGAATCATTGCGCCCATAAAACATCTTGAGTCATTGCACAGATATTTCATACTTTGATTGAGTGCTTCCAATGCGCATTTGTGCGCCATTGTCCATTCATCCCAGGTGATGATTTTACTTGCTACCAAAACTTTTGTCATTGGTGAGTGTTTCGCAATATTGCATGTCAGTTTTTCAGTCGTTTAAAGCAGTGCTCCGCAAGCGGTGTGCCGCGAGGCGATGCTGGGTGTGCTGCGGCGCGAATCTCTAATAAACGATTCTAAAAATAATTTGGTCGATACTACAAACTATTTCTGATGACACTATCATAGAGAAGCAGAAATAATTATTTTTTGGTTGAAAGAATATGTTATATGTACAGTCTGCGCAAGAATGTTTCGCGCACCTTGCGAAAGTTCGCTAGATTTGAAGGAATGTAGTGGACCAACGATTTGATTTTGAATTGTGAAGTTTAAATGATCCACGTCTTTGTTCTTCGCCGCAAGAATTACTCATTCAATCAACCAATTGTGATTTTTGTGATTAGACGTTTGGGAATATTTTTTTGATGAAGCCGTCCTTCGTTAAGACGAAATTGTTAAAATTCGGCGGAAACGAAATCAATCTGTTCGATTTGTCAACAGGAACACGGTCGTTACCGACGATAGTCGAAGATCGTTTTCAAGCTTAAATCATTTTCCTCTTCTCCTTCGGGGCCGAGTTAATAATCCTCAAATTCTCATGACTATTAATTTACATGCTCCCAATTTATTCTTACGTGGGCGTAACTATGAGCAAAAACTTTTATTTCTAAAAACTTATACCTCGCTTAAGAGGTTTAAATCACCAGTTCCAAGGGCCGTTAGATTGATCAACGCATTGCCTAGAGAAGTGGACATTTTTAGTGATAGTATTTGTGAACTGTTTTTTATATTGAACAATGAATAAATAGATTATTAATTGATTTGGCATTTACTTGGTAGAACTCCATTTATAACAGATTAAAATAACAAAGTATTTTAGCTCTACAGTTTTTAATAATTTTATTCGTTGATAGCTATTTCGGCTTACGCCATCGTCAGAACTATTCTGACGATGGCGTAAGCCGAAATAGCTATCAACGAATAAAATTATTAAAAACTGTAGAGCTAAAATACTTTGTTATTTTAATCTGGAATAAATAGATAGTCAGCAATTGCTTGGAGAAATCTTCGGCAGATGGATCGTTTAGCAATGCAACTCGCATGTTTGTCAATTATTTGAGGCAAGCGTTTATTTCATCGGCAGCGGTTGATCTATCTACGTGGCTGCTATTCCAGAAGAAGAAACTGCGACAGCAATTTTTTTATATCGCATGAACAGTGGCCATAATCAATGACATGAAGAATGTCTTCCCAGCTCCACCGGGCGCATCGAGGAAAAATAAGCCACCATTTCCATCATCAATTACCTTCATTAACGTATCGCTAATTTCCTTCTGTTGAGGGTTCAACAGTGGTACATTCGTTCAAACTGATTGGTTCAATGCATCTCGATCGTATTCACGTTCACGTTCCAATTCTCGATTGAAAGCGTCGTTCATTCCACGATCTGGCGTTGGCATTCTTAACTTGACTACCAAACTGCCGCACATGAGGTAACACATGTCTTCGATCTAAAGCAAAGCCTGGTTATGTATCTCTTCATTCACCTCGAGATCGGGATTCCCCAAACTGACACGAATTCGATGCAAAATGTATTCGGACATGTCATCCTTGTACTTGTTCCACAGTTCACGGGGATTCGATGGGAAGCATGTCAAAATAATGATAGAAAATAATGTGCGTATCTGACTTGGAGATTCAGAAACAATTTCTTCAGCGATTGTAATGAGTATCATTTTCAAGCAAATTGAGCTGTTGACATGCAAGTAGAAGCATTCGTCATTTTTCGGATGAACTGTGTACATGCGACCAAGAGCATCAGTAGTCATTCGGATGAGCAGGAACTGCATCGCCTTGCTTTCGACGTTAAAATTTCTTCGATGTAGCTTTCCAAGTGTAATAACGTGGCATCTCAAAGTAGAGCAACGTTCGTGCAAACAGCGTAATATTTTTATCAAAAAAATTATCATACCTAATTAAAAACATAACCTTATTTCAACATTATCCGATTTTATTTCGATTTCATTTTATATCATCGATTTGTTTTATTCTAATCCAAACTCTAAATTTAAAATTATTTAGAAGTCAATCGTATGCAAAAGAAGCAAAAACAAATGAATTTTGGAAAAATTGCCACCTAGCGGATGAAATCTGCATACAAACGACATTTTTATTATTTCAAGGTGTTCGCCATTTGAAAACTGTATGAGAATATTAATTTTCTTCATAATTTCTTTGCCGTGATCGATGTTTTAATGCTTATTCTGCTATTCTAGGCGGATACGAATTTAATAAAACAAAGATCATTAAAATCCGAGCTGTTATTCTCGAGATATACGTGGTGTAACAAACCCCACTTTCTTTTATATATATAGATTTTAATATAAATTTAGTTCATTATATTTTGAGTGGCCGTGGCCCCCCTAAAGTCTGCTGTGGCTCCCCAAAACTGATATTTTCTTCTGTGGCCCCCTTGGAGCATGCTGTGGCTCCCAAGGGGGCCACATGGCCCCCGGTTGAGAAACGCTGTTCTAGACGATATTTTAATTACACATATTTTAACATTTAAAATTTCTAATATTAATATGACATCCCTTTTCCTTGTGCATAATGTCATATAATCTTAAATATTTTTACTAAAACATTGAAATACACTTAACTTAGTTAAACTATGGAATACGCTTTTAGTCAAAGGCTAAAAGCCGCAGTAGGTAGTGGTATGTATACTGCTAAAACATACAGTATCATCGAAATTAGGTATAACTTTCTAACAAATCTACAATATTTATATTTATATTATTTTATAAATGTAACGTTTACTATTTTGTCGAGTCTATGGTGCAACGGTTAGCGTAGTAAAGGACAGAACTAGTGGTTAATTAATTAATCGCTCTCGCTAGGATCAGTTGTTAAAGAGTTGGAAGAAGGGTGAAGGATTTTTCGGACATTACAAACACCAATACCATCGAACAGAAATCTATAAATCGACCGAAAACATTCTTTTCGTACTGATAGATACTCGAGCCCGTGAGATCCACACGTGAGCCAACAATGCTAACCACTGCGCCACAGACCCAACTAATTTTAATGTAACAAAATAATTAATTACAGTAGTTTACATTAATGTATAGTTTTTCTTGATTACAAGCAACATGAACAAAACAATATGCCTCATCACTCTGAAATTTCTGTATCCAACCATCCACCCTTAGAGCTATAGAGAACCTAGTTATGCCAGCCCTCTATAATTTACTAACCAACTAAACATTTGACCCACCTCCAGTAGCGTTTGAAATAAAACCCTGCCCTCTATGGATTATATTGATGCCTATATGTTTTAAATAACGTTAAATGTTGATACACCTTTTTACCATAGTATAGTGGCTATAGATAATTTATATATTTTATAATCCATGTTTATTTTTTATTTAAATATATCTACATTTATTTTAAGATAGTATGTACACACATATATAAAAAAATAGCTGATTACGTATATTTTTCCACAACAATGTTTGTTAGCCTTATTATTTCCTCGTTAAGCGCAACCATTTTCTGTCATCTTATATTATACAATATTATAATATAATATAATTTTATATGGTTTGAAATATTCATGATTATGAATACGTTTCTTTTTGTAACTATTTTTTTGGAATTCGACGTCACTGCTCACCCCAAGATCTCACACCATCGATGCTCACTCACAGCGATCCTTTGCAAGACGTGCCTATCTCCTTAAGAGTTTCAAATAATCCCTCTCAGATTCGCTGCGACCTTGCGATCAAACTTTTGCCCGGTTCGGTTTTATCGTTAGATAGTATTCCAGGGTTGTCACACATCGCAAATATTTTTTATCGGTATTCTGATACAAATAGTTACTATGATAATATTATCCCAAAGAGTTTTTATTGTATTTCAATGGATTGATGTTATCTAGTGAAATGGTAAGTATGACAAATATTGAGGATTTTTTTTAGTTTAAGTGTATTCTCAGTTAATTCATACTGAATTATTTAAAAATGTTAAACTTAAAAATTGTAACTGTATATTGTTATTGCTCTTTGAATAATCCATAAAAAACAAGTTTTAATTAGTTTTAGATGTTTTTTTGGGTTAGTGATATTATTTGTAATAACATTACAAAGACTTATTGATAGAATTACTTTTTTATGTAAGTTTGTGTCATGAGAACATTTTAATCGTATAGATATTGTTACACCCGCTAACAATGAAAAAAATAGTTGTGACTTTAGGTAGTTCAAATAATACGATTAAATTATTCATGAAAGTCAGTAAAATATGGTCTGATCAGTCTGAATGTATAAAGTAAAACGTTTTTAAATATCTTGTTAATAAAAATGGATATTAATGAAGTATTTACGGGTCCATGGTCGAGTGGCCAACATCGTTGGCTTAGGTTACGGTAAGGAAAATTTTATAAATTAATTTCTGAACTTTGAAGTCATGGATGTGTTTTGATCGGCTATAGAGTTGAGTATCGATAGAATATAACGAATAACTAAACACTAGTCCTGCGCAAACAACACAAAAAAAAATAGAGAGTGAGCAACTGAGTAACGAACAGTTCTGGAAGTCTATAGTGCACCAAGCTGATATTGCTAAAATATTTCTTTTATCACCGTTAATTCTTGTCTTTAGTTGTTGTTATCTCTCTAAGAAGTATACAAATAATCGATCAATTTGAACTAGAAAATAATTATATTGTATTTAATTTGTACACAGTACAGTGTATGTAAGTGTGTGAAAGATGATTATTTAAAGTTAGTTTATAAGGGACGTGAAGCCCTGCTTCCATCTTATATAAATCAGAATATGGCACATAAACACACCCCGAGAATGATTGACGACGCAGCCACTTCTCGGGCAAAACTTTAACAATAAAACAATAACATAATCTACTTACAAAAGTTTAGATTACCAGTCGGGGATTTGGCCCTACAAACATGGGCAAGTGATAAGACTCGCCGAGTACCACCATTTCAGTTTTAAAAAATGACGAATAAGTGAGATGAATACATTTTCTGATGTGGCATATTATTTTGAATTAAATTGAAACATAAAATATACTACAAAATTACTAAACAATTTATCGTTTTAATATAAGGTATAGTTAAATGATATATGTGTGTATATATAATTTTAATATAACAATTTTAAAATATGTTTATAAACATCGATGTTTTCGATAAGATTTCATTTTAATCTGTAAAAAATGCTAATTGAACGTTATAAATATTTTTTTATAATATCGACTGTGGAAAGGAAAGAGGACGTAACCCTCAATTTTCCAAAACAGCTTTTTTCGATAATCACAATGTTTACAACTTGTAAACATTCTATTAAAATGATGGAAGCTGAAAATGCTGAATAAGTATCTAAATTTAGCTTTTAAGTTTGAAAAAGATGACCTTGTAAAAAATTAAAACCAAGAAAAAACACTGAAATAAAGGATTTTTTAAATAAAAATTTTTCTGATACAATTTCTTTAATTAATATCAGGTTGTGTCAATTTAACACCAGCTTAGAAGTATCCTTGCACTTCAAGGTTGTGTATAATTCAAAATTTGCATATGTCACAAAATCATCAAAACACGTTTTTAGCGCCTCCTGTAAAATTTGATTTGTGTGAGTTACATCCTTTTTCCTTTCCACAGTCGATATGTAATTGTGTGAGTTCTATTAAAATATATTCGATAATTTACAATGACATTTCCTCAACAATGCAAACAAAATTGTAGCGAACATTTGTTTGTTTCAATAGAAATAAATGTATTCACTATACATATACATATTTTTTAATATGGGAGTCTCCATTTTAATGTCAGACCTCATAAACATGTATCAAAGATTGTCTAGAGAAGGGTGCCGTCAAATTCAATCATTACTAACCTAGCCAATTGTTTTATTTATTGTGTTGATATAGAACAGTATTAATAAATGTATTGTTCACCCCTTTTTAAAAAATCATAAATCAAAATTCGTTTAAAGTCGATTTAAAACAGAGATGCGATAAATTCTATGCTATGAATAATATAAAAAAAAGTTGATCGACAGATGCCACTATAGAATAAAATAGTTAGTTGTTATCTGGTATATAATTCAGTTATTTTTCTATCAATATCAAAACCGGATAACTTTCTTCTGGTCAGTTACATTAAGTAATCCAAATTGGTTCTGCGGTTGGACTTGTGTGTTATCTAACAAAATTGAATTGTTCACATCACGTGGATTTGATTATAAAACAGTCCAGAAAATATAACTGATTGATTTTAAACCGGTCCCTCCTCATTGTTTGTGCTTATGTCACGTTTTATAACCGCCCACTTTACACTCGGCCGCGACAAAAGGGTCTGAAACACTGCATAACTCAATAAAGAATAACTGGAATCATGGTGGTTGTTTTATTTTATTTATTTATTTCGTTTTTTTACGCCAGGAAATAGAATATACA
Source organism: Himalopsyche tibetana (assembly GCA_030503985.1). Lineage (NCBI taxonomy): Eukaryota > Metazoa > Arthropoda > Insecta > Trichoptera > Rhyacophilidae > Himalopsyche > Himalopsyche tibetana. The sequence continues at coordinate 16,866,725 of JAPJYX010000024.1, forward strand.
TACATTAATGTAGGCAAATTGGAATTCATATATTTTTTTATCCATGTCCGCTCCGCATGTAGAGTATTTATTTTCCTTATCGAGGGTATCCTAACAGATGTTTATTATACGAGAAATGTTTGTTACTTAGTTACCCAACTTCTCCTTTTCAAAGAGGGTATGGATATGACTAGGACAGTACTAGTGGTAAGCTATTTGCTCTTGCTAGGCTCATTTATAGTACAGGATGGGTGGGAGAAAATTCAATTCAATCAATTTATAAAAACTGTCCGTACTGGGATTTGAAACCGTGACTTCGAAACTGAATAAAGCATCCGGCCTATTGATTGATAAAGATATATTAATAAATGTTATACTTTTTAATAAGCACAAAAAAGCTAGCCATCTCCTATACATCAATATTTTTTTCAGTGAAAACTCATTGGAATCGCTCGATCTCATTTTTTAGAGAAGGTAAGAAAACATTTCTGGTAAATGGCTTTTAGTTAGTTAGTCGTTCTTTATTATTCAGGATGACTTTTATGAAATAAATCAAATAATCGTTTGAAAAAATTCAATGACTGCTGGATCATTTTCTTTTTGAGAATCAAAAAAATAAACTTATATATATATATAGTTATGAAATACAAAATATACGTCCATATAGTCCACATCGGGAACGGACATGGTTACAATTTCTTTATTTATCTGTCACACAAAAATTATCAAACGATGTACATAAGCGCTTCCAAGTTTATACAGTTTTTGTTTTGACAAATCCCGACGTAAGCAATTATTTTCAACCAAATAAATAATTGCCTTCTATATTTATTTTTGTGGGTTAGATGGGCATCGATCATAATCTTTTTGTAAGATAAGGTTATAATATCATATTAATTAACTGAAGTTGAATAGAAACTACAAAATTAACAAAACATTCGACCATATTATAAATTTTTGATTTGGTCAAATTGGAGTTTATTAAATTACACTGTTAATACGATTTTATGTCAGCATTGTGAATTCCAGGTCTTCTTTCATATTTTACTTGACCCGTTTGATCTGATGATCAGGTTTAAAAAAAATAGTGCTCGTACATTATGTCAGACGCTTTAAGAGTCGTCGCACATTATGAAAATTAATGGCTTTATGATTGAATTGGTTGCGGTGCAACGAACAAAGCAGGAAACATAGATCCCATATTGCTCCATCTAGGGCTACATAATGAATGACGTACATATTATGCGTTTTGCTGCAAACATACAAAGTCCTAATATATAAAACTCCACGTCGTTTCTCGTAAATATCATAATAGATATTTCAATTTTGGTATTTCCACGGTATTAATAGGTACAACAAACAAAAACTACAATAAGAAAGAAGGAGTGAACATAAAAAAATACATATAACTTTTTTCTACGCGCCCTTTTCACGTGATCTCTAAATAAAAACACTTTTTTATTAATTCACATTGTTGTCGGCTTTTGACGATAAATAAATAAATATGACAACTGTTTTTGAAATATTTTTATAGCGGTGCTAAATTAATGTAAATGATTAAAAATTAAATCAAACTTTTAATATTTCATAATTGATTGAGTACATACAATTTGATGAATTACTATTTCTTTATAACTTTTTTCAACGAATAGTTTATACAGGTAAAAGAAGAGTCAATTATTAACTCCAAGCCATGAATAATGTTTAACATTTGTTTCGTTTAATTTACTAACTACTTATGTTAATTTGTATAACAATAATATCAAAGATTATATTTAAGCGATCATTATGTTATCGTTTCTTCCGACCGGTGGGATTCCGACGTCCTGGACGACTGTCGGGTACTATCAGCTGTTTGTGCTGGCACTTGAATCTGTGAGATCCGTCACGGTAGTCGACGATGTTTACCACTGCTTCACGAAACCGACATATGAATAGTTGTATAAAAATCCATTATACTGAAGGAGGAAAGAAGTTTTCAATAAGCCCCGGTTAACCGGGAAAACTAAAGCCGGTTTTCGGTTTTTCTTAAAAGAGAAAATAAACCGGTTAACCGGTTTCAGCTGAAACCGGGTTGGAAACCCTACATGGAATCTTGAAGGTGCCATGTGGTAGCAATATACTAAACAATGAGAATTACAATCACGACATTTTGCAAAAAGATAATTGAAATTTTTGGCTGCACTTAAGAAAAAATAATTATTCAAAATATTCAAATGGACTACCTATGATTTGAGCCAGCAGGGAATGATGTTTATTAGAAAATAAAAATTTGAATTAAAAAAATAAAAAGTTGTTTTTTACTTATGTTCTTCGCAGCACTTTTCTATAAAAATTGGATTATATTAAATCAAGCAGATGGAAAGGTCACCTTCAGATATAAACTGAGCATCTTGTGTACCAGCAATAACAATTATTTTAAACCTTATTTCAAAAGGTGTTAAGTCATATTTCCGACCATAATAACAGTTAAATAACAATAAATAAAACATAACAAGCCGTTTATAAACTAAATTTGTAGATATGAAACGCAATAAATTCTATATGATAATTATTATAAATTGGATATGAACTGTTCATTGTTTTCAACGTATCGTAAAATCTTTCAGTAAAACTTTGTGAACTTTAAAATGAAGCAATGTTAAACGATTTATTATTGTGCCGTACTAAATAATTTCTACGTTGAAATTTTGATACATTTCTTCCGAAAACGTTTCCCAGTAGGATTATTAAAACATCGCCTACGGTCAGGTTGGGCAGTTAAAGAATATTTTTACGATTAAGGCTATCAGAGACCAATGCTAGTTTCGTTGAAACACTTATCTACATACACAAATGTAGGCAATAAATTCAAATAAATTGTTATCCCCGCTTGTTATGTTCACATTGAAAACCAAAGAGAAATTGGTATCATTCGTTGAATAATATTGTCAGAGAATATTTACCTGTTCACTCCTCCATATTATTTTTTTAAATATTTCAGTATTATTTAAATAAAAGATGTACTATATAAATTAATTAAGAACTAAAAAAACTCTTTTGTAATATTTTCACAGTTATTAATCATTATTAGAACCGGTTTCACACGGCTGATAACAATCATATTCAACTGATAAATGAAGAGCTCAAAAAACAAACGACATTTTATTAGTGTCTTGAGTAAATTCAATTTTATGTAAGCATGTTTTAGTGACTTCAATCGAACAATATAATTTTTCTATGCACTAAAAATATATATTTTGAATATCTTCAAGAAAGTTTGGAAGGTTTCGAGACATCTCTCAAGCTTATCAATCGTACATTAATGACCAATGCCATAAAAGTAAACTATAAAACAGCAGAAAACGGCCCAATGTCTCATGTGCTTGAACAACTTGTGACATTGATGGAAAAATTACTATTTTTTCACTTATAAAGTAATTGGAAGAGAATTAAAATATGGTAGAATCCAAAAAATCTGGGTTGGCCCGATTGTCCGTTTATTCCTTCAAATAAATATTAAAAATTATTCCCTTTTAATAAGATTTATATGGAATGTGGCACATATTGTACAGTGTGTGTAAAAATGGTGTATATTTATATTAAAAGTAAGTGATAAAATTCACCACTGAAATAACAGTTATTGTTTTGAATTTAATTTAGGATTGAAATGACTCATTTTATAGACAATGATTTTTGTCAGCATGAAAAAATTAAAAAAAAATTCATATCGATACCTCCGACGTAAATTATTGTTGCTTTTAAATGAGATACAAAACATTTTTGTTTGTCGAACTTTTGCTCGTTTAACACTTAATTTGATATGTTCGTTGTAAATTGTTGCAAAACATTTAAAACATCTACTTATACTAAGGTTTTGTCTCTTTAATCCACTCGCCTGTAAAGTTTAAATACTTTGCAAAGGAGGTGTCGATAATGAAAAAATGTTTAAAACAAAGCAAGCGATTAAGATAACTCAAACCTGATTCCCGTTTTTTAGATGAGAAATTAATTTTAAATTCTTAGTTGATGACAAATTAGCGATGTTACTTAAAAACTTGATATTGAAAAAGGCTAGTAAAAAACACAAATGATGAAAAAACAACATAAAACAAACTGGCGTCAAAAATTCCGACGATAATGTTATGTTATTAAAACAATTTACCTATCATTCAATTTGACCAGAGATTTTTTCACTCTTACGTTTTTTTTCGTTCGATGCGAGAAACAACATATAAACCGTCACGATCGCAGAACGTGGAAGTGTAAATAAAAAACGCAATTATCGAATCACCTTTGATCAGCAAACGAAAATTATATAGCTGGATTTATACCGCCGGAGAATCTTTTGTTTGGGTATCGGATCAAACAAAATAAAACACTTAAAAAAAACGATAACCAGTTTTGAATCTGAATGCTATACTGGCGCTTATTTTTTTTATTCATAAAAGTTTATTAAAAAAAAACATTATTATTACTATTATTTTATGAAATTTGTCCGTCGTGAAATCATTTCTCATGATATTTTTAATAAGTATCCAAGTGTTATAAATGTGCAAACAAATATCATGCGTTGAATTAAAATACGGACGAAGCGTTAGGTTTACATAATATATTTGCTTATCATCAGTGCTCTTAAATTTAATTTTATGGTGCTTTTTCCAACACCTAACATTCATTATACTGCTATGAAGTATGTTGATATATTTACCAGGATTACTATTTGTAATCGCTTACGGCTTACACACTCTGAAGCTATTTTTTATAATTGGGTAGGTATCGCATACAAAAATATCATTCGGATGACTCCGAACATTGATAACGCACAATATATTCTAAAAAATACTACTCGGTTATAGTGATCGGCTGCATAAGTAAATAGGCATAACATATATACATTCAATCACATAAATTTAATATACAAAACTATCCTTCTATTCCTACTCTCTTTTGAAACCTATGTGGATATGGTGTATATATATCGACTGTGGAAAGGAAAAAGGACTTAACCCACAGTTTCTTCAAAACAGGTTTTTTTCTATTATCACAATGTATCAAACTTGATACGCGTTCTATCAAAAGGATGCAAGCTGCAAATGCCGAATTAGTATCTAAATTTAGCTTTTAAGTTTCAAAAAATGACCTTGTAAAAAATTAAAACCAAGAAAAAAGACTGAAATAAAGGTTTTTCCTAGACAATTTCTTTAGTGAATATTAGATTATGTCAATTAAACACCAGTTTAGAAGTCTCTGTGCACTTCAGGGTTGTGTATAATTCATAATTTGCATATGTCACAAAATCATCAAAACACGTTTTTAGCGCCTCCTGTAAAATTTGATATGTGTGGGTTACGTCCTTTTTCCTTTCCACAGTCGATATATATATACGTTATGACATTGTTTTATTCCGTATTGTGATCACGTTATGGTTTTCCCAGATATTATGAAGATATCATTTTTTTTATTGTCAAAAGAAAAAATTGAAAAAACCCGTACCTCTCCGTTTATCTAAATATTTTTTGAATTCGATATTTTTGATATTTGGTAATTGTTATGGAGGTACGTGATCTTGCAATATTTTGTCTTCTGTTAAAATACTGAAAGCCAGCCATATCATATTTGTTAATATTATACTTCTAATAGTTATAACTTGCTAACTCGAATTCGAAATAATTGCAAATTAGATTACTAATAATTACGCCAACCAACACCAATTTTAATCATGTATTTATTCATATGATGGTTTCATATTTTTTTCACCTAATAACATGATTGGTTGAAGAAACACAGGTTTAGTATTTTTAAATTGGGAGCGTGATCTAAACACAATAATTTTAACAAGATGGGTCTTAAAAAAATTACATGTCCCGCACCTGGTATGGTGTAAAAACTATATCCTGATCAGTCGCGAAAAAATATTTCACTCTGCCAATACAAATTTGTGAAACATACCATACGTTTTGTATCTTGGCAGAATACTAAATATTCCACTTGTATCGTTAAAAATAACTAATTAGATGTGTTAACAAAATCATTAATAGTGATAAAAGTATGATTCAATACGAAGTTGATGTTCCTTAGATAAAGTTATTAAAAATTAATATCGTAATAATTCAATTTCAAAAAAAATATCGAATTATTTTTATATTCTTTCGCTGTCATAAATTATTATATTTTGTTGAGGTTTTGGAGGTGAGTCATTTTTCATAATCGTATAATATTTAATTAATTTTTCTGTCGATGAAATTGAGAGAAACATCCTAAAGAATACAATATAGTATCATTATTTTATTTCAAATATAATTATTTTTACGGTAAATTAAAAAGAATACATGTTTCATTTCTAGTATACCGAGATCAGAAAATAAGTCAACATATTTCTGCGCATTTTTGTATCATGATAATCCAGTGAAATTGATTTGATAGGAAGACATGACTTAACTATATGGAAATATAACTTCATAATAGATTTCGTGCAGTAAGAAGTTAAATGTCAAAGAAACAATCGTGAAAAGCTATTTTTTGACTCCTTTATTCACGAATATCATGTAAAAGGTTATATTATCTATTTTACGATTTTTTTAAATTTAAAATTAATAAAAGTACCTACTCAAATAAATCCAAAATTTGATAATCATTGATGTATATATAAAATTCAATAAATTTCTAAGAAAACATTCACTGTCTACTTCGATAAAAAAAATAAAAGAATTATAATAATACAATGTTCAGTTGGCTGCATGGTCCAGTGTCAACGTCGTTGACTTAGAACACGGAGGTCACAGGTTCGAGTCTCAGTACGGACAGTTTTCATGAATTTATTGAGCAATTGAAAAACTAACAGTTCTCGTAGAAAAAAACTGTTATATGTAATAACTAAGTAAGTACATCTTATTCTATTTTTACACTGTTTTATTCAAGCTGATTCAAAATCTCACGGTAAAATGATTGATTGTTTTGCTTGGAATTTGTGTGCAAATATATGTGTATATTTATTAGTTTCAAGCAGCTAAAATTTAAATTGACTTATTTTGTAATAAAATGAAATTTATATGCAATGTTTTTTACTCGGTCCTTGGAGTGTATTTCCCTTCATAACGAATATCGGGTGTATTACAGTTTTATTCTACGTTCAGCATCTGATAGTTTAATACATAAAATTGTGAAATTAGTATGAAATAAATATGTTTTTTTTATGAATGTAACGTTTTTCGAAGAATTGATAACCACATGAAAAGCTATTGAAAAAGCTCAACGAATTTTGAAACGCACGGTTTTTTTATGTGATAAAATATTTTTTTCAACTTTCTCATAAATAACAATGATATTAGACACGAGAAAAAATATCGCACTTTAGAACATTATGTAGAGGTGAATCATTTTATTAATATGGATTGTCTCATAAACAAAATCAGTAGGTAAAGCTCATTTTCAGATAGGCAAATTTATTGAAGTCTTTAATGCATAAACTCACATAAAACGGTGGCCCAAGGCAAGATTATTCTTTATGTTGATGGATTTCGAAGATATTTTTTGCCCATTTTAACATAACTCCACGTAGGAGGCACCGTTAATGTGCCAAAATATTAAGAATTTTTTGTATATTGAAAAATAAATTTATCCACCACGTGGCATGATGATTTGTGTGCTGTGTTAAAGATTTTTTAAGTACGGGACTAAAAGGTCGTGATAATTATTTCTAAAGAACAAATGTTTCCGTACAAAAATTAATCTACCTATAGTTCCTAGTGAACCAACGTTTGATATGTTAAAAATTACAAAATGTAAGTATAGCGTGAAATGATGCACTGTATGCACCTTGCTAAATATTGATTAAGTACTAGTTTTTTTATAAACTTTTTTACAAAACTACGCTTCTTCCCAAGGAAAAGAGATCTGGTAAAAGTATAAATTAATATTTAAGTTAACATTGCTATTGGAATTGGTGCAGACTTAATTTTAAGATACGATGCATAACGATTTACTCCATATATGTAAATATGTGTAGGTTTTGTTCATTTCTTTAAACAAACTTTCTAAGCCTAAGTACAATAGTTTTCAAATGTATTAATGAAATATAATATTTAAAAACATTATGACTGGGCGCTTTAACATTTTTTTTTTCAGTACTGTCAATAACAAGCAATTTGAACGTTTCATTTAATTTTTGATTAATTTACCCTCGTGGATGTATAAGTACAATGGCTGATATTTTTATGGAATATGTCTTAAATAAAACGCTTATTTGATGCGAGTCATTACCAGAGACATAATTATATGTGGAATGAAAAAAATAATATATCAGGGGAGTGACAAAAGCGAAACTACAAAACAGTGCTTTTGAGAAAAACTCATAGTCAGTTTTTAATTTTTAATACATATTATTTTATTTTTAAATTAAAAAAAATAATAACATTACAGCTAATTTCATGTAAATAAATCTAAATGAGCCAAATAATTTTATGTTGAAAGATCATACGAGATAAACTCGATGAGAATATTTTTTTTAAGTAATTCGATATCTACTACAGGATAATAATTGATAATCACTAAAAAAAAACTAAATTGATTTTATCGGGAATCGAACTCAGATTCACCTGATCGGTAGAGCAACTCTAACCAACTACGCCACAGCGGGTGATATTATATTTAACAGCAAAAAATACAGGTGAGGAATATATTTTTTATTATTTTACCTACATATTATACTAAATAAAATAAATGGCAGATGATAAAATAAAAAATATTTTTTTTTTTGTAGTTTCGCCCTTGTCGCGTGTGAGTGTATGTGAGTGTCTATATATTGTCAATTTTGTTTTGTGAATAACATATAAAGTTATCAAAATCATTAATTTTTTTTTGAATGTATATAAAAGTTTTTTTTTTCTGTTCCTACCTTAAACAAATTTCGAATATTTTATTCCAGGTTTTTTAAACGGCTATTTGTTACCATAGTGATACGTTAAAGAATTTTTAATAAGGAACCGTTTATTTTTCTATTTATAAAATTTAATATTCGTCTTTTATCGCCATAAATTCTTTTTAATTAATTTTTGTTTTGTTATATAATACTTTATGTTCTTCTATTTATACCGTTATGTATATTATATTTAAAAAATCTTCAAAACTCGTTGCCCTAGCAAAATTTGTTCGTAAAGATTCAACATTCTTGGAAACAATCTGTTTCATAAAAAAAAATATTCATTAGTTCGCATAATTTAATTATTGTAAAATAAACTCTTGTTTATTTTATAAAAAGTAAAAAACTCAAAAATGTGTTTATTACACCAGCTTATTCATTACACAAAAATACTTTTATGAAAAAAAACGTAGATGTGATTGGATTAAAATATAAAATATTTTAATAAAAACAATAATCCTTTGTACTTCATTCCACTTTATTTAATATGTCAGGACCGGTTTCGCTTATTGCGAGCATTGTCAACTGATAAGAAATATAATTTAACAATGCTAACAAGTCTGTCAAACTAGACAAGCAAGAAATCCTAGAAATCAATAGATTCAAATTTTTACCTGATTCAGATCTTTTAAACGATCAAATAATTTTTGCTAGTTCCCCGTTACTTTATCCATTGCATTAGCCCTTGTTAACTATTCTTTTATATAAATTAAAAAATAAATAAATAAATATAGATTTCTTTTGTTAGAATTGATATGGTCTTTGAAAAATTTGTTTTTCAGAATCTTCCTGGCTGTCGATTTTGTTTAAGTGATGAATGAACACACCAACTACTTGGAAGCGGGGAAAACATAAAACTATCATTAAGCATATTCATATCATTAAGCATATTCACTTTATTAATGTAGCATTTTATCACTTAGTCAAAAATTTCCCAAATTTTAATTATGTTTGTAATTACTTTCAATCGCATTCTGAATTTATGAATCTGGGATGACTTTTTAATTATATGTTAGTTGTGTTGAACATTTTAATTTTGTGTTATTTTAGAATCACTTTAATGTAATTGGCAATTTCTTTTCAATGCCAACTGTTGTGTATAACTTTTCAATTTTGTATAAATAGCATTGTTAAATTATATTTCTTATCAGTTGACAATGCTCGCAATGAGCGAAACCGGTCCTGACATATTAAATAAAGTGGAATGAAGTACAAAGGATTATTGTTTTTATTAATATAATGCCTTTCCACCAAGTATTGACAGTGAACACCCTAAAAGTTATAAAATATTTACCTTCGCATATTATTTTTTCACTTTTATATTTTCTTACAAGAGAATAGGTTTACGAGTACTATTGTTAACGACAAAAAACACCATAATACAAGACGTATGCCACTTGAAACATTCATGAATGAATACAATAAATAAGGCGATCAAAAAATATATATCGTAAGATATAATATTATGTGATTGAATTTAGTGCCCGTCAAATCATCTGCCGGTGCGCGTTAGCACTGTTCCAGATGTGTTATCTCACGTATAGCAAAGGCTAAGAGTGACGACATGATTATACGACGTTTGTTTTAAGAAATTCTCACATTTTGCATCGATCTTTAGTCCGCTACATCGAGATTCACTTAAGCTTAAAAACATATATAAAATCTGGAGTACATTTGGGAATCATGAATAAAACTAACTGTATTTATATTGCAGATGTCCATTAATGTGTGGCAAGTAAAAGTTAATTTTAACAAAGAATATTAATGGCTATATAAATGGAATCAACGAGGTATTTATTAATCAAACAAATTCAACGATCCCCAAAATAAACAGATGTCATCAACAAACTTAGAATAATATCTTCGTACAGATTTTAAGATAACTATAATAAAACCAGTTTGGTCAAAGACTTGCGGAAGGTTCTTACATAGTCATTGCTATAAATTTAATTATGGGTATCGTCTTTTTTTCAAAGAGCGAATTGATTGATGAAAACATGAATACATTTAAGGTGTGAAGCAACTCCTGCATTAAGAATAAAACATATGTTAGCAGGCATTGAACTTTGAATATTTTTTACAGATTAAAATCCGATAATTTTGGGTCTTGCCGAAAGGCAATAAGATTTGATGCATAAATTTTAAACAGTTTATTGTTCGTTGAAAAGTTATACGATTTCAAATCAAAGATATGCCTTTCCACGCTTCTTTTGAAGCTAAATGTATTATACTGCTACAGAACTGTGAATACAATATAAATAAATTATAAATACTTAATATTTATTATCTGAGCATTTTTTTTTAATTTCTGATACAAAATAAAATAAAATTATCATTTTGCGTGATCTTGTCCAAACAAAGAAAGTGAAATAAGTGTACTCTAATGAATACACGTACCCCTCGATTTACACGGTAGATGCGTTCCGAGAGAAAATGCGTAAATCTAAACAGCGTAAATCGAGACTTCAAGCTCATACAAAAACGGATGATAGGTTCCAGAAAATAAACATCCACGTAAATCGATAATTAAAAGAGGTTTCATCATGCAATCTCCTGAAGCATTACCAAAAAACATTAACTTTACTCTATTTTTAGCAGCTTTAAAACCACTGGCCGCTTTCTCAGATTTTGCAATGGATGTTCTACTGGGAATTTTTTTCCTGTCCTGTTTCATCAGCATTGAAAACTTGATGCGGGGAATAACAATTTTCGTTTAATATCTTCAGAAACTGTGGTAAAAATATCTTAGCTGCATTTTCGTTGGCGGAAGCAGCCTCACCCTTTATCTTGAGATTGTGTAATGAGTATCTTTTTTTTAATTTTTCTAACCATCCCTTGCTTGCTGTAAAATCTTGTTTTTTTTTGTCAGATGATATAGACTGATTATTTTCTGATAGAAACTTATAAATTCTTTTAGATCTTTTTTTTAATTGCGTTAGTATCAATTGGTATTCTTTTTTGTGTGTGATCTTCTATCCATATCATTAACGGATCCATTATGGGATCTCTAACGGATGAGGTACATTTAGAACTAATAAGGGATCCAGAGGCGACACCTCTTCTGGCAGTTATTTCGTTTTTTTAATTGTACGGACAGTAGATTCATTAATTCCATAAGTTTTTGCAAGAGATGCAAAACTATCACATTTCTGGAGAGAATCCAGAATTTGAATCTTTATATCCAAAGAGGTTGTGTTCTTCTTTAAAATACGAATAGACATTCCTGGGGGTAAAATACATAATTATTTGCGACGTAAAGAAAACGAAATTCGTAGTAAATTGATTGAAAAGTTTTCAAATGTGATTTTTTCCTGACCGCGTAAAGGTGAAACCGCGTAAAATGGGTATCGCGTAAATTGAGGGATGAGTGTACATTGATGCCAACACATTTTTTACTCCAGAAGGAACACGGGGAGTTGAAAGATCCTGAATTTACTGGATAAACGGAGCTTTGCAGGAATTTTGAAAATCAGCGATTGGCATAAAACCGACAAGAGTAAAAAAGACTCATCTCAATTAGTGAGAGAGCCAAGATTCATCCCAAAGTGTAGCGCCAGAAAACAAGACGAAGAAAAATATACTTAAAACTTTGTGGTTCTAGGGCTACGACTTGTTTGTATTTTTATGCAATTCTATCTTAATGTGTATATTAATTATTTTTATTTGATATCTGTATCATTAACGAAATTAATACAATTTAGCCAAGCATTCCAAGTATTCAGGCATTAAAGTAACTTCTATCCATTCGTATTAAATGCAACATTATCGTAATTTTAATCGCTGAAGTAATAAATTAATTCATACTTTAACTACTGCACATAATTTAATACATTCATTATACGTGATAACTTTAGTTCACATTTATCTCAAGTGTGATTATTATTCTTTGAAAAAAATGGCACTTTTCAGTTTTAAAATAATGACCGATTTAAAAAATATCTGCGATTTAAATAGATTATATTTAAAACCGTTAAATATTTAATATTCTGAGATATACATATACATAACGATCGATTAAGAAAGACAACCAAAAATATTAGACTAAAGTATCAATAAAAAAATAAAATATAATTATTTCGTAATAAATTAACTCAACTTTAATGACAATTAAATGTCATATATATTGTATGTCCATTACAAAAAACAAAAACATATCTTAAAACTATGTTGAAATTTTTTGTCTATTATATGAGTAACCGAGTTCTTGGCGTCTCTATTATGGTAAATGTACGATAATTGTACCTACATATTTGCTTGGAAATCTACCACACTTCATAATCTGTTTTAAAAATGATAGATTTATATGATGATTATAGTGCTTAGTACAGCCACATATACCAGTCATGACATGATAAATACATCGCTAAATGTTGCCAGTTCGGCGTACAGAACAAATTGATTTTACGAGGGGTCAGTGATAATTACAAGCATTTATTAGTAGTGTTGCAATTTGTCAAATGTTTATTGTCGTGGAAGCAAAGCAATTTCATACATCTGTCGTTCAATAATAATTATTATTCATATTCGGGTAATATTTTTTCTACTGTAACGTTTTACGAAGATATTCACATCACTAAATTGACGCCCAGGCACCACTGATTGCAAATCCCGGATGAGCCAAAATTGTATACGTCTTCAATATGTTTTATTTTTTATTCAATATATGTTTCAACTTCTTGTAAATTCTAAATTTATTTCGATGTTATTGGTTATAATTATATATGTAAAAATTATTGTCTGATTATTTAAAAAAAAAACAACATTGATTGTCCGAAATTTGCAACTCTTAATTGACATTCGATATTAAAAATTGTTACGGCTCGACTTTTTAAAATAAAAAACACGTATTTCGGCCAAAAAAGATCGTTGAATTACAAAACAGTGAGAAATTTTGCATGCATTTTTATAGTATAAAATTATATCTTACTGTGTAAAACAACAGTTGAGAATAAACAAACACGATGTGTGTATGATATTGGACCATTGATATTTTTTTAATAGGAACTTTAGAAATGTATCAAGCATTAAGTAGAAATTTATAAAAAATATAATTTAACAGTAGTGTGGTATTTATTAAAAACACTAAATTAATATGTTAAAATGGTAAAATGGTAAATATTTAATCTTCAGGTATGTATATGTAAATCAAATTTGAACGGTCAATCAACCCCGAACGGGCGCTTTCATCCAAGAATGTTCAAAGAAGTATGAATATTTATAAAATCTCAAACGTATTTTGTTATGTATACATATGCACATGTTAAATTTGTTTGAGAAAGTTTTCCCGGATGAAAAGTTCTACGGAGTTTGGTACATCAGGAGCCTTGATCTTGCTCATATTGTGTTTTTTTCAAACCAAATTCATTTAATACACCGTGTACGGAAAATTTAAGCCCTGTTCTACATTATATTGCGTTAGTCACTGAAACAATTATTGCACCCAGCCAACGAACTATGAATAAATTTCTTCTGTGTTCTTCCCTCGCACTTTGTGTTTTTGATTTAGGGGAGAACGTTTATAAGAAAATTTCATCTGACATCATTTCGACAAAACGAAATAGGTTCTAAACATAAAATATGCCAAAGTCCGTCGGCTATATCGTTATTGTTTTACTTATATATATTTTCATGGAAGTGTTTTTCTTCATATTGAACAAACAGTTGACTGTAGACTAAAAAACATTAATTTAAAACATTTTTGGTACAGGTGCTTTGTTTATAATATACCTACATACGTGTTTTATTAGATTACAGTTAAGACGGTTTTCTAATAAAAACTGTGACAATTATAATTGTAAAGTCTTGTGCCGACTTAAATCATTTTTATAATACACGTTTTATATACAGAAAAATACAACTGTATAGATAAATAAACCAAAATTTATCACAATATTTCAATAAAAAGTAAATCATATTTCATAGTTTTATACTAAGCAAAATCAAGCGAAGTAAATATTACACATGTACACAATATTGTAAGGAAAGTCGGTTGACTGATTTCTACACAAAAAACAGTAAAGTTTGTTAAGCTGCCCATTGTTAAGACTTGTTGGAAAGGCATTGTATTAAAAAAATTAAGCACTCTGAATTTATGCTTAATATATAACTACATTAAACTATATTCTTAACTTTTGAAAATGCTCTTGATTTACAAAACCGGTTCTAATGTTGAATTAGTTAAAAAAAGTGTTTTATATCACAAAAATATTTATCAAATTTTTATATTATAATTTTCAAACCCCATTGTCCAGTTAATTCTGTGATAAAATCATTGAAGTAGTAATAATTTCCTATACTTCAACGTATCACCATATTCCATTATAGTATTTGGGGGAGTAAAGAGCTAAATAGTTAAATTGGCCGGAACACACTTATGATAATCGTTTAGGCCTGTACTTAAAACAGTTGAACAGAGATGAATCTCAAAGTGGTTGTGTCTAACAGTGTGCTTTGAAAATATTTGAAGTAGATGCATTATTACAAAGAGAAAGAAAATTACATTGATATGAATGGACAACTAAGTGATTTAGGTTTTAAAAATTGCCACTATCGTAGTTTGGGGTATTAGTTCAACTTTAAATAAAACTATTCATCCCATTTTAACGATTGAAAAATTAATTAATACATAGAAACAATTAACAATAATTTATTTAATAATATTGAAGAGATGTTTAGGCTTTAAACTGGCAGCAGAACATTATCGACTAGGGTCTGAAGATTGATTCAGTTTCAGAAACATTTGTATATTTCTTTATAATATTATTCAATAAGATCTATCGGTGAATGATTTAAATATATTGATTGAATTGACTTTTACTCCAATGTAATATGGTAAAAAGATGGACAACTATTTAGTGCTACCATTTTTTAAAATTCAGTTGATAGGTATTTCGGCTTTTGCCTCCATTAGAACTATCAGAATTAAAGGAATGGCTATTGGTGAAAACTTTTAACATACGCAATTTTACTATTATTGAAAAATACTCATTATTTTTTTCGTTTTATCATTTCTTCCTGTATATTGATTGCCTAATGCACAAAATGATCGACGATTAGTTGATGCATGAAAAACTGCGTACTGAATTTATATTCCAATAAAGTCATACAATATCGAAGGTGAGTATAACGATTTTCACGCTGGGAGTGCTCTCTAATAATTGGCAATGAGTAACATGAATTGTTTCATTTAATTTATTATACCTATAGAGAAAACATCTATTAAAAATGGATATTTAGTTTATTTTGTAAAATATTTTTTGGAGATGGAGCGGAGGTTACATAATTAATTGTAAGTGGAAAGCTTTCGATATCTGAAAAATATGAATATAACAATTTTCCTGTCTTGTAATAAGTCAATATGATGGATATGGAACGAAATCTTCGTGAGTAGGTCAGGAATTATTGAAGTCGCATGTGTGGGAATCGGTGAGATGGATTTCGCAAATGAGGAAAGACAAACAAAGATGAAATTGAATTCTCAGGAATGGATGGCTTCTATGTAAATCCATCCATTTATAATGTTAGAGTTTAGCGTTACATTTTCATCGTGTAAATTTATATACGAAATTTTTAAATATTTTTCTCGTAAATGCCCGAAAAATTTTTCGTCAATAAAAATATAACAATAAATTTTCTCATGTAATTTAGGTATCTTATTAAATAAATTCCTGACGGTTTTAAATTCAACAATGCTTGATTAAAAAAGTTACATAATTACCTGTTTGTACTGATACATCTAATAATTGTGATTTTTTTTTCAAAAATATTGACGAAATTGACATTCATTCTAAGATAAAATCTTGTAGTACAATATCTATCACAACGCTGGAAGAATAAAACATTAATTAAGTATAAAAGAGCTTCCAACCGGATGGTTTCCGACGTCGTGGAAGGTCTCTGATGACCATCCATAGGATGTACTCAGTGAAGCTACGGAACACTAGAGTGCCCTGAGAGGAAGCAAAGAGACTGTCGGGGTATATAGATTCTTGGAGGAACCCCGTAGTGACTTATGCTTCGAATAGAGAGCGGTGATGGAATAATTAATAAAAAAGACATTGAGAGATTCATAGATTGTAGAAATACGAAACGTATAAGGAAAAGTTATATGTAGGATAAAGGTGGTTGAGATTTAAATTAATGAACAAAGTCATGTTGGTAAAAATAATTTCTGACCACTTCCAAAAACACACCACGTGGCATCGTGGGTATTTAAAAATAGGAGCTGAAATAGTTTAAAGTGGCTAAACACCATTTTACTATTGAAAAAAAACTCGTATTACCATCGATACAATCAATCAACTTCTTTTTAGAAATAAATCGATTTTTAATTCAAATTCAATTGATTTATAGCGAATCAATTATTTAACTCACTGATGATAAAATCTGTACAAGATAATTCTTTATTGGATTTCAATAAGATAAATATGATATTAAATTTGCCAGTTATGTAAATAAAAACAATTAACTATTTTACTACAGCAAACTTTTCAGTTTGTTATTTTATTGAGAATAATATACTGGTGCAATATCATTGTTTATTAAATAACTTAAAACCATCAAAACGGTCGCAATGGTTTTTCGATCGCTCGGAATATTGAAATTATTGGCAACCTCTGTTGAAAAAGGGTTACTTTACGTGTGTTTGGATAAATTTGTGAGGGATTTTCAGAACATAGTTCGATTATACTTTTGGCATATTTTCAATATGAAAAGAGATTTATTTATTCACATACATTTATTAGATATAACAAATGTAAATTGTTTTAATTATGTCAACAACAGTCGACAAATTGTTGTGTAAAATTATTTATAATTATTAATATACCTGGTCAAAATGTCAATTTTTTTAACATTTTAAAGCCATCAAATAAACAAACAAACGATAAAAATATAACTGTTTTGTCAAAGCTTAATTGCTTTTGTAACTTATTCAATCGAAAAATGTTAAATGCAATAAACGAATTACAGCTTAAATTTTATCAATTTGAACCGAAAATAGTTCGTCATTTGTTCGTGGAAATGTAATCATGAAATTATAAAACATTTTAATAGTATAATTGAGTCGCCCATTTTCAAAACTAACCTTGTTCATTTTCTTAATTTTGTAAACACTTAAAACACAACACAACACAAAAAACGTGTTGAGAACCATCTTCATTTAAAAAATAACCATATTTTAGTGAATCAAATTTAAATTAATAATTTATTCTTCAATTTGATTCAAGAAATTATGAACTTTGTTTCAATATAACAGTTCCCTACATGCTATTTTGTAGGTATGTCTAAAAAAATGAAAATGGACAAGGTTACTTTTGGAAATGGGCGACTCAATTGAATAATTTCTAATTATCTTTAGGAAATACAAATTTGAATTTATACAATTCTTTGAAATACAGATTTTAGCAAATCTTAGATTAAATTTAACATGTTACTGGTAGTGTAACTAAGTATGACACAAGTTTCGCTTCTCCGTGAAATATTATTGTAAAAATCTCTACTATAAATCCGTGTATAACGAGAATATATTGACAACTCAAAAATCTTTTCAAATAGTATGCCTCGTGGCTTATGAACATTAGTCATCACACAAATAATTGAATTTATCATGACATCTAACACTTTTATAGAAAGCAATGAATGATGCATCAATATAGTCACTTCATGCACGAAAAAAAATATCTATTCGAATTGAAGTGCCAATTTTACCTATAATAATGTGTACGGAAATATGACTGTAGAGAGTTGAGAAGATTTCACAACAATTATATTAAAACCTACATAAATAATATTTTTTTTATCACACAAAAAATAAAATCTCCTCAATGATGCACTTGACTTACAATTAGATAACATTTACAAATGATTTGGATATCTATAACCAAGTTTTACCGTTGTTTGAATATTCCTCGGTAGTATAGTGGTAAGTATCCCCGCCTGTCACGCGGGAGACCGGGGTTCGATTCCCCGCCGGGGAGATTTTTTTGAGTTCTTATCCAAAATTTTATAGATCAATTAAAAAAAAGTTTCGCCCAACGTGGGGCTCGAACCCACGACCCTGAGATTAAGAGTCTCATGCTCTACCGACTGAGCTAGCCGGGCTGTTGATACCCGTGAAAATTTATTAAATTTATATCTGAAGATGCTTACAAACTGAATGAGACGAATTCTTTCGCTATAACTCTCAGCTTAATAAAAATATTTTAAATGTTTTATTAACATCGATTAACAAAACAGTACTACGATACGGTGTTTAAAAAAAACTTTTTTTACCTAGCATTGAGTGATGTTAATATTGAACACCTTTATATTATTTATCTCATATAGTGCCTACAAGAAGTAACTATTACGAGCCGTTTCCAAGGAACAATTTTGAATTACATAAAGGAAAGTCTCGGACATATCGATAAAACGGTTATCGGGCGTGATGATAGGTTATACGAGTTGTTATAATACAACATTTCGAGACGGCCGAGGAAACCCATGGCAACTGGAAAAGGAGAAAAAACAATAATATTTATGTGCCCCATAAAATGTTATTCTTTTGGAAGATTGTATGACGACGTAAATGAAATATCCTAGTCTCTTATTGCCAAGGGAACGTTTATATTGACATTTGTTATTATATAACAGATAAACTTTGTTACGCAAAGATTCATTGAATAATTCTATAAAGAAAGCAAATATGTTGAATGCGTTGTACTTTAATATTTTCTTTATTTACCATGTCCGTTTCGAACATTGTTTTTTTTACAAAAGCTGTTTATTAATCAGCTGTTCAATATCTCTTTTTCGAATTGATGTACTATATAATAATTAGTCTATAACAGAATTAGTAGTTTGGTATGGTTATCAGGATTACCATGTGTTTAATGTATTAATCAATTTATGAAACTGCCAGTCCTGGTATTCAAACCCGTGATTTACGTAACGCAAGCCAATGACATTGACCAGTTGACCACGGACTTAGATCAAAACGTTATTTTATTTATTTAGTACAAAATCAATTAAGCAGAATTCGTCAGTCGTAAAATTGTGTGATACTACAACATTAAATTGTTTATTTCTTGTAAGCCAGTATACATATATATAGCTGAGTAAATGTAAGTTTAAAAATAGTTCTGATGAAGGCATACGCCGAAAAAGCTATCAAATATATATAAGAAAATATATTTGTAGAACCAAAACACGTTGTTATTTTTTCACCTTATTATTTAAAAGTGGAGCGTATTATAAAAATCGATAAAAAGTTCTGTAACCAGTAATGAACATACGGACAATAAATTGTCTGGATTAGATTTTTTTAGTGTTTTATGTTTATTTGAATACATATCGACTGTGGAAAGGAAAAAGGACGTAGCCCACACATATCAAATTTTACAGGAGGCGCTAAAACGTGTTTTGATGATTTTGTGACATATGCAAATTATGAATTATAAACAACCTTGAAGTGTACGGAGACTTCTAAACTGGTGTTTAATTGACACAATCTAATATTAATTAACGAAATTTTCTAAGAAAAACCTTTATTTCAGTCTTTTTTCTTGGTTTTAATTTTTTACAAGGACATTTTCAAACATAAAAGCTTAATTAAGATTCGGCATTTGCAGCTTGCATCCTTTTGATAGACCGTGTATCATGTTTGATACATTGTGATTATTGAAAAAAACCTGTTTTGAACAAACTGTGGGTTACGTTCTTTTTCCTTTCCATAGTCGATATATATGTTCATACATTACTTTTCTCACCAAAAATTGTATTATGGTAAAATGTATTGCAATGGAATCGATCAATTTTGCATACAAAATATTATAAGTATCGTTTTATAGGGGGTTTGTCAGAAACAAGTCAAACGTTAATCTTGGATATAAAGTCAAAACTAACATATTTCTAATTCTTTAAAAAATGCTTTTAATATATTTTTAGGTCTCAAACCATCGACAGAAATATTTTTTAAATTTAAAATATAATAAAAATGGCAGTATACACCGGACAAAGATTTTTTATCCATCTCATATGAATATATGAATATATTATTAGTCTTAAATCAGTTACGATGCTTTGTGCCGTGTTCGTCTTGCAAACAACCGATGATTACCATACGATCAGCTCTTCTGTTTGTGAGTATTTCTTTAACAAGACTGAAGGCACTCGTTTGACTTTACACGAGGCATTGGTAATGATATGATGCTAAGAGTAGTGAGTTCACCGGCTAGGCAGACTTTGTGTTAAAAGTTAAAACATACATTTTTCTCTCAAGTACATAATACTTTATTGCAAATATAAACGTAAGAAAATGATACATACTCTCATAATAATATGTAGAAATAATAGTCATAACTTGTATATATGTTCAGTACAAAAATATTTATGACGGAGCCCTGATAAGTACAATTAAGCATACGGGCAAGATATTAGGTAGTTGGACATATTGCTTTAACCTTCCAAGGCTAATCTTCAACCCGATAAAATTCTGGCGACCTGGGATAACGTAAGGTTGAATATTGGAGAAAAAACATATATATACCATATCATCCACTTGTAGAGTGAACATGTCAAAATATAAAAGAAAACAATAGTTCGCCTTTGACTGACATTAAAGTTTTATCATAAAATATACATATGTACTGTGTAATAATATTATTTTTGTGTCATAGTTATCTTCATCACAATAAACTGTTAAATCGAGATCATGTCTTTCTGAGTCATTCAATTGAAAAAATTACTCTAAGTGTTGAAAGTAATTAGGGTCAATTAAAAGCACTTACCTAATAAATTTTATTATTTTATGCGAGGAGCGAATGCGAAATTTTAATTCGTTCACTTGAACATGTTAATTTTATGTGACAGATTTTGAATAACACGACTTGCAGAGCCAGCACATATACATTGTCTTTATTGGTTAAGTAAGGATAATTGCACTTTATTATTTTTTAATTGGTTTCTTCTCACAGTTAATATTAAAAACAAAAAAAAAAGTAATTGTATAATTATCTTATAGTAAAATTCTTTTAACTATATATAATGACACAAAATAACCCCAATTTTATTTAACACCTTCCCGTTTGGTGAGTGGTAACCCGAACTTCGGCATTGTCAAGCTTTTCAACACAAATATGAACTAGCAACAGACTTTATCAAAGATATAGCAAATAAAATGTACTACTTTTAAAGTGCTCTATGTTAATAATTTAAATAATAATACCTAGTAAGTTTTGTGTTTTACTAACATCCTTAAAGATCGGTATGTCCAAGTAGTAAACTTTTAAGGCTTCGAAACTTATTCCGCTGATGATTAAGGGTTTGAATAATATACAATGACATTCAGTTGAATTTTGAAGTTGCATACAAAACCATTAATGCTCCGAGTTTATATACTTTATAAAGTACTATATAATGAAAATAAATAGTGCAACAAGTTAACAATATATTTTACCTAACTTTCTCTTTATCTTTGCTTGACCGAGTTACAATAGGTTCTCGTTAAAAAGCTTGTATTAGAATATGTTTTTATGAGTGAATATTATGCTCTTAGTTTGAAGCGGATATGACTATTTAATATTAATACACGATGAATTTCTGCATAATAAATGAATATTATAACAATACCAATTGAAATCATTTACTCGAAGAATCGACATTAAAAAAATATATAATTTTCGTTTTTATATTTGCTATTATTACACACACCATCTTCTTTTATATAAACAAGTACATATCTAATAACAATCACATGTCACACGCCTACATAACTTGTGAATGGATTTGTCTTCTGTACAAAAAAAAATGAAAAGATAAATACATATTTAAGAATTTTATTATTCAGGATTAACCTTTGCCACTGTCACAAAATGCATATAATCTTTTATGAGATACAAGTGAGATTTCCTACTTAAATATAATATTTTCATGCTCGTTAAGGTTTATTTGTATGTGGGCGACGGCTCCATTGTGCGTTCAGCATCCTGCAATTTTGCCAGCAGATAATAATAATTGTATGGAAAATTACGGCGCCTCTAATACAATAACTAGGCGAGTAATTTCACTTCATTCTACGAAAGCAAGAATTTTTTTAAATACCATGACCTTGGAGAAATATTAAATTTAAAAAATGTAAATAAAATAGAGTCTCCAAAATAAAACTTACTCTACTCAGGGACGAACAATTAACAATATGCCAAAAACTGATATACATATATTGACTGGAACAAAAATAAAATAATTGATTTATAGTTACTTTGTACTACCGTGGCTTGAAAATACTTTTTCAGCGAACACTGCAATAACAGGATGATCTGTGTTGTTTTCAAACGAACTTTATTGAAAGCGGAAATTGTTCTTACGTTATAAAATGGAGACCTATTTTAAATTTATTGACTGACATACTCTTAACACTTAACCTAATTTTCAAGTAAAAACTTAAAACAATTCAAGCAATAAAGCAATTCTCTTTAATTGCTTCTCGCTGTAGACTTTGCTAGAGCAATAATGACAATAAACTACGTAACTCACTTTAAAGTGAGAGTTATGTTCTTTTTACCCGCCATTAACTCAACTTGGATAAACTTATAAAATACTTTAGTGAAATTATTTAGTTATTCATGAGACAAATAAAATTATCCGAACAATTACATTTATCCTTAGACATAGAGTAAAATATTCTCAAATGGTTGGTGAATTATATAGTTTATAAAATAAGTATATTTTCAGTGAAATACGTATTATGTGTATTCAAAATTATTCAAGTAAAATAATAATTTGAGATATACACAATAACATTATTTCACTATTTACAAGATATTTGATGAAGCAGATAAGTTTTTTTTCTCTGCTTAATTACGGTTTTCATACGAATTATTTTTTCATACAATTGCTATAGTTTAACAAATAAGAATTACGAATTTATAATTGTCTGCTATTAAAAACCTTAAAACAAATATTGAGCCAAGTGTCGTAACTGATTTCGGTGTCGAGCTCATGTATCACTATCCCTATCTTTCAATACTGAATAAGAGAGATTGAGAAAACTGAGTGTCATTTTTTCTATCAGAAAAATCTATGCTGTGATGAATATCATCAGTAGTTACCCGAGAGGATTAAAATTTTGTTTTTTTTGTTGTATGATTTAAGTGAGATAAAATAAACTCTTTGAAAGGAGCGGACATAGAAATGATTAATTTCTATAAAAAGCAAACTACGGATATAATATCAAAAATGTACAATACAAAACAAAAAGAAAAGCAATTCGATATTTTATCACAAAAAATGTAATTACATATTAAAAAAAAATTACACCTACATACACGAAATGAAATCATTCTACCAACATAAAACCCATATTTTCTTTTACCATTTCTATTCCTTCTACACCTGGAAATTAGCTAAAAAAATTACTACCCATTATTTTTTATACTGTAATGGCAACATATGTTCTACATTTGAAAAAAAAAAGTTCTTGGAAAACAAAAATAGTAATACATATAACATTTCTCAATTAGTAGTAAATTTTTATGAAGATTACAATCAACATATGTGCACATTTAATATTCAATTATGTTCAAAAATAAATTACATACAAATGAACTTCACGGTGCGAATTAAAAAGACGTAATAATGATATTATTACACATACATAATTTGCAATGCGATATACAAGGAGAAAATTATATTTTAATTGAGCGTTGGGTGAATAATATTCTTCTTCAGTACGAATTAAATAACTGGTATGAAAATACATGAGAGAAACATTAACTACATATTATTTTATGGGCTTATGGTGTAAGAAGAGAAAAATATCACATTGAACTTGGTAAAAGATATTCAAGAAATGCAGTTATAGAGAAGAATGTATGACGTGCGCTGGACTTCGCATTATACATATTTCAGATGTTTTATTACTTTTAATATAACTGTCTGGAATATAATATAATATCTTTAATTGCATATTTTTCTTGTGCGTAACAAAACATGTTTAAAATGTAATACAAACATTTTGGAAGTAGGAAATGTTTGCGATATTCACAGACGATATTTAAGTGATATTCTCAGTATGTATTGTGTTTTTTTATCTTTTTTTTTTAAATGAATGTTTGTAATACTTTTTTTTACCTAGCTGTATTTTATTGGTACTTATCATGTATTTATAATTATTTACAAGAAATATTAAATTGTCATTTGTAGTATTTGAAAAAAATATGTAAGTATATATTTTAATTGTCAAAAAATATATAAAGGAGTTTTCAGCGTACCTAGTATATCTTCGTATACAATCTTACTCTGAAATGTAATCTTTATTTCTATCGTTCAAGTTTTGTACATTCTTATATGTTTTGTCATGAACGACCCAAGTTTCACATTTGACAACTTATTATTATTTTTACGGTATTCATTTTAAATAATCATTTTATCGCATTATGTAGTCAAAGTGCATGCAATATAGGTGCAATGAAATCATGTCATAATACCGAACGGACGGACGGTAGGCGGACTGAGATACTCGCCGCGTTGCCCGGAGTCATGCAACGGTGCATGATGCATTTTTAACAATGTCCCTCTTGTGTATGTTTATCTCGTTGTTTATTTTTTGTAGAGAATATCGTATGACATTGTTAAGGAGGTGCTCGCTACTTTTATGGAAGCGAGTGCAGCGATAATGTGTTTATTACGTCTTTTATTACGAATGATATTTTATTCTACGTAATGGCACTTTTATGCAACTTTGACAAGTAATAACTGTGCATATGGCAACAAATTGATTTCATTTCCGTAAGGAATCTTATAAATATCCGTAGAGAGTTTTTCATGAAATTTCTATATTTATTTATTAACGTCTCGACAATTGTGTTAATGTTTTAAAACACACACCTTTACCTTTGTAGTCTCCAATACGCCTAAAACTATATGCTTAAGAAATTTATTGAATAAATAAAAAATAAGAAAACGAAAAGATTTATAAAAGGATAATACTGATTTCACAATTCTACTAAATGATTATTCCAAGAAAAATTATGAAAAATAAAATAAAACATAGTCGGTACTCGTTTGTAATTATTTTGAATCGCTAATGAACAAAGTAAAAAAAACAATAAGATATAATATGAATTCAAAAATAATTAACAAATGAAAAATAAATAGAATTTAAATAATATATTAAAGGTCACATTTACTTGAAGGTTGAAGGACGTCAATCAACCCTTTATTAGAATTAACGTGAAAATAATTATTTTGAATATTTCCATGGAAACTAAGTGTAATTAAATCTATGTTACAATTTTAAATTGAATCGCTCTAAAATTTTCCATTCATCATGATAAATAATACAGATTTAATTCACGTTTTATAAGGTATGAATTTAAGTCGCAAGACACTTCGAGATGAAGCGTTTTGTGATAACTGTCAAATAAATATTAACTGAACGTTAGAACGTTAACTAAAATTAAGTGATTTTTATGTTTAAAGTATGATGAAATATTTTTCGTTGAATTAATCGGATGTGTAACGGTGCTACTTATAAAAGCATTGTTACTTTCAACACGTTGCTTTCAAAATCAACACCAATAAGTCAAACGGTACGCACAATCGAACCTGTCTCAACACAGATTGCTTTTTGATGAGAATCACTCCGACCATAAAGAATATAAACTATTATTGATACACCAACCGCGTAGAATCGCTCGTCGTAAATATTACTTCCCATGGTAATAAGCTAATCATTTAACTAAATCAGAATTTTTCAGGGCTATAATCATAGTAAAGTCACAGTTAATTGTGGATCAGAAATCTTTGAAAACAAAAACTGTGTTCGTTTTTCTACGTAGATGATAAAGGCATTGACATTGTAGCTGAAAAATATTATACCATTGAAGATGTAATGTTGAAACTTGGGAGATTCCGATAAATGTTTTTGTTTCAGCACCATGCAAAGGTCATAAACTCTAATTAGGAAGAAAACGTGGTTGACTATGAGATAAAGAGTATTATTATCAGAAAATGATAACTAATATATGAGGGCTCTGGAAACAAGTACGGCAGTCCCCATGTTTGGTAAAAAAAAATGAGTTGTAGAATATTTAATCGCGTAGAGTTGGCAATTCTGCAATTAATATTTTTTTAAATAATGCTTAAAGAAAAATTAATTGAGCTTATCAAAAAAGCGGCAATTATCATTGTTCTGTGTAAATAACAAACACGGCAGTTATTAAAACGGATTTTACAATTATATTAAAATAGCAAGATATAATAAGAATATTCAAAATTACTTTTTTCAGATGTTTTATCTTTGAACAAAAAAAATGCCAACATAAAAGAATAGTGAAAACTGCAGCTTTTTTTAACTGCAGCCTTATATTACAGTGTTTAAGGTATCAGTGACGGCTCCTGAGACACTCGTGACAATCATTAATAATTATACTACTGCTACGTTACAGCATGAAGAGCAAAAATTCAAAAAGTGATTTGTAACAATTTTTGAAAAATGCCGTTTAATATCAGTTCTGATAGATAAGTCCATAATAAAATTTATGAATTGAAATCACAAAAAAAGGTTTTTTCCTATAAAAAATAAATCATAAAGTTGACACATTCAAGCAAACCGTGACTTCTCCAACGGGAGAAAATCTCTGTATTTGTGTGGCAAATCACTTTTTGAATGTTTGTTCCTCGTATAATATGGTGGTATGACGTAAGAGGAGGTGGTGCACCAGAGAGTACCGTGAGAAAATAGAAAAGAAAATTGATAAAAATAATATTCTTTACGTATGATTGAAATCGAGTTTTCTATTCAGCACCCGGTATGACATGAAAAGAATCTGTGACATAAGATATTTCAAGATCGTTTACTGAATTTATTTCAAAGAATGATTGTTAAGATATCAGATGTATTGGCAAAACGGCAGATTAGCAGCGATTATTACATATAAATGGAATCGTTCAATCGCTAACAATGATGTAAATCAGATTCACACAAAAGTGTCCGTGACTTCTCGCGTCGGAAATTTTTATCCTCACGATTTATTCATCATCATCATCATCTTATCATTTTTCCCGCACTAAGATACGATCGTGGACAGGGGTGGATTTATGCACTTAAATTCACCGAGAAGCAAATGATTTTGATAATTTAGCAATGAAGCAAAACATATTCTATATCTCATTAGTGTGATTTTAATAGCCATCATAAATTGCTATGCACATTACGGGAAACAGCTTAAAAACTTCCCTTATTGCTTGAATATAAATGTTATTTAATTTTGCCAAGCAATCTGACGTTGAAAGATCATAAAGCGTGCGCACTCGAGACTTATTAGAGAGAAAAATCTAAATTTGATATTGGTTTTACCAGAAATTTAGCCCAAAACTGCCTGGTATCTAAACCAAAGCTCTTTCCTGCTAGACTACAGCGGTGATTGAAGAGTAATGCTATATTTTTTATTCAAAAATTACCACCCCGTAAAATTTCCTCTATATTTAATAAAAATAATATTGTAGTAACAGTCGTAGTAAATTTGTTAATATTTACATGTCATTTTACAAGAAATGGTTTCAATTCAGTTGATCAAAGTTTTTTTCTCCAAATGAATATGGACTAAAGGGGTTATGAAATGTTTGATAATTTATCAACTAACCACTCTTCTAACTATGTTTTCAGAACTTAGAAGGCTAAAAGGGATGAAGGTATCACCGCCTTTTCATGTTTTTATATGAAAATTTGTATGTAATCATTGTGCAAAAATACTTTAATACGGGTATATGAACTCTTGGTAACAAACAGAATTGCTATGGAAGCCATTTTTAATGGACTTTTTGAAATTGTTAGTTATTATTTTAATAAAAATTTAAATTATTTACTAGTACTATTTTTACTAACATATTTGTATTTAAATTATATAGATCCAAATAGGTCAAATTGTAAATATTTTTGAAAATTTCATTTAGCTATATTTCAACCCCGAATGGCTGTGTGACCATACAGTCACGCTCGTCCTTACTACTGTCTTTACACAATATTACACGTTGCCTGTAAAGATGAGCATGACCACATAGTCACGTGAGGTTTCCATTCTACGAATTAATTTTATTTTTTGTTGCTGGAAACGAAAGTTTTCTGTGACTTCAATATGGCTTAAAAATATATTTAAAAAAAACTCTCGTCTCTGGAGGCTTAATCATCATTGCTTCCATTTATAAATTATTCTCTACGGTAAAATTGTCAACCAGTGCATTACAGTAAATCCTCGAAATTTTAAATATATAAATTAATTTACGTCGTTAGCGGTGGAATGAAAGCACTTCGTCAAAAGTCAAAAAGTAACTGTATATGCACAACATAACAAGGGTAAGTAATGAACAAAAATAATGCTTTCGTATATTTATTTACCCAGAAGGCCTATGTATCAATGCCGCCCCTGGTCGTGCGGTGAACGCCGGCATTCACGACTCATCGGTTCACGGGCCGCGGTGAAAGGTCAAAATTTTGATAGACCTCTCGTCGATATTCGTGACGTAAGAGTAAGTTAATAAATGAGATATTTCGACGAGAGTGTTGCCAGGTCCCTCCGGCGGCGGTATTTTCGACGCCTTTTTTAGAAAGTCCGTAAGTAGGTATTTAGATCCCATCGCAGCCGTAGAGATAAGAATTTTAAAAATGCTTCATTTTTTTATGTAAGAACATCGTTTTTATGTGTTATCGGGAATATTTATTGCGAGCGGCGATCGTTGAAAGGAAGTGTTTTGAAATGTTTTTTTGTAACATTTTGGACCATTTTAATGTATTGAAATATTTTATCGTACAAATTGCGCGTTTGTATAAAAAATGGGAAATTGAATTAATGTCGATAAAAATATTTGAGCATCTTACGTTTGACATTTTATCGAAACTGAATATTTGAAGGCAAAATAAAAAAAAGTTTTGTTGAAAAACCTTTTTTTATATTTTTATAAAATATTTTTTAAGTGAGGACGATGTCGATGCAGGTTTTTCTTTTTCTTTCGTACACTTATTTAGAAGTTTTACTTTCACTTTGAATACGTAATAATTAGTGTTAACGTGGTTCACCCATATTAATATGTTTTTTTCTCACTGTAAAAGATAATTTTAATATTGAATGACATTCAAATTATATTTGTTTTAAATTTGGTAATTATCAAACCTACCCCCATCAAAACCTCTAACACACCCTTTGACATATCAATGTTTTTATCGATTTATGGATCTTCATTTTAAAAAAACATTTGACGATCTATCCACTTCGAGCTATCTGACACTAAAAGTATTTTCTTGACACAACCTTTCTAATATTAATTACCCTTTACGAAAAACAGGCCGGCGACCTAAAAACCCGTTCTCGGAAACGCTGATACTATTTAGATGCTCCATTATTTAAACATTATTAGTGAACATAGAAAAAAAACAGTTTGCATTTTCATTTTATTGAAGAATTTAAAAGCTCAATCTGCTTTCTTTACATTTTGAAATGTATTTTAATAATGTAACAAAACCGTGTTTCAGCTTTGAATTCTCAGCAATGAAAATTGTATTTCAGAAAACTTGTCATCATATTTCTGTACTATAATAAATTTAGATTAATTAAAAAAAGATATATATTTAATTGAGTCGTTGCACATGTCTTTAGTCACATAGGTGATTAATTAAAATACACATTACACTCCATTGAGTATCGAGAAATAAAAATCTGTCAAGCTAAAGAGAGTGAGAGTCTGCTGTGGCGCATACTATGCAAATTTTACGACACTGTTAAATTGCTTGTTATCAAACTGCTTACGACCGGACTCCTTGTATTAAAGTCTACATTGTTTTCTTTTTCAATGTTATAAAGTGTATAAAATATACATCGATCAGATTAACAGTTTTTTTCTCTCACTTGATTGACCCAGAAGAAAGAATAATTGTTGATTGAGTCTTAATGAAAGTGACTTAGAAATATCAGATGTTTAATAGCAACGTATTTTTTTAAGCTATGACCTTCACCTAAAACTTGGAGCATAAATAATTCAAATGTAGCGTATTTCAGTATATATTTTTTACGAGAACTGCTCGTCACTCTGTTGCTCAAGCTTTCTTTTTCGAATAAAGTAAGAGTTATAAAGATAGGACCATAATAAGACAAGTAATTATTTTTTTAATAGTTCGAACAGAAAATCATAAGCCGATTAGAAAATCGGTTTATAAAAATTGACCGTACTTAGAATTGAACCTGTGAGCACTGTAACCGTAACTAACGACGTTGACCACTCGACCACCGACCCAAACGTATTACATTCCATGCATTTTATAAATTACAGTATATATAAATGTTTCTGCAATCTGCATCTTATCGTCATAATTAATGAGTATTCATTATAACGGAGTTATTCCAAGCGTGTGCCGAACCAATTAATAAATGAATTAATTCTTCTTTGTGACTTCAATGTAAACTGAATTTTTTTGGTCTTCCTTTTATTGAAATATTTTCTTAAAATTTTAATTAAATTGTTCTTAAAAAATAACATAATATGTACCATGAAAAGCGGTTAATTATTATTAACAAATAATTCGTCGTTTGGAGTGGATCAAGATTTTTAATATATATAATATTAATAGTACCCGTTATTTAATAAATATTTGTCTGCATAAAATATATTATACATAAAAGTACACTAACGTTTTGTCATATTAAATTACTATTAAATTTGATTTGAAAAGACTAGATGTATTGCTACTTGTCGGTACAATACCGCGTTAGTGACATTAAAAAAAATATTATCACATTCAATGTAATAGATATCTATTGTTCCACCAATATGCAGTCTTTGTTTTAATTGACTTTATAAAGCGACTTGTGACAGCGAATTAATAGTATTACATTCACAAACCTAAAGAAATATTTTTTTCTTCTATGCGGAATTTATGATCTGTTGACGTTGCATACCAAACAAATTATTCATTCTTTTTTAATGTGATTCAATAATAATTTATTCGACGTGCGAACAAACAGAAGTATCCTTTTAATTGAACTGTTTTTACAGAGATTAGAACATTTTTGAATATACAATAATATAGTGTGGTCATTGCCGGTTCTTTGTCTAATTCAAAGGGTCGATTTAAGAACCCGCCTAAGGTAATGTACGATAGGGTCAGTAAGTAGTGAGTGAAGAGATTTAGTGAAATCGAGAACGTTTTTATCGACATCCTTACTTTTATTATTTTTAATTAAGCGTCGCGACGGCGGCGACGAAAAAATCTCATTTAAAATTTAGTGCCCATACGATAATGTTTTTGTAATTTTTACTCACTGCTAACACGAATATGGAAATGTTTGTTTTAGTACAACTGAGCATATATAATAAAATTAAAAGTTTATTAAAAGATCAATATAAAAAATGGTACAGATTTTTAATGCTTTTCAATAATAACAATTTAATGCTCTCATTATCACAAAGATTTTACGAATAATTGTATTATATTACGTGGAAAAGTCAATAATATGTATGTCTACAACATGAACGCTTTCCGTTGATGAAGCATATTAATTCGGTTTGTAGAAGTGGGTTTACTAATGAAAATTTTAAATCGATTTTGCAGCTTAAAATTTAAAATATCATGCAAGCTCTGGAGAATTAATTTTAAAATTTACATAGATAAAGATCGTACTAACTTTTAAATTTGAAATACAAAATGTATACCTAAATACTACACAAAAAAAACATTTTTTGTAAATAAGTATACATAACCCCAGTGGTTTCCAACCTTTATGTTACTGCGCGTCCCTTTAAAGAAAAAAAATCTTCGCCCCTCTCCATCATTAGTAATAAAGACACGTTTTCAAGTGTAAATACATATTTTAGGGTGTTTGCGCCTCCCTTTGCAATAATCCACGACTCCAAGGTTGGAAATCGCTGCCTTATCCTCTTTTTGCACAGGGTGAAAATTTCATATTTCTTTACGGCTCGAAATCACCATAATTTGTTTTTATGCAGCTCTCTTTGAGAAAAAGCTTGTGCATACCTGATCTACGATTAATATTGAACCGAACGTACATAAATGTATTTATATCTGAAGGTAATTTATCGAATCTTCATATGATGTCGTTGTTAAAGCTTAAATAAAATAGCTACATTAAATAAATAGTTATATTTCCATCAAGAAAAATTCTCGTTGTATTGGTAAAAAAATGTTTTGAGTCGAGTCAGGTGTCGGGTTATTTAAATTATATTTTTTCTTTTCGTATAATTTGACACACACACAACAATAAAATTGTAATATGGCATACTTAAAAATATAATTCTATAGTCTGGCAAATTGTATTTTTAAAAAATATTGTATATTTAACTAAACTATTTTTACTAGTTATATTTCGCAAACGTAGCTTTTTATGATAGCTATTTAAAACAATACATACATTGTTATTCACTTTTAGGTTGTTTAAATTGTATGCTTGTTATATACACAAATCAAATTTTACAGATGTATGGATGTATGCATGATGTCCATTAAGTGGTTATATTTTATTTCAATAAATCAGTTTCTTACTACCCTACAGTGATATCCATGTTATAAAATTAGCGTAGGGGTCGGCAGGCTTTCAAGTAAGAAGAGACAAGTGATCAAGAAAACATGACGGGAAAAGTGTCATAAAGCTATACATACATATATTGATTTTAAATATAAAAAACGTGAGTTAACATGTCAAGTATTTATATATGGAAAGCTGTAAACGTCTACAAAAAGAACCGCAATCTGCCAACCCCTGCACTGAAGCATGATTCTGTTCGGGCCATGAATGTGATTGGTAGACTACTTTTTTCTGTTGCTAGCGTTGTGGAAGACGGCTATTAAACGTTGACTGCTGACAGTGTGCACAACGGGTGTAGGTGAGAAACCAACTTTCAACTAGTTGGTAGTCAAAATGTCACAAAAAACACCCTAACAACAATTAACATGTGCTTGCCGTCTAGTTCAATCATAAATTGGCAGCTTTCAATCATGTCCCTTTACTCGTTAGGAACAAAGCTAGGTTACTAGTATCATAATTAAAAATCAATTATTATTGTGTGCACTATTATATTTAAAAAGGTTGTTAAATAAAAAACAAAGCATTTCCGATTCTTTTCGTGCTGAAAAAAGTAATACAAAGAGTTGCAGAGTTGTCAAAACGCTTACGGAATAGTTTCGTGTTTATACCCAGCAGCTGAGGGGAGCGTATAAATATAATATAATAGCGTTTTAAATCATACTTACACGATTTTGAATAATTCAATGGCTCGGGGAGCGTCTGCAAGAAAGCCTTATGCAAATATAATGAAAGTTATTTACAATAACCACTTTTGTGGGGTAGCGGCCACATTGCTTTGGAGCCCGTTTTAATCACAATGCATTTCTACTTGTGCATTTCATTATATTTAATATTTATATTGTGAATGGTCGAAGTCAGTTGTCCTCAATAATTCTATCACATTTTTAAGCAATTTAAATATTAAAATATTTGATAATGAGATTTTATTTTTTCCCTCAAAAATATTATTTATGAGTATCTTTGCATTGTGTGAAGAGCTAAAGGCAAATCAATCGTAATTCAAGTAGTTTGGTAAAACCTTTTGATGAAGCAATGAATTAAAACATAAACAAGTGACATAATCCTAATGTCTTTTAAAGAATTATTAGAAAAGAAGCAGCTAATGTTTTGGTTAAAGTAGTTGATCAAAATCAAAATTATTCCAATAGGCAAAAGAATAATCGATTTAAAAACAGGCACACACAGAATTGAAAATAAACGACATGAGGTAGATTTTTGATTGTAAAATTGCATATTTATACAATGATACACATGATATCATTGTTCACCATTTTGACAAGATTTATACGGATCAGTATAGTCATATTTTAAATAAGAGCAAAGAGAGTGTAAACATTGACCGACACAATTTTTATCAAAAATTGTTACTGATTTCTCAATCAAAATTATAGCATACCTTAATGCAATTTCTCTCCATAAAAATAAGTACCAGCAATAATATCATGCCAAACCAAAAAAATACGTCCAAAATATGTATATTGTATGTTAATTATACAAATATTTCACCGGAAAGTCGATGGAGA
Organism: Himalopsyche tibetana; assembly: GCA_030503985.1. Taxonomy (NCBI): domain Eukaryota; kingdom Metazoa; phylum Arthropoda; class Insecta; order Trichoptera; family Rhyacophilidae; genus Himalopsyche; species Himalopsyche tibetana. Next base: position 16,901,695 of record JAPJYX010000024.1, read on the forward strand.
ACCTGATAACACCTACGATATCTGATTAAAATTGAATAAAACATATAGATTTTATCTGATATCAAACAGTATTAAAGGAACTGTCGCTGTGTATTTAATTACTTCATTATTACTGCAGCTTGTGAAAACAATGGCAAACTATCATGTTAAGCACCCCCTCTATTAATCTCAGTTAGGAAATATAATCGAAGATCTTTATATTTTTGAATCTCTAAATGAGTCAAAATGGTCTACTGATCTATTCGAAAGTAGAGGAACTCAAGAGAGACTGATGTCATAATATTTTTTCTTTTAGTCCTGAAAAAAAAGTTTCAATGTCACAAAAACAAATTTAAAGCATTAAAATTACTCCCGTTTATACAATATATAATAAAATATCTTTTAGTTCGTCAAATCAAAACTCAGGTAATTTTATTGGCTAGAAAATGAAATCGAAGGTCTTCATTTGTTTAGTCGTCCAGATGTTGCTCTATTGACCTATTCGAAAGAAGAAGAAGTCAAGAAGGTCATAATATCTTATCTTTTAGTGGTCAAAGAAAATATATTATGACACTAACAACAATTTACGGAATATAAAAATTACACCAGTCTCTACATCAGCGTTTCTCAACCGGGAGCCATGTGGCCCCCTGGGGAGCCACAGCATGTCCCAAGGGAGCCACAGAAGAAAATTTAAGTTTTGGGGAGCCACAGGAGACTTTAGGGGGGCCACGGCCACCCAAAATACAATGAAGTAAAATTTGTATTAAAATCAAATATAATACAGTAGGACAAATATACATTGCAACAGAAATAATGTATGTATTATACATACTTTTTTTATTATTTTCCAATGATATTTAGGGATACCATAATAACTGCATCTATAAGTAAGTGTCGACAATATTGTATTGACTATCTTGTCCACGGATTTCTTTCATCACCCCGTGAAAATTTGAAACTCATGTGCTTAATATGTTTTGCTTCACTAATATCCATTTTATACAAAACACATGGAAATGAAAGACAAACCATTTGAATAATTTAAAAAGCTTTAAGAAGTTTCCACAGCAAAGAGAATAGGACATATAGTATCCAGGCATTTCTTATATAAACACGAAATATTCATTTACTAAGCGTCAGTTCAAGTTCATCCGTGTAAATGAACGCCCGAAGATGCCGAAAGGCGAAACCCGGGTCGTTGGTGACAAAATCTGTGTGAAATTACATAATTTGAACGATTCAAATTTATTGAAATTCCACCAAGCACCTTCAGTCGAAATCTTAAATTATACATAATTTATTTTTAAAAAATAATTTGTGTACAAAATTTTATTGTGTTGTATTTTTTAAAATAAATTTATATTTTTTAACTTTTCCCGAGCCCTGAGAATTTTATTACTATGGATAGGGGGGCCACGGAAAAATTTGAGACTCGAAAGGGGGCCACGGGATTAAAAAGGTTGAGAAACTATGCTCTACATTATATTATGTTATAAAATATATTTGAGTTTTTTAATCATCAAAACACATGTAATTTGTGATGTATATACGAATACAGTTTTTGGAGCAATCTTCTATACATAAATTTTATATGGGTATGTATATTTTTTATTTTATAACAAAAATGCCGTAATATGTTTAACTTACTTTTCTGAGGCTTCATTTCATTGTTTATTTACGACTTGGTCAATATAAAGCTTTACGTTTATGTAAAAATTGACTTTTAAATTCCGAATCATTTTCGACCAACTGATTTATTTTACGGCCTATGAATTACAACATATAAAAAATAAAAGTCAATCCATTTAGACACTGCTACAACGTAAATTTTATATTTTATTGTAATATATACAAAAATGTTATCGATAAACCGTTAACATATTTGTTTTCTTGCAAAATGCACTTGCGTTAATTTAGAGGTCTAGCATTTAAAGCAAATAAATTTATATTTATAACAAGACCTGTCTTACGCGTTTAAGTGAAGTTTTCTGTCATTTTTTTTGTATATATATTTTAAATAAAATAAAATAAATAACAATGAAATTTTCCGGTTCTAAGCTCAAGCAATGCGACCCCAATACCCACATTTTCTTAAATATCTATCTTAATATGGGTGATACAATGTTTATAATTAAGATATTCTTATATGATAGTTTTTTGAACCTTTTGTAGTTTATATAAATACGCGATAACGCGATAAGCGATCGTTCGTAAGATAGCTGGACTAAACTCGTCAGATGCAATTTCATACGTGTGCGCAACTTTAAATATATTATTTATTAAAAAACCACGGATTTTTATTCAAAAAAATGTATGAGGAATGATGCAGAGAGATATTTTAAAGCTCTAATACTATTTTTTTAAAAAATTCATAAGAATAAGGCCAATAATGAGGAAATCACTGGGGTCCCTTAACGATCCCCATCGGCAGAGAAGTATTTTTCTAGTCTCCGAGCCGCGAGAGTTAAAGAAAATTAAAAAAAGCAACTGTTGGATATTGCAATAGTTGAGGACCTGTTTTTTAAATTAAATAAAACAACTTCAAAATTAATTCAGTAGTTCTCTTTACAAATATTAAATAGTCTAAGGGCTCTGGCAAAAGTAAGTATAATGGCGATATTATTTATAGCGTCTGTTCTGATCTTTTGTGCGTCTTGTTTTTCTCCATACACTATTGTGTTACGAATACATTTGTGCGTTTACGACGCTACAACAGTGGCCAGTAATTAAGTATCCAGCTGAATTATTACAAACTAACAAGCTTAGTGCAACACAATTATAAATATTTGAATTATAAACCTCTAAATATCTAGACAACAGAATTCTGATTTCACCGAAATACTTGTAAATTTCTTTCATTACCAGATTTTCATAAAGTAATAAAATAAAAAAAATAATCACCTTTTTAAATGCCTACTGTGTGACTCATGTGCTTGAAGGACATCCAAATATAACGTCCCCTTCTCAAGGTGAAAATAATCTAACATAGACTGAAATATTGTTACATATAGAAAAAAGGGTGCAAACTGTGTCAAACCTGGTTAAAAAAAATCAACAACATAATGACTATTTTGAATATTTACTACGTATTAAAAACTTGCTACGTGAGAGAGCGAGTTAATATTTGTTAGTTTTGTAAACGATTTTGCGACGAAATTGAAATATTTATGGGTAATTCCTAACGTGACTATTTCTGATATTTTTCCTCATTGTGAGTTTATTGATGCTATTTTCATCATGCAAATAACAAGGAACGCTTATTGAACGAAAGTAACAAAATAATTTACAAGTAATCAAACATTAACCACTACCATTGTATATTTATTGTAATGAGTGCTTGTTAAAAAACAGTTTCGTTTTCACTTTGCGTTTTTACGTACAGTTATTTAAAATTATTTCCATGCCGTTATTACCCCTAAAACGATATGCATCAAAAATATATCTTTTGTGTAAGGTTATCGTGAGCCTATTTACAGATTAATATCGCAAAGGTGGACGATGTCACTGATTTTATTAATATTAGCAGAATCTACTTATAGGTCATTATTTTATACAAAGAACATTTGTGTTAACATTTTCTAAATGAATGTTTCTATTAATAATAATGTCGGCGCCTAAAAAATATTACATACATCATTTATCTTTTTCAAATGTTTCGTAAAGTAAAATTAACATTTTTTTGTAGTTGTATCTATTAGTTTTTCGTTATATCCTAAATTGTATTCAATAGTAAACCATGCAAAAATCTATATCGGTTATCTACTATACACGTCCCTTCACTATTTATTCGTACCACAAGCAATGTCATTTAATCGGATGATAAAAGACGTTATAATTTTTTGATTGTAAATCCTGTCCAAAAATTAGCAAAAGTAATAAAATTACTTTTTTACATTGAATCAATTAACAAAGGGTTTTTAATATTTTAAGCACTTTTCGTGGATGGCGTGGAAGCGCTAAGTCATTGAGAATTTTAACTATGCATTCATTTGTTAAAGCTGCTCGTTCATTTCTTTGTGTCTGAGTATTCGAATTATTCTGCATTAAAACAATATTAATTTGTAATTGAAATTTATTACAACCAATCATTCGCATGAAATATAAATAAAAAAAATAGTATGTTCGAAATGTTTAAAATATTTTAACTATCTTATACAATAGGAAGCTTGCAATAACTTAATATTTTTTATGTTTGTGTGTTTATAAGTTACAGATAAAAGTTTTGCACTCATTACAGATAATATCGTATCGGTTAAAACTGTGTAAAGCTTGCTTTAGTTATATTATGGTTGCTATTACTTTAGTAAATGCTTTAAACTAAACATTTCATCTAAAATCAATCTCCGTTCGTGAAGTCAATAAAATAATTGGATTGTAGGGACAATGCATGCAATAATGCAAAGCCATACGTCGGACATTCACTACGAACATTGCATGTCGTTGTATTCATAATAGTGATAATGCATACTGCACTTTATTCATTAAAAAGGGCTGGGTCATGAGACTTCTGTCTAGGGTCAGCCAAAAGAGATTATTAATATTTATTCATTTGTGTATTACAATTCTCTCGATAGTTGTTTTTGTTCAATTTGGTAATTTATTTTCACTCCCGTTGTCAAATAGTCAATTTTATCAGTTTCCAGTTCCTTTAAAAATATGCGTATTTGTATCCAATAGCATGGATGCTTGTAATGATTCATTTCGTTTTTGTCTAATTATCATATTTTTTGACAACAAGGCGTCGAGAGTACGACTAGTAAACAACTAACAGTATGATAACTTCCTGACATTCCTGGACTTTTTATCAGCTCTTATTTAAGATCCTCTGATGAAATGCTCAATTATTTTTTTATATGCTCTAAATTAACACGTCAAATCCCGCCATCGTGTTTTTACGTGACAAGCCAGCCAAGCGTAAAGTACGGAACCGTGTTTTCATGCAATGTTCTATCCTTTCAAATAAAGCCGTATTTTTGCTAACAAGCATCATTTTTTACAACAGACTCATAGCTATTATAGCAGATACTCAAATTATTCATAAACAGTAATTTTATTATTATTTTTAACATAAGTAATTGCAGATATTATCGCAATGCATTTGATGCGACCATTTTCCCACTTGAAAAACACATGGTGGTACAGTAATTGACTACACATGGAATTAAAAATTTGAACAATTCAAAAAAAGGATATTATACAATATCAAATAACCCCTGAAGAACCCGCAAGTTGGGCGCCAAGCAACAGCTGGACTTAGACTTAGTAGATGTGAAAACATTGTAATATGGTTCTCCATAACAAGAATAACCAGCAATAATATCATACAAAATGTATTGAATACAGTCTTCCAATCAATCACAAGAAGTAGAGTTTGTTTTTATGTGTGGTTTAATAGTTATAACACGTTTAGACAGCCCTTAATAAAATATGTAATTCTTCAAAAATCAACCAGACGCACTGGACAGTTTTTCTTGATTTGGACCGGAGCCGAAATAGTCAAAATTTAATTTTTATTAGCTATAAGAAATAAATATTTTCTTTTGTAATTGATACCTTTTCAAAGTGATGATTGCAATAGATTGAATGGAAAGTAATGTAAAATATTTGAAGAATTAATTTTATATACCAAAAATATTTTAAGAAAAAATTCATTGTCACCTGTTCTTTGTTACGAAAAATGTGCTTGAAAATTTGATTTAAATTCTTTGTACATTACCATATTTTTCAATGTCTTGCCTATTACCATCGTGTGACAGTTGAATATAATACCAAGTATGACTTGTGGTTTTGACAGAATTTTAAGTAGTAGGTATCTACATAATTTAAACTTCACGAATAAAAAATCGTACAGTATAAACTTTATGACTCATTCAGAATTAAATATGATTTACTACTTGGGTAGGTGTAGTTACGCTACATGACTATTTAGTATTGTTAGACAAAGCCGAATTTCATATGGTACCCAGCTCTTAGAAAGGTAAATTTCTTAGGAAACTTTTCATTGAACTTTCGAATGTCCACCGAATAATTTCTTATTTGGATTATAATATTTAAATGACGTCACGTTGGGTTCATCGACCCCCCACTTCCATCACATGTTATCTCAATTTATTTTGTATACTGTTCGTATAATATATATTTATAAGCCAAACAGAAAAAATAGATCACATAAAATGTAGACGGTTCACTATGTCTGCTAAAGTAAATTGTTAGGACTTAAAATCATATCACAAATAATTCCTGATAGTAATTAAATAATAATTCTTACAAGTTACAGTATTCGTAAAGCGTTTTGTCTTAATTAAGACAACCACTGTATCGACGTTAGAGTTAAATTATAAATCCTTCACATTTTTCCAGTAGGTATATATTTAATCTAAAATTATTTTGTAAGAAATGAATGTTTTTATACAGTGTAAAAAAATAATAAATAACTCCCACGGAAAATAAATGTAATATAAAAATTTTATATGCGGTCATATTTTTATCGACTTATTTCGCAATTGCCTGCTTCGAAAGCAATAAAATTACTTAATTCTTTACATAAAATCCTCTGGAAAATTTATGTGTATGCCGTTACCTGTCTGGCTAAAATGTCTAGATAGAACTCATATAAATGCCTGAGTGGGATGGGACAGTTATTACAAAAAGCTGAGTTAGCAAAAACGTACCCACTAACTGTGGAGGAGTAAGAATGTAGGTAAGCCACGGTCTGAATCATAAAGCACGTGTAGGAAACTGCAATGTGTGCCGTTATTGTTTTACAGTCGTTTGACATATCGTTCTGAATATTGTTTTGAAATACGAAACAACTGCAAAACGTTTCAAACAAAAATATCAAAAGCGCAAACAAAAGAAGTCACTAACAGTCAATTGAAAAATAAATTCAAGTAAGGTGCACATCTTCTCCACCGTTATATTCGCAATACAAAAGTATCATTTCTTATTAAGTTCAGAAACCTTGCAATATATGTATCTTTTATAAACGTAATTGGGAAAATGCCCCTTTTGTCAAATTTAATGTAAATGAGTAATGATTATCTCTTACGTAAGATTAATACCTTCAAATGCATTTGATTGCCCATTCAATTCCAATGACCCACAATAATTATTTTAATAAAAACACAATAATCCTTTGTACTTCATTCCACTTTTTTTAATATGTCAGTACCGGTTTCGTTCATTGTCAACTGACAATGCTCGCAATGAGCGAAACCGGTCCTGACATATTAAATAAAGTGGAATGAAGTACAAAGGATTATTGTGTTTTTATTAATATAATGCCTTTCCACCAAGTATTGACAGTGAACACCCTAAAAGTGACCCGCAATAATTACAATGAAAATACGATACAATAGTTCAGGGTTTCCAAAACTATGTTCCAATAGGTGTCCTGCGAAAATTTGGCATGGTAATATATTCTGCAACACATTGAAACATATTCTACTTCATATATTTAAAATCGTTTGATAGTGAATCTCCACTGATGTTTATAACGTCAAATATCTAGGTGCAGGCGGATATTTTAAATCACTTCCAGCTTTGTTTACTCATATTTTTATGTAAAATGTTTTAAAAACCTGACATAAAAAGCTGTGTTCCGGTAACATTTCCAGATTTGCGAAGTGTTCCATTGTACAATAAGTTTGGGAAACCGTGCAATAGTTTATAGACTCGTTTCTCGTCTATGGTACATGCAAACGACCAGTGGTCGGTGTTAATGCATTAAATAATACGTTCGAATATAATAATTAGTGAATAATAAAATGCTATAATGCAACGCGATTGTAGGGTTCATTTCAACAGTTTCTGTTAAAATCGCATCGTTAAACCGATTCCATTTTTTTAAATTTTATAAAAAATATATTTAAATGCGTTTTGAAAAAATATAATTTTTAGTCACGCTTTATATTTCTATCATTTTCATATTAAGTTAATAATCAGTGTCATTCAGTTTATATATTTTTCTATTTTAATGCATTTATTTTGGAAATATTTCACATACAATGCGTATTATTATTTGCACAAATAAAAAAGACAGAAAAGTATATTAGTCTGAAGTAACGTAACCAGTGGCGTAACTATACAACCTGTACCCATAGTCAAAAGTTATCACAGGGCCCCATTGTTTGGTACACAAATAAAATCTAATCTATAAAAAAGGCGGCTTAACCACTTGAATACCAAGCGTACACAGGTGTCCGGAACATATGCAAGCGAACGCGGATGTCCAAGACATTTAAAAAATTAAATACATTGTTTTCTAATAGAATATAATTAATATTTTGATGAATATTAGTTATATTCTATTGTGAGTCAATATAGGTTTTTAAAATATTGAATTCGAGTGTGTATTAGGCAAAATTAACTTTCCCAAAAACACACAGTATCTCTGGGGCATATTAATGATTTATTTGCGCGGTATTCAAACGGTTAAGTTACTTCCAGCTGTCGACGGGTTAGAGACAGTATCCGTCATTTTCAGAGAATTTTTAACTGACAATAATAAAAACTAAAAACAGTTACTTTTATTTCGCACGTACAGGCAAAACAATATATTATATAAGATTGAAATAATTACAAATTTATACAATCACAACGGTTGCAAAATATAATTAATCAAAATTAAGACAATAATACAAATGTGAGCCGTCACTTCACCAAACCGCGTCAAATGTGTTTTACACGAATTATTTCTAAAACAAAATAAACTGAACGGTTGATTAATAACATTATATGCAGACTAATAGGTAAGGTACGTCTTTTTGACATTACATTTCAAATTTTAAAAACAAAAATCACGCATTCCGTTATTGTTAGTGAGCTTTTATTCAGCTCATACGAAGCCGTCAGCTTCCTCTGAGAAGTGGGTTATTTTATAATGATATTTGTGTATCATTATAAAGCTGCATCGCATACTGACAACTGACATCGCAATAAAACAACCCAATTCGTAAATGTCGAAGCCGATATGAAAAAACATAAATAGGAACACTACGCCAACGGTAAACCTTTATTCAAAGCAGTTAAATAAGAATATACCTTATATCTCTCCGACTTGCATAGAAACTGTAAATTTTATTAAATTAACTTTATTGCCTATAACTGTATGTAGTGATACGCTTTTAATTAAATTGTTTATTATTCTTATGATGGTCTTGGTTTTAATAGCGATAACAGCATTATTTCTAAGCCATAACCACTTTCTAATTGGGGCTTGAAGGATTTGGTGATTTTAAATCGTTTGACCTCTTTTTAGAACCTGATGGGTAACAAACAACCACGGGAAAAAATATTTATGTTTGTGTGTAGTCAATGAATGCATGTTACACTATTTCCATACAATAAATGTTATGTTCAGCAGTCTAGTAAGAGGATATTTGTCATATTGATATAACTGATCATAGTTATTATCAACGTTGGGCTTCCAACATGTTAATAAAAGGCTCGACTCATTTTTGATCAATTCGTGGTGTTCTGTGGATTTTAGTATTATACAAATATAATTAATCATTATTAAAGCAATCGAATGTAAAAAATACTAAATTAACTGCTGAAAATGTATTTACCTACGATATATTACAAGAATGAAGAGTTCCAATACTGACGCAAAAATTGATACTATCTTTTAAACATTGTTATTAAGCTGTCGTAGACAATATTTATTATACAATATGTCAAAAATTGCAGATAATTAGCACAGATAAATAGATAAATAAAATAATTAGCACACTCCCGGTTATCATAAAACAAGTGATACAATATAAATATGATAATAATGTATTTTTTTTATTAAATAAAAAATCTAAAACGGTCCTAAAATATTCATACAATTGTGAAATTTTTAGTTTTATTTTTACAAATGTAATACTTTTCCACTTGTATTTGACAGTGTTGAAAATTATTATAAATATTTATTTGATGAAGACTTCATGGCAATATATTAAATTAAATCAACTATTGTAAGCCATGTACATATTTACTATTGGGAAAAGGCGTATTTGTTGGATAAGTAAAACTGTCGATCTAATGCAAACAAAAGTCACTTTGAGCGTTTGGTAATGAAAAAAATTGTTAATGTTGTTAAATAATATAACCTTTATTTTTTTTAAATCGCTATAATATCAATAATTGATACGTTTGTTTTCTTTATTTCTGTTATTTTGTAATATTTTTTTCCTTTTAACTCGAGTATTTGGCGTTCTGTGTAATTTATATTAAATTTATGAAATATTATTTTGCATAGCCCTGCTCATTAATTTCACACAATGAAAAATAAAGCGTGAAGTGAGGCCTGACAATACAGAATCAATATAAGCAATCTTTATGCGTAGTCCCTATTAAGTTTACAACTGTGAGCATTACACGTTTCAAGAGTGAAAGCTGGCAGCTTTGAACTTAAATAATGTTTGGTGAGATTGGAATCAGCTTCTCGTAATTGATATTTAACAAGAGAATTCGGTGTGGGGTAGTTTAATACTCGAAATGCAGAGAGAAATGTTTTCTGCTAACAATCAATTTTGAATCTCGAAGTACTTATATAAATACTTGTCGGATAAAAGCATTTTGGAACGTACTCACTTTTTATAAATGGTTTATTGATTTGATTGCAAATGATTTGCAAATTTAAACGATAAACACTTGGAATCATTGATAAATATTATTTGTTGCATATTTATTTCATACAATGTATTAAAAATATATTTCACAATTGAAGTGTGAAATCTAATCAATTTATACATTAATTATCAATTTAAGTTGAAGCTTGCATCAATAAAATTTACATTCACTATGACTAGTCGAGTATGAATATACTAGTAAGAGTATATACTAACAGAAGACCGCTAGACACAGTGGTGTAGTGGGGCCAGGTCGGCGACCTGGCACCTGAAAATGAGGAAGGTACCCCGCCATCTTTTTGACATGTAACTTAATTTTCAAGAACATACATATATTCAAAATAGTTTTTTTTACTGATTTAATTGTTGTTTTAACTTGTGGTTTTCTAACTTCGGACAGATATATAAAAAAAACAAAAAAATAGGGAAGAAATCGATCACCGACCTGGTACCTATTTATTTATCACTTCACCACTGGCTAGACATAATAGAAATGACAGTACGATTGAGTTTAGGTTAAACATGTTGAATAGTACGAACCCAGTACGAACAGCATTTTTTCGATTGATTTATCGATTTTTGTTCCAAGGCATGGGTGTTTGGTATGTCTAGAAATTCTCTCCCACCCTTCCGATCCTTTATTAACTGGACCTAGCAAGACCGGTTAGTTAACCACTAGTCCTCTCCTAGCCTTAACCCTACTACTCTCTTTAAAAAAGAGAGGTTGAGCGACTGAGTAACAAACAGTTCTCGTAGAAAAAAACTTCTGTTGAGATACCTCCATAAGGAGGCCATATGCTTCACATTGGGAGCAGACATAGATAAAAAAAAAAGTATAATATACAGACAGTAACAAAAAAATATAATTTAAAAATTTTACCTTCATGGACTACCATCACACGGCGTCATACGGAGAGTGAGTAGACCTCAACCCAGAGAGGTTTTCAATTATCTTGAGAGATTGATTTTCTAAAAACTTAAGTGCACGCCACCAAATCTTGGACAGTTGCTCATAAGACACTGCAAGTCAAGAATAAAGCTTCAAATACGTTTAACGTTTTGCACGCCACTGGATACTGCCGAATGAGAAAGCAGTGGTGGGTGGAGGTGGGCAAATAAGTTAAAGTGTTCATTTGTTTACCCATGTATAGTGTTACTTGCTAAAATGGACTATGTGTGCATTGACAAGTTTTTACGCGAAACCATAAGTATACTTTATATTCAATGGTAAAAATTATTTGGGACATTTATATTACATATAATAAAAATATAACCAGTGTGTAATTAAATTATTTACGTGTGAATTAAGCTGATCAGCATTACAAATGTTTGCTTTATTTCTTTTGTATCCATAGATTTTATCAATATAAAAATAGTTTATGTGGTGATTTATTAAGTCTTAGTAGTTTTGTTTAAAAGTAGGAGTCACCAAGCTACGGCCATTTTATATATTTACGAAATATTAGTTATATACAATTTCCAACAGTATTCCAACAAGAATATCATTATACGATTTCCTAAAGTTTTATAAAGTCATCCGGCCTGTTTATGGAAATGTTTGGTGACCCCTGCCATAAAGTATTGTTGGGGAGAAGTATTTGTCAAATCAAAAGATTCCATATTCGAAATAAAATAATATAAAAAACCGTTAAAACGTATTTAATAAAAAAAATCATAACTTACTTATTTGCCTTTAAAATAACTTGTCGTCTTATTAAGAAATAAAGCTCACCTGAAACAAATAAACATAAAACAAATTGAATATGATTTTTTTGAAAATAAGTTTGTGATGAAGAAGAGCGTAACATATTTTGTTTTTTCTTTGCGATATAAAACATTCATTTCCAGATGAAGTCACATGGTGAAACCATTATTCACAAAACATATTCAAAATTAACATTTACCATAAGTTTAAATTTACTATTATTTAATTTTGTGTAAATAGCCCTGTAGCGTTTTACATTTCATGAATAGTGTTAGTTATAAACGAACCGGGACCTGATATTTTATGAATTATATAAAATTAGTACAAAGCGTGTATATTATGACATTATTAAATATACGCCTTTCCACAAATAATTGACAGTAAACATCTCAAAAGTAATCAAATTTCAGTTTAATTTTAAGGGTGATTATGTGAAAATTCTGAAAATTGTAACGAAAACCACACCATTAAAGAAACAAAAAAAAACAGCGTGATAAAGCATTAATTTTTCCACTATTCTCATCAAAAATTTGTTTGAAATCATAAGTAATTGAGTAAGAATTATTATTTTTAGTTATTAAAATGTGTCATTTGAAGTATGAATGAATGGGAGTTGAAAATAGATTCTGATAAAATGGTATAAAGTTATAATTATTTTACTACGCCCTCGGATTAAATTTATGATTGAAGTTTGAATAACAATTATATTAAGTAGGTAGCGAAAACTTTCAATAAATAATTCAAGAATACTTGTCATGAAAATTATCATATTTATCGTGAAATATTCTTTAGATTGTTTTAAATCGTTGAAACCGGAGTAATATCAAAACCGTAAACATAAATAAAGGACTTTATTGTTCGGTGATTTTAATCACCTTATCCTTTTTTTGTTTGTTTATTAGAAAAATTTAATCGTAGAAGTATAAACTAAAAAAAAATTAAAACATAGAAAAAACATAAAATATAATTGCCAATAAACATACAGCTCTGGTTAAAGGAAAATATTTTCATTATTATTTATTATGTGTGGGTTTTGAATGCTTAATGTTCTTTTAAATTATATTAAAAGTGTACTTTTTTATTAAATATTCTAGATTTTAAATGCGGCATTAATGTTGAACTATGTACACAGAGAATAAGTGTTTTGAATATATATTTTTATTGTCTAGATTCTGGAGTATGGATTTAAATTCTTTCGTGTTTTTTAGGCACATATTATATTTAGGGCAGGCAAAATTCTTTTAAAGAATCACAGATGTTATTATTATTTTTAAATATAAAAAACCTCTAAAACAACACAACTTTTTAATGTGTTTTTGACGCAACTTTTAAATTATTTCACACGGAGAAACAAGAAAAACCCAAAGGCCCAATTAAAACTTATTCATCTTGGTCATAAAAAAAGTTGGCATACTTAAAAAACAAATGTACTCCGGCCTTCTATGACCTCCGGAAATTTGAGAGTCCTATTATCAAGTGAGAGAAAACAAAAGAAAATTGTTTGCCCTCCTTTGGGATATTTTCACGGCGTCGAGTGATGAGAAAAATGCGATTTTCATTCGAGGTATGCCATGGGCTGGAATTAATGTAAGGACAATAATAATAAAATTAATTTGCTCTAGGCTTTGCTTGCTACGAGAGGATTTTTTATAAATTGTATATTATAACCACATATTATATCCAAAGAGGTCGTTTGATAAAAACGTGACATTGTATAACATTATTAAGAAGCCTTAATTATTGTCATAGAATGAAGATGGAAAATTATTTTCTAGAAAATAACGGTATTTATTTCTGATGTGTATCTTTAAAAATAAAATTACTTATATTCTAACAAGAAAATGGCAAATTAGAAGCATACCTTGAATTTCAAAGAAAAATATTATAGCACTATTTAATAAGAGCATTTTGGTTCGAATTTAAAGTTTAATATATAAAAAATTAAATTAAATAGAGAGTTTCATTTTTAAACACGATGTATATCAAATAATTTTTAGACAGTTTATTTCTTGAAGCTTCTGAGGAAAATTTAATAAATAATTTCAAAAGTACCAAATACCAATAAGATTAAAATTGTATTGCGTACTTGTTATAAAAACAACGTAACTGAGTTTTGAATTAGTAATGAATGAATAAAACGAAACTAAAAATTTTATGTCGTGAAAAACAACGTGGCTCATCTATATAATCCGATAACAAGACAAAAAAAGTGTTATAGTCGATCAAATCAGTTCAGGTATTATTACTATGCACAAAAATAAAAATATTTTATTATTACAGTGTCATGTTGTACTTGTATAACTTTGCTGGGATATTTCGTTCTCGATAATTGGATTGTATTCAAAAAGAACACCGTGAAGATAAATAATTAATCTATTGAATATTTTAAAAAACTTTTAGACTAAAGTGATAAAATATATTAAGTAATAAAATACACGGAAGCGGAAGAATCTTTGCCGTTGTTTGTAAATATTTATAGGTATTCAAAAAAAGTAAACAAGTAAAAAATGCTTGCTTCTTGTTCTTCCAAAGCGAGAACGGCTTTATATCGATTTATTCAACCTGGTCGATCGAAAATCAATCAAATCCAATTGGAAATGGTGCTTAATGTATGACGTATTATCAAATTCAAATACAATTTCCGGAAGTAAAAACTTATCATAGACCATAAGATTTTTTTTTATACATATATGAAATACCTCGTATACTTAAATACTATATAAAAAAAAATGATTTATCACTTTAAGGGTATACAGTATCAATAAGTATATATCCACTAAGTGTGGAAAGGAAATATTTTCAAAAAATAAAATACTAATTCGAGTCCATACATGATTTATATTTAGTTATTTTTTTGAATATTCATTAAAATTTCGAATAAAAAAATACCTTAGTAAATAAATAATTTTGAGTTTTCATTTTTACAAACTCAATTTGTACACAAAACGATATAATTTTATTCAAAATATTTAGTATATACGACTGATTTCTATATATATTATATTTCTGAAACTGTTATCACCCTTTTTTGGTAAAAGTATAATATAATTAGAAAATTTACATATACTATCAAATTAAATTCCAAGTTATTTTGGAGACAAATTAATATGGATGTATAGATGACATCACTCGATATAAGATATTTTATAACTACAAAAACTTACGCCGTGGTCTAGTTGGTTAGAGCTTGCTCTACCGATCAGGTGGGTCTGGGTTCGATTCCCGGTAAGGTCAATGTCAAAAATTGGATTTTTTTCAATTTTGATTTGAGATCACATCACATGGGTGTTTGTGAAGTCAATTAATTCTCCTTGAGTTAATCTCGTGTGACTTTCAAAAATTCTCATCGAGTATATCTCGGATGATCTGTCAACTTCAAAACATTTGACGCATTGGCGTAAGCTGTAATGTCAAATATTTAAAAAATGTATATAAAATATATATATATATGAGAACTTATTTACTGTAGTTGTAATTTTATGCCGTAGAGTCGTAAAAAAAAAAACGACTCCATCTTCAATTTAAAAAACGACTCCGATTCCTATTCTTGCGAATTCCGAAGTCGGCTTAAAGCAATATTGAAAAATTAAGGACCCTTTCTTTAATTTTTCAATTGTTTCCCTCTCTTTCAATACATACAGTAATTATTTCACCAATCAATACGATGAATAAGCCATTTTTTTTAAAAATATCTTTGGGTTACTAAGGAATACTGTAAAAAAGTACACACTGTGTACTTATAGATAACAATTTCCTATTTTAACGGAGGCTTAAATTCTTCAATCATTATTTTATCTCATCATATGGATGAAGAATTGGAGAAGTTTTTCTCAAATTTTTCAAAAACACCATTTGTTTATGAAAAATTATAATTGTTTCAATGGGTTCTGAGTAATTTAAGCCTCTAAAATATGTTAGGTCTAATTACATACAGTTGCCCCAATTTTTACTTTATCAATTTGTATACACAAAAATTAAAAATGAATACGGAGTCGTTAGTTAATTTTCGACTCCGCAAGAAACAGTTCAAATCCTCAACTCCGACTCCACAGTCTTATTTTTTTATAATTTCGCTGTCACATTTTTGCAAATGTAATCAAATTAACTAAATATATCAAGACGGGTAAACATAATATATTAAATGAAATGCTCCAGCTCGTTGAGTTTCGATTTGAGTTCGTGTTTTTTTGTTCATTATTTACGCTCGCATACTTCTGTGTGTTGACACACGTATAAAATTACATACAGCCTACAATCCCAGGGCAGCTGTGGCGGCGACATTTCTACAGCAGAAACCCCACCCTCCACTTACCGACTGAATAATAATGTCAACAAAAGCATTTTTGCCCGCAGACGACAAATTTTCTATGAACTGACAATATAATAAAATATGGGTGTCTCCTGTTAAATTGACATCTTTAAGAATGGCGATTTACACTTTAGCATGTCATACCTATATGCCGTTAAATGGGAACCATACAATCTCTCAGTGAATCAGTAAGGAAACAATTCATTTATAAAACCAAAATAGAAGAATAGAAGAAAAGTTAGAATCATTTCCTAAGTAAATTTAATATGACATTGATACTCATGTGAATGAGTGACCTTTGATATTTAATTTTAAGTAACTTCAGAGAATATTGCCTTTTAGTAAATGAATCTCAACATAAGTATTACTACGCTGTTTGCTTCTCAGTTGGTCAACCTCGTTTTTGAGAGAGTATATAATAAGGTTAGGACATGGCCAGTAGTCTACTAATCGTGCTCACCATGAAGTCATAGGTGTTTGTTGATGTCGTAAAATCCCATTCCACTCTTCCAATCCTCCAATAACTTAGCGGTTATTTAACCACTATTCCTTTCCTAGTTGTATCTTTCTATCTCTACTACTCTTTTAGAAAAATATATTTTGAGCTACTGAGTAACAAACAGTTCTCGTAGAAAATTCTGTTGAGATACCTTCATAATCAGGCCATATGCTCCACATTGGGAGAAGATATGGATATAAAAAAGCTATTTTACATAATTTCGGCTACAATAATCTAAAAAAATAATGATTTATATCATGTTTTTATGATATACATACATTGCAGTAACCAATAATTGAGGGTATTACTTGCAAGCCCGGCTCATTCCAAAGTTTTTGAAATATGAACCATGAATGTAATTTGGTAGATAAAAATAATTTTTGAAAGAATTTTTAGAAATCAGTCTCAAACATAGCTTGACAACATACAAAATACCATTCCAAAGTAATTTAAGCCTAAAAATACTTTTGAAATGTATATTGTTTTTGAAAATAAAATTCAAGTTTCATTTTTTAACCATTTTGGAATGAGCTGTGTTTGCAAGTAATACCCTCAATCTACAATTTGACTTGTAATATGTACAGAAATAAATTAATGTTTGCTAAGCATAAAAAATAAAATGAATCTATGATAAATAAAAGTTGTATACAGATAGGAATTCGTTTAACGTGAGCTTAAGAATTCGTAAAGGTTTGACAAAATGTAAAGCTTTTATACTGTGCGAAAAAATTGCGAAATCTGAATCCAGATACATACTCTTCTACGAAACATGATATTTTAATTTACACTACACTATTATGTGTTTGCGAACATTGTGTAATACTGCCGACAGTATGTACATACATACATATTCGTATTTGTATTTTAAAATATATTATTAATTAAAAATATTTTTGCGAGTTTAAAGAGAACAACATATTTATTGGTACGAATAATTTGCTTTTTTTAAGTTATATATTTGCTCTATGTTTTATATTTAGATGTCTAATTATTATCAATGTGTCTAGAAGAAGTTTGCCTTTTATGTACTTCTTCATCCTTTCGTGAGTTCAAAAAACTGTTACCTTTTTATGTTTGTTCATCAACACTGCAGCAAATATTCTTTTATATAATGCAATATGACACCACTAGACAAAATATATAACTTATATTTTTATAGCGGTTGTGTATTACAATACCATAATTTCTGGAGAGTCAAAAAACACATTTTTTAAATCGTTCAAATTATGTACACTAACACAAGTTTTGTCAGTAACGACCTGGGTTTCGTATTTAGGCATCTTCAGGAGTTCAGGTCCACGGATGAACTGACTAAATGATATTTAATGATGAAAGCCTAAATTATTGTTTTTCATAATTATAGACTTTTTTATCTGGTGTAGAATATAATTGACAAATACATTGTAAGGTCTAGAAGACAATATGATTTGAATAAAACTTTGAAAAAATACGAAATATGTAACAAAAAATAAACTTCAGCATGGCATTTCAATTTTATTTTCGATATCTTTGCTGTGCGAGCTTCGGACGCTTTGCCAATAATGTTATTTTTGGTTAATTGTTTTTTTTCGACGACAATGTTTAATAAAGAAGAAAGAGGACACCATGTGTATGTATATTAAAAGAAATGCATCAACGATCGACAAGACTTGCACATTCATTCAAACTAGTCGATATTTAAACATTTTATCTAAAATATAAATCATTAAGCACATGCCGATATTACCCAACAGTTCAAGATGACAATATTCCAAGATAAGATGTTGTATTGTCAGTGAAAAGGGACTACAATAGTAATATTCCTAAGAAGAGGACTTTGGTATTGTCAAACAGCCGTTTTGTGGTAATTTGAGCAGGAATATCAATTGACCATGTTAGAATTGGATACTGCCATTATTTACTTACATCGACTGAGACATTTTTGAGTGTAAGGTCGGGGTTGAGTACATTGATCAGTGGCGTAGAACGTAATATAATAAATGTATTTTAACGATACCAAACTAGATTCACAGTTATGATTTTATTAGTGATGTATCTTAAATTTTCAAAAATTATTTCCAATTTATAGCGACAAGTTAAACGACTTTTACATTTTTAAGCCTTTTCATTATAAAACTGTGAACAGGGTATTTAATTAATAATTTTTCATTATATAAAAATCCAATTGTTTATTTTATTTTATACATTTATATTAAATATCCTCGAGTCAACATCGGACGAATCCTAGTGCGAACAGCATTTTTTTTAAATAAATTTATCATTTTTTGTTAAAATGCATGGATTTTTGTGATGGATAAGGCAACGGAGCGCAGCTAACACGATTAGCTTAACCACTAGTGCTGGTCTAGCCCTGTCCTTTCAATCAATACTCTCTTAGTAAAAAGAGAGGTTGAGCAACTAAGTAACAATTAGTTCTCGTAGAAAAACTTCTGATTAGATACGTTGGGAGCAGATAAAGATTAATATATATAGATTTATACGAAGGCAACTGTAGGCTGCTAATACGGTAACAAAAGGCTCGCTTAATCTTATAGCTATTCGTTATGTTTTAGGGAAGGTGTGATTTTTTTATCACTTTTATGAAACTACACACAATAGTTAAACTATCGAATGCTATTTATTATAAACACTTATATTTTGTAACAGTACGTAATATATCGTAATTTAATCAATGTAAATAGCTAAAAATTGTACACCAGAAATCCCAAATGTACATTACTATTTTTGTTATTTAAATATATTGCATATTAGGTAGTTAATTATACAACGCAAAGATCTGAGAATATTGATTTTCCTAATTTAACAAGAGGCTCGCCGGCCTCAGTATTATTTATGGGCTCGCGCGAGCCCCTGCGAGCCCCCTACAGCCCACCCCTGTACGAAGGTGATTTCTGAAACTTGCTGGAAAGTCCTTTACAGCTTCATCCAGTTGTATTTTAAAATTAATAAAGATATTCCATCAGATATCCGCAAAAAAAATATTTGACAGATAGGTGAGCTGGTTGTAAGGCGTAATATATAAGAATGATCGGATAATACTGATTTTAATTCAAATATATAATAAAAAAATATTCCACATTGTATGTAACAAGAATTCAACCTGATAAAAACTAATTAAAAAAACATATATTGTATACAGTGCTCACGTGTACGCCAATGAATTATTTTTTTATATACAGAACCGGCGCCGGTCGAACTGTGGCCCTGGGCAACACCATTATTGATGATCCCTTCCCATTTATAAACCAAAAATAAATGCAGTGCAATGGCGGTAATTGGAAGTAATTTATGCGAAAACATGGTTCGGTTATTCAAATGCCAGAAACCGATTGGAATGATAATGACCGCATTATAAATTAAAACATTTTGTAAGGCTAATTAAAAAAAATAATTGTTATTTCACTAAACAAAATAAATGAATATGTCATAAATTCGAGAGGCACAGAAATAGGAGAAAATTTTACTACAATGTTTGAGCATAAATGTTCGATATCATCAGTGAATATTCGTATATTCAATTGTTAGGTCAATAAACGATACAATTCACAATATTTATCTTCCATAGATATATAACCAAACATAATTATATATATACATAATACGTTAATATTCATATTGCTTAACTAGCAAAACCATACTAATAAAAAGCATGTCACGGAAATAGAACGCAGAAACCGGTAAATTCAATTATGTCACATTATATTTATTGGATGGTTTCAAAAATTGTTTGTTTTTCTCGATGGTAAAAATTAGCTATCAAAATGATTATTTTTTTGCAAGAAACTTCAAAAGAACTTTTACTGCTATTGTTTCATTTGTTTTGCTTTTAATCGCGTAAAAGACAGTATGCATTTTTTCAAAACGTTTGCTCTGAATGAATGTTCTAAATTTATTTTAAGCGTAAGTTTTTATTTAAAATAAATTTGCATTGTTTTTGTGAAATACTGTATAAAAATAGTAGTGGTGGGCTGATTGTACGTCATACAGCTTAAGAATAAAAATATGTACATGTTGATTAGAATATATTATTTTTGATTAATAATCATTTAAGCAAACGAATTGCAGTCTCCAATTGCAAAGCTATTGATAATTATTTGTTGAATGGTAATTCTCATTTCGACTCTGGAAAAACGTACCAGAAGTGCATTGGATGTGATGACTGGTTGCAGACATCTAAACCCGGCACTCGAACGGGGGGCCACTTACACGGCAATTTCTTATTTATCCCGAGCAAACAAAAATGGTCATGTAAATATGGCGACGGCCAAGTCCGTCCGAGCAAATATTTGACCGGCCACTACATATTACATACTTTGTCATCCAAAAAAATATTTCAACGCCGAATACGATTATATTTTGAAAGTGCTAACTTATTTCCCAATGAGGAATGCAATCGTTTAAATAGAATTCGGTTAAACCGTTATATTTATCATGTCACGCATGACTTTATATTGGTTTCTCTCAGGGTTCAATTTAAACCAATTATTTTTGCGATCCTTCATTTAAAAAAAATAAAATTTTATGTTTGGAATATAAATGTTATCAAAAAGTCTTTTAACATTTTACGCGCATACTTGAATTAATAGGTCTTGTAAATTCGTCAAAAATTATCGGTTAAATAGTAAAACCCAGAATAGATTATTTAAAAATCATTTTTCTCCCAAATATCATACTTCAACGGCATGTTTCAATATTATATGTTTTCCGTTAATAATCAAGGGGTAAAAAATCTTTATACATTTTTCGCGCATACTTGAATTAATAAATTCGTCAAAAATCATTGGTTAAATAGTAGAACCCAGAATAGATTATTTAAAAAATATTTTTCTCCCAAATATCATACTTCCACGGCATGTTTCAATAATATATGTTTTCTGTCAATAATCAAGTGGTAAAAAGTCTTCATGATACACACGCCGAATCAATCTAATACAATTTACGCTGCTCCATTCCTAAAATTTGGGTAACTAACGGAGAAATTACAAAAATATCATAACAATGTTAAGTAGACCTGCACTATGTTTTAATCTTCTAAAATTTAGAAGATTTAATATGTATTATTAATAATCAAAATAAAAAATATCAAATCTATTTTCAGTGAAAGTACCTTAACATTTATGTCGATAATTCCATTTTTTGTATTATTTTCGTTTATTTTTTTCTAAATTTTAATTGGGTTCAAATAGCTTTGATTTATTACCTAACAGATCCAAAATTGGTTTTTAATACATCTTTTATGACAACTTAAAATTACATATCCGCCAAATAAATATAAAAAAATAATCCGAGGATTTAAGACATCATAGACATTCAAGATCTCAAATATTTAAGTAAAAATGATTTTCGCAAGACACGGATAATTAGGAATTATCCGATCGTTACGGTCAAACTCTTGCTAGACCACAAAAGTCGACAATATGAGATCATACAGTATACAAAATTTCATAAAATACCAAAATACATATATTGGAAGTCAGATTGTGTAATATATAAAGCAATCAATTTTAAGAATATAATTTAACTCTTTGAACATGCGTGGGTATAAAGAGGCAATTCCGATCAATCATATCAACATAATAATAATAATATACAAAAAACAAATAGTACTTAGAAAATGTCACAGTTGGTTGTATTTAAAATTATTTATTCATTCTCTTCGAGGCGTGGGTGCGAGTTTTTTTTATTGTTCTCGGACAAGATTAATATTTTACCGTTAACCTCTTCGAAAAAATCAATTATAAACGCTGATTGAAACGTTTTATTAACCACAACAAATCAGAATGTCAAAATATCACCATTAAGGAAAGAAATAAATTATTACTTCTACTTATTATTTTTGTGCAATTAGCGATGTTACCAAAATGGAAGGTGTGGGGAAATTAATTGTTAAAAGATAAAAAAATCATATTTGAATATATTCCGCATTCGACACGAATGCTTAGAATTTACGATAATTTTATTTTGTTCATTTAAAAAAAATAATTATATTGGTTATGATTATTTTTTTTCAATATGTTAAAATTTACAAAGAATCGAAATAAAGTTATAAAAATCCTATACACAGCCACATAAAAATAGTTATATTATTTAAAAATACTTATTAATTTGTGTCAAAAGGTTTTATTTTAATGACTTTATTATTCAATCGGGAAATTGTTATTTAATCATAGATAAATCAAAACTCATTCGAATATCGAGACATTTATTTTATTTAATATCAGCATACCACATTTTTTTCTTAAATTATTTGATTTCCGTCTGAAAGCGTGGATATTTGTGATGTCTAAAAATTCCCTCCCACCCTTCCAATATTAAAATAATAGGGGTTTTCGAAAGCGATTTTCTAACTACTAGTCTTGTCCTAGCTCTATCTTTTATATAAATATGTACTCCCTTCGGATAGATAGAAGAAGAACAACTTACTAACCATCAGATCCAAATAGCTAATTGTCAGACGGATTTTATTTTTTGTGCACTGATTGCACATGTAATAATTATTATAATTAAATAAATGAGAGACACTTGAAATATAATAATATACATATAAGAGACTCCTTTAGTAGAAGGTATTATATTTTAAAATACAATATATTGTAGTAATTTATTCAATATGTACGTACTATCAAAAATATTTCATGTCAATTCAAATGAAAAATTTAATAATAATATTGATTTTGCTTAATCTTGTAGAAACTATTAAATATATTTGATCACAAAAAAAAAAATTGGTCACACGGTGATTTATACAGAAAAAAACAAATAATTTATCACCAAAAAATATTGTGACAGCCAAACCATTGACAACATAAAAATATTTTTTATGCAATGAATAATATAATATAAAAAATTGAATGAATATTATAAGAGGTTATTAAAAAAAAAACTCAAAGCCGAGTCCTTGTACTTTTCCAAACAAAACTTTACATCGCTTGACCCATCTCGCGATCAATGGCTCGAATCCCGCAAAATAAATACCGTTGATATTATGAATGGGTCAACCTATTCAAAGAGTCACGGTCCATAATAATAATAACGACAGACTTCTTTAGTGAGCATATGAAAATTCTTACGAAATAAAAACGAGGGGACCAAAGATGAAACTTCAAATAAAAAAAAATATATGAGTATTCTGTTTCGTATTATAAAAAAACCCTATTTTTAGAAACCTTTGAAATAATCTAACACCACCTACTAGCTCAGTGCAAATCGTTTCGATTGGTTGCCCAATGTTTTCGGCTGCACATTATTTAGTACATAAAACGCAATCAAAGGAGGGGTATTAAGTTTATAGATTTTTTTACGTCACTCATAAAAGTTTGTCTATGTGAAGCCTATGAAATGTACACCCTTTCTATAAAACATGAGCTGACTGTAGGTATTATATATCCCATATTATCTTGTGAACCGAAGCAATAGTACTTACTCTACTGAGTTTGTTTTTTTATTATGTAAGTAACTCTTTTTTCTTAGTCATACATTTAGTAATTGTGTTTGTTTGGCAAAATATTAAAACAAATATTACAATCGATTATTTAATATAAAAATATTTTTTCCTAATATTTTGTGTCGTGAGATAATTTAATAACAGAAAAGTTTTGCCTTGGTATTTTTTTTTAATCCATGTCCGCTGCCAATGAAGAGCATATGTTACTCAGTCGCTCAACCTCTCCTTTTCAAAGAGAGTATTAGGGATAGAAGGGTAAGGTTAAGACAGGATTAGAAGTTAAATAATCGTTCTCGCTACGCCCAGTTGTTGCAGAATCAGAAATGGTTGGAGGGACATCACAACCACCCATGCCTTCTAACAGAAATCGATAAATCGAAAAAATGCTGTTTGTACTGGAACTCGAGCCCGTGAGGTCTGGAACGGAAGCCCACAATGCTAACCGGTGCGCCATAGGACCCGACCGAAATATTGTATTAATAAAAAACATGATATTCCTTTGTTGACAAACTTTGTTGCAGTTGACAATGCTCGCCATGAGCGAAACTGATCCTGACAGTGAACACCCTAAAAGCGAAATAATTACATTCAGAACATTATTTATACGAATATGTACATAAAGTTAAGGTGAAATAACAAATTATTTTAGTTTTACATTTTTTTTATAAAGTTGATAGCTATTTCAGCGTATGCTTTCGTCATAACGATATATAAAACTAAAATACTTTGTAATTTTTTCACCGTATTACAATAGAGTTCCACCAAGGAAATGCGAATTCAATCGATATAAAGTAATATTAATGTTTTAACATAATGATATAGATAGTAAGAAAATAAATATTTATCATTTTTTTAACATAGTCAGTTACTATGGTTAGTGGGAGTGGGATAGTAATTGCTTGGTGAATTGTGATTCTATTATCCAGCTAATATGTGCGCTTGTTAACGATACCTGGCTGGTCTTCTCAAATATAAATGATTAATTATTAAGATCTAAAATAATAATGATTCTAATTATTGATAATAGATATTGACGCTTTACAAAAGATTTTATTTCTATGCCATTCATTATGATCGCGAATGGTGATCCTAACGATGATAGTTTCCATCATGCATCCACTGTGTACACCCCTTCTATATTATGTCCTCTATTCAATATTCAAAATACCCTCGCGACAGAAACCCGAGAGGTTCAAAAGTGCCATTGAAACGGGAGAATCCTGATATACCTAAAAGCATTTGAGAATAGTTGGAGAACAAATAAAAAATGTCAAAGAAGGGGAAGTATTATAAAAGACCAGCTAGACGCGACTATTCCAATAACTAATTGGACGCGAGTTCTAAAGAATAGAATATCTAGAAGCCATGTATTTGATATTCGCGGGCGATGGACGGATTTTGGCCTTTATCATGTACTGATATGTAATAATATACATGTGTTTCATACAATCTACTGCCAAAAATATATGCGTTTCAGAATATCTTTTAGATGGAAAAAGAGTCGGGAAAATTTTTCATGATACAGCCATTAATATTTGACTTGTTTGAGCCAAAGCAAATTACAAGGTTTTCTTAGAGTTACTAAGTCTTATTTGAAAAGCGTAGATATCAACTATAGTAAAGGATTGAATTTATGAAAATGAAAGAATTGAATTGAATCTCCCGAAGAATTTTTCTCGGAAATTTCTGATAAACTTTGAAACACGAATATACCTAGCACCGCCATAAAATAAACCCTGTCTGAAATCAAAACCGAAACATAAATAAGTTCTGGTAAATTAACTATTTTAATAAATTAACTAAGTCAGGTCCTATGGCGCAGCGGTTAGCGTTGTGGGCTTCCGTGCTGGATCTCACGAGTTCGAGTCCCAGTTTTTTTTAACAGCATTTTTCGATCGATACATCGATTTCTGTTCAGAGGCATGTGTGTTTGTGATTTGTGTCTAAAAGTTCTCCCCCACCCTTCCGATCATTAATAACTAGGCGTAGCGAGAGCGATTAGCTAACCACTAATCCTGTCCTAGCTTTACCCGTCTATCTCTACTACTATCTTTGAAAAAGAGAGGTTGAGTGGCTGAGCGGCTGAGTAACAGTTCTCGTAGAAAAACTTCTATTAAGATACCTTCATAAGAAGACCATATGCTACACATTTGGAGCAGACATGTAATAAAAACGATTATCAAGAAAAACTATACAGAAAGAATGTCCAAAAAGTTTAGTTTTTAACGGTTTATTTCAACGAAATTGCTGAAGGACGAATCAAACATAGTATTTAATATTTAATCCAAAGTTGAATGAAATCATTTAGTTAGTTATTATGAATTTGATTTATAATTAATTATTCTGTAAAAAGAATGGGGACAATTTAAAAATTCAGACCTCTTTCATTAACTTTATTCAAGGGATTTATTATAAATTTACTCGAGAAGTTTGAATTTTCCTTGTAAAAAAAGTTCATTGTGTCAACACCGCTTGTGATAAAAGAAAAATTCAATAACCTTAAGAATGCTTCCTTTAAAAAATTGATACCCCTGCACCCGGGTATTAATAATAAATCTTCCGTCTCTATTCATCGCGGACAATGGCGATTAGCGAGTGAATGAGACGGAGGTGTGACGACTTGGTCGAGTATGCCCCTCCTACTACGTATATTTTATAGACCAATTTATAAGAACTGATTTCATTTTAACAATTTGTTGCTTTAATCCCGTCTAAATCTGGAATGCAAATTGTATGATTGTCAAACGTTTAAGCTGAATCTTGGAAATCATGATATTGGAATCAAAAGGAAGGATTTATTTTTAAAACCGGAACAAAATAATAAAAAATCTTGATTATTTTTTTTATCTAAGACGGTCTTATTCCAGAAATTATTAAAAATAATAAAGACGCAAATGCATCTAGTTTTAAAATGATGATAAAAATTAATTTTATAGGACAACTTTTGATATTACTAATTATTTCAACAAAATTGTTTAAATGTTTCCAAAATGGCATTGTTAAATATAAATATATATTTTGATCACTTGTGAGGTATCAACTGTCGATTTTCGGTGGAAAGACGTTTTCTTCAAAAGAATAAAATATTTTGCTCGCAATATTCCCAGATTATTTTATGAAAATTGGAGCTAGTTTCGGTCATCGTGAGCATTATCAACAAAAAAAACTAATTGATAATGATCGTTATGAACAAACCCGATAATATGTTATGTGAAAAATGTTGAGTGAATACAAAAAAATGTATTTTTTATATATACACCTATCCCTCGATTTACACTGTACTTTTTTTACACGTTTTCGCTTTTACACGGTTTAAAAAAGTCAACTTGAAAATTTTAATTCTTCATATTCGTAAGTAAAAAACGAGTACATCATTTTTAATTCCGTGTTTTATATCTTAAATAATATTTGTTGCCTTATTATGTCGAAAGAAGTAAAAAGAAAAGTTATTTCGTTAGCAAAAAAATCAAAATATTGGATCTTTTACAAAACGGAGAAAGAGTAATAGATGTTGCTAGATTATATAGCATGAATGAAGATACAATAAGAACAATTAGAAAAAATGAAAACTCAATTAGAAAGAGTGTAGCAGCTGGCACTACGAGTACGAGCACAACTTCATATATCAGAGATATTGCAATGGAAAACATGGAGAAGGCATTAATGATTTGGATAGAGGACCAAACTCAAAAACGGATGCCAATTGATATCAATGCTATTACAAATAAAGCATTGCGGATTTATGAAAAAATTAAATAGAAGATACCATCTTCTTCTTCATCTGAAAAGAAGCATACTTTCACAGCAAGTCATCAAGTCAAGTCACAGTGATTTGTGATAGCAATGAATGATAAAAACTCCACCAACCGATGCAATATTTTTTTAATGAATCTTTTGGATTTCATTTTTTTTTACTCTATAAGCTTTACCTGTATTTAATTAATAAAAGAATACGTATGTTTATACTTTTTAATAATTTTGATTTTTATGTATTTTAGAAAACACCCAAATTATGCGTTTTTCGTGTACTTTTCGATTTACACGGTTTACATTTAAAAATATACAATTTCGATTTACACGTTTTTCTCAGGAACTTATCTACCGTGTAAATTGAGGGATAGGTGTATTTATTATTCAAATATGCTTAATTCTATATTGTTAACCGCTAATTGAATATACTAGCTGTAAGCCCGTTGACCTCAACGGGGGGATTTTCGTTGCATTTTTAAGTAGTCAGAAAATTTAGTAATTCGTAGTAGAAGAGATAGACCTCGGGGCATATATCGACAGCCCTGCAGTATTTAAATTGTAAATAATATAATTTTTAGAATAATTGAAATGTCTAAGTATGCTAACAAATATATTTCGTAGAAAAAGAAATATCGGAATCATTTATTTTGAATTGGCCACACTAAGTATTTGACATATTCTATTTTTAATTTTCAATACAAACAAACAATCGAAGTCACTTTGAATCGCGAGTTTGAAATAGTAATTTTTTCGAATGCTTAATATATATAATCTAATTTTATCGTGTCTGACAGTCTGGCCTTTACCTCAACGGTAAGACGTTTTATTCACAATGCAAAGTTCCATGTATCGAATCCGGCCCGTGGCAGAAAAAAAATGTGAAATAAAGGTTCAACGATTTTTCACATCACAAAATGTGCTTTTTCAGTGTAATGAAAAAATATTTCTAGTATGAATAAAAAAATGGAAACAGCGGAGCTGGGGAGGGAGAAGGGGAGGGGACTGTCTTCCTTGGCGTTATCGAAAAGGCGAAATCGGGGACCGGCAGACAGACAGATTACATTATCGACTTTTAATATATAGACTATTTTATTATGTACCTATACATACGAGTAAAGCCTTTTCAATAAATAATGATGATTTTCGCTTAAAATATTAAATATAAATTTGATAAAATCATATTTTGGTTACTCATCTTACTTATCGGTTGTTTCTCTTGATTACAAAAAGAGAAAACATAATAGGTAACTAAGGTAACACATTTTATAAAAAAAACTTTACTAGTGTCGGTTTTATTATGCATTTAGTGGGAGATTTTATCGGATCCAACGTCACAGTAATCCAATTGGACAGTTTGCGACCCAAGAACTACAGGTTCTAAGTGTAGATTTTTGGCGATACAAAAGTAATAATAAAAACCAACAAAGGTACTTGGAAGACTACGTCATTGATACTTTTTTTCTTAAAAATATATTATACTTAGAGCTTTGAAGTTCTTGATTCACGATTCATATCAACATTATAACGTTTACAAGTAAAAAGAATCAATAAATTATCTTTTCAATCTTCTCTCAGATGAATGGTGAGTTACACTTTTAAAAAAATATGAGTGCATGTAAGAATAATTCATTAAACCTCATCTATTTACAAATATTAAATGGCGGGAAGATCATGTTTTATTCACCTGTTATAAATTAAGCTATATTACGCTCTTCACGAAACGCGTTTGAATGGAAACGGACGGGTGGTGTGAGGTAGACGCAAAAGCGCCAAACCGGCTCTCGAATCCACTACCTACTAGTCCACAGACACTTGATACGCGGCAAGTCTCTTACTGGGCTTCTTCCCCGTCTCTCCATGCATGTTGTCTTGTTTACTTGTTTACGCGCGTCCAGGAACAAACAAGCCATGCGTGCCCAGCGAAGAAAACTTAGCACTGCCACTCCTGACATAATAATTTTACAAATTATGAGTGCCTTCGCTTTTTTGCAGGAGGAAGTTTGCATTCTTGTTCGTTGTATTAAAAAGAAAATTAACTCAATGTCATGATGTAATCATGTGATATTTATATATACTTAAAGGTAACTTGCATACTATTTTTTAAATAAAAAAGTATACATCTCGGTATCTTCGGAAATTTTATGTGATTTCGTCAGATTTTTTCACCATTGTTATTGATTTAAATATATTTAATATATAATAATAGTTCACTTCAATGTCAAATTTATTATTATTTCAGAGATTTGAGTTCGTCTGTACGTTTGAATGCCTGATGATGTCGAAATGTAAAAACCGGGTCTTTGGTAACATAACTTATGAAAGTGTACAAGTGATAATATTTCTTAAGGTGACAAGGGTGAAACTCATTGTTTTGGAGATTATGTGAAAAGTGCAGAAACATTGTCTAATTAACATTTTATTTGAAACATATTACGGCAAAATATACAGTTGAAAGATCAAAAGTTTGCTTTCATTATAATAAAGATTTGAATAAATATATAACATATATGTATTTGTATGTATATTATAGAATATAGATTACTAAGTAAAGTAAAAAAATAGTTGATGATAAAATAGACAATAAATAAATATTTTTTATGGTTCGCTCTTTTCACCCTAAACCTCTTCTTAATTGATGCTTGCGATGAGTGAAACCAGTCCTGATCACAACGAAAATGTGAAATAAGTAAAAAAGATTCATATTGATTCTTAAATGCAAAGCTTTAACGCCAAGGATTGGAAAATATTACGTTTAATAAAAATTGCGCTAAGATTTAAGATGATGGTTTTATACCATTTAACAGCTTAACGACCGCACGTTTTTTTATAGAATTTCACTTGTCGGCCGAGCAATTTTGCGAAAAATTCACAGAAAATTGTAATTTTACTAAATTCACTATAATTTGTAAACCAATTGAGACACATTTACCAAATGTAATTTTCTAGCTTCCAGATACTTTTCAATAGAATGGAATGTATGACGCAGGACGCATATATGCGTCCGCCGGCAAGCAACCACTGGTGTTTAAATACTTAAATACGCGTCCAGCGGTCGTTAAGCTGTTTTAAAATCATTATACTCCTCTGTTAATTGGAATTTAAGTAGTTCACAGATAAATTGTTAATTTTAGCACTTTTTTAAATATATTTTTTCAAGATTATATCTCTTGAAATGCACCATTGCAATAAATAATGATATAGTTTAAAAGTATCATTCGTGATGCAAAATATGAACAATGGCAACAAACGTAGCGTGAAATTTATAACCTGTCAACATGGGAAATGCGCTGGAATGAATAGCGTGTCCGAGACATTGCAATTCGCGAGCGATCAAACAGGAAGTAAAGAGTTTCTACAACTTCACTTAGCTTTGGTTCTGCCACTTCCCGTGATTCAACCTTTCCTGGCGGTCGTCTCTCAGCTATTATAAGTAACGTTTATGTCACGAATATGGCACAGTTTAGGTGAGATAATTTGAAATACGTGCTTTTTTACAAACCACCAGTCTTTATAATTTAATAACAATACTATTTCCATATTTTGGAAAACCGCATCGTAAATTTTGAACTGTTTCTATTGATTGAAATTTTGTATTTGTAAACGGTAAAACAAACCTTCGGCATTATCCGCGGACTTTATCTGATAAAACCAAAAGTTCTTTACCTATATTATAAAGTATTTTTATTTGAATATGCCGTTTTATTTATTTAGAAATATATCCAAATAATTCACTGTTATATTGATGATATAAGTAATGTTTCTATAAATTCAATACAAATGTATGTGATTGAAAAAAATGAATTTAAATGCACTTTTTTGAACATTGAAGGTCACATTAACTATTTTTGATTGTAAAATAAACATCATTAATATTCTGTTATTGTAATTTAAAGATTTACATTATGATAAAATTAAGCATGTTCATAAAGTTTTTGGATTATATTTTTTTATAAAAAAAAATATTTAGTATTACAGATAATGCCAATGCGTAAAAAAAAAATTGAAGGACTATGTATAAAAAAGAGGTTGAAAGACTGAGTAGTTCTCGTAAAAAAGCTTCTTTTAAGTTACTTCCATTGAGTGGCCATATGCTCCACATTGGGAGCGAACATGGATTTAAAAAAAAAAAAACTACATGAAAATATCTTGTTAGTCACCCGGGATCAACTCGAGGATAATTGACATTGCGTATACCCAGGTATAAATTTTAAAAATCTTAATTTGACATTGATCTACCGGGACTTGATCCCAGACACGCCTGATCGGTATAATCAAGTTCGTACCCACTAGACCACAACGGGCGATGAATTATTGTATTACTAATGAAAACATTGTTATATAACGTGAATAACTTATTGAACCTTCATAAAAATATTCAAATAAGAAAATATGCGGCCTAACTGTACACGGAAAGTAGAAGAATGTGCAGTGAGTTTTCTTTTCCATTTTATATTAAAATTCTGTTTGTTTTGACCGAGTTTCCGAAAACTGGTAAAACATGCAAGAAACCATAAGTATATCCAAAGCGTGGCGACCGTCTGTACGCTTTTTTCATCTATTTCAGTTGCCCATTTTATTTAAAATAAGGCTAAAAAGGAATTTTAATATCACG
This sequence comes from Himalopsyche tibetana, assembly GCA_030503985.1. NCBI lineage: Eukaryota > Metazoa > Arthropoda > Insecta > Trichoptera > Rhyacophilidae > Himalopsyche > Himalopsyche tibetana. The sequence continues at coordinate 16,934,615 of JAPJYX010000024.1, forward strand.
GTTCCAGCAGTAATTTCCATTAACATGCATAGGCCATGCTTGCACACATGACTTTATACAGTGCAGTGCATTTTAAATAGATGCATTATTAAAAAAAAACTTTCTATTAATATTTACTGACTAGTCTGATCGTATTAATTGATTTTTTAAGCTATAGAGCTATTTCATTAAAATATTAGGGTTTTTAAAATATATAATAATTTCACGATTCTATGTTAGGATCACAAATAGTTTCAGCCAGCCAGTTAGTGATGCTATACTAGAAAAATAAAGAACTAATGTACACATTAAATTTGAATCGTTCAAACTATGTACATTCTCACAGATTTTGTCACTAACGACCCGGGATTCGCCTTTCGGCATCTTCAGGCGTACAAGTGCACGGATGAACTTGAACTGAATGAGGTCAAAATCTGTGAGAATGTACATAGTTTGAACGATTCAAATTTAATATTGAAATTCCACCAAGCACCTTCAGTCGAAATCTTAAATTATAATGTACACATATTATAAATTATTAGAAAGCGAAAGCATCATCCGTCATTGATGTTGATGTCTCTAGCGAAACAGATGAAAAAATCAAAACCAATATTGTATATTTCTCACGCTTTTTGGCGTAATTAATTATTCTGTTAAATATTGTAGAAATTAATGAAAATACTTCAGAATGTTCAATATTCTTACCATCAATTTATACACAACCATAAAGTATTACTACTTCTTCAGACCTTTTTATCAATATTTATTTAAGTCAAAATATCTAATTTGAAAGGTTCAATATTGATATAATGTTTACCAGGTTTTGGCAACCTTTATTAGCTGACGGTCAAAGTAAAAAAATGTGACTATTAAGAAGACTATTCGGGTCAGTGGGTTTTTTTCATACATTTTTTTATAGTCACTTGACATCTTCAAATGGGTCACTTGGTGACCAGCGAGTCATAGGTTGCCTAGTCCTGGTGAATACTTTAATAGTTTACATACTAGATATAAGCTGAATATCCTTTGATATAAATTTTTCTTTTAAATATTTAGTATATTTACGTGTCAGGTAAATCGTTCATTTAAAACAAAAATAATTTGATTAACATTAACTGGTTTTTTTTATCATCCTTTTATTTTGTTTTCTATATTATACTGTGTAGGTCGTTAGTTAAATTTTAAATTAAATTAAACCTCTTTATTAATTTTAAGGAAAATAAAACGTATTTTAGTGACGTAAACCCATATTTTTTTACAGAACGCCACTTGTTGATAACAAGTAGAATCATAGACAAAAGCCAAACCAATTTTATTCCAGATAGTAACGTATAATTTGTATGTAACAGTGTTGTTTTTTTAACAGCGTATAATTTAAGGCGAGCGATTCCCGTATAATTGGTGCATTGATGCCTTTTTTCTTTCAGATATTACCTACTCAAGTAGCTTGTCTTGTACGTCTGCTACAAAATTCATAATGAAATTTAGTTTTTTACGTGATAGATTTGATACCAAGAACAGCGCTTCGTTTACTTTGTTTGTAATGCAAAGTGGATTATAGTAATTTATACTTTTCCTTGATCGAATACAAAAAAAAATATGATAATAATATTAAATAATACCTTCAAGCAACAGCCCTGATCACGAAATAAATTATGTGCGTAACACAACATATTAAATACCTAGGCAATTTTATAAGGGAACTTTTGAAGGGGTAAGTGGATTCAATAATAACCTATACAGCTTTAATTATAATAACAATTACTATGGAACATAATGGGCCAAAGTTAATTAATGCAACTTTTAATACACTAGACTAGATAGTTTGTTGTTCACCTTGTCACCAACAGTGTTACCTGACAAATGCATGGCGGAAAAAAATATAAAAATAAAGCATAGCAAAATTATGGAACCAGTACAAACTGGTTCCATAATTTAATTAAATACCAGTTTCGCTCATCGCAAACAAGCTCAACTATTTTTTTATAAATAGCTAGACGATGTAGTGTGTATACATAATACAAGTTTTTGTTTGACTTACTTATTAACAGTAAATTAATTTACTTTTGTTAGTTCTTTTTTGTTTATGTTTTAAGTAAAACTTTGTTTATACAAAATATTAATTTTGATATTTTTTATGTTAAAACGAGCAAATCATTATAGTGATAAAAACAATAGCGCCTTTAAATTTTAATCTATTCTTTACCCCGTGAATACTTTCTCCATTTAACATATCAGTTTCAATTAGGATTAGTAAACCGGAAATACAGGACTCGAATCTAAGTCATAAAATAGGCAAAACTTTCTTACAACTTTCTTAAATGTCTACTTATGCAAAGTGCTATATGTTGGAATGATAAGAATAAAAAAAAAACATTTTAAATTCATCTAATTACAAATTTTGAAGTAATAATCACAAATTGTTTCGTTCATTCATTTTCAAAAATTTCTCGCCTTTTAACCTACAAATCATGGCCAAAAGTGACTACTTTAGTGTGAAATAAAAATAACATCAAAACAGTGGTTGTTATCAGCATTTTAAAAACAGAGTTTAAAAAAGTTAAAACGTAATTTTAATATCATTAAAAATTAGTCGCCACAGAGATTTTTTGTCATCCGTACGTAAAATGATTTACAAAATCACACCAAAGAGATAAATACTAAAAACATGTTAGTAAACTGAGTATAAAATAAAGAAACCTTTTTTTTTAAATTATGACATGAATAATATCTAAACATCTGTTTATAGCATTCATCTCAATGCGACATTATTATACTCATGTGACATTTTAAATAATTATTTAAAGAATAAAGTAACAAGAAAGAAAAAATAATCCTTTAAAATCTAGCACACCTTTTCGTGAGGAAGTTATTAATAAATTTTGAATATATTAGGCCACGGAATATATTAAGTATCTGGTAACTTTTTTTTGGTTGAATCGTTGTTATGTTATTGTGTATAATATTATTATAAATTCAAAGCTTAATAATTTTCATCATTGCATTTATTTTTTGTAATCGTAAACAGCATTCGATTTATTTATAAAACGACGCCATCTTCTAAAGGCTTATGATTTTTTAAAAATATGTATTACTTATTACTGTGGTTGCCAATCGCACGAGTCTCTGCTCTGTTTTCTAATATTTGAATCTTTTACCGGATACATAGTTTCCTACATTTATTTTTAGAAGAATTATAAAGCAGTCGCTTACAACCAGTTGTCTTTTGAGATTTCCTATTTATTCGTACGAAAAGTTCAGTACAGGACTTACAAAAGAAGGTATAAACCTTTTTTCTATAATAGCAATTTGAACCTTTTATTTAAAAACAATCAACACATTTTGTTAATATCTACAGTGTAGATTCTACATTGTTTAAAACCTGTTCCGTAAGATGAGTCAGTAGTTATTTTACGCATATTGATCAAGATTATCTTTTGATGAAGCTAATAAAAAACTTATTCTAAAAAAATATATTATAATATCTCCATTCAACATTTATGGTGCCTTAAAGACTTTAATTGAACAAACTGTAAACTAATATATAAATATATTAACTCGAATGACAACTAAAACTAAATATGTTTTAAGACAGTACGCGAGAGTCGGGTGTCTACAATTGCACGGTTTTTGCCGTTACGATAAAAATAGCACTGCGTCGCACGTCATTTCAGTGTCATTAATATTTATTATTAATCAAATTATAGTCAAAATCTATATAATCTATAACCTATATAAAGTTATCTGTTTGCGTTTTTGAAACAAAATTTAAAATAATAATTGCATTGATTAGGAATAATATTATTTTATGTCAAGAAAGATTCGGCATACAAACAAATCTGTATCTATTTTTTTGTTGAAAGATAGTGATTATTTATGCTTAAAATGTCATATTGCCCAAGAATGCTTTTAAAAGTTTAGAAGTGGACAAATTATTTACCGCTTTCACAATGAGACTGCTTGCACAATTGAACCAAACGATGCTGCATATTAGGTTCCTTTCTTTATATTTGAGCGCACGAAATATATTAAGCATTCATTTTAACTAACAGTATTTTTTTGAAACAATTTTACTATTCGTTTTAAATTATTACCAAAGAAATTAACAGTACGAGCATTTTTTTAATATAAAAACGTTTTTAAATTTTCTATCTAACGCAAAAAATCAAGATTAAGAGAAGAATGAAATAAACAAAAACTCAATACATTTAAAATTGTTAGATTAAAAATCAATTAAGCGTCTTATACGATGCATATTTCGTAAAACAAATAAACTAACAAAATAAAACAAAATTTCCTTCTTAATTGATTGAATTGGCATTAACTTGGTATAACACCATTGTAATAAGGTAATAAATATTATAACCTTACTTCTTCTCAATCACTGTTTATGTTTTACCATGTTAATATGATATAAGATTTTTAGAAGTGCAAATATGATTATCAAAAAAACCAAAATAAAAGCAGTGTATAGCATTTTTACATTGAAAAATGGTTAATTTTAGTTTATGATTTCTCAAAGTAAATCAAACATTATAAATTAAATGAAAGTTTTTTGTGTAAAATTTTGACAGTTTGAAAATCTTTGGATTATTTCTTATTGCTTCCAATAATATAAGCAAAGTATGAGGCTTGCAATATTTGATACTTTGGAATGAATATCTCTTCTACTGATCTCACTTGAGTTTTTATTTTGTATTATAATGGCACAATATGGACGCAAGTAAAATATATTAATAATTTTTACAATGAATACGACAAAGAAAACAATTTTGTCGCTCTTACTGAAGCAGTTGCAATCACTTTACCGTGGATTTTAGTGTTGCCAGATTGTTGTAAAATAGCTTGTTTTTAAATTAGTAACAATATTACTCAGTATACAACAACACTTACATAATTATATGTAAAATTGTTTTCATTTTTTAATTGTTTGAAATGTTTTACGACTTAATTTAAATTTATAATTGGTTCATATATCATTGATAATGACTGAAAAAAATATATCTACATTATTGAATATATGAGACTATTATTTGCAAACCCGGATCTTTCCAAAATAATTAGTGAAAGATGAACCATGAATGTAATTTAGTAAATAAAAATACATTTTACAAGTATTTTTTTTAAAGCAGTCTCAAACATGGCTTGATAAAATACTGAATATCATTCCAAAGTGGTGTAAGACTAAAAATAAAATGAAAATCAAGATTTATTTTTCAAACCAAACGAAAATTTTCATTTCAAAGAACGAGCCGGGCTTGGAAATAATCAGGGCTGTGGAGTCGGACTTGGAGTTGCGGTATTTTGGCTGTAGTCAGAGTCGGAGTCGCGAAAAATGAGAGACTCAACTTTTTTAAAAATATATACATTTAATGATGCGTATTCAAGCAAAATAGTCAAAAGTGTTGACATTTCATGCTTGGCTAACTAAAGATGATCTGATGGTATACATATCGACTGTGGAAAGGAAAAAGGACTTAACCCACAGTTTCTTCAAAACAGGTTTTTTTCGATAATCACAATGTATCAAACTTGATACACGTTCTATCAAAAGGATACAAGCTGCAAATGCCGAATTAGTATCTAAATTTAGCTTTTAAGTTTGAAAAAATGACCTTGTAAAAATCTAAAACCAAGAAAAAAGACTGAAATAAAGGTTTTTCCTAGACAATTTCTTTAATTAATATTAGATTATGTCAATTAAGTTTAGAAGTCTCCGTGCACTTCAGGGTTGTGTATAATTCATAATTTGCATATGTCACAAAATCATCAAAACACGTTTTTAGCGCCTCCTGTAAAATTTAATATGTGTGGGTTAAGTCCTTTTTCCTTTCCACAGTCGATATATATAAGTTAAAATGAAATTATTGAAAAATTTCGGAGTCGGAGTCGTCTTTTTTTTACACTACTCCACAGCCCTGGAAATAATAGCCTTATATATGTATGCTGATGATGATAAAACTGTATGTTTAATATGATAATGTTATCGATAGTGGCAACACCGATGGCGCTGGTAAAGAAGAAACACCTTGTCATTCTATGGGAGTGACAAATTACAATACATCACTCGGAATTGAATAGAAAGCCACAATGCAATGGCGCAATGGGCCTCGTAACCTTTCGTGGGCAACCGCTATTTTTTGTATTATATTATTTATTCATACAACATTGCAACGACGACTAAATTTCTGTATAGAATACCTTGAGTATCGGGATAATGAAAACAGTTCGTCTGCTCCACAATGATGAATTGCAAAATTTACCGCATTATTATTTAGTTGTACTAGAAGCATAACCAGCACAATCTGTAAGGATTTGTTAAATGTCGTTTCTAGCTTACTGCCTGATATAGGAATTAGTAAATGGAAATATAAAGTGAGGTAAAACAGTATCGCACGAATTCTCCGCGAAGGATATTTATAATAAAACTTGAATTTTCATTTCGATAGCGTAAAATAAAGCAATTTGTTAAATAATGAGATATTTTATCGGTAGTTATTTTAGTGGGTATTTTATTAGCCCACTCCCAATGTGGAGCAAATGGGCTTTTAATGGACGTATCTCAACATAAGTTTTTCTACAAGAACTGTTTGTTACGCAATCGCTAAACATCTCTTTTTCAAAGAGAGTAGTAGAGATAGAAGGATAATTCTAGGAGAGAACTAGTGGTTAACTAATCGCTATCGTTACGCTCAGTTATTGAAGAATCGGAAGAGTAGGAAGGAATTTTTAGACATTACAAACACCCTTGTCTTCGAACGAAAATCCATCGAAAAAATGCTGTTCGTACAGTAATTATATGTTAATTTTTGCAATGACGAAAATGCTTGACAATCCTTGTACAGTCACGCTTTAATGTCACTTAATGAAATGTCAATTCTTAATGGGAGAATATTATTAATAGAAAATTTAAATTAACTTTGATTATTCCACGTATTGTGTAACTAACTGTGACACGTGTTTCGCCTCTTTCAGAGGCATCTTCAGACTTACTATCGCAAAGTTTGCTTAAGTAATGAAGCAAGATTGATACGTGGAATAATCAAAGTTAATTTAAATTTTCTATTAAAATGAACTTCCACAAAGTTACCGCCGAAACCATCGAAAGTATTAGGAGAATATTATATTTATAATAATAAATAACAACTTTTCATACGTGTTTGACAGTTTTATATTATAATCAGGGCCATTTAAACATTCTCATTAGGTGACCGAAACAGTAACTGATTATATTAGAGCAATGTGATTGAATAAGTTCTTCGATTTTGTGTTTTGATAAATCATTTTACAACTAAATAAATTGTGTATCGGATAATATTATTACAACTTTTGGTGACAATTGGTATGTACACAGTAAAAAATACTAATCATTTCTGTCAGTCATATAACCTGTTAATCCGATAACTTACAATAATTCAATAATAGAGGAGTTGTGGTGTTTTTATTTAAATAAATTTCATCATTATTTGCAGACAAAGGTCTGGTGTTTTTCATTTGGAAAACGGGTACGGTAAATAAATAATTTTGAACGATTGATTTATGTATGAACATATAAATAAATTCTAAGAATATTATTATTAAGTTAAATAGTCAATTTATTATCATGGCTCATACGCATAGATAGACAAACTAAAAATTATTTTTATTTTCGTTTAACATTTTATTTATGAATATTTTGGCAACAATAGTATTAATTGAAGAATATATCATACTATATTTAATTAAAAATGAAAAATATGTATTATTTATTAAATATCAAAAGTATGCCTAAATATTAATGTTAAGTAGTCGACGCATAGAGCCTAAGGAATCACAACTTTTTTACATACATACATACGTTAACTTAAAACAGTCATTTTTGGCAAATATTAATCAAAATTATAATGCAATCTCCATAATCGACCAAAACACCAAGAAAAGGTTGTACTTGTAAAAGTCCAGTATTTTTTTTACCATTTTATTCCTTGGATCACTTCACCTTTGATGACTCATTAATGATATAGAGTTAAAAAGGTCGATACATAAATATTTTTCATGAACGTGTTCTAACAATTGTATTTTTATGAAGTTTTTAAATGCCTACTAAAAATACATTTTCTTGTATAAAAACATTTTTTTTTATTTATGACCAAAAGCGAGAGTGGTATAGAACTAATTTGTCTTATGACTCCAGCATCAAACAGATGATTTTCAATAATATGGTTTGAAACGTGAAACGAAGAATGTGGATTCGAGATTCCGTTCCACAAGAACGAGGGCGCATCAAATCGATGTATAATTGCAATTAATCCCAAGCGACTCGAGAGGGTTCGAAATTCGAAAAAGATAGATATTTGGAGAAAAATGCGGCAACACGATCTTGACTTTGTCACGTCACGAATTCGTTCGTTTGTTTGCCGCGAGCTTTTGAGCTATTGTCGAAAACCGCCGCCATTATTATTTTTCCTTATGACTAAGTGGAACTTTTATCATGTGACATATAAGGCATTATAGTACACCATGTGTCGAATTATGAGTTTTGAAGGTAAGTGGTAAGTATTTACCTGCAGTACGTGAATATAGTAAGTCCATTTAGAACATCCAAAATTTATTAAAATAAAAAATAGTTTTGTGTTATATTTTTAACTACTAATAATTTCGAATTCGGAGAGTTCAAGGTTTTAAAAACTTAAAAAAAGTTCACTTGTTTTAAAATTAAAATGATTCAGAAATAAAATTTTAATTATTACTTACGTACGAATATTAAAGATGTTCATGATATTTAAGAGACTTCAAAACTCACCTGAAAAAAGAAGAAAAGTCATTTTAATATAATGGAATTTTAAATCTTTTTACCTTTGATATGAATTGTTTAATCAAATATAATTTGGTCTCTTTATTTCTAGCGGTTTCTGGCTTAGAATGCATAATATTTTGACTGACAAGCCAAACACCATAGCTTTTTTTTTTGCGATATTTTATTTCCATCATTTGAATTTGAACGCAGACAAAACATTGTTTTTGAAAAACGGTGTGAGATATAATTATATGTATTGTCATACAAGTTTTTTTTAAGTTACCCTAGTTATCAGTGTGTTAGAAAGTTATATTATTATTATTTATAAATTTTACTAGTATTTTACCCTTTTAAATGAGAATATAACAATTGTTTTATGTTCATATCGAGTATGAGAAAAATAATCTAAGCAAGTTTAAATACCATTCTTTATGTTTGGAAAAAAAATACTCTCCAAATATTGTTATGCGTAAGATTTTAAACGTTTAAATGCCTAATAAAAATGTGCCAATATAAATTGGCCGAACTTGAATTGCAAACTATAATAAACAACCACACAGACTGAATGACTTTTTGTAGTCTAAGAAAATTATCCACGCCGATCAAAATGTTAAATTTTTCAAAGGTGCATCCATTATGCGCGACCGAAGAATGTTTACCGAGGTTAAGAGGAAGGTATTCATGAATGAACGAATGGCCCAAGAGTTTCCTCGCGAGAGAAGACAAACCTAATGGGACGACAAAGGAAAGCTATAAGAAAGCACAAAGGATGAAGATAATTCGTGAATCGATTATCGTCGATGCGTTAAGTTATTGATACGAGCTGGCATCGTGCTAAGGTATGAATGATCCGAGCAAAATAGCCGAGCGTATTGCAACTTTCGACGAATATAGTTAAGCTGGACTGAGTGTGCCGTTCAGAGTAGAAATATATAAGTCGATTTCTGCTACTACGAAAAATGATTGTTAGCAATCTTAAACACTATTCCAAAAATTAAATAATTTATAATTTAAATACTGCAGGGCTGTCGATATATGCCCCGAGGTCGATTTCTGCTACTACGAAAAGTAATTGTTAGCAAACTTAAACATTATTCCAAAAATTAAATAATTTATAATTTAAATACTCCAGGGCTGTCGATATATGTCCCGAGGTATATTTCTTCTTCTACGAAATATATTTGTAAGCAAACTTAAACATTTCAATTATTTTAAAAATTATATTATATACCATTTAAAAACTGCAGGGCAGGGCTGTCGATATATGCCCCGAGATATATTTCTTTTACTTTTAGAATTTCTGGCTTATTCAATAAATAGGTTTGTAATTTATTTGTCACGCCAGTAAACTTTCTGTTTACTTAAAAATGCAACAAAAATCCCCCCGTTGAGGTCGACGGGCTTACAGCTAGTTAAAACTGAATAGCATTGATTTCAAATCTTTCTATACATAATATTTAATAAATTGCAATTTCTCATAAGCTAATAAGTCGCCTTTCTCGTCAAAAATGGTAAAGTAAAATCATAATTTATATCCAAAATATTATGAATGAATTTGGCGTTAAAAAAGTTTCTTATATTACATATATATATATAATTAAAAAGGAACCAATTTTTTATCAATGCGATTTTATTTATTTATAAATTTTATTCGAAGAAAATATTTAACTCCATAAAAGATTTAACACAATACATTTAAAAAATAATTAAATACGAGAGGATAACTCAATTCAGTTCGCATCTACACGCTTCATAATAATTTCGAACGCACGTTTATGGCAACTGTCCAAGGGAAATAAATACTACTCTAGCGGTCTCCCCCTTTCTGCTTCTGTAGCTATTGTTATACAGTGCACCTGGAATTTTTATAGAGGCAAACGAAACAAGGTATCTAACTAACTGTGCGAAAAATACATTTTTTAACATCATACGGCGTTTAACAAAACGGTCGAGGTGAACTTTTTATAACCGTAATTGTTGCTCGACCGTATTCCGTAGATGTGCAGTTTTATGATATATAATAACGCATCAATTTAGGCTCACATGTTATCGTCATCATATGTCGGTAAACTATTTTAATGAGACATTTGAATCAATTATATTTTCTAATAAAATAAATAAAATACAACTAAAATAGCAGCATGTTATTTTTTTACTTAAATCATGATGTCATTTACATTTTTGTGGCCGTGATATCAATACTAAAATTAATTTTATAAATATAATAAAACCTCGGTATAGCAAATGATTGATTTAAAAAAAACAATCTTTCCTGTCAAATGTGACCGTATATTTTGCGCATGATTTTATTAAAAAGATAATAAACACGTGTAAAGTCGAATAGTCAACGATCTCATTAATGCTGTTACACTTTATAACGTTTATATAACGAATTAAACATCTTTTAATTGTTTTAAAACACTGTGGATCTTTAACAATGTCTTTTATCGAGATTTTTAAGCTTACACGATGTAGAATAAATTGAAATGACAACTATACGCAAATTATAAAAAAAAACCACGAGTTTTACTGCTGAAAAAAAATATTATATGAATGATTATCATTCAACAAAAGCTTTTCAAAGGCCTACGTTTTCTTTTGAAACAAAGATTATAACGTTATAATCCTCATTTCTTCCGGTCTTGATAAAAGCTTTTTAAAATAAATTAAAAATCCGTTTTGAATTTTTATTAATATTTTGTTTATTTTCTGTCACATTATGGTAATCAAGTATATATCTTTGATCTTAACTTAACGCCGTAGCTTCGAAAGCCCCCGAGAAAGCTGTGCGAGAATCATAAATCATGAAAATTTGAAAAGCTTTATAATGTTTACATGTTACACAGCGCTAATAAAGTTTAATGGCAAATTACTTTCACGGTTTATTTTTCCATAGTAATTCGCTGGCACTTGCGTGCAGAAACAATGGCCGGCTTTACAGTTTTATTTTTATTTCTAGATTTTTGTCAGGGAAACAAAATAAAATTGTTTATGAAAAAAAAGTAATGAACTCTTCGTAAAATTAAGCACGAAGGTTTTATATTACTCCGATACGGCAATAAAAAGTGACTTATATTTAGTATAAAAACGTAAACCGTTAAGATATTATTATTATATGATTGATGGCGTGTTAATTTTAGCGTCCCGTTCTTTGAAATAAAAAATATCCCTAATACAACTTTTTTATAATTTGTAAAACAACAACTATTCCAATAAAATTTTCACACGAATGTTAGTTAAGAAAAATGTTTGGACAATGACTCTATTAAAATTATCAAATATCTTTGCACAGCTTGCATTTTTGACAATAAAAATTTAAAAACAAGATGCCACAGAAGTCAGGTTATACCAAAACTAAGGCTAAAATTGAAACCAAGATTTTAAAAAAATGTAAACAGAATTTTTGAAATTATTACTTTTTTATATAAAGTATAATTGATTTATATTTTAATAACACTAACTTTCATTCACATTAAGATTTGTAAAAATAGTCGGAAATACTAGTTTTTTTCATTCTAAATTTATGAAATAACATGGTATAGATATGAGGAATGGCTTCCAACACTAAACAGGGGTTTATATCTCTTCGTGACTTTTTTAATTGTTGATTCAATACCCAAAGGTACCGCTGTGACTTATTGACAATTATTCGAAGATTCTTAGCGTACATACGTTCAAAGTAACAGATGTTTGCTAAGTTATTAATTGGGTGGACAAGAGGTGAAGTGAGCCAACTAGTAAAATGGTAAAACTTCTGCTTGGACTTGTAAGTACAATCACGTCTTTAGTTGGCGTTTTGGTGGATTGCATATTTTTATTTTACGGAGATAACAGTATTGCAATTTATATTAATTAACTGAGGTGTCTCCACTTTTACGATACTTTAAGACGTGTAGAATATTACTACGCATCTATTTTTTTTTCCTAAAATACCACTTGGCTCACATTACCTTTAATGGACTCGATTATGAATAACAGTGAAAAATAAAGTAAACCCTCCACCACAATTCAGTTGCTGCGTATGATATTGATTGCCGAATGATTGCATTAGTACTTCTAGCCGTTTTATAATGTTCACTTCTTTATAAGAAATATTCGTAATTACTATTGGGTAATTAGAATTTTATACTAAAACAAATACAACATATTTTTTCTCTTATAAGACCGTGTGTTTATTTAATTAATTTTTTGATCTATTTATATTAATTAGATGTTTGTTTTATTATAGCCAAACGACAGAGTTGCGTCGAGCAGGAGCATAATGAAAATAAATATAAAACAGAGCAATCAATTAAAAAGTTCTACCCTATCCGCGCGTCCGTCGTATTATATAAAGTATTTTATTGACTCATCTGCGGTACAAATCATGGCGAGCGTAAATAAATGATTGAAAATGTGATATCATTCAAAGAGGCTTTCTCAGAATTAAATATTTCTGTTTATGAGGTTGTTCCGTGGCATAAAAAATAAATTGTTCACGATAAATAATTTTTGGAAGCTTCCCAACACAATAGTTCGCATAAATAACATTTTCCTTGTAGATGACTACCGTTCTATACTAAAAAAAATGGGCAAAATGTGTTTTGATTTTATGAAAGTTTTATTTTATATTTATAACCTAAGTCGTACTATAAAAAAGAGAATATACAAATATATTTGTTTACTGAACAATGCAAAGAAAAATGATAAAATTATTAAAGAAAAATTCACCTATTAGGAAATATACTAAGACTGTTTTTAACTGTCGATAGTTTCAGCTACCTTTTATATATATTCAAGGCTGCCTTCCATAACGAAATAATAGTCCACAAATTATCTGAAATTACCCCTCTTATTTATGGTCCAATAAAGAACTGCACGGGACATATATTTTAACCATGCACTATTGTCATATAAAAAGATGTAGATATAAAGATTTAAAAAAATGTGACTTTCCCTGCCATTTAGATTATATGATATTTAGTATCCTGCTTATCCGTATAGTGAAACTCTTTAAGAGTTTAATGTACTTGAGGTTAAATTTAAAGATGAATCAAGAATATTCCGTTCTATATATAATGTAGATACAAAGATTGTTTTGGTTGAGATCAGGTCAGCGAGGCCTATTGTGCCTGTATGAGGGCAGTCCGGAACAAACATCTATGCTCGTTCGGCATTCATCTCAGGTTGGTCCCAGAGTATGTGGTTAGCGTCCAGATGGTTGTGCTCACAAGTGCAATCCGGCCTTACAACAAACTTGCCCAGCCCAAATAGTTTAACTTTGAATTGGCAAGAACGTAAAAATATTTTGGGAACACTGACAGTAGGTTTGGTTCCGTTGCAACCGGCCAACGTATGCTTTGAAAAATAAGAGCCATCGAAAGATATCGTTAAACGTTTACATGCTGTAAAAATTGGACCGTTATTATAGTTTTATGGTACGGTTATGAAATTTCAAATTATCATCAACCCAATTATCCAAACGGACCATCTCTCGTCGCTTTTGTGTTTAAAAGGATACAATGCAATTATGTGAACCTGCGTCTGTCTGAAACCCCAGGCATAGGGTTACTCGGAGTGATTTTACTGGTAAAATTTACTCAAAAGCCAATCAATGTATGTACATACTTCAATAAGTAGAGAGATTTATACTTTTGATGAATTCGGCAGTAAATTTTGAGAAAGTTTATTTTCAATATAAAATTAAAATTAATAACATTGTTATTCCACAGATTGTGTAACAAATCAAAAACTTAGTGTTATTGTAATTGGAAGAAATAAATATTAATAGACATTAAGCACTGATAAGTAATATTTTAAATAAGAAAAAAGGAGGTTCACTATTGTTGAATTTATTTATTTTTGGATTTACCCATCCTTTTAAGCAATAAGTTTGAGCACTACGTTCAGTAGAAAGGAAAAAAACACCATACTCTATTTTGTAATTAATAAATATAATAAAATTAAGTAAATTATTAAGAATTAGAATAAATTTAATTGTTTGAAAATGCTTCTCAGGGAAGCAAAGCACAATCACAATATGTTACATAACTTGTGGAATAACTAAGTTTTTACTTAATAAATTTAACAACGTCTATGGCTTTGGCATAGTTTCAAATACCAGTACACTACATCTTCATAGTTTTGTATTCGAATGCTTCGATACATGTAATGTCTAAACCCCCCTCCCCCCCCCCATTGCCTCTACTAGGGCATCCAATCCCGGGATCCCGTTCAATTTTTTGATCCTGAAATTCCGGGATTGAGATGGCCACGATCCCGGGATTTTGGGATTGAGAAATTTTGAGGAAAACCCGATAGATAATTTACATGAAATTGGTAAATCGGTGAGCTAAAAAGAAAAAAAACGAGGTTTTGCGTGATTCTGGGGAAAAGTATACCAAATCGGAGATTTCAAATTCCTCGGTGAGCTAAAAAAAAAAAACGAGATTCTGGGAAATAGTATATCAAATCGGAAGTATAACGCATTGAGGATTTCAAATTTCTCGGTAAGAAAATCACAATCCCGGGATCCCGAAAAAAAGGGGATCAATCCTGAAATCCCGCGATTGGAAAAAGGCTCCGGGATTGGATACCCTAGTCTCAACAATCAATCCAGTTCTAAAAACGGAGCGTACGGAAAGTGATACGCCTATATATGTACTATCCCTAACTTTCTATCATCACTCTCTACAAAATAGATAAGTTAACCTGAACGACTGAGAAACCGGCTGTCTTCGAAAATAACTCATATTTAATAAGATTAGTAAAGAGTTTATATTCTTCAAATTATAAGCAGTAATTACACAAAGTAATTGAACTGAGGTCTTATTTAATGATTCGATTTTTTTATTATAATGAAATATGCAATGCAATCCAAAATTTAACGACGATTTTAACCGATGTTAATCGTTGATATTTATTAGTCACCAGTAGATGATGCTCTTGATAAGTGAAACCGGAACTGATATTTAAAAAAAATAGTTTTTTTTATCTTTTTTCAATAAAATATATTTATTGCCTTTTTTTACTAAGAATCTATAAATGACTCGAATGTGAAATGAAGTAATGACAACGATAGAGATGCAACAATATATTGTTTCCAATTAAACCTACATGTAAAATAAACCTCTTTAGTGCTAGTAAGAGTAACTAACATTCGGAGCACCGTATAACTGATGACATAATTGCACGCATTATACATCTGAACTTTACTTTTGCTTTGTGGTTCTGGTATTTCCGTTATTTTTTTTATATTCATTTTATTTATGTAATATAAGGTAAAGTGAAAAATATATTTGATTGTCTGTCTGTAACGCACAACAGTGCGAATGTGCACGAGACACAATTTGGAAAGAGAGAGAAGAAATCCATGCGTAGAAACATGTGTTCTGATCGGATGTTGACAGGTCGCACTACCACTTAGTGTAATAAAATCATTAATTTACTTCTAATATATCATGTTTGCAAAACATTGTTTTAATTCGCTAAGCAGAACGTATTGGTTTATCCTACCATGGGTCGAATTGACTTAATTAATTCTTCATTTATTCTTTATTTTTATTTAAGATTTTTGAGTAAACTTATCATGAACATATCCTTTACAATATTTCTGATCATTTAAGCGCAAAGAGCACTATAACTATGCCCAAATAAAAATTGACTGTTGTAAAAATCTAACTTTGAAAGATGCAACTCTAATTTTTGTCGAACAACATTGGATGAAGACTTTATATACTTATTTGATATTCCTATCTATCATATTTTTTTCATGCAACTTTCTTTTAAATCATAAATAGCTTGGAACATTTCTGGACAAACCTTTTAATTATCACCTGTTTTCATAATAATCCTTTTTGAAGTTTTATATCACACTCGTGAGTCGTGGCTCTCGTGGCCGATACGGCCCGGCCACTGAAAGTGGTTGAAAATGGTAATCGTTTATAATAATTTGAATAAAAATTCACGTCTCGAATAGAAAATGAATATGTCTATTTTATAGCAATCGTAATTCAATTAAATATGAAAAGTCACCAAATTTATTAATATTATATTATTATCGAAATTAATATTAAATTTGCTACACGACCGTAACTGTATAATGGTAGAATAATTTAACCTGGACAAAATCATAATGTCGTTTTTCCATTAAATTTGTTTTTTATAATTACAAAACATCTCTCATATGATGAGATGTGAGGGATAAATGTCAACATTATCACCGTCGATATTCTCTATTATACAAAACGACAATGTAGCAGTACTTAATAAAAACAATTTTAAACAGCCATATTAAGCCTGCGGCTCGTTCAGATTTTATGTGCGGCAGAAAACAATCATAGTCACTTTTTGAAACATCTCGTATTGATCTCTAAAATATTCATTTGTATTTTTGTGTACTTGATGTTATTTCGTTATATCATGTTTAGTAAGCATGTGGTATATTAACGTATAACTATTATTATACTGTGGCCCAAGTAATGCAGCAAAAACCATAAAAATGAATATTTCTGCTTTAAATGAAAGTTAAATATGTATTTATATTTAAATATGAAGCTTCATTGAGTGTGGAACTAATATTTTTTTGTTAATATTATGAAAAAATTATAAGCAAATATGGTAACCATGGCAACTGTATAAAGTAAGGCAAAGAAAAGTACGTTAAGGTGAGAGACGAGGCGAAGAATTTAAAATTTATCACCAACCAAAAAATGAAACTTGAAAATTCCTTTACAAGTTTTTATTTCAGGATTCAACACAGAATTGCTTTATTATATTAATTCAACTTAACGTTGCAACTATTACATGGTTTTGAGACATAAATAACATGAACTGAAAAAATTGTCCCAGACACGATAAAAAGTCTTTCACATTTCAATTTCAGTTTCTAGTGTATAAGCAATTATATTTCAACGTAAGTTTTTGTATTTTTTGTTGTTGTTTTGTAGCTTTTCATGACATGATAATCTTATATATATATATAAAAATGAATGTTGCTTAACTTTCGGTCGCTATGGATTTGAATACCGCTGATCCGATTGCAATAAAACTTTGACAGTAATTTAGCATGCACTTCCGTAAAGGTTATAGGCGTATTAAAATTAACTAACAATGTCGAAAAACTAAAATATTCGTAGATTTCAATGTTTTTTACACTGCAGTATAACAAAAAAAAAATGGCCGCGTACATAATAAAATGGCTGTTTGAATTTGCGTGTAATGGTTTGATATTTTTTTCACTCTTTTTTCAAGGGCAACTTTCGTACACTAACATATTTGTGACTAGGTTATAATACTAATGCTGAAATTTTTAATACAGATTTTTTAAAGTAATTCTTTGAATATATAAAAAAAAAAAACACAAAACTAAGTTTGATTCACGTTTATGACGTTCTTTTCTTTTTAAGTAAATGCTTTTAAGTAAACTTACTTTACTTGAAGGTATTTAATGCCTGACGCGTTTTCCATTAAAGCTATTTTAAGCAGTAAAGTAATTTTCTGTGCTAAGTGATAGCGAGAAAAAATAAACATTGACGAAATTTAACGCGCTTAGAATTAGCCATTAAATTCTTCCCATTCTTTGACTAAGAGCTCAGCCATCACATATTCTAACGTTATTTGTCATTTAGTATCGTAAAATGTATAGGCTGTCATTCTTCTCCTGATTTTAAATGATGGTTATTTTTATTCCATTGCTAAGTAATTTATTTTTCAATATAAACACTACATAACAGATTTGTAAGACTTTTAATCATGACTAGAATTGTCGAGTTTTCTATTTACTTGCCTTGCCGTTTAAAAAAAAATCAATAAAATAAAACAAATAAGCATTTACAAAATTGGCGGTAATGTTGCCAGCTTTTTTAATCCAGTTGGTGAATACTGAAGTTTTAACTTTTTCAAAGTATAATATACTCAATTTATTTTTTACTGTGACAAGTTGCCAGATTTTTAAAATATCGGTTTTGACTAATAGTCGGGTCATCCCTCCTCGCATGTTTTATTTTTTTAATCTCTGTAATCTTTTAGTAAGTAAGTACGCTGCTTACCAAACAGAAGAATCTGGGCTCATTATTGATAGTCCATTTCTTAATGCCACTCATGTTCGTTTGTGACGTCTTTTCCCTCATGGTTGACCTTGAGTGACATTGCTTAAAAGTCACTAAATTTTAAGTTATTCAAAAAATATCAATAACGTTTTCTATTTTCTAAGTTTGTTTAAATACATTAATTCTAAAAACACACACCTTTTTATATGTTTGGGTTTGGGAAACAATGGCGGTCGATTTCATAATCCTACAATGTTGGAAAATCAATCAGGTTTTTTTTCTTAACCATAAAACGTCTGACAAAAGTAATGTTAAACATTCTTATATTTTTACAATTTACATTTTTTATGAAATCTGTTGAATAACTGCCGTGTTTGCTATATGGTAAGAATCTTGTATTTTTTGAAATTTCACTTAATACTATATGCGGGATTGCCAGCTCTACACGATGACATATCTAAATTATGTTTGACTTAACATGGAGACTGCCGTCATTGTTTACAGAGTTTCAAGTTAATTTAATTAAGGTATTAATTAAGGTCATAATTAAATTATTTTTAAAAAAGGGCAATGATTTTTTAATTACTAACACTTGATCTTACAAGTATGTACTCATTTAGCCATAAATAAGATTTCGTCATCACTCATGACGATTGTACAAAACATATCATAATTTAAAACCAACAAGGCATTGCTTTGTATCAAAAATAGATTTTGTAATTATTCAAACGATTTCACTTATAAATTAATTTCAATTAATTATCTATGCAAAAACTAATGGAGTATGTAATGTCTTATTCCAGAGGTTAAATGATCCCGTACAATCTGAATGCACACGCACAACAATGTTTGTTTACAAAAAAACATTTCAAAGAGACCTATTTAAAAATGATCTGAATAAGAAGTCTGTCTTTGGATTAATTGCTAGTCTTATTTTATTACTTGACTTTGACCATACTCATTTAATATCGTTTGAAACATATGTGTGGTTTGCAGAATATTTGAATAATTTTGTTTGCTAGTTACGTGTACAATATACAGAACAGTGGCAACATTGAAAACATTATTTAAAAAAAATAAAATCTTCCAGTGCAAAATATGCCAAATAATATTGAGTTGAGATAACATTTTCATGTTACCGTAGAGTTAAAATTGGTTTTATTATTAACCACCTATTCATATTACCAGTGGTGTAGTGGTAAATAAATTGGCGCCAGTTGTATTTCTTCACGTTACATCGTTACATGTGTACATTTATTTTGTAAAATCCGTCTGGTAGATCAATTTTGATATAATGCTTTTAAATTTTATGAACAGTATTTTGAATATTTGTATAGACTTGAAAATTAAGTTACAAGTCAAAAAGATGGCAGGGCTGGCACCCTGGCTCATTTTCTGGTGCCAGGTCGTTGACCTGGCCTCTCTACACCATTACATATTACATATCTATAACAATAAAAATGCATTTTTTAATGCAAACAAAGAGCTATAATAGTTTTTAGACAAAAGGTGCTCATCTTATTCTGCTTGTTAGTCGGTCACGCTCCTTCTCTTATAGGAGAGAAAAAAATATCACGGGATGTTAGAAATAAGCTTGGCATAAACATATTTATATATTTTAATTACTTCTTGAAGATTGAATAAAAATATAATAGCTAATAATGTCGATTGAAAAAAATATGTCAATTCGGAAAATCGAACCGTTGATCGTACAATCGCGTATGAGGAAAGTCTCATATTACAAAGTTAATCGGAAAAAATGAAGAAATAAACGTGGTGAGATGTTATTATATTTTAAATCAAACAAATGATTTTTACAAAATAAGAATAATGAATAATATTTTATTAAAATAGATATCATACATTGTACTCCGTAATATTAGTCATTTTTTTATTTCCTAAACGGTCCAGATGTCTTCATTTCTTTTAAGTATCGCCGTAGTCAATATGATAAGAATCTTGTTAAAATATCTGTCCATACATATTCAATTTTTGATTCAATTGGAAATACAACTAATGAAGGTAAAGTACTTCAACAGAAATAATTAATGTGTGTAACTTTTTAAATAAACTATAAAAAACAATCATGCGAATTAGTTTCAAGTACGCAATATAAAACAAAAACAGGCTAACAGAACTTTTAGTGTCAAATGATACACATGTTGTCAGTGGTAAAAATATGAATAGTATGAGAAAAATCCCTAAATAATGGAGTTAAATATGCCTGTTACGTGATATGTTTGTATGTATCAACATGACAGACAACGTAAAAGTATTTTGTATTTATAATAATTGTGAAACTGTTAAGTTCGCAACAACACAATTTATCTTGAACCTTTTTCTCTAAATAATTACACAATAATTTTCCTTCTATATTACTTCAAACAGAGGGTTTTTTGAGAATTGGTGTGTTCATATTCGTACATGCAATTTACAGAATATATAGTTGTGCGAGTTCTATATTGGAGGGTGAAACAACAGCTTGGTGATTAGTAAAGGGAGCGAACTTCATTTATACTGTCAGACCTGACACTGCTGGGAGCGATGAGAAATTTACCTATAATTAAATTTGCTTCGTGTTAACAATATAAAATTTTGTCAAATGTCTACCATTTGTGGATGTAACGAAAATGTTTTATTAACATATCTGATTCAATTTGGACTAAAAGCTGGTTACCTTACCACCCATTATTTGTTCTTACGGCCACCTTTCATAACGCGACAGCGTTAAACAAAAAAACGAACTTAATATGTATGTTCTTGGTCCGATAGAAATTTGCACGAGTGCCAATTTTTTAGCCCTACACAATTATATATATAAAAGATATAAAATAAAGATAATTTTACTTGCTCAGCCATTTACTTAAGCCTTTAAGATCGTGGCGGGGACATTCAATTTTCAGTTGTTTTCTTATTTCAGCCATTCGTTGAATACCAATAATATCTAGGTGATATTCTAATCTTTAAGAATACCTCAATAAATGAAATGTAAACTTGTCTGGGGACTTATGTACCCCATCATTCTTCGATGCTATTTTCGACCTTTCGGTATTAATTAAAATAATCTTAAGATGAAATCTAGCCGTTTACTATCTAATACTTTATTCGGTCAGTATGAGTACGGACTGTGGAAAAAAGCTCTGTTCGTTTGGGATTCATCTTTAGGAAATCTTTTAGTACTATATTAGTGGCATGATTGTTGTGTCCACAAGTGCAATCCGACTTTTCAACCAATTTATTTTCCTTCAATTTTTATTATTTTGATATGTAAAGTGACGAAAAGATATGGTTAGGTGTATAAATAATAGGAAAATATAGCGATTTTTTACCGTTCTTCATTTTATTGTTTTGTTATTGCTTTATAAGAAGTGCATATGTCTTACGACGAACGAATATGAATTTTAAAAAAAGTATAGACAATCACTTTATTTGAACTTTGTAAATACCAAAAAAATCAATGGTATACAATATATCAATGAGTCGAGAGATAAATAAAATATTTAATATCAACTTGGAAAATTATAACACTGAATGATAATGGTATGAGAAAAATTGATAAACTTGAAGAAAATCTCATTGAGCTGAATACAGAATAAAACTGAAATAATTGTACACTTTTTAAAACCAATGACTATTCACTATATGGGTACACCGGGATATTTCCTGCTTAGTAATTACGAATGGGGTGGTTTTTCTCCCAAAGTCTTTATTTTGTAAATTTGCCAACTGTCGGCAATCACACGCCTATAAATAAATAGGGTAGAATACGTAAACACTTTCATCTGATGACTATTAGAATCGCTTAAAAGATCAAGTCTTACTTATTTATTGTGTTTACAAATACATCAGTAGAGGTTAAGATAAGGGGAGACTCAATTTGGAATTTGTAACGCTAGGTGTAGAGATAATTAATTGTTATCAAAAGGTTGTAATAAAATCCGATTGCAAATCAATAAATTTTCTCTATTCATTGAAACATAAATAAAAATCTATTAATTTGGAATAATATATATTATATTATAAACATTTAAACAAGTGTCACACTTACCAATTCAAAAACACACTAGAGACAAAATATTAATTTCTATTAAATACAGTTTAATACGCTTTCAAGTATGTATTCTAATATACCTTCTATTAAAACGGATATGTTTTTTTCCGAATCCAAATATGTGAAAAAATCATTTTTCGTCGAGGCTTTTTCAGATTTGTTGACAATAAACTTTAAGTGATTACTTGTTTTATTTCTTATACTGCAGTACGCTTTATTACACAAAACATAAGAGAAAAGGGGGTTTATATACTCAATTTTGGTAAAATTATTATTGGATATTTTTAAACACACTTTAACATACAAAACTATTAGAGAAAGTTTGATAAAAAGCTTATACTAATGATATTTTATAATATTTTGTTGCCAACAAATCACTTGAAAGTTGACCTCTCATCCATTCGACTCTTGCGGTTCCGTAACAAAAGGATCTTACACATGAACAGATTTTTGATTGCGAAAGGGTTCAATAAATCATTGAGATATTTTTGGAGACTAAATATAAAATTTCGTCGACACAAATAATTTCAGAATAATACAGTCCAAATTTAACATAAGCGAATTTGGAGTGATCAAAAAAAGGATTACAGGTTATAAAGTTTAGATAATAATAAGATGATTATTGAAGTTGTTGAGAAAATTTTAATTTTCAGTTCTCTCCATTTTTCAAGAGTCCCAGACAAGGATTTAAGTTCCAGAATTCTTCTCGATTATGCGATTTACCCATCAATCACTTACGAGACTATAGTAACAGTATTTGGTAACTTCTAAAGCAATTTTTGCAAATAATGAAACACCATCCAAACCAAAGAATAATATTTCATTGCTTATTACTTTCGACGATTGACTTATAAAGTCTTCCTGGAAATAATTAGATTTGACGGAATGAGTTAACTGCGAATTGTAATGAAGAATATTATGATTACAGATACCTTTACACTTAAGGGAAAATAAATAAATCAGTAGTTTTATAGTACACTTATTCCAAGTTAAGTGATCATATAATCAATAATGTAATACAAAAATTAAAGTTCCGAATTGCTCATTCTTAACACTTACCTACTAAACATTATTATGCTTTTTAGTACAGTTTTTTTAGGATCAAAGAGACATCTTTTTTCCCTCGAACCTCTAAAATTCGCAATATGGTAAAGTTTTTAAGCATTCTTTTAAAAAATGAGTTATATCAAAGCTTTTTATCGTTATCCCAATCATTACGTAAAGAAAAGTTGTATAAATTGTTAATATATTTCTTTTCGTTTCCCAGGAATATTATTTATGTTCGACTTATCGGTAAACACTTCTCATTCACAAATTTGTAAGACGTCACTGATTTCATATAACATCAATCTTCAATCGTAATTCTTTCGTACTTTTAGCAGAAAAATCGATAATTCTTTAATGCCTGAATTGAGAGTGAATTTTTCGACAATTTTGTCTGATTTGCAACGAATAAAAAGTAATTTTGATTTTCGTTGAAATGACGAATCATGAATTAATAATGCAAATGCCAAATTTTATCTTAGAGATTTTTGAAATATTTATCAAAATTACATGAAAATATTTTTACGAAAAACAGTTATTTGTGTACAAATACTGTACATCACTCAACAATAATTTCTTATTTTCGATTGTTTTCACGCACTGAAAAAACCAAGCCATCAAAATGATTTTCAGAATAAGAAAAAAATAGTAAAATATAACTGTTTTTATATGATGGTTCGATAATGTTCGCTATTATTTATATTATTTTCTAATGACAACTAATATCTTTAAGGATCTAATACCGGTCTAATATTAATAACATTCAGAATCTTCAAAAAATGACAATGAAATGCCTTCAAAAAACTTAAGAGTTTTTTGGTTCAAGAAGTAAGAATAATAAATTCCAAAAAACACAAATACTAATATACAATAAAATAACTGCTCAAAAACAAACTCAAATCAGGGCTTGTTTAATTTGACTCCCAATCTAATAACGATACAAGCACGACAATATGGCTTAGCGCATTTACGAAAGTAAATATAAGCCCCCAGGCGGGATTAGCACCCGCATCCCCTAGGTTTACGACCAAGCCCTGCACCGTTAGGGCCCCTAATTAATCCAATTATTTTTACTATGGTACCGAGCCAAGTTTTAAAAAATCGATAATTGTTTACTGAGAACGTTCAAAGAGATGTCGCCAAAAATGTACAGGCGGTAAAAAAAATACTAGCTAGGAGGTTTTGTAACGAGGGATAAATATTATGTAAAAAAGGAAAGCCTTTCTAAAGTTTTTACATAACACGTAAACTATTATATTATTTTTGTGCAATTTATATAATTGTTTTACGTAATTAACTATTTTCTAACCAGATATGACAGACAAGCATTAATTATCAATGTTTTTTTTTAAATTTTGATAATAAATAATCAAGGTTTACAATTTATGAATTATTGATTCAATAATACTTAACCATGAAATAATATAATATATCACTGTTAATCTTGAAAGTAAGGAAATTTATATTTTTCACATATAATGATTATCAAGAAATGTTGTATAAACGTTAAATTTACAAAAAAATATTACAAACATTTTGTACAATTTTAGCACGTTATACATTATCGTGGTTTTAACTTTTCCGGTTCTAAGCTCAAGAAATGCGACCCCAATACCAACATTTTCTTAAATATCTATTTTAATATGGGTGATAAAATGTTTATAATTAAGGTATTCTTATATCATAGTTTTTTGGACCTTTTGTAGTTAATATAAATACGCGATAACGCGATAACGTTATAAGGCGATAAGCGCCCGCGATAACGATCGTTCGTAAGATAGCTGCGCTACACTCGTCAGTTGTAAATTCATATGTGTGCTGGGATGACGTCTTTTTTACGCGCAACTTAAAATATGATTATTTATTAAAAAACCACGGATTTTTATAAAAAAAAAATGTAAGAGGAATGATGCAGAGAGATATTTTAAAGCCCTAAGACTATTTTTTTTTTAATTCATAAGAATAAGGCCAATAATGAGGAAACCACTGGGGTCACAAAAGATCCCCATCGGCAGAGAAGTATTTTTCTAGTCTCCGAGCCGCGAAAGTTAATAATCATGTCAGTAATTATATTTAAGAACTCTTTAACTATGCGATAATGTAAAACTATCAGTAAGCACATTAGATTCCAGTTTTAACTATTAAAAAAGATTCAACATTTTTTCCTAAGCTTAATCGTATTTCCAGGACAAATGTTGTAATTTCTCAATATTCTGGAAAAATATGTATTTTCAGTGATGGTGTGTTTTTTATTTAAAGTAGTTTCTTATATAAAAGTAAATTATTTCAAAGGGGAGTCAGATAAGTCCGATTTCTGAGGACTCAAACTACGCCTTAAATTAAATCACGCCTACGACTTCAAAGCTCTAGGAATAGCAGATGATAAGTACTTAATTAAATATGAGTATTCAAAATAAAATTTGTAAACACATGTTCGATTAAAACCATTCTTATATTCCCATACGCATAGTAAAATATCGAATGTGGCTACCAATAATTTGACGATAAGAAATACTTCTGTTTACGGCTTAATTATTCTCTATGCAATCATGGCTACACTGAGAGCTTATTTATTCCTAATACAAGTTATTCAAATAATGCATGTCGCGCTAAATAGCTATGCATACAAAGTTCATTAGACTGAAAAAGCTTTCCGAGAATCCCTTTGCACGTAACGGCTAAAGACATACGCGAATATAATAACGATATTTCACGGGAGTTGAACAATAGTGACGACACTCGGAAAATTCTGCCCGGTTCTCGAGAGCCGTTTGCTAAAATGAGATGGCCACTTAAAAGCAAAAGTTTACTGTCCCGTGGAGCAATGAAACAATGTTTTCGACAAAGAGATAATAATTATATTTTTGGATTCATAGCGATGCTCCTGAAAATACAAATGACTCTTATGATACAAACGTGAATATGGTGTATTTATAAATAAAATTTGCTGTGAATTTGATTATTTTTAAGCATTTTTTGGATTTACATAATATGACACAGATTTATAATGTGGATGAATCTAAAGATTTATAACTTTTATTCTTATTCTTATTATTGCTTAAGACAATCGTGTTAAAAATGGAAGATATGTGTAGCGCTTAGAATCAAAACTCCATTTTGCAATTTTGACAGTTTTAGTAAAGTATGGCAAATGATTCTACACGGATCAATACATGTATCAAAAATAGTTTTGTTCTAAAAAATACTTTAAAGAGTTTAAGAAATGTTAAAACCACTGTCAAAGATTACCATTGCTCAGCGGTGGGCTGGTAATATGTAAACAAAGGGCTCGGTTAATCTCAGTCTTACCATGGATAATACATATGACGTGGCTCGCTGTTTTTTTTGCGGCTAGTTGGTTGTTTTAGCAACAAAGTCTTCTGTTTCGTATTAAAATTTAAAAGAAATTGCAGTTAGGTGCTGATTCGATCTTAAACGAATAATTTTCTTAACATTACAAGGGGCTGGCCGACCACGCCGAATTTTAACAAGGGGCTCGAGCGAGCACCCAAGCCCCCTTCCAGCCCACCCCTGCCATTGCTGTCGAGCTCACATTTTAAAATTAACAAAATGACATGTTAAAATGAACCAATCAGTGATCTGTATTTTTTATAGTTCAAAAGTATATTTGGCATCTTAAAAAAGTCATACTTTTCACTGAGAATGAATATTTATAGCAATAATTGTTACTTTTTTATAATTGCAAAATATAGTGCTCCTACAGTTTTTGGCGATTTTCTCATAACTCACTGTTTTATAGAATGTGCTTTATAATTCTAAACTAGTCATTTATACTCGAAATAAAAATAAGCTTAATGTTTACCGAAAGCTTCCAAAGTGACTTTTTTTCATTTTTATACAGTATATATACCTAAGTACATAAATCTCTTCTTAGTTACTGAAATTAAAATCAACAATTATGTAGATTTGTTTTAATGCAGTAACTTTCATATTCCTAATACAATAAAAAAAGGATTTTGACAACAGTGTATTGTAACATTTGTAACTATCATTAATGGTTGTTATGACTATTCAATTATAAGAGAGGTATTGCTAAGCAAAAAACATGTAACGTAAACACCGAACCGGTTGATATGTTTTCTTTCGTTAGGTCATCTCTTGCCGAATAGTAACCCTTCCAAACAATCCCCTTCGAAGCTCACAAGTATACAACCTCACACGCTTATTTTATACATTCATAAATCTATGACGCATATATCCATGGAAATATAAGCTTTTAGATGCTCCTTGGAAATTAAATGCTATATAAGGAACGTTTCTTAGGCGTGCCTACTAAATAAAGATCTTTCACAATAAAGAAAGCTGGAAGAACAAAATCTAAGTTACGGAGGATTTTCTTAAGCCTCTTTTGGTAAGTTATGTTATTTAATTATATTTCATGGGTGTTGCTTTCTGCAATTACTTTCGCTGTCTGCTATGACGAGGAAGCAAGAATTTTCGTTCATATTTTGTGTTGTACTTGAATTTTATGATAAGAAACTAGAGATTTCTGCTGTTTCCTTCTGAATATTTAAAACAAGCACATAATTAAAAAATAAACATTTTAAATCATTCAACAGCTTTTTTATATTATAATTATGAATACAACAATTTAAAAAAGTTTTATATTATATAATAATAAAATCACTAGCGGTTTTATACTCCATACTCCATCGAGTAAATAAAAAAGGCTTGAAAATGAATAGTTTAGAATATTTAAGAAATAATTAAAAGTATTAACAATAAAGAAATATTATTAAATAATATCTTGAATAAAACAGGTGGCTCGCCTCTGTTAAATTTATTTTCTAACGGTTAAGCCCGTCCTTATTGATGCAACTCATTAGTTAATCATTTCTTAATCAAAATTTCATTTGTATTACCATTATCGTTTGTTTGTTTTTTTATCATCACCTCCTTGCCTCCCATTTTTATTTGATTTTTATGATAATATATCAGAATAGTAAAATTAAAATCATTCGTACTCAAGTAAGCATTTGCGAAAGTGGTATGTTCAAAGATGCCTCTGAAAGAGGCGAAACACGTGTCACAGTTTGTAGCACAATACGTGGAATAATCTAAGTTGTTTTATATTAAAATGAACTTCCACAAATTTACCGCCGAATCCATCGAAAGTATTGTACTTGGTAATTTATTTTAATATAATACTTCATATCAATTTATTTGGTATAATTTCTAATGGTATCCTTATTAAATTTACATCTGCTCTTAAACAGCATGTCAAAGCGTATCTAACACAAGGTTATATATTTGTTTTATCTAAGACATTATTGAAATTGAAAAAGCTTTTCTCTAATCACAATATTACTCATTGTATTCAATATTGAGCATTATGTGTATAAAACTTGGCAAGATGAATATATAACACACAACAAATTATAGGTATGATATTATTTTCCACCAAGTGGTTTTATTTGTATTGTAAGCACTCTACCCATTCTTCAAGTATTACGAACACGATATAGTGGAATTGATAGTGGTGGAGTGATTATTGATTACTTACTTTGAATGTACATATTGATACTAAGCAAACAATGCTTTGTACAAAACAATACCGGAACATCTTTCATTTTTTTCATTATGAAACATTCTCAATACGAATTGGAAATTTCTTAATATATGTAATATATATAAATAATGAAACATCTACATAAATGAATATTAGATTTTTTAAATCGATAAATAGAGTTGAGATCTATGATGACTTTCCGTTTTGTCTTCGACACACACTGTGGCAACTGGCAACAAATCGGTACCTCCAAGATTATCTGTCTTCCGACATTAACCTTGCTTCATATTAAATCATTTCAGATCCGAATTGAACATCCTATGGATAGTTATCAGGTCTTAAATGACAAAGTCCATACGGTTGGAAGAAAGTGATGGTGGGTTACTTAACTTCTTAAAAATATGTCGTCGACCATGCGTAAATGTAAAATGTAATGTTTCAGTCTGAAATTTACTAATTCAGCACCGTTTATTTGATTGTAAATACAAAACATTTGATTAATTACCAAGGCTGTAGAGTCGTGTAAAAAAAGACGACTCCGACTTCAGCCTTAAAATATAAAACTACTCCGACTTCGAAGAAATTTTTCAATAATTTCATTTTAACCTATATATTATATATATGTATTCCATCAGATCATCTTTAGTCAGCTAAGCAAGCAATGTCAACAGTATGGACTATTGTGGTTTGAATATACATAATTATTTTTTTTAATGTTTTTCACGACTCCGACTCCACAGCCCTGGTTATTTATATGACATATTCAACATATTTTAAATTTAAGATTTATCCCCATTATCTTTTCGCACACAAATTTTATACTGCAAAACAAAACCAAAAATGAATAATCGTCTTGATTTAGCACATTAGCTATACGGTTGTTATCCAAAATATTATGTTGTATATAATATATGGAACTCACTCATTGTGGATTGAAGATAGATCCAGCCAATAAAACATTATCCTTGGAATTGCAATGCCAGCTTCACACGGAAAAGCATTGCGCTGTGGAAAAATAAACAGGCGTGCATTTAAAGAGAATTTGAATCGCGGCCCACCCAATATGTGAAGTTAGACGCGTGTTCTATTATTGCTCTCGCTTTGTATGCTCGCGGTGAGAATGTATGGCATAGGAAAATATGATGTGTCTACCCAAGCGCTATGATTTATGAAAGATGATTCAAGGCAAAATAGCTCCCGAAAATAAATGTTCAATGAGCATATTTAAGGGAGCAGCAAAAGACGTGACGAAAATAATAACGTATATTACGTAAATTATAAATAAAAATTGAATACGATTTTAAATGAAAAAAAATATTGAGGTGGATTTTTTCAGTAGTTTCACGCAGGATTACCTGTAGTAGAGAGAGAGTTATTTGCAGTTTGGCACTTAAATTTAATTAATGCAAGCGTACTTTTCTAAGTCAACTCTTTTTGCTCATGTTAATTTGTTTTTCTCCTGGATTTTTCAACGTCTTAAATTGTTTTCAGCTCTAAGCTAGACTTCTAATTTTCTTCATTTAGACATGTAAGTTGTGACTTTTAAAAAATCGCGGAACAAGGTGCGAGCCGAAACTTCATATTTATGAGCGAAATAAGAAATATTCAAAAACGTTCAATCGGGATAATATGTACGACGGGACCATAATATTTAGACAGTAAATCGAGGAATTCGTTAAATTGGGGATCGATTTATGCAGGATTATTTAACATTGTTCTTACGAGTGTTTAATTGATCTATGCGGAAAAACGAAAAATTTGAGAACGGTATATCGGGCTTTCACTGTATAAGAAATTCCGAAAATCTGTAAGTGGATTTGTAGAATATACCGATACTATATCGACTGTGGAAAGGAAAAAGGACGTAACCCACATATATAAAATTTTACAGGTGGCGCATAAAACGTGTTTTGATGATTTTGGGCCATATGCAAATTATGAATTATACACGACCTTGAAGTGCACGGAGACTTCTAGACTGGTGTTTAACTGACATAATCTAATATTAATTTAAGAAATTGTTTAGGAAAAACCTATATTTAAGTCTTTTTTTTGATTTTAATTTTTTACAAGGTCATCTTTTTCAAACTTAAATGCTAAATTTAGCTACTAATTAGCCATTTACAGCTTGCATCCTTTTGATAGAACGTGTATCAAGTTTGATGCATTGTGATTATCGAAAAAAGCTGTTTTGAAAAAACTGTGGGTTACGTACTTTTTCCTTTCCACATTCAATATAATATAAAAAATATTGAAAAGATATCACAAACACCCATATCTTGGACATCGCATCTACAAGTTAATAAAAAAAAATGAGCTGGCTCAAAGCATAATAAGGGAAAACAATAAATAAATGAAGTGATCCGTGTAATACAAAATACCTTCATATCAATTAAAAATGTATAGATCTTTATTTCTAATCCCAATCCCTCCAATATGCATTTACATAATGATTTCTGACTTTTTAAACCTGTCATCGCTCATCTTTAATAAACTAGTTAATAAGAAATACTCCTATCCTATTTATATTTTGTTCACAACTCTATGTAACCAATTTGTTAAAGATAAATTCTTTAGGATTAATTAAAATTTTACGAACGCATTACGATAAAACTAGATTAAGTCATCTGTATTTTGTTATTTTAAATATAAATTTTAACATATACTTCATTTACAAAATTAGATTAAATCAGTTTTTTTATACTTTTACAATGGTTTTCTAAATAAAACTTCAAAAGTATGATTAACGTAAATCACTTTTAGGGCGTTCACTGTCAAAACTTGGTGGAAAGACATTATATTAATAAAAACACAACAATCCTTTGTACTTCATTCCACTTTATTTAATATGTCAGGACCGGTTTCGCTCATTGCGAGCATTGTCAACTGATTGTCAGTTGACAATGCTCGCAATGAGCTAAACCGGTCCTGACATATTAAATAAAGTGAAATGAAGTACAAAAGATTTTTGTGTTTTTATTAATTTACGTAAAAAGTTTGTAGCTTTTTCTCACGTTTGTATTTTTGCTTAATTTTCTTACCTTCCGATTTGAGCTATATAAATGTAT
This sequence comes from Himalopsyche tibetana, assembly GCA_030503985.1. Classification (NCBI taxonomy): domain Eukaryota; kingdom Metazoa; phylum Arthropoda; class Insecta; order Trichoptera; family Rhyacophilidae; genus Himalopsyche; species Himalopsyche tibetana. The sequence goes on from JAPJYX010000024.1 coordinate 16,967,091, forward strand.
GGCAATTAAAGTACTGAAGGTTTATTTTATACTCCTAAGTCCTTAGTCCAGTGGTTTCCAACCTTTATGTTTCTACGCCTCCCTTAGAAGAAAAAAATATCTTCGCGCCTCCCCAACCTTTATTTCACATAGTAATAAAGACACGTTTTAAAGGTTAAATAAATATTTTGGACAGTTTGCGCCTCCCTTTGCAATAGTCGGCGCCTCTTAGATTGGAAATCGCTGCCTTAGTCCATATGAGTACTGATGGTAAAAAGGATGGTATGATAAATTATTATTCATAAAATAAAAAAAAAATCAATGTCAATTTATTTTTATAAAATTTATGAATAATATTTGGCATTATAGCTAATGCCAAATAATATATTCGTACGAAAAAAAATCGATGAGAATCTAAAGTAAGTTACTCGAGATCAACTCAAGGCAAATTTAAATTGAAAAATCTAAATTTGACATTGACCTTACAAGGAATCGAACTCAAACCCGCCTGGTCGGTAGAGTAAGCTTTAACCAATTAGACAACAGCGGTAAATATTCTAGGTAGAAACCATAGTATTTATGTTATCGAAATGAAATAATAAGCGACATGTAATTAACAAATTAATCGTTACGCAACGATAATGCAAAAGGTTGTAATATAGCTGGTCGATCCTTTTGGTCGGTGTCTTTGAATGTTTTTTTTTTATTTCTTCGTAGAAAAACAATATTTTTTGTGTTTTTTTTTCTTCAGGCAACAGCTTTTGTTCCTGTTTTATGATCGCTCCAAAATAAAACACCGCGTTAATTCGCTCCATATGGCCAACCGCACTTTTTACAATTACCCCTATTATTTCTACAAATCTAGGGATCTTTTTTGAAGTAGCACAAAAACATATGTTATTTTTGTTCCTTAAGCGAGTGTGAAATAACATCACTTGTCTCTTAGAAATGAATTTATTTTATTTAGTCTAAAACAGAATGAATAATATTTTAAAACAAATATGAACCGTTGGAGTTATAATGCAGCATAAGTCAGTAGGTTTTTCAAAACATTTACCATTGTTCAGCATATGAGTTTTTGGTAAAGCTTATATCTATAGAAGTTTTTTTTACTAGAACTGCTTGTTACACCGTTGCTGATAAGGTATAGAATGATACGGCTTATACTAGAATAGTGGTATAGTAATCGTTTTCACTACGCCCCATTAATTTTAAAATTAAAATGTGGAAAGGGGAATTTTCCAGACCTCGCAAACACTCTAAAATCTAAAAATCTATAGAAAAAATAGTTTATATAAAAGTAACCAACGACATTGATTAAATGATCACGGGCCCGAGAAATCTACAATTTCCAAAATTGTAGATTTAAATTTTTATTTGCACATTAGAAATCATTTTCATATAAAACGGTATACTCGTATGTATGTAGGTCCAGCTTAAAGATTTCTGCGCCTGTGTGCGAGGCGCTTTCGACGCCTCGAAAAACTAGAACTAAATGAGTGGATAATGCTAAAATCTTAGTGTGGCATCGGTGCGCCTATGTACACCGCACACATTGCACACGCTATGAGTCGGCCCTGCTAGTATGTCAATTTTACACAGAAACTGTGTTTAAAATTAAACAACGTACTCAACAATTCAGGTTGAACGTTACTATGTTCAGTTCGGCACGTCCTTTTATTTCCTAGTTATAAATCGCTTTTAAATCTAAATCTATTTTCTTAGAAAAGCTGTAACAAACAAGGTGTAAGACTTTCACTCAATATGCTTAGAAGCTAATTCAAAAAGCTGGTAGTCTTCCTAATTTTAAATACCAAAAGTGTGAGAAAATTTCAAGAGCAAAAGTAATTATAAGACATAATTACATCTGGGATACTAACTGAAGGTGTATTATTTTCTCAAAACACTTATCTACTGTACTTGTCAATTTAAATAAGAATGCAGTTAATTATGGCACACGTAATGAATAATTTATATATATAAATATATAATAAAGTCAGTCGATAGTCTAAATAACAAAAAAATGATTCATCATTGACATTCAGTGTACATTTTTATAGTTCAAAACTACATTTTTTAAAAAATATATCTACATACTTATATGTGATACATTTTTAATGATATATCCGATACCGTATGATAACCCAATTAACTGTATGTATAGAACTAAATCACAGTGTAATAATGTATATTTTGACATTCTATGATTAACGATTTTTTAGTATGTTTCAAAGCATTTTAATCAAAAGAAACGTATATATTGAACAAGTAAGCAATAAATTTGATATCCAATATAACGAAAATAGATTGCCATCTAAAATATTTTAAGTTTTTTAAGAAGTAAAGAATGGGTTTTCTTAACGATTTTGACAGCAAATTGCGAGCCATAAACTGGATTAGTAAAAATATATCGAAGTTTTAATTAATGAATAAATATATCACAGAAGAGAATCGTAAAAACAAGATGTTATTTTTCGAACGATAATTAAGATGCTTTCGCTCCAAATTAAAACGGTAAAAATAGAAATATTACTGACTGCGGACATAAATTTACTATACAATGATGCACTTTAATATATATGGCATATGATACTCTTTTGATGCTTTGCTTACATTTAAAATCTAATTAAAATATCCGATTGTGAGGCCGCTATAAAGTACGGTATTTTAGGAAATATACTGTCATTACAAATTCTAAATTTATGCCAAAGAGAATAAAAAGCGTTTCAGTAAAAATATATTGATACTTTCTCAATTTAGCGTATTCATTATATTTTTAGTAATTATTATTAAATTAGTAGAGTAATATAAAAGTTATTTCTTGAACTGAATTGTAAAAAAAAATGTACTAGAATTACCCAGAGCTGTAGTCTAAAATTAATAACATCGAGTGTTTTTAAAAAAATCGGTCGGATTCGTCTTATTTGTTAAAACACAGACTTTTTCAGTCTGCGCATCATACATTCTGTAAAATCACAATGTTATACTGTGTGTTGCAAGATAACCATCAATCAATATATCATTTTAACATTTACCACCTTTTGATGGACTGTAAAAACACAGGACGGAGCCAGCAACATATCAGAAGCATTTTCACCACCGTAGAGGAAGTGTTAAACGAAGCATCATAAATCTATGTATATATGTACTGTTTTAAAACAACAATGTTTCATATATCATAATACATTTTTTCAAAATTGAAAGAAATAGTACAAGGCACATCTAGTTATAGGGTTTTGTAAGGGTCTCTGGTTTTTGATTGTGTTTTATTATTATTTTACTGTTAAGACAAGACGGTCCTGGATATAGTTAGAAACATAAATAACCCAAATGTGTTACTACTGAATATGCATACAGAACACATGTTTAGATGGGGAGAAGAAAAAAGTAATAACGCACACATCACTCGGCGTTTTTACACGCTGGTAGTTATGTAGAGGAATTTATGAAGCCCTCTCTGAATAAACATTTATTAGGAGGTTTTTACAACCCCATTGCGCCTGTCAAGCTCGTGTCTTGCTAAGCGACATTTGGGTCTAATGATATATCACAAATATATTTTTTTGTGTACAGATTACTTCCCTGCTGTCGACCTGTGTCGTATGGTAATGCGACCGATTTTCAACAGCCAGTGAAGAATTAAAAGCTTTCGTTCGGTAAACGCGGTGGAAGAGTTTAATTGCATATTTATATAAGGCGAACTTGAAACATGGGAACGGGCTTCATACATAAATAAAAAATGTACAAATATACTCTGATGACATCGATTAATAATAAGATATGGCATATTTTCCCCAACATACATTTATTTCTACATCGTAACATCTCGCATTCGTCAGGGGCAGACTATTTTGGGCTCCATCATTTTAACCAAGATACATATACATAGGTATAACATATATATATCATACCCGTTACACTTGCTATTCCAAAGAGGAAGAGTATCAACGCTTTGAAAAAACAAAAGGCACATGTACATAGAGTATACTAGAACAGCTTTACCCAACCTGCGGCCTATTTAGATTTTATGTAAGGCCCAAAAAATAATACTTATCAGATGTTTTTTCAAACATTTTTTTTGTATATTATATGAGGAGCAAACATTCAAAAAGTGTTTTGTCACAAATTTTAAAAAATGGCGTTTTATATCAATTCTGATAGCCCATAATAAAACCTATGAATGGAAATCAAAATTAGTGTTCAAAAAGGTTTTTTTTTCATATTAAAATGAAATCATAAAGTTGACACATTCATACAAACCGTCACTTTTGCAACACTTAAATCATCATTTTCCAAGCTTTGTATTTGTGTGACAAAACACTTTTTGAATGTTTGCTCCTCATATATAATGTGTGGTATATTTACTTATCAATATGATTTGGCCCACTTAATGAGTGAAATACTGTATGCAGCCCAGATGAAAAAAAAATTGAGCATCGCTTAACTAGAATATAAACATGTTATTTTTCAGATGAGACGTTTGATTTTATATGCTTTTACACACGATACATGAACATCTATGTCGGCTTCCGATTACACACTCATTATTGCACAGTAACATTTTTATATTTATATGATGATTTTTGGTTAAGAAATCCCGACATATAAGTATAACATAAATGTTATGGCGGTCATTTAAAATGCAAAATTCAGACCATATCTGAAGAAGTGTAAATGATTATTTAGTATCTGTTCCATAAAATATATATGACCTACAGATCAACCATTTTTTGTATATATGCTGTCTTGAAACCAGACAATAAATGTATCATTATGATTGTGTTCTACGTTGAGTAATTGGTGTATTTGCCTTCCATCTAAGGGCGATCCTGTTCTTACAACTAACGACGAGTTTCTAAGCAGTTGGGCCATAAAACTCGCGCGGTAAGACGGCCGGTCCAAAGGAAAAGGATAACCGCTCGCATAGCTTTAGGCTAGGTTCGTAAAACAACAAAAAGTTAAAACGATCAACCAACCTGCCAAGTACAACAACCGTACCCTTACTTTTGCCATCCGAGTCGAATCAGTAGTGGAAGAACAACATAAAAATGTGTACACACAACGCCCAGTAAGTTTTTTCTTATTCTCTGGGGTAATCCATTAAAATTCCGTAACATTTATTGAAAATAAAAAGGTGCATATAGTTAATGAAAATGTCTAGAGTTTTATGTTGTTTATAAATTATCTGTCGACTGGTTTTCAATTGAAATTCCTCTCACTCAGAAGATGGACCTATAAAGAATTTCGTTCTGAATATAAATGAGCCGCTGTAGATTTAAAATACAATAAGTCGAAATTAAACTAACTTTTTTTACACGTCACATGAAAAACCGTTTAAACAATGTTAGAATTCAAATAAAAATTGAAGATTGGTTCCTGTAATTAAAATAACCGTGTTAATTTTTTTTTTTTTGTAAAAATATTATAATAATGACCCAAAAAGTAAACTACAGTAAAATAAAAAAATGTGTAATTTTATTTTATGGATTTTGGTAGCTATCATATTCTTAACAAACGGGCGCATCAATTATCTTGCGAGTCTACACAAGACACTCACAGTTGTTACTTTGCCAATCCTTGTCATATTCGATTATTCACTGCTATATCAAGTTACTTAATTTTTATTTTATTTTTTACTCGTACTACTTATGTTTACAAATATGAAAACAATATATCTAATCAGAAATAATTATGAATCTACTAAGAAACTAGTGCATATATGTAGGTATGAAAAGGTTTGGTGATTCTTCCGACCACTAATACCATGAACACGAATTATCCGAACATATTGAACAAGATATTTTACTTTGTAGTTCACCTTTGCCGCATTAAAAAAACTGAAGATCCGACCAATAGCTAGAGTTGTGCGATTTGCAAACAAACCCTTTTTATGCTAACAAATGTGAAACGGGAGAAGATTTTTTTTTAAATTATTGGTAGAAGAGAGGTACCCTAAATTGACGAACTTTCGTCTCAAAACGGGCTCAATGCTCGGAAGTACATATCTTAGTGAAAGTACCCTTTCAACCATGAAATTCATTTAATCAAAATACAGATTTTTGTTGACAGGCATTCCGTGACGGATATGACAGGTTCAAGCTTTAAGTACGAATAGCATTTTTTTCAATAGAATTATCGACTTCTGTTCGAAGGCATGGGCAGCGGTGGGCTGCCAATACGTCAACAAGTGGCTCGCCTGATTCCTAAGCAATTCTCGGTGTTCTAGGGAAGGAGTGAATTTTTTTATTGCTACTATGCAATTATATGCAATAGTTAAATAAGCAATCGATTGTTACTTAGTACACTTATTATATGTAACAATATGCAATTTACCATAAACTAATCAATGTAAACGGGTACAAATATATTTCTGTGTATACTGAAGCTGTCGTAGATAATATTTAGGTCAGAAATTGCAGTTATATACTAATTTGATCTGAGAATATTTTTTTTCTTAAATTAACAAGGTGCTCGCCGGCCTTAGTATTATTTAACAAGGGGCTCATGCGAGCCCCTCTGAGCCCCCTCCAGCCCACCCCTGAGCATGGGTGTTTGTGATATTGAAATATTAAGTCCCACCAACACAATCCCAATATAACGAAGCGTAACCATTAATTCTGCCTTAGCTCTCTATCCTTCTGTTCTATACCTACTCGGGCTACTACTATCATCTAAAAAGAGAGGTTGAACAACTAAGTAACTAATATTCTGTTGAGATACATACTTCTATTAAGAAATGCAATGAACGTTTTCTAAATAGGTGTCAGTTAAATAGATTCATTCTTTGTTCTTCTCATGTATTTATATAAATTGCAAATATGCCATGAGTATACTTTAAGACGACATAAAAGTTTGTGGGGTACAAAATAATATCGGAATTTCATAGAAGATTTGTCATCGTATTTAGGAGTAAAATCGTTCTTTCATTTATGAATCACTTGTTGATAACCCTTGACGCAACTTAAATACCATTAAAGATAACTTTTTAACGACGATACATATTTGCAAACAAAACCGTCATGCCATTCAAAATCTCTTGAATTTTGAACATTTTTGCAACTCGAGCAGGAAACATTTGTTTTAATGTTTCCTGGATATAAAGCATTAAAAATACTGAATTAGATTTTTGTTGATTATTGACACTTGTCAGTTACGGGCGTAGATCTACTGTCGCTGTGTATAATTCTTAATTCGAAAAGACGATATCGTTTGTTTTTTTTCCGAAAACAAAACACTGGTCGATAGATATTTCATGCTTAAAATCAATTTCATCCTAAAAAAAACCCAATCAAATTTACTAACGATGTCTGCAACGTAAATCTTTTTTTGTGTATTTTTCAAACCATTTAATTTTTAACTGTCGGTTTATGAAAAAATAAATCATGTTCTTCTGCGTTTATATAATATATACATAACTTCATTAAAAAAACGTATTGTTTCACAAAAAAACATTATTCTCTTAACACGTGTAAGATGATAGTAAACATTTACCTGCTTATCTAATAAAGCTTTGAATGGTTCCCACCAAAGTAGTGATACACAACGTACGACAGTGAGACCAATTTATTTATTTTACAATAGTTCACAGGCTGGAGAAACCAAAATCCTTCCAGATAATGGTATTACCATATCTGCTCCCAATGTGGAGCATGTAGTATTCTAATGAAGATATCTCAAAAGATTTTTTTAGTCCGAGTACTGTTTTTAGCTCAGTTACTCAGCCTCACTTTTCCTAATAGAGTAGGGATATAAAAATAAAGCTAAGAAAAAAATTGTGGTCAGTTACTCCACTCCATTAGAAATGGAAGGATGAGGGGGAATATTTAGATATCACATACCTTCGATAAATTGATTTAAAAAATGCTTTTCGTTCTGGTAATACAGCTTCTAAATTTGTCACGGAAGCCATGTTTAGAAACAAACTTATTTGTTACTATGTTAAAAATTATTGATCAGTTCGTGTACTTGAGCGTCTAAAGATGAAGAAATACGAAATCCAGGTTGTTAGTGACCTGTCATTATGCCAGAATGTAAAAAAAATGAACGATACAAAAATTTAATACTGAAATTCTATCGAGCAACTTTAATGGAAATCTTAAATTACTAAAATCTGTGTAAGGAAAACAAATGTATCTAAGAACAGATAACACATTTATTGCAATCATTTTGACTCTTATGTTTTATTCTTTTTAACTGTAACCGGAGCTTAACACGAAATAAATTATTTGAATCTTTCCACCAGCTGATATTGAAAATTAGTTTTAATAAAGCTTAGTAATAGATTTAGTTTGTGAGTCACTCACTAGACATGTTATTCTTGGCCACACTAAAACCACAAACTGCGGGCTGTGTATCACTGTAATAGTACACGTCTGGGCAACGATCGCACTAAGTGGATTTTTTATCAATAAAACATTAGTTCCTTCACATATTCGAAGCTTTTTTGGATTAAAGTAATAAAAATAGATTTTGCCACATGAAACAAAAGTGTTCATTTGACGATAATACTCACTCTAAATGCTGATCTACCTTAAATTATACTGAAGTACGCAATTGCTTGAGAGTTAAGAGAGAGGATAAAAGTTTGAAAAAAATATATATGTTCGAACTAAATACAGTGCATATTATTAACTGTTAATCATTATAATAACAAGCATTATTTAAGCCGATGTATATTTTTTCGGCTCACGGTGTAGAGCAGGTGAGGGGAACCTGCGGCCTTTTGTCTACTCTGGTGCGGCCTTCTGGCCAGTTTGTAGTTCTGTAAATTGAAGTAAATTCCTGACATATTCTGACCGTAAATTCCTGTTTCCGGCCAAAGATTCCCTAGTCAATGTTTACTGCTGCCTTATGTCGAATCAGAAAAATGAATGCGGCATTTAGAGAAGAAAAAGTTTCCCACCCCTGGTATAGAGCGTATGACATTCTAATGTAGTTCTAGAAAGAAGTTTTTAATTTTTACTCGAACTTTACATTTGATTTTTTATTTGTCAATTTTTTTATATCAAATAATTAAACTTCCATTTGAGTAAGCTATGGGTTTCCCGCTATCCACGATTTTGAATAATTTATTTATTGCTTGCTTAGATTGATTAACTACCGAAAATCGAAAAGATTAAGTCATCAAAAGGTCGATGAAATAAGACATGATTTATTTTTAATAATATTTTGAGAAGTACCTTTATTAATGGATATCGACTAAGGGTAGGTCTTCGTGGATTTATATTGTAGAAAAATAGTAACCACAAATATTAAAGTAACCCTTTTTTTAAATGACTATATCAAACAGAACTAGGTAGTTGATTGTTTAACATTAACTCAATATCCATTATTTGGTGTGATAGTAGTATACTGTGGGAAAAAATGAAGGGTTGTTTTTTCACGCAGGTATAGGTAAAATAATTTTATTTAGATGTTTTGTTGTTCTGAATGGTATTAATATTGCAATTATTCTAAGAATACCTGCAAGTGTTTTTTAGTGTTATTATTAAGACGTTGCCAGTCGTGTGGTGTGTTAGAAAAAAAAACTTGCCATTCCACTATCAATTAAACACGTCGACATTTTACTGCGGGTCTGAATAATAAGCAGAAGTTTCTAGGGTCCGAGCGGGGTTCGAGTACAATGGGAATCGTTACGAGTGGTGTGACTGCTTTGTTGGTGAGTTGTATGAAATTAGGTTTCTATGCCAAAGTCATCCTGAAATAAAAAGCTAGTTTTTTGCAGCTTTGTTGTGAAAATAAAATGTTGCAGAAAATTGGAATAAAAGCACCACGGGGAGCGGGGTTGTTCAGACGCTATGCTGCGTACCAGAGGTACTCAAATACTAAAATTATTTTTCTTTGTATTTTTGAACATTAAGATTATCTTTCAAAAAGATTAGAAATAGTAAAAAAGGACAGGAATTTGGCAGCAAATAAGTTTTCGTGGATATAGATCGAATATTAATAAAATATAGGTTTGCTTTTATAATGATGTTGTTAATATATTTTATGATCAACCAAGTAATCGTTGATAAGTACACCAATGGCTTAAATAATAAAAATGAAAATCTGAGAAAATTGTATGTAAACTTTTAAATGTTTCATAAAGCATATCAATAATATAAACTCAATTTACCGTGTATTAAAAATAAACATTTACTCCATTCAAGTGAATTTTTTTGGTCGGAAAGCTTTCTAAGTAATCAACAGTTTAGTCATCTCTGATATGAAGAATTGGAGATAGAAATTTTTGAGATAATACGTTCGCACCCTTTGGCCTGTTCTATTTAAGGGATTTAAAATTAATGTATGAATTATACGAATTACAATAAGTCAGGTAGGGTTTATATTTAGTGGCAGATATTTCTTCTATAGATTACCATTTAAAATATAATTTCATAAGTTCGTTCTTACTTAGTATGAATAATAACGAAAGTTTTAGTGCCTACGTAGGAAATATTTATCTATACGAATAATAAAAACTAAAAATCGATTATGTATTCAAACAAAAATTATTATGTTTATATACGCCTAAAATTACTAATTTGAATTACAATTTCCATTTGAATTACATGATACATTTTACAGTTTTTTTTTAGATTTCATGGTTTCACAAATTAATAACGCAAATATGTAAAATTAATCAGTTAATCTTCAATATAATTATAGAGAGGAAAATAATGTGCTTGCCAAAAAGCTTATTAATAAGAACTATTTAATCTGATAACATATTTATTCTTGTAATATAGAAATTGATATATAAAAACGTGTGGCAGAGAATAAGCAGCGAACGAACTATATTGGCATAGTATTTTGGGGATATACTCATCGAGTCTTGAACAAATTTTGTAAATACCTCTATCGTCGATATCCGGAAACTTGTTCAGGTTTTGAATGGGATGATAAATTACGCGTGTCTCTTTTCTATACATATCTCGAGAACTGGGTCAATAGCTTTATTTTTCACAAAAGCGCTTTTTGGAGACATGCTACGAGGCGCAGATGATGGATTGGAGATGTTACTGGATACAAAAAGCAAACGATTACATACACACTTAACGATACATCTGAACAAGTAGATATCAAATAAATATAAATAATGTGTCGATAAATTGTGTGGTATTTCTTCCAACGGCGAGAAGCACGACGTGTCTTGACATATCGATTCAATTCAGGTCGTATTAATATTTTTATTAAGAATTACGGCCAAATTGATCTTGAAAATACAATTAATTTTCATAATAATACTAAGGGATTCGACTAAACCTATTTTTTAGTTGCTTGTAACCATATTATACCGTATTTTAAATTTATTTATGCATTTAAATCGTTGTTAATACTTATATAAATCGATGTAAGCTAACATGCGTTTTTTTCTATTTTAATAGGCATAAAAATGACAGAATACGCTGTGAGAACTTTCTTTCCGTTGGGTTTGAATCATCAAGATTTTGTCGTGTATAGTTTTGATATAACTCAATCATTATTACTTAATATTTCGGTGGAGTAACGGAAGTAATTGACGATTTATTGCAGACATACGTATTCTCTTATGCAAACAAAAAACAACTAAAAATGATTGGTTTTTTCAGAATCCTTGATAAATATTTTGCAATTTCAAAACCCGCATGCTATTAAATAACAGCCGCTAAGTGTGGAGGAAGAAATGCATAACGAACAAGAAGTAAAAGCTCGCAACTCGGAGCGTCTTCCAAATTGCTAAAAATGTACTGGGCTTAAAGCTTCAGATGGGGGAGGGGACGTGAATTGTTAATGAGTGCAAGAGAACACCTGAACGCAAAAATAGGATTCTTGTTACGCAAAAGTTAAACATGAATTTCGGATGCAGGACAGATTATTTTTATTTGAGGTACATTTTAGAAACAGTCAAGAAGTGTAAATACAAGAATTAAGTTTAATGGGAATTTTGGGATGCGTTCTGGCTCAAGAATCTTAATAAGTTTCCGCTAGCCACAGTAAAATTATTTAGCGCTCTTCTTTAAGTAAAACGAAATTTAAAAATCTCACTCTTGTTGCTATATATTTCCTGAAACAAAGGCAAATTTATTTAAAACTAATTTTAATGCAGAATTACTACTATACATCTATAAAAAGATGCAATTCTAATAGGATATAAGAGTAAACGATTTATCAGTTGGCTTCAACTTTTCAAGAATAAAAAACATATATCCAAAATAGAGAAACATAACATTATTAATTCTTAAGTTAGGAAGAATTCTATATTTAAATCAAAAATAAAACATCTCACCAACAACCCACCTGTCTCTTGATTAACTATTCCAGGCTAATTAAAAAATGATTGTGGTTAAAAAAAATGATTTGCATTTAAAGATATTACAGATTTTTTTTATGTACTTAAATTTCGTAAAACGATAGTTCTAACTCATTTGTTTTTCGAACGTGACAATTGAAGTATTTAAAGAAACTAGCTGTAAGCCCGTTGCCCAGCAACGTGAGATTTTTGTTGCATTGTGTTTTGTTGCATTGTATTTTATTTTATTTTACTTTATTTTATTTTATTTTATGTTATGTTATGTTATGTTGTGTTATTTTATTTTATTTTATTTTATGTTATTTTATTTTATTTTATTTTATTTTATATTATTTTATTTTATGTTATTTTATTTTATGTTATTTTATTTTATTTTAATTTATTTTATTTTTATAGTAAGCAGAAATTTCGTAAATTATTTAATATTTGGAATAAAGTTTAAGTTTGCTAACAACCATTTTTCGTAGTAGCATAAATTTCGTAAAATAATTAATTTTTGGAATAATTTTTAAGTTTGCTAACAACCATTTTTCGTAGTAGCATAAATTTCGTAAAATATTCAATTTTTGGAATAAAGTTTAAGTTTGCTAACAACCATATTTCGTAGTAGCCGAAATTTCGTAAATTATTGACTTTTTGGAATAAAGTTTAAGTTTGCTAACAACCATTTTTCGTAGTAGCATAAATTTCGTAAAATATTCAATTTTTGGAATAAAGTTTAAGTTTGCTAACAACCATTTTTCGTAGTAGCATAAATTTCGTAAATTATTGAACTTTTGGAATAAAGTTTAAGTTTGCTAACAACCATTTTTCGTAGTAGCATAAATTTCGTAAATTATTTAATATTTGGAATAATGTTTAAGTTTGCTAACAACCATTTTTCGTAGTAGCATAAATTTCGTAAATTATTTAATATTTAGAATAATGTTCAAGTTTGCTAACAATCATTTTTCATAGTACCATAAATCGACCACGGCGCATATATCGACAGCCCTGCAGTTTTTAAATTGCAAATTATTGAATTATATTTTATTTCATTTCATTATCTATTAATTTGAAAATGTACGCAAACAAAATACATTTCGTAGAAGAAGAAGATGTCTCGAGGACATCATCAGTACGCACACATTTGTGAAAAGTGAAAAGCGAGTGATTATTTTATCGACTTTTAATATATAAATTTAGTATGAATAAAAAAGTGGAGACTGGAAGGTGTGAAATGGACGTCCAAACATACAGACACTCAGACCTTATCGGCTATTAATATATAGATAATTAAAAAAAAAATATAATATAATATGTACCGTAATTTTGATCTGTTGAATAATCGTACGACTGGTAACAACGGTAGTGGTTTTATTTTTAGCTCGTGCCAAGTTAAGTAAGCGGGGGAACAGGCCAAATAATGCAAATGCGAGTAAACTGGGATTTTGTGAACAGACATGCATATTTATTTTGACACTGTCAACATTACAGAAGACAGGTTGGCCATATTAAAGAAATTACCTCACTCAGTGTGATTTTAAATGTTTATATTATAAAATACTATATCACTATCGAAGTCTTGTAGTCACAAAGTCTACAAAAGAGATAATAGAGTAGTTGTTGATTGATAAGATGCAATAAAACCTTTAATTTTTCAAATATTTTTAGATTTTTTTAAAATATGAAACTACGAACTTTATGACCTTAATTGTAATAAAGTATGACGTTGATTTTTTTTTATTTAAATGAAATTTATTATTCTAAGTGCCTAATAATGAATGTATTAGTAGGAGGTTTTTTTTATTAAAAAATGAAACACTATTTTGTACTAATTCCACATTTATTTAATATGATCAGGACCGGTTACCATAATAAAAAAAATGTCAACTGATAAGAATAAACATTAACTGAGTGCTATTTATACTTTAACTGATCTCAGTATATAGCACTGTATATTTAATATTAAATTAATGTATTCCTCAGTTGAAAATGATCCTCATTGGCGCAACTGGTCCTGATAATAATGTGAAATTGGTACAAGAGAGTATTTTTTTAAATATAACACTTTTCCAGAATTTTTGACAATGAACACTTTAAAAGGCAGATTTTTCATTTTAATGAAGTTGTGTATTTTTATAGACGAAAGAGTTTGCAAACACTATCATTGGTTTTTGGATGATTGACAGTATTTTAGAAAATTTTAGCAGAGCAAAGATGAAGCATAACTATACCAAGATTTTGAGAATTTTTAAAGTAAAATTTCATCTCAAAAATCCTATTTCACCATTATATCGTTTTCGGACGAAACAAAAAATAGAAAATATTTTCTTAAATTCTCATTTCACTGTGTGAAACATTTAAGAATTAACGTATACCGTACCGCCATGTCATAAATCCAAGCTGAATTCCCGCAAACCCCTGCCGAAATTAAAAACGTTTATCCCTACATAAGTAAAAAGTAAAATAAAATCCCGAAGCAATACTTACCGGGCTTCGCTTTCAATCGCCAATTAATCGCAATGATTTGGATGTTCCTAAATATGTACCCACGAGACTACGAGAGACCCTTAAGTCAATTTGCATCAACTCTGTGAATTCGTCGTTCATTTTTACGTTAGTATAAAATTATTGCTTCTCTTTTGATCGGCGTGAGAGTTTTTCGTAATCAAATTCGAGTTTTATTTCAAGCATCATTAAAACTGCAATGGCACATTTTCTCACTCGTTGACTGAAGATTGATGACTGTTAAACTTGTTTATTACGACTATTTTCTGAAGGTTTCTTGCATTAATTATAAGTCATAGTAAATGAGCCGATCTGGGTTTTGGTTATGTACATAACTTACATTTTTTTGATTCAATAATATATTGTTTTTTGTATGATGATAACATCAAAGGTCCCATATAAATATTGTACCATACCAATTTGAAATACGTTTCTAAGATAAAAACTAATGAAAATTGATATTTTGAATGAACAGGATTGTCGATAAATATGTAAAAAAATTTAAATCGTTGTTGATTGAAGAATGTTTTAATAATACCATTAATACATGCATATAAACGTCTTCCGGCATTGTATTTGTGAACTATGATTGTTACATAAAAAAAATATTACTATCATTATATCCATGATTTCATTATTTCATTGTTCTTTATAACCGTACTTTGACTTCGGAGTATCTAACTCAAGGACGCAAAACTTGCGGTATGCTATTTTTTTTGGCGGCTCTCGAATGTTTCATCTTAAATTTAAAAGTAATGTAGTTTTTAAAGTAAATCATTAATTTTAACAAATGTGTGCAGTCTTTTTCGTTGATGAAACACAATAAATTGGTTCACAAAAATAGCTAGAAATTAAAATCCGATTCGATTTTGTAGCTTATACTATACATACATTAAATAAAGTCAAATTCTAAAAAAAAATAGCATTACCTTTTGAATTATAAATACAACTGTATACCTAAATATTATCAATTTTTATCAAAAAGTACAAATTACGTCTTTTGGAAGGTTTTTAAATAGCACGGTTAAATGTATCTGAACCTATTGTTCATATATCTTTATAAATCACATCATTTTTACACGGCTGTTATGCGTGGAACGTACAAAGTTTATGCATACCTGATCTATCGGTATCATTTGTGTGATTTTTCATTTTGGTAATTATTCCACAGCAACATTAGATCAAAAAAGGGCATTTTTTCGAAAGTATGTATGGCTTGCGTGATAATCATCATAACGCCCTGCTATGATAGATGGTGTTCCAATCCGTACGACAATATGCCCACACGTGCCGAGAGTTGATGAAAAACTGTGTGAATATTTAAATTTTATTCATTCGCCGTAATCATATCACAATAAATCACCCTCCCGACGCCGACATTTTATGATAAGGCAGGGCCGCATCGTAAATTACGATTTCCGCCGTCCGATTCCCCACTGTCCTTTGTCTGCCGCTGGGTCCAACTGTTGTTTTTGTTTTTTTTTGTAATTACGTCATCAGTCTGCATTGCAGTCTGGTTCCTGTAATTTAATCATCGATTCATTGACCTTCCAATTTTTTTCTCATATTTTTACGAAATGCTTATATCATTTTTAACACAATGCATAATAATTTATCCGGTACGTTATTATTATTTTTACGTGCCATCCTATGTATTTATCTTATTTATAGAAATTAATATTTTGTGGGAGGTTCTACAACAGTTCTTTTCAACAAACAACGAGGAACAAAACAATAAGTGAATCGATATAATTGCTTCAAGTTATATATAAGCTGTCTTGATCAGAAAAGTTTTTAAAATTTACGACATTTGTCAAAAAACCCACATTTACATGATTGACTAAAAATCTATTAGAGATTGCTACACTTAATTTCTAAGCCTTATCATTTGAGGCTGGAAGAATAAAGCAATGGCCTGCAGTATACTAAAAATTGATATTGGCTCGGTAGAACTCTTTTATACTATGGTTAAAATAGAAAATATATATTTCCGTATTGTTAATGTATTTTATGGTAAATTTGTCATCACGCCAGAATGAATAAATTAATAAATTAAAATAAATTAGGTCGGAATATATTGAAGGTTCCACCTTACAATAAAAAATATATAACATTATAAGTTCACTGAGGATTTATATGATTTTTAAAAACTCTAGAACAAGTACACATATGATGCGCCTAGCTGCGTAAAGCACATAAAAAAATAATCTTAAAACAGAGAATTTTTTCTTAAAACATAGAAACTCTGTTTTCTGCAAATATTAAAATGTGTAGATATCGCTTTTTGTAACTATACGCTTCATATGTTATTATGTTTATAATTAAAGCTAAGGGAGTAGCACTTATCTTAAATACGTATATATGATTATAATTAATCAATGATAAGTTTAAAGTAATTAAAAGTTACCGATGTAATAATTGTTATGAATTTTATTCATAGCATAAAGAAAAAAAAATCGATTGAATAATTGTGCTAAAAATATTAGAATAGTAAATTATGAATTAACATTGAGGCGTTTTTTAGTGCGGGTATAAACCCTATACCTCATCACATAAACGAACGCATTACTGAGTGCTATTTTATGAATGCAATTAATTAGTCATGCCATCAGTGTCATCGCTGTAATTTATTCCTAACAGTTGCTTTTGTTCACAGAATAAATAGAATATAGGTGTATTTTAAAATAGATTTGATATATAACATCTAACAATGTTACGTTATTTAAACAGTTACTTAAAAATGATATTTACATGAATATTTTGAAGAAACTGAGTAAATATTGAAACAAATATCAGTCAAATCTTGATATCAAATATTTATTCATTTATGAGATACTGTCTGACAAATTCATTTTTTTAAATGTTTTTAATAATAAGTTAATTTAGAAAATTTGTTTAAAAAAAAATAGCGGGAGGGGTCATATAATTATGAACATATTACTGTGGGGCTACTATCAAATGTATTCGATCATATTGAAGGTACATGGTGGAAGGCGTTAGTTCAAGAAACCTGGTTTAGAGGTAATCATGAAATTTTAACATATTTATTTATTCACTATAACAAACCTATCTTTCCAACCTCTTCATAAAATTTGATAATAATTTACCGTTTTTATAGAAATATATATATATATATTTTAAATATTTGATATTACAGGTAATTCCAATGTGCCAAATATTTAAAATTTGAAAGACCGTACGAGATGAACACGATGAGATTTTTTTGTAAGTCACTAAAGATCAACTCGAGGTAAATTGACATCACAAACCCTCACGTCTTTTTTTTTAATCCATGTCCGCTCCCAATGTGGAGCATGTGGCCTCCTAATGGAGGTATCTCAACAGAAGTTTATTTTTCTACGAGAACTGTTTGTTACTCAGTCGCTCAACTTCACCTTTTTGTTTAAAAGTGAGTATTAGAGAAAGATGGATAAGGCTAGAACAGGACTAGTTGTTGGCTAATCGCTATTGCTACACCCAGTTATTAAAGAATCAGAAGGATGGGAGGAGAGAAAATGATGTGAATCACAAACACCCAGTCTTCGATCACAACTTTGAATTGAATAATTCTCAAATTCACTGTGTTCTGACCGAGAATCGAACCCAGACCTGCGTGATCGGCAAGAGCAAGCTCCAACCAACTGGGCCACAGCGGGCGAATCAAAAGCGTCATGTTATTTGTAGTGTTTTTGGCCTAAAAAACATTCAACGGAATAGACTTATAAATATTATGTTCAAATTGTGTAGAAGCTGAAGATATGGCTGGATCTACCTTTTTGCATCCGCAGTACTGACGGAAACTCTCGTGTCGTTTTTAATTTTTAAAGTGCATAGGTTCTTTTTGCACTGAGACCATCATACAGAGTTAAAATCAAGTGACTGCTGAATCCTGCTAGATCAAAAAAAAGTAACCAAAATAGAGGCAATTAACTGTAGATCATTGACGCATATTTAGTTAAATACTTCCAAACTGCATCATAGATCATTATAGGTAGAGAGGCTTCAATTAGAAATAAAAAATGCTACAGTGTGTCACCTTATAAACTTTAATTAACCATGATGCCATAAAAACGAAACCATTACAGTATCCTTGCCCTTAGAAACTCTTATACCCTGCTTAGATCAAATATACAGTATGAAAGAAGTTCTGTAAAAATATGCGGCGGCAAAAAGTAAAACGTCGGCGTTGTTTCTGTTATTTCGAGGATGCCTTCATCGAACAGTAAATTTACCAAATCGGATGATAATATGTCGTGATACAAATTACTCAAAGCAGTATCTTAATTCTTTTTTGTTAACATCATATTAATTATAATGTGTTGGTTGATTCAAGAATTTTTAATTATATTTCTGTTCAACAGTCTAAAAGTACATTTGTATTGTATTAAATAATATACAATTTCTGTTGAATTCTCTTTGAATACAAAAATAACACAAGAACGAGCCGCGCAGTAGAAAATACCAATTAGCTAGAGGTAAAAATCATTCATAGCTAATAAAGACCGATCACCAATACACCTGACAAGAGTTCAGCTATTTTTTAAAGCATGGTCCAAAAAAACATCCCATTAAAAAATGACAGCGGGACGCCATATATCGAAGGTAAAATTAATTTCAAAGAACATTAATCATTTGAATTTATTACAGCCAGAGATACCACATCCTTCGTAACCATTAGAATGGGCAAGAGAAGCAAAAAACACATGACAAAAATGTTAGTTAAGCGGTGGATAACTATGCATTTCTATTTACTTGTTCAAGTAGATATCCAAACTTTTTTCAAGATGTTTGCCGTTCTTTATAATATTGCTTGATTGGTTGACTGCATCCTATATTTAAATGTCCTATTAAAAACGGCTCCGTTGTATTTTGAAGATTTAAATACAATATGTCTAAGTAATGCTGCGACATTCTATTTGATATCAAAATATGAACTCTACCGTCAAAAATAATGATGAAAACATTCAAAATCGTTATGTTTTTCAAATCACGGCTAAGCAGATAGAAACGTAAAACGTTTTAAATTTTAATGGACGCGTCAAAAAATATACTCTTCTATACTAATTCCACATTTTTTTGAAAATCAGAAGCGGTTTTGCTTATCACGAGCATTTTCAAATTAGAATTATTATAAAAGATTTTTCTTTTTTTTATTATTCAACGGCATTCCACCAGATATTGACAGTGTTTAATAATACTATGATATAAAAATAACATAGAATATTTAAAAAAATAACCTTATTATACCAGGTAATGTAATTGATATAACATTTGTAACTATACAACTATACTGTAAATTTCAACTTGTAATTGTCAAATACATTGATAAGATCGATTAACTACAAACACTAGGATATTATTAGCTAAATTGGATTCATCAATATACATGGCCATAGATGATATGTTATTTCTGTTACAATTTAATTTTGTTATTTATATTCGTTTTTTAAATTTGATCGTCTGATGGCATGTTGTATGTTTACAACAATCACTATTCGTTACACAAGTTAATGGATTGGTGTATGATATATATTCCACAAAACCATCTCCAGTGAATAATAGTGTCTTCTCTCATTTACGGAGTTATGTTTTTTGGTCATCGAGAAGTTTAACGACGCAGTCGAGCTTTTAACATGTTTTTTTTTTTATATTGGTTATTAATTATTACCGCTGGATCAGTATGAGAAGGCAAGTGAAAAGTGTTCGGTACATAGTTTTAAATTTATCGCACGCAAATAGTCAATGACAGTTATTAGACACATAAGGTATATTTTATGCCTAATTAGACTGATCTTGCAATCATGTGTTGATTTATATGTTTTTAAATTGAAAATATGGTTAAGTAAACACTACATATTGAACATTTATTAATTTGAAAATTTATTACTTTAATACTTGATTTACGTTCAAACGTATAACTGTTTTTTTTAAAATTGTGCGTTATTATTTCAATCGAAAAACGCATTTATTAACAAACACAGCAGTATTTACTAAATATTAATTAATACGCTTATGCGAACTCGATAAAGCACATGTAATAGTTTTAAATCTATTAGTAACTATAATCAATTTAGTTCTTAAAAACCGCTTTATATTACGGTAATAAATAATCCAATTTGAAACCGAATCTTTATACCAAGCTTAGCTGACTAGAAAATTTATAATAAAACATCAGTTCAGGCGCATATTATGTTTTTAAAGGGGGTATATGAAAATGTATCGCCATTAATTTATCGCCAATAATTAACAGCTAGTAGTTTACCGTCAAATGAATGATCATATAAGCAATTTATTGCCAATAAATGATTGTTGGTAAGTTTTACCGACAGGTAATGCATATATTTTATCTAATCTAACCTACACAATTTTTTATTTTATATTATTGTGCAGGTATCTATTTGTAATTATCATAAAGGATTTTATACAATCTTTGTGATACAAATAAGTATACAAGTAAAACAAAAAGTGGAATAATGTTATCAAATTTTTGTTTTTTATTAAAAATAAACTTCCACAAAGTTACCGCTGAATCTATCAAAGATATTGAACTAATCTAATCGACAATAGCTTATTTTCTCTACGAATTTCACCTTTTAATGGAATTTTTGTTGTGGCTTTTAGTAGCATAATCGAATTACTTTTAAGCATTCATTGTCATTCATACACACTTTGCACGTAATAAAGAAAATAATCACACTTAAAAAATACCGCTCGTGACGTAAAACTTTTTCTTTTTTACAGCAACCGGAATAGTTTTCCCCTAGTGACCTGCATTCAAAAAATACCTATTTGTCGAATAACGTGAGGTGATGATTGAATTCATTGTTTTTTTTATGTAAAAAAATGTGTCGTCCATAATAGGAAATATCTCGCTCGTATTTTCATATAGATTGAGGACAATAAAACAGTACGTGTACCAAGAGCGCTCTTTAGTTTATGTTTTGGTTCGTCATCGTGTGACGTTTTGTTTACTTCGTAACGTGACTGCTCTACATATTTATAACTTTCAACACTCAAGTTTTAAACTTTAAAGTGTTCAAGAAAACTTCTTTGAAAAAAAAACAAAAAAATAATTCAACTCGTGCAAGTATACGCTAAATTCTTAAACGTTAATAAAAAATACATACTTGTACAGAATTGAAGAGAAGTCGTTAAATAAAATTTAAAAAAAAAGCTAAGGAAACACGAAAAAATATTCAGATATTAAAAATTATCATGCTATAAAAAACACTTGTGTCAAAATTGAAAAAAATAGCAGTCTGATTGATAGGAAAAAGCTTTTATTCTCTTATAAATTACATGCGCCGATGAATTTTAACGAATAAGAAGAATCTTTAATATTAATACTTTTCCAATTACAGAATTTCTGTGGGCTTAAGTTTCTTCTACATTAAATATATATTATAAATTGCGCCTCCCATAAACATATCTTGCATGACGATAATGCAAACGGTGAATTGTGCAATATTTACGGTTCTTACAAACAGCCGCTGCAGAGTAATCCGTTTCAGAAAAAAGTATTTGTCATATTGAATGAATTTGAGTTTAAATAAAATGTTTTTGATTATATTCACGCTACTTTTTATTAAAATAAATTATTTATATACATTTTTTCCGTTTAAAATACATTATCTGTAAATTATAAACATTGTTTATAAATAAAATTTAGATGGCATTCAATTTAACTCAAAGATTGAACAATATTATTTGATCAAATGATATAACATAATTTCAAACTTTTTTATGCCAAGGGGCCGTTAATCTGAAAAAATAATCCACGCACTTCCAAAAAAAAGTATTCGTAAAAATCTTTATTTGATATTATTTTTTAATATGTACACATACATAGATATATTTTTTAATTACATACATAGAATTTTTTTTAAATAGAGTTAAAAAAAACTACAAGCTTACACAAACATTTCAATGAGATGGATGCAGTCAAAATATACGGATATTCTTGCTGTCACCTTATCCAAAATTCTGGAATACTTATTTCATTAAATTCTGTTTTAAGCAAATAAGCTGAAAATTTTCGCGGATCCCAGTTTGGAAAGCACTGACATAATTGATACTAAGCTTTTTACAAATAATTTCTTTTGCTATTGTTTTTTTTGCCAAGAATTGACACCATAATATATTATGTTCTTTTAACATACAGTAAAGCGACAACTGATAATGTTTGATATTAATACATCCACTTCATACTTTAATTAAAATGTGGCCAAAAGGGGGCCGATGATCTCAAATGTCCTATTTTTTATCAGACATTCAATAATTAATACAGCTATGCATATGTTTCTTCAAGCCAGTATATCTTTGATAAATCTCGGGAAGTTAAAACCTTATGTTTGAAATGTAGCGGTATATATTGTTATTTGGAAAGTAATCATACAACAAATGCATACAGGTTAAGCGAATGGTATTTATTGGTAGTATTATTATCGACTTATAATGTCGGATGGTATTATAATCATATTTAAATAAAAGTTCAATTTCTTTTACCAGCGAGACGAATTTAATTAATTTCACAATGTGTTACAAGAAGACTGATTTATATAAAAAAAAAACAACCAAAAATGTTAATAATGTTTTTTAAATCGTCTTCGTTGTTGCTATGAAAGTATTAAGAGCTTTGCGGAAGAAGTCGTATCAAGAATTACTAACACTTTTCGACTTTTGAAAAATATCTAAAGGTTAATAATTTTATTTAAACAATATTTCACTTAAAAAGTATGTTTTTATTTGTCATTTAATTTATATGTTTTACGCTTAAATCATTCTTATAAATCGTATATTATATGGTATCTTTTATGGATATCTCAAGGCATTTGAATATTTATCATAGTGTTGAAACTTTTTGATAAATACGAGAGACAAAAACTTGAGAGTACAAATTAGTCATCAATATGATCGGTGATGATACATTACAGTGATTGATCGTTTTTTAACTTTTTTGAATAAGCTTTCCGAGTGGGTAATTTGATATTCTTTGAATGGCTCGGTTACCTACTCCATTCCAAAAAAAGATTCGTAGATACATATACTTTTTGTTACATTAACAAATAATTGTTCTGTCGTCACCCAGGCTTAGAGACTTTCAACAAAATGTATATTGCTAGTTATCAACCATTGTAATATTAGTAACATTATTTTTTTTTCCATTTGCAGTAAATATAACCAATACAATCAGGGATGGGCTGGAGGGGGCTCGAAGGGCTCGCGCGAGCCCCTTGTTAAGATAGGAAAATCATTCGTCTTAGATCAAATCATCACTTAACTGCAATTTCTGTAGATGGTAAAATTTAAAAATTAGTTGTCCCTTCATTTTTTCATTCAGCGTTGTGGGCTTCCGTGTCGGACCTCACGGGTTCGAGTCCCAGTACAAAACAGCATTTTTTTGATCGATTTATCTATTTTTTATTCGAAGGCATGGGTGTTTGTGATGTCTTAAGATTGCTTCCCACTCACTCTTCCGGTCCTTCAATTCAACTG
This sequence comes from Himalopsyche tibetana, assembly GCA_030503985.1. NCBI lineage: Eukaryota > Metazoa > Arthropoda > Insecta > Trichoptera > Rhyacophilidae > Himalopsyche > Himalopsyche tibetana. The sequence continues at coordinate 16,991,329 of JAPJYX010000024.1, forward strand.
GGCGCTACTATTAGTTAATCACTAGTCCTGTCTTATCCTTATTGTTTTATCCCTACTACTCTCTTTGGAAAAGAGAAGTTGAGCGACTAAGCAGCAAGCAGTTCTGCGGGCACGGATAAAAAAATGAATAACATTTACTGAACCCCTTGTTAAGATATTGGGAGCCCACCGCTGAATACAATGACACAATCACTAAAATAGGTACGGTAGAACCTTTAATCATTTTTTACGTTCGGAAAACAGCGGTTAAACTTGTGTAAGTGAAATTCATTTGTTTTTAACATTACAAAAATAGTAGAAAGAATATTGCCTACATGACGTGACCGGCGATTGATAAATACTAACCAAAAGGGAATATTCACGGCTTTACTTATCAATAATCATCGTTGCTTCAAGTCGGTACCAGATGGTTAATGTAAACAAGAGGATCAGAAGGTTTTGAGTTCTAGTCTTGATCAATTCAATTTAAAGTTTTCATTTTTTTATTACCATTTGAGGTCTTGGTCATCTAGGCTTATGGAATTTTTCTTTCTTCTTCTGTGAAACCAATATGACTGTATAACAACATATTAATCTATATTTATCTATTCAGCTCTGCATTGAGTCAAAACATAAGTCATGAATTCAGTTTCAATTTCAAATGTCTTGTCATTTACACAATAGGCGTAAAATCGCAAAATCACAAACAGTTACGAAATAAATTCAACAGTTACACAATAATTTACGAATGACGTGAAATAGAAATTATTTAACGTACTAACAATAACAAATGAAATGATAATAACATCGCGGTGGGATCCTTATACAACTAACAATGCAGCCTTGTTGACTAATGCATATTTTGCCGGCTCTCTTTCTCCGTCGACATAATTTATATCCTACAATAAATTTAGATATTCTCTTGCGCAGGTAATTAATTGTTCTACTATTGTAAAGAGATAGTCTATTGTCTTCTGTGGGACAGTCTTGTAAGATGATTGGTTTCTTTCGAGATCGAGACGCTTTTGACTTCGAGATATTTTTCAAATATTAAACGCATTTAAGATTAGGAAAGATTAAAAGTAATAATTTTACACAACTGGTTTCTAAATAACAACCACCAGACGCTTATTGTACATACATAAACACTAAATCGGCATTGCGAGTGATACAAATTGCAAACTGATACACCTCTTTCATCGATTATTTTTCAACGATTAACAGATTGGTTTCCATGGGTATAAATATCTGTAACATTTCATTGCATGTATACAGCATCAATCTAGGGAATTTACACGACTTCATTTCGTATTTTATTGAGTTTATCTTTAATAGAACTATCAAAATATTATGAATAAAAGATAGCATGGATAATTGAAATAAAAATACAAATTTCTTTCGGATACAACAGCGCATAAATAAATTGTACTGATATTTTTGTAGAAAAAGATTCCTAGTTATATTTACAAGCGTATCTGAATTATTATTATTAAAGATTATTCTTTGATGTACTATTTTAATATCAAAATAGAATTCAAGATACGATAGAAATGTAAAAAAATACAGTCGTGAACTGCTCACGAGTGTAAAGAAAATAAATTAAATCCACACTCGGCTATCGCCGAAATTATTTTTCTATTTGGTCGTAGAATAATATCAACAATGAGTTTATTTCTATGTGTATCATTTATTTTACAAAAGGAGAAAAAAGCTGCATTGAATGTGTTTCGTGTTTGATAAACTGTTATTTGGACCGAATGCGACTTAGACAGTTATACGGCATCACGCAAAGACGCGAATGATAACATCGAATCTTTGTGACCACTGACGCCCGTGGCTTTACGAGTTTATCAAATTAGCTTCATTTTTCTTCGGCTTTTTACCAGCTTACCTTATATGACACTTCTATAATTTTTCAGCTCGTTGCAATTTACAGTTCACTTGACAATGGAAATATGCGCTTGATAGAACGAGACACTTGCGAATCCTTGCTCCAATAGTCCTTTAATATTTTACTGTCATAAAAACAATGGTGAGTTGCCGATACGTTGACAAGAGGTTCGTTTAATCCCAGAGCTATCCGTGGTGTTCCAAGTAAAGGATGATTTTTTTATCATTCTTATACAATTATACGCAATGTAATGTTACTTATGACATATTTCCCTTCAATTGCATGTTTTAAACGTGTTGCTGTTAGTAAAATGTAATAAATATTAACTAAATATATATTAATAATCCACAATAACGTCATGAAATGTTTCATTGAAGATAAAAAAACTATCTGGAAGCAATATATATTATATCAATCATCTTTGAGTATCAATAAACTATAAACAAAAAACGGCTAGGTTTCTTTCATTATTCAGTTGAAATACATGTATTTTACTGAAAATTTCTGTGTTTCATATATGTTTTATCAATTTTTATAATATAATTTATTTATTAATTTTTATAAGCCCCCTGTTTTGCCGGCCGAAGTTTAATTTAACCAGAGGCTCTCATGAGCATCTCCAAGCTCTCTCCAGTCCACCGTTGCATACAAATATCATGTTTAGTTAATAAGTAATAAGTTCACCTTTCAATGTGAGTAAAGAAAATTGCGTTTATAATAGTGGTATATAAACATACTTTATAATGTTAAATCTTCGAAATAGGCAAGAACAAGCTATAACAAATATGATAATTATGTTAAAATGAATGCCATAAATACTTTTTTAAAATGTTAATATTGTCTTAAAACGGATATTAAAAAATCTTCTATAAAGAGAGGCTTTAACGCGATGTTCTATAGGCAAAAAAATATTCTTTAATTCAAAAATAAAAATATTTCTTACAAAACAACACTACATTTTGCGTAATAAGTTATATCTTTTTATTATAATTACATTATATTTGTGATTTATGTAACGATATTCCTACGCAAAGAAATATAAAGGGTATATTCAAATATTTTATTTTATGTAAAAACATGACAACACACATGCGTTGCCTTAGGGTTTTTGAATATACTTTATACCTAGTTTACTAAATCTTTAGAGGTAAAAGAGGGGGGACGAACTTTATATTGAATATTGTGGTGAAACTTTCATTTGACGAACGTTAAAATTTAATTGCAATTATCACTAATCTGCGCCTCCACTGCGTAGTAAGTGTTCTCCGTTTCATATCCGTAGAAATTTCATTTCACGCGGCAAAGGTTTATAGAGGAAAGTTTCATTTGCGCCAGTCAGTTGCGGAATCCGCACAGTGGAGATAATAACATGTAGCCGGGCCAACTTCTTCCGCAGACCATTTGCTTCGTTATGAAATCCAGAAAACTTTCCCACTGTGCGGCGTTCGAATTAAAACGCTCGTGTTCATACTGCGAGTAACGACCGAAGACGCTCAACTGCACGTACAATATGAACAAAATATTTTAAAAAAATATTCCCACTTTTTTGTAATATATATTATTATTTTTAGATCTTTCAGAACCTAAATTTTACTTATTTTATAATGATTTAAGATGAATGACCAAGCATATTGTATCTGATTCGATTTTGGTTATTTTTAAAAATATATTGTTCAGTGTACCTTCAGCAGTTACATATTTGTTTCTATATATGATTTTACAGTGAACCACATAATAGAGAGAAATAAAACCCGAAGCAAGAATCTGTTAAATGCTTTTATAAATAAGAATTAACGTTTAATTTTTTGATGTTTATCACATCTAGCTTGGAATATGTTTTCTTTATTACATGTAACATCAATAATATTTATAATAATTAGAATACAGTTATAATAGCGTACTCATATTAGCTTAAAATTGTAAAATAATTATTGTCAAATGTTTACAGGTTTTTAAATTACTGTATTATGGTGTAAAACCAAAAATAGGACGATTTAAATGAATTTATTTACAATTTGTATTCTTAATTTAAGGTCCTTACTGTCAATTCTTGTTGATATTAAATATTTATGAATGAATGACAATAAATTGTATATTGTCAAAATGTGAATGAGCTCTTACAAATACATACTACTCATTTGCAACCTATAATAAAACCAGATTAAAAATCTATCAGGGTACCGGATCAACATCGTTTGCTATGGTAACGGTGCTCACGGGTTCGCATCCCATCACGGAATGGATTTTTCGATCGATTTATGGATTTCTGTTCGAAGACATGAGTGTCTGTTGTGTTAAACATCTCTTCCACCCACCTATCATAAAAACTGGACGCAGCAAGAGCGATTAACTAACCACTAGCCCTTACTAACCTAGCCCTTATACCTTCTTCGAAGAAAGATAGAAAAAAGAGATAATCTGCATTACTAGTCAATATGATTTACTTTCGGGTCCTATGGCGCAGCGGTTAGCGTGGTGGGGCTTCCGTGCCGGACCTTCCGGGGTCGAATCCCAGTACGAACATCATTTTTTCGATCGATTAATCGATTTCTGTTTAAAGGCATGGTTGTTTGTGATGTATAAAAATTCCCTCCCACCCCTTTCGATCCTTTAATAACTGATTGTAGCAAGAGTGATTAGTTAACCACTAGTCCTGTCCAATGTTCCCTCTAAGACAAGAAGTTAGCTGTGCGGAAATTTCAAAGGCTGCGTGGACCGATCAAATATTAATTGGACAACTCTCTTGTAGTGCGCGACAACCCGGAATGATTGTCCGGGGGCTTTTCAACTGCTGCGCAGCCGCGCGCGCGCAGCTTAGAGGGAACGTTGGTCCTGTCCTAACCTTATCCTTCTATCCCTACTACTCTCTTTGAATAACAAACAGTTCTCGTAGAAAAACTTCTGTTGAGATACCTCCATTAGGAGGCCATACGCTCTACATTGAAAGCGGACATGGGTAAAAAAAATGCTTCACTTTGGGAAATGAAATGATTCATATAGTCGATTACGTAAGAAAGGTCTATAATATGATGAGTTCAAAAGTTTTTATATAAAATATATTTAAATATATTTTTTCAGTTTAATTACATTGAATGTGTAAAAATATACGTTTGAGGTACGAGCAGATTAACATTAACTACTCTCAAACTCATTTAAGGTTCATTTTGCCTTTCCGTTCATTATTCAAATTAGTATTGTAAGTTTCGGGGATGTAATTTTAATCAGCTGCTTTTATCTAAATGAGAACATTTTTTAACGCCTGCGGATACACGGAATGGTAATCATATCGTATCGTACCAAAACGGTGTTTTTTCACCACGCGTGTGTTTATCTGGCTTTATTTGGTGGTTGTAATATTAAAAGTGAAATTGGTTCTGTAAGCATGCTCTGTACATAAAGTTACATAATATTCAGGGCTAAATAAAGGGGAATAAGTTTCTCATCCTTAGTGGTTATTACTAAATTAATGTATTATTTTACGCATCCAAATAACGAGCTTCCTTATAAATTTGTATACTGTATACGTCACCATCATCATTGTTTAACGTCGATTGCGGTGATCTACCTGAAAAGTTTAGACCTGCCAGCTGATCAACAACCATCATATTTCAGCGCGTTCAATTATGTGTGTGACAATTTTTTGTGCGATAAGTTTATCATTATATCAGCTTTCTGTGCGGGCAATTATACACGCGATTAGTTCCGATCCTAAATTAAAATGATTTATTAAGAATTGATTCAATTTTAGCTAACAAATATTGATAGAATTGGTGTTTACTGTATCTAATTTCATCATAATAAGGTATAAATTTACTTTGTTTTAAATACTAGTTTAGAAGAGATATCCAATACATCTCCACATATATTTTAACATCACAGTTTTAAATGTAATTCGTTGACTTTAGGTTTTCTCTAGGAACTGTGACAAATATAAGATTACAAAGTAGTTTAAAAAAAATGTTTAAATTTAAATGATTATGTAAACTTAGTAAAATTCAATTAGGATGTGTATAGCTAAAAATATTTATTTTCAATTACGTGTGCTGGATCTCAATGTATTTGATTATTGCTTTTATGAAAACAAAAAAATATTTTTAAGTTAATGCTAATCCAGACAAACAATGAACAAATTCCTTTTCCGTTTTGAGGAATGTTTCGTTCCGAGAGGATGTTTCATGAATCATCTCAACGCTTTGAAGAATTTCAGCAAACTTGCTCTTTTGAATATGCATTCAAAGGCTTAATTTATCATATACATACATATATATATATATATATATGTATCCACATCTTTAGATTTGTATTATATGTATCCCAAATAGGTGAAAAAAAATGTCACAATTTGTAATCAAATCAGTAAAATATCGAAGATAACAAATTTAATTTTAATTAAAAATGAGTTTTGACAATGTAGTAATCTAAAATATAAGATGCACAAACTAAATGTACAGATAGTACTATCAATTTTACAAAGCAAAAATGTACTCGTCTTGTAATATAAAATATGTATAAAAAAATGAAACATCAAATTCGATTCCTTGCTTGGTATGTGCCAGCTGTTGATATTATTCAGTTTAACATTTGATATAAGATATTGGTAAAGTGTATTTTTGATGTATGTATAGGTGGTGTCAAAATCTTATTACTGACATTGTTTTTTTTTTTTTTAAATATTTTGAGCGTTATTTCAACATAAAACATAATTAAAAATTATAGCTTTATAATGTAATTATTAAATGAAATTCATAATTTCTTGAAATGTGGATCGGAGTTGTTACACTCTGAATAAAAGTCAATCCATATCGAACGTGGAAAAGAAAAAGGACGTGACCCACACATAAAAAAATGTACAGGAGGCAAAAACAACGTGTTTTGATGATTTTGGGTCATATGCAAATTATGAAATATAAACAACCTGGAAGTGCACGGAGACATAATCTATTATTAATTTAATAAATTATCTGGAAAAACCTTTTTTTCAGTCTTTATTCTTGGTTTCAATTTTCATACGCCCATCTTTTTTTCAGATGATACTAATTCGGCATTTGAAGCTTACATCCTTTTGATAGAACATCAAGTTTGATACATTGTGATTATCGAATAAAAGCTGTTTTGAAAAAACTGTGGGTTACGTTATTTTTCCTTTCCACAGTCGATATATATTATTTAATATTATAGTCGCATTGGAATCGGGAATACCTCTACTAACAAGCACAGGAGTCAAGTCGAGCTTAACCGGTTGGATGGTGTTGGCAGGCCGACAAGAGTTTCTATCGGAAGACAAATAGTTTTTTCTACCATCTACAATACATAAATTATGACTATCGCAGCAATGCTTCAATGAATGTGTCTAAAGAATGATGGTAATCCATAGCTAATAAGTAGTTTGAATATATATATCTCTATATTATGTTGCAGGTTGCAGATAAAGTACGTACTTCGTTAATATATGGATTGTCCATTTCAGTCAGTTACTAAGACAACTGGCCAATGTGTAACTTCACAGTTGTGACTAAATTGTTCATAAGCATATAAACTAGCTCTGTTCTTCTGCGCACTTCTGACGGTTTGCAAACTGTTTTCGAGTTAGAACCTAAAAGCATCGAATTAGATTTTAATAATCACACGTGCACTCTTAGTGTTGCCAGGTACGTATGCACACAATCTCAAAAATTTCAACGTATTGTTGTCATTCTCAGCATTTTTATATTCAACATATCTAATCTAACCTAATTCGTAATGTCATAATATATACATTGGCCGTCGCTTACCAATATACTAACATAACATTTTCCATATTTTCATTTCTACTCTGACTAGTTTTCATCAGTGAGTTAATACACTTACTAGTTGATTCAACGTTTGACAAAGTTTGAAAAATCAAACAGAATGAGAATTGCTATACTGTAAGATTTATCACTTGAAAGGCCCCGGGCGCAATATAATGGAAGCCCTGTTTTTTTTTGTTTTAGATTTTTTTAAATTTCATGGATTGTAGAATATATAAAATTAAAGTTGATATTCATGGGCTATATTATAATATAAGTCATTATTGAGTCCCCAAAGATTCGCAGCCCCCTAGCATGCTCTTATGGTGTAATCCGCCACTGAGTTAATGTATACATTAACTAGCATCGACAAGATGTTACAAATTAACTGTAATATATGTACAATACCTCTCTCACTTATTAAAGTGCTATTTTAAGGTCCATATTAACATTGAGATCGGTAAATTTTCGTTATGAAATGTACTTATTCTTTATTTATTAATATGAACAAGAAATCCAATTCGGTTTGATTGAAAGACTTGTAAATACATTGATAGCATCCGCGTAAAATTTAATCAAAGAAAACGACTTTGACTATTTCCTGTTTAATATGTTAGAGATTTACTAGCTTACAAGACGAATTTATATTAAAAATCACACATTTATAGCTCGGCAACAAAATGACTTAGATATTATCACACTGCGGCACCGGGCCTCTGTAGGCATTTGTTAACCAATGATATTAATTTAAGTGAGTGTATACGGAAACGGTTTTCTCAACACAAAATACTATACGGCCGTCTAGTCGGCTACGACCGGATAATCCCGATTGATCAATCAATCCGACGATCAACACAGACAAATATTTCACATACAACTCGTTTATACCTCCCTTCCTTTGGAGAGTTTTGAAAACAGTGCTGTAGGTGCTCAAATTAGAATAATTATTTTAAGAACATGATCACAAAAAAACCGCAGTTGGGTGATAGAACAAGTTCGAAGTGATTTGCGTGTTTTGCGGATTGCGGATTTTGTATACTATTTTTCATATATATTTGTGTAAATTGTTTCTGCCAAATCGAGTGGGGTACTATTTTTGGAGTTAAAGCACTACAAACTATATAAAAAAAAATGTCTAGCGTCTTGACTGTTGGGTATTTTGTTAAATACTTATATACTGTTGTGAGGTCACTTTATTTGCAGAATCTACATATTTCTCTTACCAATCCGCCAAAAATATCACAATGTTTATTATAACATAAAATCTTCCCTCATATATAGTCAATACTATCAGCTGATAAAGTTTTAGAACAAAAAATCTATCAAGATTCGTTAAAGGTTTGGAAATCAACAGCATAATTATTGAATTATTATTATGCAAGCCATTCCGTCGAAATTCCGAAAGCCATTTCTAAAAATTCTGCCCGAGTGTTGGGATTTTTTTGGTATCGTGAGGGTGATGATGTCAAAGATAATGTATCATATCCGGTCCTGATCACTTAGCCAAAAAGCGTAAAACGAAACGTTTTTTTGTGTCAAATTTTAAGTGGACGATTTAATGACAGCGCGTCAGTAAAACGGGAAAAAAGCTGTGAGAAGCGACTGCAAACACTCCAAACGCATTAAAACATGCGATTCTTGCGATATAAGTGACACAACGTGTCTCATAGCGCATTATGACACTGCTTTTTTCTGCAATGCCAACATTATTCAATAATTTACTTCTAAAACATCACCGGGTAATCATAATAAGATGTAATGAATGAGTAATGACACTGAAAATTACTCTTACATATTACATCACACTTATCAATTGTTACCACCATTCACGCCAAAAGGCAATTTCTATCACACGTCATAAACATGCCTACTTTCTCCGGTATTATTTTTTTAAACTACGAATACCTACGAATATAGTTTCCATTTTACAATACATCTGATATTAATTATACAATGGATGTCATTGAAATATTCTAGAATCTAATTGGTATACAATATCTACAGTTAAAAATAAATATGTATACGCAATTTATCCCATTTTATTAATATACAAATTTAATATCACGTATGTAAAGTAAAATAACATTATTTACTTTACGATCAAAGAGCCGTATGTATGGCTACATAAAAAAAATGTTTTAATATATTTTTTTAATTCTGACGTGCCGCGAATGCAAAAGTTAAACCGAATCGAAAAAGAGGTTTAGTGACGGAGTTACAGGCAGTTCTCGTATAACAGTTTCTGTTTTGATATGATATATAAATACACAAACGTTCACTTAAAATTTGTACTTAATTGTCATTTTAAATTATATAATTTTACGTGTTTCTTTGGCTACAAACAAACAAAGATGTTGGGTTAGTAAATAATATTTTTTTAGTATGACAATAGTATGTACATTTCTTTCTAAAATCGGAAAACGTCTCTTATTAAATAAAATAGTGAAACACGTTTTCTTTCTATATTCTCTAGCAACAATTATTTACATTTTTTCAACTTTGCCGGCTTTCTTTTGCTTCAGTTTTCTGAGAGTTAAATATTTTGGTCCATTTAGTCAATAAATTACCAAACACAAGTGGGTGTTTTTAAATATCAAATACAATATAACTGTAATAAATAAAAAAAGATTGTATATATAAAATCGAATGAAAATCTTTGAAAGTCATTTTTCAACATTTGATCACTGTGATATAATAAAATAATTATTTTTTGTTGACTAAAAAAATTGACAATTGCAAACAATATAACATATGTGTGCGCAATTAATTTTTTAGAATGTTTAGGTAATAGGTACGTGAGTTTCAAAATTTGCTCAAAAGCTCATATCTGTAAACTGAACAAATGGAAAAACTTTGCTATAAAAGCTTTACTAAGCACACACGTGGAAACGCAGCGCACGTGCCGGAAAACTTTTCCGATTGAAAGCAACCGGCCCACTCTACGGTAGGCTGTATTTCTTATTTCACATTTTTCTTCCAAACGTGGAACGCTTGTTCTCTTATACACATAAATGTGGGTTCTTAATATATTTCAAGTATTGTTCCCGCAAGGTGGTTAGGGGGTCGTGCGTTATGCAGAGGACGTTATTTGGTAACCGTCTGCCCTATGAAAGTATACTAAAGCTTGGCAAGGCTTTTCCGGGCCGCCTCTAAATAAAATGCGAGATATTTGATACAAAACAAGCTTTTATTTTGCATCTCCTTTATTGTGTATGTCAGGGATGGTAAATCAATGTGACGAATGTCGTATAGTGACAGTTTAAGTGAATTTTAGAGACACACATCTTACATTAAAATGCTACATTTATGTAACGGTTCAGTGCTGCAAATTAAAAAAAAAATACATATAATTGTTTATAGCTTGTGATTTAGAAATTTAAATGCTTATTAAACGCCACGCAAAAGTCAGCCCAAGACAACAATCACACACGATGGTGGCAGTCATTAATTTCATGCCTGTATTCAAAGCTTTTTTTTAATATCATAACATTTTATGTCAGAGTTTTTTTAAGAAATGAAAACAAATAGTTTTGCTAAATAAAAAAATGTATAAATTGTGATGTTTATATTCAATGATTCTTTGTTTTTAAAGCTTTAATACTATTCAGTACAAGAACAGTTATTTTAAAAATAAAGTAGCTCATGATACAGCTATATTATGTTCCTTATAAGAAATTAATTGTAAAATTTCTAACTTCTTTGATTGTTTATTTGTATAAATTTTTGTTTGAATTAAAATTCTCATCTCAATAGTAATTTCCGCTCTCTAGTCGAAGCATATGGCCATCACGCGGTGAATCTAGCATTAGCTGTCTCTCGCGGTTTGAAGAAGACCGGTGACATATATTCAGATTTTTAAAAAAGATACTCTATTTTTTTAATTTTAGTTTCGTGCTGTGCAACCATATTATAGATTAAACAATACACTGTAAATTTTGACGACTGTAGCGAAATCGTTGGTTGATACGCAGTGTATTCGTTTAACGAAAATCGTATAAAAATTCAATGTTAAAAAAAAAATCATCTTTCATTTGCATAGGAAAATATTTTCTATCTCTGTAATCCACGAAACGCGTTGGTTGTTAGTAGGTCAACTTGACAGGTCCAAAGGGAACAGCGATTGGGTGTAGGATACCATACAATTGTCTGGCGCTTTCCGCTACCCGGAAGTACCTAGTTGTTTTGATTTTGATGGACAGTCTTCCCACTTGTTTTGGCTTTCGTTTATTTTTTTCACTATTACTGCTGCTCTGTGAATGATTATGGGATAGACACTAAAGTATTCATATAAAATAACAAATATGGTAACTGTAAAAAAAGGATTGCGTGATATTATTGGCATAGTCAGAGCGAGTTATTACATTACATTGTTTTTATTTTTTTATATTGTACTTATTTAAATACTTTTAATTCCTTTGTCAGAATGATGAATTATATAATAACTTCAAAATGGTTAAATATATTATTTTTATGACGCGTTATTAGTTTAAACTTTTCATTTTATTTTTATTGTATGAATTATATTCTTGTCATGTTTAATCAAAGCAACTTGATATGTTTTATTAGAATTACATTTACATGGTATAATTTCATTTTAATAAAGTTATAATGATTAAATATTTAGCTCCGAAAGAAAAAATATTGTGTATATAATAATTATTAAAAATATTGTGTTTAATATGTATTTCGGATCTTCATTAGTTAACAAGTATCTGTTATTGAACCCGATACATTTTTTGATGTCAAAGTAATTTAAATTCTAAGCTGTTTATTAAATTTATACAATCAAATTCCCTCAAAAAGTTTCATTTTCCAAGTGGAATTATGTCTTTATTTTTCATATGGATATTATTATAATTTCAAAAAAAAGTTGTGTTTTTAGTGTGATGTTTTCCAATATTAATTTATGTGCAATATTTTTAATTCATTCTAAGATTTATTTTACAGCTAAGCTGGTTGACAAGGTAATTTTGTCCATGTTGATCTGAATTAAAAACAATATTAATAAAATAAATACGTATGAAAAGTTGCACGTAGTAAGCTGTAAATATAACATGACTCGCTTACTCATCCATGTCATGACAGAATCTAAAACACACTTCACAAAAAAATAAAACCATCCGAATTTTGGTATGAGCAATGAGCACTGCAAATTTTGTTTTGTTTTTTTATAAACAAAACTTCTTTCCATGATGAATTGATGTTTAAAAATTGAATAATAATAATACAAAGTAAAACAGCTGTTCCTTTGTATTAGATTGTTAGCGTTACAAGATTTTAATACATTACTATTATGTAGTTTTATTAATTAATAACTATTATCAAAACAAATCAAAAATTGACGGTGCAAGAGGTTGCTCAAAGGAAACATATGCATCCAGCATTAGTTCACAGACATAAAAACTTGTAAAACCGTTATTTTTTACCTCTTTAAAATTACGCGTAAAATACGCAAAGACTTACGAGACAACGGATATAATGTAAATAAAATTGCCGGGCAATTTCCCAACATGTTATTCTGTGTTATTCGTTTGAGTGATTGACTGATATTACAATGAATAATATTGTAAAAAGCCAACACAATGCCAATATGCAACACCTACGAGTTAAATAGAAGAGCGATAGTAACAAATTACGTCTGAATCAGTGTAGATTGATTGCGAACTCGGTTTAGATATCACTTTACAACAACCAAGTGTCAAAAACGCTTCAAACTATTATAAAAACAAATTATTATTAACATATCAACAATAACAATAGCTAACATATTTTGATTCCATCACTGTGAGTAGGCGTCGCAATGACAGTTCATTTGTTTCGAATTTATTTGAGGTCATACCAAAATTACTGCAGCCTTCAAGATTGTCTTACTATTACCGTACTGAATAAAATAATTTTATTCAATTTTAAAGAAAAACTCGTTCACGTATTGTGTTACTTAAATTTAAATGGAAATTTACGAAATGAAGCCCATTATCGCAAACAGAATATTGTTGTGTTCTGTTACACGAACTTCCAGCTTACAAGTTTCGTTTTGTATCATAACGGAAACAATTCATTCGAATTGTGACTGGGCGAAAACGAGTATTAAATATAAAATAAAGTGATGTTACACAAATCGCGTTAATTCTGCGTTTCCTAGATTTAAATTAATGATGCCATACTTTATGTTTCATTTTTTACTATACCTAATTTTGTATGCTATTCTTCTTCTAGAACCTAGTGCTTCGTGATAAATCTTATGCAATAATGTGTCACTATAATATTTGAAAATACACCGCTTTTAATATACCAACAGTTTTTTTTTTTTTTAAATAAATGATAACTAAAAATATTTAGTTCAACATTATATATTATCAGCTCATTATTTTTTTATAATACATATTAGATGATTCAAATGGAAACATAATACACTTAATATCGTCTTTAATTTTATACAAATGCGTATCTCAAATTTTGTCTGTTTTGAGTTTTTGATGTAACGAATTCAGAATTTTGATACACACAAATTCTTAAATCTTTTTTATTTCATACACTATTTAATAAAACACAAAAACGTTGGCTAAAACTATATTCTACCATGCGCTATGTTAAGCATAAAGGAGAGAGTGGCATTGATGGAAACGTCTTTTCAACTTCATCACAGATATAATTAAGTATTTCGACTAAGGGTGCTTGATGGAATTTCAATATCAAATTTGAATTGTTTGAATTTTGTACTTTTCCATGAGTTTTTTCCCACTAACCACCCGGGTTTCGCCTTTCGGCATCTTCAGGCATTCCAAGTGCACGGATGTACTTGTACTTCTACTTGTACTAAGTTCAAATAAAAACTTCAACTTTAAAAAATTTAAAATTCATGGAAAAGTACAAAATTCAAACAATTCAAATTTCATCATAGATATTCAAGACAAAACCATTTCAGTGTTATAGCAATATAAAGCAATAGCGATAGCGGTAAAATAAAGTACATTTATGTGTCTCCTGAAAACTTGTGCTTTTTGAGATACCAAGTTGTGGAAAATTAACAAAGATTTGTAGTTAGTAATTCACGCTAGAAAATTTTAAAAATATAATAAATGTTATAAAGAAATTTTACTGCTATTTATAAAATCATTCATTTTTAAAAGTTCTCTATTGTTGATTGTTTTAAGTCATGCGACAAATTGTATCTACTAGAACAAAGGTTCCCAACCTTTTTCGGGTGCTGACCCCTTTTTATAAAAGCCATGTGACTAGGCGACCCCCCCCCCCGAGGAATTCTAAATCCTTGAATTGCTATACTTTTTCCCCGGATTGTCTCCGAAACTCCTTTTTTTTTTAGCTCACCGGGAAATTTGAAATCCTCGAGAAAAAAGTTGGCGACCCCCCAGAAAACCCTTCAAGACCCTCTTGGGGGTTGTGACCCCCAGGTTGGGAACCCGTGTACTATAATGTTTTCATACACATTTTTTTTTTACATAGCGCACAATAAGTAACAAGTTTGTTATTAAAAAAAATGGTTATATTTGATAACTATAGATTATTATACTACCACAAAACTTTCCAAAATTTAAAGCCATAAAAGGTTGTTAATAAATAAAGCTGGTCGCACGGTATTTAAATAAAATATTGCAGAAGCGATAGAAACCCCTTTTTTAATCTTTGCCAATGTTGAATTATGTTTCTTGTGCAAGATATTATAAGCACTTTAAAAAACGGTTCTTTTTCGACCGTCACAACATAATTGAAGTGAAAAAATGTCTTGCGACAAACGAAAATGTGTATTGAAAGGCGAACATTGTAAATTGTAGGAGTGCAAAAAATGAACAGACAATGAAACCAGCCAATCTGAAATAATTTGATAAATGATAAAAGAGAACCCAAATGTTATGCGAGTATCTGCGTACCTGGGAAACGAACTTTAATCCCATTTAATACTGCTTTGAAAACTTTTCGAATAAGCAAACCTTTAAAATTCGTTTACTTAGGCAAGTATGACAAAAGTTAACAAAGGGAACTTTAATATTTTGTCACAAATGTGAATATATTGTATAACGAACTGAAAAATATTTTTATTTGAATGTACCAAAAAATATTCCTAGATAATATTTTTTTCAAATATATGTAGATTCAAAGTTTTCCTATGGCGCTTAGCCTTTTGGCTGCCGTAGAAAAAAATACGTTTGTACCTAGCACGCCGGCTATAATTTGCGATTACTAATTTAATTAGTTATTGACGAGGTAACTCGTCTCTGCCGTTTTGAGCACGAATAATTTGACAAGATATCTCGTCTGTGGCAGCCATGCAGTTAAAAGTTTATAAATGTTAAATGTAATATACAATTGATTTATCAATTTCTCTTCAAAGCCATGGATGTTTGTGACTTTTAAAATTAGCCCTAACCCACCCTTTCTAAAAAAAAGATGTAGTGAGAGCGTCTAGTCCTGTCCTAGCCCTATCCTTATATCCCTACTCTCTTTGAAAAAATAGTGTTTGAGAAACTGAGTAACAAACATTTGTTGTATAAAAAAACTTCTGTTGAGATACCTACACTAAGATGCCATATGCTCCACATTGAGAGCGGACAAGGATTAATATTGTTCAATAACTAATTTTAATGCTCGGATGATTGTGAATGTTTTATTTTAAATTATGTTAATCAATTGGGCCTAATGAAACCCTTTGAACTAAAAAAATAAATTAAGATACCCGAATAGTTAAAAATAGCTGAATACGTAGGTGGCGTTTGTAGTAAGATAGCTCTTTTTGGCGTCTACTTTGTGCAACTAATTAGTGAACAGGGCTTAAACTAAAGCAGCACAGCAATGTTCGGGGCCATTAACTTCCTAACGTAACTATTTTAAACTTCACGAGGGCATATCGCATTAAAGTTTAAATGTAAATTAAATAATTGGGACGTGTTTAATTTTAATATATTCAGAACACTATCAATTAAAAAAAATGATACGTGTTTATAACAAATAAGGGTACCGACATAATCAGTATTGTTCAGTATTAAAGTGTTTATTAATAAATATTATAAATTATTTTATAAGATAATATTGAGCAAAGTATATCACGCCCCGGCATCTCCAACTCAAAAATTATCCAGTTTTGAGATCAATATGTTTGTACTATGTTGCATGAAGCTAGATTTCAAATGGCAAACTCTATCTTCTAAAAGCTGTCCATATACATAGGTGGTGAATGTGAAACTAATACCGGTCGTAATAATAAAACCGTCATATTGTATAACGTTTTTTTTTGTAGGATTTGTCATCGAAATAAAATAAAAAGCTGCCATAATCTGAAACATGACAGTTTATTGCAAATTTTTAATTAAAAGTTTCATTCCGGTGAAGCAAAAGGTGTTACAGTTCGCAAATTATTATTTAGTATCAAACATTTTTTTAAATTTTCCTGTCGATTATAATGTCTTAATATAAAAAAAAACTTTTTATATAATTAAAAATATTTATACATTAAAGCAATTTGAATTTTTGTTATAACCAATCGAGACATTATTAGACGTAACGTTACTCTTCTTATTTTTGATTTACTGAATCATTATCATCTCAAAACTGACTTTTTTGAGTTGTGATTTTTTTTTGCGTGGTTGCTGTAATATATTCTATATAAAAGAAGAGTCAATTACATAAATTAAATGTTATATGTTATTTGAATATTTTTTAATTTGACGTTGAAGCCAGCTTTTTATTAGGTATATGTGAATACGCATTAATATAGCATAATAAAATATTATAAATCTTACATTGTTATAAAATTATGAAATTCGATAATTGTACATAAAACTTGATAATTCAAAACATATTTTTGGGATTTGCTAAGAAATTTACGTGAATTTTAAATATAAAAGAGATCTTTCTGTGAAAAGAATTTTTAAAACGCAATCTCACGCTTTAAAATAATTGAAATTTATCACTTTTAATTGTGTTATCGGTTAGATATCGGTGAAACGACAATGTGTTAATAAAAATAAAAGACATTTTCAATCAATTATTCTCAATTTTTTATGTATACTATCAAAACTGGTTTCGTAAAGCGATTCAAAGTATTCAACCGACTCTCATTGACCAGTTGATAATTCTCACGTACCAAGCAAAGCCAGTAATGATCATATTAAAAATGAAAGAATAAGTGTTACAAATTGTGTTATATTTTTATTTGAAGATGAATATCAATCTTTATAACTAATAAACATTATAACACTCGTTCCGAATCTTAGACGTCACGTTTTCTTAGTAATTTTATAATATAAAAATCCACGAAAATATTCACATCGTTTGAGTTGTGAAATTTTATATCAAGTGATGTTTGGTAAATAAATAATCAAAATGATAATCATTGATCAATCATTCGATTACAAGAACAGATTCCAAGCCAGCTAATCTTAATTAAATTAAAATGAATAGTCATATTACTTCTTATAAAATGTACCGTTATTCGAATCAATGGACCAATGGCAATCATGATGCGATAGAATGCGAGCCACAACTGTCACAATCTCACTCGCCATCAACAAGTGTCGTGTTTCTGACTGGACAGATCGAATGTCGATACAAATGCGACTCGTCAAAGCTCTTTTAATCCCGGTCGCTTGTACCGTTGCAATGGAATTGGCCTGCGCGCTGTCTCGTCCGATATAGTGGCATGATTGGAAAAAGTTTGTTTCATTATGATGCCCTCCGTAGATTGATCCAAAGATCCCTAAAATAAATCGCCAATTTAAGCTTTCAATCTGTCAATGACAAAAAGTGACTGTTGGCAGAATAATGTATTTTCATAAAACTGAAAATATGACTTCTAAAATTAGTATTGACGTTTACACACACATAATAATAATGAAAAATTCATACACAAAATAATAAGCCCTTCAATTCGGAAAACTTCCATAAACTGATTAATTAGATATTGTAATCACAATAAGTTTATGGAAGTTTTACACATGTTAAGCATTGCAATGATCATAAACATTTCTATTGAGAATTGATCTTGTAAATTCGAGAAAATTATGTATCAACTAATGCGTATTTCTTACGCTGTGTTTTATCTCTATTGTTTATAAATATATAAGCATTTTATTTAAAAATGTTACATTATATTTTGCTCGTCATTCGGATTTCGCTTGCATAAGAAGCGAGGAAAACGGTTAATATTCGCTTATATCTCAATCTGCTGCCGTAGTAATTCATATTATAAAATACGTAAAAATACATTATTTTTATTCAAAACGAATACATAATGAATCTTATTATGAATTGCATACTTTAAAAAAGCTTTAGCGGTAGTCTAGAATTTCATTAAAATGTAACTACACGTAAACCAAATTCAAAAACTAGTTTCAAGCTTTCTATACATAGTTTGAAGCACAGAGATCGAATTGTTTCGATAAGGGAAAAACTTGTTTCGTATTTAGACGAATCATCACATCAATTTTTAAATTCATACACTAGACTTTTTGCCGTATGTTATTTTTAGATTAATCAATCAACCACCATGTAAGACGTATTGACCAGAGCTTTAAATAGAAATAATTATTTCTCTACCTAAGCCATAAGTAATCTGTAACGAAATAGATGGCTTAGAATCATAATGAAGTAACAACAAATTTAACAAAATTACATTCGAACGTTTCAATACGCATTTTATTTTAATGCTTAAACGATTTTTGTGATGCAATAATACTGGATGGAGAAGATTTAAATAATTGTAAAGAATTTTGTTAAAATCTTATAACACTATTCTGGTTCTAAGCCCTTGATGTATGTATAATTCTTAGTCAGCCTTTTGGGTCTTTTATCTTTATCTTTAAAAAATTATAAACATACAATTAATGTTAATATATCCGTGTATGGCGTAAATATATTGATAACTTGACATAAAATATATTTTGTAATTAAGGTGTATCGTGGTTTTAAATTATATGTCATTTTACGAACAGCTTACACTTCAAAATGTCTCAAATGAACATTTATACAACTATAGATTTAGTACACAATAATGAAAAAAAAAATGTTAATACATATACTACGTGCATATATCGACCCGTAATCGGTAAAACATTGTAAGCGACATTTCATACATTTTACAGGAGTGGTCATGTTTTAATCATAACAGGAGATTGTATTAGCTTCCACTCGTAATAAGTTAGCAAAAATAATTCTTGAAATGCGGTTAGTAATATCAGGTCAATTAAATTTTCTTTTTGCCAGCTTATTACGAGAGAAATTTTAAAAATATCCATCTCCTGTAAAATGTATGAATCGTCGCTAAATTTTTCTGCTGATTACGGGTCAATATTAGAATCTTCAACCCCGGGAACCCATCCAATTTTGCGATCCCGAGATCCCGGGATTGGTATGGTCGCGATTCCGCAATTTCGGGATAGAGAAATTTTGAGCAAATGCCGAAAATTTAAAGGATTTTAGAATTGGAAGAGCCAAAAAAAACGAGCCACGTTAATATTTTATGGGAAAAGTATAGGGAATTGAGGATTTCAAATTCCTCGGTGAGCTAAAAAAAAAACGACTCTACGATCAAAACTTTTCTCAAATTATACACGATTTCACGCTGAGTGCCCAATCCCGGGATCACAAAAAGGCTTCGGGATTGGATAGCCTAGTCCAGGAGTGGGGAAACTTTTCTTATCTAAAGGCCGCATTCATTTTTCTGATTTGACATAAGGCCGCAGTAAACATGGACTAGGGAATCTTTGGCCAGAAACAGGAACTTGCGAGTCAGAATATGTCAGAAATTTACGAATTTACATAAATTTACGGAATTGGCCAGAAAGACGCACCAGAGTAGCCAAAAGGCAGGTTTCCCACGAATGCCCTAGTCAATATGCAATATTTATATTTAAAAATTCCGTAGTATGCTGCCATACACAGGAAATAAGTTTTTACGCGTTGCCCACTTATGGTTATAAAAGTGATAATCTGATTAAGAGTGTTAATAATTCCAAAGATAGTTTTTCATCAGTGATAACCGAAGCTAGCAAGAGATTACCAAATATTATTATAAGAGCATAATAGTACAGCAAGATAGTATTTAACTTCTCGCTACCGATTCAGTGTGGTGTGCTGCTAAAGTTATCTCAGGAAAGTTAACCGAGCTATCTACGATTAATGAGCATGGCACGTTGTGGCCTTCTGGTTGGATGACTTGCTATTTGTGTCGGTATGCTTAAAAACCTCTGTGCCAAAGGTTTATCAGTATTTTTTTTCAGTAATATGAATCAAAACAATCGATATCAAATAACTGATATTTATATTGTATTGAGCTATTCGATCGAAACACGAAGATAGGCTTTCGAATTGAACGTAGCCAAAATTATCGTATTACTTATTTAAATAGGTACATATAATTTTGAATCAGCATCTCTCGGCCGAATTCTCAATAGATAAAGAAGCCGATTACATTAATAGAAGAACTAAATCAACTACACAAAAAAAAATATACATTTGTACTAATTCTAACTTACATTTATTACGATAAAAAAAATACCTTGGATTTCCCATGCATTTCAATAATGCATGTGAATCTTTCTCATCATTAGCACACATAATCGGTAGTATATTGACACTGTTTTGAACTAATTTATTTTAATTTTTATCTGATTTTTTGAATTACTATAATTAAAATTAATTAGAAAAACTTAGATATAATGAACGGTGTGTGTGAGGCATGAATATTATTTTATGCTATCCCGCTCTATTTTGATAGGTTTATTAGGTCAACTAATGCAATATCGTATTGCTGTATACTTTCATAAATCTAATTTATATAAAGCACGTTTTTAGTATTCTTACTGACAAATAAATAAAAATGATTGATGGTTATTTATAAAAAGAAAAAAAAAGATCATCTATATAAATCAAAAATGAAGCAAGGGCAAATATTTTCATCACCAATTTATAACTTCGTTTCATCAAAAATTTTGTTTGTCCCATCCGTCAATTAATTATATTAGATTTATAACTAGGCAGGCCTATTAATTAGGTGCCATGAAGGGGCATAACACGTAAAACAGAGAGACAGAAAGCTGAAAGTTTCATCGCAACACAGTAGCAGCTGAAATATTTAGGGTAAAACAGTACTGATATCGGAAAACAGAGACCGAAAAGTTGTGTTGCTAAATTTAGACTGTTACGAATAAGTTCCTCTCGGCCTGTTTTTGATGTAGGCTTGCCGCGTGGTCGCAATTCACGTTGCCAAATTGGTCCCAGAACTATACAAAAAATAATATCAAGACTGTTTCCTAAACCCTTCTACGTGACATGTCGCTCCAGTAGATTGAAAATGTCATATTTTTATGAACATTGTGATAGCTTTATGATTTCTTTCGCAGATATTTTACGTGAAGTGTTTTTTATCTACCATTCAATGAAGGTTTTTCCTCGAATGACTGAGTAAAAGGAATTTGACAATGTAAACAAAGGAAGGGATACTACGGAATATAATTTTGCTTGTCTTTTACCGTTATTTAAATAAATTAAGGTAAAAAAAACTGTAAAACAATGTTGTTTGCAACCTAGTTCTGTAGATTTAGGAAGTGAAATAAAAGTTTTTATCAAACTTTTACAAAAATATTTACCATTTTTTTTTTAATAACATCACTAGATCGATAGCGTATTGTTTTTTAAGCAAATATATGATATTAGTTAAAAACTTGTATTTGTCTTATTTACTGTACTAATTATTGCAATGTGAAGTGAAGTAATTTATTTTGTTAAATAAAATTAGCAAAAATCAAAAATGTAACAACATATTCTGAATGTAGTAACTTAAGTTAATTCATTAATTAATGTACTGCTTATGCTTAATGGATTTAAAGCTAAATTAATTAAGCACACACAGTTATACATACATACATGTACATATTTACAATTTCGTATTTTCGTTTTTTTATTTCAAATAAAACACAAGTTAAAAAGCAGTATGATTTCAGTTTTATACATATAACAAACAGACATTTTAAGGATTTTTGTATTAATTGCCATAATGAAAAAAGCGTAAGCAAAATTCGGAAATTATTTATTTGGGAACAAATATGAGCATTAAGTATTTCGACTGAGGGTGCTTGATGGAATTTCAATATCAAATTTGAATTGTTTGAATTTTGTACTTTTCCATGAGTTTTGTCACTAACGACCCGGGTTTCCCCTTTCGGCATCTTCAGGCATTCCAAGTGCACGGATAGCGACAAAACTCATGGAAAAGTACAAAATTCAAACAATTCAAATTTAAATATGAGCATATTTCGAATTTCCTACGAAACAGAATTTCTTTCCAAAACTGATAATAATATCAAAATTGGCCGCGCATAATTAGGCGATATCAGTTGGGATAGATTTTCATTATAACATGTAACGGCCTACCATCACGATCGTTCTTCGCTTCAGGAAACATATTAATTTCTTCCTTTGGGGCTCATCCGATCGCTTAATGTCTTATGTGGGAGTCTTTTGCTGTAGCTCACTGCGATGACCAGGGGAAAATATGCACAACAAGTTTATGATGAAAACACCTCACTGTTATGTTATCAGTCAGGTTAAAAAAAAACCCCCCTCTTGAGGCTAATTCATTGGTTTGTTCAATTTATTATTGATAATGAAAGTTGAACAGTTATCTCAGTCTAAATAAGGCTAAAGAAAATTGTTAAAATGTCACATTAGACTTTTGAATTGTGACTACAACTAAGGGTGGGCTTGAGGGGGCTTGAAGGGGCTCGCGGGAGCTCCTTGTTTAATTTGATTAAGACTGGTGAGCCCCTTTTAATCTTAAAGAAAACAATATTATCAGGTCAAAATGGTATATAACTGCAATTTCTGACTTATATATTATCTACGACAGCTTCAGTATACACAGAAGACACATTTTTTTGTCATTTATGTAAATAATTTAGAATTATTTTCATTTTGATTTTGTACACTGCCATAAAATTCTTGGTCGAACACGACCCGGGTTTCGCCTCTCGGCATCTTCCGGTACTAATCAGTGCGCGAATGCACTCGAACTGACAGGCAGCGGAAAGTTTGCATTGTCTATATACAAACACACAAGTACATTTGCTCATACAAGTACGTATTGTTAACCTTAATTGTTAATTATTGATACAAAAAGTTCATTCCTTCCCCATAACACCGAGAATTTCTTCGAGATTAAGCGAGCCCTTTGTTAACGTATTGGGAGCACACCGCTGACTAAAACTACCAATAACTTTACTAAGTTATATTAACTGGCTGAATAAAAGGGATATTTGCTAAGGCTTTGGTTTTGTGACCAGGCAGGCATAATAATAATCCGACGATGACATGACCGTTTCTTGAATAAATATAATGATTTCGTTTGATTGATTTACTGTGTTTCGCTCAGTCGACCACTGGAGTCTAGCGGTAAAAGCTGCGTGAAAATATCAGAATGTTTTGTGAATAACTGAATCAAACGTTGGAACCAGGTAGTTTGTCTTTCGGATCCTTTTCGAGCTAATTGCGAGCAGTGTCTTTGAAATTTTTAAACATTTACAATATTTGCATTGCATTGATCTGCAATGAACAATATTTTTTTTATCAATAAAAACTATGCATATAAATAAAATGATTAGGAATGTTATGTACATTATTAAGTTAGTCAGTAATATCAGTTTGCACGCAAACAAGTAAGGCTACTGAGTTACAGGTTTTACAACAGAAATTTCTTATCCGTTTTCTTTTAACGACCTGTAGATTTCACGAATTGCTTCCATTATGCTTCTAATAAACAATAAATGAATCTCTCATTAACCCACATCCGCCAAATCTTTAATTCTTAAAAGAAAGAACAATTATTATGTATTTAAGTGACTATTAATTGAAATCGGTAGTATATGTAAATATATAAGTATGGTAGTATCACATGTATATGTATTTCAGACCGGATCGATTCAAATAGTTCAAAAGCATTTTACATTTTAAATATATATTTTTTTTAGATAATAAAAAAATATGTAAACAAAAAAGCAACCAGTGATTGACTAATCGCTCCCACTTCAAATGTTTGCAAAACAAATTAAATATAAAATGTTGCTACTTTTGATCTAAAGCATTTAAAATGCTAAGAATGAAGGTGCTGGAACGCCGTTCCACAGCATTACATGAAAAAAGGCCCTGGTTTTTATACTAACTGCGTCTAAAATTAATCGTTTTAGAGGTATACGTCCAACTTTTATACATATGTGCGCATTACGTGGAATATATAATTGACTAAAAATACAAGCATGTTTTACTAGTCAATAAAACAGACGCACCATTAATAAATTATTAAGGCTTTGTAATATTATTTTGTGCAAACATAATAACACGGTATCCTTCATATTAAGAACTAGGACGTTAACTTAAATCAGATAGTTTACCTGTGCAAAGCAGACGTATTAAAAAAAGGTTTTATTGTATTCGAAACGGGTGACGGTCCTGCTCTCTAGTTAAAAAAAATATGGGACTGTATGCCTCAGTGAGCTCTCAATGTTGTCAACCAATACAATATGGGTAAATACATTATTTTTGTCTAGCGAAAATAATGATCTTATTCAGCGAATTATAAAAAAAGGATAGCTGGAATAAGAAACGTCCCTTGCAAGGACCATAGTTAAAAATTGTTTTTGCCTCATTGGATTCTGGAAGGCATTTGTTAAAAGCCAGCGAACCTTGCTGCAGGCATAAATAAGATTAAATTCAAATTTGATAATAATACGTTTCTAAAAATGTCGTTTTGTTATATTTGTATGGAAAAATCACAACATTTGTAATGCAATAAATTTTGCAAAAAATATCTACTTAATGTAAGTTAGTGGACACACGAGAAAATTGTTTGGGTATCAGTAGTAAATATTCAAACAATTTGATCCCCGGTTCATTTTATATACCTTATTAATGGTATAATATTTTTAAATTGACAAGCTTAAAAGATTATTATTTTATTATTGATAAATTCATCGATGTTCACAGTGATTTTCAATGAATGAATTCAAATGTGTATACATATTGTGTACGTTTTTTTATTGTAAAGAAAGAATTATTTTACTAAAAATAGCTATCAAATCACTTAATAGTAATTGAATTATTAAAATTGAAAAAAATCGTCTAGTATTTATACAATTGTATATTCAAAACAGTGTATATGTATGTATGTTAACAGTGTATATGTATTGTTATTTTTTTTAAATGTTAACTAAACATTAAAATACCAGTTTACCAGTGTTGTGAAATCAGCGGTAAGATTTTTTTTTAAATGAGACTGATAATCCAATATAATAATATCTATATAAATATACTCATGTGCTTACAGTTTGTTTTTGTTTTGGGAAATACAATTTCAAAAATAACATCGAATTTAAAAACTGACCATTCTCAAAAAAAAAAAAAAATAATAATAATGCAAAATGATTTTTAATCGATTTACTTATATCAATTTAATTTATTTATTATGACATACGGACAATGACTTATTTTGGAAAAAAAGCTAAATTTTTGATTTTGTTTTTGACTACAATAAAAGTAATATATATTATGAGTTATTCAAAGCTATTTTTTCGTAGACAAATTGTCCGTATCCTTGGAACGGACAAAGAAAGTTATCGATAAACTGGAACAAAGAAAAGTAATAAATAAATACGTAAGTCGTAGGCGTGGTAAACGCCCATAAAAATGGATGACTTAAGTAAAACGACTATACACGCCTTATTCAAAAAAATGTACATACAATCAAAAGTTCTAAAAGTAATAAATTGTCAGCTTAGTTTAATATAAATAGACATCAGGTAAAACTTAATTCAAAACAACGTATTTAGTTAACTAATCGCGTAATAAAAAAAATGAATCTGACCGATTATGATAATTTGATTGCATCAATTTATATGTAAATATTTTCATTCACTGAATTTATACGTGTTTTTAAGATAACGATAATTTTGAGTGGGAGCTTGTTAGGGTAAATTTGTTTCGTTCTATCAACACACCGTATAAAGTACGTTTAATATAAAACGTATTTATAATTTAGTGGCTTACCTATTTTAACTTATCTTGTTTTATGTTATATTAATATATTGTTTTGTATCACGTTGATTACATTAATAAATCATCAAAAAGGGACACTGAGTAATTTAAAACTATCCAATTTCGTTATATAATTAATACCTTACTAATAGATTATATTATAATTAATTTTGGTTCGTCGTCTGAAAATCATATTTGTTTTTAAATATATACTCGAAAAATAGCTGTTAAATTCACAGAATCATTAGAGATATTGTACCTTATTATAATAAAGCATTATTTCGTTTACATTTACATACATATATTATTAGGAAAATATTTTCATAAGAAAACTAATATTCAATCGATAATTCACATAGACACTCTAGATCGGAAATGATTTTTTTTTATTTGTAGCTGAAGTATCCATTCAAATAATTTATAAACATTATATTTTTTTCAAGAGTATCTCAACATTTTGTTGAATATTCAAATAAATATTTAAAGACGTCTCATTATGTACTTATTTTATTTTTTTCTGACTTGAAAATAAAAGTGTTTTGATATAGCTCTAATTTCATTTTGATCGAGCAAAACTAATGGAATGAAACGCCTGCGTATTTTTTGTACGGATTTTTCTCTCACTAAACATCTGGCAATCCGCATTCCAAGTAAAAATCGAAGTATATATACATAGGTACTCGAAAAATGTTATACAAATTGCGAGATAGTACTTCTATTTTACTGAGCTTAAAGAATGGCGAATGTTTGACCTATTCATAAATTGCCTAATTCCCAATTCATGAACCTAACGGATTCAAAAATATTCTTCGTAAATTATTTAAATTCCTGTTAAATCCTCATTTTGAAAGGTACGAAATCCTTAATCTGCTTAAAATAATTTGTATGCTCTCAACAAGCAGCCGCCGAGAAGATAGATCTATTGTATTCGATAATTGCAAATTCTGTCGAGTACTTAAACCCTTCCCCCATTATTATTATACAGTCAATAAAAAAAGTATTTTACCCTTTCTAAGAAAAAAATATCACAGGTAGTGCTGCCGATAAATCCTTTTTGTGAAAATTCAAAGCCCTTCGCGGTCTCTAAAGTGGCAGACCTGATCCAAAAGGGGTGAACTGCTAACTACTACAACGGTTAGCTTACGATGCAGAAATGTTTTAGTTGATCTATCTCTATCGCCTTGCTTCGATCAGTAACAAAGTTTAATTTTACAGAGTTTTCATTGTACTAAGAATAAAAATTGTAATTATACATTTAATATTGCATCTATGTTGAGAGTCATTAATTTTACTTTAAAATCCAATACCTGTTTTAAGCCACAGTAAAGAAAAACTTATTGATCGAAGTTAAGCATTGGTTTTCTTAATGACTTAAGTTTACCATGCAAAAAACCAACATTTTAACAAGAAGAACAATATAAAAAAACAATGCAAAATCAAACTATAACACAATTATCTTCGAAAATAAACTTTATTTATGTTATATTTTCAGCTCGACGGTGAAAATAAAAGTTTGCAAATTGTTTTACTTTTGATCAAATGAAAATTTCGTTTAAAAAATACATTATTAAATCAATGATCATGACGAGAAGTCAATGTTAAAAAAAGAAAGTCATTATAAAGGTTATGGCTAAAAATTCTTTAAATCTTCGAAATACCTAATGTTTTACAGCTGCTCAGAAAAAAGGACTTCTGAGTCGCGTGATATAAATTATCTGCATATTCGTGAATAAATTACGATTTGAAATTACCCCTGTCAAAAGTCATTTACAAAAAACAGTATGTTAGATTATAATTTATTGTATAGCAAAAGACAAGTAAATTAAAAAATAATTTAAACTGTTAATTTTTTAGGTGATGCAAAAAATATTCGAAAATCTTGTTGACGTGAGCATAGTGCACCCCGTAGCGAAATAACACACGCGGATAATGTAAATCATAGCGTCCTGAAATAAGGTTCCCAGCTCCTTATCTTTGGTTGGGGGACCCATAAAAAAATCATAGTTCTCAACAAGGACCGTCCGACGAGCATATGCAAAACGCGTAAAAATCGTCTGGCGTGAATTTACGATCTGTCGATGTGGGCAAAAAAAGCCGCTGCTTTTGTGGTGTCATTCGCGAAAATTGATCGCTTATTAAAAAATAAATAATGTTTTTTTTTAATCACAAGCATGCATTTTTCTACATTATATGTTTTTAATAAAAAAACCTACACAAGCAAAGTGATGCAGCGTCAACAATACTTACTGTAAAAGAATTTGGTATTTTGTATAAAAAAAACGTTGAAACTAGATAGATATTTTTAATTTTTTGGAGACACTTACCAGAAATAATTATTTCTTTAACTTCTTAAGCTTTAGGCATTATATTTTATTTTTTTAAAAAATAGAGTTGTTTTACAGGTACCAAAGATGCAACTTTTATGACACTAGAGGTAATTATTACTTCATTTAAAATCATAAAAAGTAAAAAAACAAGACACGCAAAGCTATTTTTTTACTAACACCGCAGCACTATGCACTATGCCTAAAAAAGGAACACTCAAACTAAAACAGGGGCTTACAAACATATTTTTTCAGCATATGGACAATTTTAAAAACAGAAATATTTAGCGGGTCATCCATTTTTTAGAATATTTCCTTTTTTTAGAAAGCATTAAGCAAACAATAAAAAACATTATACAGACATTTAATTTTTATAATCATGGGGTTTGTGCAATTGTTTGTTTGAAACTAAATCCTGCAATATTGGCTCATATTTAGTGGTGTGAATACGCAGAGCAGATGCGATATAGTTGTCTGCTAATTTTGATTTTAAATATGATCTATTAAATAGTTCACTGTAGAAAATGATTTTTTTAAAATTATAAATAAAGATAGCCATTTGATGAGCGTCTTTAATACCTCTTAACATGCTGGGCTATTCATCTTTATATTCATTATTTTAAAAGTAATTTTTAATAATTCGTAAGAAGAAAAAATAATGATAATTGACCCGCGCGACACACTTTGTCAACCTCTAAATTAGAGTGTACCTACTTTTATTTGTATTCTATAAAATATTCCCAAACTTCTGTAATACACATATGTCTACTTTAAGATGTGGGGAAAAAAATACAAGACACTGATTAATAGCTAAAGAGTGATTTAAAAAAAATACTATTTCTGTTTATGTGTACGTCAATTTTTGTTTTAACCTGCTCTGAAAATTCTGCAATATCAACATATTTAGTAAAGCAATATTGCATACGTTAATATAATAAAAAAGCTATAAATAGAAATATATAAACTTGATTTCACCAATCCAATAAAACATGCAAGAAATATAAAGTTCCCTTTAATATCGATTTAAATGCAATAAAATACTAGTTGTGTTTTATATTTATTATTCTTGTAGATTCATAGGTATTGCCTTGCGGAAACGATTATAATAAAATGCACGGCGACACTTCAGTGCCGTGCATCCCAATATTTTGCATTGTATACAAATCGCGAGACAGTCCGGAGGCGTGTTTTTGAAACAAAAAAATCTGTAAAGCTTTTTTTTTCTTTTGCAGTCCTACAGGAGCAAGAATAACATTATTATTTACCGAGCTATAAATTATTACTCGCGGAGAGTAAAAATAAAAAGTCGAGAGGTTTTATGAGTATAAAAATATTTTTTATCATAAAGTGCATACATATTATGATTTATAAACTATTTTGTGTCTTACATATAATGTAGCATATTAATATACCTATATTACGCGCAGTTATTGTGTTTGTTGATTTTGTTTTTAATGCTACATATTAAAAAATAATACGTCTATAACCTCATCGACAATGAGTACTCTCGAAAAAGAAAAAAAATATATGACAAACTTGTAAAACAATCCTGCATAGGCTATTACTGATTCAAGTTTGTATTGAATAAAACAATGTTCGCCATAATGTTATGAGAGAATTATTGCTAAACAATCTTTTTCAAGACTTTTAACAAATACGTGTTTATGGTTATGCCGTTGATTAAAAAAATATTGTAAATACATAGACTAACGTAATGTTGTCATGGCATAGGCAACTGATTCATATTCACCCAAATGATTAATTGACGGAAGTCATCCAAAATCATGGTTAGTCAAAAATATGTAAAAAAAGTATCTTTTGAGATCTTCACTTTCAGTACTTGGCGGTAAGGCTAGGTAAGGTAAGTATATTAAAAATATATGTTTTGTAATAATTTCGCAATTATTTATTAATACCATGACTGTTTTCGCTCATCACGAGCACTTTCAACTGAAAGTCATCTAAAGATGTTAAATTTTCTGAATTCGGCCAAATCAACAAAATGAGAAATGAATATAAATTTTATTAATACGAAGTTTTTTGGTACACACATGATTGGATTTGTTCGCAATATTGAAAAACAGCACCCAACCAAACAAATTAAAACAGTTTTATATTAAATGTGATATAATGATATGGAAAATATAACCATTTATTTTGATTATTAAGAAAACTGATTTGTTTTTATTAAAAAAAAAATACTTAAAGGAATTGCCTTACGTAAATAAATAACTATCTCTAATCGGTTAAATTCCCGGGATGATTTTGTTTTAGATTAAGATTAAGAGAGTTAAAAGCAAACTCATTTCCATACCTCGTTAGTAGTAGAGGAGATGTCTGTTTGAAAAGTGCCGAACAACGCCACATGGCGTCGCTGGTGTCGAAACATAAACTTATTAGATCGGATGTGCCCGCCGAAAGATATATTATTCTTTGTCCCTATTGCAAACGCGACCCACCCTACGTCACTGAGCAGACGATAAATTTGTATCTTAGACAAGTCTTCCCCGAAGCTTTTTTTCCTCGAACGCGACGAGCTTGTCACCGGATGGATATGTAAATAATACACCTCGGTATAAAAGATATAAAAATTGAATATAAAAATATGGTTACGTTTATAAAGTTTTCTTTAGTAGGTAATCAAAACAGGATTTAGAGTGTTTTTATGCATACTAAAATATAAAACAAACCATACTTGGTTGCGATAACTAAGCATAAAAAATACTTTAGATCGTGCTTTGATATCAAGCTAAAATTCATATTTAATTTGATAAAATTATTATACATGATAGGTATTTGAAGGATCGATTGAAAAAGTATAAAATATACTGATATCTAACGAAAGCTAATAATTACTTCATAACTAGAGTTTCTGGTTTAATAATTTCAAAGATTTCACTTGGATTTGTGTTATTTCAAAAATTATACTAGAACACATATTTGTAATTCAGTCGTCAATATTAGACGTACGATAGTGAGTGATTTTTTAAAACAACATCTTAAAACTAGCAGCAAACTAAGCACGTATATAAATTGATAAATGTACAGCAGCTGGGGAAGTGTCTTTTTACTGTGTCAAAATCAACACGTGTAAAAAGCAATATGTACTTTAAAACTTTAACAATATGTACTTTAAAACTTAAACAATTAATTATCTACGACTTGAAAACCTAACCATTTTTTAAGAAATAATTATTGCTACAGAATGTCCCGGGTTCCCGGGAATACACATGGTTGCATAAAATCGATGAGAAAACACTTTCACAGTTTTTTTGGGACGAATTGTGCATATTTCTTGAACCCGACCCTCCCTACGTCAGAGCGGTGCCGATAAATTTGCCCTTATCCCTTGCTGGGGAATTTTTAACCCCGACGTGCGTGGCTTTTGCATTCCGTTTTAACTGTCACCTGAGAGCGACACCAGTATAATGTGTTTAAAAAGTCATTTATATCAAATAAAATATGTTTTTAGAGTTTATTCAAACAATTTATTATACTTATAATAGAGGATCCTACTACCTTAGCATAAGACGCTGCGGCGCCTTCAATATACGTAAATAAATAAAATGGCTAGATGAATTTAAAAAAAAATGATCCTTCACAACCGATTTAAATGGACAAAGTAAGACGATATAATATGTTTTAATTATTTTTGATAATTATCAATCATTCACCTGACACTCTGACAAAAAATCAATATTTTACTGGATAGAAATGTTTTCTGTGTTATTACTCATATCGTAAAAAAAACTGTTATCTGCAATCTGCTTTGGTTAACATTATTGAAATAAATGCGGATAAAATTAAAGTCTTGTGTATTGTTTTATTTGAAAGACAATACGAACCACATAGAAAAATCTTATTTATGTGGCGTGTCTTACGATTGTATATATTTAATTAAAGTTTTTAATATCATTATTCTAATTATTATTTGTATTTCAAATAATATTAAGTGTTTCGCTCAATTCACTTTGTGCAATTTCACTATTTTTTACTTGGTGGTATCTTATTTTTTTCAGGTTTCCCATTGATTTATCTCGACTTAATTTTTAAATACAAACAACACATTTGGTATTACATATTTGATAAAGTGCTCATATAATAATAAGTATAAGGAATAATTTCATGAATACTGGAAGTGGGTAGTCGGATACGAAAGAGTTTTCAAAATTTCTAATAACAGTCGCTGAAAGGGAACGAAATTCACTCGAGTAAGTATTTATACATTCGAGACGCAATGGTTTTTATATTTTTACCTACTTTTGAGAAAATTTCTGCTTTTATTTTTCTTCGGAAAGAAATATGCTTTCTTGTGCTCGAAGAAAGCAGCATTGCTCGCTGAAATACGAATATGTCTTGAATGCAGATGAGCTTATAAAACTAAAATTCAGAGCAGAAGAGTTTTAAAAGCTAATGTTTTCCATTCCGAGCGGGAGATTTATAAGTCCGTGCATTCAGTTGTCATCGCTTCTTTGCCACGGCTTTCATCACGTCTGCATAAGTAGATTTGCAGATACATACTAGATATTAGTTATAACAAAGTAATTCATTTCGTAAATGTACCAAATAAATTCGATTATTTATTTTAAAAATTTGTGATACGAATGCATAAATATTGCTTAACTGTATCAATGTGACATTACACATACATTTGTCAGCATTGTTACATTATGTAATTTTTTAGTGGAAATTAAAATTATTAAAAAATAAACATGGTTAAAAATTTGGGTTTTCTGAAACTATTGATTATGTTTAATATTTTTCAAGACCACCATAAGCGATATAAACGTGTAATACACAATAAATTATAAAATATTTCATATTAGATTTTAAATAAACATCTGCTTTGAAAGTGAATAAATAATAAAAAAAAACCTTTTTCCTCTCATGTGAAGTAACACTTTTGAAGATAGTGTATAACTTTAATTAAGCCTTCGATCATTAAATTCAAACAGAAAGAATACATTCAATTAAGTTAAGTTAAACTTCATTTTTGGAGATGAAATGCAATATTCTTGTGTAACAGGAATATTCACTGTTAGTTTATGCATCTCACTGATAAACTGTACTTTATTATAACATTATAAAATTATATTTCATTTCAAATCTTTACTTGATTAATTTTTAAATTTTTCATTATTATTCCGTTGTGTATTTTTTCTTATTCTGTTTCGCTCGATCACACTGTGCCAAAAAATCAAAGCTCACTTACGAAATTTACACTGTGTGTAGTAGGTTACGAAATGAACTTTCGTTCTGGAAAAAGATCGTCTCGTGTCAGGGGTAGTTTTACCTGATGCTTTTATTTACTAATCTCACATGTTATTGGGGATACTAAAATAGATCCCATTCATTCGAAGGGAGTGTTCAACATGAAAGGGTGCGCATAGATGACGATTTTACTCGTTTTTCATAGATAAGGAATAATGGCAGTGCAAAGAAGGGTTATGTGACAAACTGGAGTGCGGAGAGATTAAAAGATGCGCCGGTTTGCGCGCATTCAAAAACCATAAATTAAATCAGATCCGAACTAATGGCTAATATTCGTGTCTATGGCATGATGACTTGCATTTGCGTTGCATATCGCACTGCAGCTTTCAAATAAAACGTGAATAAACAACGAAAAAGTACTCGCAGTGTTTTGTTAATGCTTCGGTACGACAATAATGCGATTATTTTATGTGACTTTATTTATTTATTGCATCGTTTTATTGATAATCTCTGTTAAGTGGAAATAGAATTTTTGAAAATGTTTTTTCCTAAGCAAAATATGTGTTGTAAAACTAACTCTTAACTGACAATTCTACAACTAACCACGGAAATTAAATAAACTACTAAATCATTAATATGCCCTGTTGTGATTGTATAACAATGTTAAGTCTAAGGAACCGAGCAAAACCTTGGTGGTAAAAGAATGGAGTTATTCGTATAATTTATATTTATAATATCATAGTATGATCGATACTACATTTCTACTGCATGCAACACAGACAATTGTTTTTTCATGTCATAATATGTAAATATAATGATTACAAGTGTTTCTCTTAATGTAAAATTATATTTCTATACAAATATTTATCGATGGGAGAGCATTTACATAAACACATTTATCTCATAACAACATTTTCTTGTTATGCGACTTCAATATAAAACGTATACGTTTTCTAGTAAAGGGAATAATTGAAAGTATTGAAATTACAATTAACGCTGTTTGAACTAGGGTCTCTAACCCCGGATCCCTTCCAATTGTGTGATCCCAAAAACCCGGGATTGTGATTGTACGAATTCCAGGGTTTCGGGATTGAGGATTAAGAGCAAAATTCTTGAAAAGATATTGAAACCAGCCAATAAGCCAAGATTTTTTAAATCCGCTAGTGAGCTAAAAAAAGAAAATGTTATACTTTATTTTGTATATTACTTTTAAATCCCTCTATTTCTGACTTTTTTCCAGTGATCGATTCCGGGAATCCAAAAATCGATTTAATGGATTTAATCAATCAAGAAATCCCGGGATTTGAAAAAAATGTGAATCCAAAAATCCCGTATCACAAAAAGAGTCTGGGTTTGGTTGCCCTAGTTTGAACCTCGTCGCTTCATATATAAGAGATGATTTTCTATATCTACTTAAGTATATTCAAGAATATGATATTTATTTTATATGTATATATTCATTTAGTAAATAACCATTAATAGAGTACAACACTTATTAAATTACAAACATTTAATCAAAATGAAATCAACCTCCAGACGCTGTCGTTAAGTAAGTCTCTAAAAAGGCTGTATATGTATAATACATTATGCTGCGGGGGTATGTGGTAAGTTGGAAGTGGTCTAAGTATTAACACTTTAAGCCCTGACTGAAATCCAGAAAAATCTTCCCTATTCCCGGCTCATTTAATGAATCATAGCGTTTTTTCTCAAGGACTCCCTATGAAAATAATTATTAGGATATCGCATTCTCATTTGCATCGGGGCATCTCATCTCATTCGCATCGGGGTATTTTTACGAAAGTTTTAACTAATTAGTTACTTTCGAAGGGTATAACTTTAAAACTATTTGACATTTAATAAAATAATTTGGACACCAGTTGTACAACACATTTTTGCATGACAAATTATATATTTTAGCTTGCTTTTATTAGTGATACTCAACTTTTGTATTTTTTAATATAGAAAATCGGTATTTGACATAGAATTATAAATCTCATCGAAAACGTAATAAATAACAAGCCAAATATACATGTGCTTCTGTCTATTTTATTTTAAAACAAAATTAGAAAACATAAAAGTTGATTTTTAACCTACAATTGCTTATATTTTGGTGGCCTATTTTTTTATGTTATATTTTAACTGTCTGCTGATTTTTCATCGCCGAAATCACCGAATAAAAAAAATATTTGTGCATATATTTTAATATTTTATTTTTTAAATGATGCATCAAACATTTTTTATGCCATCTCTGTAGAGAATCTAAAGCATTTGTCGCATTGGATGTATATATTTCCACGCGTCAGTCAGACCGGCGAAAAGACTCGTATACGAATCATCCGTAACCAATGTTTTAAATGAAACCATTTTTAATTCTTTGAAACACTTAGATAATTTATTGTCAGCATCTCCTTTAATGAAGATCCACAAAACAATTTTTGTATGTACCGTGGATGTTCAAAAGAGCTTATTTATTTTCTATTGCTGGAATTTCTACCAACAGTAAGCCCTGACATCCAGTTTGGTGAATCGTGCAAATATCCAATTTGAAATGGAATTGGTGACCAATGACCATAGATAAAATTTACTCTTTTACCGTTGGATGAAAATACTAACTAAACAACTGTTTAGGAATGATTTTATTACCTGTTATGATAGGTAAGTGAAAAATGTATAGTAAATTTTAAATATCAATAACACAACTCTATTTGAATGACTAAAACATCACGTGAAAACACGTAGTGCTAACGAGTAGTTAACTTTTCAAATAAAAACAGGGGTTCGGGGTTTAGCGCGTTAAACCTTCAAAGGCTTGAATCGCCTGAGCAATCTGAGCTGGCACAAAGAAAAGCAGCTTTATTGGGCTGTTTATTTTGCTCGTAACCGCTTAAGCAGAGTAACAACAAAATAACAGAGCTAGCCACAAATGGCCTGATAGGTGATGCCAGCGTCGGTGTATAGAACACAAATTATAAAGCTCAATGTAACTAGGAGTTTATTCTTCTGTGTGTACGTGGTAAATAAAGCGCCCAGGGGGCGATTTGACCAGCGGCTAAGAAACTTAAAAACTTTCCGCTCTTACGGAAACAAATGCGGGCATTCTTACTCTTATCGTACGAAAGGGAAATTGTTTTTTTTTGTTATGATTAAATTTGATTACAAGTTGTAGGCAAAGTAAATATCTAATTCCTAACCAAGCGATTAACAGAAATAGTGTTTTTCTAGAACACACCATTCCCTGAATATTTTTGTTCGACTGTATGCACAGTGAAGTAATATAAACTATTTAAAATAACTAAAATATGTAATATAATTTAATTGGATCCATGGCGCATCGGTTAACGTCGTTACCTTATTTAATCTTTTTTATTGATTTGTGTTCGAAAGGATTGGTGGTTGTGTGTGATGCCTTAAAAATTTCTTCCCACCTTCCAATCCTTAAATAAAGATTCGTAGCGAGAGCCATTAGTTCACCATTAATCCTGTCTCAGCCCTATTCTTATATCCCTGCTCTCTTTAAATCAGATAAATTGAGCATCTTAGTAAAACACAGTTGTCATTAAATAATATTTTGTTAAAATACCTCCACTAGGAGACCATATGATCAGAATTGGTAGTGGACATAGATGAAATGAAAGAAAATGAACTGTTGGATAAAAAGTGAGACAAAATACACATATTTTGTATGTGAGATTATGGAAAAGAAAACGTTATTAAGATTTCGTTCAACTGTCGAAATACCCTACGCTGGGTATGATGAGCCTAAATCTTCACTGTAACGATTCTATCGTAAATCAGATAGATATTGGATTAAAAATAGTTTTGGACTATTTATTTATAAGGATCTGTTTTAATAGAAATAATAATATGTGTTATAAATGGATTCAGCGGCTATTTTGAGGAAATTCATTTTCACATCAAAAATGATTTAACATCTTTTTGAGGTGAATACGTTTTTAAAATTGCTTGCATAGGGAGGCAATCCAAAAAAACGAATGATAACGAAATCGGGGGATACCGTTTCGTGTTGCAGCTTCATATGTATCATCGCTATCCAAAATTAAATTGCACCACTGGATAGCTAAAGAATCAAAAAAAATATTGCGTTATAAAAAAACTGTGATACATTTCGTGGGGTGGAGGGGGAAGTGCCGCCATTTTTAGGTCATTTTACTGCGTATTGAGATTTATATTTACTATTACTTTTGACTCGAAGAAGTTACGATGTTCATTGAAGTTTCAATCGTTAGCCATCGACAAAATCTATCGATGTAGATAAAACATTAGTGTAATATTGTGACTGTGACTATAATAAGGTGTTAAAAAATATATATATATATCAAAAATATATAATGTCGAGATTAACGCGTCAAAAAGCCAAGTCGAAATGCAAAGATCGCATACGGTTGGAAAGGGCTTCTCAAGAGCAATCGAATGGTACCAAGAAAACACCATATGACCGAGTCAAGCAGTGCCGGCAACGTATAAATGGGGCGTAATATCACCTATTACGAGACGTATTCACGTACAACACACGTCCGTGTCCATGACACAGCCACACCCCATTTTTTTCCACTGATTGTGTATGCTTCTTAAAAAGGTGAAACATGTGCATCGGTTACTCAGACAATCAATCGAATGTCAAAATTATCAAATTAATTTCATACCAGAAATATTGTATTTATTTATTTTAAATATTGTGATAAAAAAGACTATTGGTATCAGCTACGCATTTTTTACGTACCAAAAACATTTCTTCAGAGTCAGACAGAGCGTAGTATCCTTTGCGAAGAAATCATGTTAGACGTTAGACAAAGTGAGTCAGTTACTTTATCAATTAATGTGTTATATTTTACATTAATAACTTTTTCATCAGCTAGGTGTTTAGTTTTAGTTATTTTTTTAGATTGACGTTATTATTTCAATAAAGTTTTAATTTCTACTTTATATTAATAAAATTCTTGACATTATAATTACTGCAAACTTGATGAAAGATGAAAGCCCGTTCGAAGATTTTGTAAGCTCTTGTCAATCATGCAAGTTATAACTTTAAAACTAGTCTAGACAAAATCTCGATCGTATAAAATAATATGTACATATATTTCGCGTAGAATTTATGTTATTTTATTCAAAGTCGCTTAACTTAACATTATTTTACATTTGAAAATCGTATCTACGTACCGTATTTTTTTTATTCTTACAAAGAAATCGATTCTGAATACCTCAATAGAAATTGAAACTAGACATATCTTGGATTATTTCGTAGTCAAAATGTTAATTAGCTGTCATTTATATGCAGTTTTACTACTTGAACATATAAAATATTGATAGAGTATTTTTAAACTGCTCTAAAACTTTATTTAACTAAACATTTTTAAATTTCCATTTAATAAGATATAACATTGATGTTCGTCAGCGCACTAACTAACGTAAAACTACAAATATGCTACTTCTCTAGTAATAAAAAGTTTACAAATTACATCTTATTTAGATGTGGTATAGCTGCCAATATAACTTAATAACTTATTAGAGAAAATTTTATTTTAATATAATACGTAAGAAACAATTTCGAAGTTATATATTTACTTTAATCACTACAAAAAATTATATATATTTTGAATTTTATCTCAATAAATAAATGTATGTATTTTAGATTTAACGGCTTGGCATGCACAATAGTACGGAAAATATACATAGATACGCGAATGTCATTGTGAAATGTGAATCTAGTCATAATATTTCTTGGAACTTTCGACAATAACTCATTGTGTTTTTCAATGCATAAACTTTGTTTTGCTCCAGATTAGAGATTCCAATCCAGAACGAATATATTTTAATACCGGTATTACAAAGTAAGTTTAAATAAATAATCATAAAAAAATTGACAAATTAGGATCTCAATATCGGGTGAAAAATCTGTTAAATTATCTCCATTGCAAGCTCAACATTAAGAGTGGACAAAATATATATTACTATTATATCAACATAGATTGATAGTTTTTAAAATGAGCGGTCCAATCTACATACACATATGTAATTGACACAAGGTTCTCCAATCCCGGGATCTCGTCTAATTTTGTGATCCTGAAATCCCGGGATTGTGACAGTACTAATCGCGGGGTTTCGGGATTGAAGATAAGAAAGTTATTGAAAAGATCCAAATATTTAGATTAAGATAATTCCGCAAATTCTCGATTTTTTTAAAATCGGTCAGCTAGTAAAACTTTTTGAAATCTACACGAGAGCTAAAAACATCGGTCTCACATTTTTTCATTTTAAGAAATCCGTAAATCCCGGGATTGGAAAAATTGTGAATCCGGGATTGCAAAAAAGGTCCAGTATTGGATGCCCTAATTGACACCCATTCCAATCATTAAGTAATCACGATAGGATAACTTATCACTGAAAAAATAGACATCTAAAAATTAATGCATTATAAAGTCCTATAATATGTATAGCATGCATTATTTAAATTGTCTAAATACAGATATAGAGAGAGACCCACTATCGATACCAATAAAGTTTATTGAGTCGGCAGCACAAGTTTGTCGCTTTCCGATCCACTTTCGGCGGCCCGCGATAGTCTTCACGTAAGCACTGCCCCCCTAGGGCGTAAATCTAAAAACCGACCAGCCAAAACTCCTCAACCCGATCGAAACTTTTACTAACAAAAATAAATCAGACCCAGCTCGGAAACCGGAAATATTGTTTTGACAGTCGTCAAAGAAATTTTGCAAATAAAATGGCTTGAATTGGATGTAAAGCATCATAATATGGATGAATTGGTATGCATACATTTTTACAATACATTAAAGATCTTCGTAGGTCAATCTAATTAAAGTGACGGCTCTTTTGCTCTCTAGTGTCTGAAATAAAAAGTATAAAACTGTTATGTTTATATTTCACAAATACACAATTCACGTAAAATGTGTTTCGATTGTTGTATTCAATAAATAAAACATTTCTTCAACATTGTGCTACCAATACGCTAACAAGAGGGTTGGTCAATCATAAAGCTATTCGAGATGTTATTATACAATCATACGCGGTAATTATTTAAACTATTGAATGTCAATTTACGCAATATAGCCCCCCTCATACATGTTTGATTTACGGCTCCTATTTTTATCC
Source organism: Himalopsyche tibetana (assembly GCA_030503985.1). Lineage (NCBI taxonomy): Eukaryota > Metazoa > Arthropoda > Insecta > Trichoptera > Rhyacophilidae > Himalopsyche > Himalopsyche tibetana. The sequence continues at coordinate 17,032,665 of JAPJYX010000024.1, forward strand.
ATGTCAGCTCCTAATGTGGAGCATATGGCCTACTGATGGACGTATCTCGGGAAAAGTTTTTATGATAACTGTGTGTAAGTCATTTGAGCAAACTCTCTTTTTTAAATAATATAAGGGATAGAAGTGTAGGGAGAATTTTTTTTACAAATCACAGACATGCTTAAAAAAATGCTGTTCGTAGCGGGACTCAAACCCGTAAGATACGTCATGGAAGCCACCGACGTTGACCGGTGCATCACATACACGATAAAAATGCTTTTGTATTATTTTAATATTAATCGAACAGAGTACATTACCAGAAAGTTTTCATAATATTGGAAATTGAAATTTCTTAACATCGGAAATATATGCCTACCAGATAAAATCGACGCTTTCAATTTCGTTTCGAAATGAGTCTCCGTATTTGGTGAAATAGTCCAAAATATCCATTACGTTCGGAAAGGTTCCTCGAAATACTTGCGGCTCCGGGTCTGTTTTCTCGAGTTTGCCAAAAGTAGATCGGAAATCGTAAACTTTAGCAGAGAATTCGATAAATTCGATTGGTAGTCATGTCCGGTTACAACAGTCGAGTTAGAGATGTACCATTTTAACTTGACTGTGGTAGAACTCGGAACTAAAATTGTCGCCCTAGGACGTGTTGACTATGGCAACGTTAATGATACGACGGTGGCGCCTTCGCGGGCAGTCAAGATACGCTGGTACATCTATAGCAACTCTCTGATGGATGGTTTGTGCAAAAAGGAATTTCAAATACTTTAGTCTCTATCACAAGACACGTCTCTATGAAATTATATTATACGTGATAACCCAGTTAAATTATGTACTTTTATTATGAATTGATTCGAACCATTAATCTTATCAACAGAATGCTGCCAATACGTTAACAAGGGGTCGCTATTCGTGGGAAGTAGTGAATTTTTCCATCGTTCTTATACATTTTTTTTTTAAACCATGTCTGCTCTCAATGTGAAGCATATGGACTCCTAATGGAGTTTATCTCAACATAAGTGTTTTTACGAGAACTTCTTGTTACTCAGTTGCTCAACCTCTCTTTTTACAAAGAGAGTAGGGATAGAAGGATAGGGCTAGGACAGGATTAGTGGTAAGCTAATCGCTCTCGATACGCCCCTTTCATAGGATATGATGGGTGAGAGGGGGGAATTCAAGACATCACATACATCCATGCCTTTGAATAGAAATTCATAAATCGATTGAAAAATCAATTTATAAAACTGTCCGTACCAGGATTTGAACCCGGGCCCTCCGTAGCCGAAGCCAACAACGTTAACCACTCGACCACACAGGCGGCCATAATTATTAAAGCGTTGTAATGTTTCAATATAATGTTTTATGTACCGTTAAATGTACCGTAGGTAATATACTTAATATCGATAGTTGAAAATGTTTTTGATTGATTTGCAAGATTGATCCAAAAAAATGTTCTGTTATTTTAGCTCAAATTCCATGTTTTAAGCGTTATACTAAAAAAAAAAATTATATCAAAAGCGAAACGTACATCACTGCTGTCTTAATTTTAATTATAATGCTTATGTATACATTATAAGTTTAACAAAGGGCTCATTGGTCCAAGTCCAATTTAACAAGAGGCTCGCTAGAACCCCTGCGAGCTCCCTCCAGCCCAGCCTTGAATCTTATTGAGAATTAATTTAATATATCAAGTTTATTGAATGCTTTACTTTTATTACTCTTTGATGCCTGTTTCAGTAACCATAATAAGATAATTTCACTGAATATATCCCACTCCTAGTACAACAACGCCACTACCCGAAAAATGTCGGTGTTTCAGCTATGAATGCCAAATCAACTGCCCAGTCAGTAATTATGATAATGTAACCTTTTTACTCGATAATCTTAAGTGTGGACACTAGCGCTGCTAGAACTGAAACGATACCTTTCTATAAGACTATTCATATCAACATACTAGGAATTATTACCAGGTGGCAGTTTCACTTCGCTCAGTTAACCTATTACAACAACATAATGTGTTTATGTGCGTTACAAATAAACGAGAAAAAATCAAGAGAAATGCGTATTTGTAATTGTATTTTTTATGTATTTAATCACAATGGAATTTCGTGACTGAAGAACACTGGGAGCAAGCAGAAGATTGCAAAAGTCTCATTTTAGCTGAATGTAATGTAATATATATCGAAGGTTGCTTATATAATTAGATTATTGTATGGCAAACACAATTTTGCTATAACTATTAATTTCAGACATCTATTATACTAAATATGGTTTTTTTTTTAATTGATGTGAAATAATGATTTTATATTATGTTTTTATTGACTCTTTGCACAGCCATTAATAATATAACTTTAAGTTATTTTAATTATTATAATAATATTTAATTTACTTTTTAAAAATATGCTTACTATATCTACATTTGAATTAGTTATTAGTTTTATTATTCATACAATTATACTTAAAAGATTAATGCAATACATACGAATACTAAATGCATTGTTGTTTTTTTTTCTGTTTTTATTCGATGATGTTTTTTGTAGCTATATATAATATTTTAACGAAAGTAAAAACGAAGGGTATAAATAAACGTTAATTTACGATTTGTTTCCTTTTTAAAATCTAAATAAAATATTGCTGTTGTTTGTGGATATCGATTTATTACACGTTCACTTTTCACTAAAGATGGATGGATACTTCATAAAATTAAAATAAAGCAGCGGCGTACTTTGATAGATTAAGTCAAGTAAAAAATCATATTACTTTTTTGATTTATGAAAAATAATTTTAAATCAATATTTGTATTACTCCATTTGTTTTAAATGGTTTCTTATTGCGAATAATTTTTGATTTTTTTGAAAGCTATGTATGAAAGATTTCGATTATTTGAAAATACGGGAATCAAAATAAAAAAATTGTTTTTATTTAGATTTTATTGGCTATACGATAAATATCATTAAGAAAATAGTTCGATGGCATTATTCTGTATTGTTGAATCTGCAACTCAAGCAAATTTAATGATTTTTCAGTATCATTTTCCAACCAAAAAAAATGTCTTTTTAGAAGTATATACATATCGACTGTGGAAGGAAAAAAGACGTTACCCACACGAATTTTACAGGAGGCGATAAAAACGTGTTTTAATGATTTTGTGACATATGCAAATTACGAATAAAACACAACCTCGAAGTGCACGGAGACTTCTAAACTGGTGTTTAATTGACACAATCTTATATTAATTCAAGAATTTCTCTAGGAAAAACCTTTATTTCAGTCTTTTTTCTTAGTTGTAATTTTTTACAAGGACATATTTTTCAAATTTAAAAGCTAAATTTAGATACTAATTTGGCATTTTCAGCTTCCATTCTTTTGATAGAATGTGTGTCAAGTTGTATAAATTGTGATTATCGAAAAAAAACTGTTTTGGAAAATTGAGGGTTACGTCCTTTTTCCTTTCCACAGTCGATATATTAACTTAGTTTGCCCTGCTGATACCTGCCACTGACGAAGTAATTCCTCCTCACGGGCGTAGTTACTAACTTGTTCATTTCTTTGTGCGGCAAAATATGGAGGCACAGCACATCACAACGACCGCAACGTCATAAAACCCATAAAATATCGTAACCGTTTATTAGAACGGCGCTATCTTCATGCATGAAGTGTTTGGTCCATCCACTTCTCTTGTGAGCTGCGGGTTGCATCCCCCCTGGGCAACGGCTTTCCAAACTAATTCCACAATGCATGTAATTTTGCATCTTCGACGCAGAATGGAACAAACAAGGGGCCTATCTTTTAGCACCATCTAAGTTTACGCAAAGGCTTAAACGTGTTATCTATCATTAAACTTGATACCACTTTAGTTAAATTTATAGTTTATTTTATGAATTTCATAAATAACTGTCATAAGAAACATATTTTAAATAATAATATATAAAACCTGTAAACATCTCTACTGAGTTGTTTATAACAAAAAAAAACTCACTGCATAGTGACAAACCAGTGACGTAGTTAGATATTTAGGGCCCTCATGAAAACGTCACTCAATTTTTATATTGAATATTAAGAAAATTTGGCCCCCGTTTTTGCTGGGCCTTCATAGATTCCACGACTCTGCTATGAGGTCTATACGCCGCTGTGAGATACACATTTGAATATTTCTTTTTACGTCTCTATAGTTTGTTTTAATAACAATGTTCGCGAGTGAAGATTTAATAATTTTGGCATTCTGATATTTTTGGGTGCTGATTTTTATAGAAGATTTCTACCACGTTAATTTAATGCAGGTTCAATTAATCAATATTTTCAGTTCAGAAATGACTAAAGAAACTCTTTTAAGAATTAATCGCAAATGTGTTCCGGAAACTATTTTTCAATATGAATTAAAATCACTTTATTTGACTACAGTTTCATGTTTCGCTCGATCAGGAAACATCATGTTTCTAGTTCATTCTGTCCGAATATATTACTCAGAAAGTAAAACAAGTGTCTCCCATAGAGGTATTGAGTTGAATTACATAATTTCACAATAGACTATTTTTATTCATTTTAATTCTAAAAAAATATTTTAAGAAATAAAGGAAAACATTTTTAGTTAATAAAATGTTTTGTTACTTGCTAACCAAAATTTTAGGAGCTTTAGCATAAACGAAGCTTTTGATAAAGTAAAACTCTGTGAGTCGTAATAATATTTTCTATTAAAGTTCCCATTTAGAGTTTTCATAAAATGTCATATAAACTCGTGTATTTATTTCATATTTACTGCAATTTTATCACAAACAGCTATATACATTATATTTTATGTGGACTACTAAAATCCACCCGCATATTTAGTATGAAAATTGATGGAATAAAATGTTTATTGTCACTTTATTTTTTTTATTATTTACTCATACACGTTAAAAGTATCGGTAACTACTACCGAGAATGTAACTTTATTATCATTTACTGATATTGAATTGAATTAACCCTATCACGTATTTTTGTCAAATTGTTACTCACTAAGAGATGCTTGGGTACAAACCGAAACTGTAGTTTATCCTAATTGTGTTTATTACCTATTTAAAAAAAATCATCAACTTTGCCTAAATAGCGTTTCCTATATTCTTTATTGTTTTTAAGAATAAGTCGTAGCAAAATTAATGTTCATGGTTTTCTTGTATGAATGCTAAAATTTTTACACATTATTGGAACTAAACAAGTCAAGCATAAACTACACGACTCATTTTTATAGTTTAACTTTTAATATATCCAAAATTATAAAACATATCAACAGAGATATAAATTTGTTTTTTTTAATATTTTCTAACATCAACGACAGCCTGAAATAAAAACTTCATTAAATTCTTGTTACTACTAGGTTAAACTGTGTGCGACATTTGGTTTGTGACAACGTTATATTAGGGGCTGATATACAAATAATATTTTTTATTAAGTATGTTATACATATCGACTGTGGAAAGGAAAAAGGACGTAACCCAGTCATACATTTACCGCAAAAACGTGTTTTGATGATTTTGGGCTATGTGCAAGTTATGAATTATACACAACTTTGAAGTGCACGGAGACTTCTAAACTGGTGTTTAATTGACATAATCTAATATTAATCAAATAAATTGTCTAGGAAAAACCTTTTTTTCAGTCTTTTTTCTTGGTTTTGATTTTTTACAAGGTCATCTTTTTCAAACTTTAAAGCTAAATTTAGATACATATTCGGCATTTGCAGCTTGCATCTTTTTAATAGAACGTGTATCAAGATATATTGCGATTATCGAAAAAAGCTGTTTTGAAAAAACTGTGGGTTACGGCCTTTTCCCTTTCCATAGTCGATTTACAAAATTACTCTTCACAAATATTTTTTTTAAAGATATTTCTACTTTATGTAAGATATTAGATTATTTTTACTTTTTTTTATGCAGTAGTATAAAATTATAAATCAATTTGAAATAAACGTTGAAGAACACTGGCCGCTGACGCCTAAGACCACAAGCTCTTTATGCACTCTAACTGCATTTGGTTGCATTAAAATCTCGTTTCAAACGTGGGCAGCCCTTTACCTGAGAAATAAGTGTAACGTTCAAGAAACCTTCTTTCATATATGATATGATTAGATACAGAGTACCAGTATTATAATACAAAACTCAGCCCATTTAACGAAATACGATCGTGATGGATCAAATTTTATTAAGTACGTGTTTCTTATCCTAAATAATTTTAATCTTCCATTTCAATATATTACCAATAAAAAATGATATATTTAATGTGTCTCGGTTTAAGGATACAATAGGAGCTTGATGATCTCGTAAGACAAAAATGATTTTAAGCTGTTTGACTTTGATCCGGAACTAATATGAGAACCTATTTTTTAATATCGTTTAGCATAACTTTCGATATTAATGGTTCCGTTTGAAATATTTGGTATCATTATAATATCGGTTACATGAATAAACAGAACACGATAAAACAGAACATAGACAATTCAGAAAACATTCAATTTTTAGTTGAATGATACCTCTTTCTTCTTAACTATTTATTGGAAAAATATTATAGATTAATTGAATATCATACAGGTAATAATTTCAGAACAGTATGTTATAACGTGCGCTTTACTTTATCAGTCAATGGTGACTATTATATTCGTCGAATATAAGTGTATTTACGACAATTTCAGTTTAAAAGTGTTATTGATATGCACGATTGCTGTTTTATTTATTGTATCTAATACGACATAGAGATTACTGATTGATTGTAAAAAATATCAATACTAGTGTTTTCTAAAGATATATTGTACGTTTTGTGATGTTCTGTTTTTTCATGTTCTGTTTTATCCGGTTACCATAATATCATATACTGTGGTACTGTGGTACAGGTATTCAAATTTATTGACGTTTATTATTTCTGATTAATTTGATGTAAGATAATTTAGTATATAAAATCTTTTGTGTATTGAGTAAATCTTTATGTTTATTTACATAAACAAAACTAAATAACAACGTATATACAAGCATTCCAAGCGTTATGATCCAATTAGTACTGGTAGATGATCTCGAGTTGGTCGAATACGTACGCAAGAATTAATTATAACAAGCATCAAAGTTTCTACAGCAATAATATCCGTTTAATTATGAGCCGTGGATAATATATTTCAATCACAAAGTAATTCTGGAAACGAGGGATAGCGGGATCGCATAGAGACGAACTTCTACAAAGACCAAGGGATGAGCAAAGTCTTCAAGTGCTGCAATTAACAACCCCAGAACTGTCTGTCATTATATTGATATTAAGAAGGGCCATAGTTGTGAGTCCAGTGACAGCAAACTTTCCGGTATATCAAAGAAGGGGTGAAGTGCAAACTTATTTTGCTTAACGCAACGCTTCATACGTAAATTACTATGCCGTCCAATCCCTACCAAAGAAATACTTTCAAGTTATAAGTAAAGTTTTAATTGGAATAGAACAAGCTTGTATGCAATTGAAATATTTTCAGTAGCTTCCATATGATTGATAACTTACTTGTTACAATGTTAACGCAATAAAAATAATAAAATTAAAAATAATAAATTATTTATTAAATAAAACGTATATGTTGTTCTATATCATAGTTTCTCAACCTTTTTGGGTCCATACCCGTATTTTATAATATATATGTAGGTATATAAGTTTTTCAAGAAAAAGTGAGAACTTGGATAATTCCAAAACTATTTTCAATTATTGAAACTTTTGCTCACTGGCAGATTTTACCCAGGAATTTACGGATTTCCCAAAATGAAAAGACGCGAGACCTTTTTTTTAGCTCTTCTAGGATTTGCCCATGGTCCCCCAAAACTGTGCAGTGATCCCTCTCAATTTTTTTCTCTCTGTGTCTCCTTTGGAACACGCTGTGACCCCCGTTTGGGAAACCGTGTTCCATATTATATTTTTCAACATAAACGCAGAAAATGTATATTCCATAATAAAAATATGTCACAAAAGATACTAATGAAACATTTGATCATATCATACATTCATACATTTGAAAATAATAAAACGCTTTATGTATGTATTAATCATGTGGATAAATTTATAACTGACATAATAATAGACAAATAGCGTTTAAATATCAATTAACAAAACAATGTTAACTAGTGATATTTTAAAGGCAGGTTCGCTGAAATGGACATATTACTAGAACGTGTCTGAGGGCTATAGTTAGAGTATTTTTGCAACAGCAAAAAAAAGATTTTTTAACAATGATTGCACTTCACTGCTATTTTTTGTAAATTTATTCTATTTGGTAGTGAACTGTGATAGAAATAGTAGCATTTATTTTTGCCACTAGGTCATTATTATTTGCCCATTAGACGAAATTATTATCGAATTAGTGAATTTTAGGGAGACATCACTTACGTAAACTTTTTGTTTATATGTGTGATAGCTATTCGGTTTCCAAATAGATTGTTCTAACTTTCAGTTATTTTTAGTCAACCGTGTGTGTGTATGTTCTATTTAAATAACTATTATTATTTTTTCATACATGATTAATTGATCACGGTAATAAAAAACGTTGAAAGTCTATATGGTAACCTTTTTTTTTATTCATGCCCACCCAATGAGGATCATATGGTCACCTTATCTCAACAGGAGTTTTACTAATCACTTTTAGGGCGTTCACTGTCAATACTTGGTGGAAAGGCATTATATTAATAAAAACACAATATTCCTTTGTACTTTATTCCGCTTTATTAAAAAGGTCGGGACCGGTTTCGCTCATTGCGAGCATTTTCCACTGAGTTTTACTATTGTTTGTTACTCAGTTGCTCAAACTCTTTCTTTAAAGAGAGTAGTAGTACGTGTAGAAAAAATAGGGCAGGACAGAACTACTGGTTGGCTAATCACTTTTGTTACACCCTGTTATTTAAGAATTTTAATGTCGTCGAGCGGGGGAGTTTTTAGACATCACAAAAATTCATGCCTTCGGAGAGAAATTGAAAAATCGATTAAAGAAATGCTGTCCGTACTGGGATTCGATCCTGTGAAGTCCGGCATTGAAACTAATGACGTTGACCACTGTGCGATGGACCCGACAGTGATAACTTAGTGTTGGATGGATACATTCCTAATAAGAAACCTGCAAATGATGATAAGTGAATAAGAGCCAGTGATTCTGTAGTATCTGATTGTAACGGTTTTGTAACATGTCATTTTTCAATTCATTAACAAAATACAACGAAAATAATTATTCGTGTTTTAAAATGGAAATGTAATAATGCGTGGGTTAGACAAGAAGCAATGGATTGGCTTCTGATTTTTTTAGTCTGCTTCTTCTGCTTTACGACTTAGTAAGTAACAAATGCATTTAATATAAATGGCAAACTAAGAGTCTATTTACATATTAATCGATTTATTGCACGACTTTTAACTTCGCCAGGCGAATATGTCAGACAAGGATTTTGAATCGTGGTGTCGAATATAAAAGTTATTACTTTTTGATAGCAATCCGATAAAATTATGTAACAGTTAACTGATGTTAAGCAATTTAAGTACCAACATCGAAAGATCAAGCTAGGAATTTATTATTTTCAATAAAGTAATATCAGTTTTTTTATTGAGTGAATAATACAATCATTTATTGTTAATATACTTGTCTCATAGTGGTATTTCTTAAATGCAGTGTTTCTTGAGGCGCACTACTAAAAGCTGACAGGGTCAATTGCATCATTGCATACAACAATCATCAGTTACATATATGTCTATTCTTGTGTTTTTTTTTCAATTAAGCGGCTGATATCAATTTTTTCATATTTCAAGAAACCCATTGCAATATAAAGACTTGAAAATAAAATGATTTTGAATTCGGTAATAAGATAAAGGAGCACTAGTCTAGTTATTGATTACTTCATAATCAGTTAAACGGTCATGAACTTGAAATTTTTTTTGGAATTTTATACATTGATTTTCTAAGCGCGTGCGATTTATTATAGAAATAGGGCAAAGCTGAATATACGATCATGGCGGCTTTGACATCTAAAGACGCCAAATTTTATATCTGTTTTAAATGAATATAAAACATAGAATATAGCAAATTCAATTTTACAAAATAAGCTTAATATCAATAAAATATTAATTCAATTAAATTATAAAACTTGTTATCAATTTTAAATGTTTTTTTCGTTATACGAAATTCATCTTGAACTCTATGTAATTTTTTTAATTTTTTTTCAGGGCTGTGGAAAATGTGGTGAAATATTAAATATCTAACTGATTTTTTTACTGTTATTTTCCATGCTTTAATTATTTCAGATTAATAAAAAATATATGTTCGCATTGTACAAATAATAAATGTGTAGGTTAATTAGAGTCTGTGTTATAGGCATGAATTATTGTATTCAGATCTACAAGACAACGTATTTTTATTGTTTTCTGGTGAAATTCTTCACAATGCACAATACTTATGTTTAATTTTAATAAATGCCTATCAGTACCAAAGTTTTACTCAGCAAATACAAATATATGTTAGTATACCATGTACAAATTCAGGTTGATATTTTTATATTGGACTCGAAGCTAGATTGTGGGACAATATCAGAGTCGGGGTATTGATTTTAATTGACTCCACATCTCTGTTATATTGTTCAATTAAAAGCGTTGTACTTTAGAATTATAAAAATGACCCATTTTGACTATCGACAATGCTACTACAATATTGAGCGATAAATCAATTCAAAAATCCAGAAGCGCTGTAAAATAGTAGTATAAAACAAATTGTCGATAGATCACTTCCGATAAGCATCGACACGGGACCATTACAGGCCGTAATCTCATAATTGCCCTGCGAATATAACCTGCAGCATTTTATTTATACGTAGGATAATCGGATCGTGTGTGGATGATGCACCCTTTGTGTCTATGAAAAATCTGTTTTCGTGATCACCCTATACTATAAAAATGCCCTACAATTACATCACATACATAAACGGATCTTTTATATGCCAGAAAATTTAAATTTAATGACAAAATTAAAATGCCATTGCAATAGTTATAATATTGCTCTTGTAAAAGACAATTCAACAATACTTCTCAATACATTTTCTTAGTGAGTGAATTATGTTGGGTGATGTGCGGGAAAAGAACTGAATTCTTCGCACACGTTCACACTCTTTTTCACTCATTGTGTTAGCGTTACAAAGTAAGTGCGTTGCTTCAAAATTAGCAAACATATAGAACAATCATAACAGATATCTAATGCTGTAATATATATATTTCTGATATAATTTCCAGAACAAAATAATGTATATTTATATATTTAGACGAAAAATAAACTGATTCATTACTGTATATGAAACTTAATTTTATACGCAGTGTAGAACTAAAATGCATTTGTAGCGCGTGTGTGTGTGGATTTGGAATCATATAAAGAGAATTCATTAGGCACATATATGCAAGCCTGATTTTGTGTATTTGATCCTGAGACACTTCCGGGGAAAAATCTGAAGCATGAATTTTTCAATAGTTTCACATGCCAATTAGGCTTAACTGGCATGTGATCAGAGTTATTGTTATAAAGGTTTTTTCTACAGCCGTATGTATAAAATGTATTGATATTTATATACGATATGGGTTTTAATCATTATTTTATTTTAAATCTCAGTGGTCCAGGTTCAAAATAAAATCCGTTCGAACATACTTTGTTGTTATATTTATGGGGGCATTTCACACAAACAAGACATAAAAGTAGCCGGCCCATTATGATCGTCCAGCAGTAACCCCTTATAATAAATAATTGTCCAAAAATACGTTAAGGTAACCAATCCTTCTAAGCATTTTAAAAATATCCTAAATTTTCTATATTAATTAAAAAAAACTTTAGTTTTAACCTTTTTTGAATATTTTTTTTTTAATTTTTTTAAATAAAAGTTCTTAATGTTTTATTAATTATTTGATCAGAAAATGCAGCTAAATTTCAAGCAAATCCAAAGAAATGTTATAACTTGATGAGTTGGAATATCATTTAATGTTTTCAATATTTTGTTACTGTCACTTATTATTGGACACTATTATTTTTATAATTTTACTAATTTATGAGTGTGCTTACAATTAAATTTAGCACAAAATCAAATCATATGATTAAGTTTTTAAAATGTAATTGTTTCAGGCCATTTTCCATTCAAACTAAATACTAGTATCAATATATGTTGATGTAATAATAATTATAAGTGTTAACTAATGAAATATTTTTCATGTATCGTCAGTTCATTTGAAAAATTATCATTGATTGTATGTCTTTATTAGCTGTGCAACATTGGTAGTGATGATTGAATTGGTATAACTCCATCATAAACCATAAGACTGCAGCTTAAATTATTTTGTCTTTCAAACACATTATAGATTTTTAATATTGATAGATTAATAATATACATACACTCAAATTTGATAACTTCGCATTTTCACTTCTTTTGCTACTAAATTTTACACGTGTTTTGCCTTTTTGAGCAACACCATCAGAGAGTACAAAAAAATAATTATTATATACTTAAGTTTTACATTACAAAAGAAAACTTGGGATTTTTCTTTCTTTACTGGACGTAATCCATCAAAAGTATGATAATATATAGTTCCGAGATCATTACGAAATAGCTATATAACATAGATTTAGTAAAACTTAATAGTTACGTATTTCACAGTAAAAATTACATTTACTGAATATCTTTATCATTTAATATTTCCTTGAATAAATAAATCATTCCAAAAACCCACTTCAAAAATACTTAAAAGACTCTTATGTTCACTGATGAAGATCAAAGTAAAATTGCGGAAAATACCTGTTTATAAATAATACGCCTACAGTTGGTCACATTATACATCACAGTGTCAGAGAGTTCGCGGCAGATGGTACAATACATAAATGTGTCCTCTTTTGAGATAAAACCGACATGGACTTGCATTCATTTTGCGATTTTGTCTAATACAGTGATCCACTAAAATCAGGTTTTACCAGATTTTATCTAATGCCAATCTCGACAGCTTACACTACCTGAATAACAAAGAGCCGCCTCACGCATTCAGTAGTATCATCGCAGATCTGTAATACGGTGCTATTTAATTCTAGCTTAAAAGAAGGTTTGGAAAAGTAATTTTAAATTGAAAATTTATTCACGTTTTTTTTCATTCTAAGGTGATTCGGAAAAAAAAAATATTTTGAGAAAAAAATTAAATAGTTTTAAAGTATTTGATGTGGCAAAGAATGATGATTTTATATAACTTAACATGCAATTTTCATTTCTGAAAAAATACAATAAGATATCGAATTAATTATTTAAATATAAAACGGCTTGGGAAAGACATGTGGCAGTTTTCATAATACTAAAATGCTGGTAAATTAATCAATACGTTTTTTGTTATTATATAGATGAAACATTAATAAATAATTTAAAAGTATTATCTTACAGTTTTAATACAAATGAAATAGCTTTATGAAGTCCATTGAAAAACTGCGGCGTTTTCCATATAAGATTATGTACGTACACTGACTCTTTTGTTAAAGATTTGATTTTAATAGATCGAAAATAAAAGTGTTAAAACCGATTTTTTTTATAAATTTTACTTATACTGTATACACAATTGCCAGCTCTACACAATGGAATATGTATCTAAGTAGTTTTTAAGAAAACATGGAGACTGCCGTTTCTGTTTTCAGAGCTTTCAAGCATATTTGTAAGCGAATAAGTTAATTGTATATGTTATAGAAAAAAAATGGAAATAAGTTTTACACAGAAAATGTGAATTCACGTCACGTGTTTCACCAAGAATATAAACCATTTATTACCGAACTAAAAACTTCCGACTCCCATTTGAGGACTGTGTAATCAATTATGTATATAACTTATCATTTACTTGCCTACATTCAGCAGATATATTTTGATTTTTTTTCACCTGCAGGAAGCACGTACCAATACATCGTGGGCATGTTATCACGTTTCTATAATTAATTGATATTTTTTAGTTACTTATGTAACTAATCTTTAATTAAGGTCGATACACATATAATATCGTATTTGATTACCTTTTTTATTTATTCGAATCGTGATTGTATCATTAAAGTTTCTGCAACCACTTTTTATTTTAATTGCTTTATATTCGTAGCACTGCTGGGTGATCTGTCATTTTAAATTGTCACAGTATATTTAGTTTACAGATGAACAATATTTAATACAACGAGTCGTGTTAGAGTGCTGAAATACTTTTCGAATTAAATTTAATTATATATTAAAATAATTAAGTATTAAATTATCAGCTGACATCAATGTGATTGATGCGTAGATACGCAGATATAAAATGAGAGTGATTGTGTGCTTTCCATTACAAACATACAGACCAATGTACATATATGTTGGATCATATCTAATTCATATATTCATGAATATTTTTACTAATTTTAAGAGTGTAAGTTAAAATAGAGTGTTGCAATTTAAATTAATACGTTGACTGTCGCTTAAATTCATGTGTAACGGCATAGCAGTCTTAAGTTCCAAGCAGTGTCGTAGAAAAAACAGCAAAAAAGACCGGGCCGTTAAATCCCAGCCGCTCCTAACAAATTGTATGGCGGTTATACGTAGATCAACTCTAAATTCCAATTTATGAGCTTATTTTTTGTTGAATATAACATGTATGTTTGAAAGATTTCTTGTATGGATATTCTGTGATTCTTTGGTGTTATTAATTTACAATTTACGATACATCGGAAGGGTCATATATGCAAATTAAGTAATGATTGTAAAAAATATAGCGAATGGCAAAAAAAGCGATGTGTGGTAAAACAAATAAAATTTAACTTCTCACTATTATATATCACAGTCATATAAAATATTGATTATAAATAACATAAAACAGCAGTAACAAGCGTAATCCATATTATATTATATACGATTTTGACGCCTATTGTGATATTATGAAATAAATGCTGCGTCTTATCATATAGTAATGGCAATATACCAAGTAAATGATGATTTAATCAATAATAATATTTAAAAAAGAATGAAGTGAAATGTGCTACCCTAGTTTGACTTACTGATATGACTTGAGAAATCCTATGGAAAGATTGAGTAACGAACCAGTGTGCACAAATAAATTTTGAGATGAATTATTAATTGATTAAAATTCCAATAAGACGTTGATTTTTTTAATGAACTATCCAACCTCATATTCTGTATTGAAATATTGTAAAAAAATAATTTTAATAAAATGATTTGCCTTCTTTTTTTGCTTTTGTTCTCCGAGATTTTTCTTCAAAAACCTTAGAAAATGTGATTTTTTCTTATTTTGAAAAATATGTAATTGAAAAGATATATAATTACAATATAAATTTGTATTTCCTACAATACATCCGAAACAAATGGCTTCATAATGATGTGATATTACTTTGAAAATTATGACGCCGGCCCGCTTATCTGAAAAAAGTACCTGTTTTCAGCTCCATAGCATGGCTTTCACTATAGGGGGCTTTGGTAACGGTCGATGTTTTGTTTTTAAATCACAAAAGTCACATTTTTGCTATACATACTTCATCACAACCAATTCTGAGATTTTTTTGGACTATTTGACTTGGGGTTATAAATTTCTTTTGCGAATATGTTATTAATCTCTTTACATTTTTAAAATATGTTTGAATACTCATTTTTCATTAATTTTATATATCATATGTATTTGGATGCAAAATCATACACGGAATTTTTAACGATAATAGTTCGGTGTCATGCAAAAATACCATTTTAACATAAATACAAAACAAAAAAACACAACTATATCTGTCACAAAACACTGTTTTTATGTCAGGTAGTTAAATTATTACATGGAAATATAATGGAATCGTTTGTTTATTCTTGTCCAGTAACATTATTATGTGCGTATGCTCATTTATGTTCGAGATAGGACACGCAATGAACGCCATTTTATTAAAAAAAATGCATTATCTGCAGAACCGGGAGCGTGTTCGACGATGCGTCGGTTTGTTTGTCCGCATACTATCTGTCCCTGTGGACTGTTGTTCACTTTTGTTTACTGCTATTTCATGTAGAAAATCAGGGCTGGGTAAAACAAATATGTCTAATATATTTTTTAAATTATAATAATAAAATATCATAACACAAAAATTTGTTGACACTACAGTTGTGTTATTGCAACGGTGAAGTTTACTATTAATTTAAATTATAAATCAAACCTAAGAATATTATTTATTAGTTCGCTTGGTGATAGAAATGTTATATTTAAGGTTATTTAAATATAATCAAACAAGAAAGATTAAAGTTTGAAAAAATTGTTTAATATTCGTTAGATACTAATTTGATGAAATTGAATTAAAGGATGAATGAAGAGTAGATTGTATTGTTATTATTCTACCATTATAATAAATATAAATATATGTAGAATACATAAATTTAAATAAGACTAAAGTTTCAAGCGATTTACTTCATATATAACAAATGTATACTGTGGCTTTCAACTTTTGTGTTCTGTGATTATTTTACCATTTAATTCCTACCAAATAGTCAATAGTTTTGACTCAACCCTGAAATAATTGGATAAAGTAAACATCGCGATTAAGGCATTATTGCCTTTTTTATATTGATTTACAGCCCCAAGGGTCGAATTAAAATCAGCTGTGATTGTACTAACTCCTGATTTAAATTCTTAACTTATGGAT
The DNA here is from genome assembly GCA_030503985.1 of Himalopsyche tibetana. Lineage (NCBI taxonomy): Eukaryota > Metazoa > Arthropoda > Insecta > Trichoptera > Rhyacophilidae > Himalopsyche > Himalopsyche tibetana. Next base: position 17,049,322 of record JAPJYX010000024.1, read on the forward strand.
AAAATGTTTTACTATCAACAATACTTGACTCTGATCCGTGAGTAAAATAACAATTATAATGGAGTTTTATCAAGCAAAAGTTTTTACTATTTTAGGTAATATATCGTCATTGTATTTTAAAATAAAGTTTTTGGCAACTTTAAGCGAGCAAATCCTTCAGTTTACATCGCCCCTTGACAATATAACAATTATTGCACGAAAAACAGCGCATAGTAGTAATTTTACCGTGAGACAAAAATATTTTATATGTATGTATGTCTAGCAGCATCCTACTCCGCCATAAGTTCCACTGCAGTAAGCTGCGCGTATTATTTTTTGTCCCTTTCGGTGCAATGAATTTAAACTTATTACATGTCCCTCTGCCCCCATAGTGAGTATCGCATTACGTTAATTTGGAACGACCGATGATGTGAATAAAGTTCTGCTCCCATACAAAGAAACTTTGGTGACATTATTTTTCTAGAACAGCTTTTTATAAGGTAATATAATATTATAAGGTTTCATGTGGTTAAGACGTGGGGCGTTTATTTTCGAAACAGACTTTCTTGACATTTATAAAAAAAATATAACATATTGATTTCTATTGGCAAGCAGAGTATTTGGTGACTAAACTAGAAAATAAAAAAACGTTATAAGTAATATGTCATTGTAAAACAAAACAATTATCGTGTTTTATCCCATATTATTTTGTGTGTTATTAAATTTAATGATTATACAGCTACATCTATATACAGGAATGGACTGAAAGGGCTTTGCGCGAGCCGGTTGTTAAATTTGACTTGGGTAAGCGAGCCCCTTGTTAAATTAAGCATCATGTTATTCTTAGATCAATGCATTATATAATAATGTATAAATATGCATTCAAATTATATTTATATTTCTGTGTTCAAATAATTTAAATGTGTATTTCTGTGTTCATCCTGGAACTCTTCAATATTGCAATCTTACTAAGGCAAATATATTTTTCAGATATTAATTATTTTGCGTTACATTGCGTATTGCCAGAGCTATACGAAGTACAATTCGATAGCTTTACTAATTATTGCGTATACTTGTTTAAGAGTAATAAAATAATTCACCTCTTCTCATTGAGATTTAGAAAGTCATGTGTTAACGTATTAACAGCCCACCGCTAGCTACAAAGCTTACTTATTCTGGTTTATTAAATGTATTACCAATTGTTTTTTTTCTTCATTTTGTCCATTTTCCTCGAACTGCAACAATATAAGCACATAATGCTTGTCTTCTTATAGCGGCCGAGCTTATTTTTTAGTATACAGTTCATTTTTTATCGTAGCTAAGTTTTTTTTATATAGCTTTAAGATTGGTACTCAATTTAAAATTGATTGGTAACGGTCAATAATAGACGTCACGAATTGACATAATTGCCACTTTTTGCTCAATACACTACCTATGTTTTACTACCATGCACTTTTATTGCGTGTTATAAAGATAACTGTTATTCATACTCAATTTTACATGATAATGATTATGAAGTACCGATTATGTTGGAGAAAATATTTTTTTCTAGTGTAAAATCGCTATATGTACTACATTTCACAGTTTAATAAGTTACCTTTACCTTAGTATTCTCTTTTTTAGAAAGCTCAATAAATTTGAAGTACGAGGAACAAATGAGGTACAAAAATAATAAGGTGTCGCAAATTCAGAGAAAAGTTTTTTTTTTTAATAAATAATACTAAAAACACACAAGCTTAACCTCAATTTTTGAGAAGGCAGTTATGTAGAAGTTCTTTTAAAATTTCTTACACAAAATAAAGATTTTAGTATAGTTAGTTATGTCTGCTTCATAGAAATGTTTTATAGTTGTGAATCTTTTTTATGATTTACTTTTTTTTATGTTTGTCACAAGTGTTTAATACCTACATATAGTTTCGAAAATAATAACAGTGGGGGCGGAACAAAAAACATAAAACTTTTGAAATTCGATAAATTTGTTTTATTCAGGAAACAAAAAATATATAACAATCAATAACGTCTTTTAATTCTACGACTATTTTATATATTGTTAGCATTTGGTAGATTTTATTTTACAGAATAAAGTATAGATTTAATGTGTATTTACAAATAATAAAAAAAAAGATTATATACAAAAAAATAAAAATACTCGAATTGATTTGCAAAAAACTGATATACAAAGAATAAATACAAACAGAAATACATTTTTTGATCAAATAATAATTTAATTGCAAGCAAAAATATAATCAATTAGTTTATAATAATTTGAGATGTTATATAAAATAAAAATTGTCAATAAATTAATAAATGAATAATTTGAAATACTTTCTCTATAAAATCATATAAAAAATATCTGAATACTTTTTTGTATCCTTTGTTCTGTACATTTCCTAGTTATTTTAACTTATGTCTAAAGTAATAAATATTTCGTAGGAACTAGAAAATTCATATAATTAACTATACAGTAAGCTTATTTTGATAACCTCGAGATTTATTTAAAGTGGTAAAATTTTAAAATATCGCATTTGATACAAAAACGATACGTTTGAGAAAAGTGATTATAATTTTACACTATTTGGTAGTGTTTGCGGCTCGATCCATTCGTTTACATTATAAATACATTTATACATTATACAAGTAAGAATATCAAGGAAATATTCAAGCAAAAATATTGTAACCCTTCCGCTGCGTCCCACATTAAAATTCAACTGGTTGATTTTCATTAAAATTTTCCGAATTAACATTCGCATACTAAAAACACAGAACTTTGACAGATGATGCGGATAGTAAATCCGCAAACGAAATTTGAAATTTTTTGTGATTTCACAGATTCACGTTTATTGAATATTCGATGTAAACCAAAATTCATCACCATCGATTATGTTATTAGCACCATTTACACTTTTATAGTTTGGAAACGTTATCGAAAGGGTTACAATAATAATTAATATCACACAATGAATTATAATCTATCAGGGACGGTTTTGCAGGGAAAATAGAAGCAGGTCTGTTGCAGATTGAAATGTGGCATTTACCTGCGGTGAATCATACGCTACGCCCACAAAGGCTGCGGAAGCCGCCGAGGGTCGCGGTGAGAAGAGAGCGTGGACAGGGGGCTCAGGCCCACACTCCCCGCGGGATGCGGAAGGAAAGGCGGAAGCTTTCCTGGAGGAGGAGGCGGCGGCAGCGCCGGACTCCGCGACCTCTCCACCTGGCTCGGACTGACCGATGCGTAAATGTTGACCGTCGACCGTTGATGATGGCAAGACTTTTTCAAATCCGGCATCGAAAATCTCAACTTTTGCCAAAACTGCCTATCTTCCCACACAATACACGTGTTCGTCTTCAAATACAGCCTTAGATCGGGATCCAGATCTCTCATGGGAAGCTCGCCCATCAGTATTATTATCAGTCTCCGTCTTCTCTCTTTCAGCACTTCGTGGAGTGCCGATTTGAACTCAAACCGGCACCATTCGTTGTGAATAAAGTTTTTGGAAAGCACTACGATGGTACGCTTGGAGGACTCCACCGCTTCTATGATAGTATCGGCGACGTAGGCGGAAACGTTGAAATCTCTGTAATGGAGACAGAGTCTGTATCCGGGATCGCCTGCCTCCAAGCCTGGGGCGAGCATCTGACCCACGAAGGCTTCATCTTTCACGCTATAACTGATGTATGCGTCAAACAGTCTCTCTTTATCCTGTTCTTCCTCGAATGCAGTCGTCTTATAGCACATTCTTAAACCGCAACGAGAGTAAATCCACACTCTCAACTCCCGTCGGTAGTAAAAGAGTCCACACACGAGCCCCACACTTACTGCGAACACGCACACTGTTATTAGCAATAAGGGCAGATAATCATTTATCACTTGACTCTCTACAATCGATGCGCCGCCCATAGGAAAGCTAGAACAGGTCGTCGAGTTGAAGTCCGCCAACCGAGGCCCTACGGCGTTAGTCACGTTATCAAACACGCAAGCTATTTTTTCATAGTCCATCACCTTCCCGACGTTCCCTCGCAACCAAGTTCGGAACTTACGTAAATACTGGCAATCACAAGACCACGGATTATCGTTCAGACCGATGTCAATTAAATAAGGGTTAAGGACAAATTGCCACACTGCCAACCCGTAGATTCTATTACCGTCCAAACGTAATATTTCGAGTTGCTTCAACTCCACAAATGTTCGATTATCGATGTAGTGTATTTTATTACCCTGCAGGTATAGTTCTTTTAACCCTTCAAGAGTTGCAAGCTCGAAGCCTAACAATTCTTTAATGTAATTATTTTCTAAATGAAGCACTGTCAGCCGTCTTAGTCCACTGAATGTATGATTGTATATGGCTGCAATGTTAGAATTGTTCGCGTATAACACTTTAAGATTTTTACGACCAATAAACGAGTGGCTGGATAATTCACCAAAATTATTACCGTCCAGATACACTTCCGTCGCGTCCATAGGAATACTGCTCGGCATCTCAGTGTAGCCCGCCCCCGAACACTCGACAACGTTTGCCGACCAAGATTGATCATGATAACAAGTGCAGTTAGTCGGGCACGTCATTTCGCAGTCGCAAGCATCAAAATCACAACAATGACACAGGGCAAAACAGTGAGTCTTGTACGTACACAAAAACTGAGATGATTCCGCTTCAATCAACGGAATATAAGTCCTGTCTCTGTTGTAGAGTAGTTTACAATAAATACTTTCCAAGTCCATCACTTTTGGATGCTGACGAAGATGATCGAGTTTATTTATTCGCTGCAGCCATTCCATCGTGCAATCGCACTGGAAAGGATTCCCGCCTATGTAAAACTCGGGAAGAGGCTGTTCTGGGTCCACGGGAGTGAGTCTCAGCGCACTTAAGTTCATACTCACTATTTGGTTAGCGTATAAATCGACACGAGTTAAATTTTTCTTTTTCAAAAAAGTGTGGGCATCCACTTCGGTGATTAGATTATCGTTTAGAAACAGAAGTTCGATTCCACTCGGCACTGATGCGGCTGTTATTTTCGTCATTTTGTTAAAACTTGCGTCCAAAGTTTGTAAACTTAATTCAGTATCAAATCCGTAGAGATTTGAAAGTTCGTGGATATTATTCTTGTGCAAATCAAGCCATTGTAGAGAGTGAGGTATAAAACCGTAATCGAACCAGTCTAATTTATTATCGGAGATATTCAACCATAGCAGTGACGGTACATTTGTAAACAAGCCAGTGATGCTCGTCAATTCGTTGGCATCTAATCGAATTGCTTGTAAATTGTACAGAGATTCGAAAGCGCCGCGTTCAATATTTTGAATTTTGTTTCGCGCAAGATTTAAAATTTGCAACGATGGTAATTGCGAAAATACGCTTCTGCTTATATTTTCAATTTTATTTCCTATCAGTCTCACTCCGTAAAGATTCGACATGCCACGGAATCCGGGCACGTCTAATGAAGTTATCTGATTTTCTCCCAGATCGACGGTTCTCAATAATCGCATATCTTTCAGAGCCAGCGGAACTTTGGTCAACGCATTTCCATTTAAATTTAAATCTTGCAATGATGAGCAATTTCTAAAAGCTTCAGGGTGAACACCCTCCAGTGCATTATAGTCGATTGATAGTAGCGACAATACATAAAGTCCATTTAGAGAATAAGCGTCTAAATATTTAATTTTATTGAATGATAACACAAGGGTGTGTAGATTATTCATGGGGGCAAAAGTGTCAGCAGCAAGTGTATCAAGCATGTTATGTTGTACATTTAAAATTTGTAACGTGTACAAGTCTTTGAAAATATTCGGCTCCAGTTTTGTCAATCTATTGTTGGACAAATTCAATAAGACCATTCTAATAAGACCGGTGAACGTATTGGAATTTATCCAAGTGCTTGTCAAATGGTTTGTCGACAAATCCAAAGCCAACAGTTGGTCTAAATTTGCAAATAAACCCGGTGTCAAAACGCTGACAGAATTATTCTGCAAGTAAATTTCCTTTATGGAACTTTTAGAGTCTCTGAATAATTCCGGTGGTAAAGCGACAATTTTATTATTGGAGAGATCTATAATTTGCAGATTTTTTAATCCACCTAATGCGTTATCTGCTACCATAGATATTTCGTTGTCATGAAGATGTAATTCACGCAGTCTCTTCAATTCACTGAAGCCATTTCCGGGCATCAACACGAAATGATTTGACGAAGCGTCCAGCACTTGCACGTCTAAGGAGCACGGTAACGTAGCTGATGGAAGAAGTGGCGAAGATGGCTGGTTTTTGTCGGCTACCTCGTGACTACTGATGAGAGGCTGTGGTGGAGCAGAAGCTTTTTCCCTAAATCCCAAATCGCTCACATCTTGCAATCGATTCATCGAAACGTTTATGTACATGAGATTCGTCAGCGGGCAGAATATATTTTCGGGAAAAGACCAGATGTTATTGTAGCTGAGATCCAATCTCTCGAGCTGACGCACCGGCAAAAAACTGTCGGCTGCCAGTTCTAGGCTCATCGCAGCCCAGTTGTTGTTTTTGGTTCTCACGGTCAAGTTGCGGAGATCTCGCAATCCTGTCAACACACCAGATGGCCAGCGTCCCAGTTTACAATTGTCGATGGCCAACTCTCTCAATTTTACGAGATGTGTGAAACTCATATCATCGAGAGAACTTTTCGATAGTAAAATGTCGTTGCATATTATTCTGAGCGATGTCGTATGCTCAGATGGAATGACACTGAAGTTGGTGGTATCAAACTCGCTGTTGATTGTTCTGAGTTTGCATGTGAGAGCGACGTCGGGGGAGCCATCTGGACCCCAAAGCTCCCACCTACAGTCGTCAGGAACTTCGTACTGTATGGGAATGCTTCCCTGGTCTGCGTCGTTTGAACCGTAAACTTTCATAACTACGCCGATGGACAGCGCCAGCAAGTTCAACCGGATCCTTTGACCGAAAGCCATACCGATATAAGATGAAAACATTTGAATTCAAATTCAATTGCTAGAGTGCAGCATCTCACGGTTAAAATCACTTGATATCCTTATCTATATAGATTGGTGATATCTAAACTTGAACAGTCAAACATTTTCATAACAGTTTTTGAACATTGCTGTACGATAGCAATTATCCGTCATTGTATCGTAGTGTACTCAAAATAATGGTGGAGTACCAATGTGCGCCCACCGGGATTCACCAACAGACTGATAGGTTTCGACAGAAGGCTCTCTTGATATACCCCTTCTGAATTAACCCTCACCCCCGCATCAACACACATGAGTTCGCGCAATTATTCAGAATTAATCGCGGATAGAACACAAAACTGATTATTCTTTAGAACACATTTTACAGTCAAAGTCTCTAACTGCCGATGAGCGGGTTGTATTTCAACGCAGAATTTTAAGGGTTTTGAAAGGGGTGTGTATCCAGTTCAAATAATTAAAACTTTTTTCATTTCATGACAGAGACCGTACACTAGTTATAACTTCAAAAAACGTCACGTATAATTATAAACTTCCGCAAATGAAATCGAAATGATCACACGTCGAATGGTAAATATACAACAGTTTTCATTAAAGATGTATTTTCAACGAACGAAAACCGGTAGGGAAGAAATTTTTGCGTACATCCTACTCAGTTCGCGACCGATCGTCAACTGTCCGATGCCAAACGAAAACTGGCAGAAGAAGGCACCGAAAGTGGAGGGGAGGCGGACGTCCGCGAGCGTGGCCGACCGCCGGCGGAATTCACCGAGCGCCGAACGTTGCGTAGCAAATATTTCCAGATACCTACGAAAGCTCGCAGGAGCAGGTCACAATACAAAATACAAAGCTCTGTAATATTTTCCCCGTCTTCGATAATAGGATTGCTGGATACAAAAGAAAGAATCTCTCAGATATATAAATTTCAAGGTACTCATCGGTTGAATATTATTTAAAGATTGGGAAATGGTTGAGATAGGCCGCTTGCTCATTTATATCTTAAATGTGTAAAGCTAAATCAGGCGAAAAATAAAATTTTGCTTTAGAAGCATCTCCACGGCGATGGATTTATTTGTATTATGTAATAATACTTTTGAAAAATCGTATTGAATTATTGATCAATACTTTTTGTATACTTAATTTAATGAGAGAGAAATGCTTGAGTAGCCTTATCTTGATTTTATCGTATCGATATGACAGATTTACAGTAAATCGTATATTTAATTGTAAAATATACAAGATGCTTATAGTAATTAAATAGAATTTAAAAGTAATGAATCAAGAATAGCTTTTAAAATACAAGTAAAATTTAAATGACTGTTAAAAATTCTTTAAGCAATTAACATGAAATACTAATAAGATTTTGGAGTATTAACTAAGTTTTATGAATTCATATACAACTATAATTTGTTCATTAGTCATTACTATTTATTATACTTTTTGCAAACAGAGAAAGTCACCAGTATTAAATCACACAGCTTATTCAAATAATTTTGAATAAAGATTTTTCTTAAAACAATATTCTTTTCACAATTTAGATGAACCGCCGAACGATTTTTTTGTGAATTCATATACCTAGATACACTTTTGATATAATTGAAATTGTTATACGTTCGTATATACTATCTTCACACAATTATAATTAGGAATCATTGTTTATATTTATTTGTGAAACAAACACAAACTATAAAAACATTACTTGATATTACGAATTTGTACATTATGTACTTAGATATTGTGAACATTTGAAGAGTTTTCCCAGAAGGTGTAATGTTTTCTTATCTGTTTAAATTACTATTTGAACAAGGCTTATCCAATTAAAATAATATGTAATATTTATGTTTGTAATAATATAAAGTGTAAATAATATAAAAGCGTATATAAAATTTCAATATTTACATAATTATTGAGAATTAAATAGTAAGTAATATGTATACGAGTGTTTTAAATTCGATTTCGATGAAGTAAATGCGAGTGATATTTTTTTTATTTTTCATGACTGATTTTTCAGTAAGTATTCAAGTTAAGATAAGTGTTAAGGGTTTTATAGTAAGGACTAGAAGAATAAATCTTCTTCGTATATTCTTGTGAAACAATTATAAACTATTTTGCATGCTGTGCTAACCTTTGCTATCGTTTGTTATTGTGATTGAAATGAGACATTATGATTATTTCGAACGTTATGTCTGTCTTGCCAAAGGGGCATCTATATAAGCTATTATGAAAAAAAACTTTTTATTTTCATATACATTTTAATTTTTACCGGAATACGGATTTTTTAATTTTAATAAAAAATAATGCCATCTATACAAATTGTCTGCCAGACAAGCCAAATATACCGATGAATTTTGAATCGAAAAATATACATCTTTACATTGCAATATAAAAAATATTGTTGTTCCAATATCTTATAGCTTTTAAAATACAACACATTTTTAACGGGACCGACGAAAAAAATGCTCATATTAGGAAAACTTTGATCGGAGTATAGATATTTTAAAATATTTTTTTTTGATTTAGTAATTTTATTTTAAGGTTTGTCATGTAAATGAAGTGCATAATATACATAATTGCAGTTAAAATTTTAATATGTCAATTGTAAATTGCGAGAAACAGAAACTTAATACTAAATACTAAATGTATACTAAAACGAAACGAGAATCTAAAAATTTGCTTGCAAATAGCGGGAAGCGTAAATTCCGTGCGTTTCTTTTTTTTCTCTTTCGTGGAGTTATTTTTATTGGTTTTCAAAATTATATAAGTTAGAAAACGATAAAAAAACAAAAATATTTAATGTAATCTCGGGTCAAATAATCCGACGTCATAAAGTGTAAGCCTTAACAATTGCTATTCTATATAAATTATTCGTAACTTTAATCTTGCTAAAGAACCGAATGTGCCAAAAGTTTGATTATTTATTGGCAGATGAATAAAAAAATTGCTCTGTCAGCGACTAACTATTAAGCTCCTACATGTTCAAATAAACTTTTAACAGATGTATATTTACTTCCTCATTCACATCGGACCGATTCAAATCGCTGAATTTGTTCCGGCCGTATATTTTATCGAAAGAGCCACACGTGAGTCTATGCGAATGTATTATACTTCTCAGATTGTGATTTTAGATCAACACACATCGACCGAAAGTATAAAATCGTATCTGAAAATATAAAAGAATACGAATTAATTGTATTCATTTTATTTGTACTGCATAATTCTTTTGAAATATCAATGCGCGGTGCTTCTACTGCAAATAAAATGTTATTTGTAAAACCTGGTATAGGCGCTCGAGTAATCCAATTATATTAATCTCCGCAAAAAAGATCCAACATGTATTCATAGCACACGGGCTTGATAATATCCAGCTCTTCGGTTAAAATACTTTGAATAAGCATTTTATAATTTTCGGTAGCCATGTTGACATATAAAACTATTTGAAAATTATAGATTCAGTACACAAGAATACGTGCCAGAAAAAAATGTAATTATATACTAGGGCTTATACAAAAACAGACTTTTGAAAAAACTGGTTTTCGAATGTCAATAATGTTCTAATAATGTTTTACAAAAAATGAATAATTCAATTAAAATAGCGAGAAAAAGTTTTTTTTTATGTTGTTTATTTATATACATAATAATACACATCAAGAAATTGTTTGGTGATACTCTTCAGAAAACACAATGCGTCCAATGATCGTTTTGTAACGAAATTTCCTGATATCGAAAATAACCTTTCGCTGGATAATGATGTGGAGCATGTGGTATTTAAGCAATTTTTCTGTCTTTTTTGTTTATAGACTTGTTTATGGAAAATTCGGCACAACCGGTTACGAAGTTGAAAAACCGGTTTTTGAAAACCGACAATCCCTAGTACATACATATTATATAGTATTATTACAAAGTTACTGATTTACTCAATTTTGTTTAATAGATAAATTTGTGTAATGTGAAAGACAAAAGCATTTTAAAATTTTGACGGAAGATGCTTGGTGAAACTTTAATTTACCGAATAAAATCATTTTTATAAGAATTATGCGCGCCATATTGTGTTGTGTGCAAAAAATTTCAACAAATTGTGTGCGCGAGAACGTGCGCAATTTAGGGGGTATTTTTTTATATTATAACTTTGTTATTCCACTTGTTGTGTTACAAAATGTGCGTGTTTCGCTTCTCATAGAAACAAGCAAAAAGGCAAAAAAAGAATGTGGAACAACAAGTAGAATATCAAATTAAATTTTATATCCAAATAATCTTCCATAAAACTACCGCTGATTCATTAAATTTACTAACGAGATACATTCGTGGTACGGAAAAAAACACTATTGCGTATATTCTATATAAAGTGCTAACTTGATAAATCAAAATAATCTGCTTTTTTTATTAACAAAAAATATATTTAGTATTACAGCTAATGCCAATGCGACAAATATTTTAAAGTTGAAAGACCGTACGAGAAAAACTCAATGAGAATTTATTGTAAGTCACTCGAGGCAAATTAACATTACAAACACCCTTGCCTTAAGTTTCAAATTTAAATTTGATATTGAACTTACCGGGAATCAAACCCAGATCCACCTGTACGACAGGATATTGATATTTTTACTCGTACGAGAAAAATACTTCATACATATAACGTTTTCTTGTGGTAACGATTACGTTGTATTTATCAATTTTTTTTTTATCGTAAAGCTTTCTTTAGTAATTTTCAAATTTGCTTTTCTAGTATTAGTTGAATGCTTTTAAGCAATTATTTTATTTCTGTAGCACGTGGCTTGCAAAGTGAAGCAGTTTTATGGACATGCATTTTAACAAGAACACACCTTGAATAAATTATCGCACATTGTTTATAAAGATGATTATTCCAAAACAATTTTATTGAACGTCGTGGGAAAGTCAAAAACAAATATTGTAATGAGAGAGTCTTCCCGTCACTATTGCTATTATGGGCAGTAATTGAATATTCCAAAATTGGTAAATTATAATACCCATGAATAATATAAAGCCGCTTAAACAATGGCTTACTCTATGCATATTAAATACGTCATTGTTATAAATATATTATAAACTTTGTAGGTACCGAACTGTTGCAAGTTAACCGTAACTATTATTTTATAAGCGGATGCTACCGTCCGTAAAAATCTATTGTTAGAAAATTGACAACATCAAAATGTAATAAAACGTATTTTAGTTGATTGATACTTATTTAACCAGAAGCCCGTGTATTGTTCGGATTTTATTACTGCGAAGAGCGTTTTCTTCCATCGATTTTATCTCAACGTCTCGATGAACCGAGGGTTTGTATAAATCGGAAAACTTTAAATTCTTTATTTGTTAGAGATTTATTAGTGAACACTCAGTTTTGATTGAGTTGACATAAACATTTTTAAAAACTTAGCATGTATTTGTTATATCAAAATTTTAATTGCGGATTTTATTACCATGGTGCTTATTTTCAAATACATTTTAATAAGCATATTAAAAAAAATAACAGCTAATGATAATGTGCCAAATATTTTGAAAATTATACAAGATAAACTCGATGGAAAAGAAAAAAATTGATAAGCGCCTCGAAATCGACACGAAGGGAACAGAAATAAAAAACTCCCATATTTAATAAAAATAAAAATAAATTTTAGTACTTTTTCCACATAAAATTTATTAGATCAAGACCGGTTTTTCTCATCGCGAGCATTATCAACTGAAAAAGTGTGGAAAAAGTACTAAAAATCTTTTATTATTTTTATTATAATGCCTTTCCACCAATTATTGACAGTGAACACCTTAAAAGTGATCCCATATTTAATATTTCAAATTCAAAATTTTATATTAACTTATTAACTGGAACATGCTTGATTGCTAGGTCAAAACTTTTACCTAGACCACAGAAGTTGACAAATTATTTGATATAGGGCAGCGGTAGAGAACTTTTTATTTCCAAAGGCCACATTCATTTATCTGACTAAATGAATGTATAAGGCCGCAGTAAAGAAAATAATGACATCCCCTCTTTCTTTTTCGACTTTCGAACATATAATGGGTTGATTACGCACTTTTTCCAAGCGCTTGCTTGTAATTTTTTGACCGAAGTGAATTTTTTGATCAAAGTCAAAAGGCCGCATCAGAGTAAACAAAAGGCTGGAGGTTCCCCTCCACTGATATAGAGTATAGACAATGAAAACAAAAAAAGGCTCTTTACAAAACGGTTAACTCACTGTGCACAAACTTCATTGCAACCCCCCCCCCCCACTTACGTTTTTGAAGAGCCCAACAAGAATCTAAGTTTATGGAAAACGTTAAATAAGGATAGATATTATTCTTAAAAAAAAATCGAATTTTACATAAAAAGTAAATATCTTTTTTGGCTAGATTAAAATAAAACTTTCTAGTTTCGATACGATATAAACTCAAATGTTTTTGTTTTTATGTCAGGAAAAAAAATATCTACGCGAATTCTCATTATTTCATACGTCAATTGCATGAAATAAATACATTGTATGCCATGAGAGATAATACAGTTTTCTGTGTGAAATGTTGTTAACGTTTGATACTTACGTAAAGAAAAAAATAAGAGTTTTACATAAAAAAAACGCTACTAAAGATAGTATATATAAAAGTAAGGTTATCTTTTAAATGTGAATGTGTTAAAATTTATAAACTGGAGGTACATCCGCCGGAATGCTTCACCTGTCAGACAAAACAGCCCACGTTTATCGATGACAATATTCAAATATAGCTTTTTCAAAAGAGTCTCATAAAAAATATCCAATAAAAATGACAAGTTTGTTTTTCTGATATTAACAATACTTATACTTGACCGACTTGCTTCGTTTATGCGTTTGAGTAGGCGATTTATCTGACATAGGTAAATAAATAACTACTACATAGAGAAATTTCTCTCTGCTTTGTCAATTATAAGACAAAATAAAACAAAATGTATCAAATTTTGAAGTAGAGTAAGGTTAACTAACCACTTGCAGGTGCAATCAAACACTTACATATAAAAAGTTTGCGAAATCTAAGGCTGTGAGGTCACGTTATTCCTTTAGTAGAAATATTACGATTATATTTTAAATGACATTGACTCCCGTTTCTATAGAATATTTTGTACTGGACAACTTCTGAAATTAAAAGTTTTTTATCTTCAAATATTTGTAAGGCAAAACTTCTTTGATCACTGCAAATTCAAATCTGTCAAAAATCAAATATTTTTTTTTCCATTTTCACTCCAATGCTAAATATATGAACTGATAATGAAGCATATCCATTTTTACGAGAATTGGTTGTAACTTTTTTTTCTTGGAGAAAAGGGTATAGAATAGATAGGACTATAAGTAAATTTATCACTCTTGCTACGCCCAAATTTTAGGATCAAATTGATGGAAGGAAACTTTAGACATCCATGCTTTCAAACATAAATTCATAAATAGATTGAAGAAACAATTTATAAATAAATGCCGTACGGCGATTTGATCCCTTTAGTATTGTAACTGTAGTCAACGAATTAGACCACTTGCCCACGGACCCTAATATTAAAACTATAAACCATATGAATTATAATTCCAATACACAGACTCGTGTTCCATCCTGAGGAAAAAAATCGAAATGAAATTGCAAACGATTATTTGAAAAAATAAGTACCTACTACATATATGTTTTATTAAAAAATATATCTACTCAGTTCATATGTATATCTATAAATTGTTTGTGTTTTTTTAGAAGTGAAAAGAATCCAGAGAAATTTTGAATGTATAGAAATATCATGAGAAAACTTTTTACACCTACCATTTATTTTCATAACTGATTTTTTTCTTGGATGGATATGCAGATTTTTTTCTATGATTGAAAAAGTTTTTATTCGAAGCTAGAAATTTCTGATGTGCAATATACTATATATTTTAAATACTGATAACAAAATTATGCACGACATGTATACTTTTATATTAACCAACATTACATTTTGATTGGTTCTTCTGATAAGTTCTGCTTAATTTATTATTTCTACACATTTTTTTTATTACAGAGTACTCGGTGAACACGTTATGTTCTTTTGTTGTGTGACACGTCGTCTCGATAATATGTAGGCGGTACATCACAAATCAGTCACGTGACATCCCGATAAGGGTGGCACTCACTTCCAAAAACGCCCCCCACCCGCCCATGTGTGAAACGCACCGGAGGGCGGATATTTGAATGTCGAATTAACAATAAAGCGCCCTCGTGATCAAGCAGCCAGAACACTTCACCGAAGGCACTCGAGATGTAAAGTCAAAAGGAGCTGTGACGTCACAAATAATGTATGTTGATAGAAAAAACTGTGCAAACTTTTGTTTCGCAAATGAGCCAGGGTCGGAATCAGAAATTTAATGCACTAATATTACTATCCATACACGGCTTACGTATTGTATGCCTTTAATACTACACAATTAAACTTTAAAAAATAAACATAGAAGAAAGTTTGTTGAATTAAAATTACAAATATAGGTAAATCAATGACTTCATTCTACATCGTATTTTTGTATATTGATATATAATACACTACTCAACAATGAATAGCAGTGGCATTTCTAGGTACTGGGCTAGGTGGGCTAAGCCCGACCTGCATTTTTCACCCAAAACTTTAGATGACTGAATAAAAATGAACAGCAATTCGGCCGCTGAACAAAATAAATACATTTATAAGCGTAACTAACTTTTCCCAAATTAATACAATATCTTTGTTTTGATTTTTCTCTGTCAATATAAAACAATGCTATGTCTACCTACAATAATATTCTCGATTGTGTTTTGTATTACAATTTTAAACCGAGCCGGCATAAAAAAAAACAATAACCCTATAAATACTTCATACAGAACAGGCGACATGACGTCAGTCTGGCGACACCTACGTATTAACAAAGACTCGGGGGCTAAATCTTTTAAAGCCCGAGTTCTTTCTTTACACTGGGGCACAATCAAGCACGATTAGATTTGTTTTGTATTTGTATTTACGGAAACGTCATCTTAACACACGACTGTGATTCAAAGTATCAGGCAACTGTCATATGTTACGGGGTAAATCGAATCAGCCCATGGCCCATACATTCAAACACAAATACCAATATCGTTGTACTGTATAAAAGGGACAGGTATTGTCTCTCAGTTACAGCCATAGATGAATATGTGACAGCTCTGTATGGCTTGGTGTACTGGTTAGTTCACTTTGGAAGAGACGAATTTAAGGGTCCAGTATTATTATTTTATTATTTCTTACTTACATTAGCATTGATTTTATAATATACTAATTTATGCTTTGCAGTAGTGTCGTAATATTTGTTAATTTGCTTGTAGATTAATGTAAAAGGTGAAGTGGAAACATACACAATTTCGTAAATAGTATACAATGCTAAACTTTCCTCTAGCCCACCCAAGATTTTAGTTCAGGAACCGCCACTGATGAATAGTAAATGTCTGAGCGGGGTAAGGTAAAGTTTATTTTTTAATAATGCTTTTGAGATCTTTTTTGTGTTGATGTCAAGTGAGTTAAAAAATTCTTACCAAGCTTATGTCATTCGCTACCATAAATCAACATTGGGATGTAGTGAAAAAATATGATTTTATGATAAGCATCAAAATTGATTGTTGAAATGTAAACATTAAAAATGAAACACTGAAATATTTTAATTTAAAATGAAAATGCCCCATTTAAAAGAAAAATCTTACATTTACGATTATTGATATTTCTCTGTAGGTTTAAAGCATTAACAAAATTAGTAAAATAGCTAGATATAGATTAATAATACACAAAAAAATCTATTTTCATTAAAAATAAACTAAATAAAACCATTATTCATTATTTAAAAAGTAAAGCACAAACATTAATGTTCAATTATCTTGAAAGTAGTATTTTCGATTTATCCCACTGTTTCTTAAGTCATTATGTTCGGCACATAAGTAATAATAAATTAACCAATTTGCATTTTTTTAGATCTT
The DNA here is from genome assembly GCA_030503985.1 of Himalopsyche tibetana. Lineage (NCBI taxonomy): Eukaryota > Metazoa > Arthropoda > Insecta > Trichoptera > Rhyacophilidae > Himalopsyche > Himalopsyche tibetana. The sequence continues at coordinate 17,066,222 of JAPJYX010000024.1, forward strand.
TACCAAGTAAAATTTCATATAAATTGTATTTGTCTTCAAAATAAAATAAATTAGTTAAAATTATATTTTTGTGTATACTTATATTGTTCTGAGTTAAATATTCAAGTTTAGCTGGCAAGAGTAAAAAAAACAACGGTTTAAGACTATAAATATAATAAATAAGGAATATTTTTAAATAGTACATTATATAAACTTTCCTTTTCAGTGCCTGTCACCCTACTAACGTTTCACGGGCAGCGCCCAACTCTTAGATACGTTACTGGAAATGAGTCACATTCAATTGTCATGCGAATGAATACCGAGATTTGACTTTTCATGGGGACCTGAATGAAGAAATCAACTTGAATGAAGAGATGCTGGCAAATTGCTTTCTATATGAATCATTCTCACTGAAAGGTAGAACTCGTAGACGATATATCTACGCCGTAGGCAGCAGACGACTGTGACTTAGCATAAATTTCAGAATAAATGTAAATTGAACCCTTTACTCGAAGAAAAGAAATTTAATCTTTAAAAAAAATCTCATCGAAGTTTTGATCATAGATATAAGAATCCAATAACACTTTCTCTGGTAGGTTCACGTTCCAATATTATGATACATAAACAAAAAAGTTTTTTTTTATTCGAGTTCAAAAATAAAAATATACGAAATTTCAGCCAAGATGCCACATACATTTATTTTTATTAAAGACTTACTCGAGGAGAAAATATTATATTACCCGTGTCCAATAAAATTAATATTTCTACAAAATAAATCTCTTTTTTAAATAACAACGTCACTGGTACTTCAAGCCAGAACCATCATTTGAGAAACAAATCGGCAGTTTTCACAATCCTTAAATGTTGGCAAATCAATGAAAACTTTTTTATATGTTTAAAACGTTTGAAAATATAATGTAAAATTATATTTTTATTTGTATTACAATATATTGCTATTTTAACATAATTTAAACCTATTTTTTGATATTCGTTAAATAACTGTCGTATTTGCTATACATGGCTATGTAAACTGCCACTTTTGTAACAGGCTCAATTTTAATTCTCCGAATTGTATTTAAAGAGCCTTATTTTTTAAACATTCAATTTACTATGTTACTATATGCGGATTTGGCAGTTCTATACAATGACTTATCTAACTCATTTTTGACAAAACATGGAATCAGTGACTCCAGAAACCTCATCGGATTGTAAAGTTTAACCTATACCACTAGGCTACATAGATCGTAAAAATTCTAATTATTTTTAATGGATTCTACGGTTACTGAATGGGGTTTTATTTTGCATAATAAAGTTGATATACATGTGATACATGTATTATCTATTGCGTTATTTTAAGATGCAGTTTTATTATATTTATGACTTAAAAATAACAATAAAATACTTTTGGATTACAAGTATTCAAATCTAATTAATAAATTATTTTTTTGGCCGAATATTTTGATGAAGATTGTGAAAATAGTTCTTAAATATCTTGATACAAGTGGACTAATATCTTTTTAATATACTGTTGATAAATTGTATTAATTACTTTTAAAACAAACTTAATTCTTATTTGCAATCTCTCACATCAGATTAATTCTATTATTATTTCGGGTAAAGTTGTCTAGGTTTGCATGAGTCAATATGCGCGTTCTCAGCTTTATGCGTTTGACACGAAGGGCATTCGTCTCTTGTGCAATTTCCTTGTGCGCTTATTTTTGGTAACTCTTGAAAGATAAACAGCACTATTTTTCTAAATAACGAAAAAAGGCTAGGAATTTTGAAGTTTACTTTTTCTATGCGTCTGTTCTATTACGTTTATATGGTTGTATACCTATAGTAGCTATTCATCGATAGGTTATGCGTGCAACTTGATGACATGGGGCTCGAATACCGCTGCCTAGACGAACATAGTTTTGACTATAAGAGCTGATTCGTTGCATTGTAGAATATTATTGTATATGAGATCCTAAATACATTTTTCCCATCTTAAGTGACGCGAAGTAATCAAAAATAGAATAAAAAATTATAGGTCTCAAAATCTTGTTAAAAACAAATCATGAAGAAACTATAGATATAATATAACGAAGACATTTTTGGATTATAATGAGACTGAGACAAGTTAATTTCGTGAGATAATCTCAAATTTACAAGGCTTTAAAAAGTAGTTAGAACACGATTAATATAATTGATGTATCTATTGTTTCCAATCAGAAAGGAAAGTGAATGAGGATGTAAAAAAATAATAAAACTTATCAATTGTACTCGTCACACTAACTTGTCAAACCTTTTTTGAAGTACATTGGCCAATGAGTGCTCGGATATAACGATATAATAGATCTGAAGGAAGTTTGAACTGATAGCAGATTTATATTTTAGTAAAAAAAACATTTACTTTAAACTGAAATAATAATAAGAAACATTTAAATCACTGTAGGCAAAGCAGTTTATACATGCGTATCTACTTATAATCGCATACTTACAATTGAAATACAAGTAGTAAGCATGTGCGTACATATTATTACAATGTCTTGTTTCTAGAGTAGATTAAAAAAAAAATACTTCTGATTAACCTTTTTTACTATTAATAAAAACACAATAATCCTTTGTACTTCATTCCATTTTATTTAATATGTCAGGACCGGTTTCGCTCATTGCAAACATTGTCAACTGATAAGAAATATAATTTAACAATGCTATTTATACAAAATTGAAAAGTTATACACAACAATTTGCATTGAAAAGAAATTGCCAATTACATTTAAGTGATTCTAAAATAACACAAAATTAAAATGTTCAACACATCTAACATATAATTAAAAAGTCATCCCAGATTAATAAATTCAGAATGGTGATTGAAAATAATTACAAACATAATTAAAATTTGGGAAATTTTTGACAAAGTGATAAAATGCTACATTAATAAAGTGAATATGCTTAATGATAGTTTTATGTTTTCCCCGCTTCCAAGTAGTTGGTGTGTTCATAACTTAAACAAAATCGACAGCCAGGATGATTCTGAAAAACAATTTTTTCAAAGACCATATCAATTCTAACAAAAGAAATCTATATTTATTTTTATTTTATTTATTTATTTATATAAAAGAATAGTTAACAAGGGCTAATGCAATGGATAAAGTAACGGGGAGCTAGCAAAAATTATTTGATCGTTCAAAAGATCTGAATCAGGTAAAAATTTGAATCTATTGATTTCTAGGATTTCTTGCTTGTCTAGTTTTTTACTATCATTTAGTTGCTAAATAAATATTTAGGATATAATAATTCCTTCTTAGATATAGCCGCATTCTACCTCTTTCGAGTAATTTATTGAAATCTTTGTTTCATTGTGTTATTCACGTTTGATTCTTTCCAATATAAATGCTAGAATCTTCATACATATAACTTAAAACAATCACAATAATACTGTGTCGGCAAACAAGAAAATGCTTGAAAATGGACAACGCTTTCGTTCTCCGATGTTAAATGACAAATATGAAAAAAAGCATCAAAGCTCATTTATCTTGAGTAGATTCTATGCATTGGTATCGTGCAAAGGTTATGCAGGGGAAAATGGGAAATACCATCGACGAGGTAATGTTCCCGTAAATTTCCCCCATGTAGGGTCGAATGACACCCGTAGAAATGGATGCAATAGCGCGGAGGTTGGAAACCTTGGCTTGAGCACTGAAATGTATTGATTTTTGATACATATTTAATTCGTTCACTACTATAAAACTTTATCCACAACTAAAACGAAAAAAATACAGATATGTTATCAATCATCTATCTATGATAAACTCTTCAATTCTAAGACTATGCGACTCGGAAGAGTGAGGTGATCTTGAAATGGTAAAACGATAAATCGGACGAAGCCCAGTATACTACACTAGTCAAATAAAACTGTTGCCGAATCCACAGTTCTTCTGTCCTACGCTCTTAGCAAATAAAGTTACTAAGTATCTCAATATATGACTGCAATTTAAAATTTTCTAATAGATAAATACCATTAATTGCAAGAATACATAGACTGTAAAACATATTTGAAGGTAATACTTAGAGAAAATATCAATCAATTTGAGAAAATATCACATTTTTTTTAATGAATTTTAAATAAGCAGTAAAATTGAATTCTCTGAATACGACAGCTTTGTGTAATCATTTTCAACTAGACATAAGATATCAAGAAGATTAAAACAAAAATACATAATTATGAGAAAATAATTACAAACAAGAATTGCACAAATATTTCAAATACTCTATTTTTGCAGTATGAATTTCTCAGAATTATTCACAAAACGTACATTCTACCGCACGTTGAATATCTCTGGCACAGTGAATAGGAAATGCAAAATATGTACCTACATAGCACAATGGGAGGCATATACAACATTTTGCAATTTGACACCGATAGGTAAGTACATTACAACCTAGGTACTGTTTTCAATTGACAAAAGTCAGTTTAAGGAAAATTGCTTTGTCAGAAAAACACTTCGCTACATGGGTAGGTGCATACTTGCATTCAAAATTCAACACTCATGAGAAAAAGGTTCCCGAATCCCGAGATAAATTTAAAAAAAAAACAAATTTTATGTAAATACTGCTTCAAGTGATTATTAAAAACGGAAATTGAAGAGTTTTTACCGATATCCTCATAGTGGTTTTTCAATTAAATAAAAATATGGTCCAATTCTATTTTCAAAAAAAAAAAAAAAAAGCTTTGAAAGCATTTGAATTTTTTATATCTAACATATATACGATTAAATATGTTAGTGCGCACATCAGCAATTTTCTTTGTCAATATATTGTTTCGCAGATTCACTCAGTTTTTACTAGTCAGTATACTTTGGCATATAAGCAAATATCTTTCAATAATGTTTTCAAAACCATATTTTATCTGCCAGATCAGCCATACTCAACCTTTTTTTCCTCCGGGCCGCATTTCGATATTTTCTTCTCTACGTGGGCCGCAACATATTTATGGTAAATCCTCGATTTGGTATACTTTTTTCGCAGATTGTCTCTAAAACTCTTTTTTTTTATCTCACTGAGCAATTTGAAATCCTCGATTTGGTATGCTTTTTTACGCAGATTAGCTCTATAACTCCTTTTTTTTTTTTAGCTCACCAAGGAATTTTAAATCCTCGATTTTGTACCGAATAGGCATTATTTAAAATTTACATTTTTGAGACTTCTTCCACCGCGGCACACCTGGGACTTCTTGCGGCACAGTAGTGTGCCACGGCACAAAGTTTGGCAGACACTGCTCTAAGATCTCAAAGGTATAATTAAAAAAAAAATGCTTTACACATTTGCTGGACCAACGATCTAACCAGTAAAGTAGTGGTGCACAACCCGCAGCCAACGGCTTAACTTTTTTTGCGGCCATCGAATGTTTTTTCATAAAATAAAATTAAAATAAATATTATTTTCTTGTAAATCATTGAATTAAGTAACTGTGAGTAAGCTTTGCCGTTATTGAACTACAATACATTTGTTAATAGTAAAGGCTTACTGATGTAAGTTTAGATTAAATTGTGCGGCTAAATAATATAGATATAAAATCGAATTTTCAAAAATTACACGATTTTGAAAAACACGGTAAAATTTAATGGAACCTATCATTCATTTATCTATATTAGCTTATTTTTTTACACGTTTTTTTTGCACAGTTGTTTTACATGGAACGTATCCCCTGTATAAAAGAGGATTTAAAGTATTTTTTCTTTCCGGCCGTAACACACGATAATTTGTTTTTATGCGGCCCACTAGAAGAAAAAAGTTGTGCATGTTTGCAGTAGAGCAAAGCTCTTACCGCTAAGCGACAGAGACCAATTCTGTCACGATCATCAATCTACTAACATGAAATAAGTAAACTATATAAAATATAAATAAACTTTTGATTTGATTTTGATGACTAGTGCACAATTCTTCATTGAACTGTACTACTGATTACAGTACCGGTGTTTCGGTATTAGATATATAATTAACTACTGGTTTTTTAAACGTATATAAAATTTATGATCGAGTTTCTTCAACTAACAATGCAACATTGAAAGGATTATCGGTTTATTCTAGAATCTGCCAATACTGATTACCAGATTTAAAATATTTCAATTCGTCGCGAAAAATTTTATTAAATGTATTTTTTCGTTTTCAAAACCATTATTTCGGTACATAAAAAACTCCATGAATGTCTACCGTCTACTGGGAGCAGTTGGTTAGCAACCAAATTGTCAAAAATGAAGTAAATACACAATGGGAAGCTTGGAAATCGTTTCTTTATCTGGAATAACGCAGTTGTGCATTTATTCTACCAGTTCGACAAAGAAAAAAATCATTTTTATCTGCTACTTACCCATCAATTTCTTACCTTCTTAGCAATTATTTTCATCATAGTGAAGACAGCAGATAATACATATCATTTGAAACCAGCGTGTAGGCTGTCGATACGTTAGAAAGGGGTTTGCTCAATCTCAAAGCAATTCTTGGTTTTCTGGGAAAGGAGTGAATTAATTATCACTCTTATGCAATTATATGTAATAATTAAATAAGCAATAGATTATTATTTAATACACCCATAATATGTAACAATATGCAATTTACCGTAAACTTATCAATCTTAATGGCTAAAAATGTACTACTGTGTATACTGAAGCTGTCGTAGATAATATATAAATCAGATGTTGCAGTTATATGCTAATTTGATATGAGAATATTGTTTTCTCTTAAATGAACAAGGCATTCGCGTGAGCTTCTCCTAGCCCTCTACAGGCCACCTCTTTTTGAAACGGATGGATGTTGAAAGAATTAAATTCAAAGTAAAAATATTTCATTTAATAATAATAATATATTTTATATTTGATATTTTTTTAGGATTTATTAATTTTATTTTGTAACAAACACTTTGAATTCTGATAATGTTACGTAATTATGATGAGGGCAATGTATTTTAATTAGGTGTATCTATAAATTGAGGTCTAAAGTGCCGTAACGTATGTGTTTTTTTTACTAACACGATTAATGTCGAATGATTAAGGGGGTAATTAAGCTCACAATTAAAAGTGAAAATGCACTTACACGCCCACATTAATTGTCAGGTAAACCGTAAATATTGTCCCAAAAGCCATAAACGAGCATAAAGGGCAGTCATTGCCCATTATGTTTTGCGCGGTGTACAATACCAACCCATACGAAAGTTAGTATAATTATTTATATCAGGAGCTTTACTCACACCACTTACATCACTAGGTATAATTGTCTTCCTGGCACAATTTACATACATCTGGAGGTAATCACAGCCGTTGGTAGTTTCTTTATTAGAATTATTACATGGAATAAAAAATAGTTTCCGAAAAATTAACCACGAAGAATGACGTACATAATTGACCACAGCTGTTATCGGCACCCCCGAATCTATTTGTCCAATCTTCTTCATTATTTTATAAGAGTACACATACATTTTTATCTTATTGTGACCTGTGACCGGTAGAAAAAGGCAAAACCCCGATTTTAACTTTGCGTATGACTTAAGAATTAGAATATTTTTTTAGTTTATTCGTTAACATTGCAATCTTCTATCTGATGATGCTTCTTAAGGAGGCAAAGAACGTGTCACAATTTGTAACACAGCAAGTAGCAATGTATCAAATTGAATTTTATATTAACATCACAACCATTACCGACTAAAATCCATAACTAAAAGAGAATATACGTTAAACCTTCATATAAGTTGTTATTTTGAAGCATCATAAGTAATTTCGATTACATAATGTAAATACTGACTTGCACAATAGCACGATATTTTTGATATGCGAGAAGTAAGTGGGTATTTTTTGTTTATTTGTTATGAATCTGCGTACCTAGAATTTTTCAATGAAGACTCTTATTCCAATTTCATGGACTTAACATGAAGTACATATTCTTTCATTATCCAAAATTATATTGCACGGAACCGTATATTGCGGCTATCTTTTGTGAGAGAATTTTGTTTCTCTGGCTGCAGAACCTTTTCGCCGCTTCAATTCATTGAAGAAATTTTTCAGTCTGCCTCCGCACTAAAGTCCGTAAAATTCTTTTGCCCGTTGAAAACCAAACGGACGGCTACTGAAAGGGAAATTCGACTCGGTCCGGTTTAAATGTATTTACAGAATGTATATAGTATTCAAAAAATCATCATGTAGGTATGTATCAAATATACACCAATGTCTATTTCAAGCGAATAAAATAATATAAAACTGACTATCCATGAGAAGTCGAATTTGAAGCTGAGAAGAGCTTATTATTATTTAAAAATATAAATCAATCAGTTCCTTCGAAGTTTCGGAAGTGTTATTATTTTTTTTAATTCGATGTTAAGTACATTGCCAATCCGCCGTGTTCTAAAAAATGACGAAAATGAGTGACAGAGAATCCCAACACAATTCTTTTCCTGTTCAACTGTTAACAATTTGGGACAAGTTAGTTGAAAGGTCAGATTGCACTTGTGGGCACAACCATTAGGACGATAATCACATACTTTGGTAAGGTCCGCCCTGACACGGACGCAATCGGCCACGTAGACCTGACCTCAACCAGGCCCAACTTTGAAAGATCATTTCAGACAATCATTTGGTTGAAATGATAACATGATTCTTCTTAACATTCAACGCGTAGAAGGTTAATCACTTAACGTAGAAGGTTGATCACTTAACTAAATGACTAAGAAAGTCACATTTTTTTTCTTTCTATATGTATCTTTTTTAAGCACAATAGTGCATGGTTAAAAGTTAAGTCTCTCGCAGTTATATATTGGGCAAAGAATATAAGGATTTAATTCGTTTATTTTCTGGATTAGTGGCTGCATACACATAACGAGGGGTAGTATGGAACCAAATAACTTATTTGTATTAAGTATGTTTTAATGTTAGTATTTTTGTTGTTATATAGAATGTAATATTTATTTATTAAGACTTCAGTCGAAATCTTAAATTGTTTTTATTTATTCACTGATAATCAAGTTAAAAGATTACTTCTGCAATAAATTTATCGTCTTTATCACGTTTATGTATCTTACTATTTTGTGGTAAATCCACTTACTTAGCAAATACGGTCAAAAAATATTGAAATTGTAAAATTGAGACAAAAAAAAAACATTTTCAATAAAAGGTTTTGATATAGGTGTAGTAGATTTTTAAAGACTCATTTTATTCCAAGAAATACTAATAATTAATAAAATATTTTATCATATGACATAACTATCACATTGAAATGATAAAAAAAATGAAAATTGACAGGTCGATTTCATTATTTTTTTAAAATCATATTTAAATGCATTTGCAAAAAAACACCGAACTGCCAAGTCCTACGCAATATAATGCTTTTTGTGAAGGGCAGGATAGTGTTGGGTGAGGTACTTTGAATTGAAAGTGGTAGGGTGGGAGGGGAATGTCGCAGTGTCAGGACGAACAAAGCGTTTCCTTATTTGATTTGTCAAAGGCTCCCTTCGCGGCAAATACTATAATATATTGGAAGGGCCTATACACGCAAAGACTAGAGCGTTAATAATTGTTAAAAAGTCTGAATAAATTGTTGTTTTTTTTTACTAATAATAGTCATTCAACCTATCTTTTCAAACAGGACAAAGATATAACGAAAAGCCAAGAAAATAACTTACTGGACCAGTCAACCTTTTTATTCTACGCTGTATGTCGAAAGTGAGGTAATGTAAAAAATCATATATTTTAATAGAAAATCTTTTATTTGATTGAAAAAAGTGCATTTAAGAATATCTTGATCATGCAAATGGATAAATATGGCCCAAAAAGTGTCACAAGTATATTAGTATATTTAACAAATATGAAGTATAAAACATTTTCTAGTTTTCTTTTTTTAAGACCGAAATTGTTTTTGACTTAAGCTGTCAGACTTCCATTTTGCAATGGTTTTATGAGAAAGTATGGTAATGGTGTTGCTACCAACAGTGTTGACAATCAATCAATTATACTTTTTATCATAACATGTTATTTTAAAAAAAATAATTAAAATAAGTTTTTAAATAGTCTACCAGTTGTCATCGCAAAAGGGTCTCGTGGTACACAAAAATTATAAAATCGGCTGATGACAATTAGTATTAAGAATTAACAACGTTCATATACATATTATAATAAAAAAAAAACTATACATGTGCAATTTTTACTCCAAAGAGCCCTGGTTAGAATAAAACTGAGCCTCGATTGCAGATGAATTGTCATGGAATCTGATGAGAAGTGTTATAGATTGTTTTACATTGAACTGAATTTTATTAATAATTAAAAAAAAACTTAATTTTATTTTATTGTTATTTTTGGTGCTCAATTATTACAATAGTTGGACTTATCGGATAATAATCTAATATGTTAATCTACAAAAGACCAGGTCTCTCGAAAATCCACATCGCTATTACAGAGCAACTTTTAAATTTCCCTTGATGTCCCGTAACGAGATTTGTCAAATAAAATGTCCTCTGCGCGAATTTCTTTGTATCGGCTTCGATTGGAATTTCTTTCAACATACTACTAAAAGGTATTTTTTGCAGGGGAATTGTTCAATATATTTTACATCGACGGAGATGTGGCAGCAAACATTAGTCGGAGTAGAATTTAAGTCATTTACAATTGATTATAAAATAATTCTTAAATTATTTGATGATATATGGTATATTTTATCAAAATATATTTATCATGTTTGCTAAAAATGTGGAGCATGTGAAATTTGTCTTCTGAAGTTAAGAACTTATCTCAATTCTCAACCTCTCTTTATTTTTAGAGAGTAGGAAAATAAGGATAGTGCTAATAAGACAAGACAAGTGGTATGCTAGTCGGTCTCGCTTCTATCCATTTTTATTACAGAATTAGTGGAAAACTCTGTACCAAAATGAAGTCGAACACGGACCTATTTATAATGCTAAATAAATAAAGAGTTTAATTTACATTTATTTTTAAATTTATCTCGATATGCATAAAAAAAATATGTTGATTTTAAGTATGTTTAAGGTTCGTCGTATTTTTTATGAAATGTTCATACCACTTTTTGACGTCAAAAGTATTTCTGTAAACATTTACTAACGAAGCATAATTAAAACAAGTAAATTTGATGTATTATTTTTTTTTCTTTCGATATGCAGTTGGTATCGTAGAGATAAGTTTCAACTGACATTATATCACAAGTTTCAATATCATTCCACTGTATTGATTAATATTTACTCTATAACGATTTTCGTCTCTGAAATGATATTTCAAAAAACTATATGACACCGATAAACATCGTAAAATTAATAATTTAATTATATTGGCACATCCCAGATAAATACATTTACATGTAACATTTTTTTATACAAATGTATTGAATATATTATTATTATGACAAAACGATAACAAAAATATATGATTGATGTTATGTCGTTCAAAAATATTTTAAGATATGAGATATAATAGCAATGAATACTAATATTGATAGTATGATACTCTGCTAATAATTTGTTGTGCGAATTATTTACAAACATAAGAGTTCTTTTTAAGACATTATTCAGCAATATAGAAAATTCAGTTGAAGTTTTGAAAGCAATAACGAAGATTCTTTCTATGCCGGAAATTAAATATTATCATGGACACACAATTAAGTGACACGCCTAGGATTAAAATGTTTACAAATTGACCGTCAAATGTTACCATAAACCCACAAAACGAGAAAATGATCGATTTTTAATAATTTACCTGTAAAAATATCTAAAGCGGCTTGTTTGTTTTGGCGGTATAATCGTACAGGTGGTATTTATTGAATTAGTTTGCATTCGAACAAAGTGTGTGCAGGTATAAATAAATTGTTTTACCTTTACCGCAACGGTCCCTTTGAAAGACTTCGCAAAACTATCCCTAATTGGTGTTAGTCAATATCGGTCTGTTGGTTATTGCCCGACCAAAGATTCAGGCTATCAAGAACTCTAAAACTGTGTCGTAAGTCGTGTTAAATTTTGTCTTACATATCATGATTTAATTGTTGTTATGTCAGGTTATGTTAATTAATTTGATCAAATCTTTGAAAATTTAATAATGCATTCAACAACTTAGATTTCGCAGCTGAATGCTAAAAAAATATAATATTAAAATGCACACAAGTACCCGCTTCATTCAATCAATGTTAAAAAAAATACTTATCTTATCTTGTTTTATGATTTTGTATCTTATATAATATACGACTTTGAGATGAAGACTGTAAAAAAAGGTGTTTTTATTTTATTGTTTTCAATCTCCCTCTAAAATGTCATTGAGGAAATTTGCGCTTGATTCTATTTTTTTGATAAAACCAATCAATATACGAATAGATACTTAAATAAAAAAAATATGTTTTTTTTTTAATATAAATTTCAACTATAATAATACATCTATATGGATTTATTTTTATTCCAGTAGCACCGTTAAACGCACACAACGTTTCACCCGATCGGATTTTTTTTCATTTGTTTGTTTTATTTGAAATATATGTATATTAATTATTTTCAGAGTGCTAATTATAACTGTATGTGTATATACTTGATAACTATACTGTTTAAAGGTAATATTATCAGTATATAATAGTATACAAACATATTTTAAAATTTAATAATAAAATGTAGTTAAGTGGGATTAATTTAAATTTTCAATGAAGGAAACTAGTGTAAGAAAAAGTATTTTTTTCCGTAGCAATCTACTAACAAAAATATTAAGAAACTTTTTTTGACGGCTTAAAATAAATACTCAAATATAGGGTTGTCAGAATTGTATATAACTTAATATAAGTGAAGGCGGCCAAGCATATATTGAATCTTGATTTTGATGAATCCTGATTATTCATACAGAAAATTAATATCGATATAAACTAAACATTTATTACTGGTATTATCATAGTGTGTCGTATAATATCAGCTATATAAATTTATCTGAATTTAAATGAAAAGTCGAGGAAAAAACACAAATTGTATAATTCTTTAAAAGGCTATAACAATAAAACTAAATAACATCACTCTTGTTAAGCTACAGATGCTTAAGTTCAGGTATCCTTATTCGACACTTTGAGAATCTTAAAAGCGTGTCTACTTAGTGGTTGTAAGTGGACGACGCCAGTTAATTGCACCTTTTAAAATCGAGTCTCTGTCTTTCGATTTCAGACAGAAGGGACAATGGCATTGCAATTATTTACAAATGCAAAAAGGTTATACTCCACCGTGAACAATATTTACTCCAATCGAGACTGATTTACATTTTTTACAAGGATCGTCGCCAATCTGCACTTATCGAGATTTGTTTAATTATGTATATATTATATTGTAAAATGCATTGTTACAATCTGCTTTATTTAAAAATCTCACACTTATTATAGTGCTCTTGTCAGATCACATGTCATATTGTGCTTTGCTTATGGAGTAGTTTTAGAAATTATCTAGTTCTGATCAGAAGGACCTTTGAAATGACCTAACTATCTTATAAGTACTGACAAAAAATATTTGAAAAATGTAATGATTTAACTACTTCCTCGTATATCATTTACCATAATACCAAAAAAAGTTTCATACTCCCGTTAAATAAAACGCAAATAGTTTCGATTGCTGGATTCTAATATTAAAATCATTTTCAATGATTTTTTCTGGTGAGTTTTGAAAACGTATGTTTTATCCGTATATTGTATCGTATGGTATCGTTGCAAAGAGATCATAGTCAGCATTTGCTTTTATTTTTCACCATTTCTTGTTTTAAGAGCGATGTATTGTTATACTGAAACTTGGCAATATTTTTTTAAACGGAACATCTTACTCTTACCCTACAAAAGTAACTTTTTATTTAATTATAATTATAATTATATTTATATATATATAATTTAATTATATATATAATACACTTAAGACTGATCTTAAATAAGTCTAAAAGAAAAGTCTAGAAGTGTTAGGTGCAATTTTGGATGGATAATACAAAACTTTTTACAATAAAATATATGTAAAAAACAAACATTATTGTAATATTCGTATCAACATATTCTTAAGCTAAAAAAATATCACTTTTAAGGTGTTCACTGTCAATACTTGGTGGAATGGCATTATAATAAAAATAATAAAACATTTTTAGTACTTTTTCCACATAAAATTTATTAGATCAGGACCGGTTTCGCTCATGATGAGCATTGTCAACTGATGCTCATCATGAGCGAAACCGGTCCTGATCTAATAAATTTTATGTGGAAAAAGTACTAAAAATGTTTTATTATTTTTACTAAAAAAATATGATTAGTTGCAAGTTGTAACAGACTTAGCTTGTTTTATTTTTTATGCTACTGAGAAGAAGATAGACTTAAAAAAATACAGGAACATGGCCACATTTGATCTGTTCAAGCAATAAAGTGTTTTTTTTCCTAAAAAATATTTATTAATTTTTTGACTAACTAAACCTATAAAAAAAAGCAACTTGAAAACAACCAATCATTTTTTTAAAACTTTTTTTCGTGTATATATACAAACAAGGTTAAAAAATATGAAATAATTTTGTATGTGTAAAATTTTATGAATACAGTTGCGGTGGTTATAATTTTCTTGTTCTAATAATAAAATTCTACAGACGTTTTAAATTCCACATCAATATTTCAGTAGAAACGAAGAGGATTAGTTGGTTCTTTGTTGCAGACACTGGTATCATTTAATGTTCATCGCCGTCAGCTAAAATGAAACGGTTGAATTCGTTCGCTTACATTTTGCTTTCTGCATAAACGGATTATGAGCTTAAGTGAATGGGAAAAAGTATTTCCATCTTTTTATACAAATAAATGTATAATAAGGGACCACCTTGCTTTGGGGTAGGAATGAGAGATCGGACCGGAAATATGAACGCCTTTTGTCACCTAGACAGTAACTAATTTTTAAACCGACATAAATACCACAGGTGAGTGATCCTTGTATTTATCAATCACACATATGTCAGTAGTCTGTAGAGAGAACTAAGGGTAAAGAAATATTGTAATATAATATAAACATGGAAGAAAACAGAAAATAAAAATGGTTTATATGGCTTTGCCGCTGCTGCCAGGTGAGCATTGTAATTTTGACATATTACTTACATATTATACTAATTCTTTTGAAATTGGTATATTTTATTTTTACTAAACGATATTAATAACCAATTTTATTATAAGATAATGGGGAACCTGTGATCTTTTTAGCCTTCAAGTGAAGTCTTTTCAACGAATGTAATCTTAGTATTTTATTAATAATGAATATTTTTTTAAACATGTCCGTTACCAAAGTAGAGCATGTGGACTTATGTAGTTTATCTCTTGTCGCCTGTGTGGTCAAGTGGTAAACGTCGGTGGCTACGAAGGTCACGGGTTCAAATCCCAGTACGGACAGTTTTATAAATTGATTTTTCAATCGATTTATGAATTTCTATCCAAAGGCATGGATGTATGCGATGTCTTAAATTCCCCCCTCCTACCCATCCTATCCTATTAACGGGGCGTATTGAGAGTGATTAGCTAACCACTAGTCATGTCCTAGCCCTATCCTTCTATTGCTACTCTCTTCGGAAAAAGAGAGGTTGAGCAACTGAGTAACAAACAAGCAGTTCTCGTAGAAATACTTCAGTTGAGATAAACTCCATTAGGAGTCCATATGCTCCACATTGGGAGCGGACATGGTAAAAAAAGTTTTCTTACAGGAACTGTTTGTTACTTCGCTGCTCGACATCTATTTTTTGAAAAGGGTAAAGATACAAGGATATAGCTTGAACTCTCGCTAGGCCCGTTTTGTTGTAGGATGAGTGGAAGAGAATTCAAGGCATTACATACATACATGTCTTCGGACAGAAATACGAAAATCGACTGTCTGTACTGCGACTTGAATGAAGTTGAAATCGACCACACAGCCGGTAAATACCGATGTGCAACAGTCCTACAAAAACTTACGTATATTAATATCAACTCTCATTTTCGCGTTACGTGTTTACACACTTCGAATTAAACAGTGAAGCCTTTTAGAACAAATGACCGGAATTACTTCTACTGAGTAATACGTAATACACCTTTTTGAGTAATGGTTGCCTCGCGGATATATGAGCGTGAAATTACATTATTTTTTTCATTTTTACTGCTAGATAACTCAATCATTATATGTCACTTAACATTGTTGCAGTAATTTTTCGACGGACATGCTTTATTAATGCCTTCAACACCTCATTATGTTATAAAATGACAATCGAAACAATAATACTCACTCGGTTGAATATTTTCTCGCCGCTCTCAACTTCCTGAACTGAAATTATAATTAAAAATATTTTTTTTTCATTTAAAAATACTGTATTAATTAATATTTAGATGTGTTACAAGAAATTAACAGAATGTAATCAACATAAATAAATTCTGTCATTAAAAAGTAAAAATAATGATTGTCTTATTTACAATAAATGTTCGCGTAATTAAGTAATTTTAAGCCAATAGAGAAACGTTTATGGCTCGTGGAAAGAGTGAAGTTTTTGTCATTTTACTATCCTTTTTGAGTAATTTATTTAAATTGTCTTATATCATGAATTTTAAAGCGTTTAGTTCATTTCTTTCTTGACCGCTTTTCTTCTTCTAAAGACAATATGTGTATATTTCAAATGGCAACTCTGTACAAATCAGGACAGGAAAATAAGCACAAGATATTGTTGCTGTTTTTATTTAGGAATTCAAAAAAATTAATAAATATACATATAAAAAAATGAAAAGACGATTGGTTTCTTAACGCGTTACAATTTTTTATAGTATTATTTTATTAATTAAATTCGTAATCTATATAGTCTGAGTTTAAAAAATATTTTGGATATTTATATTTATTCTTAAATACATGTGACAAGAATATTGTATTACGTCTTTGATTTATCCCTGAACCGTTATTTTTTGTTAGCTAATCATTTCAAAATCATCCACGTATTTTAATTCGGCAAAGTTTTTACTGATCAGTAATATTTTATTGTTTTTGAATTTGATGGAAAATAATCTAATGTACGTTAGTATATTTATATTTTTAAAAAATCGTGACTTATGTCGTAACTTTTCATGCAAAAGCAATACACAAACGAGTCATACGACACAATGGTTGAGAAGGATTGATCTAATCATGTTATTAATTTTACTAGTAGTTAATGTGGTAAACGTTCGATTCACTATAGAACATAGTTTTGTTCTAAATGTTACTGATACGACTCATAAAAATTGTGTGATCCATATTTGATTCAAGCACTATGTGTGGGAAAATAGCGTTCAATTTTCATTTAATGATATAATCCTTAAAAATAAACTGAAAAATCTAAGCCGTTTTTAAAAAGGCGGCTGGACAATTTTAACCCTTGTATCGTTCACGATGGGAAGCCCCAGGTGCCTAAAAATCATGGTAGGGCCCCTAGCCGTGTGTAATGGATACAACTGACCATTGTCTTTTATTGGACGGCAATACCTTTGCCCAAAGGGCTTAAAATACAAGTTTTTTTTACATAGAAGAACATAATGAAAACTTTGACAGAATATTGATTCCCCTGAATATATTAATGCTGTAAGAATTTAACATCAAATCAAAGGAAAAAAAACGTTTAATTTATGCAACTAAGCCGTATAGTTTTTTTTACTTGTCTGATTTTTCTAATCGTACATGTTTCAATTTAATTTTTAGCAAACTATTATAAATACAATACATTGCCTTTCATTTATCGATATCGAACGGAATTTTTAATACAGTTTTAAATGTTTATATTAATCAACAGTCAAATAATATTAATGGCTTAAGTATAATTAGAAAGATGCATTAATCTAGTGGTTTTAAATTTTTGAATAGAATTTTTTAGATATTGAGCATTAAATTAAATTAAAATTAACATATGATATATCCTACATGCTTATACTTATTAACTTTATATTATTAAATAAAAAAATACATATTTTATTAAATAACTTTTATTGAGATCCTAAATATATCGCTAGAGACAGGCATATTGACTTAGTATTATACATTTCGTATGGAATTTAGTCGGCTTTTACGGAATAGTGTAAATCTACTAGTGGCTGACTTCAGAGTAGATGAAAGCTGAAAAAAAGTGTTACAAAAAATATTTGAATATAATGCTTCTCAGTTGTCGTATATGAAATGTGAATAGACGAAAAACGAGATGACCGTATGTTTTGTAACATATTGCCGGTGTCCATTTGATGTTGAAATACGAATTATGTTTTTCGTTGAATACTCTCAAAAATTCTATGCGTTATATAATAACGCGAATATAGAAATAAAGTAGATACTTTTACAGTTTTTATGCCATTTCCACACCAAGTTTTAGTTGAGTATGCGAACTCCAAATATACCAAGTTTTTGTTTACAGGGAGGGACTGGTAGTGTGTCAGTTGTTCAGCGTCTTTTTAAATAGTGTACCGTTGTGCATTTAAGAATAACGTTAGCGCCTCGCACCTTGGATCGGATAAGAGATGGATGAGAAGGAATAAAATCATCATAAACAACCATGCCTTTGGACGTATGCCACGAATCGATAAATTGATTCATACAACTTGACCCCGTAACCGCTTAGGAAGAAAGTTCAAAAAGGTGGACTACTGTGCTTCAAAACTGATAAATAATCACACAAATCTTCACCATATATATTGATTGGTAATTATTGACAAAACTGGAGTAAGAACACAATGAGAATCTTAATTAGTTGCATCTTTACGTGCATTTAATGAACTCGCATTATTTACAATACCGATCGAAAGAAAGTTAATATTGTCCCTGCCTATTAATTTATAGATTTATTTGTGTCAGATCAGCATACATCTATCTATAATTTATTAATATACTTGTCTATACAACAATACATCTAAAATATCGAGGCAAGAAGTATTATTCTAAGAGCAAGAGAATTCATTTGTTGTTTACTCAGAACTGTCAATACGTTACTTGTCATAATTGTTTGATTTTTTAAATTCGTATCTGTAACGTTGTTTTTTTTTTTAAATAAATATAATAAATTTAGGCTGACGTTATAACATTGAAAATAATAGTCAAACACTGCAAATTAAAATGAGTGTTTACTAAGTAACAGATTCAAAATTTTTTTGAATAATTATGAGAACAAATGGAAGAAGTATTACTTTTGCATATTTCGATTTCATGCCAACATTGTAACTGCGTTCTTGTGTGCATCATGGGACGTCAGTCGTGTGTAGTATTATATTATTCCGACAAATGACTTACCGGGGATTCATTTCATTTGATAGCCTAGTACGTGAGGTGGGTAATTTGAAAATAATGCGATGTTACACTGCGCACAACGCTAATGATGGAGCGAGAGTTTCGGTCTTGGTGCGCATGCCGTATAATTAAAATCGTATATAAACAATTCCAAGTTGTTTCGAAAGTCAGAAGTATACAATATAATCTTCCGAGTGTTGTGTGAAAAACAGAGGTGAAACAGGAATTAAAACATCAAAAGGCGTTGTTAATTTACGAACAACATCTAACATTAAAATACTGGTATTCAATCACTTACGAGACACGGCAACTTTCTAATTTGTATTTTGCTATAGACGATTAACCTGAACCCACACTTAGAAACCAGTTCTCTGAAAACTTTCTTTAAAAATAACTAAATGTCCATTTTTCTATTGCATTCTTTCTTCATATATTTCTATTGCTTTACATATTTATTTCTTCTTGACTAATGTCCATATAGCAATTATAAAGCTTCTTAGTTACTAGCCTAGACGAGGACAAATACGGCTCTTCATACGCTTAAGTGCGGCCTCCAAGGTCTCTCAAAAAAAATATTTTCTACACTTTATCTGGCAATTCAGATTTGTGTAGAAATATCATTAAATTTGTTTTTTTGTGTATTTAATACTACGTGAAAACATAAGCATGGTATGGCTATTTGTATAATAATATATGCAAATCCAGAATGTGGCTTTTACTGACCTCATGTGTGCTTATCCTATATACATATATAACGTATATATAGTTTCTTCCAAGTTCATCGTTTATATTATACAGATAATGCTTGCAGATATTTGTTTTTTTTTAGAAAAGGATAATACATAGATGCCCTTGAAAAAATGTGTTAGAATATAACTTAACACTCTATTGTAGCATAAAAAGGTGAATGTTGAAATGTTTTTATAAAAAAGTAGTACATCAATCAGAAGTTTTGTCTAATCACTAAGTCTATTTAGTGCCTTAGTCACTAGGGCGCTAAATAAAAAAAAACCCACATTTTTAACCTACAAATTTCACATTTTGGAAACCAGTCCTGCTCTTAAGTCAATAATTTGGAATTGTAGATAGTACGGAAAAATATTTAAATGTGTATGCTTGGATATGATATGCTAAAATATATTCAAAATTATCCACATTTAAAATTAAAAACCTTCCTCCTCAGGATTAAAAGGTGTCTCTAATAAGAAATAATAATACGACAAAACTATCTAACTTTATAGTTCGGCCCTGTAAGAATTATATGGAAGCAACCGTAAAGAAAAATTACGGGACTGAATTATGACGTCACTCAAGATGGGCGGTTCTATCACGAATCTATGTGTCATGTTTTTCTGAGGCTTAGAGCCAAAAGAAAATATTATAAAGATTATGGAAGAATTTTGAAGTAGCGACTTGAGTTTTTGTAATTACAGGCTCGTCAGTAAAGACAAACGAGGTAAATTTTAAGCCTTTGGCTACAGATAATATGGTTCAGTTGTCTACACCTCTCATGTTATTTCCTGTTACAAAACCTAAATTATTACAGCTATTCAAAATGTCTTCATTTATCTATTTTATATTGTTGTTTACGTTCATATTGATTCCAATGATTTACAGAGGAAATGCTTACCTTTTATATAATACGCTACAGAACATTGGAAAACGTTTATTTTTCACACAGTTTTGGTACAGTGGGATCAGAACGCGCTCCAGAACTTCTGAAAAAAGTTCATATTAATTTAATGAAAATATTTTTTTATAGTATTATTATTTTTAGTTAGTATTTACATATTTTTACTGTAAATGAGATGGGTTGTACTTTTATTATAAACTAACATCTTTTTTACTTTTAATATTGCAGCTTATTAGCGTTGGGATGAAGATTATTAAAACTTACATTACTTATACAAAACTATTCTAGTTCTGCACTCAGGTGACTGTTTCATAGATCTTTAAAAAATATCAGGGGTAACTAATATGCATCTCTTGGTCAGCTAAGCACTGAACAATTCAAATGCGAAGTACAGTGCTCGGCCTACCGAGATGACGAGTAAAATAAGCAAGCGAGTGGATATAAACTGTTTCTAATTATTGGAAAGAAGGGACACCCCACCACCTGTACCACTGTGCCCACACAATACTCTTAGTGCGTTTAAACAGTCGTTATATGAGTGTCAAGTAGAAAGTTCGTTGACAACACTGTGATTACGCATCATCTGTTTATTTTTTTATAGAAAATAGGAGAGTCTATGTATTTGTATAATCAATATTCTTGGCCAGATCCAACTCTTTCGGGTATTAACCAAACTTTAATGACTTGATATTGTAGGAATATTGCACCATAAGGTTTTTTTACAAAGAATTACACAGTGTGCGAAGGATTTTTTGATTCAGAAATAATAATCAATAACTCCAGACATTTTTTGATATAAAACCGTGGCTGACAATTATTTACGTAAGTTGATATTTTGCGATATTACCAATCAGGTGATTTTTGTTCTTCATATTACGACTTCTTGAAGTGTTGCTATGGGGCAAAGCGAGGTCACGGGCAAAATAATCGAAAACTTGATTCCGAGCTTACCGATGAAAGCTTAATGCCGCCATTGAATGAAATAATTACTTTAATTGTCGTACTTGGAATCTAATTATTTCTGTCTCACCTCAAGCATTGGCTGTTCTGTTTCCCTGAAACAAAGACTGTAATCTTACAGAGATTTTCAAATAACATCTTACAGAAATTACTATTTTGTCTTCATGGTTAAAATCTTTATGCAACACGAACTAAACTATCGACAATTTTACCAAAACATGGTGATTTGCTTTTTGTTTATTTTTATAAATATTTTTTGGTGCTACGCTCAACCATAACCATAATATAAACAAAAAGTATTGAAAATCACAATAAAGTGCGTATTTCAATAAAGAACAATTATAGAATAGTTGCTAACTATTCATTTTCGTATTACAGTATAAGATAGGGCTAGGATGACCAGACAAAATTTTAGGAATTAATGGAACACATTTTTTTACTATAAAATAACGTTGATTTATATTTTTTTGCAAAACTGAGGAAAAATATGATCGGGTTCGTGGTCGAGTAGTCAACATGGTTGGCTTTGATTGCAGTGTAAACGCGCTTGATTCACAAATACATAAAGGTTCATAAATCGATTTTCCAAAGAATTTATTGGTTTTCGTTTGAAGCTGTGTTACTTTTACGTCTAAAATAACGTGATGTAGCGAGAGCGATTTATTCCTCACTAGTTTTTCTATATCACTCTCTTTAAAATAGAGAGGTTGAGCAAATCATTAACAAGCAGTTCTCGGAGATAATTTTCTCCGTATTCGTCTCATTAGCAACAAACGTGACCATAAAAATGATAATGTTCATTATTGTACTTTAATGAAAGTTGATTGTGTTATGAAAGTGAATTTTTATCTTTTCCAAGTAAGTAAAGTTTTAATTTAGTGGCATAAAGTCCTGACACAGTGGGGGGAAAAAATAAGATTAAGAAGAGAAAGAAGAAGATAAGAAAATATTTTACTTCGTAAAACGATATGCATTTCTAAAACGAATCTTTTATGGTTTTAAAAAATAAATAAATGTTCTAAATAAAAGAACATAATAGTTTTTTTTTAAATTTCTGAAGGGTTTTGAAAACTTTTAATGAATTTAAAATTCAAATTTTGATGATCCCTTATCTTTATTTTATTAATTTAAGAGACAAACAATTCGCTTGATTTAATTAAGCAGCTTTTCAAATATATCCATGGAAAGAGAACTCGACGAATAAAAAAGTGCTCCTGTGTAATAAAAGCATTCCAGAGTTAGAAAACATCTCTAAGAAATGCTTTTTATGCAGACGAAAAGCTTAGACGTAAGTCAGTTTTATTTTCAGGATTATAGGTTTTTTCACCTGAAGGTATTTTTTCTACGACTTTCATTCAGAGCGTTATGATTCTATCACAGACATGTTTTTCAAAAAAGGGTTGTGCTTCTGCAAACGATCAACTCGCTGTCACCCTTGTAGTGCCTACATAAAAGAATTGTATTTATGAAATATTAGTTTATTACAAACAACTTTTTTAGTATTTTTTAACTTAAAACTTAACATATTTTAAAACGATTCAAATTTAAGTTTAAAATATTTTTTTTAATAATATATTATAGAAGTGTAAAATATCTAGTATTCTGGAGATACGAGTTGCATTATGTCACTGAGTAGGAGATTATGACGGCTGTCAAAAATACACCGACTGTGAGAGTGTAAGCTAATGAGACGTCTAGTGGGTTTCTTTGGTTAACATATAGTGGAATACAATAATTATGATTGACATTTGGCCAATCATAAACTGCCTTGTAGTAGAATACATCATATAACACGATATAATAATCAAAAACATTTTTTTAAAGCCATAATAAGTAATAATTTGCATAAATAATCACTCGTATTTATCAGTTGAAAAAACACTGTCTATGAGCTTAAAAATATGTGATCTATTATTTTTTGTAATGAGTTGTGCAAATTGTTAATTGCTTAATGTTTA
This sequence comes from Himalopsyche tibetana, assembly GCA_030503985.1. Lineage (NCBI taxonomy): Eukaryota > Metazoa > Arthropoda > Insecta > Trichoptera > Rhyacophilidae > Himalopsyche > Himalopsyche tibetana. The sequence goes on from JAPJYX010000024.1 coordinate 17,089,998, forward strand.
AACCTTTAAATTTTTTTAAAAAGACACAGTGTTATGTTACTTTGCCAGCACTTAACAAAATATTAAATGTTTTTTTCATTTAAAATTCATTGTTGGGTAGTTTCGTCTGTAAAAATCAATTTATATAAATTTCGATTGAAAGAATAAAATTCTTGAATGACCAGCCGGAACTCTTAAGTTAAACTATAGGTTGGGCAACTTTTAAAACACTGTAGCATAGGTAGTGACTCTGTCAATTTATAATCATGTATAATGTAAGATTATAAAAAAACCTCTATGTTTTAAGCATTTTGGACAAAAAAGGTTGGTGATAATCTTGTTTCAGAACTTATAATAAAATAGAGTGATATGTTTTTGAAAATCTGTGTTGAAAGGGTAAACAAATCTTTGAAATTGTTATGTTTCTCTTAGGATTACGATTGCATGCGACACGCTTCATTCGTTATGACGAGAGATGTCGTCTGCAAACTTTTGCAAATAAAATTTTCAACGGACCCAAATAACACAATTTAATCACCCCCTGTCAAGATTCGTTACACGTTTTTATTCCAATTTTATACAAAATTATGCTCAAACTAATTATTTTACTGTGCGCTTTAAAAGTTTTGAATAAATTAATACGCATAAAATGTTTTAAATAAATGAGCCAAATTACATACAAGACTTTTAATATATGATTCAATTCAGGCGGTGGGAAAAATATAATCTGTTTTTTGATCTTCATATTTTTGCAGACATAAATTACTTCTCGAGTCGGCAATATCGTAGATAAGTAATAGTGTGTTCAAAATTTTGTAAACCATTTCGTAGGTGTGAAATTATAATTATACATAACTGCTCGTTCCTATTTACCAATTAATAGTAATTTTCGAACTCTTAAGTAATTGTAGTTTGTTCTTCAAGAGAATTTTACACTCGAAAGATTTCATTCATATCGTAAATTTTATTTGATAATACATTCATATTGAAACTAGTCACGATACTACAAAAATAATTATAAAATTTCAGCTACTGATAGTTATTTCAGTGTAATTATCTACAATTTTGAAAGGTTATGATTAATTCGGCTTGACCATTTCTTAACACGTTTTTTGAAATTATTATATATTTTTGTTTATAGCATTAGTACGCAAAGTTCAAGTAATAACTTGAATGGAATTTTTAGTGAAATTGATTCTTGGAAACATTTGATTCAATACAAGAACGTAAATTTATTTTGGCTTAGATCAATTATATTTATTGCTTGACTTGTTTAAAGGTACTTTTGAAACAAACTGCTTTATTAAAAAATGTCAATATTAATTTATTCATTTAAAGAACAACATTTACATCAATATAAATATCACAAAGTAAGATTTTTATAATTCATATATGTAGATATAGAGAATATTTTTTATATCAATAATAAAAGTAAGATTTTTTAATGAATTATATTTATGTTTTACAGCATAATTATCGTATTCCTTATCAAGGCATTTATGATAAGTGGAATCGAAAAAAAAATTCATACCGAATCGATCTATAATTCAAAGTATTTAATTGTTATAGAGAAAATCTTTTTATCAATATTATGAATGGTTTTAATAACGATATTTATTGAATGCCTATAGTTAAGATGTGTATGAATTTTCGATAAATTACAGGCCGTACAGGATTTTTTTACATGTTCTGGCTTCACAAACTGTTAAAATTTTTGTTTTTCTGTCAACAACGTTGGACATTATTATGTCTTCTTTTCAAGAAGTCTTTATAAATATGATTTATTATTATATGTATTAAAATAGTTTTTAAATAATTACAATGGTAAAATTATTAACATTATAAAAATAGCACTTTTCAAACTAAGAGCGTGAGACAGATGGAAATAAATTTAATCGTAATTAAAAACCAAGGCGAGATTTTAAATAACACGATAAATAAGAAAAGCCATCGTATTTTATACTCACCATTTAAAATTCCACTGAATTAATGCCAATCAGTGTAATTTGTCATCCCGATCTTAACACACATCTCAAAGGGTTTAGACACGATATAAATTAGCAACACCACTGTTGGCGAATGGCAAAAGGACCAACGGTGGGGTGCTTCGAATAAAATGCAAGTTCGCAAAACGGAATGCCAAAAATAAAAGACATGATTTATAAATGCTTTGATGGTTATAAACGATCACCATGAGAAATGCAGATGTTAAAAAAGTTTAACAACGCAACGGTCATGTTGGAGACTCTCCCGTGATAAATAATCAAAAAGATTTGCAAACCGACCCACGCTCAGCAGAAAGTCACACTAGGACACGATTTTCTCATACCACCAAGGAAAATAGCAATTGGTTTTTAGTTTAAGCAATAAAATAATAGAATTTTTAAAGAGTAATTGTTAATTACCTCAAAAAGTTTCGATGGTATAAGATTGTATAAGATGAATGGAAATTAATTTCATACCTTTTTTACGATACTGGCGAATCTGTGTTTATTTCAAGTTTTAACGGATTCATGATTTTTTATTGACGAAATAAAACAATCTTATAAAAATACATTGAAAATGGACAAATGCTTTATTATTCCACTGGTTATGTTACAAAGTGTGACACGTGCTTTCCCTTTTTGAGAATCGTCATCAGGCAGAACACCGCAAGTTTGCATGGCTTACGAATAAAATATTTTAACATTACAAGTGGAATAACGAAGATGAAGTCATCAAGTTTAATTTTCTATTGTTATTTTACCATCGAGAAATTATATCTTGTTCTTCAAAACAATTCAAACTATCGATTTTATTTAACCATTGATCATTTTTAAGGTGTTCACTGTCAATACTTGGTGGAAAGACATATTAAGAAAACACACAATATTCCTTTGTACCTTTTTTCCTTTTTTTATCCAGATCAGGACCGGTTTCGCTCATGGCGAGCACTTTCAACTGATAATAAATTAAATTTAACAGTGCTATTTATACAAAAACAAATTGAAATGAAAATGTGTAATAAAAAATTGACACTGAAAATAATTTACAAACTACAGTAGAAATTATCAAAAGTGACTCTACAATAACACAAATTGAAATGTTTAACACCTCTAACATGTTAATAAAAAATCGTCAAAAAGTAATACAGTTAAAGTGGTGACTTCAATCAAAAAACAATCTTCTATTTTATTTGTTCGTCATGCTTCAGCTTAAGGTCTGTCTCCAGCTAATTGCTTTATGTTTTCTTATGCTAGACATGTATCATCAAGTTCCACCTAGTGTATGCTTATGAATACGTAACCGATGATCGTCCTGAATGCCGTAATTTCACTAGCTCGAAGAAATATTTAAAGTCAAAGCTCTTCGTAAGAATACGCAGCGAATTTCCCAGTCAACGTCTTCTTACGATGTCAAAATATACTTTTACGATAGCATGTTCTTTCAAATAATTTTGCTCGACAATCAATATACTAGGAAATATACGTGGGGCGGGCATACTGATTCGATACGTTGTCAGAAACCATTTATCGAGCGAATCAGAAGGTGTGAATCAAAGAAATATTCGATATGGATTGACATCGGCGATGATGAATTTAAAATATATTTGAATATAACGTTACATTTATTTAAAATGACAATTATTTCTAGTCGTGAGTATTAAGAGTTTCATCTTACATGACGAACTATAATCGAAATTTGTTGTATGCTATTATTTAAATCGTGTTTCTCAGCAAAGTGTATCAAATTCAAAAGTCTGGGATGGAAAATTTTGCTGTGCTTCGTTACGGAGTCGAACTTTTGAAAACGAATTTCCACGCACTACGGGAGACCCTCGCTGCACAAATGGCGCGCATTCGCGGTCAGCGAATTGTCGTCGGTTACTCATTAACTTAATAATAGTCAGCCGGAATCCATTATCAAATTCTCACATTAAATAGATTTGCGAACAGACTCTCAGTAAATTCATTATTGGATGCCTTTTACAATATATAAGTTTTCTACGAAGATTAAATTGTGTTATCTATTATTCTATCAAAATTATTTAAATAAAAAACTAGTAGTAACATTATACAAAACAAGAACGATATACACATTTTTTTCTTTCTTTGTATTAAATATATGGTGTATAAGAATCTGCCACGTTTTCAATTTTTTAAGTTAACTTTTTTGTATAAATTCATTTTTTTAAGTTTAAGGCACTGTTATCATATGAGTATTGGTGGAAACATCAACTAAAGTTGTGATTGTACTTAAAACCAGGGCTGTGGAGTCACGATGTTTTGGCCGGAGTCGGAGTCGTAGTCATGAAAAACGAACGACTCCGACCCATTTAAAAAAAATGATCTGTATTCAAACTACAATAGTTCATATTGTTGACATTGCATGCTTGGCTGACTAAAGATGATCTGATGGAATGCATAGATATGTATATATAAGTTATAATGAAATGATTGAAAAAAATCTTACGGGTCGTCTTTTTTACACTACTCCACAGCCCTGGTAACTACGTATGGGTCGCTTGCTGAAACTCCACAATTATATATATTAAATCCATTGAGGTGAAATATTTGTATTTCAGCTGTTGACTGATAAATTAGTTTGTAAATATAATAATTAACTTAATAATTATGTTTTTAAAGATAATGAAAGAAAATAATAACTTAACTCTTCCTTTAAGACTGATCTTCAATATACGGATACACAGGATACTAAATGTCACTTAAATGGCTGTGCAACTCACATTACCTTTTTTCTTTATATCTTTATATTTTTCAATCATAGTAGTGCAAGGCTAAAAGATAAGTCCCATGCAGCTATGTTTCAGACCAAGAATATGAGGAGTAATTTGTTTCTTTTCTTGATCTGTATTGCGTAGTGGAATGAGGCCGTATAACAGCGGCTAGATTACACACAGCAGGTGATCGTGGAACAATCTACCTATAATAAAAATGTACTAAAATTGGTATCAATTCATGATGGTTGAGCGTGGTAAACTAAAAATATATCAATAAAAGTTCCGTTTTCTTCCGCTGTATAAATAATTCTAAACATTTTTTTCTCACATCCATATATCGTAAAATTTCAATGTCGTAATAAATGACTTCACGTGAAGTAAAGAAATATTCTTCAACTCATAGTAAGTGTTAAGTATAATATATAATCGAATTTATAAGTAAATATTCGAACCACTTGCATAACAAAAATTTTAAGATAGCTTATCAAAAGGAAACAAGTCATGCGTGATTGCAAATCGAATGAAATTTTCTTCGCTTGATATGTTCCAGAAAAACAATCTGATAACCAAAAAAAGTTATTCACTTTGTCTTTTCACGAATAATATTACAAATATTTTTTAAGGTTATTGGCAGTATAAAAAAATCGATTTTCTACTCAAGGTACCAAGGCGACAAGCAGAATGACATTAAGTTGCAATGCTTAAAACATTTCGCTGTATAGCTATACTTTAATTGAGTTTTTACATTAGACATTGCCGTAAAGTTTACAAGAAGTAACATTAAGCCATGATTACTAAAAGGCGGATTACTCTAATAGACTGTAATGTACGTAAAGTAATGCAATTAAAAGTTTTATTAGCAATTTAGTTAAATGTAAACTGTACAAGGCATCGATCTTGAATTTAATTTCAAATTACTTTATAAATTAATTGTTTATGTATAATATAACATTTATAAGTTAACAACCTGGAAACAGGAATGTGCCGGAGAAAGATCGGTGGGGGTAGCAAAAGCACCATGTTTAATGAAGAAAAAATACATTCTCAGATCAAATCAGTACCAAACTGCAAATTCAGTGAAGATGGCTTAAATGTATTATAAAACGACTTTGGTTGCTTTTTAAATGTATCGTAAAATACATTTATTCCAACTGCATAATAAAAGACAACTGCCGTTTTTGTCTAAATTACTCTATATTGATACTTTTGTTTTATATATATTGCTTTTAGATATTCTCAAAACGTTAAACGCAACATTTTTGTAAGCCATGCTTTAGTTTTTTTTCACAAATATTTTATCTTTCTCGGCTTGAGCTATTGTTTAAAATATAGAATTTATGCGAAAAGAATATTACATTTATATTACCGTCTCAATCTTGGAACTGTACTTTCTTTTAACTAAGATGGGAAAGTAATTTTTTAACCGATTGATTTAATTTATTTTACAGTATATATTACGGATTGTTACATAATATAAGTATATTTAGTACCACTAGATTGCTTTAGCAGTAATTGCGTATAAGAGTGATAAAGAATTCTTCTTCTTCCTCGGAGCTCCGCTACTAGTTCACAAATTAAGTGAGACCTTTGGTAACGTATGAACAGTCTGTCTTTGCCTGAAAGTGAAGATACAATGAAACTTCATGTATCATTCATTGGTGAAAAATTTCCTAGAACAAAACTGAAGAAATGAATAGCATTATATTTGATAATGTTTTCAGCTTAGAATGTAAGGTTCGATACATCATAAACTACCAATTTATTAACTAAAAGTTACCAGGAGAGCATATCAACTTATTTGACCATTAGGTCAAATTTACGTTAAAAATATTGACGGCTTTATTATAATAGAAAAAAAATATTCCTGCACTATTTATTTCTGGGAAAGAGGTATGAAAATTGTAAGTCTGATAGTGTCTAGAATAAAACAAAAACAGCCAGGAAACATAGAGCCAACTTCGCAGGCATAGCCTAGTGTTAATAAGTAAATATGGATAGGAAATATTCCTCAATCATCAAGTTACATTATTTTGTAGGGTATTTTATGTATTGTACAATATTCAAAGTATTTATTTATAATCAATATTAGTCGCCCACTGTGGTCTAGTTGGATAGAGCTTGCTCTACCGATCAGTGGGTCTGGGTTCGATTCCCGGTAAGGTCAATGTTTAAATTGGATTTTTTTCAATTTTAATTTGAGATCTAAGACATGGGTGTTTGTGAAGTCAATTCTGCTTGAGTTAATCTCATGTGAGTTTCAAAAATTCTCATCGAGTATAACTCGTATGATATTTCAATTTCAAAATATTTGACGCATTGGCGTAAGCTGCAATGTCAAATATTTTTTTTCAAAAAAACAATATAAAAAAAACACTTAGGCATTGTCTTATCAGTTGACAATGCTCGTCATGAGCGAAAAAATAAAAGTGTAAATCCGTACAAATTTATATTTTATTATTTTAAAGTAATGCCTATCCTAAAAGTATTGACAGTGGACACCCTAGTACTGATATATCTGATAAATTTAAATCTCAAAATTGGAGTTTTTATAGTAAATAAACATATATCTTGGGAACATTCTTGCCATCCTGAATTTGATCCGATTTCATTTTTGCTATTTAAAAATCAATACTTTGACCCAGGGTTTCCCAAACATTTTCTGGAATGGAACACTTCTCAAGTCCGGAAAATATAACGGAACACTTAGCTGAATTTTTAAGATTTTTTAAAACTGTGTTGCAGCCAGAGGTCTGCATGGGCCGAAATTTTACAAAATTTCCCGACCCGAGCCCGAAAGACTCAGGCCCGACCCAGCCCGAGCCCGAGTCTAATACCACAATTGTTACCCGAACCCGACCCGAAGCCCGGATTTATACTCAACAGACTGAAAAAATCCCGTTTTTTTTCAAATTTACAACAATTTACGATTCTCTATAAAACTGGTAATAGTTAAAATCATTATGGCTGACTTATGACACAAACATAGTCTGAAATATTTTGCTGAAGAATAAATTCCTTACCCGGGCCCGGCCCGAGCCCGAATCTCAATTACTCTTACCCGCCCGAACCTGGCCCGCGGGCCGGGCCGAGTAAGGGTCCAAGGGCCAGGCCCGGGCCCGTGCAGACCTCTAGTTGCAGCGTATAAAACCATTCCATTTTTTTTCGGAACACCTACTCTGGCTCCGCGGAACACTGGTGTTCCGCGGAACATAGTTTGGGTAACCCTGCTTTAACCGATGTCATGCAATACCAGAGACGAGTATGACGTTTTAGAATCCGCTTACAATTCACTTTTTTTACTGATCATCACACGGCCTATTTGTTTATCCAGTCAGTAGGTGTAGATAGGTAACCACATTTCGATTTTCACGTTTAAATAACGATTCAAAAATTGCATGTCAAATTGTATTTTATTTACGTTCGTATTTGTATTCAATTTAAAAAGCGTGTCCGTTTTGTTACTGCTTCTCAAACTAAGACGCATGTTTAAGTTGATAAAAACCATATTATATTTCAATTTGAACGGACCACTAAAAATTATATACTACATCATTCAATTTCAAATAAGATAATATATAAATATAAAATACGCATCATAATTGAATAATTTTTAATCAATAATTTTAATTAAATATGGTAAATCTATATATTAATAGTCGATAAGGTCCGTTTGTCCGAATGAGTGTATGTAGGATGTCCTATTAATTACTCACTTTTCACAAATAATCACAAATGTGTGCGTACTAATTAAATAAAATAAAATAACTTAAATTAAATACTGTGCAACAAAAATCTCACGTTGCTGGGCAACGGGCTTACAACTAGTTAAAAATAATTTAATTTTAAATTTATATTTATATTTTTACTTTTATTTTAAGTTGCCTTATTTACTAATTTGAAAGTTGCTCTCAGGGATATAATTAATTTCTAAATCCTCACTGAAATAAGCGAATATAACAACTTTCTACAAATAAATTGGAATTGTTTAACCTTTTTACAATGGAATTCTACCAATTTAATCAATAACTCGCGAGAACCTTGTTAACGTATTGGCTGTATCCACCGCTGTACATAGGCAAGACTAAATTCATAATTCATTTGAAAAGATATTTCTCACTATAGGCGCCATATATTTTGAGTTTATCACAGTTGTATGAGATCATTTGATGAATTTTTCGCTCAATTGTCACTGGTCATTTGTAATCAATTCGAAAGAAAATCACGAAAACCCATGCCTAATATCGAAAGTATAAGGTTAAATAGATAGACAAAAAAAAGCTGAATTTGATATTGATTTTTTCGAGATTATAACTTACAGTAATCTTAGTTCTAGAACAATGATTTTCATCAAACGATAGACCGAGAATGTAAAGAAATATTTTTATAGCACGATAGGAGGTACATATGATAAAAAGTTTAGAAAGCATATTGCTGAGGATAATCTTAAATTATAAATAACAAGAAATGAACCGTGTACGTTAGATCCCAGTGGACGAAATACGATGTTGTAAAAAGCAAAGCTGGCAACATTTTTTTGTTGAGTATTATATTATTGTTGGCGTGGAGTGTATGAAAAAGAAGCAGCACAATGCATACGGCCAACGGCCAGTCACTAATAATTAAAACGATGAAGGAATTCCTATTATTACATTTGGATTGGAAATGTTATTAACATTCGACGGCTCGCAGTGACATATGATAGATATCAGTTTGACTATGTTACATCTTCGAAATATTCGAAACTAAAATGCAGTCACATGAACTTTAAAAAAGCAAGCAAACTCACAAGCGTCCCATTTGTTTTGATTTGAATTATAAAAAATGTTATATTCATCGTCTAGTTCCAAGGTCGGTAAACTTTCAATTGAAAAGAGCTGAGTTGTTAAGGAAACAGGATAGCAAAGGTATCAGAGAGCCATAAATATGCAACATATAGATTTTTAGGGTAAAAAAACATGATGACTTCAAGAGTTGATGTCTTAAGAGCCACGGTTTGCCGACCGCTGGTCTAGTTCATTAACCAGACAGCTGCCGGAACCATCCTTATTTTGAAAAAATAGTTAAAATGAAATGGTTACCATAAATCAAGCTCTATTTATTTTGGATGGATTCAGCGATAACTTTGTGGAAGTTCATTTTAATATAAAATTTAAAATAACTTTGATTATTCGACGTATTCTGTTACTAATAGTGACACGTGTTTTGCTTCTTTCAGAGTCTGAAGATGCCTCTTCACAAAAAAATCTTTTCAGATACCTCCATTAAGAGGCCATATGCTTGACATTGGCAACGGAAACAGATATGAAAAAAATCTGGACAAGAAGTTAGTTCCAGTACCTTTTTTAATTAACTATTATTTTTTATAAAAATAAACATAGAATGACTGCCTGCAGTCGATTACCACGAGCAGTTAACACCTTTGGCTACTATGGAAGTCTCTTGAAAGTTTCTTTATACAAAACTCGATAGGTTACATCTTCGAACGGTCTTGACCCAACAATGAAACTCACATGAAATTGGCCCAAACCTTATTATGATATAAATAAAATTAAAAAAATGATACGAATGGATTTGTAGGTATTGTGCGACCTGCTCCCCGCTGTCACTAGACGTAAAAGCTCTCGGGCATATAGACACGAAATCGAAATCTAACTAAATGTGTTTTTTACTGCCGTATCAAACAGGTGAAGTGCAAGAATTAGCCTCATTTTCCTTTCCATATACCTGTTCGTTGCCTTTGAAATGATACTCACTAATGATTATTTCACTCCATGATATCTAAGTTCAGTGGAATGAATATGCTTTGATGATTATTTAAAAAAATCTATTGTTGGTTATATATAGATGGTTCTAACCGCATTACCCTAAAAATCATATAGATCATCTTTAAATAAAAAAATATTTTCTAATATTGGTTATTTTGCTATATAAAATTATGTCAGCCTAAACAAACAATTTTTTTGATCACGATTGTTGTGCACTTTTTTCCATGTCCATTCCCAATGTAGAACATATGGCCTTCTCATGGAGGTATCTTAACAGATTTTTTGACGAGAACTGCTTGCTACTTACTCAGTTGCTCAACCTCTCTTTCTTTTGAAGAGAGTAACGATAGAAAGGATACAACTAAGACAGGACTAGTGATCGCTACACCCTGTTATTTAAGCATTTTAATGATAGTAGGGAAGGGGGAAAAAATCAGACATCACAAACATCCATGCTTTCGAACAGAAATCGTTTGATAAAATAATATACGTATATAAATTGATTATTTAATCAGTTTATATATTTCTGTACGACAGCTAGTATGTGACGTATAAAATTCTTTCCCACCCTTGCGATCATAAAAAACGGAACGTAGGAAGAACTATTAGCTTATCACTAGTTCTGTCCTAGTCCACTCCTTCTATCCCATACTTTTTTCTAAAAAAAAAAGGTTGAGCAACTTAGGAACAAGCAGTTTTCGTGTAAAACTTGTGTCAAAACAAACTTCATTACGAGCATAATCCTCTACATAAAGAGCAGACATAGTTACAAAAAAAATATGATCCCATAAATGATAAACCCCAGTTTTTATCAAAAGCAAGGTAATATTGAAGCGTAATTTATTATATAATTTATACAATTTAAACACTTTTAATATCAGACACTAAGAAAATAATATTACTATAATTGTAATTAATTGATTATAAAAATAATATAATATATTAATCAAGTAATCAATTCCCCTATTGTCTCCAAGATATAACAAATTGTGTTGTACAAGGTTGGTATAAAAAATCATTGTTGGTGAGTAATTATTTCAAATGTTTCCTTATTTCATTATAATTACAAATAATTTAAGAATCATAGCATTCGTTTCTTCGTATAAGGTAAAAAGTAATCATTCAATAATGAAGTTCTCGAATCATTAACAACTACTCGATTTTCACGGTTCGTAGAAAACACAATCAATCAATACTAAGGTTTTTATCCATTAACAATGTCGGTATTACGGGGCCGGAAATATTTCAAAAATATTTATATCCTAAAAAAACATTTTCCGCATAACAATTCATTTAATTTTGCTAGTCTATACATTTGACCACAGCACGAAATTTGTAGCTTTTTGTTGTATTTTTAAACATTTTTTAACCGAAACCACCATTTGGTGGTTATGCTGCGAGTAATTACGTGAGCTACATAAAAATATATTTTAGATTAAATTTTGGAACAAAAAAGGTGTGTATAAATAATCTTTATCTTAAAATGTAATCTATATTGTTATTATATATTAATTGTTATAATCTCAATCAATATGGCGCATGAAGCATATCAACAGATGATTATTTGTTTGTTTTTGGTGCGATTTAAGTAATATCTTGTGTTGGTAATGATTAAAAACTTATTTTAATGCTGTAAAGGCAATAAAACTGTTGAAATTTAAAATCACGTTAACATGTTGAAGTTAAGGCAGTGGTTGGAAAACTGCGGCTCGCGAGCCACATTCGGCTCTTTGCCCTTGAGTGTGACTCATTCACAAAATGCCACATAAGGTGCGATTAAAACTTTGTGCCCTACGCGCAGAAGTCAGTATTTTTTTAGCAAAAGCCAGCTTATGAGTACTTTAATCAAGTTAATAACAATGTGCTTACCTATATAGTTTAAGTGAAAAAATTGTCTCTAATTTTTTTTCAACCGTTGTATCGTTGATAATTGCTCAATGAATTTGCTCTTCGGTGGTGATAGACGTCAGTTTATAACAGATTGATAGATTTTTGTTAAAAATATACATTTTTCATGTTTAAAGTTACCATAAAAGAGAGGCGATTAGTTTAGTCTTACCCTTCTTTGAATAACCAACGAATAATTGAGCGAGTGAATAACAAGTGGTTTTCGTAAAAACAGCACACTTTGGGTGCTCCACTAGAAGTCTGTATGTTTTATAATAAGAACGATTGCAGTTTGACACACAGCTGTACACGATTATAGGGAAATGTCATTTTTAATTCAACGTTTGCATTCTACAGTAGCGAATCGTAGTATCTGCTGAAGAATAAAAAAAACCGTTCACTGAGCATCGAGAATAGATAGTTACGCTAAATATTTGTGATGGGGTAATATTATTTCGTGAGGAACTCTGAGATTAAGGAACATAAAAGATAGCTTCCTATTATGTCAGTGGTCTTGGAGAGACGTCGGAACAGACTGATGCGTGCTTCTGATCAGTGGTGGGCTGGCAATATCTTAACAACAGGCTCGCTAAATCTTATCCATTTTTTCTATCCATGTCCGCTCCTAATATCAAAATATGGCCTCCTAATGAAAGGTATCTCAACAAAAGTTGTTTTTTCTACGATAGCTGTGTGTTGCTTAGTCACTCAACCTCTCTTTTCCAAAGAGAGTAGTAGGGATAGAATGATAAGGCTAAGACACGACTAGTGATTAACTTATTACTCACGTAACGCCCAGTTGAATTGAAGCATCGGAAGAGTAGGAGGGAATTTTCGGACATCACAAACACCCATGCCTTCGAACAGAAAATTGTGGCAACTAAGTCTTCTTTCCTAATAAAATTTAACCGTCTACTGAAATTGTAGTTATTTGTTGATTTGATTTAAGACGAATGATTTTCTTATCTTAACAAGGGGCTCACGCTAGCCCCCCTGAGCCCCTCCAGCCCACCCCTGTTTCTGATGTCTTTGTTAAGCCTCAATTCTGCTGACCTCTTCTTTCGACTGGTGAGATGTTGGCATGCCATGTGAGGAAACAAAGCAAGTTGTGAGAGCGAATAGAGCTTTCCTTTAAGCCGTCATGAGGTTTTCTACTGTTAAAGATTTAAATTCATTTTTTTGACACTATTAATGTATTTTTTAACCTAGAGAATGACCATGCCACCAGTCATACGGCGGCTAGTGACACAGGCCGGCGCTCAGAATGAATGCGATGTGATTAATTGTTGTTGGGATGTAGTCCCCCCTCTGTCCTCTTCTGAAAAGCATCCGCCCCTTATGCCTCCTGCTGAGAGCCGTCACGCCGTACCAAAACAAACCTGATGAAATGAAACCGCCAACTGATCTTCGAATGAGCAATGTTCAATAAAACCAGCGCCGTAATTTATAAAAAAATCCTTATCAAAACCATTAATCAACAAAGCAACATAAACGAATTATTGCTGTTTTTGATTGTGATTGTCTATAAAAAAAACAGAATCAAAAACTGCAAATATATAAGACTAGCTGAAAATCAGTGTTAATTTTTGATTTAAGTAAAAAAAAATGCTATAAATGTGACTGCAACAAAAAAAATATATTGGTCTTTTTGGGTCATATTAAATTTATTGAAGTGTGTAATTAAAAAATGGTGGCCTTGGTTAACAAATCTAAAGAATTTCGTGAGCAAATACTTGGTCACTTTATTCACGCTGAGTTTGGTCAAATTCATTAAATTTTCTTATAGCTTGTCATGTTCTCATGGCGTAGCTTAAAATACATTTAATTTTGTGATGAGGTGTTTTCGTGGTTCCACGAATTTGCTAGTTAATATTATACCTAGTGCTAATTTTTATCCACAATTATGTTTTTTAAAATCGTATTTTTTTCACTTTTTTAAGTTACAAAAATGGAATACGGGTGGGTCATTTGGGTGAACATTAAAATATTCATCTTTTATTGCTGATAGTTTATCGAAAAGATTGTCTTCAGGGGTGGGGTGGAGGGGGCTCGGAGGGGTTCGCGCGAGCCCTTTGTTGTTTTTTTCTGCGGTCGGCGAGCCCCTTGTTAAATTAATAAAAAGCAATATTTTCGAATGAAATCAGTAGTAATTTTATTATGAAATATTGAACTTTGTTGCCTTTTGAAATATTAAAGGTTGTTGCCTTTTGTCGAGCCCTTTGTTAAAATATTGGCAGCCCACCGCTGATTGTCTTCGATTTATTTGTATGGAAATATTTATCTAATATAAAATATTTTTATTAAAGTTGATTCTTATAACTACAGCATAGGTGAAAAATTTGATCTTTTTAAATCAATGATATATTTTAATGCATATTTGTCAATCAAATAGTATTTTTACGAATATAATTATATTCTTTCAAACAAAACCTACGGGATTGAGTCTTAGTACGAACGGCATTTACTCAGTATATCTAAACCACAAGTTTTGTCCTAGCTCTATCCTTATTTCCTTACTTTCCTAAAAAAAAGAGGTTTATCAATTGAGTAACACAAAGTTCTCGTAGAAAAACATCTGTTGAGATATCACCATATTCTCCTGATAAGGTTTGCAAATGTATTAAAAAATATTTATGTAAATTATAGTTCGTTTTTATTGTTCAATACAAATTGATCCCATAAACTATTTATCAACATCTGTACACACGCATTTCATAATATGTGTTGTATGCAGCTACCAAACAAAATTTTGAAACATATTTGAAGTTTAAATGTATCTTGCTTGTTTGCGCAATTTCATCACCCATCATTTTGACGGAATCGACAATCGTACAACTCATACGCGATGCTATAAGATATCAAAATATTTTGTTAAGATATATTATTTTTAAGTGACAATCTATAGCAATGATTGCAATACCGGACGAATATATCAATACCGGTATATCGGTATTTTATATTAAATAGTATATACAAAATCGTTTAAATAAAGAAAAAAAATAAGATGCTAATACCGTTATTTTGATACTTCATATAAAATAAAATTAATTTGCCAATAATTGGTATTATGTTGGATACAATTTTTTTTAAACAATATTATCAAGAAAATGAAAAAAAAAACTTAGGGTTAAAATCATAAGACTAAGGCAGGACTATTGGTTAACTAATTGCTCTTGCTACGCCCAGTTATCGAAGGATTGGAGGGTGGAAGAGAATTTTTAGACATCAAAAACACCGATGCCTTCGAACAGAAATTGAAAATCGATTGAAAAAATACTGTTCGTACGGGGACTCGAAAGGAAGCCAACAACGCTATCCACTGCGCCATAGGACCTGATTTTATTGTATTAGCTTATTATAAGAATGAACATAACATACATTGACGTTATATAAGATACGTGATTTATTATCCGTTGATAAAACAGTGATTTTTTCCCATGTATGCAATAGCTTGGCAACACACCTCTATCATAAAAATCCGATGGTTCACGGCTTAAGTTTGGGCACAATAGTCTAAGAATAAGTCTCGTCCGAAGGCCGATAGCGTTGATTTCATTACGACTCTATTATGTTAGGTTATCCGTGACGGCCTTTCTAATAATTTAAATGAAATAATTTTCTTCGAGCAATGCCCGACATCAAATTATCGCCTGGAAGCTTCGCAGCATGTTGTCAGATCGTTATTTTTGTGTACCTACCAATTGCTATTGTTCGGCGATTATACATTTGGAAACTGATGCAAAATACCATTCGAAGAAACATCCGTAGACTCTCAATTATAAAACACGTTATACTTGCAATGCAAACAAAAATATTGCTATCTTTTTGGAAAACTAATTATTTTTTACGGCGCAAATCGCGATATCGGACTCTCAAGAAAGTTTTTAATTAGCCGATAAAATGCTTTTTGTCCTTATCACATTTTTTTAAATTTAGGTTTGCTTATTTGAAGTTTTTAAGAAAACTATAATAATTAAGAGTTAATCATGTTTGTTGTCTAAGAGTTTTTAAAAAGATTGTGTGAAAAATTATACCTGATGTAATTCAGTTCCGTCAAGAATTTCGCTATTTACTTTAGTGAAATACGAATATTTTTCAGAAGGCCTCTACTTCATTCAGAATTATATTTCTAACAGGTTTTCATGTACTTTCATTATGGGTTTCATTTAAAATTTTCTAATGTTTATCTATTTCCACAACAAAGCTTTTATCTAGCACATGCCCAATAACTTTATATTAGGCCGAACTGGTCAATCAATCCTGTACAGTTTCTACTACAATTATCAGCTTTTTTAGTTTCAGGTTTTTGCCGTGTACAATTTTGTTTACAACAATACTGTTAATGACCAAACAATTTAACTGACCTAAAACACTGGTTGACGTGATCTTTTTTTAAACTCATTTGACGTCTTTGACAAACCCAAAATACCAGAAATCCACGACTCTCATCAATTCTGTTGAAAAAAGTTGCAAGTAGTTTGACCAATAAAAAAATCCTCTGTCATATCTGAGATTTTTGTGTACAAAAAATATTTGTTTCATTCATTCTTTAATAGTCATTCAGAAACAGTTAAATCAAGTACAGAGTGGTATATTGTGTGCGCTGTGTATACTCACAGTACGTAATATTGTATCAGAAGTTTACACGGATGTTGTATGTAAACGCAGTAGTTTCAAAATTGCTTTGCAATTCAGCGTGTATGTGTATTAATTAACTTTTCATAGAACTGCTACCGATTACGATTTAATTACATTTGGACCGGCAAATATTTACTTGTTACGAACTAAGATGGCTACAAGCAACCAAAATTGAAAGCAAGCAATTATATAACGCGCCGTATAAATTGAATGGGAAATCTGAATGCTGAAAATTTTATTACCAATTTCAATTCAGTTCGTTGAAATTAAATTATTTATTTAGACACAATACTCGTGAATTATAACTTCGTTCCATGGAAACCTATTATCACTGAATAGAATAAGTTAATTTTATTAATAACTTTAAGGCAGCAAAATGGTTTTATAATATAAAACACAATCAAACATAATTGATTCTACAATATTTTGTATTTTTTATTACTGTTATATTTTTACAATATTATAAAAAAAAACAATAGATTAAAGTAAAATCTATGTGTTTAATACACAAAGAAAATAATTCCTAATATTAAATTTAATTGAAAAAAAAATGGCATTACAGCTAAAGCTTATGCGACTAATATTTCAAAGTTGAAAGATCATACGAAAAAAACTTGATGATTTTTTTTTTGTAAGTCACTCGAAGAGAATTAAGATCACAGACTCCCACGTCTCAGGTTAGTCTAAGATATAGATTTAAAAAAAATCTAAATTTGATATTGATCTTACCAGGAATCAAAACCAAACCCGCCTGATCGTTCGACTACATATAACCAACTAACACATATCACAGCGGACAACTTTACTAATTGTGCTGTGCAATATTATACTATTAATTGCAGGTCATAGAATACATTGTTTTGAATATTATGAAAATTATGCATTAGAAGCAAATATTTAAAATTCACCAAGAAGAATTCAGCTGTTATTCGACGAGAACCAACTAAACAAACATCCATGCCACGATACCAAGAAAACATGGAAAAATCTCATTTTGGTATTTACTTTGACAAGATTTTCCTAAACCATCTAATTGATGGAGGAGCTCTTACTCAGTCTACAGACGCCGCAAATTAATGCAAATTTATTAACTGTATAATATATTCAATATTCGTGGTGCAAATTGTAGTTTGTGTTCTAAAAAATATTAAAAAATATGACAGTTACTTGCAAGTTTGGTTTCACCACGTCAATGTTTTGCGTTTCACGGTTTTTTAGCTATCTAAACATTAAAAAAATACTATTTTAAGTCTTATGGTTTTAGTGGAACAAAAATCATACAGATCATTCAAAGCAAACCATATAAATAAAAAGAATATTGTTAAATATTTTTTAATTAGATGTTCTACTTAGTCAAAAGAGTTAACACATGCAATGACTTAGGTGGATTTTGCGGTAAATTTGTGGAAGTTCATTTTTTATTTAAGATTGCGGACCTGTCAAGACTGTCAAACTTCATATGTACGTCAGACTGGTAAAAACTTTAATGTAAGAATTACAAAACACGTAAGATGGCTAAAAAGCATTTTTTCAGAGTTTGCGAATCATTTAATAGAAAATTATCACAATTTCTATAAAAATAAAGATGTTAAAATACTGCACCTAGAAAACAATAAAGGATTAAGAATAAGCAAATTGGAATTTTTGTAAAACAATAAAATCATTTATTGAAATGAATCACTAATTATTAACATTTTAAATAAGACCCACCATTGTTGAATTAATTTACTTTTATATCTATTATTTCTTATACAAGTAATTAATCTGTAATTTATAACTTACATTTACGAATATTTTTTGTAAACCTTAAGGTTTTCTATTTGATGATGATTCTTAAATAATCAAACCACGTGTCGTAGTTTGTCACACAACAATTGGAGTAAAAAAGTTATCCAATTTTTCATAAAATGTATTTTATTACATCACATGCATTTTTGATTTACATAAAACGTACGACTCCGAATAAGCTGATATTTCGAAATAATGAATAATGAATGTGTTATGAAAAAAGCCATGTGAGCTGTGCTTAAAGTTTACGAACATAATAAGCTCTTGTTAGGAAAGTCACGAGGCAATTAAAACTACATGTGAACAAAATGAAGTTAATTCAATTAAATTTATAATGAAAATGAGAAAAACCAGTTGACAATTAAAATGAAATAACACAAAATTTTCCCTACAAAATATTATTTTAATAATTACAAAAAAAAATATTATATCCGTGTGTATTTCTCAACATGAAGATTGGTAACGTTTATGGTAATGATATTTTTTTTCTTTGAAGTTATTAAAGGCCACAAATTATCAACGAAAATTTCAGATCATACGGGATGGATACATAACAGGGTAAATAAAATAGTGGATTGATGAAATAGTACAAAAAAGAAGTGATCACAAAGTGTGATAATAAATAATCAGCCGAAAAATGTGTCAGCCATTGATGATGCATGATTCGTTGTTTGAATCACTTGATTCAAAATAAACCTAAATTAACGCACCACGATTTGTGATTGTTCTTCCTAGAAAAGGAAACCTTATTTCGTAAATATTGTTTTTTAGTTATGTACAGGCAAATGATCCTTTTTTAAATTCGATCAAAAGGAACAACTCTCTTTAAGTCCAAATTTATAAATTATACCCAAAGGGCTTAGAGTTTTAGAAATAAATAAACATAGTAACATTATTTCACTTCAATAATATTTAACGATGTTTGAACAATACTAATTTTAATTATAATATGTTATTGAACGCACATATACCAGTGATTTAATCAATTAAACATTTTTCGCTAAAAGTGATTTAAAATAACTAGGCATAAATTATATGAATTATAAATTTCATGTAAAACTAAATAAAAAATATTAAAATAGCTTTAAATACTCTGAAGTTAGAGTACTTTATATTATATATAAAAATATAAACGTAAATAAAAATTAACATTTGCCCGTGGAGGCCAAAGTTCAGGGTTGCATTCACGATATAAAAAGTTTCTGTGGGCTTTCCCCAAAGGATTCGAGTTAAAGTTTAAATGAGAAACCTGCTGGGTAATAGGATACAAGTAACTTAATGGAAAGAAATTTCACTCCAGTCGACTCTGAAGGCTGAAATGGAAAACTCCAGGAAAAGTAACTTCTCAGGCATATTATTCGAAAACAAATAGTAATATAGTGTCTAGGAAACTTTTCAGACGCCTACGCACTATGAGTGACATTCAAAATATTTGATGCTAACTAATATAAACAAATAAACAACTCTTAAGGTATGAAATTCACACGTATAAAAGACAATTAATTTGACCAAGATAATGGAATCCCTAAATTTATAAAATAATATCTATCTATCAAAATACAAACACACTTCTGTGTTACGCACATATGTATACTGTATTTCCATTTCAAGCAATTGCGAGTAATCTGCCAAAACAATATGTTTAGACACGTCCATTAGACCTTATGACCTTATTTATTTATTGCTTTATATTCATTCATTCCGCCGTCACTAACAAAACTAATTATAGATGATATTGGCTGAATTATTTAGTAAAAAGATATGTTAAAAAGTTACACATAAAAACCTTTCACGGTTGAAACTAGTTTTTCCTCAGAAGTAGCTATCTTTGACTATTTCCTATTATTTATAACAACAAAGCTTAAAATTTTGGAAGTCTATATGATTTTCAAACATTGAGAGAACGCATAATTTAAAACAATTTTGATTTGAAAGATCGGCGATCGCAAAATCTTGTTTTAGTTTACCGAGCACTTAAAGCTTTAATTAGAGAGAGATCCTTATGTATCAAATTATTACATTTAATAAAAAAATATGCTCTCAGCGTTGTTCGAAGTTTACTGTACAAAATAACAAGACAATGTGGGTGTATCCTGCAAAGAGGGCTCTTTAATCTTCATTTGCAACTTATTTTATAGTCTAGAAATAAGTGAGAGGTTGTTTTTCTTATTGTTCCTGGTATAAAACGAGTTTAATATGCAGACATTTACAAAAAGTATATTAAAATAGTTTACTAACATTTAAATAACTTTGGTTCGTGTACACACGAGTATTAAACTTTTCAATGAAAAGAAAGTTTGCCGTAAAAGCTCGGGTTCAAAAAAGTCATAATTGCATTTAAAATATACTTTTTCAGTTTAAATTAATATGAAAAAGGTCTTGAGTTTATCTTTGGCTTAAGCTTATATTGATGGAATATTTTAACACTATCTACAAGTCTAACTTTTCAGAAAAGCCAAAAAATGGTTTTTATTCGTTTGTAACTTCAAAAAGTAGATGTTCATTTAAAACATAGTGTTGACATATTATTATTTATTCTGTACTGTGCGTTTATACTGCTTACGGTGATAGCTAAAAATTTTGGGTATGATCTTAAAATATATTATAATAAGGCAACTTTACATTGCTAAGGTCAAACTTCACTGGTAATTTAAGAATAAACTAGACAAGATTGTCATAACGTTTGACTATCACGTAGACAAGTATAAAGAATAACGTAATAAAAAACCACTTTTTTAACCCTGATTAAGCTGTACAAACATTAGCTTTAAAACTAACAAGGATTACGAATATCTTTCAAGATAATTATTTATATTGTAAGAATTAAGATTCCTTTAAAGATTATTGGTTTTTTTTATAGGAAAAAGCGAAAGTCATAGATAGTTAATACTTATGTCTCATTGCCGTCAATCTTTTTTTCTCACACCTGTTCAAGTAATAATGTCTATTAATTAAGTTGTCAACGTATATAACAATTTATGCCGATCATCTCACATTAATAAAGATATCAATTTACAGACCAGGACAATTGCTTGCAAATCTGCCTAAATAATACTTTTTTTTAAACCATGTCCGCTCCCAATGTGGAGCATATGGACTCCGAATGGAGTTTATCTCAACAGAAGTGAAGAAATAATACTTACCGGTTAAAAAAAAAAGTATTTGCCAAACGGATACAATAAATGCCTTAACTGAGTTTAATTAATTAATATTCAAGAATCTCATTTTGTAATAAACTCATTTTTGTTATTTTTGTAACTTTCCCACTTCTGACAGTAACTACACTACGGTGACGATATGTTTTATAATTTCTCAATTATTTAATTATAAGAAGGTTTTTATGAGAGATGTGATTTAATTATTTTATTTAAATCAGCGGATGTTTATAATACGGATGGTAAAATAAAATAGAAGTTGACCACTCAAATAAACAAAACTATCAACATGGTATAAAAATGAATCGATTAAAATCAAATCATTGAGTACCCCGTGTAAACCGTAAAGTTTTTAAATACATACATGATAAATTAATAATTCATCTATAGATGTCTCAATAAGACATCTCATTGAAGAGTGTACCGTTTTACAACAATTAAAAACGAAAATACTCGACGTATGAGTACTTTCATATTAAACAACTCAAAATTATTAAGAAAATTCGAAAGGAACTTTTTCATTAATATTCACCTAAATTAGCAGTTGTTTATACAGTTATGTCATTAAAATTTAAAATATCGATTTGTGATTTAGCTTATAAAAAATACGACACTACATATATGTAATGATTACAAGATTATGAAGAGTATTTCTCATTACGCTCGTGATGGAATGAGTACAAAAAAGGTTTTATTTTGTATTATAAAGTAGTATAATAATATATAGTAAATAACTTATAGTTTACATTTAATAGCATGTTTTTTAACATTTAATAATAACACAGTTTTTTGGTATTTTTGGCTTGATGAAATATAGCAAGAGTATAAGTATAGATGGGTTAAGAATATGAAAACTTATTTTCTTAAATTCATTTAAATAAATATTTTTTGACATAGGTATTACATATTACGAATAACCATAAGAAAACGCATTTTTTAAGTTTAATAAAAAATACGAAATATTGTGTCTTTTATGTATTTATTTGAATAAAAATAACTTCTGATAAATGTTTTTTATTCTTTTTGATTGGGTACTATTTATTCATTCCTATTTTGAGCTGTACACACGACAGTTAATATGTGACGTATGTATGGTCAATATCTGTCTTGTGGCCTAGTGATCAACGTCATCCTCTTCGATTGCAGGGTCTAAAACTATCAATTTCAGTAAACACACTTTCAAAAACGAGTATTTTAATATATTTTTTTAATTCGTGTTAGCGCCATGAATTTCTGTGATGCCTTCGTTCTCTTCCACTCATATTATATCAGAAATAGGCATAATGAGAGCGATTGACTGATTACCAGTCTTCTCATCCTATCTCTCTTTCTTTACTCTATTTAAAAACAAGATGTTAAGCAATTTAAAAACAGCATAAATTTGATAAATTTGTTATTCCACAGATAGTGTAATTAGTTGTGACACGTTTTACGCGTCTGTGAAAAAGATTATTTAACAATTATATATTGCAATTTTTTTTTATAAAAGTTACCGCTGAATTCATTTAAAATAGAAAATAACCTGTTCTCTCTCAAAAAAAAAACTTATGTTGAAATGCTCTACATTGTGAGCGGATATGATTGAAAGAAATTTTCACACAGTACTCAATCGATGCAAACTTTCGATCCGACCAGAATCCGGTGGGTCGATGAGTCCAAAAGCATCCCACCGCCGTTTGAGCTATCAGATCACAAAACAAATAATACAATCTCGAAAATATTAATAATAAAACGTCCATCAAGCAAAAACTGAGAGAGAAAAAAAAAACGAAGACAATGTTTAAATAAACACAGACCAGCGAATGTACCAAGTATTGGTCGACAACAATAGAATACCGCGAACGGTTTTATATAAATCATCATCGTCGGAAATCTTGATCGGGCGGCTATCGCATAATAAATTATTGTACGTCACACATCCTGACGGCAATAGAAATGTCCGATGATCGTTGATTCGGACTGACTGGTCGGCATCCGTTGCTGCGGAATAAGTCATGATTAAATACTTCAGTCATACAAATACGGATCTTTTCATTGAATCATTCATGCATTAGTTATGTGGAGAAGTCCAACCTGCGAGTCAAGCAGTGCCATCATATTTATTCTAAGCCAAATTCGTGTGTCAAAAAAAAAATGTAATCATTTACCGCTCTCTAGTACTTGCTGCCCCTAGGCAACTGCCTACTTGCCTATGCCCACAAGACATCCCTGACTGCCCTTGGTAACTGTTTTGAGGTACCCACATGAATTTGCAACATTTTTGAGAATTAATTTGAGTAAGTCAATGTTGTTGGCTACGGTACAAATCTCAGTATGAACAGTTTTTATAAATTAATTTACTTTAAGATTTCGACTGAAGGTGCTTGGTGGAATTTCAATATAAAATTTGAATCGTTCAAATTATGTACATTCACACAATTTTTGTCACTATCGACCCGGGTTTCGCCTTTCGCCATCTTCAGGCGTTTAAGTGCACGAATGAACTTGAACTGACGCTTAGCAAATGAATGTATCGTGTTTATATATTATAATAAATAAATGTATCACTAAGTTTAAATTTTAGTTCCTCCAATCACATTCACCTATTTTAAATGTTTTTTTTTTGTATTCAAAAGTTGAAAATCATGCATTTAAAAGTTAACAGAACTTTTTTCCACGAAAACTGTTTGTTACTCAGTCGCTCAACCTTCCTTTTTTCGAAAAGTGTAGTAGAAATATAAGGATAAGGCAAGGACAGGACTAGTGGTTAACTAATCGCTCTCGCTAGACCCCGTAGTTTAAGGATCGAAAAGGTGGAAGGGATTTATGAACATCACAAACACTCATATCTTCGAACAAAAATCGATAAACCTATTACGAAAAATGTTGTTCGTACTAGGACTCGAACCAGTGAAGTCAGTCACTGGCACTGGCTGCGCCACGACCTGACGAAAAAATCTTTATAACAAAATAAATAATTATTCCGATCATTGACTATTTTAACAAATTTAAGCAAAGTCAACATTGGTAGAGAGTTTTTTTTTATTTCATCATGTAATTTTTTTATTAAGGAACATATGTTCGTTAAAAATATGTCATTTTTATATCCAAAGAAAAAGACGATGTATTGTTGATAACTTTTTGAATTAATATCACATCCGCCTATGTATAGTATTTTCGTGTCGAAAATGCAGCTTAAGAAAAAGATAGATATATTACAAATACTAACCATCTCGTTTATTTACCAAAAGAGTTAGTGAAATTTTTGTGTTCTTGTTATACTTTTATATTGCCCCCTTCCGGTATGCCACTCCGTGAGTCGATAATTATTTCGGTTCGAAAACATAGGCCAATACATAAGTTATATTATATGCTATTACTGAATTAATAGTTGTAAACTAGAAAAACGTTTGATGTATATCATTCAATGCACATACAATGCATTTTGTGATATTTAAATTAACTTTTTATTACAGATATACTTTTTAGTCTATACATTTCCAATATATTAAAGGAGTAAGCTGTACATTTTAAAATATGTTTTTTTGTATGAATATAAAAGTTATATTGATTGGATCTGTATTTTTACAGCCATCTAAAGAGATTAATATTGTAGAGTTTTTGCAAAACTATATTAAAATAAAGCATTCTTTAAAAGAGCATAAGCTCCTAGTATGTCCATCAGAATATATATTATTATGTCACAAATATAACAATGTATCCACGAAAGCTATTCGATTAGGTTTATATTATATTTGATACCACACACATTATGATTATATTAACTGTAAAACTACAAAACTATAATCATAAGAAAAAAAAATCACAAAATATAATAGACAATTCATGGTGATTCATAATATGTATGTGAAATCTAAATAAAAATGAAAATATTGCCATGGCTTTTGTCTCCAGAGTTTAATAATAAAAAAAAATTGTACACTGTCTACTGAGCTCGTTTGTATGGCTAATCTTAATTTATATCAAACATAATGTTGAAAAAACATTTATTTAGTAGCAAACACTGAAATTCTTAGTAATAATATAAAAAAATCTATTAAAATTGCTGTAATTTTTTCGTATCGTTAAATATGAATCAACAATTCTTATTTATTGTGATTTATGAAGTGATTATATCTACATATATGAATCGTCTAAGTACATTATAAGTTTAGTTTTTCTGATAAATATAATATATACCTTCAAGCCGGTCGTAATTGAAAATTTTAATTTTGTTACCTGATGTATTTGAAGATATGAATTTTCTGAAATGTTCGTCATTTTTAAAAGAAAACATCAACCACTCAACACCGCATACGGAATTTGTAGCTAATTCAAGGTTATTTTAGTTACTTCTCTTTCTTGAAAGATAATGAATTCTGTGACCTTTTTCCTGCAAAATTGAGGTTAATTTTTTTAATGTTGAGACTTTTTGCGGACTATTGCAATGATATCATCATTGTATGGGACAATGATTGTAAAAAATCTTTGATATAAATATGTTATGAAGATTAAAAAATATGCAAAAATGGTCAATTTTGCAATATTGTATGTTTACAACACTCCTGATAGAATGAAATTAAAGCAATTTATTATATTTAACCAATATTTATCACATTAAAAAAATATGTGGTCACTATTTCATGATTATAAAATTTACGATTAAAAAAATTCTTATTTACTTAATATATTGGAGGATTGCATATTTTTATTTTAGGAAGATAGCATTTTTTCGGTACGTTTTTACTTAACTCATCTAAATTTTACGATACTTTAAGACATGTATGTAGAATATTATAATGCATACAACTCATATTTTCTTAAAATACTACTCGGCCCACTTCACCTCTATAGGGCTTATTATTTAATAATGTAAGTATGAAAATTATTCTTGTAGTATTTTTTTCCACTTAAATTTTAGAACTACATATTTATATGGTAGGCCTCAAATTATATAATCGTACTGCTGGAGGCAGTAATGACAATGTATTTTTATCGATTTCTTTACTCAGTATTTGAAATAAACATTTACTGTAAAGGTCAACCAAACAAAAACCTACATCATATTTGCAATAATGTTTTACTTCCTTGAAGTAATTTATCTCCTTATATAAAATTAAAACAATTGTTTTGGATAAATTTCACAGTGATATATGAAACAAACTAGAAAATACTTTCGATGAGTGAAACTGGTTCTGATGGTTGAGTTTTAAAAATAAAACGTTTTATTTCTATTACTATGATTTACCACTAAGAATTGACAGTTAACATGGTTCTGAACTGTAAGTTAGATTTTACTTTTTTATTTTTTGATTTTGTTTGTTCAATATTAATTTGTTCTGTTTTTTTATTTAAATTATATTTTTCAAATACATGGTGAATTGGCGTCAGCTGTAATTCTATGTACTATCGTTCTAATATGAAACAATAAAAAATAAGTATTTTCTGCTTTATTTTGTCTTTTTTATTTATTTCGATCTGTACCGAAATTCATAACGAAAACAACGAATAATTTTTGATGAGCGCCTCTCGTGTATAATAATATAATACCAGTAAAATAAATGCGTCATTTTATGTTATGAGTATAAGTACGTTTCTTTGTTTTATTATAATGCCTGGTTTGCTTTGCGGGAGTTAATTTGGCTTCTGCCCAATATTTGGAGTGAACGGCCTATCTCTTGTTTTTAATATTTATAGACCGAGGACTGCGTCACGATTAAAATATAAATCGTTTATTAAAACGTCAATGTTTTGCAATTGGAATGCCGAAATAACCGATGAATAGATAAAGCGATATATTTGATTTGAGCCATAACAAACAACGTATTGTGGAGATGTCGGCCGACTGGGCTATCAAATGATGACTATCGATTTGTTTTTATCAAGATATCAATAAAAAAAAACAAGTTCAGTTTGTACGTCATTCACAAAAATAGTATAAAAAGTTGTATATAAATCTTTAAGCAAATAGAAAACAATATATTATACATAAAATAATTTATTTATCATATTGTAACGAAGTTTTATAAAATATATGTTTATTCAATCAATTATGACGAATAATTATTTGTCTAACCATCTTTTTTGACTACTGGTTGAATATTCCCATTAACGAAACGCTTAGTATTTTATATATGTAGCCTCCGAAAGTCTCTTTCTAGTACTACGGAAATTACAGCATTCATAATTATACCAAACATAATTGACCCTAAAAAATTCTTGTGATTTTTAAAAATAAAATGAATGCAAAACATACTTATTTATTATATTTGAAATAAGAGCACGTGTTTGTGTTTCCTTATGTAGACTTAATTTATTTGATTAAATAATTGAATACTTATACATGGTTTTATAGTTTATAAAAGTCGTATATTATACTTAAGTTTACCGTATTGTAAAAAAATACAAGACGACAGACTTAAGACTTAGGTGTTAAGCAAATTAAAATTAAAATCAGGTTTAGTTTAAATATCTTCGTGCGTTGATGTCACTAATACGGCGCGGATAATACGTTGAAATTTTAACATTGGCAACAATGTCTTTCAGTTTAAGCTGCAACCTGCAAGTATACGCATAAGGTAAGGAATAAGGATGCTTCTTGGGCTGATGGAATAATTATGATTACTTATTATAGATATATTTTTGCTTTGGCCTAGAATTTTTTAAACATTTCACTGCTGCATTTCATAATAATTTAGGTATAAGAATGTGTCCTTTTATTGCAAGATATTTTCTGCATTTACCATATTCGTTATCTGTGTAAAGCGTATAATCGCGGTATCCCCAAGGATGCCTGTCTGCAGGACTGGTTTGAGGATGTTTGAACTAACGGGACCCCGAACCCTCAAAAGGGGAAAAGGGTCAAAAAGGTGGAGTAGCTATGATTTAGTATTCTGTTACGAAATTATTATACACACAAATTTAAAAAAATATTCATACTGTTTGCTTGGCTGTGAAGGATGACCTGAGGCATGGTCCTGTCGATGAATTTATCCTGTTTTCAAATGGATTTTCTTAAGTAAAATTTACGTCTCGATATAAAAAATCGTTCTAAGTAATCATTACTTACAATTTTATATGTTTGAAAAGGGAGGGTAAAACGTTTAAAGGTTTGCTGGGCAGGAGTATGCTTCGTCATCAAATACCAAACTTTGAACAATCTATCATTAAATCTAATGAAATTGCCGATATCTTATGGACAGGTACCTGCGTAATGATTACGCGTGCTTCAAAAAGGTTTTGCTAATATAAGACATTACTGTACGTTCACGTTAGCGATTTGCAAATTCATGGAAAAGGAAAGATTTCTGAAACTAATAACTGTGATTTTGATCTGTTACTTGAACGATTTTATTAACAACAATATGTTATTATCGGTATATGTAAAATATTAGATTAGCCTACCAATCTAAGTATATGGTTAATTATTATCATATTTAATATTTTTTATGAACCATTATCTAAATTTAATACGTATACATTTTTTGCTAAGTGAAAAAATGCTATCTCCGATTTTGGTTTCTCGTGTGAATAAAAATTGAAATATTTATTCAAAAATAATTTTTGATTCATAATAAATTACTTATTTAATTGCAATACTTAAATAAATCAATTTGTTTTATTTGAAAACAGTCGTTACTATTTTAGGAAAATAAATACATACATATTGTTATACTTATTTAACATTAAAAGTACCTATGCTATATTTATAAAATAAAATCAAAATAGTATTGTTTACAAGAGAATACGAAACATTGATACATACCTAATTATATGTTTTTATTAATTATTAAACCTGAAATTATATTTTAACATATGGGCTTTAATTAAAATTGTAGTTTACTCAATAATTAAAATAGCAATCCTAATCAGGGCAGCATATAACTGACAATTTTAATTAAACACATAATGCTCATATCAAAAGATATGCTATTTTTTATTTGAACTGTTAGTATAAATAAAGTAATCGTTGACCAATTTTGAACAGGTATAATGATCATACCGGAAATCTTGAATGCCATAAAAACAGCGCTTCTTATTTTGTTTTTAATAGTCTTTATTTAAAACGTATATAAAAATATTGATTTTATTTTTTTTCTTTAAACATAAGCATGATTTTTAGACATTCGGTTGTAATTTTACTCTCACAGTCCTACCTAAGTTATAATATGTACTTGGTTACGGCTAAAATTTGAACAACTATTTTCTATGATTGTCTTTGGCTGGATTTCAGGACCCTTGAAACTATTTTTGAGGAATTTCTTATGGTAGCAACTACACGTACAATGTGCTCAATACCTATATAGATTCATATGTGCATTCGTTTATATCTGTGGTAGTCCTGAATTTTTTTAAACATTGAATTTTGGCACATTTGGCCATGAATGTAATTACCGCCATATATAATACTTTTTATATAAAACTGTATATGAATACATACTTTTTTTATTATTTTTCCTTATTTATAAGGTCCAGAATAAGTAAGTATCTTTACTATTTATCTTTTCTTAATTTACCATTAACCGTTATATGATGATTTGTTGTATACTGGTTTTCATTAAAATAACCGTCTTATAAATAAATACTCATCAAACTACAAAAAAAATTCACTGGTCTTTTGTTTAATGAGGTTGGCTTCGGTCAAGGTGCACACGAGTTCGAATCCTAGTACAGATAGTCTAATAAATCCCTCCTACCCACCTGATCTCTAAAACTGGATAGGGACTAGCTAACCAACAGTCCTGCCTGAGCACTATCTACCAATCAATTGTCTTTTCAAAATGTAGAGATTTGGCTACTGAGCAACAAGCAGTTTTGTTAGAAAACATCTTTTGAGTAGACTCAATTAACAATCCATATTTTCTAAACAAGGGTAGACATTAGGGCTTGTCGGTTTTCAAAAACCGGTTTTTTGGCAAAATTTATGGCATTCGAAAACTTTTTTTTCAACTTCGTAACCGGTTGTGCCGAATTTTACTTAAACGAGTACATAAACAAAAGGACAGACAATTTGGACATTTTATTTGATGGCTTAAGACCATATGCCCACATCATTACTCAGCAAAAGGGTATTTTCGATATCAGGAATTTTGTTACAGTGGACGCTTTGTGTTTTCTTAAATCATATTTTCTGAAGAGTAACACCAAATAGTTTATTGTTGTGTATTACTATGTATATAAATAAACAATATAAAAAATGAACTTTTTCTCGCTATTTTAATTGAATTATCCATTTTATATAAAACTTCGAAAACCGGATAAAACCGGTTTTCACACAATATTGACATTCGAAAACCGGTTTTTTGAAAAGTTGGTTTTTGTATAAGCCCTAGTAGACATGGCTTAAAACAAAAAAATATATGAAAACTTAATAAAAATCAACAATAATTGGGGACGACTGGTAAACAATAAAATGCTTTCAATTAAAATACTTTACACATGCCAGTTTTAGAAGCGCTGTATTATGAATCATACTATCGAAATTTCGAAATGCATTAAAATTTCGAAATGATTTTCAACAATTCAATTTGTACAAAGCATAAAACCAAATATGTAACAGCATGACATCTTCTGGTGGACGGTCAACATCACTTTGTATTATAGTAATCGATTTTAAAATTTATATTTTAATCAAACCCGAATTTAATTTTCATTTATGTCACATTAGATTATAATGCTCAGCCAAAAATTACCACTCTATTTAATTTAATACTAATATGTTACATAACATTTTATTTGCTTCATGCAGATATTATACAGATAAATATTTACGAATAAGTTTTTTTTTAATTTTCGATAACTGGTTACTAGCCATTAATTGTATATGGTAAAGCAATAACTGGATCACAAATATACTATGTAACAAACAAGATATATTCGTATCATGATATTTTGTACTCACAATATTTGTAGTAGTGGAGAATGATGGAGGATAAAACATGTTGTCAAAAAAATGTGTTTTTTCGAACGCATTATGATGTTTAGGTGTTCAATTTTTAAAAATTTACAACAAAAAAATATTTGTTAACAATAATAGTATAGAAAACAATTGATTTAGAAATAATATAATATATTATTCTTGAACTTTCACATAAACCTTACAATATTATGTCATCTCTTAGCTGGAATTATTAAAAGATCTGTTCTTTTTGCTCGGTTTGCAAACCGTCAGCAAACCGTTAGAAGTACGCAGAAGAAAAGAGCTATGATATTTTAAATGTCGAATTAGTTTTTTTATATTTCAAGCAGTGCTTCCTCAAAATTGGGAAACATCTTGAAGCAATCTGGACTGTTTGAAACTTGCCTAACTTATATTTGTAGTTAATTATCTGAAGGTCATATGGAAATGTGAATAAATTATTAATATAAAAAAATATAAAATAACTGAGTCAAACTGGAGTAAAAATTGTGTAATATAAACACTGCATGCTTTGATCTTGATTTTATGATCACTGTTTACTGTGTATTCCAATGATCATTATCGTTTAAAATATTTAAAAGTATAATAATAGTGAGATTTATATATTATATAATACATAATTAAGTATGCATTCTTACATTGACTGATTTGAGCAATTTGTATAAATTAGCTGATACAATCTACATCCTTGATACTCTTCTAATAAATCGATAAATAACAAATGAATGCACAGGAGAAGTAAAATCGTAAAATTAAACCAAAACATCCTCAATCAAATGAGCCGCAATCGTGATTCACTCGAAAGGAATTCATGAATTATATTAAGCGAAATACTCACTCAAGTGGTTCACATCGTATACGAATACTCCACAAAATAATATTGCCAAGTATTTCTTATTTTCACTAATTTGAGCCTTTATTTCAATTAATACAACAGTTTAACAGTACAATACAGATAACATAACATAAGAAACATAAACATACAAATCAATTATACAAAGACTATTAATACAATAAGTCAGCCGTGGGGAACCTGCGGCCTTTTGGCTACTCTGGTGCGGCCTTTTGACTGTTCTGAGAATTCTGCATTCTTTTGTAATTCTCAAATTCCTGTGATTTTGGATGTCGAAATCATTGAAAGACCTAAAAAAAGGTCCCACGCTGGTATTTTTGGGAAATCCTCAAATTTCTGGGCATTACAAATTGTCATAAAATTGTTTCTGGCCAAAGATTTTCTAGTCAATTCCCTGTCAATGTTTACTGCGGCCTTATGTTGAATCAGATAAACGAATATGGCCTTTAGAGAGAGAAACGGTTCCCCATCCCTGCAATAAGTCATCGCTGAATCCACATAAAATCTTTAAATGATCAAAGGTACAATTTGAATGTTAAAAAAAAAACATAACAATGCTTTAGATCAATTTTTTCATTTGAGATATGTTTATTTATGTTGTATTGATAATATTGCAGTATGTATTTTAGTTAAGGTAAAGCAATACATATAATTCATCAAAATAATTGCTAATACCTATCAGACCATGCCATTCCGAAATCTTTACACGAGAAGCTTAATCATTTTTAACGAATTATTATATTTTTATTATAAATTATATTTTATCACATGACCATCATCGACGGTGTAAATTTTTGATAGCTTTTATGTATCATTGTTTACACCTGAATATTTAAGTATTTTGAGGAATGAATTGATGATATCTGCCATGAAAAATATTGTAAAACCTAATTCTTAATCCAAATTAAATATTTTACTATTTTAATACCGACCAAGATAATCAGATTATGGTTAAGACAAAAAAACACTTAATGTTAAAATAACCAAATAAATACTTTAAATTGTTTTACGTGATATAAATAATAATGACAAAGTTTCAGGTAGGAAAATAAATACCCAAATCAAATAAAAACCATAAGACGTTTGAAATTTATAGCTATGATTGTTTCTCAATCGCTTTTTAAGTGATGATTACTTACATTGACCACTAATCCATTACTGAATTCTTAGGAAATTCGATCTTTATTTTAATGATGTAATTTTTAAATATCTGCAGAAAACCATTTTAAAGCATTTGAAATGGTTTTATATGTCATTTTATTATATTTATGTGGTACATATTTAATGGATTTATAATGTTCGGATGTATAGTAATTTTATCTACTTAAATGAAGTTTTCGATATCGTTCGTCTTGGTTCAATTTTCATTCATAAAACAATAACTATGAAAAAAATACTATCATTGGCTTATTCAATATTGGTTAGCATTATCAATTATATCGTATTAACATTTAGATTCGTTTTGTTTCCGGTGAGAAAATTCAATAATATTAAGATGTTCACCTAGATAATTAACATAATAAAGACCACAAATTAAGTTGACGGTGTCAATAGAGCATTTAAGATATTACATACTATGAACTATCTGAATTTGACAGTATTCGGTGACTGTCATATTCAGATAGTTCTAGGCTTGCTGCAGATTCTACAAGCAGAGGTGGGCTGTTAATACGTTAACATGGAGCACGCTTAATCCTAAAGTAATCCGCAGTGTTCCGTGGCAAGGGAGGGAAGGTTTCCATAGCCTTGTAGCATTTTTATTCATTATATAACGCATTGATCCGAGAATATTGTTTTTCTTAACTTAACAAAGGGTTTGCCGGTCTAAGCAAAAATTTCGGACTTGTGAGAGCCCATGCAAGTCCCTTATATAATAAGACAATTTATATATAGAGTACTATATAAATAATATGAAATATGCAAGATTTACATTCAATTATAATTAAATAAATTTCCATCAAAATCAGGGTCATAGTAAAAATGAAAAGATATCAATCATTTGAAATCAATTTAATATCGTCAGAAAACGGTTTTTCTCATACAAAAAAAACAAATACTGAATTTTTCTGAGTACATATATAATTTTGTAGATATATTCTGTTACAAAGGCAAACGATGTCTGCATTCAACTATGAGAATTTTTTTCTGCAAATATTTTATCTGTGATCTATTCCAGGAAATAAATCGAAAGCAAGATTTTGTTGAACATTAAAAAAAATAATACCAATGTCATTCCTGCAGTTCCTTTAACGCTAACGACAGTGAGTGGCGCCGGATATAGGAAAGATACATCCCAAGGCAATATGAAACTTTTACTTGGAAAAAATATATATTCACTTCAAACATCTTGCGGCAATATAGAAACGTCATAATATCAACTGATGAAATATGACTGAAATAGAAAGTATATTTTATTATGTAGGTACACTTAAGAATTCACAAACGAAGGGTTGTTATTTTTTCTTGGAAAACAGGTACCTGCTTGTCGCTCTGATAATATGAATCACAATGGAATATTTTGAGCATAAATTACTTTATAAATCTATCTTTAGTTTAACGACTTCTTATTTAGCTTATATATTTTTATGAAACCCCCGTCATTTAAATAGTAAATACAATACTATACCCATAAAGAGTTTATATATGTATAATATATAATAATAACGTTATTATATCGTGGATACAAGCCCAATACGACAATTTTATCAAGAATGATCACAGACTAATTTACTGGGGTAAAATTTTGAAGGGAAAATGTCGGGTTCTTAAACCGAAAAGATTTTTGATATACTATTAAGAGTATAAGTATAGGTACTTACTTGATTTAATCAAACAACGTAATATTTTTAGGTATTTTTTGAAAATGTTTTAAAAACTCAATTGTACAAATAAATGTTCTCTTTATAGATCATGATATATTTATTTATTCAAACCTGTCTTTTCTTCCTACCAGATGGGTTCTGTCGTCTTGGAAGACCACTGATGACGCTGGAGATGAAGAAAAAACAGATAGCTTTGAGGGTAGTGTTTAGTGGCGATATACCCAATGGTGAAGTGGTAAATAAATAGGTACCGGGTCGGTCATTGATTTCTTCCTTATTTTTTTTCCCTTCGGGTAGATTAATTTTGATATAATGCTTTTAAATTTTATGAACAGTATTTTGAATATATGTATAATTTATGTACATACTTTAAAATTAAGTTAAAAGTCAACAAGGTGCCAGGTCGTCGACCTGGCCCGACCTGGCCCCACTACACCATTGGATATACCTTTAAAAAGAGATGAAAATTGCTAACGTTTTCAATAAAACCACATTTATATTAATTAAATGTTTCGTTCTTATTTGCATTTTTTGAGTATACTTTTTGAAATATATACCTATGTGTTGTTTTACCTTGAATGGTTTTACAAAAAAAATACAAAAACTTTGGAGTCGCTTTTTTGGAAAAAGAGGCTATTTATTTTGGTATTACAAACATTTTAAAAGGAATTAGTTTTGTTCTCCAAACGTAAAATAGATATTTGGCATGTGTTTGTTTATAGACGCTCGATGACAGAAAAGACATCGTTGTAAATTATATTTCATTGCCAATAAATTTACGATGTATTTTGAGCGCAACCAAAAATCCGTAACTAAATTATGGGCACATTTCAAAAGAACAATAATATTTCTTCCACCGGAACTACTGTTCTTTGGTAAGAATATATTGCATTGTTGTAACCAAAAGTTCGATGTCATAAATAAGGATTTGGTCACGGTTGAAAATAAAAATAAACAAATTTGGTCCCTTTAGGCTTAACTTGCGGCTTATTTCTGTTTATTTAAGACGTTGTAGCAGGTGCCTTGCTTTGTGAGAAATTTAGATGGAAGTAAGTATGCCATTTAACTTCTAATTTATATGACTTTTTTTGTAAAAAACGATGGAATGCTGCGGTTTCACAAAGAGGGTAAAAAATAATGTGTGAATTGAATGGTCAACCCAATAAATCTTAGATATCTTTCTATAGAAATGATAAGATTCAAAATATTATAGGGAATCATTGTTCGAGCACAAAAAAAATATTTTATTCGTTTGGAATTTCAAAAGATAAAATGCACGGAAGCATCTACATGTTAAAAATATTGAATGACCATAATAATAATAATATAAAATTATACAGACCATATTTTGTTCTCTGGTTGTACATTTCATACAAATCTCAACGATATTTGTTGTGTTATGGTTTTGAGCAAGTCTCAAAGCCATGTCAATATCTGCTATCAAATATTATGATCGGATTAAATAGCATGTTTTTTGCTTCTGTCAACCTAAAAAAAAATATCATAAAATAATTTCCCTTTTTGTACACAATAAAACTATAATTAGAAAATACATGGTAAACCTAACGAGTCGACATATAATACCTTTTACATGTTCTATGCCGTTATTTTTGTTTTTATTCCATTATGATTATGCTTCGCTGATTAATATTTGACTTTGATATAATTAGTAGAACCTCAAAGTACACATTTTAATTTGCTAGAATTGAACGAAATTCGAAACTTTTGTCGTAAAATAAATAAAATCTTATTATTGTTCATTGAATTATAAGAGGGAAAACTTACCAAACTTAAAATGTTATTTGAAATAAGAATTGTAATATTTTGTTTCGACATCGTTCATATTTATTTAAATTACGACGAAGATATTTCTTAGCAATGTAGTAGTAAGTAAAGACAAAAGTGACAAGGGAAATTTATATCCATGTTCAGCTTTCAAGTGAAACTTGTTCTGTGGAGACAGAGCAATAAAGTAATAAAGGCAATAAAAATTTAGTGCCCGCTCAAAAATGACAGACGATCCTAATGCTGTGGTAAAGTTAAGTAAATACATGCATTTCAAAGACCAGCAAGTGTTTACTGTATAAACATATAACCCGCATAAATGCATATATGATTTTGAAATATTTTGAGAATAACAAGATTATTGAAATTATAATTTGATAAGTTTGAGGTAAACTACACTATAAATTGACAGTTTTTCCGTATGACTATTCAAGGCTTTGTTGTGTCCTATAGCGCAGCGGTTAAGGGTGTAGACTTCCGTGCCGGATCTCACGGGTTCAAGTCTCAGTACGAACAGCATATTTTGGATCGATTTTTTGATTTATGTTCGTAGGCATTGGTGTCTGTGATGTTTAAAAACTCCCTCTTACAAAATCCAGTCTTTTAATAATTGGATATAGCGAAAACGATTAGTTAACCACTAGTCCTCTCTTTGACTTATCTCGATAAAAAGAGGTTGAGCGACTGAGCTACAAACAATTATCGTAGAAAAACTTCTGATGAG
Source organism: Himalopsyche tibetana (assembly GCA_030503985.1). Taxonomy (NCBI): domain Eukaryota; kingdom Metazoa; phylum Arthropoda; class Insecta; order Trichoptera; family Rhyacophilidae; genus Himalopsyche; species Himalopsyche tibetana. Next base: position 17,128,012 of record JAPJYX010000024.1, read on the forward strand.
ATAACTCCATTAGGAAGCCATATGCTACACATTGGGAGCGGATATGGATTTAAAAAAAACTTTGAATTCATAGTAATTGTCAAATAGTGAATAAAATCAATGCTTAATCTATTTTTGCTTAATACAGGACCAAAGCGTAAAGTTTCAATAAAATAGATGTTTCATAGAAAATCTATATTGCAATACAATCTATGATAAAAAATCAATTTGACATTTTTTTCTGTGTTTGAAAAACATATTCCTCAATCAACTTACTTGTTTTCAAGATAAGAAATAAATTTTCTCTTATATTTTTCCCGATACATAGCTGCACGGGTATATCTTTTAGTCATATATGCACTATTGTGCTTAAAAAATGATGGTATTTAAATATTATGCAAGTATAGCATTTGTATCATTATGTGAAGAGAAGTTATAGCTAAACTATTTATATACACTTTAATGTTTCAAAAAAATCTTGCAATCATTTTTTGTATCGGAAATAGTTAATACTTATTTACGTCGCTGTGAACGATATTCGTACTAACAGGATTTTTAAATAATGTTGATATGTTTTTTTTAAAGTAGTACATATTCTTTTCGAGTCATTTATGCAACTCGATTCACCTGATGAGTAGGGGATTCCGGAACTGAATAGAGCTAAGGACAGCGATGGGCTGGCAACACGTTAACAAGGGGCTCGCTTAATCTCAAAGCAATTCCCTCAGATTGTCACAGAAACTCGTTTTTTTTTTTTAGCTCACCGGGGAATTTAAAATCTGCGATTTGGTATATTTTTTCCTCAGATTGCCACAGAAACTCTTTTTTTTAGCTCACCGAGGAATTTGAAATCTGCGATTTGGTATACTTTTTCCTCAGATTGTCACAGAAACTCGTTTTTTTTAGCTCACCGACGAATTCGAAATCCTCAATTTGCTATACTCTTCCTCTTGAATCCAATTTCTATCCAATTCAATCAGGCGGCCCCCTTAAGAAATTCCGCGGCCCCCAATATGGGAAACACCGATTTGATAGACATGTTGGGAAGCACTGTAATAAGCAACAGTTTCATAGTTCAAGAATGTAAAATTTGCGAATACAATTTTATTTAAACGATAATATATTTCGGAAACACTATACTTCCGGGACATTCCTCTTTTGAAATTTATGTTTATTTCACGAATAACTATCGATACTTAACTGTATGCATATATGCGATGTCAACTATAATGAATAAATTTCATTATAAAGACGTTATGGTATTTTTATTGCGCATATCGTAAGTATTTTTTAGGCATACGTTTTAACCGAACCATTTTGTTTGAGCGCATACCGCAAAACATAATCCTTAGTTTTATTACTATTAAAATTATGATGAATACCGTCGTCAATATCGGACTAAGTTTAGCTCGCCAGAAGATATGAAGAATATGTTATGGAATTGTTAGGTTCGTATAAATTAACTTTAAAAACTTTATGGCTTTTTATCTTCTTAAACTTGAACTATTGAAATGAAATCATAATAATTTATTTATGTCTTAGGGCACAGATTAAAAAGAGGCTTCTTAACTCTTAAAACAAAATGTTAGTGTATTGAAATTAAATTCATTTTTAAATCACGTTTTAGTGTATAAGTTTAGTGATTTTTTTACGATTTCAGATAAATATAAATATTAATATGATGCCCGCTGCGGCTTACTTCGTTAAAGTTAGGCTCTTTTGATTAAGAGGGTCTGGGTTCAACTCCCAGTAAGGTCAATGTCAAGCCTAGATTATTTTTTTAAATAAATTTCAATTCTAAGACATGGGTGCTTATGATGTTTGTTCTCATAAAATTGATCTAACTAACGTAATTTACACTTTTTTAAAGAGTTTATGTTTCTCGTATGGTATTTCACATCAAAATATTTTGCCCGTTGGCATTAGCTGTAATGTCAAATATTTTATTATTAATAAAAAAAGTCATAATTATTTGAATCAAAAAGATTTAATGTTGTTCACGCCCGAGCTGTTAAATTAAATTTATGAGTATCGTACAAAGCTAATTTTTGACATTGACTCAAAATTTGATTTTGAGATCAACTTAAGTATTTCTACTTCTATTATATCCTTAAAACGGAGCCTAGTTAGTCCGATTAGCCCACAACTAGCCGTTTCCTTGTATCCATACTCTCTTAGAAAAAGAGAGGTTGAGTAACTCAATAACATTTAGTTCTTGTTGAAAATATACTGTTAAAACATTATATTTTATATCTAATTATGGCGTCAGAGCAGACGAAAACATCCTCACTTATTATGCTTCATTCCATCGCTACTGTATTTAAAAGTCTCCTCAGACCCTCAGACCTCAAGTCTCACGATAAAGGATCTACCGAAAACCTAGCCGCTGTGACATCCTAGAAATTCTATCACAGTCATCGACAAAGCGCTGATGCATCTCTAAGCGAAATAATTCGCCGTTGAACTTTCCGCCCTGCAGTTAGTCCAGCAACTGATTCAGTGGGATGTCGAAGTCGCCCTGGCCGCCATGTCTAGATTGCTTGCGACTGCCAACAAAAGCGATCAAATTTATGTCTTTTTTAAAGATGCTTCAGTCCTCAGCACTCTCAGAAAACTATTGGGGGTCGTTCGGATGTCACTTTAAGACCCATGTGCTGGATCTATCCCAAAAAGATTTTAATCCGGCCCGTGATTTAAAAAAATATAAATATGATGCAAATACGAAATATTTTTTTTTTGTAAATTCCAATACGATTCTATCAGTAATACTTTTCTTGAAAAGTTTGATGACTCGTGGTTTCTATTGAATACTCTTTAGCTCTGTTCTTCTGCGTACTTCTGACGGTTTGCTGATGGCTTGCAAACTGTTTTCGAATTAACATCGAATTGAAAGCTTTTAGATTCTAATTCGAAAACAGTTTGCAAACCGTCAGCAATCCGTCAGAAGTACGCAAAAGAACAGAGCTTTTAATACTTGGGATCAGACATGGATCAATAAAAAATGAAACATTACTCCAATTAGAATATAAAGGCAAGATTCACGTAAGAATCTTATGTAGTTCTAAATATTATTGATTGACTGTAAATGCAAAATTTGTTTGAGTCAACACATCGAACTCTTTTCTAGACTAGGCTATTTTCTATATTCAGTTTTCATTTGCAGATACGTTCTGATGATAGTTGAAACTCCTGGATCTTTTTGAACAAATTAAACGAATTAAACAAACGAAACGATTATTTTCTATTCAAGATATATTTTAAATACTCACATATGAAATTCTCTGTATGTTGTAAATGATCTTCTACACAAAAATAGTGTGTACAATAAAAACAGTACGAAAAGAAAATACATAATTTGTGGATTGACACTTTTTTATTTTATTTAGAACTGTTGAACAACTGAACAATTTATTAAAGAATAGATTTATTCAATCAAGCAACTGCTTCTTTCAAGGTTGCAGGATGAAATGATACTAAACAAAATGCTTAAAGGCCTTAAACTATAAATAAATAGTAACAGTTTTGAAGATAAAATAAATGCATCTTAAAAACGGCTTCTTAAATATAAGTAAAAAAGTATTTTTTTGTGATGAAAATTTAAATAATATTAAAAAATATATAAACCATTAACTGTGCTTGTCAGTAAAATCAAATGGCATATGAATATAGACTTTTTGAATCGAAAAGTTAAGGCACAAAGAAACAGTTTCCTACTAAATTTGGCATGCGATGATGCGTGTAAGCAAAATCATATTATCAATCTTAATAAATGTTAATAAAATAAAAATTGTATAAATTTAGTTTTTTACGACACTGCTATGGTATAAAATGATAACATGTTGTTGTTCAATGTAATCAAAACATCTCACATGCAATCTTTTCGGAAGCAGTCTCTCAAACGTAGCCAACTCCCGAAAGATTTTGACAAAAATAACAACCTCCGTGCTGTATGTTTTCGTTATATATGCGAGATGCAAGTTTTCATTACCCTCTGGCTTATATTCAGAGAATTGACTTATGAATTTGTTTTTCCATTATTAGCACATTTTTTACGTTGTTTCATTTGGTTTCAAAGTTCTAATGCGTTATCTCTCGAATAGCTTATTTTATAAAGTAAATGAATCCGACTTTGTAAGCATTTTTGCCCTCTAAGCTAAAAAAAAACATACTTGATACTGTAATTATTTTAAAAATCCCATTTTTTTAATAAAACAAGCTTCAAGAGTTCATCATCTTGTTTCATAGACAGTAAGTATAAAATAATGAAGCTTTTGAATAACTTTTTATGTAGAACTATGTAGATTAAAAATCCGGTAGCATCAAAGACGACTCTGTCGTTGATAATAATGTGTCTATTGAAGAATAACTATGTTAAGTTATCCAAATGATATTATCAATAAGTCACTCAGTAAGAATACAATCGTGGTGTTTACTATGTTATATTTTATTTTCAGTTTCAATTGCACTTAGTGATATTTTTTAGTAAAATAAGGATAGTGTTACACTCACAAATCGTGTAGTATAATATAGCAGGTAAAAGAGTAGGTACAGTAAACAAATTATCATTTATTTCAAAATTGAAAAAATCTTATCATTACTGAGATTTTCAATTCTTAAATAATGTCATAAAGCTTCTTTTGTAAGTTGTGAGTCCGTCCATATACCAGTATGCTTTTATGTCATTCATAACTGTATAAATTTTGAAAAAAGCTTCCATAGGATTCTGCAGAATAATTAGTAAGATCAATAGTAATTATTCACTTTATTTTATTATTCACTATTTTACAATTATTGCTGACATTAAATAAATGCAAACAATATATGAAATTGAAGAATATTCAAATTAATTTAATACGTACATAAACTCGTCTCAATTCATCTTAATTTGTAATTAACTAATTTCATAGTTTTAACGTATTTATAAAATTTATAGATATATGTACATTGTTATTTTAAGGCATTTTATTCCTTACCTGCAATCAACAAATATTTATACAATTGCACATTTTAATACCACAGCAATGTAAACATTAATTAATTTTCATTACGTAAAGCTTTTCTAGATCAATTCGAATTCATAATAGTACGGTCGTGTATGTAATACCAAACCTCATAACTAGTGCTGACACACAATAGTAAAATTATCAAACGGTTCGCTTAATAAGTCTTACTTAATAAGTACAAATGTCTTTTTAAGACTCAAATATTGATCCCAAAACGTGCACGCACACATTTTTCCATCCTCACGCACACATTTTTCTTCGAACAAGGCCGCCCACAGAAACATTGTAAAAATAAGGTTGTTTCACAATTTTTTTATATTTGCGGACATTTTTTATTTTGATGAAAATTGACTGCTCACTGAAGTTGATGATCCGCACACACAATGGAAAAATTAGAGGGAACGTTGAATACAGGTATTCCAAAGTTGCTTAGATAAATAAAAATATATCTTCAATTGGGGTCGCAATACTGTGCAAATAAATGGAAATCGGTATTTCGATATTTCGTATAAAAGACCGTCATTTAAAAATATATCATATAATTTCTGGGACCTGTCAAAATTGATATTTTATAATTTTATAATAATTTATAAAATAAATTAATAAATAATTATTTGCAGGTTAAAAAAAATTGTACAAAATTTCATACTGAGATGAGCTTTTGAATTATGATCTACTGCTTGCAGTACTATAATGACTATGGAAAATAAAAAGGAAGTAATCCACACATAACAAGTTTTACAGCAGATACAAAAAACGTTTTTTGATGATTTTGGGCCAAAGGCAAATTATGTAATAAACAAAAGTGCATGGATATTGATAAACTGGTTTTTAATTGACTTTATCTGATATTATTTTTTATTTTTTAAGTAATTTTGTAAGCCTTTGTTCCTGATCGCAATTTCCACATGCCCTTCTTTTTTTAAACTTAAAAGCCAAATTAAGAGCCCCTTTCGACAGATCGTATATCTAGTTATATACATTGTGATCATTGAAAAAAGCTGTTTTGAAAACACTGTGGGCTACGTCCTTTTTCCTTTGCAAAGTAAAATTGTAAAGCATAAAGTGTTTAACTGTTAACTTTCAATTAAATATAAATTCACATTATATGTTACAAACATATAATAAATAATAATAAATAAATAAAATGCTTTCAGTGAACCCGTAAAGATCAACACTATAGAGACAGGAATAACATCTACGTATATGCCGAATTGACTCTGGCAAGAGTTGCATAACGGATGCAGCACACGGCGTTACTTACGGGGCATTCTGTACCGGAAACGGTAATTACCCCTGGGGCATGCCTCTCAGACTCTGCAATATATCATCGTTAGATCAACGCGATGGGGCACCTTATACACCTTTAGTGATTTTCCGGTGTAAATATTGGAAAAGCAAAGGTTTTTCAAAGATGCTAATATACCAAGGAAAGATACTGCAATAGCGTATACGTCTAAGCTGTCTATAGTGAACGTAGTTTTAACAGTTGGTATACCTATTTTTTAAAAATATACTAAAAGAAAATACTATCTACCGATATATATTATCATTTCAATATTTAATAACATTGATAATGGATTTTAATTTACACGGAGATATCCAATTGACATAATACAAATAATGTGTTTTTTGTATCTATAATATTATTTATATTTAATATCAAATTCAAAAAAACTTAACACACTTTTGTACTCTTTCCACAATTATTTTATAGAATCACGACCGGTTTCACTTATTCTGAGCATTTTCAACTGATAAGAATATATATTGATACATGACTATTTATTCTAATCCAAGTAAAATTGATAAGGGGTTTTTTTTATAAACAACTAAATAAAATAAAATAAAAAATTGTAGAATACAATTAATAAATTATTTATTTTATAATTAATTTTTGTGATCCCGGGATTGATATATTTTTATGGCACAATTCTTTGTGATCATTGCTGAAAAAAGTGGGTAGCTTAGAGATTCCAGATTTTTTCGACAGATTCAGAATCACTCAGAAGTCGGAGAATTTTTTAGCTCCGTCATGTGAAAAAATAACGAATTGGCAGATTTACAATTATTTACATGTCGGAGACGGAGTTTTTATGCGTTATAGTGAATCTTGAAATTCCGGGATTATCAAAATTGGTCGGAATCCCGGGATTGGAGGCCCTATCTCTACCGCATGCATTATGATTGCTATGGCATCTTACAAATATAATTTTCTGATTTACGTATACTGAGATTCGAAAACAGATATTTGCGTCGAATTCTGCGGCAATGTTGATTATTGTTAATATAAAACATAGAGATTTCACTGAGACACCCATCACGACAACTTTACACTTAAAATGCCTTTGTCTTTGGCTTTTTCTGTGGATTCTTTATGGCCTGATGTAGCCGAAATTGTCTTCGTCGTTCTGAATTGTTGCTATTGGCCTTCCATAGGATAAACAAAACGGTATTGGACCTCATGGAAGGAAATAGATTGGCGGGAGTAGTTTTTTTTGACACAGATTAGTATCTTAATATTCCGAATAGGAAACGGGCATGGCTAAAGAAAAAAATGAATTTTACCTAAATGAAATCATTTTTTAATTGATGATCATGTACTAAAATCAGTATGCAACATAACGTGTAATGGAATCGAATTGATTGATTATAAAGCAGGTGGTCCTTTTCATTAACAGGAAGACAGCTCACCCATTATCCGGTTTGAAACGAACAATTAATAATGAACATGTACATTGTGCTTATTTTCGGCAAGTCACAGCGGATGCCGGCATGCCTTGAAAATCTCAATCAATATAATATATTATATTTAATTTTACTAAAGCTAGGACTAAGAACCTATTTTTATTTCTAAAATAATAAAAAAAAACGGCTTTTACAAATTTTATCTCCAATCGAATCCTATCTTATCAGAGAATCAAATTTTTTAATAAAACATTAGAAATTCTCGGCAAGTTGATGTATTTTAAAACTGGTATTATCTTCAAGCTATTTTATAACTAACAGAAAAATTGTGCTTGATATTTTAGCAAGATACTAATGTTATAAATATAATCTGCATCTCATAATAGTAAGATGATTTCTTCTTAAATTTATTTTATTTGGATTAAATATTCAAATCGAATTCCTTCAACAAAATCACTTACCTTCTTGTTTACCTTACGTTGCCTTTGAATATTGTTCAGTCAATTCTTGGTGGAATGGCGTTATATTTATAAAAATATTTTTTTTTGTACTGCATTCTATAATTTTATTCAATGATATGTGCTTGTTTCGATAGTATTATCAACTGATAAAAATAAATTTACGAAGTTTTATTTATGTAATATGATGGATGAACAACATGATATACAATACACTTCGTAAAACAAATACAACAAGAGTTTACAGCTTAGCATAAAAATTATTAATATCTGGAATAACATTATCTACAAAATATAATACAGACTAGGGTATCCATTCTCGGAGCCTTTTTACAATCCCGGGACCCGGGATTGGGATTTGCTCACCGAGGAATTTGAAATCCTCAATTCACTATACTTTTTCCCCGGATTATCTCCAAACCTCGTTTTTTTTTAGCTCACCGAGGAATTTGAAATCCTCGATTTGGTATTTTTTTTTCCCGATTGTTACAGAACTTCGTTTTTTTTTAGCTCACCGAGGAATCTGAAATTCTCGATTTTCCAATTTCGTGTAAATCTTCGGGATTTGCTCAAAATTTATCAATCCCGAGATTCCGGGATCGCAGCCGTATCAATCCCGGGATTTCGAGATTAGAAAATTGAACGGGATCCCGGGATTGGATGCCTTAATACAGACCTCTTACAGCTCTCAAAAATAAATACCAATCTATTTAAATATTATTTTATTTTTGATTTTAAAGAATTAGAAAAACTGTTTACTAACATCACGTGGGACGAAAATTTGTAGAGTTTCATTATGTTTAATTCAAGCCGGAACCAGTAGCTTGGCAACACAACAGCATGTTAATGGCTTCCTTTGTTTTACAGTTTAACTCACCTCGCAATTCATGATAATTTTTCTGAGAATTAATTCCCGTTTGAAATCTCTGACAAGTTATTTAAATAAGACTTCACAGACTTCGCCGGAGAATATGACCGAGAGCATACAAATAATAATGGCGGCACGGCTCCTCCGATATGCTCATGAACCAAGGAAGTTAGAATATGAACTTAGTCTTGGAACAATTTCAACACGTCAAAATCGTGACTGTTAGGTTTATAATGCTCCCATCATAACACGATAAAATTTGTTGGCGGCGAAAAGTTGCTACAAATAAGCAGACGATGAACAAACTCATTTGTTTCCAAAGCTTTATTGTCAAATAGTTAACTGTTCGTCGTGTAATAATCTTCGCAAGTCAATCGAAAACCCCATCCCCTGAAATACAAAAAAAAAAACAAATCTTGAATGATTTTTGTATTTACTCTCGGCAGATAAGTATTATATTTATGACAATACACAATTTTTTTGCTACTCAAATTTTGTGTTTTAGTTAAAGATTACAATAATGAGTTTCACTCAGCAAGTTTGAAACTCACTCTCTTCAAGCAAAACCTACACGGGCCATGATATTATCTACTTCGCTTACGAATGCACTTATGCAATGACTTTCGTTCATAAAAAAAATCAATACTGTTGGAATTGGCATTGCGATTGTATCTGGGCTGAGGATTATTTGTTAGTATATATATATATATTTATATATACACGTTTTGAACGTCAGATAAAAATACTTCTTCCTAGGCGTTTCTTAGCAGCTAAAGATATCGAAGAGCATAAACATGTCAACAGGAAGACTTCCTTATTTATTACAGTATGAAAGTTGTCTTGATTTGACCATTTATTTTTTATCTGACTTAATATAAATATAAATAAATATAACGATCAGTCAATCATAGTGATTTTCATTTAAAATACAATCGATACTATACAATGCAGTTTAAGTGTAATTATTTTATAAATTTTGATTTAAAAACATGCATCGTAGTTTATTGAATTTTTTACATTTGGAGACAAGACCGGCTTAGCTCAGTTGAAAATTTTTACTCGCTAAGAACTACCAGTTGTGGCCAGGGCCAGGGTGTGGGTAAAAAAATAACGACTCCGACTCCGATGTTAAATTAAAAACCGATTCCGACTTGATCATTTCGGCTTAATTTACATGTGCATACTATCAGATCATTATAGTTATTAGGATAATTCTAAAAGATTTCACCAATCAATATGATGAATAGACTGATAATTTTTCAATATCATTCAATTATTTTTCTCCGATTTTTTTGACTCCGACTTTACAGCCCTGATTATGGCCCTTTACATATAATGATATTACTTTATAATGTTAAAAAATGCTATTCTCCATTCAAAAGAATCTACAATAAATGGAGTGTAATTTTCCTGGATTGTTATGAATATAGTAAAACATTATAGCTTAAAAAAAAAACGTTCGTCTCTACATATAAATTCCATTTTAAAGACTTAAATATATTTTCTGACCGTACTCAAAACCCTATATTTTTACAAGTTTTTACTAAATCAACTGTTTAATATTATTATTAACCATATTCATCACATGGTATTATCAAAAAAATAATGTTGGTAAATTGTTTTTTTGTGCTTAATATAAAATTTTAATTTGTTCAGAAAGAGCACCATTAACGAATAAATTATAGTTTCATGTCCTATAAAAACAAACAGCTTTGAGAATCGCTGCAGATTCGTTTGAATGCGATAATAAAAGGCGGTCGGGAAATTGATTTCATTGGCTGTAAAATCTGATATTATAATGTTTGAAATTGTTTAAAACAGGCATTCGGCAATCAGTTCCCATGGCTACAAGGCTTACCTTTCCCAGATATTTAGCAATAGAGCGCAGTGTAATAATATTTTAATATAATAGTACGGAAGCAGAGTTCGTGTTTGTACAGGTGTGATATTAGCTTAATTAAGTTTTCCCATTTGGAGCTCGTACGTGTCGTGAAAATGCTGCAATATAAATCACACACGCTAATACTTTTATATTCATATGTATATATGTATCTTGTAACAGTTTATAAAATTGCTCAATTTAAACAAATTAGAACATTGATGTACTAAAGCTATTGTAACATCAAATGTGTCATATTTTACGATTATGTTTGACTAATTACGAATAATTTTTGGCTAAATGTTTTGGCAATTATTTTTTTCCCATATCATAAGAATTTTCCCATATAATTGATGAAAAGTGAGATGTTATACTCATTATACACCCAAATTAATCAGTTACATTTTTAAATGTATTAGCAGGTGTGGGCTGGAAGGGGCTCGAAGGGGCTTGAGAGAGCCCCTTGCTAAATTTTACTAAGGCTGGCGAGCCCTTAGTTAATTTAAGATAAAACAATATTCTCAGATAAAATTAGTATATAACTGCAATTCCTGATTGATGCTTTATCTATGACAACTTCATTATACATAGCAGTGCATTGTTAGTCATTAATATTGAGAAGTTTACGTTAAATTGCATCTTGTTACAAATTATAAGTGTGTTAAGTAACAATCGATTGCTTATTTAATTAAGTCTCATATAATAGCATAGTAGTAATAAAAAAAATACTACTTCTCAAGAAAATCAAAAAAATCTTTGAGATTAAGCAAGCCCCTTGTTAAAGAATTGGCAGCCCACCGCTGTGTAAAAGGATCACTTATTAAGGAAGCTATTTAATCTCAATACTATTTTTGTATTTGGCGTTTACAGTTGTTATAACATTAAAGGTTATAATTGCGGCTATGTTCACTGTTGTTAAAATATATGTTTCATGATTTATTCGACCAACCAAAGGAGTGTGTAAGAAAATGGCTATTTTTAAGAAATCGCTAAATCGGGGAACGATTAATAATATACAAGATTTTTTATCATTATTCTTATATGTGTTTGGCCGAGATTATGAAAAATAAACGATCCACGCGGGTAAACGAAGAATATGAGAACGGTATTACTGTATATCTTTATATATTATACAAAATATTTAATTTCAAATTAGACTTTAATTACTATTTTATCAGCGAGATGAGCCTAATGATAATTCAAATAAATTAACGTGACTCAGTAATCAAATCTTTTATTTTTCTGCCTTAAGTATTACAATTAAAACTACCAATAAAGACTTGAAATAAATTAATAAATTCTTCGTTTATTTTTTAATGATCATGATAAGTGAGTGATGTTGAATGTTAAAAGGTTCAGGTGCATTTTACAACTTTGACGCTATCCTCATAAATGTGTTTTATGATATGAACATTAATGAATCACAATTGCTAGAAGCCAAATATTAAATGTCTAGACAAACAAATTAATTTGAAGACTTTGGAAAGTAGCAGGTAAAGTTTTGGTTAATCGATTATAAGACGCAAAACCGTTATAAGTTTTAAAAGATTATTGTAAAAGGTACATGTACTCTTAAGTACTATATTGACATTGTTATTATTTGAACTACGTAATTCTAAAAGAAAAACAAGACTATAAGATACCTACCTGACATCAAGTTATCAATGAATTATATTCAGGTAAACAGCAATAGGTTTTATGCAAAACTTTCTTTTTATTTTACTGTGTACTAAAAATTCAAAGAAATAAGTATTGATTTCATAAACACACCCATTGTGTGATGAATATGATAGTCAATTATTATTAAAGGCTGAGAAGTAAAAATCATGGTTTATAATATTTGAGCGTACTCAGATTCTTCACAAATTTGTCGATTACTTTTAAATGTTATTTAAAATATTATTTTATTTAAACCATTTTCATCATCGTTGTACTTGTCATTTATGATTTAAAAAATCTAAAGAGAAATCACCACTTATCTAGAAATTATCATATTTTATTTACATTTTCGGGTCCTATGGCGCAGCGGTTAGCGTTGTGGGCTTCCGTGTCGGATCTCACGGGTTCGACTCCCAGTACGAACAACATTTTTTCGATATATTTAACGATTTCTATTAGTAGGCGTGGGTGTGTGATGTCTAAAAAAATCCATCCCACCCTTTCCGATCCTTTAATAACTGGGCGTAGCGAGAGCGATTAGGTAACCACTAGTCCTGTCCTAGCTTTATCCTTCTATCCTTCAATCCCTACTACTTTTTTTGAAAAAGAGAGGTTGAGCAAACAAACTGTTCTCGTAGAAAAATTTCTGTCGAGATACCTCCATATGCTCCTCATTGGGAGCGGACATGGATTAAAAAATATATATTTTATTTGGCACTGCCATAGAATTTTTTTTTAAATTATTTTATAAAATTAGTTTAAAAAATACTAAATAAAATAAAACTATTCATAATAATCAAATTTATACGAGGTTTTTGCAATCGACAAAATTTCGTTTTTTTTTTAAATGGCATTCAACAACTGTAAATTGCTAAGTAAACAAGAAGATATTGACCTACAACTAACTCTATCCACTTCACCCATCTCACATTAGCTTATTGACATATTACCTCTATTCAAAGTAAATATACTCCTCCGGGAGTAACATACTATCGTCCTTGTTATGAATAGTTAGTGTTAAAATATATCATATTATCTAAAAGTCTTCTTTTGAGAAATTGCATGTATGTGTTTGATAATGGTATTGCTTGCTTGTAAGAGAAAAAAAATTAGAGGTTCAAGATTTATTAAAGATAAAATTCACAAGCTTGCTCATTCTCTCGCGATAAATTATATTACTTCTCAATATTCATTTTTTGTTATAGAAAATTATTATTGATGTGTTCACAGATTGGTAAACTTTTGCCCACAAACGTACTGATTTATGGTATAACAGAAAAAATATACAAAATACGTACAAAATCTTCTAAAAAAACTAAAAATGCAATTAAAAAATCAATAAACGATACTAGTCATGACTGAGCGGCGAAATTAAAATGAAAAACTCATAAAACTAGATTTATATGCAATAAAGTTCCGATGGTGAAAACGTGTTTTGTCATAAAAATAATTCAAAGGCACATTTTTATTGAATAAAATGTTTGTTGTGGCTGACGTTTTTTGGAGTACAGACATCGACATTCATAATTAAGAATAAAATTTATGTAACGTTTTAGATGTGCATATTTTTAAGCCAACTATTTATCACGACTAAATAATTAAAAATCACATAAAAAATTCTACACGGTGGGTGTTTTTATTTTTGCAAAATGATGGTCGTAAATTGTCAGATTATATTTTTTAACATAGCGCATTAGAAAACGGTAACATATTTATATTTTATTTATCTGAAGTCTTCTGTATTTAAATATGTTATAAAATATATTTGTCTATTGTTTATTTAAGGATATACAACGTTGATAATTTATGTAGTATTAAAATTTAAAAAAAATCTCATAATAAAAAATGTAATAACTATCGTATTTTATTTTAATTTTAATTTAAATGAACGAAACAAATAAACTATAAGCTGTGATATGTTACCATTCAAATACAACAACAAATTGTAGTACATAATGAAAAGAGTTGCTCAAAGTTAGGGCTTCCAACCCGGGTAGAAACGGAACCGGGTACCCGGTTACCCGTACGTTTACAAAAGAACCGAAAGCCGGGTAATTTTTGTCGGTATATAATATTTATTGTTTCAATATTGAATATGGATCTTTCACAGTGCCACTACTCACAGTGCACTGATAGCTATAAAATAATCGAGTGGAATCGCATTTTCGCGTTTAAAAAAAATCCATGAACTTTTCATAAATATTAAGGGGTAGGGGCGGTAAACTCTTTCAATTCGTTGTCAAATAAGATCCTGGTGATACTTCTAGATAAGCTTACATAAATAATATAGAAAATACTATTTTATTCTATTATTCAATTCGCAATACTCTTTTCTCTGATAGAGTATCTTGCGTTTTGAGTAATTGTTGACAGGTGGCATTGGTGGTATTGAAATATGTTAATTTATTGTAATATCAGTAAAACAGCACACACCCACACTTTCTCTTTTTCATTGCATGCGCAGAAAGAGTATGGTTATGCTGCAGCTTATTGAGGTAAATAATTATCTCTAAGAATTTCCGATTAATTATATTCATATCAAAATCATCAAAATTGTAAATTCGAATTCGATAAAAACAGTCAGTCATCCTCGTTGATTTCACGATTTAAATATTGGAGAATAATCTAGTTATTTTATCTATGATCTGATGATGTAACGCTTCTGAGAAGAGTGAACTTTTCACGGATTTTATTTATTCAAAACATATTTCTGGTGCCATACATTTGCCAAAGGCGTACAACGAGACTTTATTAGAAAAAATATGTCTTATTATGAACTGTGAAAATTATGGTAAAAAAAAATAGTAAGCAGACACTTTTTTGTATTATTACTGTACATATTTATTAGCCTTAACATTGAAAACCATAAAAAATCGTTAGTGTTGCTTCTGCGTTTCCTTTTTATTGAATTCCATAGCATGCAAGTATAAATCGGTTAAAAATTGAGTTTCATAATTGTAAATTTTATGTGTTGTTATTATTTGATATTCCTTGATCCATCTGTAAAATACTTCAATTTAAGTACCATTTATAACTCATTACATTTTCTGGTTCAGCTTTGACATCTGTGAGAATACATTTGATTTGTACGACACTCCTTCCAGACAATCATTATGGTCGTAAAACTTCAAATAGTTTATTTTATACTTTTCCTACAAAAATACATTCGACCACGAAATATGTACGTCGATAATGATGACAAGTAAATTATTAAATTGTTTATATTTTAAGAATGATGAGAGCACTAATTTTGAGGGAATAAAATTAATCGGAAACATGTAGAACGTCTTAGAGGCACTGATTCGTGATCATATACTTCAAATAGTTAGCGAGAACCACCAAGTTAAATATTGTGAGAAGAGGAACGAGGCAAATAGGTGCTTGTATTCTAAAGGAATACCTTTCTTGGGAAGACCACGTTGTCACCCAACCCATTGAGCTTTTGAAATTCCCTTACTGAAATCTGACAAAATTTTCATCCTACTGGCCAGCCACCACTATATTGTCTGGCCAAAAATATTATGCGAACCATGAATACTCTTCGTTGTTTTACAACGCTAGAAGGCATCCTTCGGCAAAAGACTTAATCCATACATGTGTATAAATAAATAAATATTGCATATGAAAAAAACAAAATGTAGCACAGATAATCAATTTGAAATTTTATGGAAATGTCGATTTTTTCCATCACAATTAACAATTAAGTTTAGTTTTAATATACAATTTACATTTTTTTTAGAACTATGAAATTTAAAGATATTGAAAATGAACTGAATAAAAAATGTTAAATAGAATTTACGAGCTTCGTAATCTCTTTACAATTTACATATCATATAATTTGACACTACGATAAAAATATGAACTTAATTTAATATCTAACAGTTCAGTGAACACTTTCTGCGATTTATATTTTATAATACGATAACAAAGGCCTCGGAGCATTGGTCACGATCTACAATTGTCACGAAGTTTCAATCACTTCCTTGGTGCAACAATTCAACGTAAAATAAATACACAAATATTATTAACTTGGTAAAAAATATGCTCTCTTCCTTTACACAAAAGAATCTGAACTTCACAGTTCATCTCTGGAATTATTATATTCTGTATACAGAAAAGCAATAATAATAAGTTTCAACAATTTTCTCCACTGGCGGCGGGTGGTATGTTTTTTTATTGTAAAAATTACTAGTTAATAATATATTGAGACATTAGCATAATAATATACAAATACGATATGCTTAAGAACCCATCATTGGCGTCTTACTAAAAAATCTTATGTAAATATCAAATATTTACAGTAAATTCATTGTCTGCATTGCATTAAATCACAACTTTTTGTCAAAATATTAACTTGTGCGCACACTTTTTCAAAATAAACATCAGTAAGGGGTCCATTCAAAAAAATATTATGCAAATAGACATCAGTATGGAAGTCTACACTGATATAAAAGACGTTTGGAATTTACAGAGGAACGTTGAATTTAAACACTTTGATTAGTCATATTATACAAGGAAATATCTGTGATTCTTATTTAAATTTTATTTATTTGAAAAAATATTTCTTATTTGAATTATCATATTACCACATTATGGATATTTCGAAAATAACAGTTGGTTTATTCCAAGGTTTTGTCAATTCTTGTATACAAATAATAAGAACGTTTCTAATTATTGTATGAAAGATTAAATGATAAAACATTTTTATTATTGAATTGTTGTAAATGCCAAATAAATGTAGTTATATTTTAATATTCTAAAACATATTATCTGTATATATTGTATATTGTATTTTAATTTTAAACGAGTGAATATTTTTGCTCGATAAGCGAAAAAGGCATTTTTTTTAAAACGAAATGTAGATTATACACTTATTGTCATAAGTGTCTTTACTAGCAATATGTTTTTTTGTTGATTGAATTTGCATTAATTTGGTAGAAATGCATTACAATGAATGTATTTTACTAAAATACATTGCTATTTACAATATATTTTTAATAATTTACTCTTTCGCGGTTTTTTGTATAATTCAAAAACATTTTTTTAATTATATGCACCCGACCCTTCGAAGCCGTTTACTGAGCTATCATTCACAATAGCTACATCAGTTTTTTATTCCAAATTTTGAAAATGAAGCATATATGAATTAATTAATGTTAATCATACGAAACATCGTATGATTAACACCGGTAAAATGACAGGATTTTCCCAAAACAGTATTCCTACCAATATAGGAAATTAAAAAAGTGTTATTTTATTTTATATGTAAGCGTGTACTATCTATACATATGACATAAGTAACAAATTATGTTCTTTTTTAATATAAGTGTCTTATGTTATCAATATTTATCAGCATACAATTTGGAATTCGTTCTGTATTACATTATTAAATAAGAAATATCATCGCAATATTTTTTGCGTGTTTTTTTTTTGCTTGGCAAAATATCCATTTTCTTTATATAAATACAACACGGTGCTAAAATAACGCCTCTGATATTTTCAGTTACTTGTGCAAACGCGCCATCAGAGCCAAAGGCGACCGTCCCAAACGAGCGTTGTTCCGGCACCCATTTGAGCCAATCTGTTTGGCTCTTCCTTATTTGTACGGTAACCACGAATAACGAACTCAGAATTCATTTCACTGAAAACAGAATTTATTTCATTATTTTTAACAAAAAAACAAATAACTTTATAAAAGAGCTTTTATATTATATTCTATTGTATATTACCGACATCCAATTTTTGTGTTTATGTACAACATTTTGATATATTTTTAAACAATTCTGATATATATATCTGTGTAAGGTTTTTTTAAAAACAAAATTTGCTAAAACTTATATTTAATATAGTAAAATTATAAAAGCATTAATTTCTATCATTTTAAGAAAGAACTAGTTCTGACAATAGCGCTTCTATAATAGCTATCAAACAATTCTCATTCTAGTCTTTAGCGTAATGACAGAGAAAAAATGGAATTATAATTAATAATACTATTTATCACAGACAAGTATGAGATTTCTGTGCCAACAGTACTTCATTATTTGTATCTTGAAGAAAGCTTTCAATATAACCATGACCAGTAAAACATCGGGAAAATTAAAAATATAACTTTATACCAGGCTCTGCAGATAACTAAATTTACTACTACAGTGAAACCTCGATTCTATCTTTTGTCAAGGGACCGTTATAAACAAACGAAAAATGCGGGAAACCGATAATGCGAGAAATCTACAAATACTACCAAAACGAATATTTCTGAAACTGATTTTTTTACTGCGGCTCGTTAAAACAAAACAAAGAAACAGGAAAACAGTCAAAAGTTTTTTTGAAAAATCTCAGGATTTAAAAATCGCCAACAAAAACTTCTCAATTCCGAATTCTGAATTTATACACGATTTTATGGTGAATTTTCAATCCCTGGATCCCGGGATTAGAAAACTTGGCAATCCCGAAATCCTGGGATCACAAACAGGGCCCGGGATTGGATGCCTTAGTATTGGTGACGTTAGTCTATGGCTGAATTGCCACAACCATGCACTGACGTCGTTGGTAAAAAATATTTCACTGCCGATTTAATGAACCATTATCAATTTACTTGATATATGATATGTTGCCAAGTTGTATTGGTTCATGGTAACCCCACTTATCGGCCGCTTTTACGTTGCATTATTACTCTGAGCCTTACATGGACGGCAAGGTTGAAATGAGATCCATTTATCGAGAGAAAAATGTTGCCCTTAGGATCGATATGTAATGGCCAGAGAGGAGTTTCTACTTCAAATAATATTTTTTTTTGATCCAAAAATATTGAATCATTTTGATAATTATTTAAACATCTTTTTTTAAGAAAACGTTTGGCTATTTAATACAGAAAAGGTCACCAAAAACTAGTATTGTATATTATATATAAATATTTTAAGAAACCACATTGTCTAGACATTCGTTTTTAAGCAAGTTGTATTGCTTTAAATTTCAGTAGCAATAGAAGCATTGGCAACCATATATATTTTGATAATGACAATCGATTTTTTTTAAATTATAAAAAAATGTCAGACAAAGCAATAAAATTCTAAGATCAAAAATATATGATTAATATAAAAAATGAAAAAAGTCTTTGTTTTTGTGTAGACTGAAAAGAAACAGCAGTTAGAAATTTCAGTATTTTCCTCGTAAAATTTTATAGCATCATTTTAACGTCCATTTTTCTTTGAACATGATTAAGTTTTGCTTAAGCGGCATTTAGAAGAAGAGTCTACAAAATTATCAATAGCTATATATATTTTTTAGTTACGTATTTCTAATATTTCTTGATAAAATTGTTTTTTATGTAAAGAGATTAAGCGGTAATTTAATTGATTTACGTTCATGATTTTAGTTAGGTTTTTATATTTACTGACGGCATTTTTTTCAATTAGTATATATGTATTTTAATAATATAAGAAATATTATACAGTGAACCCACCCACACTTATTTGTTACAAATAACGATAAATGAGGAAAAGTTAGGACTGTCTTTAGTGAGTGAGTTAGTAACGGAAACTACAGTGATAGTGCGAAGGAGGTAGCTATATCGGCTTAATAAGACAGCGCATGATTCAAAGAGGATAAAAAATATTTGATATAAGATTAATCGAGTTAAAACTTGCAAAGCTTGATGTGGAACGGTGAGTGCAGAATTATTTTACACTGTTCTATGATTGAAACTATAAAAAATAATGAAAACTGTGAATAGGTGAACTATAGATCTGGGTTCCATTGTAATAAAGTTCACGAAAATCTTATGGAAGTAAGTATTTAAAAGGAATATTTACATTCAATACTTTTTTTAATTTGTACATAGCAAAAAGAAAGAAAATTCTAATCAAAATGGAAATACAAAGAATACAAGTAAATCGCAAGTGATTCAGTTTCATTGAAATTTTATCATTTTATTTTATTACTCTCTCGTTTGATAAATTCTATTTTGACATGCAAATTTTGTGCCGTAAAAACGTCATTGAATTATTTGGAAGGCCAGTGGCGTTTTTTTACACCAAGGGTTCGAAATAATACTATTTAATACTAGATTTAAGATTAAAGATTACTATTAATTAAATATCTTATTGCGTTTGACATTGATTTGGATCTTTGTTATTTCTTTTTTTCTTAAAAAAAAAACATAAAGAAATCATCTGCAATTATAAGTGAATAATATTTTTGCATTGATGCTTGAAATGAATTCCAAATTTATCATTTTTTTTAAATACCTAAAGATTTCTTTTAAGAAATATCATATCATTATTTCACAGTTTTGAGCCATGTCCACTTCTTTTCACGAACATTTTTCAGACGGGATGAAGCAAAATCAATGACCAAACTACTTTTTCTTTCCTGGACACATCGTTGTATTTCAACTCTGCACAAAGAAGAAAATATTAGTCACTTGATATCAACCAGTTCTTGTAACAATGTCTTGACGTTGACAGTTGAAATGGCAGAAAAATCTATGATGTTTTTTTTGTAAACGTTTGAGATTGTGTATTCACAATTTATCTCAAACAATATTTTTTTGCACTATTCAATTTTTTTTAAACAAAAATCATCACGTGTATTCGTTTTGTATTGCGTATTTATATACATCTTGCGTATTTAGCACCATTCGATTAAATAAATATATTTGATCACTCTGGTTTACTTTTCATATATTTTTTTTTGTTTTGCTGGAAAAAACAGTGCCTGCCAGTGTTTTCATTTCGCGTCTGCATATTGCATTGCATTCGTTGCAAGTTGCAGCACCCAACCGATGCCAGTTTGCATAATTTACCCCTTGCCAAATATGATCAAATCAATAAACATGCTAAGAGCTAAACTAGATTGTATTGAATCGGGTGCAAAAGCTCCACGGAAAGCGATTCATCTGTCGGGCTGGTGCTTCCTGTAAATGGGCATTCCTACCAATTGCATAGGGACAGCAATATAGTTACACCAAGGATTCCTAAACAAGTGAGAATGCAGATGATCTTTGGAATAACTGGTCATAATTTTACTCTTAGTTAAATGCATAAGCTTCATTGCATTACTGAATGTTAACGAACAATCCTTTGTTAAATGATTTAGGTATGTACATGAAATTTTTAAACACCTTTACAAATGAATAGTTTTAATAATTGTTTTTGTTATATATTCAAATCACACATTTTCTCTTATGTGTGGATTCTAAGAAAACATGTATATACGACAACTGGTGGTAAGTTTCTAGATCTCTCTTCGAAGAGATAACGGTCATAAATGCGAATATAAGAACACACAAGTTAATTAATCCGTGTCCCAGAAATCAATGATTTTTAACACTAATCGACTGAAAACTGAAGGGATTTGAACTTGCTTAATAACATTTAATAACATTTAGTAATATTTACACAATTATTATAAATATTTCAAGTACATAATATAAAGCTGTCATACCTTTCATGAAATAAAATAACATTATCACATTATCAATAGATCAATTCTGTGAAGCTATACATCAGGCCAAGAACATAAGATTTTTTTTCTCTATTAATATTGCGTGATGAATGGTGGCATAAAACAACGGTTTTATACAGATAGTGGTTGTGGTGGAACAACACATTTTTATTTAAATATTTTTATTTGCCAACATTTTCTATCGTGAAGCTGGTCTTTAATTATTTAATGTATAATATTTCAAGCTATTTTTTATTGACCGCTAGCTGATACTTTAACTTGAGTTCTCGTACCAAAGTAAGTAATCAAACAGTATCTATCGATATATTATGTTAAAATGTATTTTGACCAAAGATTACTATATAAGAATCGTTGATAAGATATTCCCTTCCTTCACAATCCATCTAAATATTGAAGTGAAGTTTTTTAAAATACTCAAATATTGTATGCCTCCAGAAAGTTTGACCAGAGGTCTATCGAGTACACTATTTTTTTAAGTATGTAGGTACATTATCTCCTAGCACGGCGAAGTGACAATGTAATCGTAAATATAAGCGCATGCTGCGGGTGTCGCCTGTCCAATGTTCCACCCTGTTTGAAACAGGTGCGTGTTAAAATATCTAGCCATGTTGCACACAAGGGCTTATTTTCTAGAAATACTTATTACGCTTAAAAATATTTGATATTTTTAAATAATTATTTTTCGTTGTTACATTTTATCAAAGTTATATTACCGATATCATTTAATCTCAAGCTTATCTTGAACAATAATCTTGTTTTTAATAATATCTTTTATATTTTTTTCTTAATCATGTCCGCTCCTAATGTGAAGCATATGGACTACTAATGGAGTTTATCTCAACAGAAGTGTTTCTACGAGAACTGCTTGTTACTCAGTTGCTCAACCTTTCTTTTTACAAAGTGAGTAGGGATAGAAGGATAGGGCTAGGACATGATGAGTGGTAAGCTAATCGCTCTCGATACGCCTCGTTCATTGAATAGGATGGGCGGGAGGGGGAAATTCAAGACATCTCATACATCCATGCCTTTGAACAGAAATTCATAAATCGATCGAAAAATCAACTTATAAAACTGTCCGTACCGAAATTTGAGCCTGGGCTCTCCGTAGCCGAAGCCAACAACGTTGACCACTCGACCACACAGGCGGCAATCTTTTATATATGAATGCGAAAATGTATGAAATTACATTGAACTTTTGGTTGCTATGCGTTAGTGTAAGCTGTAAACACTTAATTAGGAAATTAGCATAGTTCATACCCGTTTATTTCTTAAAAGTTTATTTTAAGTAAAATATTTAAATCAACTATTTGGCATTATAGCCAAGCCGTGTAATATATTTTTTTAAATTACTAACAAACACATATAAGAAAAGTTTACAGTATATTGTATCTGTCATAGTTTATCCATTTGTCTATAGGATAATTTATATATTTAGTTAACAACCGTGATGTATGAATAATTTTTACATGAAAATATATATATTGCTATGATGTTTAGTTAGTTCTATAATACTGTTTTAAATTTCCTAGTCTGAAATTTTGATTTATCGGAATCGCTTACTACAAGTAAAAACCTAATACTAGAACTATTGTAAGTGTTATATTTATTTTGTTTATATTGCTGTGCAATATGGAAACATTTTTTTATTGATTCAATTATATTGATTTAAAGTCATATTAAAGTCATAGTTATATTAAAGTCCGATAAATATATTATACATATCAGCGGTGTAAAGTAAAAAACAATTTTTACAGGAGCGACAGATAACATTTTTTGATAATTTTGTACTAAAGTCAAAATATGAAATATACATAATTTTAAGGTGCACGGAGATTAATAAACTGGTGTTTTACTGACTAAGTATAATATTAATAAAATAAATTGTAAAAGAAAAACCTCCTTGTAAATCATTTTCCTGGAAGCAATTTTTACAGGCGTTTCTTTTTTTGATTCAAAATCTTACTTTGATACTAATTCGTCATTTGCATTCATCCCTTTGATAGAACGTGAATCAAGTTGCATAAATTGCGATTATCGAAAATTTAATATTTTGAAAAAAATGTGGGTCCTTTTTTTGCTTGTTTACAGTCAAATTGTCTTAAAAAATGTACAGTGAAACAGTATTTTAATATAATCTTTTGTCATGTCAATTATAATTACATATTAAAAGACCCAGATAAAGAAAATGTGATTTTAATCAAAATAACAAATGCTGAAGAATTGAGTCTCGTCCTGGTAATTTATAGTATCATATGATACTTTAATTAAACTTCTATGTGAACAAAAACATATGCAATTTAATATTACAGCCCTCGAGTGGTCTGCAACTCAATAATAGTAAAACACGATTTCGAATGGGTGTGCGTAATGTATAGGTTGGGTAAAATGGTCTGCCAATGTTGGTTACTGTAAACGCATC
This sequence comes from Himalopsyche tibetana, assembly GCA_030503985.1. Classification (NCBI taxonomy): domain Eukaryota; kingdom Metazoa; phylum Arthropoda; class Insecta; order Trichoptera; family Rhyacophilidae; genus Himalopsyche; species Himalopsyche tibetana. The sequence continues at coordinate 17,152,430 of JAPJYX010000024.1, forward strand.
GGGTTGGTTAATTGGCGAGCATCACATTTCAATGGGTTCTGTAAAGTTATGGAGCTGTTTATTGAATTAAATAATCGTACCGTGTAATTATGCCTAGAATAAAAAACACACCTTACAAAGTAAAAGAGTATTCAAGACTCATTCGTTTATTGGATAGAAAACTAACGACTTATTTTAGTGATAACTACAGATATCTGTACGCTGTGCTTAACGTCATTGGTTTTCCTTTACAGATCTCACTGGTTCGAATCCGAGTTTGAACGGCACTATTTCAATCAATCTATCGTTTTCTGTTCGAAGCCATTGATGATTGTAATAATATCTTAAATAGCCTTCACACCTTCCAATTTTAAATAACAGAGCGTAGCGAGAACGACTAGCTAACTACAAGTCTTCTTGCCCTGGCCCTATCTTTTCTTTACCTTATTTTTCCAGAAAAAATATTGAGCAACCGATTGACAATCAGCTGTCGTAGAAAAAACTTCTGTTGAGATACATCTATTATGAGACCAAATGCTCCACATTACGAGCGAACATTTACTTAAAAGTAAATGAATCAAATTAAAATTTAAAATCGTTAAGCCAATCGAAAAAATTTGGAGGATTATGATCAATACAATGTCATCAAGATAGTTTATTGTTGTCAAGACCCACTATAACATATAATTGAGATGATTAATCTAAATCATAATCACTATCATTTGCCCGCTGTGGTCTAGTTGGTTAGAGCTTGCTTTACCGACCAGGTGGGTCTAGGTTCGATTCCCGGTGAGGTCAATGTCAAAATTGGATTTTTTTCAATTTGAGATCTAAGACATGGGTGTTTGTTAAGTCAATTCTCCTTGAGTTTATCTCATGTGACTTTTAAAAATTCTCATCGAGTATATCTCGTATGATCTTTCAACTTAAAAGTATTTGACGCATTGGCGTAAGCTGTAATGTCAAATATTGTTTTAAAAAAATAATAAAAAACGACGGTAGTAATATTTTGTTTAGTGTCAATGTAACTGAGTCCATTTGTATTTAAAAACAATTCAATATAAATTTCTCAATGTGGATCAAAGGACGCTGTGAAATTTCTCATATTTATAACGTTATGTATTTTCTTCTACAAATCAACATAATCCGTCCCTAAGTACTTTTTTATTGACGCAATGAAGCTATTGAAATTCATATTGAGATTATGGTAATAGGGCTACAGTTTATTCGATAAATTAAAGAAACTGCTTTATTTCAGACTAAATTCAACTCTTCAGATAAATGATTTTTTTCATAAATCTCCATGTCCTTAAACTAATATAAATGTGTTTTTATACATAGCTTAATTTTGAATAAGCGTGTCAGAATGTAGGGTGGAATTTTATCCCAAAAGTATTTACATCTAAAGGCATTATCTTTCTCATCATAGTTCACGTTTGCAGTGACAAAAGTGACTCGTTAAAAATGCAATTTGCAATTTTCGTTTGACAAAAAAGGAGGCATTGTCTTCTTTTAGTGTCGTTTCATTCAGAGCGCGCTTATATTAAAACCAGGAGTGAAGTTCACTCCACTCTTTTACACAAACAAGCAGTTTATTTTTATCCAATCTCGCAGCGCGCGAAATAATTAAATCTCTCACTGGGATATGCTAGGACTTAGCTCTCCAATGGCCGTCCCTAAAAGTTTTCAAACAAGTCGTACGCTTTTATATTACAATGTATTATAATTTATTTCTATGATAGAAAAAAAATGTATGTTTACGTTAATTTTTTTATGGTTGCCATACTTTCTGTTCTTTACTAGAGTCACTAGACTTGTCGGCGTCATCGACGGGCTTTCAGTAGACGTATTTTAAGTTTTTTTTAACCATGTCCGATTCCAATGTAAAAACACATAAACTCCAAATGGAGTTTTTCTTAATAGAAGAGTTTCTACGAGAACTGCTTGTTACCCAGTTGCTCTACCTCTTTTTTTTTAGAGTAGAATTTTTAGAGTAGAATACTGGAGAATTCAAGACACAACATTAACCTATAAATCGATTAAAAAACCAATCTATAACAACTGTCCGTACTTGGATTCAAACCAGTTAATGAATTTATTTCAATTGAGATTTACCGTACCTAATATAAGTAATATTTTTGGAATAAGCATTGTCAATATTTGTTTTTCAGCACCTCTATGCGTCCAGTAAACATTTTTTATAATTTTATAACATAACTAGAATCATTTTTTTGTTTATTCGTGAACATTACAATGTTTTGTCTAATGATCCAGAAGGTGAAACACGTATTACTGTGATAACGGTCTGTTAAAAATTGTCTGTGAAATGTTTCTCCATATCATTCCTTTTTTTCTCGTAGAGGAGATAAATCCAGAAACGTTTAGTTTGACAGTAAACTTTTTAATGTTTTTTTTATAATTTTATATTATTATAAAATATGTCGGAGATCAAATGTATGATGACGCATTGTCCGCATCCTGTCCAGAGTGTGGTCACTCCACGGACAAATGAAGAGTGTTTTGCTTTATAATTACGGTACAGTACAAGGTATAGCCGAGCAAACTGGAACAACCTGCAAAGGGGTACTGCCAAAAGGGAATATCAAATGAAATGGACATTTCCACACAATTTAACGACACTGTGAAGTTTTTCAATTTATTATAAAAACCATAAAAAGTGATAATTTTGTATAAAAAAATACTTTGCCTCATAAACTTAAAAATATTTAAAAACTATCTGTAAAAGAGCACTCACTATCTGCAGGCGAATGCACATAGAAAGAGTTACTGGTAAGTGAATTTTAACACACAACAGACGAACATCATTAGCATCAAATGAATTGACAGAACATTGATAGGTGCCACAGTAATGTTGTAATAGTTTATAGTTTTGTGTATCGGAGGTAAACTACACAATGTAAAAAATAATAGTTCTTTTTCCTTATGGCTGTCCGCAAATTTTTTTATGAATTTTGTGTTAAAAAATTACTAGCGCATACTTTTTGTTATAATAATTGATTTGGTGATACTTGTGGGGTTTTCACTGGAACAGGCGTCGTGACTTGTGAGATATAATACAATATGTCAGGCACGGGTACACTGAGGCCCGCGGGCCGCATGCGGCCTACCGCGTATTTTTCTGCGAGCAATATTATATTTTTGAAAAAGATTCATGTTTTTATATTTCAACACCTTTTAAAAAAAAGATTGAAAATAAATATGATAATCGTTATTTTTGGATCGACCTATATATTTGAACAAACATTGTTAATCATGAACCTCAATAAAAACTCTTTACGATCAAGCATCACTGATGAACATTACAACAAGTTTTAAGAATCTCAACTACAAAATTAACACCTGAATTTAAAAAAAACGTTAATAAACGTAAAACAGCTCCATTCTTCTCATTAGATTGTTTTTTTTCATGATAAATAGTGTACATTTTTATAAATGGTATTTTACTTGCGGCCCACCGCTTATTTTGAATTCCTGAATTTGGCCCTCCGTCCGAAAAGTTTGCCCCCCCTGCACTATGTAGATATCTTAATTTTACCTAAAACGATTTATATATATAAACCTAATATGTAGTGTAGTTTACCTCCCATGTACATAAATAAACATAATCATTATTGCATATCTTTGACGTTAATTTTTTTTTTGCTTATTCTTCCATAAATATAGGAATATTTTTACGATACTAATAGAAGTTGGTATGAAACAAATTAATGGTTCTGAGCAAATATTATACGAACATTTTTAGTGCTTAGAATAAAACCTCAAGCCTCGATATTAAAATATAGATGGACTTATTTATACAGATCTAACACAAATTAAATTGATCTTCCGGGGCAATAGCCTGCATTTAAATCTGATACTATTTAGTTTGTTACCAAACTGGTAAAATAAATGCACTCACTAAGTTTTTTTCTAACAAATTGACATCTAATAATGTCACTATGTAATTAACTTTTTTTCCCCCATTTGTCAACAGTTAAGTTGACGATATAATATATTTCAATAATATTTTTTTATGAACTTTGTCGATTGAAATACCTTCCATATCTTTCGCGTTGCATGGGGGTTATTAACCAGAAATGAAACATACCCAGTATAATGAATAGATTAAATGCCACATATTTCTGAGGCGCTTTTAACGGTTACAACATCAACAATTTTATTAAAATTTTAAAATATTGTCATACAAGCAATAAGATTATTTTTATTTGTCAACAAATAGGTACGTTGCCACCGTTTTAAGTTAAGTTATTTCGAAAATTGCACACTATTCGGCACCCTTGACCTAAGTCATTCAACATTAAAATTAACGATTTTTTATTTGTTCGGAATATTTCGTGTTCGAATTTTTCTGTGTACAGAATTTTATTGTACGGAGAATTTATATTCGGAAAAATATTCTACAAAAAAATCTATCCACTCTCTGACGTACGTGTAACAATCAGTAGAAAAAAGTTATCAAATTAAATTGTGTGTAATTGTATGAATGACTTTTTTGGACAATACACAGTCACAGCCTCACAGGAACCAGAAAAAATCTCACATTTAATATTTTTTTCAATAACTTTCCTGCCGTTCTACAAAGGATTATTGGCATTTATTATATTACATTATATAAGCTTATTGTAGATTGGATCAAGTGTAAAATTTTGGTTTAAATCATTTGGTCACCATTCTCATACACCAAACACCAGCTCCTGATTAAACACCATCTCCAGTGGATATAATATATAGGCAACTGTTTAATTAAAAAGTTTTTTTTTATTTCTTTGGGCCGCGGTCATTATTCCTTGTCGGCGATACGTACTTTTTCCACTGGCCGAAGTTAAGGCCCATTGTTTGGCAGCCAGCGTTTTTGCGATCTAGTGGTAAATAAATTAAAAAGAGAACATATTTGGTGATTATAGACATCGCACAATTTTAAATAATCAAAATTAGTAGATAGTACCTACATACTCATAAAATTATTAGAAGAACATTTATTATGCTCAATTTTTATGATAATTGGAAATAAGCTGTAACTGCGTATTGAAATAACGAGCGAATGTAGCAATATTGCAATTTCATATTGAATACCAATATCGTTCTTTTATTCTTTTATTTCCAGACATTCACTAGATTACATTAAAATGAATATTTTTTTCCCAGAATTGTGTTAGCGATTTTCCAATTCAATCATCCCAGTAAAGAGTACCATTGAAGACCTATAAGTTTTATGAGTATAATATTTATGACAGGGTTTGATAATCTTGTGCCTGCGAGCGCATATCCGCATGCATAGCTATTTGCATCTCTCCATTAAAAAATATTAACTAATGAAAAATACCAGGGTTGTGGAGTCGGAGTCGAAATCGCGGAGTCGCGGTATTTTGGCTGGAGTCGTGAAAAATGAGCGGTTTGATTATTTTTTGAAAAGTACAGTTAATAATGTGTATTTAAACAAAATAGTCAAAAGTGTTAAAATTTCAAGCTTGTCCGACTAAAGATGATCTGATAGTACACATGTATATATGAGTTAAAATGAAATTATTGAAAATTATCCTCGGAGTCGGAGTTGGAATCGTCTTTTTTTCACGCGACTCCACAGCCCTGAAAAACACACTGTGACAAATTTTCTCAAATGCCTTTAAATTTATTATGGAACGATTAGGAATGTGATTTTATTATAAAGTGAATGTCGCACATACTTTATTTAGTGATTTGTTTTAAATCTGGGATTCCTGTCATTATTTATAATACGCTCGCTCTTTCTCTTTTAAATAAATAACATAAATATTTGAAAATTCAAACCTTTTTGAAGACCAATTAATTAAATCTTGAAAAATTGTAAGTAAGACAATGTAGGATTTTTAAAAAAATCCTTGAATATAAATTAACTACTAGTATTGACACAACTTTAAACTATGTAAAATAAATCTCTAAATTTTACTATAGCTTACAGATGAATATAAAACAGTATCAGTATAAAACGTTTCGTTTTAATTACTTGAATCGTTAAAAAATATTCTTTCCATTTGTTTGGAAAAAAATAGTTCGTTTTACAATTAATTAAATGTTTGAATCAGAAAGATTTTTTTACTTTTCAAGGTTACCGAGTCATAAAAATCTTACGTTTTTATTCCAGAGCTTTTTAACATTTTATCTTCATAATACAAATCTTTTACTAATTAATTATCAAAATTGTAAATTTACAATAAATATGACTGTCGGTTATTTTCTACAATGGAAAACTATATTTTTTCAAAGCTGCAACAAATTCAAGTATATGATGTATACTTAAGCAATATATTTTTTTACGGAAACATCAATTGGGTCACCGATTGATAACCAATAACTTGATTTGTTAGGAAAGGAATGAAACAATATTAATAATAACAAAGAAACCCATGAAAAAATTCCATAGGTATTATATATGAAATAATCAATGGTTTCAGGTTTTCGAATCCTCGACCACTCTTCTGGGTAAGAAGATAGGTCAGTCAGCTACAGCGACTTACTTGATATATTTTGATATATTTAAAATATGTTTGAACAGTTGTCCGGATTCCAATTTATTCAAATAAAACTTATTAACCAACATTAAAAATATATTTAATTACTAAAAAAATGTAATAATTTATATAGACATCACATATTTCCACAGTTTTCAATCAGATTATAGACAATTCATTTTTTTCTAGGTAACAAAAACGGAAAAAATAGTGCTAATTAATAAATTAATAAAAAAAATGTTTGTAATTCAAAATAAATACAACCCTTAAATAAAATCATAAAAATAAATGAACGTTTACGTAAATTTAAAATATTTTTTCAATGAAAAATCTGATGAAATTTTTAAAATAAATTTTAGTCTTTAAAAGTAACAAAAATCAAAAGAAATGATTCACGCGTCACGGTTTTAAGACAGCAAGCTAAGTGGGCGGCCAACCCTTTTTTCGTGACTTCAAAGGGTTGAAAGGATTTTTCTATTTTAGACTCCAGACATTTTTCCAGTGACGAATTTCTTGGTCTTTTATCATTTTTTTACTCGTTAACGATAAATTTAATTTTCAAGTTCAAGATTAATTGTTAAATACATTTTCTTAAGCGAACACTTTTATAGCTTGTTAGAATGAAGTTTTATAAGTCTTTCATAATTTATTCATATTTATGTAACGATACTTTATAATAAAAAAAATATTGCCTATTTTATTAAAAGAGTAAATGATATTCATATTATATACATGCAGTACGATAATTCAACAAAATAGAGCTTTTTTTTATCAAACGAGTAATATTTTTACATAAAAAATGCTAAAGAACATCATCAGTACACTGCTATTTAAAACTTCTATTATATTCAATAAATATTGTTGTATGGTTACATGATTTGATAGCTTACAGCTTTGCTTACCCATAATCAGCAAATTTATACGGAAAATAAAAATACGCGATCGTTATATATATATAATATACATGTATTTGAAATTATGCATAGCGTTCACTAAAATTGTGTTAAAATTTAAAAATGCTCTGATAGAAAATCCCAGCTAATAAACATCTTTAATGGACGTATGAACCTATAATATTGTTCACATATTGTTGAAAACAACTTTTTAATATAGGGTAACATTGTGCTAAGCCCATAACATGTGTAGAGATTCTATATAAATTAAACAGTGATGTAAACTGAGCCGGAAAATACTAAAAACACAGTGGCCAAGCTGTTATAATAAAGATATTACGGCGTCATTATATCATTTTACGATGAAAATATAGCGAAAACGTGATAAAGCAACAAAATATAGCGGTCTGCAAAACTGTTTGCTTAGAATTATACTTTTGCCTCTGACTTTTGAGATAGATATAAAAATTAGTGGGATATGGCAGTAGGTGATACAAAAGATTGTATAAAATGAGGGTATACGTAAAAAAGAAGCAGGAAATATTGCACATAAGAAAACGTCGTGAAATTTCATGTCGTACCTCAAGGGCTTGAATTGCATTACGAACAGCATTATCGATTGAAAGTTTGAAGGCATGAATATTTGTGATATTTCCCAAATTAAAGTCTCCCCCCTCCACCATTCCAAGCCTTGAAGAACGGGGTGTAGCAAGGGTGATTAGCCAACCAATCCTGTGCTATACCTTTCATTCAATTGTAAGCTAAAAAGATAGATAACAATCAGTCTACAAAGGTACTATGTTGAATTATAATATACAAAGTTGATCATATAGTTATCACGTGTGCGATGTACACATAAAATTTTTAATAATGAAATTGTTACAGTTTAAGAACATTATTAAATTTGAATTTTAAGTCCATACATAATTATTTTTTTTGTATTCATTTTTATATGTAATTGTGAGTGAAATACAAATTAAGATTATTTTGAGTATGGTGTTTTCAAATAAAATGGTATTTTTAAAAAATGTATTTTATAATTATTTAAATTCGTAAAATTGAGCATAGTTTTATATAAATACATTTTAAACTTTAATCAGAAATAAAATATATGAATACATTCATTATTCGTAGAATAGCTTACATGCTTATTTATACTTATCCCCTTTTTACTACGATTGATTTGAGAGATAAGTTGATACTATAATACTACTATGTACCAACAAACTTTTGCTACTATCTCGGTTTTATTTTATGCCTATTTGCAAACAGCACGCCAGATTGTAAAACTCTTACAGAAGCTTTCATTTGACGGCTCGTGGAGAACATATAAAACCAAAATTGATACGGAACAATACAATCGTTCTATCAGTTTTATAAGAAAACATATTTTTTAAATCTAATTTTTGGGTGAGTACCAAATCATTTATATGAGATTGAATTGTATCATTTGTATATTAATATTGAATTGTCTTTAATAACTTACGTAATTTCTATTTAAAAAAAGTTATTAAGTATCTTTTAGAAAATATATTACCACAAATAATTGTATAAAAAAAATCAGTAAAATAAATTCACTAAGTAAAATCAATTTTTGTGAAAAATTGCATTTAGAATACGCACAGACTTTTATCTTGATTTTGCACAAATTTTGTTATATCGTTAAATAAATTCACTTTTTTCATAGAAAAAAACATAAAAACATAGGAGGTGTAGGCTTACGTTTTCGTAGAATTTTATCTCTCTTATTGAAATTCGGTCAATACGCAGGATACACAGAAAGATTTTAACACCAGAACTTGAACTTGAACAGAAATTTATTAACTGATTAAAGCGTGAATTTAAAAAACAGCTTTTTATACTGAGGTTCAAATCCATGAGCTCCGTTACTGAAGCCAACAACGTTGACCATTCAATTACAGACCTGGAAATTGCCTTCGGTAAAAAAGTGAAAAAATAACAAAGTATTTTAGTTATAAATATTTATAGTTGATTATTTAATTTATAGTTGATAGGTATTTCGGCTTACGCCTTCATCAGAACTATGTTTTAGCTCTCATTAATTATTTTATCCATATATATAATAATTAAAAGAAATACACAATATATCCTGTCATCTACTTTATCATCCTAATTTATATAAAATACATATAGTATTATATTTAATTACTTTGTGATAATAGCATTAATATTTCACCTTATTGCGATGAAATTCTACCAAGTAAATGCCAATTCAATCAATACCTTCTGGAAATATAATGTTATGTATAGTTATGAGACGTACACAAAATATGCACATTTAACAAACACGCTTATGAATTAATATTACTTATCAATACATTTTTAATCAATTAATTTTTCTAATACACTTCACTATTATTACTAATTCACACATTGTAAATATTCATCAAAAGTAATTAATTTATTAGAATAATACGATCACATAAAAATGCAATAAAATAATACATAAACTTTTTCGATAAATTATTACTTGAAGATTTTTATGATTCTAAATCTAACACGCCATCATACTTCGATGAAGATATTATTATAAGACTTGTAGATAAAACCGGTCATAAAAACCTCCCTAAAATATCGAAAGCCTTCATTTCATTCCTAATTGTGAAATTTAGTTCCCTTATCGTAGTTATAAATAATTCTGACGTCATAAAATCTGAGATAAAAAAAACAAATCAAATCTTCTTGTACTTATTCCTTTTTGGGGTGAGGGAAAAGATTTTTATAAGCCAGCATGCGCAGATAAAAAGTTAATGTGAGTTTTGTTGTCAGATGTAACGTCTGAGAGTAAAAATTTTGCTTTATAGGTGCAGATTATTATTACTCTCGGTTTGCGCAAAAAGCGAAACTGTTGTGTCGGAATATGTATAGGCTTATATGACATGGGAATCGTCGATGCAAATTGAAAGGATCAGGAAAACTCAATTTTATTAAAACTTTGAAAAATTGAAAAAAAAAACAACCAGAAGTATCACTAAGTATATTAGCAGCTTGAGAATGATCATGTTATTTCGAGATTTTAGTTAAATACAATCAAATATTAAACAATGATATAATTGTTTATTTCTTATAACGTAAATTCACATGAAGTTATATAAACACAGTAACGACTATCTAACATCCGACAAAAAAAATAATATCGATATCAACTTTCACTTGATTTAAACCGGAAACCAAGGATCTATAGACGGAAGTATTTCCATTTGTCAAATTATATTCTTAACATAAAATCGTTGATAATACGAAATCTATCGGAATTCTAATGGTAAAGTTTCGTATATCTAGTTTCGTATATACGGGTATTTAATTTTTTAGTAAAATAGTACATAATATAAAGATAATTTACCATTCAGAAATGTTTCAAAAGTACGTATTTTTACAGCATTGTTTCTGTTTATATTTACGCTGCGAATTTCATTCTGAGAAAATAATACATGGAATCTATTTTCATATTTCATTGGCCGTTTTTGAAACCGTTGTTAATAATGACCCCCGCGAACTCATAATACGAGAAAATATCGATATACTGTGTCATTCGATTCGTTTTACTGCCTGCCACCCATATCTCTCTTTTTATTTGTCTTTTTATGGATTTTTATACGCACACCCTCTACCGCAACAATGCGATATCTACTTCTCTCCAACAATATATATTTTTTTGCGTTACGTCTATATTGCTTTCCACCGTCTGGGTGGTGTAATAATTTCGTATTTTTACCCCATTTTTTTATATTCGCGTAAACAAATTGAAAATTTTTCAAGGACTTCTGCAAATATACGGGATATAACCCTAAAATTAGCATTGCGATATTTCTTTCAAAGGTTGTTCATATATTCACCTAGTGTTACTACTTTTTTCAATTTATTTATCTAACAAAGTTATTCCAACATTTTCAAATTAATTTTCACACAGTAAAACGTACATAAATAATATTTTTAACAATTTTAAATATGACAAGAATACTTTTATTTATTTTTCAAAAAAAATCTGTTATTTATGTATGCTATAAATAAAATTTTGTAACGTGTTTTACCTCTTTGAGAAGCATCTTAGGACAAAATATCGAAGTAGCTAATTCCTACTTTATGAATCACAAAATCGAGATTGGGATTTATTCTTTTCTGTTGGACGCAGCGAAGGGATAATTAGAAAATTACTTATTTTGTCGCTTCCTATGGCTCAGCGGTTAGCGTTGTTGGCTTCCGTGCCGGATCTCACGGGTTTGAGTCCCAGTACGACCTTTTTTTTTTCGATATGTGCTTGTCATGTTTTAATTTCCTGCTCACCTTTCCCATCCTTCATTAACTGGGCAAAGCGAGAACGATAAGTCAACCAATAGTCCTGTTTTAGCATTCTATCCCTACTACTCTCTTTGGAGAAAGAGTGGTTGAGCGAATGAGTAACAAGCAGTTCTCGTAGAAAAATCTGTTGAAATACCTACATCAGGAGACCATATGCTCCACATTGGGAGCAGACATATACAAAAAAATACTTATTTGATGAAGGGGGAATGGCAAAGGAAATACTTTTAAAAACGATGAGCCGCCAGTTCAATTTTAAATATTATTTCCGTCAATGAATTTGATTGACGACTTATATTAAAAATAAACTTTCACAAATTTACCGCCAAATCCATCGAATGTATGCATTTTATGTGAGTTATCTACCATGGTCAGAATAACAACGCCATGGGAGTCAAAATATTGGTTCTTAAGAATTACAATTTTGCATTCTCAGTATTTTAAAGTGCAATTTTCCGGTCGTCTACTTATCACCAACGGGCCGTTAAGTCCCGCCCCCAGACGCGAGTTGCCGGCGTTTTGGTCGTAACCGATTTCCGAAAACAATTTAAACATGCCTTAACGGTCTCCAATGCGCATATAGACTTTTCGCGAAGGTCTTAACCATCCCAGCTGATATAACTGTGTTCTCGTTACTTCTTTATGGAATCCATGAGTTACAATACCCATTTCAGATACCTAACACAGCTTTAAATTTTCTTTTGAGTATCGCTAAGGATGGTTAATAACGCCAGCCAGCATCGAATCAAGACTTATACCATTTCTGTTTTATTTTCCTACGAATACAATAGCTTTCATGACCTAGGAAATAAATGCATTGTGTGTGTGACGAAAAATGTTACAGTAATTGAATTAGTCATTTTAAAAACCTTTATAGCTGACAGAAAGTATATTTGTAAAGAAAGATTCAAACCTCTATAGCCAGAGGTGGACTGGAGGGGGCTCGGGGGGCTCGTGCGAGCCCCTTGTTAAATTAAGGCATGGCCAGCGAGCCCTTTGTTTAGTTGAGAAAATCTTTCATTTTTTTGGGGATTTTCTTTTTGGATTTCAAAATTCCTTATAAGGTTTATATTTCAATAGTACAAAACAGGTATGGTGGGCCACAGAAAAAATAAGACACTCAAATGGGCTACGGGCCCTAAAGGTTGAGAAACACTGATCTATAGTGTGAAGGCATCATGGCTGACATTTACCGAGCCCCTTGTTAAGAAATTATCAGCCCACCACTATTTATAGCCGATTTTTTAGTCACATACATCAAGTAAGGTCTGCTAAAACTAATTCAGTTGCTAAATTCACACTGATGCAGTTTTCAAAGATAATGGATAGCGTAACCAATATTAAACGAAAATACACATTAAAAACTATTTCTTATTTTTGTCAGTTATCGTGTTTTCAAAATGACAAGTTCACTCATATTGTATAAAAATCTTTTTATTTATAAACACTGTTTTATAGTTATATGACGAATATAGTCTTTAAATAAGATTTGTATAATCAGATATACGTCATTGTAATTTAAGCGTGATTAAAATAAGTTCGGCTATGTCTTTTAAGAAAACGTGTGAATATTTATTTATTTAATTAACGTTGCACAAGGTTGACAAATTATTAATTTAAAACTTTTACAATGGAGAAAAAAAAAATAGTACAATTTAATATTGAAAGCAGCAAGGAAGTCAACTGAGTTAGCTCCAACGAACTCTACTTTAATACATAAAAAATAGTATTCGTCGGAACTCACCCACGTCTACGTGGAATATGTCGACATCCGAAGCAATATTGTTGAACACCGTTACAGCTCTCCCCAGTGGCATCCCCATTGGCAGGCTGGTTCTTCACCTTGGGAGAACAAACAATTCATGTCCATGATGTCTCAAAAAATAATCTGGAACATTTAGATTCACATTCTCAAGAATGGTAAAATTCTCATTTTGGCCTCGTATAAGTCGAAAGAAATATATGGCCAGATACATTTATCTTCGAACGTTCACCGTTCAGCGTATGTATGGTATCCAGCGGTGGGCTGTCAATATGCTAAAAAGGGGCTCGCTTAATCTCAAATCCATTTGCAGTGTGGCGGGAAGGACGGTTTTTTTTATCACACTTATACGATCACACACAATTAATATTAAATCTACAGAAGTTACTTACATTATATAACAAAAAAAATCAACATCAATAGCTGAAAAGAGTTCTCCCTACCTACGATTACGAGAGTGAATATTTCTAAGCTTGACACAGAAATATGTAATATTCTCTGCGATATAATTCCATGTCCCAGACGTTATACTTAAGCCGTCGTAGATAGTACAATCTTTGTCTGAAATAACATTTAGGCATTAATTTGACCTGATAATATTTCTTTTTCTTTCTTTAACAAGGGGCTCGCCGGCCTAAATAAAATTTAATCGCGCGGGCCCCGCCGAGCCCCTTCCAGCCCACCCCTGATGGTATCGAATATTTCGATGCAAATACAAAATAAGTTATTTAGGGAAGATATCAGGTATTGATCAGCAATTATCAATAGACGTTTTCAAACTTATAAATAATTCATAATCAAGGATAACAACATAAATTTAGTGTTTTAATAAAAGCTTATATACTCTCATTGGACTGCAAACCAAGAAAAACTCAAATATTAAACATGATTATATCTTTAAATATTATAGCGGCCATGGAATGTTATTGAAACTTTTTAACATTAAGAAGTTATTATGAGTATAAAACTCACCTTTTGGAGTACTAGCATTGTGACCAGCAATTTAAATGAATGACAACCGAACTTTATGATATTAAATGGGCCCATGAACCAAGTGGTATTTTGAAAAAAATAGTAAGATGTGTTGTAATATTTTAGTAAAAGTGAAGTAACCTCACTTAATATCTACATAAAATAAAAATATGCGATCCACCAAAACACTAAATAAAGACGTTATTGTACCCAAAAGTCAAAGATAAAGTTTTACCATTTTACTAGCTGACTCACATATATAAAATATAATGTTAAAAAATATATTATCAGAAACAAATAAATACAAAGATGACTTCAGTAGATTATTTTGTTTACCAATATTTGTTTGTAAAATAAAAAAATCTTTTTGTCAAATATTAATTAAATAATGGCGCATCGAAGCCCTGAATCCCCTGACTTATTCAAAAGTAACAAAGTAAATTATGTCCCACTTATCTAAAAACAGGAAGAGTGTAACCGTTAAAAGATTGCACTGGAACAGATTCTGCATTAGTCTGCCATTAAGAATGGATTGATATGTTTCTATTATCTGTTTTAAATTACCGTGCGGATAAAGTTCAAAATCGATTATTTGAAATTTAATGGCGGTCGTAACTTCGGAGAGTCACACATATGTCGTACTTAATCGGTTTTCTCGCGACGCGGATATTTATGCTGATTCTTTCCACCGTAAGCGGTAGCGTTCCCCGAAATTGAGCTCAGGGTTGACAGTAGGGTATGGTTCGATTAATCAGTTACCTAATTAATCAATAAATTTAGTAATCATTCAATCTAATTAAAATGAAAAATTCGTTGAAACGACAAATATGATTTTGGCGTAATTTGATTGTAATATTCATAATGATATTTTTTCACTTACTGATAAAAAATAAATCAATAGCAGAGTATCGATTTTGTATGTGTCATTTAATACAAAACGCATATTAAAATAAGCCTGTATGTTATTTTTTTATTCCAGACCAGTAGCCTTGTGGTCAACGTCATCTTATCCAGTTTCGCTCGGAAGTCGGAATCCCATTATGGATAATTTCATAAATATTTTTTTCGATTGATTTATGATTTTTTATGTCTGAAATTCCCTCTCATCTATGTATCTTTAAAACGAGACGTAGTAAGTGCAATTAGCTAACTAATAATCCCGTATTGATCCCATACTTCAATTTTTAATTTAACCGAAACGGGAAACCAATCTTCCATTGAAATTTCCCGTCTTCAAATAGTTGAAAAATCATATATATACATTTCTATAATACAACGAAAATTTATAATTTCACAGAATACATATTTTATTAACAATGTAAAAAAATGAAAGGCAATATAGGCATGGTGCTATATAAAAAACGATTTCCATATACTTCTACTATCTATTTAAGTTAATATTTTTTTTTCTATACAAAGAAGAAAAGCTTCAGCCATCGCAAATTGTTTGTAAAGTTTCTAAGGCTATTTTTTTATGTAAAGTGGGCATGTAGCTGAGGCAAGCTTGAAAGGTTAAAATGCTAACATAATGTAAAAAATGAATGTGTTGAGAGGGTATTTGATTCTTTGTTTTCTCTGATTAAAGAAAGGGAAATCTAAAAAACTAGAGTTCATTGCTTTCTCAAAGAAACGAGTGCTTCTTTCAGCAGAGTAATAAATTTTCCACCGGAACCTTGATTTTTTAGAGCCTTTTCTTCAAGTTCATTTGTTTTCCCACGCAGTTTTTTTCCCGTTTTTTCTTCCTTCGATATACATCTTAAAAAGTTTTCTTTGTATTTGTAATTTCGATGTAAAATATATCCGGTATAATGAGCGGTATTCGATTGTTTTTTTTTACAAAGATGTTACATCCTACATAAATAAAATGAAGGAAATTTAAATTTGATATTTGAAGGAAGATAAAAAAGCAAAATACCTACTAAGCAATCAATTTATTGGCAAGGCAAAAGATTTTTCTTACAATTTTATAAATACATTTCATAATATTGAAATACGATTGAATACAAATTTCTTTTATCGTTGATTAACTGAAATTATTGGATATAAAAAAAAGAAAAAGAAAAATCCTGAAATATTTTTTTTATTTCATACCTAGCATATAAAATAATTTCTTTTAAGCTGAAAAATGATTGACTCTTACCCAAGGGCCACGAAACGTCACGCTTTTCGAATATTCGTAAGCCGTTGGACACTTTCATACAAACTTTGTATGAAAGTATTCACTAATTTGCTTAGATAGTGATGTTTTGTAACCCTTAGGTTACAATAATTTTGTATTTTACTTGAGCCGAATTTTAAGCTATTTTTTTTCTTAACTGCGATACAAATTGTGACATATTTATTGGAATGTTAAAGTCATACAAACCGTTCGTCGTCCGAAGTCCAAAAAAACTATTTTTTTATGAAACATAGATATTTTTATCACTTCTATAGAATAACGAGAACCGTCGTGATTTTACTTTCAACCGTTTACACTATAGTGTTGATATGTCAATAGCAGATAGAATGAGAAAACAATTGTCTAGCGGAGAATCCAAAATAATTTCCATTACGGAATAATACGAATAAGAGTGGACAATCTGATCTAAGTGTTCGATTCGCGTGCGGTCTATTTCCTATGTGTAATAAATACCTACATATTATGTAAGTAAATATATATTTTTTAAACCATGCCCACTCCCAATGTGGAGCATATGGACTCCTTATGGAGTTTTTCTCAACAGAAGTGCTTTCAACGAGAACTGCTTGTTACTCAGTTGCTCAACCTCTCCTTTTCCAAAGAGAGTAGGGAGAGAAGGATAGGGCTAGGACAGGACTAGTGGTAAGCTAATCGCTCTCGATACGCCCCGTTCATTGGATAGGATGGGTGGGAGGGGGGAATTCAAGACATTACATACATACCTTTGAACAGAAATTCATAAATCGATAGAAAAATCAAATTATAAAACTGTCTGTACCGGGATTTTAACCCGTGCCTTCCGCAACCGAAGCCAACAACGTTGACCACACAGGCGGCAAATATTATTATTAAATAAATATTATTTACAAAAAATGCATTTTGTTTAATGCAACGTTCAGAACATTTAATAATCCGTTAAAAAATCACTGCTGAGCTAAGATATAATCAATATTATGAAGATAAATTTAATTACAATTAGTAAAATCTGTAACAACACATTCTTTCTTTTCGTTTTGTGGCTAATAACGCTGCTGTTATGATATGCATTAACCCGTCTGTATTTGATAAAAAATATCTTTATATGTATATAGTTTGTCTGGGCGAATTTGCGATTTCTCGATAAAAGACGTCACGTGGGATCGGAATCGTGTTTGACATTTTGCTCTGCAGTGGAATATTGGTACATATTACCATCTGTGTATGGGAAAATATAAGCACGTAACAGTGATATGGTCGCATGGCGAGCGGGTCGCGCTAGGGATTTTTTTTCGATGACAGTGATCCACAATCGTTCGCATGGTCATCAATCTCGCGAAAGATTGTAAGCCATTTAACGTGTTTATAAATGCAGCAAAATGAGTGGTCGATATTTTTTTCAGATATCAAATTGATGCAGTTTTAGACACTAGATGTTATTTTCCATCGTTGCTGACGGAAGGACATGATCGTTTTAGAGATGAGCAAATCTACATTTAACTAAGTTCACATCGATGCTTTTCAGTTGTATAGACATTTCGTTAGAAATATATTGCAACTCCTCGTTGGAATATACCGTTTGAGGTTTTAAGCCAGTCGAATAAATAATTATTGTAAAAATAAAAATCCTAGCTCAAAAAAATCTAGGAAGTGGGAATTTTAAACGTTATTATTCGTAATGTGACTCCCAAAATGTGCCCGCACACAGAAATATTGTAAAAATAAGTTTCTTCCACCAAATTTTTATGTTTGCGCACATTTTTTATTTTTCTGAAAATTTACTGCTCACTGAAGTTGATGGTCCGCACACACAATATAAAAATTAGAGGGAACGTTGGTACGTTGGACATCATGTAGTTGGGATATGAAACAGTATATTAAATACAATATTTTCCGATTCCTTTAAGTTGACGATGTACTCGGGATAAGCAAAACATGTATCAAACTTATTTCTAATTATACAATTATTTAGAACTTCAGTTTTAATATTGAAGAATATATTTATTCCCAATAAAACGTATATTTCCAATATATTTTTTTTAGACATTGATTAGGTACTATTTTTTATGGCCACTTTTTAATGTATAAAACCTTTAAATTTGATAACAACAAAAAAAACTTAACAACCTACCTTAAAGAGTGAAAAAAGTCCTTTTATATTAATTAATTGACAGTTTCATCTATAAATAAATATAATTCAAAATAAAACATGTTAATATATGAGCCTTTGAGAGGTGAAGTGAGCCATCTAGTAAAATGGAAAAAAAAATCTTCGACTTTTAAGTACAATCGCGTCTTTACTTGGTGTTTTGGTGGATTGTTTATTTTTATTTTACAGATATAATATTATTGCAATGTGTATAAACTGATTTTTTTCACTTTTATTATGTGTAGAATATTACTACGCATATTTTTTTTTTTCTAAAATACCATTCGGCTCACTTCACTTCTAATGGGCCCATATTGTTGGTGAAGAAATTGCTATAATTAAGATTTCTATATTGTATTCGTAAGTAAGTAAGTAAACGGTGACTGTTTCCATAATGTTACACGAAAAACATATTTACAAAACACAATACATGTAATTTTATTATTGTAAGGTTAAGTCATTACAAATGATGCCGAACGTTTTACTTCGCTGTTTTAAACACAAATGATGCAAATATTCAAACCAAAATACGCTCACTTTCAATATTGACTTTGAAAAAAGATTGTTTTGAACACTGACATTTCCTAAAGGATACAATTTACATTGCCACAGATCCGATAAACTTTGCTCCGTTCGTTTTTAAAATTATGTTCGTGACTTTAGCACACATTATAATGAGACTATTAATATAAAAAAAATAGCAAACTGCTTATCGGCAATTATTGTAAACATTACATTTCATTACCGACACTTCAAAATAGATGTAATTTATATTGTTTTGGTTTATAAACTGTACTCAAAGAGTAAATAAAGCTGTGTCAAGCATTATCAATATCGGCATTTATACCTATTTAAACTATTGTATAATTTTTCGCAGTCAATGTCATGCTAATTTTTTATCAATTATTAAATTCTACCACTACAGCATTATAAAAACTGTTGTTAGTAATATTAAAACAAAACTTATGAAGCAACTTAAAATTATAGTATTTATTTATTTAACGTAAATTAAAATTTCTGACGATGTGTCTATTTATTCGGCGGAAAAATTTCAACATGTAAATTATCGCTTTACTAGGGTATTTTTTATTCATATCATATTTGTAAGAATTTTTAAAAATATTATTTTCTTCTTTATTAAAGCAAACATTCAAAAAGTGATTTTTCACAAGCTTGGGAAATGATGATTTGAGTGTTGGGGAAATCATGGCATCTTTTTTTTTCATGTCAACTCAACTTTATAATTTTATTTTTATAAGTAAAAAACCTTTTTTGAACACTAAATGTGATTTCCATTCATAGATTTTATTATGGACTATCAGCACTGATATTAAACGGCATTTTACAACATTTGTAACAAATCAATTGAATTTGAATGTTTGCTCCTCAGGCTAGAAACCTTTGCGAGATGAAAATATTTAAACCTAGTCTGAACGTATATTAAAAATAAAAACCGTATTTTAGATTTCATTTAGTTTCTATTGGTAAATATTAATATAAGAAAAGATTTTTATAATAATTATTTGTGTACACATAATAGAAATGCATGCAACAGTTATCTAATATTATAACAGCAAAAACATACCCGAGCTATTTTGAGAAGAAAATTATTGCACCTGGTTAAAATTTCTATCAAAATATATATTATTAATAACAATAAAAAGTGTGCTCCGGCACCATAACCGATATTACCTTGCTGGCCCTAGCACTATGTCATCATAACAACTCACCACCGTCAAGACTATAATCGGCGAACTAATTTCCACGATAACCGACTGTTCATCGCAGTACCTTGTTAAAACATAATAACCCAAATTAGTTTATCCGCTAACAGGGTTCAACTAGGTTGTTTATCCGGTTACAGGGAATATTTCTTGCACCTGCTCTTTTTTATTCCAAAGCAAGGGTGCTCGATAAAAAGGTATTTAATTTTGAAATTCACTGGGCTTTGGTTATCGCCCAATAACAAAGTTATGGTTGTAAATGGACAGAGTTTTAGATAATAATGTCAGAATATTTAGAAAATTTTAATTAGGACTTGCATTTTAAATTAGGCGATAAATGTAATGTCAACTTTTATGTTTCCTTGTCGTTATTTTTTGATACGGTATCGTTTTGATTGCTCACTAATTAATTACTCATACATATGGGGAGCAATCAATATATAAAACATCCGAAGATAGTTCTTAAGAGTAATCTCTAGTTTATTTGTATCTAAGTCTATTTTTATTATTCAAAATGTTGTAAAAAACGACCAACGTTTATAACTTGAATATAAATAGTTTAGTTCATGCATATATTTCAACTATTTATGTTTATTTACAGTTACTGTTATATAAATGATTATTTTTTTTATATGTTCGATAAACTGATTACGATTGTTAAGTTTGTATTTAAAATAAACCTTATTCAGACATTGTTGTTGTTTAAATAAAAATTGTATGTTGAAAGATTTAGTTTCTACTGACTGGCGAAAATTTTAAGCATTAACTGAAACTACCGTGTACGAAGCAGTAGAATTATTTACAGGGATAAAGAATCTTATGAATACAAAGTGTGCAAAAATATCTTTAAGGCTGAATGTGACTACATATTCTAAAACTGAGATAGCATTAATGCCATACTAACTTAGAAAATGTTTTTATCGATCATCCCATTGGTACTAAGCTAACTATCACCCTTGGTCGAAAGAAAATTTCTATATAATTTAAACATCATTCTTAGAATGTATTCCACACTTTTATAATTTGACCAAGACCGAAAGAGTTTAGCTTTTCCAACTGGTAAAAATAAAACATTACTAATGATTAGTTCAGTAAGTTAGATGAATATTTCTAATACATTAAACAAATCTTTTTATAATTGGAAATGATTTCAAACAATATTAAATGAAATACTCAGAAATGAAAGTAGAATTATAATAAAATAAATATCGTGAATAATTGAAAAATCAAAATGCGTTCGAATAAAAATATGTAATATGGCGAAACCACATAATTAAAAAAATGTTATATGAGTTATTCTATCAAAGTTAAACTTTTTAATTTGAAGTCAATCGTCCTTAAAATTTTCTTCAATGAGTTTTTAAATTTACTGTTTTTCAAATTAATCAAGGAATCAAAATTATTCAATTCCATTAATGTTGTAGATTTTTGTTTTAAGCAGACAACGAATTAAAGTTAATAACTTTCTCATTCCGCTTTTTGTTGAGACAGCAAGTAGAAATAGATATTTGTTATTTTAGTTTCATAGTATATGATATATTAAACATAGTTTTACTGTGATCTTTGTCTGTGTATTGTTTGGAGTTCTCTGATATAGGAATTGTCCCTTGGGCAGGAGCCAGACGGCCGTCGTTAACAACTGCAAATGGGAATGCATCAAAGGCAAAAAGAGTGCAACACCAACAACGGCTGGCTGGCTGGACTGAGCGATGAGAATAATTTGCGCATCTCGGTTTCCATCTCTCGGGAATCTGCAGGCTAACTCGCTCCACGGAACTACTAACTCGACAAAACAAACAAATTTGTCTGGAAACGTACGATGGTTGGATATTTCGGTGATTAAATACACATCAACCGTAGAAATCCCCACAGATGTGTAAAACAGTGCATCAATCAATATTTGTCGATCTTGATTATTTGAGCGTATACCATAACCATAAAGAAAGGAACAAAAATATCTTTATTGTGTTAACCGTCGATTTTAGTAGAAATTATACTTGTAAAATAAACAATTTTTTGCGATAATTTTAAGACTAGTAAATGTATACTAAACATAGAGAGTAGTTGCATTTTTTCAAATATTTGTAGTAAGGTTGTCTAACTTCGAAAAAAAATCCGGCACGAGCTGTGGGACTAGGCAGTTCTGTATTACGTCAGTGCTTACTAAAATAATTAGAAATAAACTAAGATACAGCTAAAGATTCTGCTTGCCTTCTTCCAACCAGGTAAATTCCATCGTCCTGGACAAGCAACAGGTACTATTTATGTAGCGTAATCGACAAAATTAAGGGATTCTAGTATATCATCAAAATAAAGTACTGTCAATTAGCTGGTTACTCTATTGGTACCAGGGTATCCAATCCCGGAGCCTTTTTCCAATCCCGGGATTTCGGAATTGGGATTAGCTCACTGAGGAATTTGAAATTCTCAATTTGCTATATTTTTCCCCCGGATTATCTCCAAGCCTCGTTTCTTTTTGCTCAACGAGGAATTTGAAATTCTCGATTTGGTATACTTTTTTCTCAGATTGTCACAGAACCTCGTTTTTTTTCTTCGGGGTACGGGATGCGGGATCGCGGCCGTGTCAATCCCGGGATTTCGGGATCAGAAAATTAAACGGGATCCCGGGATTGGATGCCCTAATTGGTACCGCATGGTGGGCAAATATAATACATGGCATTTTCCCGTAACTAATTAATCTTGAATACTAAAATAAGTATATCAAAAAGATTGATTAAGGTGTCATTTATTTGATGGAATTTCAATATATTTAGATGATAAGCAATGTAGTTTATCATTCGAGAACTTTTATACTCTTATAGCTATTTCAGCTTTACGATGTCATCACGTGAAATATCTATTTATTTTTTAAATAAATAGTAATAAATT
Source organism: Himalopsyche tibetana (assembly GCA_030503985.1). Classification (NCBI taxonomy): domain Eukaryota; kingdom Metazoa; phylum Arthropoda; class Insecta; order Trichoptera; family Rhyacophilidae; genus Himalopsyche; species Himalopsyche tibetana. The sequence continues at coordinate 17,175,782 of JAPJYX010000024.1, forward strand.
AGAACATTCCGTTAAATTATATTAGATTGCTTTTATCTTGTCATAATAATTGAATTAAAAAATGTATGAAGGCTTTCCAACTTTTTCAATTCAAATCGTATATAATATGTATAATAAATATTGAGTTTGTATTACGCTTTTAATTAATTGAAAAAAAAATGAAAAAAAGTCAATCATTCAATTTCGTATCATACTTATATCAAGATATTTAACTACTGCAACGTCTTAGTGTTACCAATGAAAAAGGTGAACGAATTGTGGTTTTGTATGAGGCTTTATTTTAATATTTCTAATGCTGTTTGCGGTGGCGAGTAGCGATGGTGCACTTTACTAACAAGTTCATTGAGCTATAGAGCAAGATAATCTTACTCTTTTCCTGACACTCTCGTATCATATCAACTGAATATGAACATTTATGTTGTAGAAATATTGTATTCATAATTTCTCTATATTAATGGAACTTGTCCTAAAGCGAACATATTGTGCTCGTATGGCTATCAAATATATTATTTATAATTCTATTTAAAATGAAGATATTATTTTGATTACTCAATTTTATTATAGATAAAAAAATGTTAGTATCGGGGGCAGTTTTGCTTAAGTAGTAAGATTTTTTAACTGGTCAAAGTTATAAATATTTATTATAGGTTCAAACAACGCTAATTCCGTTAATAAGTTGTTCCGTTCATTGTGGTCATGTACATACAAATACAGCATAATTTTTATTTTATGAATATTATTGTTTTAAATCATAGTTTAAAAAGTTGCTGTATCATCGATACACAACTTTGATAAGTTCATTTTAGAGAATATATTATTTCATATTATTTAAATTATTAACTTCATACTGATATTAGTATCATCGTCATGAAATGGAAACTTGACTGAAACTAACCAAGTGTAAAAAGAATAATATTAACAAGTTTTCTTTTGTTCAGAAGTTAAATTTGATTATTTTGTCGGATATAGATATGATGCCCATAAGACGACGAATACTTATTAAGTAAATATCCGTGAAATATTTAGATCGCTGCTTTTTTGTATAAAATATATTACAATTTTAAATGCAGTAAAAAAAATAAAACGATTTGTTATGAAATAAAGTTCAATAAAATTACTGATTTAATAAAAAGGTTGTCTGATAAAATTGTTTGGTAAAATATGTTTAGGTTGGTTGAGAGGTAATACCTATTTTTAGTGTTGTATTTGATTACTTGATGTCTATCGCATTATTATAAAAAAATCAATTATTTTATACACAAAATACCATTTACGAAACGAAAAACAATTTGGAGGCAGACTCGTGTTCATAGTTGCTGATTTTACATATTGGTATGAAGATAAAGTACACACGATTGCCAAATTAGACTATGATACCTTCAACGCATCACGTTTACGACGCCGACATTCACGCCTGCCTCCGTCGTATTATTTCAAGTGTACAAACTCGAGTACTCCAAGCTCCATAATTAAATATAAAAAAAACAGTTAATTTTATATAAATTGTATTATGAGTGATATCTCGGTTTTGAATAAAATTAATTATTTTATTTTATATCTTAATTTGTCACGTTCCACTTTTTTTTAAATATTCATTTACTTAAAGATACATTTAATTCCTAAACGGCTTATTCTTTTATTTGTTATGTAAAATTTCTGAGAAATTTCAGCTGATGACTAATTAAATTGATTGAATTTTTCTTATTATGGTGAGTCGAAAAAAAATCGGAACGAATTTTAAAGTTTAATCCAGTTCTTGAAATCTAAGATTATTTTTCATCCAGTGTCTACAAATTCGCATTCTGGTTTCGTTCAAATTTAAGTAGATTATAAGGTTTTTATTTTAACATTGGTATATGATTTGAGACCCAACCTAACATATTAAATAGATTAACGTCGAATTAGAGCCTTATAAACAGGATAAAGTGTCAACAAAATTAATGTATAATTCTAGGAACTGGGCCCTTGGCAACTATGCTACAATCGGCAATAATTGTTTTAATTTTTATCTCCTTTTTGTCATAGTAAGAAGCTGTCTCACAGTGGATGCGATGATAATCTAAAATTACGATAACACAAATAGCCGATGTTTGCTCATTTTGAGTGATTGTTTATCATTGAGTTTAATTGTATATTACTATTAGAATTTCATAATTCAAATAATTTGTCCATTTGAACACAGTTGTTGTCTTAAGAATATTAATAATATGACTAGCTGTAAGCCCGTTGACCTCAATGGGGGGGATTTTTGTTGCATTTTTAAGTATTCAGAAAATTTACTTGCGCGAAAAATAAATTACAAACCTATTTATTGAATAAGCCAGAAAATCTAAAAGTAAAAGAAATATATCTCGGGGTATATATCGACAACTCTGCTCTGCAGTATTTAAATTGTATATAATATATTTTTTAGAATAATTGAAATGTTTAAGTTTACAAATATATTTCGTAGAAGAAGAAATATACCTCAGGACATATATCGACAGCCCTGCAGTATTTAAATTGTAAATTATTTAATTTTTGGAATAATGTTTATGTTTGCTAACAATCATTTTTCATAGTAGAAGATTTTAAAATAAAAGTCGAAATATAGTTCTATAAAATATCCATACCGTAATTAGAATATTCCTAATGCATGTAAGAAATTAAAAAGATTTTCAAGACCGGACGCAAAATATAACCATACCTTCCAATAATCGAATCAATGACACTGAACGAAATCTGTTAAATCAGCTCTCAGCCCTATAATTATAGTTTCAAAAAATCGAATCAGAATATTTGATTATTTAAAAATCATCGTAGCGATGCAAACTTTCAAATAAATTTCTCTCAATATTATTACAATGTTTTAGTTCTAAGCCAGGAAATTTAAATTTTGAATTTAAAAAGACGTCCATTCTAATTGGACGAACGAAATATGCGATTCAAAATAAGCCGTTAGTATTGGTCGAAAAATGTGCTGTTCAAAATAAACCTCAATCATTGGGCGAAGAGGACAATGTTACATATTTGTGATTATTATTTTATCGGCTATTAATGTGAAGAGTTAAGTGTTTTAGAAAACGTTGTCGTTTTTATCAGTTCAGTCAATAAGTTTTCATATTGGTTACTGTTTTTGAATAGCTTGATTTGTTTTAGTTTTGTGGACGTAAAATATCAGACTTTGATATGATTGAATTATTGTGGTGTTATTTGGCCACAGTGTTTTACCATACAAGCGTGAGGCGGGTGTGTTGAGAAATAACGCGATAAGTGGCCGAAATTAGAGTGCGGGCTCAGTATCAACAAAATTCTCTCGCGCACCGAAAAGCTATGCAGCCGAAACTTAAAACTCATCGTACACAACAAGCATAAAATACGTAGTAACTACGTATATTAAAATAGTGAGTTGTTTTAAGGATTTAAATTAAAGGTAGGCATTTTAACACAACGCACGGAATATAATTAAGTTTGGCACTATTTACGATGTTGTTTTAAACATGTAAACATGTCATATAATATATTTCAATTACTCCTCATTCAATGAAGATTTTGATTGTCTTGGTATCAGAAGACATACTTAAATAAACTTGCCAGCTTTCGATAAAAGATGGCCCCAAGAAAAGATAAATCTTCAACACTAATTATTTAATTAATTTTGTTTATCGTTACCTATCTGTAGCGTAAAAATACATATTGATGGCACATCGTGTGATAGATATACAGTTGTTAAATTGAAAAGAAAATAAATCTTATTTGTAAATCATTGAATAGTTTGATTGTTTTAAATTCTAGCACAGTTATCACTTGGCACTGTTTTTTACATAATATATCAATTCAATTTTGACGGAATATAACTACTTGGAAGTTTTTGTAAAGACAAGTGCAAATTTATTGAAATATGCCAAAAACTAAAAATCAAAATAAAAATGTACTACAAACTTTATCAGCTCTAAAAAGTGTTATATAGAGTGCATATAAAATTATTTAATAATTTATAAAACATTGTAGTTTTAATATTCTAAAATAATATATTTTTTTTATTAATATAATATACAAACAAAATATATTTGATAGCGACAAAATAATCAGTCGGTATCCACCATGTTGTTTTTGGATTCGTACAAACACTGCAAAAATTTGTACTACTATTATTAAAAACGATTTTCTAATTTTTTCTTCAATCAATATAGTAAACATTTGTATATCTCTATAAACATTCGATGGCTGATGATTCCGAGTATTTTTTTCAGGCACTTGGAAGTTTGTTGTTCCTCCCATGACAAGGTAATAATCATTTCGTAAAAATGCTTCAGTACCATGTTACATTAAAATAAATGTGGTGTTATAGGCAGGTGTGCACATATGGGTGCTTTGTATTTTATAATAATATAGTAAGTCATTGAAACCAATATATAATTATTACTTGACGCTCGCATAGGCTGACAAGTATTTTAAATGGTGTTTGATATGTTATAGTAGTGTAAAGGTAAGATAGATGTACTTTTTTTGTTTTCCAAGCATAATTGTCTCATATTTAAAAATTCATCTTTGATATTAAAATATGTTTTAGTTTGTATTTCCGGGTCCGTACCGTAGTAGTCAAAGACTTTAGCTTCCGTGGCAGATCTCACGGGTTCAAAATCCAGAAAAACATAATTTTTTTAATCGATTTCTATTTGAGGGCATGTCTGAAAATTCCCTCACACCCTTCCAATTCTAAAATAACGGACCGTCGCGGCTCTTCTAGTTTCTCTCCTATTCATATCCTTTCTATATACCAACTTTCTTATAAAAAAAGAGACGTTGAGAAAATGATTGGCAAGCCATTCTGGTAGGATAACTTATGTTGAAATACTTCCATTACGGGGCCGAGCCATTCACTTTAAGAGTGGACATGGATAAAGAAGATATAAAATATAATTAATCAAAATAAAAATTGATAGTTTGGATTATCCGTGTTTTTCAATTATCTGTGCCCGTCTTCTCCAACATCAGTCTGGATAATCGATAGTACATTTTGTTATACATTGAAAGCAGACATCGATTAAAAAACGAAGATTCATATAGGTATTATTATATTAAAAAGTTTTAAACAATTGGATGAAGTTTGATACTAATATAAAAACGTATTGGTGTAGCTCATTCTTGCTTTTCGTCGTCAGCAGATTTAAAAAAATACCTTTAAGTATATGTATACTAAAATTAATATATGTACGTATAATAATTATTTGTTGAGTGTCTAGGTTTCATCATGGTTGTAGTATTTTGATGTTGAAATATTTGAAAGTGTGTGAAGGTTTTAATTTACAAAATTTGAGTCTCTAACGGTCTAAATTTATAACATTCAATTGTCTTTCCGCAAGTTATTTAGTATGTAAATAGTTTTTTTTATGATTGAACAACTGTATAATAAATTATACCCCAATGTTCTGAGTACGATGTAGAAAGGGTTATATATTATATAATCATAAATATGATTGACTTAAACACGAGGACCAAAAGTGTGAATCGTTTTCAAATCGATTGTAATTTTACTTGCGTTAACAAGCGAAAAGAGACAACGGCATACGAGCCGACAAACAATGGAAAGAGTCAGATGCGCGAACAAGGTGTTTTTTTTACTGCCAGGCACATTGGGCAGGTGTCGAAAGATTCAAAATGTTGTATCTTGGTCCCGCTTTGCTCAAAATATTCGACTGGTTTTGATTTTTTTTATAGCGGCAAAAAAATGATTCGATAAACTCTAATAGCAGTCGCAAAACAATAATCTAAGTATGGTTATAAACTTTCATTTTTTTGATCTGGTTTGACTGGGCCCTGCCAGGGACATAATTTCGCCAAAATATGCCATACAAATATTGTAAGTGAAGTTAGTGAAGTAAAATTATCCAATTTCTTAAGTAATTTTTTTCAATCCGTTGTAGAAATTGGATGCTCATACTATATAAAGGTTCTCGATTATAGGACATTCGAATAATATCAATAATTATTTTTTACTATTGTGGATGTCTAATTTAAATTAATTTATATTATTTAATCTACTCGGTTGATCGGGTTATACCGGTATCTAGACCGATTGTCTTTTTTCTTTATTTAGCTCTCATACTTTTACGATTTTAAAATAATACGGTTCAGTTAACAGTACAAATTATTTTTATATACGAAAAAAATGTTTTTACACGATTCCCATACATTTAAAACACAAAGACGGATTTCTAAATGACAAGAAATTTAGCAACACAAGACAGTTAGTACCAATAAAAGATTTCATTGGATATAAACACATTAAACGTGTCAGATATCTCTATCAATAAAACCGGCTTACGTCCAGTCTCTCATAAAAGTCTCCGTATATAATCACGTAGCGACGAATAGTAATATTTTTTCTTGACTGAAATACATATAAAGAATAGTGTTTTGTGTAATTTACTTATTGGGTTTTCATTTTTAACCTTTTTTACACGTTTTTCTATCCAAAATGTTCTTTTTTTTAGAATAACACGGTTTTTTAATTCAGGTAATCTTCATTTTTTTATGAATTCTATCGTTTACTTACACGATTTTTAATGGAACTTATCTACCGTGCAAAAAAAGAGCTGTATAAGAAGAAATTGCCGCCTGTGTGGTCGAGTGGTCAACGTTGTTGGCTTCGGCTACATAGGGCCCGGGTTCAAATCCCGGTACGGACAGTTTTATAAATTGATTTTTCAATCGATTTATGAATTTCTGTTCAAAGGCATGGATGTATGTGATGTCTTGAATTCCCCCCTCTCACCTATCCTATCCCATGAATGGGGCGTATCGAGAGCGATTAGCTTACCACTAATCCTGTCCTAGCCCTATCTTTCTATCCCTACTCTCTTTGGAAAAAGAGAGGTTGAGCAACTGATTAACAAGCAGTTCTCGTAGAAACACTTATGTTGAGATAAACTCCATTAGGAGTCCATATGCTCCACATTGGGAGCGGACATGGTTTAAAAAAAAAAAAAAATGCTTAAACACAAATGTTTATCTAAAAAAATGCCTATTGTATTGTTTGGTCTATCGAAGCTAAAATTTATGCATGTTAAGGGTTAATCATAATATTATAAGATGTGAAATGTCTTACGTGTAAAAAGAAGTATACAATATTGTTTTCTTTTTGATAATTATATCAATAAAGTTTATTTTACCTCTTCTGATATGATCTTGTTTTATACGACGTGAATCGTTTGTATATCAAATTAATATTATGTTTATAAAAATGTGATACACTTGATGATAGATGCATTAAATTGAATATTTGTAAGTTTGCCACAGATGGCCTAAGTTTGAGTGACAACCCTGGCTGAAAACGTATCAAAAAGTCGTCGGGGAGCCATAATTGGCCGAGCAAGACCGCTTGGATAGCAATTATTTCGTCGAGTTTTAAGGAGATTCTTGTTAGCGCACCACGAATGAGAGTGCAACGTGCCACTTATCATTTTCGTGAGCGGGGAATATTCCATGTGTTTTTTTTTTATCTTCCTTATGTTTTTATTCTTATTTATATTTTAATTTACTCACTTGGTTTGGCGGTTAAATGAACACCGGCTGTCTAATTTGTTAGTACACCTAGACTTAAATGATGTTGCCAGATTAATACATAAATTTAGAATTAGTAAAAAGAGTGTTTTAATTCATAACACCGTCCTTTTTCTTTCTTTTCTCCAAGTATTGACGTTGAGCATTTAATGAATAATATTACATGAGTACTCGAGAGATGAAATGAGTCAAATAGTAAAATGGTAAAACTGTTTTCCTGGTTTTATTTAATACAATCACGTTTTTATTTGGTGTTTTTGTGAATTGCATATTCATAACACTATTGCAATGTGTACTGAAGTTACTTTACTTCAACGATACTTTCAGACGTATAGAATATTACAACGCATCTAAAGATAATAGTACTAAAGTACCACGTGGCCCATTTCACATATAATGAGCCCATATGATATTAAATAAAGTTTTTATAATCACAGAATATCTTATTATTTTTGAATAAAAAATAGCATTTACGTTTATTTAAATCTGTAGATATTTTATGAAAAAATCAATTTATGAACAAAAACTCTTACTACAGCTCTGATTAAATTTGAATTTAATATTGAAATTTCACCAAGTACCTTCAGTCGAAATCTTAAATTATATACAAAATTTTATTGGTATTTTTGTATCTTTTTTTAATATTTACAACAATACTTTTTGAATTTAAAATAATGAAAGAGTATTTTTTAAGACTCCGACTTCATCCAAAACAGAACCCTGAATCCGACTCCATAGTCCTTGTGTAGCAAAATTGCGGTATTTGTCGATTTGAGATATTTAAAGTTTTTGACGGGTTCGATGCCTAGATATATTCCTTTTTGTGAATAATATGGTAAATTATTTGAAAAAAGCAATAATTATAAATAAATGTACAGAAATATTGTTAATGGGGCTTCAATGACGGAATTTTACGGGTTAGCCATACGTTGCATTTAATTGTATTACTTGGGACTTAGTGGAGGCGTCAGTGTGGCCCTTAGGCTAACAAGTTTGGAGACTCCTGTACTAAATACAGATTCAATAACTGCGGTTATCATGACTTAGTAAAATACATCAATATTTATTGATTTATTTTCGAATTGTCAAACATATTTTAAAATTGTCCTTTTTCTTGAGAAGATTTGTTAAATATCTGTAAAAAAACAACGTTGGCAACACTAGTCATCTAAATCAGTAGACTATAACATAACACTGTATGACTGTAATTACCAGAAGCTTAGGTAAGACAATGTTTCATCGTATTTTGTAATTTCAGGGATGGGCAATCTCTAGACAAAAAAGAAATAAGAATTTAATTACAGTCACGTTGTTGTATTTTAGTTATTAATTCAATAATGATTTTTGACTGGTGTCTTATTGGATGAAGTTTAAGGGTTGCGTCATTTTATATTAAAATATATTATATATAATATGTTATACTCCAAATATCATAATATTATATGAATGTTTTAAGAATTACAATGCGGGAAAGCTTCATATTTATTATTTTCTGTTTATTTATTTCACATATTTATATTACGAAGTGTAGAATATATCTTCTTTTTTATGTTCTTAATAATAACTAGCCTATTTGGAGTTACTTAAATTATAACAAACACCATTTTAACTCGCGTACTTTTCCAAGTCAACTCTGTTTGCTTTGTCAAACCGTTTTTCTCCTGGATTTTTTTCTTAAATTATTTTCAGTTTATACAGTGGTACATTTTAGTTCGCGAAACGAGGTGTGAGGTGAGAACAGTAAGTCGGAGTTCCACTGTAATTATTATATATGCTAAAAATATTAATTTCACGACTAAACTAATGCTTATAAAATCAGTAAGTATACAAAAGACTGATATACCACAATTAATAAATCTATGGGTGTTACCGGTTTTCGTTAACTCGTGAGAAAAGAGTGAGATGAAATAAAACATAATGCATATGAAAATGAAAGTGCGAAAATGTTGATGACATGAAATTTACTGTATTTGTTTCTGATTACTTTTCAACGTTTCTGACAGTTGTTATCATAAATAGAATTTCGCTATTTCATACGTTTTAACGACTTATTCATCAAACAAAATATAAATAGAAATGTAATAAATAATAAAGTCATTAATAATTAATAAGAAGATTGAGAGAAGGCCTATTGACGCTAATAGAATTACTTTCAATAGTATTTTTTTTAGAGATTAAATAGTGAGAGAGTGGGAAAAGAAAACTTTTTTCTAAAAGTAGTACCGAATTTGTTGACTTGATATAATTGTTTTGGAAACCAAACTACATTTGAATGTACTATAAGACGATTTTGGTTATTTCTACAGGATAAAAACAAAATGTCTGGTTTAATGGAAATAGTCAGACAATCCCAAATAATATGCTCTAAATTTTGATAAGGGCATTTTGAGTCTAGTTTGATTTTAAACTTGTGCAATACATCATTTTAATTACTTTATCTACTAAAAAAAGGGTAAAATTATTCAACTTTTGATACCCATAAATAAATACACGCAGTGGTTTTTTGTTATTAGCACCGAGCGAGTTAAGACTCAACGAGATACTTCCTGTGCAGTTCCGAATGCGTTTCTTTAACGCGAGGTTCCTTTGATAGTTGAATTATGATAATGAATACTAATTTAATGTAATTAAGGGCAATTTGTTTGTAAATTTAATTCGTTGTTGTATGGCCATTCTCGGAATGTTGTTTTTTGACAATTTGCATTATAAAGTAAGTACACAAAGATTATGTACATTCGGAAATTTATGTATATTTTTAAAAATATATCTTTAATTATCCATTCAATAGAACACAGTAAATTTATTCCACATTTATATTCAAATAAAAAATGAGCTCCTAAATAAGTCTTTTTATTTTTACTTTGCGAGAGGATCTTAAAACTGTCATGAATATTTTATTTAATAGCCACTGTGATATTCGGCACAGCAGGTATGTTGTATCGTGGCTCATAAATATAAGCGTGAACAAGTAGCTATCGACGTCTTCTTGACCGAGCATTCAGGTTTGATTCCAGGAGTCGTAGATCTAAAATCGTCCCACATCCCTTATCGCAATGGTCCCATCTTCAAACCCCGTGTAACAGTCTGCCCACACGATAAGTTGCTGAGTATTGTCAATTCAAACACGAATATTTACAGCCAGTGTACTAACACGCAAAAATCGATGGTAAGAGTAACCTAAGTGACACAGTACTAATAATCAACGTAAAATTTAATTTTATTAAGTCCCTCATATTAGATTATATTTAACCTAAATGAATTGTAAAATATTTTTTTTTACAATATATTAGATATTTTGCATGCAGATTATTTTAAATGTGTCGGATATTGTAAAAATCTTAACGTATTAATACTAAGATGCTCAATTAAAATTGTGTTTTAAAACAAAGCTGTGGAGTCGCGGTGTTTTGGTTGCAATTGCAGTCGTAAAAAAATGGACTACTCCAACTCCTATTTATTTTAAATAATCATAATATTAGTAGACAAAAAATATTGTATTGTAATAAAAATACGTAAAATATTGGGTTAAAAAAATGTGCGATCAAAACGCACTATTAATCGTCCAGTGAATGATTTGAAGAAAAAGACTCGGTAGCAGATGAACACCAGCCTGGGCCACAAATTAAGAGAAGATTAGATGAAAACATTACTGCTGTCCAAAAAAAAGTTTTCAAAACCATCATTCTACCTCAATTCGACACCGTGCTCAAAAAATTGGATTTAAGACAACAATTTTAAGGAAAATATTAACATTTTTTATTGTTTAAAATTCAATTGACACAAACTTGATCTAAACTTGACTTGACCAAATCGATGCCATTTTATTCAAAATTCAATCTTTCGGTTTGTGTGCTTTTTTAATTATTGTGTTTATGTTGTTGATTGATTTTTTTCGAGGTTTCAAACGTAATATTAATGTCGTCTTGGCAAAATTGTCGTTATTTTAATTGATTTATTTAATCGTCTTAGCGAGTGAAAATGTGAACGTGCTCTCGATCCGATTTTGATCGTGTCTTATAAGAAATAGTCCATTGACAAATTAATGCAATACATTAAGATTTTATCTCGTCATTGGTTGCATGTAGTATTAATAAATACGACAACCATGACTACAGCCTCAGATAACAACGTCTTTAAAACGAGATCGACGTTAATGCGCTGATATTCAACATACATAATTCCTACGGTAGTGCAAGGTTCCGTGTTTATAACAATATAGTATATATAAGTATTTGACAATAGAAAACTTAGTTTGTAAAGCATTTCAAGCCCAAATTTTTTTCAAATCAACGTCTATTTTCAACGTTGAGCTTAATAGAGGTATCTAAACAGTCTACAATAACACTATTTGTTACAAATCACTCGACGAATATTTTCGGAGAGATTAATGGATATATACTATAGAAGGATAGGGCAGGACTAGTGGTTAACTAATCACTCTCGCTACGTCCCGTTACAAAGAGATTGTTCGGGTGGGTGAAAGTTTTTATATAACATAAACACCCATGCCTTTGAACAGAAATCGATATAAAAAAATGTTCTATGTACTTAGACTCGAACCCGTAAGCTCTGCTACAGAAGCCAAATATGTGAACCGAAACCTTATATTAATAATAAATTGATAACTATCAAACTTCTTTCTATTATACAATATATCCAGTATCCGAAAGCCTTTCGTTAATTACTAGTAAGGCGGTGAGCTCAAATCAGCAAATCAAATTTTCCATACATTGGGTTTTCAGTTGATTTTTTTTATATTAAAGACTAGTTAATTGTACGACGTTAATATGCTACAAATCAACATATTAATATGTTTTTAAATTCAATGCACTGAGTGATATAACTGCGTTCAGTCTGTATACAATTAATTTCGAAAAATCAAATAATTTTTCAGCGTTTCCATTGTGACATGTTTGATTTATTACATAGGCATAGTTTCATTTTAATCAATCAATGTTTTGATTTTTTTTTAAATATAATAAACATAATATTTGTATTAAAAATGAATTAGAAATACGTATTTAATTAGTATTTTGTTCCTATTATGACTTTTAAATAACACATCGTTTACAAATAAGAATGGAATATACATATGTTCATTATTTTAAAAAAAACATATTTTTATTGTTTTTGTTATTCGACTCTTATATAGAGCAAAAGACTAACATTTAGTGCCATGAAAATTATGTCTTATATCAGTGATGGCGAACCTTTTTCGCAAGTGGGTCAAATTTGATTTAAAAAAATTAAAAAAATCATGTCGCGGGTCACATAGATTGAATAATTAAGGCTTTAAATAAAAACAATCATTTCGAAAAGTTCAATCGGGTTAGAGAATTTCTCACGCGGGTCTCTTGTTCGCCATCCCTGTCCTATATGTTGGTCAGCACTAGTTTTAAGTATAAAAAGGAATTTTATATTCATAAACTTATTTATAATATATTATATCAATTATTTAAATTGCCAAATACATTAACCGTAGGGAAATACCGACTATTCAATCTTGTGTTCGTGTTATTTACGACTTCACTAAGATTTTATTACAGTTTTTATTTTTCTAGTTTATCTACAAAAATAAGTATACCAATTGAATATTTAATTAAATCTCAAAGCTGGCAACACTAATTCACAATGCCAAATTTAATGGCAGATAGTTTATGATACTGTCACTTCAAACCGGTCATTTAAATAAAATAAAAATAAAACTGATAAATGGTTCGATACAATACCTGCCTCTCAAAGACACGTTATCTATCTAACTAATCGATTATCAACAAAAAAACGTCTCGAAAATGGATGACAATTTATAAGCCAGTCAACAGTTTTATAAGGCTAGAGCTATTAATCAAATGACAGAAGGAAGTAGTCACCAATTAAATGATCACTTTTGAAAAGGAAACGTTAAAAGTATAACATTTATTTCTTCCAAGTAATTAATACTATTAGATACAACAACATACCGATTGATAAACTGGGCCACTATGACTTGCAATAAAATATCCACTTAGCATTCACAAGTTGTCGGCTAAGATTTTTGGACAAGTTTTTTTTAAATAAGCTTAGACGTATTTACTTATTGCGTAGTGACTAGTGAACGACGTCTTAATGTAGAATACGTCATGTGGGTTGTTCAGTTTTAATCTACGTGGTCAAAAGATGATATCTTATAACGAAACGGTGTTTCATTCTGAAAAAGACATTTATTAGGAAGAATATTTCGCATTTTCATCAAAACTTCATTTTGAACATGTCTGTTCATCATTTGGAGCATTTCGAATTCCCCTCAGCCAATTTCCTTAACTCATAAGTGTCTCGTTGCTTCTGCTGTAAACATACTATAAGTGATCATAAAAGGCCGTTCAGGACAACTGAATCCATCCAGTTCCAGTCCAAGAATAGTTGCATAATCCCATGTAAGGCTCATCACTGTCTTTAAATTTGTAAAGTCTTGACAAAACCATATCGGTTGCCTAATTTTACAACATAGAAAAAAACCCGTTTCCTTGCAAATCAGCAGTTAATATATCAAAATACATTAAGTAGAAAATGTGTTTGGAACCTGCGCATGAAATATATAAATGTGAATTAAAATCTACTGAATGTTCGAATTTGTTGTTGATATGACGAAAGAAATGCATGAATAATATGTGTATTAAATACTGATACGGTTTCTCGATTTGACAGGTATTAACTTAAATGTTTTCGAGGTTAGATGAATCTGTTTAAAACATGTATTATGTTAATATTTTCCGCTTCCCATTTTATATACACAAATTGAAGTGTTTGTGAATATATGTTTGCCATTATTGTGATGGGTAGCAGTAAAAAAGTTAAATATCGTTGTTACTGCCTCCCAATAATGTTTGTGTCAAAATAACTGTCGTAAATTGGCATTATTGATGTTTCGTATAAATAAATACTTTCTCCATAAAATAAAGCCGGCGGAAAGTAAAGCACTTCCAAGTTAATGTTGCTTATAACAGGTGATATATATCACCTCCAACTGAATTAAAAGCATCCTGTGTATCAGTGCTGTAAAGCCATTGGCACGCGGACAACTGTCTTGTCATTCAACATGTTAATTTCTTTTTTTCAATTCCTATTCATATTTTAAATATTTTTTTTAAGTAACTCACTGATTAAAAATAATAATATCCAACGAAAATCAATGAATTAAAATATGACATTTGACTCTTATTGCTTTAACTCGTTAAAAACCAGAAAAATAAAAAAGGAGTCTTCGAGCTTCTAGAGGATTGTGTAAAAACAGAATCGTGTGTTAAATGTAGAGATATTTTAGATACATTTTTTTAAGTGTAAAGTATTACAAGATAGCTGATAAAAATAATTACGATAAGAGAATTGATATTTTATCGATTCATAATATAAAGGTTTAAATAGCAAACTGTCTTGAAAGTTTTCACATATTTCAAACAGGTCATCGTTAGCTCCACATTTAAAGATGAAATTGTTTATCATGAAAATATTAATTTTAAAAAGTATGTTTACATAAGGTGTTTATTAAATATATTACAGATGTCGTCAAACCATTTCATAAAAGACACTCTAGTCGTAGTCACTAGTGTGCTCTAGTATAGTAGTATATGGATACGACACTAATCATAACCTACCTTTGTCATATAGTTGGAATAACATTCAGATGACTTTATTATGTTTTTCCTATTATATATATTTTTTTATGAATTAATGATATTATATAAAATATATAAATGTAATACGTTTTATAGTCGTCGATACTCAATCGATGTGTAATTAATGTGTCTGATCGGGGATTGACAAAAAACGATTTCGACGTTTGATGTTTGACGACCCAGCTACGAGACTAGTTTTATTAAAAAAAGCATTTAAAGAGTGTGGTTAGTTTTGTGTAAAAAGTTTACTTTTTTCGGATTTAAGGATACCGACGGTTAACATTAACTGTTGCAGTCAGTTTGTACCTTGTTATGCTGCCGAGCAGATTCCTTTGCAGCCATTTGTATCGCCGACTCTAGACAGCATTTTTTAAATATTGACAGTTGCAAACTACTTTTGGCTACCTACACGTAATGTGTTTTTTAAGTGCCATATTTATTGAGTGTGCGTACATAAATATCACGATGTTTTCTCTTTCATTTTTCGCAACCAAACGATTAAACTTGCTATAGTCTGTTAAAAGATGGCACTGAATAATATTTCAAAGATTAATGTGCTACCGTACAAAGTATGTGGGGTAGTACAAAGGATACATTTTCGAAGAAAGATAAATTATTTTTCGAATTATATTAGAAGATCAATGAACTCAAAGTCGTTTATATTCAAATGAATAAAATCGATTTTATTCATAGCATCTAACACTCACAATTCAAATTACATACCGAGAAATTTAACAAGCGATATTTTACAAGTAAAATACTTTCTGCATTTGGTTTTAATTGAGCAAGCCATTTTTTTTCTTTGTCACCTTTAATAATATTTATTTTGCAAATAAATTACTTACCACAAAGTAAAATTTGGTAACTAAGTGGCAAAAAAATATTCACTACCGATATTTAGGTGAATTTGAGGTAATTTGTTTTCAAAATAAAAACAATATTCGGCTACTAAAAGCCACATTTTTATGTGACACAATTAACACGTATTTTCTTCATTTAGAAAAACCTATCGACCAGAAAACCGCAAAAGATATTTTATTGTTATTTGTTTTATTACTTAATAAAAAAAAGTTGAACAAAATAAAATTTGCTAGAAGGTATATTAGAAGCAATTTTAAAATCTTTAATTATCTTATTCATGAATTTATTTTTATTTAAACTCCCCCTTTCCCAGCGTCTTAGCAGTAACCGTCCCCTAACTTGGGTATCATAAATAATTAAGAGCAAAGATTCAACACATCTATTAAACAAAATATATTGTTTCACAATATATTTAGTATGAAAATGCTTGTTAAAGCAATAAACCACATGTCACGCATTGTTTCAAAATCAATTATAATAACTCTTTTAACAATTTTATTTAATAACTGAAATTAACTGAAGAAACCGGTTATTTTAGTGACATTTTAATATTATGTTGAATATAAGTTTTCATGCTGAAAACAAATTGCATAAAATATATATTGTCAAATGTTTTTTATACAATTTTACAATGTTAAAATAATTAATCTTATTATACCGTCAAATTCATCAAAAATAGCACGAAATGTTTTATTGCTTTCAATTCACCATTTATCGATATATACGTATGTAAATAATTTCAAATATGGATCAAAGTGCTTTCTGTTTAAATGATGTATGCATGTCTATTTAAATGTATAAGATGCAACATTTACAAAATTTACGATTCGTTTGATACATCTCGCATCTGCGACATTATTAACATGGATGTTCAGAGAAGTGCAACCGCATTATGCAGTGGATGGCGTTGGAAGCCTGCATACATTCCGCTACTCAACACCTTAACCAACCCGGCAGGGTTGTTAACCAAAACTGATAAAAAGAAGTAGCATTGAAAACACAATACGCATTAACTATTTTGATATAGTTCACGAAAAGATGTTAACATACACAAGGCACGGCTCTTTGATATCGACTGTGGAAAGTAAAAAGGACGTAACCCACAGTTTTTTCAAAACAGGCTTTTTTCGATAATCACAATGTATGTACACATACTATCAAAAAGAAGCAAGCTAAAAATTCCGAATTAGTCTCTAAATTTATCTTTTAAGTTTGACAAAGATGACCTTGTAAAAAATTAAATCCAAGAAAAATGACTGAAATAAAGGTTTTTCCTCGACAATTGTATTAGTTAATATTAGATTATGTCAACTAAACACCAGTTTCGAAGTCTCCGTGCACTTCAAGGTTGTGTATAATTCATAATTTGCATATGACCCAAAATTATCAAAACACGTTTTTTGCGCCTCCTGTAAAATTTGATATGTGTGGGCTACGTCCTTTTTCCTTTCCACAGTTGATATTTTTGACTCCTCTAACTTCAACATTAAAAACTATGGAAAATTTAATATAAACACTTTTCCAGTGGTGTAGGTTATATAGAAAATTTGCTCAAATATTATATTTACGTATAAAACAATTTTATTCGCGATCTATCTGTTAGTATACACTAAGCATTACCACAGTCCATGTTTGAATGGTGTTTCTTCAGTGTAAAATATATGGAAAATCTCGATTCGTTGCATCTTTTCCGAAATTTTTACTTAAATTAAAAGCAATTAATTATCTGGATTAAATCAGACCCCTTTGTCGGAAAAATTACGTCATCTTCTCTTGTACATCTCGCTGATAAATAAAACACGCTTTGATTCAGTTGTATCCATCAATGTATGGTGTTCAGAGTGTGTTTACCAGTGGCATTGCCACCTGTTAATGGACACCTATATATTTTATTTTATAAAGTGAAATCGTCGTCCACACATTTTTTCAATAGGATGTACGTGGTTTCATAAAAATTTTCTAATCAGACTTCAAAATACAAAAAAATAACCTAAAAAAGAGTGTAAGTGTCCTTGTTTATTGCTTTTTTTTAATAAATTAATTCACTAAGATTTAAATCAATTCTAGGTATGTCGGAAAAATACGAATTTGTCCGGTGCGACTAACTGTCTAGCGCTGGCACTGACTACCATCTATCTGATTTTTAAAATGTAGCGTAAAGAGATCAATTAGCTAACCACTATTTTCCTTTTATTCCTACTCATTCCTAAATGGAAAGGTTAAGCGACTGATTACAGAGAAATTTTTGTTAAACAAATCAAGCTCAGCGGAAATGGTTACATAAAAATAGTAATTAATTAAAAATATATAGAAATAATGGCAACCCTGATGTTAAAAGCTATTTGAATAAGGCAGCAGCAAGCTGCGTTTTGCGTTTAGATACAAGCATCGATGGTTGCGTCTTTTATTTATATCGATAAGCCTATATGTTACTTGTGTCAGTCCGTATTGGATAGTGGCTCAGCCGAGTGTTGTGAAGGCGTATAATATATTCAAAATATTTACACAAAGTGTACCTATACGAGAAAGTATTGATATATTGATAAAATGATTTTAAAGCACAATTATTCCACACGAATAGGAAACAAGTTTGGATGGACAAAAAAAACTATTTATACCGTATTACTTCAAACAATATTTTTAAATTTTATTTGTAAAAATGAAAAAAAAAGTTAAAATTAATTATAAAAAATATCAGATACGTATATAGCTTTTCGACGTTCGTAATTCGTATGTATGTAACAATTATTAAAAAACACCATATCTGTCCAGTGCTATAGTAAATTTAAGAAAAACTCGAAAAAAACGTATTTTTTGGCATATTATATTAATAAGGCATAATTTTATTGATGCAACTATAAATTGAAGTAACGAAGCCAATCGCTTTTTTTTAAATTTTTAAATAATCGAATACGTTATTGATTTCCAAATAAAAAGCTTTTAAAGACGAATTAATATGTTTATATCATATTTAAAAAAGTTATTTCTTTTTTGTCGTATTATTTTGAATTAAGTTGAAAAAGCTTCTGAGTTAACAGTATCCAGCCCTAAACATAATTTAAAATAATAATATAATTAATCTGATATTCGTTTAATTATTAGCTTATATTACGCTATTTCATTATGAGTTGATTGATTGCACCATTAAGTTGATTTTTGTACAAATGATTAAACCGCCACCTTAAATACTTTTTATTTGGGATTTAGGCGTTGTTGGAAAAATTAAATGAAAACTTTATTTGCTCAACACGCATCTAACAACTGATTTTGTTTGGAGTATGTAATTGAAAATAATTAATTAAGAGGTGTTTAATTGATTTTTTTATTGTCTGATTGAATTTTAAGATATTCAATGTTTGATTGAATCTTATTCAACAACTATCTTAACAATATTAAAAATTAAGTTATCTCGTTGTAGTATTTATAACTAGTGTTATTTAAGTGCGGAAATACAGATCAAGAAATAAATTACTATTATTGAAGAAGTAAGCAAGTCGGGTCCTATGGCGCAACGGTTAGTGTTATTGGCTTCCGTGCCGGATCTCACGGGTTCGGGTCCCAGTATGAATAGCATTTTTTCAGTCGATTTACCGATTTCTGTTCGAAAACATAGATTTCTGATGACTAAAATGTCCTCCTCTCCAACTCTTCCGATCCTCTAATAACTGGACGTAGCGATAGTGATTAGTTAACCACTTGTTCTGTCCTAGCCTTATTCTGATTTTCCTACTACTATCTTTAAGGAAAAAGAGAGTGACTGAGAAAAAACTTCTTGAAAAACTTCTCTTGAGATACCTCCATTAGAAGGCCATATGCTCCACATTGGATAAAAAAAATACAAATATGTATATGAATAAAAATCTTGTTATCGGTTTTCCATGTAGAAAAACTTGTATGATATAAACAAAATTATAATTTAAGATTTCGACTGAAGGTGCTTGGTGGAATTTCAATATTAAATTTGAATCGTTCAAACTACGTACATTCTCACAGATTTTGTCACTAACGACCCGGGTTTCGTGACCCGGGTGCACTTGAACGTCTGAAGATGCCGAAAGGCGAAACCCGGGTCGTTAGTGACAAAATCTGTGAGAATGTACAAAGTTTTAACGATTCAAATTTAAACAAAATTATGATTGTATTTAGCATTGACGATTGTAGATTGATTGAGGAAATTAATAAATGCACGAGAGTGTCGATCTATTTTGAAAATTTAAAATTCACACCATTACTTTTAGCGTGTTCACTGTCAGTTATTAGTGGAAAGGTATTATTTTATTTTGCTTACTCACCACATTGTTTCCGAGTGGCTAAAATCATTCATTTAAATTTTAATTTGCAAATTAAATATGTGTCGGCAATATTTACTTCTGTTAATTTAAATATAATACATTCTTGCCGAAAGCATTTTCAATTTGATTTATAAATACATTCAAGTGGCATAATAAATACTGACATGACAACCTGTAATAGGAAATGTATTTAAATTAAGTGAGTAGGTTGGTGACAAAGTGACGATCATTAACACTTTTTTGTATAGACATAAAATAAAAATATTTATCCGTTGGTTTTATGTATTAATATTACATGTTATGTATAATGTATTTGTTTAAGGTATTTTTAATTTTTACTTGTAAAAGTGACACATACACAGTTAATATTAGATATTCAAAAACAAAGAATAATTTATTATTAGCACAAGTTTTTTTATTCAAAATTAATTTAACTCTTATTTTTTTCCACTTTAATGTATTTGTTTTCATAAAAATAACATTTTTATAATTGCGAATAAATAATGATATTATATTAAAAACAAGAATTGATCGATAATGAGCATATATTCAAATATAAATTTGATTATATTCAAGAAGAATTTAAACAGCCATCGACGCCTGAATACAACCAAAAAAATATTTTTATTATACATATTAAGACATGTTTAATTTCTGGTTAAAAAGTGACTCATGTTTATCACGTAGAATTTAAATAAATATATGTTTTTAATAAGTTCAATAGAAAAAAATAGGAATCACACCTGCACAACTTTAGATAATATGTATGCTGAAAAAAATAAGAAGAAAAATCGATATTAAAATAATCAAATAACTTTAATTGTAAAATATAATATTAACGAAACTACACTATAGAAAATACTTATTTATATACATATGTCAGAACCACGAAAAACTTAAGTGATTGGTTATGACTTATGTCAGTACGACTTTTATAATATAGTTTGCTGTGATTGACAAATCCTAAAAATGTGACTATGTTAGTGACTGTCTCAAGAAATGTGTCGACTATAAATAATAAGTCGGAATATATATTATGGTCGTAGCTCAATATTAAAAATAAAAATTCACTTATATTTTCTTTATTACACTCTTTATTGCAGAACTCCTCTTTAAGTTTGAACTGAAAGTAACGTCTTACTAGCCTGCAAATTTGGCCATCCCTGGTCTAGACGTACATTAATATTAACGGTATGTGATGATGGTCTTAAAAGCGATAAAATTCCTTTTTATATCGCTGTGCCAGAGCAAATTGTATTATTTTCCTTCAAATAATACAAAGCCCAACAACGCGAAGCATAGTGTCGATAACTTTTCAGAATAAAATTATCATTTGAATGTTTGTCTCGGAGACACTCGCCTCGGTGGCTGGCAAAAATTTACGATCTAAATAATAACAAAACAAAATACGAACTACATATAATATATGTCAAGTTAGTGCTTGTAAAACACGCATGGGTGCAATCGTACATCGATTGGATTCGCGAGCGACATTTTATTACATTACAGCAACAAACGGCAAAGATTTTATTGATAACTTGTGTAAACCTACACTACTGAGCAGTCAACGTTGGAATAATTTTATTAATTTAATATGGAAAATAATTAGATCGAATTTAAATTATTGATAGAACAGACAAGAGAAAGTTCATTCAAACAAACAAATCCATCCTACATATGTTATCGTTGTAGTGAATGACAGTCACTCTTGCTTATGTGAAGAGTTAGGGTCCTCTTAAGTCACTTGATTCAAAGCCAACAATTGACGTTTTGACAAAAAAAAACTAGTTGAGTGTCCTATTAGAATTGAGCCACATATCATTTGTTTTCTCACTCTTATACTGTATGTCAAAAGAAGGCAAATTGTAGAAATAAACGACTTGCTGAGAATACATGTATTGAAGAATCGAACTGCATTTTTTACGCAGTGATAGGTACGAGTCAGTTTGAATTAACCGGAGAGAACAATTGATACGATTTTTTTAACTCGTGCCGAAGTGACTTATATCACGTGTCCTATTAATATACACGACATTCCTACGAACCTACAGAAAAAATAATCGACTATTAATGTAAGGATGTTAAAGGTATTTTTTTAAACTTTATTTCGGCTGAATTCTTCTTCTTCTTTCAGCATTATTCAGGGGTTAACCTTGGCCGCTTCAATTAATCACCTACGCCTTCTTACGAACCGTTGTTGACCTCCAGCATTCATAGGTTTTGTGCTACCCCATCCATCCATTGAAGTCATCGTCTTCCCTCAAAAGTAGTGTATATATCAGGTGAATAGCAACATAAATTGACTATGCGGAAAATAGCAGACGTTTTGATGATTTTCGAAATCCTGGAAAACCATAAAATACATGTATTCCATAAATACATAGTGAATGTGGATTAAACATTCATATTTTAAATTTGAATGGTATAAATTTAATTAAATCGAATTGAATTTGAACGATTCAAATTTAATATTGAAATTCCACCAAGCATCTTCAGTCAAAATCTTAACATATTCATATTTTATATTTCATTTAGTTTTTCTCAGCATTTTTAACGTTTATGAGAACTTATGTAAGACAGAGAAAAATATATGCTCTGAACAGTAAAGATAGCTAATTTTTGTTTACATTACCAAATATATAATACAAGTATATGACTTTATGTGATATTTTCTAAATAATATAATATGAAAAAAGAAAATGACTTGTGTCAACGAAAAAGTTATTTTTATCATGTCGTTTAAGGTGTAATATATTATATTTTATCCAAACAAATATTAAATTAATTAATTGTGTACCTAAGTCATTACTAAAAACCACCCGAAATACGGCATGGTTATTTAAGTCGCAATCAATTTTAATGAATAATAAAATTATTGCGTGATTAAATTATTAATTTATTTAAAGCAAATAAATTTACTTTATTATTTTTGTGTCTCTAGCGAATTGCATTATATTTAATTGAGTTAATACACTTTATCAATTAGCTTCATGCATTTCGTTATCCGATTTTCTCAGCTTGTTATGCGTTTACGTCGTCAGCTGTGCAGGGCTCTCGGTTGCCAATCTCGCTAAGAGATTGTTCGTAATTGTGTTTATGTGAATCAGTGTGGTCAGATGACATTCACGTGAATCAAGACACGTTTAATGCCAGCCACACAGGTAAAGTGTCAAGATTGCTGCGACTTCCTAGAAATGAGTGATGAATAAGAACGTAAATACAAAACTAGCATTATCACATGTTGATGCTTTTTAATTTATCAAGTCGACATTAAAATAAACATGGAATTAACATAGACATGCTGTTAATTCCATATTTAGCAATTTGAATTGCATAAATAACAGTTGCTATTATATTCCAAGTTGAGATTTGGCTTACTCCGTATTTTTTTGTTTTTAGTCTTGGTCACTTGGTACCTTGATTTTTTTTCTTTTCACTGAATATTACCATTGATCATTACTAAGAGCAGTGTTTCTTAACGAATTGAAAATTAAAAAATTGATGAAGGTGCCACTGAAATTCACGGGGGTAATCGTACCATTCAGTGTCGTAGGAAGGGGTCCTGCCGCCTCAAATATTTCTTCTAATTTTGTTTGTAAATCACTTCTTCTATTTTTAACTATAAACTAGGAGTTTTAACTACAGATGGTTTAATTTTTTTAATGCGTAAATAATATATTTTTTTGAAAATGCCACCCCCTACGCCACTGATATCATCGCGTTATGCGGAAATGAAAAATACGTAAATCAACAATATATAGATACAAAACTAAAATATCCATGGATTACAATTAAGCGACTGCCAGCATTTTTACGTGGGTAAAAACACATGTACAGTGTAAGGATATCTGATTATTTTCCGCATTTATGTTATATTCAACAAAATACAATCTTTGCAACGTGGATGATTAGCTTTAAATAATGCATTACAACATTATGAATAATTTTATCAAGAAATCTTAGAAATAAATAGAGCACAGCTAAATAGATTTCAAAATTAAACGAGTAAGTTATGTCATTAATTCAAAATTATTACACCCTTTACGTGAAAGTAAATGTCATAAAATATCATAGCATAATCAAAAAAATGCTCACAATAATACGTTCTCTGATCTTACCAAAATACTCACATTTTTTTATTCAGTAGGTATTTCTATGTTACGACGTTTTCCAATTGCTTTTAAATCTTACATGTTATTTTAAGGCCTTACAGCTTTTGTGATTTATTATGCGATTGCTTTCCCAATTAAGATTGGACGTCATTACAATCGAATAAATATTGAGATTAATTCAGATCACCATCAATTACTTCTAGTTTCGGTGATAATATTTTTTCTAAATTTTTGCCATTATATATAATGTTCACGATAAAAACTATGTAATCCAAGTTAATCCGTGGTCTTTAGTGCTTGAAGATGTTAAGAAGTTTCAAAACACTGGTCTTTAATGAAAAATATGATAGGTAATCTTATTTATAAAAAATGAATATATGATTCTTTATTGATATTGGGGTTGGTATTTTTCATTGATAAATATAGCTAAGTGAGTTGGCTTTTTATAAAAAAAAACGAAAATAGAATTTGAATTCATGTAAAAGGATAAGCTCTAGAATTTTTTAAGCCTGTGCGGAAAATTGTCGGCCGCGTATTCTATCTAAGTTTCAGCTACTTCGTAATTTCACGCCTTGTTTTTCTTTTATGGGAAAATTTACGATCCTAAGTTTTTATGGTAGTACGATGGTGTCCACACTACCCAATTTAACGTTTATCAAACGTGTAGTGTTTTATCAAATATATCAAGATTGTGACATGTCAAATAACTTACGAATAAAGCAAACTATATAAAAAGTGTAATAATAAAACAAGAATTATTTTTAATTTCGAATTCAAGTATAACATTCAGATATATTTTTCACATAAATAAAAATTGTGTTGGCTATTATAGATGTATAACAGTTTTTTTCTTTTTCTAGCAGGTGCAGCTCTTGTATAGGAGCAAAGTGTGCAATGTGCTCCTATGTATGTACCTATTTTAGTAATAACCGATACCCTTTCACTCATTTGAATGTCGATAATATGGTTCAAGTTAAACTTAATGCTTTTACAATGTTAAGTATATAGAAATAGTTAGTTGGTATTGTCACTATCAGATTTTAACTTTGTGTTGTCAAGGTGTTTTCATAATAATTCAAGAAGCGGATGACAGCTTTCTCGAATGAATAGATGATTTTTTGCACAACCTATTTGTTTAATCACCTGCTGCCATTGATTACAAGTAGCAATTTTCAATAATCATTTTTTATCTGTGTTTGTGTATAAGATCAGAAGTGATTCTACTCTCGGTTGCAGGCAACTATGAGTATTTATTATCGTTTCTTTCAAATATATAAAACAACATTTTAAATTATCGCCAAACGTCAGTGAAATTGATATTATCAGCAGTTTATTCACGTATGGTATTTTTTCCGTTAAGAAATCGAAATCAAGAAGCAAATTGAAAACTGAGCTAATGCCATAAGAAAAAGTAAACATATATAGAGTCTGTACCAAAACCTTGTGGTTGAAAGAAGAAGAGTATCATTCACAACCTAGAAAATCATTCAAGTCATCCTTTATCGAACTATTTTACTAAGAATAGTGTTGTGATTTATTCTACCTGTAAAAAAAGTCTTGACTCGCGATGTCATTCTTTCAGGAATGTTATACTTACTCTTTATTACACTTAAATCTCTACTCACAGTGTGACCACAGCACTATACTCTACATTCTTTGGTACTCTCCAAATGTGCAGATATTTGCATGTAGATATATAACGATTATGCTCAACTTTTTTTTATTATCTTAATACTTTTACACAAAAAGCAAGATTTTAACTAATATTAGTAATCTTGATCTCAAAGATTACTAATAATTGAGATGAACTTTTTAATATATATCTAAATCTTTTTTAGGAAACGAAACACTCCTTACACAATATAATTCCATTCTGCAGTAGTAGTAGTTCTAATATAGAAAAGCTCAGAAGATTCTGAGAAACGGTGAGACCGAATAAGTATTATTTATGAATATGACAAACTATTTTCATATCATATGGCAATAAGAAATGTAGACTTTTAATATAGCCACACACATAAAGATATTATTTTACCTACGTGGCATTTGCCCACGTATAATATTAGATAAATTATTTCATATTCAAAATAGTAAGTCAAAAAAGATATACTATCACGTTTGGTAAAGGTATATATGGGCACATTAGAGAGAGGTAAATTGAGCCAAGTGGTATTAAAGAAAAAGTTACATGCTTTGTAATATTCTAAACGTCTGAAGCTATTGTTAAAGTGAAGTAACCTTAATTTAAGATTTCGACTGAAGGTGCTTGGTGGAATTTCAATATTAAATTTGAATCATTCAAACTATGTACATTCTCACAGATGTTGTCACTAACGACCCGGTTTTCGCCTTTTGGGATCTTCAGGCGTTCAAGTGCACGGATGAACTTGAACTGACGCTTAGTAAATGAAAGCTTCGTGTTTATATAAGAAATAAATTTATCATTGAGTTTAAAGACATTGCTGGCGAAAAGAATAAGCTCATGGGAATGCCCACAGATTTGAGTAGTAAGTAGTTTCAAGAATTATATTTATTTGTTTGTCGGCAAAGGTTTTATGATTATATTTATATAGGGTATAGAAGTGGAGATCCCGGTAGGTTTAATATTTCATTTAAAATCGGAAGACTATGCAATTGTGCTCTATTTATTTCCAAAATTTCCTGGAAAAAGAGCTTATGACTGTCCGTATTTGGGTGTAACATTTTTATCCCTTCTTCCTGGTTGAACACGTGTCCTTCCGAAATTAAGTGATTAGCAAGTAGCCTTAGTAGTAGAAGTAACCTTAGTTATTTTCACACATTGAGTTAGTGTTATTTCCGTAAAATAAAAATAATCAATCCACCAAAACACCAAGTAAAGTGGTGATTGTATTTCAAAGTCCGAGACTTTTTTTCCATTTTACTAGTTCCGACAGAATCATTAAGCTTATTTTTTAAAAAAATAAATCATCACTCTAGTATTAAAGATTCTGCAAGATTCTTCTCGTATCGACTGTGGAAAGGAAAAAGGACGTAACCCACACATATCAAATTTTACAGGAGGCGCTAAAAACGTGTTTTGATGATTTTGTGACATATGCAAATTATGAATTATACACAGCCTTGAAGTGCACGGATACTTCTCAGCTGGTGTTTAATTGACATAACCTCGGAAAAACCTTTATTTCAGTGTTTTTTCTTGGTTTTAATTTTTTACAAGGTCATCTTTTTCAAACTTAAAAGCTAAATTTAGATACTTATTCCGCATTTTCAGCTTTCATCCTTTTGATAGAATGTGTGTCAAGTTGTATACATTGTGATTATCGAAAAAAAGCTGTTTTGGAAAATCGAGGTTTACGTTCTTTTTCCTTTCCACAGTCGATATTATTTAACAGTGCTTACTGTCACACATTATTGCATTTGAGTTATACCAATTGTAAAAATAAAATAAACATTCATACTAAATATTATAGACCTTCTTAAATTAATGTCTATGTCAAAATAACTACCATAAATATCTTACCGCATATTTTGTAGAGATTTTTTATACATTAAATAATAAATGTCTAATCTTTAAGTAATTATATTTTTGTGTTTATTTTAATGACATGCTTAATTCAATAGATGACTTGGAATGTTCATAAGAAAAGAAACAAAGCACTGACGTCAGAAGACAGTGCGCGTTTTTACCCATAATGAAATATAAAGTACGATGAAAATTCTTTCGCCCTTAAAGAGACTGTTTGAAAGTATTCCAAGAATTTCTTGTTATTTGAATTGCTTCTTGTTCAGAAGTTCATTAAGTATATAAAACAGGCTGATAGAAATGAAGTCACCGAGGAGCAGAAGAATTTAGACAGGAATTTGACATACTTAGACTATTCAGAAACTCGCACGAGATATTTTTTTTTTATTCAATTTATCTCAACTATATAATATTACAATAGGTACTATAAATAAATATTAGTTTAAATTTACAAACTCAAAAAATAATTTAATACAGGAAATATAATACTTAGTGACTCTTTTATTTCATGTATTCAGTTATATAGACATTCTTCTGGCTCTTTGAAATAAAAAACAATCTAGTAAACTGAAATTTGGTTGAAATGAAAATTAAATGAAAATAAATTGATATTAAGTGAAATTAAGGTTTTATTAATATTAATCTTAACATTGGAATAATCCAATAAATTAAAAGAAAATTTTAAATGCAGTATGTAAATTTAGAATATTTTTTGCAGACATTAGTTATTCTATTAAAATAAAACTGTAGTATGTATACTAATTATGTTCCAGTATAAAAGAATCGTCGCTTTTTATTTTAGACTTAATTCGACAAAGGCGACGATGCCTCAAGAGAGTCTGAACCCTGCCTGTCTTTTTTACCAACCAGATGGATCCCGGCTTCGTGGAAGGTCACTGATGACTACTCAGTGGAGCCACATGACTCTGGGATGACCTGGGACAGCGGTGGGCTGCCAATATGTTAACAAGGGGTATGTTAAATCTTATTCTTTTTTTTCCATCCATGTCCGCTCCCAATGTCGCGCATATGGCCTCCTAACGAAGGTATCTCCTGACCTGGGAGGAAGCAAAAAGACTGGAGCGTGATAGAGAATCTTAGAAGAACTATGTTGAGACCATATTCTCCGTACAGAGAGCGGATATGGAAAAAATAAGATTATTAAGAAAAGGTAATTTTTAAGAAATAACAGTAGAATAACAAAAATCCCAATTGAAATCGTATATTAAAAATGATTTTACAATAAGATACTGCCAAATCTATAGATTTTGTTTTCTAAATTCGTGTAATAGTATTAAATTAATTGTATAAATTGTGTTCAAATAATCAGAGAAATGAATCGGTGGGTTCATTGAATACAATTTGAACCGTCGCCTTTTCATTTAATTAATATATTTGTCCGTAACAATAAAGCCACGCAAGAGCTCCCTTATGTGCATTGAAAAAGAAAGATATTGTAGCCAAAAATAATTAAAATAGTCCAGACAATGCGTATTACTCGTCCACCGGCGCTCATTCTGTTAGCCGTCCGCCAGTGTTAATTTCATTCAGAGACGGAGTGACTCGATGGCAATCTAATTTAACCCTTGGAATGCGTCATCGTACCAAGCAGAGAACAAGTCACCTATCTGCAGCCCACCCACAACTAGTATTGTCTAATTAAATTCTAAATTAAGCAGCACGGATCAGGCATTTTATGATAAAGAAAATTTATCTGGTGACTTGGCTTTGCGGTAAATAAATTTATACAGCTTAATTTATTAATTTAGAATGTTAATATAATAGTGTGTGGAATAGAATTTATTTATTTCCTACAACATACAGTAATCATGTTGTAACTTGAAAATCAGTTTGTCAAATTCGCCAAATCTCGGCAGTGTTAATGTGTCAATAAAGAATAAATTATTATTTTTTATATTGTGTTTATATCTTTAGGTTTAAAAATTAGCGGGTAATGCGAGCTGTTCAATTTGGATAGTGTTGAATCGTGTATTAAAATGTCTAAAGATGGCTGACTTCATATTATATTCGGCCTCTCAGTTATATGTATATTTTAAATGTTGTTTTCAAATTATATTAGTAGAAATAAATAATATTTGGTTGACTATTCGAACTATGTATGGTATTGTTTGTGAATCTCATTTTGATTTTTAAATTTTACTAAAATACTCTTTAAACAAAAATCCTTAGCTTTTATTAGTGAAAGCGCTAAAAAGAAAGATTCTCAAAACTTTGACCAACACTTTGAAAACTTGAAAACACCAGAAAGTGTATCATTAAAAAAATGCAAAATGCTAAAATCT
The DNA here is from genome assembly GCA_030503985.1 of Himalopsyche tibetana. Lineage (NCBI taxonomy): Eukaryota > Metazoa > Arthropoda > Insecta > Trichoptera > Rhyacophilidae > Himalopsyche > Himalopsyche tibetana. Next base: position 17,206,052 of record JAPJYX010000024.1, read on the forward strand.
GTATTATTTATAAACCTTGTTAAAAAATCGTCCAAAGGAAAATTTAATCCACAACTTTAAATTTAAAATATTTGTACTACATTTTATTTTGACGGTTCATATCAATCGATTGTTTTTTTTTTATTTCTACTCCCGTTATAGTGCATATGGAATCATGTTTATTTTAACAGATTTTTTATATGATAACTGTATGTTACTCATATTTTCTCTTTTTTAAAGACAAAAAGATAGGGCTGGGGCACGATTAGTGGTTAGTCAATTGCTCTCGTTACTCCCCGTATTTAGGGAATCGGATGGGTGGTAGGAGGGAATTTTGAATATCACAAACATTTATACATTTGAACAGAAAGCCATTTTTTTATTAAGAAATGAAACTGTGCGTTCTGGGATTTGAAATTGTGAGTAACGCAACCGAAGACATCGACATTGATCATTTGGCCATGGTTCTGATAGAAATCAGAAAATACTCAATTAAAATACGACACGAATATGTCAAGGCGTTGAGTGGACTTGCGCTGGTCCTGTTAGGGTCCCCATACCCAGCAAGAGACGACGTGTGTCCCGCAGGCGTTACGGGCGGGATAATTGGCCGCGCCTCTACCGCGATTCGTATCACCGTACCGGGAATCGAAACGACACCTTCAGACGGCGAGGCTAGTTTCTCTCACTGTACACAGCACATTCAACAATGTAGTATCAATTACAAATGCTTACCTATGCATTTATCACAGGGTTTGTATGCAACCTTACTAGCGATTATGAAGGCGTCCAATACAAGGGATAAAAGAGAGACTTAGACTTCAATATATGTATATATGTGTGTACACTGAACTCTTTTTTTTAAAAACAACATATACTTAGTACGATACATTCCACAAAAATCATGTAAAAAAATATAGATCGTTTCTCTGAATTTAAAAAACCATGTTATTTGAGAAATGTAATAATTGAGAAACAAAAGGTAAGTAATACAAAATATTATCTATAACTTGAATTTAAGTTGGGATAAAAAAACTACTTGGTTATATAAAGGGACCTTATGAAGGACTGGACATTTATCGCTTTCATAACTACAACTTTATTGGCACGTCTAATGTGTTAGAATGTAATATGTATGCAGTGGCGGATTATCCTATAAGCGCATAAGGCGCGCGCTTGGGGCCTCTGAATCTTAGGGGCCTCAAAAATGGTTAGTATTATATTACCCATATATATTTTGTTAAGATTTTTATGTATTTTACATGAATTATTTGACGTCCTTATGTTATCCAAAAAACAGGACCTCCAAATTTTATTGCGCCTAGGGCCTCTCTTGTGCTTAATCCGCCACTGTATGTATGGCTTTTTGTTTGTTATTGATGGCTTTTGTTGTTATATTTATTGTTAATTATTAGGAAATACGTTATCCGGTTTGGTGTTGTTTTGTTTCTGGTTATCGTGTAAGAAAAAAATAATTCGTTTAAAAACTTATGTTATAATATAAATTATATGAAAAAAAATTCAGTATATATACCTTTAAATTTGTTGCTACTTGCTAGTGAACTCTTTCACATAATTGTTTTTTCGATGCGATTGAAAATTAGTATCATTTGTTTGTAAGAGGTTTAAAGCGTTTTAATTAGTTTGTTTAGTGTCACTTATTTATATTTTGTATCTTTATCTATAATATAATTTCATATTTCCATTACCAGTTGTTTGTTACACACTGCTTGTGATTAGTGAAACCGGTGATGAATATATTAAATAAATGTAGAATTAGTGGAAAAGAGTTTTTTTTAAATATTATAATGCCCTTCCACCAAGTATTGACAGTGAACACCTGAGCACTAAGTGAGCAGCTAGTTCCTTATTATAATATTAAACACTAATTCTATTCGCTTCGTAATCAGTATTCGTAGAGGTTCGTGATTTTCCGTAAAAAACTTTGCCACGTATGTATAATAAAGATAATATGCTGATTTAAAGCGTGTAAAATTATGCATATTATTTTAAAAAAATATAAGTTTTTAAATCACATTTTGTACGGTTAAAATACTCGTGTGCGATAAAAATATTTTTATTATATTGAAGTTAAATTTCTGTCCGATGTGAAAATTCAACACGATACATCATCTCTCTTTGAAAGCTTCCATCGAATAATGTGAGTTGGACTTCGTTCTTGCGATCGCTGATATCACTGATGGATACAAAAGGGGTACATGCACCCGTGATGCTTGACAAAGATACAAGTACCCCTGAAGGTTACTTTAACACTATTAGAGCACAGGTAATGAGTATTATATTCATTTGAATGAAGGGCAATATTAATTATAAGATAAATCTACAACTTCCTATCGTTTTAATCTTGAAGAGCGGGTAAAAAATAAAAAAATTGTCAGAATTGAAGAGAGTACTGAGTCTTATGTAAAATAATTAACGTTCTTATCAGTATTAATTACATTGCTATACACTGTTTAAATTAAAAGATATAACACTAATAATAAAACACAATCGTAACCCTGGAAAAACGTATGTGTCATAAATGTTGGTTTTCATTAAATTAGAGCGAATATTGTTGTAGTTTTTTTTAAATAATAAATAGGCATAGTTCTAAATAACTTAAAAATACTAAAATCTTGCCTTATGATGTTTTAATGTTATTTAAAATTTAATAAAATTCTCGTTTTAGCTTTCTTAATGATACTACCTACGTATGTGTATTAACAAAAACATAATTGCGATGTTTTTGTGTGTTTTACCACACGGAGAACTTTAAAGAAAATCTAGTACATTGAATGATAGTATCTGGAATATATTATCAAAATATAAATATTGTTTATTTTGTTGATTCATTATTTGCTATATTTTATTTGTTTTTCGTATTGATGAAAATTATTAATAACCTATAATCTTTATTTAATAAGTCTATCATTAATCGCCTCTTCATAGCCCAACGCCGTGCTCAAGATAATAATACTCTTTACGTATTTTTCGGAGCCCCTTTCTTACTATATAATATTAATTTTGTGTATTGTTGACTGATCATTTTTCAATCGTTTTTATTTGGCTGTCTACCTAGTAGAAGAACTAACTATTATAAACTCTCGCTTTATTGCTCTCTAGTGACGCTACTAAACAATGATATAATCCTCCATGTGAATTTCGCGAAGAGTCAATATTAAACTTATCTCATACTAGTAAATTGTAAAGTGACACTATATAACAGCACCTCTCTTTCGTAGAATCCATAAGAATCTCAATATCCTAAATCTCTACATCAGGGTTTTCCAAACTTATTCTGCAATGGAACACTTCGCAAATCTGGAAATGTCAACGGAACACAGCTTATTTTTTATGCCGGTAACGTAACGAGTAACAATAGTGAAAATATTGAAAAAAAAAAATATTACTAAGCCACTTATTGTTTGTTGATTAATTATTTTTAAAACATGTTACATAGAAATATGAGTAAACAAAGCTCTTAGTGATTTAAAATGTCTGCCTGTACCTAAATATTTGACATTCTAAAACATCAGTGGAAATTTTTCATTACTCAATTTTCAATATATAATAGGTGTTTCAATGTGTTGCAGCGTATATTATCATTGCAAATTTTTTCGGAACACCTATTTAGGTCCCACGGAACATAGTTTGGGAAACCCTGCTCTACATACTCAACATTCAACCACTCTGTCAAAAACTTGTTTATTGATATTATAAAACATAATATTTATTAAAGAGCAATAATATAAACATCTTGCTGTGTTTCGAATCCGGAGTTAACTAAAAATATTTGATAACTAAAGTTAACTAAAGATATTGGTTGTTATATTATATTTAAAAATGTAATTTTTCTAAAGTATTTACAAGTGTTAATAAAGTAAGTACAAAATAATTGTTAGTTCATTCATCTCACGAATCACTTATAACACACATTTGAATATTTTAATTGAATCTACGACACCTTAAATTAGTTCAAACTTTAAGTTGCTTGACAAGTTTTTTAATGGATCTGTTTGAATATCAAATGAATAGTTTGTTTGGATTCTTTGTACAACGAAAATTTTTAGTACTTAGTTTTTAAATTAGTTAGATGACAAATTTGATTTTGTTTTAAACACGTTTGAATATATAATATGTCGTTACGTTTTTCAAAAACCTTACCAAAACATTTTAAAAAAAAACATACTTAGCATTGATAATTTTTATGAGCAATATAGATCGACCTAAAAATATTCAATTGCTATTTGAATGGCTCCATAATACCTGTATTTCATCATCTTATTTTTATCAATTAAATTTCATAAAATACAATATTCTATTTTCTATTAATATTATAACGGATTTCTGTCGAGTAAACACAAGTTCGATGGATGAACTAAGGTTAGTTTATATTAAACATATTCAATGATATAGTCTTCATTACAAAGAAGCACGCGTAGGCGCTTTGGTGTGATAAAAAGCAACCAACAATTTAATTTGAGCCCCCAAGAGGTGAAGAGATCCAAGCGATATTTTAGGAAAAAAATGAGTTGGATTCGTTATAATATTATATATGTCTTAAAGTACAATAAAAGTGTAGTGAATTTAGTTAACACATAAAATAAAAATATGCATTCCACCAAAACACCAAGTGAATACGAGGTTGTAGTTAAAAGTTCAATATTTTTCTATTACCATTGTACTACTTGACTGACTTTATAATGAGGGCATCTCGAGGGCTCATATAATGTTTCAGTTATTTCAGTTCCAAATATGTGCTTTAAGCTTAACCGGTCCTGATTGCTTAATAAAATTCTAGAATTAGTACAACAAATTCTTTTTACATACATATATAATACCTTTCTAATAATTGACTCTTACTTGCGCAAATACAATGGTATATTATAATGGATGATTAAGATATAATTTTCAAGCCTTGCACAACTCAATATTCTGCTAGCTTGGGGCAGATACCAGTTGTAACATTGCAATTACCAAGGATAAATATTCGCTAACATGAACAGAACTTAAATGAATATTCACTGTCAATACGTGAAAGAAACGAATTATAAAACATTAATTATTGTATTTGTTCTAAATTTCTTAATAAACTAATAAGGAATAAGTACAAGAGAGTGTTTTGTTTTTTTATAAATAATCATTAAACTAAAAACGTTATTCTCTTTCAGAATGGTTGAATTATTTTACGCATAAAATGTTTGTGAGTCATAAAACTATAACTAGAATGTGCAGTAGCATATATATTATATCATAAAATCCTTCTCAGAGTAGACAAAGGTATTTTCATTATCACCTTAATCATAATGTGAATACGCGGCTCCCATCAAAGGGGCCCTTTTCAAATTCACTAAATAATAACATTACATGAAAGGGAATCACACAAAATGGCCGTCCATTTCTGGGGCATGTTTATGGCGGCAAAAACTAGTTCGGGAGCCGGCCCCGCCATTAGATGGACGAGATATGGATCTCGGCATCTCGCATTTGACTGTTTATTGTGTGATCTGATCAATGGTGTACTTCCTGCACTGACATTAATTTAATTTGAAGTATTTTGGTTGCTTACATAATATTTTATACAGCGGATCACGGAATGGCGGTAGCCGAAAGTGTTATAAAATGTTGTGTCACAGAACGATGGGCACGATTCCATCTAGATTCACTCGTGATAAAATTATGCGTGGCTGTTATATTTAACAAAAATATATAGCGTTAAGTCAAACTGAAAATGTAACGACGGGAGCAAGGGCTATGAAATTCGTTACTGCCATGTTAATCCGTGCTAATAATTACTAAGTTTAACTAATTGAGAATGATACCTCTACAATTATTTATTTCAATATTTTTTTTAAATCCATGCTTACTCTTAATGATAAGTATATGGCCTCATACTGGAGATGTGTCGAAAAATATATAAGAAAACTGCTTGATACTGCTTGCATGGAGACTGATAACTGGTTTGTAATTGACTTTATCTGACATTAATTACAAATTAAAAAAAACTTTTTCAATTTTTTAAGCGATTATTTTTTTCAACTTTTAACCTAAATTTAGATACTAATTCGGCATTTTCAGCTTACATCCTTTTGATAGAATGTGTATCAAGTTATATAGGTACATTATGATTATTAAAAAAAACTGTGGTTTACGTCTTTTTTCCTTTCCACAGTCGGTATAGATTAAAATTCTTGGAGTGCCAACCCTGAATTAATTATATACGTATAACATAAAAATACATTCGGCACTATAAACGCAAACATTACTTAGAATAAACACATACTCATATACTTTGATATAAGTAACAGGTGAGTGATTCTATGTATCTTGTCACAGAACGATGAGCACGAATTTATCTAAGATTTCTTGATATAAATGCCCGACTACTTATTTCTATAAAGTTTTTATTATGAACAGTTTAATGAACGTATGAGAAGAATTTTTTGTTGACTCACTGTGTACGTACAAATTATATACTATTTTATGATGCTTAATTATATTATAAGATTATTAATAGTACGATAAGACGATTTTTTTGTTTCAATCAAAGACTAATAAGGGCATGGTACTGTGTATTCAGTTGTCTTATAAAATAATACGTTGGTACATTGATATAATATTTAATACATTAAATAAATTTAAAAAATATTTGTAAACGGTCATACGGTTCGTATACATTTTGAATTTGAAAATAGATATTATATAATTTAATCTATGTTATGAAAATATTTTTTATGTTAATAACTTTTTCACGTTATATAATGAGTATACTAAATATTCAAATAAGAGTAAAAAATTGCAACCAAAAATTCATAAATATACCATACCAAATATCCAGTCAATATATACATCAGTTTATGAGGATGTTTTTTTTATTTGTTTCTTTTATATTTGATGAAAATATGTTATTAATGTTTACAATTTTAGAAATGGCAATATATTTTTTATATATAGCACAGAGAAAGAGCTCGCTACTCGAGTATAAATGGTGACTAATTTAATTAAGTGACGACTGTCTGGAACACAATTTAAAACCGAATGTCATTTGTTAAACCATAGGTTCCCAACCTTTAACGGATGGCGACCCCTTTTTTAAAAGCCATGTGACTAAGCGACCCCCCGAGGAATTTTAAATCCTCGATTTGGTACACTTTTTCGTTGTTTTGTTGTTCAAATCCAAAATCGTAAAAAGTTGGCGACCCCCCCGAAAACCCCTCGCGACCCACTTGGGGGTCGCGACCCCCAGGTTGGGAACCCGTGTGTTAAGCGCTTGCGTTCTAACAGTGATGTTTTACGGTAGCGAATCATGGCAGCTGACTAAGACAGAAAACCGTATACTGAACATCTAGAATAGATGCTCATGTCATGTATTGGGGGTGAGGTGGTTTGATTTTGTAAGGAATCCGAGAACAAGGAAACGTGCAAAACACCGCCTTTTTACGGTCAGTTCAAAGTTGACAGTTGAAAAAGAAACGTTAGAACTTGATGAGTTGATAGCTTCAATCCTGTTTGCCTCTTTTTTCAACCATTGTAATTCCGGTGTCTTGGATGACCAACGAATACTATCCACATAATACAATCGGCTTAGCTAAGGATTATCGTCATGCTATGGGAAGAAGCAAATTAACTGATGAGGTATAGTGAATCATGTAAATACCGCGTAAGAAAGAAAATTATATTTATGGATAATAAGTTTTTTTTTCATGAAACTGTATTAAAAATTACGCTATGTATGTTGAATATGACGAGCCCTGAACTAGAAGATTATTAAATTCATAATTATAATTATTTGATAAAGTATTAATTAACCCTTTTAATTTTGAATAACATTAATGATTGGACATACTATATTACACCGGTTCCCAACTTATGAGTCGCGACCCCCAAGGGGTCGCGATGGATTTTCTGGGGGTCGTCAACTTTTTTCGATTTTGGATTTGAACGAAAAACTGAAATTAAATTAGTCAACTAAAGTTACCTTATTGAAAAAAAAATGCTTTTTCGATTGAATTAAGGCCGCGGGCCACATGGCTTTTATAAAAAGGGTTCGCCACCCGGAAAAGATTGGGAACCTATGCTATATTATATGATTTACATATTGATTGTGAATAAATTATACTGCTGTAGTTATGTACTGATTATTAGACTTACCAATTTTGATGATATTCATTTTTCATCGCCGTAAATTTTCATACCACAATTCAATCTTTGAGCTGCTGCCACAAGTATGGCGTAAATTTTGTTTGTTAAATGCGTGTGGACCGCAAACGTGCTTGTTCAACAAATTGGACAAAGGGGCGGTGGCGGTATGAAATAGATCCTCGCACACCCTAGTTGCATATTTACAATTCATATCTGAATTCAGACCATTATAACGGATTGAAAACGTTTAATTTCATTATTGTAATACAAAGAAGTTTAACATTATAAGATGATATTATCATCTTTTAGATAACTCTATTTGTTAAATATATATCTAAATATTGTTCTTCACAGATAGATTTTCAACCAAAAAAAAACTTTCATCTGATGGTATTACTTCATGATTATTGAATACAATAAACAAGCGACTACTCATCTTTTCATCAAATAAAAAGTTATATAAACAAATTTATGACAGTCCAAACAAAAAATCTATTCCTATAAAACAAAACATTTAACGATTCCAAGCCATGTTAAAATAACAATGCTGTTAATTAAATAAAGTTGGTTCAAGGAGCATTATTCTAACTTATTGTATCTTAAGTCTCATTTACTCTAACCAAGTACACAGTTGACTGAGTGAACTCGGCCGAATACAAAACAATCTGAACGTCGCGCATTGGATTTGACCGAGCGATCAGACGAGTAATTTTAAGTGAGCGAGTAAATAGAAGACGTTCCAATTTCCTCGGCTTAGAGAATACCTTCACTACCTATATCATTAGCTCAAGTTTTTGACGTGTCAGAACAGGCGTTAGACGAATGTTGTTGAATCGAACGAAACAAAATTAAAAATAAACGGTTAAAAAACTTATGATGACCCGGTCGGCTTAAAGGAAACTTCAGTTTTTTTGAAAAAATAAACATCTTTATTTTCTATTTGGCATGGCAGTAAAAAAATGTAATTGTCTACAGCGCTGCATGATCTAAGTCTCTTATTTATTCTCGAAATTATATTAAAGAATTAGTCAATAAAAAACTGTACCTACAATAAAAAGTGCCTTTACTTTAGATAAAGTACACTATCAATTCTTTTTAACTGATGACAAAAAATGAGACTGTATTTATTATAAATCATTTTGAATGAATTTTAGGACTGAATAATTTATTTATTACTGATATGACTTTTTTATTATTAATTACTATTTATAAAATGGATTTTTGATATCCTTGACCTTAAATGATTCTAAAATAATTGTCACCCTTTACGTTCGTGAAATTATTCCAACGTGAAACTATCTCAACTACGGTGTTATGTGTGGTTCAAGTCATGAAAAGTAAAGACCTAGCAGTGCTTTGATGTAACCAAACCATATCAGATAGCTAGATAGCTACAAAAGGTTAAGCCTCACATTCGGGAAAGGGTCGACAAAACTTTGCGCCAGGCTTGTATATCCCGGGGCCGGGATCCTGTTTTGAACTTTTTTACAAAATAAAGAGCCAAGAGGAATGGATAAAAGGATGATGTAAGTACCGCACCTAATCAAATATCATGAACAGAAATTTTGATTACGGCTGTTTTAGAAACCCGTTAAAAACTATTACGTATATAGTTCGTTTATTTTAATAATCAATTTTAATTGTCGCCCGATGTGGTCTAGTTGGTTAGAGCTTGCCTTATCGATCAGGTGGGTCTGGGTTCGATTCCCGATAAGGTCAATGTCAAATTGGATTTTTTTCAAATTTAATCTAAGACATGGGTGTTTGTTAAGTCAATTCTCCTTGAGTCAATCTCATGTGACTTTTAATAAATTCTTATCGAGTATATCTCTTATGATCTTTCAATTTTAAAATATTTGACGGATTGGCATAAGTTGTAATGTCAAATATTTTTTTAAAATTAAAATTAAAATATTAAAATATTAAATAATATTTAATGTTATTTTTTATCGTTTCATTTTGTACGTACTATGAATATATTGATTATATATTCATATAAATTAGAAACAGTAGATTATTGTAGTATTCATAATGAAAATGAAATAAAATCGAAAGCGTTCTGACTTTGATACTGTACCACACTAGACGTAACAGCCATAGCGTAACGTAAGTGAACGTGTAGTTTTTGTAACCATCTGTGAAGCATCCACATCACATATTTTATAAGGTAAATTTACTAAAGCATGAAAACGATATATACACTTATTATACGCAATATAAGCTACGCTTTGTGTAGACTGTCATACTTCGTATTTTATTTACGGTGTCACATTATAGAATAGTTCAAAAATTACGTACAGTAAGTAATTTTGATTCTTGGAACACGCTATCTTTCCAATGCATTTTAAGATATACATATTAAATGTCGGAATTTTCATTACCATCTTTTTTATAAGCATTGTGTTACTAATTGCACATTTTTGCAGATTTCTTTCTTGAAATCCATAGACAAGATTACTTTACACGAAATATAGCTTAATAAAAAACATTTTTATTTTGGTATTTTAAAAACCAATATATGAAAATAAATAGATAGTGAAGTTATTTTGTTGTGTTAAGTGAAATCAATCTAACAGTATATCACTGAATTAAAATATTAAATTTGTACACCAATTTTGTTTCAAAACATACGTTCATAATCTTATAATTTAATATTAAAATTGAGTTTATATACAACGATCAGTAGTGCTTCTTACAAAAGAGCCGGCGTTAAATTAATTTATTAATATATTTATTTTATAATCGTGGGAAAACGGAACGAATTAAAAATTAAAATAACATATTTAACTGCACAGCGTAAAATTAGGTGTCTAGTTTCTTTCTGGATTACATTAAGTAAAGAAACTAGTTCAGTTTGATTAAATGTCCACGCTTAAGTACTTGGATCTATCAGATTGAAAATTCGCTTTCGATTAAATGATTTATTTAACGAGTGACGAATTTTAACTATGCTTCTTGGGCTGAAATTGAAATGACTCATCGACTAATTTTATTATATTAATTACATCACCCTGATTACTTTACGCAAACAGAATAATTATAAAGTTATACGACGTACATAGCCCATTTTTTGCCTGCAGTTTATAATGACTTTAGAAAGAAATTATTTTTAAAGACAAAAACGGGTTATTTTTTCATATAAAAATGTGGAATATAAGCAATGTATAGTTGTATTTAATAATATTTAATTTTTACATTAACGATTACTATATTACTAGGAAAGATAAATGGTTTGTTTGTTGAACTTGGTTTTTATATCCCTGTGATGGTCTGGGTAAGCGTCCAATCTCATGCGAAATTGACATCCTTATTCACTCATAAATATGATCATTATCTAGGCATCAAAGACCAGGAATTGTCTTTGATCATTTTGATCAGAGGGTTTTCTAATTATACAATGTAATGCATACTAATTCCAGTCCTTATGATAACGTTTATTTGAATTTTGTAGGCTTAAAAACAGAAACAAACATGTTTGACCGCTGGAATAATTGACTTGGCACAGATCAAACGTAGCCATCCCCAATGCATGTGAATTTGAAATAATTTTGAATAAAATATCAGCAGTGATACAATCGCGGGCATACTCTTAAAGAAAAAATGTCGGCGTGCCTGTTCGCAAGCTGCGTGTGCTTTCTGATTAAGTGTAATATACTGACTTAACCTTGGTTTCTTTCGTAATGCTTAAAATAATTCATTTGTAAGATACGTAATAAATCTATCACTCTAAAAGGATACCATTATTTTTTTGGTTGAAATATTGGTTCTTATTTTCAAAGTAAGTTTTTTCTTAAGACAAACGATGAATGTCAATACGCGCATGCTGAGATGCAGGCGACGCAGCGCAGGGCAGAACAAAATTTTCAGATGCGGGCAGGCAAAGCAGATATGTGTGACGAGAGTATACTAGGATTGCTAATCTAGTGCAGCGGACGGTAATCTTTAAAACCTCACAGACTACTAAATTTATTATTTTTAATTCTGTAAACCACTATTAAGATTTTGTAACCTATTAAATATAATTAGAAAAAATGCTACGTATGTTTGTATTGATTGAAATAATTTCATGCATCTTACATCGCTCATTCGTGTAAGTCATTTTTTGATAGTTTTCTGTGGACAGGGGCGGGCTGGAGGGGATTCAGAGGGGTTTGCGAGAGTCCCTTGTTAATTTAATAGAAAACGATATTCTCAGATCACATTAGTACATAACTGACTTAAATTTCTAACACATTATCTACGACAGATTCAGTATACACAGTAGTGCATTTTAAGCCATTTACATTGATTAGTTCAAGGTAAATAGCATATTTTTAAATACTTTTAGTGTATTAAGTAACAATCGGTTGCCTATTTCAGTATTGCATATAATTGAATTGTAGTAATAAAAAAGTTCACTCCTTTCCCAGAACACCAAGAATTGCTTTGAGATTAAGCGAGCCCCTTGTTAACTTATTGACAGTCCACCGCTGGCTTTGAATTTTAAAAATCTACATTTCTATGCGGCCCATCACTTTGCCGACCGCTGATGTAGTGAATCTGTGCTAGCTCTACAACGGAGCGTAGCGCAGAACAGACGTATGTATGTACGAGACACAGGAACTGCGTTGTAGCATACGCATGTCTGTGCTTCTTCGTTTTATACAAAATCTGCACAGCCTTATGAAGTGATAAGTTAGAGCGTCATAAAAATAAATGTCAACTCAATCGAAAATAAAAAAAAACATATCTCTTATATCACTTTTAGGGTGTTCACTGTCAATACTTGGTGGAAAGGCATTATATAAATAAAAACACAATAATCTTTTGTACTTCATTCCACTTTATTTAATATGTCAGAACCGGTTTCGCTCATTGCAAGCATTGTCAATTGATAAGAAATATAATTTAACAATGCTATTTATACAAAAAAAATATCACTTTGTCAAAAATTTCCCAAATTTTAATTATGTTTGTAATTACTTTCAATCACCATTCTAAATTTATTAATCTGGGATGACTTTTTAATTATATGTTAGATGTGTTAAACATTTAAATTTTGTGTTATTTTAGAATCACTTTTAATGTAATTGATAATTTCTTTTCAATGCGAATTGTTGTTTATAACTTTTCATTTTTGTATAAATAGCATTGTTGAATTATATTTCTTATCAGTTGACAATGCTCTCACTGAGCGAAACCGGTCCTGACATATTAAATAAAGTGGAATGAAGTACAAAGGATTATTGTGTTTTTTAATAATATCTCTTATATATTATTCAGCATCTATTCTACAGGGTATAAAAAGATATGTTATCAAAAATCAACCTCGTTAATTATAATGATAAGGTGACCATAAACAACCATTCAATTAAAATCAAATTAGTACTGTTTCAATTCAACAGCTTTTAAATTATCTCAATATTTACATAAATACATAGTACATTTAGTGTGGCGGTATATTTTGATCCGGAGTCATTAAAAACCAGCACGTAAACTAGACCATCTGCTTCGATAGACTCAGAAATAAAACACAGCCTAATATTATATTGTTTTTTTCTTCACCAAACTGTGAGCTGTTATTTATTTCCTGGGAAGAACGATTAAGTGACGTATACAGGGTGTCTGAGGCTATGTAAATTATCATGTTAAATATGAGTTTTTATGAGTATAGATATAAAAAAATAAGCCATGCCAGAGTTTAGACTTTTAATGTATCAATCCAACATAAGCTCTTTTAGTGGGATGTAAATATAGTTAGTAAGTCACTCAAAAACAGCAATAATAGAAGAATAAAGTTAAAAAATACTAGCTTTTATCTAATCACTATATGAACGCACCTTTTTTGATATAATATATCAAAAAAGCGTGGGGTGGGAAAAGATATCAGTTTTTTTGCGTAAGTCTAATTCTTAAGTTGAACACACACTTGTCGATGAAATCACTGGTGAATAAGTAGAACTGAGATTATTAAGATTTTAGTTTTTATTCAATATATGTCAGCTCCCAATGTGCAGCATATGACCTCATCATGGAGGTATCTTAACAGATATTTTTTTCTACGAAAACTGTTAGTTACTTAGTTGTTGTCACCTTTCTTTTTCTAAAGAAACAGTAGGGATATTAACTAATCGTTCCCGTGACGGGCTGTTATTTTAGAATTGGAAAGATGGGAGGGATTTTTTACACGTCACAAACACTTATTCCATTGAATATAAATCGATGTTAGAAACAATCCTATTTTAAGCCTACGACATTAACCGCTGCGCCACGGACGTCGCCCGAAAAGCTTGGAGCAAATGAGTTAAAATATTTTGTTTGTTTTGTGATTTCGCGATTTTTATTCAAATTCTATTGACTCCTCTTTAAGAACCTTGCCTATTAACGGACAGAAATAGTGATTTACGAAATCTTGCCAAAAATTTAAGCACTGTTCTAAAACAGGCCCACTATATTATTTATGGATACATAAGTGTCACATGTGTCAATCAATTTATAAAAACAATCAAGTAATATTATATAATTCACTTCCTAAAAGCTATAGCCCAAAAAGCAATATACTGCATTTAGGAACTCGGATAAGACTTCTGAAGTCTAGCAGTAACACTAACTAAACCGTCATGATGACATGACATGGTCAATATTAAAAGTTTTTATTTGTACTATTTTTGTATTTATCAATATTGTTTATGATTTATTTATTTATTTACATGTACATTCCAAAATTATAAGTTTATTATAATTGACACGGAAGTCAATTGAGTAAGCTCCGACAAACTCTACTTTAAAGTATTCATTGAATACTGATCACTTGATGTTTGAACTGTCAATTTTCACTTGCAATTGATTTTTGTACACATCATCAAAATTAATATACTTTTTTCATAATTCAGAAAAGATCTGGTCAAAATATGTTAAAATACTTTCCTGCGTATTGTGCCTACATAAATTTACCTTTATAATAAACAATGGGTATATAATGAAAATTCCTCTTTCGGGACCCGTGCTGTGCAACTTGACTTAACGAGTCTCCGTTCCTATTAGCGCCTCATCTTTGCCCACGACCGGGTCGGTCAGCTTGGTCGGCGAGGCATCCTTGTATGAAATATTGGTTGAACACTTCGCCCCAGTACAAACACCTTCCACATCGAGACGCGTTGAAGTATTTATCGGACTGTTAATAAAGCCGTTGTTTTCGTTTTATTAATTTTTAAACGCCTCTACCCGCAGCGAGAAATAGATTTAGTGAATGGATTTTTTTTCCCATTTTGTTTTTAGCACCTGTCTGATGAAAGGTAGCGATTTATTGTATTATATTTTATGAAAAATTCTTTATACAAGTACACTTGAAATCCAAAAACAATGTTTAGGGTTTATTTTAACCATGCCCGTGTTCAATGGCATATGAAATGATATAATAATACATCGAAAGACGTTTTATTTTGTAAGAACTCTATCTTTTAATGGTAAGTAAATACGAATTGAATCCTGAATCCCAGTTTACGATGCTTGGGTCAGTTTCAGGACAGTACATGTAGGGAGATCAATCCCTATTTTGCTAGTAGCCTATCTAAGCTACGTCGATTTTTCG
This sequence comes from Himalopsyche tibetana, assembly GCA_030503985.1. NCBI lineage: Eukaryota > Metazoa > Arthropoda > Insecta > Trichoptera > Rhyacophilidae > Himalopsyche > Himalopsyche tibetana. The sequence continues at coordinate 17,221,743 of JAPJYX010000024.1, forward strand.
TGAATTGTTTTAACAGCTATTTTTACTTGATATCGTTTAAGAAAATCGTTCAAACTAAATTTTTCAGATAAAGTTATAAACGTAGTTATGCAAGCATATTTTTTTTATTCTACAATAACCGATGTACTTAATTAATACCATGATTTACAAGTTCGAGTAGGATATAAATAAATGAACGTATCGCAGCAATTAATATAAATTAAATTTCATAAATCAATTTATGAAAATTACTTTTGTCTGGTCGAGTGGTTATCGTAGTAGTTTTTAGCCAAAACGCTCACAGATTCAAATCCATTTACAGATAGTTTTAAGAAATAAAGTGTTTTTTGAATAGATTTATTTGTTTTTATAATACCCTCACAACCATCTGATCACTAAAAACAGGGTATTGCGAGAGCGATTGACTAACTACAAGACACCGTCATAACGACATAAAAAAAACATTTCAAATTATTACAGAACTATTTGAACGTCACTTCTTGATTACACTGAACAGTACACTTTGTATCAGTTAGGTATACAAAACGCTGTAATATTTCATTTTTATTATCCATAATAAAAGTATATTATTTTTAATAATGAGTAAACAGATATTTTCAATATAAATATCAGCTCCGTGAGCAGCTGACATTTCAATTGATAGGTATCATAAGAGCTTGGTAAATAAATTCCCTAATGACTTTGCGTAGGTTACTATATAATAGATTTTGATAAGTTATTGTTGAATAGACAGACGGTAATATTCCGTAATTTGAAAATAAACAGAATGGTTTATTTAAAAAAAGGCATTCAAAATCCTTCCACTCAAAGTAGGCAGTAGATAATAAAACAAGTTTTATAATTCCCACTTAATGATATAGCATCGTTATTCGAGTTTAATTTGAATGCACGAGCAGTTAAAAAGAAAATTTAGTACCATTCGTTTGATTGTTGCTGTACGGGAACCGTTATAATTTGTTTCTACAGGTCCCATCGAATTAGAAACTCACGAAAAATCGTCCAATCGCAAGCACGCTACTGTTTAACATAACTTACAGATATATTCTTAGGTGCCTACTTAAATGCAGGTCCGTGGCATTATCTTGTCTATTTTATTTAATTAATGTTTCATTGTTAAATCGCTGACGCGGCTGCTTCCTCCCACTTTGTGTCTTATATTACTTTAGTGGCCAAAAGTGGGCGAGCATTCTTTCATTTGTCTTAACACTAAAATGACCAATACCAAAAATGGGACGAAAATTTTAGAATGGGGTAGTTACGAAAACAAAATAAAACTTATTTTGACTTAAAATATTTTATTACATATTATACGTCACTTATGCGGTATTGTGGACGCGTGGTTAATGTCATTGTCACCAGTTACGGTGTCAACTCGTTTGAATCCTGGTACAGACTGTTTTATGATTATTTATAATTCAATCGATTGAATTCCTTAATTTGGGCCGAATGCTGGTTTTCTCTACATAACGTAGGCTGCTAACTTAACACCAGTGGTGTAGTGGGGCCAGGTCGGTGACCTGGCACCTGAAAATGAGCCAGGGCCACTTTTTTGACTTGTGCACACATACAATAAAATGTAAAAGCATTATATCAAAAATGATCTACCCGACGGAATTTACAAACCTAATAAAATAAAATATTGCGCGTTTTTTTTATTGATTCTATTGTTAAAACTTGTGGTTTTTTAGCTTCGGACGGATGTAAAAAAAGACAAAAAAAATAGGGAAGAAATCAATGACCGACCTGGTACCTATTTATTTACCACTACGCCACTGCTTAACACTATTTATAATATAGTAATATAATATAAATGTATGTACACCAAAATACAAATTATCCAAAATACTAATTTGTTTACGTAATTATTTGCATACTGGACTTCTTCTTTCTGGAGCATCTGGACTGTGATTGTTTTGGCCTCACATAAAATCTGAATGCGCCGTACGTGGCCTGTAGGCCACAGTTTGAGTATCGCTGGTTGTAACCTATTCTGTTCAGGACCATAATAATGTGAAGTTAGTCCTGAAGAATTTCAGCATCTGGTGTATGAGGGCGAATGTCCGAGTGGAGTGAAGGAGATTATTGAGACAGCCAACGTTCACCCCAGACTGTAGTGCCAAAAAGAAGAAGGTCTCTAGCTACCTTTAACAACTTTCTTTTTTTTGTAAAATTCTTGTCTCCTTCTCATCTAAGTATTCAATTCTATTTTATATCTTCGAGATCATAATATACTATCATATGTTGTTGAACCAATTAATCATCTTTTTATTTTCTAAAATAATGAATAAAATAGAAGATTTATTATTGATATACCTAATTATAATTAAATAAGGATTTTAAATATAACCGTTCTACAACCCAATTTGTTATACTATATTCAGAACGGCAGAAAAAATTTGTTATCTGTTTTTATTTGGTTAGATCTGGGCAGTTATGTAAAAAAATAACAAATATATATGTATGTAAATTTAATGTTAAAGAGTAAATCGTGTCGATCAAAAACAGTACAAAAAGACTGAAGCAATAGCCAAAATAATGTAGTTAAACTTGTCAGCCTACCACGAACACGAATATCCATGGGTCAAATAAGCCCATTAGGGCACATGAGTGTTAAAGAAACGAACCGGCAAACCGCGCCTGCTGTTTTTATTTATAACGAGGGCTGCCCCATTTAATTGGGGTAAGTAACAATTTGGGCTTATTTTTTGTATGTGTGTGTAGCATCCTTGTCTTTTTGCTTATTAGACGCCGAGATATGTATCATTTATTCTCTACCTGTTGACATTTTATTACCTTGGGTAATTGAGAAGAGTTCGGCTTGCTGGAAGGGGGCGTCGTGTCGGCCGCGTTTGGGTCTGGGAAACAATGACTCGCATATAATATGGCACTGTAAATATCTATCTGTCAAATATGGCGTTTTGAAAAAAACCCTATTCAGTAAGTTTACGTGTTGTATCAAGTCGATAAGCGATCGGTTAACAATAAATTTATTGAATGACTCTATAAATTAAGACTTTTGACATATTAACTGTCCTTAAGAAATCATTAATAACAAAATGTAACATAATTTAAGGTAATTTTTAGTTTATATGTGAACTGCAGTGTGTTCTATTATTTAAGTACTTAAAAAGTAATAATATTGAAAGTATGTAATGCTATTATATTAATAGCCCTAAAAGACATTATACTTATGTCTGTAGACATTTGAAACTTATCAAATCATTAGATATGGTGAGGTAGGTTCATACGTTTAGAAAAAAAATCTAAAAAGCATGCAGTGATTGTATTGTTTTAAGTAGTTTATTGTGATGATGTTAAATCCTTGTACCACTGGCTCGTTCATTTCTTTTTATCAGTGTCCCCAATTGCTCCGGCATTAAAATCAATATATATGTGTTACATTTCATATTTAAAAAATCCATTGCTTGAAAAAAATAATGCATATAAACAAAAGTTGAAATTTCGTTGAAAGAGGGATGCGTTGTGGACTCTGGTAAATGAGCACGAACGCTCACATAAAACCTAAACAACATTATAAAATTCAAATAAAGTTTAAGCATGTTCCGAGTACATATAATATATTATATTTTTAATTATTTTTTAATTTGTTTTCTTTTTTATTTGAATATAAAATGGCCGGCTTTATTCGTGATATTTATAAAGATTATGTTAACATTTTGACTCTGAACGCGAGAATTACTGGACAAACCAATTATTAATAAATGATATTATTATATACATATTGAATATTTTGTTGTAAGCAGACTATAAGTAAGTGTATTATTCGATTCTTCAGGCTAAAAAACTGTAAAAAAATAACAAGAAGTGTTTAAGGAAGCATTGATGTAAGGAAGTCATAATTACTGTAAACGAAGAGGAAAAAAAAGAAAGAAGACAAAATGTTTTTTACAATCGTCAAATGGCAGATGCATGCAAATAGCATGCACTTTATTCTTCAGATATCTGACAGTTTGTCAGGTGACACAATTTTGTGAAAAAAAATGGATGTATTATTTTTAAATATAATAATATTTGTACCAGTCTTGTACCAACAACGTAGAAGTCTTCGATTGCAGTGTTCACCCAGTACGGACACGTTTTTAAATTGAATTTTAATCGATAAGAGTTGGTAGAAAAGTAATGTATTTGATACATAAAACAGTCGTGCTTTCTAGACATATAAGACTTAAACACATTCATTTATTGCAATTCAGAGCACAATAGTGAGAAATGGATGAAAAGCATGAATGTCTGTGATGTCTGAAATTATTTTTTAAAATTATAACGTTGCATAGCGAGAGCGAGAAGCTTACCACTATAGATGAACCAGCGTAACTTGACTGCCCGCGAGGGCGCCACCATCGCATCATTAACATTGCCATAGTCAACACATCCTAGGGCGACAATTTTAGTTCTGAGTTCTGCCACAGTCAAGTTAAAATGGTACATCTCTAGTCCTGTCCTTGCCCTATCCGTTTTTCCCCTACTTCCTTCGGAAAATAGAGTAACAAAGAGTTCTGGTAGACAATTTTTGTTAAGATATGCTCCATTATGAGTCCATTTGTTTCCACAGTTTAGACATAGCTTGAATATATAATATTCTATGTACATAAGAAGCTGTGTACGAAAAATCTATGTATAAAATAATTCAAGCTTTTTGGCACACATATTGAATATTGACCATATTTTTTTAGGTTATAATATTTAGGGTCACCTTATTGCATAATGTTTTTGTGGTCCGCAGACAGTGCATGGCGGTGCATATTTTAGCATTGCACATGCAATTATTATGCGTCATTCAAATTATGTGATAAGTATACGTTAGTGGTGGTGCAGTGGCCAAATGTGAAAGAATGCAATCTGGACAGACCGCAAACAAGACTCGGTAAGACGGCCTCAAAGAAAAACATTTCTTTACAAACTCTCGCCAGAGAAAATATTTGAAAAAAAAACCCTACAATAATTACCTATTTCAATCTTTGTGTGCTTTTGCTGTCTTATACATACAGTGTAAGGAGCAACTTGTTGGCTGTTGTAATAAATATGTAAAATTGATAACATAAAATATGGACTAAATTAAAGAAAGTAAAATCACATTTTATCTTTTTTTTTTAAGCATAACAGTGCGTGTTTAAAATATATGTTCCGTGCAGCTATGTATCGGGTCAAGAATATGATGAGTATTTGTTTTTATTTTTTTGATCGTATTGTGTTATAGAAGGCGGCCGTGAAACAGCAGCTGCAAACACTCTTCGGGCGGTGGTGGAATAATCAACAACCAACGTGCGTAAATGACTCATTAAAAAGGCGGTTTCAAATTATTCAAACTAATGCTAAAATCTGTCTTTTTGAGTTTTTAAATATTTGTAGCTTAATAACTTTCTAGTGTACGGAAATAGTGTTAGAGAATAAGCAACTTAAGTGGATTATTTCATTGAGACAAAAAAAAATATAAGCCGATTCACCGTTATTTGTAATGCACCCATTAAAATAACACGATACTTATAATTATTTGAACCTTCCTACACGATATAATGTAAGTACTCTGCGTTCTAAAGGTTCCTCTTATTTAGCGCGGCCTACGAGTGTGTCTTGTATTGCATGCAGGTAACGAATGGTAATTAGCCAAAACGTAAAACTAAAAAGCTTGAAAAGCTGATTAGTATTATTACAATATGACGTGGGAATAACTAGTCGTATGGGGGATATCGATCGCTCGAGTCAACTGACAGGGTCATGAGAAAAAGAGACATGGAATTATTGCTTAATAACAGCTAAGTATTTATTTAGACAGCACTGTGCTATTTTCACAACAAAATAATGGCGTACATGTTAGTAGAAATTTGTTTACGAATAATAAATAGCTGATATGAATTTTAAGCAAATATTCCTTTCGAACATGCATGATTTATAATAAATATTATGTAATATTCTTTCATTAGTATTTTTTAGTTATAAGTGACAATTGCTAATAAAATATAATAGTTACTTTCAATAAAACTTTACAAAAAAAATAAAATCGATGTGTTGTAATATTCTACACTTCTTAAAGACTTAAAAAATCATAAAAGTGAAGTAACCTCAGTTAACCCTCCAAGGACGAGCGTCACCATATGGTCACACAAAACACCGTTGTCTATTGATCCCACTATTCATACTTTTTCTACCTGAATATCGTTGCTTTTGCTCGTATTTGGTTAAGAAGGGTACGGACTACAGTAAGTCATCAGCCGTAGGAACAGGAACGGTCTCCAAAAGCACATGTGATTTTTTGAATTTCCGTTTTTTTTAATTTACTTTTTGAAACTGTTAGATATTTTTTTATAAAAACATAAAATTATTTGCAGTTATTTTGCTAATATATTTGTTTTGAAATTATGTTGATCTAAAGAGGTCAAATTGTAAATATTTTTAAAAAAATCACGTTTAGCTATATTTCAACCCCGAATGTTTGCAAGCCCATACGGTCACTTTTGTCCTTACTACTGTCCGTACTCAATATTACACGGTAATAAAAAGATGAGCATGACCATATAGTCATGCGGGGTTTCTATACAACGACTTTGCGTTTTTTTTTTTTTAATTTTGGATAGTAATAAAAGTTATCCGTGACTTCAATATGGCTTAGAAAATATTTTTTTTATCGGAAAAAAGCTCTCGTCTCTGGAGGGTTAATACACATTGCAATAGTGTTATCGCCGTAAAATAAAATATGCAATTCACCAAAACACCAAATAAAGCCGTGATTGCACTTAAAGGTCCAAGAAAAAAGTTTTTCCATTTTAATAGTTTGCTCACTTCACCACTTATTCTTTGAGAAAATACGGTTATAAATTATTATTTATTTTTAATTTTATTTAATTGCCTTACTGTTACTCTCCTTACTCTTTAAATTCATTTATTAAAAAAAAATACTTCACATAATATTTATTGAGACCAGGACTAAAATTTAAGCTAAGAAAATGTTTGTGATGGATGCAATTAGTTCTGATCTATTTAGCATTAGTTCAAAGGAGTGTTTTATTTTTTTAATACAAGACTTTATCAACAAGAATTGACAGTGAGCCACATAAGAGTGGCTAAATTAAAAAAATGATTATAATACGGTTACCAACATTCCAAGACGTGACGCCCTTTTACTATATTAAAATAAATATTTTTTCAAGATGATGAAGAAAACAAGATTTTCGAAATTTAATATTTCAATAGTTATTGATCACTTTTAGGGTGTTTACTGTCAACACTTAGTGGAAAGGTATATAAAAAAAACACAATATTTCTTTGTACTACTTCCATTTTTATTTGAAAGGATCAGGACCGGTTTTGCTCATGGCGAGAATCATCAGTTGATAATACTCGAATATTGTGTGTTTTTTTTAATTTTATACTTTTTTTATGATATGTGACACAATACATAAAATAAAACAATTATTCCTTAATGTAAATTATTTTTAATGAAACATTCTGTTTATATTGTATCTTAAAGTATAAAATGAAACATTGTTAAAGTTATGTTTGAATTGAGTCATCGCCATTCATATATAATAATAACTATTAAACAATTGCCATACAATAAATATTAACAAAATCATATCGAAAAATTATATTGTTTTTTTTTATTGTAGAAATTTTATTTTATTAACATTGCAATCCTTAAAAGTAATACTTAAGCCTTTATTTTATGTAAAATGTTATGGTCAACATGGATAGTGCTGAAATAATTAGCTTTTTAAATTAATACACTGGTCTGAGAAAAAACGCTATCTGCTCGAGTCACGAAAGACATTTACTTTGCATTTTTTTTTCTACCTCCATATTGGATTGTGTGAGACATGATTTTATCATTAATCATGTGAAAATAGTTTCAGAAATATGCCAATCAAAGTTTACCCACGTTATCTAAGCGCTGTATGCTAAAATATATAAATTTGTATTAGCTTAATCGATTTTTTGATAATAAATGCACGGATTTAATTATGCTTTTCTTAGAAAGTTAGGTCACCAAAAACCACAACATTTCCGTCAGGAAACATCGTCTTATCGTAATCAGGAATTTTAATTACATTTTTTAAATTTTTGTACATACTTACATGTTTAATATAATGGATTCATTTGTCATATTTATATTCAATCTTACAACACTTAGGGGAAAAATGTAAGTACATGTAACTAAATAATTTACATTTTCTACGCAATGAAACTAACAAAAAAATCTCAAATTTATCCGTCCCATATTCATATCTAGAAGAAATATACTTTGATTTAATTGAGACTTATTTTGGCATCATAACTATACAGCTGTACAGATACAGTTTTTTGTATGGCGTGATACCGAAATATTTATCAACTTTAAAGTAGGTATAAGTGTTGTGATTTGTTTTCTTTTTTTACCTTATTACAATGTAGCTCTTTTGTAAACGTCCATATTATGGCGTGTTGGTTTTCAAAAACTGATTTTTAAGTAAAATTTGCGTCATCGAAGCCCGGTTTTATCAATTTCAAACCCCATATTAATCAAATTAATCATGATTTTTTTTATTATTAAAATTTTTAATTATTTGTCTTGAATCCGCATAGTTAATCAAAATAATATGTTGTTTACTTAGTGAGTGTAAATCAATGAATGCGTTGCTTAATATTTAGGTTTATTTGAAAATATATTTGCTATGCATTTTGGCTCAGACGTTTTGTGTTTTCTAAAAACATATTTACTGACGAGGATAACGAAATGAATTGGAGTAAATTGATCTATTTTTTAAATAGTGCTTAGATAAGCTAAATAAACGAAAAAATTCAAAAACCGTTTCAATTAAGGAAATATTGTAATTCAAAAACTGGCTACTTTCATACATCAATTTTTGTACGAGCCCTAGTCCATATTAATAATTATTCTTGATTGACTTTACTATTGACTGCTTTAGTTTGAAGGATTTCCTACCTTACTACATTCTATAACAACTAACTATTCCTTGACCTGTTTTTGGTTTTCTCTTTGACTGAGACCTTTTGGTAGATTCTAGGAAAGTTTCGAGAGATGATAATATTTGTTTGGCTTCTTTGTCTTTATGTTTTTTTATTATCACATGACATTTTATCTTTGTAATATAATTTAGCACAGTAAATAGTCATGACTTACCAGAACATTGACATATCAATTTGAGTATAACGGGATATATATTCTTATAAACATAAGCGCGTGAAAATATTTTTTTTATTTTTCTTATCTATAAAATCGGCAAATTTCAAAGATGTTTTGAGGGTATTAGGCAAACTTATTCAAATATTTTCACAGCTTGTATCGATTAACAGATAGTTATTCAAATTAACAGTATTAAAAGATGTGCGACTATCTCTGAAAATCTACTAATATGATATTAAAACACTATGATATCGATAATATTATTTCAGATTAAAAAGGATTCTACTCTGATACAGTATGAATTAAAGGTGCTAATCATAAAATAAGTAAACTTTATAATACTTAATTTGTTAGTAAATACAAAATAGTATTGTTTTTTTCGATTGAAGAGTTTTTAATTTGTTGTAGTAATAATTTATTCATTTACCCGCTATCTTCAAGTGATTTGGTAACAAAAATATCAACATTTTGATTGCTTAGTAGTTAATAGGAATATTTCAATCATAATAAAGTATCTGTGTGCGAAAAAGAATATCTTAAAACATCACATTTTTCACTCGTTCCCAATTTGCGGAATATGAGTTTCTAAAAACAGCATTTACTCAGTTGCTCAATCTGTCTTTTTAGCTAAGTGTAAGACTAGTGTTAAGCCAACCGCTCTTTCTACACCGCTATTTTAGGATTTAAATGATGTAAGGTTAAATATTTAAAAATCACACTCTACAGCCTGTTTAAAGGATCAGATAAAGCACGATTTCTTAACTGGGGGCCACAGCATGTGCTAAGAAGAGTTAAATAAAGGTCTCGCGTCTTTTCATTTTGGGACAGCCGTAAATATTCCAGAATCTTTCAATTTCTCACTTTTTTCCCCATCAATCTCGAAATAATTGTGTCCCCGAGCCTTAAAAAACTATGAGACTCAAAAGAGGCAACGGACCTGAAAAGGTTGAGAAACTATGAGATAGAAGAAATATTATTTTTACACAAGCCATAAAGAACCTTTATAATATAATTTATGCACTTATAATACAATAGTTTATTCTATAACTTGAGGTCTTGACCAACGTTCCCTCTGAGCCGAAGGTTTAGATGCGCGGAAATTTCAAAGGCTGCGCGGAGGCTGCGTGGAGGCTGCGCGGACCGATCAAATATCAATTTAGCAACTGTCTTGTAGTGCGCGCCAACCCGGAATGAGTGCGCGGGGACTTCTCAACTGCTGCGCGGCCGCGCACGCGCGCAGCTTAGAGGGAACGTTGGTCTTGACCAGAAAATTAAGTAGGAAAGGTAATACATACAATGCTTTTTTCACTATGGTAACTATGAAAACAATAAAAAAAAATTGAACGGTGATGAGTCCCAAAATTAAGAGCTGACACTTTCAAGTACATCATACACCATTTTTTATTATCAATTAACTGCATGTCAAACTTAAAGCCATATTAATATTTTAAAATAATCATCGTCAAGTCGTAAAAAAACATTCTCACATTGAGATGAGTATGATATTAACATTAAACCTGCTCAACATGGAAGTGATAACGATATCGGGTTCCTTATCGAGATGTGTCATACATTAACGATGATTTCCAATCACTGATTTTATTTTTGATTAATTATTATTATCATAATCTTGTACGACGAAGCTTATTAGTGGGGCTACAGCTGATTCAGGCGATTATTATATCAATCACTTCAATAACGCGCCTTCAGAAGTTACCGGCGCTGTACTTATACAAAATCCAAATGTCACTCAATCCTCCGAGAGGAAATGTTTTGTAATGCGTGGGTACGAGCTAACAATGTTCGTCAGAGATGGCAACGACGTCAATCGCGGTCTACCAGCCGCCCGTGGAGCTATGGATGGGCGATTGCAACTTTTAGTGTTTTATAAAAATCTAATTAATAATGTAATGGACGCATGCGTCAAGTAAAAGGTGTTAAGAGGTAAGACACAAATAAAAAATGTTTTTTTAAATAAAAATCGTATTTAGTCGTAAATGTTAATTACAATTATTAAAATTGATTTTAGTTCTTAAATAGTTAAAAATGTCACTTTTTTCATACTGCCCTATGAAGTAGTAATACATGTTGGGCGTAAATTATCTGACCACCACCCGTTACGTCTATGATGTAGCTATTTCAAGGCCGCGAAACAAATTCATGCATTCTATTTTGGCCCAATACAGAGCTGCTGGCAAACCTATATTTTAACCATGCTCCTTGTGCTTAAAAAGTTGTTTTTTTAAATAGTTTGAGTGAAATTAAATATCTTGTGTATCCTTAGACCGAGAATCCGATTTGATCTAAGGAGGAATTATTAAAAAAATTACTTTTGTAGTAAACCATAATTTTTATTATAAAATATAAAATAACTTAAATTATTCCACGTATCAGTACATGGAATAATCTAAGTTATTTTATATTAAAATGAACTTCCACAGAGTTACCGCCAAATCCATCGAAAGTATCATATTTTTTTTATTTTCAGCGGCAAAGAATATTGTACGCAACATGCATAACATCATCGGTTAAGTAAGTGCTTGAGAAAAACATTGGGAGATGGACAAAATAAAGCTCGACTATCATTGATATTGAAGTCACAATTTTAATTCTATACTCGATTCTTTTAAATATCTATAAATTTTTTCCACGAGATTTTTCTATAACGCTGATGAAAATACTTATAAAGAACCTTAACCGAAAATACGCTGTCTGCCTCTAAATTCTAAAGTCATACATAGTTATCAGACCCTTGTTATAGCAAAGTCGTAACATTAATGAAGAAAATTAATCACAAAAGCTGATTTTAATCATAAAGCTTAAGATATTATTTATGGATGATTGTATTTTTTTTTGTTATATAATAGTTGTGAAAATTTTCTTTGCGCGTATTTGTTATGAAATTTAAGTATTCCATTTATTAACGAAATATCAAAATATAGATCATAAAATCTAACGTTATAATATGTTTTAAGCAAACATCTTTTCCTTGGAATCATTAAGTTATACATTTTAATTTAGGGGCCAAAACTTATAAATTAGTTTCTTAAAGCATATCTCCCAGATCTTCTTGTGCGGTAATTCTACGAAAGGAAACAAACCCCGAAATAGTCCGTACATATTATTAGTTTTATAAACTTCTGGCCCTAACAAAGTCTGTGTATAAAAACCGCAGAATTCTAATTAATCGTTAACTTAGGGTTTGCGATAGTATTCTCCATTGCAACGATCCCAGTCTTGTCGTTAAATTTTGTATACATTCCCTTTGTTAAATATTTTGATTCTTGCGCACACGGTTTCTCTGTGCGAGTAATAAAATTATCGTAAAACGATGGCTTCTGTGCCTATGGACCACCCTGTTATTTTTATTTAAAAAAGTCACAGGATATGTGAGAAAAATATTTGTTAGCAAGAATATATCCACTTCCTATAAATACGACACAAAAAGTAGTATTATTTTTATCTTATGATCGTAATCATATGGTTTATAAAAAAAATATTCAGAGTAAATCTTTTTTTAGAATCAATTTTAAAGTAAGTATCAATATAAAGTAAAAAAAATACATCATTCATGGATTTGACATGGTCTATTTTGTGAAAACTCAGTTATTTATTTTCGATATTTAGTCGGACTAATAAAACCAGGTATTGCCATAATAGGTCTGCACTCGGTCAAAGCCAAGTGCCTCCTGGACAACGCATGCATTCTGACAATGCTGCTGTACGGTTGCGATTCATGGCACTTAAAAAAAGCACAACGTAGCCGTAAACTGTGCTTTGAAAACAGACGCATGCGCCGAATACTAGAATAACTTTGTCACAAACACAGAGATAAGAGAACGGACTAAACAGCCGTTAGTTATTACGTCCAAAGTGAAGAAGCAACGATGGACCTGGCATGGACATGTGCTATGGGTGCTTCAACAAAACGTGCTTCTAATACATAGTTACAAAAATCATTTTTTGTATATTTATGTAAAAATAAATATACACCGTAAAATTTCCAAAAATCTAGAAAAAAGTGTGGGAGGGCCAACCACAAGTGCTTTTACTCTACTACACCACTGCTTGGAAGTGATTTGACCTTAAAATATGATTTTTCTCAATTTGACAATGGGCTCGTACGAGCCTCTGCAATACCCCTCAGCCAACCATTCTTGCTTTCAATTCATTATTAAGAAATGGCAAATATAACACAATTTTAATGATAGCTAAGGAAGCATTGTAATTTGTAAAAAAGCCTTATAAAAATAACAATATTTAAACTGATGTGTTTATCGTCCGTATAACGTATTAAAAATAATTGATTCATATAATATATCGCAGTGTGTTGGGTAAAGTTTTTTTTTGCGATTTGCAATATTGTTTAACGGTGATCATTAAGGGGTGATCATTAAAATGTTTTTTTAATTATCGCAAGGCGCTTACTTATTGTAATTTATTATCATTACTCTCAGTCCTTGTGCACAACAGCGCTTATTTGCGCATGCTCATTTTAATATACATGATATATGTTTAAGATATAGTTGAACAAATAAATAACTACAGTAATAATGCTACAAAAAGTCAAGTCAGTAGAGAAAGGGCGCGATAAGAGCGAGCCTTTGAGATAATGTGTAACAGGGGAAGAATACGCCAATCACATATATTTGTGTAGCCAGATCTTCAATCTAGTTATAAATATCGACTGTGGAAAGGAAAAAGGACGTAACCCTCAATTTTCCAAAACAGCTTTTTTTCGATAATCACAATGTATACAACTTGACACACATTCTATCAAAAGGATGGAAACTGAAAATGCCGAATAAGTATCTAAATTTAGCTTTTAAGTTTGAAAAAGATGACCTTGTAAAAAATTAAAACCAAGAAAAAACACTGAAATAAAGGTTTTTCCGAGGTTATGTCAATTAAACACCATTTTTGAAGTATCCGTGCACTTCAAGGTTGTGTATAATTCATAATTTGCATATGTCACAAAATCATCAAAACACGTTTTTAGCGCCTCCTGTAAAATTTTATATGTGTGGGTTACGTCCTTTTTCCTTTCCACAGTCGATATGACTAGACACAGGTACTCAAATAATAATTGCATAACATACAAATCCGGGCAGGAACGATTTCACACAATCTTTACTGTGCGCATTTGACAAAATACTAATACCTATATTTAAAAAAATATATTGAGTAAAGTGACATAATCAAGAACTTGTTACATATCATTGAATTTCATTTAAATAGTGCTTCCTAAACTTTCCATTGCCACAGCCTCCTAAATCTAAAAAAAGGGACGGACCCCTTGAAAAAAAGATAATATGGCCGTTCATTTTTTTTGACGTTAATTATTACTATCACTTTTAATGTGTTCACTGTCAATACTTGGTGGAATGGCATTATAATAAAAATAATAAAACATTTTTAGTACTTTTTCCACATAAAATTTATTAGATCAGGACCGGTTTCGCTCATCGCGAGCATTATCAACTGATAAGAAAAATACAAAAACAGTGATATTTATACAAATTTAAATTGAAATAAAAAGGTGTAAGCAACTATTAACAATTTAAAGGATTAGCAAATTACATTATAATTACACAAAATTAAAATGCTTAACACCCATAACAATTAAAAACTCATCATCAAAGAATAATAAATCTAAGTGGCAAACGATATCAATTATAAACACAATTAAAATTTGGGAAATTTTTACACAAAGTGAAACACTACATTACTAAAGTAAATATCCTAATGATGATTTGGTGTTTTTCCCGTTTCCAAGCAATGATGTACTTCAACAAAATCGGCAGTAATGAAGATTCTGAAAAAGACATTTTTAAAAACCATATCAATTCTTACAAAAGGAATAAATTTTGAAAAACATATAAATAATATAGAAGAGCAGTTAACATAGGTTAAAATTAGATTAATGAAACGGATATAACAAAGGTGATGATGCAAATACAACCTGTTCGTTTAATAAATTAGAGTTAGGTAAAAATTTTAGTCTATTTATTTCTAAGATCTCTTGTTTATCAAGTTTTAACGATTTATTGTTGACATGCAGGATTCTAAAGTTTTTAGAGATATCAAATGTATGCTTATTTAGGAACAAATGGTTCCCAAATGAAGATAATTCATTCCCTTTACGGGAGCAGGCTAGATGTTCTTTAAATCTGATATTAAAAGCTCTTCCCGTTTGACCAATATACCTGGCTCCACAAGAGTCGCAATCAATTAAATAAATGCCACTTTGGTTAAGAATATTAATCCTTTAAATTGTTAATAGTTGCTTACACCTTTTTATTTCAATTTAAATTTGTATAAATATCACTGTTTTTGTATTTTTCTTATCAGTTGATAATGCTCGCGATGAGCGAAACCGGTCCTGATCTAATAAATTTTATGTGGAAAAAGTACTAAAAATGTTTTATTATTTTTATTTTAATTATTACTATGTTTATATTTATTTATATATAAAAATGGCACAAAAGAAGCTTGCAAAAACAATTTTATGATATGGTTACGGTTGCATGTTTTTACATAATATATCAATATCTGGTTCAGTGTCAAAAATGCTTACTCGCAAAGAATATTCCAAAGTCCTTGTTAAAAAGCATGACTTTTGCGTATTTTTTAATAATAATAATGACAAAATTGCTGTTTACATAGATATGTAGTCACAAAACTTATAAAGATTATCAAGGTATCTTTTACAATAGACAATTTTTAATATATTCTTGCTGTCGCCTTATCCAAAATTCTGTTTCAAGCAAATTGACCGAACACTTTCACGGATCCCCGCAGAAAACCTGAGGACCCCAGTGTGGGAAACACTGATTTAAAGCTTAATAAACAGATATTTGTACGTAAGAACTATTTTTTTGTTATATTTTTCTCTTAAGTAATATACAGTGGTGTAGTGGGGCCAGGTCGGGCCAGGTCGGCGACCTGTAACCTAAAAATAAACCAGGGCTCCTTTTTGACTTGTAACTTAATAAGATGATCTACCCGACGGATTTAAAAAAACAAAAAAAAAACAGGAAAGAAATCAATGCCCGACCTGGTTCCTATTTATTTACCACTACACTACTGGTAATATATGTTTAAATTTGGGCACGTCGCTATTGTGTTTTTGACTAGTAAAATAAAACAAATACGATTTCTTGAAGTGTGAATATTAAGATCATATAAAATTTCCTAGAAATCTAGTTTCTAAGTTTTCACAGTTTTTGTGGCAATTTTTTCTAGCATCCAACTGTGACTACATTTTAGACCTTTTGCGATAAGATAAAACCTTTTTGGTAATATTTAAGTCGAATTTTGATAATCATAAGCACGTGTTAAATCATAAGGATTGATGATTATATATAACTTAAGGTGTTTAGCATAATAGGCTGTAGACAGTAGACATAATTATATATACTTTAAGTTCAACTATGCATGAATTTGGTATTTGTCTTTAAAATTTCCTAGCATTTACGGCTGAGAAATCTTAGTTCCTTATATGCCAGCAGTGCTACTCCTGCGTCCTAATTTTGGACGACCTGAAATACTCAACAGGTGATTGTGTTGGATGGTCCGTGTACTTAAAACTTTATTGTGTTATGCATGAGAGAATAGCACAGCAGAATATTTAATTATGGAGCGGCTATGGATTAATATCATTTTATATTAGAAATATCATTTAGAGTTCATACCTCATTAGGTACTAAACTCATAGTTTGGAATCCAGCGTTGCACTTTTTTTAAAATTTGTATAATATAAATACAATGTAATACAAGTCATTATAGTAAATACATATTTTGATTTAATTATCGAGCTCACTTCAGTGGTCTTAAGGTTTCAATGTGCGATGATATATGTAACTTCACAAACGCCAAGATCAGTTCCCCATCAACAATTAAATTAAATTCGCTAAATCCTTTGAAAAATATTTGCTCACTTGTACATCTTCGAAAAGAACTCGAGAGAAACATAGTTTTCGTGACTCACCAGTAAGATTTAAGTTACGTTTAGTTTTAGTTGAACATCATTGAACAATCTTGTAGGATGTGCTTAACTTGTAAGTGGTTTGAAACACCAATATCTACTATGCAATAAAGTAGAATTTCAGCTTTTTAATTGATTACTTCTATTCAGTATTGTCATTATTTCATCAATTTTAATTCTTAGACTGAAATCATAAGTTATATTTTACTGTTCAGAATACATATTTTAGCATGTTTTTTGAGTTTTAATATATTTTATGCATTATTTAACCTTATAAAAAAAAGGTTAGGAAATAATCTGGGCATGTGCTATGCTTACCACGATGAAAAAGTTGGCATATATGGAAATGTCTTTGCATCTTTCTTTATTATATTTATTTAACGATATTGAGGACAATACCATTTTAGTGGTGTTTTATAGCGATAGAAAGCGAAAACGATTGCGGTAGAATAAACTACATTTATGTCTCCTGAAAATTTTTTCTGATACGAGTTTGTAAAAAAATACCAACGACGTAAGCTGTATTTTGAAAGATGATACTTTGTATAGAAAGTGTATTAAATCAGTTGGCTAGTTAGCTCATCCAATAAATGAAACTAAAATTTGCATATATTACGAACATGAAATAAGATGAAATTATATAATTATTAATTTGATAAACGAAAAATATTTTCATTATAACGCTTACAGATTAAGTCTCATCTCTTCGTTTATATTTGGAAGTAAAAGGCTCATATGTGTTGCAATTTGCCGGTTTATTTGCAATTATTTATTATGCAACGTCATATGCACCATCAATAATTATTATTACCAGAGACATGTAAACGTTCTTACCATGAAATTCAAAGCATATTTTATCGGAGCAACAGTTGAACTGGAACCATTAGGCGTTCTAAAAACTATTCTTTTTTTCAGACTTTATAAACACGCATGTATTAAAAATTATATATCATCGTGAGAAGGTGTCATTCGACTCCTAGACGAACGCATTGAGTATTTGCATTGTTTTTCGCGAAACGATAAAACTTCAAAGCGTGCGTATTGTAGTTGTGTTTTTTAACATAACATCAATAGTAATTGTTACACCGTTAATTATGATTGACGATTATATTCAAAACTGGATTTTGTCTGTTAATCCCACAGCTGAATAGGAAACGTATGAAGGTTTTCATGTTTAATCAATTGCGTGGCTCTCATACATTGAATTTAAAGTTCGTACTCATAAACACTACTTGTCCGATTTTTTTCAACTCTTTCCATCTACCATTATTATATTGTTACCTTACCATCTTAAACTTTTATTTGACAAATTGAGCAACTTATTATAAACAATTTATCGTCAAATGACATATGTTGAAAAACTGAATTCCATATCCTTAAAATTGGTAGGGAAAAATGGTCGAAGAAAAAAAAGCACTAGTTAAATTAACCGTTTGAATACCACGTAAATAAATCATTTATATGTCCCAGAGATACTACGTGTTTTTGAGAAAAATAATTTTGCCTAATATACACTCGAATTCGATATTTTAAAAACCTATATTGACTCAGTATAGATAGCACTACATATATTCATCAAAATATAGCTTATATTCTATTAGAATATCAAGTAATTGATTTTTGAAATGCCTTGAACATCAGTGTTAGTATATGTTCCGGACAGCTGTGTCCGCTTGGTATTCAAGTGGTTAATATCTAACACTACGTATTTTGTATAACTACAAAATTAAAAATATTTTTTCAAACATATTATTCTAACATATATTCATATTATATTTGTCAATAATGTTTTAAAAAGATATTATGTTTTTTATTCTTTCCTCGTAAAAAGTAACCAGATCTTAAATTTCGAGTCAAAGTTTACTGATAAAATACTGCACTGCTGTAGGATGAACTCATTATGGCTAAAATTATTGAATGTATTACAATAACCGCCGCTTGTTTTCTTCAATTGATTGGGCCGTGATTTATTCCCATGCGGTCGCCGGCGCACATCTCAAACAAAGTGTTTATCGTAAAAAATAAACTGAGAGAGTACCGACTGTAAGCTTTTCTCGTAAATGGCTGCGCAGGTCCGTATTTAAATGCAATGAAACTGAAAAAAGTCACAGTGATAATTTGTTTAATGTAATATTTAATATTGAATTATATCGATGGCTTACATAACTGCATAGAACAAGTCCGAAAAATGATTTTTTTTTATCTTAAAATTTAATGTGTGAATATTAAATTGATTGTTGGTGTATTTGTTAATCAAATTACTCAGCGCAGTGGTCTTCTGTGTTGGCTGAAGGACCTCACGGGTACGATGCTTAGTACTACTACTATTACATTGATTCTATTGATTTACTGATTTCTGTTCGACGTAATGAGTTTTGTTTCAACAGTTTGTGTCATATTTTACCGTGAGATTACAAATGCGAAACTTAGGTTTAAAATAACTATTTCCAGAAAAAAGTCAATTATATCATCCGTATTATATTTACGTATAACGTATAATACGATATTTACATGTACAATTTAATTCCTTTATTTTGTATTTTATATTTTTTTATTACTTACGGCATATATTTTTTTAATAAAATACCTTTTAAAATCTCGCTGAATTTTTTTATTCTTTTAGATGACATTAGCAATTTAAAATATTCCATTAAAAATTCTACCTTTGAAGTGTGAGAAATGGTGCATATATTTTATGTAAAATGAAAATTATTATGCAGGTAAAAAATATTTCTGAATTGATGCAAGGTATAAAGGCATACGTTCTATTTTAAGGGAACATAACTGTATAACGAAGTGCGACTTTACAGGGAAATAAAGTTGAGCTTTTTTATGAATAAATAAATGCTTTTATAGATATGTACACTGAAAATAAGGCAAATACAAAAAACACAAGAAAAAAATATTAAAAGAGGACAAATACTTTATATTATTTATTATATTGTAGTGCGTCAATTTTCAGGTTTGTTTATTCAATATATTTAAGTATTTCAGCAACACTTTTACTCGAGGACGTGTTGTTACGTATGACATACCATTAATACAATCTCCACGGTAACAAAGGTAAGAAGGGTTTGCGTTTTGGTTTGTTAACCTATAATAATGCCGTTAAGTTGTGTCCAATATCTTTAATAAATGTAGGAAAAGTGCGGCATTCAACTATGTTACGGAAATACAAGCTTATTTATTTATATTTCCTACATTCGATGACATACTACCGTCGCTACCATCGCTTTTACTATTTATGTTTGCTCAGTAATAACAGTAAAAACTATGTTTATGATAATATTGTTCCACTTAAAGTATAAATAATGAAACATTTAAAATAAAACAAAATGTATTTGTTCAGCATTTTATTCCATGGTGCTAAATTGAAATTAGATATTTTTAATATATGATGGGTCACTTAACAAAGCGAACAAAATATTGTAGAAAACGGTCTTTGTCTATTATTACCGAAATTCTAAAATAAATCTTTTTTTCCAATATCATTTAAGTACCTAGTAAGCTATTTATAAAACGATACGTTTATTTCATTCAAATACTTTTTGTAGAATTTGGCTTAAAGTATTTAATGCAAATTTAAGTTTAAAAAACATTAATAAAAACACAATATTCTTTTGTACTTTATTCCGCTTTATTTAACAGGTCAGGACCGGTTTTACTCATTGCGAGCATTGTCAAATGACTCGCAATGAGCGAAACTGGTCCTGCCCTTTTAAATAAAGTGGAATAAAGTACAAAGGAATATTGTTTTTTTTTAATATAGTGCCTTTTCACCAAGTATTGACAGTGAACACCCTAACAGTGGTTAAAAAAACATTTACATAAATAATTCTCTAACGATTTGCACTGTTATAAGATTATAATTGTACCTAGCATTTGTAAATAAAAAAATAAAGAAAACATTCTTTAAATGACGGTATTTTTAAATTCATCTCTTGTGAAAGCAAATAAGTACGATTCGTAAAAGAATATTTCTCCATTTTTTTGTTGTTGCCAAAAGATTGATTTTTCGGTACGAATTCACATCAGCCTCCGGGTTGTTTGGTATGAGGGGAAACTGGCGACAATGGACCGATGTCCAATGCAGGCTATCCAACCAACAATTACGGTTTTATATGGACACTGCAGTACAAAATCACACGTGACAGTTTCACACATCCTCTCCGATAAGTGTATTCCACCAATACAGGCTCTGGACGAAGCCTTTTGGCTCGAAAATAATACAAAACTGTGACTCGATTTTTCACAACATTTTTCGTAAAACATACTCCGTGCATTGAGAACTACATCGCGATTGGTTACAGGTATTTTTACTTCGAAATAAACAATTTAATAAAGCATCCACTGTTTTTGTTTTGTATCTACTATTATGTATTATGAATTATTTTCCTTTTCATTATTGGTCATTACTCAAACATAAAACCTTGAACAATTGTCCATATCATGGTTATACTGCCACCAAAATTTCTTCCCAGGGTACTCAACGTTGTGGCCACCACCATTAATTAGCCTTATGTTCGTTGCAAAATTATTCGTTATCACTGTAGTATCTAAAATGCAAATTATAAAAAAAAAATTGAATAACTATATTTTTCTTTCTTGAAAAGATATGTAATATATTTTTTTATCGAAAATAGCATCATAGTTTAAATCTTCTTCATAGTTTTATATAGAGGGACGCTGGTATGAAACCCTCAGCGTACTACATAATACGAGCAAAAATAATCAATTGTGACATACAAGATTGACGTCCACAAAATAGAGTAAAATTTATATAAGAGTAAATATTAAAGATATATTTTTTACTCCTTATATAAATAATATTAAATTCCAAAAATTATTTAAAATAAATTAATGTATAAAATCTTCTTCTTCTTTGACTATATTCGCTCTCTGTGTAGAGCAAATGTCTCCCACCAATTACTTTGCTTCCTCCCATGACGTGTCAGCATCCTTCAGTTCGTTTCGCCGAGTTCATCCTATGGATAGTGCCCGACGGTCGTCCAGGATGCCGGAATCCCACTGATCGGAAAAAGAGACAGGAATGATTAAGGATTTTCGGAGGCATCCGCAGCACGTGATCCAGCCAGTTCCAACGTCTCTCCATAACCACTAACGTGGCGTTCCTTAATCTCAGATTCCTCACAAAATCAAACCATCTCACTCCCATTATCTGACGCAAGCATCTGTTTCCGAAGCTCAGTATACGGGCTTAAAATTACTCGCAGAATGCTTAAAATGATTAAAAATGTTTAATTTTACCATGAATTTGACAGTATGTATGATTTTTGTTTTAGATAACGAATAAATAAGCCCTTTTATTTCAAGCATTCTAAAACGAATTTCTAGTCGTCACAATAAAAATGAGATAAAACTTTGAACACGTGGACAATATGCGCAATACTGATACGTAGTTACATATTCCATGAAGGGTGAAGTTTATAATATGGAGGGTGGGTGACTTTTTCCGCCTCCGGCGCCATTGATAACAAGCGAAGCGTGTTCAAAAGGCTCCGATAGAAGTTATTTATTATTGTTTATACTTGGCATGCAAACTTTTCTTATGGCTAGCCTTTTATTTTTATGAAAACTTCACATGGCGGGCTGGAAACTAAACACCCTTTACGTACTCCGGCCATACAATAACCCGCAACATTCTTCCGCTCAAGAATGTTAACCCTCATAGTAGAAGTACCGGACACACTCGTTTAATTAAATTTAATTTAAGAATTTCGTTTTAAAGGGGTCACTTTAGAGGCTAATATAATCAAAACGAAAGAATGGTTATTTCATCCAAGTAGAGTTAGTATATGTAATTAATATAAATAACCTTAGCGATACAACTGATAAAATAATTGGTGAAAAAAGATTACTGTAAAATCTCCATCATGTATGTTTTAAAAATTTAATAGTTTATTCACAAGATTTTAAAACTAACATAAGGTATAAAGGGCTGGCGATAGACATTTGGCCGCCCCAGGTACCACTGTATTTTTCCGCTATATTTATGTCAAGGCGGCTGTAAAGTCGATTAGTCAACGTTGTTGGCTTCGGCTACGGAGGTCTTTAGTTCAAATCCCAGTACGGAAAAAAATCACAAATTGATTTTCCCTTTAATGTGGATCGTTAATGCGATTACCTAACCACTAGTCTTATAGTCTAAGTCTTATTATCCATTCTTTTTTTCGAAAAAAAGAGGTTGCGCAACTGAGTAATAACAAGTTTTTGTAGAAATAATTGTGTTGCGATTACCTCCATAATGAGTACATATGCCACATATTAGGAGCGAACAAGGTATTAAAAAGTTATAAAATTCTCTTAGGCCCAAGAAATATTTTGACTATCTCTTTCTGTACGATGATTTTATAGTAAAAAATCGACACTGGACTTATACTTTTAGTAATTTTTAGTGTTCAAATAATTGAAATGAGAACAAACATAACACAATAAAATGAAAATGAAAATCATTTTTATTTTAAAAATCCGACTCTGAGCAAAGCCCATGTTGTTATCAAGACAAAAAGATATGTGGTTTTTAAAGCTTCATTTTATAAACAGTAAACATCTTTAATTTTTAGTTTGTAACTTTTTGTAAATATGTATAAAACACCAATATTTTTTTATAAAGTATCCAATACCACTGTCAACAATTTTTAACAAACTTACTGAAAATAATACGTCAAATAATCTTTATAACAACCGAAAAATATTGAGAAACGTTTATTGTATAACAGCCAAGTGGTAATTTTTGGTAATTTAAAGTAGCGTTTGATAAATGTATCGAGTGATTCTTTGTCATGAATAAATATAGGGTTATCTTAATGCATATTGATGTATATTTTTTTAGTTGAAGAAAAATGCCACTCACGTCTACAAAGTTTCCTTTCACAGGGAGGGATTAGATTCGTAAAATAAAAGTTATATTTTTTCTCGAGACCGGGAAAGTTTGCTATTTGAAAGTTCCCGTCGGTTGCCGTAAGCAAGAGAAATCCGGATTATAGAGCCAACATCGCGGAGTAATGAAAGTTAAAAAAATCATCCAAGCGTGCGTTGTATTACAGACGTTGCGATAGAAATCTTTGAAAAGTTAGACGGGGTGAAGCAAAGGGTGAGGTAAGAAATGGTTTTGTATTGTATTAAAATGGAAAAAAAACTGCCCCAAGTATGTGGCAGCGCATTGTTGGACTCCGATGTCGTGCAAAGATACTTTATTTATTGGTTATACTAAATTTTCATGCCGAAAAAAATATTTTCTAAATTAATAATGAGCTCATGTTCATACAAAATATTTTAATTCAGTGTCAATAATTATGATTTGGTTCTAAACCAATATATTTCATAATTCACTAGCACGTAAATTTTGAATTAACATAGCTTTGTAATTTTCACATAATAATAGAATCGTTTTCAACAGATTTTCCTTTTGTTTAAGTTGACAATTAAATATTTGAATAAAACACATAAATTACAATATAAAATACGTTTGAAAGGACGGCTGTAAATGACATTTTTTGCATAGTTTTACTAAAATATATCAAATGTAAAATAATTGACCGAAAATATTCTTTTAAATTATCTTATGTGAATCTAAATGTTCCTGATTATTTTTTGAGAAATCGTGGACATGAATTGTTTGTTCTCCCAAGGTGTAGAACCAGCCTGCCAATGGGGATGCCACTGGGGAGAGCTTTAACGGTGTTCAATAATATTGCTTCGGATGTCGACATATTCCACGTAGACGTGGGTGAGTTCCGACGAATACTATTTTTTATGTATTAAAGTAGAGTTCGTCGGATCTTACTCAGTTGACTTCCTTGCCACTTTTTTTTTACTGCTTTTAATATTAAATTATACTATTTTTTTTCTCCATTGTAAAAGTTTTAAATTTATAATTTGTCAACCTTGTACAATGTTAATTGAATAAATAAATAAATAAATAAAAATAAATAAATCTCATTGATATGAATCAATTTACTATCTGATTAGTTTAATTGATCTGACCAAAATTAGGTGAACTTAAGAACCTTTTAAAACTTGTTAGTTAATATCATTTCCCGCCCTTTCTGATTCTTTAATATCTGGGCGTAGCGAGATCGATTCGTTAACCACTAGTCCTGTCCTATCCTTATATCCCTACAACTGTTTTTGAAAAAGAGAGATTAAGTGACTGAGCAACAAACAGCTTTCGTAGAAAAAAAGAGGCCATATGCTCCACATTGGGAGCGGACATGTATATAAAAAAAACATAGTTCTACCATATAATTAACTATGTTTAATTTTTCCACTTAAAATATCTCTCTACTTTGAAAAAAATACTAGTTAAAGAAATACGGTATCCTTAAGACTAAATTTTGATTCATAGTTTGAAAATCAATCTTAGATTTTCCTTAGTATAAAACTAAAAACAAAATACAATCTTGTAGCCATTTTATTGTAAAAGGGGCAATAAGGGGAATTTTAATTTGAGTGTCACAAACATTATAATATCTCTGAGGCTTCGTATTATTTACTGTTGAACAATTACGAAACGCAAATTTTCTGAATGTTTTTATTCGACATACAGCAGAGAGACACAATCCACATAAATCTAATCACATCCATATAGACGCCCCGTGATTACAAAACAAAAGGACACTTGTCTCCAATGACGCTCTCCAAATTGGGGCAAAATCATGATCAATGATCTCTTCGGCCGGATATCGAATCAAAATTTAATTTGTCGCATAGCGAGAAGGGTCATTTTACCCCATTCCAAATATATACCAGGGCAGTGCGACTATAGAGAATATTGTTTTTTTTAAAAAATTATGTGTATCATTCAATATATTTCAAACTTAACAGATGATTCGTTTATTTAATAAACAAAAAATTAAAATTTGATAGTCATCGGTAAATTATAACTATCAAATGATCTTCATGGCTATTTCTGTGTGGAGTAAAAAATGCTCGTAAAAACGATTAACCGGGGTAGTATTTGAGACGGGACCATACAATTTAACCATTAGATCGAGGAAAACGATAGATTGGGAAACGAAAGATGCGAAATTATTTAACATTGCTCTGGATGGATGTCCTGTCGGATTAATACTCGTGAGAAAACGATGAATACTAGAATGAAGGGTTGGGTTCTACTGTAATATACTAAATATGACAATTAATAAAATACTGTGTTACGGTAAAATAGTTTGACTAAAACGTAGAGCTTACAAAGTAATTTTATGTCAATAATAAATCGAAAACGATTGGCGACCATCTAAAACAGGGGTAGCCAAATTTGTGGGTGACTTCATACTGAAAGCAGTCGTAGTGGTCTGCTAATACCAATATGTCGCCCTTAGAGCTTGCTCTACCGATCAGGTGGGTCTGGGTTTGATTCCCGGTAAGGTCAATGTCAAATTAGATGTTTTCAATTTTTCAATTGAGATCTAAGACATGTGTGTTTGTGACGTCAATTCTCCTTGAGTTAATCTCATGTGACTGAAAAAAATTTCTCATCGAGTATATCTCGTATGATCTTTCAACTTTAAATCTTTCAATTATTTGACGCATTGGCGTAAGCTGTAATGTCAAATTAAAAAAAAAATGTGATAAATTGTCATAAACAGTAAAGTAATTCAAAGCACAATGAAATTTGCATAAAAGGGGAAACAAAATGGATTGATAATAAAAGACACACTCAATTCTTGTTTCAGTGTTAGACGGGCGACTTGAAAAGGTTACGTGGTCGACGTATTGTCCACCCCTGATCTAAAACAAGTACAAAATTAGTTAATAGCACAAAATGATCCTTACGTGTACAATATATTGTATAATATAATTGGCATCAGATAAGCATAACATAAATATGGTTTACATATTTTTTTCTTTTTTAAACCTGTTAAAATTTTACGTTAATTATTTTCAATTGATAATCCATTAATATAATACAATTGAATAGAAGATGATTGCACAGTACAACTTGTGTTACGGGATAGTTCGTGATCAATTTGTCATTATATCTCCTGCCACATTTCCCCATGCCTAACCATAGCACAACCGCGCTTACACAATTTGCCCATAATTTGGGACGCCGCTGTCAGTTAATTACATTTAAATTTAATGGCAATTAGCAGACTACTCTAATTATAATTGCAACTGGCAGCATACTATTGAGAAGCAGAATAACAATAAGTAACATACGACATAATATGTCATATTATGCCCCAATAAACCTGATATTAATTTATCGAGGATCCGGTATACTACAGCAATGATCTAATGTTAACATTATTGGCGCATGAAACGAGTAATCGATCAGCGCATGTAGTCTTCATTAATGATTGCATACCAATACTATTGTAACTGGGATCCTGATCACAATATTGATGGTATTTTTTAAATACCGTAATACCATAATTAAAAATCTTAAAATACCAATATTTCGGTATTGAAAATAAATCAAAATAAAATTATTAGAAGCCATCGCATATTTTTAAAGAACGTTATATTTTGCGAATAAATTGAAATAATTTGAAGTTGTATCAATACTGACAGGATATTAAACTGATGAACTATCCAATGATGTATTTTTGATTAAAATAAAACGATATCAGGGTTCCGGGGAGTAGGAGTCAGATTTGGGGTCGGAAGTCGTGAAAACGAGCGTTTTCTGGAGGTGGAATCGGAGTCGAAAAAACCGTAGATAAATAATTTAAGGGTAATGAACAATTGTTAAACCATCCATAATATTTATTGGTGAAATCTACTAGAATCAATTCTAGTAACTAGAGAGATCTGATTGTACATATGTATTTATTAGTTAAACGGAAATATTTGAAAAAAACAATTTGGAGTCGGAGTCGTATATATTTGACCTGACTCCACAGCCGTGATTGATAAATTCGTACAATATAAAAATATCCCTAGTCGTTATTCATACGCGGAAAGAAAAATGACTAATTTAAAGATTGTTAATTTTTCAAAACAAAGTGTACAATATATTGTCATGTTGTGATAAAATGAGGGGTCAAACTATACTCAATATTAATATGAAGCACATGGACTTGAAATGAAATTTATCACGACTGAAGGTGTTCTAATAGAACTGCTTGTTACTCAGTCGCTCAAAAGACTAGCGTTTATCAATCAATGTTGGTATTTTACGATTTAGTCAAAATTATTTTAAAAAAACGGCGTTTAAATGTGGTGAATTTAAACAAAATCTTATTGTTTAAGTAATTTTCTCACACATAATTAGATAAAGCAATGTTATGGTCAACCGCGATATCAAATAGTATCTACAGACATTAATTGCATGTGGTCAACCAGATACTATTTTAAAAGGGAAAAAGGAAAAAAAAATCTTTGCAGTGGCAATGTGTTGCTTTACTGGCGATAAAACATCCATTTTATGGAGTGAAGAATTGCTTGGTGAGACAAAACTAGACGAAGCACATTGAAAAATACAAACCGATTTATATGAAAAAATATTTATGTGATAAAAAGCAATGCAGAAAAAGTATAAAATAACGCGCGTGAATATTTTTCCACAAAAATTGAAACGTCATTAGTAGTTCCCAACAAATCCAGCAGATGTTGACTAAAGCGGGGGAGATAAAAACTCACATGAAAAACGGTTAAAAAATTAACAGAAAATATTTCAAATTCCTCTCACTCGGAATAAAAAAAACTTGCCGTCCGTTGCGTAATAATTATTACACCCGTGTTGCCACGTTCGTTTTCCAGTGCAGTTTTTCACAAAGCAACTAAGTCGTAAATCATCAAGTCGGAGAAAATTTTGGCAGATATTTGTTTTAATTACAAATGTACAACTCATTTTTACATTTGTAAGAACAAATGAGTGAAATGTTAATAATAAATGATAACATGAAATGGCCAAAACACACCTTGAATTAAAATTATAGCCTAATTTGACTTGAATTCTAATTGAATAACAAGGCAAGTTCAATAACTGAATTCCCTGGGTAATTTGATTTTAATGTCGAATAGTTTTTACTTGCAACATGTCCAGCAAGATGTTAAAACATGTTATATGGTCAAAGAATCTAAGTGATTCCTCTGAGAAGATTTCCCTTAAAACATAATTACTTCTAACAGTCAATTATTTTATTGACTTAATATTAATCGACCACGTTGGCTTTTTGTATTCATGTCTAAAATATGGTTTTCTTACCTTGTGATTTTACAATAGACATTGTGGTGATACGACAGCTTAATCAATATTTAATAGGGGTTGTATCATATGGTATTACCACCCAAAAGAACTGTTCTCTAAAATCAATCGAAGGCATAAGAGATTCTGAAGTCTCAGCTTTAAGTCCCAGGACACGGGACATCAAGTCCTGAAAAGTTCTCTCATCCCAAGACTGTAATACTGTAGTATTTTTTTTATAAAAAGTTTATGTAATTCGTCGCATCAATGTAGAAGCGTAAAAAAAGATATTTTTTATAATTATATCTCATTGATATATGTGTTTCATTTTTGATTTTTACTACACATCATTCGAGTGATTCATTTGAGTTTGCCGATAAAACCATAAACATAGGAAAATAATGTATTGAGTCAGCTATTTTACGGTGAATATTGTAAACTAGCATCTGTCGCAAGTGCATACATTGGGCATATTTAATTTTATGAAAAAATATGAAAAAAAAATCTTACCTTTTTTTGATTGATTTTAAATTCTCATATTCGGATCGCAAAATTAGACGGGATCCCGGGATTGGAGGCCTTAGTACAAACGTATCTGCTAATTTATGTTTTTTTAAAGAACGACGACGTATGTTTCTTTCAACTGTAATACTATTTATTTATGTAGACTACATGGATGTTTCAATTCGTAAAAAGAATTAAGTAAGATTCAATTGACAAAATAAAGAATACTCCGCAAAGTAAACTCAAAAAATATTTTCTAAAGGTTAAATTAAATTTCACTCCAAAAGTAACCACATTTAAATATTAGGAAATACTTTTTTCCTGTGACGATGGCGTGTACCTAAATCCAGGCTATTATCAAATCGAAGGATAAAGTAGGAGAGTATATGTTATTATATTATTATTCAAAATGTGTTCAGTGGTGAAAAAAAAGTAAGGCAAGGAGTTATTTGAAAATCATGTAGCAAACTGGCAGAGGAAGGAGTGAGGAGATGGTAATGACATTAATGGCTTCATTGAACTTCAGCAGGGAAAGCAAATACTTACCTAAAAGCCAGCGTGACGATGTAAAGTGCGGTGACCAGGAAGTAAACTTTAATATGTTTAAAAATCTATAAATAATACATAAAAGAAATTAAAAAATGTTTACTAGTGTGACCATGACTTGAGAGCATAATTTGCATAATAACAGCATTGTCAGCTCGCAATGAGCGAAACCGGTCCTGACATATTAAATAAAGTGGAATGAAGTACAAAGGATTATTGTGTTTTTATTAATGTTCTGTCTATCGTTCAGTAATTGGGAATGGTATCTTTTTGGAATCTCTCTCTCTCGCGTTCTGTTTTACATATTGAAAAGAATGTGAGTAAGAAAAAATGTGATACAAATAAAGTTATAATATCGATTAACTTTGGATACAAGACAAGACAACTTGTATCAAATTTACTACCCTTGACGATAAAGCGTTGAAAGCCGCGAGTTGGATGGATGATGTGGCACAGGGTTTTCGATTGACTGTCGTTGGAAGGCGTAGGATCGAGTGGAGAGGAGAAGATTGTTTAAGGCGGCTAAAGCTTACCCTGGACTGTAGCACCAAGAAGAAGAAGATAAATTATTTATATTAGTTATATCGGCATACTCACAATTTAAAAAAAATGGTTCATATGACAAAGATTAAAATTGTAAAGATAACCTATTATTGATATATCTTTAATGGAAAACTGCGTTATTGGGTCACTACAAAAAAACTTGTTATTAGAATACTATATTTGTGGTGCGAATAGATGTTTAAAAACGTTATAAAAATATTAAAAATCAACGCATGGTAACCTCGTTTAATAATTTTCTAAAATAACAAAATTCTTTTTGACCTCAACAGGCTTTTCTAGAGAGAATCGACTGTGAAATTGTACAATTTTACATATATAATACAATGCAAACTATGTATATGTACATAGTTTATACCAAATCATATTCAACTGTGACTATCATCAGACAAAGAATTTTAACATTTGTTTCGCGATAAGAAAGAAATAAAGACTAACCATCCCTTACAATCTTACATCATATCGGCAAGGTCAATATCAAATAAAGTTTTTTTCAAATGCACATTTGGGATCTTGGGCATAATTTTGAATACATAATAAACATTATTTTTTAACTATATCCCCTCTCAACGAGGAGTATATTTACTTATAATGGAGTTTATCTAGGCAGGATTTTTTTTACGAGAACTGATTGATACTCAGCTACTTAACTTCTCTTTTAGAAGAGACTAGAGATAATAGGATTAAGTTAGGACAGAACCAGTGATTAACTAACTGGGTAATCAGATGAAATATGAGATATAATAGAAATCTATGTCTTCGAACAGAAATCAATATAACTGTTCATCCATGGAATCAAAGCTGTAAATTTCGCAACCAAAGCCAACGACATTTACCACTGAACCACGGGCCTGACATTGAATTTAAATGAATTATAATATAAAAGCTACTACACGAGTAGATTGGGCCCATTAGAGGTGAAGTAAGACAAGTGCTAATTAAGAAAAAAAATGATGCGTTTTAATATTCTAAACGTATTAAAGTGAAGTAACCTCAGTTATCCATGTGAAATAAAAAATACAATCCACCAAAACACCAAGTTAATACGTGATTGTACCTAAAAAGTCAAAGAAAAAAGTTTTATCATTTTACTAGTTGGCTCACTTCAGCTCTCGAGGGCTCATATGTTGACGTTATTAAAAAAAATATCTTTTCTGCCTCTCACCATCTTATTAATCCCTAATAAAATTTGCTATTAATGTAGGTTTATTACCGCTTTTAATTAATTTCCTATTATTGATGACTTTGTTAATTGTAAAATATTCCAATTTTAATTTATTAACTATTTATATTTAAATATTAATATTATTCGAGTGTATCATTAAGAAGGTTTATATGATAAAACAATGTTCACTTTTAGGGTGTTCACTGTCAATACTTGGTGGA
Organism: Himalopsyche tibetana; assembly: GCA_030503985.1. Lineage (NCBI taxonomy): Eukaryota > Metazoa > Arthropoda > Insecta > Trichoptera > Rhyacophilidae > Himalopsyche > Himalopsyche tibetana. The sequence continues at coordinate 17,254,023 of JAPJYX010000024.1, forward strand.
AAGGCATTATATTAATAAAAACAATAATCCTTTGTACTTCATTCCACTTTATTTAATATGTCAGGACCGGTTTCGCTCATTGCGAGCATTGTCAACTGACAAACTTGTTCAGTTGACAATGCTCGCAATGAGCGAAACCGGTCCTGACATATTAAATAAAGTGGAATGAAGTACAAAGGATTATTGTTTTTATTAATATAAAACAATGTATTGATTTTTTTTAACAAAATGTAAACGGTAAGTATGGAATGTTAATACTAACATATTAATAAACTTGCAAGGAGAAAATTTAGTGAAATGACAGCGTGCAGGCTGCTAGTGCACTTTGTATACTGAAGTCTCAGATTTCTTAAGGCGCACAGGTGTTAACGTGAGACGCTCGTTAACGCAACTGGGTTGAACCAATATTATAAATCACGACACGATAAAGCTCAACTCTTATAGTGTCTACTGCATAATGGCATTACGAGAGATACAAGGATTTACTGTAATATTATACCTTACACAGAATGATAAAGCAACTATTTGTTAGACAGTAATTAAATTCAAAACTATCGGTTACGAATATGACAAATGGTCACATTTAAAGAGAGCTCTTCTAACAAAGACGGCAGTCTCCATGTTTTTTCGAAAATAAGTTAGATATATTATTGTGTGGAGCTGGAAATTTCAAGTTAGTTAAAAAAAAGTTAATTAAAACAGATTTAAAAAAAAAACAACAGTTTATGTATATCGACTGTGGAAAGGAAAAAGGACGTAACCCTTAATTTTCCAAAACAGCTTTTTTTCGATAATCACAATGTATACAATTTGACACACATTCTATCAAAAGGATGGAAGCTGAAAGTGCCGAATTAGTAACTAAATTTAGCTTTTAGGTTTGAAAAAGATGACCTTGTAAAAAAATAAAACCAAGAAAAAACATTGAAATAAAGGTTTTTCCGAGACTATTTCTTTAATTAATATTAGATTATGTCAATTAAACACCAGTTTAGAAGTATCCGTGCACTTCAAGGTTGTGTATAATTCATAATTTCCATATGTCACAAAATCATCAAAACACGTTTTTTGCGCCTCCTGTAAAATTTGATATGTGTGGGTTACGTCCTTTTTCCTTTCCACAGTCGATATGTATATGAATGCAAGAAACGTTCTAGAAACCAACAAACATACGTCATACAGGAATACCTTTTTGCTTATACTTTGCATTAGCAATTCTACGTAAGTATTATATAAAACAAGATATCAGATTCATTAAATTTGTTACTGTTTCTAATAACAAGGCAGTAATAAAAATGTTTTGGTTTATCTATCTGAGAACTGTCTTACTTCGAAAAAACGATAAGTTTTTATTACGTGTGTTTACGAAGAAAACCCGACTTCATTAAATTTCGAGAATATGATTTTATCAACAGGCAAGATTACATAATACAAAGGTTCATACAGATTTACACGTCTTCTCGTACAAAAAGTATGAAGATTGGTGGCAGAGGAATCTGTGAACTTTGAAATAATCATCTAGGCAAGGTCGGTATCAGACGCACGTTCATGAATAATAATTTTATTTTACTCGGGAGTTGCTTTTTTGAACAATGAATGCTCTTCATAATGTGACTGGTTTTTTTTTGTGGGAAAATTGCCCACAAAACGTGAATATGGTAAGGGCTTCAAATCAAAGGAACCGTATTTAGCTATAATGAAATAATTTTGTCTCGTATTCCGGGAGAATATCTTTTAAAATAAATAATACCAATCTTACATTAAGTGAAAAACATTTTGCTTGTTTGGTTATCCTGGCATTATAAGTATTTCTTTCAAACTTTCTTCGTAGCGAATTATGTTATTTAAAATATTTAAAATACACATTTTTGCGTAACCATGCTAATTCTATTTGACATTATAAAAACATTTCAATGAACAATAGTTACGTAGGAAAAAAAATAAGGTCCACTTCGTTTTACTTCAAAGCTTAGGACATAGCAGTATAATCAGTGGTGTAGTGGGGCCAGGTTGGCGACCTGGCACCTGATAATGAGCCAGGACTCTGTTACTCTGAAACTTATGGATTTTTTTTAACTTCAGACGGATATAAAATAAATAACAAAAAAATAGGGAAGAAATCAATAACCTCGTACCTATTTATTTACCACTACATCACTGATTATAATCAAATCTTAATAAATTAAGCCTAATATTTATTTTTCCCTATTTTAATTAATATTTAATTTCATAGTTAAGGATCTGATTCCAGTAAATTTAAAAATTCAGAGTTTAAAATTATGTTATATTATGTTAAATGCGTATTTTATTTGAACATACATATATAACAGGAAAATTCTTTAATATTTATTTAAATGTATGTATATACAAATCTGTTAAAATACTGATACGAAAATACGACCACGTAAAAAGTTCTAAATTTTACAATAAAATTAATTTCTTAGATTCTGCAAAAAAAAATTGGTTTCTGTAATGTCAAAACTGGGAGCTTATACCAAAGCTTCTCTTAAAAAGAGATTGTCTTAATGCTTTTGAGAGGATTTTATGCACGGCGTTTGTTTTAGTTTAAATTACCTGGCTTACTTTAAGATTCAGTATAAGCCAAAGTAAATGATTACGATCCGTAGAAAAAAAAGGATTTTTATATTACGGAAATGTAACGTGGTGCTATTTTTATATCTCAAATGATGTTTCTTAAAGATAAAACTTGAAAGTTAAAAAAATTGTGTAATGAATTAACATTATGAGTCACATATACATATGAATAATTGTTAATAAACAATAGAACAAGCCAACTAATATTTTAAAGATGGCCGAAGTCTCAGCATTTACATTTTTTTCAAACCAGTATTGAGAGATTGATAGCTATAGATGATGCACTTTTTTCACACTGTCCGCTCTCAATGTGGAGCATATGGCCTCTTAATGGAGGTATCTCAACAAAAGTCTTCTATGAGAATTGTTTGTTTCTCAGTCGCTCAATTTGTCTTTTACATAGAGAGAAGTAGGAATAGAGGGATAAGGGTAGAACAGGCTAGTGGATAAGTAATCGCTCTCGCTACGCCCAGTTATTAAAGGATTGGAAGGGTGGGAGAAATTATTTAGACATCACAAACATCTAACCTTTCGAACAGAAATCTAAAAATGCTGTTCATACTGGGACTTGAACTCATGGACTCGAAAACCCTCAACGCTAACCGCTGCGTTGTAGTACCCGACATGGTTGATTTAAGATTAACTATTTTATTAACTCGTAAACATTCAATAACAATTTTTTCGGTTAATTTTATAAAATTCTCACCCCCTTCAATAAATATTTTAATGATTTTTAGCAAAAATATTTTTTTGTAAGACGATTTCTTAACAAATACATATTTTTTTTAGAATGTACAGAAATTTGATTATTGAATAAAAAAAAGTAATACAAGACTGATTAAGAAGATTCACAAATGAATTTTTCTATTTTTCAGTATAGCCAGTCTTTAATTTAATACTTTTTTTTTAACACGGATAAAGAATTTTATACCACTTACTGAATTATGATTGTATGAAATAAAATTGCACCTAAAACTTTGAGACCTTTTCATGTATCTCTCTCAAAATATTATTAACATTCAAATATCAAAATTAAAAAAAGTTTGATCAGATAAGTATTTTTATATATTGGTAATAAAATAGCTGTGCTCAGAACTGGAGATAGCTTCCACGTTTCAACGGTGAAAAATAATATTTTCTAGTTGAAAAAAATAATCAATATACGTATTTATATGCATACATATATGGTGTAAATTATAATAATCATAGCTCATCGTGCCTTACAAGATTAACTTTGTTAAGTAAAAGCTTTGGGCGATGTTTGCTGTAACGACTTGCTTCTCAAATAAAGTTGTAGACTACTTTTATAATGAGCAGTCAAAAAGTTTTTAAAAAAATCTAAAGTCGAGTTACATGTGTTTTCCTTGAATTTCATGTTAGTTGGTAGGGAGTGAAAAATAATGATGTTGATAAAAATATGTAAGCAATTTAATTATGTATACATTTAGTTTACAGGTAAACTTTAAAATTATGAGCTGATAAATAGTGTATAAAACATAATAGTATGTTTTTAATACGCTGTCAAAATATTTTAAAAAATTCTTTGAAAATAATTTATTGATTTAAATTTTAAAAATGAATTATTATATATATTTTAAATCATCATCGGTTAGACCAGGGTTCCCCAAACTTATTGTGCAACGGAACACTTTGCAAATCTAGAAATGTCACCGGAACACAGCTTATTTTTTAGGTCGGGTAATTCATCATAGTAAAAATATGTTATTAAATCACTTCTTATTTAGTAATTGATTATTTTTAAAAAAATTAAAAAATGAGTTAAAAAAAGCCACCTGATTTAAAATCTCCACCTTTACCTATAAGTAGAAGATGTGTATATAACCATTTCAAATTTTGGTAGACCACATATTTAGGTCTCACGGAACACCAGTGTTCCGCGGAACATAGTTTGGGAAACCCTGGGCAAAATAGACGATACAATTTATGGGGAAAATGGGGAAAATAGACGATACAATTTGATTTTTTCTTTACTTATTTTTCCTATATTGTACACTTATATGGTATGGCTGTTTGAAAAATTATCGCTTTAATTAATCTGATGATTGATATAAAAATTGTACAGTTACTTAAGAGTTGAATATGAATTTAAATACTAGTTAAATGGAGCAGTCCTGTTTTTCTAAAATTAAATAAATCTTCTAGCATTATAATTTTGAATATTATGTTACATACTAAATAATGATTCTAGATCATACAAGAGTATAGCGAGCAGAAAAACCTACACACAAAAGTGCCTAAAATAAAAAGTTTTTTAGTATAGAAAACAAATCTTAATTTGCGGTGTAATTTGTAAAATCATTAATATTTATGCCAAAAACACCACAAAGCTTGAGTATTTGCTCCCACACAATTAGCTTCTGCGTACAATTTATTACTTTTAGTATAAAACATCATTATTTAAACACTTTACATGATTGTTTCCGTTACACGCAGACTCGGATAAACAATCGATGCAATCTTTTATAGTCTTACACTTAAATAAAGAACTATAACAAACAAAGATTTAAAAAAAATATGGGAATATCATTCATTAAATATAAAACATATTTATTATTTATTTATTTATTTATTTATTTATTTATTGTTAAAAATCAAAATTACAGTACATGACATAACAGCTGACGCTAATTCGCCATGCACTTGAAAAATATAATAAGACAAAACATAAAATAAAAATACACAGTACATCAAATTCAACATAAAAAATCAAGAAATACAAAAGAAAAATTTATCAAACAGTTCACAAATACCATCACCAAAAATGTCCACTTCTCTAGGCAATGCGTTGATTAGTCGAACGGCCCTTGGAACTGGTGACTCATACCTCCTAAGCGAGGTATAAGTTTTTAGAAATAAAAGTTTTTGCTCATTGTTTCGCCCACGTAAGAATAAATTGGGAGCATGTAAATTAATAGTCATGAGAATTTCAGGATTATTAACTCGGCCCCGAAGAAGAAGAGAAAAATGCTTTAAGCTTGAAAACGATCTTCGAGCTTCAAGTGAGTGAAATGATAACATTCCCAAAAGAAATTTGGTGGGGTAGTATTCCTTTAAGGAATTATCAAAGGGGAAGAATTTAAATTTTTTGAAATAATAATATCTTAGAAATTTCTTATGGATTCTCTCCAATTTCAGCTTGTATGAACTTTCATATGGGCTCCAAATGATGGATCCATATTCAAGCTTACTTAAGACCAAAGAAACATAAAGCGTCCGAAACACAGTTGGGTTTTCAAATGGTTTGCTTTGTCTAACAATAAACCCAAGAAGTTTGCTTGCACGCAGTGCAATAGAAGTTATATGTGAATGAAAGGTGAAAGAGGAGTCAAATCTTATACCAAGATCAACAACTTCAGACAAACGCTTTAAAGCATCATTAGATATCACATAGTTATATGTGATGGGTAATCTTGAGCGAGAGAAGGAAATACAAAAACATTTTGAAATGTTGAAGTCGAGTTTGTTTTTTATAGACCAATTTAAAATATTATTCATATTTTGTTGCAGAATAGTACAGTCAGACTCATTACTGATACGTAAAAACAGTTTTAAATCATCAGCAAAGAGTAGATACTTTATTCCACGTATACATTCTATAATATCGTTAATAAAAATAAGAAATAAAATTGGGCCAAGATTAGATCCTTGAGGAACCCCGGAATATGTTGGAAAGACGTTTGATATGAACCCAGCGTAATCAACATATTGGCGTCGATTTGACAAATAGGAAACAAAAAAACTAATCATCCTGTTTGAGCATCCTACAGCACTCAATTTATCCAAGAGAATATCATGGTCAACACGGTCAAATGCTTTAGAAATATCCGTATAAATAGCATCAACCTGACAGTTAGAATCCAAAGATTGCGAAATATAATCAGTATACACAATTAGATTGGTTGTAGTTGAACGTGCTGATCTAAAACCATGTTGAGAATCAGTTAATTGACAATCAACATTATTATTATGGTATATAATACGTATTTATGTATTAATTACTTCCATGTCTGTGAAAATGTATCCAATACAAAAAAAAATATTGACAGTTATTTTTATTGTCATATTTACAATCGACCATTATTTAAATAATAATAATACGTCCTTCAAGTGAAAATAACTCGATTCTTAACGTCGTCAAAATCCAAGGATATTTGACTCAGAAATTTGCACTTGTGAAGAAACTTAAACAAAATTATGTTAACATATACGTAAGACTAATTCCATCCAAAAACTTGTCAAAACGTAAATAATTTTTCAATTTTTTTTAAATTTGGGGGCGCTATGATCCATGAAGGTAATAATGGCTCAATGGCATGACGGCTCACTTTACTACTCTTCTTTCGTTGACCGTACTCACACCAAGCATCTCTGCATCCCTCTTGTCGTTCCCATCAGAGTTTTCTTGCCCACAATAAGATATTTAACTTAAATTAGATAATTAAAAAAGAAGGCACAACTTTTTTTACTAATTTGACATATTTAAACAAATATCAGGAGCAGTTTTGCTCACCACTAGCATTATCAAATGAAATTCACAGTTATTTGGTGGTTTGTTTTTATTTTTAAAATATAATACCTTTCTACCAAGCGTCGACAGTTGACATTTTAAGAGTGATATTATTCATGGTAATTAAATTATAATAAGCCGGGCATTTAGTGGAATGATCAACACCGTTACCTTTAGGAGAAGCATTCGTGATCTCGAAATCTAATACGGAAACTTGCATTGATTGATTTTCAATCTATATACAGATTTTTTTAGGACGATGACGACATGAATGTCTGAAATTATTTGAATTATCTCCTACCCATCAGTTTTTAAAAATGAGATGTAGTGAGAGATATTATAAAACCATTAGTCTTTTCCTAACTCATTCCAGAAACATAAGGTTGAATAACTTGAGTAACAAGTAGTTCTCGTTGAAAAAACTAATTTAGTTCTTATTCTCCTCGTAGGAAATGTACAGAAAAAATATATTCCCAAATATATTAGTAAGTTTTGTAAACTTACTGTGAACTTACACACAAATAATAAACAATAAAAAAAACACATTTTGTAAAACATTATCCAAAACTTAGTTTACAAATAATAAGCAATGGGATCCGAATTCTTGAAAGTGTAATCATACTAAAAAAATAGTTTTGATGAAAACAATCTAGGTAAGAGTTGTAAATGGTTGTATATAAAACTTATTTATAATTACTATGCATCTTTAAGACGACCTATATATTTTTATTTAAAAAAACTCACGAAACATAGTCGATGTAATTATTGTATATGAAGGGATTAAGTAATCAACTCCATTGAAAGAGCTCACCTAAAGTATATCAAAGCATAAAATACAGTGCATATTTAAACAGTGCTTTAAATTTAAAACGCTATTTATTGCCTCGACTACTTAGACTTAAGAATTATAAGGTACAGAGCCGAATCGTAAATTATTTTAATTAATCTGTGTTTCAGATACAAGCAAAAGATTTTAATTGAATATTGTTTAGTATTTATCCCACGTGAAAAGACATTATAAAATAGAATGAAAATGCTTTGTATAGTAATATTAAACATTTTTAATTTATAACATAATAATTAGGTGGTAAAAATTGATTATTAATAAAAACACTAATTAACAGTTTTTTTAATTTTGAATTTAATAAGAAATATTATTATATTCTTATTCAATAAAGCTTTTTTAGCAAAGCTTAGATTTAAAAAATGTATATCTTTGATTGATTAAGAATTGTTAAGATTATATTTAATGGTTGCTACGTAGTTTAAGGAAAGTCTAATGAAAGCGTAAAAAATACAATTTTTTTTAAATAAATATTATCAGGGACCGCTCGTGGCGTGTGCAAGGAGTGCGGCGCACACAGACACACGTGTAGCGTACACAGGCGCCGCACTAAGATTTTAGCACTATCCACTCATTTAGATTTAGTTTTTCGGGTGCAGAAATCCTCGAACTGGCCCTGACTATAACTATATCACTTTAATAATGTAATTTACTTCCTCCTCCCCGATCCTAAAACAGGAGCGTGATTAGATAACCACTAGCCATATCCCTAGCCATATCCCTAGCCAACCTGTTCAAGCCATATCCTATCTTTATGTACTCTCTTTGAAAAAAAAGAGGTTTAGCAACTGAGCTAAAGGCAGTTCTTGTAGAACCTGATATCCTTGAGGAGGACATTATGCTTCACATTGGGAGCGGACTTGTTTAAAACAAACATTTATAATATTTATACTATATGCTGTCTTCAGAAATATAGATATCCGATATGTTTGTATATATTTCATCATACTTAGAAGTTTCGGACACGTACATAACTTACTTTTCATGACGTATCCAATGCGATAAAAATTTTAGCACATGTTACTTTAAAATTAAAACAAACACATTGTAATAATTTAGAATTATTTTCATTATGTACACTTCCATAAAAATCTTGGTCTAACACGACCCGGGATTCGCCACTTGGATCTTCCGGTACTACTCAGTGCTACTCAGTACACTACGGGTCGAGTTCTTGTTCGACCAAGATTTTTATAGAAGTGTACATAATGAAAATAATTCTAAATTAACGTTGAATTTCCATCAAGCAACTTCAGTCGAAATTTTAAATTACATTGTAATAAATTGAAGTTATTAACTGTGCTTCTCATAATGATTCAATAAATGGCGTAGTATTGATATTAGTTTCCACTTGAAGTCTAATTAGTACTTCATGGTTGTGTGCTAACTTTGTATAAGTGTGTCAAGTGTAAGCTATCTTAGAAGGCATGGAAGTCTTGTTCTAATTAGTTAATTAAAGTTATAAAAGTAAATAATTACATCAATATAAAATATATTAAAAAATAAATTTTCTCACATTCAAACCCGTTCTTTATTTTATGTATATGCATAGACTTATATTTTTTAATGTAAATTTGTGAGCCTTTATAACTGAAACACTTCTTTTGAAATTACTCGAGTATAAATTTTTGGTGTACCCGTTGTTAAGTTGTCGATTTTATGAATACGCTGGGACAGGAAAAGAGAAATTTACAATCCGCGATTCCAGCAAAAAGAGTGATATGTTGCGGAAATTGAAGTTTCTATCTTCAATGTAAATTCATGCAAATATAATTTTTGTCTGGCCGGTTCTGATCGCTGTGTATTAATTTACCCTTTTTGCGTAGCGCGATCTTGCCTGCCTCCAATTATCCGCTCCGTTTGATGCTACCCTTTGCATGTAGCAATTTCCATGTGCAAGTAGTTTATCACCATGGGCCAAGAATAAAGAAGCTCGAAGTGCTGCTGCTTATAAAATATGATGCGAGAGACATGGCTTTATCGCCAGTATGCGATCGACATTACCGCCTGACCGAGGATGTTGCTTAAACTAATCAAAGTAATTTTCCATTCCTTGTAAGGAAGCAGGCGATTTGGGAACAACTTACTTTGACGCTGCTTTGTTGGGCGATGAAGGCATTATTGATAATAGATGACGCATTATTCCATGTACACAAGAAAGCAAATGCATAAAAGTATATCATACGTAATTGTACATATATCCAAATTGAGATACATATTATAATTTTTTTTTCCACAACGTAATATTATCAGAACTGATAAAAAATGTCTAAGGTCACCTCAGTTATAAATACGTAATCGCTTAGCGAACCCAGTCCTGATCAAGAGCATTTTTTTGACTTTATTAAAATTACTTATTTCCTTACCATCCAAAATTGACAACTAACATTGTTCAAATGATATCATTGTTTTTTTGAAATTTAAAATTATTACAATACAACGTTCAATTGTGATATCATTGATTTTTAAATAACACTGCTATTTAGCATTTTTGTATTACTCATCAAAAGGTTTTTGACTACACTATTTGTTGAAAAGTACAGCTGGGAGGGTTTTACAAAAAAAATAATATTTGTGAATGCTTCTAAAATTATGTTATCATAACATGAATTCTATGATTCTGACAAAAAAATATACTTTATAAGTTGTGTATTTGAAACATAGATTGTTAATAATAATTGTCACTATTAATGCATTTAAGAGAAATATCTAGTCTGGGTGTAGTTAAATTAAACATTGTATAATAATAATGTCGTAATCGTATGTGTTTTCTTAAATAGTTTGACCACTAAAGTCTTTTAAAAGGTGGGTGTATTTAACTGAAAAGTGTTTAAGGTATGTGGCTAATAAACAAATTAGTATTCGTACTAGACAAACTTTGTTTTTTTCTGTCAGAGCGACAATGTGATAACAAAAATATTTTGATACATATTATTTCCAAGTATCATGGTAAATAATAAATAAAAATAAAAGCCTCCTTGATATATTAAAACACATGAATATTGCATTGAAACAAATCTTTGAAAATGCTTTTAAATTTATTAAATGGAAGTCTTTCCAAACATGATATTTGCTATAAGACGTCATGCAAAATTCATATATTTATTTGCAACACTAATATGTTACAACTTAACATAGCAGGCTGAGTTCAGTACAAGACGCTTAAATTATAAGAAATTGCCTTTTGAATGTATATTTATATAAATAAAAGTTGTATTTAATTTTTACAAACAAAGGAAATCATCAAATATGAGTTCGTGAATATTGATTGTATTAAGCTTTCATTTAAAACAACTACATATTTTTGTAAATTGGTATACCTTATAAAAAACTGATTATATCGTGTGTTAAATACAATGAGAATCAGAAAATTAAATATTTAATGTTTTTGTGCTTAAAATTTTTAATTATTACGTCACAAACATTAAGCCATTAAGGAATGGCAATATGGCTTCAATGCCACAGTCTGATGATCTGTATAACAGTATGTTCATGCAAAGTATCCCACGGTTAAATGTTAGATCATAATATGAAGAACCCATATAAAGTACAAGATTTTTCACTACTCGCCACAGAATCCTGAATGAAATAAAACAGTTATTTGTATAGTACATAAGTACATAAACCGAGCGTAAAAAAATATATAATTCAAGAGAGAGATTATATTTGTAAGATTAATTTTTCAATGAATCAACATATTCCTTTCAACATACACTGTAAACTATTTGATAAAAATTGCCTGCCGAATAAATGTTGTCAAAATAAGATTTTTTTTACTGTTATATTAGTATTTATACAAAAATATTCGTTTTGCAACTATGCTATGTACAATGTACATGGAATATGAGAGTTGACGTTTTTATCGTTTTGTTGATTGATTTGTATTTATTAACCATATTAGGATGATTGGAAAAATTGCATAGATTTTCACTTTTGGACATATTTATTGTGTTCAAAATTATTATTAGTAAAATGAAAAAGCCGTAAAATTATTCAGTGACGTTAGCCAACAGTTGCGTGTTTCGTTACCGAGTCACGAATCATTAAATTATTTTTACCGCCCGTAAAACAAAAAGCTTAATTTGTGATAGATATATTAAAAATGATAAAGTGAGTTCATGGAATGACATATTATTCGACCATAACTATCCATGACTAATGAAAACATCTCCATCAAATGTATGGAAATTTTTGATTAAGTTATTAATAACACTATTTCCTTTTTTCTTACCGTTGCCAACACGCACGGAATATACATAGCCGGAGGCTTTGCTTTCATTCATAATAATTAAGCTTTGATATTAAGGTACGGTTCATATTGTGTGAGAAAAATGTTGATATGTTGATATTATAAGAAAAAACATTTATCTCTTAAAAATTATATTCAAGTATTTTTTTTTAAATTCATGTCCGCTCCAAATGTGGAGCATGTTGATTCCTAATGGATGTTATCTAAGAAAGAGATGTTTCTATGATAACGAATTGTTACTGAGTTGCTTTACCTCTTTTGTTTCAAAGAGAGTAGGGATTGAAGTATAAGACTGGGATAGGACAAGTGGAGACCTAATCGCTCTCGCTAAGCCTGTTTTAAGAATTGGAAAGGATTTAACCCTACAATTTTCTACATTTTATCTAAATGCATGGTTTTCACCAAAAGTAAACTTTGCGCAATCGAAATTATTTTGACAGTTATTGAATCGTAAGTAAGCATGTATTAAAAATGCAGTAATATTTTTTTCCTATCGTGAAACAACTACAACATTCGTAAGAAAAATTAAATGAATGATTTGTATTTATCGTTGAGTATGAAACCTATGTTAAAGTTTTAATGTTTTTATTGTCTCTTATACTACAGATTTGGAGTACCTATATCAACTATTATCTTAACAAAAACTGTTCTACAAGAACTGATTGCTACTCATTCATTCAATCTTTGATATCGGGATTTGATACCATGGCCACTGCAACCGAAGACTGCGAATTAAACGTAAAAAAATCAATATCAGCATACTTACATAAGTTACCATTCAGAATTAATTCAAGAGTATAATATAATTATCAGGTATTTTAAGAAAATATCTTTTAAAGTTGATTTGATTGAACACAAACAATAGAGACGTCCAACGTACGTCTTGCTCTTTATGTATATTGTATATTATAAAATGAACCGACAATAGCTAGCTTATTAATAAAAGGTATCTGAACAATTCATGTATAACTATCAAATTGGATGTGACACCGATGGGAGGCTGAACTAGTTCCAAGTCTGCATAAATTAGCTCTTCAACAAACATCGTGATAAGGAGCACATGTTATGTTTATAATTTCCATAAAAGTATTTTTTTCTCAGTCAAAAAACAAGCACAATATCTGAATTATGACGGTAAACAAAAATATTCCTTATTGAATATTTTTTTACATAGGAACACTATTGAATATTACAAAACTTTATATACCTACTGACCTACAAGGTCTAACAAGTTAATATTATTCAATTGAGGATCAAATTAAATATCACATTTCTACTAGATATATAAAAATATTTTTGCAATTGATATACAGGACCAGGTTAACGGAAAATATTTTTATTTTCTTATTTCATAAAATGTAAGATTTTTTGATTAGTATCTAGTATTATTAAATGTCATATTGTCTACCTACTCCATCAGACATACTTTTAGTTTTTTTTTCTTTGTCGTGGTATCCATCAATTTTTTCAGACATTAATCAGAAAAATATTAAAGCAATACAATTTCTAAAAAATGTCTCGTCCATATCTATCGGATTTTTTGATAAATTGAGCAACCTCTATCCGATACAGAGGAAGTTCAAAACGACGGGGGAGGGTCCTTCCAAGAGGGGACGGTGTCGGATTACCCATTGGCCACCTAATCGCTTTACGAGCTCGCGTCTAACCAAGCACAATAATACGATTTTCAATATGAAAGGGATTTTTTCGATGGAAAATATTCTCAGCGGTAAACTCGCACGGCAGTACGGCTTAGTGAACGCCCACGGATGGATTACGTCCACTGGGCCAGTGGCATTGTCCTTGAACTTCCATCATTATCATCACCAGTAACTACATTTGATATTTTACTATTTTTCGTTTGCTTCAAAATTCTTCACACATATAAGATGGAGTTTGAGACAGGTGAAGAGTTAAAACTAAAAAAAATGTATGAAGCGAACCGAATACATTTGATAAAGTTTATTTAAAAAAATATATAAGTAGGCAGTTATGTAATTTTATACAAATTTAAAAACAATGTAAAAGTATGCATAATTTATCTAAATGCTGAAATTACTGTATAATATTTATTTTTAGTAAGATGAGATTATTGCTGTCTTAAAGCAATCGCAAATGTCATCCAAGGCATTTTTATCAATAAATAAATAAATGGTTTATAATTATTTATTTATAATACAGTGCACTGAATTTGAATGTACTGTTTTACAGTACGATCAAAACTTACTATTTATTTTCGTTTTATAAAATTTGAAACCAATCCTTTTCTTACCTTTATTTAATACGATAAAGTTCTATCAAGTAAATTCCAATTTCTTCGATTCACAGTGCCTACACCTTACACCACTATGGAGAATATAACTTTAAATGGTTGCGACTGTTAACATCAATCACAAATTGGTGTTTTCGCAAAATAACTATCCAATTCAGCGATACTCATCCTGCGGCCCATTCAGATTTTAAGTGAGGCCCAAAAGAATCATAGACACCAGACGCTTTTTCAAACATCTGGTATTTTGAATACATTTTATGGATCTGGGGTTTCGGGGTCCCGGGATTGATGACTGGAAAAAATATGAGATATTGAGAGATTCCAAAATAAATTTCAACTCATACTCCTTTTTTGATTTAGCTCGATGACTTGAAAAAGTTGGGAATTGACAGATTCTACAATTATTGAAAAATGTTGGAGCTTTTTTTAAATTCAATGCTTTGCTCGAATACAAAATGCGCAATTCATGTTGTATTTGGAGTGCCCATGAGCCCTCCTAACTGTGCTGTGGCTCCTCTTAAAATATATTTTTTCTGTAGCCTCATTGGAACATGCTGTGGATCCCGGTTGAGAAACACTGATCTAGATGATGCATAATACTGAAATAAAATCTAGCATTTTTTATTTGGAATTCTATATAACCTAAATTATAAAGGTGTTTATTATGTGTTAATATTATTGTATTTCATATGTAGACCACTCAATATCCTATCAAAGTTGGTGCTTATATTTTATTTAATGACGTAAGCTTATCGTCGATAGACGTCATGCAATGGGTCGAGGTGTTGTCATTTTAAAGCGAGTTTCATAAGAGTAAGAAAATTTACACCGCCTTCTCCAATTTCCAATACGAATAATTGATGTCGGTAATATAGCGATACTATCAGATTACTCTGTGACCAAAATTCATATAACTTTTCCCTTCGAATATTCTTACATGATCGAATGCCTAGTGATTGCTTAGGTTTTTGATTGACTCTATTCTGACATTGAACGAAGTGTTTTAGAATGATCATATTAAATGAATCGTGATAAAGCCTCACCAATAATACACAATATTTTATTATGAAGGATTTAAAAATCTTATTTGTGAAAAAATAGTTCGTGCTCGACATGAATCGATATTTATTTATCGACTTTTTTTATATTTAAATATTTGAAGCTCATCAATTGACTTAGTATACCGGCATTTTTGTATTGTCAAAAACGGTGTTTTGGTATTGAAAAAACACCATGAATACCGTTTCCCTGGTCACGGTATGGCCGGTGTTGCAATCCTTAGTCTCGTAGGCTTAAAATTGGTTTTAGTTTCTATCACATCATTACCGTCACTACTCAATTTAATTTTAAACTTTATGCTTTTTTTTAATATTCACTTTAGCTTGCATGTGCGTTGCAGTTAGGTATATCATTATTAAATACTCAATACACTTAATTTAAATGAGGGTATAATGATACTATTTATGAGTTGGAAATAAAGCGCCAATCTTGAGAAAAATATACACGTAGTTTATATTATGCTACGCGTTTAAACAAGCTTTTAATCACATATTCTTGAACGATTATTTGAAATCTAAGAATTCGCCTTATATTATATTACTAGCTGTTGACCCAACCCGTTGCCTCCAACGGAAGATTGCATAATCAAAAATCAGAAATTTACTGAGGTGAACAATCAAATGCTTACTTAATTATTGAATGAACCAGAAGTTAAAAATTCAATTGGTTCTCCGAATGGAAAATGTTTTTAGGAATATATATGATTGTAATTTGTAAAAAAAATAAGCCTCACATTTATAAATAATATTGTTTATTCGAAATACGTTGATTCTTATTATTTTTTAGAAAAAATCGAAAACTGACAATATTGAAAACGAAAACTAATTACAATAATGACAACGAAAAGAGAACTCAATGCTTAGTTCGGTCATTCCAGTTAGTCTTTCGATGAAGAATACATTTTAATAGGATAACACTTTCAACTGACGTGCTATATGAGTATTAAAAATAAAAAAAACATTACGGCGGATGTGGTCCAAAGTCAGCTGCACACATTATTTTTTTATTCAATTGAGTATATACATATTATATAATAACCATGTTTATAGATAACAGGTAGAATTACTTAGTAGTGATTCCAAGAATTACTATAAAATTCAAGTAAGTGGAAAATACGACCAAGCAATATAAAATAATAACAACTGTATAAATAAAATGAGACTTCCCTTGTACTGGAGATGGAAAATATTATATTTATGACGGTTTTATATCTTTTGTTGAGATTCGTCAATATGTTTTTGTATGTTTATAGCTCTCGAAATGCTAACAATGTAAAATATGTTTGCTTCCTCAGAATGTATTACTATTCAAGAACATAAGCATACTTTGTTTTGATTTATTACTTTTAATCATATACTACACAATATTTTTGTAAGAGTCATATCGTTAAGTCAATTATAGTTGTCTGAAAATGTATAAAAGTTAAAAGTGCTCTGAATTAATAATGATTTCCATAAGCGAATGAATTAATAAATAAAAATGTATCTGACCAATCCGTAAAATAAATCAATTTTTGAAATCCAGTCATGCTAATTAAATCATGTTCGTTTTCAAATTTAAAATTAAATCACATCAATCAACTTTGAGCCATTATTTTATATATTCGTATTATGGACGTTTTTCTTTGAAAAATAAATAATTTTACTTTAATTTGTAATTTGTAATTTTAACATTATTAACCTGATATGTGTCGTATGGTATTGGCGTGCATGGAAGGTCGTGAATTTATTTAAAAAAATAAAACCTAATGAATTGGTCTTTTTTGGACATGTAATAATAGTACATCACAAACACTTACCATATAAATACACGATGGGTCATTTCCGCCATCATTTATCCAAAAACGTATCAAAAAAAGGAAATTACCGCCAATTACCTGCTAGCAAAAAATTTGAGCACAACAAAAAAGCTTTTTTTTTTAAATCGTTGTATTATAGATTACAAAACAATATCTTTTAAGTTTAGGTGTCACACTATGATTCTAAGAGGTATCACTATACACATGATATTTTAAAATTATTAAATACGTTTCTTGTGGCCTTTAAACCGCGTCTCAAGTACTGCGTGTTTACACATACATTTTGTATGGCCGGCCCTACGAGCACAAAATTGTTTGGCGTGTTAACTCGTCGGTGGCAGAGAACCGGTTAATAAATTTAGCAATTAGCATATATTGTGAATTAAAGCATGTATCACAGTGTCAAAAATGCGAGTCACTTACTTTTACCAAGCAAGTTATCACGAATAAAACTTCTTGCGCGGGTATTGCGATAAATATTGATCGCGCGAGCAATTGAACACAACGTCATTTATCAGTTTAGTTGTGTTAAAAACATGGTCAGACAAATCTCAATACTACCAATTTCTAGTTGTAGCACAATGAATGTAAGCCATCAGTATTATGCATGAATCTACAGTGGCTGATACATTCAGTGGCAGTTTACAAAATATTTTGTTTTTATATAAGTTAAATTATTATATTTATAATATGCAAACAATGTTGTATTGTAGAGATTTTTTCTAATTATTAGTGGTTTGATAAGAATAAAAATAATTCAACGAATACAAATGTGCTTTTTAGCATCCGTGAGTCAAAAACTCAACATTGTCGCACTTTGGGAGTAACGTAAGTATTCGATACAGCGCTTTCCACTTAAAATGTGCATCATAAAAGAGGCCGGCTCTTGCGTGAGCATGGTCTGATCCCCGCTGAGGCATCCGAAAGGTAATAAAAAAAACTACCCGACTTTAAAAAATACGAGGCGAACGGGTAAAAATTAAGACTTTATGGCCCATTTTAGTACCCAAAAGCTAACTCTTTAACTAATTCCTGTTGCTAAAGCAATATTGTTGTTCTTGGAGCGTAAACTTTACAATTTGGACGTTTCTCTAGTTGAAAACTTATTACCATTAGGAATGGGAAAATTTTCAAGATTTCAGATTTCCAAGAAATCATAAATACGAATTGGCTATTATTTAATTTTTGACTTATTACTAATAGTTTGATTGTTTTTATTGGTTTCATGTTTAATAGAATTGAATTATTTAATAAAAAAAATAATAGAAAAAGTAATACAAGAAGCCCTGACAAACGTTTATAAATATACTAATATCTATTAAAGTATTTCGTGTACTATATAGAGAGAAAGAATATTCACTTTGCATGTATGTATTGATTGTTTTATCAGCTAGAAATTCGCTCGTCTCTAAGAAGGTTCTTAGTTTGTTTTATACCAAGTTACGATAAATATCAATTGCTGTTTTGTATTGAATATTTGATAAAGATTTTCCAACGCTTCTTTTCTTTGCAAGCGTATCTATGTAGTTCTCATTAAGTTATCAAATGATTTGATATTAAAAAAATGCGAAATTTGTCATAGTATCAAATATTCAATTTATATTGTTTTATATAAAACAATAATATGTATTACAATTCATATAAAAAGTGTTTATACTAAAATAAAAAAAAAGTTATTGGACATATAAAATACTGAATATCTTATTTAAAATATTTTTTTGTAACTATTTAATTAGAGATTTAAAATATGCTAATTACTTACACTTCAATCAAAATGATAACTTAGTCCCTAAGAAAATAATAAATATTAAGTATCTTAATTATTATTTTTTTTACTCTTTAAAGCAGAGCTGTGGAGTCGGAGTCGTAGTCGTGAAAAATGAGTGTCTCGATTGTTATAAAAAAAATATATTTAATGATGTGTATTTAATCAAAATAGTCAAAAGTGTTAACATTTCATGCTTGGCTGACTAAAGATGATCTGACGGTAGACATATATACATATATATATATAAGTTAAAATGAAATTATTGAAAAATTTACTCGGAGTCGAAGTCGTTAATTATTTTAAAGCTGGGGTCGGAGTCGTTTTTTTTTCACGCGACTCCACAGCCCTGCTTTAAAGTAAAAAAAAATGATGAATTAAATATTTTACCTCTTTCTATAAAGCTATGAATAAATAGACATAATTTAAATTCTTCTATTTGACCAAAAAAAAATCGTTTGATTGATGTCCCATATTACGTTAAAAATTTAAGTTCAGGTATTTTATACGTCGCACCGTGTCCGAAAGACATTATTTTTTTTAGTTCTCAGGTGCTTTTAAAGGGTTCACATGCGTGCACCGGAGTTATGCATATCTTGGTTGCGTGTTTCTTCTGTTGACGGATTAAGTTTCAACAAGATGCTTTAACTATGGGATGAATATTTTATTCATTCAGACCAATTAAGACCTTAATAGATGACACATAAAAATCGTTTAATTAGACAGAATTGATGACGTCTTTAGAGAGGATATTGTTTATTTATGATAAACTATCTGACCGAACATTTAACTATTATAATTTAACTACATACAATTTAATAAGATTAAATCAAACTTTCTTAGTAACAAAATCATGTGAGTTTCTACAGTTTTTTTTCTTCATTCGTGACTTTAAAACAGTTAATTTCTTACTAGATGAGATGCAAGGCATTGCTGTAATCCAATGTAAGTAGTGAATTTGTATTATCTTCAACAGGACAAACAGGAGAAGTGAAGAAAACTTATTAATTATATTGTTCAGGGTAAACAGAAAAAATCCGTAAAAAACGCGCAGAGAATAAAAAATATCGAATTCCACGGTAACTTATTTTTGTATAGTAAATAGTATAATATATATTTACTTATTTTATCTATCGATTAACACCATAATTTTTTTTCCCACTTTATAATCTTTTATTCTGTGCCATTAAACTATTTCTTTAGTTTGCTTTAAATATAGTTTCCTAAGTTAAATGGAGTGTTCTAGTTGAGATTAACTATTTTATGATTTAAAAGACGTTACTTCTTAACCATGCATTAGCCACCTTGTCCCACCACCATTTACAGTAAACTTTCAGTGTAATAGTATTATTTTAAATTGTTTTAATAAATTTAAACTTTTGCACTCATTTTTGTAGAACACTTAATATCTCATCTAATGATTTCTTTTTAACACAACCGTGAGATTTTCACTCAGCCTTTTAACGAAGAACGATCGTAAGTCAACTATTAAGCTTCTCTAATGGAATGGATTTTTATGCGTGTCCTATATAATTTCCATTACATACTTATATAATTATTCATACATTTACTTATAATATTTCACATATTGGTTTCCATGCTAGTAGATTATTTGATAAACAGCCTCTTTTCATAAGTAGTCAACATAATTTAAAAAATAATACGTATTTGAGATATTAAAAATCTACACATTGTTGCCATATTTCGAATTTGGAACTTTATTCTTGTTGTTTAATTTTCTTCGAACAAGAGAAGCCGATTATCTTTGTTCCGATTCAGTTCTGCAAAGTTTCGGTTGGCAATATTGTTTTTTTATTTCTGAAAAAGTCTTATCTTAAATAATCTCATGCTTACAATGTATTGCAATATCTACGTCATGTGAGTGTATTTATATGTTTTATAAATCGTAGCCTAGTCAAAGTGTTTTTAATTGACTAATTAAAACAAGGTCTTGACAAAAATCATCAATCGTTTAATTTTGTGTAAAATTTTGAAAAAAATCATCAATCGTTCAATTTTGTGTAAAAACTCAGTGTTTTTTTTATACTATGTTTTGTTCGTTATATTATATTTAATTTACACCTTTAGAAGTGATCACTGTCAATGAAGGAAAGGCATCATAATTTTAAAATAAAAAATACTCTTGTACTAATTTTACTTTTATTTATTCACTTTTATTAATAGCAGATTCAAATTGAGTTTCAAAGTGATCAGTTGAAAATACTCGTCATGAGCGAAACCAGTCCTGGCTATATTAAAAAAATATAGAATTAACTACAAAATAGTTTTTTATTTATATATAAAAACTGTACACTTCCAAAAACTTTGTGTGTATCAATAATAAAAGTAAATGATCTACATTGATTTTAAAAACGATTAAAGGTTATTTTGGCAGCATTTGATATTGATTAATTTTGGTCTTATTTATTAAATATAATGACAGTTGATTCAGTGTTTTTATATAAAATTGTATGCTTACTAACAATTACGGTTTTTTTTGTAGATATCTGAAACCCTTTATTTGGTGTTGATTCGAAATAATTTTCCGTTATGAGAACTATTGGTACAAAATATCAGGATTACTCAATTTACGGTGTTAATCGGTGGTTAAGATAAGGATACGTTTGTAAGCTTAAAAATAATATTAAAATTGTCCCATCATGCTGTATACGAACATGTAATAAATTTGATTGTCTTTTACATACCCGCACGATGTAATGGAGCGTGGGTGAAACTTTATACATATGAAAATCTTCCAAAAATCAACGGACAAATGTGTTGAAAATCATCAATGGTTGAAGCTCAGCGATCCGGATGAGGATGTAACTCAATTATGTAATGGCTGTTGCTGCAATGCACTATTTTATGTGTACATTTTACTTAGAAAAATGCGGTATGTCATGGTAGGAAAACAATATAACTAAGTCTAAACTCTTTTTTTACTCTATTAGTCTTCATGAAATTATGGTATTGCTTAAATGATTACATATATCTCTTTAGTTTAAATTATGATAATAATACAAGGAGCTGCTGCAAGATGGACAAAATAAACAGAATCCCACGAGACTTAAAATATATAGAATAGTCTAGTCGGAGTCAAGTTGAGTTGACGCTCGAGAGATCGTGTAATAGATACACTAGGTTCATTGCAAAGAGTCGAAGAACTTGATGTTTTTTTCTCAAGTGCAGATTTCCGACAAAAAAAAATAACAATTACATTTTTTTGATTTTAAAAAACTATTCGTGAAAAAATCTTTAATTCGGACCGGCTGTCCAATATGCAAATGTTCCCCGCCTGTGTACCTCTGAATTATTCGTGTTATAATTTATTCGTAATGTTCACTCCCAATGTGGAGCATATGACCTGCTAATGGAGGTATCTCAACACATTTTTTTTTCTACGAGATCTGGTTGTTCAGCAGTCACTCAAACTCTCTATTTGTTAAAAGAGAGTAGTTAGGCTAGGACAGAACTCACTTTTAAGGTGTTCACTGTCAATACTTGGTGGAATGGCATTATTACAGAACTAGTGGTTAGCTAATCACTATCGCTACGACCAGTTATTAAAGTTATAATTATATTATAAAACATATTTTTTGTAAAATACACTGAAACTTAATGTGCTTAGTATTCACGTTTTCTCGACTTTTTCCAAAGGTCTTTAGCACAGCACAACGGAATTTTGCCGTAATTTTAATTTCGTATAGATTGTTCATCCAATTTATCTAAAGATAAAATTATTGCGTTATTGATGAAATATATTTATATGATGTTAACGCTATTTTTTAACACTTGAGAAAATATGGCTACCGAGTAGGCACAACAAGTTCACAAAGTGACGCTATGTTTTTTGAGTTCATGGTTTATGTATTTATAAAAATCTATATTTCCCCTTTCCATTGCTTTCGTAAATACACTATCGGCAGAGGACTGTGGTGGGAAACTTTCCAAACACAAAATTTTCTTTTTCCTATCTCAGCATTTATTTTCGACTATTTTTCGGCGGAACAAGTAAGGAAATCACAATAATTCCCTGCGTATTGAAATAAAAGTTTCCCCTGGGAAGACCCGTACAGACATGTGACCCTCCCTATATCTTTTTACGTCAGAGATTGCAAACCGGCATAAAAAGTTTTTTTACTCTTGTGTCAATACGGGACAATAAGGATTTATTTTTACTTTCAATGTTCATTGTAGTTTGTAAACAGAGATATCTGTTTTTTTTATACTACTGTGATTTCTGTTTGTATAGGACTTTACGATTGTCTCTGATCGCATAGATTATTTTATTACGTTTTTTACTAACTAAGATTATTTGTTTGTTCGATTTATTTATTTCTACGAAAGATATCATCATTCATTTTTACACAGTCGTGCTATAATATGAATCAAAAAAACAACACACATTTGGTGTATTATAATTTTCAAGTAATTTGTTAAGTGTAATTTGTATGAATTTTGTTTTGTTTTTTTGTCTGTTTGGTTAAAACCATGTAATCACACATACACTCGTTAATAGGGTATCCAATCCCGGAGCCTTTTTCATATCCCGGGATTTCGGGATTGATTAATTTTGAATCCCGGGATTGAGATTTTCTCACCGACGAATTTGAAATCCTCAATTCGCTATACTTTTTCCCAGATTCTCACAGAACCTCTTTTTTTTTTTTAGCTCACCGAGGAATGTGAAATTCTCGATTTGCCAATTTTCGGGATTTGGTCAAAATTTTTCAATACCGAAATCCCGGGATCACAGCCGTATCAATCCCGGAATTTTGGGATCAGGAAATTGAACGGGATCTCGGGATTGGATGCCCTACTGGTTAACTCTGCATAATATATATTTTTTTTAAGCACACTGAAAAAGATATCAACAAAGTTTTGGGGAATTGATCCTGGGACGATCCTGACAATAAATAAAAAGCAGGATAACAATATTACCGAATAACTGATCAACACGAAATGATGTGTTTACCCCGTCAAACATGCTTGAGTGCACTTAAGGTAAATTACAAGGTATTTTAAAAGAGGCAAGGCATTATGGAGAACGAATGGACCTTAACTTATAAATACTCATTACTATCCAAAACCCATTTTACTTTTACACAAATTGTGCATGAAACTGAAACATGGTTCTTGCGTTGTGGAATACACTCGCCAAGACGTGTGTGAAACTGTTTTGGGATCAGGTGGGTACAATTTTGAGTATGCTACTGAATGTAGTCGTGATTAGCGTTAATCACAACAGCACGGTGTAACGCGCTATGCCAGTATAAATTATAAAGTATCTAAGTGGGTACAGCATTATTAGATCGATTAAAAAAATGAATATACTACCGACACTAATGTTCTTGAAAAAAAAAATCTTGAATACCTTGCAGCATCCGCGATAGGTTTTTTTATTATTGCAATAAAATTAAAAGGTAAAATGTTTGCATCAAATAATATGATTATGCTTGATTTATTATAAATTTTAAATTTCAAGTTTTATATTTCATATTTTATTTTTCAAATTTTATTTTATAAATTTTATATTTCATTTAATATAAATTTTATATTTCAAGCTGAAAATAATAATGGTTTTTCATGACAACGCTTTCAATATGTATAAAAGTTTTCTTTTTACACATAGATTTCCAACTATCTATTGCAATGCACTGTTGGAGAGGGTCGGGAATTAGAGCGAAGCAATTTTATTCTTAGGGGTTGATATTTATTGGAAGACAGATTGGCGGTACGTGATGATAATATCAAAGGCAAAATAAATTCTCATATCACATCGTTTGTGAAGATTTTCTAGACTGATTTTCTTTCTTTTGATAGTGATAAATCAATAAATTGTTAAATCTGTTTTAGTTAACACAAACAAACAGCGATAATTCGCAATATATAACTTATTATTTAGTACATAGTTTCTCAACCTTTTTAAGCCCGTGGCCCCCTTTTGAGTCCCATACTTTTCTGTGGCCCCCCTACCCTTAGTAAAAAAAATCTCGGGGCTCGGAAAAATTAAAAAAAAAAATGTAGGTACATTTATTTTTAAAAAATATAATACCAAAAAATTGTTTGTTAATTTAAAAAAAATAATGTTTACAAAATAGTTTATAATATTACATTTTTTTGTAAATCCCTAGGGTACCCAACGTTGTACCCATCACAGCCTGCTATGGTTCTCACTATTCTTACGGGGGCGTATTCTGCACCGTTATTCGTGTTATTTTTTTTCCGTAAATTTCTTAAAACTAGTTTGCATGCACTGCAGGGTGCAGAATGCCAAATTAAATAAAATAACGATATCAAAAGAGTTTTTTATGAAATGAATTCAATTCGTTTTTCATAAGACGCCGTGAGCTTTTAGAATGCTTTGTAATTTTCCCTAGATGCAACTAAGTCGGCATGACTAACAGGACCACCATATGCGACTGTGGTCGTATAATCTTGAGCAGTTCTTCCCGTTCGTTGTTCACGTTTTGACATTCTCAAAAATGCGATCAGCATCCTGAAGCTATTTACTAATCACCCGACCTGAAAGAGCTTGGCAGTGAAGTGCTCATGGCTAGGCATTGGCCTATCCGAAAATTTGGAGTCGAAGCGTTGGTTTCCATTCGCATTTTAAAATTTTGAAAGAATTTATAAGATTGCCTGTCTTCAGAATAATTTCCCATCAATTTTACCAATTCGCATAGCAGCGTCTGTATCAATACTGTGCACCACAGTTATATTGGCCTTAAGAATGAAGGGTCTGGTCGAGAAGAAGGCAGTCAAAGAATTCTCCTCACCTGGGACTTGACATCCATTATGTAGCATTGCTGTTGCGCCTTGAACTTTAATGTAAAGACTATCAATGCACTGTATTATTCGGTAGGAAGAATTTTCTGTAAGAGAATAAGGTTACAAAGCTTGTATCACGTATTTTACCAGCCACTCCCATGGATTGGGTGTTAGGCTTCAATTACTTAATAGCTGCTACGCAAGAAGTTTTGGCATGATATGCAGTGGTGTAGGAAGAGGTCCTGCCGCCCGGGGCGGTACTTGAATTTGCAGCCCCATGGAGGACCCTAAGGACACTAGCCACTAAGCGAAGGGACAAAGCTTTGCCAATGATCAGTTTTCATCAGATCAGATCAGATCAGTGCATCGAGCTGATTAAAAAAAGTGATTTCGAAAAAGACATTCTTGAAGTCAATGGGATTTTATGAATTTTACTGTTTATTACAATATTAAGGGTTTTACACAAATGTCCCATTTTTAACAACCTAATGTTGACGATGAATCGCGCAGGGAATTCAAAAAAAATAGTACATGATTATTTATCAAAGTAAAACTTCAATACTTTCAACAATTGAAGCGTTATATATTTAATTCATAAAAAATCTTAATTCCTTGTTCAATCGTTACACCTTTACTGTCTTAAGATTTTTGGTAAAGAGCATTAAATTATCTTAACTTATTATTTCGTTATCAAAAATCTGACACATCGTTTTAGATTAGTCAATTTGCAAGGCAAAATGTTCAATTAGTTGTTTTTTTTATCATCTGCTATCTCATAAATACGTCTTGATACTGAACGGAATTGCTCAAAGGAATCACCTGAATTATTGCATTTTCACTCTGATTCATAACTCTTGAAATTGAAAATTCAAAGATTTGGAAATATAATGCGTTTTTCTAGCTTTTGCAATTAATTTGGAAATTTCGTTAGAAACTATTAATTAATACTTTCGATGGTTTCGGCGGTAACTTTGTGGAAGTTCATTTTAATAGAAAATTTAAATTAACTTTGATTATTCCACGTATTGTGTAACTAACTGTGACACGTGTTTCGCCTCTTTCAGAGGCATCTTCAGACTTACTATCGCAAAGTTTGCTTAAGTAATGAAGCAAGATTGATTCTAACATTTTAAAATTATAAAATTACAAAATGGATTGGGTTTTTTTTCCTTTTAAGAGGAGCAAGGAGGGGGGTGTAGAATCGAAATAAAGCAAACAGATAATGATACTAATTTTACTAATGAGTTGTAAACAATCAGAATGGGATTTTTCCTTTTTAATGGAAGCAAAGAGGGGATTATAAAATGCAAACAAATTTAATCATACTACTAATGACGTTAAACATTACAAACTATTAAAACTAATGAGCTACAATCAATCATCTAGGTTTGTGATTACTCTATTAATTGGAAACAATTTGAGACTGGCGTAGAATTATTTATTTAGGAGACATCTCGTCAAAGATAGTTAAATTTTTGCCAGACAATATAGAACCCGCGTTTTATACAGTAAATAATTTAGGTAAAATTTTATTGAACAGTAAAGATCGCGTAGATTCATCGTCACAGAGTGGTATCTATCGACTCTCTTGTGGAGACTGTCAAGCGTCTTATGTTGGACAGACAGGTAGAAACTTTAATATTAGAATTAAAGAACATATAAGATGTCTAAAAAGTAACAATTTCTCTGAGTTTGCCAATCATTTAATAGAAAATAATCATAATTTTAATCAGATTTGTAATTTAGAAATACTCCACCGAGTAAATAAAAAGGGTTTAAAGATGAATAGCTTAGAATTTTTAGAAATTAATAAAACTCTTAACAAAAAAGAAATATTATTAAATAATATTCTTAATAGCACAGGCGGTTCCCCGTTACTCAAATTGTTTCCAATTAATAGAGTAATCACAAACCTAGATGATTGATTGTAGCTCATTAGTTTTAATAGTTTTTAATGTTTAACGTCATTAGTAGTATGATTAAATTTGTTTGCATTTTATAATCCCCTCTTTGCTTCCATTAAAAAGGAAAAATCCCATTCTGATTGTTTACAACTCATTAGTAAAATTAGTATCATTATCTGTTTGCTTTATTTCGATTCTACACCCCCCTCCTTGCTCCTCTTAAAAGGAAAAAAAACCCAATCCATTTTGTAATTTTATAATTTTAAAATGTTAGAATCAATCTTGCTTCATTACTTAAGCAAACTTTGCGATAGTAAGTCTGAAGATGCCTCTGAAAGAGGCGAAACACGTGTCACAGTTAGTTACACAATACGTGGAATAATCAAAGTTAATTTAAATTTTCTATTAACTATTAATTAAACCAGTGTCTAATTTTTTACTGAATACTACAAATCCTATTTTTTTTTGCTGCGGAAACTTCTTAAAGCTTTTTGAATTGTTAAAATGGCTTTTCTTTCATGTCTATTTGTTTTGTATAAAATGGATAGTAGCATTAGTGAAGCAAAATATATTTAACGCACACGAGTTTCATAATATAATGGGGTCTGTTTTTGGAAGCAGTTATTATGGTATCCTTAAATATCATTGAAAAAATAGTAAAGAGTAAGTATAATAAATACATTATTTCTGCTGCAATGTATTATTGTCCTCCTGTATTATATTTAATTTTAATATAAATTTTAGTTCATTATATTTTGAGTGGCCGTGGCCCCCCTAAAGTCTGCTGTGGCTCCCCAAAACTGATATTTTCTTCTGTGGCCCCCTTGGAGCATGTTGTGGCCCCCAAGGGGGCCACATGGCCCCCGGTTGAGAAACGCTGATTTAGTATACAAATTAATTATCCGATCGAAAGAAGTTAATAGTATTTGTATTCTTAATAATTGCTATCTATATATACTATTTAAACCGTGTATCATGT
This sequence comes from Himalopsyche tibetana, assembly GCA_030503985.1. NCBI lineage: Eukaryota > Metazoa > Arthropoda > Insecta > Trichoptera > Rhyacophilidae > Himalopsyche > Himalopsyche tibetana. Next base: position 17,282,787 of record JAPJYX010000024.1, read on the forward strand.
ACGCCAGGGTTTCCCAAACATTTTCTGGAATGGAACACTTTGCAAGTCCGGAAAATATAACGGAACACTTAGCTGAATTTTTAAGATTTTTCTTTAGCTGTGTTGCAGCGTAGAAATCCATTCCAATTTTTTTCGGAACACCTACTCTGGCTCCGCGGAACACCAGTTTTCCGTATAACATAGTTTGGGAAACCCTGATGTACGCTATCATAGATTTTCAGGAGATAACGGCCACTGCACTGAATTCGAAGTCATCCTATGAATAAATTAAAATGATGATGGTAATATTCTCAATCATTTCCAATTTACTCATATTATATTATGGATATATTTGGACTTCCCATTCCGAAATCGCTAAGAAAAGTCACATTAAATGTTAAATGTCGTAAAAAGAGTCATTAATATAATAATATGAAATATTGACAATGAACATTTTGACTAGCTTTGGTATTAAAAATCTCAAAAAAGAAACTAAAAGGAGATTTCAATTTTACATAAAAAAATATTTTGACTAGATGAACCCAAAGTTTCAAACGAAAAATATTATCGCTCTGGAAAAGAGCTGTATTTTCGTAAATAATAGTTTTAAGTAAATATGTTTTGATGAGTTGTAATTTTGATAAATAAAAGTAAACAATTTAGAATTCAAATATTATAAATAATTAATTGCACTTCTGGTGCGTCAGTTCATAAAGATTTTTTTTACTTCTATGAATTTATGTGTTTTAACAGTATATATTTTTCTTTTTAGAATATTGATTACATATGTGCAGAGATTTAGAAATAATTGGTTTCGTCTATCGAAGTGTAAAATTCTTGAAAATTAAGCACTGTGCTGTTTTGAAGATATTTTATAATTACAACCAAGTATTTAACGCAATAAACGTAATGAAATACGAGTTCTATAAATTGCTTGATTAACAACGAGTTTATGAAAAGACGAATGATAGTAATAAGTATTATACCTACAATTATTTTTACTTGACTAGATACTAAACAACCATGATTTATTTTGAAATGCTAAGCTGTTTTAATACTTCCGACAAACTGAAAATTATAAGTGGTCACATTTTTATACCGCTGTGTAGAGAATGAAGTTTTTTTGTATTAATTTAATCAAGTATGTTTCCAGAATGTACTTAAATGAAAATTTATTTATCGTAAACATGCATTAAAATAAAACACCTGTATTTGTGAGCAAACATACTTAAACGGGTTTAAAATTTAATTATCGCACGGCAATTTGAAAAAAATATATATTGCCCAGTAGTCTTTAATTGCGGTCGTGGCGATCTTTTGAAATCAGATACAAAAAATGACGATTGTATCTTTTTTTATTTTCCCAAAGTCAGACCTCATTAAAGAGTTTATTAGGGTTTTATTCGGAGAGGAAGCTTAACTACATTAAATGCTAAACTGTTTTGACGACCCTATTTGGAATTTAAACTTCATTTGTTACAATCCAAATTGATTACTTTGAATATATCTAGGCATCAAGGCTATTTATTTTAAACTCTGTTACAAGGGTTTGTTTCCTCTTTCTGTTCCTTGGCCGAAATTTATAATATGTGAGATGATAAAACGAAAACATTTTTTTTAAGAATAGTTCCTGTCGATGCATAATTAACAAAACTTATCGAGTTATCGCTCTCCTGCTTATTATTAAGGATATTTTTATAATTTTAATAATTACAAGTGGCAAACATTGTTCGCAAAGTCAACGGAATTAAATGCGGACACGAGCACTTTCATTTTCAAGTAGAATTTTGATTAAAGGAATGAATGTGTGTGATGCCTTAAACTTCCTTTTCACCGAACAGATAAAAAACAGAGCAAGGTAAAAGTGATAAGCTAGATTAGTCAAAGGCCAATCTTTCACCATGCATCTTTTCAAAAAAAGTGATTGGTTAACTGACTTAATTAGTTGTCATAAAGCAACTTCTGACGAGTCCATATGTTTGACATTTAAAGAGGGCATAGCTAAAAATACTAACATTAATTTTGATTCCATCGTGGGTTTTTTCGAATCAACTATAACGTTTTATTTTTAACATTACAAGACTATTTTTAATACTATTCTTTATCCAACTAAGTGGATTTTTTCGTCCTAGAAGCCGCCTTCTGATGATTTTACATAGAATGTAGCCGGTGGAGCTATAGAACGTCCGGACTTCAAAGGGTGCAAAGAAATTGGCGGTAGAGAGAATCCTGCAGGCGCTGTGAGGTTGTCTCGTCCTACGAATAAGAAGCGGGTTCGAAAAAAAGACAATGAAAAGATACGTATGGAATAATATTTGTATTTTCATATTAATCTATAATAATTTCAAAGGTTAAATAAACAAAGAAGTAGTCAAATAAAAATAAAAAGGAAACATATTGGATTTAATTTAAGATTTCGACTGAAGGTGCTTGGTGGAATTTCAATATTAAATTTGAATCGTTCAAACTATGTACATTCTCACAAATTTTGTCATTAACGACCCGGGTTTCGCCTTTCGGCATCTTCAGGCATTCAAGTGCACGGATGAACTTGAACTGACGCTTAGTAAATGAAAGTTTCGTGTTTATATAAGATATAAATGCATCACTGAGTCCAAAGCCACTGCTGGCAAAAAGGATAAGCCCATGGGAATGCCAACAGATTTGACTAGTGAGCAGTTTCAAGAATTATATAATTTGTTTGTCGGCAAAGGTTTTATGATTATATGATTTTATGGTTATATAGGGTATAGAAGAGGAGATGTGGGAAAATTTGATATTTCGTTTAAAATCGGAAGATTTTGCAGCTGTGCTTTGTTGATTTCTAACATTTCTTGGAAAAAGAGCTTATGACTGTCCGTATTTGGGTGTAACATTTTTATCCCTTGTTCCTGATTGAACACGTGTCCTTCCGATATTAAGTGATTAGCAAAAGTAGACGTGTCTTTTTTCAATCTAAAGGCTGCCATATGTTCTAAAACCCGGATGTTCAGTGTTCTTTCTGTTTTGCCGATATAAAACTTTGTACAACAAGAGCATTGCAATCTATAAATCCCGGATTTATTTAAGTAATGTATTTTATTTTTATTATTAACTAATAATTTGCCTAAAGAGTTTTTACAGTAAAAAGCAGGTCTTACACTATCAGCTAGCTGTTTTTTAATTTTAAGACTTGTATTTCCTAAAAAAATGATTCTACGCCAATACCTAGTATGATCTATGTCCTTTGACACTATACCTTTAAATAACATTTTTTCTGCAAGTTTAGTTTGTTTTTTTGATAAAAGATTGTCTATAAGAGACATATCGTATCCATTGTTTATGGCGATTTGTTTGATGATTTTCAATTCGATATTAAAGTTTATTTCGTTTAAAGGAACACTCACAAGTCTATGTATTTCTGAATGAAAAGCGGCTAGTTTATAAGAAAATGGGTGCATTGAATTTTTATGGATTACAGTGTCAGAGAAGGTTGGCTTCCGAAATATTTTAAACTCGTGAGAATGATTTTCAATGTTAATATTTAAGTCAAGAAAGTTAATATTTTTGCCTCCGAATTCTAGAGTGAATTTTATATTTTTATCTAATGAATTTATAAAGTTATGAAAGTTAGTTATTTGTCTATCTGTTCCATTAAACAGGCAAAACAGAAAGAACACTGAACATCCGGGTTTTAGAACATATGGCAGCCTTTAGATTGAAAAAAGACACGTCTACTTTTGCTAATCACTTAATATCGGAAGGACACGTGTTCAATCAGGAACAAGGGATAAAAATGTTACACCCAAATACGGACAGTCATAAGCTCTTTTTCCAAGAAATGTTAGAAATCAACAAAGCACAGCTGCAAAATCTTCCGATTTTAAACGAAATATCAAATTTTCCCACATCTCCTCTTCTATACCCTATATAACCATAAAATCATATAATCATAAAACCTTTGCCGACAAACAAATTATATAATTCTTGAAACTGCTCACTAGTCAAATCTGTTGGCATTCCCATGGGCTTATCCTTTTTGCCAGCAGTGGCTTTGGACTCAGTGATGCATTTATATCTTATATAAACACGAAACTTTCATTTACTAAGCGTCAGTTCAAGTTCATCCGTGCACTTGAATGCCTGAAGATGCCGAAAGGCGAAACCCGGGTCGTTAATGACAAAATTTGTGAGAATGTACATAGTTTGAACGATTCAAATTTAAACATATTGGAGTTGATAAAAAGATAATATATCCAATGTGAGACTATCAAGGCTATTGGTTTTTTATGAAAAATCTGTAGAATTAGTGTCGCAGGTTTTCAGTATATCAGACTCCAGTTTACAAAGACTGCTAATTTTAAAAAAATATCTATTTTTTTATTATGACGAAAAAAATAAAAATGTAACATCCGAATAATTAAAATATATACAATTTTAAGCTAATAATGTTTGACAATGTTTTATTCATCACTTTTAGGGTGTTCACTGTCAATACTTGGAGGAAAGGCATTATATTAATAAAAACACAATATTTCTTTGTACTTCATTCCACTTTATTAATTAGGTCATGACCGGTTGACAATGCTCGCAATGAGCGAAACCGGTCCTGACCTAATTAATAAAGTGGATTTATTCCATTCATCAAAGAAATATTGTGTTTTTATTAATGTTTTATTCATTCATACATTGAACGATGATTTCAATTACAACTATTTATTACTAAATCTCGGTATTTGTGCATATTATTATGGATGGTATGAGGATTATTAAGATACTTAAAAAATACTACTAAAAACTACACGCAATGATTAAAAATGCCATTCTCGGTAAGACTTGTATGTTAATCTTTAATATTAATTACATTAAAAAAAATATTTTTTCAGTTTCAATACCGAAACACCAACCGATAAATCGGCATCTCAGATTGGGTACTCACGGCTTTGCAATGCCTAGTTGCAGCTGCATTTTTCTTTGACTGTCTTATTCCATTATGAAATGTAAGATATGCAGAATGTCATTACATTGAACATATCAAAGCACATAAGAATTCAACTCGTTTAGTCAGTCATTTCATAAATACTATGTGGCTCAATAAAAATCACAAGTAATCACTGGAATGTTCCATTATCTGTATACCAAACTGCGTAAAGTAAACGTTTAACATGCATTCAAATATATCGTGTAGGAACAATAAAATAAAACATCTCGTGAATATTGGGTGTGGGCACAGCCAGTGAATTTAAATGTGTTGAAATGTTAGAAGGGACCTATATTTTTTATGAGCAAGTTTTATTCGGGCTGAAAGCTGATAGGAGCCAAGATAGCTTCCGAGGCAATGGGTGGGCCTGACTCTGTCTCCACTGAATAATTCAGGGGTCGGAAACACAATCAGTAATTGATGTATATTTTTCCCGGTTATAAATTCATTTTGAATGTATTGTGCTAGCGATCAAAAAAGACATAATTTTTTTTATCAATTAAAGAAAAACAATTATTGTCCCTTCCCAAACGACATATTGAAATTCGTTTTTAATGTATCAATTAGTAATAGATGACTTTTTTTTATTTTGGCTTCGATGTACATATAGTATTATAGTTATGTCTCGTGTATTTTTGTAACTTGATCCATACATTTGTTTATTATAAAACCTTGTGTTATTGGCTTTTTTATGTTGAAAGAAATTTCAAACAACAAGAAAAGATAGCTGAAAAGAAGACTGATTAATGTTAACCATTAAAAACAATCTTGTTTTTTTAAATACTTAAACACTGCAAACATTTCTTTCTGCAGAACAGCAGAATACAAAATTCAATGAGTTTGAATAGCGAACAAATGTTACCAAATAAAATTTTGTTTTCATTAGATATTTTATTCTACGCTTAGCTTTTTTTTTAATTTAATCATTTTATATAATATAGTAGAATTAGTAGGATAATTTTTACTTTCAAACGATTGCTTGGTAAGTAATATAACGGAACTCTCGATAAAACATATTTCACTATTTATAAAATGTTTAGGTAGAACTCATCGTTACAAAACAATACCAATGAAATAAAATATTTTATTTGTAATCAATTGAGAAAAACTCGGGAAAAAATTCGATAACGCAACCTTGGAAACGTCGAGGATGAAAGATATCGCTTTTATCCATGCGCTAGAAGTCTAAGCAATTTTGAAAAGAACAATCATTAAATCGAATCTTTAATAATGATGGTTGTCAATATCTGTGACAGTCACACTGTAAACTGATACGGCGCGGTCCGAGTTTCCAAAGAGTTTAAAGTTTTGTTTTAATGAAGTGAATTGCTGCTAATAGCATTACCATGGATCCTTTAGATCGCTATCTGGATTGTTTTCGAAAGGACTCGAATGGTAGAAATGCGGCTCCTTGGTGTTTTATTAATATCATAAAACACTTGCGATGAAATTTGAAAAATTCATCATCCTAGCCATTAATCTACTTGGCATGGAATGAAGAAAAAAATGGTTTGTATTTTGTTTTATTTTAAAACTTTTAATATATATTAAAGCTTTTATTATTAAAACAAACATAAATCGAAAATGCCACCATAGTAATTTTTGTTACATATTAATACCACATATTGACAGTTTTGTTGTTATGGTAACACTTTTTATATTTGGGTAGTTACATATCGACTGCGGAAAGGAAAAAGGACGTAAACCTCAATTTTCCCAAACAGCTTTATTCGATAATCACAATGTATACAACTTGACACACATTCTATCAAAAGGATTGAAACTGAAAATGCCGAATAAGTATCTAAATTTAGCTTTTAAGTTTGAAAAAGATGACCTTGTAAAAAATTAAAACCAAAAAAAAACACTGAAATAAAGGTTTTTCCGAGGCAATTTCTTTAATTAATATTAGGTTATTTCAATTAAACACCAGTTTAGAAGTATCCGTGCACTTCAAGGTTGTATATAATTCATAATTTGCATATGGCCTAAAATCATCAAAACACGTTTTTGTGCCTCCTTTAAAATTTGATATGTGTGGGATACGTCCTTTTTCCTTTCCACAGTCGATATATATTTTTTTCTGAATATTTTTTGGCGCTTCGTAAAAGAAATAGCATATAGTTTGTTAATATGTGCCGGGTGTTTTGCTAAAGCATTAACAATCTTTAATTAATACGTGCAAATGTTAAGTATTTTTTAAAGTGTTTTATGAGCTGTTTTTTTTTTATCAAATATTTTTTTTAAAACAAAACGACATTATATGTTTTCCATTTCAAATTCAAAAGTTACTAAAGGAACTCTTATAACTTTATCCAATGAGTCATTATCATAATTATAAAAAAGTTTAATATTTTGTGATATGCTTAATGCTTATATGCAATCTAAGAAAACAATAATAATTGTTATTTAACTTTAAGAGTAAGTATTTTTGATAAAAAAAATAACTTCACATATGCCATGCTACGATTTAAGCATCTATTAAAAATTTACCTATAATTAATATTTCAGTTTAAAAGTTTGATGTAGGTTAACCCTATACCAACTTTAAAATTCATTCGAGCTTTTATTATTACAGCTATTTTTGGTAACAAAAAATTCTTCGTGCAATAAAACGAAATTAATAACCTATTAATTATACCTTGTTAAAAATCCTACGAATGTATTAAATAATATTTTAACTCCAAAATAAGTAAGATTATTTTTGTTTTTTTTTATAGCATCATTGCTTTTTTTTCAACAATTTGAGACTAAGTTTAGAGAGCTTTTTAAAATTGTATCGCGCCCTAGGCAATTTTGACTCTCATCCTACAGCTGTTGCGAATCTTTTAAATGAGTCGGTTACTACTTGAAAAAATGTGATGCTTTATTTTAAAAAATATAACATACTATGTTTATATTTATAAAAATATTCTTTATTATCGTTCTTTTGTGCTTATCACAGATGGGACAGAGTAAAGACATATTTCCTACTACTATAAAAAAGTTTTTAAAAAACTATTTTGATAGCTGGTGCAAAAATGTACTTGATATTAATTTTTTCATAGGCATGATTAAATGTATAAAAATTCTCTCTTACTCTTCCAATACTAAAATAATATGGCGTTACAAGAGCGATCAACCACTAGTCCTGTCCTAGCCCAATAGTTATATTCCTACTCTATTCATGAGAAAATAATAGTAATGAGATTAAGAGAGGTTAAGTAGCTGAGTAACAGTTCAGAACTGTTGTTTTTAAGACGAGCTTAATCCGTATGAAATCAAATAAGGATTAACAGTATGGATTTAGTTTTTATGGATTATTTTGAGAATAATCTCTTTAAGTCAAATCACACGTTACTTAAAAATGTAAAAACTTGGTATCGTTATGTAGACGATATCTTTTGCATTTGGACAGGAACAGATAGACAGTTAGATACCTTTTTACGTCATTTAAATTCATTGCATACAAATATTAAATTCACACTAGAAATCGAGCAACAAAAAACCTTAAATTTTCTTGACATAACAATAAAGAAAAATAATAGCAACAGATTAGAATTTGCCATTTACAGAAAGCCTACTTATACAGATGTCGTCATTCACCATCAATCAATTCACCCGTGGTCGCAAAAACTCTCATCATTCCATGCAATGATTAATAGATTAGTTAACATCCCTCTCACTAAAGTCAACTTTGAATTAGAGTTAAACATTATTAAACAGATAGCTGTAAATAATGGTTACAACACAGACGTAGTAGTTAACTTACTTAAACGTAAGCAAGTTAAACAACTCATAGTAAATAATATTTTTTCAGGAGAGAAGAAAGCAAACGATAATATTAAAAACTGGCGTAGAATTATTTATTTAGGAGACATCTCGTCAAAGATAGTTAAATTTTTGCCAGACAATATAGAACCCGCGTTTTATACAGTAAATAATTTAGGTAAAATTTTATTGAACAGTAAAGATCGCGTAGATTCATCGTCACAGAGTGGTATCTATCGACTCTCTTGTGGAGACTGTCAAGCGTCTTATGTTGGACAGACAGGTAGAAACTTTAATATTAGAATTAAAGAACATATAAGATGTCTAAAAAGTAACAATTTCTCTGAGTTTGCCAATCATTTAATAGAAAATAATCATAATTTTAATCAGATTTGTAATTTAGAAATACTCCACCGAGTAAATAAAAAGGGTTTAAAGATGAATAGCTTAGAATTTTTAGAAATTAATAAAACTCTTAACAAAAAAGAAATATTATTAAATAATATTCTTAATAGCAAAGGCGGTTCCCCGTTACTAAAATTGTTTCCAATTAATAGAGTAATCACAAACCTAGATGATTGATTGTAGCTCATTAGTTTTAATAGTTTGTAATGTTTAACGTCATTAGTAGTATGATTAAATTTGTTTGCATTTTATAATCCCCTCTTTGCTTCCATTAAAAAGGAAAAATCCCATTCTGATTGTTTACAACTCATTAGTAAAATTAGTATCATTATCTGTTTGCTTTATTTCGATTCTACACCCCCCTCCTTGCTCCTCTTAAAAGGAAAAAAAACCCAATCCATTTTGTAATTTTATAATTTTAAAATGTTAGAATCAATCTTGCTTCATTACTTAAGCAAACTTTGCGATAGTAAGTCTGAAGATGCCTCTGAAAGAGGCGAAACACGTGTCACAGTTAGTTACACAATACGTGGAATAATCAAAGTTAATTTAAATTTTCTATTAACAGTACTTCTTGTTTTGTGTTAATATATATATATATTATATTGACGTTAAAAAATATAATATCTTGTAAGCAAATACATTATAAATGTTTATCATATAATTATATGCAAAACGTTACTTTGGGCTTCATTAAGTATTGTGTGCACAAGTACACCCATTTATCGTATTTCAACATTTTTTTCATATCTATAAAAGTTTTAAAAAAGCTTTTCGAAAGAATTACCATCGCTTGAGGCGCTAGCAGCCCCATCTGCGAGGCCCGATCGAAATTAAATTATGGTACTTGATAATTTCTTGCATTTCTTCAAAAAAAAAAGTTTCATCCCTTACCCTTGGGCAGTGGCGTCTCGGTAAGAGATTTCCTGCGACGGCCGATCCGAGCTTTGCCCCGGTAAATAATACTTCCGAGGCATCATTACCCGGTAAATGGATCTAAATAAATTAATACTCCCCTAAATAAAAAGTTCAAGATTTTGAGATCAAAGGCGTGTTGGTTTTTGATTCGAAGCTAACGTTTAATTTGATCTTCAGCTTTTAAAAGCTTTTCTGAATGCAAATAATATAAATCGTTGCACGGACCCTGTTTAGTCAAAATAATTTCGCATTTTACTTGATTGGTAAATTAAACACGACATTGCAAAGTACATAAAAAATATTCAATATGACATTTTATATATAAAAAAAAGTTTTTCAAAAATTCATTCCTTTTCAATATAAGTCATAACAATTTATTAAAATTATTATTCTCTATAAAATATTGTCTCATGTAAAATGAATAGATACATGTTTATAATTTTTTTTTTGGATCGCAAAAATATACATATCTTATTATATATTCTTTGTTCAAGCAGTTATTTCATTGGTATTGAAAAAAATACTTAAAAAACAGATATTATGTACTGATTTATTAAAAATTAGATTAATTAAAAAAGGCACTAACTATTTTATATTAATAAGAAAGTTTATTTTTAAATATCGGAATGGTGTATATTATCATCATAATCATTTGTTCAACACTTGCATGTAGCAATGGTGCTTTACGGTAGCAAATCATGGCACCCAATAGAGATTCAAAAACGGATATGTTTGGAGAGCCTTCATCCTATTTTTTTCTTCTAGCCAGTTATATTCTGACGTCCTGGACGCCTGTCGTGTACTATTCATATGATATACTCTGCGGAACAGAGGGATGCTGACGTGCCAAGAGAGGAAGCTAAGCAATTGACGGGGAATCGGGAATCATGGTGAATATATTGTCGGAGAAAAGAAGATTAATGTAGGTACTATCAATAAAACTTACATTAGCTATGTGAATTTTTTATTTTGATAAAACAAAGAAAGTTACTTATTTGCTAACGAAAAACTGTTAAAATATATATTTTTAAATTCTGATCGTTTTTCGAATTACCACTGTGCTTTTACAGCAATTTCGACACAGCTTAAATACTTCAACCATTAAAATTCCACTTCCACAAGAATACACAGCCTTAGGGTCCTCAATAACTATCGATAGACGCAGAGGTAGTAGAATTGTCGTAAATTCAAAAATAAAGCTTAATAAACGAAATTTTAACAAAAAATATACTGTCACATTTTATATTACATACTTACTGAAAACAGACAGATACAATCAATAAAAGTCTTGTCATTTTGTCGGTTTTATTGATTTTTTTTGTTTTACTTTTTTATCTTGTGAATAGGAATAATTAAGTATTTATGTGTTTATTTTAATTGAATATGATGAGGAAATTTTTGCGTTGGAAGATCGGAATTGTATGAAAGTGTTTGTATTAACGAAAAATATTTTATTTTATTCAAGGATTTGTATTTATTAAATAGAGACAAATGTTAACGACTTTCTCTGAATATCATACAAGATTTACTCTTTTATTTAAAACGAATATGATGAAATGTTTCCAATGTAAATTTTAAATGTTTAAAGCTGATACTCAGCAATCGCAATATAAACATGCAATATAATTAATTACCTTAATGATAAATACATCATATTGTTTATTTGAGTCTCTGATAAGTTACGAAGGATATTGGAAAGTTTTTACCACTGTGAATTATGTCGGTTTGTAAATATATGATGAATGGAAGATTTTCCTGTTGGTATACATATTTTTGTAGTATATTATGTAGTTTGATTGTTGAGATGTTTCCTATACTTAAGTCAGTGTGTTGATTCATTGTATGTACATATTTTGGTATTACATATTATATAGTTCTTTACCCATCGCCCATTCCGCGTGTTCTGTCGATTTTTCCAACCCCTCCAAAGCCAGCATTAATAAAGAATGCATCGGACGGTAGGCCCGCGGGCTTTCCGCTGACCGCAACAACCCCTAACCACTATACCTACAGGGTTACTGGGAATACATTGCTAAGTATAATAAAATATTATAAACATTAAACATTCAAGTCAATTTGTTTTTTTTTTATGTTCCATCAATTTTTTTGCAAGGAGTTAAATGTTTTGTGTAACTCATTGGATTTAAAATTGAAAAAACGACATAGTTTTGGGTCGTTTAATTAAAGCCGTAATTCATATTTTTTTTGATAAAATAATACTCATGAATGGATTATTAATTTTTCAAAATAATTCACATACCCTAAAATGAAACTCAATAATAAAAAAGGACTTAATTCATTTAACCCCATTAAAGAATGTTAATATCGATATAAGAAATTCGTTTTTTTCTTTTTAAATAAAAAAATACACAGCTGTAAATACCTATAGAAAGATGTTGTTTCATAAAATTAATAATAATTTATTTATCAAGACTATTTTTTTATTTTCAGAAAACTTTCGGAATTTTTAACGGATCTATACGGCAAAATGACCCATTCTGAGTTGCAGCTGTATTTTATCGGGCGTCTGATATGCAAGTTGGCTGGAGCTAAGACATCCACTTTATAAACTGGCACTTTACGGATGGGTATGATATCCAAAATAGTCGATATAAAATTCTGCTTATTCCAAAATATTCAACACGAAAAATACCATGAAAGATATCTTCGATAGACGCTGCAATTCGATCACTGCCAATGGAAAACGCATTCTTTGCTGTGTATGAGATGAGATGAGATGTATGTACTATGCTATATGCAGTGCTTAGCGACTATAATCTCAATAAAAGAGGAAGCATTACTAGTATAACTACACTACGATTGAAGTCAAACTTATTTCAAATTTTTCTTTCGTTAAATAATGATGAAAGCATGTTTTAATGTGGACTGATTGGATTATTGAAAAATACGAAATGAAAGCAATAGTTCATTACTTTCAGTAAATTTCTTTTTTATTGTTATATCACAGGGATTCAATACTTTGAAAAATTATTTGTCTCTAGCCCAAATAGTGAATCCAAATAGGAAAAACGTATTTTATTAAGAAATAAGCTTTGGAAGAGGAAAATTAAAACTCTGGGATGCGAAACTTATATCTGATTTTAAAAATCGGTCTTCAGATAAAATGGACAAAATTTAGTTTAAGGAACATAGCTCATTGGTTACATTATTAACCACGCTGTTCATCCCCATATATATGTGAATTTTTTCTACGCGGCTAGGGCTGCTTTATTCGTCTCGATTTGCAGTTGAGACACGTAGGTGCTCAGCTACGTCCAACGCAGTGCCACAATAAATAAGGCATTACATAAAAAAGTTACTAAGGCGAAATCGTATTTTTCTTGTAAAGTACTCGAGCAATGGAGGAAAAGCCTCGGGGCTGCCTGTGAGGGTTCATTGAATGACTTCACTAAGAATTTTAAATTTTACTACAATTTTTGTTGCCGAATGTTTTTGAACGTAAAAATAGAATTGGTCGTATACTTTTTATTTCCCCGGCTACTAGGGCTTAAGAAAACCACATAAAATATTTGAGCAGAATAAATCAAAATCAAAAAATGAACTTTTCTCAAATTCAAACAAATTGGAAACTAATTGTATCTAGCTATTTTTTTATTAATTGTTTTATTTGCTATTAATTTACAAACTTATTTTTTCAGTTTTTCTTAGACAACGTCAGCTCTCAGCACTAAGAAGTCACTCAACATTTGTTAATTTTTAAATAACAGGCTGTCGCTTAGTCAGCCAATTTTTTATTTTCTATAAAGGTAATGATATAAGAATAAGGTTCGAGAAACTATTAGTTAGCTAATCATTCTCGCCATACAACGTTTTTAGAATGAGGATGGCATCCATACTTTTGAACACAGAACCATAAATTGATAAAAAATAAATTTATGATTTTTTTCGTGAGACTGGAACCAACGGATAGCGAGACCAACTATGAATAGTGCCCAGGAGTTTGTATCTCTCCATTACGGTACTTTATTCTCTTGTACTGCCATTCAATGAACATGGAATCAAATAATTCTTTTATAGTCTTCAAACATATTGTATGAATCAAAATATGTAGTTGGATAAGTGTTTATTTTCTTACTCCATTACGGTACTTTATTTTCTTTTACTGCCATTCAATGAACATGGAATCAAATAATTCTTTTATAGTCTTCAAACATATTGTATGAATCAAAATATGTAGTTGGATAAGTGTTTATTTTCTTAAAGATTTTTTTGCCAACGACTTCTTTTCCTGGCAAATTTAGAATATAATTTTGAATAATATATTGTGAGATAATTCAGAGAAAACTTTCAACCAGATGCTTTACTTTATTCTGTAAAAGTTTTATAGTTTTTCCTTATACTAATAATTGCGAAACCAACGTATTTCCAATATTGAATTTTGATTCAGTATCAGCATATTACCGATTTAAAACTAATCTCCGATAGTATGTTTATTTAAATATATTTTCTTTACTCTTTTGAATATACCGTAGGTGTTGAATTTTAATATAAAAACAAAATTTAGATTTTATATGCTTCTGATATTTTTTATACGTCTACAAAGGCTTTTCAAAAATATTTTTCATTATAAAATTAAAATGTGTTTCATAGACAGTGTTTACAATATGAAATTTACTCAATTCAAAACAAAATATATTGTTGAAGGTGGCGCTGCAAATGACATCTTAAATAAATTGAGACTTGAAAAATATATTATACTTATCGGTACATACGAATATATACTATAATAACAATAAAATCTTTTCTTTTAAGAAAGAAGCAAGTACAAATAAATGATATATTCATAGAACAATTTAATATAATACTGTCACCAAAGCCTGTTTTTCTCTCTTCAAACAGTACATTCTTTTTGTATACTTTTGAAAACAAAGCAAAATAAATGCATAGTTCTTCAACTGTTCTCTCGAGGTCTTTAACGTTGTTCGTTATTTGACTGAAAGCGTGGAGAGATTAATGGCTCAATTATATTTTTACTAAAAACTTATTTAGCATTCATTGATTAAGGAATATAACTCAAATTAATTATTATAATAATATTATATAATATGCAGAAATTTGGTATCAAAAAACTATTAAGTACACATAAACCTTATACTGTTTTTGATGTTGCTACTGTCAGTGTTTTTTTGTTTTAAATATACAAATCAATCTACAATTATTCTTCGAGAAGACAATAACTTGTGTTGAATGTTAAAAAAACACATTTTTTTACGTTAGTAAAATTTATTTGCTGAAAAGTATTTTCGTTATCATATGGAAAGCAACCATAACACTTTGCTTAAAATATATACATTAATATTATTAATTTGTAAGCATGTATTTTTCAGGTGACTTATAAACGTGGTTACAATAAAATTTAATTGCATATATGATAAAATGTTTTTATTCTTACTGAAACTAAATAGGGAACGATATTTACAGCCAGACTTCGCCCTAGTCACGTTTTTATATTCTTTATCTGTTTAATAATCTATATATCACCCATCATTAAATAAAAATAACGGAAATATTAAATATTCAGTACAGCAGTTTGAGAGCTTCACACTCCGTAACTGTTTGTTGCATACGATAAGCTTATAAAAAAGAATGTTCGTATTTATTGATTGAACCGAATTACTTTAAGTAGTAACTAAGTTAATGTTTACGAAACTATGGTCTGGCGAAAGGCCATCCAGTTTAAGTATTCATCACACGCATAGCCCCGGGGACTTATCGGAGCCGGGGAGGACCAGCAACCCAAAGAGCCTTACACCCAACTCCTACCCTCTTGTAAAAGCCGCTTGCCCAATTCGACAATAGTTATTTTGTAGCCCCGCAGAGGCGCAATTATTGAACAGAGTACGTACAAAGTAATACTCGAATAAACATTGCGAATAAAATACTGAGCCAGATTATCGATTGGTTACTGCAAAAAAAAAAGATACTGAAAAATGATTCAGTTTTACAGAGTACATAGAGTTGCCGGTGGATTCGACGAAAGGTTTGTGGAAATTCATTTTTAATACAATATTTAAAAATTGATAATATTACTATTACACTGGTTGTATATTATTAGAGGTAGCACATGTCACAAATAGTTAACACAACCAGTCGAATAAGAATGATTTTTTTTTATTATATAAAATTCAATATAAATCTAAAATGAATTCATTTAAAATACAAATGACAATTTTGCAAGAAAATTTTAAGAATAAAACTGACAAATCATCTTTTTTGCGCTCTCTTTCAATAAACTTAAACTCAGTAAAATAAGCTCAATAATTACCGTTTGATTTTCAATACCATATTTTGGCGAAATAAATATTTGAAAAAAAAATATTCATTATTTGAGCGATATGTAAGTACATGATTAATTTCCAACATTTTTTATTAAATCAATGTAGAATATTAAATTATATTCATTTACAAAATACAGTTCCATGAATAAGCTGAAAGTTATTAATGTTACAAGATTTCATACTTCTGTGACGTTTCAGATGTTATTATCCTGCCCTTTTCGTGTTTCGATATCACAAAGGATATTAATTGAATCAATTACTGCACAAGCTAAACCAATTAATAAACACGTTTCGCAGCCAATAAAATTACATAAAATATGACTTTGAAGCAGAATTAATTATCCGAAACAAATCGAAACATGGCTGAAGAATATATTTTTATTTTACAATATTGCATAACAAGAGAATCGTTTTCAATTAAATAAGTCACGTTATAAGTAAAATATTTAATACCCAGAAAAACTTAAATAAATCTCGACGGTTACGCCGTCGCCAGAATTATTCTATTGTCTGACTGATTTCATTTTCTCTCTCCATCAGTCATTGTAGAAGCTTAAATGATCTTAGCTTATCATTTAAGGTCAAATAATTTTGGAATAAACAACTACATATCTATTATATGGGTATATTCATTTATTACCAAACGATAAGTGTTGACGAACTTGGCACTATATTCACTTTACAATAAGGGGGTCGGAGGGGCTAGCTCGAGCATATTCATAATATTTTAAGATCAAATCAGTACTTAATATATATACTTGTGTCAATCTTGTAACTCTTCGCTCTTGCAATCTAAGGTAGGTAAGTATTTTTTTCAGTTATTCATATTTATTATTTTTTATTACACATTTGTGTTATTACATAATATACGACGCATATTGAGTAACAATTCGATTGCTTTAATAATTGAATCGTCAAGTTGCGAAAACCATTCAGGACGATTTTTTTATGAAAATGGCATGAGACCGCTATCTTATTTCTTAACTTAAATACTATGTAGTATGGTGGGTAATTGATTCTAATTCCCCCCTGTCCGGTGTGTAAATTATTTAGAAAAAAATGAGGCATTTACAAAAATAAAACGTTTGATAAACTTTATCTTCATACAAATTTAATTGTTATTGGCGAAGTAAAACATATAAAGATAATGCCAAAAATAAAATACATATGATGTATATACAAGCAGATTTTATTAATTTACTCAAAACTTGAAAAAGCTTCTAGAGTGCTTTTTACAACTCGATATTCAATTAATGTGTGCCATAAAAGTTAATAAATAAATCTACCCTTTCACGGAACACCGCTTAAAGCTCTGAGATTAAGCAAGCTCCATGTTAACATATCGGCATCCCATCTCTACTATCAGCAATATTTAAAAAAAGCCTTATAAATATGATAAATGTGTCGATACATTTTTTACCTTTCAATAAATTTACTATATGTACACATAACATGCATTTATAAATAACTCTGTTTTATAAAATCGTAAAAAGTAACGATTCGATATTGTTTCATTTTATTAGAGTTTTTATAGACCTCGAGAGTGCATTATGATTCTATTTTTGCAGTTTAATAAAAAACAAATATCCACTTAATATGAAATATGTATATTTGTTGTCAAAACGAAGGGAGTATTGTGTCGGAGCTAAAAATATTTCTCAGCCAGATTTCATTTTATTTCAAATGGAATGAGATAGGTTATATAAGCTATATTGTGATTTTTTACAGCATGCTTATTTTTAGTGTTCATAATTAAACTATTTTGAGACAAAATGCAAGACCAGAAAATAAAATATTTAGAATTTACCATAAATGATAAATCAAAAAGGTTAGTTAGTACCTTTTGGAAGGCCTATTATCATCAGAATTACTTCAACCAACATTAACGGAGATTTTTGTAGATTTTTTTTCTTGTTGGTGATAAATGTTTCATGTATTGACACGAATTCTTGTAGAGCATCCTGCCTTTTATAGCATATTATAGATAAAGCAATTTTATTTAGAAAGACGTAAACACTTATTTAGAAAAAAAAAGATGTTTATCGAATATTTTCTAAGATATCAGCATTATCTGAATGCGACTATTGGTTTTGATGATATTTTTTACACTTGATATTTTGTATAAAGATAAGAAGCCTTTCACGGAATTGTATAACGGAAAGTATGAATACATTTCGATGGATATAAAGTACCTACATATATTGAATGTAAATTTATTACATGTTTAATCATTCGATGTTTTCAAGTATCCATTGCTTTTATGAATATGTACAGCGGATATTTTGGTACGCCTAATGAAGACATATTTTTCATGTGATAATTTCAACTCTCCGATATCAATATATTTGTATTATATTAACTCTCGCGGCTCAGAGACTATAAAAATATTTCTCTGCCGATGGGGGTCGTTTAGGGACCCCAGTGGTTTCTTCATTATTGGCCTTGACCTTATGAATTTAAAAAAAAATAGGCTTTAAAATATCTCTCTGCATCATTCCTCATAATTTTTTTTTTATAAAAATCCGTGTTTTTTTAATAAATAATCACATTTTAGGTTGCTCGTAAAAAGACGTCATCCCAGCACACATATGAAATTGCAACTGACGAGCTTAGCCCAGCAATCTTACGAACGATCGCTTATCGCGTTATCGCGTATTTAGATAAATTACAAAAGGACCAAAAAACTATGATATAAGAATACCTCAATTATAAACATTGCATCACCCATATTAAAATAGATATTTAAGAGAATGTGGGTATTGGGGTCGCATTTCTTGAGCTTAGAACCGGAAAAGTTAAGCGGCCAGATGTATGTGATATTTGGATCTCCTAGTATTTATGCCATCATATTAACGGATATTTGCTAGCCATTTCTGATCTCAATATGTAGCATACTATGATCTCCTTTCTGAAAAATGGAATATATTCATGATTAGTTCATATGACGTTGTTTATTGTATGGATTTTTTTGTTCATGAGTATGTTGTTTGCACGCCTCCAAATCTAAATCAATTACTAACAAGAGGATTCCAGCGCGAAAACTGAATAACACTTTACGCTGTTATGCCTCGGGAAGCTTATGCTTAAAACAGATTTAAGACCATGGAGGTTGTTGACAAAAAACCTTGTTTCGTGATATTTAATTAAAAGTGAAATCGTTTTATGTACGAAAAATACACATTTGTTTTTTTGTTATTCTACGTAATATCGCCTGTAAACTTTTCCGCAACTGCGAGTGTATGTCGATTCCAGATCATGTCCATCAATTATAAACTGAAAAATGTATTGAATGTAGTTCGCAATGAATCCCAAATCATCGTTTGCACTCTCATTATATGAAACGTTTCCGTCAAACGGTTCCAATGTATTAAAGTTCGAATCTCGATTCACGGCTGGCTTGTTTTCAATGCACCAATAATGCCAAAGGGATATACATACACAAACTGGAAATCGACTAGTTCTGACACTGGATAATAAATTGCAAAAACAAAACAGAATTTTAAAAGAGTCGTTTTTAAAATGAGATATATAGACGACATGCTAACAATCGACAGTGGACGTTGATAATCCTATGTAATTAAAAAACTACGACATATAACACTACATATATGTATTGGAGTATTGGACAACACTAATCAAAACTTATTTTCAATTTGTAAAGATTAAACAGGCTTATTTAATAAAAGTTTTCACAAAGAATTTATGATAAAAATAATTCAATCTTGTATAATTCCAATATTTTATTGAAGGGTTGTCTTAAGTGATAAATAATTGTGTTTATCAGATTAAATAGGGCTTATACTTATTGATGTAAACATATAATATAGTATGTGTATTTATAATTGAAAATAAATACATGAAATACATTTCACGTTTATTTAAGGTTAGTGTAAACATTATTAAACTTAAACAATCCTACTTTAAAAGACAATCTACAAAAAATATGCCACACGTATTTCTAATACTACAAACACTTAAGTTGAAAAAAAAATATCTTATATTGGTGATAAAATTAAGAAACACGCTTCTGTTAAAAGTTTTTGTTCAATTAACTTAACAGGTGAAAAGGTATTATCTTAATTTATAACAGTATTCTTCAAATGCACAAGGGACAAACTGCTAATCGTTTAATGATACTTTGAAATACGTAACTATTCTGTTCGGAGCCAAAGCCACCTGCCATTGACGATTCCGGATATTGATATGATACTAAAAGAGCCGACTTGGTCAGTTATTATAAACCATTTTTAAATTACGTATAATGGGTATGTATATAAATATTTCGACAATATTTTTTTATAAATCTTTTGATATATGAATAAATGAATAACTTTTTGTTTTTATTAATAAATTAACTATTGAAAAAATCTCAATTTAAGAAGCATATTGTCACCGTTCTAGCAGAAGATGTTAAGTAACAAAATTAAAGTACGCAGCAAATGGACGCCACTGGATTTCGGTTCAGTATATAGAATAAATAGTAAAACAAGGATTTTCTATAAACTGAAATGTTTTACAATTCTATTCAAGTCACCGTAGACCGTTCCTACTCACCTTTAAACGTTTAAAGCAAAATTTTGTTTATTTTCTAAAAAAAGCATAAAAAAAATTGGAAACTCTGGCTCGCAATGAACTTTTGATTCTACGTTTTTAAGGGAACCGACTAAATAATGTAAATATAAAGAAAACGTTGATTGGGGGTATGTAATTTTGAAGGTTTTATCATGTACGACAGGCGTCGGCAACCTGTGGCCCGCGAGGCGTCGTGGTGCGACCCGCAAGATTCTCGCCGCAACGCATATGACCCAAATGCGGCCCGCACTAATCCCCACGTAAAATATGTGGCACATTTTTGCAACAAGAGGTTACCGACCCTTGATGTACGACATCAAAGCTTAATACGTTGTAACAAGGTGAGAACATTAATTTAACATTAAAATGTATAAAAAAAAACAATCGAATTTTGATTATTTAAAACGCGACATCGAGAAAACCAAAACGTAAAAGTGGGTTATAAACGTATTCAAATTGAACCGGAGTGTATATTTCTAAGTACATAATATCGTGTTTTCTTAGTATGTTTATAACCTTGCTGTTATTTAAAAGGAAAACATATATTTTGTAGGAGGAGGTAAATTCACAAGTGTTACCATCACTGCTCGATTATATAAGCAGGCAGATTCCAATTTAATCACTTAGACGATATTTGCTCTCGTGCAGATGTTCTTGAATGTCAAATAAGCGACATACTGATTGGGTGCTTAGATTTTATAACCAGGTCAATGGAATTTTGAAGTAATTACTTAGCGATTAGGGTATTGCTTTTATCAGCATTCTAGATTCATTATTAGTTTCTTGTATACCAAAATATGAAATCCTTTACCAGATTGGTTTTAATACCAATATACAGCAGAACCATAATCGCTACAAACCGCTATTGTTTTAAATATTTAAAAGGCGCTTTATATATTGGTCATCGTTTAAACAGCAATGCTTAGTATTTTAATAATCAAATATTCAAATAAATCTATCTAAGTATGGAGCATAAAATCTACTCGTAGAATAATATTTTTACGAGAGTTGCTTGTAACTTAGTTGCTCAACCTATCGTTTTTTCTAAGAGATAGTAGTGAGGTTAGGGCAGGACTAGTGGTTAAACAAACTGTTCTCGCTGCAACCAGTTACTTAAAGATTGGAAACAATGGAAGGAATCATATATGTACATCACTAGCATTTATTTTTTTTATTTTGGAGGGACCTCAAAACAATTTAATTGTAGTTAAAAAGCGCTGCTTAAGGTTTTCACTAAAGTGATCAAAAATACGAATCCCACAATGGATGGCATTCTGAACTGGAATCGTTTCACTTTTCAGTTCTCACCCTGGCTTTACTATCCTGTTAACGAGATGGCTTAAGAGAGAATAAAAGGCTTATCAACTGACTTACAAACAGTTTTTGCTAAATACCTACTGCCCAAAATAACTAAAATACTCCATTAAAAGTAAATATACATCAAGCTAAAGTAAATACGGCTAAAAAATTAGAAAACACAATCTCACATCCTCTTAAAAAGTAACAGTAAATATAAATGTATTTTGATCCTGGGTTAACTAGTTTTAAGATTATAGTCATCTGATATAAACGATATGAAAAAACAAATTTAAGTTAAAACACATTAACCTTAGCCATATTAACACAGTTCATGGATATAAAATTTTCTTTTTACGATATTTGAATAAGGTATTTAATTACTAAAAAAATCATTTCAAAATCAACAAATCTCTAAGAATGGTAGAAAAAAGTAGCATTGTTTGCTAAATAAAATGAAAAAGAATTTTTTTTTGACAACTTTTCGCTGCCGTGGGGCAACAAGGTTCAACCGGGAAAATTATGTCCATGAAGATCAATTTAAGATGTCAGGAAATGTAAGTCGTTGTATAGACAATATTTTATCTTTAAAGTAAATTATTTCAAAGAATTATTGTAATTATATGTTTACTATCTAACATTTTTTCTAATTTATTTTCAAGGACTGTAAAATTCATGTGTTTTTCAGATAGAACTTTTTGTCCAAATTGAATAAATTTGGATTCATTATTGACTATAAAGTTTTTCAAATACTGATAGATCGGGATTTTGGATGAGAATAAAACTGCAATAAAAAGTGATTTTATGAAAGACTTGTAGATATTTTTTTGTGTGTAACCATGGCGATGTTTTATTGAAATTGTATCGCAAATAATTTTGTATTGTTAAATAAGAGTTACCTATGTCTTGAAAAAACCAGCATTTAACATGTTCACACCTGTAATAATATATAACACAACTTTTAGACTCGCTGCCATCCTAACTATTTTTTCTAGTACCCAGACGGTATGGTCTACATTTCTGCCGTATACATATTATTTGTGGTTCCTCTTGTATCTTTCCATATCACATACAATTGAGATATTGAATTTATTTGTCATTAAAATTTAAATTGTTTATTGTGTATTGATTGAATAAATGGGACTTAATTTAACATGCACACAGCACCATTGGATTCTGGTTTTACGTGCATCATTGCACAAAACAAACACCATCTGTCGAGTAAAAATAATCATTCTCATCAAGTGAAAACAAAGTTGCCGCTTATCGTAAAACATAATCATAATGTCTGTACGAAATTCGCACGGCCGCGCGGACGTGTGTGATTGCATAATTAATTTGGTCCTGTCGTTATCGTGCGAGCACAGATCGGTTTGTGAGACCAATACAGCACCGCAGCGGAACTTAATTTGCCCTTTAACACATTTGATTCGCTGCATATTTTTTTTTTTTTAATTTTTTATAAAAAAATGTTTGACATTACAGCTTACGCCAATGTGTCAAATACTTTTAAGTTGAAAGATTATACGAGATATACTCGATGAGAATTTTTAAAAGTCACATGAGATAAACTCAAGGAGAATTGACTTCACAAACACCCATGTCTTAGATCTCAAATTAAAATTGAAAAAAAATCAATTTTGACATTGACCTTACCGGGAATCGAACCTAGACCCACCTGTCGGTAAAGCAAGCTCTAACCAACTAGACCACAGCGGGCGACTTTTATATGGCTCAAAAGCTATACATATTTAAATGTTTGTATTGACCACTGAAAAATAGGTAAAACTCTTGATGAAATTAGACGACATGGCTTATTAGATTTTGAATTCTCTCTAGATACCAAGACGAAACTAAATTATCTTATCACGTGATGGATAAATTTATTTCTATGATATGAATAAAAAGTTTGATTTAATTTGAACTATAAAACAGCTGTTGAATTGAAAGAGAAGACCTTTCCACCCCTCATTGACAATTTAAGAACATTAAGAATGTAGTTGAAATCGGTTTCATAATTTGGGACAAAAACGGTTTGTTACCGTGTTATGGATGCATTTCATTTAAGCTATTTCTTGTTATAAATATTACAATTTAGCGTACAAATAAATTTCGTTTTTTTTAATTTTTCCATGCAACTGGACTTTGATTTTTATGTTTTCTTTTTAGTAACACATACTTGATGTGTCTCAATCAATATTTTTTCAACGGCGTTACTACGAAGCCACGTTAATAAATGACATACTGTGTTGACTTATTGACAAATGAAATATCAAGTTTTGCATTTTTTTTTTGGTTTTTTAACATCTGAAGAATCTGATACCTGTCCGAATTTCTTACAGACGAATACGATTTGTTGTGGTCATCAAATAAAAACAGTACAAAAGTTATTAATATAGATACATAATAATTATGAATTAGTCTAAGCATTATCAATTCGGTTCTGTGTTGGTCCAGGCCCGCCTGAAAGTGTGACAGGCTTCGTTTTAATTTGCTCATTATGTACATTGACTGATTGAGAACTGGCCATTCAAATAACTCGTTTTTAATGAAACAACCAGAAAGCCGATTACGGACCATGTAATGGCGAGGATTCAAAATAAATTGTTTATTTTGTTATTATTTATACAGGCGTTACATTTTGCAATATATTAATTACTCGCTGTAGGAGCAATTAAAATATATATGTTGAGAATTTTCAATTTACTGTTAATTGAAAATTCTCGTTAAAAATATATTTATTTTGATTTAATGAATTACATGTGCAATAACAAATAATATTTTCATAAAAATAATTTCACGTTGGTTTCACAAACTAATAATTTTAATTATTTATCAAATAGTACATAATATAAACATAAAAACTCAATGCATCAAATATGTGTGTTTAAAATTTTTTATCAATCAAGAAAAACATAATACATCCGCAGATTATTTTTTTTAAATTTAGGGGGCCGTGGCATGAAAAAGATTGGGAATCACTGACTTAATAGCTTAACCTAACGTAAATAAAGCCAAACCGTAATATCATGTCTACGTTGATAAGCGCTTGTCAGTGAGTTTATACACATACTAGTCAATTCATACGTTGACAATTCATAAGTGAATGGAAACTTCAACTAAAACTGCTAGTTTATGTACACTTTGATCAAATTTCACACTTCATTGGTGTCATATAAAATATCAAAACACATCAAAGATGCATGATGTATTTTATCATTTGGGTTGCCAAACTTTTGACCTCAGTAGTAGTGACAGTGGTAGTGGTCTACTAACTCAATATCTACGTTGTTATCAATATAGTTGTTATAAGTAGTGTGGTAATTTAAAGCACAAAATCATTTGTATAGAAGGGAAACAAAATACATTAGATACATAATGAAAGACACTCAATTCTTGTTACAGAGCATCGGCAGGCGACTTGGAATGGTGACGTCTTGACTTATCAGAATGCAAAAGCAATAAATTTTTAATTCGCATTTTAAATGTGTTTTTCTTTAAATTAATTGAAATAAAGATAATGTATTGTATTGTATTAAAATGACACATTAATTAAATTTTACAGTTGGTATTTAAATTGTTAAAAAATATTTAATATTACCTACTTTCTTAATTTAAATTTAAATAATTATTTTTAATTAAGTAAATATTTTGATTATAAAATATTTATGTAAATTTGAATTAAATATGAACTATGTAAACGTTTTCATATCCAAACAATAAGTGTTATTGAAGCTTGAATAAAATTCAGATATTTTATCATCGCGTGATATCTAATAGCGCCAAAGTCAGTCAGACAGAAAAGTTTTTAATTGACATGAAATATTAAATATTCGGTAATTTCTCAGAACATCCTACACAAATATTTATATTTTTGCCTCAAATTGCTCGCAAGTTACACTACAATGTATCGTGCGCACGCGATGACTTAAAAAGTGTCAAGAAACTTTTAATGGTTACGGTTTGAAATATTCTCTAATATTTGCATAAAACTGTCATAAATACATCCCGAAATAAATTTGTAAATATGTACTAACTTACAAATTAGAGATGTTTAGGTAAATTATTCAAAGTCTGCTTACAGTTTTTTCTGTGAGATTTTTGTAGATAACAGCAGTTACTGGTAACCACTGTTTCTCAGACTAATAAATAATATAAAACTTTTTATAACCGTATAATCCTGTCGTATGCCGTTGATTATATTTCTTCTCCCACATTTTTTTTTTAATATATGTCATGACTGAAGCGTTGGTATAAAGTAGGCCTTACTATCGTCATTGAAGTGTACCAATTACCAATTTATTTAAAGATCAACTTGTGACGAAAAAGCAGTTTTAATGTTTTTACAATAACATTAGTTTTTTTATTTACTTTTTAGTTTACTTTCAATTATACAACAAACGAAAGTTATTGTTTTGCCTATTTTGATGTTTAATTGTTAAATCACCTCTTAATCAGTGGCAGACGGAGAAATAAACAAATGACTCGAATGAAAAATCTTGTTATAATCGAATCGCAAGTCATTTGTTTCCTTAATCTTAATGAGTCGAGGGGAATTTGGTCAGAACTGTTTTCATTTCACAACGATACGACTAAAATGAATTATTCGAAAAGAGCACGAGATTGGCTCTAAAACCTTCCCATGTCAACTATGTACATATTTTTCAACTTACGACATATGAGGTACTCGTATTTTCTTATGAGAAAAGGCCAATTAAGCAGTTATTTCATAAAAAGATTCACGCTAATGAAGAAATAAATTCAAATCTTGCAGTGCAACACCATATTCATAAGTGCATAATATTATGATAAAGCGCTGAGCTCACCATAAAAAGTGACTATTCACCTGACTGTCCGCAGTGGCGTGATGCCAACCAATAACATTTCACAAAACCAATTAGTACAGGTAAATAAAATCATCCATACGTGCGTGTTAACAAGTGAACAGTTTTATTTCAGCGATTTAGTAATCTGACACAGGTGGGTGCTGATTATTTCACAAGTTTAACATACTCATTGTAATTGATATCGATTTAATAACTTGTGACCAATGAAGCTTTTAAGTTTACATTCACGTGTCACGGAATTATTTCATCATTATAATATTATATGTTGATATGAATTATTATTTATTTTATTTACATATTTTGTCAAGCATGATGAGATAGATATAAATAAAACAGCTGTTTGTATAATAAAGCTATGAAAAATATAACATTATTTAAATTAAAAGATAAGTAGATTCTTTCTAAATTATTAAAATATATTATTGCATAATGATTTGGTTTTTTAGAAGTATTTTTTCACAACTTCAGTCTTGTGGCGCTTGACGTGTTCTTCGCAATTGTGACAACCTCTTGCATGCCGATGTCGTGGTCGTTCCCGAATCAAGCTGTAGCACGAAATACCCGAATGATGTCCAACAAAGTCTCGTTGAACTAAGTACGGACTGTCACAACAGACCCATGGAAGTAGCAAACTGATATACATACCTTACTCTCAGCTTAAATTTATAAGCATTTTCAATCAGTGCCAGTGACAAAACGTATTGGAATGTAAAATAAAACATCAATTCAAATGTTATATTGAAATTTTACCAAGAAGGTGCAAGTCAAATTATCAATGAATTTTTTTAGTTCGCCCACAGGTACTTGCAAACGTTTTCTTTGTATGTATGTTAAAATCACAATTTATTTAATATTTTGATTGAGTAATTTAAAAAAAAACTGTCTTGTATAGAAAATTGATTGTATTATTTTACATTGCTTCAACAAAAAAATGAATTATTACGTTAATATATGGGCATCCAATCCCGGGATCCCGTTCAATTTTTTTGATCCCGAAATCCCGGGATCGTGGCCATCTCAATCCCGGAATTTTGAGAAATTTTGAGGAAAACCCGAAAATTGACACGAAATTTGGCAAATTCAAGATTTCAAATTCCTCGGGATTCAAAATTAATCATTCCCGGAATCTCGGTATTGGAAAAAGGCTCCGGGATTGGATGCCCTAGTTAATATACAATTAGTTGTCAAATTATATTATATTATAATGTTGAAATATATTTTTTAAAGTTTTGTATAAATTTAGTTTTATATAATCTTATGTTATGGTAATATTTTCTTAACCCAAATACATAGGCTTAGTTTACAAATAATTTCGTGTCCTGACCTTTATTTTTTTATCAAATTTGTTTATTTGAAAAGTCCTAATTATCAGTATCGTTTAGTCAACATAAATGAGATTATCTTAAACCAGTGTCTTATTTATATAAACTGTTGGAAATATGTATATCAGAAGTTTAAAATTCATCTTATTTATACCTATGCTAATTTATCAATATCATTAACAAGATCAAAATATCAATGAATACATTAAAAATAAAAAAACCTTCAAAAAAGATTTAAAAGACAATCGTGAATACTTAAATTGAAAACATTCGCGTATTGCTCGTTATTGACTGTAAAAGTCGTATTATCTCGTTCAAAGCGCTCGTTCTTTTGCGACATAAACTTTTGTGAAAAAACGCGGTGCGTACGTACCTTTTTGAAATTCATGTTTTTAGCCTTTGGTGTAATATGCTAATGCAAAATATGCGACCACAGCAGACATTTCAATAAGCTTTGGAATTATGTTGAGAATCGAAGTCGTGGCTTCTTTCAAACAAGGGCGAAGTATACAGATCATGCAAGAGCAGCCGTGTGTTGCATACCATTTATGGGGAACAGTCGATATGGATTTTGTCGAGATAGAGTAACGAATTTAACTTGACAATGTTGTATGTGTTATACAGAAAATATAAGATTTGCCGAGACAGCGATTACCATAAGAATTACATGAATCAAAAATGGTTGTTAAGTCCCATAAAATTTCAAAAGATAAAACGTATAAACCAGAATACTACGCGATATTTTTTCACTAAAAATCATACGTGCTATATTTGAGGTCTAGTGAAAAAATGTATCATGTGTAACATTGAAGTAAATAGAATGTTTGCACCTTATTTCCCTATGTATAAAACCTGTCTAGCACGGTTAGGTCGTGACTAGTTTTTGTTTTTTTTTTAAATTAACCCTATTGAATTATACCAAAATAAGTAACAGAGGTACACAGTAAGAACATGATAACTCACTTTTGTCATCATAACGACTTATATATGTGTTTGATAATAATGAAGTTTACATAAAAAAAGAAATCAAGGATGTCTGATAAGATAAACACAACAAACGACAAACATTTGTGTGTGATTTTGCTAAGAACTAAAGCCAGATGTGGGGAACCTGTGGCCTTTTGGCTACTCTGGTGCGGCCTTCTGTCCAATTCTGTAATTCTGTAAATTTATTTAAATTCGTAAATTCCTGATATATTCTGACCGTAAAGTCCTGTTTCCGGCCAAAGATTCCCATGTCAATGTTTACTGCGGCATTATGTCGAATCAGAAAAATGAATGCGGCTTTTAGTGAATAAAAGGTTCCCCACCCTGGTCGTAGTAAGCTACGTTGTTCTCGATTTATTTTTTTCTTCCGTATAAACATTTTTACTTTCAGCATCAATATGCTGTAATATTTGAAATAACATTGTAATTGCACGTTAATTATTTTTTATCATAATGGCACTTTGTAACCACGGTGTATACGAAAATGCAGATGCATAGATGCATCTTCAGTTCATTGTGTGATCATCCTTAATGGAATGTCACCGCCACGATCTCTGTTCAGAATGCATATTATTATTATATGCCATTGTCTTCGCATCCACCATTTTTGCCAATCTCATATTTAATCTAAAACGTGTCTTAAGTTTAAACTACTTTTGACAAATTGATGTAAGAATATTAAATTTTAAAACGGTTTCCTAAGTAAAACTATCTATTTCGAAAAAATTATCCCATTGTATTGTAATTACTGATATCAAGTATATTCCAAAATGAATGCCAATTTTTATTTGCAAACCTACATTTGTACATTTATCAGTGGTGGTTTAAGCTCGAACAAGGCCCCAGGCGCAATAAAATTTGAAGGATAACATAAAAATGTCAAAAAATCCATGTAAAATAATAAACAAATAATTATATCTAAACAAAAAGTAAATGGGTTATATAATATAAACTATTTTTGAGGCCCTAAGCTCATGCCTCATTCGCTTATAGGGTAATCCACCACTGACATTAGTTTAAGTCAGATAGTTTGTAGGCATATAACGTACACAATATTTTAGATATACAATCTCCTCTTAAATAAAATATAAAAATTACTAATATTACTACTGTTGGGAGCGATATAAAACCTAAATTACATAGTTGAATAATTGTATTCAGTGACTAAAACGGAAAAATGTTTTTTGCGCGAAAATTGAATGGATGAAAAGTCCATCGTTGTGCATTTACTAGATGCTGTAGTTTTTTTTTGTTTTTTTATGCGTATATTTACCTGAATAGTAGGAAGTTTAATAATTGTGATTTATTATATTACATCAGTATCTCAGTTATCTCACCCCTTGATAAGAATTCATAAATTTATCAGCCACTGCAACAAATGCAGTGAACCCACTCATAGCATTCCCTTGTTTAGAGAAGTTTCCTATGGCATACCCGCGGTAGTCCCTCATATAGCGGTTTCCCCATTACTGTAGTTTTTTTTTTATACAAAGCTAAATTTTCAAGATTAAATTAGAATTTCCAAAATAATATACGATGTACGTTGAAAAAAAAGTGGTTAGTGGCTGTTTGTCCTTTGTAAACAAAAACTAAATACATGGCCATTTAAAACATAAAAATTGGAAAAATATTTGATTACTGATTTCGTTCTATTCGCAAAATATAATTGAAAGAACCTAAGCTAACTTAAATTTTGTATTGCCGTTCAGTCCCCTATAACGTAGTATCATTATAGTGTAGCCTCAATCTCTACGGCCTACGCTATAGGGAGGTTGACTATATACAATTTTTACTTCAAAACAGCATATAATAGAATAATTAAAAGATAATATAAATCAAAAAAAGAGTCGAAATTGAACGATTTGAACAACTCACTTTAAACACACTTTATTAGTATATATCGGAATAGACCTTTTTTATTTTACAAAAATGAAATATGTTTGGAAATCAAAATATCAATCAAATTGTAATATCTCTGTAGATTACTGTGTCCCAAAAAGTGTGTCGTGGAATGATTCAAGGGTTTCGACAACAATTAAATTGTAACCCAAACTATATAATTACTTATTCAAACAAAATCTCCATCAATCTATGTATTGATCTATTTATAAAAACTATGAACGTTGGGAAATGAATTGCTTCTATAACACATTCAAAGCGTTCAAACTCGGGACCTGTAAGAAACTTTTGATACAAATTTTCGTTTTTGAATTCTATACAACATCACCACTATACATCCGTGTCTTGAGAGTTAAAATAATGTAGAATCTGGCGAAAAGTATACATATTTTTTTCCATAGCAAATAAATTAAATTTAAGTAATCTGTAGTTGAGATTGTTTAAATTGTTTATAATAGAATCGTCATCATTAAATATTCAAGTGGCCTTAATTTTGGAGATGTTGTCTGTCGATATTGATCAGCACTAGATTCAACTGACCGACCGTGACTGACAAGCCAATAAATAGTGAATTAGCGAGGAATTGCAGCGCTCTTGCCGAGTGGTAGGATGACGACTAATGAAACATTTTTTAATCATAAAAATGTGACGAATATCAAATCTTACAAATTTAAAACTACCTTAGTAGAGTAAGTATGACCC
The DNA here is from genome assembly GCA_030503985.1 of Himalopsyche tibetana. NCBI lineage: Eukaryota > Metazoa > Arthropoda > Insecta > Trichoptera > Rhyacophilidae > Himalopsyche > Himalopsyche tibetana. The sequence goes on from JAPJYX010000024.1 coordinate 17,314,723, forward strand.
TCATGAGAGACAAACGCACTCAAGTAACATTATTTGAAACGAAACATAATAAAGCAATATTGAAAATAATCATCAGAATAAATCTTGAATACTAAATATGAAGTTAGTTGGAAATAGTGATCAATGTTATGATAGCTAAAAATTGAACTGTTTTATTTTTAAATTACCATATCTTTAAACCATGTGAAATATGTGCATTATTATAATTGGACTTTAGAAAGAAAGAGTTTTTTCAAAATACATTCATTCGATAATCAGAATGAATATAGCTTATACACGTTTTATCAAAAGAATCATAATTACAAATGCCTAATTAGTATCTAAATTCAGTTATTAAGTTTGAAAAAAGTAAATCCCTTAAAAATGCGACAAGGGAAAAGGACTTAGGTTAACAAAGCTTTTTCTTAACGAATTTGACAAATTAATATTAGATTGAGTAAATAAAATACTAATTTATATCCCTTCGTGCACTTGAAGGCTGTGTTGATCGATAATATTTTCACTTTGGCTCAAAGTCATCAAAAAACGTTGTTTGTGCCTCAAATAAAAACATATTTTTGGCCTAAGCCAGTTTGCTTTTCGGATTGCGAATTATTACAATAGGACCAAAAGTTACTAGACTTGTTTCAATATAAAGTGTTGTCTACTACTTGGGCAAGCTTGATAACTACAGATATAGATTATATAACTGCACGAATATTTCAAAATATTTTTCCATATTGAGTTTTACAATACTTATCCCTGTTTACTGTAAGGTGATTTACCGTGTTGGTATTTTATTCGAGATTGTTTCAGTTCATGCAGCATGCTACCATTGTTTCTCTGACCCTTAAGACCTGCACTTAATATCATCATTCATCACTTCAATAAACAGAATATTGATATATGTATGTACAAAAGCGTGGAATCTCCTTTCGGTTTTTTGCATACCTTTTGACAAATCTCATGTCAATGAATTTATCAGTAATCAAAGAATTTATCAAAAGTTTAATCTTCGGTCAAGCCAAAATAGTTTATGTTATAACATTATATCGAGAACTGACCGTATTTACTTTTTATCAATTAATTTCATCGAATATATAATTATATTGCGATAATTAATTCATTATAATAAATATAAATGCTTGATAAATATTCATGTGTGGCAAATAGGCATAGTCTTTTATAAAAGTAGTACATTAACAGATGGTAAAAAAAAGTTTTTTTAATGATATGATATTGCATAATAAACTATGGTTTATGTCTTACAATATATTATAATATAATATTTACAGATAATATGTTGATTTTTCATATAATTTTATTAATTATAGTTAACAATCTAGCATATCAAAATTATTTATTGGTTTCATAACCTAAATTAGCATTTTAAAGATATGTTAATAGAAAAAATTAAAATCCTTTTTTGATGTTATCAGTAAAGTTTGCCAAATCACACAAACATCTTTATTTTTTTTTACATAATTTGTTCATAGATATAGTAATAATTTAATGTTTGTGCTTTTTTCGTGTTTGTAACTGTTTCTTTTTTATATGCCAATATTGTATACACTTAAGGAACCAGTGATCTAAAATAAATATTAAAATTAAAAATAAAAATAAAAATCAGTATTAAAGTGTTTTATTTTTTAATATAAAATCACTTCACTTAGAAAATCGACAGTGAACACGTTAAGAGTGACATAAATAATTTATTTGATCGTGTAAGAAACATGATTTTAATTTTAGAAAAAAATGTATATGCAATATACGTATATCTTCTATCAGTATGTATGTTGAAAATTCAGCTAGCTGTGTTTGTAGATAAAACTGTAGGAATACGTGCGACACACAGTTTGCTAACTGTATTTTACTTTTTCTTCTTCATAGACTATATTGATCTCTGGATTTATTGCCTTCGTGAAATTCATCTGTCCAAGTGGATAACATTTCAGTTGGTCTGTGAATGTTTTCTGATATAATTCAACGGTGTCTATGTATTGTGAGACGTGGGCCGATATTTATTTTCCCTTCAAGTCTGCAGAAGAGTCTTAACTCATGAATTTCATTTGAGTACACACTAGAATATTAACCTAGCTTTATCAAATTACTTTGAATAAGCCTCTTAGAATTACATACTACAATTTTGAACACAGCAAAGTTTTTCATTATTCCAAAAATGTTGTAATTACTCTGTAGTAACTTAGGTATCAAGATATTTATATATTATATGTAGTAGTGAATTTTTACTACAAAATTACAATTATAACATTGTTACTTTACTTGTTTTATTAAGAATTGTGACACGTGTTTCGCTTCTTTGCGAATCAAAGTCATTAGTTATCATTATCATAAGTCAGAATATCGCAAGACTTACAAATAAACTAAAAATGAATTATAATTCTTAAGTTACAAGTTACAAAGTAAATCCTTTTTTAAAAGGATTTTTATTTCTAATGGGAGCAAGGAGAAGGAATCTACAAATATTGATAGTACTTATTGCAAATTAATTACACGTATTACCTACAGTAAATCACAAAAATAAGTTCAACAATGGTGAGCTTTCTGTTTTGTATTAAATGTTCCATTTCTTTTAGTGAATTTATTTATTTCCAAAAGGTCTAAACAGTTATATCTGACGATGCTTCTTAAAGAGACAAATCACGTGTCACAATTTAAAAAAAGCAAGTGTTGTTACAAAGCTACCAAGTGTATTTTATATTTAAATGAACTTAAATTAGTGTTACCGACGAATCCATCGAAAATATGTAACAATTATAAAATATTTAAAAACCAGCTTTTTTAATATGCCAATGTCTTTTATGAAAATAATACTTTATTGTTCGAATTTTGAATTGTTTAAATACATATACAATGGAAGAGACTTTGATAAATATGGAAAACCATTTCATGTGGGTGGCCGCATTAAAAAAAAACTTTAATTAGATATACCTTTAATTACCCTGTAAATGAATGGAAACAATCCGCACTCGGGGATATAAAAAGACGTAAACTTAGTATCTTTTTTTGATACTAGTTCTGATGATAACATGATGCCGAAATACATGTTCTGAATCGTAATGCGTTGCTATTTTTTTAATGTTATTAGAATTAGGTTATATTAAGGAAATGTTAATAAATCAATTTCCATCTGTGCACAACAACAGCTTAAACATAATATACCGTATTTATGATGTTTTGTATTAATTAAAAATAATTAGTGTGTTGATGGCTGTGAATTGGCTGATCAAATGATACGGCTTTAATTACTGTTTGTGATGTAAATATTCTTAGCAGTTTCTTGTTAGTGCGCGTTCAGGCTTTAACAAAAGTCCAATTGTTTTTAATGGATGCAACGCCCCAGACGAGCCAGACGTCGGACAAACATTTTAATTTTGAGGCAAACACTTCACTTCTGTCACATTCATTCTATTAACGAGACAAGCATATTGCCATCCTAGGAGAACAATACAAAACACAAAAGCAAAAAACTATGGGTTCTTCTATTTGCAATTGAATTTATTTTGTACAATATATTTAATATAACGTCACGAAAAACGATTAAAAAGTGATCTATATTTTTAACGTATTGATTTTTTTTAATTACACTCTATTTTCTATTTTGTTTTTGCAAGCCGTTATTACATTTTAATAAATGACTGTTTCTATATTGGTACGTTAACCTTTTAAATATCTCAGATTAGGCTAGAATATTTTTAACATTTGGCTGCTAAGATCCGAATGTTTATCTCCAATATTGCATAAAATAAATATATTTTTAAATGATACAACCAATCATCTGTATCAATCCTTGTGAAGCAGGCACGTTTATTTTTTCACGTCGCATTCGAGTTCTCTGCCATAGAAATCAGTTTGAAATATCGTTTTCATCGATTATATCGATTATTATCGTCGAGTTCTATGGCGCAGCGGTTACTGTGTTTGGCTCAGTCCCAGTACGAACAGCATTTTTCGATCGATTTCCGTTTAAAGGCATGGGTGTTTGTGATGTCTAAAAACTCCACTTTTCTGATTCTGATATTGGTTAACCACTAGTCATGTCCTAGCCTTATCCTTCTATCCCTACCACTCTCTTTGGGAAAGAGATGTTCAACAACTAAGCATCAAGCAGTTCTCGTAGAAAAAGATATGTTGAGATACCTTTATTAGGAGGCCATATCCTCAACACTGGGAGCGGACATGGATAAAAAGTAAGGCACTTACATTAGGCTATTTCTCATACATGCGGAGCACGTGTTACACCCTGATATACAACAAACGGAATAACAAAGCTTTACATATTTAATTCCTTTTACTAAGTTTGTAAATGTTTATATATATTTTTTGCGTCTCATTTAACAGTCAAAAAATTATATCGTTTTTTTTTAATACTGAAAAGGATGGAGAAAAATTTCCTTAAATTAAGAAAGACTACTTTTATAAATAGCTCTTAAAAAGCCTTCAAAAGTGTCTGAATTGAAAATCTACTTAAGGAAGCCTTTTCTTAAACGTCGATACTATAAAAGGTTTGATACAGTTTCATTTACGACATTTTCATCAACACAATGAAAGACTAAAGAAAATGTTCCGTAAACCTTTTGTTTGATATTGCAAAGTGTCATCTGTTCTAATTGAAAACACGGACAAAGAAGTAAAGAGGTGGGTAAAGAAACGAGAATCGACTGTTTGTCAGTTGCATTAATTGCCCATCAAACATCGAGGGCCACGATCGCCGGTCTACTTCATAAAGGAAAATTAAAGTTTATAAGACGTGCTAAGTGGAAGGCGTTAGCCAGGAGTTTTAATTAAACGTTGACGTTGCTTCGGAGGTTTATTGGAGAAAGACTTACTTCGTACTTATTACTACATGATAAAACGTTTTATAAATTAAAATAAAATACACGTTAATTACTTTGTAGTGAAAGCTTTGAAAGCAAACATAATATTTATTTTACCAGTTTTATCATGATTAATAGGTTCTATAAAAAATATTTTAAGTAAAAGATCTCTTAGCATTTAGCTGAACATAGGCTTGAGACACTTCACGAACAATAGCATAATTAGGAAAACATTAGATCCCGATATTATATTTAAATTAAAATAGGTTTCAAAGACGCTGTTTATCAGACTACATTTCTATAAATGAATTACTTTATTCAAATATTTAATATAAATATATATGAATTCAATGTATTGAGTTAGTTAAGAAGTTTTGCAAAAACACTATAACCATTTCTTGAAAGAGTTGACGTCTTCGTTGTACATTAAAATAAGAATATGTAGTTTTATATATAAAGTGGGATCCGTAGTGCAATGGTCAAAGCCGTCGGTTTCCTTGACGGATCTAACAGGCTCGAATCCCAGTACGAGCAGCACTTTTTCAATCGAAATGAATAATTGTGATGTCTACAGATTCATTACACCCCTTATTTATAAAAATAATATGTTTAGATACCTCCATTATGAAGCCATATGCACTATATTGGGAGCGGGTATAGACTTTTAAAAATATTTATTATGATAGTCTTAAAATAATTTCATAAGCCCCAGCTTTGTACTTATTGTAAATTTTGAAGTGTGCACAACTTTGTTATTATTACATTGAGAGTAAAATATTTTGTCTAAAACCAATGAGATATTTTCACAAAAATTCTATTTTTTCCTAACGTTTGAAGACACAATGACAGATTTACGTTACCCTTTGTTGCATCTTCGTCATTAATTGAAAGTTAAGTTTAAGATAATAAATGTGCCACAGTTTAATTAATATCAATCAGTTATACTTATATTTAAGTTTATTGCATTGTTTTGTAGTAAAGCTATATTTAAAATAAGAGCATCCAACATTCGTTCATTTGAGACATTATTAAAATCGATGTAGCTTAGTTGGTACTAGCTTAATATTGGTATGATTTAATATACCTATTCTTGATTTACACAGTTCATAATATAACATGTTTCATCCGGATAAAAATATTCCACAAGGTTTTGTATAATACTTTTGTCACCAGACGACCTTGCATGTTTCATTGAAATTTTATTCGAACATGTGCGGAAAATTCATGTCTGGGTTTGCACAGCGTCAGCAAAACTCTAATGGATGAAACTCGAATAGTTCCAGTGACGGCTTATTTTATTGACCACTTACTGAATTAAATTTCACCCAACAGACTTCTTTATTCACTGAATGTAATGTCTTTATCATTAATCATACAAACCTGTTCAAACACATTGTTATATCTTTGTTGAGAACTATACTAATATTACCAAACAAAATATACAGGAGGGAAATTTTTTTTTTAAAGATTTGAGCTAAAGTCAAAATATAAAATAAACACAACCTTGAGGTGCTTGAAGATTTATAAACTGGATTTTTATTTACTCAATCTAAAGTTGTTTAAGAAAACCTTTTGTAGAGTTCCTATTTGCTGGTCTCTCTTTTTTCAAAATTAAAAGCTTAATCTAGAAACTAATTTGGCATTTACAGAATACATTCTTTTGATGGAACATGTATTAATTTATATGTATTCTTATTATCGAAAAAAAGCTATTTTGGAAAAAATGAGGGTTATTTTTTTTTGTCTGACTTTCATTACCATGATGACTTGCATTTGGGTCATGGCTATTAAAGGGTCAAATTTTCTAACTATTTTGCTATGTCTTCTTCTACATGATTTCACGATTTGGTTGAGGGTAGGTGGGATAAAAGTTAATCACAAACATCCGTGCCCTCAGACACAAATAGGATAAAAATAACATGTTATAAAGGGACAATACGGATATAAGAATTTTCAATCGCATTCCAAAGTAGGATGATAACATAAGTTCGTGTATTGCTTAATTATTGTACCGGAAAAAATGTGTCAAATGGAAATGATATTTTATTCATTATTAAATAATGAAATGTTTAAAGAAGAATTCGTGTGAATATTTAAAAAATAAAAAACAACGGCTTATAAATGTTTTATGCTCAAATGTGTAGAATACTATCAAAATATAACTTTATAATATGTATTTACTCGTTTCGTCTATTTTATTGTTATAAATAGAAATGTTGGCGCTGAGTTTTCTTGCGGTGTCAGATAATGCTATAGTTCAAATTTACGGGACGAATTAAGTTTGTACGTGGACTTCGTTCTTCTGTAATATTATTCAAGAACTATCCCTGGTCACTCTTAACTGGTCTCCATCACCCCGAAAAGGGCAGACTGCTTGCGTGGCAGAATTGCAAACACACCGGCAATTCTCGACAGGCAGACACTGTTTGTTACATATCTGAATTTATATTGTAGCATATCCTTTCAACAATTTAGCATCCGTTTGAGTGTACGTTCGTTCACTTAAGTTCAAACCGCGTTTCGGAAGTGCAAGTCCGTGCAGTTTTCAAAAGAGCATGTGAATATTATGTCCGCAGAATAATTTTGTTATATTTCGTTCTATAACGAGTTTGTTTTGTTATTCCACCCAAAAAAATCAACTTAAAGTCATCCTTAATTTTAAAAGAATCACAGAGATAATTGAAGAAAGCAACATATAATATATTATTATATTATCATTTAAGTTGTCGTTGATATAAAATGTAACATAATATTATTGTCTGATTTGGTTTTCTACGAACGAAATTATGTATGTATATGAATAGATATTTTTATCAGTTGAAAACATTTGAGATGAGCAAAGCTGGTTGTAGTTTATAATGGTTGTTTATTATTTTATTGTAATTTTTAAATAAATATTTATGATAATAAAACTTTTTATTCCATAATTTTATCAATTCCATCGATAGAATACATTTCAAAGTTATACATTATTAATAATAGTTAAATCGTCATTGGCTGGTCTTTGACGAACAACATTCTTTCAATTGGTTTCTTTCCGGAGCTATGGATGTTTGAAATGTCTAAAAATTACCTCCCACCACCCACCCAATCCTAAAATAACGTAGTGCAGCGAGATCGATAAGCTAATCACTGAACCTGCCCTGATCATATTCTTTCTATCCCTACTCTCCTCGAAAAAATGAGAGATTGACCAACTTCATAACAACCAGTTATCGTAGAATAGCGTATTTTAAGAAGCTTTTATAACCAGTCCATATGCTTCATAATGAGAACGGTCATGGATTATAAAATATTGTTTTTATTAAACCCAAGTAATAATTATATACAAATCCGATTACGTTTTCGCGACCTGACCATTTGATAAAAGTGTAGAATTTGTAAAATAAATGTGTTTTTTTATAAATGTAATGATTCCCCACAAAGAGTCTACAGTTAACACTATAAAAACGATAAAATGAATAGTTGGAAATTCAATTAAAATATACAACTGAATTTTCTTTTTATCTGTTTGATTTGCGTTCATCGTTAAAAATAATTATTTAACTGGCAGAAGTAATGCCGGTTTTATGGTTTGTGTTGCAGATAATTAAATTTGTTATTCATAAAGTAAATTGATTTAAATTAGTAATTCGTATAAAATTATAAACGATTACAAATTGTACAAAGTACACTTAAACAAAGGTCGTTGGATGGGTGCAAACAAAACTGAAATTAAATGCAAACAGTTTTAATATGTTTGTTTGGCGATGAAAGAGAAGCAATAAAGAGAAAGAGATCGCTGACAGAGTTTTCACAAAAATAATTTTCATGATGTAATAATGACAATGTTTATTTCTGATATATTTTTTTTTATTGATAAAATACACATTTGATTATTACGCAAATAAATATACATTTATTTGCGTGTCCATTGTAAGTGTAGCAAAATGTAGCATATTTTTTATAAATACAATTTAAATTTAAATATATTAATTTCTTAACCGATGGTCCGCGAAGACTAAATTTTAAAAATATATTTTTTTGTTACTGTCTGCTTTGATATATTATATGTACTTTAATATTTTTATATCAGCATAATATGTTGCAAAATTAATTGTTTTACACAAAAAATCTATTATATATATTATTTTATTCCAATGTTGATGGCTCGCAAAATATTTTTTTGTGGTCTGCGTATGTAAAAAGGTTAAGAAACATTGTAGTTATAAGATTTTTCTCTCATACGAATAGAAAAGTTTTAGCCATTCGTAAATCCTATCTTTATTTCTTAACCTTGTCCAAAGAAAAAAATAAAACTGTTGAATAACAATAAGTTTTTATTAAACAACGCATATTTTAAAAGAATACTTACAATAAGAGTTTATTATTTTCAGTTCTATAATATTGGCAGTGGACATAAAAATATAGATTTTTCGGACATCGTTTTCTTCTCTGTGTAAATAATATTAATATTACATATTGATGTCCGATCGCTTTTCCGATCATTTTATAATTTTCGCTGAATATTTTTATTATTTTGCAGAAAGGGTAAATCTGACGGAAAAACATATTATCAAATTGAATAAAGAGAAATTCCTCTGAAAAATGATCTGGAGAAGATCTGGGAGGATAAAATATTATTTTCTATAGCAAAATCCAATTAATCTAGCGAAGATCAAATTCCTATGATATGAAGTTGACGTTATTGGCAAGATGTCTACAGCAGTTGTTCCGAACAATCGAAGCTATCTTTAACAATCACTTGCTTCACTGGCATGTCAGTGAAATTCTCTAGACTCCAGGAGATCGTTTTTATATTGAGAAAATAAAATAGTGATTTACGATATAATATATAAATCGTAAATCACTACCTATCGTATTACAAAGCCATGTTTGTCCAAAAATATTTTCTAAAATAAAAACTTTTTTATTTACTTAATGAAAAGCTTTGCGACAAGAGTTTTTCCAGAATTAAGATCTTGGTATTATCAAAATCAACTGAAATCTTGTTAATGAACTACATGATGACCTAAAAGTAATCTCATTTATCCGGGTATGTCAAGCACAACTTCACGACGCCAGAAGCGAATTTATCTGTGGCGAAAAAATACGAATATTTTTTAGTAATTTCATTGTTGTGTTGACTTTCGTTTGCATTAAATTGATTACAATTATATTTTTTACATATCGACGAAAGAATGATTTTGACTCTGAAATATTTCCTAGTTTTTTTAATAGTTTTTTTCTGTATAGCTCACAAAGAATACCAAAATACATTGATTAAGTGGAAAAATAGTTAAGTATAAATATAAAAATGAATTTGATTACTTTGTTATATCCCTGATTGTGTTACAGATTGTCGCACGTGTTTTTCCCCTTCGAGAAAGATCTTCATAACTTCGCGACGATTTGTCTGAAGATCTTTTTCGTGATCAAATTTCATGTTTTGTGGTTGAAACAATATTTTAAATCTGCAAAACAATGATATATATTCTAAAAACAAAAATTTGATGACTTCTTCGATCGTGACCAATTTGTAAAACGTTTATTTTTATTGAATCAATTGTATAAGATCACCAATGACTTAATTATAAAGCTACTAAGAAAATCTATTTATTCATAGTGTTGATGCCCTTTTTTCTCTTAGCAAACTTCTTTTGTTTTGTTTATTCATGTTTTGTTTCTAATTTTCAATTCAGAAAAAAATTAAAAGAAAAGTGCCTTTTATCTTTTGAACGGTAAGCCCTTTTGAACCACTATTTTTGTACGGAAAAATGTTTACAGGCATTAAATTCTAAATTTCAAGAGTGTTTGTATAAAACAGTTATTCAAGTCACGCTTTGTAAACATTATTTATTATTTAAACATAAAAAAATGGAATTTAACATTGTCGTGGGTGTAAATACTCAATGGATTTATGCAAAAGCTTCATAAAAATACAAATGTAAATAATTTAGTAAAAAATAAATTTATTTAAAATGAATGTCAGCCTGAAAAATGTTTATCTGATGTTGTTTTGATTTTGTTATAATTTAAATATTGTTTACATGTGAATTTTTTTATGTACTAAAAGAAAATGGTTACCGTAAATCAGCGCCCTGATAAAATTTCATCTCAGTTGTAACAAAGATTTTTTGTGATTTTCGAGAATATAACTGTGGGTAACACAAATAGCCGAAACACCTGCCATTAACAACGCAAAACTTTTCAAATCTCCAGTAAGACGCCCTTTAAGTGGATTGAAGTGAAGTGAGTGCCCGAAAAAAAATACCCACACACCAAGTGGGGGAAAACTTTTCCCGAAGAGGGACACAGAACAGGCGAACGATTTTTATCAATTTGAAAAATCAAGCAACACTTCGACCGCTGAACTTTTTTCTTTCTATTACTTTTATTTTCTTCGTGCTTACCTTTAATGAAGCAAATCAAAACTTGTATTATTTACCGCAATGAAAGAAAACTGCTAGCTTAGACATTTTCATAAGTCCTAGATGTGATTCCTTGTACCGTATTTCAATAAGGGTTTTGGTCTATTCCATTTTCTTAATGCAAGTATTGGATTAGAGCCAAGCCACCTCCATGACCAACACGAGAAATTCGGCCACGCGTCTACTTAATTTCAAATGGCCATTCCACCTTTTTCTTATATCAACGACTCATGATCAATTTTTTTAAGCAACTTTGTTTGCTTTGAATATGTAATTCTTATGGAGCTTATCTCAACAAAAGTTGGTCTATGAGATATTCCTTTTAATTTGTTACTAAATCTCTCTTGTGTGAAGAGACTATTAAAATATATAAGATTAAAGCTATTCCTAAAATAATGTTTAAATGATCACTCTAAGTATGATCCTTTTCCAGGTAAGAACTTCGTGTTATTCAGTCGCTAAATTTCTCTTAGATAAAGCTTTGACAGAAATAGTGCGCTCTTAGTATTCTCTTAGTATTCACTCTTAGTATTCTTTGTTTGTGGGGTTGTATAGGTTGAAGGGAATTAAAATATCACAGATATCAATGCCGTCAAACACAAAGTGATCAAAAATAAATAACTTTCAGTACTAGGATTGGAGCACATGAATTCCGCAACCGACAAAAGAGACGTCGGACAATTGAATACAAGTCGAATTATATTAATTTGCAAAAATTTTTAATATCATTTTTCATTTTTACCTGAAGTAAAATGAAAAAGATTTTTTTAAGAAATAAGAAACATTTTCATGTTATATTTATTGTAAGCACGCTGCATTTTTGTGAATACTTTTGTTTGAATACAAAAAAAAATTTAATTTAACACTTGAATAGGAATAGCTTTAAAATTATCATTTTAGCTGAAAAATTATGTTACCATAAATATTTGTATTACACGCATTGACCGTCCATTGCGAATTTCTTGATTCACGTGTGAATTTTAAAAAATTGGTTGAAAGCAAAATCAGTTTGGCTTAATGGAGATGAAAAATCATTAAAATGTTTTGGGGTTTTCTTATCATTTCAGCAGTTCAGAAGCAAAACTATTTAAAAAGTTTTCTTGGTTCTCAAACGTTATCAAGATTTTTTTTTATTTCCAATTGTATAATTAAATTAAAAAACAAAACATGTATTAATCTAAAACAAATTAATGGTGACAAAAGGAATTTATAAAAAAGTTTACCTCACAAATTCAATCAGTCTCTTTGGTCTATCGTAAGAGCTTTTGGCGTAGAGATCAGATGGGTAAGTTCCCGTAAGGCTTTTTTTTCAAATTAAGATTCTTTAAATTTAAAATTTAAGCATCGATCATGGGTTGTTTATAATGTCTGTTCTCCTCAATTTGATCTCGAGTGACCATAAAAACGACTGGCATCTTAGTTTGATATCTAGTGCCTAACAGAATAAAGTAAGTCAATATAAAGATAAGTTACTGCCTTTTAAAGGAAGCTTCAAAATTTTAAATACACATTTTTATTTGATTACTATGTTCGACGGATGATTGATTACTTTACATGTTTTATTTGTGTGACACTTTATCTGACAATAAATTGAATAACAACACAATAAATGTTATAATTATCTGTAAAAGTGCCATTTACACTGTATCGCAAGCCATACAATTCCAGTTGTAAATACCTAATAAGGATTGCAATACCGGACGAATATAATTAATACCGGTATTTCGGTATCAAAAAAATAAAATACCCGATTTAATATATTTTATTTTTTCGTGACTATTTAAAAAAAAACATATAATGATAGTTTATACATTTAAAATTCGGTTTTAATAAATTTAAAATACCTTAATACCGGTATTTTGGTGTTAAAAAACATCACAAATACCGGGATTCCGGTTTCGGTAATAACTGTATTGCGGTAAATAGAATTCAATCTTTCACGGTGTACATTGAAATAAATATAAATAATAATAGAATATGAAGAAAACTTTGACAAACTTTATATCGATTTTGTGTCTGTATTATTCTAAGCAATAAATAATAGTATGTTGATTCGTTTTTTTTATTCTAAGGTCCTCTTTAGCTATCAAATAAATTCGGTTTTTTTCTCTTTTCGTCTGAACGTATATATTTCGCATTTCTTGTACGTACATGTAAAGAAAATAAAATATCCTAACATGAAAAATCCGCAAAAGCAACCTTTTACCCTCAATTTAAATTTTAAGTAGACTGACCGCAAAAAGTCTAACTCTACAGGAAATATCCTCGGAGACAGCGGTTGCTTACCTTTCAGCGCATATCGTTTCTTGGAGATTTTCCAGGAAACTATTTTAAAAATAGATTTTTTGTTTTTCATTTCGGTTAAAAAACCGTTCAATTCAATCAAACAAGCGTTAAATTTATAAAATATTATCATTTTGTTTGATTTTAATTGATATGATTTATAAAATTATAATATATAAAATAATAAATAATATAATTTTGATTATACAATATAACTTAAACGTTATATCGGCAAAACAGAAAGAACACTAAACACCAGATTATCAGAGCATATGGCAGCCTTTAGATTGAAAAAAGACACGTCTACTTTTGCTAATCACTTAATTTCGGAAGGACACGTACGTGTTCAATCAGGAACAAGGGATAAAAATGTTACACCCAAATACGGACGGTCATAAACTCTTTTACCAGATTTTGGAAATAAACAGAGCACAACTGCATCGCCTTCCGATTTTAAATAAAATATTAAATATTCCGGGGTCTCCACTCCTATACCCTATATAAATATAGTCATAAAGCCTTTTCCGACAAACAAATAAATATAATTCTTAAAACCTGTGTGTAAACTACTCAAATCTGTGGGCATTCCCATGAGCTTATCCTTTTCGCCAGCAATGGCTTTCAACTCAATGATACATTATGTATTATATAAACACGAAACATTCATTTACTAAGCGTAAGTTCAAGTTCATCGGTGCACTTGAACGCCTGAAGATGCCGAAAGGCGAAACCCGGATCGTTAGTGACAAAATCTGTGAGAATGTGCATAATTTGAACGATTCAAATTTAATATTGAAATTCCACCAAGCACCTTCAGTAGAAATCTTAAATTATAATTTTAACGCTTGTTTAAAAGTTCAAATACGAACGAATGTTTTTTATAATTATCTGATAATTATTTAATTTAATATTTCGACTGAAGGTGTTTGGTGGATGCAGTCAGTTCAAATTCATCCGTACACTTGAACGCCTGAAGAAATCCACGTTGTTAGCGACAAAACTTATGACTAAAACTGAATATACTCTAATATAATCTAAAAACATTTATAAAAGAAATCTTTATTATTGTTCAATTTTTAGGTACTATAATCAAAAAAATATCATTTCTTCAAATTATTTTAATGTATTATTAAAATCCAAAGCAATAAAGAAAATAATTATTCTTAGTTATCCGTGTTCATAAATTTCAATTTTCTACTTTTACTCAAAAAGTGATATTTCTATAGAAAAATATTTATTCATACCTTCCAAATATAGAGCAAAAATAATTCAACAACGATTTGTAGGTTTTGTTGATATTAGCGAAGCTTAACATGAATAGGGACTGCGTTGGCTGGTGCTTGTGCAATGCTTAGCTGGCTTAGCTGAATAAGAAACGAAGAAAGTTTGTTCTAGGAATCGTGGTGTAGGAAAGATAATCCAAGAAATTAACACTTTTTAAAAATAAAAATTTATAATCGGAAAAAAATATCTTCTTGCACACAATCTATGACATGCAAACTGCAAAATATTTAAGAAAACTATGTTGTTCAATGGTGTTTGGAAAATGTTACGGACTTCTTTTCGGCGATATACGACGTATATCAAATACTCATACATTTACAGAAAGCACTACGTGAAAGCACCCGTTGCTTACCTTTGCGAAGAGGCCAAGTGTATAAATATTTTACCGATCGTACTTTACTTACATACCTACACAGGCATATTACTAGATGCCTTTGCCTTGAATGCACCAAGCAATTCAGTGGATTTAAGAACAGATTTTCGGAGAATTTTCAATGCTACTATGATTTTAGACTAAGCTTAAAAGTACTGCCGAATAATAAAATTCTTGGAATATTTGTAGAATTTATGTTCCTAGCGTTAGCAAGAAAGAGTTTTATAGTCTTATGTGCGAATTAAAAACAACTTAATTATATTTCCTTATTTAACTGATTTTGGTTTCAATAGGATAACGTAGATATTCCATGCACATTTATATAATTTATTTTGGTTGCTTGCTATTGATATCCATAAAAACACTGCACCTTAATTGACTGAACACTTAACACCCAATTTTAATGTACAAAAAATACATCGACCGAAATTATTATTATAAAACACTTCAAATTATTTGATTTAATGTTGGGCGGTCTTCAATAATTAATATGTATTCAATTATTTCTAACAAACAGTACGATAGTGGCTTTATTATTGTTTAATATTGTAAAACAAAAGTTAACTGGCTAAAACCATATTCTAGAATAGATAAGTTACTTATGCTATGTTTTATGAAATGTTTAATAAATACAATAAACATCTGATGTGAGAGTTTACTTAGGCTTGTTCTGTGCAAACATTTTTCTGGCCCAGAGTGCGAAGCTCTAAACTTCAGAAACAACAAGTTAGCACAAAAAGACATTTTTGTAAATGTAAAATAAAATAAATCCAGTGTAATTCTAATTTATATGTCATTTCACGAGAGGGTGATGTTGTTATTGTGACACGTCATTTACATGACGCTGAACATTCATCAAGCAATATCTAGATGTATGTAGTTGAACAATCCTTCCTAAGATTAATCAGTGAGTGTCACCAATGAACTTTCTCACATGGTAAATTATATTCGCAATGTATAACGTTAAATATGTCATATGGAGAGCGATACGATCCCAATAAGTATTAAAGTTTCCTCGTACATATCATAAATCTTTGTATTGCAGAGAAAATGTTATACGAGTATATGAGTCTAGTAAGCTCACGAGGGTGACTATAGTGGTTACAATTTTGAATATTCTTGGTATGACTTTTGTTAGAAAAATAGACTTTTTCCCATTTTCTTTTCCCCTTTTACAAGTTAAACTTGAATGGTTGTACGTGGATATATTTAAAAACATTATTTTATATTATATTGTTGATCCAATGTAAATCATATGATCTTTGAATTTAGGTATCTCAACATATTTTTTTTACGGGAACTGATTGTTTGTAATTTCTTCTACCTCCCTTTTGTGATGAGAGTAGGGATATAAAAAAATAAGCTATGACAGAACTAGCGGTTAACTAATCGCTTTTTCTACGTCCCGTTAGTTGAGGATTGGAAGGGTGGAATGGAATTTATTGATATTACAAAGACCTACGACCTTAATAAAATTGTACCAAAATTAATTATTACTTTACAATTTTATTTCAATTCTTAAACCATTAGCATCTCTTTTTTATACTTAAACGTAATATTTTGGTTAACAAAGAAACATAATTGATAAGCTACAAATTAACTTATGTCTTAGAGTCTTAGTTCATTATTTTGCAGTTGCAAGCTTTGCGCTCTGCTCTAACGATATCGTGTGTAGTGATCATTTCCGGAAAACCTGAAAAGCTTAAACGACGAGGCGCTCCAAAAGGAATCCGGGGGAAAAGTTTTTTATGGTAATCTTTTGATAAACATTTGAACGTGTGTGAAACGTAGCGAGAAAATTAGAAAACTTTCTTCATGAAATAGTTTAAAGTTCTTTTTAAAGTGACAAAAACCGTATCTATGAATCGAAAAAATATCTGACCTTCGTTGGTATTTTTTTGAATCAGAATGAAGGTAGAAAAACGAATTTCGAATATTTAAAATACGGTAGTAAACTTATTTTATTTAGTATTGAATTCAACGTTTTTTTTTATTACAGCATCATATTTTGATATTTCACAGGATTAACCATACACAACGTTTTTTTTGACACTATTTAAATATGTTTCAATTTAAAATGAATTGTATATTATACGTTTAAGAAAACAGACAGAGTAACATTAAATCAATTGAACACAATAAATATCCACGGACAAGATCTAATATGCAAATAAATCAAAGTAAAGAAAACTAACACTTCTTAGAATAGGTTGTTGAAAATTTAGCATCACCCGTGCACTTGAACGTCTGAAGATGCTGAAAGTCGAAACCCTCCCGGGTTATTGACAAAATTTGTGTGAATTTCTATAATTTGAACGATTTATTTTTTTAAGATTGTTGAACGTTTTAATTGATTAGAAAGGCTAATTGAGGATTTAACTAAATTTACCTTTTTGTTCGCATATTTTATACTTGTACTTATACCGCCTGTGTGGTCGAGTGGTCAACGTTGTTGGCTTCGGCTACAGAGGACCCGGGTTCAAATCCCGGTACGGACAGTTTTATAAATTGATTTTTCAATCGATTTATGAATTTCTGTTCAAAGGCATGGATGTATGTGATGTCTTGAATTCCCCCCTCTCACCCATCCTATCCTATGAATGGGGCATATCGAGAGCGATTAGCTCACCACTAATCCTGTCCTAGCCCTATCCTTCTATCCCTACTCTCTTTGGAAAAAGAGAGGTTGAGCAACTGAGTAATAAGCAGTTCTCGTAGAAAAACTCCACTAGGAGTCCATATGCTCCACATTGGGAGCGGACATGGTTAAAAAAAAATGTAATAAAATGGTAATACTTTAGGCAAATTCATTTATCAGTATCGAATAGTTTGAAGTAATAAAAAGATACAATTAACTAATTTACAACCTTCAAAAGGTTGCATACACTTCCTACTTTATAATGATAAGAAAAATCATATCATTAATTTTCATGGTTATTTTATTTGGTATATAAATACCAAATTAAATAACTATTTACATCTTAATACTAGTTTTAAATTATATCAAGTAATAATGGCATTTTGAGATTCATATCGTTTTACCTAATCGCGAATTTTTTTCAACTGAATAATTTTTATTTCTTGCCTACTACCTATTTACTTTCGGTATAATTAAATAATATGATTTTTTTTCCAGCCCAGTTATCTGAACAAAATGCAAATCCGTATTGAGAAAATTCATGTACTGGTACAGAAAACTACCAACATCGTAAGAACTTCTTTTCACAGCAAGTAATTTGTTTGGATTTATGAAAATCTTTGACTCGGTAAATAGTTATATTCTTAACCTTTCTACGTTATTTCTCAATATATTTTTTTTAAATTATCTTTTAATAGTTTTAAACTATGGTTCCTATATGTTTATTGAGAACTGATTCCTGACAAAAATATATAATTGTCTTTTTCAAAATTTTTAATAAACGCGTAGAAGCAAAAAAAAACAAATTTTATTGATCCGTTTTCATATAACGTGATATTACTAAGCCGTGTAATAAATCAGTGTACCAGGAGAATCAGCTGTTTTTGAAATAAAACATACAACTGTTAACAAGTTGGCAACATTATGTTATACAATTCCTATTCGAGTTACTTAATTTATCATCCAATAAAGAAGCCAAACGTTTCACTGTACCAAAGGAATTACACACATCAAATAGGATCTAGTGGAAAACGTAAAATTTAGCAAAAGCTTTTTAATGGTAATACGAAAGAGCCAGGCGCTACATTTCCTCTACTTGATAAAAGACATCATTAAAACCATAATCCCACAAAGGGAACCGTTCATTATAATATGTATGTAAATGAATCCTTCACCTGTTAAATATCACGGACGCAGTCATATGTGGTTATGCTTAACTCCGCTTCAGTACGAGCCAAAATTTAGCAAATTATTGCGTTACTTGGATGACAATTTTTCATCCCTTTAAAAATTCAGCGTATCTCTAAACGGATATTGGGTAAATGCCGTATTTATTATATAAGCAACCTTCATTTATCACAGAAAATAAGATGAATAAAAATGCTCTATTCTACCAAAAAAAAGTATCAATTCATTTATCATTTTAAGATATTCTTTCCTTACAATAGTATTTTAAATGTTATAAAAATCTCAAAACAAAACAGTCTGATATTTTAGGTTTTTACGGGATCCAAAATAAACATTCATATTTTTCCGACCATTTGCAATAACTCTTCGTTGGTACCTTTTTGATTTTATGATTATACGGATATGTTTTGAGATCGTTGAGAGTCCGATATGTTAAAATATGAGGGCAGTGCCCACTGAGATCTCATCCGTCATGTCCACGTTACTAAGTTAGTGAATAAATTACTAAATTAATGTGGATTGGAAACCAACGCTAAGTGAATTTACATTTTTTAACCCTCTATTGAAAATACATACTGCTTGAAATAGGGAAAGCAAATGAATCTTCTTTATAATTTTATGAGTAAGTATGATGTATTATAATATCATACTTTCCCAAAACATGTGCGGTGAAAATAGATTTCTATAATACCTGTTTCTAAGAATTCACTAGAAAATTTCAATTTCTCTACAAAAAACTAAAGTATGTATGTATGTCAAAGAAATTTAGAGTTGAGAAAAATACATTGTTAGCGAAATAAACAATTTAAAATTGCAATCCGGTAATAGTTTAAAATCAATAGTTTCTTACTGCTTATTCTTTTATAAAAAAATACACTGTTAACTTATATTTGCTTAAAATAACAACTATTTTCATTGAAGTGCCTCATGGTAGTATTTTCAATGTAATCACGTTGACAACTTTTATCAATAGATGTATATTTTTGTTCATACAGAAATAAAATTATTTCTCATTTAAATAATTGTAATTAATTTAAGGGTGCCTGGATAAAGCAATAACCGAGCTTAAATTATCCAGTTCTCAGTATGGACTTTACAGAAGAAACTATAAAAGCTCCGAGTTAGCTTCACACAGCAACAAAATATAATTAAGTAGAGCTTTGGCTAATTGCGGGGATTAAGTTCAAATGAGGGCTTTGAAAATGGAGGGCGGAGCAGCGCGGCCTTCTCTTTTTTGCGAAATTTAAATGCGCTTGTAAGAGATGCAAGATGGCTGAATAAATAATTACACTCTTAATTATTTTAATGACGTTTTGACGTTGACGCCATATATAGCTTTATATACAAACTTGTAGCAATATTATTTTGTTTATTTAATATTTTTTTCGTCCTTGAAACCCATTTTAAAAATATTATGATATATTCAAGGGATTTGTGAATGATAATATTTATAAAGTTCTACAATGTTTTTTTTTCAAAAATAAATATTTTTTGGAATAATCATTTTTATAGTAAAACCAACAGGATTTTTTTTTAATAATTGCAGTCATCAATTTCTTTCGTTTCTCATAATGGTTAAAAACAGTTTTTCAACGTTTTTAATCAAAAATTTGAGCTCACGACAGCAAAAATAAGGAAGAAAAAAAAGTCCCAAAGCATCGAATACTCGGAAATAGAACAATTTTTTTACGTGAATTATAAATATCATGAAAACATGTTTAAATGCATGGAAAGAGAAATGTAATTTTGGGAACAATCTATAAACTGAATTGTCGTTAATATTTTTTTTGTGATAAAGATGAATAAAAGCAACAATTTTTTACTACTACACAGATTTAAAAATCAAATGCGTGTGACTAATATCGACTGTGGAAAGGAAAAAGGACGCAACCCTCAGTTTTCCAAAACAGCTTTTTTTCGATAATCACAGTGTATACCAACTTGATACACGTTCTATCAAAAGGATGCAAGCTGCAAATACCGAATTAGTATCTAAATTTAGCTTTTTAGTTTGAAAAAGATGACATTATAAAAAAATAAAACCAATAAAAATGACTGAAACAAAGGTTTTTCCTAGACAATTTTTTAAATTTATATTATATTATGTCAATTAAACACCAGTTTAGAAGTCTCCGTGCACTCCAAGATTGTGTATTCATTATTTGCGTATGGCCCAAAATCATCAAAACACGTTTTTTCCGCCTCCTCAAAAATTTGATATGTGTGGGTTACGTCCTTTTTCCTTTCCATAGTCGATATAAAATGAATAGGGTTAAAATATTCAATATCTTTGAATACCCAAACACTTTTTAAGTACGTCTATTTTATTTTTTCATTGATACTCCGAACCCTTTTATTGCAATGGAATTGAAAACGTTCGTGAAATAATCTGTAAACTGCAAACATTTTTCATTTATGACCATTCAAATAAGCGATTACAGTTCAAACGATTTTCACATCGGCTGTTTGAAAGTTTACTGTACGAGCAATGTCCATCGTTTTTCATTATGTTGAACTAAAAAGTACACTATCAGCAATGTTGAGTTGTTTTCTGTATTACAATCCGGTAAATCAAATGTAAATTTGTCATTTACTTGAACGCTTTGAGCTGAAACAAAGTTTTGATCTCTCATTGAATTTTCAGTGCCATCACTATGAAAATTATCTTCATGAAGTTTTCTCTGTAGTATTTGCTACATTACATTTTTAGTTTGGCACAAGTGTACTAGACTATAACAGTTCATAAAACTGTTAGAATAATACAATTCATTTCATTTAAAAAGTCTAATTTTCCACCACTTTTGTATTTATCCTAACAGATTTTTATTTTCCTGAACTGTTTGTTACTCAGTTAATCAAAGTTTCTTTTTAGCTGAAAGTAGGGATAAAAAGGTACATCCTACGGCGCAGTGGTTAGAGTCCCAGAACGAACAGCATTTTCTCGATCAAATTTCGATTTCTGTTCAAAGGGATAGATGTTTGTGATGTCTGAAAATTCCCTCCCATCTTTTCGATCCTTCAATAACTGAGCGTAGCGAGAGCGATTAGTTGACAATTAGTCCTGTCTCAGCCTTATCCTTCTAACCCTACAACTCTCTTTGAAAAAAGAGAGGTCGAGCAACTGAGTAACAAACAGTTTCGTATAAAAACTTCTGTTAAGAGGAAATATGGTCCAGTTTGGGAGAGAATTCTTCAAATTGTAATATCGGTGTGTAGTGTACGTGTGGTTTGGATTTAAAAAGTCATATATGAACAATCTTACACATTGAAAGTATTTTTTTTCAGTTTAGCTATTTTTTTATTTTCAAACGATTTTAATAATATGAAACTGATATTTTTTTAGCGAAATAATCGATTAATATTTAATTTTTGATTTTAATAATTTACTATCATATTGATTATTACTTATGTAATACTTAAGCAGTAGTAATATTTTTTGAAGATGAATTGCTTATCAACGCTATGAAATAGTGTATCGTTTATTTTAAAAAAAGAATTGCAAAGGTATAAGTAGTTTAATATTTTAATAGTTATGCATTAAATATTAAATGTTTTATAGATTTAATTTTAATTTGGGTATGCGTTATTATACTAGTAGCGTTATTTTTAATAAATATTTTGATTTCAATTGCGTATTAACAATTTTCAGAATATCAAACCTATTCTTTAAAAACATACCGAAAAACAATTCTATATCTTTAAAAGTTAATCATGGTCAAAATGTTGTCATTAAATTAAAGAAGATGAACGTTTTGTTTGGGCTTATAACCATCGCCGTGAAATTGATGAAATATAGTTCAAAATACAATGAATCGACGAAAACAATAAAAGATTAAACGTGTTTACATATAATGTTAAAACAAAAACTACCTAAGATTTACGGTCATCCCTTTACATTCAAAATCACATCAATACTACCACATTTCATAGTGTTTCCCTCTTCCCCCGGACTGGTCTGCATATAGACAAATGTTCTGGCTCAAAATGAAAAATGGGCAATATTTGCACGGACGAACATTTGTAGTAACTTTACAGTGCTTAATGCATGAGATGTGCACTTTGCAACCCCTCTAGTGTACGGGAATATGCATTGTGAGGGAAATTCATGTTAGTGGATGAATTTTGTAAAATATTCTAACTTGCAAATATTGTCTGGTGGTACTGTACATTTGGGTTCTGTGTGATTTATATTTCCTTTTAGGGAGCATATCAAGTGAATCATGAATATTATTTTTAGTCTTGGATCAAAGTTTTTTTTAAATAAAAAAAAATATTCTTTTCTTTAAATTGATATTTTGATCCATTGTAAAACACGTATGTAAAATTGAATGAAAGATTTTTATGATATTTCACAGACAAGCACACATTTAAACACAAATCAGGCATTCGATTGAAAAGACGATTTATGAAAATATTCGAACAAGACCAAGTATGCTGATTACTAGGCTACAAGATCGACATTTCTTCTCACCTACCCCTTTTTCGATTTCAAACGGAATTGATATTGCAAATTATTCCCAATGTTTAAACAACTGAATTGCAGTCAGCTTTTGTAAAACTTATTTGAGATACTTCGTTGAGAGTTCAAAATTTCAACAAAAAGAGAAGACGTGGTATTGAAAAAACATATTTTTTTCTGACTGATATAAATAAATTAATAGTATCCAAGCGTAGCATTTTTTTAAAAGGGGATTCGTGCGAAGGGTGGCTGAAATTGATGACTCATTAAAAGAAATATTTCAATTACCAGAAAACAAACCTTTTGAAAATTCGTCAAATTCTACTGATTCATTGCTGAATATGATTAAATTTTAATTTTAAAACAATATTTCCGTCATTCGTGTCGTGACTTTTGGGAATTTCGCGAACTTTTTAAAGTGCTGCGAATGTCTTGTTTGCGAGATTTATATGATATGCAAACCTCTATTAATCTAACCGCAAGAGCCACTTCAAATATACGACATTCCATATTTGCGTAAAGTGGTTCGGTAATGTACCCATAATTACCGCATATTTCATTTTAATGAACCCGCCGCTCAATAAAGCCTCGGTGGAAGACGCGGTCTGACGCCAACTTCGAGGAAAACTGCGGTTAGTTTTCTTGACTTCTGACCGCTTTGGATCCTGTGTTATCGCCGAACTTTGTACGGTGCAAGTGCAATAATTTTGATATCGACATGTTTTCACGTAAATTTAATAATAATACTTAAGCCACATCTTTACAGCGTTCTTTGAAAATCAGACTAACGCGATAAGCTTTCAAAGGGATAGTTACCCCAAATGTTGTGGTCTTGTCAAAATAAATCCATACATTATTAAAATAGAAAATATTTAAAAATTCTCTATTATATTTTAAACTATTCGATATTATTATTTTTCGAAAAAAAAACTTGTATATATCCGTTAGTAAATATGAATTGAATTTGTTGGAAATACCTTCCAATATTAAAGTTTATTACATATTAAATTTTACATAGCAAAAGACTTATTCGGGTACTGAAAAATAAAATAAAGTAATGAAACCTATCTTAAATTAATTAATAGTAAATAAAAGATATTTGATTTGAATAAATTACTAATAAACTATTATTTGTAGTAATTGTTGCTTCATTTTTCAAATAAGACAAAAGTTTATATGTTTCAACAACAACAAAAATACAATATTTAAATTATTGTAGAAGTATAAAAATAAGAAACATGTCGGTATTATATTATGGCGAAGCTCATATTATCTATAACTATATGACTCAGGAAGGATATAAGACACTGAAGAAACAAATTAAGATAGGCAGCGCAGCGCTTATGATAGTAGAGAGTCTCAGCCCATACACACTAGTCTGAACAAATAAATAGAATAAAAAGAAGAATCGTCTTGATCTTTGTAAATAGCGAAAGATGACAAATTATTGTTAAAAATTTAGTAGGCATATTTATTAGTGATAATAACTTTATAGTAATGTGTTACGAATTTCGTCTTCATAAACAGAGTAACAGAAAAGTCCTTTCACACGCACTGTTAAAACCGAACCGCCGTTAAAATTGTTGCCCACGATGGTTGATTACTTTAAGTTTAAACAAATATATGAGCACCTAAGAGATGAAGTGAGCCAAGTGTTATTTTAGGTAAAAGTGAAATGAAGTCAATAAATACACACAACAATGGTGTTATCTCCCTAAAATAAAAATACGCAATCCACCATAACACCAAATAAAGACGTGATTGTACTTTAAAGTCTAAAAGAAAAGTTTTTCCATTTTACAACTTGGCTTACTTCACCTCTCAAGGGCTCATATAAAAATGTAACTATTTACGAAAACCAATTTGATTCGCCGCTGTAAAGAATTAGCTTAACGATTTTCTCATGTACTTTTTCATTTAAAATTCCATTGGAATGATAAACGATATTTTTTTTATGTATTTGATGAGTATCGATATCTGTAGTTAGCTCATAAAAATTGCTAAAATAACAAAAGTTTATGATTGCCATTACACTATGTCGGAGTCATGACATTCAGAAAATCTGTCTCAATCTGTCTGTGTGGTAAGACTCAAATTATCTTTTGAAAAGGGTTTCGCCATTATCCGAAAAAGCTCTTGGGCTAAAGACGATACCAAACAAGGTGATGGGCTTGCCGCGCGCTGCTGCTAATTATCAAATAATCACCACCAATTATCGACTTTTTTGGAAACTCATGA
Source organism: Himalopsyche tibetana (assembly GCA_030503985.1). Lineage (NCBI taxonomy): Eukaryota > Metazoa > Arthropoda > Insecta > Trichoptera > Rhyacophilidae > Himalopsyche > Himalopsyche tibetana. The sequence continues at coordinate 17,340,413 of JAPJYX010000024.1, forward strand.
GAAAGCCAATGCGAAACGTACGTACCAAATTGACAGTGACGTGCGTAGTATTTTTGTCAGGTGTCGTATTTTGTTTTTGATTAAAATTAATGGTAAAATTCGGATATAATTTAATTAGATTACTGATTAAAACAGAATCCACAATTACTTCTAGTGGAAGTAAATTATTAATATACATATAATCACAATATAATTTTAAAAGCTCATTTGAAAAAAATATTGAATAATAAGATCGGTCTGTCTTTCACATGACAACTGGTTACCAGTCAGCCGTAAAAAAATATTTTTTATAAATTGCAAGAATAATATGTAAAAGTAAAATTATATATTAAATATGACGGAGGGTGTGAATATAAAAAATAGACTATAGTCTTTTGACCAACTAAAAAAATGATTTAATATTGTGTCAGGTACACCGAGTAGGATGAAATTAATTAACCACTTGGCACTTCCAATAGTAATATTATTAGACGCAGATTCCAAAAAATATATAGCATATTTATACAATATACACGTTCTAACTACGTTTATTCTCATATCTATAGATTTGTTTTTGTAGAGTTTTTATATAAAAGTTTTTGTATTCTTAACTGATGATTAAATATAGTTTAACGTTTATATTCCATTCTGACTAGTTTATTATAAAAGCCTTTTGGTACGCTACTGGATGTAGATAATTTCTTTACGAATCAACTTTTATTTTATAGCCGAGGTGTAAAATGAAATATTAATTTGTTTTATGATGCGAGTTACGTATTGCATTAAAATTATGTTTCATTTTTACACAACCTTTATGAATTATTAAATGAATATAGCTGGTTAAACAAGATTTAAATGTTGTACAAATTTAAATTAATGTTTCAAAAAAAAAGTCTTATAACGTCAAAAGAAATATTTAATAATGGCAACTTATTTTACACGAAACATCAATTTGAAGATGAAGACTATTTTAAAATATAATAAATTAAAAATGCTAGTGGTGTGTGCACTTTCAAAAAAAAAATGCTCTTTTATATGCTTTAGTTACTCTGAGTTTGGTTTCATGTACCTGAAGAGTTTTTATTGGAACACATAAAAGAAAGTTCAGCTGCTATTTTTTACTGATTTAGATGAATTTAATAAAAGTTTTCGTAATTTTATTTCAACCAGAAAAATATTATAGAACGTTGAATATTAATTATTTTCAATTATTTAAATCGACATTAAATATTGCCGCCTGTGTGGTCGAGTGGTCAACGGCGTTGGCTACCGCTACGGAGGTCACGGGTTCGAATCCCAGTACGGGCAGTTTTATAAAATTGATTTTTCAATCGATTTATGAATTTCTGTTCACAGGCATGGATGTATGTGATGTCTTGACCCCCCTCCTACCCATCCTATCCTACGTACGGGGCGTATCGAGAGTGATTAGCTAACCACTAGTCCTGTCCTAGCCCTTTCCTTCTATTCCTACTCTCTTTGGAAAATGAGACGTTGAGCAACTAAATAACAAGCAGTTCTCGTAGAAACACATATGTTGAGATAAACTCCACTAGGAGTCTATATGCTCCACATTGGGAGCGGACATGGAATTTTTTTTAAAACTTTTATAGATTACTTGTAAACTTATATACGTTAAATGTATATATACTTACAAATTTGATATAAATGGTGTTATACTATACTTTGATGCTGTCCATTTTTAAATTTACACTTATTACTAACGAATTGTTGTTTAGGTTGATAAAGATGTCAATAAATCAACAACAAAAATATGAGGATATAGAAAATATTGTTAAGAAACAAATAAAAAAATAACATCATCTGTCTATATTTAATAAATAAAGCGAAACATATTTCAATAAAATTGATTATCTTTTGTAAAAAATTATTTAGTCCATGTGGCTTAGCTTATTCATCAACCGATCATGAGTAGGGAAATCCTATTAAATAAAAGAGGAACGATAGAAATATATGCATTGCCTCATTTATGCAAACATATTGCAACCGAAAACGTTGAACGCGATCCAAAGAGACGTCAAGATGTACAAGAAATTCAAAGCAAGCAAAAATAAATACAAAAATAAGCAACGCTGAAGAACTTGTAAGTGGTAGTTTCATCGTGTAAAATAATTTAAACCGGAGGAAAGAGTGCCTCGAAGTTGAAAGTTTCTTCTCATAAAATAAATGAAAACACTTTTGCGTAAGACTTGCTTTTATGAAAGAGACTCGTTTGGTTTCTTCTGTATTATTTTGCAATACATGAATATTGATGAAAACATATTCTTTGTAAACTTTTATTGATTCAAAGTGATGTCTCAATACCAGCTGTATTCATTGCAGTACAATCATTAATTAATTATTTCATGCTACTTTATACATCGATTCAAAATATTTTTTCATTAAAAGCACTTTTTGAGGTATTTTTTAAAATTGCTTTATAATTTGTATAGAACACGACTAGTTATAAAAACTATATAAATAGATTAACACAAAACTAATATCGCCTCATTTTAAAAGTATATTGCATAAATATTTTTAGTTTTTTATTAATAGCAGTCGCTATGCTATTTTTAAAACAATACATTGTAAAAAAATTAACGCATAACGACTGATATTATTATTGTTAGTTGGCTTCAAAGAAGGTATAGAAGCAATGAGAAGGAATGAAAACATATTCTAAATATTATATTTGATATTAAAATACTCTTCACATTCACGGTCTAACCAGAGCTGCACATTGTTGATTTGGTACCTTTCGTTAGCACAGTGCCGAATCCAGAAATTGTTCCAGGAGAGGGCCATTCGATTTGAAAATAAACATGATACGTAAATAATACTTAAAAAAATGGATGATTTAAAAATAATATATCTATACAAAAATAGTCAATACATAACTAAGTATGTGTTCTTTAAAACATAGTAAACTATACAATTATAGAGCCCATTAAACAATAAAGTTTTAATAATTTAGAAAAATAAATTCTCCTTAGGAGGAAGGGCATGCACCCCACCCCCCTCGCCCCCTCTGGATCCGCCATTGCGTTAGCAAGTTAAAGGAATATTTACTCAAACTTTTACTTGATGTCGATATTATATATCCTGTGCATAGTAGGGAGCGTTGTCAGATCGAAGTTGGCAATTAGTTATATGTGTGCCCTATAAAATAATAATAACGCAAAAAAGCTGCTTAAAGTCTTAGTAAAAAGATATATTTTTATTTACGAATGTCCAAAGTCGTTGGCTTAGAACACGGAGGTCACGGGCTTAAATCCTAATACGAAGAGCTTTCATATATTGTTTTTTTTTTAAATTTCTGTATTTCTGTTTGAATACATATATATATATATATATATATATATATATATATATATATGTAATACCTTGAATTCTCTCCTCTCACAGGTCATAGAGAAAGCGATAAGTTAACCACTAGTCTTATCCTAGAGGTATTTTTTTTTATCCCAACTGTCTTTTAAAAAAAATGTAGGTTGAGCAACTAAGTAACAAGCAGTTCTCTTGGAAACTGTTATGTTGAGATAAACTCCATTAGGAGTCTTAATAATCCACATCGGGCTTGGATGTGGTTAAAATAAATAAAAATACTCGGTTAGTAACAAGGTAAATATTTTTAAAAATTTCAAGAAGTAGTTATAATGGTATATATTTTCAAATTTCATTTGTCAAATTAATATCCAGTAAAGTACAAAAGAGTTAATCTAACTAGTTATGATTTTAGAAAAATGGACCTTTTTTTTCGACAGTCTTCTAAGCAAACATATGTATAAGGATTTTCATATACACCGAAAAAGCATGCAATGATCTTCCAATATGTTTATACGACGGAGCATGATAGATGATATTATGTTCCTCCGGTTTGCAGCGAATCCTCAATTTGAAGCTGCTCCTCCTTGTCGGCAGTAAAAAGGGAATAAAGTCCGGCGTGTGATGGGTGGTTCAGTGGTAAGAGGAAAAGGAGTTAAGTTAAGAGGAGGGAATAGGACGGAGAAGAGCGTCCACCTTGACGCGGCCGCCCGCCAAACTGGTCGCCACGGCCTGGCTCGTCGTATCAATACGATAAACTCAATAATACAATATGGAATATCAGTACGCGTTAAGTTTTACCAAATATTATTAAGACAGTGATGAGCGATGGCTAGAAAAAAATGTAATGCAATATCAGTATGAGCACGAAATGAAAAACACCAAAACGCAAATATCACTTAGTAATATTATAACATCACAAATGTCAAAGTGCAGTTTGAATTATTTTTTATTTTTTTCTGGACACGTTTTATAGATTTATGTATTCAATTAAAGGGTTTTTTTCAATATAATAGATTTGTATACTACCTCTTAGGGAACAGATTCTCATTAATGGAGTGAAGCTAGCCGTGCCCTAACCTATTTTTCTATCCTCTTATTCTTTTGAAAAGGAGAGTAAGAAAAAACTTCTCGTGGAACAACTTACTTCGATTTAGATTTTATTTGCTGCACTTTAGTAGCAAACATAGTTATATAGTCAGTCAATATTGTGTGCGATGAAAATAGAGGTGATAATTAAAATAACAAGAAATTTAGCTTCAAACAGATTTTTTGGGCAAACCATTTTTCAAATGATTTTACACAGGAAAAACAGAAATTAACCGTTGACAGGCATGGCGTAACCAATGTTAAGCGAATGTATTCGAGCTTTATTTGTGCTTAACAGTGAAAATAATTGTTAGAAAGTCTTTTCTTAGTTATTATTCTACTCCCTGGGGTATACAATTCTGTTGCAACAGATTCGTAAATTTGTCACAAAAATATACTCTTACAAATTTTATAAAAAAAAGAGATTAATGGTTTGACTAAAATAAAAAAAATCAGACATACAGAGTATAGGTGTAAATCAGGTCAATAATGTCGTTCAGGGGTTTCAGGGGTTCTGAAATTATTTATGTTTTTTTTTGTATTTATTGACCAAACGCTATAAGTATGGTTGATTTCATCGCGAGCCAATCGCTTGTCACTCTTCGTGACTATACGCGCCGCAATCCAATCTGCTAACAAGATAGTTTGTCTTCGGTTACGGAATGCATCCATAACGAGACGCTTTGAAATTTTTGGTTACAAGCAGATGCTCTGCACAGAAGCTAGTGCAAGACGACACTTTCCGCACACACTGTATTAAGTTACATCACAAAGATCATTTTTTACTTCACAGTCAAATGTAATATTTAAACAAAAAAACACATGTATTAATAAATGGAAATTTCCCATTTAATTCAAACTCCTTTTTATTTTTCATAAATATTCAATTTACTTTATATTTTTTTTTACTGAATAGATTATTTCGATTTACGATAATATCACAAATAAATGCAATCAATTTAAGAATGTATTCGCTGTTATGTTTTGTCGTCCTGAAGATAGAGTTCGCAGTTTTACGTATCCAATAAATAAGTTGTTGTCTTTATTTTCTAATTAAGATTTTTTATTTTTATTGATAAATAGCTTAAAACGCCACATATATTTTAAAAACCCTGCGTAGTCATACTAAAATTCATTCAAAAGTTCACGATTTAATCGTATATTACAGAAATAATAGGTGACGGCTTGAACATTACATTTTTTGTTGTGCATTCAAAAACGAATAATATCGACCACTATAAATTACGAAAATCTTAGTTACATTATTTAAATTGACTAATTAGTTGTTATTAACTCCACGGAATGTAATGTAAGAATTAACTAAACTGCTGTAAACGTTGACAGGAAATCAGAAACTTTAAATGTAAGAATTTTCTTTATTACAACTTTGATAACGAATAAAATTCAATAATTCGTAAAAGAAATTTGTGTATAAAAATATTGGTATCGCAATACCGAGCTAGTGTATCAAGAAATATATCATCATCAGGTGATTTTTATAAATAACTGTTTTTTAAACAATATCATTTAAACACTCATCAGTTCTGAAAAAAACAGTTCTGAAAAAAAAAAAAAGATTAACCAGTGGCGGATTAAGCACATGGGAGGCTCCAGGCGCAATAAAATTTGGAGGCCCTGTTTTTCGGGTAACATAAAATCGTCAGAAAATTCCAAGTAAAATAATAAAAATCTGAACAAAAAGTATATGGTTTATATCATATAAGCTATTTGTGAGGTTCCCAAGATTCGGAGGCCCCAAGCGCGCGCCTCATTTATTTATAGGATAATCCGCTACTGAGAGTCACTATATTTAAAACAATTTAATAAGATTATGTGATGGCTTCACGACGTAAGAAATTTTTATTTTGGTTAAAATAGTATTGAAAAAACAGCACATGTACCGGGATCGTATTTTCGGTAATAATGTTATTGCAATCTCTACTAATAATCCATTTACTATTACAATAATACAGAAATAAGCCGTTGTATATTTTTATTTCCAAAAAACTTTTGTGTACGTTTTTTTTTATTTTTAGGTTTGACTCATAATATTGACACAATCACAAAGTACGCGGGGTATCCGTTAAAAATATTTATAAGCCAATTTAAAGTACTTTCAAACAAATTACTTTAAAATAAAACACGAATGTTTGACTATGAAATAAAAAGCTCAACGAATAATCAAGCTTTTTAGGCACGTGTTTCATCAAAATGTAAATTTTTATTTTTCATTCAGCTTTAGTTAAAATAAAAAAAACTAAAGCTCTTTTCTGAGTTGGGCTATTTCCATATAAATTCAAAAGTATGTTTCTGTAATGACGTGAAAGGGAAGTCCTTTAATTGATTCTGTCAACATCTCTCGTGTCTGGCTTCTAATCAAACGGCTTGATGTCAAGTTCTATATTAAAAATATATATATATATTTACTAACGCCTTAACACAAAGTGACATGTTCGTCTTAAACTATAATTTATTTAACAATATTAATTTTGATGATAATTCTTTGAGAGGGGAATTAAAAGTTATTATTCGAATAATGTTAACACAAATCTGTAAAAATTATATGAGCAACTGCTCTGGTTATTAATTTTAATTTTTCATATTTATAAAACCAAATTTAGTTGCTTCTGTACATATGTATTTGAAATATTGGACATGTGCTTGTGATGTCTTTTCTCCACAAGTTGATCTCGGTATTTTTTTTCTCAAATTATATTAATATAATTGACTGAATATAATCGATTGAATGAATTTTTATTTGAATCAGATAATTTATCATATAAATTATTATATCACTGATTTAATCAATGATACTTTATCCGATGTAAAAATAATCTGTTATTTTATAAATCATAAAGTAAACCAGCGTGTCTATTATTTTTAAGCCTGCAAAAATACCAAATATTACAGTAGTTATTTTTTTATCATTTAATCAGTTTATCTAGAATAATTGTTATTTTCCTTTGTTGATTAGAATTGAATATACTCTTTTATTCCAGTTGCTTAGTAACTATTATTGAAAGTATTTTCTATCGAACAATCTTCATAAAAAAATTATTGTGAACGTGTTCATTTATTAGATAAGTTTTTAATTTTAATTCTCACAAATTTTTGTACAAACTAAATTGAAAGATAAGCGACGATTTCAATGTATCAATAACCAATTAAATTTTTCTCGTCTTCCTTTATTATAATAATTAATACTCTCCTTGGCCGTCAACATTTGGTATTTATATCTGAAACCTGCATAACACGAATGCTCAAGTTATTAAGGGCATTTAAGTGTGTCTGGGTGAGATACTTTCCTGTTGAAAAGTTCTTTAGAAGGTGACAGTGTTTTGCTCACGTCTTACCAAGGCTCACCTCACCTACTTTTTGTGTTGAATTAAAAGCGTTTGCATGTCTCAAAATTCCACCCCAAGTTTTATATTATTTAGCAAAGTTTACTTTTACTTTGTTCTCTTTTTCTACCTAATTATCCCGGTCCGTGTTTTGTTTGGCACGTTAACACACGCGAGAAGCGTTTTTCGATATTTTATAAGGAGATGAAACGCGTTCGAGATGCCTTTCCTGTAGTGTTTTAAGAGCCTTGCAATGTTTTCTATTGTGTATACTTTGGCTCACTGAATTTCCAACTTTAGTCGCTTAGAATATGATAAAAAAACAAGCTCATAATTTTTATATTTGAATATACAAAAGTGTGACTGAAAAATATCGCTCAATGCTCTTTGTCGTCTTCTTTTTTGATACTTTATTAAGTTTTTATATTATTTCAGGGTCTCTCATTGTCAAATTCGTACTACTTGCATTCAATGATTTGTATTAAGTAGATTATTCTCAAATTACACTATTAAGTCGAAGATTTTGTAAAAAACTTTGTGTTTGTATCTCCAAAAATCGAACAATATCGCATTTTGCTTTCCAAAAACAGTCAAACTCATGTCTTCATGCAGTACCCATTAATTAAGTATATATTGAGAATTTTTCGGTGAATTATCTTTACTAAAATTTTAAAGACGGAATTCAAAGTAACTTATTATGATAGCACATTTTAAAAATAAATTACATTATTTAAAGAATTAAGACTTGGTTTCTAGCAATATTTGATGTATTAAAATAGAAGATAAAAATTGTAAAAACAAACAAAATTCTTTCAGATACCATTAAATTTTAAATAGCCTTCAAGACTGACGACGCTGATCATCAGTAGTCAATATATTATATGTATAAGAAAAACAAATTTCAGAATTGGAGTCATGATGCTTTACAAGTTTTCGAGCAGATTATTTATTTTCACAGTAATAAACAACATCTTAACTCTTTTGGACCGTCTTTTAAAGTGTTTAATACATAGTAAGCATCAAATTTTATAATAAAAACGTTTGAGACAAACCTTTAGACTGTTAGCAGTTCAGAAAGTTTACCAGATAATTTTATAATATTTTCAACAGTCGACTATATATTCTCGTTATTTTCAAACTTTTTAATTAAGACTGAAAATTTACTGCAATGTTTATTTAAAATTTAAATATACAATTCTAGTTAAAAGTGTATTAGACTAATTAAAAATGTCTCCCAGTGATAGCAACAAGATGACAGTAAATTGTTACGAGGCCATTGTCTCCACAATAAAACTGATACCACTTTAATCCCACAAAATGTAATGTATCTCTCTATAAATACTTTTACATTCATTTTATTGGTATGTTTTATGTCACTGTAAAAAGAGAAGCTAAAAAAAGCCCTCATCTTTGATGACAGAACAATGGAAGCGTTCATCAAAATGACAACTTCATGTCATTTTTAAGTACATTTTAGTTATACCAAGTGACAGACGGCTCCATTATGATATAATTTGCTTTTTTACTTTATTTCTTACTTATGAATAACGTCGCTATTATTTACTTTTCGTAACCTAGTGTGCATAAAAAACTCTTGCCTAGATACGTAATAGGGTACCCAATCCCGGTATCCCGTCAAATTCTGTGATCCCAAAATTCCGGGATTGTGACAGTACAAATCCCGGGATTTAAAGATTGAGAAAATTAATACAAAATGAAACTTGGAAGAGCTAAAAAAAAGTTGTAGCGCTGGTAATTTTTGTAAATCTGCAAATTTCTGGATTATTGAAATCGATAAGAAATTGTTTAATATAAGCCCAGGATTTCAAAATCACTGAGAAAAAAATATCTCGATCCCGAATCCCAATTTATACGCGATTTTATGTTGAATGTTCAATCCCGAAATCCCGGGATACATTAGCGTTCAAATCACATTCAGCCGATAAACTAGTCCCAGAGAAGCGGAATAATTATTGACCTTGAACAGGTGTTCTTGATTTGAGAGGTTTTTTTTTATAATTTAAGTCATTTGGTGGTTCTGCTGATTTCCAAGAACGCGTCTACGTCATTGCGTATTGCAATGATGCAATGATCTCTGTCAAATGCCAATCTATTGAAGCTGGTGAGCTCTTTTATTTACGTTAGTGTATCTTTATTATTATTATTTGCCACTTATATTAAGAAAAATATGTAAGCAACAGTGCAATTTTAAACTTCATGTACACTTCAACAGGAACTGTGATTATTTTTTTCAAGCTTATGTGACGATGTCTTCAAGCTGGCTGAGAAGCGCTGGTCTCGAACTGACTTTCCACTAGAAAACGTTATATTATATATGAATTGACATCATAAAATTAGCAAAAAAAAATGCAGATAATTGTTTGCTAAAAGACGTATGTAAATTGTTGAGAAATGTTTTAAGGCTTTTCGATTCTTTTATGTGAAATTATTCGAATATGTCTGATGATGAAGTTATATGAATGTGTGTAGTTTACGTGAAGGGCTTGTAACAATATTAGTTTAAAGTCTTGATTGCTATGTTGTTTACTAATGCGCTTGTACTCTGCGGCTTAATTGAGTAATTAGCTAAGTGATCACGTGATTAATTGAACTGATGCAGTGTCTCCGTGGGCATGTATGGTGAAATATGCTATGCAATCGGAAAGAAGACACCAATCATTAACAAGAAAATTAACGTTTTGATTAATGGTATAAAGCTTTGATACGAAAAACAAAGAACGAACCATGAGTTGGCTTTATTTTGGGTATTGTTTTAAATGGGCTTACGAATGGACATATATTTTAATTTTATATACAATTTTGGAACTACCGAATGTATCTTTAATATAATGTTGCAATTTTTTGTTATATATTTTTTTAATTTTCTATCATTAATAAACTCCGCGGGGAAAAGAAGAAAAAGGTATAGTAGCCCATAGGTCGTTAACTTTAAGTCGCCAACAATATTGTTTGGTGATATTTTTTTTCCATCCACTGTTAACAGAGGTTTACTCACTTTTTAAATCGATAAGAGTGTACTGCTTCTATCATAAAAGATGTACAGTTTTAAGTCTGTGTCGTCACATCCTCACTTTACACACAAAGCGCATGCTTTTGGCTTGGCAGCTTATTTGTTCACCCGCGAGCTTACTATTTCTTTAAATAAATTATACAATTAAAGGTATTAGAAATTCTCTTAAAGCAGTTAGGAATGTATTGAATTTGTCATGTTTAAGATCTCATAAATATTATTATTATGTCATAAACAAAGAATAGCAGAGGGGAATCAGTTTTATGACCAGAAAGAGGTTTGGGAATATCTAGGAGAGGAATACGTTATAACTTATAACATTCGGGTAAGAATATTTTTCGAAAAATTCTTAACCATTAGTATGTTTAAAAACTCCTTTTACTCTAAATTACAGAATTGTCACGAATTCTGTGATATACATTTTCATGCTTCAACTTTTGATGCGATTTAATTTTTCCATAAAAACATTTTACTAAATTATTGTTATTAAAATATGATTTGCAATTGTACATATATTTTTTTAAATTATTGATGTTTAAAACTTCGATATTATAAATAAAAATGAACAGTTTTAAAACATTACTTACTTATCATTTATCATGTTATACGTATTTATTTTAGTGTGCTAGTTTTAATGTCGAAGGCATGCCCGTATGTAGTGTAGGCATACCTCATATATGCTAGAGTTATAAAACGATTTTACACCTTCGTATAAAGTCAACGGAGAAAAGAAGACTATGTGGGTACTCTTTAGGTTGGAGGGTGTGAGACGAGCCTTAGGACCCGTCAGGGCAGTAAACTTGAGAGTACTAAGGCTCCTCTCAGAGTTGGCCCCGTCTCCTTTATTAGCGAAACTTATTACTCTGGGCCTTTGAAGTGAGTCGTTGAGTTTTAAAACCCGACATCGACATACGCTAGTCGAAAAGTTATTAAATTGTTAGGTAAGGGCTTCCGATTATAAACAGTCGATCTAAAGTCTAGACGCCTGAATTATATTTTCTATCAAAATACGGTATGTCTTCTCTGCATATTACACTTCATTGTTGAAATGTGACTAAGAGATGAAACTTTTTTTTACGTAATCAATTTTTTTACTGACATATTAATAAAACAATCTCAATTCTTAAACTTTTTTATTTTCAGTGTATCCAAGAGTTTACATTGTTAATAAACCATCATCCAATAACGACACCTATACCCAAAGAACAGTTTTTTTTTTCATTCATACGGGAACTATTTTCAAGTAGAATTAGAGGACCACGTGTCTGATGCAGCCATCTTTCTCCAGAAAAATGTTCATGTCAAATGACGGATTTGCAGCGTTTCATTTTTTGTGTCACGTAAACATTTTGGAGTACATATATCATTTTTCCAAAAGGACATCACAAAGTCAATTGAAGGATTTTGAGACTTAATAGAAATTGTATTTATCACTATAGATATTAAGTAGGTATATCACAGAATCCTTCCTTTTCTGGTCTTCAAAACAGAGCAAGGAGAGTGCAAGCAACTATTGCACTAGAATTCATTATAACTACTCTCAATTGAGAAAATTACCGACTAAAGAACAATTTCTGAGGTGCTCCGTTATATGAACCGTTCTACTCCAGATTTGAAGAGATATATCCTAAAAATATATGTTCTAGTTCATCTTGGTCAAGCTTTTCCTTCCACTTGGAGACTTCTTTTGAGAGACTAAGGGACTTTCTATAGAGCAGCCGTCGGCAACTGGTGGTCCGTGGACCACCAGAGATCCGCGAGGAAAATTTGGCGGTCCGCATAGAAATCTGACATTATTTTAATTTTTTAATCCTATCACCAGAAAAAAAATCAACTGAATCTCGTAACACATACAAACTATATCTTGATGCATTGCATTTTCTGTATCACTCTCTCAATTTTAGTCCAATTCTCCACAACATATTTATGCGAAAAAGCGTTTTCATCTGTCACAGCAATCAAAACACGGTATCGATCTCGACGTGAAATCTATTCAGTTCTTCGTTTTGCAGTTATGTACATCATTGGAGCCAAATATAAATTTTATTATTTCAAATGTCCAAGAACAACCATCACATTAAAAATTAATAAAGTTTTATAATTTAATTATAATTGACTGTTTTATTTTATGAAATATCTGCATTTTTTAATGGTTTTATTTCGTTTTATTCACTTTTATTTAAATATATAATATTTAACACAAAAGTCCATTTGGTGGTCCGCCGGATCAAAATTTTGACATTTTAATCTATCTAGTGGTCCGTGAGTCCAAAAAGGTTGCCGCTGCTATAGAGGCCAAATTGCTGGCCCATTATTGGTTTTCGATTGAAATGTTATTTTAAAACCTTAAGATGCCATAAATATGTTTATACTTACATATTGTGACTACTGCAACAGTTTCCCATTTTTGTCGTAAGTGTGGCTAGATATTATCTATTAATAGTGAGCTTCATGTGACAATTCGTCCATTATTTTTCATTGAATATTAAATTTACCACAAAATTGACAATTTTTCTTTAACCAGAATATGAAAATAATCTCCGTGCCCCTAAATATGACTCATCTCATGGGAGTATTTTTCAGACGATAAGAAAATCATAAATCAGCAAAATATCGAAAGTTGGAAAAGGTCAGGATTTTATATTGCATTATTATACTCAGATACTCGACTTTTCTTAGAAAAAAAAATAAAAGTCTATCATCAAGATAAATAGCATCGTAAATAATGTAGTGCTGTTGTACATTCAATAAGATTAAGTCAAAAATATGAAAGACTTTCCACAAAATAATTTTGTTTTAGTTTATAACCTATTGTGGAGAAAGTTTATTTTTATAATTTATTCCGCGGGCTTATTTTTTACAGACAAAATATAGAACTACATACTATTGCTTGAGCAAAATAAAATATGGGCATATTTCTGTCAAATAAAAAATAAATAATATGACAATAACTTCTGTGTGGAAAAGGCATAGGTATATATTGAAATTTTTAATTGCTCAACGTTAAAAAAAACTTTATCTTTTTAAAGTATCGGCTTTTTCGATTTTTAAATTAGTTTTTATCTTATTTGACTATAATAACGCATTAAGAACAGCAATTTCTTAAAATAAACAAAATAAAAACGTTAATATTTTTTTTTGTTGATTTAATTGGTACTTAGAAGAACTTTATTTAAATATGTTGGAAAGATATCAAAGTGTCTTAGTTCTAAAAAGCAATATAATACTATGACTTGCAATTAAAATTATTTTAGAGTAGATGACGGGATATATGATGTATCTCTTTTGAGCCAGTATATAGCTTAGTAATATAAGTTAAAACATAATTCCGACGAAAGCATAGGCCAAAACAGTTATCACTCCAATATATGTAAAATAATATTTGTAAAACTAAAAAAAAAAAATTATTATCGGATGAACTATCACCACATGTTCGCGTATTCCATAATACATAAAGCAAAAAATATTGATAAAACATACGAATTCATAGCGCTCTAGAAAATTTTCAAAGTTGCAAAAACCCGATCATTTAAATATGCTCAATGTTCAGTTGCTTAGTATAAGCGACATTGAGTAATTATGCTCGGTTATTAATTTATTTATTTTATACAAAATTAAAAATAAGATGATAATAGCATTACAGCTTACGTCACTGTGTCGTGTATTTATCAACTCGAAAGTAAATAGAACATGGATCAAAAAAGAATCAAACAGTAAAGATATTATATTTAAATGCAAGCAGTCGTTTTTATAATAATGAAAAAGTAGCAGTAGAAAAAACTCATTTAAATGAATTAATATCAACTTTTATTTTACGCAAAATTGAATTTAATACGGTTTATAACCCATTTTAACCCGTTTATAACCCGTTTTCATGAAAACATTTTATATACAATGAAATGGCAATATTAAAAAAGGAGACATAAAAAAGTGATCCAGTTATTTATTTTTACATAATATCATTGAGCTTGTATACCTAAAAATTTCGTGTTTTTTAATAAATACATTCATTCCTTAATTGAAGACCTTCACTATCAATACGAGGTAGAAATGCATTATATTCAAAAAATATTTTTTAATTCTGCATCAATTTTTACATGATCAGGAACAATTTCTCTCATCACGAGTATTTTCACCTGATAAGAAAATACAATAAAAATGTATGTTCTTATCAGATGACAATGGTTAGGATGAGCGAAATTTGTCCTAATAATATTAAAATAAATGTATAATACGAAATATGGTTGTTTTATTTTTTGAATATTCATTAAACAAGAGCATAAATTCTGAATCTGTAGATCTGCAATCGTTCTCAAACCTTGTTTAGCCTTGTTAACACATTGACACTTTTATAGGATGTTAAATCACACATCCTAGACCCGGACCCATCTTTTTTTAATAAAATGCGCCCCTTTGCAATGCGTCGTTCGGAATCTAACAAATCACTACTACCGCGGTTGTCCTGTCGGCCACTATAAAGCTCAGGCCACTTGTGATGTCATTACACCTGCCCAGAGCTTTGGCTTCGAGGCTCGAGCTTTCCAGTAGAGAGACGCCGCCATGACAGACAGCACAATAAGTGGCCAGCCACTAGCGGCTTGCTCACAATATCTACCGGTCAAATAATAAAGCATTTTGCAATTATGTACACCTTCACAAGTTACAGCTGTTTGCCGCACTGTTATTATTGCCTCATTGTCTGTAGGGAATTTAATGCAATCACTTGATTATTTATTGGACCTCGCTTAATTTATTGCTAATTCGAAGCTAATTAGTCGATAATTAGTGGTTTTGTTAGCGGACGACTTCCATATTTATTAACGAAATTGTGTGAGGGTATTTTAGTACCGTATGGTTATGAAACTTACGTTTGTGACTCAATCAATGTACAAGGCATTGGCGATTTAATATGCTTGGGTTAGAATACGCTGAATAGAGAGATGAATTTCAATGTGATCTTCACATCTTTATTAGAAACAAAAAGTTAATGCGTAAAAGATTTGGTATTTAAATAGAACAGTTTAATAGAAAATGTTAATAAATCATTTTAATTTTGTCATAAACAATGTTTATTTCTGTCGGTATTTATATTTTTATTCTTCAGAGAATTGAAGATAAATTTTCTGAGGCAGGCATAGCAATTGAATTGTTTACTCAAAATTAAAGTAATTTGTAGAAATTTTCGGTTGGGTAAGTGGTGAAATATTCTCTGTTAACTTCATGAAAACCACATTATGAAAGCGACCAGACAGTTCTGCGAGAAAATACCTACCCTCAACAACAATTTAACCGCGTAAACATTGGATTGCCCTGACTTACTTTATGGCGGTCCGTGTTTTCCTATTCCCAGGCAGACGAACCCTTTCTGCTACCGCCACTCCTAAGCGCGAGTCCACTTTTTGCGGGTGATTTAGTGCCGTTGTCATTGTAGTGTTCCTTTTGAATAAATTGGCAAGTTTTTGCGATTCGTTTTCAATGCTTGGCATCTTCGTACACATGTATTTGGAGACACGTATTTTTTTCAGCCAAACCCACGGCATAGACTTTTGTTCGAATGTCGCCGGTTTATTTATATATATATTTTTTTTTGCGAATGTTGACACTTTCAAGCCAGCTCAAATTAAAAAACATCGGAATCTTATATATCTAGAGGACATTTTTCTGAGAATACCCAACGCTTTGAAAAGGTTATCCTTTTTATAGGATTCTTGACGAACCAATTTTTTTATGAATGTTTGAATGGATTCAATATCAAACGCCTTTTGTTAAATTATGACGTGTGTCACCTTCTGTGCATTGTGAAGGTCAGTTTCTGCAATACTATACTAGCTCATTGTCTTCGATATTAGTCAAGGATAAGTTAATAAATAGATATATACGAAAGATAAATGTGCGAATGAAGAACAATGTAAAAAATGTAATATCCTTAATTTTAACAATAAAAATAAAAAGTTTTCTAATTATTTATATCTTGACATACCTTGAAACCAACGACCCTATTTTTTTACTTAGATTTTGAATTTTCAAAAGCACATACTTATAAATATGTACGAAATAGCGAATTGCACAAAAGTAGCAAGTATGAAAGCCGTTAACCAGGCGTGGGGAACCTACGGCCTTCTGAACAATTCTGTAATTCTGTAAATTCGTTAATTCCTGACATATTCTGTCTGACCGTGAATTCCTTGTTTCCGGCCAAAGATTCCCTAATCAATGTTGACTGCGTCCTTATGTCGCATAGGAAAAATGAATGCGGCCTTTAGAGAAGAAAAGGTTCCCCACTCCTGGCCGTTGACAATAGAGAAAAAAATGTGCTCGTTGTTTATGTAAAAAAGTCAGGATGTCAACAACATCTGGTTAATTAATAATTCCTCTTTATTTTAATTATTTAAATAAACTATTTTTTATACTTTCGATGCATTTGTAAAGGTTTTGTTGAAATATATTGGACACAATAAATTTCAAACTTTTCTTATGTTATTTGGGCATTTGTAGCTCAGAGAAAGGCATATTAAAATTCTGTTTTTCTACAGAGAATTGACAATGCTTCTTATTCACATTCTTTTTTATTGTATAAAATGCATGGAAATATATTTTTTTTGCGTTCAAAGATTTTTTTGAGGTATTTATTAAACGGCCATTATTATAAATAGTGATTTTTTAAACGTAAGAAAATAAATACAGTCACATTTTTTTTTATAAATTGAATATTTAAAAATGTAAACCGATAAACCCACATAAAGTCAAATCCTACGAAAAAATATGTCAAAATCTTCTAAAATACGTTTATAATAATTTCCAAAACTTTAAATAATGTTTAAGCTTTTACATGTTACATGTACTATGCCCTAAATCGAAAATTTTAGACGAAGGAAACAGCCTTTCAATCAAAAATATTTGAAATATAGAAACTCCTAATATCGTTATGTGTACATATCGGTTTTTGCTTTTTTACGTATCAAATGATTGGCTCGTAAATAAATATAATTTTCATCAATTATTAAAAAATTGCCTCAAAAATGAATTGCATTTGATAAAGGGTTAAAAATATTCAGTTGTCTGGGAGGGCTTCAATTTATAGTGAATTAATGCTCCCAACAGTTTATGGCGTGCCCCATGCGTGCGCGAATAAATCTACTGAGGTACATACACATCTGGCTTCTACGGAGTGCGAAATTTCATCGAATTTCAACAATTTCGCATAATTTATTGTATCAATTGCAGCAAGCGTCTTCTGAGGTATTTAAAAAAAACAACATACATTGAAAATAAACCATTTTCCGATGAAATTTGTATCAGAAGAAATCATTGGAATATAGTACAATCCGTTTGATTGGTACTCAAAATCATATTGAATATATTGTGTCATCGTATGTGCTAGAGTAGTGGGAGATTTATAATTGCGATCAGATTACAAGATGAATATTTAATTCTGATTATTTCAATCTATTGTTTGATTAGGCATGGTTATTTTTAGTGTCTTTTCTTCTCAATCTGATTTAATGCGGCTTAAAAATGTAAAAAATATATGGCGTCTTGACTTTTATTAGCTGCAATTCCATTTAATTATAATCAATTAAAAATGAAAACTCGCACGTCGGAAGCTTTTTACTTGAGTGATCATATTTTATGTTATTTATTGACAATTTTTCCAACCCGTCGATTTAAAAAAAAACTCAAGAATTTGCGGAATTGCCAAAATAAACCTAAATTTGAAAACTTTTTTTTTAGCCCTTGCACAACTTTTTGTAATTTTCTCAATCACAAAATTGGGACGGGATACCGGGATTGAATGCCCTTGTTACTACCTCTTGTTGTATAATATTATAATCATAAATTAAATAAATGCTTTATACGTAATAACATTATGGATTCAATTTTTGCTGTACAACACAGCACAAGGATAAATTGAAAACAATTAACTACTCATCATTTTTAAGCATTCATTTTAATGTAAAATAATATTGGTACGGTTTTGTTTGAGTGCAAGAGAATAAATTCATATATCCGATCACAAATACCTAACTCAAGCATACTTGTTTTCTGATGTATAATGTATGGCATTTTATTGACTTACACGCTAGCACCACACTCCTGAGTCCTTCAAAATCGTATTATTTTTATTACAAACATGTGGCACTCTTTCTTTGCGAGGTTTCCCATTCCTCTTTTCTCAGAGTCAGGTTCGCGCTCAACTCTTATTCCTTGGAATTATTCCCTTGCGGTTGATGCGAGTTCAGGTGACTCGACGCTATAAAAGACTGGATATTTGAGCGAATTTGGGAATTGAATAATATCTTTTATACGCATTCCGGTGACAGACGGTATTATGAAAAATAATGTTTAGTCTTGGAAAACTGGGCATGGTGTTGTGGAATATGTTCAGTGGGTAATACGAATTCAGGGGCTTAAGGTGACAAAGGCAAAACTACTTAACAATGTTTTTGAGAAAAACGCAAAAATATTTTTTATCTGAGTATCTTTTTATTCAAGAAATATTATATTTCACGGCAAAAAATACAGTTGAACAAGTCAAAGGTTGGCCTTTTGAATAATTTTGTTTTGAAACAATACAATAAGATAACATAGACAATAAATAATAATAAAAACATAGTTTCACCCTTATCTCCTTAAGCTCCTAATTTGATTTATCTTTAAGTATTGAAATATTTTGTATAAAGTCAAAAAATATCGGATAAATTTATTTTTTCAATTGCCAACTTTCTAATATTCTCTGTAAACATAATTTAATTTTTCAATGTTATGTATTCTTAAAAAAAATATTGATAAACGTTAAATTACACATTTAAAGGGATGTAAGAGACTTTTTGTTTCAATTGTACTATTTCCATTCACTAGTTCAGGGGTGAAGAACCTTTTCTTATCTAAAGGCCGCATTCATTTTTCTGATTCGACATAAGGCCGCAGTAAACATTGACTAGGGAATCTTTGGCTAGAAACAGAAATTTACGGTCAGATTACGTCAGGAATTCACGAATTTACATAAATTTACAGAAATACAGTATTGGCCAGAAGGCCGCACCATAGAAGCCAAAAGGCCGCAGGTTCCCCACGCTTGCACTAGCGTTTTGTTAAGAGATGAATGCAAATAGATCCGCGGGCTCAAGATTGAGAAACTTTGTTGAATAAATAAAATTTCTGTTTTTAAGTAACGACACTATGGCTCAAAAAAACTTAATACTATTTATCTTAATGCACCACTCCAAAAGTTTTTTCGACTCTCTCGGGGCCCCTTTCGAAAAACTTTTAGCGAATACGTTAAAAATTCATATTATGATCTTGCCACTTGAGAATTTCTAGTAAAAATATTTACTAAATGAAGGTAATTAGTTTTCTTCTTGTTGCAATTCGTTCCCGTCTAGCATCACATTTTTGACGTGTTTACAGTCCACTGACTGCAATATATTATTTGTATCACGTCGACTGACAGACCAAAGAGTCAGTGCTCTAATGAAATTCTTCCAAGTCTTCCGCTTTGCGCGATCTTTTTCATGTTAATTTTCGCGACGCACTCATTTAAAAGTCCCTTTCTAAAGACAGTACATTTATTTGTTTCCTTGCAATTTATCACCTCCAAATTTGTAAGACTTACAGACTGCAAGAACAAAGTTTGCTAAGGCACGTCTTCTCCGACTAATTGAATTTATTACGAAACTTGTTTTACACCTTTTTGAAAAACTGAAATATTTCTGAGGAATACGGTTGATCGTTTACTCTCTTTCACACAGTTTTTAATATTCAATATTATTAAAATCTTTTTCTAAAAGATCAGTTTGTTACTCAGTTGCTCAACATCTCTTTTTTATAAGATTGCATGGATATAAGCTAGAACATAATTTGCGGTTAGCTAATCGCTCTCGCTTTGCATTGTTTTTAAGATCAGATGAGTGAGAGATAACTTTAGACATTAGTGACATCCATGTTGCATAACGTAAAACAATAAATATATCAAAAATTGAGTTTATGAAACTGTCCGAATGTTACTTCTGTAACCAGTCAATACCCTAACCAGTTGTCCGAATATACTAACGTTACAATGTACCCAGAATTTGTGATGTCTTTAATATTTACAAATTCTGGTTGTATTATAAATTGATGCTATGTACAATTAATAATCTCTATCATAAAGGGCGTAAATCACATGCCAAACCATATGAATATTACAACAACAGAACCATTCCACAGGTTTAGTTAGTAACTGCCTGCCAAGGTACCATATATCTCATCTGTGCGGTTGATGTGTTTTGATACATATGCGAAACAACAAACAACACAGTATTGCAGCGTCAATTATCAAGAACAACAAATCATGACTTTGCTGAGGGAAGGCTTAATTGCTCTAGCTTGTTTTTGGTCTCGTAAATTGTCTGGTGAACACTAAATTTGAGAAATGAAAACTTGGAAGCACTGCTATTATTAAACTTGCGTTATTTATAATAATAAGTCTCGCCGTTATCCAATGATAAATTATCCCACAATTGGTCTGAGGCTTCTATTGTTGTATTGTTTAATCTCGTATTAGTTTTTTTTAAATTAAATATTACTTTATACAAATTTTGCTAAAATAAATCAATTAAGCTCTCATATTTAAAAATACTCTGTCTTAAAATAAATTAGTGATGAAATACTTCAAGATATTTAATTGAATGAAGCGGGACTTTTATACTGTTTATATATGAATTAAAACTTGCGTATAAATATAATATATTTAATACTGTCAATCTTCAGTGCAGTGAAATTACACGACATATGGTAAAAAATGCGTTTAGGTAAACAATTTGTATTTCACAAAGGTGTTAAAGTCAGTTTTATTGCATATGTAATTTTATTATTTGATTGTAAAAGATGAATTAAATTAGGTAATAGTATCAATTTATATAAATTACATTTTCTACGACAAAAATGTAAAACTTTTTCACATCTTATTCTATAAAATAGGATTTGAGGAGAATTATTTGTTATACGGCGATGATTTAACTGTAATTATAAATCAAAATGTTTGGAGGAGCATAAAAAGTTGTTGTTTTATTATATCCATTTCCTAGACTTTATAGAAGAGAGTTTTTCATAGCCCGTTATTCTGTAGACAGTGAATTATATCCCAATAAAGATTTATTTACGTATACATAAAAAACTTAAACAATAAGTTACAATAAACTCCCGCGAAATGTGCGCAGATTCATTTAATACTGCTGTGATTTAATGGTATCATTAAATATAATAACGAAGCGCATAAATGTAGGTTAACTTGTAATAAACCGTACAGTTTCCTGTAATATCGGTGCGGAAACATTTTGGACAATCTATTTTGTAAGAATACACAAGTAAGTCTTTGTTACGACTTAACATAAATAAATTTTCTCGCATAAGATGCACAAGACGCTTATCCTATCCCATTTTATGCGAGAAGAGTTCTTTGGAAACTTATTTATGAAAAGTATCAACGTTATTGCATTTGACTTTGGTGCCAAAACCCCCTGAGCCTGTCCCATTTTCAAGAGTTGACAATATGCAAGTCTAATGGTATTATTCTTCTAGCTTTTACTATAATAACCATAAGTCTTCTCTTACTTTATTATGCCAAAAACTTATCAGTATATAGGAATAGTGTTTTTTTTTTAAATAAAAATAGAACAATAAACAAATATAGTATTATAATTTTGCAAATATTTTAAAGTTCCTTAATAAATGTTTTGTAAATGATTCAACTTAAATGTCCAATTTTTTTTAACAAAAAATACTGGTTCATAAATTTGTTATTTGAAAGTATACTATTTTACCAAATGAACAATGAAATTGAATAAATGTCGTTTCGGAATTCAGTGTTACAAAATGTTAATTTTTATTTAGCGGGATTTAAATTCGTTAAATTAATTAATAAATCACGTTTTTCACTAACATCAAAAATTAAAATTTATTATAGAAAATATTTGAATCATAACAGTTAATTCGCTAATGCGTGATATATGCCACACAGTTGGGAAAACATTTGACGAATTAAAACTAATAACATAAAAGAGATCAAATTCATAACAAAAACAATTAAACATCAGTTATGTTATACTATTATACAATTATGTATTAATACAAAAAACAGATTTATTGAAGTTATTTTATTAGTTTAAATGTATTAACTATTTTAAAAGCAGTTGATTTTTTTCCGACGATCAATGCTTATTTAAACACAATAATAAATGGAAAACAAAAAAAGTATCGACACTGTTTTCAGCGCAAGTATTTTTTTAAATATTTATTTTACCAACCTTTCATAATAATAAATTAAGTAAACCGAAACGCAAGAATTTAAATATTAAATAACCATAACATTAATCGCTGAAAATAATAATATGGAAGTAATATAATTTTATCGTAAAAATAAAACCTTAAAATACCTCACACTACCTCGCACAATGAATGCTAAAAATTTCACACGCCGTGAAGTCCAGAAAAATATTATCCCTGCATTCGGTTAACCCAGTAGAGTTCAATAGGGAGAACTTCTACACCGCGGTCTGGTTTTATATTAAACACAATAATTTTTCTCGGCCCCGACATGCGCTTCACAACGTTGGACATTAATACTCAACATTTTTTTGTACCATATAATTCAAAATACAAAAGACATTCGAGTGGGGTACATACCCTTGCGAAATCAAAATACATAGCCATTTTTTATGGGAGCCGGTAAATTGCTCGAATGCAATTGCTCGAATGGAAATTGCTCGAATTGAAATAAGTATTTAATTTAACCGTGTTCGCTCCAAATGCGGATCATATGACCTCTTAATGGAGTTTATCTCAACTGCTTGTTAATTAGTTACTCAAACTGTTTCTATATTTTTCAAGAACACATAGAAAACTAGGGCTAAGACAAAACAAACGGTTAGCTTATCACTATTGCTACACCCAATTTTTAGTCAGAATGGGTGAGAGAGTTTCAAGAAATTACATATATGTCTGCCTTTAAACAGAAATCCATAAATAGTTAATATAAAAAAATATTTGATTAAAAAGTGTATGTATTAAGATTCAAGCCCATGACCTCCGAAAACAAAACCAACGACCTTTTCCACTCGACAAATGGCAACTTAAATAAAAAATATTTTTGACTTTTTTTTGATTTATGGTTTTTATTTCCCGACTTGCATAAATATTTTTTTAAAGAATGAGTAACTAATGTTTAAGCTTTGTAAAACTTTTATAAAAATTTTCGAGCAATTTGTAATTCGAGCATTTGACGTCCGAGGAACTGGTTATTCGAGGATCTTGTTATTCGAACAATTTCCATTCGAGCAATTTACCGGGAACCATTGTTCATAGAAAGGCATACCGTCGACTTAATTCTAACATCACGTAAGTCGATTTAGCCTAAGTGTTCAGTAGACGGTAGAGAAATTCTATTTTATTCATTTTTTTAAGAGTTTTCAGATGTTTTGTTTAATGATGTAGTTTATAAAAAGAAATACCGTAACAGAAAATTTGTCATTATATAAGAATACCATACATTAAGAAGTCGCAATATGTGGAATAACTTTATAATTCTATTTCGAAATTTTAAATCAATAATTGTAAGAATGTTTGCAAAAATAATGAAATCGTCACCGTTTTAGCAAATGTTGGTAAATTACGAAACTTACAAAAATTGGTTTACTATACAATGTGATTCTTTGGCATCTTTGTCTAGAATATCTCAGTTAATGCATAGATTATAACAAATAACCAAAAAAAGTATTTATTTTTATAGACAATTATTAATAATGCTTATTCAAAGGCAGGTAATTATCCATGTCTAAGTATTTTAAGCTCCTATTTTTGTCAGATCGGCATTAATGCATCTATATTTTGATATCATAATTATCTATATAACATAAACAATCGAATCTAGATTTTGCTAGAGAGGCTGTATATTGGTGAAATGTTTCTTTTGCTCAGAATTATCGCCAACTTCTGCTAGAACAGTGACAAGAATTTCCTATCGATATATGTATGTTGAATGTTACTTTTTATCGATTGATTGAATTGATATTTATTTAGTTGAACTCTAAAGCCCCTAATGTAGCTAATAATAAATTTTAGTTTAATTTAACTTTTCCGGTTCTAAGCTCAAGAAATGCGACCCCAATACCCACATTTTCTTAAATATCTATTTTAATATAGGTAATAAAATGTTTATAATGCGTGTATTCTTATATCACAGTTTTTCTTAACCTTTTGTAGTTTATAGAAATACGCGATAACGCGATAAGACGAAAAGCGCCCGCGATAAGCGATTGTTCGTAATATAGCTAGAATAAACTCGTCAGTTGCAATTTCATATCTGTGCTGGGATGACGTCGTTTTTACGCGCAACTTAAAATATGATTATTTATTAAAAAACCACGGATTTTTATAATAAAATATATGAGGAATGATGCAGAGAGATATTTTAAGGCCCTTAGACTTTTTTTTTTGAAATTCATAAGAATAATTCCAATAATGAGGAAACCACTGGGGTCACTAAACGACCCCCATCGGCAGAGAAGTATTTTTCTAGTCTCCGAGCCGCTAGAGTTCTAATTTACCTTGAATAGTTGCATATTTGTTATCGTTTTTTGAAACACTAAAGTCATGTTTAATAAACGTAATACTATAATTTGTAATAAAATTAGGATGTTAGAGTAAATAACAGGATGTATTGTGTATATTTTCTAAGACAGTATATATATAGTTAAGTAAATATTGGTTTAATCATGGTTCTGATGAAGGTATACGTCAAAATAGCTATCAATTATTTAAAAATATTTGTAGAACTAAATACTTTGTCATTTTTTTCCTTGTTACTTTTCAGTATTTGATAATATATATTTTTTTTTAATATCACCAAAATGGTTGCATTCAGCTGATTGAGTAGATTCTAACAGTGGCCGGAAGAATTTCGCTGAACATTACGACGGGACCAATATTCAGATCTTTGAGACTTTCCAGTTAAAAAGCTCATAAAAGGATGCTTACAGGATTTTCTCGCAATATCCAAGACTGCATGCATGCATATATATTATAATATACATGTTACTCACGCTGAGCGAATATATTAAATTTATACATAGTCACGAAATAGAGTAAGAATAATTTTACCATTTTTCTGCGTATTTTTTTTTTTTTACATCCAACCTCATACAGTTAATACTTGGACGTAAAACAAATGTTTGCAATGTTTCAGAAAAATAACCTTTACAAATTTAGAGATCAAAAGTTCAAACTCTATACAAAAACAAGTGTCTCATAACCTGTAATTGAAATTGTAAATATTAAATTTTAATTCAATTTTTCGACAGTATCATATGAATTTATAAATAATTCTCTGAAATTTATTTTATACGAAAATTCATAATAACTTCGCCAAATTCCATTTGTAAAAAATATTAAAACTCTATGTATACAATTCTAAGCGTACAAATACAATGTGATTGATATAGATCTAATAATGTATATTTATTCAAAATAAAACAGAAATTTAACAGTATTTAAAAATGTATTTAAATGTAAAAAGGGAACTTAGTTAGTACCAAAAAAAAGAAGCAATGTGATTGTGCAGAAATGCTCTATGTATCACTTAGAACATTTTTACATACATACTCACTTTTTGGTAGTTAGTAGATTATATATTTTCTGTATTGAAATGTGGTGTATAATTATTTTTTTATATCATTAACGAAACAAAAAGGTTTCAAAAACACTAAATGAATTCTTCTGCTACTTTTGAGTGCTGTCTGAACATTTTATTTCATCATTGCCTTTTTCTCTCTTCACAGGTGGATAAATAGTGGATAAAATAATATGAGACATTATTTTTAGTAGAAAAAAAAAATTAAGAATTAACGAATGTGTTAAATAAAACCGTATTATTTTTTTCTTTCGATTGCATAGTTGTAAATTGTACCTAACGTCTTTTGAAATTAAAATGTATACTAAGTTGAGTGATATACTTAATAAAAAATTCCAACGATTTCTATCTTTAAATAAAGTGTAAGTGGGCTTTGAAAACCTTTATTATCCAAATTATGAAATAATATAATATTTTATTGTCATGTGTGGAAGTATATAGATATTCCGATTATTCAAACATCATAGTTTCGTGAAACTGACGTTATCTGAATTAAATTCACGATGGTCGAGAATGTGCACTATTTGAACAGCCTGGAGCAGTTTCTGGATTGCAATGACGTGGGTATAAACGGAATCTATATGATATGTTGACTTAAGCTTTTAATACGAATATAATACTTTTTATCTTCAAAATTAAATTCCAGAATATAATTTATTATTCTGACCTCAATATTTCCTAGCAGGGTTTGAATTTAATATCATTGGGAATATTTCTTTTATAAAAAGTAAAATGACTTTGTCAGATACTTTATATTTACTCGGGTCAGATAAATACAAAACAGATTTTTTTTTATTATATCGACTATGGAAAGGAAAATGAAGGTAACCCATATTTTTTTCAAAACATTTTTTAATTTTAATCAAACTATTTAGTTCAATTATAAATTCTTTTACAGTTGTTTTCATATATTTTTATTTTTATTTATTGTAGTTCGAAACGAGAAAAAATATACCCTGTTGAGTTCATATCATACGAACTACAACAATATGGAAGCTACATCACGAAACAATTTTAAGATATTGTAAATTAGATATAATTTTATTTTTCAATATTTTTTTAAAAAATATTTTTAATCTGTGCGGTTGTTATAATTAAGTATTTCGACTGAGGGTGCTTGATGGAATTTCAATATCAAATTTGAATTGTTTGAATTTTGTACTTTTCCATGAGTTTTGTCGCTAACGACCCGGGTTTCACCTTTCGGCATCTTCAGGCATTCCAAGTGCACGGATGCCGAAAGGCGAAACCCGGGTCGTTAGCGACAAAACTCATGGAAAAGTACAAAATTCAAACAATTGAAATCTGTGCGGTTGTGTTAAAATAAAATACTCGTATCTCCACAAAACACATTTTTATGAAAGCTTAATTACAATATCTCAAAAACCCGTCGAATAAAGAAGTAACATTGTGTAGGACAGGGATGGCGAACATTTTTGAGTCCGTGTGCCAAAAATCCTCAAATATTATTTTTCGATTGTGTGGCGTGCCCAACCGGTGTTTTTTTGAAAAAAATAGAAAAAATAAAAAATGATTTTTTTAAACGACTGTCGTTTATCTTGAGAAACATTTTAAAATTAATGAAACGAAATAGATTATTTAATCAAAATTTTATTTTTTTAAGCCTAAACGTATTTTTTTTTTGAACTTGGAAATCGTTCGCGTGCCATCCAATTTCTTAAACGTGCCACCTTGAGCACGCGTGATGTAGGTTCGCCATCCCTGGTGTAGGATAACGAAAAACCTTTTTTTTAATTAACACCAATCGATAATGAATGAATACATCTTCAGGCATATACGTGCACAGATGAAACAAAAGATTAATCACAGGTTGTCAGAAATAAAACTTATAGAAATTTATTAAATTGAAGCGATTCAAATAATATGATATAAAAAGCTCCATAAACCACCCTCAGTCGATACGTCCAATTATAAATTCATAGAAATCAGTTTAATAAAATGGAAATTGTTTTTTCCGATTATCAGATAACAGCCAATATGACTGACTATATTAATGATTTATTTGTTGGGAGTCGATTATTTTAAGAATCAATTCGGTATCAAATATTTTCATTTTTTTGTGAACAATAATTTAGTTTCTACCCTGAAATTGCTTAAGATGGACAGTATTTAATATAAGATACATTATTTTAATAATAATTTGACTAATAGTCTTTGCAACTTATTTAAATTAAGTTGAGATGGACTTTTGTTCGATCAAGGATGAACAAAATATTGTTTACAAATGCAAAATATTTAATAAAAAAATATATTCACCGAGGCATTTAGATATATGTTTTTGTTGTAAATTGTGAGTTACGGACATTGCACTCGTATTAAGCAATTATGCATCATTACAAACAACGATTTCAAAATGTCTATGGGCACACCTACTGATGGGCTGATCAATTTTATGCCTATTTTTTATTCTGTCGGCTTCCGTTCGTCTATTCTGCTCACAGTATCATTAAAAATATCGTTAAACTCTGCATATGAAAATTTCAATTGATTTATACACTTCCTCAAAGTTATTGCTTAAACTGACATATCAAGTTAGATGATTATTTATGATCATCTGTCAGCCATCGATAAAAATACTAATTATGTTTGAGTTTTTTGACCGGTTCTTCGAAAAATTACTGAATAATCTTTTTTAAAATCCATTATTATTAATTTTGATGATATATTGTATGTAATTAAAATTCAAAGAGTTATTCATGATTGACGGGAAGATTTATGGCTATTTTTTCATCAAACCTATTACAATAATATTTTAAAGATTATTATTTCCAGGAGTATTTTTTGTGTCTTAAATATTAAATAATTTCCAACCAATATGATCAAGTCAATATATTGATAATGCAAAGTAGTAAACCACCGTTTATGCTATTTTTCAAAATTAGAAATTAATAATACAAATAATATTTTAATACTGTGATATATCTATTAAAATTCTTTTATATTATATATACAGAAATATTGATAAAACTATTTTTTGCAAGATTAGATAAGGTTTCATCATAAATAAATATTGGCATGAAAAATCTCAAATATTAAAGAAAACTTGGCGTGAATTTTTGTTGAATAAAAATGTTAAATATCAATAAATTAATGTGATTTCCATATTTTATTTTTAGTAGGTACTTATTTTTACGAACTTAAAGATATCTGAGGGATTTTTCAGCCATTAATTACAACAATACAAAAGTTCATGTAGTTTTAATGGTTAAAGTTTATATAATAAAAAAAATATTAATTATTTTTACGCCCCTAGTAAAAATATCACTAACAGGTCACTATTACCGTAGAAAGCAAAAATTAAGCAACCATTTGTTAAACGGCGCACTTCTAAACTTTAATTCGGTAGGGTTAATCCGAAAGGCGGTTTACTAATCCATTTATTTGCATAATAAAGCTGCTCTTGGAATTAGTCGTGCTTTCTTTTGGGCGAGCTTTTTCTTGATAAAGGAAAACACTTCTTTTAATTTTTAATGAACTTAATTCGATTATTAAAGCTCATTTTACTCCGTACATGCTTATTTCAACACATTGTTTTTATATTTTGGATGGATGGTTACTCGCAGGAAATTATTTTTATTTAATATTAATACTGATAACTTGGTTATTATTCTGATTGTGTTAGCTGTGACGCGTGTTTTACCCTTCTGAGAGGCATTTTGCTAAATCGAACAAACTCTATAATACCTTTATTTATTGATATAATAAAAATTGATTCTTGTTCTTGACTTA
This sequence comes from Himalopsyche tibetana, assembly GCA_030503985.1. Lineage (NCBI taxonomy): Eukaryota > Metazoa > Arthropoda > Insecta > Trichoptera > Rhyacophilidae > Himalopsyche > Himalopsyche tibetana. Next base: position 17,370,591 of record JAPJYX010000024.1, read on the forward strand.
TAAATTACAAAATAAAAGTTGTGAACTTTCCACTGGGCTCAGGTAGGAGGATATATAAAAAAGAGTACATACCAACAACAATAACACTGCTCATTCCAAAAATATTTTTCAAGGATTATAAGCTGTTCATTATAATCCAATTTAAAAATTCTCGATTGTGTATTTTTACATATTTTTTTTTATAAAAAATGTAATATGGATATTATATTTTATCACACTGCATATCTTATTAAAGCAGGCTCACTGAAAAATAACTTGCGGAGAATCGGTAAGATCCAAACTGCGAGTCATGTTTTCGTAACTTAGCTATATGACTCGATTGAACGAATAAGTATTAACAGATTATAAATATCAAAGTATTTTAGTTCTACAGTTTTCAATAATTTTTATGCGTTGATAGCTATTTCGGCTTTCTTATTTTCGACAGCCGAAATAGCTATCAACGCATAAAAATTATTAAAAACTGTAGAACTAAAATACTTTGATATTTTTAATCTGTTATAATGGAGTTCTACCAAGTAAATGCCAAATCAATTAATGAATAAGTATTACTTAATTGGAGGGAGCAAACAACTGATAGCTTTGATTTGCGCCTAAGTGGCTCATATAAACTGGATAAATAATGGCATTAAAATATCTTATGTCTAAATATATATGTCCATATCTTTTTTATATCATTTACCGAATTCGTCAACCCATTCTTCGATTCTCTAAAAATAGGCACCCGATGGCAACATATCCTCAGTTCACATAATGTTTTGGTTCACTCGATGTTTTCCAAAAATGTACTTTATTATATATGTATATCTGATTTTATCATGTGAACTATGTATTTATAACATCAAATAATGTAAACTTCTTTTCCCATAATAAAATATATTTTCTTTAAATATGAATTCATTTGAGATGGTAGTTATTTCTCAAGTGGCATTACTAAACTTAAACTAAATTAGATGGTTGATGAAATCTCTATAAAACTTATCCTAAGTAATAATCTCACCAACTGTGATATTCTTAGTATTTTCTATATACGGAAGAGTTAATAAAATAAAACTTACCTACATTTTATTTCATTCAGTGACTTTCAACGAAAAATATTTTTTGTATTATATTACATATTATTGCAGACAGGCTTGCTGTTTTGATTTATCTCTGTAAACTATGTTTTACATTTTATGTTAATTTAATTTATTAAAATAGGATAACCGAGTTGAAGCTTTTTAAAGTAGTCATAAAATAACCATAAACAGATCAGGAAACAAAAGTGACAATTTCAAAATAAAACGTTGGCTTAGAAAAATATGTAAAAAGTATGATAGCAAATATAATAATAATATATAATAAAAAATGAGTATCTTTAAATGGTTATAAATTTATTGACGAAGTTTAATATTTGTAACTATAAAATAAAAGAGACTGATTGAGTTTTTCACGGTTACCATTTAGACCAATTTAAAATGAGCGTTTGAATTGTGACGATGAAGTTTCTTTTTTTAAAGCCCCGATGTAGAGTGTTGATAAGGCCTGTAATATATTTACTACATACGTTTTGGCGCGACGATATTTTGTCGCGGAAACTGTGTTTTAGCCCATAAGCCAAATCGTAAAAGAAAAAGATTGCCTCACGAAATTGCTTTGAGCACATTAACATTGGCAAGCATTATGCCGGATTGAAGTGGATCGTATTTTTATATGGAAAATGTACATTTAACATAAAATATGCCTTCTCGGATAGAAGATAATCTTATCTTGACCCACTTATTGTAGCTATAAACTATCTAGAACCTATTGCCAAAGTCATATTTAATGAAAAAAGTTATTGTAGCAAGGAATAAAAATCCTTTGATATATGTACTGAGCTGGATTATTTTATATAACATTTATTCCCTTTAGCTATTTTTAACCGCAAATTCCCATTTAGGGATATTATTCAGTACATTTTTTATTATTATGTTACGTATTGATATAGCAGTAGATTATTACAAGCAGATTTTACTGCTCAGGGTTGCCAACTGGTGTTCCCTAATAAAAAGGGTGGCCCGCTAAGTTGTTGCAGTAACGTATAGAACTCGAAAATCCATTAAATTATGCATTTAAAACGTGCAATAACAAATAGCACATACATTTATTTGATTTAATGCAATAAGTTTAATAAAAAAAATATTTGCCGCTCTCTATGGTCTAGTTGTCAAAATCATTAACCATTCATGCATGTCAGGGTTCAAATCCGAGTTAGGTCAATATAAAATTATGATGCTTTTTCTCTCCGAGTTGATCTCGAAAAGCTTCTCATTTTAAACAAAAATGCATAAGTAATTCATATTATTTTTTTTATTATCATTATTGTATATCGTCGCAAATTTTCTACAATCACGTATCTAATCTCTTGTTAGTATGAGATTTTTATGTAACGAATTATGTAATATTGTCATATACTATGTTAAGAATGACGGAAAGAATGACATGAATAAAAAAATATTTGCTTTCTTTCTTATTAACTTTCTGAAAGATATTGAGGACAAAACCATTACAATGGTGTTTTATAGCGATAGCGATCGCGGTGGAATAAAGTACATTTATATGTATCATATAAACTTCTACTTTTTGAGATACGTGGTTGTAGAAATTTAAAGATATAAGTTTTATATCATTTTAAAAAAGGAACTTTTCAAAAATTAATATTCCAGCAATTTTTAGATTTATTAATATTGAATAAATGTAGCCCACTGACGCCATTTTATTGATGCTTATACCATGCACATTGCCAACTAGACTACGTCATATAGATGCGAGAAACCATTTTGAAGTTTTTCATCTTAAAGAAATGACAAAAGTACGATGATTAAAATTACACGGTAAAAATTTTGACCGTCTAATAAATCGTAACAATTTGACGAAAACTTTTCTGTCACCTCGAATTTGATTATAACTTTAAATTGAATGTTTTATTTTTAACTTTTACTACGCTGACTAAAATTTCTATAACACCGTGAGAAAAACCAGTGAATATAATCCCAAAACCAGTTGGCAAGTTACATAAACACTGATCCAGGTACGATAAATGTACGGACATAGAGTCGGACTTAAGTTTGAAAAATTCTATTCGACTATGATATCAAAATGAAATTAATTAAATACTGAATTATTCAGTGAAAAAACATGAAAAGTTGAATTTGTTTTTAATTTTATTGAATAGCAGAGAACTATTTTAACGAATCACTGTTTCAATTTTGTTTGTGTTATGACTAGCACACGAGTAAGGTGAGATTTATACATTGTTAAGTCTTTTATAACAAAACCAGTGGCGGGTTAAGATTTTGGAAGGCCCTAGACGCAATAAAATTTGGAGGCCCTGTTCCTCGGATAACTTAAAAGCATTGAAAAGTTACACGTAAAGTAATTATTAAAACTGTATTTTAAATCTATTGGTTATTAATCACATATGATTAATATTCAGACCTCATTCGGATACCCCAAACGCGCGCCTTATTTGCTTATAAGTTAATCCACCACTGATTAAAACTTTACAGAAGTAAACCATTTACTCTGTTTGATTATTGTTACAATCAGAACTGTGGAGTTGGAGTCGTAATCAAGAGTCATGGAGTAGACTGTTTTGTCGAATCGTCGTATATGTAAAGTTTATCGTATCGTAGTAAGTTTAACGGAAATTATTGAAAAAAAAAGGTCAGGAGTTGAAATCGTTTTGTATTTACCCGACTCCACAGCCCTGGATACAATATGTAACAATTTCATGTTCAAGGACCAAAATTTTCAAAAAACTCCATTGAAAGATGAATTACTGTACAATATCACGGTCTTGAGTGTTGGAGATATAATCCATGTCATGGGCACAGCGGTTAGAACTGTCGTACGCTTTATATAGTATAAATTCATTTATTAATGTAATAAAAGGATATATGATATTTTATTTATTGACATTTCTTTCCACCCATCTAATCTTAAAAACGATGGGAGCTTATTTATATTCATTAATTCGATGGCAGCCACAAACGAGATATCTTCTCAATAACTAATTAAATTAATAATTGAAAATTAAAGCTGACGTATTTTGTCTACGGCAGCCAAAAGGTTAAAAGGGCGCGTCTTCGAAAAAAAAATTTGAGCGACATCGTAGCAATACTATTAACATTACAACACTACATTCGGAAGCGATGTGGTAAAATTTTATGTGGGTTTTTTTTACCATGGAAATTTTCTACTGCCCTTTTAAAAGAATGGTGTATTTTTTTAAAAAAATCTATCTTATATCTACAAAATCAAATTTCAGAAGATTTTCTATTGTTTATTTAGTCAACTCAGTTAAGCATGTCTGACGGAGGGTACAATCGTGTCTCTCTCCTGGCATTGAATGGAATCATTATTATTATGATTATAAAGTGCAGCCTTATGAACATGCACTTGGAGCAGAGCCAGATGACCTTAATCCGAGACGTAATAACCTTCGCGACATGGTGTCTTAACCGAGTGGTCGGGATAGTAAGGTAGAATGAGTTGAGGGCACTTAAGGGTGGAAACAAAACACTCGGTTAATAAACGCCTCATACGTGAGAGATGATAGAAAGACAGAACAGTGTAACAAACTCACCATATATAAAATATTATTTTTAATAGTTTTTTTTATTAAACGAAATAAAATTGACACTATAATTTAAAGGTCAAGAACGTTTTTTTATGCGATTTTTTTCAAGCAAGCCGCCATCTATAAATTGTAGATAATGTATATTACACGTCTTGTAGGATTTTATTTTATTATCAAATTACCAAAAAAAATGTTTTGTATTTCAGAAATAACTAAACAAATATGTAAATTTTTGCGTAACTTAAAAAATCCCTCAAGGAAAATATAAACGTCCATTTTTTATCACGTTTAGGGTGTTCACTGTCAATACTTCGTGGCATTTTATTAATATAAACACAATATTCCTTCGTATTTATTTCCACTTTTATTTACCAATATCAGGACCGGTTTCGGTTATGGCGAGCTGATAATGCTGGAAATAAGTACAAAAGAATATTGAGACCATTGTTTAGACAAGTAAAAAGAATTAAAATATCTCAATCAATTTGAAGACCTTTAAAACTTTTATTTATCCAAAGAATCAATACTTAATTATCAAAAGACGTATTAATGTTAGTGATTGGAATATAAAAGTCATATTAACATTTATTTTATGAGGTAATAAAAAATCTTTTGAAGTACACGCAAATATAAAAATATATTATTATTATCAATGTGTCTATAAATACAAGTAAATTTGCTAAAAGAAACACAATAAAAAGACAGAAGACTTACTTAAACGGAGAAATAAAATGAGTAGATATCTAATGAAATGTTGGGCATATTAACCGTTTTCCCCAGGGATCTAAAAAAGCAATAACTCCAATAATTGTTAGTCTGCGAATTCGCTCGTAATAAGTACAGTACTGGAGCTCGGATATGAAATCCTTCATATAAATAAACCGAAAGCTCCTGCGTATAAAACAAGCTGTTATCTCTCAATGTGACGTCACGGCAAAACATGAAGAAATAATATAAGGAAAGCTTTCCTGAAAGTAAAAAGTAGATCAGGCGAAAAGCACCCCGATACACTTACCATGGTGAAAATTTTAAAAGAAAAGTTTTCTTCGCATCGAGTTGAATGAGAATATCTTTTTAATTATTAATAAATTTTCTTACTCTTAGAGTACTTTTTGAGCACTTCTGAGACTTTTTAGGCGGTACATTTTGGTCATGTAAAAATTATAACTAATGATAAAACTTTGAAAGGCTTTCTCGGCGATACCGGATTTTAAAAGTATTTTTAAACCATACCAAAGATAATCCAGATTCTCATTGTATACGGTGATTCAATGCCCAACTACATTTCACTAATTTATTATTTGGTCAGTAAACAAATACATCGATGAGTATTAATTTATTTAATTGATACATTTTCGCCACTATACAATAAAGATTTAGTAAAAATCATAACTATAAGCAGTCAATAAACCACTGTGGAGCTGCATCACCCCCAAGCAAATAAGTTAAAAATGTATTTTTTTATGTGAAATGTAAGTAATAAAAAATGTATTTACATTAACGTGCAATACGCTCGCCGGTAGATCCAGTAATGTGTAATTTCTATATATAATAGAAATGTAAACGAGAAGCGACGTTGCTGTACTGTACACTCCCAGCGTGATTAAGCTCGACCGTATACGCATCGGATGTGCAACGCTGCCCATTCAAACAATATGCACTCTAGTCCGCTTATAGAATGACGTCGCAAAGTGCGGGGTGGGTAGGGTTTTACAATTTCAGCGCGGTACTACACTGTCACTTAGTACAACGTTATCGGTTGTCATTCGTCTTCAAGTCCACGCGACCGTGTGATAAAGTTGCATCTTTACTTTTTCTAACATCTCTCGTTTTTGAGGTGTTTCTTTTCTCTTTATTTCTATGTCTATACTTTTGAAATTTTAATATTCCTAATAAATTATGAGCAAATTGTACTTTTGGATTTTCTAAGCTACCCCAGCAACCATAAATATTTTGACCACGAGCCGCCACTGATTATATGTATGTAAATAATTATTGTAAGGTGATGTTTGAAAGGGTAGAGATTGGGTGATTTTGAACGATCTACTGTTAAGCAAATTATATATTTTATTAAGTATGTAAACATATACGGTTTAACCAGGAGTGATGACAAAGCCTTTATTATTAACAGTTCAACTTAAAGATACATAATATTATACATATAATCAAAAAAATCCAATCAAATTCCAAAATTAATCTTTATATTTTCATTGGTAATATAAACAAAACGAAGATATCCATTACAAATTTGAACTAAATCAGAACTCCAGACTTTAATTATTCTGAAGAAAATACAATTTCGTTGATTTATTTTCAGTCAAAAGTTTAAATAAGTGAGTTTTGTAATAAAACTGCGCTAGAAAAATGCAAAAAAACTAAACTGGTTGAAGTAACACGATAATATATGATAGTTCATAAATTGCGCGGAAGTTACCAATGAAATCGAACAATATTTTTAATTCCTTTTTGGTTTTATTGGTATCCAGCTAAAACATGTACTGAAATAAGCTATGCAACCACTGAAGTGGTCAGAGTTTACCTGAAGAGTTTAAACGCATTTTTACACGTACGCGAAAGAGGAAGAATAATATAACCGACAATTATGATGGTCATTTATCGTGTTATGAAATATTTTATCGATATAAATCAAAAATATTAAAATAATAATTTAATATATAGAAAAAAAATATTTATATTCATGTACAAAACTGACCCTTTCGAGTTCACAGAATAATGTTGTGCTTGAAATATTTTACCCTACATAATGTTTTCCTTTTCTTAAATAATTAAGATTTTTCTCTGTGGCACAGGCCTACAGGAAACTTCCGATGGTTAAAGAAGACTGTGGAAGTGAAATAATGTATTTTTACGACCGTCAGTTTTCACGCCGTTAAAAGTTGATATTTTTATGCAAATTTTTGTTACGAAGTTGTTTTTATGAGCGGAAAGTCTGGAGCAGTCTCCCCGCAGAACAAAATACACATTTTAGCATATGTCTTCTTTATCAAAATGGGGTCAAATTTCCTGGAACAGGTTATAAAAACGCCCTCAGACATTATTTTTAAAACAAAGCACATGTCTGATTTTACGCGAAGGAAAAAGTTTCTAATGGCTTTATAATTTGTGTAAAAATGTGTAACAGAGATGTATGTTTAACAATGCTTGGGTTTCAATCATATATTTACACTATTACTAACGGGTCCAATATTCTTTGACTAAAATCATTGAAACGAAAAATCTATTTCAAAATTATGACGCCGACTGTAGTTATCAAATGTTCAGTAATTATATTATATTATTTTTTATTTGACGTTAGAATAAAAACCAATCTGAAATCAACTAAATAAATCCCAGTCACAACGTCGATGCAAATTATGGGTAGCGTCATCTTCGATAACCAATTCATCGAAACTGTCAACGAGTTCGTCTATTTTGGATATTGGATCGCTAGTCAAGTTCCAAAACAGGGTAAGTAAAAAAATAAAAAGAAAAAAAATATCGTAATCAACTATAGACTATGCATGAACAATTTGAATCTTCCCGCTGATCGCGAAACACGTGAGTATCAGAAACAAACTGTGGCTAACATATGGGCCTATTAGAGGAGAAGTGAGCCAATTGGTTTGTTAGAAAAAAATGTTAGATGTGTGGTAATATTAAAAACGTCTTAAAGTATCGTAAAAGTGAAGTAACCTCAGTAAATACACATTGCAACAGTTGTTGTCTCCGTAAAATTAAAATATGCAATCCACCAAAATACCAAATAAAGACGTGATTGAACTTGAATTAAAAATTCAAGAAAAAAAAAAAAGATTTACCATTTTACTAGTTGGCGCACTTCACCTCTAGAGGGCCCATATATTCATTTGTTTGAATAGTATCAAATATGAAAATGGCTGTTTAATCACTTAATATCTCTTAAATTAAACTTCTTTCTATGTTTTTAAGCACAACAGTGAATGATTAAAAAATAAGTCTCGTGAAGCTCTATATCGAACCAAAAATATGAGGATTAAATTCGTTTCTTTTCTTGATCGTATTGCGCTGTGGAAGGCGGTCTTGAAAAAGCGGCCACTCTCACATAATGGATGGTGATGGAATAATCAACAAGCAACTTTTTTCTTTTTTAAAACTAGCTTTAAAATCAATCAGCTGAGTTGAGATACCTTCACGGCACCAGTACGTGTAGCTCAGCAAAAGTACATTTGTCAATAATTTTCTACTGCGAAATTACCATGAATCATTGAAAACAATCCTTTTTTTACAGTCGTAATAAAAAACAAAATCAAAACAGCGTCATTTACCAGCAGTGTTGCCAGGCGTCCCTATTTGAGCGGGACTGTCCCGAGTTCAATCGACAAATCCCGAGTGCCGCATTGCAAGTCCTTCTATAATCCCGACTTTTACATGTGTAAAAGTCTTCGAAATAGTGAACGTCCCGATCTGTGTTTTTAGAAATCTGGCAACCCTGTTTACCAGGCTTGAAACACAGTAGATATGTTTTTAATAAAACCATTCTGAAGTTTCACGGTAACTTTCATTCAATAAAGCCCAGCCTGGCTTCAAAACTGTGTAGGGTATAGAGCTACAATAGGGACTTCACATTTACTAAAGCCCGCACTCGCGATGTATTAACTGAGTATTGAGGGTTTAAGAAAAACGAAGAGCTTTGTGTTAATTAAAAAAGTCTTGCGATGGAAAACATCAGTATGAGAAAAATTGAGCTTCCGTTACCTACGTGTATCAATAAATTATATTAAACATGAAAACATTCATGACTGTTTGTTGTAAAAGTTATTAACAAAACTTATTCACATTTGTTTTTTTAAGCAGCATCCGCTCCCCATTTCAAGCAAATGCGTATTTTTAAGCTGTTTGCTAGTCAGTTGGCCGGTTAACCTTTCGTTTTAGTTGAAATGTAGACCGAAAGACGGGATAAAACAAGGACAAACTGTAAGCATATTGCTCTATTAATGTATCAGGAAGGGCGAGGTGAAGTTAATTAATAATATCGGTGACTTAGAATGCAGATCCCTTCGAATGCAAACTCTTGGTAACCTAAGAGTATTCAACGTTTGGCTATAAAATCGTACTTAATATATCTAATATAAAAATCATTTCCCACAAAAAGAATAAATAGTGCAGTAATTTCACATATTCATCACCATTCTATCACCATTTGTCGTTAATGATGCATTTAATTTATTATAAAAATATATTAGCCAAAAAATAATTTTATGTATAATTTGGTTAGATAACGGAAATTTTGTCTTTAAAAGAGTGATGACCGCACGAGTACATTCTAGCCAGATGGATTATATTGAAAAATAAAACAACATAAACACACTTTATCTGTTTCTTTTTGGTCCTGGGAGAATTTTAATTACTTACGACATTATGGGCAGCGGCTTACGAGTGAACGGGAGAATGGTAACTGCTGCGTTTAGTTCTTATTAATCCCCATAATCAACCAAAAGATAAATGTTGCACTGACGGACTTTTACCCAAATGAAACTTCTTCATTAATCAGTCATCGAAAAAGCTTTGCTAGATTTCATCGCGGCTATTATAATATAATGGAATGGCATACATTTAACCTTATTTCAAATAATCATCAGCAGCACCGGACAGCAAGTATTCACTCACTTAAAAGTACTTTTTTCCAAATGAAAAATTTGAGTTTTGTTGATAAATCTTCTATCCTCGATATTGTTTGTTACATAAATAAATATAAGGCAAGTACAATTTTATTGTCTGCATTTAAATATTCCATAATAATTATTTCCCATAAAAATGCTGTTTTTCCAAACTATTACAATAAATGCACCATCTGAGTTATTCCAGATAAAGAATCTCATTACGTACCTAACTAATCTTTGTAATTTTTGTTACTAACCAACTTAATTCAGTAACAATATATCAAAACCATTATAATATGTTTAATAATTAATAATTAAAAAACGGTTGACCAAAACAAAATACAATATTATATTTATATAAATAAATGTAATAAAATATACATATTATATTTATTACAAATCGTAGCATGCTGTTTATGACAATTCAATAATAAACACTATTAATTTAAATCATAAATATAATCTTATTTGATAAAATGACCAGTTTATTTATGCGAGTTAATGTAATATAAATAAAATGAATTCAGTCATTCATTATTAAAATAGGACTTTTATTCACTCGTAGATATCATAATGGGCAATTAAATTAGTTTCTTTATCCAAAAAACATGTTTCATTCGTATCGAATTAGAGAAACATCCCAATAGAATTTAAATTCGAATTGACTGACTCCGTTGCACTCACGCTATCGGTAAACTAATTTTACGACAAACAACGTTATATTTTATCTTCAAAATTATAAAAAAAAGCTCCGTTGCCGCGAGTTTTATATCACGAGAAATAACAGCTTGCCCGCTGAGTGGTGCCAGTGTTATCAAAACATGTTTTCTCAATAATATAATTTAAAGAGAATGAAGGACCGTTTATCTATCATTATGGAACAAACACAATTCTGTTATCGAGTTTTAATTAACGGTTTTGGTACGGTTTGTCTCTGATGGTTAAAATTTGGAGCGTTGGTGGGAAACCTTTAAAACACAATCATACAATATTGTCAATATGGTAACAATTTTAAATATTGTATGTAACACTGCAATCTTGTGTGTGTTTATATATATAAAATATATTTATATATATAAAAAAAATAAACAAACTAATTGACTGAAAGAATAAAAGACTCACTTAATTTATAGACAAGGTCAATAAAGTTTACAAAAATGATATTTTAACACTTGAATAATAGAAACGTCGAAAATGAAATTGAGGAGCGACGGGGTACAAAGTGACACCAGACAAATTTGCATAATATTTGCATTGTATTAATTCATATACAATTTAACATTACAATAAATATAAGCTAACTTTGAATCGTTCAATTTATGTACATTCACAATAGTTTTGTCACTAATAACCCGGGATTCGCCTTTCGGCGTCTTCAGGCGTTCAAGTGCACGGATGAACTTGAACTGACAAGGACATGTTCATCTTGTTCAAGTTCATCCGTGCACTTGAACTCTTAAAGATGACGAAAGGTGAAACCCGGGTTTGTTAGTGACAAAACTTCTGTGAATGTACATAATATGGAGGATTCAAATTTAACATTTAGATTCCCTTCAAGAACGTTCAGTCGAATTCTTAAATTATCAGCAAAATATTATTTGTATTCTGCGAATCGCAAAGAGCGCACGTCAAATCATCAGCCAGCATAGATCAAAACAGCCGCAGGTACTAGCACTTTTTATCGCCTGTATTAAAATTACCTTTTCCATATTATGAGTTTTTGCATATATTTAGCATCTATTGAAAATGCTAAAAATACAGATCTCTTGCTAGCAATTGAATACCACCGTCAGTGCTAAATTAATACTTCACGATGATTTTAATTTCTAAATAGTGATCTCAACTTAATTGGAGATAAAATGTTTATAATCAATGAGTTGGGGTTCGATTCTACCTCCATTGAAGTGGCCGTTACTTCAAAGCAAGATACCCGCCACAGTGTATAAAGATATAGAAGAATACCTGTATATATTTTTAAATGCTCAGTTAAGGAATGAATGTTGCGCGTTATCAGAACACGTCCGCGCCGGTACGATAAGCTTTAGTATTCCTGAGGGCTATATTTGGTATCCTTCCACCTATTCTTCTAACACTTACCTTCAAACGTGTCTCATTTCTAATAATATTTTAGACACACGTGGATTTTTCAACGGATTTTGATAAACAAAAGTGAAACTGAATTTTGTTACGGAACACGATAATACGTTGTTTTTTTTAACAAAAACACCATTATTAAAACAAATTTGAAGAAAGGCTTGGCAAAAAAGATTGTTATTGGCGAGGGTGTAAATTTTAAACTATTTGTTTAATAATAGTTCCACGATTAAACAAAAATATTGTAGATAACTATTTCTTCAACAAGCCATCGTTAGAGCTATATTTAGACGAATTTCTATTCACCTTATTATACTGACTTATTTAGAGGAGATATTCAATCAAATTATCTCTTATAATACAAAAGCATTATTTGAATATATTTTATTTATACAAGTTATTTAGAGAATAAAAAAAAAATACACAATTTTATGTAAAATTAAATACTATTCATACATTTTGAAAGGTCAACTTGTATTCAAAATTAAAAGCAATCAACTTTGATTAAAAATGTCAATCACAGCTTATTCCAATTTAAATACATACTGGGAAGTAGCTGTATTGTAAAGATTTTTTTTTACAAAATATTCTTTTAGTCTCGTTACCCACCTTTGCATTAGGGTCGAAATATGTTTATTTTGTAAAATTATGTACCAAGACCTATCTGGCGAGTGTGCGTAAAGTGACGACTAAAATTTGCTCTCTTGTTACCATTGAGATTGGTTGTTTTTATCAGGGCTGTGGAGTCGTTAAGAAATAAAACGACTTCAAATTAGGCCATAGCTTAAAACATAACGTAGCTTGCAGTGGCACCACTTTTGATCCTAGTTATGATCCTAGATGACAGTTAAAACAGTTCGACTCCACGACTCCAGCTCCGACTTCAGAGCACTGGTTTTTATGCATCCTTTTAACAACTATAGCAAACAAATTAAGGAAAGGCTTATCAAGTGAAAAAAAAAGACAAGCTTTTGTAAGTGTAAAAATTTAGGTGTATGGAAATGTATCCAGTTAATATCTCTTTAATTTCGTCATCTAAGACAACAATTATTATTGTCATGGTGAAGGTACTATTAATAATTTTACATTATTACCAGCAATTATGAGTTTAAAACATTACATGTATCTAAGATTTAGACAACTCACCTATATAAATGTAATGTAACTATGTGTACATCTTATTTTATTTCATGGATGAAATATTATTATCTTTTATAAGTATGGAAAGAGTTACAAGTAATTTAAGTCAATCGCCTTCGTCTAGTTGTTGAAACGTTAGCTTTGTAGTCAAGACTTCAATTATCCAATCCTATCATTGAATCAGAGTATTGAAACGGAGCTCGGAGCAGGAACACGAAGCAGTGGAGTAGGAGCGAAACCGAAGCACAAAAACAATTGTAGTCCACTGCTATAGAAGTTTTTTATGACGATACAATTTTCGCCATAAAATCCAATAACAATATTAATTTTGACATTTTGAAACACTATAAATGAATGATCGTTAATACAGTAAGACTGCTGAGTAATAAAAAAACCTCACTTATTTTAACTGTTTGGGGATTCGATTCGCATCCATTAAGTGTGGTTATATTGACATTAACAATGATTTTTATATATTTAAAGTATTCAAATGTACGGAATATTCTGTGTACGGATGAATGGTGTACGGAGTATAATTGGACGGAAAATTCATGTTTAGAAGAATCCGTTCACCATTTACTAGGCTCTGTAACACAATTGTTACAATACCATACTTCCAATGCAATCCTAAAAAATTTTTTTTTTTCTAAGTATCGAGATATTCAATTACCATTCACCTTTGCAAATATTGAAATAGAGTTTAAGCGACTGAATTACAACCAGTGCTCGTAAAAACATTTTTACTTTTCATTAATATATGGCTTATAATAATCAGTAAAAATAAAAGCAATACATTAATTAAAACCTATGTTTTATAAGTAAATAAATTAACATTCATTCATAGTTTCACCCAGTGATGGTGAATAGATTTTATAAATAGGCTAAAATGTAGGTTACCGTAACTAACAAAATGATGAAGAAATTGCGTTTTTTTGCTCATTCTCGTTCTATTCGAACCCCGTTTCGCAGCGACTTCCGGTGGGGCTCGTAATGGAGGCATGTCAGGGGCTGGCCATTTCCTTTTGGGATAAAACCCGCCTCGGTTTCCGTTTACACATGTCGGATATTCCGTCGCCTGCTACCTCCTTTTTTCGCTTTTCGCAATCGCCAAAAGAAATCAAGTATTCGCTAGTTTCCGCTGTTATCGTGTCAAAGGACACGCGTCTACACTGCTTCTACCTTGTCCCCGCTGGTGGAAATTGGCAAATCAGGAAAAGCGAAGAAAAAATAGAGCCTAACTTCTACTAATGAATAAAAAGGTTTTCCTCGAATTTAAATCGTTTGTGACTCCGTAAAACACTGCGTCCAAATGTTGTTTTTTTTATTCAAATACTTTATACAGATCTTTAGAATAAAATTAACATCAATTAAAAATGTAATTAACATGTCAAACTTGAGCAAAAATAATGCTGTAAGTTAATAAAAATCATTTTTGAGTTGCTGATTTACATATACGGAGAAAGTGACTATCGATCGCTTATTTATTTAGAAACCTCAAACGCACGATGCAAATACACTATGTTTACAAATTAAAAATATAAAATAGGGCATACATCTATGGTTCTATTGAATTTTCAGTAAATGTTCAAAAACCTCAAAAGACTAGTTCTATTTAATTGAGATTTTGATCATAGTTATGCTTCCCGTTAGCTAGATTCGATGCTATGCTGACGCTGATTTTTTTATTTTACATAAAACATACTAATGTCAATATTGCAAGTCTCATAGTTTACGTACATGGATAATCTTAATGAAAAAAATTGTAATCATTTTTTTATAATAATGTCATGCCTTTCATTATAGTTCCAAATGAATAAAATAAGAAGTAGGCAATTTCAATTAATTTGAGACTTATAATTTGGTCCGATTTAATTTAACGTCAGGAGTGTCAGGACTATAAAAGGTTACCCATGTCTTATTTAAATTAATTAGAAACACAAAATATGAACACTTGTTTTTAAAGAGTAAAATTATTTAAAACATTATTCCAGATTGTTGTTGAAATTCCAAATTTTTATTAAATTTAAATACTACATAGCTATTTGATTCATGATAAAATGTTCATAAAATCAAAATGTAGCAGAAAATTTGTTGGAAAAATATCCGGTATATACGATTAAAATAACCTGAAAATTAATTATTCAGCAATCTTTTTTATGTTAGATCCGCTGTTGGTTCCGCTACTTAATAAGTTTTGTTTGAAAACATCAAGTAAATGAATTTGTATAGCTGCCTCATAGCCTACTCAGTATATACGGCCGATTTTCCTTTGGCTAACTTTTAAGAAATTCATAGGAAAATATTTATCTTAGATGTTGTAAAAGTAACTGAGATATAAAGTAAACAATGTTCATCGTTAGCGATAAATCAAAAAAACTTTTGCGATGAAAATTATTTGCATTTGGTTAAATCGAGCAAATAACAAATTTTATGTAACTAGCTCTATCTCCTAATTTTTTTTTTTTGCTCGAAATCAGACCTTCGAACTTTTTCATACAAAATAATCACAATTTTTACTACATTCAATCTCGGCATGTCGATGAAATTTTCGATTTAAGGAATCGTAATTATTGGGTTAATTCTAAATACAAGTTCACAGTTGATTTTTTTGTCAAATCGAATGCAAACAATTTTTTTTTTCGAAATATATAAAAAAAACTCGATAGCAATATATTTTTAAAAAAAAATCATCACTTTAACGGCTATTATAGATGTGTTGCCCACTGTATATAAAATATATGCCTTCTTTGTCTCAGTTGTTAACTGTTTCAAAAATCACAATAATGATCATGCACTAGCTCATTTATCATTATTGATTATCAGCATCTTAAACATATATTTTATATAATATATTTAATCTAAATACAAATAATCTATTAGTTTTAGAAAGGTTTACAATTAACTGTCCGTTTTAACACACTAGTATCTTATATCGGAAACTGATCAACAAATTATAGCAAGTCTAATTTTAGCAAATTTAGCATTGGTTTCTTGGAGTCTTTTGGTTGATTAATACATCTCCAAATAAACGGTCATAAGAACTACTGATGATTCTGTTACCCATCACATTGGATCAGAGCTAAACATTCAGTTGTAATTT
Source organism: Himalopsyche tibetana (assembly GCA_030503985.1). Taxonomy (NCBI): domain Eukaryota; kingdom Metazoa; phylum Arthropoda; class Insecta; order Trichoptera; family Rhyacophilidae; genus Himalopsyche; species Himalopsyche tibetana. The sequence goes on from JAPJYX010000024.1 coordinate 17,387,167, forward strand.
TGTATTGTAGAAATTGTCATAAGTAAGCTTATATACAAATAAATAATCTATTCTTGTTATTTCAGTGAAAATTTTACGATTAATTTAGCATATCGATTCCTAAAATATTATTTTTCAATGTTTATTATCGTTTCAGTCGTTATCTTCTATAAATGATATACAGTAACATGCTCTATGTATAAAAGGTAATGAACATCAATACAACTCGATGTAGTTCAAAAATATTTTGTATACCATCTATGAACAAAGCTGGGATAATATTTACCTCGATTACTATAAAAAATAGCGATAAAAAAAGTTATCATGATAAAAAAAAACCTTTAATTCTTCAAAATTGACAATAAGTTTTTGACATACATATTCACTTTTACAATTAAAAAACACACGCTATGGCAAAATATTACATCACGAAAATCCGGAAAACAAAATTTCAATTTTGATTAATAGCCTTTACTTTTACAAATGCAATATCTCACATCCACCGAATAAAGGTGATTATTAAATTAAAATTATGTTCAAATCATTTTGGAATTTATGCAATAATAGTAATGATACTATTCTCTTTCATCTTCTGTAATTTTATTTCGATTGTATTGTGTAATCATAAACGGTGTGTTTTACAAATTATGCCAACTCGGCAACGCTCAAGATACAGTTAAACTAAACATAGCATGAATGCTGTGTTTGGTAAAGGGACATCAAATCACTAGCCTTCACGTGTGAAACTGCTACAACTCTTGATGTGTAAACCGTTTTCCTATTTTACAACATATAAAGTTTCCTTTGCTGAAAAAACGTTGAGCGTTTGTGTTTTGTTTTTATTAAAATAATCTATTATATCAAACAAAAATACAATCAACAAATGGGAAATTTCAAATGCAGTATGTTATTTATATAACACAGGCATGGGGAACCTGCGGCATGCCCTGGTGCGGCTTTCTGGCCAATTCTAAAATTCTGCACATTTTGGATTTGAAAAAAGGTCCATAAATTCTTAGGGTTTTTTATGTCAAAATCTTTGAAAGACCTAAAATAAATGTCCCACGCTGATAATTTTGGGAAATCCGCAAATTTCTGGGCTTTAAAAATTGGTATGAATTTTTTTCCGGCCAAAGATTCCCTAATGTTTACTGCGGCCCTTAGAGAAGAAGTCTCTGATATAAAACAATAAAAAAAATATATAAGAGAAGCCTTCGCTCTATTTATTAGTGTGCATACTATTAAAATTCAAAACCACGATGTCCCTTTTTGTTGGCCACACTGTAGTTTATTTCCCACTTCGTCCTTTCCTTAGTTTTCTTCATGCTATTTGCCTTATGCTAAAATTAATTAATTTGATGCAGTTACGTCGACGAGGTATTACATAAGTCTTCAGTATAAGACGGTTTGTACGGACACTTAGTTAACTGGTGGGAAGGGGAGAAAGAAATTAATATCGTAAAGGAGCGGCAGAGCCCTTGTTTGCTTTAAGAAGTTAATGAAAAAGTAAACAGTACGTTCCTTTCTTGCGCAGCATTTCTAGACGTTTCCTTTTATAATAAATTGAGATAAATATATCGCATTATTATTGATTAGAAACGAAGTACCATACAAGGAAAATTAACGCGAAATTTCAACCAATAAATCATTTTCAACAAACAACCAAAAAGTAACAAAAATCTTTCTTTATTACGCACAATAATTTTGATACAACAGTATTTTTCATCATTTTTATTATTTTGTTTTGTTTTTTAAGATATTAATGTTGTTGTTTGCTTACAGATAAACATATCTCACAAAAGTTTTGCGGTACAACAACGAGACACGAGATAGTATTTTTAGTAACCATATACCGTAGATATTATATTATGGATATCATCGCTCTTGACGAATTCATAGTAATTTGAAATACAACATAAATTTTATATTTTTTTATTTTCGTTACAAATATTGTGGAAGTTCTGGTTTGAGGATTTATTGAATTTAATAAAATATTCATAAACTGTAAGACAGCCAAATAAAAACAATAAGAGAAGCGAATTGTTCAGATTTTCGAATAAATTATCAATGAATTTTAAAAGAATTGTAATAGAGGTTCCATAATTTTACTAACCGATATCGGGGCTTTGGAGTCGGAGTCAGAGTCGTGCAAATGAGCGGCTCGATTTTTTTTTTGAAAAATATATTTAATGTTCGGTATTTAAACAAAACTAGCTGTAAGCCCGTTGCCCAGCAACGGGAGATTTTTGCTGCATTGTGTTTGATTTTATTTAGTTTAATTTAATTTAATTTAATTTTATTTTATTTTATTTTAATTTATTTTATTTTATTTTATTTTATTCAAAAAAGTGGAGACTGGAAGGTTTGAAATGTGGTCGGACAGACATTATCGGCTATTAATATATAGAATAGCTGTAAGCCCGTTGCCCAGCAACGTGAGATTTTTGTTGCATTGTGTTTGATTTTTTTTTTTTTATTATTTATTATTTTTTTTTTTATTATTATTTTATTTATTTATTTTTTTTTATTTATTTATTTATTTATTTTATTTTTTTTTATTTTATTTTATTTTATTTTATTTTATTTTATTTCGGATTTTAAATTATTTAACAATTATTTCCAATAAAAATCAAAAGATCAAATCCAATTTTTCAATAAAAAATCAGTTGCACATTTTGTCCAAGTGTATGAAAAAAGCAAAATATTATTCTATGATATATCCATATCATAATTTGAATATTCTTAATGTATTAAAGAATTCTAACAGATTTTCAAGGTCAGACGTGAAAAGATTCATCATTATGATTCAATTGATCAAATCCGCTCCAAAAAATATTAGTCTCACATCGACTCACTCGATCAAACGATTCATTTCGATAGCCCTATAATCATAGTTTGCAATAGTCGAATTAAAGTCTTTGATTATTCGAATATTATGATCTATGATGATACTATACTTTAGCTCTACACCAAGAAATATCGAATTTTCAAACGTGGCGATATCAGAACATTCACGTGCTGTTTAAAATAAGCCGCTTCCATTGGATAGAACAAAATTTCAAAAATGTGCTGTCCAAAATAAATCGTCATCATTGGTCTGTACCTTATTACTGCGGACGTTTTACAAACATTATCGGCTATTAATGTTAAGATAGTCAAAAGTGTTAACATTTCAAGCGTGGTTGACTAGAGATGATCTGACGATATACATATATATAAGTATACAATATATATATATATAAAATCCTCGGAGTCGTCTTTTTTTCACGCGACTCCACAGCCCTGACCGATATAGTTAAACTTCGCTTATTATTTTTTATGAAAATCTATATATCTTTTAAAAGTGTACAGAATAGCAAATCAATACAAGAAATGCACAGAAATTAACATAAATACAAATTTAATTACATATTATATAAAATCTTACTTGAAATAAACAAATATATTAAAACATTGCTTTGAATGTTCAAATTTTGCTTCTACACGAGATTATTTGACAGTAGTCATAAATTATAATATTTATTTATTTTAAGAATATTAAATAATATTACATTTTTAATTGCTGATTTTTGCGTATAATCGCATTTTTTACGGTTTTGGCAAAAAATGCACCAATCATGAATGTTAGCACACATTTATCTTTCGCAAAATTTTAGAAATAATTGTCTCGTGTCCTTTAAGACCTTTTTTATAAATTATTGGATTGATTCTAATTGAAAATACCCAATTTAAGTATATTGTAAATTCTGTACGTCAAAACATATTCGCTGAAATTTCAGAACATTTGAATGATGGATCATTTCTAGAATTTTATAGAAAAGAATCTATTTTTTTGTTAGTCACTGAGTTTTTTTAATCTAATTCAAGTGAGGATAGACAAATAAAAAACATAAAACGATAATTTGTGAGCTCTCATCACCTTAGTTATGTTCCGATGCAAGGTCAATATAGCGAGCTTTTAGATGACCAAATTATTTATTCGATAAAAAAAAAATCAATGTTCCGATATCAATAGTGGATCTACAGTTTGGAATGTTCTTCTTTTCGATATTGCGAAATAAAATTTATTTTAACAGTGTGTTAATCGTTGTATGTGCGTATAAAAATTAGTACCAAATATAACCTCGTTTGCTTTGTTCATTGGGAGAAATTCTCGACATTGCTAATTGAGGAACTGTTTAGCGCGGTATTTGGAGGGTCCAATTTTTGTTGGAATAGCATTCAGTCATTTTTAAATAACGAAAAAACATACCTCAGTGATTTATCATCGCGTAAAGTCAACAAACAATATGAAAAAATATCATGTCCTACTTAAAAGCTAACGAGTCTTTTTTTACGCTCTCATAATTTGACACTTTCCGCCAGTCAAAAAATGAGTTATCGCCAAACGTCGTTTAAAAAACGTGGTGGACGTATGGAAAATTTGCTCCATGCTACACACTTGCGTATTTTTAAGGGGTTGTATGAAATATTATAATATATTAATTTTTTTAAATACAGAAAAAATCGCAAACGAATTGACACCAACTTTATAAACTAATTGATAAAATTACCATCTTTTAAAAAATACTTAAATTCCATTACAAAGATTAATGTGCAGTTAACATTATTTCACCTAGTAATCACAGTAAATAATATAAAAGGTGACTCCCACCCATCGCTTAAATGTACACTCTATGGAATCCATCTCAAACCTCACATGTCATTATTGAGACAGTCTAGTCTCGGCTCACCGAAATCGGTCACCGCTAAAATTACTCCTACCCAGAGGTAGGCTGTAGAGAGTTCGTAGTGGCTTGCGCGATCCCCTTGTTTAATTTTACTGAGACCTGCGAACCCCTTATTAATTTTAGAGAAAAGAATATTCTCAGATCAAATGAGTACATAACTGCACTCAGTATACAGAGTAGTACATTTTTAACCATTTACATTAATTAGTTTACGGTAAATTGCATATTGTTACATATTATAAGTAACAATCGATTGCTTATTTTAGCATAAGTCTTATTATTAGTTTACCAATAATTTTAATAATTACCACTCATCTTACTTAAAATATTTTTTCAACAATTAGGTACCATATGCTAATAAAAACTCTGCTTCAAAATTGATTTTGAATATTTTATTATTTATTATCACTATTGTATTTTTTGTATAGCAATGTACACACATATGTATACATAGAACTAGGCAAAACATAATGAATTTTATGAACTATGACGTATAAGTCGGCAAACACGATGTTCGCTTCAGTTTTCTTGGTAAAATGCTCAGCTAACAACACATGTGTTATATCATTATTTTTGATTTTTAAACTAAAAATTACTCATCAACATTTAAATGTCTTGTGCCAAAATATTCTTCTTTTTTTCAAGAAATTTTAAAACATGGATTCTTAGCTTGCTCAAAAAAGTTGTACATGTTTTGTTCCATTTTTTAATTAGGTCTAGCATTATACACGCTCCTAGAAAAAAGCAGTGAAATGTTTCTGAATCTATTTTCCTGTTACTACGCTCAAACCTCGTGACGTGCTGTCTCGTGTTCGCAACACAACACGCATCCGTCATCCACCAGACAGGATATCCGGAATCTGGATGTTATTAATTAACCCTGACGGGTAATGCATTTTTTTCGCACGCTAAAAATTATTAATTACAAAGGCATTGGTAATAAATCACCCGTGCATTTTTACTCACCGACAGTTATTGCTGCGGGCGGCAAATTTTTAAGCGTGCTAAAACAAAAGAACTTTTATAAATCGCGAACTTGATTTATGGCCGAGGAATCAATAGCTATCGCAATGCAAACGTGGAAAAAAGGTTTGCCTCAAAACGATTTGTATTAATTTTAAATGAATTTCATTTAGAATAAAATCAATAATTTAATTACTGGTAATGTACAAAAAAAACTGTGGTAAATTTATATTTTTTGATTTTTTAAAATTTAAAATAAAATTAATAAACAAGTTAAAAAATGATCGTGGAGAGAGAAGCCTGTGTTGATCCCTTGATAAAATATGGAATAAGTAAAAAAATATACCTTTGTAAAAAAAAGTTTAATGAATAAACACTATTCTTATAGTATTATAATTTGTATATAATTCGATATGTTTAATTACTACTCTTCCCCAGACCAACTTATTATTTTTTAATCTGAACAATTCAATAGGATATACGGTTTTTTAATAACGAAGGCAATATAAAAGAATTAAGCGTTATATAATTATTTTAGCCTAGCCTCATTCTTAATTTCCTTTTTCCATGGTCTTATTCCCAAATTTTACGCAATCAATTAACCAGCCATAGAGATAACAGCGAAATCTCTACATTGCAGACAAAATGGACGATGTTTTCTTTTCTCTTATCGTTTGATTAACCGGAAAAAAACTACCCTCTGTACCAGTGTGCGGGCAGAGGGTAGGTGTATTCTGTAAGGGATGAAAGAAAAACTGAGCCGATAAGAGGAAAAAAGGCAACACAGCAGTGTGGTGGTATCAGCTTGTAGAGGACTGCGCGGGTAGATTAAATAAATTCCGCACAAAATATCCTCAATTTATGACCTTTTTTGTACTTAGTGGCTATAAAATGCTTGATATTATTTTTGATTATTTTGGAAATTTCATTTTTATATTAAATATTTTATATCAATGCAAAAAATATCCCATAAATGTCTTGATAAATATAGACTTTTATTAATCAACGTAATATAATATGTATATATTTATAACACATGGTAAAAAAAATAAAAATAAGAAAAATGTAAGTTTCTTTAACAACCAGTACTTTGTTTATTGTTATAACAATATTAAATATTTCTATAGTTATTTGAATGTAAACTATATCGCTGATGGGCAAACAATTTAAATATTTTTTTTGTACATTAATCTCTTCGGAATAATAATATTTTGGAGATTATTATTTTGAATCACGAAACAGATGTACAAAGTGTTATTTTGTGTTAACAAATGTTTAAAAAATAAGAAAAAAACGGTAAAAAAATAGGAAAATGTTTTGGTTGAGGCCTTGTGTATTTACAGAAAAGATATCAATACGATCATATGTTTTATTTTATATTTTTATATTGAATTGGACTATAAAAAATATTAAATCATAATCGAATCGCTATACCTATTTGGTGTTTTGCTTATAAATAATAGAGAAAATTTATATTATTTATTAAATTAAAAAATATACATAGTACTGTTGAAAAGTGTTTTGATAACCCTACCCCAGGCGGTTTAACCCCAACCCTTCATGACGGTCGTCAATACAACACCACCAGGTGTATCAAATCAAAATGTATTTAAATATCTCCATGTACTGTAAATGAAAATTTTTCGACAGTTGACGAAACACCATATGTACACACTATTTACAAAAGACTAGTTTTTTTAAGAACTAACCAGAAATTGTAGATGTTTGAAAGCTTCTAACATACTCTATAAATTGACAATAAAAAATAAGGTCAACATCAACATTTTATCTAGTGTGGTGTAAAAATAAGTTGTAACCATACAAACAAAATATTTTTTACCAGACGGAATTTTAATTCCTAGGCGAAAAAACTACGTTTGACTGTATGTACTTTATTTGAGATTGCAATTACTGCATTACCTGAAATATAAACATTACCATTTTATTAAAAGTCCAATTGAAGCGAAAAAATCAAATAAAAAATAAAAGTTAAATCAGTAAAGTGCGTAGAGTATCTTCGATTAGAGCAAGGGTCGGCAACCTTTTATTGTAAAAGTGCCAAATATTTTTCGTGGGGTTAGTGAGGGCCGCACTTGGGTCATATGTCATTACACTGTAATGACATGTTTAGACAATTATTTTAATCTAGAGCACCTTGCGGGCCGCACCACGACGCCTCGCGGGCCGCAGGTTGACGACATCTGGATTAAAGTGTTATTTGACTCCTTTTTTGTCATACGCATTTTTTATTATTATTTAGGTAACCTATTTAGCTAAAGTGACAAGAAAAACAATAATGCCAAGAAAAGAAACTTTACTAAAACACCTCAGACAAGTCTTGCTATAAAAAGATATGACACGTCGGGGAATAGCTATGTGTTAATTCATTTTTTTAGCGCATGATATTTTTTTTATCTGATCTTAAACATAAGGTTAATTCTTTTTTTGAAAAAATAAATATGTCAAAATACAATTACATCATAAAACTGAACTATTGAAGTTTGAGGTTTTATGAGAATTGTGATAAAGCTTGCATCTGTATAAAACTCTCGCTTAACTTCCGGTTAAATTAGAAGTGTTAATTGAATTGGAAAAAGCTCAGGCCATCGCAGGCTTCTTTCTTGGGAGGCAGAGCCGGCTGGAGATGTTAACCAAGAGATAATGTTATAATTAGCCGGGCAGCCAGTGGCGGGCGGGGAGGCGACGTCAGCGGCAGACTGTGCGGCGGTGATTAATAGACGAGTATTCGAGAAACCCCCTTATTAGGTCACTATTTCCTTACACTGTGCGACGCTTTGATCAATGTTTGCCTCGAGCGCAGTAAATCTTTCGAGAGCGTGGCACTGAGGATTCGACGCCGACGCCCGGATGTGTGACGCGCCACGACGACGAACCGAATCACTTTGACGTCATGACTATTGAAATATATATCATTGGAAAAGGTTAAATCTGATAACTATCGTTCTTTAATATTTACACTAAGGATTTTTTCGTTTTTTATTATATGCATATATCAACAGTGCAAGATGAAATTTGGGTTAAATATTGTTCAATGAGAATTCATAGTGACATAATGAAAATTTACAGTATATTCAAATTTAAAAATTGAATACCAGGATGGATGTTCTGATAAATTGACTTTAAAATCGATTTTTATTTGAATGCATGATTCCATGTGATGTCCTAGGTTGTCACTTTAAGAATCCTTGTCCTATCCTTATAATATTATTGATGTTTATAAAAAAAAAATATTTACTTAGTAATATTTAGCCCTCGTAAGACAATAATTTCAGTTGACATAAGTTCTATTGTTCCATGATACAAACATTGTTAAGCAGAAAGAATTTTTCAAAAAGCAGGTTTAAACATAGTTCCGACGATGGCATATGTCGAAAAAGCTATAAACTATTTTTATAAAAAAATGTAGAAGTAAATACTTTGATATGTTTAACCTAATTACAATAGAGTTCTACCAAGAAAATGCTAATTCAATCAATTAATTAAAGTTATTTTCATGAAATCTAAAGCATTCGTACATTTCTTCAGCGATTTAATAATAGCAGTAAATATTTTCGCATTCTATTTAAAGCATTTTACGTAAATCCAGATCAAAGAATATTTCTTTCACTAAAAACTAGTAGAAAGTTTTTAGTTGTATTTTCACGGAGCAATCTAACCCTGAAGGCATCCTCGAGTCGGAAATTGGATGCTAACTCAGAGTCAACCGGAAGGATGTCAGGTCAGACAGAGCTATAATATGACTCCGCGTACCTCATACTTACATATATGGTATTCACTACGTACATTTCATAAAAAAACACGATAAACTATATTCGTATCGAATAATCCTACTCATAATCATAATCTCATACAATACACGCCAGATTACAAATTCTTGTTTATCACTAAATAATCGAATATATTTGACTCCCAGACATTATTAGCCGGTTGAAGACTATAATTAATATTGCTTTAAAAAAATGTATTTATTTTGCCATCCATCATAATACTTCTCTACCTATGTGGTTGCAACCTCAAGGACTCCTGAATGTAAAATTTTGCCAATCGTTGAAAACATGTAATGTTTGTATCCATTTACACACACCCTACAGCCTACACTTTGGGTAAAAGTACGCTGTGCATATCGTGAAGAGAGCAATTGGTTAACTTTTACTATGCCTCCTTTAACATCTTGTCTGAAAACAGTATTCAATGACAGTTTTATTGAAATGACCTGTATTGGAAGTGTATACAACATAGGTTCCCAACCTTTTTTGTGTGGTGACCCTTTTTTATAAAAGCGATGTGACCCGCGGCCCTGATTCAATTGAAAAGGGCATTTTTTTCAATGAGGTAATTTTAGTTGACTGTAGTTTTAGTTTTGTTGTTCAAATCCAAAAAAGAAAAAATTTGGCGAACCCTTGGGGGTCGCGACTCATAAGTTGGGAGCCCGTGGTATACAAAAAACCATTCTAAAAATAGTTTAAATCAACAAAAAAATGTGGATTTCGAAATCATCGCACTTGGGCAGTGGAAGAATTCCTACGATTTAGAAACCAGCCAATTTTCAGATTCAATTGCACTGCGTTCAATTTTATGTCTGAAATAATAATAAATATTTAAATAAATGAGAATAATATATATATAAAAAATAGAAGCTATTATAATAAACGTGAATCGAGTATATAACTGTATTAGTTATAAATTACTTAAAATTATATTATTAACATGTTTTTTTTTTGTTTTAGTTAAATCAGAGAAACTGAATGCAACTGAAACAATGTCAATATTTAAATTTGATTTATCGAATATTTAAATTGAATTACAATATCATATGCCCAACACGTTGTACCAAACGAAGTGAATTTAAGTGGATAATTTTAAATTCCATGAAAGTTTTTTGATTTTACTTTAGTTTGAACGAGTAAATTCTGATGTTTTTTGTGTTGCCATAGCAAAAAGTAAATTTAATGCGATGCGAGCGAAAATATTTATAGGTTCTCGAAACTATAAGAAGAAATTGCAAAAGTTTCCCTCAATAATCGCATTTTAAAGTGAGCAGCGAAGCCGCCGCATGCGAAAACTGAATTGTTGGTTTTTGATGAAGTGCATTGCCTTCGGAAAATCGGAAAGGTTCTGTATGGAAGCGTGGCAAAAAATAACTCGAAATTAGTAGGAAAAGTTTTAATGGGAACCGACATTTTACTGGCTGTGCCTCTGGTAAATTCCCGCTTGAAAATTTTCAACGTTTATAAACTCGGTTTTCCTGTTTGATTTTTGTTGTTGCGATGAAAAATCAAAATCCCAAAAAGCTATGACATGTATATTAAAAAGTTACCGAATGCTTGGACAAGGATGTTTTATTTCAAATTTACGGTCAATGTGAAATTTATTTTATAATTATAAGTCCCTGAATTTCAGTGTTTGATTTAAGCATCAAACAGGTGTTTTTATTTATTTATTTTACATTGACAACTTTTATTTATTTCACAATTTTTTGCCGTACCTGATATAAAATATGAATTGTAAAATTATAAAATTTTACCTCGTGTCTTTTTAAAACAATTTATGGCGTGCTCATTTTTTCACTCAATTCCAAGTATCATACAATAATAAAATAATGACAAGCAATTAAACTGAATTAGTTCAATGATTTTAATTATTAAAACATCAAAATATGTAATTAAAATTCATTATAAAAATAATTATCGCGTATGAATTATAGTTAAAATATTATTTTAAAAGGTACCGGGATATTCGATACCCATGTTGTCAGTTTTAGTTGCTATGATTGATGAAACAATATACACTTTTATTGGTGGATTTTTTCTCACGAATAAATATGATACGTTATTTAAAGCATGACGTCATACTTAACTATTGTTGTTTCGTTAACCTTATTGTATCAAAATCGATGAAATCAAAACATAATAAAAATTAAGTGAAAACAGATTTTTTTAATTAAAACAAAAATTAAATTACTTTGAACCTTCACAAAAAAGGAGGTCAAATTTTTGGCATATTCAATTAAGCTCGTCCGATCTCTTTTTCTCTTATTAGTTGTCAAAAATCATAAGATTGATTACTTGTCGATCCGTCAGTCAAAATTTTTATTTTCCTACGGGGTTCCGAGAAAATAAATAATGATTTTTTTTATTTGAATACATATTTTTTGTGATTTACTTGTGAAGAGAAATATCGATTATTAATAATGACAAAGCGAGTTGCTTTTTCGGCTTTGATGATTCTTCTTTTATTAATTTAGATAAATAATTATTCATCACATCAGTAATTAAATAAATTATGTGTAAGATAAAAAAATAATGTGCATCAATAAATTTATAACAAGTTGTTTCTAAATATTTACACTAAGTAAACTGCGTTTTTTTACTCAGAGAAAGTGATGAGAAAATTGTTTTCTTACCATTTTAAGCTCTGAAATACATTTTATTTTTTTCAAATTAAATAGAAAATAGCATAATATTTTCCCCAATAAAATTTAACCATCTTAAGATAAAGTACTTGTTAATATTTATTAAAAAAGAGGTTTAACTATCGAGTGACAAATAGTTCTCGTAGTAAAACTTCTGTTGAGATATCTACATTAGGAGGTCGTATGCTTCACATTAGAAGCGGACATGGATAATATATAATTACATATTTTTCAGCCAAAAAAAATGATAATTCGGATTATCCGTTTTTCAACTATGCGTTCCGTTTTCCTTGGTATTTGCACGGATAATCAAGAGCTTTGTTCCCCAACCGGTGGTCCGCAGCCTAGTGCCGGGCCGTAGAGACTTTCCACCGGACATCAAACAGTATTTTAATTTCAAGAAATTTGCCATGCAAAAATATTAAATATAGGTTTTTTTTTTGTCTGCACGTTAACTTGTATTTTTACTTATTGTTAAATAACAATAATTGGTAGTATGATGCAAAACCTAAAAATAATGGGAATTGAAATACCCAACAAGTGTGGTGAAGCCGGCAACCGATCTCGAGTGTGGTTTTAAGCGTGTCAAGAAAACATCTTTTCAAATTAAATCCTTTTTTCTATTCCTAGAAAATATATACCCAACTAATTGAGGGTAATAGTGTTAATTAAATACGTAGGCTTATTTAAAAAAACGCACTAAAACAACAATATTAGTATTATTTATGATTCGTATGAAATCTTTCTAGTGAAAAGTAGACATCAATAATGAGGCTCTGCATTAGTGGTCCGCGATTTTTTTACCGGTCAGCAGGTGGTAAAAGTTTGGGGAACACTGATCTAGAGTACACAGTATTTCTAATAGTTCTGAAGTTTTCATGAATAATGGATACTAATTTAGTCGAAAAATGTGTAATTAACTAATAAAACAAAATAAAGGTATTTGATCTTTTAAATTTCTAGTATATTCATCAAAGTTTTCAAAGAATCTTAAATTGGTGGACGTTTCCTTATTAACATTTATTATAGAAATAAAGAACCAGCTCATTTGAGTAAATATTAGACTCTTTCTTAATTTACGTTTAAATTGTGCGCAAAAGTCAAAAATTCCAACATAAATTTTCAGACATATTTATTCCTTTCTGCTGCAACTGGAGATGTGCCAAGAAGCAGGGGTATTTGTTCGGCGGGCCTGGTAAATTTATTCCCGCGGCGGGTTTGATTTATGGGATAATAATTGGTGTCGCGACCCGCGCGTCCGAGCCCCCTTCGAGATTGCTGCGAGCTGCGTAATTAGTTCTGGACTGGCGGGATCATTTTCGGGAATATTGTTTGATTAATTAACTTAATTAGATCGCCACGACAGAGCACGGGGATCATATCAGTTACGGAAAAATAAATAAATTACTTACCGTCGAATACACATGATACAAGATTTACATTGTTTCTGTAATTAACTACAATGTCAATATGGGTAATATATTTTCACTACTAACATATAGATACAACTATTAAAGTGTATTTTTTAAATTAATTTATTGTATTTTTTTATAAATTGCAATGTTTTCAAATACTGAATAGATCAACCGAAACAAATCCAGTTAGAGTAAGGACACTAGTATCCAGACAGGTTCAGTATGCGTACAGTTTCGTACAAATATAGCGAAAATAGGAAAGTATTGAACTTTTATCAGAAGATTGAATTAAAATTGTGCCCGTATTCGTCATTAGAAAAGAAAATTATATTTTTAATGCTAAAAAGATTGTTTGCATGTACACCTTGCCTAATTTTATTATATTTGTAAGAAGCTGTCCGTATACTGAACCTGTCCGGTGACCAATGTTCCCTCTAATTTTCGGAAGGTTATGTGCGCAAAAGATATTATCTGTGCAACTTTGACAAGAAATAAAAAGATTTGTGCGCCACATATCGGTATTTAGACCTACTAAACGAAAAGGTTGATTTTTAATAATGACAATAATTAACAACACTAATTAATGTCAATTGATTTATTCTGGTGGTCGTAAAGCTGGTGTAACTTTTGTGCGCTCTGTTGTAATGCATGTGCGCGAGCTCGGCCAGTTGTGTGCGCGCGCATACGCGCACAGCTTAGAGGGAACACTGCCGGTGACTATTGCTCTTACCCTATGTATAATTTAATTCAATACGTATACAAAATACATACTTTTTGCCATTTTGGCTAAGTTAAATAATACACAAAATATTTATTATCGAAGTATGTAAATGACAAAACAACAATAAAATTCAGTAGTTTTCTTTATAGCAATTTGGCTATCTCTACTATTAAACTACTAGAAAACTACTCTCTGTTCGTCAGATTATCAAAAGCATCATGACTTTTATATTTTTTTAAAATCTGAAATCGAATAAGTTTTATTTTGGCCACGCTTAAGAGGAAAAAAATACGCGGCCAAGTGATAATCACTCCAGTCTTCAGATATTTAACTTTTACGCGATAATATTCTATAGTGCCAACAGTTAATTCGTCTGAATCTATTTTTATAATGAAAGAATATTGCAGGCCCCATAGTTTAATCAAATAAATTAATTCTAGCTCTACATATGTTGGGTGTGACTAAATTGGGAAATTAACCATAATAAGACAAGCATGAAATATTTGTTCAAAAAAATACTGAATTTTAAAAAGCATTTAATTTTACAAAAACACTCTTACTTTCAAACGGTGAAAAGTGGTTGTACTTTTCAATTTATTCGGTTATTCAAAATGTTGTAATTTACTTAAAATATGAGTAAATAATCCAGAAGCTGGGTTCAATACGAACAATTGCATTGCTTTCATAATTCATCCGGCGCTGCTCCACAGTACTTTTATCGCATAAATATGCTAATTGTAAATAAATAAAAACACTTTTCCAATAAAATCTTGCCGTATCATTGGGCACACAAACTTCCTTCGTTATTGTATTGAATTCGTTCTCTGCAAAATAATATTGAATAATTTCTTAGTTTTCAAAATATTCAATTTGGTTTTATATTATCTACGAAATGTTGAGATTATTTTAGCAATTTAGTGTATGGGAATGGAGGCGTATATAATATACATATTGAGATAAGATAAACGATTTAAATTTTAAACTTATTTCAAAGTTTACTTTGATTGTAATTACATTTAAATTATTTTTAAGTTATGCTTTCAATATAAATAATATAGGTATCACAATTAAAAAATTATTAACACGCAAGATAATTTTTCGAATACTGGTTTTAGTCAAATTATTAATTTCGCCAACATGAAAGTAAGATTAATTGATTTTCAAATTGTAACTTTACAAGACAGCAGTAATATTAAATTTTCTAATACACATCTGAGAGTTTGACGAATACTGCATTAGCCAGTGAGCTACGAGTTACAAGGAAAATTAAGTAAATTTTATTTTAAATGCATATATATTTTAGCCACGTATATTTCCAGCGTAGACTAAATTTTCTCCTTTTATCAGAAAGTTTTCAATAAGAAATGGCTGATAGTTACGATAAATTATTTGACATACGATTTCTTGGAAGATGATTAAATCACAAACATATTGGATGTAAATTCTATTATCAATAAAAATAAACAAATGAATGCTTTTGAAAAATTCAGGGTGTGGAGTCGAGTAAAAAAATGACGACTCCGACTCCGAGGAAATTTTTCAATAATTTCATTATAACTTATACATTTGTATACCATTCGATCACCTTTAATCAACCAAGCATGAAATGTCAACACTTTTGACTACACATTATTAAACATATTTTTCAAAAAAAATCGAGCCGCTCATTTTCACGACTTACTTGACCTCGTACCCATAAAAAACAGAAGCCCACTCACTGTTAATTGTATGTATTGATGATTGATATTTATGTAATAGGATCTTAAATACAATTATTCATTTTTTCATTCATGTATTTTTTACAGTGCTTCGAGCCGGAACGGAACCGAAAACCGTTAAAACCGTTATTTTTGCCAGAACGAAAACCGGAACGGAACCGAAAAAATTATCGGTTTTTTTTTCGGTTCACGCTAGTATAGGGTTTTTAAATTTTCAAATTCCTCGTTAAGCTAAAAAAAAAAAGAGATATTTTGGGCAAATCTGTAAGTTCCTAGGCTTTTGGATTCGAGCTGAACCCAAAACCGCTATTTTTGCCTGAACGAAAACCGGAACCGAACCGATATATATTTTTTTCTTTGAACCGGAACGAAAAAAATAGCGATTCGAAGCCCTGATTTTTTATTCTTCTTAGATATTATTATTTTTCTAACGTAGTGTATACACTCGCACGACATAATATTGGTGACGAATAAATAATGGTTTGTATTGTTGTGTGCGCGCTAAGCACTATCTGAAGAAATATATTATGATATACATTTCTTAAATAATGGAATAGGAATTCAGGGGTGTATATTAAGATGGAAAAGAGGAGGCTGGCAAATCATAATAAAGAATATGAAAAGGGGTTTTTGCATTAGCACTCGGGCGATGCCTTTTTACGTTTTAATGTTTTTATTTGGCTCGACGTGATGCGTTGATGGTTTTTATTGTAATATTAGTTTTTTATAGCGTTGATGGGGATGTCGTTATATTTTTTCTTTACCACTCTTAATTTACTGATAAATGTTTTGTATTATAGGCATTGAAATGTTTTAGTCAGAAACTGACTTTATATAAGAGAATAAACTAAAATCGCTTTCAAAAGTGTCTTTGCAATGTGAAAAAGATACACCAGAAAAAAGCTTGCCGTGCCATTGTAATTAAACTATGTAATGTTTTTATATTTTATGTTGTTTTTGAGAAAATAATATAACGCCATAAGATGAAGCAAACAAAAATACAATTTATTTGAGCGATACGTACTTTTATTTATCTTGATAATGGTAGTGTAGTCTTTTATACTATAAGATATTTAAGTAGTAGGTACTGCATAATTTGGAATATTTTCAACAAAAGCGTATTGCTTTTTTATGAAAACATAAAGCTTATGCTGAATATTTCAAATAATCAAGTGAAATCAGAATATGTTTTTGCTTGTAAATGAGTGGTATTTTTGTGACTAATATTTTGTTAGTCGCTTAGAAACCTTTTTAAAGATAAAAAAATATGTACAAAAAATTATATTACATAAATTTTTGTCTTTTCTAAATAAATCTTTCTTATTTTTTTCCATCTCGAGGACTTTGAGAAAAGTTGAAAATAAACAATTGTAAAGTAGTAATCTGAAAATAACATTTTAAAAATAAAAAAAACTCTAGACACAGAGAGAGTGGTCTCTATGTTTTATCGAAAATGAGTTAAATTTGTCGTCGTGTAGAGCTGGTTTTCCCCCATATATTTGTAATCTATTTATTTTTAATTGGCTCTAACATTTTGTGAAGAATTAAAATTGAGTTTGTGATGAAAGCGGCAGTTTAAATAATCATGCATAGCAAACACAGCAGGCTTAAAGTTTTTTTTTAAAATAGTACTTTTATACTAAAGAATTTTGATCGTACATTTTTTCCAAAAAACTATTTTATTGATTTGTCAACTCTTCAGGCTAGCAAAACCCAACATTTTAGTGCGTGATGTTGGCTTTGAAGTTAAAACTGTATTTTTATTAACAATAGAAACCTCAATCTGTAAGTTAATATTGACATATTTGTGCATTCTGAACGTAGCACAGCAGAACTACTGCGTTCTAATTAATTTTGTTTCAGTTGAGCCACTCACTCAGTACGCTGATTTAATTTTATTTCAGCTGTATGTGCTGCCGAGACCTTACCGCGAGCCAGGGGCGCGCAGTTATTAGGTGCCTTGCCAAAAAGCAATAACAGTCACTTGCAAATGTCGGGGAAATATGATTTGTACACATTTTAATGATGTCAGGCCAATTCGGCTTGCCAAGACGACGTCACAAGCTATATTGTAGTGGGCAAACTCTAGGGAAAACTTTTGTATCCGACTCAGCGAATAATAATTGCTTTGCATTGGAACGGGTGGGTTTTTAATCAAACGTTTTGTCAAGTGGAAGATTGATGGCCGTTTATAATATTTTCACAAATTTTATGATGATTAGTTACTTATTGGATTCGAAATTGCCTAGCCTCAATCATTCGAAACATCATACAGGTATCGACCCATAAAATTCATCTTTACATAATAATTTATATTTGGCGTTTTATTGTTATCTATTTATAATATAACAATATATTCGATTTTTAGTGCGTTGGTTCGTTGACTTCACGCTTAGAAATATTTATTGTATTTACAAGAAAAGCTGTAACAGATGTTGAAAATAAAATATTATATAAAACAAAGCTTACTATAAATAATATCAATGTTTTAAGACGTTGGTATATCGATCAATTTTATTAATTAAAATTAAAATTATTAATTAAAATTCAATGACTTTGCCAAAAACATGTTATTTTTATTTTTATTTGAATATAAGCATTATATTCTTGTATAACGTGACAGTAATTTTTATTCCTTAACACTTTCTTTCCATGTTTTATAACAAAAATGTGAACTTTTCGTTTTAAAATCACCATGTTGCCGTGCTTAAGTTTTTATGATCAGCACGTGAAAGCTTTTCTTAAGCCAAGCTAAAGAGCTTTCATGAACACCTTTCCAAGTATGATGAGCTGTCATAGTGTTTGAATGCCATAGAATATTATACATAAAATAAAACTAAATCTTTTATGATGATGATAGAACTTTTGATGTTTATAAAACTACCCGAGGAAAAATTAAAAAAAAAATGTGTCCATAATGTTATTATGGTCATATGTTCTCAACCTTTTCAAACTCCTTTTTTTTTTTAGCTCACCGGGGAATTTGAAATTCTCGATTTCAAAATCGAAAAAAGTTGGCGACCCCCCAGAAAAACCATTTTCGACCCTCCAGGTTGGGAGCCCGTGTTATAGATCGTTCACCAGAAAAAAAAAGTGACTCACATAAAAAAATTAATATATCGTAATAAAACCATGAATGATCGTCATTAAATATATATATCTCAATTTGAAAGATTATAATCCGATCATCAATTATTTGTTTATATAATTATATTAACAAATAATCAATGTTTCAACAAAGCTGACATTGAGACAATTCAATTTCAATTAAATAACGTAACTTTAATTTAAATATTATGTTTTAATGAGTCTAGTATGGCGATCTTTACTGTGTAACTTCAACTTGTCCTTTGATTTATGTTGTTTCCGATTTACACCAACCAATAGTTATGTCCGTTTTTTTTCTTTACGCGTTAAAAACTTTAAATAATTTTTATTAGCTGATAAAAGATAAACAAGATTTTCAAGCAATATTTTTCCCTATCAATAAGTGGGGCAATTTGAATAATGAATTATGTAGTATAACTCTTATTAAAGATTTTGTTATTTTGTGATATTAATACTAATGTTGACAATATGTTTTTTTCTTTTTTCTTTAACCTTAAAAATATATTTATTAATACAAATGTTATAGAGTTGTTAAAATTATATGATCTTCACGGACATTTTTAAAAGAGGATTTCTGTAGCTTGGATTTTTTCATTTTCTCTTTAAGTCTACAAAAATAGTATTTGTTGGTTGATAGATTCGTAGCAATGGGTAACACGATTTGTTGTCATAGCTTACCTCTTGTTCTCATAAGTTTGTTTGAACTTGCAATAACCTATTCAGGCTAGCCTGTCTTGGCCGACAGTTTCAAATCGCCATAAATGTCGCGCGTTGACTAACAGTTATCGTTTTAATAATAACTTGGGTACAAGTGAGTTTGGGCTAGAGTAGGTTTATTGCCTCTGTTAGTATATTATTATAATGGTCCTAGAGTGGGATTTACTTACCCAGCACTTTTTTTCAAAGATCAAAAACATAAGTTCTGTGAAAGTCTAGGACAGGGATTCTCAAACAATATGACCAAAGGTGTCAAATAGTATTATGGTAGTGAGAAATAAAACGATAAAAAAACTCTTGTCAATATATATCTTCTATATTTGCGGTTGATTTGATCGAATTTAACTCTAATGTACATTTTTGAAGAATGAAAATCCATTTCTTAACAAAAGCGGAAGTTTACATAGTCCTGTATAGCAAGCACGGTAGTAATTTAAAAAAATTAACTTTATATAAAAATGGCAAGATACAACTTATAAAAATATTTAACATTACTTTTTTGGACGTTTTATCTTTAAAAAAAAAACTTTAAATTGATTATTTTTATTACATTTTAAGTTGTATAAAAGTACCACTTCTGTTTCCGGAGCCCTCATTTTAAGTCCTTTTGGAATTAGAAAAAAATACTTGTGTTTTATTTAATATAATGCCATTCAACCAAAATGTACCGTAAACAACTCAAAAATGCATATATTTTTGAAATTAAGAGTTTTTATCGTCAATATTTAAGATAAATTTCTAGAAACTTATTTAATCAAATTTGCTAAACTGTATGTAAACAGTAATTTTCAGCACGAAGCTAAGTACATATTTGTACATCAGTTGTCTGGGTAATCACTTTTTGTTATTTTTGTCAATGAGAATAATTGCATGATTGTAGTAAAATTTTAAGGTAAAAGAAGAAAAAGTCTACAAATATCTTAGTTTTATTTTCACATTCATATTTATCGATACTGATGAGATGCTAAAACACCACTTGCCGTCCCCTGGCTTAGGATATCTTCTCTCCGAAAATAAATTATAAGTTTTTCAGACACACTTGCGTGTGGCTACTTTATGAGTTCCATATGTTATCATTTCTTGTGAATTTTCTTTGATATAAAATGAACTTTCCATTTTCTATTGGACTAAAATACATATATATGTTTTATTGTTTGCCATGAATAAAAATGGTTGGGAAATATGTTTTCTACAACGCGTTAAATTTTTAAAGACATTTATAATCGTGCATATTGTATTTTAATTAGAAATGATTTTTAGGAATAATATACATACTTGTATTTTAATTCAGTGCAACTATGTGATTGAAAAATTGTTAAATTTAATTCAACAAAGAGATTTATTTACTTTTATTTATCCAATAAACTGTATCGTTAATAGATAAATGAAGATAATTTATCTATTTTTGAAAAGTAATCAATAGATTTCTCGTTATATACAATATAGATTAGATGTACACACGTTATATTCAATGTTAATAATATTATTTTTTATACTCTTCTTCTTCTTTTATAAGATTCTGACTTATTAAAACCGAGATCGTCAAAGCAAAAAATGTACACAATTATAATAATGGTGTTGATTTTAGTATGGCTATTTTCTTATTCAAAGTCATCCATAGAAATATATTACAAATTATTTTACCGATGGAAATCTTACATAATTGAAACCTATAAACAACCAAGATAAAAAAATAAACATAATATGCTCACGTCGATAAGTTATATCCAATGTTGTTAAATTAAATTAAACTAAAAGTCGGTTTTTGTTAAAAATAACAATTTATGTCCCTACCAAAGGATCGTCGATTTTTTAATTTATAGCGGCGTTAACTTTTTATTTACAACCTCACCTTTTAACAGGTAGTCTGCGACCGCATTAATAAATGAATCGTTCGCAGAAAAATGTCAAACAC
This sequence comes from Himalopsyche tibetana, assembly GCA_030503985.1. Classification (NCBI taxonomy): domain Eukaryota; kingdom Metazoa; phylum Arthropoda; class Insecta; order Trichoptera; family Rhyacophilidae; genus Himalopsyche; species Himalopsyche tibetana. The sequence goes on from JAPJYX010000024.1 coordinate 17,408,866, forward strand.
AAAACATTGAATTATTATCTATGCAAGAAATAAATCTTACGATACGATATTAATATTATTCTCAATCCATTAACGATATTCAATTCAGATTTTCGACATGGAATTAGAGAACGACTTAGCAGTTTACTGTGCCAATGACAACTACTTAATATTCGGTATTAATTTGAATAGTTAGTTACTTGACCATTATGGTGTATTTTCGGCAGAGATTTATGGGGAAGTATTTTTTTAAAATATCGTTAAATACAAGTTCATATAACTATTTAGTCATTTTAATCAAAAATAATATTCTTATGTCAGTGAGAATCAATTTTTATTGTAAGTATTCTTATTTATTGGGGGGGTAAATCAATATGTCAGCCAAAGCCAGGGAACTTGTATGGGTTACTTTGGTTTTTACCTTTAGTTATTATTCACTTTTTTTTATTTTTTTTAGAACGTCTGATTATTCAATGATATATGTAATTATAATTGGTTATTTTTCACAGGAGACGATAATTCGTTGTTCCAATTGTTGTAATGTTTTATTGCAGAAACATATGTACATTATAAAATTACTCATTTTCTTTGAGAGAGAAAATAAAGAATTGACGTATGCTACAGATAATTACGCAATCGACTTTACCAGCCCGCACGCCGTGTAACTGCGGTTTGTGATAATAGTTACCTTTCTGGCCCGTTAAAGTACGCTAATAAATATATAATTCCATTATTTATTAATTATCTTTATTTAATAGTACACAGCACGATCACGTGAAATGACAACCCGCGTAAAGAGCTCGAGATCCGGTTTGGGATAGCTGGAGCAACCTATAACTAACTCACTACAAAAATTCTGGAACTCATGGTTGTACTCAATCAGAACCAAGTGCCTCCTTTTCAGCGCATTGATCTTGACAGTGTTGCTTTACGGTTGCGAATCATGGCACCCTACAACCACCCCCCCCCCTTTCCCAGAGTAACCGAATACTATGTATTCTAAGGTTGTGGTGGTTTGACTTTGCCAGTAACACTGAGATAAGACGACGGACAAACCAGCCGCCATTCACTATAACATATTCTAGTTAGGGTTCGGATATGGTGGAACTACTGCTTAAGCTAGCAAAAATGTATTTATTTTCACACCTGTTTTTATAATTGCGGCATATTGTAGAATACTTGTACACACTTTGTGCAAAATATTTTGAAATTAAGAATGTATTTTTAATGAGTATATTTATTATGAGTTTCATTACCATAAGCTTCTTAGAGTATAATAACTCCTTAAAAATACTGGCTATTCAAAAATATTAAAAAAGACTGACGGATTGTAATCTGATCCTTTTAATATTAAACGATGCATTACGAATTTAAAAGCGTAATCAATTTTGTATTTCGGAAAGCGGAAACACCCCACAGAGCTTGCGCCAACCGTAAACAATAGCCACTTACTCGCACCTTGCGTTTATTTAATATTATCAAAATCCATACACAATATTCGGCGGGTTAAATTTAAATTACGCTCCCAAATGGTGCTACGTCAACCTTTACAGAAGGATGCATAAAACGTTGTATTTAATTAAAAAAACAATCTTTTATTTGTAATAGCATTAAAATATGTATACTTTTTCCAAAATTTGTAATAATAATTTCTTTAAATTTATAATGGAATGTTTTTATTAAAGTTAGAGCTTACTCTACCGACCAGGTGGGTATGGGCTTGTTTCCCGGTAAGGTATATTTTTTAAATTTAAATTTGAGACCTAAGACACTGGTGTCTGTGATGTCAATTTACCTCGAGTTGATCTCGAGTGACTTACAATAAACTCTCATATGATCTTTCAACTTTAAAATATTTGGCGAATTGGCATTAGCTGTAATGCCATTTTTTTAATTGAAAAAAACACAATTGTCTACCATTTTTTTTACAAAATATATTTAAACAGATTTTTATACATGGCTTAATAATATAAATAACTTAATGAATGCTAATTGTATGAAATATTCGTTCATTTAAGAAATAGCATTGATTTTGGCCAAAAGTAATCCGATTGGTCCAATATAAAAAAAGACTCGCTTATAAGGTTTTTATAATAAAATATCGCTGTGTAATTTCAATTTATTTAATATCAATATTGTGAAATCTCTTTCGGGGTATAAAGGCAGGTGCATCTTTAATGAATCGGAGCCCTGCCCAGAGCGAGGCAATATCGTCTCAACGACACACTCGTTGACTGTCTTGTAGACGTTAACTTTATGAGGATATTTTTTTTACCCTGGTTCGATATTTGTTATTTTTTCGGCAAAATTTATTACATTGGCGGCAAATTAAAAATGAAATTTATTAACGTATTGTATAGCTGCGGATGGCCTTAGAGAATATATTTCGACAACTATAAGGAACCGAATTCGAAGAGCAATAATTAAACATTAGAATCGTATGAAATTGGAGGAAACAATCGTACCATCTACGATACATACCATTCTACGTTAAGTAGGTATATATGCATACATGCATGCCATAATAAATTATTCAACGATTGTTCTTAAAGAATGATATTGTTCTTTACATCTAGAGGTGGGCTGTAGGGGGCTTTGGGGGGCTCGCGCAAGTATTTGCTAAATTTGACTAAGGCCAGCGAGCCTCTTGTTAAATATTTAAAAAAATATTCTCATATTAAATTAATACTTAAATACAATTTCTGACATATCATATTATCTAACTCGGCTTCAGTATAACTTTAAAAACATGTACTTTGAGCAAAAATAACACTATAAACCATTTTTGCATTCTGAGATTGGTAAGTACATATTTCAATCATTGATATTAATTATACTGGGGTATTTTACGTAATTTCACATAATGTAAGTATATTAGTTACACTCAACTGATTACATTCAACAGCTTTTACTCATAATCGTAGAAAAGTGAAAAACATCGCCCTTCTAAAAATACTGCGAATAGCTCTGAGATTAAGCGAGCCTTTTTAACTTATTGACAACCAACCGATGCTTAGTCCTTTTTGATATATCTGATTTTATTCTTTTGGTGGTCATTCTCATAAAAAGATTTGTATCCAAATACTTTGTAATATGTAGTTTTTTTACAAGCCTTCCTATGTATCCTTGACTTCATAAAGGGCTCAAATCTTCTGAATTCGGTGAAGGGTTTAGCTATAGCATTAAAAACACGTTTTTACGTAGATATTAAAGTTTTTACAATTTTTTTTACAGTCAAAAAGCTATTTTGATCTTATATTTTATCTAGGATTATGAACCAAAGAAAAATATTATTTACAGGTGAGATTTTTTGTAATGAAATCATTTAATACTGCTCGTAATTAATAGTGGTATTTTCAAGTAGCTTTAAAAACCAGAGTATTTTTTCTAGATCGTCCCTTTTTTGTAACGCGATATTAAAATAAATTTCGTAACAAGGCAGGTGAATTGGTTGTTTTGTTCATCGATCACCCAATTTAGTTTGTTACGTTTCAAGATACCTGCTGTTTTGCAGACATCTTAAACATTATCTACATTCCATCGACATTGACTAGACTCTAGGTATTTTCATTAATTCTGTTTTATTTTAGATTAATTTCGTTTATTGATCGCAAATAAGACGAGAATACGAAAAATTTTCTATTTTATGTTACTTAGTTACGGAAAATATTTCCAATACTCCATCTATACCTATAAATCAAAGGAAATCAGAAGTTTTTTGTTTGAATTAATACAATAAATGATCTATTTAAACACCTACGAATTGTTCAATTAGTTTATTAACAATGAAAACATTTTTGGCTAGAAATATATTACAATGCGTGGCACTGTTTTAATTAGTTGATAACATTATAATTAAAAAGTGATGTATGTTTGTCGGGTCCGTAGAGAAGTAGTTAATTATGCTGGTTCCCGTGACATATCTCAAGGATTCAAATCCCAATAAAAACAGTATTTTTTTTTGATTTATCGACGTCTGCTCAAAGGTATGGATCACTTTAGGGTGTTCCTTGTCAATACTTAAAGTAAGGTAGAAAGGCATTATATTTAAAAAAAAAAATACTCATTTGTTCTATTTGCTATATTGTTTAATATTATATGGACCTGTTTCGCTTGTGATGAGCATTATCAACTGATTTTCGTATTTTCAACTTACATTTTTGAGCATTATTATCAGTTGATAATGCTCGTCATGAGTGAAACTGGTCCTGATAATATTTGATAAATGTGAAATTAGTACAAATGAGTATTTTTTTTAAAATAAATGTATGGCTGTTAGTGATCTCTGAAAATTCTCCCCCTCAGATCAATTCTAAATAAACGGGGCGTAAAAAAGAGCTTATCTATTAGTGATTAGCTTACCACTAGTCTTGCACTAGCGCTATCGTTGTATCCCTAATCTCTTCGAAAAAGAGAGGTCGATAAAATTGGCGATATATATTTACATTTACGTAAACGCTGCGTGTATCGTTCGCTATTTATCCCATCACTTATTTTATCAATGCAATGAAAACTTTGTGAAAACCAACTTTGAATTTAGTATGCTTTTATTATTGTGCGGAACGAGAAATAGTGAAAACTTCAGTTAGAAGGCGACAACCAGAGAGAGACTTCGGCAATTTAATCAAGAGTCCGTGAAACTTTAAGTTCCACAGGAATTTATTTTAAATTATTGCACGTTCTAGTCTGACATATTTTGTATTTATTATACATATATATTTTGTTGGAATGAGTAAACTTCTATCTAATAAATTGTTCCAATTAAACATAATACGTATTTATATTTTTTTTAAATATCTGAGACTTTGTGTTCTCAATCCATATTTTGTATTTAGATTTGGGCCGGTTTCGTGATGAAAATATATTGTTGATTATCCACCACCACCCTTTGTGTATGCAACAAAATATAGATTTAGAAAAAAAAAGAATGTCAGTTTTTCAGCCATTTAGTTATCGAGTATCCTGTGTATTCGTATACCGAGAATCCGAGTTGAATCTATTCCGCGTTGAGTTAAAAGAGAAACCAAGAATATCTCATTCCCCACATGATGTTGGTTGACATCAGGTCAGCGTGGCCTATTGGGCCCGTATGAGGGCGAACCACAGCAAACCGCTCTGCTCCGGTGGTCTGCGGCCCGGTGCCGGGCCGTGCAGACCACCGGTTGGGGAACACTGCTCTAGTCAGCATCAGTGTGTAATTAGATCAAAAAATATGTTTAATTTTTTTAATGTAATGTCTTTTCATCCGTGCTCACGTTAAAAGATATTATAATATTAATATAATATTTTCTTACATATCTGTTAAGTAATTTCTTTTCCCGATTCTTAGTGTAATAGTGAAAGCGATCGCCGTCAATAGGTATTTTTGGCGAAAGTGAAATATTATTTGATGAATCAAATATGTAATCAAACACGATCTAATTATATTTAATGGCTTTAATAAAATACAATCATTAGAAATTTTAAAAACAATGCAGAATATTATCATGAAATTTTGTAATACAAAAATTAGTCCGGATTATATTCACAGTATTTGACGTTCATTAAATTTAATTGGTTTCATTTAGTAATCGGACGACTTCATTGTGGATTAACACAAAATGTTTTTCGATTAAAAAATACATTTTGAAATAACACATAGCTCCTTTCAAATAAATGTCGGGCATATAATCAAAGCGTTGTAAAATGTTACCGTGCATGACTATCATTTCATTTGAAATTGAATTTTCACGTAAATGTCTACCCGTCAATTATTTAACCATGAACATTTTTCATTTCAAATTTCACTGTGGTTAGCTGCATTTTTTACTGTTCAATATTGCAACTGTCTGTAATAGATATGATATTTAAAATGTTTTTTTTTATTTTTATATAAGATGTTTCTGATTTCCAAAACTTTAACAAGAAAAAAACGGATAAAAGATTTTTAGCAAGTTCCCACAGATTAAACCGTTGATAATATTAATCACAATTTTACATAACACTATTTCAAAAGAATATTATCTTAATTTTAATTTAACGTTATTTCCATTTTAAATATAAAAAACGTGTTGTAAAATTTAATAAAGCAAACTCGAGTTATTATTTAAGTATATGTAATTTGCAGTGTTGTAAACAAAAAAATAGTTTTCGCTAATTTATCGAATCATAAAAATATACTTTCAATCGTAAAAACACAAGGAACCAGTTTAACTTCGTGGCTACCAATTTAATTTTATATTAATTTTGACAGAGATATTTTTCTCACTTATTTTATAATTTAAATATATAATAAAATGAGTATAAATAAAAACAGATTTTTAAAGAAGCTATGTGGTGTTTCTTTTAAGATTTATATCGTTCACAAGGTATATTTTAATTGTAAATCAGCCCATCGTCGAAATAAGCGGTACTGATAAATCTGAAATCTATTTTATTACGATATTGAAGAGTCAAGTTGATAAGGAAGCAAGATTGCAAACTATCAGAGAGCCATAAATATGCAATATATATAAGTGAATTTTTGAGGTAAAAAAAACGTGATAAGTTCAAGAGTTGATGTCTGAATGGCCACGGTTTACTGACCCCTACACTAGACGAATAAGTTGAAATCTTTAACAGATTGCTATTTTTGTTGTCATTTTAATTTTTCAATAACAACCGCCATTCTAAATTTATTAATCTGGGATGACTTTTTGATTATATGTTATATGTGTTAAACATTTTAATTTTGTGTTATTTTAGAATCACTTTTAATCTGATTGGTAATTTCTTTTCAATGCCAATTGTTGTTTATAACTTTTCATTTTTGTATAAATAGCATTTTTAAATTATATTTCTTATCAGTTGACAATGCTCGCAATGAGCGAAACCAGTGTTGACATATTAAATAAAGTGGAATGAAATACAAAGGATTATTGTGTTTTTACTAAGTAACAAAATATATGAAAGGTTTGTGGATCTGAATCAGAAACACACTGTGAACTTATAATTTTAACGCTAATCTAAAACGAATTTCATTTCTTGAATAAAAAAAATTGCATTGTCATAATTTAACATGTATAATTTTGATATTATCCTTTGTCAGTGTATTCCCTTTTATATGGAAATAAAAAAGTGCAGTTAACTAACGCATAATAATTATTTCAATTGTCACATGTTTTTGCTGGTCACGTTCGTTCGTGTTCACTCGGTTTTTAAGCAATTAAAAATATTTCAACTGAGTCACGAGTCACGACAGGCAAACATGTTTTATTTTCTTTAAAAGTTTTTATTTTTGAAAATGTATAATGTTAATTGTATTACATAATGCATATTTCCTATCATACTATTGTTGGTAATTTAACAGTTTGATTTATATAATCTATTTCAAATTATAGCACAAGCGACTAGTGACGAGGTAAGGAGTTCATACAGCCTGAAAGTGAGACCTGGAAAGTGTAAAAAATAAAATTGAAATTTTCGCTAAATGCACAATAATAAGTTATAATCTTTCCTAAAAAAAAAAGTAAATTTGTTCGATTAATTCACTGATTGAAATGAATGTATTTTTAAATTTTTCTTTTGAGAAAAAACTTTGCTGTGTTGGTGAAGTATATAAATATGGTTAATACCACATTTTTTGTCACAGGGTTTCGACACTCGGCATCTTTAGGCGTTCGAGTGCACGGATGAACTTGAACTGGCGCAACTTGGTATGTAAGTTTATCGTGTATGAATGTATTTGTCACTATGTTAAAAGCTATTGATGGGATATGAGTTAATTTTACTAATGATTTGATTTTAATGACGATTAATTTTTTGGGGGAATAATCAATTAAAGAAATACAATCTTTGTAAGTCTTTACAATATGTGAGTATCGTGATTTTTTTCGGTGGAATTGTAATATTAAATTTTCATTATTCATATTGTGTACACTCCCTCACGTGTTCCCACTTACGACCCGGTTTTCGCCTTTTGACATCTTCAGACGTTTGAGTACTTTAACGTGATGTATAATATCAATACAAGGAATTAGTTATTCCATTTCGAGAGAGTATTTTATTAGAGATACTTTTTATAACACCGTCTTTTGTTCCCAACTGAAAGTAATTGTTTTCTGATTTATTTAGTACAGCTTGAAGTAACAGATGACAATTTAATTCACTTTATTCATAGTTTCACTGATACTGAGCATAGAAATTCTATATCCATTGTATGATACATTTTCACTGCCTGGGTAAACGAAAATATACTATACTAGGGAAAATTTATTTACACTTTAAAATCATTTTCGCTGTACAATATATATAATAATGTGTTCAAATGAGTTTATGCTATATATATATACAGTATCGATGATTAAGTTCAGTGATTTTTTTTATGTATAGTATAAAAACTCACGCAATGTAAATAATTCACTCTTTAGGAGCTCAAAAATTTACCTTGTTTCACTTTTAATTAATTAAAAAATAACTTTTCGAATGACAATGATTTTCACATAATTAACGTTGAACAAAGACAGCGTGTTCTTTGAAAAAAAACACGAGGTAAAAACACTTCTTGTGTCACACAATATTATGAAAACTATCACATTTTCTTCTAGAAACAGGTTCACATATATATTAACACGACGGCGTGTTAAATTAGTTTAATTATAATTATAAAATAAAAAGATACAATGAAAATTCCTTTGCAAGTAATATAGAGTAATTTAATTTAATTAATTTTAATGTAAATATCTTTTTACGTTTCGGACCCACTATATCGTATCGAATAATATTTGCTTAACAATAACTGCCTTTTGACAAAATCATATAACCTATATTTCTAAACATAAAAAAGATTGTGTTGACTATATTGTCAGGTCCGTAGCTGAGTGTTCAACGTCGTTGACATGATTCGTCGGTATGAAGGTTTGCAATGCTTTAAATTCCTTCCCACCAATCCAATCTTAGAAAGGAACAGAGAGATTGATTAGCTTACCACTAGCCATGTATATTCCTTACTTTGGAAAGAAGAAAGAGTTCTCGTATAAAATTTCGTTATATTGTGACATGTTATCAGTAAATAAAATATATAATAAGTGAAGCTAAGTGAATTCTACTCATTACTCAAAAACCAATTGTTGCTTATTTTGGTGAATAAACTTTAGTTATTAGCAGTATACTATTATAACATACGAGATTATGCTGGCAGGAAGGTATAAGAAAACCTTGAAGCATAAAATAAATATATAAAGACAAAATTTAGTCTTTTATTGGTACTCATAGTTTTTTTATTTCATCTGATAAAATGTTGGGTATATGAATCAATTCCATATAGCTTATAGGCAGCATTTTGCAATACGATCTTTAGATATATGTCCTATGTTTTATCTGCTTATGGGGAAGATGGATTCAAGTAACACTGCGTAAGTTTTCTTTAGTTAATCCCACGAAAGCTTTCGAAGGCTTGAGCCATATAAGTCTTAAGATATCTTTATGAACAATGTGCCCCTAGCGACTAATTGTTGGAAGATACAATGCCAAATCGAAATCCAGCTCAACTTAACCTCGGAATTAGTCCCGAACTGAATATATTGTCTGACAAACAAACGCTCTTGAGCTTGGCCGCTTTGGAAAACTCAACATAAACTAGAAGATGTTCTTAAGGTCCATACGAAATCCAATCTCGAGTTTACTCTTGGACAGGTACGACTTACAATTCAGTCTCTAAAATTATTTTATAAATAAAGAATGCTCAAACCCAATTTAAATTATATTAATCTTAAAACATTTGAAATCATAAATTTTCACCATTTTTAATTTGATTAAGCTTACTTAAAATTGCCGTAAACCGGTAATTAATATCAATTAAAAAAACACAATATTTCTTTGTACTTATTCTCACTTTTATTTACTCATTCGCATCGGGGCATTTTTGCGAAATTCTGCAAAAAATTAGGTACTTTTGAAAAAATAGTATAACTTTAAAACTATTTGACATTCAAAAAAATAATTTGGACACCAGTTGTGCAACACTTTGTTGCATAATACTTTATATATTTTAGCCTGCTTTTATTAGCGATACTCATCTTTTGTATTTTTTAATATAGAAAATCGGGTATTTGACATAGAATTATATATTTCATCGAAAACGTAATAAATAACAAGTCAAATAAACATTTACTCCTGTTTATTTTATTTCAAAACAAAATTAGAAAACATAAAATCCTATTTTTAGCCTACAATTGCTTATATTTTGGTGGCCTATTTTTTAAAGTTTTATTTTAACTGTCTGCTGATTTTTCATCGCCGAAATCACCGAATAAAAAAAATATTTGTGCATATATTTTAATATTTTATTTTTTAAATGATGCATCAATCATTTGTTACGCCATCTGCATAGAGAATCTTAAACATTTGTCGCATTGGATGTATATATTTCAACGCGTAAGTCAGACCGGCGAAAAGACTAATCCAATAAAATCGGTCAATCGGGATAGTATCATTGACGGGGCCATATTATGGAAGACAATAGATCGAGGAAATCAGTAAAGAGTTTTGGCTGGAACTATGAAAAATAAACGATCCACGCGGGAAAACTAAGAATGCGAGGACGGTAGATAAGGGTTTCACTGTAATTAAAATTGGAGATGGTTTGTCAGTTCGTAATTCTTATAGAAACTTAATAATTAGTTCCAGATTTCCTGTGTTTCTCCATGATTATTATCAAAAATAATTTGTCGTCTTATAAATATTGTAGCATTATCGCGTTACAATTAACTACCGCGTACACACTATTGAATTGTACGAATCATTAATCCTATATATTTTGAGTAAGTGTTTAATTTTATGCTAAAATGCCGTCTATGTATGGCAAGTGATAAGATAGATTATATACTTTAGGCATCCTATTGCCATCGACCTACTTATTCACAACTATTCTACGCCACCAAACTAAGAAAAATATATTGTGTCTTTAGAAAACTCTTTGATTGCAAATAAAATACAACGATTTTGAGACAAAAGATTTCCCATTTCGTTGTAGTCGAATTACAAAACCTCGGAAGTTACTGTCGCTTTAAGCTAAACGTATTGAATTTTTGTCTGGATGTCCGCGAGTTGTTTATTTTTAAAGTTGTTTTATTTACTGCTGTTTCGATCTATTTAGTTACATTTCATTGAATTCAGAGTTTTCAGAGTTAGTTAGGGAATGAATAGATAATTTACTTTACAATTTAAAGCCAATATTCTTAGAACATCCTTGAATCAAAATATCTTCTTTCGTATGAAATTTAAGCTGAAGAAGATTTTTTGGTTTCAATAAAGATACCATTATAAATTAATGATAATGCAATAGTTTTCAACCTGATTTGCACGATAAGGATTTATTTTATAATGAACGGTATTTTGTTTTTGTAATTATGTATGCATAATAAGAAACACATACTCATATAATTTCAAAATTTTTGAAATAAACAAATATGTGACAAACATATTTTTAAAAAAATATAGTGAACGGATTCCAAGACTTTTTTGCGTCATCATTCTTTTTTAAAATACTTTCAATTCATTCTCATGGTGCTTAGCAATCGTGTCTAGTTAGCTTTTGTTCTGCCGTACTGCACATTTTTGCAATCATCATTTAGCATGTATCCAAAATTGTAGTCTTTCAATATTGTTGAGAAGCGTTCAAAGGTTTTTGAAATCCATATGCGTTTCTTATTGGTAAAATATGACCACCACATAGTACCTCCGATCTCTCCCCGTCAGACTCTGTTATTTGGTTTCTCCCAGGTCATCTTAGCGTTCTGTAGCTTCACTAAGAACATCCCTTAGATCAAGGCTTCCCAACCTTTTTCGTTCCACGGCCTCCTAAATCTAAAAAAAATAATCCGCGGCCCTCCTCAATTGTCTCCGTAACTCGTTTTTTTTTAGCTCAACGAGGAAATTGAAATCTGCGATTTGGTATACTTTTTCCTCAGATTGTCACAGAAACTCGTTTTTTCTTTGCCCACCGACGAATTCGAAATCCTTGATTTGCTATACTTTTCCCCCAGAATCCAATTTCTATCCAATCCAATCCGGGGGCCCCTTAAGAAATTTCGCGGCCCCTAATGTGGGAAACACCGATTTGATAGACTTAAATATATAGATTTTTGTACTTTCTACTGAATTTCGCAGCCCCTGCAAGAAATTCTACGGCCCCCTGAGAGACCGCGGCCCACAGGTAGGGAAGCACTGCTTTAAATCACGGGTTTCCAACCTGGGGGTCACCAAGGGTTTTCTGGGGGGTCGCCAACTTTTTTCGATTTTGAAGTCGAGGATTTCAAATTCCTCACGGGGATCGCCTAGCTACATGGATTTTATAAAAAGGGTTCGTCTCCCGAAAAGGGTTGGGAACCTATGCCTTAGATAGTGACATGTGGCTTTGTGATTGGAAGAGGAGGCAGGCAGGATTCAGGCTCTCCTGGGGCATCCAAGCTAAAATTACACAGGTTATTATAAATATGCGTTTAAAATAGCGATACAAAAAATACTATGAAATTCCGTTTTGCTGTTAAAATGTTTTTAGTTAGTTGACGAAACATTAGTTTAGGAACCTGGGAAATAATGGTTGTATAAAATTATTATAATATAAATATATGCAGCATTATTATGTATATTTCGATCCCGGGAATGTCATTTCCAGCTAACTGAATAAGTGTACATTTTACACATCGTTATCAAAATTAACCTTGTATATTAAGAGGCAATTCACGTAACGCCTATTGTTATGAGTACCCATTATTCAACAATATTAGTCCCAAAGCAAACATTCTTAATGCTCCATCTCGCGCATTTGCGGGATACAAACCGAAGGAAACAGACCGATAAACCTCGAATTAAGTTTATACTACCGACCGGTAACTCAATGAAAATCCTTATTTAATGATTTTGGGGTCATTAAAAACTCAATTTTCTTTTGATTGTTTTTTTTACTGGCTTCTGTGAGTACCTCACCTTTTAACTAGTAAGTAAACTTTAGACTTTTTTCCGGGGAATTAAGTACCTAAGTATTCACTTTAAAGGCACCTTCAATCATTAACTATTGAGGTATTTTAAGCGTCGTAAATAACCATCCCAAAATGCGGAAGTTTTATGGCTAGCGCATTTTGTATAATTAATCACCATTTTTAACTGCTTTGCGAAGATATTATTTAAAAATGAAAATAAGACTATGGTATATAAAAAGTGATTAAAATATGTTTAAGTTATTTATGACATACGAATAACGGACCTTTTATCTATGTCTACCATAGTCAGTCCTGAAAATGAAGACTAGTAGAAATGATTAAGATACGCACTAATTTCCTAAGCAATCATTCATTACATTATCATTCTGAAAAGAAAAGTTGAGATAAAGATCTGACGATGTTTCTCAAAAATGTAACTCAATGAAGTGGGGAAAAAAAATATATAAGGGCCTGGCCCTCGGGCCACCACGGGTTCACGGTTCAGGCGGGTAAGCGCAATTGAGATTCGGGCTCGGGCTGGGCCCGGATAAGGAATATATTTCTATTTTCGTGTCGTAAGTCAGCCATGATGATTTTAATTATTACCAATTCTATAGAGAATCGTAAATTGTTGGAAATTTGCAAAAACGGGTTTTTCGGCTGAAGGGTATAAATCTGGGCTTCGGGTCTGGTTTGGGTAATAAGTGTAATATTAGATTAGAATTTTATTGTAAGTCACTCGAAAATCTAAATTTGACATTGAACTTACCGGGAATCAAACCCAGACCCCACTGGTCGGTAGAGCAAGCTCTAACCAACTAGACCACAGCCCAAATAATTTTTGCTTAGATTTATATATATGTTTACTATTTTTCTATAATCACGACTATAATCACGACTTTACTTAGTGTTTTGGTGGATAACATATTTTCATTTTACGAAAATAACATTATTGCAATGTGTATTAACTGAGGTTACTTCACTTTCACGATACTTTAAGACTTGTAGAATATTACAACGAATCTTACTTATTATTTTTAAAAACACCACTTGGCTCACTTCAACTCCAATTGTCCCACATTATATCAATATTTATTAAACGAGTTAATCTGAAGTTAAAAGAACGTTTAAAAAATGCGCATCATATTATACTTTTTTTACTGTTGAAATCGATGAATATTACAATTTTTTTTAAACCATTTTTGTTTAACTGAAATAGTATTAAGAGTTCCCATTCTTTACGTATTGAAATAGATGTTTCTGAAAGAAATTCAATATAAAGGGAGTTAAGCATTCAAGTGAGTTAGTGCTGAGAAGATGACAAATTTCGTGACGGCAAAAGCTCGTCATTACATTACAGTTTATTGCAAGAGTCCGTGACATCGATTAAACTTTCATTACATCAAGCACGTGCATCTCGTTTGAATACCAATGCGATTCGATATGAACAAAATTGGAAACTTTTTCGATACTTTTGTAGGGTAATATGAAGTCTGCTTTGCGAGACACAAATTTAATTTATTCTGAATTTTGTTTATATCCATACACAATGCTTTATTCATTCTTAGTCGTAATTTGACAACTATTTCAATTTTTTTTTGTAATATGAGCCCCGAAGAGATGAAATGAACCAAGTAGTAAAATGGTATACACTTTCTATTGGACTTAAAAGTACAATCACGACTTTACTTGATGTTTTAGTGTACATATTGTACATTTTTATTTTAGGGAGATATCACTATTCCATATGTATGTATTTATTTACCAGGGCTGTGGAATCGTGTAAAAAAAAGACCACTCCGACTCGGAAGAAATTTTTCAATAATTTCATTTTTTTTTTAATTTAAAAAAAATATTTGACATTACAGCTTACGCCAATGCGTCAAATATTTTAAGTTGAAAAATCATACGAGATATACTCGATGAGAATTTTTGAAAGTCACATGAGATAAACCAAAGCCCCCTATAGTGAAAACCATGCTATGGAGCTGAAAACAGGTACTTTTTTAAGATAAGCGGGCCGGCGTCATAATTTTTAAAGTAATATCACATCATTATGAAGCCATTTGTTTCTGATATATTGTAGGAAATACATATTTATATTTTAATTATATATCTCTTCAATTACATATTTTTCAAAATAAGAAAAAATCACATTTTCTAAGGTTTTTGAAGAAAAATCTCGGAGAACAAAAGCAAACAAAGAAGGCAAATCATTTTATTAAAATTATTTTTTTACAATATTTCAATACAGAATATGAGGTTGGATAGTTCATTAAAAAAATCAACGTCGTTATTGGGATTTTAATGAATTAATAATTAATCTCAAAATTTATTTGTGCACACTGGTTCGTTACTCAATCTTTCCATAAGATTTCTCAAGTCATATCAGTAATCAAAAATCAGTAAGTCAAACTAGGGTAGCACATTTCAATTCATTATTTTTTAAATATTATTATTGATTAAATCATCATTTACTTGGTATATTTCCATTATTATATGATAAGACGCAGCATTTATTTCATAATATCACAATAGGCGTCAAAATCGTATATAATATAATATGGATTCCGCTTGTTACTGTTGTTTTATGTTATTTATAATAAATATTCTATATAACTGTGATATTTAATAGTGGGAAGTTAAATTTTATTTGTTTTACCACACATCGCATTTCTTGCCATTCGCTATATTTCTTACAATCATTACTTAATTTGCATATATGTATGACCCTTCCGATGTATCGTAAATTGTAAATTAATAACACCAAAGAATCACAGAATATCCATACAAGAAATCTTTCAAACATACATGTTATATTCAACGAAAAATAAGCTCATAAATTGGAATTTAGAGTTGATCTACGTATAGCCGCCGTACAATTTGTTAGGAGCGGCTGGGATTTAACGGCCCGGTCTTTTTTGCTGTTTTTTCTACGACACTGCTTGGAACTTAAGACTGCTATGGATAAACTCAAGGAGAATTGACTTCACAAACACCCATGTCTTAGATCTCAAATTAAAATTGAAAAAAATCCAATTTTGACATTGACCTTACCGGGAATCGAACCCAGACCCACCTGGTCGGTAAAGCTAGCTCTAACCAACTAGACCACAGTGGGTGACTTATATATAATATATGTATTCCATCAGATCATCTTTAGTCAGCCAAGCATGGAATGTCAACACTATGGACTATTGTGGTTTGAATACACATCATTAAATATATATTTTTAAATGGCTCTGAATCGCTTGTTTTTCACGATTCCAGCTCCGACAACACAGCCCTGGTATTTACTGAGCACACTTCACTTTTACGATATGTAAAGACATGAAGAATATTATAACGCTTCCAACTCATTTTTTTCCTAAAATATCACTTGCCCCACCAGGGGTTACCAACCCCGTGCCCAACTATTTTATCAAATCGTCAAATTCCTATGGTTTTGAGATTTTCAAATTCCTCGAAGAGCTTAAAAAAAACGAGTCACGGACCACGGTGATATTTTGGGCAAATCGGTAAATTCCTGAGTTTTGAGATTTTGAAAAAATTTGGTGTTCGCCGCCCTACCAATATTTTGGATTGCGCTCTAGGGTCCAAAAAGGTTGGTTCCCCATGCACTAACCTATCATGTTCTCATATATAATATGATGTTAATTGAATTGTTATTAGATATACTAGCTTAATTATAAAATGCAACTCCTGACTGTTTTATTAAAAAAAATGCTAAAAAAAGACACTCTTATATTTTTAAATAGCATACATTAGAATATAATTGAATATCATTATTTGTCTTCCGCGTTAAATTTAATTCACCGTGTTTATTTTACGCAGAGTTATAATTAATATTAAAATGCCCTAATCATCCGTCGACATGGCGCCAGCCTACCAAAAAGCAAAAACAACATATTGGGTGCATGTGTTTGCTTATAATTAAACATGCATCTATAAATTATTTAGAGATACGCTTACGCCACAGTGGCAACAAAAAAACATTTCATATACACTTACTGCTGTCGTGATAATTTATTGATATACAAATATTAAATTATGAATGATGATTATTATAACTTATAACAACAATTGAACAACTTGGAATACTGCAATATTATATATTATGAATCTTATCTACAACGAATTTGAGACATATTTTTCACAATAATAACGTGATGCATCAGCGATTAATAATAGAGTTCTACATAATAAGAATCCAGGAAAAAATCAACAATCTTAACATTAATAGCCGATAAGGTCCGTCTGTAAGGACGTCCGCAGTAAGGTACAGACCAATGATTTCGATTTATTCTGAACAGCACATTTTTGAAATGTTGTTCTATCCAATGGGAGCGGCTTATTTTAAACCGGGCGTGAATGTTCTGATATCGCCACGTTTGAAAATTTGATATTTCTTGGTGTAGAGCTAAAGTATTGTATCACCATACATCATAATATTCGAATAATCAAAGACTTTAATTCGACTATTGCAAACTATGATTATAGGGCTATCGAAATGAATCGTTTGATCGTGTGAGTCGATGTGAGACTAATATTTTTTGGAGCGGATTTGATCAATTGAATCATAATGATGAATCTTTTCACGTCTGACCTTGAAAATCTGTTAGAATTCTTTAATACATTAAGAATATTCAAATTATGATATGGATATATCATAGAATAATATTTTGCTTTTTTCATACACTTGGACAAAATGTGCAACTGATTTTTTATTGAAAAATTGGATTTGATCTTTTGATTTTTATTGGAAATAATTGTTAAATAATTTAAAATCCGAAAAATGGTTGTTAGCAAACTTGAACATTATTCCAATAATTCAATAATTTACGAAATTTCTGCTCCTACGAAAAATGGTTGTTAGCAAACTTGAACATTATTCCAAAAATTCAATAATTTACGAAATTTCTGCTACTACGAAAAATGGTTGTTAGCAAACTTAAACTTTATTCCAAAAATTGAATATTTTACGAAATTTATGCTACTACGAAAAATGGTTGTTAGCAAACTTAAACATTATTCCACATATTAAATAATTTACGAAATTTATGCTACTACGAAAAATGGTTGTTAGCAAACTTAAACATTATTCTAAAAATTGAATATTTTACGAAATTTCTGCTACTACGAAAAATGGTTGTTAGCAAACTTGGACATTATTCCAAATATTAAATAATTTACGAAATTTCTGCTCCAACGAAAAATGGTTGTTAGCAAACTTGAACATTATTCCAAAAATTCAATAATTTACGAAATTTCTGCTACTACGAAAAATGGTTGTTAGCAAACTTCAACATTATTCCAAAAATTAAATAATTTACGAAATTTCTGCTACTACGAAAAATGGTTGTTAGCAAACTTGGACATTATTCCAAAAATTCAATAATTTACGAAATTTCTGCTCTTACGAAAAATGGTTGTTAGCAAACTTGGACATTATTCCGAAAATTCAATAATTTACGAAATTTCTGCTCCTACGAAAAATGGTTGTTAGCAAACTTGAACATTATTCCAAAAATTCAATAATTTACGAAATTTCTGCTACTACGAAAAATGGTTGTTAGCAAACTTGAACATTATTCCAAAAATTCAATAATTTACGAAATTTCTGCTCCTACGAAAAATGGTTGTTAGCAAACTTGAACATTATTCCAAAAATTCAATAATTTACGAAATTTCTGCTACTACGAAAAATGATTGTTAGCAAACTTAAACTTTATTCCAAAAATTGAATATTTTACGAAATTTATGCTACTACGAAAAATGGTTGTTAGCAAACTTAAAGATTATTCCACATATTAAATAATTTACGAAATTTATGCTACTACGAAAAATGGTTGTTAGCAAACTTGAAAATTATTCCAAAAATTAAATATTTTACGAAATTTCTGCTCCTACGAAAAATGGTTGTTAGCAAACTTGAACATTATTCCAAAAATTCAATAATTTACGAAATTCCTGCTACTACGAAAAATGGTTGTTAGCAAACTTGGACATTATTCCAAAAATTCAATAATTCACGAAATTTCTGCTCCTACGAAAAATGGTTGTTAGCAAACTTGAACATTATTCCAAAAATTAAATATTTTACGAAATTTATGCTACTACGAAAAATGGTTGTTAGCAAACTTGAACATTATTCCAAATATTATATTACATAATTTACGAAATTTCTGCTCCTACGAAAAATGGTTGTTAGCAAACTTGAACATTATTCCAAAAATTCAATAATTTACGAAATTTCTGCTACTACGAAAAATGGTTGTTAGCAAACTTAAACTTTATTCCAAAAAATCAATAATTTACGAAATTTCGGCTACTACGAAAAATGGTTGTTAGCAAACTTTTTTTTTATTCCAAAAATTCAATAATTCACGAAATTTCTGCTCCTACGAAAAATGGTTGTTAGCAAACTTGAACATTATTCCAAAAATTAAATATTTTACGAAATTTATGCTACTACGAAAAATGGTTGTTAGCAAACTTGAACATTATTCCAAATATTACATAATTTACGAAATTTCTGCTCCTACGAAAAATGGTTGTTAGCAAACTTGTACATTATTCCAAAAATTCAATAATTTACGAAATTTCTGCTACTATGAAAAATGGTTGTTAGCAAACTTAAACTTTATTCCAAAAAATCAATAATTTACGAAATTTCTGCTACTACGAAAAATAGTTGTCAGCAAACTTGAACATTATTCTAAAAATTAAGTAATTTCCGAAGTTTCTGCTACTACAAAAAATTGTTGTTAGCAAACTTAAACATTTTTCCAAATATTAAATAATTTACGAAATTTCTGCTAACTATAAAAATAAAATAAATTAAAATAAAATAAAATAAAATAAAATAAAATAAAATAACATAAAATAAAATAAAATAAAATAAAATAAAATAACATAAAATAAAATAAAATTAAATTAAATTAAATTAAATACCATAAAATAAAATAACATAAAATTAAATACTATGCAACAAAAATCTCACGTTGCTGGGCAACGGGCTTACAGCTATCTATATATTAATAGCCGATAAGGTCTGTCTGTAAGGACGTCCGCAGTAAGGTACAGACCAATGATGTCGATTTATTCTGAACAGCACATTTTTGAAATGTTGTTCTATCCAATGGGAGCGGCTTATTTTAAACCGGGTGTGAATGTTCTGATATCGCCACGTTTGAAAATTTGATATTTCTTGGTGTAGAGCTAAAGTATTGTATCACCATACATCATAATATTCGAATAATCAAAGACTTTAATTCGACTATTGCAAACTATGATTATAGGGCTATCGAAATGAATCGTCTGATCGTGTGAGTCGATGTGAGACTAATATTTTTTGGAGCGGATTTGATCAATTGAATCATAATGATGAATCTTTTCACGTCTGACCTTGAAAATCTGTTAGAATTCTTTAATCTATATATTAATAGCCGATAAAATAAGTTTTCACTTTTCACTTTTTACTTTTTACTTTTTACTTTTCACAAATGTGTGCGTACTGATGTCCTCGAGCGTATTTGAAAATTAGTTTGATAAAATATATATACTACAAAAAATGGTTGTTAGCAAAGTTGAACATTATTCCAAATATTAAATAATTTACGAAATTTCTGCTCCTACGAAAAATGGTTGTTAGCAAATTTGAACATTATTCCAAAAATTCAATAATTTACGAAATTTCTGCTACTACGAAAAATGGTTGTTAGCAAACTTAAACATTTCAATTATTCTAAAAAATACATTATTTACAATTAAATAGTGCAGGGGTGTCGATATATGTCCCGTGATCTATTTCTTCTTCTACGAAATATATTTGTTTGCCAACTTAAATATTTCAATTATTCTAAAAAATATATTATTTCCAATTAAATAGTGCAGGGGTGTTGATATATGTCCCGAGATCTATTTCTTCTTCTACGAAATATGTTTGTTAGCAAATTTAAACATTTCAATTATTCTAAAAATTACATTATTTACAATTAAAATACTGCAGGGGTGTCGATATTTGTCCCGTGATCTATTTCTTCTTCTACGAAATATATTTGTTAGCCAACTTAAATATTTCAATTATTCTAAAAAATATATTATTTCCAATTAAATACTGCAGGGGTGTTGATATATGTCCCGAAATCTATTTCTTCTTCTACGAAATATGTTTGTTAGCAAATTTAAACATTTCAATTAGTCTAAAAATAACATTATTTACAATTAAAATACTACAGGGGTGTCGATATATGTCCCGTAATCTATTTCTTCTTCTACGAAATATGTTTGTTAGCAAACTTAAACATTTCGATTATTATAAAAATTAGATTATTTCCAATTAAATAGTGCAGGGGTGTTGATTTATGTCCCGAAATCTATTTCTTCTTCTACGAAATATGTTTGTTAGCAAACTTAAACATTTCAATTATTCTAAAAATTATATTATTTCCAATTAAATAGTGCAGGGGTGTTGATATATGTCCCGAGATCTATTTCTTCTTCTACGAAATATATTTGTTAGCAAACTTAAACATTTTAATTATTCTAAAAATTATATTATTTCCAATTAAATACTGCAGGGGTGTTGATATATGTCCCGAAATCTATTTCTTCTTCTACGAAATATGTTTGTTAGCAAATTTAAACATTTCAATTAGTCTAAAAATAACATTATTTACAATTAAAATACTACAGGGGTGTCGATATATGTCCCGAAATCTATTTCTTCTTCTACGAAATATGTTTGTTAGCAAACTTAAACATTTCGATTATTATAAAAATTATATTATTTCCAATTAAATAGTGCAGGGGTGTTGATTTATGTCCCGAAATCTATTTCTTCTTCTACGAAATATGTTTGTTAGCAAACTTAAACATTTCAATTATTCTAAAAATTATATTATTTCCAATTAAATAGTGCAGGGCTGTTGATATATGTCCCGAAATCTATTTCTTCTTCTACGAAATATGTTTGTTAGAAAATTTAACATTTCAATTATTCTAAAAATTACATTATTTACAATTAAAATACTACAGGGGTGTCGATATATGTCCCGTAATCTATTTCTTCTTCTACGAAATATGTTTGTTAGCAAACTTAAACATTTCGATTATTATAAAAATTATATTATTTCCAATTAAATAGTGCAGGGGTGTTGATATATGTCCCGAGATCTATTTCTTTTTCTACGAAATATGTTTGTTAGCAAACTTAAACATTTCGATTATTATAAAAATTATATTATTTCCAATTAAATAGTGCAGGGGTGTTGATTTATGTCCCGAAATCTATTTCTTCTTCTACGAAATATGTTTGTTAGCAAACTTAAACATTTCAATTATTCTAAAAATTATATTATTTCCAATTAAATAGTGCAGGGGTGTTGATATATGTCCCGAGATCTATTTCTTCTTCTACGAAATATATTTGTTAGCAAACTTAAACATTTTAATTATTCTAAAAATTATATTATTTCCAATTAAATACTGCAGGGGTGTTGATATATGTCCCGAAATCTATTTCTTCTTCTACGAAATATGTTTGTTAGAAAATTTAACATTTCAATTATTCTAAAAATTACATTATTTACAATTAAAATACTACAGGGGTGTCGATATATGTCCCGTAATCTATTTCTTCTTCTACGAAATATGTTTGTTAGCAAACTTAAACATTTCGATTATTATAAAAATTATATTATTTCCAATTAAATAGTTCAGGGCTGTCGATATATGCGCCGAGGTCGATTTATGGTACTTTGAAAAATGATTGTTAGCAAACTTGAACATTATTCCAAATATTAAATAATTTACGAAATTTCTGCTCCTACGAAAAATGGTTGTTAGCAAACTTGAACATTATTCCAAATATTAAACAATTTACGAAATTTCTGCCCTACGAAAAATGGTTGTTAGCAAACTTAAGCATAATTCCAAAAATTAAATAATTTACGAAATTTCGGCTACTACAAAAAATGGTTGTTAGCAAACTTGAACATTATTCCAAATATTAAACAATTTACGAAATTTCTGCTCCTACGAAAAATGGTTGTTAGCAAACTTAAGCATAATTCCAAAAATTAAATAATTTACGAAATTTCGGCTACTACAAAAAATGATTGTTAGCAAACTTGAACATTATTCCAAATATTAAATAATTTACGAAATTTCTGCTCCTACGAAAAATGGTTGTTAGCAAATTTGAACATTATTCCAAAAATTCAATAATTTACGAAATTTCTGCTACTACGAAAAATGGTTGTTAGCAAACTTAAACATTTCAATTATTCTAAAAAATACATTATTTACAATTAAATAGTGCAGGGGTGTCGATATATGTCCCGTGATCTATTTCTTCTTCTACGAAATATATTTGTTTGCCAACTTAAATATTTCAATTATTCTAAAAAATATATTATTTCCAATTAAATAGTGCAGGGGTGTTGATATATGTCCCGAGATCTATTTCTTCTTCTACGAAATATGTTTGTTAGCAAATTTAAACATTTCAATTATTCTAAAAATTACATTATTTACAATTAAAATACTGCAGGGGTGTCGATATTTGTCCCGTGATCTATTTCTTCTTCTACGAAATATATTTGTTAGCCAACTTAAATATTTCAATTATTCTAAAAAATATATTATTTCCAATTAAATACTGCAGGGGTGTTGATATATGTCCCGAAATCTATTTCTTCTTCTACGAAATATGTTTGTTAGCAAATTTAAACATTTCAATTAGTCTAAAAATAACATTATTTACAATTAAAATACTACAGGGGTGTCGATATATGTCCCGTAATCTATTTCTTCTTCTACGAAATATGTTTGTTAGCAAACTTAAACATTTCGATTATTATAAAAATTAGATTATTTCCAATTAAATAGTGCAGGGGTGTTGATTTATGTCCCGAAATCTATTTCTTCTTCTACGAAATATGTTTGTTAGCAAACTTAAACATTTCAATTATTCTAAAAATTATATTATTTCCAATTAAATAGTGCAGGGGTGTTGATATATGTCCCGAGATCTATTTCTTCTTCTACGAAATATATTTGTTAGCAAACTTAAACATTTTAATTATTCTAAAAATTATATTATTTCCAATTAAATACTGCAGGGGTGTTGATATATGTCCCGAAATCTATTTCTTCTTCTACGAAATATGTTTGTTAGCAAATTTAAACATTTCAATTAGTCTAAAAATAACATTATTTACAATTAAAATACTACAGGGGTGTCGATATATGTCCCGAAATCTATTTCTTCTTCTACGAAATATGTTTGTTAGCAAACTTAAACATTTCGATTATTATAAAAATTATATTATTTCCAATTAAATAGTGCAGGGGTGTTGATTTATGTCCCGAAATCTATTTCTTCTTCTACGAAATATGTTTGTTAGCAAACTTAAACATTTCAATTATTCTAAAAATTATATTATTTCCAATTAAATAGTGCAGGGCTGTTGATATATGTCCCGAAATCTATTTCTTCTTCTACGAAATATGTTTGTTAGAAAATTTAACATTTCAATTATTCTAAAAATTACATTATTTACAATTAAAATACTACAGGGGTGTCGATATATGTCCCGTAATCTATTTCTTCTTCTACGAAATATGTTTGTTAGCAAACTTAAACATTTCGATTATTATAAAAATTATATTATTTCCAATTAAATAGTGCAGGGGTGTTGATATATGTCCCGAGATCTATTTCTTTTTCTACGAAATATGTTTGTTAGCAAACTTAAACATTTCGATTATTATAAAAATTATATTATTTCCAATTAAATAGTGCAGGGGTGTTGATTTATGTCCCGAAATCTATTTCTTCTTCTACGAAATATGTTTGTTAGCAAACTTAAACATTTCAATTATTCTAAAAATTATATTATTTCCAATTAAATAGTGCAGGGGTGTTGATATATGTCCCGAGATCTATTTCTTCTTCTACGAAATATATTTGTTAGCAAACTTAAACATTTTAATTATTCTAAAAATTATATTATTTCCAATTAAATACTGCAGGGGTGTTGATATATGTCCCGAAATCTATTTCTTCTTCTACGAAATATGTTTGTTAGAAAATTTAACATTTCAATTATTCTAAAAATTACATTATTTACAATTAAAATACTACAGGGGTGTCGATATATGTCCCGTAATCTATTTCTTCTTCTACGAAATATGTTTGTTAGCAAACTTAAACATTTCGATTATTATAAAAATTATATTATTTCCAATTAAATAGTTCAGGGCTGTCGATATATGCGCCGAGGTCGATTTATGGTACTTTGAAAAATGATTGTTAGCAAACTTGAACATTATTCCAAATATTAAATAATTTACGAAATTTCTGCTCCTACGAAAAATGGTTGTTAGCAAACTTGAACATTATTCCAAATATTAAACAATTTACGAAATTTCTGCCCTACGAAAAATGGTTGTTAGCAAACTTAAGCATAATTCCAAAAATTAAATAATTTACGAAATTTCGGCTACTACAAAAAATGGTTGTTAGCAAACTTGAACATTATTCCAAATATTAAACAATTTACGAAATTTCTGCTTCTACGAAAAATGGTTGTTAGCAAACTTAAGCATAATTCCAAAAATTAAATAATTTACGAAATTTCGGCTACTACAAAAAATGATTGTTAGCAAACTTGAACATTATTCCAAATATTAAATAATTTACGAAATTTCTGCTCCTACGAAAAATGGTTGTTAGCAAACTTGAACATTATTCCAAATATTAAACAATTTACGACATTTCTGCTCCTACGAAAAATGGTTGTTAGCAAACTTAAGCATAATTCCAAAAATTAAATAATTTACGAAATTTCTGCTAACTATAAAAATAAAATAAATAAAATAAAATAAAATAAAATAAAATAAAATAAAATAAAATAAAATAAAATAAAATAAAATAAAATAAAATAAAATAAAATAAAATAAAATAAAATAAAATAAAATAAAATAAAATAAAATAAAATAAAATAAAATAAAATAAAATAAAATAAATTAAAATAAAATAAAATTAAATTAAATTAAATTAAATAATATTAAATAAAATAAAATTAAATAAAATTAAATTAAATTAAATAAAATTAAACACAATGCAACAAAAATCTCACGTTGCTGGGCAACGGGCTTACAGCTAGTCTATATATTAATAGCCGATAAGGTCCGTCTGAGTGTAAGATGTCCTCGATTTCCCCTCCCCCTCCTCCTCCTGCCAAGCCGCGCTGTAACTTTTTATTCATACTTAAGACATATTTTTCCAATATACACTGTTACTTATGATTTTCCTCGATTTCCTCTCCTCCTCCCCCTCCCCCTCACCAGCCTCGATGTCGCCATTTTTTATTCCTACCTTTTCGATGACGTCATTATATACTTTTATTTGATGAAACATATCAAATCGCTGAAAAATTGAATTCTCATACAAAAAAGCACCTTGGTCTGGATTCGAAACACGGTCCTTGAATTATGAGTTGAGAGCTTTACCACTTGGGTAAACAAACAACTGTCTAATACGATAAAATAACATTATATATAGCACACATTTGAATTATTCCAAAAAATCCAAAATACGCATACTTCACATGCATAAACAGTTGAATTATTCTAAAAATTCCAACATAATTAATACTGCATATATTTTTCGTGCAGTGTACTTTTTTAGGAGAAAGAATTTTTTAAGTGTTTATGATCTAAACAAATTGCATGCAAATACAAGTTTTTGTTTATAGTCATAATTATCAACATTTTAAAATATTACGTCATATTAAAAACGTCAAACAATAAATTTGGCATTAACTCCTGATCATTTTGGTGATCGGAGGAGGACCGGAGCAAAGTAATCGTATAGCTTAAATATTTATGATACAAAACTTTGAGTTGGTAAAATCGATTAAATATAAAGCAAAAAAATATTTTATTTTTATTGTCATTGATTTGTAAAAGATAGAAAATATATTTGAGTACTGGCAACTAATTTAAAAATCAAAACGCAGAATTTTTCAAAGGAAAACAAACTGACAGTTAAAATGTTGGGCATAGACAATAGACGCGGTTAGACGATATACTATCATTTACTCTTACATGACGTTTGTCAGTAAATATTTTAACTATTGTTTATCGATTAACTGCCAAAGAATATTTTATTAAGTGATAAAAAAATGACGAATGAAGAAGGTCCCAGCAATAGATCAGACCGTTGGCGAGATGAGCTTTTTAATGAAAATGTAGAGAATGTTACGGTTGAAAATGTATTGGAAGTGACGGCTGAAAGTAGTAATGTTTCTCTACAAATGCGTGATGAAAAAATGACGAATGAAGAAGGTCCCAGCAATAGATCAGACCGTTGGCGAGATGAGCTTTTTAATGAAAATGTAGAGAATGTTACGGTTGAAAATGTATTGGAAGTGACGGCTGAAAGTAGTAATGTTTCTCTACAAATGCGTGATGAAAAAATGACGAATGAAGAAGGTCCCAGCAATAGATCAGACCGTTGGCGAGATGAGCTTTTTAATGAAAATGTAGAGAATGTTACGGTTGTAAATGTAGTGGAAGTGACGGCTGAAAGTGGTAATGTGTCTCAACAAATGCGTGATAAAATAAAGAACGTTGAGCGAAAGCGCCCGCCTAGAGAACCCCTTACTCATGAACAGAGTGAAGTTGAAAGAGTGAAAGAGAATGCGCGTAAGCGTGCATGGCGAGCTGCATTGACGGCAGAAAAAAAAGTAAAAGTTAGAGAAACAGTGCGAGAACGAAGAGCGAATCAGAGTGAACAAGAACTTCAATGTTCTAGACTGAAAGCAGCAAAAGCACAGCGTGAAAGAAGAGCGAATCAGAGTGAACAAGAACTTCAATGTTCTAGGCTGAAAGCGGCAGAAGCTAAGCGTGAAATAAGAGCGAATCAGAGTGAACAAGAACTTGAATGTTCTAGATTGAGAGCGGCAGAAGCAAAGCG
Source organism: Himalopsyche tibetana (assembly GCA_030503985.1). Taxonomy (NCBI): domain Eukaryota; kingdom Metazoa; phylum Arthropoda; class Insecta; order Trichoptera; family Rhyacophilidae; genus Himalopsyche; species Himalopsyche tibetana. Next base: position 17,436,772 of record JAPJYX010000024.1, read on the forward strand.
TGAAAGTAGAGCGAATCTGTGTGAAGAAGAACGCGATATCGTAAGATTAAATATGAGTGAATATAACCGTCACAGGCGAGCTGAGCATGAATGTGTAATTGACATTAACGATCAGGTGACGAATGATAGACCAATAACATCAACGGAAAGAGTGCTAGAATCTTCGACAGGCAGAGTGGTTGTAAATCGTGCTACGTACAAATGTGCAATTGGAGGAACACCGAATGCCACTTCACCACCTATCCACTTTTTAGGTCCTTTAAATATTCAATGTACTGTTGACCATTGTAGAGCAGTACATTTTTCTGCTGAAAGTCTTCGATTAAAGCATAGTTGTTGCCATAGCGGAAAAGTTTTTTTAAATCAGCAGCCAGAATATCCAGTAGAGCTTAAAAATCTTTTATTAGGTAGTTCAGCCGACGCCAAAAATTTCAGAGATTTTATTCGTCAATATAATAATGCCAGTGCCTTCGCTTCTTTTGGCGCCAATATTGTAAATATTCCAGGCAGAGGTCCATTTTGTTTAAAAATTTCAGGTGAAATATATCATCTTACCTCGACTAAGCAGAAAGCTGACGACGACCGAGTAGCGTCGTATGCTCAGTTGTATGTGTATGATGCCGATGAAGCCGTTCAACTGCGCATGAATCATCCAGCGAATAAAAATTGTTATCGGGAAATAATGTCAGTTATTGATAGAGTGATACGTTGTGTTAGTCCTTATGCGAGTAGTTTCCGGAGTCTTCGAGTTGCTGTTGAAAGTGAAGAACGACGCGTCAGGGAGAGTGGTGGTCCCGAGCGCGTTGTTGTTTTATTGTTTTCGCGCTCTTCTTATGATGATTCCAGAACGTATAATGCTCCCACATCCACAAACGATGTCGGAATGGTATACGTTGCTGATCACGAGGGGAATTTACCGGGTGACGTTGATATTGCCGTCTACCCGAATGGGTCCGATGGACTTCAACGTGTTAATCTTTTGTCTCCTCATTTAGATTCAATGGTTTTTCCTTTGTTGTTTCCTTCAGGCGAGTCTGGATGGACGACAGGTCTTCAACATCATTCAGAATATGCAACCAGGGTTCGTAATACTATAACTTCTCTTCAGTTTTATTCGCATAAAATTGCAGTCCGCCGTGCTGTTTTTAACCCCGTTCATTATTCCGGAAAACTTTTCCAACAGTACATCGTTAACGCATATGTTCGCTGCGAATCGGGGCGTCTTAACTTTTTGCGGTTTCACCAAAAAGAATTACGCGTTGAATGCTATCAGGGTTTGCTGGATCATTTAAATAATAGAAATGCTAATTTTGACAGTAGTATTCGTGCAGGAAATGTAGTTATATTGCCCTCTTCTTTTATAGGCGGACCTCGGTACATGAGCAAAATGTACCAAGATTCGATGGCTGTTGTTAGAAAGTTTGGTCGACCAGATCTTTTCATTACGTTCACCTGCAATCCTAATTGGAAAGAGATACAGAATGAATTGGAAGAATGGCAAAATGCCTCTGATAGACCGGATTTAGTTGCGCGAGTGTTTCAAGTCAAGGTCGATGAGTTCGTCAATGATATGATTAATAGAGAGATATTTGGTAAAGTGATAGCGTATGTTTATGTGATAGAAGAACAAAAGAGAGGTTTGCCACATCTGCATGGTCTTTTCACATTTTGTGAATCAGACAAATTCCATTCCAGCTCTGAGATTGATAGTATAGTTAGCGCCGAGTTGCCAGATAGAGATGGAGACCGGGATTTCTACAACTTAGTTTTAAAACATAACATTCACGGCCCGTGTGGTTTTGCAAACCCTGCTTCGGTTTGTATGGTTGAGGGAAAATGTTCCAAACGATTTCCAAAAGCTTTCAGGGACGAAACCGATCCGGACGTCAGTGGATACCCTGAATATAGACGTCGGAATAATACCTTAGAAAATCACACTGTTCGGAAATTTAAAGTGGACAATAGTTTTGTAGTTCCGTATAGCCCATATTTAACTAGAAAATTCAATGCCCATATCAACGTAGAGGTATGTTCGTCAGTAATAGCCGTAAAATACATACATAAATATTTGGCGAAAGGAAATGATTGTGCCCGCATAGAAATTAGACAGAATATTCAAGATGTCAGTGATACCGATACAATAGTTCATGACGAAATAAAACAATTTTTAGATTGTCGATTTATCAGTGCTCCGGAAGCCGCTTGGCGTCTCTTTGAAAATCCGATTCATGACCAATCTCATACAATATTTTTACTCGGTGTTCATTTGCCGGGTGGTGAACAAGTTTATTTTCAGCAGGGCAATGAAGAAGAGGCCCTTAGATTAACGCGTAATACGCATTTGACTGCTTGGTTCAATTTGAATGCGGTAGACCGTTCGGCTCACTCTCATGTTTATCAAGAGATACCAAATTTTTTTATTTTTAAAAACAAAAGTTGGCAAAAAAGAAAGCGAGGCGGTCATAAAGTAATCGGTCGATTAGCTTCGATTTCTCCGCGTAACAGGGAACTTTATCACCTGAGATTGCTGCTGTTAAAAGTTTCTGGGGCGACATCGTATGAACATCTCCGTACAGTGAATGGGGTAACGCTTCCGACGTTCTGTGATGCAGCGCGCGAATTAAGGTTAACGGACGATATTAATGAATGGTACAAGTGTTTAGAAGAAGGGGCGGCTTTTATGATGCCGAAAGCACTGCGCAGTCTTTTTGTAATAATTTTAATTCATTGTAACCCATCAGATCCGCTGCACCTCTGGAATTCTTTTAAATCTGCAATGTCAGAAGATTTTTTGAATAGCTCGCGTAGTTTAGATTTGGCGATTAATCTTGCACTTCTCGAAATTGAAGGTGCGCTTTCAATTGAAGGTTCTTCTTGCACCGAGCAAGGTCTGACGGAACCTGATCGAACGTTCAATTCAGATACCGAGCGAGCAGATATTGTGTCTGACGAGAGTTTGGGCGTGAAAATGCAGTCATCCTTAAATACGCAACAGCGAGAAGTGTTTGATTCCATTTTCGTAGCCCTTTCCGCAGTTTCAGGTTCAGATGTTATCAGATGCTTCTTTGTCGACGGGCCAGGTGGCGCCGGTAAGACATTTTTGTATAGAGCTTTAATTTATTCAGCGCGCTCGAGGGGAATGAATGTTTTGAGTGTTGCTTGGACGGGGATAGCTGCAATTTTACTTCCTGGGGGTAGGACATGTCACACTTCCTTTAATTTGCCTTTAAACTTAAATAGTTCAACGACGTGTCGAGTTTCAAAAAGTAATAAAATAGCTATCAAAAATGCAGATTTAATCATATGGGATGAAGCACCTATGGCGCCTTTGGTAGCATTTGAAATGATTGAAAATGCCATTAAAGATGTAATGGGTAACGGACTGCCTTTCGGTGGTAAAGTGGTTGTTTTGGGTGGGGATTTTCGACAAGTTTTGCCAGTATGTCGTAGAGCTTCGCGTGGTAAAATTATAGCATCTTCGATAAAAAAGAGTAAACTCTGGAAATTATTTAAAACGGTCTCACTTAATATTAATATGCGTGTTGCAAATGCAGATTGTGAATTTTCTAATTGGTTACTTGAATTAGGTAGTGGAATTCTTCCGAGTCCACGAGGCTGTGTCGAGTCTTCGGTGTTGCTTCCCCCTGGTACGATTTGTCAGGATATAGTCAAAGAAATTTATGGTGAATCCCATTCAATAGCAGATTCGATTACATTTGGTGGTAGAGCTATTCTCTGTCCGAAAAATATAGATTCCTACAAAATTAATGAGAAAGTTTTGGATATATTAGAAGGTTCCTTGAGAACATTTTACAGTGTAGATTGTGCTAAAAATGATGACGGCAATAGCGATCCTGAGGTTCAAGTAAATTTTCCCGTTGAGTTTTTGAATAGTTTCGATCCTCCGGGTCTTCCGCCTCACGCTTTAAATTTAAAGATCGGAGCTATAGTCATGTTATTGCGAAATATGTCCATAGCGAACGGTTTGTGTAACGGAACCAGGATGATTGTGAGAAATTTTAATGAAAATGTTTTGCAAGTTGAAGTGATCACGGGTGACAGGAAGGGGACTGTTCATTTTTTGCCTAGAGTAACGTTGGATACGTCTTCGGATGTGACTGTTCCCTTTAATCTTTGTAGGCGTCAGTTTCCGGTTAAGTTAGCTTATGGGATGACGGTAAATAAGTCGCAGGGTCAAACGTTTGATAGAGTGGGTCTTCTTCTTCCGCAACCGGTGTTTACTCATGGTCAGTTATATGTTGCGTGCTCGAGGGTGAGGTCTGAAAATTCTTTGAAAATACAAGTGATTGAGGGACTGCGACAGGGCAAGAGAGAATGTGGGGTGACGACTCAAAATATTGTCTTTAGAGAAATTTTATAGTATGGCTTTACGTTTTCAAATTAAGTTTCATCTCCATTTTCAATATTGTCAATTCTTTCTAAAAAATAATTTGAATTAGCGTATTTTGAATAACAATATTATTATTTATTTTTGAGAGTATTACTTGCAAACGCGGCTTATTCCAAAATGGCTAAATAATGAAACTTGAATTTCGTTTTGAGAAAAGTGCACATTTAAAAAGTACATTACTAAGTCTTGCATTTCTTTGGAATGGTATTTTTGAGATTGATTTCTAAAAATAAAAACCTTAAAGTGTGTACGAAATGTACTTTATTGAAGCGGTATAACGACACTCAAATCGACACGATCAGTTGTAGATACGTTAAATTGGGTTTCAATTTCTGTTTTGTTTGAATTTATATAAATTAATAAAGTCAATACTTGGTGGAAAGGCATTATATTAAAGCAATACGGAATTTTCCATAGTACTGATTTCCACATTTGTTTTTCAAGACCATTGGTTTATTTACCATTAACCATTAACCTTTTGGTTCATTCGATAAGTATGCGTTTGATTGTTAACGCCTGATTGTGATGAACAATAATATTTATAATTCTGAATATTATTTTTTACTCACAAATTCTCATATGTATCCTTAAAAACGCGTTGCATTTGAAGACATGATTCAAATTCACTTTAAATGTATTATAAAATAGCAGGAAATCAAACCATTAAAGTGTGTACGAAATGTACTTTATTGAAGCGGTATAACGACACTCAAATCGACACGATCAGTTGTAGATACGTTAAATTGGGTTTCAATTTCTGTTTTGTTTAAATTTATATAAATTAATGAGTGTTCACTGTTAATACTTGGTGGGAAGGCATTCTATTTAAGCAAAACACACTTACTACTTATTTCCACATTTATTTGTCAAGACCAGTTGAAGCATGTTTAACTGGTTCTGAATATTCATCTCTTTATTTTAAAATTACCACTATAAATATTCTTAAAACATGTTTCGTTTGGAGAATTAATTCACTTTATTACTTTTGGTTCATTCAATAAGTATGTTAACGCCTGTATATTTTTGATTTTTGACAGTGCAAAAAAAAACAATTTCTGTTAAAGGTTACTTTAGCTTATAGCGGTGTTCGCTCATGCTCAATTGTACGTAGCTTGCTCGGGAGTGAGGTCTGAAAGTTATTTACAAATACAGTCGATTGTATGATCACAGCAGGTGAGAAAGAATGTGTTTTAAGGGAAATGTTATCATATCTTCTATCTATCTTCTAAGGGGAGGCAAACTTTAAATTCTTTCTCAGTGTTAAATGGTGAATGGAGATAACCAAAGTCCTGACACCTAATTTCTGAACCAGCTGATTCATAACTGGCCACGGTTACTTCGCTGTTGAGCTCTTCCGGCTTGGCCGGTTAGTAAATAGTCCTAAATGTAAATGCGGATATATGATTCAGGATGCTGATCGCATCCTCTGGGAATGTCCAGACTTAAATAACGAATGAAAATAATTGCTCAAGACGATACGACTGTCTGTCGGATCTGTCGGCCCCGTCGGTCATGCCGACTTGGTTACATCTAAGCCTAAGGCAAATTATAGGGCATTTAAAGAATTTTTGGATAAATAGTTGAGTTAAATAGATAAAATCTAATATTTTCAACTGCACTTGATTATTTATTAACTTTTAATTTCTGCACACTGTAGTGCATGCAACCAAGTCTTGAGGAATTTCTTCTCGGGACATTTCTGGAAAAATTTTGAACACGACTAACGTTGTTAAGCTACGGAATACACCCTATAAAAGAGTGTGAAGCCGTAGCGGGTGGTGGTGGGTACAACGTTGAGTACCCTAGGGAAAAATTAAAAACAAAGTTTATTAATCACGTGTTATTAGATTATAGACATATATAATAATTAATATGCATTCAATTGTTCATGCCAGTAAATTTCTGACTTTTCTATAATGCAACAAAAATCTCACGTTGCTGGGCAACGGGCTTACAGCTAGTCGTTTATAAACAGTGGTAGAAATTTTATAGTAAAAAACAACTTTCAAATGTTTAACGATAGCAGCAGTAGAATTATTTTTGTTATTTCGAGAAAACAACGGCAAATAAGGCAACAAACAAAAATTTCACACGTAAAATTTGCTGTGGCGAGGTGAATACAAACAGCATTTTTAATACATTAGAGGTAATTTGGTAAGTTCGTTTCCCTAAAACGAATTTCATAGAAGAAAATGGATTTATATTTAAGTCGATCAAGCAGTTGTTTATAAGATACTCAACCTATTTTTCGTCTGAGCCGCATGTCAGTTTTAGCTACATTACGTGGGCTGCAGCATATTATAAGTTAGTTTACAAAAATACAAAACCATCAAAAATATTCATTATTTTTCGTAAAATTTTGATAACAACACCAGATGTTCCAAAAGGCATATATTGTTTTGGGCCACACATAAAACCTAAATGGGCCGCAGGTTAAGCATCGTAAAATTATCTTTTATAAAATAAGGTTTCAGTCTACAGATAAAATCTAAACATTGGGCTTTGGGCTTTGGGCATGAGTAAATGTTTTAAAGTCTATACTTTCTTCTTGGCAATATTTTTTTTTAAATGTACCTATGCATACTTTTAACCTTCAGTCTTTTACCCAGTGTATCAATGGTCATTTTATGCCTCAAAACAGTGTTCACAGGTACAAGCAATATACTAAAGTCACAAATTTTAACGTGTGACATTGATTAATTCATGATTATATAGCTCAAAATATCCAATACGAAATTAATTCAGATGGTCATTCAGACACATAATTAGGAATGCATTACACTAGACATTTTATTCCACCATACACCGCTGTTTTTTTTCTTTATCGTTATAGCTAACTAATGAAGGCATAATAATGATAATGAAGCTTAATTAATGAATGTTACATTGTCATTAGGCGTGTAAATAAAATTCCCCGGTATTTAAATGGGCAAATATGAAGTTGGCATATCAAATAAATACAACTGATAAAATCATTCAACATATTTTCAACGTAGGGACTTTGGTGAATACCGTTTGCCCATTTATTAATATCTAATTATACTTCACCAATTGGAGCGAAATAAGCAGATCATAAAATAATAGGGGTGTTTGTGTTGTATTTGAAACGAAAATATTATTTTTAGCATTTTACGAAGCGGAATTTGAGCGTTCGGTGGAATATTATTAACACATGCAAAATTGCGTTAAAAGTTTACGCATTTCAAATATTATCATAATGACGGTCATTATTTTAATAATCATATTTTTTTAAAAATTTCGAATTCACTTTTTCGCATTTAATTAATACCAACCAATTATGTAATATATGTATTAAGTGTGTTCGAGTAATACTTTTTTTTCTGTGAATAAAAATATACAATTTACTTGTATTTATTTATCAAAAGTAGAAATAAGTTTAAACAAAAAAAAACAATTTATAAACAGTTTTAGTGTATGGTAAGTACGTTGATCGCGATCGACCAGTCAATAGCAAACATATTTTTGTTCGACCGAGGATCTGTAAAGTGTTTTTTACTGTTATCTCACAATACTACATACTAAAACCGTCGATCGCCATTGATACTTTTACCAACTAGAACACTTCTCGATATGTAGGAAGTAGGAACACGATTAAGTATATCGGTACACAATTGAGTATAAAGGAGACAGTAAGTAAACGTTGTGATTCGTGAAATGTAATGAAAAAAATGAAAAAAAAATAGTAATAACTTAAAATAACGTCCCAACAAGGTGAAAATGAAGTCAACATTATCGCCTAAGTTGCACTACTTCTCGTAGTACCTATTTTATGGCGAAATTTGATTATAAACATTAAAATGCCGAGAAAAAGGGTGCCTAAACACCGCTCCACCGCGTTTCATGGGAAAAAAGCACTGGGTAGAAGGATAAGACTATCACAGGATTAGTAGTTCGCTCCGACACAATCACACAGTGTCTTGTATATTTTTTTTTTACTGTGAAGGTCTGCACGGGCCCCTAAGTGGGTAAGCACAATTGAGATTCGGACTCGGGCTGGGCCCCGGTTAAGGAATTTATTTCTTCAAACAAATATTGCAGACTATGTTCGTGTCATAAGTCAGCCATGATGATTTTAATCATTACCAGTTCTATTGAAAATCGTAAATTGTTGTAAATTTGTAAAAAAAACGGGTTTTTTCGGGCTGAGAAGTATAAATCTGGGCTTCGGGTCGGGTTCGGGTAACACGTGTGGTATAAGACTCGGACCGGACTCGGGGTCGGGCCTGAGTATTTCAGGCTCGTACCGGGTAATTTTATAAAATTTTGGTCCGTGCAGACCTCTACTGTGATGTGTACAGAGTTTGTACCCTAGGTTTTCGATATTTACTTGCGTCAAGTGCATATTTTTGCATAATAAGTAATTGAAAAAAGCTCGTACACTTTCTTTTATATTTTATAATGGCTAGTGTTCATGAATACGCGGTCATTTCAAAATGAAAAAACGATCACTGTTATTCAATGTTATGCAAAACACTGGCAGACAAGCTGTGAAGAATTTTACAAATTACTATTCGTAAACTGCGAAACATTAAATTGATGATAATTTATGGTGATAAGATCTTATACAGCCTAGGTAGGTATTAAAATATTTGGCCCCGATCTAAGAATTCAATTTTATCAGTAGATCTTTACGTATATTAAAAATAAGATTTATATTTTCTACTATCAAAATTTGCTTTATCGATATTTAAGTTTCTATAAACAAATTATGCCGTTTAAAATTTTAGTTTGACATAGGTGTATATAAATATTTTATAAAGATGAATGAAATGCAAATATTAATTTCGTGAAAAATATGTTTTTATTAAATTAATTTATTTTATAATGTGAAATGGATGCTTGAGTCAAGCAAAATCGGTCCTGATCATCATTAAAATATGCGAATAATTGTGACGATCCCACCAAGTGACCACCGATTTTAGTAATTCATATAGTATTTGAAAATTTTTGGTATCTACTAGAACAGGGTTTCCCAAACTATGTTCCGCGAAAATTTGTAATGGTTTTATAAACTGCAATACGTTTAAAAATCTTCAACTTCATATTGAAAGGCGAGTGATTTTTATGACGATTTATATTATATTTTACTGTCAAGTGTTGTAATAATATATTTATTTGTACTGTTTGAATTACCCTACCGCAGAAATTAGTTCAGTGTTCCGTTAAAAAAATTAAATTCTCAAAGTGTTTCATTGGAGAAAAAGTTTGGGAAACCCTGTACTAGAAAATACATTATTGCTACAATGTTTGTTACTTACTTACTGATATCTATAAGAAATATATATATAGTTCAAATATTCCACTGTATCTATTGAATTTTAATATTTCTATGCAAGGCTACTCAATAAAAATTCTTGATATTTCAATCAGCCAATACAGCCTAGTATGAAATTTTAAGCTTTGTTTGATAATAAACCCATGGAATTTTAAAATTTAAGACTACGAGATTATGAGTAGTTATGTATATGGAGTTATCCTAAATTAAGAAATTGCTGCTTCGTTTAATATATATAAATGTATATGCAATACAATGAAATAATATGTAGATTAAACTTAGAGCAATGTTGTATTAAGTAAACGGGAAAGGTATTTGCGGTTAAATTCATAATTTATTTATAAATCAATTTGAAATATATCGTGTACTTATCAGAGTGATGGTTTTGTATACAAATGTTTATAAGCTCAGTTAATTTTAAAATGAGTAGTATATATAAAAAAAGTACATAGGAACCGGCTTGAAATCAAAGAAATTCTATTAAAACTTTTAATATAATTATGAATAATCAATCTTATAGGCTACACAATTCAGCGAAATATTCTGCATTAATAAAGTTTAAAACAACAATAAAGCGAGTTTAATTAATTTTATTAAGGGTCTTTAAATACACTTTCTCTGATTCGTCTTTCCAACAATGAATTTCGCTCTAACAACGAAGAAAAGTTAACAATTTCTTCATCGATCTTCACCAAAGTCTATCCATACTAAGCATTCATTTCAAAGAAGTGTTTATAAGTTTTCGGCCAACCAAAACTATTCAATATTCAAAGCATAACTTGCCGCATATCGAAAGTTGTTTATGAAAGAATTTTTTTACTTCGAGTTTTATCTAACTCAAATTTTGGTGAAATTGCAAAAGCATATTATTTACTTTTAATAAATTCAAACATTGATCAATTTCACTCATATGTATTCAAATTTAGTTATAAGAAAAAACCGTATGTGAAACAAAATCAGCACAAGATTTGTGTTTTACGAAAACAAAAAGAAGTGATGGCTGCTTATTAAATATCATATTTGCATTATTTAAACTGTATTATCTCTAATAAAGTCAATGTTTATATTATTTGAAATGTATTGTCTTTAATGTACGAATTTGGACAGTTTGAAGCCGGAATGTTACGCCGATTGATAAAATTCACGGTGCGTAGTGCAACTAGGGTATCCAATCCCGAAGCCTTTTTCCAATCCCGGGATTTCGGGATTGATTAATTTTCAATCTTGGGATTGGGATTCGCTCATTGAGGAATATGAAATTTGCCGATTTCGTGTCAATTTTCGGGATTTGCTCAAAATTTCTCAATCCCGAAATCCTGGGATCGCAGCCGCATCAATCCCGGAATTTCGGGATCAGAAAATTGAACGGGATCCCGGGATTAGATGCCCTAAGTGCAACGTCTAATAAAAAAATCTAAGACCGTTCCTTTATTATCTTAATATTCTTAATTATAATTTAATAGAGAAAAATCTTGACAGGAATATTGATATAATTTTTTATTAAATTGTCAAGTGTTTTATTTCGTATTCCAAGCCATGATCGTTGCCAATGTTACCATTATCAAATTTCTTCTGAAAAACTGCTCAATCTTTTCATTATCCGATTCCAATCATTACTGCTTAACACCGAGTCGAGTAAACAGCTATATATGATTTCCTTGAAGGAACATAAAAAACATTTTTTACTTACAGTAAAAGCTCCACTTATCGACGAGGTGGTTCCAGTATAATAATATGGAAATTGAAATGAGCAATTTTTATTTCTATTTTGATTCTAATTTCTTGAAATTTCGCAAATAGGCTTCGTCCGGATTTAGATGCTGATTATATTATCGTTGACGCGTAACTTGAAAATGTTGAGTCCTAGAACTAAGTCCAAGTTAAAATATGTTTACTACAAATTTGTTCAGAAAAATAAAATTTAAAAATAATAATATGCAAAGGACCAATATAAGATTGTGTTTTAAAAAGTAAAAGAATTTAATTAGATTCAAGTGTAAAATGGTTTCAATGCGACAAATAACATGTATTGTCAATATAACACTGTCATACTCTTTCTCGTAAATGTGTTAAGCTGTGAAAACTTTTTCCTAGGTTTGAGTTTATAGTTATATCCGGAGGGATGTATTCCACTTCCGCTTGCAGAACGATATGTCTTAAGTTTAATACAACGTGTATACAGTGTCAAGGGACATCTTGGCTAATTTATTCCACTTTATGAGGCACTTGGTAAATCATATGTTGAAAGTTAACTATATATGTACGTAAGACTTACAAGTTTGGGATATGATGTAATTCATATCGGTTCCTTAAGGCCTTAAAAAAGAGACGGCAAGTTTACTTTAGATCTTATCATTAAGAAAGTTGTAACCCGAGGGATCTGGTTGACTATGTTCTAAACGGAATATATTGCTTTCAAAGAAGTATTTTAAAAAAACTGATTCGACATAATATTATAATACTTTTTCAAATAAAGTAATCATTTAATGTTGAAAGTGTAACTGGTAAAGCACTATTTGTTCGTTTATCTCTCAATAATACAACCCATTTTCACTGAGGGAAATTGTGTATAAGAAAAGATAAAAACGGCACAGGCAAACAAGACTTTGGACACAAAGCAATCGATGAAAAAATTACTGTATCCTTTAATTTATAGGATCTAAACTCTATAGCAGGAACTGCAGAATATTTTTTTCCAAATTTTTAAGATTTTGAAAGACGTATATTTATTGAATAGCTCTTGTACCACTGTATAATAATATTATAGGCGTGTGAGAAACCGTAATAACGTATAAATATCAAAATGCACAATTGAAAGTAATATCAAATGAATCAATAGCAAAAATTATAACAACCATAAAAATAATGCGACTTTATATGTAACGAGTATAATAAATTCTATTTCGATAAACAGTGAAATTTTCAAGATTATAACGAGCTAACATATAAATTAATGATCAAGAATTTTAACTCTTTTGATATATAAAAATTGGCTGAGTTGGCTTAGGGTGAATTTATTCATTTTTTTTAATTCAACATCTATATAACACATATTGAAAGTGAGAATAATTAAAAGTATTCTTCATGGGACGGGTCTATTATGATTCCGTGGCAATCGAATTACCCAATGAAAAATAAATGTGTTGGAATAATCCAACTAATAATAGTACATTTTTATTGATTAAAGTCGGGGATGCATGGTGATTTCAATTCGAAGTCAGTAGATTTTTAGTCGACTCTACTATACTATGAGTATATATTTACCTTTTGTGTCTAAAGTGCATCCTCCATTTAAGCCTTCCTTTTTAAATATTATTCATTATGATAAAAAAAGCCCTCGGTTATGCGTTACTAATATCCGAAGTCATAACGATTCAAGAACCTTTACTAGTTTGCATACAATTAACTAACAGATACCCATCGCGGTTCATTTAATGAATCACTTTCAACAGTACGGCATACACAATGCCCAGGGAGCACTAAATCATAAAACTCAGGTTGGTTTTTAATAGTCTTAGACCTGAATTAGAATAACTCATCACAATATCAACCCAATAGTGTTCATAGCATTTATTTTTTAATGATTTTCGATAGAAATAATTTGTTTTAGGTACGTTAATCACTATTTTAAAATCAAATCTACATAATTCATTGACGGCATTAAAAGCCCTTTAAATGATTACACATATAACAAGATTGTGGAGTCGGAGTCGTATAAAATCGGTTGACTCCGACTAGAATCAAAATCAAATTTTGGTTTATTCTCTGTTATTGCACCTATGTTTTCAATTTCAAAATATTCGACGCTTTAGAATTATGAGTAATGCCAAATATTTATTTTTAATTATAAATTAAAACACAAAATTTTATGTCAGTCACAGCTTTTTTAACAATTACACAATCCTTTTTATAAAGATCATATTTTTATAAAAAAGTTTTAGGAGTATATCGTTGTATATGTTTATAAGAAACGTTTAATATCACACCTTATTTTTTTGGGTGTTTCCATTTTTCTAAATGCTGATAAGCAGTTCGGTGCAGTTAAATCATATACAGTATGTTATAACAAAAAAAAACATATTATTTTTGATTCAGGTGCTCATCTTACACAATCAATAGAAAATTAGTTAGTTACATTCAATGCCAAGATCCCACCGATTGTATCTATTTTTTAAGATAATTTACTGTTATTTTTTAAGTCCTCCTTATTGTGTAAATACACTTTTAGGCATATAAATTTAAATTCATATGTAATTTACTAATGAATAATAAGTGAGTAATAATATAGTAAATTAATGTAAAACGTTTAACTGAGTTTTTTTAGAAGTCCGGCGTGCGTCCGCTACTCTTATCGTCTGAAATTCGCCCGTTGCCACAATAAGATTAAGAACCCCTGTTCTAGAAGAACGGTTTGTTACTAAGTCACTCTATCTTTTTGGAGTGATTGAGTGAGAGTAGAAAGATTGCAAAAAATTAGGACAAATTAGCTTGCTTTTAAGTCCGCTCCCATAAATTAACTTAAAAAACGGTCCTTCACAGTTTGGAAATAGCTGTTATAAGCAGTGGTGAAGTGGGGCTAGGTCAGCGACCTGGCACCTGAAAATGAGAAAGGCACCCTGCCACCTTTTTGACTTGTAACTTAATTTTCAAGTACATAGATATATTCAAAATCGTTTTTTTTTATTGATTTAATTGTTATTAGGACGGATTTAAAAAAAAGCAAAAAAAAAAATAGGGAAGAAACCAATAACATACCTGGTACCTATTTATTTAACACTACACCACTGGTTATAAGATGATATTGTAGCAGTTAGTACAAAATGATATATTTATACGAATGCTATTAGATCCGGAAATGTCACACCTTTTATAAGGATGAACAAATACTTTTGACAATATTAAAATTGAATTATTGTTGTGAAATTTAATATTAAATTTCGAATTTAAGAAGCAACGAGATTTGAACTTTACACTGAATAGTGATTAATAATAACAATCAATTCATTCGGAATATTCATATTTCTTTTTTATATTGTTATCATATGTAATCATACCGTCTTTATTATTAAAATATGATGAGTTAATTACGTTCGAATTAATTGATCATGTATCTTAGATAGACATGCTGTGATACTACGAACGTATGCGTGATTGACAAATGTAATTAAGAATTACTTTAAACATAGCCACAAGTAATTATCTATTACAACGTTACTCTCTTTATACTAAGACATAAAATGAGTAACTAAGAGGCGAATCCAACACTCAAAGACGATCGCTCAGACAGATTTGTTCATTTGATTCACATAACTGTGTAGTGAAAAAATGACTCGCAGCTTTCTTGTGTCCTAAATCCAGCGGTGTGCTGCCAATTCGTTAACAAAACGCTCGATTAATTGCTGAGCTATTTGCTTTGGTCTAGGTAGGTCCTTAGAGGGTGGCTTAATTTATTTTATACAATAAAATGCAATGATTATTAACTCTCGCGGCTCGGAGACTAGATAAATACTTCTCTGCCGATGGGGATCGTTTAGTGACCCCAGTGGTTTCCTCATTATTGGCCTTATTCTTATGAATTTCAAAAAAAAAAGTCTAAGTACTTTAAAATATCTCTCTGCATCATTCCTCATACATTTTTTTTTATAAAATTCCGTGTTTTTTAATAAATAATCATAAATTAAGTTGCGCATAAAAAAGACGTCATCCCAGCACACATATGAAATTGCAACTGACGAGTTTAGCCCAGCTATCTTACGAACGATCTCTTATCGCGGGTGCTTATCGCGTTATCGTGTTATCGCGTATTTATATAAACTACAAAAGGTCCAAAAAACTATGATATAAGAATACCTTAATTATAAGCATTGTATCACCCATATTAAAATAGATATTTAAGAAAATGTGGGTATTGGGGTCGCATTTCTTGAGCTTAGAACTGGAAAAGTTAAAACCAACGAGTTTTACATTAGGTACTCAATGTACCGTAAATCTATCATAAATGATATATAAATATGTTATAAATTGCAGTAAGGTACTGATTTGATCTGAGAATATAGTTATTTTTTGTAACAAGGGTCTCGCCGGACTATGGGAAAAATAACAAGGGGCTCGTGCAAACCTCTCTTAGCCATCTCCCGCTCACCCCTGTTGAAAGCCTTATCCTCTCTGTTTTGGACAAATAACTGTTAGTAGAGAACAAATAATCTATTAACCATAAATTCTAATTGAATTATCCGCGAATCACTTTCTTATCATTCATTCTGCATACTAGTGAATAGTGATAAAGCGGTATTAGGGTGGGAATGTGATTCGGGAAGATTCAAATATTTCCTTAGATGCAAGCAAATGACTCGTTCATTATGAAGATGAGGTTGTTTGGAAATATTTATTCGTTTTCGAACACAATAAATAATAAGTCGTCATAGTATGTATAGTTAAAGGCAGTGCTTTTTTCTCATGTAACGCGGTGGAACCGCGCCCTGGCACCGTTTTTCCTCAACATTGTTAATGTTTCAAATCAATATTAGCAAAAATTATTTTTCCTCTGAAAACTTTTGATTTTTTATGCCGAAAGGCGTTTTAAATCATGACCTTGCGTAAAAGAAATAACCTACAAGATCAATGTCCGTTTGAAGGCGTATTTATGATATCTATCCCACCCACTCTTCCAATCGATTTCAATCTAGTCCTGTACCAGCCCTATATTTCTATCCTTACTCTCATAAAAAAGTTAAGTCAAGCTACTGAATAACAAACAGTTGTCGTAAATAAATTCTGTTGAGATACCTCCATTAAAGAACCATATCCTCCACATTGAGAGATATATTTGATAAGAAAAAGAACTTAATAAGAATCGAGTTCCATCATCTTTATTTAAAAAAAAAGCACTGGTTAAAGGTTTAAATAATGTATTCTACTGTGAAATGAAAATAGATGGATTCTAGCTATTTGAAGGACTACAATAATTGCATAGTAATTCATTTCTATAATAACTCATATTTGCAAGTTAAACGTCAGTCATTGGTTATCCAAGGAATTCTCATTCCGTAACGTAGGTCAAACTTTCTTGACATTAAACATTTTCTGCTTCAAAAATCTACATTCCCACAATGCTCTCGGGTATTGTATTTGAATATATTTATTTTTCAATTATTATTTGAAAAAATATTCTCGAGTTGATTGGTTACTAATTTAAACGCGTAGCCTTTGCGTTCATTACTTATTCGAGACTAGAGGCATCAACTCAAAAGAAGGTATCTCTGAAAATAAATTTAAATATAGTTGACGTAAAGTCTCATTAATCTTCACATGAACCGTCACGGTTATGTGTAATGCACCGTTTACACAACCGATGATAATAATAAAAAACAAATAATATATTTTAAGACTAGTTAGTTGGCTTGCCCAAAAAAAATGATGTACATCATGCATTATATTTACTTATCATTTACAAAGACAAACAAAATAGTTGTTTATTGATGTGACTTACAATATTTCGCTTAAAGCAGCGATTTCCAACTAAGGGGGCGTGGACTATTGCAAAGAGAGGCGTGAAGACTTCAAAATATTTTTTTTTCTGAAACGTGTCTTTATTACTATATGAAATAAAGGATGGGGAGGCGCGAAGATTTTTTTTTCTCCAAAGGGAGCCTCAGTAACATGAAGGTCTGAAACCACTGGCTTAAAGCATTGCAACATAATAATAAAGGCAAGTTTCTGAAGAAAAAACAAAATAAAAATGCTGAAACTGCTGCGATGGTTACTGTATTGATGAGAATATTTTTTTGTTAAAATATTACTATTAAATTCTAACTGGAATTCAGTGAAATGGAAACTAATAAAAGTATGACTAATAATATCATCAATGATACATTTCCGACATGCATTCTAAGAATTATTAGTTATTACTAAAATAAATTCCTAAACGAATTCATTCGTGTAGGAATGGCTGGAGCCACATTCAACTCAATGCGGACTGTCTGGGACACACAGTTGTACTCGATTAAAACCAAATGCCACTTGTTCAACGCTTGCATTCTACCGGTAATGCTTTACGGTTGCGAATCATGGCACCTGACGAAGACTCAGAAAAACCGTATAATGAGCTTCGAGAACAGATGCTTGCGTCGGATAATGGGGGTGAGGGGGTTTGATTTTGTAAGGAATTCAGAGATAAGAAAGCGTACAAGACAGCGTCCCGTCACGTCAGTGGTTATGGAGGGACGTTGGAACTGGCTGGGTCACGTGCTGCGGTTGCCTCCGGAAAGCCTTAATGCTGCCTGCCTCTTCTTTCGACCGGTGGGATTCCGGCGTCCTGGACGTCCGTCGGATACTATCCATAGGATGTACTCGGCGGAACTGAGGGATGCTGGCATGTCATGGGAGGAAGCAAAGCTATTGGCGGGAGACAGGGAAACATGGAGGTGCCGCGTGGCGGCCATATGCTCCACATAGGGAGCGAACATGGCCAAAGAAGAAGAAAATAAATTAGACGTAATATTCTCGCCTCGGTATTGTGAAATTCAGTGTAAGTTTAAACTTTTGAATTACGGAGAATGTAGAAAATCTAATTATTATTTTATTATACCTGAAACTATTCTAATCATTGTTGATAATTTCTTTTATGACGCTCTAGTAAACGAACGTTCAACACTGTTACCGCCATTAATAATTTCACGGACTCAAATCCCAGAATGGGAAGATTCATTATGTATTGATTTTACAGTGAACAACATAATATATTATATATACTGGTGTGACCAAAAGCAGGAGTCAGGTATTTAATGGACGAATTAAGAAAATGCAAAAAAAACCAAGTCAAAATATGAATATAATTTAATATTTAAAAAAAGTTTTATTTAGTGTATAAAAAATGTCAGACTGCCATTTGCGATGTTGACGACATTAATTGATATTGCACTTGAAGGTGAATAATTAACTATTTAAAATATTTATAACATAAAAAATAGCCGCGAATATTTGTAAAATGTGGACAATTTATCAATGATTGTTCATCCAAATGAAATGACAAAATATCAGGAGCAATTAATTGACTTAAGTACAAACAGATTTCATCAAAACAATTTACTTCTTAATCTTAATGCTCTATACCAGCGATTTCCAATCTGAGAAGCGTGGACTATTGCAAAGGGAGGCGCGAACAGTCCAAAATATTTATTTACCATTTTAAACGTGTCTTTACTACTACATATATGAAATAAAGGATAGGGAGGCGCGATGATAATTTTTTCTTCAAAGGGAGGCGTAATAGCATAAAAGTTGGAAACCATTACTCTATACAGAAGAGTGCATGAAAAGCGTACCCCTTGATTTTTCATACAAATTTACTGTGTGTAAGCGGTGCTTAATGCAGTACTTGCATAAGTTTATGCTCACTCACTTGTTATACGTATATTTTTTGTCGAATAAAAAGTTGAATAATAATTATTGAAATGTGTATTCAAAATGCACAGACATGTTTGTATCTCAAAACTCCCGCCAGAATCGCTGCGGTCGTGATCTCATTTCAGAGCTCCCGCTGGCTCCATTAAAGTATGGGTCTGCTTATTTCAAGCCGTACGAAAACATCGAAAGCCCGCGCGGACGAATCATCATCAAAATATAATGCCTGGTCAATCTAAAGCCTCCGGCCAATCTCTACATAGACGTCTCCACCCTAATGATGACTTGACAGAATTGGCGAAACCCCGGCGAGCGGGCGCACACAGCCTGCCGGCGACTTGTTTCAACGGAAGTCAAATTTCTCGCATTCTAAGAATAACCGAAACAAAAAATCATAACACAATAAGTGTATTATCTTCTCACACACTGTCAATGGCTACCTTATGTTATTTTAAGAGAAGTTCACACGAAACATGCAAGTGCAGAAATGAAATAATTAAAATATGTTTTTAAATAAATGTGGCAAAAATCGATATGAAAAATCATTAAGCTTACATGTATGTATAGGTAATAAACATCTCTTCTTGTATCACTTCACTACCTATTTGAAGAGTATGACCACTAAGCATTGTTTCTATGATTCTCTGACCCTCCATCTGCTTCATTCAAAGTAATTCTGCGAAATATTATAGGATTGGCAAATATACTACATCATATGGAGATCATCAACGGATTTTGAGGAACACGTGTTGCAGGTTCTCCTGGGGCATGCGAGCTAGGTTCTCTTTTAATCCTTTGTTTTATCCTCGACTTGGTGATGAAATTTGTCAGTAATTGTTTATTTTAAGCCACGCCCAATCTTAATATGAAGCATATCGACAAATTGTGTAATGTAACGTCGTTTAAAGTAAAAACAGAAATACATACACATGAAGGTGATGAAGAATTTTCTAAAATTTATGTCACATTTTAAGATTGGGTAGAGTGTGATAGGGTTAAAAAACCACAATTAAACACACATTGGTTGAAATAAATAATATTTACTTATGTAAATATCCATTCAAGCAAGAAAACCTTTTATCACAAAACTGTATTGATAAGAACATAAATAAACATCTTTTTACCAGCTTTATGTGTATCTGCAATGTGTGAAATATAATATGTCCACTCGTAATTTATGCTCAATAAAATATTTGGTTGAGTGGGTAAATATAACTTTTTTAACCTTTCGCACTGAACGAAGTTTTGTGATTAGTATAATTTTGCTGTCATTAATAACATATCCCTAAGTTGTCTTATACATGTTCTTCGGTTCGTTTGTTTAACTTCTATATAAAGATAAATTGCTTTACAAACAGCTTTAGCATGTCGTAACACGCAACCCAATTACTTAAATTGGTGAGTTTTAAAAATAAATAAAATAATTACCAAGTAATGTAACAAAAATCTCACTTGAAACTATCAAAAAAATTGCTCGTGTAAGCGTTTCTTTATCTTCAACGGTAGCAAAAATTTTACGACACATTATTATTAAAGGCCCGCAATAGGTTTGAGAGATAATTAGGTCAAAATTCTTATTCTATGTAATATAATATAATAGAACAGTGGAACTTAAAGGCAAATGAATATATTAAACAATGAATACTACTGACATTAGAAGTGCGTTGAAATATTGCAGCAATGTGTTGAACAAATGTTTTCAATATGTACAAAAGATCTATTTCATTTCACAGTGCATCTACCTCCTGTGGAGAGTCCTTGTTTCTTGCAATAACATAGAAAGCCTTGAAGTATAATAAAAAAATGTCCTGCCAAGAAGAATCAGTGGCACGAAATTAAGTAGAGGTAGAATTTAAATATTATATGAACATCGTTTCGTTTATTTACAAAAGATCAACTATGAGTTAAACATATTTATGTAGAGATATCATAAAATATACAAAAATAAGCTTAAATATAGCCTCATTCTAAAAATAAAATTTTATCCGTACTATGTTAGATGCCAAATTTCCATCGCCATTATATTTCATACTATCCACGAACAATAGTTATAAATAACAAGCATATTCAAAAAAAGGTGAGTCATAAAGAAATATGAGGTCAACTTATAATAAGTAGTTAGCTAATCCCTCCTCTGCGTTTTGATTTCGAGACGGGTTGAAATCCTGTCTCTTGACCGGCTAATACTCGATTAACCTTTTCATTTTAGAATTTTCACATTGAAGAAACTATACCAACAAATGTTTGTTCTAATTTAAGATTTCGACTGAAGGTGCTTGGTGGAATTTCAATATTAAATTTGAATCGTTCAAACTATGTACATTCTCACAAATTTTGCAGCGATTTTGCTGCAAAATCTTCCGATTTTAAACGAAATATCAAATTTTCCCACATCTCCTCTTCTATACCCTATATAACCATAAAATCATATAATCATAAAACCTTTGCCGACAAACAAATTATATAATTCTTGAAACTGCTCACTAGTCAAATCTGTTGGCATTCCCATGGGCTTATCCTTTTTGCCAGCAGTGGCTCTGGACTCAGTGATGCATTTATATCTTATATAAACACGAAACTTTCATTTACTAAGCGTCAGTTCAAGTTCATCCGTGCACTTGAATGCCTGAAGATGCCGAAAGGCGAAACCCGGGTCGTTAATGACAAAATTTGTGAGAATGTACATAGTTTGAACGATTCAAATTTAAATGTTTGTTCATTATTTTTTATATGAATGAAATCACCGAAATTAAAAAGTTAGATTAAGTAAAAAAGCCGCACCTGATTGAACGAAGGTTCCCCATATCTTATAATATACTTTGTACTGCTTGGATGCTGGCCGACTTCGACATAATGTTTTATAAAATATATTAATTAATATATATTATTTAAAAATATATTATTGAAATATGTACATATGTTTGTATATTAAATAAAAATAATTTTATTAAATAAAAAATCGTTAGGAGCAAAAGATTTATATGTATACCTACTTAAAAAAAATATTTAGCAAGCCACTGGTAGGTATTACTTTCAATTGTTTTAGATCTTTTTTGTCAACCCATAGATTTTTTTTCCAAATCTTTTGAATTGCAAACGACAGACGCTGTCACTAATTGCATCTGTGCCCCAAAGTCGTAAAACTGTAAAGTCTTACTTTATTGCCAGCTTTCTATACATCAATAAATCACTCACTTCTCTCCATCTGAAATTCTTGTAAATTCATTATCCCCCCATGATGCACAAGGCCGACCTTAAAACCTTGTGACCCAATTTTCAGAGTTTGGAATTGCAAAAATAACATGTGGGCTGATTTCCAGTACCCAAGATACCCGTAAAAGCGATCTCTATTCATTTTATGTGACATTTTTATGGCGGCAGCTTTGTATTTCACCACGTCATAAATATTTTTAATCTAGTTTTAAGTCTACAAACCCCATACTAATAATATTTTTTTAAGATTTATTATTCGATAAACTTGTATTTTATTAAATTATAACATGAACCTCGGACTGTTTCCGCAACCATCTGTTTGGTCAAAATTGATATATTTGTATCAGTAAGAAAACAATACTGGTTTGAACAAACAACGTGTTCTGTGGATGCCTGAAGATAACCTGAACCCTGTCTGTTTATTCTACTAACCGAATGGATCCCGTCGTCCGATGACCATCCATAGAATGATCAGTGAAGCTACAAGACGCCATGGGAGGAAACAAATACATTTCGACTCGGGATATAGAGAATCTTGGAAGAACTATGTGATGGCCATAATATTCTCAAAATAGTAGGCGGATATATTAAAAATACATATTATCAACGTACTGGCAAACAGTGACAAGTTGATATTTCTGAGTAAACAGTGAATGAAATATTGAGCTTTTACTAACTGTAGTCTCAATATTTTATACCTACTACAAATTATAAAATTAAAATGTAGCTAGATTATTGTCTATTTTTCACAAATAATGCAATGAGTTAATCGGCAGTGTTTCGGTCATTAATAATAATGTAATAAAATACTGTTTTTACCTAACTGATTTTAGACAAAATAATAATTGATATTCAAAAATCTCATTGGGTACCAACCTCATTTTAGTAAACTTTGTTACTTACTAACTTCTACCAGTTCCGTGACGAAATTTATGTAAAATTATACTGCTTTAGTTATCAATACATAAAAATGTGGGTAAAATCCATCATAGTAACAGGACCTTACCAACGTTCCCTCTAAGCTGCGCGCGCGTGCGGCCGCGCAGCAGTTTGAATCCCCCTGCGCACTCATTCTGCGCACTCTTAGATAACTACTCAACTAATATTTGATGGGCCCGCGTAGTCTTTGAAATTTACGCGCAGTCAACCTCTTTTCTTCTTGGCATTGGACCTCACCAGTATGACCTTACCCGCATTTATCTATCCGCTGTATTGAGGTGTAACTATTTTTATTTCACATGTTGAATATTGCTATGTAATCCACTAAAATATAGTTTTATGAAAAATGCATTTAATGTTCATTTATTGTAATTATTTTCTTTTGTCAAATAGATGACAATCTTTTTGCGAACTGTAGAATTCAGTTGTTTCACCTGTGGGTTCAAATCCCAGAACAGACAGTTTTATTAATCGATTTTTCAATCGATTTATTATTTTCTTTTCGAAGGCATGGATGTATGTAATGAAAAAGAAGCGAATCGAAAGCGATTAGCTAACTACTAGTCATGTCCTAGCTCAATCCTTTTATTCTTACTCTTTTTGAAAAAAAGGGTTGAGCCACTGAGTAACAAGCAATTCTCGAACAAACACTTCTGTTGAGATAAACTTTTTTAAAAATCTATATGCTTGACATAGGGAGCGGACTTGATAAAAAACAATAATATTCATCTTAGCTCTTAAGCGAAAAAATCAAAAAAGCAAATGATTTTGACACATTCCAGTTATAGAATAAAAAACTCATAGTCTTGGCTGCACTATTTTGAAAACGAACGTTTTTAAAGACGGGTTTTTTTCTTTGGCTGGAATCTGTAGCAATCAAGGATCATTTTTTACAAAAAGGTGCTGTTTAGGACTGACAACTCCACCTGTAAAAAAATATGAGAAGGTTACCCATGTGTGCCCCATAAAAGGTGACACGTTAGGTATACCTGACAAATGTGCCGCCATGATTCGTGGAATGAATTATTTTTCTCCTCGATGCATTTTGGATGGTCTCAATTTGAAAAATAAAGACCAAATAAGGCATTCTTCAGACGAGAAGTTATTTAAATTTAAGTTGTGCATTTTGATTGACTGACAATTTTTATATAAGTTATAATAGCAACAGGGATTTCATGGATTATTTTTTCAATACTCAAATTAACTCAGTAATTTATTGTTATGTTCCACTCACGTTTTCTTTATTATTAATTAAATTGTATAGAGCAATGATATATTTTTTTTCAAATAATATTAAACTCGGCTGTAATATTTATAAAAAGAGTTAATCCTTTCATATGAATCTAGACCAGTGGTACTCACGTGAAATTTCACTGTGACCGCATTATAAACATTAGCGGTCCCTATGGAAATGTCTCTTGGCCGCACCAAAAAAATATATATGTACATTCCTTATCTGTACATAATATATTACTTGTATCTGCAGTATGTACGTAAATTTTAGACGTAAAGTGACTGGACCATCGCGTTATTATACTTAAATGGGCCTTTGTTCAATATGAATATATTTATGCAAAAAAAAGAATAAAATATGTTTAAATTTATGCACCTACATAATTTACAAACCGAAATAAATTTGAACCAAAACATCATAATATACAATCAAATCCGACGTTCATCATAATACTATAATCGGTTCTTTTATAACGTTTTTGAACCGCTCGCTCTTGACTATTGACCCATTTAAAATAACTCTTACCTTTTTGCCCTGTATTTGACTGAAACAAATTGCTTAATAAATCCCAATATAAATGGAAAAGTGTTTGTGAACGCGGTCAAGAGTGAGAATAAAATTAATTAAAACAAGTAAAGAAATAGTATGTAAATAGTATAAGAAAAACCTCAACCATCAAGACTTAGATTCTCATTCGCATCAGGGCATTTTTGCGAAATTTTGAAAAAAATTAGGTACTTTTGAAAAAAGGGTATAACTTTAAAACTGTTTGACATTTCAAAAAATAATTTGGACACCAGTTGTGCAACACTTTGTTGCATACTAATTCATATATTTTAGCCTGCTTTTATTAGCGATACTCAACTTTTGTATTTTTTAATATAGAAAATCGGGTATTTGACATAGAATTATATATTTCATCGAAAACGTAATAAATAATAAGCCAAATATACATTTGCTCTTGTTTATTTGATGTCAAAACAAAATTAGAAAACATAACAGTTTATTTTTAGCCTACAATTGCTTATATTTTGGTGGCCTATTTTTTGAAGTTCTATTTTAACTGTCTGCTGATTTTTCATCGCCGAAATCACCGAATAAAAAAAATATTTGTGCATATATTTTAATATTTTATTTTTTAAATGATTTATCAAACATTTGTTACGCCATCTACGTAGAGAATCTAAATCATTTGTCGCATTAGATGTATATATTTCTACGCGTCAGTCAGACCGGCGAAAAGACTCGTATACGAGTCGTCCGTAACCAATGTGTTGTGTCGTTTTATACATTTGAGTAGCTGTAATTTATCAATTACACATATGTAATTTTTATGAATTTCAATGCGTATGTCTTATCTTTTTTCAACTATAGATGTCACTAAAAGAAGTGTCACCGATTTTCCACACTTAAATATCGATCAAATAACTCTTATCATTTAAGAAATAATGTATAATATTATAAAGACAGTTCACCCTTATAATCAATTCGTAAAATTTCAATTTAAAAATAAAACAGAAACAAAATAGTTAATAGTTTTCTCGCCTTTTGAAATACCTGTATTTATGTTTTAATTTTGTCATGATAGTGTTTATCATAAAATACAAACAATACCAGGGGGGGCTCGCGCGAGCCCCTTGTTAGATTTTACCACGGCCGGCGAGCCCCTTGTTAAATTAATAGAAAACAATATTCTCAGATCAAATTAGTACATAACTGCAATTTCTGACATAAACTATATACGACAGCTTCCAGTATACACAGTAGTACATTTTTAGCCATTTACATTGATTAGTTTATGGTAAACTGCATATTACTGCATATTTTGTATTAAGTAACAATCGTTTGCTAATTTAAAAGTATTGCATATAATTGCACCTGACTGATAAATTACTTTGATATTAAGCGAGCACCTTGTTAACGTATTGGCAGCCCACCGTTGAATAATACCTCGATTCAATGAATTCCAATTTTCAAGAGTCTTAATAAATATCGTTGTATGGCTCACAAAATTTTAGTATGTAACTTAATTAAAGCGATTCTTTGACATATGTTCATTACGTATCCCCTGATAAATGATCATTGTAATCCAAGACGTGAAAGCGATCTTATTTGATGTAGATTTTAACAAGAAAGCACAGTTTTAAAGTAATTTATAACACCTTTCACGTCACTAAATCGAGATGGCCCTCAATTCTCGTGAGATAATGAATAACGGGCCGCAGGAGATGTCGAAAAGCGATACGAGTAAACATTGCATTGTATCGTTGTATCTTTTTTTTGTTATATAACTAATGCGATTTTGTTATTTCGCCTATATTTATACCAAAATCAATGACACATGAGCTACAAAACGTTATTTTGACAAGTAAATAAACTCTAGATTATGTGTTTATTCATGACGGTTAAATTGTATAGAAAAAGACTCTCCAATAACTTAATTGTATTATTTATATTTAATTGTACGGATTGATAAATAAATGTTCCCAAACGTCTCACATTTTTCTCCTTAAATAGTCTTAATTATAAGCTTTTTAAATAAAATACGATCAGTATACTGAGTAAAAAAATGTCTGTATTGCTATTTTCTAATAATAATAATATTTAATTAGTTGTAACATTCAATATTTGATATCAAATTATTTATACATTGTATACAAAGTATTTATACAGACGAATGAATTGCTACATTATCTTCAGTTCCTTAGTCTAATAATACTAATAAAATACCTTTTATAAGTCGGTAATAAAATTTCTCAATTGGACTGCACTTTGGAAACTGTGAAAAATTACATTATACAAAATATCAAACATTCCCAACACATTTCTTATGAAAATCTTAGGAATAAAGCTAATTAAGTTCTTTTTTTCTACCCAAAGCACAAGTAAACTATGAATAGTGATGCCAGAAGAAAATAATTTATAATTACTTAACGATATTGCTTAGGATGCAGACAAGGTCCTGCGGGGCCGTAAGAAAGTTCAGACGAAGCCTGTTTTATAAGTTTCCTCAGAAGAATGCACTTGCACAATAGATTGAATTATTTTTTAAAAAATATACTTCCTTCCGTTGCATTAAGATATCGAGGGAACTTCCTCATGAGTAAATACGTTGTAAAGATAGAATGTAATTTACCTTTTAAGATTTGGAATTCCAAATTTAATTTTAAATAAGAAGAAATAAATCATTTATACAATAGCACCTTTGGTGAATCTAACCATATTATTGTCTCTATTTCCCGTCTCTAAAAATAAAGGCCGTGCGTAGAACACAGAAAGTTTGACAGAACTTCTCATGCCTGTCAACGAACGTAACCTTAAATAAAATGGATAAAAAATAGATAGAAAACCGTTATTTAATTTATAAAGCTCACCCAATTTCAGGCGGGATACTGATTTATAGATTTTTTGGCAGCAATTTGTCAAAATATTAATTGCTTGAGTCGGTTTTATTTTAACATTTGGATGGCAGTTACATAAAAACACCATATTAGACATAAGTATTACTATTTTTTATATCTCAAAAATACTTCCATAGTTCAAGTCAATGTTTATAAATATTAATAAACTGTTTTCTCTGTACCATTTATCCTATATGTTTTGTGTTTAAATTGCTCCATTGATTGCTAGGCAGGGTAAAGACCAAGTCTTTATTTCCTTTTAATTGTTCTATTCTAACCAACTTATTTCTAAATATGTTACTAATGATAATAAAAAGAGAAGGTTTTTCTAAGGGAAACCCGACAGTAGTAGCGAAAACGCGTTGCTTGTTACGTACATCATTATAAAAACTAAACGTTCATAATTACTTGTCTAGTCACAAATTATTTTTGGAGCACAAAAAAGATGATAATTCCAAATTTATGTGATTAATTTAAGACTTATCGAGTGTTTTGCGATGTAGTTCAAGCATTCAGAAACAGAAAATAAATACCTACTTGAAGAACTAAAGTAAATAAACGATATTTTAGTTGGTTTTTTAATAATAAAATTATGCCAGAGACCAACCAGCACTTAAAGATATTATTTTCGAATTTTCTTCATAAACTAACTACGGAAATGTGTATGTAACTTTTTATCGAGTAGATTGCGAAATATTTTTTCATGTTGCAAAAAACATCATCTTTATTATTTATAGATTACCACTAGGATTGTTTTAAATTTAAATTTACATGATAAATAATAATTACTCACGTTCGTTCTTTAAGCAGACGAAATTTTAAAAAAGACACACGTTTACGTAACGTTAAAAATATTCCCTTTAAAAAATCTGGAAATCTACCGAATAAAATCGTGTATGCTAAAATTGTACTGTAGGTATAGGAAAATATGTAGCGTCTCTTTTAATTACAAAACAAATATTGCCTTAGGGAAGCACCCGTAACCGTCTGATGCGTGAATATAATTACACCGTAATACGTTGATCAAAGACCGGAATTTCATCCCATTTATTAGTGGGGTGACTTCACTCCCCAGATTTGCATGCCAACATGGCCAACCCCTGTTACATATTTCTATATTAAATTGCGGCTTCCTCTTATTTACCATATTGTTTTTATATACATGTATATTATAAAAATAAAAATTTAACCGTCAGTAAACTTTTGATTGGATTACAAATAATATGAATGCAAATGACAATTAGGAATAAGTTATGAACTTTTTTACCATGTCCGCTACCAATTTGAAAGCATATTGATTCGTAAAAAAGTTTATCTCAACTGAATTGAACTGGTTGTTGCTGAAGAATAAAAGAATAGAGCTAGGACAGGATTAGTGGTTATTTAATCGTTCTTGTTACGCCCCATTTCTAGTATAAGATGGGTGGACGGGGAGCATTCAAAACGGACATACATCCATGCCTTCGAACACAAATTCATAAATCATTTTTTTATATTCTCTTGTGTACTCAACGTTGTACCCACCACCACCCACTACGGCTTCAAACTCTTCTTATAGGGTGTATTCCGTAGCGTAACAACGTTAGTAATGTTCAATTTTTTTAGTAAGAATGGGTGAGAGGGTTTCAAGAAATTACATATATGTGTGCCTTTAAACAGAAATCCATAAATAGTTTGAAAAAAAAATGATTAAAAAGTGTACGTATTAAGATTTAAGCCCGTGACCTCCGAAAACAAAACCACCGACCTTTTCCACTCGACCACTGGCAACTGAATAATAAAATAAAAAATATTGTTTTCTTATGACTTTTTTTTTGATTTATGGTTTTTTTAAAGAATGAGTAATTAATGTTTAAGCTTTTATATATTTTTTATATATAATTCGAGCATTTGACGTTCGAGGAATTGGTTATTCGAGGAACTTGTTATTCGAGCAATTTGCATTCGAGGAATTGCATTCGAGCAATTTGAATTCGAGCAATTGCATTCGAGCAATTTACCGGCTCCCCAAACTTTCATTGCAGCTTCTATCGCCACACTGCGCGCTGCAATTCTATGAGCTTTAGAATTGTAAGGGTCTGGTCGAGGAGGAGGCAGTAACTGAATTTCTCCCACCTGGGACTCGACACCTTTATACAGCATTACTGTTGCGCCTCTAACTTGAATGTGCAGGGTCAACGGAAGTATATCACCCAAGACCGGCAATGCATCCATCCGTAGACGAGGATCTGTATGCTTTGGTTAGGGATATCAACGCATTGCGTTGTCCACTTAGAAGGATTTTCTGTATCGACAGAACGGTGCATCGTTTGTACCATGTGCTAACGGCGTAGCTAGCAATCCCCATGTATATGGCATCGTAAGCGATTTTAAGGGCACTAGATCATAAATCAATTTATAAAACTGCCCATACTGAGACCAACGTTCCCTCTGAGCCGAAGGGTTAGCTGCGTGGAAATTTCAAGGGCTGCGCGGAGACTGTGCGGACCCATCAAATATTAATTGAACAACTGTCTTGTAGTGCGCGCCAACCCGGAAAGAGTGCGCGGAGGCTTCTTACCTGCTGTGCGGCCGCGCACGCGCGCAGCTTAGAGAGAACGTTAACTGGGACTCGAAACCGTGTCCTCCGTAACCAAAGCGAACGATGCGGTCCACTTTACCACGCAGCCGGCGGCCATTAGTTATCTTGTTATATAATAAATTGAATGTTGAAGGTCAACTGCAGCGATACTCAACCTATGGTCCATTCAGATTTTTTTGTGAGGCCCAAAACAATCAGAGTCACCAGATGTTTATTCAAGTATCCGTGTACCGTTTGCAAAAAATTACGTAAAAAAGTGAGTAGTTGGATGCATTTATAGTGTACCCACTTATATTTATGTTATGTCACTATATTGTATGGCATATTTATGTGCAATTCTTAATATTCTACGGCCCACGTAATGTGGCGAAAACCACCATGCGGCCCAGTTGAAAAAAGATTGAGTATCGCTGGTCTACAGTATGTAGCCTACTGATATGAGTATCTTTTTGCAAGGTCAATATAATTTCCTTATTTTATATTGACGTTGCTTCGACATCATCCCGCATCATTACGACCTCAAACCGATGCTCATTTATCGCTATCTTACACAGGCCGAAATAATATTAATGTTTAATTTATAATAATTCACAATTATTACAAGACAAGAGTTTTTTTATTATTATATGTTGGGCGTAAAGCGAAACCCATTTCAATTACGGTTCAAGAAACTAAAATGATATTTATTAATCATGAAACTCTTTAGAAAACATCTCCAGTGAATTTAATTAGCTCCATTACTCTTTATCAATTAAAATATATAGAGATAAAAAATAGATTTTGGTCTGTTAATTTTTACACTCTCACTTTGTAATTCAATAATTACTCTAATATTTGGTATAATAAATTTTTGACACAACCACGGTTAATTTAAAAATCAGTCCAAAAAAAGTCAGAGATAATTTGTTGCTGATACAAAACATTATTTGTAAAATATTTTTCTATTTGAATCTTTCAACTGATAATTTTATCATTATCTTTAATATCTGTGCGTACTTTATAACGTCCGGTTGCTATAATATTTAACAACACACTGTCATGTGGTTAAACAAAAACAACATAGTAATGTAGCTCTCATTTTGGCCCCTTATAGTCAAAGAAACGTTACATAAACATACTATAAATAATAAAATAACATATTAAGTGAAAAAGAAACATAAACAAATAATCAGTGGATGCAAAGATATTTCAATACGCATGTCCTGAAAACAAATTTATAAAACGTGACGATAAAATAATTTGAATTATTTGCAACTGTTAAAAAATAAGTACAGATTATTGGGGGAAACCTGTTTTTTTGGTTGTACTGAAAAGTAGAGAAAAATAAGGTACATAAATTTGAGAAAAAGATAAGCAAGGTTGAAAAAATATGTATATTCAACGCTTTATCACCATCATCACGCTACACCATTTAATTACCACCATCATATACTACCCTATAGGGTTATAATCAGTAAACATCAATAATCCTCACGGTGGAAAGGATAAAGAGTTATCCCAATGTTCTTGCAATACGATGCAAGGACACTTATAAATTGAAAAATATTATTCAGTCGTGCCTTTGGTTTGTTCTGACTTGTTGATATAAATGACATTGATGTGTAAAAATAAACACATAAAAATGGGTGGTCTTGGTGTCTTTTCAAATAATAAGACTGTCATGGTTTCATTCACTGGGTCATGGAGCACATTTCTCACGTTGCGCATTTTTCTACGGACAATAGAGCCTGCCAAAGCACAAGAATATCTTACTTCACTACTTGGCAATATTTCCGTTCCGATGTCTCGTTTCTTTATTTTATTGTAGGCTTTTGAAATGTAAACTGTTATTTTACATTCTATTACAAGCATAGAGGATTTTTTGGAGTGATAAAAACAAAATAAAAAGAATAGCTTAATAAATACTTATCGTAATTTTGTATATGAAACAAAATTATTTTGCTTTTTTTTTAAATATATCACTTTCTAAACATTGATTTAAAATAATAATAAACAAATATATAGTTTTGCTAATTCTTTTGTTGTGTGACACGTATTTCGATTTTTAACATTATGTTTTATTATTACATTTAAATCGAGACTGCTCCCATAAGTCCCATAGTAGCGAAACACATGTGGAATAACATCGTATTCTATCGTAATTTATTGTACCTTGTAAATAGTATTTTTTGTACCTACACATTTATCCAATATTACTAAATTATGTCATCAAGGTGTAAAGAATAGCTTTTGTTATATATGATCTAAAATATTTTAATAATATTAATACACTAGTTTGATATAAAAATATAATAAGAATAAATTCAGCCACTAATGAAAAATCGGTGCCTTAAATTAAAAGTAACAAGTAATGCCAAGAAAATAATATGCAGATAATTCAGATTAAGATAGAGCAAAAAATATTCCCAACAATGAGTTGTTAATTAGTTACCATAGAAAGAGTATTATTACACGAATGGAATTATAAGTGATTCAAGTATTTATTCTAGCTATATAATCCACATTAAATTAATTTACCAATTTTCTTCTCAGTTTTTAGCTATATTTAATCTACGTAGCAGTTTCAAGTTTCCAGGTCGCTCGTGACACTCCTTAAATTCTCATATTTCTACGAGTCGAAAGAAGCAGAAGGTTGAGTTCAGTTATTAATCACACGTGTCCTAGTCCATTTAAATGTCACCCCTTGATTTTTATTTCACAAACCGAGAGTCAAGTTTAAGATACGAGTAATTTTTAAGTAGATTCCATGACAATAGATAATATTATTATTATTCGCGTACTCTTGGCTTTCATAGTTAAGTTTCGTATATTTTCTAGGTAAATTATTGTTTGCAAACTAAGGTTTATTTGAAAGTGAAGGTAGCTAAAATACACGCCACACGCCACAAGATTGCTTAACAAAATTATAA
Organism: Himalopsyche tibetana; assembly: GCA_030503985.1. Classification (NCBI taxonomy): domain Eukaryota; kingdom Metazoa; phylum Arthropoda; class Insecta; order Trichoptera; family Rhyacophilidae; genus Himalopsyche; species Himalopsyche tibetana. Next base: position 17,470,158 of record JAPJYX010000024.1, read on the forward strand.
TGAACAAGAAGTGATAAATTTTAACCGAAGCATTTCAAAAGTCTTCAAATAATAGTAATACAACAATGCAAGCATGTCACTGTTAAGAAAGTTGACTAGAATAAAGATATTTTTGTTTCTCTAAGATTTTAAACTTATCATTTGTTTGTGCTTTGTACCGACTAGGAATTGTCCTGAACATAACAAAAGAGGCAAGTAAATACACGCCTGCTGCAAGTTGATTAAAATACAAAATTCAACAAAACATCCATTTTTTAAATTGTTTCCGAAATTTGAGGAATTGCATTTGGAATCCAATATATTAACTGCGTTAGAAATCTTAGTAAAAAAGTAGAAATTATTTTTTTTCGTCGATATTATAAAATAATATTCATCTATCTAAATCTGCATCTTTCTATCAGTTCAAATACTACTTTAAAAGATAAAGTAAAGAAAAAACATCAAAAATGTATCTAGTCAAAATTATGTATATATTTATAATTATTTTCAAATATATGTGGTCATAACGAATGGTTTTCTTAAAAATTGAACGCGATATTTTGCCTTGAATTTTTATGGAAGTACATTTAGAAAAAAATATTCCAGTATTCTATAATAATTCAGTACTTTCTATGTAAGAAATACGTGTCTATTCAAAACATTCTGATGTAATCATAAATATTCCCAGAAGGCGTCGTCTTACAGAACGTACAACGAAAAATTACAGTATGTATTATTACTTCTTCCTAGAAAAACTTTTTTATTTCTTTCATATTATCTATTCTATTAAACTGCTCGCTGCCTGTGAAATCGTAATCAAGTAAATTTTGTAAGTAAACGTTGATTTATTTTTGCGTACTTACCAGTTAAAAATGTAATTATTCTTTGTTTTCTAATTTCAAACACATATTTCATTAGAATATAAAGAAACACAAGAGATGAGAAATAAATTTTAATATCAAAATCATCTTGAAAGATTTACCTGATTTATAAAATAAATGAAGAAATATCATGCTTTAAAAAAATTGAACGCTATTTTTTTAAACGTACATATTCATATTTACATTACACTCAATTTATATTAACGACTGAAAATTGACCTTACATCGAAAATTCTAATACATTCATTTCTTTTATTAAATGATTAAAACTGTATAATTTTGTTGTTATTGAAAATATTGTGTTTGTGTAAGAAATAATCCTTTTATTTTGATACACAATTATTTTTAAGGAATGCAAATATATATGCTTAAGAAATGTTATAATGTTATATCAATTAGCATTTTGTAATAAATATAAAGATGTTGATATATTGCTTTGAAGGCTTTCGAAATGAGTTTGAAAAACAGTTGCCTTTAAATAAATTAGAACAACATTAAAAAAAGCTTATTTAAATTTGAAAAGTTTGGCCAGCCTCGGAAAATGTAACATTATTTCTGTTTACAGTGAAGCCATAATTCAAACAGCAAATTATCCCGTGGCTCCGTAAATTATTTACAGCCCAGCCAGACAATACGTTTTTGTAGGTCAAGAAATTCGACCAAGTAATTTTATTGTTGTATACCGATAAATTTCTGTGGTCTTTTTTGTTCATTTTCGGAAGTCTTTCCTTTCTTATCTATGAATAGGTTATTTCTACGAATGTAGCATAGCGGCGAATTAAAGTTCTACTAATATGGATATCTTATTTTTCTATCAATATAAAAAATGTTGTCGTGACTTTGACAGGGATCACACTTATAGTTAAGCTTAGTTTTAGAATTGTAAAACTTACTTCACATTATACCATCAAAATCGAATCATTTGATTAAAATTGGTATGCTCCTATTCGGCGTTTTAAAAAACATCTACATGTTCCTTCCCTCCTGTTTCAGAAATTTTGTCTGCAGTAGAGATGGGAGAAAATTTAATATCATCTTCAGTTTAAAAATAATATCACTCAACATTAGAGTCTAGTATTCAAAAAGTGTTTTAAAACATGCACATTTTTTTTATAAGGCCGCATTAAAGAGTAATCGGTTAAGGCCACTTGGAAAAAAATAATTTAAAGTACATACTCATCTACAAAAAATGCTTTTAGTGAGAAATATTTATTTATCTTATTAATTCAAACGGTAATACGATGTGCGTGTATGTAAATTTTAAGCTAACTATTTAGAATACAATTTTCAGAATAACTATTGTTTATTAAAAACATACTTACTATTTTTTTAATCTAAGAAAAAAACCTTCGACGGCCACAAACAAATTTCAAACGGGGTGCAAATCGGGTAACATGTTTAGCACACTAGAGATGAATATAAAGACTTACTAACGAAGCTAAGATATATCTGTGGAATCATTTTCATTAATCGTATCTTTCTAATTATATATTTATTTTGTTTCAGTCACCAATAAATGAGCAAATCAGATTTGATTCTTTTTTGGTATGACAAATTGTTGTCATTGAAGTGAAAAATACTATTTAATGAAATTATTTTCTAAGATGTGCAAAAACATTAAGTAATTCGCAAAATCAGATATCCTTTCGACATTAAAACACCTTAAGAATAATCTATTTACCATCTCAAAAATAAAGCCCTTAGAATAAGAAGGAATTCAAATATCAATTCAAATTATACTTCTCATCCAATTACAATGGGTGTCAAAATTGTACGAATCGTCTGAAGACGCTCTGTTTTAACACAATTTTATACAACAAAGGCAGAAATAAAACAGATATTTCATAAAGAGTCGATCTATTTTCAAGCATTGTGGCGCGCCTTGAGGATACAGCAATCCTTTGGCAGGTAAGATATTTGAAAGGGAAAGATTAAATCTTTATCCACCTTACTCCTCAAAGGATTACCTTTCCTTGCCAACGACTAGTATTTTTATACACACAAATCATTCCGTCTTTTGATACATTTTTTATTGGCATTGTTATAGTAAGTATTCTTTATCTGGCGTACAGAATAACGAAATCCCTTTGGCGAAATCAAAAACAAAATATTTTATTTGCAGTGTTGATTTATTTATACATATTCCTTTTATTCTATAAGGCTCACAAAGGGCAACAAAAATATTTATGATTCATTTTTAGTAAACAAGAAGGCTGAAATAATTCGACGACCTTTGTAATAAACTCATTCATATCATTTTTATATGAAATAAGATTCAAAAGACTTAAAAATACCTTTTTTGGGTAATCTTATTTTTTAATCCTGTCGAAAATATTTCTTTGTCATATTGGACACTTATTGTCAGAAGATTTTTTATGATGCGTATAAATATTTATTTCAAAAATCTATAAATATTACATTGAACATTTTTGAAAACTACAAAAATGTAGTAGTATTATGGAAAATGTGATCATTTGGTATAAAAACTTTTCTTCTTTTTCAGAGTGATTTCGTGAGAATATTTGATGATTGTTACTGATTTATAAATCTAGAACTATCATATGGGACATCAAGAAGAAAAGTGAGCCAAGTAGTATAATGGTCTAACTTTTTATTGGATTTTTAAGTACAATTACATCTTTACATCTTTACTTTTCTGTTTTGGTGGATTGCATATTTTTATTTTTGGGATGCACTATTGCAATGTGTATTTACTGAGTTTATTTCATTTTTGAGACTCATTTAGAGGTGTAGAATATTTTAATGAGTCTAACCATAGCAGTCTTAAGTCACTATAGAGAGCTTTGGTCTAACTCATTTTTTTCCTAAAACATAATTTGGCTCACTTCACCTCTTAGGGGCTCATATGATGTCCTCGAAATTTCTAAGAGTTTTAACGAACAAACACAACCTGAACATTTTCTTTCCTTCAGTCTTATTATTATGGTAAAATAATACACTAATGTTTTATTGTTCAACATTTTAAGTTAAGTAAGCCAGACTTTTTTACTAACCATTGCTTATTTCGATAATTTTTATGATCTTCGTAATTATAACTTCTCACATTATATAGGAAAAAATTAAGTTTGCAAACCTACTTTTTTGGTTTGATCAATCCTGTTTTTACTTGACAACTACGTATTTTTTAACATTGAAAGTTTTTATAAAAATTTTAAGCAATCAATATTTTATAAATTGTACTATTATTTTAGTATTTAAGTGTTCCGTTGAAGTTTTGGACATCCGATGTTATCAATTTATTCATACAAAATGTTGTTAATAAAATATTTTTAAAATCTCGTTATACTTACTCTTGCTTCGTAGTAATAAGATGACAAACTGTGTTAAAAAATAATGATTATTATGATATCAAGAAATCATAACCATACCACTAGTGGCTTTTTTAACCCTCTGATGTCATGATTTGTTTCACCGATTACAGTGTGCCGGACAAAGGAGTAAATCATACGCTTATGTAGAAATAATCGGATTATGTCGCACAAAAGTCACCAGCGTATAAATTTTATTCACAAGGGAGGTCTTAAAGAACAGCTCTTTAAGCCAGTACTATGAAACCTTTTAAAACTCGATCAGAACACTAAATATTGTCCCCAAATTTGGCGGCACTCCACAAGCAGCATGACATGTTATAATAAATGTACCGAGAAGTATTGTCGTTTTTTAAACAAATGGAACATAGTTGTATTTTTTTCACTAATGTTTTTATTTTTTTTCTGCACACATTTTCGGTCACAATAAGCTTGGGTTGTGCGTGCTAAGGCTGCAAGTCTGGGCTTTAGTACATGCCCTTTTGACAGTTATTGTTTTTCGATCCTTAATATAAATAAATCACCCACTTTTCGCGTCCAATTATCAGATGTTGTAAAAAAATAGTTTTCAATTATAATTCCAAAATCCCTTAAAGAGCGTTTTTTCCTTCATCCAGATTCTTTTTAACTGTATCATGCGTTATCTACCCCCTATGATTCTACCTAAATTTTTCTTATCTACTTCTGTGAACTTAAATATCAAAGAATTTTGATGGTTGATGTTAGATTCGTTTTTATTTAAGCTGCCAAAACGAGATCATCCATTTTAACTGGACCTTTACTTTGAAAATGATTCTTTAAATAAAAATCTTCCAGTAGCAAAAATAATAACATCTTTTACATTTACGAGGATCTAAAATATTCCACTGGTTATTACAGTTTTTGATGTGAATACGTCTTTAAAATTGCTTCCATAGGGAGGCAATCCAAAAAAACGAATGATAACAAAATCGGGGGATACAGTTTGGTGTTGCAGCTTCATATCTATCATCGCTATGCAAAATTAAATTGCACCACTGGATAGCTAAGGAATCAAAAAAATTATTACGTTATGTAAGAACTGTGATACATTGCGCGGGGTGGAGGAAGAATCGCCGCCATTTTGAAGTCATTTTGCTGCGTATCGAGATTTCTATTTACTATAACTTTTGATTTAAAGAAGTTATGATGTTCGTTCAAGTTTCAATAGTTAGCTCTCAACAAAATCTATCGAATATAGATAAAACATTAGTGTAATATTGCGACTGTGACTATAAATAGGTGTTAAAATATAGAAAAATATATCAAAAATATGTAATGTCGGGCTATACGCGTCAAAAAGCCAAATCGAAATACAGAGATCGCATACGGTTGGGAAGAGCTTCTCAAGAGCAATCGAATGGTATCATTAAAACACCGTATGATAGAGTCAAGCAGTGCCGGGAACGTAAAAATGGAGCGTAATATCACTTATTACGAGACGTTTTCACGTACAACACACGGCCGTGTCCATGACACAGCCACACCCCGTTTACAGATCTTATACAGTCTCTTTTAAAAATAAAAAAAATGGTGGGTACAACATAATATTTCGAAGTATTTTTTCAGGCAAAATTTTATCATTTTTTAATAGGGTTTCTTAGGCGTATCGTTTAAAAAATACATATTGGTTTTTATTTTAAGTTGACAAAACGCGATGTAAAAGATTGGTCAACGAAGCAAAAGGCACAATTGACAATTCAAAACTCGTCAAAAAACGACTTTATTTACCGGTACTCCCAATATTTCAAAATGTTAAATTATTATAAATATAAGGTATTAACATGATTTCCATTTTCTTAAAGTTGTTTCTCATTCTCGCATACATACTGATAATATCTGGTCTGTATTCAACTACCAATATGTTCACAATTTTTATGTGTTAGAAATATCATGTTATCAATTTTATATATCTTACTGTAAAATGCCTCTCTGCTTGATGAGCACAGTAGATATTGTATATTCGATAAACAAATCATCGCAAGCAACGCGCCGCAGCACACCAGTTGCGAAACACTGCACTCTTGCAATGTGTGATTCATTTTATTGAAACTTACGTGTTTCCATGCAAAACACATTTGTGTCCATTTTATTTGTAACATTAGGCAAGTCGTCGAATAAAATTATTATAAATATTTTATCACTTTTAAGGTGTTCACTGTCAATACTTGGTGGAATGGCATTATAATAAAAATAATAAAACATTTTTAGTACTTTTTCCACATAAAATTTTATTAGATCAGGACCGGTTTCGCTCATCGCGAGCATTATCAACTGATAAGAAAAATACATAAACAGTGATATTTATACAAATTTAAATTGAAATAAAAAGGAGTAAGCAACTATTAACAATTTAAAGGATTAACAAATTACATTATAATTACACAAGATTAAAATGCTTAACACCCATAACAATTAAAAAATCATCATCAAAGAATAATAAATCTAAGTGGCAAACGATGTCAATTATGAACACAATTAAAATTTGGGAAATATTTAAGCAAAGTAAATATCCTAATGATGATTTGGTGTTTTTCCCGCTTCCAATCAATGATGTACAAGCAACAAAATCAGCAGTAATGAAGATTCAAAATTGAGTTTGGAAAAACCAGTAGAGCTCAATCCAGCAAAAATTGAATCCTGCGAAAAGAATAAAGGCAATATCAATTCTTACCTCCCTTAAGGCCAGTAGTTTCATTCAATTCAGCACCTTCCTATAAACTAGCTAAAAATGCGAACCTACTTTTTAAATATAAATTAAATTTCAGTCCTAAATTTAGTATTAAAAATTCGATTGAGTTAGTAAATAAAATTAAAGATATCTCAGTTCCTTTAAATTCTAAGCTTGTTTCTTTTGATGTAGTAAGTTTATTTACGAGTGTCCCTATACCTGAGTTAAAGTTAGCTTTTTTAGACTTTATAGATAGTAAAAATCTTAATCCCTTGTTAGTTAATGATATTAAATCTATTGTCAATTGTTGTATTGACCAAAACTTCTTTAAATTCAATGATAAAATTTACCAACAGTTGAATGGGTTGGCAATGGGTAGCCCTTTGTCTCCTATTTTAGCTGATTTTTTCATGGATTTTTTAGAATCTAAAATCAGTAATTTTGATCTCTTTAGAAATGTCATTTACTGGTATAGATACGTAGATGACATCTTAGTACTTTGGGGAGGTACAGAGAGACAACTTAACCAATTCTTAAAACTTATAAATAACGTTAACCCGCATATTCAATTTACAATGGAGTTGGGGTTGAATAAAATAAACTTTTTGGATTTAACGATCGAGATTATTAATAATCGGCATTGTTTCAGTATATTTAGAAAAGATTCATACAGCGATAACATCATTAACAATTCTTCCAGACATCATATCTCGCATAAATTAGCAACCTTTCATTGCTTTATTCATCGTCTCTTGTTGATTCCGATGACTAAAGCTAGTTATGATCTTGAGTTAAATACGATAAAACAAATTGCAATGAATAATGGTTATGATTCGGATTTAATAGATCGTCTTTTATTTAAAAAACACAAAAAACTAGCTTTGATAAATGTAAGCTCTAGTTTGGTGATTAATGCACCAGTTGTTGAGAAACAATGGGTGAAATTGAGCTACTTGGGTAGTGTTTCAGAAAAGATTTCAAGGAAATTCAACAAAAACCTTTTTAATGTCACTTTTTATAATTCTTTTAACTTACAACGCATTTTAGTAAATTCTAAAGATAAACTCAACATTCTTAACCAAAGTGGCATATATTTAATTGATTGTGATTCTTGTGGAGCCAGGTATATTGGTCAAACGGGAAGAGCTTTTAATATCAGATTTAAAGAACATTTAGCCTGCTCACGTAAAGGGAATGAATTATCTTCATTTGGGAACCATTTGTTCCTAAATAAGCATACATTTGATATCTCTAAAAACTTTAAAATCCTGCATGTTAACAATAAATCTTTAAAACTTGATAAACAAGAGATCTTAGAAATCAATAGACATAAATTCTTGCTGAACTCTAATTTATTAAACGAACAGCTTGTATTTGCATCATCACCTTTGTTATATCCGTTTCATTAACCTAATTCTAGCCTATTATATTTCCATTTTTGTACTGTTTTATTTCTTTAGAATTTTAATTTTCTTAGTTTGTTTTTATTTTGTAAGAATTGATATTGCCTTTATTCTTTTCGCAGGATTCAATTTTTGCTGGATTGAGCTCTACTGGTTTTTCCAAACTCAATTTTGAATCTTCATTACTGCTGATTTTGTTGCTTGTACATCATTGATTGGAAGCGGGAAAAACACCAAATCATCATTAGGATATTTACTTTGCTTAAATATTTCCCAAATTTTAATTGTGTTCATAATTGACATCGTTTGCCACTTAGATTTATTATTCTTTGATGATGATTTTTTAATTGTTATGGGTGTTAAGCATTTTAATCTTGTGTAATTATAATGTAATTTGTTAATCCTTTAAATTGTTAATAGTTGCTTACTCCTTTTTATTTCAATTTAAATTTGTATAAATATCACTGTTTATGTATTTTTCTTATCAGTTGATAATGCTCGCGATGAGCGAAACCGGTCCTGATCTAATAAATTTTATGTGGAAAAAGTACTAAAAATGTTTTATTATTTTTATTATAAATATTTTACATAATAAGAAAAATATCATACAACAAACTTCAGCGATGATTATGGCCATTCTTTGTCTTCATCAAACCAGTTTAAGTTTTCATCAGTCATATTTCTGAATTTAGACGTTATAAACAAAAGTTATAATTTTAAGCTAAGCAAGGCACAACTCTTTTATCAATACCTAAGATATGAAAAATAAGGATTTTACTACCTATATACAACAAAACTCTGTCCCTCGGTAATTATTTTGTTTCCTTGCATCCATTCCATCATCAACGGCCTTCCAGGGTGTTTGGAATCCATCTGGTTGATGTATAAGACATGCAGACTCTAAGCTTTCTTGAGACATACTTCATTTTATATTACTGATAAGATAACTGCTTCTACCATAATTATTTCAATGTATTACTAGTTCATATTGAATGAATATATGACTAAATGTGCGTATTGTGTAACTGTTAATTTACTTTACTTTGTCACATAACTAACATAATTCGTATTCAATAGTTCACAGAACGTTTTTGAAGAATTCAAATATATATGTCAAGGAATTATATTTTTTAAATTGATGGATCGATTAAAAATGAAAAAAATATTTTGACTACAAAAGAAAGATTGATCGATGTCCTGTTGTATGTCATTTATGATAGTGTCATTCAAATCCTCAATACTTCGATCGGAAATCGACTACATTTTTATTTCTTTGGATATTTTACAAATAGTTTATTTCTTTATAATTCGACTTCATATGTTTATGTTAAATTACATGAAAGGTTTTTGAAGTAGGCAGATGATTCAACATCAAAGAGTATTTTATTATGTTTATACGAGACATCAGAGGACACTCAAAGTAAGTGAGCTGGAAAGCATTCATTACTGAATAAATGTCATACAATATATTATTTTATTTTAGTATCATTTTACTCATAATATTATTGTAATGTGCGTCTTAGTATAACTAATAAATTATATACAAAATTTCATTCGACAGCATCATGGTATATTGTTTTAAAATTTAAAAAAAACTGCCGATTTTTTTGAAAAGAATCTTGATTTCCTTACACCGTAATCTACCGATGAACGATGATATAAGTAGTACTCTAATTATAAGCATAATTTCTCTGGATTTTTTGTTATCATTAGAAAATTATGATTATAGTATTATGTTCATTTATTTACTTACTTTTAATCCTTTAGCCGAGCTAGTGGTCCACTTTGTTGTCTACGGTGGCGGTGTCCACGAGCTCGTTCCTTTTACGAAAACTTTCATTTATTATTTTTGTTCAATTGATTTATGGATTTGTGTACAAAGATACGAAGTGTCGATGGATCTGTCTTGGAAATGTGCTGTGGATGCCCCAAGAGAGTTGGAACTCTTTCTTGTATCCTCTACCATTCCGACGTCGTGGAAAGCCAATGAGCTGCGGGACGCTGGGATGACCTGGAAGAAAGCAGATACTGACGGAGGATAGAGAATCTTGGAATAACATGTGTTGAACAGATGTTCCGTATAGGGATAGATATGGAAAAAAAACTTTAATTTGAGTAGTAACAGTATGAGTTTACTCATTTCATAGCATACCATTGTATAATATAATAAATCATTTTAATAGTTATTTAAAATAATCAATAATTAAATTTATATTCTCCATTTCAAGTTTAAATATATAATTACTTGACTTGGCTTCTGAATGATATTTATTCGATACGTTATATGAAGGCACAAATTTCTTAGAAAGTGCTTGGTTGTCGACCCAAATAACGATTATGCTTACAAAATGACTATAACTACATCATACGATATAATATAAGTTTCCCATGTCGCTCTAGAAACGACCCATATCATGTAAGCTTTCCACATGCCATCACCAGAGATCCTCTGAAAATTTGATCTCGTTTTAATGAAGGTCAAACATAATATTGCAAAATGATTACGGTGGTGCTATTTTCTACTTGCAATAGCTTTGAGCTCTGACTTATAACTTTGCAAAATATGGCTATCATATCAACATGATTCTGACAAGATATGAGTCTTGGGCTCAGCTAGGTTGCGTTAAAGAGATTTAAATTAACGCTTTCGAGTATAAATACCATCGTTTTCACTCCATCTATCGGAGTTATAAGATATAACGCATCGTTAAAATAGTTTAGCTTATATGTTATTATATGTCCAGCGACAAGCTGGAAAGCGTTTTCTGCGTCTTATCGGATAAAATCAGATCTAACATATGCATCTATAATATATCTATGTCGGGTATATGGTGACCAGCTAGCGCTATTGGCTTCCGTGCCGGATCTCACGGGTCCAAGTCTGAGTGCAAACAGTATTTTTTCGATTTCTGTTAAAAGGCATGGGTGTTTTTGATATCTAAAAATTCTCTAGCACCCTCCCGATCCTTCAAAAACTGGGTGTAGTGAGAATGATTAGTTAACCACTAGTCTTTTCATACCCTTATCCTTTTATCCCGACTGAGTAATAAACAGTTCACGTAAAAAACTTTTGAGATACCTCCATCAGGAGGGCATATGCCCCCAATTGGGAGCAGACGTGGATCAAAAATACCGGAAATGTTACCAAACCAGAATCAAATAAATTTACAGTTATAATGTAATATAAAATTAAATTTGATATTTTTTTACTCTTCATGTTTTGCTACAAATTGTAAAACGTATTTCGCTTCTGCATATCCAGACAGAATATGGCAAAGTTTAAGAATAAAAAAATGATTTGAATTATTATTTCGTTGGGTTTTTTTCTTATATATTGGAAAAAAAACAGTGAAAGTACTTATTACAATATTACGATATTCTGTCTGAGGATGCTTCATACAGATGCTAAAAAAACGAGTCACAATTTGTTACATATTACACAACAGAGTAACAAAACTACCATATTTAATTTTATATTAAAAATGAACTTCTACAAAATTACTGCGAGACTATATTTAAAAAAAAGCAGTCGATAAAAAAATAATACTCAGTTAACTGCGTTCTCCTTTAATAGTAATATTGACAGGTAATTATCACAATGATAAAAATGCAATGAAATATTTTTTCTTTTTGCGGACATTCACACCCTATATGAATGAAACACGTGGCCACCACACGTCGTCTCCGTGATTCACTGTCTTCGACTAATCGCTTTGTTTCCTCCTTTGAGACGGATAGAGCCTGTTGGTCTTCCGAGAAGTCAGAATCTCACTGGTAGGAAGAAGTTAGCAGGATTGAGGCTCTCCGGAGGCATTCACAGGACATGACCCAGCTAGTTCCAACGTCTACATTTGATTTAAGTATGAATGCATTAAAGTCATCACAAATTCAAGTTTAGGTAAAAAGATAATATCTGTGTTAATAATTAGATACTTTTGTATTTTTAATAAACTTACTTAAATAATTTGATTCAATAAAATTATAAAAGACTGCTAACTGTTTTGCCTAAATGATTTTCATTCATTTTTATTGGAAGTGTAAATTTTTGCCTAATCTTGATTCAGCTACAATCTTAAAATAAAGGAAACAAATTATTTGTATAAGTACTAAACAAAGGAACTAGTACTTAAGATGTTCTTATTTATTTTCTTTACAAATTTTCTGAAACAATAGATTAACGTCTATTAAATTTACGAATTTCAAGAGACTCTTCATTCTTGAAATCCATTTCAACCCACCCCAAGAAACGAATTCATTTCTTCAACTCCGAGCAGAATTCGTAGGCTTATTTTTTGTATGGAAATTTGTACTCGTATAAGCTTAATAGGATTAAAAAAGGAAACGTGATAGAGCTTTTGCTATCTCAAACTCTCAATCTTTATAAAATTAGAGTATTTTAAACGGATTAAAATGAAAAATAGACGTCAAAGAGTGTATATATATATTATACAAAGCTCTTGGGCATTTGAAAGGTAGGCTGAGAAGAAGCACAACATTGTTGTTTGTATCGTCAGACCGATAGAACAACAACTTATTTTCGTTGTAAAATTTCTTCTTATTTTCCCCGACTATTTTGTAGAAAAATAAGTGGATTTATTTTCTAACGTGGGCCGCCTATTTGTTAATATTCGGAAAGTATTTATCTAAGAGAATAATTATCAAGGTGTCTAACAAATTAAATTAAAAAAACAATGCCTTTATGTGTTTTTATTGAGTACAATAGTAATTAAATTAAGGACCATTCATGTAACTGAGGTTATGAAAATTTTTAAAAATCTTAATGGATTTGTACAATAAAATTGTGATAATATTCCACCAGATGCGACTAAGCAGTAGCCTATTTTTTATTATTAACCTTTAGAGGAGTATGGACGTACATGTTCGTTAGCGCCATTTTTCTGTAAATGAGTATGGAAGTACTTTAAACTCAACACATGAGTGTCTGTCTGTAAGCATATATATGCTCTATGTATGAATTACTTATATTCATTGAGAACAAGTCACAAAATTGTCATGTTAAGACAAGGTAGTAAATTAAAGTAAGGTCTGTACAGATCTATTCACTCCTCTAAAGGTTAAATTTGAAGTATCTTGAAATAATTATTCACAAAAATTAAATTAGAAGCCTTTCTTTATCAAGAAGTCTGCAGCTAGTAATATCTCATAAATGCATTTTTTATTCCTATTTTTTTTCTTGACAAGTCAATGGTCATAATTAATAGCTGTATACACCTTATAAATGAAAAAAATCTTTGTGGTTTCAAGTTAAATAATTTTGAGTATATATAAATTAAAAAATAGCTTAATAACACCAGTATCAAGATGATTTTTATTAAATAATTTTGCTTATAGCCGTGTGATTTTTTTTGTCTCATCGACCCTCTTTTCATTTTTTTGAATTCGCTTACCAAACCTTTATCTTCACATGTATTGCTTCCCCTTTTACATTTTCTAAACAAAAATAAATAAATACATTTTTGTTCGAGCCCTACCACGTAGTAAAGAAAATGTTTCTTTCCTTTTTATCAGTATTCAAAATATGGAAAGCATTTGAATAATATTTTTCTGAAATTTAAATTTTTCCATCGAAAAAATGCGCAACATAACATAGGTACGCTCCATGTGTAATTTTAATATAAATTCGCAAATTAATGGGAACAGTTATTTTTTATTTAATAATACGTGTTTTTATAATACTTCCATTTAATGATATAATATTATTTATTTTGAGTATTCTTTTAGTACGATTATATTTATTTTTATTGAACAGCTACGCTATATTTCTTTTACTTAATACTCTTTATATAAAATTATTCTTTTTTAAAAATATAATATGAATTTGTAAAATAAAGTATTCAAATTTTATTTTACTTTTGAGATAATTGTACTAAGAGAATTTATCGTTACATTTAGCCACAAAACCACTTATTTCGGATGACTAAATTATTTTATAAATTTGTAGCAAACTTCATAAAAATGTAATCTGGATTACATAATACGGAAAAATTAGTGTTAATTTATTAGTTTTGTGGCATTTTATACGAGCTCTTTTTGCATTTACAATTTTTTTCCTACTAGGAGGTCCGCAAAGCGGTCTCCTTGTTTCCTGGATAAAGGTTTTTCCTAGAGTGGGTATAGACTAAGTCTTTATTTCCATTTCCAGCATAGCATGAAGTAAGCAACCCACCTTAAATCTACTTATAGTTTCAGTTAAGATCTTACGTTACGTCGACAAATAAAAAGCATATTTTGTATAGAAGAAAAGATTCACATACTCACAAGTAGAAGCATCACATTAAATTCGCAACCCAAAACGAATTTATATGGCAATGATAAACTTGATTAACTTTTATCCGGGTAAACCGTATTGAATTCTTTGATTTATAAAAGAACAAAAAAAAATAACACAGTTATCTTTTGTTATATGTTGCATTTTTTATTAGTTATTATTTATCTACAGTAAATAAAAAATACTTATTTAAAATCGGAAAAGTCACAATTAAGTCCTATGTGGGAGATTCTGACTTCTCTCTAAGCATAGAACATTGAATTACTTTTATATTGGAACTATTGTGTGAAATTAAATTCCAGTGTCATATGAACAAGCTTTTCTAACATTGCGTTACACAGCAATGGAATGCTGGCCGTATTAATATGGTGCACTCTGTATACCGACGATGCAATTTTCACCTCTTCCGTATGTTATTAAATACTTCAATGACACAACTGTTTTACCGTTAAATTGAAAATAGTTTCATCCTTTTCAATTAATAAAATAACCTATCCAATTTCCCATTCATACGTTTCATTTATTAAATTGGAACTGTTTAGTAATGATAGTTTTTATGAAACTAAAACATTATTAATTAACGTCATTAATTATCTTAATGAATTTCTAGCCTTCGACGATAAATACGAAATGTTATTAGGACTGTGTATTGTAGTAACTAAAAGCCGTCCAGTATCAATTACGGCTAAGTCAGATACACTTTATGTTTTAGGAGAGCCGATTTTTTTTTTGAATATTTTTTATGCGAATTTCTGTATAACTACGATTAAACCAATCAATGGAAATAATTTTACCACAAGTTGATTGTTTACATTCATTACAAAACTCTGAATGACATTCAATCAGTTGATTCAAATCCTGCAATTTGATTTCTTTAAATGGCATGGGTGACATGGCCACTATTGATCGTAAAATCATTATTTAATTTTGATTTTCATACTATTTTAGAACAATTTTGAGTGTGAGAGTGATTAGTTAACCACTAGTCTTGTAATACTCTTATCCTTTTTACCCCTACTACTCTCTAAAAAGAGAGGTTGGGCGACTGAGTAACAAACAGTTCTCGTAGAAAAAATCTGTTGAGATACCTCCATTATGAGGCCATATGATTCACATTGGGAGCGGACATGGATTAAAAAAATCTACATGTATAACATTTTTTTGTTATAATATGGATAATATATGTATTTAATTGGAATCTAAATGAAGTTTTTTGACGACGTTTAGACAATCAGAATGAGTTTATATTGACCCTCTTAGAGAGAGCGCTATACGAGGGACTTCCACGCGCTCTATAGGAAACCGTACTATAGCAGGAAGCGCTATAACAGAGTTTACTGTATAATAAATGAAAAATTCCAACTTCGATCTATAGCCTTAATTTTAATACAATTGAAAATGCGGTTTTGATTATTTCTTCTTTAGAGCTATAATGATAATACAACATGTAATTATTATTTTTGAATACAGAGAATATTTCATGAAGTAGGTAATAGCTTTTGATATATTATATATGTGTAGGCGTAGAACTTGGGTTTTCTAATATATTTCATAATATTATAATTCAACCACGAAATAATACGCTTTACAAGGAACACTTTTACTAAGATTTTAATAATGCAGTAAAATATCAATATTAAAATACATTTTTTAAATAAAATAACAATGCCTAATTGTTTAAAACTTTGACAGGAAGGTATTAAATTTTAATTCAAAATATTGTTTCCGAATGATATAATTTTTTGGATAAGAATAAAACGTCAAAATAAATCAAAATATTGCACAATGTATTATTATAAAATTGAATTAAGTTATTGCCAAGGCTTACACAAAAGTCAAAAGCCGGATATTGCTATAGTATAGAACTTAATAGTATAGAAAATACGTACTGTCATTTTCAAAGTGATATATAAATGTCACATCACAATGGACAGCTGCTTTTTTTTTCATTTTTAAATGAGAATCGTAATAGCTTTGATTGTACAAGAATAGAGATGTAAAATATTTATAGATGCTTACTTTACGAGACTCACTGTTGCTCAAAGTGTGTGTTTAGACCACCCGTAGGATTTTGGGTAAAAAATGATAACGAATTAATTCATCATTCAAAATTAAATATAATATATTTCCACTACAGACAATTTTAATTGTCATTTGAAAAATAAATTTCTGCTCTAAAACACGGATTTTTGTAATGTTTGAAATTCTCTCCCACCCAAGTTATTAATACAATGAGTAATAAGCAGTCGGCCAGCAGCTTGGTTGAGTGGTCAAAGTCGTTGGCTTCAGCTACAGAAGTCACGAGTTCGAATCCCAGTACGGACAGTTTCTTTAAATTGATTTATGAATATCTGTTCGAAAACAGAGATGTATTTGATGTCTTAAATTCCCCCTTCTCTTTCCTAAAAACGGGGCGTAGATAGAGCGATTAACTAACAACTAGTCCGGTCTTAGAGAGGTTGAACTGTTGAGTAACGAGCAGTTCTCGTAGAAACACTTTTGTTGAGATAACCTTCGTTAGGAGTCAATAAGCTCCACAATGGGAGCGAAAAAGGTAAAATAGGCGATACACGTAAAAAACTCCTGCAGAGATAAAACCAATCTGAAGTTAATATACTCCACATAAGAAGCGGATATGGCTTAAAAATAATGTATTGTTTTATACATATAAATCATAATAAATGTAATCCCTAAATTTTTTTACACTGTAATTAGTTTTTATTCATATTACCGACTGTATTCACCCTCAATCTGAACAGTGTAGATTCTTCAATTTAGCATCTCAAAACAAGTTGTTTTACGAAAACTGTTTGTTATTCTGTCGCTCAATCTTTCTTATTTAACAGTAAGAACAAAAATATGTTTCCTAGGTAGAAAACGTATCCCTACCGCTATTCACCGTACTTAGGTTCGGAAGAGAGGGAGAAATTGTAGACGTCACAGTGACATACATCCATAGATCCATTACTTTGAACACAAATACATTTATCGATGTATGTGTCCGTACTGGAGTTTTAACATGTGGATAATGTCATAAAAGACGATACACTTTGACAGCATATGATATATAATATTATATCATATATCACTATTTAAGAATTCAGTTTTTTTTGCTGTGAATCAGTGAACACATTGATTTTCATATTAACCAACAATATAACTATAATTTATTGAGAGACTCAATCAAATAAAATTTGATATTCTGACATATTGTATATATCACAGTATTTAAGTTTAATGCCATAAATATTTACAAATATGTGCTTCTTTTTTTTAAATATTATTTCAACTTATTTTCCTTAGATAATATTGATAATAACATCTTACTAACATCAACTTACGAATAAAGAATAATGAATTTTGATTTTGAGTTGCTCCTGCTGCTTTGTAATATATTGAAAAGTACTTAATTGCTGAGTGAATATACAAATTCTTATTTATTCGAGAATGACTTTTTAATACGATGTTTTTTTCGAGTTTGTTTTAAGACTTTTACTAGATGATATGTTTCAATAAAATTTATTAAATTTTATATTATTTTAAAATTCTATACAATTAACGAAACTGTAACAAACATTTGCTGTTAAACTAGACTGTAGTGTCTACAAAATTTAGTATTGTTGAGAACCACATTCAAGGTAGACATATTTGCTTATGTCGTGTAGAGCTAACCTTTAAAATTAATTTCTATGTGCCACCAACATAAAGAAATGTAACTATTTGCTTTGATTTTCAAGTCTGTGCCACAACAGAAGGTGACTTCAATTGACAAAGGTGCCTATTTACAAAGTGTAAAATTACAATTCATTTAAAAATCAGTGACGCACAATGTTTATTTATCAATCATTTTTTTAGTGACAAATTCTTCTTGAATAACCGTTGCAGACATGCAAAAATAAATCGTTTTCTGTACCAAATCAACATTATTTATTAAAAAAAGACTAGTTTCGGAATGATCAGTTGATAATGCTCGCGATGAGCAAAAATGATGCTGATCTTAACTAATAATATGTAATGCATTTTCGCCAAGAATTGACAGCGAATACGTAAACATATTTTGTTTAATAAACTTTCTTTTTGAAGTAATACTGCTTTAGGCGCGCTATGCAAAAATGATAAGAGTGAAATTTTAAGATGCGCGCGCATCACCGCCACACACAAAATTCACAGGCTGAAGTTAGTCACGCATGTTGGCACGCTCGTTCAGTAGTGATTGAAATTGAATATTTTGATTAATATTATTTACTATTTGTAGTGATTAATATTATTTAATACCTACTAGTGAAAAAAAATGTGCTTATATACTTTTTAAGGTGCATCAATATAATTGAGGGTAACTATCCGTATATACTATTTATTGATATAATACTATTGTGTATTGATGCAATACTAGCGGGTGGGGGGTATCGAGGGTTCTTGATATTTTTTTATAACCTACAAACGTCAAACGTTCTGTATTATACCTTATAAAACCCCTTCTTAACATTCGATATCTCTGTTTGTTTATGTATCTATCTGTCTGTCTATCTGTGTATGTCTATTTATGTATTAAATGTATTTATTTGTCACGTGCGTAATGTGCAATAGAGTGGCTTTGCGAACTCCGTCGAACACGTGTCAATTTCGTTCCTTGTTGTAATTAATTATTTGCATGCAATTAAAAATTGTTTTTTAATGATGCCAAAGAAGTATAACTTCTGACGCGCGTACCTAAGTACACGCACCCTTTTTTTTGTTAAAAAGCTTTGATTATAATTATAACATAAATAAGAGCGTTGTAGATTCATTACATTTTATTTTTAACAAATATGTATGACACGTTTATATTTAATTTCAGATTTTAATACACATTTAAGTTTGTATCGATATTTTTTTTCAATTTTGATTAAAATAACTTATCTATATAAGAATTAAATTTTAATTATAAAAATATATTGAATTCTTAAAATATATGAGATTACTTTGTTATCCTTACTTCAAATATTTAGCGATACATGTCACATTCAATTCAAAACCAAATTAAAAAAAACCGCTACCACAAAAAATATATTTGTTCAAAAAGTTCAAATTGTATGCTTTGAAAGAGTTAAGTATGTAAAATGAAGTAGCATGAAGTTGATATGTCTGTTTTATGAAAACCGATATTTAATTTAAAATTATCATTTTGTTTAAAAATCATAAATATTGAGTGCTGTACTCAACCGAATAAATTAAACATGGAAAGTACATCGTTTGGTTAAAGAATTTTCTTCAAATAGAAATAGACATTTCTAGTTTCCAGAAATATTTAACGAGGCGACGCTGGTTCTTTGCAAGACTGTACTCAGTCTCGAGCGGCACTTACAAAATTTCACGAACAATTTGCTTTGAAAAGGTTTGCTTTACGTAAACATTCATGGGCATCGACAGGGCGACAGCTACCGACTCCACCGGCAGACAAAAGGCCCCCGTTTACCTAGGCACCACTGGGCCCGAGCATTTCAACAGCCCTACACAACCAAAGGCACATCTGAGCATAAATTTCGTTAGTTTTTTAGTGCGTTGTATTGAATACACTGCGATTTTTACAATATTTTTTGTCTATAATAAACATAAATATTAAATGAGATTTTCTACTTTTTTCATGTCACTCTTTCTATTCTCTATCTATTTTATAAAAACACATGTATTCACCTTTTTATAACTTAACAAAATGTACAACATTGCAACTCATTCTTTTACTAACAAATTAATCCATTCAAATAAAAAGAAAATCAACTGAGCAGAGCAGATTTTTTTAATAAAGAGTTTGTAGAAAATTTTTTAAAAGTATTTATTAATTTCTTGTTCAAAATCAACTAATATAATATTTAAAAACGAAACGAACCAAATCTTGATAGTCGAGCTCTAATATATAAAGACAGCCATCTGTGAATAGTTAAATAAAAGATGTTTTTATTGTATAATTTTTTTTTTTTTTTAATTATTACATATCTTTCTTTATATCGAATTACAGGTGTTATTTAAAAAATTAAAAATCTGTCCATTGTAAGATTTATTTAAACAAAAGTTTTCCTTCTGATAAATTGTATGGTGTCTGAATAAACCTTAAGCAGTAAAGTTTAGTGTTTAATCAGAAAATTGACATTGAAGTCTCGATTCAGAGAAAAATTTGACTACGTAATGACGAGGTTCAAAAATATTCATAAATACAGCCCCACGCCACCTGCCGATCTGTAAAATAAGAAATGAACTGTACTTACCATTTGAATTTGAGGAATATTGTAATAATAAATAATATTTATTAGCAATTAATAATAAACAAACGAGAGTATCAGTTATGTTAGTAACCTGTATATAGGAAGGTATGTATAAATAAGATTTGATATCATTTCAATATTCCTAATACATTATAGCCAGTGGTGTAGTGGTAAATAAATAGGTACCAGGTTGGTCATTGATTTCTTCCCTCTTTGTTTGTTTTTGTTTTATATTCGCCCAAAGTTAAAAAAACCACAAGTTTCAACAATTAAATCAATAAAAAAAAAACGTTAAAATTACTTGAAAATTAAATTACAAGTCAAAAACGTGGGCTGGCTCATTTTCAGGTACCAGGTCGCTGACCTGGCCCCACTACACCACTGATTATAACAGTTATATTATTGATTTTTTCTTCTTATATTTACAATGTTTTAACAAAATAAAGTTGAAAAGAAATGAGATTTAGGAAAAATATGTATTTTTTTATTCTTATTTGATTCAAAACATATTATGAAATCTATAAAGTAAAAACAGGAATATATACTTAATTCATTTTATTGAGTTTTTTTTCCAAAATAGTTATTATGGAACGTCGACGAATTGGCATCACGCATTTGTATTGATGGTAAGATACACATTAATAGCATCGAAATCAATAATCATTTGTTAATTTTTTTTTTATTTTTTACATATCCAGTACAGATATATTCTAGAAGCTTGATAGAATACCGAATACATGCTTACCTACTTCTACGAATGTTTATCTCGCTATGTAAGCAATTTCGTTCAAAATATAAAAGGCAGGAATATTTTTAAAAATCACAATAGACTAGAGCGCACTGGTACAATGCAACGGGGTGCAGTGGCGGCCGGTAGTGGAAATCACAGGAAGTGCGAAGAATAAACCACGCTCGACTCCAACTGCGCGCTAATGGCTCAACGATGGGGGTGCAGAACATTCAGGACCGAAGTCGCCATGTTTTGACCAGAACGTATTTAAAAGTTTTAATTGTTTTCATAGTCAATTCAGTTATTTAGAGTTTTAATGATATGTATTTATATCTAAACATATTGTGATATATTTCAGCAATTTTAAATTAGCACAAAACATCGCATTTCAAGATTAGTTGTATTTAAGATAAGTTTTACCACTTGGTAAGAACAACACAATTTAGATAGTCGGGATCACGCCTCTCTCTGAATTCAGTAAAGACGGATTGTGAGTACAGTTATTGCGAAAGCTTGTCGCGTGGATTGTTACTCGAAATAGTAAGGTGTATCCTGAATAAATTATATATAAAACTAATTAAACTGAAAACTCCATTATTATAATAGTCTGGGTATTGAGCCATACACCTTATTCTAGAGATTTTCAACCTAAGAAGCGCGCATCCCTGGGAAGGGGTGGACTATTGCTAAGGGAGACGCGTTTAAAATATGTATTTATTCTTAAAAACGTGTCTTTATTATTATATGAAATAAAGGATGGGGAGGCACGAAGATATTTTTATTTTCAAAGAGAGGCAGGCGTAGTAACACATAGTTTGAAAACCACTGCTTTATTAGAATGTAGTGGTGAATTTATTGAGTGACATTTTGCTGTTTGTTATATTAATTCTGTTATCCCTATAAGATAACATATACGGATATTTGTGTTGTCTTCATTAAAAAATAATGTTTTTTTACGCTATCGAATACAATTGATTCATTCATTATTTTTTTGTATTTCTAAAACTACACATTTATGTATGGTATCAAACGTAACAAGAAATAATATTTTTCATTAATTTCTGATTCAACTTAACCACGCAGTTGTTAATCAGTAAATGTATGGACTAATTTTCAATACTGTTTATCTTAGCTACAGTTTGAATAAAACGTAATGTGAAATTTAATTATATTTAAAGTGCTAGGCATAAATAAAATCATGATGCATAATTTTGAACGGGAATCGAAATCGAGTAGATTTTATCAATTATTATATTTAAATAATGCAATATAAAATAATATAATTAAAAAATATCTCTACGTCCTTACAAAAATGTATAATTTTCCAACCAGCAGCTGCAATGACATATTTACTTTGTTCGTCACAATTTGATTTGTTTTGTTTATTTTGAGCCACCAAGGAGCAAAGCAAGAGAAGAAAGCTAACCTCCATTTATATTTCATTAGCAGTATTAATATGACAAGACACCCCTACCCTCGTCAAATATAAAATTACAATTTAAACAAACTAATTTGGCAAGAGCGGAAGCGATATTGACATTAATTTTCTACTCTGGATGGCATATTGTGGACCAAGTAAACAATGCAGGTATATCTAAATATAACATTAGGAACATACACGTAAGTTATAGGACCCATCTTGTTTAGACTCTGTAAAAAAGGAATTGTATATTTATATCAGTTATAAACATGCCTCATACAATATTTAAACCACATTAAAAGAACATAAATATATTATATGCTTATTAGACAGATTGGGCATAATACATTCATTGATATAAAACAATAATATAACCGTGATTCTAGTTGAGAGCGTACTGCAGATGCTTTAGGAAAGGCTAATTTCCTTGTTATTCGAAGTTGGTGTAGGGATCTGAAGCTCTGCATTTTGACCATTTAGGTTAAGTCACCAAGCTTTTTATGTTTGTAAGCTACCTTTTATTTGAATTCTATATTCAGGTGTGCCCAATCGGCATATCGCAAACCAAATTTTTCTCGATTGCAAAGACTACTATTTTCTCGTTTACTGTAAAAAGATATTGTTGTTATGTTAAAAATACTATAATTGGATTATTTTTCAAACACATATCTAATTGTATTTCGCATTTCAAATAAACATTCTCATGGTTGAAGAAGTGAAAATAAGTGAAATAAAATTTCGTATAAGAATCATGTTAGGAGAAGATTGCTAGAGAACTTAAGATTGAAACGTATGTATATTCCAGCGTAAAAAAAGTTGGGAGCTCTTGTTAGAAAGATCACATCTATAATAGTATGAAATGTTTTGTCGATGTTTTGTTAGTTCTTTAAAGTTACAATTTATTAATTGCAAAGAAAAAATATCGTTAAATATTTGCAGAAACCTTATTAATGAAAATATTATCTTATATTTCAAAATATATGGGAAAGCACGGAAGAATAAAAAAATCTTCATGCAGTTTTATATTATACAAACAATCGTAACTGGATCCGATCAAATATAGCTCTGAATGAAATGACCAAAAACAAGTAAAAAATTCTATGACATTTACTATTTAAATTACTCAGCGTTTTTATTTATAATACACCAATTGAATTAACTATAATTATCGATAAAATTTTGTGAATTGTGATGCTTTTTTCATAAATTCATATCTGGTAAAAACACATTCGTTCTCAATGCATCCCTGCTTATTCGGTTCATTAAGCGCTGAATTATCAACACATTTCACTTACGCCCAGAAAAAGAAGCCATCGAGTAATGGTAGTTAAAATTACAAATTTTACAACTGGTAAGCGATGACTTATTATTGTTAATATATAAGAATTATGCGACATTAATTAATAGCGAAAATTATAACACATGCGACAGATAAGTTTAAAAAAAATCTAATGCGATTCAAGCAGGATTTTTCATCGCTGAACTAAGCCGTGGGTCACCAGTTTTTTTTAAGAAATGAGCAGAATGATTTTTTGAAAGCATTGGGAAGCCGAATAAAAATATTCTCGTTAGAGTCCAATTTAAAAATATATAAAAATAATATATATACATAAAAATTAGGGGCCTGATAAAAATGGTTGGAGGGCTGAATATAGTTCGCTGGGCGTTATTTGGTGACACTTTAACTACACAATGGCATTTATGTTTTTTTAAACTAAGTAGGTTTCAATTATAATACAAATAAGCCAACCAATAATATAATCATCACAAACAATAAATTGTTTATGTTTATTTATATTTCATTTTAACCGTTTGACTTTAACGTCAGCTTTGAGAATAAAGTACGTTACGCCCGGAATAATTAATTTGTCATAATTTATTTATTGGCTGTTGTAGTAACGTCAATGAAACGAATTAAAAAAAATGCAATACGTTTACTATTTAAGAAATTATATTTTTTATTGTATTATTACTCACTCATTGTGGATTAACTGAGAGTTAAATATCTAAATCTTGAAGTATTTATGCGCCAAATGATGCCCCCGAGGCTTTAGATGAAATGGATAAGTGGTAGTCATAATCATTTTCCATTCAACACTAGAATGAATTTTCATTTTTATAATGAATGCACTGCACCTACCATAAATGATATCATTTTTTGTCTAATATTGACTTATTATCCATTGAAAAGACTTATTATCCAACGATTCTTCATCTCAGAAGAAAAATACATACCACCACCAGATAAAGCTCACTCTTCAGCGACTTTGTCAGCTTAAATATATTTAGATTTAAATCGTTCAAATTATTTACATTCACACAAATGCTATCACTAACGACCCGGGTTTCGCCTTTCGGATCTTCAGGCGTTCAGGTGCACGGATGAACTTGAACTGATTCGGTATTCATAACAATCATAGCTCATTTTCGCCAAGAAGTTGAATAGGTTAACTTTGAAAAGACCACCCTTTTTAACAAATAACTACAATTTAGGTTTTACGATGACAAACATATTATAGTAGGTTCCATGATTCTTCCAAACACGAATTCTCCGTACAAGAAAAAATCGTCCATCGATTCTTCTGCTCATTGCTCTTCGACACACAGAAACGTCCGTACACTTCCGTAAATTCTTAAATTTTTAATATTCGAGATTATACATATTGCGCATATCGAAAATAGATAAATACAAATAAATTTATCTTACTGAATATTCTATAATAGTATATTGAAAGTTTTGGAATAGACTGTCGCTGAACATCTTTTGTTATGGAATCATCGTCTTAAGACGAACACAGTGCAAAATACGATAAATGCAGCAAAACTATGAATTTTATTCGAAAACAATACAAGGGAGTCAACTGTATTTACATAGTTTCTGATAATAATGTTTGATGTTTAAATAATACATGAGAATAGTGTCCATAACGTGGTGGTTATCTGCTTATGTCTCGTGTCCATCCAGTAAAGGATTTATGATGACTGACGATAGTACGGAAATAAAAGTTATTTCGCTGTATAATAAAATGTACAGAAGAGCAAACACCGCGTTAGTGTTTAAATATTATACAAGTTACGCGAGACATTTGTTCTTACGATACATTAAATACTGGGAAGCACCCATTAATCTAAATAACAAATACTATCTCTACTAAAAGTTGAAAGTGTACAATTATTATTACTCGAAGCGTAAAAGCTGTCACTAGGGTGATTTAAAAAAAAACATTTTTATGAGTTTCAAATATTTCGATATTTTTTTTGGACCTCAAGCTACATTCGAATGAAGTTGAGGTAAACGGAAGTAAACCTTAGTTTTTTAAAAAATATTTTTTTGATAAACACAATTTATACAAAAAACTTAATACACGTTCTTACAAAAGGATATAAGCTGCAAATGCGAAAATAATTAATGGTTAAATTAAGCTTTAAAGTTTAAGAAAAGAAAGGTCTGATAACAAGGTGTAAAGATATTGTATAGACACATAATTGCTTTAGCACACAACACACAATTTATGTTATCAATATAAAGAAAATGTGGATAGCATTTTTTTAAAAATTAAAAAAAAAGATTTTCTTTCTCACAGTTTGCTTTTTTTCAAGATTTTTTCAATACGACAATTATTTTTGTTGCTTGCTTAAAAACGTCAAATTAGAATTTATAATAATTATTCATTTGATCGTATTTTTTAAGTAAATTATTTTTTCAGTGCATTTTTATATATTTTGATGCATTCATTACATAGTGTAAAAAAGAAAAATGTTTTGAATTTACAGAATGCATTATGCATGGGAAGGTTCACCGCACTGTTAAAGTGGAGGATTATCTGTCGATCGAAGCTTTAGTTCTTTAACCCTTCAATGTGCTATGAATATAAAACTATAATAAATTTTAAGTTTACGCTGATTCTGTAGCCGGTGGGTAGATTTATAGACCTTTTTCCTGCTTCTTTTGGTAGTCAAAGGCTTGAGCGCCCAGTTGAAATACCATAAAATGTTTTTTCAAAGCACAATATTCGGCAACTTTGTGTTTCGTTAGAAGCTTTGACTCGCAACCGTTAAGCAGCACTGTCAAAATGTATGCGTTGAACGATTATCATTGTGTTTTGAGCGAGTTCAACCGTGAGTCTGATAATGTCATCAATAAATTGAAGGATTTTCCAGCTAAACCTATTTAAAAATATTTTTTTTTCAATCTTCAAAAATAAATTTCACATTTGATACAATCAATGATACAAGTATATTAAGCTACATTTTCTGAAAGTATTGTTAAATAATAATCGACTTCTTTTAACCTTTTCACCGCGTATGACCGCTATGCATGTCCTAGCGAACATGCCCTCAGCGCGCGTGACACGTATAGATGTCATGGAAATTTAAAACCCTATATTAGAGCTATCTATTGTGTTTGAATTGTATAAATTGGTTAAAAATATTACTAAATGTATATTTTACCAAATTCAATAATGACATTAGTCAAATAAGATTCAATATAGGCTAAAATAATTTATTTATGGAACACGCCGTGAACATACGTCACCAATGCAAGATGGCCGCCGTTGATTCATTGCGTTTCTCGTAAGAACTGTGCGCCACGTATTTAAAAAATATGCATATATCATTATATTATTTGGGATAATGTAAATAAGCGATCGAGTGCGGGTGAAATTGAAATTGTTCCAAGAATTTAATATTATAAGCATGGTATGGTGGTGGCGCAGTGTTCTCGGTCGCGCGTGGTGGTATTTTACAAATTGGCGACGTCACGCTGCAATTGTATGAAGAATGATTATTGTTGAATTAAACCAAAAATAGAAAAAAAATATTGTATTTTATTATTGAAAAAGTTACTTTGCGTGGCAATTAACATATTTGATACGTTAAAAAATATTACAACCTAAATTTAAAGCCAAAAGCGCGATAACAAAATCCGAAAAAAGCAGCCGCGTATAGGGCGTGTCCGCTAAATTTGGTGACGCGGGCAAAGGGTTAAGCTTTTCATTAATTTCTTTAGATTCTGATCTATTCATTATTTATAATTAATTATGCTTACATATATTACTCTCCTGCAAACGAGTCAATAGTAAATTACTGTTTTATTCATAGGATGGCCGATCTGTGATTTGTGTGTATTCACTTTTTAAGATAGTGAATAAAAAAAAAATTATCACAATACTTACTTGTACTGTTTTGTTAATATTCATTTTCAAAAACGTGTTCTTCGATCAGCTACGAACAAATATTTATATGAAGATTGTGGGCTTATTTTGAATAACTTAAGGAAATTTTGTGGTAAAAGGGGTTAACGTAACCATACAAGTCGTCAGGGCACATAATTTTAACCCTTTCACTGGAAACGCCGCGTAAATACATTCATACATATTTATAAGAGATCACACGTAACAGTTTATTGTCGAAAAATACCGACGACGCCCACCATACACTCTGTGGTGCATTCTCTGATTGGAACTTGTGCTAGACAGTAACTTGAACGATTCGAATTAAAAATATAATCTGTAGAAAAGAAAACTTAAAAGCCATCTTGAAAATTGATGATAAATTCAGACAACACCTCCACTATTCCACGGGCAATACTACACAAAAATGTAAGTCGTATCAAATTGCATATCCAAATACAATATGAAATTATGTAAGTGAAATATTTCATTAGTAAAAATATGCTAAATAATTTATATATTTAGTACTGTTGAAAGAGATGTTATTTTCCAATTTATTCTTAGACTAATTCCACCTTCTGTGCGAAGCATATTGTCACAATACGATGTATCTAGTCTTCTTACTTCCACTCCATAGTTATATCAGGGTCCTGTAGCTTTTTGGTATAATAATACAGATTTTACCAGAGCTATAGAGTTAGAGTCAGAGTCGTGGTTTTTTGTATGGTGTCGAAGTCGTTAACAACATGAATTTGTAGTGCATTACAGTCTTTGAAATAGAATGAATCAATTACAACAAAAGGCATATAGAATAAGTGAAAAATAACAATGGCCGCATAAAGATAGGTTTGCGCGCGAGTGATGCATTTTGTTAACTCTTTTATAAACTGTCTACAAGTATTTGAATTGTCTAA
The DNA here is from genome assembly GCA_030503985.1 of Himalopsyche tibetana. NCBI lineage: Eukaryota > Metazoa > Arthropoda > Insecta > Trichoptera > Rhyacophilidae > Himalopsyche > Himalopsyche tibetana. The sequence continues at coordinate 17,499,205 of JAPJYX010000024.1, forward strand.
TGAAGAGACTTCTTACAAAACTGTGACACGGTGAAGTAAAGATGCAACAAATTCGGATCATGATTGATATCGCTGTTCATTTCCATATAAAATATGTACGTTAAATGCAATCATGTTTACCATGATTCACATTTCTTTGCGCATTTTTGGTGCTGTATGTTTAAGTAGGGTTACTGGCAAGTATAAGCGATGAAAATATTCAGACGACAGTTGCGACAAAAATACGGGTGGGACCGTTGCAGCGCGTATGCTGATGTTTAAAAATATCGATTGTCGGTGGCTAAACGTTGCGATTGGGATCTCTCGGAGACCCACCCTAGCCCACCTATGGTGAGGATCCGATTTTTTATTCGAGCTCTGGTATCAATTTTTAAAACTTTTTAAATATTTTCACGACAGGTTTATTGTCATATGAACGGTTTATTACGCACGCATGTTTGAGTTATGCTAAGGGGATTTATTGGGTCCAGCCAAATAATGTAAATCTTGAAATGGCTTCTTTTAAACTTTTTATTTTCTACATTATGAAGAATACATAAGTTAATATTAATGAAAATAAATCAACGAAAATACAATATAGCAAAAAAACGGAAACAAATTTATAAAAAAATTATGCAAATGCAAAACAGTTTATTAAGGATAAGTCTATTTCAAATTCAATATAACAATAAATGTGTCCCAAATTTTATTCCGTCACTAATACCCAAGTTTCTCCGTGTGTTACTTTGAGTCTATCTACCATGCACATAGGTGTATTCGAGTGAAAAGCTAGTAAAAACCACTTAATATGGTAATATTAAAAATATCTAGTCATGAATTTGTATCTACATCTCCTACGTAAAGCATTATAACTTCGAAGGCACTTTACAAGAGAGTGGCTTAAAGAGACATAATCTAAGTTTAAATCGAGCATTTGAACATTTTGCACCAAAATCTATATATACTTGACAATTAGCATCCCAAATATAGTGCGAGGCGATCAAAATCTTTACATACATGAAGCTTTTATCTTTTATCTTTTTAAACTTAAAACCATTCATCTGAAAATTTTCGATTTCGAGGTAACAATACTTTACTTAGGAGGTGTTTATATATTTGTTTTAAATATTGTATTTATAAAATGAATATATTTTGCATTCAAGTTCTGACTTACTCCAGACCCTTATGATAAAAAATATTTCTCTTCACAGTATGTATTAATTAATATAAGCTATTTGAACTGTTTACAGGCTGTCAATTGAGTCCCATTCGTGTACTTGAAGGCTTGACAACGAATCGAATATATTTACCTAATTATCAGTATGCATTTCACGACCCTAGAACTACAACATTCTATGTGTAGATATTTAGCGAAACAAAAATGACAATGGAGAGTATTCCAAGTATTCATTGATACTTTTGTTTCTCCAACATTCTAAACATATAACCTTTTAGTTCTCGGGTATTGGATTTATATTATAACTGTCAATAGGCATCAAAACAATTTGATCAATTACATCACACACCTCAACATACACCCACGTGTTTTCATGAAACTTTGATTAAATTGTGTTACAGTACATATCTCCAGAAATACCAACTACCAGATATTAGTGTAATATTATGCTGTTGCCATAAAGCTAAATACCTTGATAGTTATCTCAGAGGGCCGAAAAGGCGTTTGAAGGAATATGAGAGCGTAGGCGAGGACCTCAAAGGTTATCAAAGGGTTTCAACAGCATCCCACGCCCTATAAAATTGAACGTTATTGTGCTTGTGACGATGAACAGAAGTCACGGTATATACTTGCTTGGTTATATTATGTTTTTAGTGACATTTGTTTCGTGTTAACTAGTTATCTCTGACATTTAAAAAAATACAACCACCACTTTATAAAATAACAATCTCATTGCTTCCTCGTATACAAGGGTATCTAATACGTAATAAAAATATTATAATTTTTTTTTTAAAAAAATATATTTTATATTCAACAATTTGTACTGTTTAATTTTTCATTACATATTTATTATAAATATCAAGAAGAAAAAAACTCAAACAGTTAGGTTATAAACAAAACAAAAAATAACATTTTTAGTATAAATTTATCAATCAAATACATGAATACATAGAATTGATTGAGTAAACAAATATTTACCAAGTATAATTGATTGTAGTTTTTAAGTCAACACAATACTGAAATAGTAATCAAATATAGTACATATAAATTTGAACTATTTTTTCTGCCATGTCCGCTACCAGTGTGGAACAAATGACTTCTTAATGTAGCATATTGACACGGGTTGTTCTTCTGTAAATAGTTATTCACCAGACATTCCATCACTATTTTCTGGAGAGACTAAGTGTTAAGAAATAGTTGCTTATCGCTTTCGCTATACCCTATTTTTGCGTATCGGAAAAGAAGGATGGAATGTAAACATCATAGACCTCGTAGATCATTTCATTCGCTTCGAACACTTCAAAGTGATTTGAATTCGTCCAAGTAAATTCCCACTCAGTAGATGAATTTACAGAACATTATCCACACATCTGAAATGATAATTGATTAGATGATCTTTGAACGAGAGATGTTTTTGGCACATTTACTTTTATCCTATCAATGGAATCTATAAAGGCGGACGTCTGCCTGACTTAGACGAGACACATTACAAGGCGTATTTAGGCATCCTCCCCTAAAAGCGATCAACCTCCTGCCCGTAGTATAATGTAACACTAATGCCCTGTCTATCACCCGACCGGGAAACCCATTCAACATAAATGTATACAATACAACCTTATCTCTGATAAATCTATAATACATACATATAAATGGGTTATTGTGAATTTTTCAAAAGTAAAAAAGACTTCAACGATTCTATAGGTAGAACTTCTCGAACCAAAAAGTGCATATTCGAAGTAATCTATCACAAAATAATGTAGTCCATTTTATTAAATGATAATGAATTTTATTAAGCCAGCAACATATCGGAAGTAGGGAAGTGTTAAATTTGAAAACTTTGTTACTCCACATGTTGTGTTACAAATTGTGACACATGTTTCGTATGTTTAAGAAGATTCATCGGACAGAAAATTGCAAGGCTTTCAATTTGTTACGCATTTGGAATAATCCGCGTTCGGGCAACAACGTCATTACAGGTAACGTTCATTAATTATGAAACGTAAAAAAGTGTATAAGTGTACACTTTTGTACATTAATGTACGTTTGGAAAATCAATATTTCAACTAAGATCTTTTCAATAAAGAATCGAAGATAATGTATTTACAATGAAATATTGCATTCATACAAAGCTGTTTAAGTCTTTCAAATAGATTGAATCAAATCAAATTTAACTATGATTTAACATTAAAAGAAAAAGCACATGTATTTATTATTACATAAAAAAATAATGAGTTGATTCACTGTAATCATTACATCAAAGTAATATCACCGGCACAAACATATATAATTAATAAAATAATTATAATGTGTGCTAGTGATATTTTTTACTAAATTATGTTAAATATTTTGCTAACTATATTACAAAAATATGTCATTTTATAGATGTTATTAAAAAAATATTTCATTCCAGTCATGTGAGTGGTGCAACAGATACCAGGGAATGCACGAAAAGGTTTTATTCCACTAGCATTGATCTCCGACGAAGGTGTGGCGTAAAGAACTATTATGAATATTTAGTGTCTTCACAAAAATGACATTTATAAAATGTACCTATTCCATTCCACGGCTTAAATAGATTCTGGGTAAAAAAATAAATGTATTCATAAAATCGTGTTTTGGACTGGAGTATAGATATATTGTCACAACCTTAAGTCGTTACACACCCTTAAAGGAGAGTTGAAAAACCTTTATATGAATACAATACGGGAGGGTCAAGTTAAAAATTATTCGGTTAATTTTGTTAAAAAGGGGTGAAGAATAATTTATGTCGAAAGACATTTATTTATTCCAAATATTATACAATATAATTCCACATTCAAAAAACTTCAATTACAGTCTTAAAATGTATTTAAAATATTTTCTAAAAGAATGTAAACAATGACAAGACTAATTTCAATTCAGTCAAAAATAAAAATTTGAGTCCTAAGAGACTATAGGTTTGCTTACTTTAAACTGAGTCCGAATCGTTCATATAAAACAGTGATGAAAAAAGGAAATAAAAATACTTTGGTAAGCCTGTTCTCTGTATATCATGTTTACTATCAATTGGGTCAATTTTTGGAGGGTTGGAAGACTGGGAATAAAAACTGCATTTCAATGAGAAACATGTAAATAAATTGATTGAACAGTCACTTGGACCTAGACTGTTCAACTTAGTTTAGTAAAGTTTCGTTAAAGCTTTTAAACTTAAGAAATAAAAAATAAAAGAAAATGCAATAACAAGAAGATCGATATCATAAATAATGGTTAAATATTTTTTCAAGACAAAGATAAAACTGTCCAAATGAGGGCATTGGCTTTTATTTATTGAATACAGTTTTTCACAATAAAAATACTTGTATATTTACTTAGGTCAATCTAAAAAGATACGATAATCAAATTTAAGAAATGTGTGTTTTATTTTACGGGCATGAATATTAACAAATATACTGACATAATGTTTCTACTGTGCACCAACTCTTCTCATGATAAATGATTACTTGCATTTTCAAAGATAAAATTATATACACATATTGGTTAATAGAAAAACCCCTTTGATAGGATATGCTTACAACATAAATGCATTAGTCTCATTGGTAGAATGACCAAGGAAGATATTGTATCGGATAATATTAAATTACTGTAAACTGTAAATCAACTGTAAACAACGCAAATATTTTTTTGTTCATTGAAATATCCATTCGAGACGAATAGTTTTATAAATGCTATTATATATAAATTTAATTCTAAATATGTACGAAAATTATCGTATATTATTGAAAATACATTACGTCAATTCCTGAGTTAATTTTTTAACTTTGGAATAAATAAAAAATACTTAACTAGCCAGTATTGAAAGAAAATCTAAAATAATTATTGATTGTCTTTTTTTTATTAATTTTTTCATGATAAATTATGGCGAATAATTTCAAATAAACGTTTTTTTAAAGAGCATTGGGAAACGGAATACTGGAGAAAAAAGTGATATGATAAAATATTTCGAGAATCCCAATATGAAGCTGATAATAGAAAACTCTTAATAGAAATTATTTCAACACAAGATTATTCCACGAAAACTGTTTGTTACTCAGTTATTAGAAGAATAGGGTTAGGGCAGGAGTAGTGATTAGTTGATCGCTCTTACTATTCTTAATGATTTTACGTATATGATGAGTTATACGAAATTTCAACCATCACAGTCATCCATGCCCTGGAAAAGAAGTCCATTTTTAGATTTAAAATTAAATTACCCGTACTGAGATTCAAACCCTTGAGTACTTTGACACGTTAACTACTGTACCACGGACCGTAAATCAAAACAAGGTTCGTATAAATATAGGTATATATTATATTCACTATAAAGAACCCTCAAGTTATGAATTTGAAGTAATCAAACTGAAAAATATTAAAGGCCCATACAATATTTTTGTACTATATTATATATGCATACATACGTATATTTAGTCTCAAGAATGGAAAAAGGAAATATTTTTTTAATTTTGATGTGATTATTTTTGTAGTTTACAGTTCTAAGTATAGTTTTCAATAAGCCACCAAATTATTAAACTGTATAGTTATTCATAATGAACTTATTTTTGTTTGTTATATATTATAAAAGGGTTCACATAAACAAGTTATTAAAAACATTGCCCACAACGGCGAAATGATTGTGATCAAGTTTTGGAGAAGGATGAATTTATAAAGAGACTTGGTGTCATTCAAATGTGCTTATGATCACACCAGCATTCTTTACACCTAAATAAATTTATCAGTGACATAACAGAAAAGTAAAAATATGAATTACTTTCAATTAAACTTTATATAAGTTATCTTATCGGACGTTCACAACTATTTTTGTACTCCCATAGTTATGGTGAATACATTTTTTTTCTCTTTTTAACTTCAAATAGTGTTATATGTTTAGTTATGATGTGGATTTATATATCACTACATCAATGCAACAGTAGGGCAATAGGAAAACCTTAGTTTCATTAAAAAGTGTTTTGCATAATCTTATACAGTAGATCTTAATCTTTTTAGTGACCCGAACCTCCTTGAATCTGAAAATATTATATGTTCTCGCACCCCATTTAAAATTTATTTACGTATTTTTACTACATTTAATATACACTTTTTTATATATGTAAAAATAGAAACTTCTCCCGCATCCCGGAAATGCTTTCTCGCACCCCCAAAGGGTGCACGCACTCTAGGTAAAGAACCACTGATCTAATACATACAACTATCACTGTAAAATAATATCATGTATATTGTAGACCAGTGTTTCTCAACCTTTTTGGGAGCGTGGCCTCTTTTGAGTGTCTATATTTTTCTGTGGCCCCCATACTATGGTTTTTTCTTCCCATGAAAATTATAATTTCAAAAACCCGCCTTTTTTATAGCTCTTCCGAGATTTTCCGAGAATCTGGAATGCCAGTAATTTATTTTATTTACAGATTTACAAAAAATAGCTGCGTGACGTCCGCCATTATGCTCTTCCCTGTATCGTTTTATCAATACCCGTGGCCCCCCTAAACTGTGTTGTGGCTCCCCAAAACGAAAATAAATCTCTGTGGCCCCCTTAGAACACGCTGTGGCCCTCTGGGGAGCCACATGGCCCACCGTTGAGAAACCCCGTTGTAGACAATGTCAACCACAAAACTATCTCCTTTAAATTGTTTTATTTAGATTTAATCAAAAAACTATTTTATCCCTAAACGTTGACGCGAATATGTAACCAACTTACCCATTATAAGCTAAAGTATTATATCGACCAAATGCCCGATATATTTCCGACAAATATGGACGAGAATGAGTCAGTCACTTTTAAAAAGGCCGAGAGCGGATCACAAGATATGCATCTTCAAACTGTTTTTGTATTGATGTATCCTACCGCCTCGTCTTCTCTGATCCCTTGATACTTATTTGATTTTATTTTGTATTTTGAAACCACTCACATATATCTGAAGAAAATAAAATCAAACCAGCGTATATAATAAAGTGATACGACTTCATTTTTTATGACAATATAAAGGTATGCAGAAGCATTGTATTTTTGACTCCATACAACAATAATTGAATCATATTGGTTAAGTTACAAGAAAAAAGTTGTATAATTTGATTATACTATGATTTAATTATATTCAGGTTAGTACGAATACAATAATTGAAAATTGTGCCTTGTTAATTTTAATAAGTATAACTGCAAGTGATAAAAAAATATTAAAAACTACCCAGAATATACCCAACTTGATTATATCATGATTTCTAACAAGTGGTCAAAAATAATTCATTTAAATGAAATATTTGCCAATCAGAATGTAAAACAGTCGACCCTTTTTATATAAATGTTGGGTGACGAATAATATAACACGACTTTTTCGCACATGGTTATTATTTTTTATAATATTTATAACTTAACGCATGATAAAGGTTCAATATTATTTGTACTTTTAACAAATTTAGTTTTCCCTGCACCCATATTAAATTTCCTAGATAAAATAATATTGTCTAATAATAACAAGCATAAACCTTAATATTAATATATTAAAAAATATAAATGGAGAACAATTCATACAAGAAATATAAGGAAATCTAAGAAAAGGGCAGGAAAAAAGAATTTATACTAATGTGAGCGATTTTTCCATCAGTGTATCAGTTGCCACTTAACATTCTTTTTAAAACTTATTCTTAACGAATGTCGTAAGGCCCGCCAGTTGAAAGGACTCGACGGATCAGCACATTGGTAATAGAGGTGTAAATATTAAGCGAAAAGCTTTATTTGTTTTGTTTTGTTTTGTGTCAATGTTTGTTTGTTTGTTAGTTATGTTTATATTTTATTTTGGGATTATGTATATTTATGTTTACATTTTATAGCTGTCCACCGTATTATGTATGGAACATTAGCGTGTACATGTATTCATACATCAATTAGCTATCATTTATAGTAACTGACAACCAACATATATTTTATTTATTTGTAAGCATTACCACATTTAAATAAATTCTTTATATCATATAATAATTAAAAATAGTGGCTGATAACTATTTGTTAGCGTCGAGATTATCAACAGAGATCAATTGATCTTTTTTAATAAGTGAAAACTACGAAATATTCAATCTCCTTTGTGATAATGCAACAATGGTAAACATGGAAAAACGATAATAATTTTTGAGAAATACATTAAGTAGTTGAAGTTTTGTAAAATCTGAAAAATAAAACATAAATTATGGAATAAACAGGCTCGCTTAAAAAATATTTTATGTCACAGTTGTTATTCCAATAAGCATGATAATATTAATAATATATAAAAAAATTATATTCAATGTAGAGATTTATTAGCCTTCATTATTTGACCTAGAGCACAAATCATAATATCGATAAGAGATTCACAAATTAAATTGTTTGAAGTCAAACAATCATGACGGTGCATTATAAAATTGCGTTTCATACTTCATAAGTTTCTCAAATAGTTATTTCGTGAGAACACTTAGAGAAATAGTGTTTTGTTGCTGTAAGAATACACATCCATATTTCAATAAAATTTTATTCGTTATCAAAACCTGCTGCGTTTATTGCTGATAAAAATATTTTCTACCCGACGAAACAAATTGAAAAAATAATTTTATTATTTTGCAGCACAATGAATCATAATGGATTATCTTGGTCAATTTTTTTTTTAATCAACCGCTCATTGTCAACATCTCGTTACCCGAGAAATTTAAAGTTCTAAGTTAGATATTTTGCAAAACAAAAGTAAAAATGTTTATTTTGTTTCGAAAATATCGAGTCAAGGAAATAGGACTTGAATGGCAAATTTAGTAGTTGAATGTATCTCGCTTTGTCTCGTTTAGAAGATCGGTTGAGTGTGAAAACACTCTTGACTCTCTAAAAAAATTCTGATGATAAGTATTTAACTTCAATTATTTCGACAATGGAAAGTCAAATGGACGTAACACATACCAAACAAACCTTAGAGGAGGCACAAAAAACGTTTATTGATAATTTCGGGCCCAAGTTGAAATATTAAATATACACAACTTTGAAGTACGTGAAGACAAAAACTATTTTTTTATTTAATCTATCTAATATATATCATTGATGATTTGTCATTTTCAAACCCTTTTGATAGAACCTGTATGAAGTTTTATACACTGTGGTTTGTGACTATCAAAAATAGCTAGCTACGTCATTTCACTATTCAGATTACTTAGTCTTCACAGCTTGGGAAACATTCACGAATGAAAAAAATACACAGAGAGCGAGTGCATTTCGGCGATTATTTTAAAAGATAGCTGTGTTCGAGACATAAGCTAATTAAAATATCTATTCTGGATGAACTCACTCGAGTGTATAATTAAATTTCATTGGATTAAAATATTATTACATCACCTGCGTCAAGATTTCCTCATCGAATATGACAGGTAGATAAAAGAAGATAAAACTTTAAAATCTCACCTCTTGGAGTGTGGTTTCGAGCCCCATGTAGATCTCGAAGATAATGAATTATTTTTTATGCTTATGGACTTATCCACTGGCTTAATATTTTTTCAATTATATGCTTGCAGGTAATGTGTGAATAAATACTAAACATATTTTAGTTACCCTGAAATAGTTCAATTGATTCAACATTTTAGATGATATCTATGTTATGAAATATGAGTGCTTAAAATCACACATTAAACTGTCAACACTAAAAATTCAAAGTCTAACCCATTAATAACATTTTCGCTTAAGTTTATAATGTTTAGATTCATTTTCATCACAATAAAGGTAAGGTTTTTCTATTCGAGTATTAGATCAATACATTGACATATTTCGTTGAAGAATTAATACTTACGTTTTGTTAATTGTCTTAGCTTACGTTTGAGATACTACAATCAGCGATGTGCAGGTAATACGTTAACAAAGAGCTCGCTTAATCTCAGAGCTATTTACTGTGTGACGGTGAAAGGGCTTAATTTTTATAATTTTTAAACAATTATACAAAATAATTATTAAATAAATCGATTGCTACGTAATTTGCTTATTTTACAGTATCGAGAAGCACATATGATGAAATGAAGGGATCAAAAAATGAATCATATATTTATTGAAAAATTAGGAACTAAATATTTTTCAAATTGCAGCTTTCGACATTATTAACAAAACTTGATTTTTACAAATAATTATATGCAAATTAACAAGCCAATAAAAAATTGATACTTTACTATGGTAATTTATTCATTTTAAGGAAGCACATACGCAATGAATCGTAATGTTTGTATTTTTGTAACACTTCCAATTCAGTGGAATACTAAACAAAAATAATGTGCGCTTAAAATCTAATTCAAAATTTACATAATATCTGTATTCACTGAACGGAAATACAAAAAAACCCTTACAAAAAATAGCTAATGTGTTTCAACAAACACCTTAATATAATGTTGTGTTTTTTACCCACCATCCATGTTCCAAGCAAATTATTTACATCAGAATGATCACGCAGATATTAAAAACGAGATTAGTTTAAATAAAAATGTTAATTTATTCTAATTCAGGCACCTAAAACATCTATTAAATATCTAGGTATTTTTTATACCGCGCTGAAGTACTCAATGTACGTTAAAACACACATTTCTTTCAAGCTCTGTTTTTTTAATGTGCTACCATTTTTATGGTGGTATGTTTTAGGTATAATAAGTTAAGATAAAATTATTGTTGATGATTTCTACTCCCGCGAAATCAGAAAAGAACAAATTACATCATATCGATGTTAATTTGTAATGATTTCCAGTCCTGTGTAATAGATTCAAACCCTTTTTTTAAAAACATTTTTGTTCCATTTTTTCTACGATTTCTCATAAATAAAGTAAATATGTGAAGTTAACGAATCATACACATAAATAACACTTTTAATGAATACTAATCAAAATACAACTGAACGATTTCACAAAATATCATTAATATTTGAAAAGTTTTCAGTTATTGAATTATTCCAGGATTATAATTATGATATTAAGTTTATTACTCAATTACACAATATTGATAGTTTTAAAAATGAAGATAGTAAATTAATATTTAAAACCAATACCTATAAAATATTATATATGTATGTATGATATATTATATGAGCATATTGTATAACATAACAAAACACTATTAACAGTTGGGTCCGTGGCACAGCGGTAAACGTCATTGGCTTCCATGCCGGACCGCACAGGTTTGAATCCCATTACGAACAGTACTTTTTCAATAGATATCTGTCCGAAAGTATAAATTTCTGAAAATTCACCCCCACCATTGCAATCCTAAAATAATGAGGCGTAGCGAGAGTGATTAGTAACCACTAGTCCTTTCCTTTCTATCACTACTCTCTTCGAATAAAAAAGAAGTTGATAAACAAGCAGTTATCGTGGAAAACCTATTTTGAGATAGCTCCATTAGGAGGCCGTATGATTCACATTGGATATTTTCTAATATGAATTGTGCTATTTTTTATCGACATGTACTCCTTACTGATTTAAATATTATACTGGCTTTTTTATTTGCACAGCAATATATTATATTATATATAGAATTCTGTTTTATTTACTTCCTACTGAAATACAAGCTTATTATTTGAAATTGAATATGTCATATAATCCAAAATTATTTAACGATAATCCTTTTATAATAATAATAAAGTGTCAACAGCATTATTCAACAACAACAAGTCTTTAAGTTGCCAACAAGTATTTAGTTATAAAATATATTGTTGAAATGTTTATTCAGTAACAAACTGGTTCAATAATATTTAGCAAAACTTTCAGCACATATAATATTAATGGTTCTTTACAAAAAAATATGCTAAAGAATAACTACGATGTCTTCTATTTCTACTTCTACCCTAACACCTGGCTCGATCCAAACAGGTAGAATAAACTTATTATCATTTGAAAACATTTTTTAAGTCAAGAATATAATATAATGGGAAGTGTATATGTCAATAGTGATCACAATAACTTAACTATTCAGTATTTGCTTACAGCGTTGAAAAAATAATATAATATTCTTGATTGAATTGGCATTTAATTTGTAGAACTCCATTATAATAGGGAAAAATGACAACGTATTTAGTTGAAGTTCTGATGATGGCGAAAGCCGAAATAAATACCAACTAATATTATAAAAACTGTAGAACTAAATACGTTGCTATTTTTACCTTATAATATTATTTCATTCAATCTAAAGATCATTTATCATATTCATTAATTAAAAAAATGCAAGAATTTGAACCGATTTCACTCATCACCAGTAATATAAGTGCTAAGAAGTATAAAAACGTCTTTCCACTAAAAATATACAGTGAACACATATTAACTGATTAAGCTATACGTTCTCATATACGTTCAACTTGATACAGTATTAATTACTTCAAAAAAACCAACGATCTCATCCAAATAAAAATAACTGTTATCGATTGAAAGAAATCGAAATATATCTAGTACTATACTTAAAATAAATGCATGAATCAGATCAGAAAAGAGAGTCTAGGAATACGGTAATGTATATACTTTAAATGTAACCAATAGGAATAAAGTAAAACGTTTTTGTTTTAGATACAGCTGAAAGAAATTACTTATTTTTGCAAAAAAGTAACAACGCACAATAGTTAGTTAACAGTGAAATCATTTCTTACAGTTTTTACTAGTTTTTTTTTTTAGGTAAAATTAATCTATGTACAACCATGTAAATCCGTTGTCGGGTCTGTGGCGAAGCTATCAACGTAGTTGGCTTTCATAACAGGTCTCACGGTTTTGAGTCCCAGTATGAACGGCATTTTTTCAATCTGATGGTTGTGAAAAAATCACTATCACCCTTCTAATTTTAAAATAACGTGCCTATCAAGAACGATTAGTTGACCACTATTTCAGTCCTGTCTTATCTATACTAATGTTTTTTTTTGAAAAGGAAATGTTGAGTGACTTAATAACAAACAGTTTTTGTAGAAAAAACTAATAAATTCATTAGGAGGCCATATTGTAATCCACATTTAAAGCGAACATATGTAGATTCAAATAAAAATAATGTGTCTATTTATTATATGTAGTTTACTATTTTTGTTGTCCAATCGAAATATTGAAGTTGGATCAGTATCGATTGAAATAATAAATATTATAATTGATCTACCAATTTTGTTAAGATGTCTTCGCAAGTTAATAAATTAATACATATATTCAACCGTTGACTTTTAAAAAAAAAAATCAATAGGCTGTTTAATAAAACCAATAGAATGTTTTTTCGGCAGTTTCATACCGCTGGAAGAAACCACTGATCCAGAATATATAAGTGTCACTTTAACTCGACGAACACTTTAAAGTCAAAGATAAAGGAACGTTAAAAAAGTGGGAGACATTTTTTACGTTTGATTCGATCCCAATATATTAACGGTCTGCCGCCTGCCTTCCGCCTTTTCGGGCACATAATTTTACCGGTTACAACGACAGTGTTCATCTAGATTTTTTATCCGACTGCTCGGGTATTATACCATATGATTTCTGGAATGTATGGCTCCCACATTGTCTGTATGTCACACGTAAATTCCATAGCGTCTGTCTACAAAGGCTTATCTGTAATCTTTTCCTAAGAACAGAGATCTGAAAGAGATTGGGATTTGTTGGTTGCATTACTGCCTTGGATTCAAGTATAATGTTATTATTGTGCATTCACGTCATGTTGAAAAATGATAAGTAGATCAAAATTTCACTCATATTCTTCTTTATCGAGTCCATGTACAAGAAAAAAATAACATATTCAATTACTCCACTGCTTAAAAGACAAAGCGAATCAAACAAGCAACGTAGAACAATATGAAAATATGGAGCGAAAGCTCTGATGAATGAAGAAAATGTTTTAATTTTAAATACTTTTAAGGTGTTCACTGTCAATTCTTGGCTGAAAAGGATGACAATAAAAAAAAATCATCAATTGTGATTTGTTTAACCATTTCTGCTCCAATGTGGAACATATGAACTCTTAATAAAGTTTATCTCAAGAGTAGTATTTTCTACTCAAATCGCTTGTTACTCAATCGCTCAACTTTTTCTTATTTCCACAGAGGGTAGGAATATAAAGGTAGGGCTATGACTAGACTAGTGATAAGCTAATGATGTGAGATTGTAGATGTGAGAATGATGTAGATGTGAGAGTGGGAGTTCAAGACATCACAAAAATCCATGCCTTCTATCATGAATTCACAAACCAATTGAATAATCAATTTATAAAACTGTCCGTACTGGGATTCTAGACCTCTGTAACCGAAACCAACGACGAAACAATATTTCAATTGTAAAAAAAACTTAAATTATTGGCGTCAAAATTTAGCACGGCCCTCAGATAAGCCTCTTTCACTCTACTTTAGACTATACATAAATAAATTATTTTTCAATTTATAAAGTACCTCCGTAAAATTGTTAGCTCGAGAACAAAAAGTTAGTAAAACAAATTGAAATTTTATATATAATAATATTATATTGTTTTGTTTGCATGGCGCGGTATTCAGTTAGCAAATCAAAAGCCTGTGCACGAAACAGATTGTTTTAATTATATTCGTTTATTTGATCAAAACAATAACTCTAACTTTGCTGGCTACAGCTGGCTCGAGTGCTGAAAATTCTTCATTAGCGACAGAATGAATTAATAATCTCAATATTATTTCTGAAACTAAATTTAATAAACCGACTCTCGAAAATGTACCTTTATCGATGGCATGAATTAAATATTGCTCAAATCTTCGTATTCATATAAACTTCGATGATAGACTTATAACATGACTTTCGTGTTATAATATTAATTTAACAGAATAGTCTAATAAAAAAATAAAAATATGTTGTGTAAATTTTAAAAATATTATTTCTGTAGTAAAATGGTTTCTTAAGTTGTATCAGTTTTTGACAAATTTAGTTACATATACCAGGATCAGAAAGGAAGAAAACATGGTTGGTGTCTTACACTTGGTTGTAGGGCCTTATGGATTACTCCAATTACCCTTTCGTCTGATGTTGGGGTTTCCCCTCTTTTTAGTGTTGGTTCCTGTCTCTTTTTATTTTTTATATTTTATTTTTTTGATCCCATATTATTTATTTTTTTTAAATATGAGTGAGACAGGATAGTCGTCTGTATTGTATTGTTTTTTTTTTTTTTTTAGTTTTTTTGGGGTACAGGTGATACAGTTTACAAAAATAATGAAGAAGAGGATAGTACAATGAGCAAAAGTAGTAAGAAAAAAAAGAGAAAAAGAATACAGTGAGAAAAGAGTACAGTAAAAATAGGAAACCAAAAGTATAATGATAAAAGATAAAAGAAAGAAAAGGCGTGGGGGTCGTGGTTGTTGGCAAGTCGACGTTTTGTTGACGTTGGTTGACACTGTAGGGTGATTCATTAACCTCGAGCAGCATTGTTATTTTTTTGTTTTGTTTTGTGGGGAAATGCTTGTCTGTTTAGTTTTTAAATTTAAATTTCAATTTTGGGAATTTATTTATTTTTTTATAAATTCCGTGTGGTCCCTCTTTTTTTTTGTTTTTTACCCTCGAGAGGAGGTCGAGCCTACAGTGTCGGAGAAGAAAACATATGGGTACGTCTAGGTTTTATAGGCTTGTCGTGAAAAATGAGCCGTGCCGATATCTGATAAATATGTCTGATTTCCTATAAATTTTCTCATCAACACATTCACAAATACGTCGTAATTTTAATAGTTGTTTAAATCAGATAAACCACGTTTTACGTTAAAATATTAAATTAAGCTTTGTCAAGACATATTATTATACTATCGACTGTGGAAAGGAAAAAGGACGTAGCCCACACATAACAAATTTTACAAGAGACGCAAAAAACGTTTGGTGATGATTTTGGGCGAAAGGGAAATTACAAGTATACACAACCCTGAAGTGCACGGTGATTGATAAACTGTTTTTTCATTGACTTATATATTATATTAATTTACCTTTTTTTAAGTCCATTTTTTTGGTCCCAATTTTCACAGGCCTTTTTTCAAAATTTAGATACTAATTCGGCATTTTAAGCTTACATTCGTTTGATATAAAGTGTGTCAAGGAAAAACTGTAGGTTATTTCCTTTTTCCTTTCCATAGTCGATATGTTATTTGAATAGCAGGTTAGGTTGAGCATTTTTTTTTCAAAATTAAAATTAAAATTTAGATACTTATTCGGCATTTTAAGCTTGCATCCTTTTGATAGAACGTGTATCACGGAAAAACTGTAGGTTACGTCCTTTTTCCTTTTCACAGTCGATATTTTATTTTAATAGCAGGTTAGGTATGCATGCTTCAAATATATTTAATATTATATATTATAATTAATAAGGCGATATAAGAGAGAAAATGAATTTAAGGTATAATAATGTTTTGTTGAATACGATTTTAATGCAGATTTTTTAAGACTCTAGATACGTAAGCTTTACCTGTTTGTGATATATGTTATTACTTTCCATAAATACACCGATCATATACGCTGAATAAAAATATTTTGAGGTCAACCAAGTCGTTTGTTATAGATATTGAAAAGTGCTGTTTTACTTTATGAAATATGAGAACAGCAAGTTTCCTCATGGTCCGAATAAAATGCCGGCATAAAAGCAATAACAATAAAACGTTAAAGTTTCATCGTGTGAAAGTTGGAATATATGAGGTCGCTTTTCAGGGTCTGTATTCTGAAATTGTCTGCTCTGACCAGATGCTTCTGCCTACGCCGTACCATCAATCAATTACAAATGCCAAGTGAAATATCCCGCAGTTTTTTTCAAAGTGTTTTGTTGTGTGATTTTGAATGGGAACATTTTAGTATTTTAACCTTTTTTATAATATATCGTCGAATTACTTCTGTAAATTATGTGCTATAAACATGCTTTAAGGTCATTAATATTGAACAGTTTAAAAAATATGTTTAATACGTATTTATTACTGCAATGCCAATTGTGGATTTGATAACACACTTTATATTATTTTTTGAGTATGATTTATTTTGTGGATAATATAGAATGACTGATATACTTACCATATAAGTGACAATATATAATATAATATATAAATATACAAATTCGATGACAGTTAAAATAAAAGGATTAGGAAAGGTATTCCTGAAAAAGCCATAGCTTAGTTAGCTAGTCACTCTCTTAACGATCTGGTTTCAGGCTAGGATAGGGAGGGTAGTTGAAAATATATGAACATGACTACATCATATAACATATTGAAAATTAAAAAATATGAATAGTTATAGTCTGAAGTTCTTATCCGTGAAACCGTGTCAGAGTTTGAGTAATTAAACAGAATAAAAAGCAATTTATCCAAAGAAATGTTTTACGCTTTTACGAAACTATATTTATATAAAAGAATTAATATACTCATATAATTCATAATTTATGAAAAATCTGAGCCCTTTTAGAAGGTTTTATACTAACTTAAATAATGGGATTAAATTAAACTCTAATGAGTTACCATAAAACTTTTTCATTCATATTATATGTGATTTAATATGCTATGAAATCATAGAGAAAGCTATTTTTCTTTTGACATTTATGCAATTATATTCCGTGACATTTATTTTTTACGACAGTGCTTATTTAAATTTCACGAGACGATATGCTTCTGTTTTATATTCTACACCTCATTTATTAGTTGAGGTAGAGAAGAAAAAATACGACAGTGACGTTCAAAACAGCATTGGAAAAATAAAATTTTTATTGTCTTAAATAAGGTGTTTTTTTTGCAGTTTCTTACAAACTTATTGTTTATTACTAGAAATCTAAATAAAATAAAGATTCGTCATCATATTTTTTTTGTTTTTTTATAAAATATATATTAAAAATGCTATTTTATGACCAAGAAATTTCCATATTGGAAAAGAAAGACCATTGTCATATTTTTATTAAGCTTTATTCTTAATTCAATTCAATTAAAAGTTTTCTGATTTTAGCAATCTTCTAAAAATCAAATAAAATTGTGAAATTCCAACGATTAAAACTTAAAAATGAACGAATCAAAATTTTGTGCACGTGATTTTGTTTAATATCAATCAAACAAGTATATTATTATGTGAATAAGAAAACAATCCACTTAAAATCTATCTGATGCTACTGAATTGTTCTGAAAGAAGTTTATATGATGTTTGAATTTGTTGTTTTATACATTTTAAATTTTGTGTTATTATGTAGATGAAAACACCATGTTCAAAATCAAGGTATTCGAGGATATTTCAGATAATTATATGTAATATGATGTAATATGATAATTATATTGGGAATGGGAAAATAAAAAAACTTTGATAATCATAAGGTATGATTTAGTGGAAGTATACAAATCATATTCTCAAGCTGCTCATTTGCAATGATATATCTGCGAAAGAAATTCAAAGGGTGTGAAGTCTTAAAATTTCAAAAATGCGTTGAAAATTCTATAATAACAAATATGCGTATGTCGGGTCCTATGGCACAGCGGTTAGCGTGGTGGGCTTCCTAGTCAGACCTCATGGGGTTGAGTCCTCCAGTACAAACAGCATTTTTTCAATCGATTTATCGATTTCTGTTTGAAGGCATGGGTGTTTGTGATGTCTAAGAAACTCCCTCCCAAGCTTTACGATCCTTCAATAACTGGGTGTAGCGAGAGCGATTAGTTTACCACAAGTCATAGCCTTATACTTCTATCCCTACTACTGACTCTCTTTGAATACGAGAAGCTGAGTGACTGAGTAACAAACAGTTCTCAGTTCAAAACTTTTATTAAGACACCTCCATTATGCTCCAGTTAATCATACTAGTTAAATCAGCGTTGCTGAATTAGTGAATTTGGCGTTGAAACAAAAATCATTTTACATATGTACATAAATGGAAATTTTGTTGTGGGTCTCCTGAAAAGTATCGAATCAATAATTACCGTTTTTTTTGCTAACCCATTATACAATAAATACAAAGGTAAAAACAAAAATACTACAGTACACAATTTACCACAATTTTATATTTAGTACGGCACTGCCAGAAGTGGGGCTAGGCCACCTTCGTACAAATGAGACCGTCTTAAATTGAATAACAGCCTCTTACACCCCTTTGTACATTTTGCCTTTTTCATTTTGCGTAAAAAAGTACCCCCCACAAAAACGGGAGACGGAAAAGTGAGTGTCTAACGGAATGTACAGAATGCAAAAAGAAGACTCGTGTTATTCTATTATACAAGTAATTTTCATTTCTAGTCACCGTTACTGGTACTTCATGTTTTGTAATGAGAAAATGCAGTATTAGGGGTGACTTTTGCGAATACCATTGCGAAAGGAAGTGCAATACAAATGGGTGATTATTAAACATGAGAACTTGCTACGCAATCATATTTAAATAGACCAGGGGAAATTCCATTTCTTTTTCGATGACAAAAAAAAATCAGAAGAAATGCAAAGCTACATTAGTTTTTAACAAGTTTTCTTGTATATTCGAGTGTTATAATTGAGTATTAATTTCATTATCCTCAATAAATATGTATATCTTAATAATTTTCATTGTGTTTTCAATGTTTATTTTCGTTGACTATTTACGCAAAGTAATCTCAAAATCTTATGTTTTAATTTAATTTTAGCGTTATTATAACTGTTTCACTAAGATTTTCTATTTAAGTATTTAGCAAAGATCTTAAGAGATAATTATTTTCAAACAATTGGTAAATAATAAAAATATTTTGAATCAACTCACTTTGATAAGTCTACAAATTTAAATATATTTGTATTCGTTTTTGTATTGTTCATCTTAGTAATATGCTTCCTACCTAAAAACATATAATCTATTGTTAATAGTATGTCACCGATAATGGTGTTTCGTAAAATCACTGATAAGAAAATATTATAAGGTAAACGCAAATGCCAAAGCTGGCTGTGATGTCTCTGACGTATTTTCGAAGTAATTGAGTTTAAGCCAAAGATAAAGTTTCATTAGGGGAAAGCTCGCAAAAACTCACGGCACAAGGCACAAGCCATGCGGATGATTTTCATAGCCGCAGATATAATCACGTACAAACACTTTTTAAAAATATTTTTAGCTCAATAATAAGACATTCATTTTTCACTGAAGAAAATGTGATTGATGAAATTATTCGATTATTTTAAATGCTTGATTCACTAGCACATGTATACATGAACACATAAAAAAATTAACTCTGCATATTTTGAATTACATTCAAAGAGGTATAAAACTGCAATTGAATGTATGTTGTATAAATGAATATGTATCAAAAATTTATAATACGCTTTTTTTTAGAATTATTTAATGATTTTTTTAAATCCGCCCATTCTTTACTACAGAGTTTCCCAAACTTATTGTGTAAAGGGACACTTCGCAAATCTGGAAATGTTAATAGAACACAACTATTTTTTTAAGGTTGTGTAATTCATAATAGTAAAATTATATTATTAAATCATTCAATTATCTTTAAATCATGTAAAAAAATGAGTAAACCAAGCTCTTAGTGATTCAAAATTTCCATCTATAAATACATATTTGACATCTTACACATCAGTGGATATTTATAATCTGTCGATTTTAAATATAAAGTAGAAGATGTTTAAGTTTATTGCAGCGTATATAACCAGCGAAAAATCTATTTAGGTCCCACGGAACATAGTTTGGAAAGCCCTGCTCTACTAACGTCGACTAGATATAAAGCACATATTTTGTTGTCGGAAAATTATCCAGTAATTATCTAAATTGGATAATCATTTTAAAAAAAGCATGATTCCAATAAAATAAAAACATAAAAAAAAAATGTTTTTGTGAAAGACATTTAAGAAAAAAAAGGTTGACAAATATCTAAAATTTTAATCAACATGAATCATAAAAAAGGACCGTTGAAAAATTGTTTGAGAATTATTATCCGTGAACCTATAATGGCATTAATAACATTGGGACCACATTTACGCACGGTTAACTTCTCGCCACGGTAAACTAATAAGAGTTCAGTAAAAGTTTTAATCATAAAATTTGCTGTGTACACGGTTAAATAATTTTACTTTCCGGCACGGGGGCAACGTAGAAAATGCATGCAACATTATTTCGTCGGCTTACGGCTCCTCCATTGCTAATACGGAGCGTAGGAAAGTTCGCATTGGATCTAGTTAGGGAAAAACTTCCATAAAAAAGAGGGCTTAGGTAAAAAATGTAAGATTAGTTCAATTATTCCGATATGAAGTTGTTAACCGAACTTTTTGTTTCTTTGCTTTTTGTTTCTTTGCTTTCTAATGAGGCCTTTAAATATGTTTTAAAATATTATTCAAGAAAAATAAACAACATAATAAAAAAGCTAATTTAACATCCATAATCAATGAATCTACCAGCATTGGTTGTGACATACGTGGATTTATTTCCATGTTTGAAACCAAGAAACGCATCTGAGTGGATATTTTAATATGTATATAATATATCATTCGATTACGTCGATTCAGTGGTGAAGTGGTCATCTTCGTTACGGTTGTGGTACCAACGGACTCAAATCCTACGATGTACAGTTTTATAAGTTCAAATGCGTCTTACTGGAAGCGTATATGGTAAAACAAAAAATAAAAAATTTACTAAATGAAATTCAGACGATATCAAGAATTATTTAAATACCACCAGTGTCACAGTATAAAATACGTGTGATCAAATAACGCATTATAAACATTGCGAAAGAGTTTTCAATAAGATTAAACTATTTATACAAATGCCAGCAGTAGCCGAAACTTTCCGCGCCTCTTAGTGGAACAGTATACTCGGATAACCACTAATCGTAGCTGGAGCACATAAGAGCCGTAAAACAAACTGCTAAAACACGTAAACCGCAAACATTTATTTTGTGTTGACTGTGTTTGTAATTAAATTTCATCAAAATATGAATTTCACCCGCACCCCGTTTGCTTAGGACTCCCAAAAGATAACATATTAGAACTCTGGATACTGCATACACTAACTTCATTCATCTTCAAAACCGTTTGTGTAGTAATTATTAAAATTTACATTATAAGACCAATTAAAAAATAAGTGTAACAAATCAACAGAATGAAGGTGTGATATCGAATTTTTTTAGCTGAATATTTATATAATACTAGTCGATTCCCGGCAAGCGTTGCAATGTCACTCAAAGAAAGAAAGTGTTTTCTTTTTCTGTCTGTTTGACGTTTGCATCCGATTTTCTATGGTACGACACACGCGCCACCTGCTGTAAGTTAATTGTACTTCGCGCAAGTGCAAGCATACGTTGTCAAAATGAACTGTATGGTAGACATACAAACATTGATTTTTATATATAAGACCTACTGTAAGTTAACTTTACTATGCCTATAACCATCCCGTAAGTGCAAGCAAAAAAAATGTCGAAGTTTTATTGCAGTTGATTGAGCGGTGTGGCAACGCATAAAATACGAACAAGCACACATTCATTCTTATATATTTTAATAGATTAAACAAGAATATACATAATATTTATTTCTATCGCAACCTTAATACAACAACAAAGTTTGTCTGATGTGGATAATTTATGTATGTACATCCAAACAAAGATCATTTCTTAAAATACGATTTAAATAATTGTGTTTTATATTATTAATAATTGGGGAACGTATTAAGTTAATTTAACCAATATTTGAATTATCGAATTGTTTTCTCACTTTGGTAACTATCACAAAAATTATATTTCAAATAAGTTGCACGCACTTAAAAAAATATCATTGTAGTTATTTAATCGTGTCTAATATAATAATATCATCTGTATATTCTAACTGATAAATAATTATTGAACTAGCCAAAGTAAATCTTGGTTGGTTATAGGAAAATGCATACGTCAATCTTATAATAAAACTGATATTATAACAATACCAAATAGTTTATTTCAAAATGATTTTATTCCAATTATTTTCACTTACTGGAAACATGACTACAATTATCAGCATCTTTATTGTTGATTTATATGTATTATGATTTGGACGTTTAATAGCTGATTTTTCTTTGTCAAAATATAATACTCCCCATATCATCAAATCAATATAATGACAACTGTTCGTAGATTGTAGTAAGGGGGAGGTTTCCACTGTGGCAGAGGGCAATTTGGAGAAATCCACAACTGTAGTTCCAACATAGCTCTGTCTAAATAATACGATAGTATCAAATTATTGAAATCTTAATTTGATGCGATGGAGATAGCGTGTTTTGATGAATGTGACTCACGGTGCTGTTATGTTTGGGTTTGTCCCAACTTTGAGTAACTTTACAGCTAAAACGCCTCAACTACTTTTAGCTACACGCAGAGCACGCACACACGTACACTTTGTGAGTACACACGTGTTCAGACACGTGCCTGCATCCCATTCGAGTTTTCGGAATAACTAAGTAATAATAGACATTGCATGTTTAGTGTGTGTTTTTGTCTATAAACTCTTAAGTATTTTTTCTTTAAATATCTCTTTGTTTTGAAGTTGTTAAAAGATGATTGTTTTCAAATTGTTACGTCAGAGTTATGACTTCAGAAGGAATTATGATATTACAGGAATATTTTCTTTAATTTATGTATCTATTCAAAGAAACAATTATTAAATAATAAAAGAATATTAACGGGTCTTTCAATAGGGACACTTTCCCTCAATATTTCCTATGATTTTGAAAACTTAAACATAAAACACGTATACAAGCCAACTCCATCGTCTGGCAAATGAGCTCACACTGCTCAGACAGAAAGCCATCAAGCCGCTAATCAATTTCTGAGGGGCAGGTAGAGGTACCAAAGCATCGTCATGCATCCCATATCTCGGTTATTACGTCCCACAAAGGGAGCGATAGCAATAACCCGACCGTAATGATTACATACTTCTGCTGTTATAGTTTGAGGGTAACAGGCGAAAGCTCGGCTATGTTAATCAAGATATAATCGTTATACGTGTGAAGTGCACTTGGAAGCTTTGATTATCAAGTGATTGAAAGTTTCATATCGTACGACAAAAGGAAATTTCTTTTAATATGCGCTTCTAGACTCTTAAGATATTGGTTATAAAAAAGCTTATAAGTGATATTATTATATTATCAGATTATAGCCAATAAAGAAATTTAAACTAAGGTATGGTGTGAATATCGTCACGCGAAACGCTTAAGCTTTGTAATTAATTTTAATTTACTGGTTTTTACTGGTTAAAATTCACACAGTTACATCATTAATAATATATTTTAGGTGAAAATTTATGAATATAAAACATTTAAACATGCCAGGCTGAAACAATAAGTCACCGTATTGTTACAAATTATTTTATTAATATTGAGATAATTTACCACTTACTCATCAATAACAATCTTAAATTATTCAAAACAGGACATTTTAAATCGCATAAACTATTACATGTTTATACTTGTAAAGCAGTAGCGGTTTTACGTACTGGGCTAGGTGGGCTCAGCACACCCTAAAATAAAAAAAATATCTTAAGGCGACGTAACAAAAAAAGAAATTCGACCGCTGTATGAACGAAAAAAATAAATGTCTATTTTTTACGTACAAAGCCTATCACAAGTTCTTATATGTATCTTTTATCCGATTCTCTTCTATCTTCAGTATTAAAATTACATTTTTGAAAAATTAATGTAAATATGCAAAAAATAGAAAATCGTCTAAGAATATAAATTCATTAAATTTATAAAAATATTTTATCGGCCCAATATATATTATGTAATTTAAGTATTTAAAAAAGCATTTGCTTGTTACAAAAATAAAACAAATGTTGATCATAATAAAAAATATGTATCTTTTTCTTTTTGGTTTACGATTGTACTTAACAAAATAAACCCGCAACTTTAATATTGCCTTAAATAAACAACAAAGTTTGCTCTCAATAAAAAAAAACTTTATTCGAAACACACCTGAGGAGATAACGAAAAACTTTGGCAATTAAGTTTTATATGTATTTTAAAAAGAGAACAAGTCCCTGAAAAGTTTAAGAGTAGCTGACTGCAAATGTTGCCGCAAACTTTTACTTCCATGCGGCTATTAAGACAATAATTTTCAAATTTAATTATAAACAAACCCAATTTCGAATGAAAGTTGGAGAATTTAGGTAAACCAAACTTCAAGATCCTAATTGATTTATATACTCCAATATTTTTAATTAGATACAAAATTTAAATAAATTTATTGTACGTGTTCACACGTGTGCATCATAAATCTTATCTTAGATCAAATAAATTTTACATTTTTCTCGACTGTTAACGGAATTATGTGAAAAGTCCTCTATGTGTCTGACAATTTATTTTTCGATACTCTTATTTTATGATTCTTGTATTAATTAATTTATATCATATAATAATGTATTGATTTCTTTAATCATTTAATATCTTATGCATATACAACTGGAAAGATATCTGAAAAATTTTACATAAAAAATGCTTTAACTAAAAACCCAAAAAACAAAAGATTTGAACAAACATTTCAAATTAGCAACAGAATCTCGATATTTTTTTTATAAATAATATTTTTTATAAAAATAATATATTTTTTCGTCACTATTACAATTTGCTGCATTTTTAAACGTCGCCCAACAGAAGAGTCTTATTTTCAAGTTAAATCCAATGAGTTGTTCCTTGCTATATTAAAATATTTTGTATATCATAGTTTTGTTTTATTAAGAGGCCCATTTTTAATTTTAAATTAATTAATAATGCGCCTAAAAGCTGCCCAGGTCCAATCTCTACCGCGGTTCGCAACATGGAGAAATGTTAAAGCCAGTCAGCAGAAGCAAAGATGATTCCTTCCAATTGTCATTCCAGGTCCACTTTTATGAGTAAAATCAAGAACTACAATACAAGGTAGTCTAATATCTTATTTGGCAGTTTCCCACCATGTCAACAATGCATTTATTGTGACTTGCGAGCAATCACAAAATGATTTCCTTCACAAAATCCTAACAAAATAACTCTCACCAAATCCCAGCACAATGTCGAAGTCATCACTCGGTAATGTGTTTGTTCTGTTTGTTTTTCTTTTCATATTGACATTGGGGAAAATATTACATGTTTCAGTAGTGGGACCCAAAGTATCACCCCAGGCCTGGCTGAACTAACGTCTGAGACATAAACAAACCTTGCTATAGGTATACAAGTATGAACGTACGGTAACGCATAACATTGTTTGTACTCCGTTGGGAGCGCATATACGACTATCTATGTGTTTTTGAAGCAGTTTTCTCAAGCAAGTCGTTTGAGGCTGTGCTTTTCACAGCAATTTTTGAAAATATTTTTTTCTAAATTACACTACGTAGCATGTATACGTGATTATACTTGTGTTTTCCTTTTGGATTTATTTTCTATATTACTTTTATTACAAAATATTATGTACAAAAATGTACTACCGTAAGTTTTAACACACAATCCTATTACATTATTAACAGTGATATTCTGTCTCTTCTCGCTTCTATCAATCGTTAAGCAGATGGATTAGACGAGTTTGTGAAATAAAACATTAACTAAAAAATAATTCATTCTTAGATTTAATATATTTGCTACGTAGACAGCAGTAGTAGTGTCAGCTTGGCTAAGAATTTGACGGTGAAAATATACATCGTTCATGTACAATGCCTGATGCAAATGAATATTATATGAACTCATACAGGAGCATCTTAACATAATTTATACTCTAAGCCAACCATTCAATCTCTCTTTTCAGAGAAGGTCAGAATAGAAAGATAGAGCCAGCGAAATACAAAAGCTGAAATAATAGTACTTGCTGGACCCAGTTTTTATTATCAGATGGACTCTGGGTATGAAATTATCAATACGTACAGACATTCGTGCCTTTGGAAACAGATATTTAATCGATTGAAGAATTAATGTACATGTTGAGACGCCCTCGTCCCAGATCGTTAGACGAGAGACAGAGTTATCCATCTCTCCCCATAACAACCTGGTTTGGTATAATTCGGACTCTTTGTTATAGGTACAGTTACATGGAAAGGGTATCAAAGCAATATTAATGAAACACGCGGTACAATCAAAGGAAGGGTGGGGTTCCACCGATTTATTTTACAAAACATATATTTAAATTCACAACAATAAATTTGGAAGAGCCTAGCTAGCATACAGTTATATGTTACAGAGAAAAACAACAAACAAAATAGATTAATTACACTACAGTGAAAATCGGCCATGCGACCCTATAAGAGATAGGGCCGCATGGACGAGTGCCCATGTGACCCGGTTTCGACGATCCTCGCAGAGAAAGTTCATTATGTTACATGGTTATATAAAAAGAACAAGCGAATGATTAGCTGAGTTTACATTTAGTTAAGTTAACAATTTGTGCGCCATTGCGCAACAAAACAAAAGAGAGGTTGAAGAAACGAAGTTAATTAGTATGCTTGGTACTTGAGTCCTGAGGGGAAGTAGAAATTTCTGTTAGCGTCGTGACGCGACGGACTAACCACTTGACCTTGAATAGGCTAGCACATGTATTTTATAATTTTTTTTAATCGTGTCTTAGTGACACTTTCCCTTTGGCTGATAACATACGTTTAGTTAGCAGAAAAAAATATATTCAAATAAGTCTTATATCGACTCGGACGCTTCTGCATGCGTCCGAGCTGCATTCTTACCCTACAATACACATAATCAATTTATTTTAATTTTTGCTACAAGGGTCGGCTGACAATCTGGAAAGTAGATACACACAACGCATGTCAATAGTGGATATTTCTGTAAGATTATACTTATGGTTGGTGAGGTTCTCTGCGTTCCCTATAATCAGCCTTATTCCGATACATTCGGAGACACTTACCTCTATTTTTCTGTTAAGTGTAATTCTAAGAATAATGACAAAATAAACAAAACTCTTTCGAGACTAGCATTAAGATAGTTTTTAATTGTGTTCAGGAGTGGTAATGTTATTCCTTTATATGGGCAACGAGACTAGTATTCTTAAAAATACAAAAAGGACAGAACAGGAACAAGTAACGATTTCGACAGTGGTTTAATGATTATTTAACCTAGGTTCTTATCACTACCTACACCTAAGTTTTGGGAAAGCATGTTCGTAAAGATTAGTACCAGTTTCTCTAAACTGGTTTCGTGGCGTTACTATGAAGAAACATAGTTCTCGGTTTCGAACGCGAGTGATATGAGAATATCTTCAGCCACACTCGTTGAATTGAGTTCGCTTTCTCCTCCACTTAAGCGTATCTTACAGTTAGGAAGCTATAGCAGGTGATCGCAGACCGACGTCCGCTTGTTTGAAACCTACGCGGCGGCTTTTACAGGCCTACCTGTGGTCCAGCGTTTGCTGGAACCGGCCGCGGCGTCGCAGATCATCCGATCTGACAGACTTATTTTCGTCAGGCGCATACTTTCGTATTGGGGTCAGGGGTCGAACCTGACCTCCTTTCGGCGGGACGCCGCGATCGTGGACCTGCTGAAAACAACTATTGAAACGTGCTCTATGTCACCTAGACAAACGGATGGCCGGGGTGGAAAACGGTCCTCTGCCAGAGGGCCGTTTCCGATATGGCAGCCCACCTCAGAAGTGAACGATATGTCCATATCGTTATCCATTTGGCCGATGGATTTGGTTATTGCTTAATTAAGGCGGTCGTCTATTGACCGGTGAGAGTCGCACTGACAGGATGACGTCTGTCAGTGAGAGGCGTCGTAACGCAGAGGAATTTACACGTCTGTCATATCTCAGCCTCCGAGCGCGCATGCAGTCGCGAGGCATTGTGCCATCCGCCTGTCTCCGGTGGGGAGCACCTATTCATCGACGTCATGACTACACTAGGATGGAGACACCAAACCTTGAGCAGTCACGTTCGACTCTCTACGCCACTGTCTGACCGGCGATTATGTTTCTAATCTGATGTCTCCACCTCGCAAGCCCACCCGCGAGAGATGACAGTTTTTAGTGCGGCGAGGTGGATCGTACCTTCGTCCGCCAGCCCGAGCTTATACATAATTATTAGTTAGACCAAAGATCCTTTCTCCGCCCTGTAGGCAAGTCCGGAGAATATTTACTTGTTTTCCTTTTAAACAAACATATTGGTGGTTATTATCAATCTTACTGAAGTTATTGTTCTCTCGCGGATGCCTCGCCCTTAATTTTAACAATTACATGTTAGCCCAGCACTAGCAAGACGATCCTTAATCCGATCGCTGTTTTAATACAATAATTACAATACAGCCCTAAGCTAGGCACATGTGTCGTGTCCAGTCATACTACCGGCAATCTGTTAGCAATATGATTTTTTTTTCATTTAGTTGCGGCGAAAGAGTGTTCTAGTTAATTATTAAGAGAAAATATTCAAACAAAAAAAAATCCTAATACAGTCATAAAGAAACGTATTCGAATGTGGTTGTTGAGCAAATTATTCTCATTTAGTTGCGGCGAAAGAGTGTTCTAGTTAATTGTTAAAAGAAAATATTCAGACAAAAAAAATCCTAATACAGTCATAAAGAAACGTATTCGAATGTGGTTGTTGAGCAAATTATTCTCATTTAGTTGCGGCGAAAGAGTGTTCTAGTTAATTATTAAAAGAAAATATTCAGAAAAAAAAATCCTAATACAGTCATAAAGAAACGTATTCGAATGTGGTTATCGCGCAGGAAGCGCCCACGTTTAATTATTAAAAGGAAGATTTCAAATGGTTACTGAGAGAAATATTCTGATTTCGCTTATGAAAAGAAAAGTTTCGAATTTAGTTGTTGAGGAAGATATTCTAATGTAGTGTTTGCGAAAAGAAGTGCTCACGTTTAACCATCGAAAGAAAACATTCAATTAGTCACCGAGAAAGAAACACTAGAATTTAGCCATAAAAAGGAAGGTATTCGTATTTAGTAATAAAAAAAATTATTCTACTTTAGTTGCTGCGGAAAGAAGTGTCCACGTCTAGTTATTAAAAGAAAATATAAAATAGAAAAAAAATACTACTTGGGCTATGAAAAGAAAAATATCCGCATTTAGTTATTTGTGGAAGATATGCTAATGTAGTGATTGCGAACAGAGGTGCTCACGTTTAGTTATCAAAAGAAAATATTCAGATAGTTATAAAAAAAAAACCATTCTAATTTGGCTATGAAAAGAAACGTATTTGAATTCAGTTATTGCTGAAGGAAGCGTCCGAGTTTAGTTATTAAAAAGAAATTATTCAATTAGTTATTGAGAAAATTATTCCAACGTAATGATTGCGAAAAGAAGTGATCACGTTTTGTTATCAAAAGAAATGATTCAGATAGTAAAATAAACACTCTAATTTGGCTATGAAAAGAAGCGTATTTGAATTCAGTTATTGCTGAAGGAAGCGTCCGAGTTTAGTTATTAAAAAGAAATTATCCAATTAGTTATTGAGAAAATTATTCTAACGTAATGATTGCGAAAAGAAGTGATCACGTTTTGTTATCAAAAGAAATTATTCAGATAGTAAAATAAACACTCTAATTTGGCTATGAAAAGAAACGTATTTGAATTCAGTTCTTGCTGAAGGAAGCGTCCGAGTTTAGTTATTAAAAAGAAATTATTCAATTAGTTATTGAGAAAATTATTCTAACGTAATGATTGCGAAAAGAAGGGATCACGTTTTGTTATCAAAAGAAATTATTCAGATAGTAAAATAAACACTCTAATTTGGCTATGAAAAGAAACGTATTTGAATTCAGTTCTTGCTGAAGGAAGCGTCCGAGTTTAGTTATTAAAAAGAAATTATTCAGTTAGTTATTGAGAAAGTTATTCTAACGTAATGATTGCGAAAAGAAGTGATCACGTTTTGTTATCAAAAGAAATTATTCAGATAGTAAAATAAACACTCTAATTTGGCTATGAAAAGAAACGTATTTGAATTCAGTTATTGCTGAAGGAAGCGTCCGAGTTTAGTTATTAAAAAGAAATTATTCAATTAGTTATTGAGAAAGTTATTCTAACGTAATGATTGCGAAAAGAAGTGATCACGTTTTGTTATCAAAAGAAATTATTCAGATAGTAAAATAAACACTCTAATTTGGCTATGAAAAGAAACGTATTTGAATTCAGTTCTTGCTGAAGGAAGCGTCCGAGTTTAGTTATTAAAAAGAAATTATTCAATTAGTTATTGAGAAAGTTATTCTAACGTAATGATTGCGAAAAGAAGTGATCACGTTTTGTTATCAAAAGAAATTATTCAGATAGTAAAATAAACACTCTAATTTGGCTATGAAAAGAAACGTATTTGAATTCAGTTATTGCTGAAGGAAGCGTCCGAGTTTAGTTATTAAAAAGAAATTATTCACTTAGTTATTGAGAAAATTATTCTAACGTAATGATTGCGAAAAGAAGTTTGTTTCCGTTCGCGGTTCGATCGCACAGTATGTAAAACCAGACACTCCACTTACATTAGACTTTCGGGGGGGAGTCAGACTTCCGTCTACCCGTGCAGCCCCGAAAGTCGACATATAGATAGTCACAGATAAAAACAATTACAGTGGAGCAAGAAGGAACAAAACACAGGACAAATTATATGAGTTACAATAGAGCGAGTTAGACCTTCCTGCACCCGCGCCGCAGATCTACTTCTCCGACCGCTGAAACGAACTGGTGATTTGAGAAAGACATGATGTGAATTGTTTATCAGTCTTGCTTTGGAAAGCATTACATTTATGCACGATTTTATCGCAAAAAAGGCCGCAAAGATACAGCCCTTTGCGTGAATGAGGTGACAACGCGAAATCTCGCGAGTTACTTAAGTGGCTACATACGTAGTCCGCTTTCAAGCATCTAGACCTGGTTTGCTCCCTAATATCTAGGAACACTGGTTCGGAGATAAGGGAGAAACATATTTAAATCAACGTATTAATTTTTCACAAACCTTGGAGATGATCTCGGAGTGCTGGATGTCGGCGCTGCTCTCGATGCAAAGAAGTGAAAGTTTTATTTGAGTCTACGGATTTCCAGGCTTTCGAAAGTTACTATGATTTTAGTAATTTCGTACTCAGGATTTCCAGCAAGTTTAAGTTGGTGCAAAGGTAAGTACTATGGCGATATCGGAGAGAGAGCAGCGGCACGGGTGCTTCTGGGCAGCGTAACGTTCGGAAAAAGTGTGAGACTGTGTGAAAGTTTGCCGCATCTCTTATACTCTGGCTGCCCAGGACGGTCCCGTTATTTTAGCCGCTTTCACAAAATGGCGTCAACTGAGATTTTTCGTTTGCGCTGATTTTCGCGGAGCGAATTATTGCTCGCATTCAGTAGCTATGGCGTGGAAAAAATTAGAAAAATGTTTTTCTTGTGTGAACAATGCGTCTGCACATTTTCTCTCATACCCGCTATACTGTACCTCGCAGGTATCGCGAGATACAGACGAAATTGTCGAAAATTTGCACCTGACGCTAAAACTCGAATTTCAGG
The DNA here is from genome assembly GCA_030503985.1 of Himalopsyche tibetana. Taxonomy (NCBI): domain Eukaryota; kingdom Metazoa; phylum Arthropoda; class Insecta; order Trichoptera; family Rhyacophilidae; genus Himalopsyche; species Himalopsyche tibetana. The sequence goes on from JAPJYX010000024.1 coordinate 17,531,707, forward strand.
TTGGACGCGAATGCTCTTCTGTCCGCGGAATTAATTCAGGTGGATTGATTAAATTATTCATAAGAGCTACAGAGGCGATCTTAGTTAGAATGCCCTCTGCAGGGCGCATCTATGAACGGATGCGCCTGAAATTTATGCAGGAGCGTCGGGGCTGGCCGTCCGCTTATCTGATGCTAATTTTTATTCCAGAAAACCAACGGCAAATGTGATTAATTTACATTTATCAATCTTCAACTCGCGGTAAGGGACGCATGCGTGTGACAGAGTGGGAAGGCACCTCGCGACGTCCACGTCGCGCGTTGCGCCAGAGCGGGAAGGCTCCTGGCGGCGCGCCATGGGTGCGAGTGAACCACAGCTACCCGCGGAGATATACTCTCCCAGTACTGGAGTTGAAACTTCATTTTTGTATGGAATGCGTCGAGAGATGGTCGCGTGAGCGATAATTAATGATCACTTCACCCGATTCTCATGAAATTAACACAGATGCTTACACCTATGGCCCTGAAGGACTTGTCAAAATTACGGCGTCCACTTTTATCTGGGGCGCCGGTGATTCACGAATCTAATTCTTCCATAGGCGCGGTTTCCTAAACCGAACCGTGGACATGATTTTACTTCTAATTAGGCAGGTGTCTTTCGCTAATATTAATAGCGTCACGATTTTATTTGCACGAAGTTAACGTTGGCGCTCGGTTATATTCAAGTTTATAGTTAGAAGAAATTTATGTTATAAGAAAGTCATATTCAGCGGTTTGCGCTGAATTTCGGTAATGTACCTGTAATGTGTTAGTCCTCATATCCCGGTCAAACCATCATTTGGTTTGGCGTCGGGTATGGAACGCAAAAATAACAAAACTAGATTCTAAGATTAATTTTCGTAGGTATATTTTTTTTTATTTAGATTTTTACTTCTTCTTGCTTCCCTAGTAAAGCCGTGATAGCGGCCAATCTAGATTATTTCTTAATTAATTGATTACATTGGCAACTCTGTCGATGAAACTGGTTTGGTTTCGAAGCTACTTTACATATCTCACCTCTCTCTTTCTTACGTTGTACTGCGACTTTTCTAGCGAAATGACCTTGGAATGCTAAGGGAAGTCATGGCCAAAATACATGATCATGACAATCCCCAACACTCCCCATGGCTTGACTTACCCTCAAGCATTTCAATCGCTAGTATTGATAGAAAAAAAAATTTTGGTCCGGTCGCAGATCGTAAGCAAGGGAGAGGGGCCCGCGAGTTAACTCCAAGTTAACCCCGCAGAAAGAGCAACCGCGTGAATTTATCCTAGACAGCGTGGCGCCAGGGCGCCGCGCGTAGTGTTTAATCGACCGAGTTACGACATCGCTTCTAAATCCCATTCAGGGGCAACAAGTTTACAGGGCGCTACTTTATCTGTAGGCATTTAATCAAACAATTATAGGACAATTATGTGAAACAATTAAGACAGTGGGGTAGTGCTGGTGCTAAGGGAGGATAAACAAACATAAAATGTGATAGTGGTGATCCACACCTAGTTCTAACGTAAGTATTCCGAGGTTCCGGAGTTATGGTAACACACGTTTAAGTGTGATTCGGTTTTATGTGGCGTTACTGGCCTAACCCGTCTTGCGGGCACGAGACTAATTCCAATAGACAAAATTAGAGATTTAAACACTAATAAACAATTTCTATAAAATTAAACAAGGTAGCGAATTTATCACAAGATTTGTGTTGGACGGTCCGTCCTTTGACTTTGGCGTTTCTTTTGGCATGATTGATTCTAGGGTTAAAGCATTAGTCTTCAGACAAGAGAAACAAATTCTCTTTGGTATTATATAAATTCACTACACAAAACAGTTTTATTATTAACTACACTTTGGTTTCCTTGAAGAGGCACTTGTATTGTACTTTCCTGGAATTTCACTGATCGGCGGGCGCGAGGGGCGGTGGTCCGCTGCTGGGGGCTTCCTCATCCACCGGCCTGGTGGAGATGTCGGCGGCGTCCGTCGTGGAAGGCGCCGGTTCCTCCTCTGGCAGCCGCGGCGGCGTTTGCTCGGCGCGGGGTGGCTCTACATAGGGGGCCGGCACCGGCCGAATCTGGTTCGTATGCGCCTTGGTCGGCTTCCCTCGTCTGTCAATCCAGTAGACGTTCGGGCCGATGCGCGAGATAACCTTGTAGGGGCCTTCCCATCGTGGCGCCAGGTTTGGGATGATTCCGGTCCTCACTCCAGGTCGGGTGAAGCCGCGCAGATACACCCGCTGTCCCGCATTGAAATGGGCGGGAGGCGGCTGCACTGCAGCGCGGCCATTATTTCGGGCTGCGTACTCCTCTTGGTGTCTCAAGAGGAGCGCATCCTGCTCGTCCCTCTCCAGGGCCTCTGTGCGGGTCTCAGGTGGATTGATTTGAGCCCGCCATTCGCCAGGCCGAGGCAGCTCGTACCCCAGCACCGCTTGACTGGGTGTGAGGCCGGTCGCTGCGTTCTGCCGGCAGCGCATTGCAAAAAGAGTGCGCGGGATCGTCTCGCACCACTTGTCGTGCGCGCCTGGTTCGAGTTGTATTCGCATTGCTTTTTTTAACTCTTGGTTCCGACGCTCCGTCGGGTTGGCCTGTGGGTGGTAAGGTGGCGTCGTCCAATGCTGGCACCCCCAAGCGTCGAGGCTGGCTACCCACGTCGCATGCGAGAACTGAGTCGCATTATCGGTGAGCAGTGCGCGTGGGTAGCCGTAGCGATGGAACACTTCTTGTTCCAAGACTGGCATAAATGTGGCGACCAGTGAGTTCCGTAGGGGAAAGGCTTCCACCCATCGGGAAAACAAGTCGATTACTACTAGTATGTACTTATTGTGCTGTCGGCTGGCCGGATAGGGGCCCATGAAGTCGAGCGCCAGAATTTCGAATGGTCGCGTCGCCTCTCGGTGCGACGTCATATGCGCCGGTCTTTGTAGGGCGCCCCGCTTCCGAGTGGCGCAGATTTTGCACGCCCTTACATGCGCCTTGACATCATTCCGGCGGGCTCGCCAAAAGTATAAGCGGCGTATGGCCCGGTTTGTTTCGGCGGCGCCCGGATGTCCGGCCAACGGATCGTCGTGGTATGCGGCTACGACGTCCTTTCTGGTGTGAAATGGCACAACGGTCAGCAACTGTCCGCTCTCTAGGCGATGGCACAGGATCCCGTTATGCACCACATTGGTGTGGTGTGGTTGTACCATCGATGGAGTGGCTAGTGCGCGCAGCGTCTCCTGTGTGTCGGGGTCGGCGCGCTGGGCGGCTTTCACGACGTCGTGCAGTGTTGCGAGTTCAATTAGCAACGCGACGGGCTTCGTGTGCGTCGGGACGAGCATCCTATCGTCCTCGTCGTTGATGGGCGGCGCCTGGACGTCCGGATGTCGTGAGAGCACGTCCGGTAGTTGGTTGAGGCGGCCCGCGCAATGCTGAATGTCAAACTGATGCTCGGACAGCATTATAGCCCATCGCGTGAGCTTTGCCCGCTCGTCCTTCGCGCTGTTCAGCCACGTCAACGCCCGGTTATCCGTCACCAGCGTGAACGGGCGGTCTTCCAAATACGCTCTATACTTCTTGATGGCCCAGACGGCGGCGAGTGCTTCTTGCTCGTTCGAGTGGTAGCGCCTCTCGGCCTCGGAGAGCCGAGCGCTTGCGTATGAAATAACGTCTCGTCCGCCGTCCGGCCGTGCATGGTAGAGCACCGCCGCGACGCCATTCCCGCTGGCGTCGGTCTGTAGAACGAAGCGCCGTGTGAAGTCCGGCCGAGCCAATTTGAGCGGCTTTCGGAGGGCGGCTTTCACGGCTTGCATCGCTGCGTTCGCCTTTCCGTTCCATTTAAACGCGACTGTCGTCTTCAGTAAATCCGTCAGCGGGGCTGCCATGTCCGCGAAGTCCGGGACGTATTCCCTGAGCCAGTTGCATAGGCCTAGGAACTCCCTGAGTTCTCGTCTTGTCTTGGGCGTGGCCGCTTCTTCGACTCCCTTCAGGTGGACAGGCTGCGGAATGTTACCGTCGGCCGTTACTTGATGTCCGAGGTACTCTACGCTCCGGCGTCCAACCTGGCATTTGGAGACCGAGATTCTCAGGCTATGCAGCTGCAGTCGCTCAAACACGACCCTCAGATCGCGGACATGATCACTCCAGGTGTTGCTATATACGATAATATCATCTAGGTACACCAGGCAACACAGCGGGATGAGTCCGACGAGTACTTCTTGGCTCATCAGCCGCTGGAAGGTTCCCGGTGCACCCTTCAGTCCAAATGGCATTACTGTGAACTGGTAGCACCCGCCATCCGGTGTATTAAAGGCCGTCAGGGCCTTGGTGTCCGGGTGAAGAGGCACCTGCCAGTACCCGGCCTTCAGATCCAATGAGCTGAAGATGGTGGCAGGGCCGAGTTCTTTTAATGTCTCTTGTATGCGCGGCAGATGGGTAGCCTCGTCAATCGTCACGGCATTCAGTTTCCGATAATCGACGCAGAATCGTGGCTTTCCGTCCTTCTTCCGGACGATGACGACGGGCGAGCTGTACGGAGATCGACTTGGCTCCACTACTCCATCTGCCAGCATCTGCTGGACCTCCTCCCGGATCATTTGTTTCGTGGTGTCCGATTGCCTATGAGGTCCGACTCGGAAGGGCGTGTGGTCCGACAGCCGGACCTCATGCACGGCCGACCCGCATCGTGGGCCGGAGGCAGCGAAGAGGCTCCCGAAATCAGTCATCAAGCTGACGAGCGCCCTTCTGGCGTCGTCGGGGACGTCGTCGGTGAGCGTCGGCAGCTCCGGTATCTCGACCGGCGTCGGTCGTTGGAGCGTCACGCAATGCGCCGTGTATCGCGCCTCCCTGCCGAAATGTAGACATCTCCTCTTGCAGTCTAGACTGGCCTCCTCCTGTTCTAACCAGTCTAGCCCCAAGAGGATGTCGGCTCCTAGGCCGCTGACTACGAGAGCGGAAGCGATGAGCGGTGCATCCTGCATCTTCCCTCTTAGGAGGGTCCTCCCGTAAGTGGGTACCGCTTGCCCACCTACTCCTTGCAGTGTGGTTTCCGGTGTCCTGTACGAGTCGTGCCCCACGAGGCCCGCATCGACCAGTGTGTGAGTTGCGCCACTGTCGATGACGGCATGGCAGCTTGCTTCCACACCGTCCAGGATCACCGGCACCCTCAAGAGGCGGCTGTTGGAGACGACGTCGTCGGTCGGCTGGTGGGGACGTCTGGCTGCGCGCATGATAACTCCTTGTAACGAAAAATAGTCCCATTCACGAAAACAGCATAAGCAACAAAACAACAAAAAAAATATATGGCACTAGAGGTCGATGTCTTTGATAACGCACAAATAGTCACATTTATAAGAGAGAAAAATTATTGTATCTTACACTAGAAGTCACTTGATTTTATAACTAACATAATAGAAAACAATGTTCCACTTTGCACTTCGGTATTTATAACATCGCGGGCTTACTGGGTTCTGTTGCACGATTCTAAGTTAGTTAAGATTTCTTTTGTCGAAGTTAATGTTTTTTTTCGTAAGCCCGCACCACTCGTTGTATCTTTCACAGCATAGAAAAAAATATTGTATTTTACACTGAGAGTCACTTACTTTATTATTTATAATTAATATAATAGAAACATTGTTCCGCCTTTCCACTTCCTTATTTATAACATCGCGGGCTTACTGGGTTCTGTTGCACGATTCTAAGTTAGTTAAGATTTCTTTTGTCGAAGTTAATGTTTTTTCGTAAGCCCGCACCACTCGTTGTATTTTTCCCATCTAACGTGTTTCGGATAGTTTTAGTTTTTTTAGTAGCGCCGCTGCCTCTGGCGGCACTCCTCCGTCCGGTGAGTGCCACCGCACGCGTAACACCTCGGAGGGCCGTTATTGGAGCGCTGTCCGTACGCTTGTTGTGGCGGCGGCCGTCGGTCGTTGCTGCGATTGCCGCCGCCGTTGTGTGGGTTCGGGCGGCGCTCCGGCGAGCGTCGCCGCTGCTGCGGGTAACGGGGAGACTGGGGTATGGGAGGTGGAGGGACATTATACTGGTTCGCGTTCGGTGCGAGCGCGCACTCCGGCTCCTGACACCTGTGCTGGCACGTCCGTGCGCCTCCGGCGTCGGCCGCTCCAGGCCCTTTCGTCCGACGCGCCGCCGGCGTCGGCGGCTGCGTCTCCTCCCTCCGGGAGCGCAACTCCATGGTCTGGACCGCCTCTATTAACTCCTCCAGGGTCGTCCACCTCAATCTTTCGGTTCTCTCCTGATCCCGAGGAGTCATCAGACCCTGGATGTCGCGGGCCAGCTCGAGAGGGTCGCCTCGCGTCGTGCACACTTGTGCCATTGCTCGCTTCCGTTCCAGGAACGTATATGCGCTTTCATCCTCCTTCTGGAGTACCGTCTTCATCTCATACTCCAGTCGGAGTTTCCTTGCGATATTATCGTACCTCCGTCTGAGATGGTACGATAATCCCCCCCAAGTCGTGGGTTTGGTCTCCAAGCTCTGCCACCACTGCAGCGCTTCCCCTTGGAAGGCGGTGGCGGCCTTGGTTACCATGTCTTCTGGCTCGGTGTCCGCTACTGTGAAGTAGCGCTCACAACGCTCGATGAACCGAGTCGTGTCCGCTACTTCCCCTCCATGGAAGGCCACGGAAAACACAGGCGGATGCCCGTGTCGGCTCTTTTCTTCGCGCCGGAGGGGCACCTCCGGCACTTCGGCGATCGTCGTCGGCGTTCCTGGCTCCGCCTCGTCGGGGAAGCGCTGTCCATTCTCAAACATGTCTACCGAAGAGGTCGCCGTCTGAAACCCGGGTCGCATGTTACAGGGGGCGCCACTCATGATTACGTCCATGAGCACGGATTGTGACCGCGTGATTCTATCGGTCATTCTTCCTCTCTTTGTCTGAAAGAGGGAATCTATTATTAGCTAGTCGGAGACATGAGATTCTTAATCATCAGGGCATGAGTCCGTGATCAGAATCACTCATTCGTTCTCTATTCATTTACTTTACTGATTTTACTTTGTCAAGAATCTACTTCGACTATCCTCCAACCGACTCTCCGTGGAGCGCTGGTGATCAGTCAGCGTCCCTCGTATAGCGCGGTTAGCGAAATTCAAACGGTCCGCGTTTGGTCGATATCAATTTTTGCTCGTTAACGAGCCGATCTCTCGGCCCGTTAATCCGCTGATGTGTGATTCTATTGAAGTTACATTTACAGTTAGCATACTAGAGTTACTTTATCGGTTCACATCTTAACCGTCGAAAACATGATTCTATCAAGGCCTCACGTTTTTGGGCAGCCAGTTGAGACGCCCTCGTCCCAGATCGTTAGACGAGAGACAGAGTTATCCATCTCTCCCCATAACAACCTGGTTTGGTATAATTCGGACTCTTTGTTATAGGTACAGTTACATGGAAAGGGTATCAAAGCAATATTAATGAAACACGCGGTACAATCAAAGGAAGGGTGGGGTTCCACCGATTTATTTTACAAAACATATATTTAAATTCACAACAATAAATTTGGAAGAGCCTAGCTAGCATACAGTTATATGTTACAGAGAAAAACAACAAACAAAATAGATTAATTACACTACAGTGAAAATCGGCCATGCGACCCTATAAGAGATAGGGCCGCATGGACGAGTGCCCATGTGACCCGGTTTCGACGATCCTCGCAGAGAAAGTTCATTATGTTACATGGTTATATAAAAAGAACAAGCGAATGATTAGCTGAGTTTACATTTAGTTAAGTTAACAATTTGTGCGCCATTGCGCAACAAAACAAAAGAGAGGTTGAAGAAACGAAGTTAATTAGTATGCTTGGTACTTGAGTCCTGAGGGGAAGTAGAAATTTCTGTTAGCGTCGTGACGCGACGGACTAACCACTTGACCTTGAATAGGCTAGCACATGTATTTTATAATTTTTTTTAATCGTGTCTTAGTGACACTTTCCCTTTGGCTGATAACATACGTTTAGTTAGCAGAAAAAAATATATTCAAATAAGTCTTATATCGACTCGGACGCTTCTGCATGCGTCCGAGCTGCATTCTTACCCTACAATACACATAATCAATTTATTTTAATTTTTGCTACAAGGGTCGGCTGACAATCTGGAAAGTAGATACACACAACGCATGTCAATAGTGGATATTTCTGTAAGATTATACTTATGGTTGGTGAGGTTCTCTGCGTTCCCTATAATCAGCCTTATTCCGATACATTCGGAGACACTTACCTCTATTTTTCTGTTAAGTGTAATTCTAAGAATAATGACAAAATAAACAAAACTCTTTCGAGACTAGCATTAAGATAGTTTTTAATTGTGTTCAGGAGTGGTAATGTTATTCCTTTATATGGGCAACGAGACTAGTATTCTTAAAAATACAAAAAGGACAGAACAGGAACAAGTAACGATTTCGACAGTGGTTTAATGATTATTTAACCTAGGTTCTTATCACTACCTACACCTAAGTTTTGGGAAAGCATGTTCGTAAAGATTAGTACCAGTTTCTCTAAACTGGTTTCGTGGCGTTACTATGAAGAAACATAGTTCTCGGTTTCGAACGCGAGTGATATGAGAATATCTTCAGCCACACTCGTTGAATTGAGTTCGCTTTCTCCTCCACTTAAGCGTATCTTACAGTTAGGAAGCTATAGCAGGTGATCGCAGACCGACGTCCGCTTGTTTGAAACCTACGCGGCGGCTTTTACAGGCCTACCTGTGGTCCAGCGTTTGCTGGAACCGGCCGCGGCGTCGCAGATCATCCGATCTGACAGACTTATTTTCGTCAGGCGCATACTTTCGTATTGGGGTCAGGGGTCGAACCTGACCTCCTTTCGGCGGGACGCCGCGATCGTGGACCTGCTGAAAACAACTATTGAAACGTGCTCTATGTCACCTAGACAAACGGATGGCCGGGGTGGAAAACGGTCCTCTGCCAGAGGGCCGTTTCCGATATGGCAGCCCACCTCAGAAGTGAACGATATGTCCATATCGTTATCCATTTGGCCGATGGATTTGGTTATTGCTTAATTAAGGCGGTCGTCTATTGACCGGTGAGAGTCGCACTGACAGGATGACGTCTGTCAGTGAGAGGCGTCGTAACGCAGAGGAATTTACACGTCTGTCATATCTCAGCCTCCGAGCGCGCATGCAGTCGCGAGGCATTGTGCCATCCGCCTGTCTCCGGTGGGGAGCACCTATTCATCGACGTCATGACTACACTAGGATGGAGACACCAAACCTTGAGCAGTCACGTTCGACTCTCTACGCCACTGTCTGACCGGCGATTATGTTTCTAATCTGATGTCTCCACCTCGCAAGCCCACCCGCGAGAGATGACAGTTTTTAGTGCGGCGAGGTGGATCGTACCTTCGTCCGCCAGCCCGAGCTTATACATAATTATTAGTTAGACCAAAGATCCTTTCTCCGCCCTGTAGGCAAGTCCGGAGAATATTTACTTGTTTTCCTTTTAAACAAACATATTGGTGGTTATTATCAATCTTACTGAAGTTATTGTTCTCTCGCGGATGCCTCGCCCTTAATTTTAACAATTACATGTTAGCCCAGCACTAGCAAGACGATCCTTAATCCGATCGCTGTTTTAATACAATAATTACAATACAGCCCTAAGCTAGGCACATGTGTCGTGTCCAGTCATACTACCGGCAATCTGTTAGCAATATGATTTTTTTTTCATTTAGTTGCGGCGAAAGAGTGTTCTAGTTAATTATTAAGAGAAAATATTCAAACAAAAAAAAATCCTAATACAGTCATAAAGAAACGTATTCGAATGTGGTTGTTGAGCAAATTATTCTCATTTAGTTGCGGCGAAAGAGTGTTCTAGTTAATTGTTAAAAGAAAATATTCAGACAAAAAAAATCCTAATACAGTCATAAAGAAACGTATTCGAATGTGGTTGTTGAGCAAATTATTCTCATTTAGTTGCGGCGAAAGAGTGTTCTAGTTAATTATTAAAAGAAAATATTCAGAAAAAAAAATCCTAATACAGTCATAAAGAAACGTATTCGAATGTGGTTATCGCGCAGGAAGCGCCCACGTTTAATTATTAAAAGGAAGATTTCAAATGGTTACTGAGAGAAATATTCTGATTTCGCTTATGAAAAGAAAAGTTTCGAATTTAGTTGTTGAGGAAGATATTCTAATGTAGTGTTTGCGAAAAGAAGTGCTCACGTTTAACCATCGAAAGAAAACATTCAATTAGTCACCGAGAAAGAAACACTAGAATTTAGCCATAAAAAGGAAGGTATTCGTATTTAGTAATAAAAAAAATTATTCTACTTTAGTTGCTGCGGAAAGAAGTGTCCACGTCTAGTTATTAAAAGAAAATATAAAATAGAAAAAAAATACTACTTGGGCTATGAAAAGAAAAATATCCGCATTTAGTTATTTGTGGAAGATATGCTAATGTAGTGATTGCGAACAGAGGTGCTCACGTTTAGTTATCAAAAGAAAATATTCAGATAGTTATAAAAAAAAAACCATTCTAATTTGGCTATGAAAAGAAACGTATTTGAATTCAGTTATTGCTGAAGGAAGCGTCCGAGTTTAGTTATTAAAAAGAAATTATTCAATTAGTTATTGAGAAAATTATTCCAACGTAATGATTGCGAAAAGAAGTGATCACGTTTTGTTATCAAAAGAAATGATTCAGATAGTAAAATAAACACTCTAATTTGGCTATGAAAAGAAGCGTATTTGAATTCAGTTATTGCTGAAGGAAGCGTCCGAGTTTAGTTATTAAAAAGAAATTATCCAATTAGTTATTGAGAAAATTATTCTAACGTAATGATTGCGAAAAGAAGTGATCACGTTTTGTTATCAAAAGAAATTATTCAGATAGTAAAATAAACACTCTAATTTGGCTATGAAAAGAAACGTATTTGAATTCAGTTCTTGCTGAAGGAAGCGTCCGAGTTTAGTTATTAAAAAGAAATTATTCAATTAGTTATTGAGAAAATTATTCTAACGTAATGATTGCGAAAAGAAGGGATCACGTTTTGTTATCAAAAGAAATTATTCAGATAGTAAAATAAACACTCTAATTTGGCTATGAAAAGAAACGTATTTGAATTCAGTTCTTGCTGAAGGAAGCGTCCGAGTTTAGTTATTAAAAAGAAATTATTCAGTTAGTTATTGAGAAAGTTATTCTAACGTAATGATTGCGAAAAGAAGTGATCACGTTTTGTTATCAAAAGAAATTATTCAGATAGTAAAATAAACACTCTAATTTGGCTATGAAAAGAAACGTATTTGAATTCAGTTATTGCTGAAGGAAGCGTCCGAGTTTAGTTATTAAAAAGAAATTATTCAATTAGTTATTGAGAAAGTTATTCTAACGTAATGATTGCGAAAAGAAGTGATCACGTTTTGTTATCAAAAGAAATTATTCAGATAGTAAAATAAACACTCTAATTTGGCTATGAAAAGAAACGTATTTGAATTCAGTTCTTGCTGAAGGAAGCGTCCGAGTTTAGTTATTAAAAAGAAATTATTCAATTAGTTATTGAGAAAGTTATTCTAACGTAATGATTGCGAAAAGAAGTGATCACGTTTTGTTATCAAAAGAAATTATTCAGATAGTAAAATAAACACTCTAATTTGGCTATGAAAAGAAACGTATTTGAATTCAGTTATTGCTGAAGGAAGCGTCCGAGTTTAGTTATTAAAAAGAAATTATTCACTTAGTTATTGAGAAAATTATTCTAACGTAATGATTGCGAAAAGAAGTTTGTTTCCGTTCGCGGTTCGATCGCACAGTATGTAAAACCAGACACTCCACTTACATTAGACTTTCGGGGGGGAGTCAGACTTCCGTCTACCCGTGCAGCCCCGAAAGTCGACATATAGATAGTCACAGATAAAAACAATTACAGTGGAGCAAGAAGGAACAAAACACAGGACAAATTATATGAGTTACAATAGAGCGAGTTAGACCTTCCTGCACCCGCGCCGCAGATCTACTTCTCCGACCGCTGAAACGAACTGGTGATTTGAGAAAGACATGATGTGAATTGTTTATCAGTCTTGCTTTGGAAAGCATTACATTTATGCACGATTTTATCGCAAAAAAGGCCGCAAAGATACAGCCCTTTGCGTGAATGAGGTGACAACGCGAAATCTCGCGAGTTACTTAAGTGGCTACATACGTAGTCCGCTTTCAAGCATCTAGACCTGGTTTGCTCCCTAATATCTAGGAACACTGGTTCGGAGATAAGGGAGAAACATATTTAAATCAACGTATTAATTTTTCACAAACCTTGGAGATGATCTCGGAGTGCTGGATGTCGGCGCTGCTCTCGATGCAAAGAAGTGAAAGTTTTATTTGAGTCTACGGATTTCCAGGCTTTCGAAAGTTACTATGATTTTAGTAATTTCGTACTCAGGATTTCCAGCAAGTTTAAGTTGGTGCAAAGGTAAGTACTATGGCGATATCGGAGAGAGAGCAGCGGCACGGGTGCTTCTGGGCAGCGTAACGTTCGGAAAAAGTGTGAGACTGTGTGAAAGTTTGCCGCATCTCTTATACTCTGGCTGCCCAGGACGGTCCCGTTATTTTAGCCGCTTTCACAAAATGGCGTCAACTGAGATTTTTCGTTTGCGCTGATTTTCGCGGAGCGAATTATTGCTCGCATTCAGTAGCTATGGCGTGGAAAAAATTAGAAAAATGTTTTTCTTGTGTGAACAATGCGTCTGCACATTTTCTCTCATACCCGCTATACTGTACCTCGCAGGTATCGCGAGATACAGACGAAATTGTCGAAAATTTGCACCTGACGCTAAAACTCGAATTTCAGGTTGGACGCGAATGCTCTTCTGTCCGCGGAATTAATTCAGGTGGATTGATTAAATTATTCATAAGAGCTACAGAGGCGATCTTAGTTAGAATGCCCTCTGCAGGGCGCATCTATGAACGGATGCGCCTGAAATTTATGCAGGAGCGTCGGGGCTGGCCGTCCGCTTATCTGATGCTAATTTTTATTCCAGAAAACCAACGGCAAATGTGATTAATTTACATTTATCAATCTTCAACTCGCGGTAAGGGACGCATGCGTGTGACAGAGTGGGAAGGCACCTCGCGACGTCCACGTCGCGCGTTGCGCCAGAGCGGGAAGGCTCCTGGCGGCGCGCCATGGGTGCGAGTGAACCACAGCTACCCGCGGAGATATACTCTCCCAGTACTGGAGTTGAAACTTCATTTTTGTATGGAATGCGTCGAGAGATGGTCGCGTGAGCGATAATTAATGATCACTTCACCCGATTCTCATGAAATTAACACAGATGCTTACACCTATGGCCCTGAAGGACTTGTCAAAATTACGGCGTCCACTTTTATCTGGGGCGCCGGTGATTCACGAATCTAATTCTTCCATAGGCGCGGTTTCCTAAACCGAACCGTGGACATGATTTTACTTCTAATTAGGCAGGTGTCTTTCGCTAATATTAATAGCGTCACGATTTTATTTGCACGAAGTTAACGTTGGCGCTCGGTTATATTCAAGTTTATAGTTAGAAGAAATTTATGTTATAAGAAAGTCATATTCAGCGGTTTGCGCTGAATTTCGGTAATGTACCTGTAATGTGTTAGTCCTCATATCCCGGTCAAACCATCATTTGGTTTGGCGTCGGGTATGGAACGCAAAAATAACAAAACTAGATTCTAAGATTAATTTTCGTAGGTATATTTTTTTTTATTTAGATTTTTACTTCTTCTTGCTTCCCTAGTAAAGCCGTGATAGCGGCCAATCTAGATTATTTCTTAATTAATTGATTACATTGGCAACTCTGTCGATGAAACTGGTTTGGTTTCGAAGCTACTTTACATATCTCACCTCTCTCTTTCTTACGTTGTACTGCGACTTTTCTAGCGAAATGACCTTGGAATGCTAAGGGAAGTCATGGCCAAAATACATGATCATGACAATATATTTGTGAATTAAAAATTCGACGCTGCAATCTTGTAGAACAAAAGGACAGTTGGCTTATAGAACCGGCTAGTTTTCATTTCACCTTAATCTATTTTTTCAGATAAAAGTTATTGGTATAAAAATTTAAATGAGTGAAGTATGTCGTAAAATAAAAATATATAATTATATAAACAACCAACTTAAAAACTAAAAAAAATCTACACACTAGTATTGTTATACATTAGATAATAATTATCATAATTTGGTTGCAATGAATTAAGCTTTAATACAATAAATTTCTCTATTCAAAAGTGATTTATTTATTCTTTAAATAAAGTGACGATTTTTTAAAATAAAGATAATTTTAACATATTGCTATTATCTGATGCAATAGTAAATTGGAATTGAACTATCTACGTTTCCATGTCCCTGTAACCTATAAAATAAGTATTTTCAATTTGCAGTTCACAATGATCCCCATTGAGGCAATAACACCAGGATATTCGAAACAAAAGAGTCCCCGGACCGGTAGCTTGGGAAATAACAAGCGGAACTGTTTCCTGTTGGCGTCAAATAACACATGCGTGCAAAGCTACACAATGTATATGAAGTATAACTACGATGTCACTGAGCACGGTAAATTTTCCGAATTTTCGTTGACTTTATCAAAATACAATAAAATACTATGGGCACTTCATATTTAGCTTTGTTTCAAAATTAAGCAAACATATTTCGATGTTGGTCGAGATATTATTAGAAAAAAAAACAATATTAATATCTTGAAGGTATAAGCAAATAATTTTCTGTGTCAGTGTCTATCAATTAGGAAGAAATAAAAGAAAAGTAAAATTTTCAACCGCTTGTTAAAACTGTCAAATTCATTCAGTTGGCATACTTTATACCAGTGCTCCGCAACATTTTCTCTCCCACGGCACACCAAAATATTCGCAGCCCACTTCAAATATGTATATATACAAAACGGTATATGCAAAAATAGCATTAGACATCGTTCTTAATTGTGTAATATATTGCCACCTCAGTACTACAAATAGACAACTCTGATTTAATCATTGCTTAAACAAATTATTTGATCTTTTCTTCACTGAAGTAATGCGCTGCGACACACTTAGCATCGCCCCACGGCACACTAGTGTGTCGCGGCACAACGGTTGCGGAGCACTGCTTTATACTATTCTACTTACCGTTGCATTTTCTTTATGTTGACGGTGCAGTCCTTAATCACTGACAGATAATTTACTTAGTGAAATAATCATCCAAAACATCATATTTTATTTTTTTGACTTGTAAAATTAAAAAAATATTTACCAGCCTGTTAATTTATCACTTTGTTTCGTTACTTAATTTCACTGACTCGTATCATTAAAAATGATCATATGGTCATTATAATGGAAAAGATCATAACAATAAAACAAGCTTGTCAATGATGTCTTTCATTTCAATATGTGCCTGAAATACATCATAATAATTTGAAATATTAGTTGATGTTAGACAATTTCATTTCACTCTCAATATGAGAAAAAAGGCTTTGTTTAATTGAAACTCCGTTGTAACCAAATTGACAATTAATGTAAATTCAGTTATCAGCTACACCATCAATGGCTATCAGTTACATCACCAAAGAAAACAGTTATTTATAAGAAACATACACCATCCAAGAGATTGGATTAAATATGAAAAATATTCTTCATGTAAATTTTTATGAAAATATTCCTTGTTTTAACCTATTCATATACAAATGTTGAAATGAAAAATATTGCATTTCATTGGATAGAAAATATAGCTAACGTAGTGCTTAATTTTCTGGTATACGTTTCAGTGTTCATCGATTCATGTTGGCTTATAATAATGTTGGAAAATGCAAGATGAAAATAAAAAAAAAAATAATTGATAGGAAAATTCTAGTTTCACTGGTCGACGAGTTTCAGTTTAACTAATTCTTTTGATATTGTTTTAAAATGTTACATTATTTAATAATACACGCGTTGTTTTTCTTAAGTCAAATTACCTCTTCAAAAACAAACTCGCTTTCGTCTAGTGATAAAACGATATCAATTTTAAAAACAAAAAATGCTTTGGCTTATGTATTTATTTATAAATATGTGATAGGATTGTGAAAGATATAAGCACTTTTTTTAATATCTCAAATTTTTTTTTATAATATAAAGCTTATATTCTTCTTATAAAATTTTATTAAATAAAATATTGGGACGATGTTATATAATATAAATTTATTTATAGTTTCCGTCATCTTTTTATGTACGAATATTTATTTTATTTCTGCTGTGTAGCAAAATATTTTATGAGATGTTTTTTTTTTCATTTTAATAATAAAGTATAATATTATATACATGCAATATATATTCGGCCGGTTGTTTACCTTAACCTACTGAAAACAGGATGTTTTCTTTTGGAAAACGAAAGCAAGTTATGAATATTTCATGATACAATTTTTCTTTTATTTTGATAAAGACTTTGTTTTTCTTTTGTCGACTAAACAATTTCAAGTTTATTGTTTTCAATTAACGTATGATATAACATGAAAACTTCTAGAAAATTTATAAATAACATCGAGAGAACTTTATATTTTATTTTCATTTACTTGAATGATAGCATATACAATTTTTTTACGATGTTGGATTACGATCTAAGTTGGTTTCCCACCACCACCCGTTGTGTATATGCAGCCAACGTTTAATGGCCGCCTTCCACAACGCTATCGACAGAAAAAAAGGAGTTTACCCCTCACATTCATGGCCCGAGCAGAACTGCACGGGACTGATTTTGAACCATGCACTAATGTGCTTAAAATAATAATAATACTAATAATAATAAAAGTGTGACTAGCTCAGCCACTTAAATCAAGTTGATATTAAGTATCTTGTGTATATGGATTACGATCTCTTAAAAGTTGTATTCTAAGTCATGATAGTTTACTATTGATTATACTAAAATATTTCTGATAAAATAACACTGAATAAAATAACAGCCAAGAAACAATCGATAGAGGTTTTTGTTAACAATGTGTAATGGTAAAAAAAAGCATTGGTTCAAACACTGATGACAATGACGAAAATTTAAATTTGTCAATATAAATTTAAAAAAAAACACAATATTCTTTTGTATTTAATTCCCACTTTTATTTATTAAGATCAGGACCGATTTCGCTCATGGCGAACATTAAAAAAAATGTTTATGAAAACTAGAATACTGAAAACTGGAAACTGGCACTTTTTACTATCATTTTATACCAAAAATTATACTGGTTTATGTCAAAAAACTTTTCTAAATACCACAATATCATTGGCTCACTTTAATTAACGATTAAAACGATATAAAATAACTTATATTTATACATATATTGCACACAAGTGTAAGTTAGCCACTGTAAGCATTACAGACAAGATATATTTTTATCAATCTGAACAATACTGATTGGAACAATACAACTTTATCAGTCTGTTAAATGTTGTAAATTAAACATAAAAATGAAGTTTTCTTCACTTTATTAAAAAACCATTTTACTTACTAATTATTTTCGTAAATATTTTACAAAATTAAACCTAATTTTCCTTTTTAAAAAGTTATAGTTAATGGTTGGAATATCATTTTATCTAATTTTAAAGCAATATTCTTTTCTATTGAACACGCAGACAAGTTAAGACAATTTTCTATTTTCCAAGAAGACAAAATACGAAATAATAAATGATATATTGTAATAGGTACTAGAACTTCTTGTGGCCAAAACAAAATCAAAACTCACGTCACATTTCGCCAAAATTTGTACATTTGTCTTCGTTTGAAGGGGAAACCATTGAAACAAACGAACACGATTGTATAATGCCTACGTGTCGCAAATTAGTTATGCGAGATAAAAGCAAACTAATTTATTTATTTATCCGACATGGCTTGAGATTTCCCAAAGTATCATGTAGCAGAAAATTTATAACAATATTTATCATGTAATGGCTGTCTACCAATTAATTCAATATTGTTTCTTTATATTGGGTTGATACAAAAGTTATGACCGTTTTTTTATGATCCTAGGTAAAAAGAAATTCTTCAGAAATGATAAATAGTATCTTCTTTTAAATGATTCCATTGTATAAAGGATGCTTTCCCTCTACTTTCTATTCAGTTTTGGCCTGGCCAGAGTACAGTAAAGAGCCCTTGTATTTTTTCAAAATGTCGGTCGATAAAGTGCATTTACGTCATTGATTACTTTATGAATTCCGTAAAGACAATACCGCGAGTGTGGCAACCAAAAATATTTTCGAAGTGTATGGAGCAGATGTCATCAAAGTTCGACAGGTACGAAGATAGTTTACAAAATTCCGATCTGGGGATTTTTCACTAATTGATAAACCACGTACCGGACGGCCATTGAAGTCTGATAACGTCATAATTGACACCAATCCATGTCTAACTACCAGGGAGATCGCGTTGATGATGGGAGTCAACCAAACAACCGTATTAAGACATTTGGAGCGTATGGGGATGGTTATGTTAGGTATGTGATATATGATATGTTATATGTACGACTACATGTGGCTATGATGACCCAACACAAGCTAAATGAGTTGAATTGCAATCAAGCATCCACCGTATTTTCCAGATTCGCTCCTTCCGATTTTCATTTATTCCGATCACTGAAAATTTTTTTAAATGTTAAAATTTGATACAATAGAGCAGGTAAAAACATCCCTTACTACATTTTTCGCATCAAAATCCACGGAATTTTACACTTATGGTATTAATAAGTTGATAGAAATATGGGAGAAGGTTATAAGAACGGATGGAAATTATATAATTGATTGAATAAATAATACAAGTCTAAAAAAAAATGTTTAATTGTATATGTAAAAAACGGTCATAACTTTTGCATCAACCCAATATATTTACAGCCAGTAAATCACTTTTCAGTTTCTTAACATATTTAAATCATGCATTAATTCATAATTTTGGTAAGCTACAAGAACAGTTTCAAAAGGTATTTGTCACTTTAAAGGTGTTAATTGTCAACTCTTGGTAAAAATACTTTATATTAAAAAATAAAACACTTTTGTACTAATTCCACATGTTTTATTTCAAATCAGCATTCAAAGCATTATCAACAGATTAAATATATAAAAAAACAGTTCTATGATACAAAATTGAATAAGTCTAATTTTACCAATTTATTACACAATTACGCCTATTTAATTTTGTATATTAACTAACCTAGTATATTTTTATATTTTATCCATGAGCTAAAATCTGATCTACAATAAATAATGTGGAATTATTACAAAAAAGTTTTAAATGATATTTGTATATTTTTTCAACTATGATAAATTGTAATTTTATAGATGAAAAATGAATAAACATTTGTCATTTTCATATATCACTTGTAAATTTTAATGTCATCATACCTTATTTAGATAAATTAAATAAAGTCAAATAAAAATTAAATATCCTTAACGTTAATAAAAAGGTCACGGAATATGTAATAAAATAATTTAAATTCGCTTGCCATGGGAAATAAATAAAAATAAAATATAAAATTTTCTTAAAAAAAATCCGAAATCAGAGACAACTTCGTCTTGATTAGCTCTTTACAGCGAATTTCAAAACGGCAGAGCGAACAAATTTCATTTGAAAATGTTTAATGATTCCATTTCAAAGATGTCACTTTTGTTTTCATATTTTTTCATTTTCCGCATCTCGTCTGTATCATTCCGTTTCATCAAATTTGCGCCGGAGTACTTGGCTATGGTCATAGGACTAGCTCACAACAACAAAAATAACTCAAGTTGAGCTCTGCAGTATATCCAACACGTTACTTACTCAGAGTCCTCATACATATTTAAACATTTATTTGTGATAGTTAAATATATATTTTTTTTAAAATTATTAAACACACTAATCACTTCGTTCAAAATCAAAAAAAATTACAATGTTTTTTGATATGGCAGCACTCACATATTTATATTTTACTGCTGTACATCCAAAGGTAGATATGATAACATGAAAGAGGGGAGATAAAATAAAAGCTATTTTCAAAACGTGGTTCGCGATGGTAATTGAATAAAAAAAATATGGAAATATTTTTTAATGGTTACCAAAGATTTACCGCCAACAATTCACCGCAAGCATGCAGATTATTGAAACCCCATACATATTATAAACAGTTTATAGTTTTAAAACAATCGCTAACATATATTACCGTCTTCAAGTACTGAGATCTGTTCTTCAAATCATAAAAAAAATATTTTTGTTTCAGTTTCTACATTAAGCTATGACATATGTATATGTTTTAAGAAATTTATGAACTCTGAGGAATAATACGGAGATAAAAATGAATATAAATAAATGTGTAGTTGAATAGGAAGATCTATTATTTTATTTTTATCTAAAGCAATAAACTTTTAGTGTCTCTCGTTAAAAACACTTTCACAAACTTTTGATTGTACAAATTATATGCAAAAATTCCACTAAATCATTAATCAATGATTTAAAAAAATATAACAACAAATTAATATAAAACATATAACTACGTCAAAACTTTAACTGTTTCAGTATAAAGTTATAACATAGTTTTCATTTCAATTTGTTACAGACTTTTACAAAATCAATTGACTATCTTGTTTTGACTTATTCTCTCGACAAATGTTTCTCGGATTTAATTTAATTAATTAGTTTTGCTTGATATGTATTATTGATTAATTACCGCTTGTTATTTATTTCTTTGAAATTATTGACAATGACACACAAAAAAATCAAATCATAAAAAAATAAGATTGACGAAGGAGTTCATGTGAATTTTTCCCAACAACAATAATAAAAACGACAAAATGGCAGTTCCCTTAATCGGGGAGATGAGGAAGCCTGAACTTCGACACTCTCCCGTTGGCGCGCTTATAAATAATTCATGAATCCTCTAAGAGTGGAAAGTACGTGCTTGTATCTACAAAGATGCTGCGACGCTAAGAAAACGCCGACCAGAGTATGGGGGCGGAAGAGGAAAACTCGTGGGATTTCGGCATAATTTCATTGCAGCTCTCTTTCTCCAAGCATGTAGGCTTGGAGCTTGCGCGAAATGCAGTGGTAGAACTTACAAAACATCGATGATGCACGATTCAATGATTATCACACAGTATAAAAATACCAACTTCTTCTCATTTTTTTATTCATAATGTACGCGATATGTATTATTTATTACTATTGCTATAGTTATAACCCTCTAAAAAGCATGTAGATATCAGCTTATCACACATTTCCAATATGTTTATACTATACCTGTATAACTTTTCATCCATTACAATAGTATACAAGGTGGCCGTTTTTTTAAAAAACTATTTTCCTCTACATTGTACATTATAATCACCAAAGACAGTTCGAATGTGAGCACTATTAAGTTTATACATTGATGTCATTCCAAATAATTGTGTTAACCTTTATTATGTGATATTTATTATTCATTCGATTTATTTAAATGAGAATAAATTGTCAATAGTGTTGACTTTAATTATGACAAAGCAAAACAAAATAAAAATATGGTGCCTTTAATCAAATAAATTTATTAAATTTGTGCGATTTATTAACTTAATTCCAAAATAATGGTAGTTCACAGTGAACCTATTTTAGATGACATTGCAGATTTTTTACCATTTTCCAGAAGACGGAATACCAACCAATGTAACTTAGAGCTAATTGTTTACGTTTAGTTTATTTTTTTTACCTGATAAAAGGCTCAAAGCCCTAATGGATATTTTAATGTTTATTGATTATTCAAATTGTATCCACTATTGTCGATGAATGAAAAAGTATTATTCTTTCAGTGTAACAATTACATGATCTTCCATATGTTTATCAATTGAAGTACTGTTAATAATCGATAAAGACCTTCGGTTTAAATGTTTAAATCAAGTAAGGTTCAAGATGAGAATAAATAATATTGTATATCAAATAAAATATTCAAAATGCAACAGTCATTCTTACCCATAAACATACTTAACCATCATCAGACCTGTGGTACCTTTCTTTAATATTAATGATAAAAATAAATATATCATTTTGATATTCTGTTTAATGGTTTTAAATTATGTTTTTAAGAACTCTTGAGATAAATAAAATGTATTTACATACAAGCACTATTTATTTACAATAAACGTATATCTTATATTACAAAACGAGCTGGTTCCGTAGTCGGTGGTAAGTGGTGTTTGGCGTTTGTCCTACAATGGAGATTTTAAATTCCGTTGTCAAAGGCAGGGATATTTGTGAGTCTCTCATTCCTCAACAGCCACACTACATCTGCTCATGTAACTAGGCGCAGAGAAAGCTTTTAACTAACTTACTTATTAGCACTTTTATCCATAGTTAAGTAACTGATTTATAAAAATTTATCAAAAAAACATAATCCATCGATTTTTTCACAAGAATACCAAAATGAACGACATTAAAAATATAATTTAACCGGATTGAAAATATAGGGATTTTCATATTACCAACAGTAGAATTATGTTTGTAGAACATATAAATTTGTATTATTATAAATAACTAAATATTTTACATTAATATACTTAAAATATTTTACAATTTTTATGAAATAAAAAGTTAGATTAAACAATTATTCCACAAACACGATTAGAATTTTTTCTTGGTTCTTTTATTTTTATTTTCAGTAAAATTTAATAAAAACTGTTACTTTGATGGTTTATACTCTAACAACCCCTCTACTGCAAAAAACGGACGTCATTTGGCGATGAGTGCGTCTCTGTGGTGATTGCAAGAAACACGATTGTTTCTTCTCGTAATGGTATACAAATATACTAAGGAGTCGCTTAATGTTTCAAAGGGCCATTTTTGGTATACGTAGAAAAAGCTTTCTTTTTTATTTTATAGGCCGCAAGGTGGCTCATTAACGAACGGTTTTCTTGGTTTTTGAATTGAAATTTCCACGAAAATACTTTTAAGATATAAATTAACAACCCACACACATTTTTTATTAAAGGTGTTTACCAAAATATCTGTTTCGTTTATCTAAAATTGAATATTTGTATTATTATCATAAATTGACAAAATATACTAGTTATAACTTCAAAATTTTAAATAAATTTGTTTTCGTTACTTTCATCTTTTAAACCACCCAAAAACTAACGTTAGCTTCGAAATATATCCAAAACTATATATCACACTGAAAATTCGATTATAATGTAATACAAACTATTTCCTTCATTCACTCCAGATTTGGAGAAAACCCTAATTAATGTAATTTATCTAAACAGAATAAATTTTACGAAAACTGTTTATTAATCAGATACTCAACCGTCTTATCGCAAAAAAGGATATGACGGTTACTAATTAGATCGTTATTCATATCGAGTGGGTGTGATTTTTTTTAGTATTTTACTATATCAGTATTTGAGTAGTTAACTTTTAAAATTTTCTACCACTCTTTAGATCCTTAAAATCCGAGTTCTATTCTTTTCCAATTTTTTTAATTTCATACAGTCTTCGAAAAAAAGCTATTGAGTGACTAGCAATTTTTGTAGATAGTTTACATTGAAAGAGTGAGTGTAAATATTACTCTAAAAAGAATTGATTATAACGAAAATCGGTTTAATCAGTGAAATCGGACGACACTAAAAACGTTAGTGCGTTCAAATTGTATACTTTTTTATAATCCCTTATAGCGATGGTGTTTAATTTATTAACAAAAAAGATTCTTGGAAAATGAAAAGAAAAGCTCACGTTTTTGTGAAATATGAGTTTGCCTAGAAAACCCTTGAGTACAGAACAAATCAACATTATTAATATTATATAATATATCATACTTACAATATTTTTTTGCTATCAGGATTTATAAATCATATTAATCGATGAATTCTGTGAATAAGGATGCTTAGAATATATTTCGTATTAATCAATATCCCACATTTGAATAGGGTTAGGTGAATTATTAATTGTATACGTCTTGATAGAACATTTCTAAGTAAATATTAAATCCGGGGCATTCATGAAGTATTAAACATCAATCAGTGTTTCTCGCGGTTTACTCTCGCATCTTTTGCTTCATCACACACTTATTTATGCATTGGCAAAACCGCGCATCGTGTGGAGAAATTAATAAAATATTAGGCTGGAAATTCGTTCTGCCGTAAACAAACAAAGATGCATCATGTTTTCGACAACACGGATAATATATTAAATGTATGGGCTTAAGGCAATGTCTTGAAAATACTTATTATTATTAATACACGACATATAAATACACAAAACAACTTCAAAAAATACTCGCGTAATGTACAGACGAATGATAAGGTACTTCTTCAAATATATTTAAGTATTTACCAGACCCGATTTTTATACAATTTACTTGTATTAAACAGTTAAGATAAGTGAGAACCATTTTCTCAGAGCGGCATTTACCGCCTTACCTGTCAAAACTGTCAAACTGTTTATGTTGGACAGACATGAAGAAATCTTAATTAAAGAATTAAATAACACGTAATATGTGTTAAAAGCGAGATTTGTTCAGAGTTTGCGAATTATTTGATAGAAAATGATAACACATTTAATAAAAATAAAAATGTTGAAATTCTCCATAAAGTAAATTATAAAGAGTTATAAATGAATAGCTTGGCGTTTTTGGAAACAAATGAAGTCATACTTAGAAATGAAACATTAGGAAATATGATAGCATTCAATCATTGTTGAATCTATTTCCATTGGGATTCACCGTGACTAAAGTAAGTGAATGGTTTTCAATTAGTACTATCAAAGTTTTTATCCCACCCCAAATTTTATTTTGTAATTTATAACATAAAAATTAGAATCAATTTTTAATTTATTGGTAAATCATGCAAAATTAAGTATGATGATGCAAAATTAAATGTGACCGATACGTGTCACATTTTTTAACACAACAAGTGGAATGACAAAGTTACCGCCGAATCGACCGAATATATATATTATTTATTTTACTTTCGCATCCGTTTATTTTTTCCGTTGTTATAACTATACCAACGGACATAGACCCAGCAATGTTTTAAGAAACTAAACAAAAAAGTTAAATTGCTTTTAATTATTCAATAATTACAATAAAGAGCTCAATATAAATAAATACCAAATTATACAGAGCAGAAGAAGCACATATTACACTATTTAAAGAGATATTTAAAGGGTATATTCGGGAAGTCGATTATTGGCAAATATTGTTTTATTCTTGTCGTTTGAAAATGAGCCTATATATCCGTAGGGGGTGTGGATTTATAAAAGCATGTAATATCTGTGTCAGAAAAAGGATTAACTGACCACTGGGTGAAACAAAAATCCATATTCGTTACCACTGAGGTATGATGATCATTGCCTGACTATAAAAATGATTCAATATTTTGTATGGATGTAAAGTATTAGATTGAAAGAATTTAAAATTGAAAATTCTGTTTTCCACAGTCTGCAGACAATTGGAATATATTAAATAAGTTTTTTTCGTATCGTTAATCTTTTAAAAACAAATGAAGCTTTTAAGCGAATTCGACGGATTTCCTAGAAGTCTCGCGATATTTTACGAAAAAAACATTGCAAAGTAAGATAGGCGTTATAAAATTTGCATGAAAAACGAATTTTATTAAAACGGGTTTGGGTAAGTGCCACCCTTCTTGCTGATCATAGTTACAATTCTTTAATTAGAGTGTCGCTAGAACTTAGCCCCGGCGTGTTTGTTATTTGCAGTCAGAGAAAGAGCTGGTGGCTATTTGGCGAGAACAATTCGGGTCCCAACCCCTAAACGCGTACCTGCCAAATTACATTTAGAAAGAGAGGTTTTATTGAGACCCTTGTGATAAGTAGGGCGTTTTGCTTGGCTATTCAGTATTCCCAAAAAGAATTGATAAAGAAGTCGCAATCGAATAAGACTGAGTATGCTTTATCCAACATCGGAAAATAAACAATCACTCACTTTAATTTGTCTATGAGCTGTCAATTCTTGTTGGCAAATGTTTAATGCATATCAATGGAGAAAATAATCGATAATTTTGTCTTATACTTGCAGCAAAAGAACATTTTTAACTGATGAAAATATACGATCGATCATGGCTTTATGTACAATTATTTTTGGAATATGGTTTTCATTATGAAATAAATATTTAAATGCTTTTTTATATTAATAGATGTTTTATACGAGAACCTCTCAGCCTCTTTTTTTGAAGAGAGTAGAGATAGAAGTAGTAAGCTTAACGTTCTCACTACCCCCCATTTTTTAGGATTGGATAAGTGGTGGAAGGAAATTTTAGACATGACAGACATCTATGCCCTTAAATACAAATCCATAAATCGATGCTTAAAATCTGTACGTACTGGGATTTTAATCCGTGAGCTCAGCAAGTGCAGACAACAGCGTTAACCGCTGGACTCGAAAACTGTAAAATAAAGCAAATTATGAAAAATAAACAAAGAATTTAGAAAAAGGTTAGTAGCGAAAAGAACGTCTTGTAAAAAAAAATTTCATGAACTAAGCAATCAATGTTAGTTCAAATACATTACAAATTGTACACAATAGTTCATTTGTGGATTTATTAAAAAATAATATATTATTATATAATCTTGTTGAAAATTTCGTTTCGTTTTGTTGAAAATATTTTTTTATGAAAACTCATGCATTGTTTAATAAATTGGTTGAGAATACCAAGAACTTGGCCTCGTTTTGATTTAATCTAAATCATTATACTAATAAGATATTTTTTTCTAACCGTACACCAAACAGAAGACTTTGTCTGGAAATTAGTTGTAGGTACAGTCTTTGAGGATCCGCGTACAGCGAGTAAGTAAACAGGCATACCAAGTTACCTGGAATCTGACTCATTACCTCCCGATTGAAGTGTTCTCGACAAAGCCACGCGGGGTCGCTCAAGTTTTTCAAGGTGCGCTCAGGGATGCGCGGCGCCTTAGTTATTTTGCATACATATCGGGTATTTACCGGCAAATTACCGCTCAAAAGCGGGAGGCTCTAGGGGCGGCTATAATGCATCCCTAAACTAGCGATTCTTAAATATTTTCAACACATAAATTTGCGATAATTTCAACCAAATTAAATCTAAAATAAATTACTTGTAACAATTAGTTTGTACTATCTACAATTAAAAGTAAGGCAAATGGGTGAGCGTAAGTATATTGGAAATTTTGATAGGTGACGTGTTTGAGATGTGAAGTAAAGTAAGTAGTAAAGTAAAGTTTTAGAGATAAATTATTGCTTCTATTGAAATTATACTAAGAAATAGGTTTCATTTTAAAGTGTAACTACACAAGTATGTAAGTAAAGTAGAAACAAAAATTGTGACAGATTGAAATTATAATGTCTTCAATAATCGTCTCGAGGCTAAAAGTTTAAGATTTCATATACCGAATACATAGTTAATAATAATTTGATAGCTTCCGTAAAAATGTTGGTACTTGCTCTAAGAAAGCAATTTTTGAGTATGGAAGCAAATGAACTTCTTATGAAATACTTGAATAGTATTTTTTTAATCAACGTAGTTAGCAAATCAAACTCTACTTTCTTAGAGAATAAGGATACTAAAAAGACATATGGGAAAGCTTATTATTGTCAAATCGCTCACGACACACTTCTGGGCAAAATAATTAAAAAAAAGCGTTGGTATAAGAATTTTGAAGCTTAGTAAAAATATAAAACATATCCAATGTCGTTTGACTTAATAGTAATTTAAAAATTATACCATGCTTATTGCGTAAATATTAAATACGGTGTTTGTTCTACGATTTATTTACGTGTAATTTATTTTATTTAAGACTGAAATTGTTTGTTTAAAGTGTACAAACGTAAAATTTAGAAACTATTTGCGTTGGTACTTAGTTTAATTTTGAGAAGTTGTGCCCTACAGCAAGAGCTTTTCTCTATTCCCAAACCTTTGTCAAGCTTCAGGCGAAAAATATATTTTACACGTTCTCTTATCAAGCAAGTGTTTTTTTCGCTGCTTTCATCCACCCATATAGTCTACGCCGGAAAGCTTTTATCCTGGTAACGTAGCTATTGTAAATCCTTTGGCTAAATAGACTTCCTTGAAATGCACGATTGCGTAGCATTAAATAAGGCCCCAAAATATGTGCTTTTCTCACCTACCGTACCACTCGCTAGAGAATTTTAATAATCATTTATCTTTTCGAGCGATGCTAGAATTTTAAAATCAAACGTTTTTTCGGAATAAAATAGGAGTTCGTTTCTATTTCAGTCAAATTATCAAACAGTATTCGATGAAATATTTTATTTAACTCGCCCAGCATATTATAATAAAACTGTTTTCTTCTCCAGATATTTTATCAATAATAGTAATAAATATTTATGAACACTAAAATATTCATCAAAATAAATAGGTCATAAAGTGAATTCACATATAATTTGATTGGAACTCAACCAACTGTATATTTTATATCAAAAATGTATGATCGCTGTATGACATGTGTTATAAATAAAGGATAACGACGTATTGTGTCAATATTAATGAATCATTATTTTTTTCATTGAAACCAAAGTACAACAAATTTGACACGCACATATTTTGATTTTATCTGTTATTTAACAGTTTTATATAATTATTAAAAAAAATAATAATAAAGTAAAATTTATAAATAAAGTGAAGCCCCGAAAAGATGGACAGAGTTAATTAAATAGATAATTTTAAAGGGATTGTTGAAATACAAAGTCAAAAAAAATCTGTATTGTGAGGCGATTTTCCTTAGTACCGAAAGTTAAGTTCATACAAAAAACGTAATACATTTCGAGCTTTTACCCAACTGTGTTCGTTTGTAAGCGTTCTACAAAAATGTCCCAATTTTGTTTGGAATTGTTTCGTGAACCTTTAGTTTGTATATATAGTTGATCTAGTTGTTTTCGAGTGTCTTTAAAGTAATCACTGTTTTATTTTTATCATCCTAACGTTTGTTAAGAGCAAACAAAAATATTAATGGAAAAAACACCAAAATGCCATTTATTGATAACTTATATAAAGATATGCGGCGGTTTTTCAAAGCTATCAATAAATGAAACTTATTCAAGATTCGTAGACTAAATTGTGTCAGTTTATTTTAAATACATATATTTCCATTTTATTTTATTATTATCATTTTCTAGCTTCATAGAATAAATTGTACGAATTTTAATGATATTGATTTGGGCGATTATAATTGTGATTGATACTTAAATTTAATTGTTTATTCTCAATAATAATATTTCATGATTGAAGTAATGAAGAGTAAATTTACTTTTTTAGCGAACATATCGGTAATTTTTTGTTGATTACTGGCTAAAATTAATAACTCTGTGCTTGACCTAAATTGGCCTGATACCCGTGTAATCACCGCTTCATTACACCCCACAAAAGATGTGTTAACTAGCCTATTGAAAAGCGATGGACCAAAAACCTCCTACACGCTTTTAAAATTTTGTAATGAAAAGAGTAATAAAAATTTGCTCATAATGTTAATTTTTTAAAACAATAAACAAAATATAAGCAAATTTTACTTTAAGATACAAAACAATATAAATAATTCAATCGATGAAGAAAATTTAGTAACGCAGTAGTAAAGTAGTTTATATTAAGAAATATAGTCATATAATAACTTTCTCCGAATCTGAATTTTGCATTAAGGAAAATGAAGAGTGACTTTCTGTATTCTTCGAGAAAGTTGATATTAATGGTCCGACTTTTTGTATTTAAAATTTCAATTCACACATATCATTTTTTATTATATAAGTTTTAATATGTGTGTATTAAACATAGTTCTGACGATGGCGAAAGCCGAAATAGCTATCAACGCATAAAAAATATTAAAAACTGTAGAACTAAAATACTTTGATATTTTTAATATGTGGTTTGAGTAAATTGATTATAAGTATTATTTGAGTATATGTACATACATTAATCACTTTTAGGGTATTCACTCTCAATAGTGGTGGTGGAAAGGCGTTATTTATATTAAAGAAAAACACAGTATTCCTTTGTACTATTTCCACTTTTATTTGAAAAGATCAGTAACGCTTTCGCTCATGACGATCATTATCAGCTAATAATAAAATACATTTTTTCAGGGCTATTTTTTACAAAACGAAATTCGTATCGTTTAAGTTGAAATATAATTCATTTGAAGTTAAATTAAATTAAATTAGTATTTTTAAATCAATCAACATAATATAATACAAATTTTGAACACAATAGTATTTTCTAAAGAGAGCTGACGATATTGAAAAAATATGTTTCAAAACACGACTTATATTTTTAAAAATGTAAATTGTATGCAAAACCGAATATATTGCAAATCTGAAAATGACCTGTTCATCATAAATGGAATGTGACTTTCTTAGGTAACCTTCTGGACACATATTGTTTCGCATGGCTTCTGAAATTTAGCGAACATAATATTTATTACCCGTTAGATCGAAATTGTTTCGGGAACTTTTCCTATCACACTTACAAAACTGATGGCTCATCAAAAATCATCTCATATGTGAGCTCTTATTGCGCAGTTAGCCTTAACGGCTTTGATAGCGGAAACCATTCTTTGGCCTAGTTTCGCTTAAGCTTCTAGGCTTTCGATACAACATATAAAAGGGTTATTACTTTTTGGCGTGCTATAATCTAGTAGCGTGCGAAAACTTTCAAGACATGTCAAATAACATTCAGAATTCGTAAATATAATTGGTTTAAGTTATATTTTTTCAATTTTTTTAGCAATCTAAAAAGGTACGACTTTATTATTATAAATCGTGGACATATTGGATGTGTCTCCAGTAGCACAATACGGAAGCAATAAATGATGCAAAATTATTCTGATAACAATTACAGTGTTTCATTACAAAAATAAAACGGTCGCCAGTTTTATGATAACAATTTAAAGCGCTTTTTTAGTAAAAACGTATTCTATATGTATCTATAATACTTGGAAAACCTGAACGTGTTGATAAAGTGAACACATTGACAATATTGTCTTAAGGTGAAAACAGATATTTTCACTTTGCAATATTATAAGTAGTAAAGGTTATTGTGGTAGTTTTTTTTTCAACAGTACTAAACTCTCAATGAATAAAAAAATCGTCATTAATTTTGTATAAACACGTATCTTAAATTTTGTCAGTTTTTAGTTTTTTAATGTAACGAAGTCAAAATTTCAATACACACATATTCCTTCAACTCGTATTCACAAAATCAAAATATTTCTTGCTTTATTGAAACCTGGCACACAAACATTGACAATAAAAACAATTTAGCAAACAATATGGTCATTTGAAATCTTTAGCATAGAGAAGAGGATAGCATGGATGGAAACGTCTTTGCTTCCTTGCTAACTTTCTCAAATATATTGATAGCAAAATTATTTTAGCTGTGTTTTAATGCGATAGAAAGTGATAGTGATAGCGGTTTAATAAAATACATTTATGTGTCTCCTGACTTTTTACTTTTTTTAGTAAGTATTATATCTATATCATTGAATATGAAGTGAAATGACAGTTATATTTGGTATTATAAAGGGCTTGTCGGTTTTCAAAACCCGGTTTTAATAACCGAAAAATTTTCGACATTCGAAAACCGGTTTTTCAACTTCGTAACCGGTTGTGCCGAATTTGCCATAAACGAGTCTATAAACAAAAGGACAGACAATTTGGATATTTTTTCGGCTTGAGACCATATACCCAGCGAAAGGGCATTTTTGATATAATTTTGTTTTAAAACGATCAGTGGACGCTTTGTGTTTTCTTAAATCATATTTTCTGAAGAGCAACACCAAATAATTATTTGTGTATTATTATTTATATAAATAAACAACATTAAAAAATTGAACTTTTTCTCGCTATTTTAATTGAATTATCCATTTTTTGTAAAATTAATAGAAAATTAAATCTAATTATTGACATTCGAAAACCGGTTTTTTCAAAAGTCGGTTTTTGTATAAGCCCTAGTATTATAAATGTTTTGTTAGATTTTGATAAAATGTAAAACTACACATATTGCAGATGAACACGGAGGCACTTGATTTAGAAAAATCAAACAGATTAAATTATGTAATTGATCATTCAGAAGATAACGGCTTAATCTATAAAAAAACAGCCCCGCCAGTCTTCTACAGGAGATGCAATAGAAAATGCATGCTGTAAGTAATAAATATCTTATTTATATCGTAAAATATGTAGTGTATAAAATATCTATTCTACTTTGTTGTAGATACTAAGAATCGCATATTTTAAAATGTGCCTGTTCCTCGCGTAGGAAAATAAATAGTAAACTAAAACGATTAAGTTGTAAACAACGGATGATGAGTACATAGTTTTTTGCTTACACGGTACGCTACTGATTCAACTAAAGACGTACAGAGAAATAACTTTTTCATTAATAAAGTATTACTTTTACTATCTTTTCAATCAATTTTGAACCATAGTATATGTGTCTTAAGATTGGTGACTGGATAAAATTTTAGCAGCAACTTGAAAATACAATATATGTAAGCTGTTGCTAAAGTACAATGTTATGAGTTTTAAATTATTTTATTGGATGAAAACATTCAACAAAACAGTTGTTTTCTACAATATACAGTTGAGTGTATCTAGAAATGATATTTAAATATAATAAGCAGAAATCTCGAAAATTTACACGAAATTGGCAAATCGTGAATTTCAGATTCCTCGGTGAGCTAAAAAAAACGAGGTTTGGAGATAATCCGGGGAAAAAGTATAGCGAATTGAGGATTTCAAATTCCTCGGTGAGAAAATCCCAATCTCGGAATATTATTATTATTATTAAAGATTAAGCTCGACTATGGCATGTTTTCCAATGCTGCACAGTGAGAATATTCATATTATAGGTACACGATTATATTTTTAATATTTTATTTGAGCGTTTGGTTAAAAGAAATACTCAAAATATCCATGAAGCTCTTTTACCAATTTTATATCTAAAAAAAACATATTAAATAGTTCGAAGAAAAGGTAATACCTGTTGTTAAATTATGTACTTATCCGAAGAGAAAGCCTTCTGAGAAGGTTTTGTTTCAGTGAGTAATGTAGGTATGCTTAAAATAATGTATTTACCTCAGTTTTACCTGAATACTGTCTGTAAACAAGCTTAATACGTATATTTAAATGGAGCTACTATAAGACAAACCGTTTATCTATTATAAACTACTTTAAAAATAAAACACCTTTTTAGAGAAGGAAAATACGATATTTTATTATATTGGTATTTTTTTCGTCAAAAATCATTGTATTTTAAAAATAAAACATCGGTTTACAAGATTTTCTTGTAGACTACCAATATGGAACAAATAGCCTCCTAATGAAAGTATATCAACAGGTCTTTTTTTCTACATGAGCGTTTTGTTATTTAATTGATCAACTTCTCTTTTTCGATAAAAATAGTAGGGATTGAAAGGTAGTACTAGAACAGGACTAGTGGTTCACTAATCTATTTTGTAATGCTCTGTTATTTTTGAAGATTAAAAGGGTGGTAAGGAATTTTAAGACATCAAAACTACTCATGCCTTCGAACAGAATTTAATAAATCGGTTAAAAATCTGATGTTCGTACTGGGAAGCGAACCCGTAAAATCGGCTTTGACCACTGTGCCTCTGACCCAACCAATAAATAATAATCAAAGTTACTTTATTTTAAATCAAAGTTTATTTGCTTGATGAATTATTCTATAAAATTTACACTCTTGTCTTGTGTGGTATTATTTTAATTTAAGAAATCAATCTCAATCACGTTGTTTTCTTTTACCTTCAATTCAAGTCCTACCCACAGCTAGCCCGAAAAAACTGAGCTCATAAATATTCTTTGGAGATCTTATAAGTTTATTTGCGTAACGTTGAGAGTGGACATTGCTTAAAAAATTAATAGTTTCCGTATTTGAATTATCATATAATCAGGACTATTTATTTACAAAAGTATATCACGGTAATTTTTATTTACAATACGTATGTCAAACCAAAATAATTATAATTGTTTCAATGTATTATTTTATATCAAACTTTAAATTCGCATAAATATTTTCCTGAAATAAACAATTGTTTTTATCGGACCCTGTTAACACGTTTATAAAATAAAGAATGTTATTTTAAATGTGTATTTAGCTGTGGAGAAATTTTGTCCCGTACGTGATTGTTTGTGATGTATTGCTCCTTCATAAACGTTCAACAGCGTTGTTTCATTATATTTCTCAGGCAAATAAAACGCCTGGTTGAACCATTTCCCGAAACGCACGCACGGTGGCACAGACATCGTACACGGCATAGCGACCCGAGTGCGTGGTACTTTTCACGTAAAAGAAATTACCAACGATGACTTGAGGAAAGCAATGCTACTGAAATGTACGATTTTACTAGCGAAAATTATAATATTAAGTTCATATTGAGTAACGAAGCAATGACATCATTAAAAAACATTTTCAAGTAGCACAGATTAAAAAACAAAAATTTAATTACATTACAAGTGGTATTTTAAAAAATAAAAAGTAAGATGCGTTGTAATATTCTACACGTCTTAAAGTATCGTAATATTGAAGTAACCTCAGTTAATTCACATTGCAATAGTGTTATCTCCGTAAAATAAAAATATGCAATCCACCAAAACACTAAGTGAAGACATGAAGATTTTTTTTACCATTTTACTAATTGGCTCACTTCACCTCTAGAGGGCTCATATATCTTAACGACAAGAGGTTCTCATACTATTATTTTATATCATGAAAACCATTTTTCAAAATAAATACTAATACAAAGATAAATCTTTAATCCGTTCATTGTTTCCACTTAAATCTCTGTGAAAATTAATGGAACTGATAATTCAATCTAAAGATCTCTCCGTAAATTGTTGTGCTTAATAACTATTATCGTTATTTTGAAGAAATCCTGAATCAAGTTATAATTATATGTATATATAAATGTATTATTATATAATTAAGTATTTCGAATGAGGGTGCTTGATGGAATTTCAACATCAAATTTGAATTGTTTGAATTTTGTACTTTTCCATGAGTTTTGTCGCTAACGACCCGGGTTTCGCCTTTCGGCATTTTCAGGCATTCTAAGTGCACGGATGTACTTGAACTGACGACAGTTCAAGTACATCCGTGCACTTGAAATGCCTGAAGATGCCGAAAGGCGAAACCCGGGTCGTTAGCGACAAAACTCATTGAAAAGTACAAAATTCAAACAATTCAAATTTGTATTATTATAGTTGTATTCTTATTTTTATAAATAAACATGTTTGTATGCATTAAAAATATTAAAAATTGTCTTCGAACTAAAATAAGATCTTAAATTTCAAACATTCTAATAAACATTATTACATGAAATGGTAAAGATGTCACTAAATTATCTTCATACAAAAAATAACTTCTTAACTATGATAAATTATCATTCAATCTAGCTAGATCAACATAGCTTTGAATATCCGTACCAAGTTATGATAAGTAAGTCCGTGAAGTGTCCGTAGTAATAACACCGTAAATAATAACCTTTTCCCGGTGATTTGATTCAAATAGGACGTATTATATGGGATTTGCTTTTTGCTCGTATGTAAAAAGGGATTCAAAGCTTTCCCACAGGTCAACTTAGTCACACGAATGCTCTTCATTATACCGTGTGAAGTTTGGCATTAAAAACATAATGTTATCTCTTTCTAACACCTAATATAAAATTAATGATTTAAATTACTAAGATAAGTTCCATCACAGCTTTTCAGTTCCGATATGTTATTTAATAAAGATAAAATATTTAGTATCTATTTACTAAGAAAATATAAGCCGACGATGTTATTTTATTTAAGCATCTTCATTTTCTTTGAATCAACTACTTTGTCAGATTATTTAATACTGCGTAATATTCGTAATATTAT
Organism: Himalopsyche tibetana; assembly: GCA_030503985.1. NCBI lineage: Eukaryota > Metazoa > Arthropoda > Insecta > Trichoptera > Rhyacophilidae > Himalopsyche > Himalopsyche tibetana. Next base: position 17,567,506 of record JAPJYX010000024.1, read on the forward strand.
TCGGTGAAATGTGTATTAAAAAGGTATCTCTTTGAAATCTGAAGATAACAACCCACTTTATTTAACATATAGAGTTTACCATTTTATTTATAAGAAAGAATATTTAAAAATCTCAATTTTATTTAACGGAAAGGATTTTTTATTTCATTTATAAGAATCTATAAAAAAATCATTCATTTTTGTGACTGTGTACACTCACAACGTAAGCGAAAATATATCCTTACTATGAAGAACTTAAGCTGTAGATATTTGATGAAATAGACGTTTTTTTCACGGAACATCTTTTTTTGATAGATAATTAAAAATAATGATAATATTTTAAAAATATAACTTTTTAACTAATTACTTATCTTGAATTTTTTAATAAGTAAAATTCGATGTCACGGTCGACAGGGATAAAAGAAGCAGTTGAGCTAAAATATATAAAACTATCTGGGATCCAATCTAGTATGACATTGATACGGAAGCTGCATAATGTTCCCACTCGTCAAAGTATATTTCAATGAAGGCTTTTCCATATATTGTTTTAATTTACATTTAATATTTTACGAAAAAATCATTGAGTAAGACATTTGATTTCTTACCAATATACATATGACAAAAAAACGCTTTTTCTTTTTGTAAATCTTGCAAAATGCAATCCCCTATATGGCCTATATATGCCGTATAAGAATTTTCCAGAGAGTTTTTGCTTGAACAGCTGATATCATAGATTAAGGCCACGCACCCGCATGCTTTGCTGATACTACCCTATGAAATATTGTTCCATTTGCACGAAACTATTGTTACTGGCGAATAAAAATAGAAAAAGGCACTATTCAATCATTACAAAGTATACGACAAAATAGGTTGTACAATGTATTCCACCAGATTTATGACGACCGCTTCATATTTACAAAATGATATATTTTTTAGAGTTGAATTCAATATAATCTTATATAAAATAATTTCAAATTTATAATTTAGCTATGCCACAACAATAATTTTACACTAAAAAAAATCAAAACACTTTTACCCTATGGCGGTATTGTCAAATGATGAAAACTTTTATATTTCATCAGTTGATAATTGCGATTCATTAAGAAATGCTCATGATGAGCGCAACCGGTTCTGATCCCAATAAAAACATACAAAATATTTTATTCTTTAATGAAAGGAAAAATATTAATAAATTAAATATTTAATGAAAAATTAACTATTTTTTTGGTAACCGGATAAAACAGAACATGAAAAAACAGAACATCACAAAACGTACAATATATCTTCAGAAAACACATAAGACGTTACGCAAAAACCGTTAGCTTGCCCAGACGATCGACATCGTAAAATATAAACTCTTGCATAAAAAACTCCAAATGCGAAAAATTTGATATTTTCATTGTTATATTGGCAATCGCTTGATAGTAAATAATAACGATACCGTGCAATACACCGGTTCAGATTGACTGAGTAGTTTAGTAGAGTGGAGAGTAATTTAGTAACAAAACACGTCTAAACAGATAAATTTAGTCGAGTAATTTAGTAGAATCGCTTAGTCAATTCACTCCATTTAGTCTATTATTTCGGGTCAGTTTTAACCGCCAAACACATCGCACTAATTACTGAACAAACCATGAGACAAGTTTAACACTCTATTTTTAGTATAGTACATTATTTGTCGTAGAAACGACGTTTCGTTGAAGCGAACTTAAAGACTTAAAATTCGTTTCAGAATATTTAAACCACTAGTGCCTTTGAAATTTCTAATATCCTCCATATAATGATAAACTAACTTGGCAATTTGATTTCAAAGACCGAAAGAAATGGTTTCTAGATTTGGTGAGAATTAAAAACATATGTTCAGTAATCAATCGGTAAATATAGATTTATATTTATTATTTAGTTTAATTAGCAACTAAATCAAAATGAGTCGTTTATTCCGAAGATCTACCTACCTACCCGCAAATGTTGAGAAAAATAAAAGATTGTTAGGAGAGATTCGTGTGCTCTGCTCATTTTGATTCTTAATACGTCACTTACTAATGTACTATGTTCGGAAAAATTTCACTCACTATTCAACCGAGCTGTATCCAAATCAGTAGTGGTGAGCTTAACTAAGTTATTTCTACTCTACATTTTCTGATATAACGAACTCAAAATGTGACATGTACGTTATAATTTATACATTGTCCATTCATCAAACTAAATATGATTTAATGGACCAAAAGGTTCCATACGACTATTCTATAGTAAACTATAGGCCTGCTTAGATAGACACACGCCTTTGGCAACCGTTGTCACTTATGTTATAACTGGGACCCTTTTTTGTTTGCAAAAGCGATATGGTGGACTGGTGTGTTCTGTTATGTAGAGCAACTATGCGTATCATATTATTCACAGAGTACCGCTCTCTCGGATATTGCCACATGAAAAACTATGAATAATTTAATGAACATCGATTTAACGAGCATAGACTTTCTCAATTTAGATTTAGAAAAAGTTATTTTTACTTACTTCCGCCTACATAATTATAAAGACATGTTACAGTAAAGCGTTGTACTTTATTGTGCGCTGAAAACCAAATCACTGTAGTCAAAACACTATTCTCGCCATGCCTATTTTTATCATTCATGTCTCCTTTGAGTTTTAGTAAATACAGGTAAACCAACCGTGGTAATTTTTATCTGTTGTCAATTTTAGATTACAAATAAAAAATTCTCAGATTCCTTGCACGAGACAATTATCGGAAAAATGTCGGAAATTATAAATTGATATTTTTCACTGTAAAAAGATAACTTTCTCTGATGCTTTCTGATTTTCTTTTTTATTCTCTGATCTTTAGGTTTTTTACTGTGATAATACGTTTAAAATGAGCTTATACATACTTTTATTTTCATATTTGTAACACAATATGTAATAGGACATGGTGACATCGACTTTTTTATACTTTTTAAAAAAGTTATGTTTATATAAATTTATTATCACGATGAGAAACAAAATAAAAAAACCTTACATTTATATTTTTCGAAAAGTAACATTAACTAAAAAATAATAATTTATATTCTGTATATTTTTAAAGATAATAGATTGTATTTAAAATGTATTCTAATAAATATCAGCGGGGGATTCCAGTTGAAGGAAAAATAGGCACTGAAAATATCAAAACATTGTGACGCTGAATAAATTTCCCCAAAGCAACAGCTCAATCCTTAGAAAATATTTCAATATTTCATGGATCGGATTCGCTTAGCGAATGTCAGTTGAAAATCTTAACTCAACGCGAAGCTAGGTAGGTTTATAATATAATAATTAGTGGGATATGTATTTTATGAAAGCTTTCACACAGGACTAAAGAGTGATTCGTTTTCGTAAATTTCTTGGAAAATATAAACAATTTAATTATGTTTCCCTTGAACCAGTATCATCGTGACGTATGAATTAATACCAAATTAATGGATGTACTTACTGCAAATAAGGAGATGATTAATTTAATATCAGATTAATAAAAATTTAGTGTATTCAATTATACAAGGTCCATCGATCAACTTGAATGCTTTATATCTGAGAGTTTTTCTGTTAATAATCAATACTCAACTTAGGAGAAATAAATAAAAATCGTTAAAGAAACTACAAACCATGACATACCTTTGAACAAACCATACGGGTGGAGCTCCCCAGTAATATAAAGAGTGGACCCGCTTAGGGAGGCTGTAACAAAGGTTCTGTTTGCTTAATCAAACGTCCGAGCTCTGTTTTACCCCTTCAATTATTTAAACAAGGGATGATCATGTTCACATCAAAGGACATGAGGAAATGTGACACTTTTTTGAGACGGCTTCATTGAAAACTCTTGTTTTTTTAGGTAGTATGTTTATATGTATATTTTTTGGAACAGACAGCAAATATTTAATTTATATATCAAATCAAAACATGTTGAATACCCTTGCTAATTCAAACACTAATTTTGAAAATGATTACAAAATTGTTCCGTTAACCAAGCAAGTAACGGTACATCAATTATTTTCTAATGAAAATACTGTATGTTTTCTTTGATGCTTTGCTATTCCATTTTATAATTTAAGATTTCGACTGAAAGTTTTGACATTTGTCATTTAACACATCTTTTTATATGAAAATAATATATTACATCCAATTTCAATATGTAGTTTTAATTCTGCACCAAAGCAATCTACTATGAGTAAGAGGAGACGGTTCTATGAAGTCATTTTAATTTCAGGAGAATTCTCTTTTGACATACAACTATCATTGCTGTTTTCTACTTCAAGATGTTTTTACTCAGAAATAAATTCTTCTGCTATTGCTAGATTCGACAATGAATATTTTTAATACAACTAGAATACGCTTTCCTTTATTTCCGCTCTTTATACTAACGTAGCAATAAAATTTCACTATTCATTTGATAGATATAAATTCGAAAATGTGTACCTAATTGAAAAAGACAGCTGACAATCAAATTCCAATTCAAATAAGTTAAAAAGTTTTGTTACAATCTTATGTTACGTTCATATTAAATATTATATAAGTCTGAGAAATAGTTTAAAATTTGAATGTCTTTTTAGATGTTATGTAGTTAAATATATCAATTAATGTAAAAATATACTTGAAAGAAACAAGTTTGATCCTTATTATAAGAATATTCCTCTAACACAATTTTTAAAAATAGCTCAATATCGCACACGTTTAAAATAAATGACAACCGGCTTTGTTAATAAAATAATAAATTTTAGATTGAAACCCTAACTGTTTCGAATTAGGTGACAATGCGCATTTTTTTCTGTTTTGTAGATAAAAAATACAGAAAATGTAAGTAAATGCAATGAATTTTATCAATAACTTGTATTATTTGCCCGGCTTTACCTAAAATAGATGCTAGGTAATTTAAGAAGTTGGAAGTTGAAAACATTACCGTAGACCTAACTCACTTCAGCTCATGTACAACAAAATATAGTCCATTAATTTTGATAATAATGAAAAAAAAATGTGAAATTTTGAAATATCATAATTGACAAAGAAATGGTTCAGCAGAGTTTTTGTGACATGCTGACAGACACATGTGTTTTCTGTTATATGATTCATATAAGTTAGCTGCACCATACTTAGAATGAAGTTTTCAAACTTGTGCACTATTGCCATAGGATTTAAATTGTTTTCTCAATCATTTTTTTGCTAATAATCATGTTACATCGTATTTTCTTTAAAACATACATGCTTAACAATTTCTGATATATGTACTCATCAAAGTATTTTTCCATATTTAATATTTTTAGAAATAAACGGTATTGTTTTATTGTAAAGTTTTTGCAGAGGAATTGTGAGTAGTGCTGTCGGGTAATATTCAATCCAAGCCAGAGAAAATGTGCGAGATGTGTTTCTTGAATACAAATCTTTTGCTAAAAATACCGACTCTCATTTTAAACTATTTGTATTCTTCACATACATTTTGATGCAGGAGAAAATCGTGTAAGATTTATTCAACAATTATCTCCTTTTATTTTATGAATACAGTAAGTTTAATCCCAAAAATATATAAAGAAGATAACTTATTGTAACTTATTCAACATCTCTTTTCGGAAAGAATAAACAATTACATAATCATTATATTAATTGATTTGGCATTTACTTGGTAGAACTCCATTATAACAGATTTAAAATATCAAAGTATTTTAGTTCTACAGTTTTGCGTTCTACAGTTAAAAACTCTAGAACTAAAATACTTTGATATTTTAAATCTGTTAATTACATTATCATCTCAAATATGTATCTTTGAAAAACAATCAAACAAACAAAATGCATATGTCAATTAAAAAAATAGTTCGCAATAAAATTATGAAAAAAAACTAATATGTAGTTGTTTTTTCATTCGCAGAATTGATAAATGAAATATAATGATACGCTTTTACTGAAGTATGATAATTCAAAGAAACCAACATAACAGCATTGTATAATAAAGTAACAGAAGTTGTCTTTATTAGAAATACAGCCCATTGTTTCTCACATCTAATATCCATAAAACTAATGTTTACCCCTAAAATCCTTTGAAGAATCCTTATCAACAACACAATATATCCCTGGCATCAAACAATAATGCTTAGAGCTATTCGCAAACAGGTAAAACACACCGCGATAGAATAAATAGCTTCACAGTCAGCCAGCTCTGAGACAATAAGTACGAGGATAATCTTACGCCGAGTGGAAATATAATGTGTCACATAAAAAGTGCAGTCACAACGGCACCCAGGGAGCGGTGACGAGAAAAGCGAATGCTTTTGTGGGAATCCCGTGGCGTTATTTTCCGGAAAGCACTATCCCGACTATAGGGTGGAAAGTTTCATTTGTTAGACGCTGGAGACGCGCTCCGGTTTGAACAACGTATCTAAAATAATGGCGATGTTTTGGCGACGCTGTATGACGCTATATTTTACATTCGAGAAGAAAACAGTTGAACAACCGCATTGAATAAATCAAATATGTTTCGCGTTTCGCAAAAAAATATTCGCAAAAAATAACTATTCAAATAGTAATTATATATTTCATATATTATGAAATAAGATTGAATTGCCTGCCATACAATTTATTGTAAACGATGGTTCAACTCTTAACCCAAAGTTTCCCAACCTTATTTGTGCTATATTATAAACCCCAACTCAATTTTATAATACCCTTTTACCTAAAAAAATCTGGTAAAAAAAAATATTGCTTTTAAAAAAATGCAGATAGCCAATTTTATTTTTAATGTAACTTTCGTAAGTCAATATGTATAAGTGACACTTACCCGTACAACTTTAATGTAATCTGCAAAGTGTATTTTCATGTTTGGCAGTGATTTTATTTGGTTCATTTTAACTGTAAGTCTATAAATACAGTTTGTGATATTCAAAGGATTTTTTTTATTTACAAATGATTTAAAGCGCCTCAGTTTAATATGATGTTTAGAATGTCAAAGGTATTTTTATTTCTCAATTTGTCATATATCTAATTATCTTTTTTTAAATAAAGTATGAGATTAAAAGGCTAGGACGGCAATGGTGATTAGTTAATCGCTCTTGAAACATCCAGTTTCGTGAGGGAATATTAAAAATCACAGAATGCCATCGAATTGAAATTTATAAATACATAATGAAATAAATTCACAAGAACTGTCCGTACTGGGATTCAAATCCGTGATCGCCGTAACCGTAACCAACGTCATTGATTACACGACACTTCTCCGGCAGTGTATAATTTTAGAATAATAAAATTATTTATGAGTATATTTTGTAATTTAAAAATACATGTTTGTTCTGAGTAAATAGTTTTTTTGTAAATCAAACAAAACAATTTTCTGAATAAGTGACTCGTTTTTGTATTAATGCTATATTTATGTTAATTAACGTGGTAAAATTCTACTCTAAAATTTTTGTGTGTTTTGCATGACAACTGCGAACGAATAAGTCAGCTTTTTTAATAAAAAATTAAACATGCCATTTTTATGCCAGAATGGACACAATATTACAAATATTAGTCTAAACCTTTTCGATAAAATGTTTATTCTATGTTCAAGCGTACAAGCTATTTAAGGCTAATCAATATACATACTTTTTTATTAGGCTTAAATGTGATTGAAAGGGGATTTTTGTAATCTGTTGGGGATAATTAAATTAGCGTTATCTCGCCAACCCGCATGCGAGTTCACATTTCATTCAATTAGTCTCTATTGTCTTTCAAAGATTGAATCACAATATACTCGAGTGAATAGAATGATTGGATTTAATACCAATTTAATTTAATGTGATTTTAAATTTACGATCTCTCTCAAAAGTAATAATTTATTACGGTTTGCTTAAGCTTAAATCAACACAACAGTATTATTATTTCGGGTTATAATAATTTATATATTATAATTATATATTAGTTTATAAAAAAATTATGAAACAATAAAATATCTTTGATGTTGAAATGATACATTTGCACAGAAGAATCGCTGAGATCAGATGTAAGAAAATAAAATTTTAAAAATATCTCAAATACAGTTTTATCTTTAAGAACTCCGATTATTTAATCTGTACGTGGAAGGCAAACTACACTTTGCAAAAATGACAGTTTTTAACTATGGCTCGTTGTGAATTTTGTGTTAAAAAATAACTGGGTTTCTTATAGGTACTATTTGAATTGTTGAAGTATTGAATGTATTGCAAGAAGTCGCGCCTCACGAGGTATTGCTGAATTATGACAATAAATAAATTCAGTCAAAATATACTAAGTGTAGTTTACCTCCCATGTATGTACAGAAATATATACTAAGAACAGTAAAATGTAATGAAAATCATTAAAAAAATATTCGATTTTAGCATTTTCAGTAAGCGTATTAAAAACATTTATTCTTTTTTATTGACAATATAGAATTTACAATTACAATTAGCAATATAACGCGCACACTTTCCTCGCACATTGATCGTGTCAAATTTCATTTTTTTAATCTCCTAAAACATGCAGACTTTACTCCCTGGTAAATAAATAAATGCAATACATATTTGTTTCTACTGCTAGCTTATAGACGGATATACATTGAATAAAATCTACGTTGTTGATTATATTTCTACGTTTCAAAGTTTGATAAAGTAAATCTGGATATGAAAATGAATTTTAATACTATTACGTGTTCCAGATATGGATAGTAAATATATATTTTGTAACATTCGTCGGTAATTCCAATGGCTGCGTCTAAAACAAATAATAAGGCTTTTAAAAAGACTACGGATTTTTTTTAGAGAGCGAATAGATCTCAACTTCAACAAGAAAATTTTCTATGTCATAACGTATACAATAAAGTTTTTTTACCTAAACAACTTTTATCTAGACAAGCCAAACTAAAATCTAAGACAAATTTAAAGTCAATATTGTTTTTGGATTTGGCAGTAACTTTGTTGAATTTGATATAAAAAATAAGTCTTGAGATAATTCTTAGAGAGGCGAAACACGTGTCGCAATTTGTGCTATACTATCAGGGAAATAACAAAGTCATAAAATATAGTTTTATATTATTTAATACATTTGTATGCTTCAGAAAACACCCATCGCTGAGTTTTGGGTATATCGTAGAGTAGTCATGAAAATAATAATATTAAGGATATTGGATATTAAACATTCATATTTTTTCTGTTTTTTTTATTCATGTCTGCTCCTAATGTGGAGCATATGACCTCCTAATAGAGGTATTTAAAAAGATTTTTTTTACGAGAACTGTTACTCAGTCGCTTAACTTCTTGTATCCAAAGACAGTAGTAGTAATAGAAGGCTAGGACAGAACTAGTGGTTAGGTAATTGTTCTCTCTACATTCAATAATTTATGGATCGGAACGGGTGGGATAGAATTTTTCGACGTCACAAACACTCATGCCTTTGAACAGATATCGAAGAAATGCTGTTTGTACTAGGACTCGAACCCGTGAAGTCTGGCACGGAAGCCCACCAAGCTAACCGCTGCGGCATAGGATCCGAAAAGAAATTTACAATAACAAAAATCGTTCAAAAACTTTAAGGACGCCTTTAAAAATAAATAATGGATGTCGCATTAATATTACTATGTATGAAAGTATAAAAAAAGCAACCAATATGGAAAATAAAAACTTCTTTCTTTATCATAATGGACGATTTTTTATAAATGATCATATTGATACATACTTTCTGATAACTTTGATTCTGAAAAGAACAAATTAAAAATATTTTTTTTTTCTAAGAGTTTATTTTGCAAAAACTTTGCGACTGGAGAGTTTTGACCGGCTAATAAACACAGTCTATATCACTAATGACTTGGTAATTATAGGCTATGCACTACGAATAGCAATTATTGTATTTGCTTTATTTACTCAAGAATAGTCAAGCTTACCCATATTGATCAAATAACAACAATATAATAATGTATATAATTCTAAGATACAGTTGACATTCTATATTAACGTTAGATGAATGGTCACTGAACATTGGTCAATAATGACGATGAAATTTGACGTTCATGCTATAAATTTGTATGCATTTTATTTAAACTGTTATTGTTATTATTGTAAAGTATTCTTACAAGTACTTATATCCTTAACATTTGAATATATCGTATTCGCCCTGGAAAGAACAGTTAAAGAATAAATCAAATAAAGAAAAATAGAACAAAATAATAAATATTCGCAGGTAAATATAATCACTTAAAATTAGCGAATAAATAATTGTCCAGTTAACATTTTTCTAAGGATCCCATCATCATGCCATGGATGAATTTTTTGTTTATTATTTATCAATTTAAATCACATTGTCCATGTACGTAACTCCAATGCCACCGAATGTTAACAAAATCATCTGTAGGCTCTCCAGAGTCCGGATTGTACAAAATAAACCAATACGATCGATATAATATGTCAGCTATGTAACGCAACTCACTGATAAAAAAATAAACATGTACCATTCGTGGGCTTGTTTGTAAAATCTCTCAAAAGTTGTACAGCGTGGTAGGCATATATTATAGCAGAATTATTTCTTACTTTCATAATTATGGCGAGATACACCAAATAATCGTTAAAGAACGAGAGCAGTTTTTCTGAACGACCCGCCATTGATTGAAAAAAATGACATGTTTTTAAAAATTTATAGTTGAATTAAAATATGCTTTTGAATGTCGTCATTTTAAGTCACACGAGTGTAAAAAATACATTATGTTTTTTTCAGTAATATTTGGTACTTTAACGTGTGATTTTCAGATCATTCCAATTTTTTTCGTAGTTTCGAATAGCAGCTGAAATTTTTAGAACAGAGTAGCGTCAGTTGCGGATGTAACAAATTGAATGACAGCCACTGCAAAATGCATGGGAGCTTTTAAATAAATTAGAGTTGAAGCTTCGAAATGCGAAAAGCTCCACACTGCAACTGAGCCGCTTCGAAGCTTCCAAATTTTCACACCATTTTTAACATTTATTTGGCTATATGGACTTATCGTATGTAAAGTGAATTTTATCGTTTGTTTTATTGCATTGCGGTTGCCAGACGTCGTAAAATAAAAAGCAATTTATATTGATAACTATTAACTCGTCAAGAAACTATTTTATTTTCTAAAAAGATTTAAATGCAGATTTATTGTTTGTGAGTAATTAAATGATCCGTAGTGGTTTTTTTTAAATAAAAAAACACAGAAATAACTAATATTACTAAACTAAGAGATTTAAATTATTCACAACATTATTCACTGAAGTTTTTCCACTACTTTTTTTATATAGGTTTGGCAGAAGCTTCACTTTTAATACAGTATTAAAATTGTCATGTTTTTATTTTACTGATACGTGTTTCGCATTGTTGAGGCATATTTTTAAGCTTACGGTTTTTGCATTTCAATATAATTGTACTTTATTATAAGTCGATAAAATATGTTCACACTATTTACAAGACAGGTCAAAAAATGTTATATCTAAAATATATTTTTTATTGCTGATAATAATAAATTGAATATGATTAGTGATGTATTGATATAACTCTAATATTTCCATCAAATGACATATTATTCACGTAATAGACAGATTTGAATATCAAGGGACTTAAAAGTGACATTTAGTTTGAGTTCGGTAAAAGTTCACCGTCAATTATGCGCTTAATAATTCAGTTACTACCAGTTGACACTTTGGGAATTCATACATGTATTACGATCATATTTTTACGTAAATATTTTTTTTTGACAACAATCCTAAAAACAAATAGATTTATAATTTATATCAATACTATTGTGCAGTCATATTTTTTTCACTCCAGAGTCTAGAACGGTAATATTATTTCATTATCATAAGTTAAAAAGGCTTAACACATTGGTAAAAGTTAGGTAAAAGCATAGTATTTGGTTGCGCGGTCAAGAGTTCATATTCTCGATTGGACACCATCACACATTATTTTTTCAAATCAATGATATAAATGTATGTTTGTGATTTTATTTAAGTCCTTCTTCCTATGTTTGCCCTGTTAGAACAAATTAAGGTGGCGCAGCGGCTTTCCTAAAACTAGTTATTGCTTAACATATGTTATAATTTTTTTTCACAAAAATCATTCAGCTTTTTTGTAAATCCATGTTCACTCGCAATGAAGATAGTCAACCTCTCTTTTTTTCAAAATGAATAAAGATAGAAAGGATAGGGTTAAGAAAGAACTAGTGGTACGTTAATCGCTATCTCTACGCCCCGTTATTTTAGGATTGGAACGGTGGGAGAGAGTTTTTAGACATCACAAATATCCATTCCTTTGAACAGATATCGATAAATTGGTTGAAAAAATGCTGATCGTACTGGGATGTGAAGTTCGACATGACAGTCAATGACGTTGACCACTGTGCCTTGGACCCGACATATTGGCATTTGCAGACTACATTTAGCTATATTGGATATTAAATAAGATTCGTTGGGTATGGATGGATACACTGAAAATATGATATTTCCTTTCTACCGTTTGAATTAATAGCAAAAAAAATACAAAGCGATGTTCATTCATCCAAGTTTTTATTGTTGAAAAAAAATATAGTAGCAAACTTTTAGTGGCACGCAGCTCTTTTATTTAGATGAAATAATTTTAAACAATAAAAAAAACTTTGAAACTATTAAATTTGAACCATTCTGAATAAAAATGTGACTTCACCAAAAATCATGAGAATAAAAGTTAAATGCGTAGGGGTCATTTAAAATATCCGTTAGATTGGGATAACTCTAGAGAGAAAATCTTGGAACACCCTAGTCAATTTATATTTAAAAGGATTTTACCACACAGCCTCACAGTAAGGACAACTTACGTCTGGAGGACAAATAATTGTCTTGCAAAACCTTATAAATAATAAAGTAGACCAAAGGATAAAGTACCGGACGTCCGGTTGTATTCAAATGGGAATTTATTTTATTTCCGATTAATGGTGGCGCTGCGGTCGAATCCATGTACACTCACGTTAATTCAATTTAGGTTCGGGATAAATTATTTCGATACCCTACTAAAAGAAATAAGAGTGTGTTTCAATATATTTAAAGGCACAGCCAAGGGCGGGACTTCAGTATTTCGAAAATAAGAAAAATAAAATATTTTAATTAAAATTATTTAAATAAATTACAGCTAATGAATGCGTTATGAACTCGATGAGAATTAACATCACAAAAACTCACGTCATAGATTTCATATTTAAATACAAAAAATGTTTGTTACCATGACCCCCTACCAGTGTCTGAAGTTTCAAGGACCTCTACAAAAAAAACACAGGTACAAACTAATTATTTTTGTTTGAATTACAGTATAAAATGCAATTTTATCAAGTTGTTCAAGTTTTCCATAGCCCTGGATCATCACTCTTTGAGTTTTTTTTTATATAATTCATTGGAATATGCACATACATTTTAGGCGTTGACAAAATTTTAATACTCTTCATTTGAATACGTACTCGGATTTGATAACAATTGTTGCGATACTAATTCAAAAAATGGCATGTAAAATAAAAAAATATTTGTTTAAAACTAATTTTTCAGTATGTTTTTAAATTGAAATATATGTATGTATACATAGTCAGTTCGTGAACTTTCTTGACAAAACTGGTGGACCCCTTCGTGCGGAAAACTGATCTAGACCACAGCGATACTGATGAACAACGTGTGAGACAGAAGAGGGTGAAAAACTTGGTATTTTAGTTCTAAAATTTTACATTGTTATTCTACCAAGTAAATGCCAATTAATTATTAACTGTAGTCTTGAAGATATGAAAAAAAGAGAAAGACGATAGACGAAGAGATAAAAAAAATAACACTTTTGGTAATGAAATCACTGAAAACATGCTTATATTTTTTTTTAAATATGCGTCATTTTTATTTTCCTTTGTTTTATTATAATGCCTGGTACTACGCGGAACTTAATTTGGCGTCTATCCAATATTTTGAGTGAACAGGCAATCTGTTTTTTTTATGTAATATTTAATGTATTATATTTACGAAAGAAGGTCTACAGAGGTTACAGCTTGCTTCGAAGGTCACTTTGATTGACATTTAACGAATTTATTTTACAAAAAAAGCATCGGTATATTTTCGGGTCACCAGATAAATAATGAATATGAATCAATCGTTGTTTTAAATGTACTCAGTCTGGGCATGAATCAAGTAATCTATAGAAAAAACTATGTATAGTTTCAAAAACAATTTTAAATAACGCATAATATTTAAAATATATTATTTTACTTTTAAATGAGAATTAAGCGAGCATTCATAGTTCTTATTAAGAACAACCAAAAATAATAACTCCCTGAAATGGGAAAACATTTTTTTCAGCGAAACGCTTCATGATGTTTTTGCCTTTTTATATGTACGCAAAGATTTAATTAATCTCGTTTATTGAATTTTACTTGAACTAATATTTATTAAATTTGATATATTTTAAATTGTGTGCCTGATTGTAAAATGTTTTATTTAAAATATACAAAGGTTGAATAATAAATTTTCCTCAATTTACTATGGTTATGATCAGGGTCGGCTTCAGCGATAAAAACATGTAATATTATTAAATTTGAATAAAATCAATTGAAACATTACGCTTTACTTTAAAAAATATCTACTTACCGTAGAGCGGGAAAATAGTTTTAAAGATATACATAAGCTATTTTCGTTCATGACGATATGGCCAACCGAAAAAAACAATGTTTTATGAAAAAAAAAGTTTATGTTTTAATTTATATGTTATTGCTAGGAATATTCCATTTGACTGAAACAGTATTTTTGTAGGATTTTGATAAAACCAAACTAAATTTAAAAATATCATTACATGCACATATCTCTACCACAGTGTCTGCCAAACTGTGTGCCGCGGCACACTACTGTGCCGCAAGAAATCTCAGGTGTGCCGCGGTGAAAGAAGCCTTAAAAACGTTAATTTTAAATAATGCCTATTCATTTATTTTTTTTACAATTTTAAATAAATTCAACATTTACACATTCAAACAAATATGTACACATACATAGTGGTCAACGCGACGCATTTTCCACGTTTTCTCTTTTAACGCTACATTTATTTTTTGGTGTGCCGCGGTACAAGTCTCATTCACCAGTGTGCCTTGAAGTAAAAAAGTTTGGCAGACACTGCTCTACCATATAGCAACGGCGGGATAAAGTGAAACAGGTCGATTTTAAGACAAGTATGCCAATCGATTGCTAAAAAGTAAACCTTTATAACGAAGCACTGAGATATATATATATATATATTTATCTTACATTAACAATTATTGATATCGCCTTGTTACTTCAAAGCATTAGCGAGATCAGTTAAATAACTAGATAGAGATAATAGTGTACAAAAAAACCTACTATTATCTTTTATCATAAAGTGTAAAATAAACTAATTACTACACAAACTTCTAAAGTACAACACAAACATTAAAGTTAAATTACCTCGAAACTAGTATTTTCGATTTATCTCACTGTTGCTTTAGGGTAGCGATATCAATTTTGATAGTGCCGAGTATCGAGATGGAAGCCCTCTCGACGATGAGGAAATGTTCTAATCAATACGCGACAACGTTGCTTCTTTACGAATTACTTCTGTTTAATAAGTAAAAATCCATAAAAGAGCTCCCTAGTGAATAAGTGTAGTAGTACAGGGAAGCTCTTAAGATATCTACCACAACTTAATTAATGGCTTTTTATCTAGCAATCAATTACCCCCTGCGGGCCGGAGCACTCTTATCACTTAAAAACTCGTCTGTTTCCGCAATAAAGCATCGGATCCACAGATACGGGGTTATCCAATTAATACGTGTGCGTTTACATTAGTGCGATTGGTATGTTTACGTCCAAATTGAGGCCAGATGGTCGGGAGTGGCTGATAAATCATTCAAGCGCCAATCACGGCAACAATCGCACCACGCCAGTGTGGGTGGAGCTTTATTTCCGTTAAAAGCCCGCGCTAATCTTCCGCGCTTTTGTTTTTACATGGTGGTGATGAAAGGAAAC
Organism: Himalopsyche tibetana; assembly: GCA_030503985.1. Classification (NCBI taxonomy): domain Eukaryota; kingdom Metazoa; phylum Arthropoda; class Insecta; order Trichoptera; family Rhyacophilidae; genus Himalopsyche; species Himalopsyche tibetana. The sequence continues at coordinate 17,583,471 of JAPJYX010000024.1, forward strand.
GAAGCTCAGTATCGTACTATTCGGATAGTCATGGGAAGAATCGATTAATCATAAACTGACATTAACGACGTCAGAAATATTATCATCGTAGCCCAACGCTTCATTAAGGTTTTTCCCAAACGTACTGTTAGATTCACAAAGAAATGGTATCTACTAAAAGTGTGTGACAAAAATTCATCTTGTACTAATGCCATCGTATATCAAAGGTTGACAACCAATTGTAATACATGTTTTTTAGACTGAAACAATCCTACTAATTACGATATTTTTGAGTATTAAAAAATACAGGTGACAAAAGCCAATACGTCAGATATTTTTGACACTTTTAAATCATACAAGAAAAACTTGGATGAGATTTTTGATATGTAATTCAAAATTAACTGGAAAAAAAAAAATCACAGCTTTGCCATGGTATCAAAAGTTAATTTTAAAAAAATACACCTTCAACAATTTCGGACGTTTTGCTAGTCTTGCTAGTTTTTGTAGTCAAGTGAATCTCATCCCACATACTTTTTTAAGTAATTCGTATTTTACATTGCGGAAAAACTAACATTTCTGTGATTGGTGGAAGCAGATTTTTTGTCTTATTGATTTGTCTTAAAGCCTTAACGTTGGTTACACAATCGGCATAGGAAATCTTCATTATACACAGATGGAAAAATATATTGAATTTTCTCATTTTTTTACTATTCGTTCATTTAATTTTCAGATTTCGTCTCAATAGAAAATATTTATGTGGTGAATTTTATTCGGCAGTCTGAACGGTTAAGTATAAAAAATACATTAAGATATAAGAATGATTTTAAATACAAATTTAAGTTAAATTATTAAAAAAAAATTCGACGTTAATTATCCAAAAAACGTAAGCAGTTCACACAACCGTACAATTGTACAAATTAATGAAACCATCACCACGAATGGAATTCTATACTAATTGTCACATTTATTAAAGATAATATCGACCCATCCAACTTTTCCCTTGATCAGTTGAACCACTACAACAGTTCTACTCAACTAATCACAATCAACATTCTCAAATGACGATTAATATTGCTGACTATATACAATCTTTGTCAGAATGAAAATGTTTGCTCCTTTTGTCGGAAGATTAATTTTTTCAGATTTTTAAAAAAGTTGTGACCTTATTTTTTTTAATAAATACAATTATTACTTAGAAAACTATTGTACGTCTATATTATATTTACATTGTAAAATAAAGCGCATAAATAAATAATTAAAAATGTGTTATTTAAAATGAATGTCTGTTTACATATATGAAACAATTGAGTGGAAGTGTATAATATTCTTTTTGATTAAAATAATTTGATTTCATATATAGATATAAAAATTTAAATCATTACAACACGTCATTTTAATCCTTATTTCTTTAATGATATATATGTACTTACCAAAAATCAATTTATTCGCTAATACTAACATTTATTTTTATATTCGTTTATAGTTCTTTGTTTTATTTCAACTACTTACTAGGATAATTATGAAAGCAATTTAAATTATCAACAGCTTTCAGTAAAATTCTCTGTAATGTGACTTTAGACTAAATGTTGATGGCGGTGGGTACTTGTAAAGAGTACAAATTCGGTCTTTGTTTTCCAGTCTCTCTACTCCTTGGGCACAGTTCAGATTTCTTAGCTGAGGATAATTGCGTAATTCAAACGCTCCGTCGGCAGATGAATACGCAAAATTAAATTTTAATTGCTTACGATTTCGCCGTCTGAAATTTTCAATTATTTTGCACTCGAGCAAGGTACGTGTCGCGAGGCTGAAATGGAATACGAGTTATCGCGTTACAAATGCTGCGCTACAGTTTCCTTTTAGAGTCGCTTTCTGTTCTCGTATCAAATCAGCAGCAACTTCCTTCGACATTGTTCATTAATAATTCATTGGGTTGTTACACTTTGTACAATTTGTATTCAATTTATAAGGCTCCCAGTGCTTAAAACTGTAACAATTGTGCATGATTGTTTACTTTTATTCAATATATAGCAAATATATACCAGCGTTCATCATTAGAAACCGTTAATTTGTATCTAAATGATAACTCAACTCTTTTTAATTTTTTTCCATTCCAGATTCATATAATTCAACATCCATTCAACCGACCTTTATCATTACGTCAACATTAAAATAATTGTCATTTTTTTACGAATTGAAGTGACGATTTGATAAATTCCACAATTATTAAGAAGTTATAAACCTTTTTTTTTAGTTTTATTCTCTGAAGAAGAGTTACGAATTATGTCTGCCAATAAGTCTAGCGCTGTTGAGCTTTTTTACCTTTTAGAGATTTTTACGTGCTATCTCTAAATCCCGTTATTTGTACTAAGACGATCCCGAGATTACAGGATCTCAAAATTAGTCGGGAATGGAGACCCTAGTTTAAATGTGTGCTAGTAATACTAGATTCAAAGTTAAAAATAAAAAACGAATGTAATCAAACTCGTTTTTTATCTTCTTTAATGTTTCAATTAAATAACTCATATAATTACTATAAAATTTGACCAGATAATTAATAAAATTATTAGAATGCTTAACAACAGTACTTCTTGACTGATTTTCAAATTTTGAATATTCTGTTCACTATAAAATTACTCTTTGACGAGAAAAATAAATGAAATATTGTGTTTCTTATTCTGCTTAATATAATAACCAAGGAAAGAGTCGCTTATATTAAATAAATGAATATAGAAAGTAACATTAAATATAGAAAAGCGAAATTTTCCTGACAGCGGATAATTTATTTTTCTCATATTTACTTTTGAGTTTTATTGAAATGAATTCAGTCAGGTATGCGAAATAAATTTATCGAGTTTTGATATGCAAACCGAAAAAAATCGTAGAATAATAATTTGTTTATAATCGACCGCGTCATATAAATTATTTTATATAAGGCATAAACCATTAAATATTTTTTACATTAATGTTTTTGTTTCTATGAATCACTCAAAAGCGTTGAATACTAAAATACTTTACTTAATAAAAACCTTAAATATTTTTTGTTACAGTTATATATTAATAAAATAAATAAAGTTTATGCGCCCATTACAACAAACACACGATTTTGATGACTTTTATATAATACATATAAATATGTAAATCTGTCATGAAACTATACTAAGTGTACACACTTTAAACGTAATAAGGAATACAATATAAATGATGATATATTTCAAATTCGCTATAATATTAGATACGCCTTTTAACTTTTCAAGCCTCAATATAATCAATATTCGAATCTCTAACATAATTTGTTATCCAAGATGGTTTTGCTTAATTCCATACTATAAAAGGAGACATTTAGCATATTGAATAATTTACGAGCAAACTTGTTGCGATTCTTAGATGGTAAAGTTGCTTTGTCTTCTCAAGTTACAAGATTAAGCAATTAGTCATAAGATCTTCCGTGATTGCAAACACAATTAACCTAGCATTCGTATACCATCTCGGATATATTCACCATTTACAAATAGTCAATAAACGAGTATCCCATTTGCATTCGTGGACACAGCATTAATCGACAAAATGTACGTTCCACACATTGATTGCTTGTTTACTCTCAAAGCACGAATGCTTGTTTGTCTATTTCGTCGAATAGATTATTTCACAAAAATCCTTTAATTATTCTAAATTTTTTACTTTTATACTGTAAAGCGTTGCTTAAAGTCATGGCTTCAAAGATTATTGGAAGTTGGGTGATGTTAAATCGGTAGGTTTTCGATTTGTAATATATTTTCCCTTAAATATTGACTTCAGGTTATCATATTTTGATTTAATTGAAGAGCACAACAATAACTTTATTTGGCCGTAAAAAAATAATCTATTACAAATAATACCTTAAAAACTAAATGAAGAAATTGGAGTTAACTTTTCAAAAATTATTTTTTTATAAAAAGCTTAAAAAATATATAACTCTAATATAATCTCTTCTTTAAGGAGCATCTTCAGGCTCACTCTATTTTAAAGCTATTTATTTATATATTGACTATACCTACTTCATAACAAATAAATAAAATTACAAAATGGACTTTGGCGTTGTTTTCTTTCTACTAGACGCAGTGAGAGAGCTAGATACATTATTTAAAACCATATCCACTCCGAATGTGTTTCATATGGCCTACTTGTGAAAGTATTTATACGATTATGACGTGTTACTTAGTTGCTCAATCTCTCTTTTTCGAACAGATTTTCGACAGACAGACGCTAGGACAAGACTAGTGGCTAAGTAATCGCTCTCGCTACGCCACATTATTTTAGGATAAGAAGAGTTGGAGGAACGTATTCAGCATCAAAAACACCCATGCCATCGAACAGAAGACGATTAAGAAAAAATACTCTTCGTACTGGGAATTGAACTCGTGAAATCTGTCACGATAGCCAAAGACGTTGACCATTGAGCCACGGACCCGATGAACGAACCGACAAACATTTATAGTACCAATTATAATAATTCATAGAAATTAACACAATATGTAAAAGATACTACTTAATATTACGTAATATTTTTGAGCTCTCCTAAAAAAATCTAAAATTCAGTTAGTTCTTTCCTCGTGCTCGGATTTAAAAGCGAAATATGAAATATTTAACATAACTACGTGGAATAGTATTTCCAAAGTAATAGGGTGTGTGTTAGCAAATAATAAGTAACATATACTTCAATTTTCTGTTTTATTATATATGTATTTTGATACTAATTTTATTCGACCCGTTTTCCGCACAGTAATCAAATAATTCAAACCAATAACTCCGAGCGTTAAAGCTTTATCCAACTTTACTTGAGCGTAAGTTTATTGTTCAGATACTCAGTTGAATTTGCACTTGTCTTATTATTGTGTCATTTTATGAGGCGGATGTAAACACTGTAGACGTTAATTTATTTCGTTCCCCGCAGTGTTTGCGATCCTTCCTAGGCGGAAGGCTTTCACAATCAATAATTCAGGCTGTGATAATAAAACGAAGCTTCAGCGGCGTCGGTCTATCGGGACGTCGCTGGCGTCGCGCGGTTTGACACTTCAAATATTTATAACGGTGTGTTTCTTAGGAGATGAAAGCTCGAAGAGAACCCCGCTTCTGTATTCTGTTATTAATTCTATTTATTTTTTATAAGCTCACTCGACGGTGTAAGGAGCTGAGAGAATTCATAATTGTATATTTTGACTTGAGATTTCTCTGCTTTACTGCAATATTCATAGGTACCCTTTATTCCATCAACTTTTTATGATCGTTAAAATCGCATTTACTTGTTAAGTTAAGCATACAATTGATCAATTATTTAGTTATTCCTTTATAACTTAAAATATGTATTCATAAATATTACAAATATAAAAAAATGCGTTAAATAATAAAGGTTTCCGTTAAATATTATTGACTGATGTGAATTTATATTGATTTGCAAACATTTTATCAAACGAATTCAAGCATTAGACTTAAAATAAATACTTACCTTTCCTGTAGAGAAAAATATTATGAAAGTGTTAAAATTTCAATCTACCAAATGTGATTCTTAAAATGTACATACAAAATACTTTTAATAGATGACCTAAATTTCAGCTAAAAGTTTTTCCAACTTGTTAGTTATTAAAAGGGCACTATTCCTGGTACCAGAACGTCAAGTTTTCACGTTGCACGAACTTTAGAGAACAGAAGCGCTAGTAGAGAGTTTTCTGAATTATTTATCAGTACAGATTTCCGCGTCAGTCAGTCCCCCAAAGCATTTTGACGTGTTTTCATTATATTGCGATCTAAACGTTTTGCAGAATACATTCAACTATGACAAAATGATTATTTGCCTTAATTATGTATTATCCTTGATGAGGATTTGTGAAAATAGAGTTGCTGTGGGGGTGTATATGTAATATTTGACAAAGACAGCAGGATTTGCAATTGGATTTAGGTAACTTGGTATTGAACTTTGCGAGTGTTATTAATAATGAATATTCTACTCAATTATCACCTGGAATAATGCAAATAATGACATACAAATTAGTAATCCTTAAAGTAAATCGGCGTGTGGGTGGTAGGTAAATCATAAACGTCTTGGTCCAAAATGATTAATACATGTAAAAAAACAACTAACAATTATTCCTTTATTCAAACCGAAGATAGTTTATACTAATAATATAGCAATATTATAATAAAACTAACACATAATACTAAAATCTTGTTGTTAATAAATCCAGCATGCGCCCGTCACTATTATCCTAAATCTCCTATAGGTTAAAAACTTCTAGTTAATAAGATAAATAAAGGTTTTGCGATAAAAATCCATCCTCCCTATTTTGATTTCGGTAATGAGGATATATAGGGCAGGACGTCACACGTAGGGCATCCAACTCCGTAACCCCGGGATCCCGTTCAATTTCCTGATCCCAAAATTCCGGGATTGAGATGGCCGCGATCCCGGGATTTCGGGATTGAGAAATTTTGAGCAGAACCTTAAAATTTATACGAAATTGGCAAATTCTAGATTTCAAATTCCTCGGTGAGCAAAAAAAAAAAACGAGGTTCTGTGACAATCAGGGAAAAAGTATAGCGAATTGAGGATTTCAAATTCCTCGGTGAGAAAATCTCAATCCCAGGATCCCGGGATTTAAAATTAATCAATCCCGAAATCCCGGGATTGGATAGCCTAGTCACACGGCTGTAAAATCGGTAATTTGGTCAACGGTCGTATTTGCCTCGATGCATTCATTTATAATTCATCCCTCTAAATCAGTGCTTGTAAAATTATAGTGCAAACACACTGAATTGATGATTGCACATAAAGTTACACGGCAATTAACTACTTTAAATTGATGAAACCTTTCTAAAACATTGACACGGAATATTCGATAATGTTTCTAACCGCGCGATACATCCAGTCGAAATTTGATCCAGTTGAAGATTTTCTGTCGATAAATGGGTAAAATATGTAAAGAATTAATCAACACAATCAAAATATACGCAACATACGAATATTTTGTACCGGTACTTTTAACTGGGACTCTAACAATGAATATTTGACGAAATAAAACCTGTACGAAAACATATTTTCTTGTATTTAATATTGTTTTTCTTTATTATAATCCATGTCCATTCCCAGTGTAGAGCATATGTTTTCCTCGTGAGGGTATTTCAGTTGAAATTTTACTACGAGAACTACTTTTTACTTAGCTGCTGTAGAAGGAAATTTTCAGAATTCATAAATATCTATGCTTTCGAAGAGAAGTCGAGATATCATAAAAAACAGACTCGAACCCATGAGATGCGTCACGTACCCTACTTCAATAGAATAGGTGGCATGTATTTGTGGTTTTCAAATATGTATGTTCATAAAAGCATTTCTTTTTAAAGAAGCAATGCATACATTTTATTAATTGATTTGGCATTTACTTGGTAGAACTCCATTTATAACAGATTAAAAATAACAAAGTATTTTAAAAACTGTAGAACTAAAATACTTTGTTATTTTTAATCTGTCATACATTTTATGTTGATACTAAATTGGATGACAAACAAAATGTATCATTTTTTGCTGTCGTTATTGATTGAATTGACAAATTGTACTTGTTAGCACTTCATTATGAAATATCAAACAAACAAAAACAAAAAAGTTCTACCAAGATATTTTTTAAGCTTAGATTTTTCATTACATTTTTTTTTAATAATCCTCAAAGAGAACCTATACGGCTATTAAATTTGAATCGTTCAAACTATGTACATTCTCACAAATTTTGTCATTAACGACCCGGGTTTCGCCTTTCGGCATCTTCAGGCATTCAAGTGCACGGATGAACTTGAACTGACGCTTAGCAAATGAAAGTTTCGTGTTATATATAAGATATAAATGCATCACTGAGTCCAAAGCCACTGCTGGCGAAAAGAATGAGCACATGGGAATTCCAACAGATTTGACTAGTGAGCAGTTTCAGCAGCATATAGGGTAAAGAAGTGGAGATGTGGGAAAATTTGATATTTCGTTTAAAATCGGAAGATTTTGCAGCTGTGCTTTGTTGATTTCTAAAATTTCTTGGAAAAAGAGCTTATGACTGTCCGTATTTGGGTGTAACATTTTTATCCCTTGTTCCTGATTGAACACGTGTCCTTCCAATATTAAGTGATTATTCAGTCGAAATCTTAAACTATACGGCTATATTTGGAAATATCTTCTTTGCTATTTTAACCTTCCTTTATTTCGGTATAAACCATTAAATGTTGAAAATCAGTGGCTTAAACGGTAAATAAAGGTCGCCGGATGCCTTTTAACCCATTATTTCAATAATGGAGAGATTTACCTCCAATGGATGTTTCGCCCACTCCTCCCCGAGGTAAATTGTCACTGATTTAGATTGATATACAAAGTATAGTCCTCTCATAATTCAGACAAATGATTATTTTCTCTGTCACAAATGAGACATTACTTCATTTACTGTTAATATTACTTCAGCATCGTTACAAAACTTTATCTTATATTTTTTCAGACATTGATATTTGTAATAGTTTTTCTACTTAACTATAATTTAGCAGTCTTAGAAAATAGAATTACTGTCCATTATAGTACAGATTCGGGGTAAGTGATCGAGTGGTTAATGTCACTTACTTCAAACCAAGATAATCAGCATATAGAAAATATGCCAATTTTCTATTTAGATAAACATTTTAAAAGTTACATATGATGCACAAAAAAATACATTATCTAATCATATATTATAAAGTATTTTATTTTATTGAAATGCACTGTTTATAAACATCTTTATGAACTGACAATTATAAAATGATAAAATAAAATGTGTCTATTTTTTTAAATTCATATTAGCAAAACATGTATAATTTATTAATATAAATTCTCATTGGTATATATTTTATCAATTATAGATCGATTTAAATCTCATATTTTCTATTCACAGCACGTATTTATTATATTTGATATTCCCACAACAAATTAAAAGACAGATGTAAACGTACATATTATATGTTTTAAATTATAGCAAAATATCATTACAAAACAATTAATAACACGAGATTTAATGAAAACATAATTTTCACATAGCGTAGCGGTTGTTCTTTAGATATAATATAAGCCGCAAAGTAATATTCAGCTAACGTTAATAAATTATGTTTTACACTATCTCTATAAAATTACAAATTTTGATATTATGTAATACTTAGTAGACGTACAATTTCTATGTATTGTGTCTAGAGGAAATTTCAATTATTTTCTCATTAATATTTATAGTGACAAAATCATTTAAGCAGGATTAAAATAAATCACACCTCATCGAGATATATTACAATAGTTATTACGCAGGAAATTATTTCCTGATAGGAGTGCCATCTGTCAACATATGAGACGATATCTAGACATATAGATAGACGCATCTTAGTTTGAGTAAATTGTATGCCTTAAAACGGAAGAAAAATTGTGTAAGTGAAACGTATCAAGTATCATTTATCTTATAAAAAGCACATTGGGTAGTTTTTTTTTTAAACGAGACACCATTTTTAGTTTAAAACATATGTACACATCCACCTAATTGCTTGAAAAAGAGCTTTCGAGTACAGCTCGCTATATTATTTGCTTGCTGCGCTAGAAAAATGAACTTATAACTAAACTCTGGGCATGCAATGGAAAATATAAAGTTAAAAAGAATACGTGTGATTCGTTACAGATATACAGATAAATAAAGACAATATATGCCTTTTTTATAAATAATTCAAATCTTCTTGTTTGTCACTAAGGCTTTCGTACGACACGATCATATTGGTCAAGGGTTTGAATACTTAAATGAACACTCTTAAACAATAATCGATTTGTAGATTTATATCAAAAGATATGCGCATTCTTTCCCTAGCATAGTTTACTCAAGGGGAATTGATTTATTTAATAAAATATGGTTTTTTCTAGGGGTGGTTTGTAGTCGTTAAAAAAACGACTCCGACTCCGATTCTAAATTTAAACACGATTCCGACTTAAAAATAGAAGAGTGAAATTGGCTTAAAAATAGTAAAAATACATATTTTCCTCTTCCTTGAAATGTCTTAATTTTTTTGACCATTTTCTTTTCTTCCAGTAAATAGTCATTATTTCACAATTCATAGCGATAAATAGACTAATTTTCAAATAGTTCGCTTACTAATACTGTATGTACTTACGAATTACAAATTCCTAGGTGAACGTGAATTCTTCGTATCAGTGTAATAATGAATTGAGAATGTATTCCCTTTTTTTGTAATCTTACAAAATACTATTTATTTATTTAAAAAAATAATTGTTTTTAATCGGTTGAGACCTCTAGTATTTAGGCTTAGTAGCATCCAATGACGTCAGTTATGATAAGCGATTTAAATACACAAAAAAGAGGGGGGTAATGAGTTAATTTTCCGACTCCGATTCCAGTGAAAACAGTCCGACTTCACGATTCTGACTCCACAGCCCAGGTTTTTGTATATCTTTATAATATTTATATTGTTGTATTTATGTACAAAAAAAAATCACTAAAGAATTAGTATGTACGTCTTTTGTAAAATTCTGTATAATATTGTAGTCATGTGTACACGTAAAATGTTGCTTAAACATAATTAATTAATTAATTCAAAGCATAACAATGAGATATAAAAATAAGCTGTACGAAAATGAAATTTTCTTTCTTTTCATTTAAAAGGAAGTCGTATAAAGTCTTTTATTATCAAATCCGTATTGTAATAAGGGAATCTGGTTCATTTAAATAATTAATGTCTTGGCTTTTTCATCTTGCTCCGTTTTTTTCTTTTTTTTAAGGAGGGCAACATATTCTCTGGCGATAAATGATTTTAGAGATTTTTATTATGTTTAGTAATGAAGTTCATACGTTCATGCTATATTTTATGACAAAACATAAATAAACGGAGAAAACGGCGCGGCGTATTTTATCAAGGCTGACGTTAAAAAATAAAAATGTGAGATAAACTATGAAAAACTCGACACAATAAAACAACTTTTCTTATATTTTATATATTAGATAAGGAAAACACCTAAAGTTATTCTTTTGTTTGCGTTTCATTGATTTATTATTCCGTTGTAACGACAAGACTATTTTGTTTTAATATTAAAACAGAAAAACTGGAAAAGAAATGGCTTTGAACTAATTGTTTTATTGCTCAAAGACAACGAAGTGTCACGCAAAAAGTTTTTTCAGCACAGATCGACACTAGCGATTATTTAACTGGCATATTGACCGCAAGTGATTTACTTGATAATATTTTTTGTCGTGTTTTATCAACAAACTTTTCAATACTATTGTTTGCTCACGATAATTTCGCCATATAAAGTTAATCTCAGAACATTGATCGAATAAACTTACTTGATTTTAAAACGCTTTTAATGGGAAAGTTTGCAATGCTTTATCCAATACCTATCACGACATATGTAATTTTTTCAATGTTTTTCATCTTAATTATACTCGAACGTAGCTTTTTGGAAATCAAACAGTCTTCACAATCGTGAATTAAATCTAAGAACAATTGAATCCAAAAACATAAATCGAACACTTTTGTGTTTTATACACTTTTTTATTACTGATAATTAATGCAGAAGCAGTAAAAAATAGTGTGTCTTTTTTGTATAGTACGTGTTTTAGACTAATTATATAACAATATTTTTTTTCTTAGTGTCCTCAATGTTTGAAAATAGTGTATTTTTATGTACCTCTACAATTTATTTAAGATGTTCAATCGATATTTAGTTATCAAAAAGTAAATGTGGAAACTAAAAATAAAAACACTTTCGTATGATATAAATGTTTAAGACTCTACTTCAAACAATTTAAATAAATATTACTTTCTGTATATACAACGAAATTTGTCTATATTTTTGTATTTGCTTTGTTGTAAAAACAAATAAATACAAGCATTGAATTCTGTTGAAATAAATTGTAAGTTTGCTCCAAAGCAACCTGATTAAACAATTATATTTTCAGTTCCACTGTTTGCGTTGAAAAAATTCTGCGCGCATTGCCAGGCTCTTTATTGTACAATAAATTTAATTAGTGAAACTATTTTAGCTGCTTCCTGGGCCGTGTGTGCTAGCGTTCACTATAAGCAATTCCGTATTGTGTAACTAAAAATTTACTGCTTTTTCAAATTACCTCCAGAGTCTTTTGTTTGCTTGCTTAATGCACAATGCCTGTTATGTAGTCACTGTTACTACAGTAACAATTAAGATTATTATTTTCAGAAAATTCTGTTCAAATATTTTCAGCAATTTTTGAAAAATTTCCGCCTCATGACGGCTACGGCGCTCATTTTCAGCGCTGGGTTTTCCTTTTTTAGACAGGAAACAACGAAAATATGCATAAAACAATAAATAACTGCTAACCCAAGTACAATAATTACAGTCTTTTTTTATTTTACTAATGGATTGTTTCACTATATATTTGCATTTAATGCAGATTATATTTGTGCTGTTATATTAAAATAGTATGATTTTTTACGAATTTTATGAAAATGATCTAGTATTTTTTTTATTGTTTACTGATATTTTTATTTTACGCTTACTGCTTAACTTCGTAAGTTGTCCTTAATTTTAAAATTATATATTTACTAAGCTCTATTATCATATAAGTTATACCATTTATCATAACAAATCTCTTCTCATGATGAAAAGACGTTATGGATTACATTCTTAGACATCGCAAGAATTACAAATAACGTAAAAATTGATTATATTAAGTTATAAATTATAAAACAAAAGTTGGGTGTTGTTGTCCTATTCAATTGGTTCCTCAAAGAAACGAAATGCTTCCAAGAGGTGAAATACAGTCTCACGTGTTATAGCACAACAATCGGCATAACAATGTAACCAAATTCAATATTATATTAAAAATGACCTTCTAAAAGTTACCGGTGAATCCATCAAAGATATTTTTATGTGACTTTTAACTGGCCCAAAAACATTATATTCATTCTGACGATTCGTATTTGATTTTATATATATTTTTTAATATGTTCGAATAGTAGCCGAGAAAACATTTTTATGTTCTTTCTTCTAACGAAAATTCAAAATAAATTATCTTATGTCACATATTTTAGCAGGGACTTGTTTTCGACTGTTCCCATGCGTTTCTCGGATACGAGAATAAAATAAAATTGATCACGGTCAATTTAATGTGACTTATGTGAATTTTTCCACTGCAGAAGAAATAATAGCACTATTTTTGAGTCCAGGTTTTTCTTCTCATTTTTTTTAATAAATTGACAGCAGTTTTTTCATGTGTATTTAAATTAAATTATTTAGTAAAATTACGTATTCCTGCGGCGGGCTTAAATGTCACATATATTTTAATCTTAACCATAACCTAATTAACGATAATAACAATAAGCTCTAATAAATGTTAGTCATTAAATTGTAAAATACCCAATATACTGAAATATATGTTTTTTTGCGCCTAAGAGCTTCGATTTGAAACCAACGATATACATATGTAGATAGTTTTTCATAACATTAACTACAATAATGCGTTTAAAGAATTTTTATACGTTATGCCGTATTACCCACAAGTTTCTAAATTTATATCTAGGTTTATTATAATTAAATGCCGGAAATTTGTTATAATAATAAGTTTTTCATCACGGGATACGTTCCGTGGGCTAAAATATACATAATTTTGATTATTTCATTTTTTTACATTTATCTTTTCCAACGTCATCAAATAATACATTATGTATTTTAAAAAGGAATTAGTTGTCAATTTTTATATATAAAAAAAGATAAAAATGAATACCAATTAAATAAAAATGAATTTGAAAGTAAAAATATCAGAAGTAAAATCATCGTTTATGAAATTGCAAATAGGTCTGAATTTTTTGGCTAAAAGGAAAACATTTTAAGAATATCATATCAGATTCACCCTCGCTAGTGTTAGAATCGATCCTGGATTAAATAAAAATACAAAAACCCTCGGAAGGGAGATTTAGAATCTTCACATCATCACCGTGACTGATTGACCGTGATATCTCTTTGTATCCATGAGCGACAGTTTCCTTCATTGGTTCTGGTGTTTGAGAACCATTTTCGATGCGGCGCGTGTACTTGCTTACAAATATTTTTATAAAGGGCTCGACAACATTTATTTCGCACTTTAATTCATAATTTTAGATTACCTATTTTAACTGATAGAATTTTTTAACTTAACTATTTTTTAACTATCATTCGAGCCCCTGATAAGTGAATTAAGCAAAGTGGTATTTAAGTAAAAAAACAATAACTAAATACGTGATTACGACTTAAAATCCAATAGAAAAGTTTAACCAGTTTATGCTAAAACGCTGCAATATTTGTTTAATACGACATTATAATATATATGATTATTTTATGATCGATTTCTCAAAACAAAAAAATAGTTTTATACAAAATTACCGCCTGGCACATAAATAAACAAACTCAAAACAATAAAATATTTACTCGTAACTTATTTTTAGCACTTCATTAGTAAAACAGTTTCGATCGATAATTTTTCAAGAATTTGTAATCAAAAATATTTTACCATGAAATTTTGAATCAATATGCCCATAAGATGTTCCTAATGTAAGTATCTCAATAAAAGTTTTCTATGAGAACTACTAGTAGTTCAATTGCTCAACCTGTCTTTTCAAAGAGTGTAATGATAGAAAAGATAGTGTTATGATTGGACTAGTTGTTAGCTAATGGCTATTGCTACGTCCCCTTATTTAAGGAATATAATGGTGGAGGGAATATTCATAAAAAAATATATTTGTACCTGGATTCGACCCGCGAGGTCCTCTATCATGGTAGGCGATTACGGACCCGACAATAATATACTTTCACCTAATTTAAATAAATGCATAAAAAACATTTTATTTTTGTACATTAAACAGTTTGTCAAAATAATTTCTCTGTATTAAACATTTTATATAGCAATATTATTTGTATTGTGTTTTTAACAACTTTTGTTACAAAGATAGTTAATTCAAACAAAATAATATTACCAAAGTTGAGCACTTCTGTCTTGAATAAGTACCTAAATAAAAGTCTGACTAGGGGATGATTGTCGTGTATGTGATACCCTCCGATAATATATATATATACGGGTGAAATAAAATATTGGGCAGACTAAAATAATGGGAAATAAATATATCAGCTTTCAATAAAACATTATTTCCATAACATGTACACATCACTTACAGTTACAAAGCATCATTTCTCATAAAATGTTACGACTCAATTGATATAAACAAGGGATTTATTTAATTCATATTATGTAGTAAAAAAATATGATTTCAATGTATGTTGGATTTTAATTATTATCATTTATAAAATATGGAGTTTACATTGAAGTTTATTACAAAGGGCTTTAATGTATTTTATATATGGAAAGACATTAAATTAAAAAAAACTATTTATGTTAATTCAACATTTATTTATTATGAGTATGAATTCTTATTTAAAATGATCTCTTGACTAAAATTTTCAACTTTAAATTTTCGCCAATTAGTGCAAAAGTGTTTTTTTTTTAATACACTGCCTTTCCAACAAGTAAACACCTTAAAAGTGACAAATATACATAATTGAAATTACTTACATCTCAAAGTCATTGAGACTAATATTATTAAATGACTTTTAATGGAAATACAATTTACACAATGTCACTAAACATAAACTCGAGTAGAAATCATTACAAGAAACCGTAAACTGCTTAAATATAAATCTGACACAAGTTGTGTCACACAACGTCTGGGAGTCTAGAAAGTTGGAAAGAATTCAAATTTATTTTTTAAAATCTACCAAGCACTCTCAGAGTTTCAGGTGATCTTAAATTAAAACGAGAATAAGATTAACTATTGTAATTATTTTGTATAATATTCTAGTAACAAAAACACGTTAATTTATACAAAAGATTGTTTTATATTTTAAATGTAATGACTTTCTACCAAGTATTTTTTTTTGATAAATGAAAGCAATTTAGAAAGTATGTAGCTACAAAATTTAATATAGTTATTTTAAAACCAATTTTTACACATGTACATATTCAATATTTAAAGGCGAATAGTAAAACTTATTGAAACTTACAAATGATTTTTTTTGGAATGAAAGAATGGAACGTCAAAGCGAATTACCACTACACTTTCTTTGATTAATTAAATAAGAATGCATTTGAGGGTGGCTAAATAAAATTGACATTCCTACAAATGTAACATGGGGTGTGAAGAAGGTAGCCGTCCCTACTAACGACTATTAGCACCGACGTCGCCTTCTGACAAAATGCCCCTTGTTTCTTATTACTTACATGTGGACTGACTCAAAGCGGGGGATATCATCGGCAGACATTTCAACACGTTTCCTGTCAATTTCAATAAATTAGATTCAAGTTTTTGACAGTAGTTTATGATGGGTCTCGACGATTTGACGGTAAATATGTAGTTGTATGTCCAAAGCAGTATTCTGAGAATTTTCTAGACTGTACAACCGTAAATTATTTATACGTTGTATAAAAAATTGATACTATAACTGATATATTAAAAAAAGAGAGAAAAAACTCTGAAGTGTAATTAAAAAAACATTAAAATTAAATAGTATATAAAAAGTTGAAATCCCAGGCCCCGCCTCGAGAAGTTATTTTAAATCAATGACAAAATTATTCTAAGTAAAACTTATAATTAAATTATTAATTGACACACTGTCAAAAACATACATATCAGGAATCAAATTCGAAAGTTGTTTGGCAATTCTCTAACGTTTTTAATAATAAAAAGGACACTTTTGAAGAAAAAGACTAGCAAGAATTGAATTTATATATTTAAATCATCCAATAAAATAATCCACCATGAATAATAAATCATTCAACCCATACAAACAAACACGCGATTGTCTTATTTTCAATTTTGAATTGAAAAAAATACCATACAGTTAACGTTAAAATGCAACTGAAAAAATGCAATATCGTGAACTCAGAATAAATTACAGCTTTTTCGTGATGACATAAATAGTTTCATTTGTATTGGGGGATGTTTTTTTCTCGTGGAGTTGTCAGAAGCTTTTAGCGCAACTAACAAAGCTTGAGTAGTATATTATTTTAGAAATGCAAAATATTATTATTTGCTTCTTTATAAGTTTTTTCATTAATGGAATTGGCAAGAATTTCAAGTTATTATGGCTTCTTAATATCTGTAACATTGGAAGATTACCCACAGTAATCAAAACGACACGTATATAAAATAAAATGTATTTATATCTTCGTTAAATACTCTAATTTGCTTCTCCCGTCGTGAATCCTTCATTTGACTTTATAAATTGATCATTTTTGTTTGAGATAATATATTTTGATTTCGATAAAGATATATTTTATTCTGAGAACATATTCCAAAGCAATATTACGTTACGTGTACTTAGAACTACTTCATATTTGATGGATAAAACTTAATTATCTACATATTATGTTGCTTATTAAAAATGTCAGATCTCATATTATTAACGCTATTCTTAATATTCGATTAAGAATTTATTTAAAGCATTATTATTCGTTGAATGTCGTTGAAATACTGTACAATATATAAATAAAGAACATAATCAAAAGATGGATTTGTTCAAAAGGCAACAATTAAAGAGACCGATGAATGCTACAGCGACGATTGGCAAATTAAAAATGCTTTCTATAATAAAAACAGAATTATGAAAAGGAAAAGAAAAAGACTGCATTTATTTGTAGACAGCGCACTTGACGTGAGTGTTGATGAATTGTACAAATAAAATAATTTATTAATAATCCTTCTTAAAGCAAACATTAAGTACAAGATTACTATAAATATGTTCGAAAACATTTATTATGGATCTCAGCCATCACTCACTACTCATACACCCCCATTGCTGGAATTATTTTTTGATTCGAGGGTTGGGGGTTGCATTTCACACGTGGTATGCGCATGCATTCGACACGCTGCGTGTCAAATCGGACCGGTAACAGGGGTTCAAAATTATAAGTTCCAGGATATTTTAAGTCGTGGATGGTGGACAAGACATTTTTTATACCAGAAAAATGCTTCTTTATTATCTTCTTTTGTGTCAAATACGACCACTGACATGTTTTAATTGTGACAGTCGGTGAACACATGCATATAGTCTAAGTCTTGCTAGCTCTAATACCATTGCTGTTCCAGCATAAAATTTTAAAAAAACATGACAATCTATTTTGATTCTTAATTGTATTAGTTTAGCATAATAATTGATATTTACGATATAAAGAAGGAAGAAAACTAACATATTTTTAACCAATTGCATGCCGCACAATTACCGTTGCACAATTTTTATACATACATAGCACTATGTCGCGTGAGCTCGTACCGTTAAAACAACAAGCTTGACAATATTTGTCTTTAACTTAAGATTTACGCATATTTATCGAGATTTTATATTTGTTTATACTTTTTTATAATTTAAATAGAATTGTATCAGTATGTACATAGAAGCAAACATAAACCTTATCGCTTGGTGTAATATGTTCGGAAACTAAGCGGTTCAGTACGATTTTTTTTTTTCGACAAAAACTATTTCGTGTTTAAGTACATCCTCGAAATAAATATCTGTTAAGCCTGACACATTTTATGTGAAATGTAAAAGGGTTAATTGCATATCATTACTAAAACGAAAAAAAACTATTCATATAACTTGCTACAGTTCGGTTGGTACTTTATTAAATTTATTCACAAAATAATAATTTATATTAAATTCATCGATATCGTTTTGGACTTCCGAGACACTCTTTGCATTTTTTAGAGAAGGTTTAACGCATTTTTGTTATCGGGGTTCCAAAGATTTCTCTACTTCAATAAAAAAAAAAATACTTAAAATGCGTTGAGTGGCGTAATATTAAATTAAATATGATCAGTTTTAATTTATTTAAAAGGTATTCTACAACTGAGAAAGTAATATAAATTTAAATAATCTTTGAATTGATAAAACTTAATAAGCTGGTTAGATAAATTACGTTTTTATTGTCTTAATTCCGTTATCTAAAGTGGCAAGCAGGAACAGTAATTCATCCACTTTAGTTCAATTAAAAGGATTAATTCAATGATATAAAATTTTGATATATCCTCAATAAGAATACTAAAGAATACAGATAACGACGAAATGAATTGTTTGGAAAGCAATAAAAGCATTCACTAAATTGGATTACCTATGGGATAAGTATATTTTTATTCTTTTACGAAATTCTCACAAAGTATTTTAAGGGCACTGCCTGAGTGTCAAAGTCGTAAGGCAGCCGCCCGGGGCCAAATTGGCTCCATAGGTGTTTATCCACCCTCGGGTATTGCGTTCTTATCCTGACCCTGCACCCCGCCCGGTCACGTGACATCAGTAAATTTCGATTGGATGTGCCCGACTGGTAATTTGGCCCTGTCTTTATGAAATCCGGGGACAAAATATTATTGAACCTAGGGTGCCGATATACCAAACAAAATACATTTTATACAGATAAATAATCAAAACGAGTGGGAACTTTTATTACGCGCTTTCAAATGAATCAATATTTTTAATATTACTTCTATAAATTGCTTACACCAAAATTATTTTTTGAACTTATCGTTACGAAAAGAATATATTAAACACAATGTTATATTTTTTCAAACGCAAAGCTCCTGATAGCCTACTTACAGGGATTTAAAAAATAAAGCACTTTGTTATACCACTCGCAAAGTTATTCCAGGTAATTTATAATATCTGTACCCACCACCACTATGTGGAATAATAAAACATTTTAAAATCCCTGTAAATATTCCAGGAAATTCTTCAAACTCTCGCTAAATTGTAATTTTAATTAATTAATAAGGTGGTGTAAGTAACAACGGTTTTTTGTTCCCACATAATATATTAATTTGGGCGAGTTTTCTGTAATCTTATTCTACACTGTTGATATGCTTCTCAGAATATCGTGGAAAAATACGTCAACGAAAGAAAAAAGGAAAATATTTTCCACTATATAAAAAAAAATGCAGGATGCTAAAAATACATTAACGATTATTATATTTTTATTTTATTAACTTCCTACCTATTACCTACTCATTTGAACACAAATAAGATTTTATGGTCTTGACAAAAAATACAATACTAAACCTCAAGTTGGAACAATTATTTACAATAACTACTGCACAATACAGTTTAAATGAGCTTAAACAATATTTCGTATGTTGTGCAATATTGGATATGGAAAAAAATATTCTGAAAATATTGATATTTTTTTCTAAAATATTTTCTCGTGAAATGATTATAATACAAGCATTTTATTTATCATTAGTTTTAACACTTTCCCTACGGTGCTAAAAATACTTCCGATATGTTTCTGGCCTTTAAACAACCAAGTGAAAAAATGTGTTTTAACACTTTGATGGACGGTAAAAACCTAGAACGTATATATTTAAGAAACATGTTTTTCACATGGTTCGTAAAAAGCCAGCAACATATCGGATTTATTTTTAGCAGCGTAAGGGAAGTTTTAAGGATGATTGAAAGATTCCGAATTTTAGAGACCAAAATCTATTTATGCAATCAATAATTTATTTCTATCGAGAAGTTAAACTTAGTCTAATCTAATTACGACCATATTTATAAAGTGTCACTTAATAAATGCATTCCTTATAATTGTTTATTTTTTGCACTAACTGAATAAAATTAATTCTTTAATAAAATTAAAGTTTCTATGGGTATGTAAAAATCGTTTTAGCAAAGGAACAAATTAAAAACGAATTTTACAAAAGGTTTTAAATATATATATATCAACGTACAATTTACTAATTGGAATTAGATTATAATGCTAGCAATTCTTTTATAAATTCTTATCCTTAAATTTATCTATTTATTTATAGTTATTTCGTGATAACTTTGGTCGATTGTATTTGTGATATTTAGATAATAAATTGTATAGCCAATTTGTACGGAAATACTTCAAAACATAAAACAAATTATAAACGCAACATTTTTTTGTCATGGTATAATTATGGTCCAAAAAGAAGTTAATTTTATAAGGGATGCGCCGCATTAGAAATGCTTTTTGTGATAGTTTCGTGCTATAAATCCCGTTTTCAGATTAAATAGTTTTTTATTCGAATGCAACAATGTAGAAACGTCATGCTTTGATTGCATTCCAGATGCATAAACAATTCGATAGCGTCGCAGCTGGCATTATTTTGCCTGTCACGTTCATACTATTTATTTATTTTTGTGAATTGTATTATTTACAAGTCAATATACTGTATAAAATACTATCAGTAAAAGGAAAATTAACTCATTCGAAACGCCATTTATTATTGTAGCTTAAAACATTATTTTATGAGAATCATACAAAATACACGTAACGTGGAATTTTCAAAACAACAACAAATCGATAAGCATTAAGGGGGAAAATATTAATTATTGAAATGAGGTATTTTTTTGACCATTTATAAAATTTTGGATACGGTTTACTTGAGTGCGGTCTTTTGGCTGAAATCATATTTGTTATCGTTCATTTACAAAATTATTTACGTTTTAAGACAAAAGTCTTTCTTAACTGTGGCTTTATTTGATTCAAAATACGGCCTTCCGGCATGAGAGCATTTCCAATCTTTCGTTCAGTTTATTAAGATATTAGTCATTATACAAATAACAGTATTTATAATTGGCACAATAAGATGGTTAAAATAAAATTCGCCATGTTTGTATTTGAATATTTATTGGCTACGTGGTCGAGTAGTCAACGTCGTTGGCTTCGGTCACGGCGGCCACGGACTCGAATACCAACTCGGGCAGTTTTTATTAATTGATTTATGAATTTCTATCTAAAGGTACATGTGATATCTAAAATTCCCTCCTACCCATCACATCTTAAAATAACGGGCATAGCAAGAGTAATTAGCTAAGCATTAAGTCTAGTCCTAACATTCTATCCCTAATCTCTTTGAAAAAGGAGAGGTTGAGTAACAAGCAGTTCTCGCAGAAACACTTATACCAGGTGTCCATATGGAGACATGGCAAAAAAAATCCAAAGTGTTCTCATCAGTATAAATATACCTAATATGTCTTTACCATTGCACTTCTTCGTGAACATTATCTATGAATGCATTCACGTGTCGTCACAAATCGAGATCGCTCGAACGACAGAAAAAGAAGAAAATTATTAGCTCTGCCGACTCTGCGAAGTTCACTATCAAATATGTAGAGGCCAATCCTCCTTTACTTTATTTTTTATCTCACAGGTCGATTGAGCATACTTTTTTCATACTTTTTATTCAGTAAAAGATAAACAATCAAGTCAAAAATAAATCTGAAAGAATGGCGTGAGAACTATATATTAATGTTTACATGTATAAAAAAATGTACTGTATAACTTATAAATACTTGAACGAGTAAAGTTATCTTTAAATTTTATACTATTAATTATTTGAATAGTAAACAGTTAATTTAAATCGAGACATCTAGCGATATATGTTGAAACATAAATCTAAATTCACAATTTGGATGAGATCTCCGATAAAAATAGCATTTTACCACCAAAATCACGGCCAAATTGAATGTGTCTCTTCTGATAACTAATTTCATTTATTATTATAAATGAACATCTATTTTGTAATTTAGCATCATTACATTCTAAAACTAGGACAGTTTTAATTTACACAACGATATAAGCGGTTTTGAAAAATGATTGAGTAAATTTAAAAATGACGTTTGTTTAACGTTCACGTTCTAAAAAAAATGTTTATTGAAGTGTCAACATATTAATTGTTACGCTTTGTCAATTGAAACTGCCATTCAAAATGCTTATCAAAACAAAAAACTTAACGAAGTAGATATTATGGATTGTCGTGTGTCATTCTGTTAATGTCTTTTTCACAAGATTAACTAAGATCTTTCAATGCATCCCATTTTCTTCACTCATTTAAATTAATGGATCGAATCATTTTATCGCTTGAGTAATAGCAATATTCCCAACAATTAGAAACGACTCCTTTTGTAAATGCATTTGGAGGGGAACTGAATATTGCATTAGAATTGTCATTCTATGTATATCTCATAGTCGTTATACAGATTAAAATTTATGTAAAGAGTAAAACTTGTGCTATATTTTTTAATATGTAGTGTTTTAAATAACACTTATAAAAATAATTTTGATATTAAAAAAAATAATGCGAGAAGGTTTTATATTATAAATCTTCATCTTCCAACTCTAAAATTCATGTCTTGTTATAATTTGGCAGTAATGTCTTCGGCCAGTATTTCCATAGAATGTTACTATTCTCCATCCATATCTATTAATAAATAAATGAAAAATCGGAAATCGTCAACATAAATTACGCATCTGATTAGTATTATACCTTTATAACTCTCCCTTAAGAAATTTCACTAAACACCTATCCCTCGATTTACACGGTACTTTTTTACACATTTCCGCTTTTACACGGTTTAAAAAAGTTAACTTGAAAATTTTAATTCTTCATATTCGTAAGTAAAAAACGAGTACATAATTTATAATAACGTGTTTTATATCTTGAATAATATTTGTAGCCTTATTATGTCGAAAGAAATAAAAAGAAAAGTTATTTCGTTAGCAAAAAAAATAAAATATTGGAACTTTTACAAAACGAAGAAAGAGTAATAGATGTTGCTAGATTATATAGCATGAATGAAGCTACAATAAGAACCATTAGAAAAAATGAAAACTCAATTAGAAAGAGTGTAGCAGCTGGCACTACGAGTACGAGCACAACTTCATATATCAGAGATATTGCAATGGAAAACAATGAAAACACGGAGAAGATATTAATGATTTGGATAGAGGACCAAACTCAAAAACGGATGCCAATTAATACCAATGCTATTACAAATAAAGCATTGCGGATTTATGAAAAAATTAAATAGAAGATACCATCCTCTTCTTCATCTGAAAAGAAGCATACCTTCACAGCAAGTCATCAAGTCAAGTCACAGTGATTTCAGATTTGTGATAGTGATGAATGATAAAAACTCCACCAACCGTTGCAATATTTTTTTAATGAATCTTTTGGATCTCATTTTTTTGTTATTCTATAAGCTTTACCTGTATTTAATTAATAAAAGAATACGTATGTTTATAATTTTTAATAATTTTGTTTTTTATGTATTTTAGAAAACACCCAAATTATGCGTTTTTCGTGTACTTTTCGATTTACACGGTTTTACATTAAAAAATATACAATTTAGATTTACACATTTTTCTCAGGAACCTATCTACCATGAAAATCGAGGGATAGGTGTACATATATTTAATTATAAAAGCTGACAAAATTAAACTTAGTATGTATTCATTTCTTTTAAAGTAAAGTAAGTATGTCGACAGAATTTGTTTGACGAATACGAAAAAGATAAAATGTTGTGTAAAAACATGGGTGATTATAAATTGTTTTACCAATAAATTTTAGCAACAAATAGGGTAAAGCGATTTTTAACGAAGGTGTTAACCATCCTAGTTCACTTTTGTTATATCCCTAACATGACAGTATCAAGTAATTATCAGTTTACATACTGTCGTAGATTTATAATATTTTATTCCAGCACTAATTTTGTAAATAATACGACATCTGATAATGTCCACTCTTTTAATAACAGGTAGACTTACCTTTAATTTCAATGACCTTAAAATATGGTCACTGTTTATGTCACTTCTTTCTCAATTAAGATAATTTGTCATCAATATTAATTCTAAATCAAAAAAATCCAAATCGACATAAGTAGCTTTTAAAACTATAGTAACATTTGTATTATATACAGTCTACACAAAAAAAAACTATCTACTAAAAGTTAGATAAAGTTCATATGTGTACTTGAATGCTAAAAGATGCTGAAAGACAAATAACAGGTCGAGAGTGACAAACCGTATAGAATTTAAAAATGACTATATAAATTAAGTGGGCATTAAAGAGTCAGAAATACATACTAAAAATACACACAATATATTTCTTTATTGGTGACCTGAAAGTTTAATACACTTAATAAATTTTAGTTTTCGAGTGTTTAATTACCCTTTCATTTCTATTACATACTCGCCTTTAGTGTTCATCGTGATGAATTGAATGCATGCTAGTTTTAATTGTAATTATTCCTATAAACAATGTAAGTACAACTACTGCATTTATTGGTATTAATGAATTTTAAAAAATGTTTGAAAATAGGGCGTATTATTTTTATTAAAAAATATATGTTATTATATATAGGAGAATAATAGTGAAAAGGTAGGTTGGTAGTTTTTTTGGAATATTTTTTTTTTTGATAATTTATTTTCATAACTGTCTTATTTATAAATGGCTAAAATAAATACATTTTGAATAAAAGTCAAGATTATTAATTTCGTTCTAATAGACAAAATCAAAAGACAGTAAATGAGTTTTAAATTGTACCATTGTATTGATACATTATAGGGTTAGTGCATTTAACTATTTTGTCTGTAAACTTAGTACCTAGTACCTACATTATTTCATGCAATACAAAATCAAGGCAAATGTTGACATAATACATTTTATCCCTCATGGCAGATAACGCAACAATAACGATTGTTATCATATTGATATAATCGAGACATATTTCAGCAGTGCCATTGATGGGTCTTCACCAGTGATAGCAGACATTAAAAGACAATAACTCGTGATTCTGACCCTACTCTTATTGTAGCCCACAGACCACACTATCCACCGCACTACATAATTCAACAGCAATGTTCGGAAACTGCTGTATAATTACTGGGGTGACCAAGCAATAGAAAATTGTAATAACACTAAAAATATTTTGAACGTCCAGCCCTCAACTATGTTTTTCACACTTTTGCATGATTAAAATTTTTTTTTGCTATTCGAGAATATTATATATTACGAAGCTCCTAAATAACAACAAAGTTTGATTTAAATTATACCTAATATTTGCAAGATTACAATTAGAAAATGTAACACTCTATTTACAATCAAAGAAATTAACAGAACAAGTCTTCGTTACATGTCAATACATACGGCTTTGAATATATCAATAATTAAATACAGAATGAATGGTATAGTTTTTATATTGGTTAACTAAATAAATATAAAATTAAGCCAAATGTAGGCGAATATAATACTGCTTTCTTCTAACTAAATCATATTAATTAATTGAATTGGCATTAGTTTGGTAGAACTCCATTATAAAAAAGAAAAAACATATAAATTATGATTGTAGAACTAAAATACACAGATATTTTCATTTGCGCATCGCATCAAAATAATACTTAAATATGTTAAGAGACAAACAAAGACCTGATCAGCAGCATACAATATGGGTGGTGATCTTAAGAAGTTTGATGTTAAGAGTTGGAGAGGAAGCTGACTTGAACTTGGTTGTAATAATACTTAAGCTAAAGTAGGCGGAAGCCTAAACTTAATTCCACTTAAAAAATGCATACAATTTTTAAAAATTCAATATAATTTACATGTAGAGGTGAAAATATATGAATTTATACTTTTGTTAATTTGTATAAAAGTATTTATATGTTGTATTGATTTCACCGCCTTTCTCAATGCGCTATTGACCGAGATAAATAAAAATATTTTATGCCCCGCGCCCACTGAAAATTCGCACGAGAGTAAATATTTGAAATAAAACAATTCGCTTAGAGTTGAAAATAAATATTGTAGATGGGAAAACAAAATATTAATTTTGATATTTTTTTCTGAAAAAATTAGAATTATGTCATATCGATGTGGCCACCCTTATTCATGCAACAATACGGTCCCCCAACTGTTTGAAATGACGAAATAGAAACTATGCGATCCGTCAATAGGAGTCAGATGCTGACGGCGTGTTTACAGTGTTACAAGCTTCATGTGTGGTGCTTAGGGAAGATGTGGAGATGGAAACTGTGGAGGGGAGTTGTAAAACTTCGTAACGCGTGCGGTCATTTCCTCCGGACGTGAAATGTGCAGGGGTCGAAAGATCCCTATAAATTAAAAATAGCAAATATTTCACTAACATATTACGTATTTTTTTGCTTTTCATGAGCTTTTTCAAACTTTTGTAATGATTACGGTAGAGAATAAGTTTATTTTAATATTTCATTAAAAATTAGCTGTGTCTGAAGTAATTTGTATATGCTATAATTTTAATAAAATAAAATTTCGTAAATCTTTCATGAATTGAAATACTGAATGTAAACAAAAAAGTTTATGTATACAAACATCCCCCGATTTACGCGGCAGAGTTTTTTACTAGTCCACTTTGTTTTACCGAATATATATAATATATTTTGAAATTATGGTAGAAACATATAATAAATCATGAGCAATATAACTTTACAAACTAGAAACAAAGCCAAAATGTATTCATTATTATTTTATCTGCAGTCTTCTTACGTCCAATCCCAGAGCCTTTTTGTGATCCCGGGATTGATTAATTTTCAATCCTGGGATTGGGCACTCAACGTGAAATCATGTATAATTTAAGAAAAGTTTTAATGTCAGAATTTTTCATTTCCAATTTCAAAAACCCAGGAATCTACCGATTTGTCCACAATGTCACCGTGATGCGTTTTTTTTCTAGCTCTTCGAGCAATTTGAAAATCTCAAAACCCTATAGTAATTTACCAATTTACCAATTTTCCGATTTTTTTTTATCTCTTACAAGAATTTGAAAATTTTAAAACCCAGGAATTTGCCCAATATACCAGCGTGGCTCATTTTTTTTTTAGCTCTTCCAAATCCAAAATCCTATAAATTTTCGGGATTTGCTTCCGTGTTGATCCCGGGATTGGAAAGCCTATGTTCTCAAAAACTGAATTCACAATAATTTCACCATCAGTGGAAGTATCCATACTGATTGAAAAAATCGTGATCAATGATTAATATTTTTTTTTTATAAATCATTTGTTTTACATAATGTGTACAAGTATAATATATTGCAAATCTCTTAGGAATTTAAGATCGCGTTCCGTATATGGATACATTTTTACACCATGTTCCCAAATAACATTTTCTTGACAGCGTTAATGTGAAACCGAGTAAAAAAATGTAATTAAATCAACGGATGAGTGTTCTTAGCTCTAATAGGTAGATATATAATATTTAGTAGACTTAATGAGAAACCAAGAAAACAGATATGTAGATTAATAACCATGTGAAAAGGTTGTCTGGTTTTCGCACTAACAGATTGTTATTAAAATAATTACATAGTAAATGAACGAAACTTAACTATAAACTAAGATTTGTTCTCTCTTGGTTGTAGCATTAATTAAATTAATATAAACTTTAATTCATTAGGCGACGATATTTTAAGACAGGTACCAATGTCTTACAAACCTTCTTTAATAATAAAAAAAAGAAAAACATTTAGTATAGAAAATCGTAAAAAAGGATAATAGTGAAGACCCAATAAGTAAATTACAAAAAATATTATTCTAAATGTGTATTTTAAATTCAAAAAAATATATATTCATTTTTTCTTGATTAAATACAGAGACTTTTATGAGAGACTGTATATATAATAAATCAATTTCATCGCTAGAAATGTCAGACACGTCTAATGTATTAGGATCTAATGAAGCCTTTTGTTTGTTACTATTGTCTAGTGTTGTTGAACTTCTTTTTATTAGGAAATCCGTTATCCGCTTCTGTGTTTTTTTTGTGTTTAGTATCGTGTAATGACAAATAATTCGTATGTAAATATAGTATTTGTTCTTTTTAGTGGATAGTGGAACTTCAAAATCGTTTAAGAAAACTGTGTTAAAATGGTTGAGTGTATTGTAAAAGTGAAGTGAGATTAGTAAATACACTCTGAAATAGTATTTTCTCAGTACTATAAAAATATGAAATTCACCAAAATACCAAGTTAAGACATGATTATATTTTAAATTTCATTAAAAAACTTTTACAATTCTGCTAGGTACTTTTGAAGGGCTCATATATAAACATCACATTAGTAAAAATCTTAAAATTTAACAATATTTAAATGGTTTACAAATAACAAATATAATGAAGACATATACTCAGTCCACAAACCGGCAGCTTCGAATATATGCTTCATAGACACTTTGTATCTAGTCCCGAAATTCTGAACAGGATCCTTGTGCAATAAAGTTCAAATGTGACAGGACAAAGGAATTGGCCGCGCACAGTAAAGGTTTGCATTACTCCTGTCTTGCATGTCTGAAGGGATGTTACCAGAGTGCGTCGAATCATCCCGCGAGGGTGCATAACTGCACAAGTTTTCGGGCAGAGGGTAGTTACTTTGAATGTCTGGCGAAATGAAATCGCTGGAGACCCCGGAAAAGCTGACGCACCGTGAAAAATAAAAACAAATAACGGAAACTGTCGTTTTGACCAGTGTCGGATTTGAACACACATTGGATACACATTTCATATACGTTATATACATAAATAAGTTTTTAGTATGTAGATAAATATCAATATCCGATTATAAAAAGGGAGGGTAAAGAGAACGATTGGCTATTTAATATTTCTTTTGTTATTCCATATTTCTATCCTTAGCCTTTTCGAAAAGAAAGGTTAAGAATCTATATAGAGAGTGCCTGGCGCAACACATGGAAGTACCTAACAAACATTGTTTGTTCTTCACTTGAGACTGGGAACCATATGATTCACATGGGTAGGGAATATTGTTGAAAATGTATGCACGGTGAATAGTAGTACTTTATTTAATTGTAACGGTCCAGAAAAATCTAGAAAGAGTATTATTTTAACCAGCATACGTTAGAGCAGTGTCTGCCAAACTTTTTTCCTTTACGGCACAGTGTTGAATGGAACTAGTACCGCGGCACACCAAGATTGGGGGGTATCCTTGATTTGGTATACTTTTTCCCGGATTGTCACAGAACATCGTTTTTTTTATTTTTTTTAGCTCACCGAGGAATTTGAAATCCTCGATTTTGTACTGTATACGCATTATTTAAGATTTACATTTTTAAGGCTTCTTCCACCGCGGCACACCTGGGACTTCTTGCGGCACAGTAGTGTGCCGCGGCACACAGTTTGGCAGACTCTGTGTTAAAGTAAGAAAATGGTTTTCGAAAATTGTTACATCAATTGACAGATTTTTAAAACATGGTATTCATACCAATATTTGAAATAAATAATTGAGTCGTATGGTATCAAAAGTAGAACTGTTTTATACATCATATATGGGACAGTTCTACTTTTGATGCTATACGACTCAATTATAACTTTACACACCTATTAATTTTGAGTCATATTCATTTACAATCTCATTATAATTGTGAAATAAATGAATGACTAATTACCTAAGGATAACTAAAGTTATTTGAAAGCATTACATAAATTCCTTATTGAAAGTTTTTCGAGAATACTTTTTATATCCTTGATATTAATTAGTTTGCCATTGAGTCTTCAATACAATAACAAATGGTGACTTTCATATGAAAATACTGTTACTATTAATTAATAATGTTTGCTGTAAAGTTATTTAAATAAAATAATAGTTTCTTATATTATGTAATTATTTTCAAGTCCGCCTCCGGTTCGAATAAGGGATGAATGTGCCTTGTCGTTCCGTGCGGGATGTTTATTAGAAAGTGATGTCAAGTTGCGTCGACTGCATAGCGTTTGTAGAACTGCTAGTACATATTATTGTTTGCCAGGAAATATATTAAAAAAAACATGCGGTGAGTATGCAAAAATAAGTTTCAATATATCTACGGAATCTTTTTAATTCCGTTGTACCTCAATGTTGTACCTTCCGCAACTCGATATAGATTTAAAGCTTTCATTAGCAGTGTTTTAAATGATTTACAAATAAGGAATAGTTAAAGATTTATGTATTTTAGTAAGAAATTCGTAGATTTTAGAATAGCAATTTAGAAAACTACTGCAGTCAAATTTGGTTATTACGAGGAAGATAGGGCCGATTGAGTTTGCTCGATATAAGCATTACTCGTTATATCGGAGAATAGGTATTTTTAAATGCTTATAAACATACCTATCATATAAAGACATAAAGTGTCTGGAGCGGTCACATAACACAAAAAGTCACAATTCAAACAAAAATACACCGTTACACACATATTACATTTTTCTATCAATCCAATTTTCTTATAAAATTAAAAATTTATGCTTGTTTCATTGTTTTCACTCTCGTTGACGATATTTTGCTCGGTATGCTCGAGAAGTAGCTCGTTAAAAAAGTAAATAAATGTATAGAAAAAACCATAAACTAAAAAGTCAACGAATGTTTCCTCTACATCCGAGATCGGCGACATCTCACTATTTCCGTGATCGTAATAACCGAGTTTGACTGTATTACAGTTTATTACGAAAACTTCTGCGTCTGATTAGAATATATTAATTACATATCGACTGTGGAAAGGAAAAAGGACGTAACCCTCAATTTTCCAAAACAGCTTTTTTTCGATAATCACAATGTATACAACTTGTCACACATTCTACCAAAAGGATGGGAGCTGAAAATGCTAAATGAGTATCCAAATTTAGTTTTCAAGTTTGACAAAGATGACATTGTAAAAAATAAAACCAAGAAAAAACACCGAAATAAAAGTTTTTCCGAGACAATTTCTTTAATTAATATTAGGTTATGTCAATTAAACACCAGTTTAGAATTATCCGTGCACTTCAAGGTTGTGTATAATTCATAATTTGCATATGTCACAAAATCATCAAAACACGTTTTAGCTCCTCCTGTAAAATTTGATATGTGTGGGTTACGTCCTTTTTCTTTTCCACAGTCGATATACATATGTAGATAAAATTAACATTATGCTAGTTTTTTTTTTTTGAATTGGTGCTCAGCTGACAAATTGGTGTTTAAATAATATACATATATCTTCTTCGAGACTTTCTTATGAATTTAAATATAAATTGAAAATTACTGTATATGTGAAAAGTATATTTTAGTTTCCTATTTGTTTCGTCAAATAAAGTAAGAAATAATTCCTTTGTTCTTTTAACCATTGAAATACCTTAAAATATTCTAAGAACTACCCTACATGAAAATATTTGTTTCAACTAATTTTATATGTAAATATAACGTAAAGTGACTCATTAATTGGGATTCGGTTTACTCTTGAGCGCTCTTAACCTGAAGGATTATTTTTGATATAAGATAACATTAACATACTCTTAGTATAATTATTAGTAAACTTCTTAAAATTCTTAAGCTTTTGATTTCAGATGTAATGTGTATCAGAAGAACAGCTGAATATTTAGGATAACGACTAAGGAGTTGGCTGGTGGCAACTAGCACCGCAAGCTTCTCGTAGCCGAGAGAGTTAAGAGAGAAGTGCGACCGCAGGATCGGCGACAAATCCACCAAAGTTTATTTCAAAAGTCGGATATCTGGCAAAGAGTCGCTTCATGTTGCCGCCTCTAGATAAGTAAACAAATCCCGCAAGGCGATGGTAAGAATGCAACCCTTATCGCCACACTAAATGATTGCCTGATACATGAAATTACAAAAATTAATCGATGATACTTACATTATTGATTCATTAACATTTTGTTAGTTCGATAGACAAATAAAATCGACGTATTTACTCTGCTATTCAATTATAATATTAATATCATATAATGTTAGGATTTTATTCTTTTATAAATTTATCAATTATTCAAATTTATTCATAAAGACTTACCATTAATTGTTGACAATAAATACATACTAATACATTTTTGAATACTTCACAGTTTAAGATAATACTTATTTTAAAATGAAACTTATGAGTTTAAGTCAATATATTATATAAAATACGATACTTAGTTCGCGACGTGTAAGAAAACAGTTTTGTTAATTGAATCATCGAGTTGCAAAAAGCACTCTGGACGCTTTTTCAAGTTTGTAGTAAATTACGAAAAACTGCTGTGCATAAACATACCAAAAATTAAATGAATATACTTTTTGGTATTGTCCTTATATGAAGATAACGTATAACATTTTTTTCACCAGCTGTTCAGATATTTCAAATCAATGAAATATATATTCACATGTATGCTGTTAAATATCAATTCACGGTGAAAAGGTATTTTATTTAGAAAAATAATATAAATAATTCTTTCTTATAGATATATTATTCCACGATTTCATCAAATGATCAAGACCGGTCTGTTGAATACATGTATCAAGCTTCCATTGATAATACGTATGAAAACAAATTGACAAATCGTGCAACTACCGTCTTTTTCCAAAAATAAGACACTGTCTGACTTTCTTTCTTCAAATACAGTCATGTCATCTTCTTCTAAAACATCGTCGTAACTTTCGTCCAAATCCATTTCCTGTTGAATCATTGGTCTGAATCTCTCATGTCCTGCAATATAGCTATCCTTACATGAGTATTTCTTGTCTAAGTAGTCTGTTCGTAGTGCATTGAAAACAAATGACAGTTATTTTATCCTCATACATATTTTACACTCATCCTTAACAAAACATCACTAAAATAGATTTTTTTAAACATGAATCCTTCCTAAAGAATTTGGCAAAATTTAAGATACGGGGAACAGCTACGGGTTAAAACAAACAAACTTTCCCAAAAGTGGAAAGAAAGAAGTGTTTTGCAAACGTCGCAATCTTGTATCTCTCTCCCTGTTTGTTTCTTCATAACATCTGCCATGTCCTGATAGGGGTAATCTGCCCGAAGGCTTCATCTTAAAGAAGCCTCCGCACGAGTGTGAGATTTCCTTCGCGGTTTCGATATAAACCAAGTGAGAGTCTTTCATATTAACCTCGTTACAACATGTACAGTTTGTTATTATATGACATTAAAATCTTTTTGAAGTTGTAGAACAAATTCTAGATTAAATAAACGACAATTATATTCTTACAAAATGACTATGTCCATTGTATGTTTTAACCAATAAAGAAACCTATAATACGATATTTAGAAATATATTCAAATTACGAAAAACTCACTCTCGCGTCTCCTTTACAACACGTTAAACAATTGATACAGAAATAAACGATTCGTGTTGAGAATTTTGCTTTTCACCTTTCTTATTCATTTCAAATTAATTAAAGGATTACATATCAGTAGTGAAAACAAAAGGCAAATCCTATTTACTTATATCAACATACGTATTTATTCATTACGGCTTGTCGGTTTTCAATAACTGGTTTTGAAAAATTGTACTTTTAGTCAAATTATCGACATTCGAAAGCCGGTTTTTTTTTCAATTTTATAACCTGGTTTCAAATATAAGAATTATTACTTTATTTTTTATTGAAAACTTATAATAATTTTAATTGTAGCCGCCATGCCCATGACTACTAATAAAGATAAATAAAATATGTATGTAGTTAATTAGAAAGTATAGTATAAATGTATAATAATTCAATAAATGAGTTGAAAACATATGTTACATATTGAGTTTTTTTTAACGTGTTTTCTATAAAAATTGTTCCTGACGAATTCATATGTATATTGTATACTGAATAAATGAAACTTAAAACAATTTAAACCTTTTTTTGCTATTTTATTTGAGTTATTATTTATTTTTCAAACTACGAAAACCAGTTTAAATAAAGTTTTAAGAAACATCTCAATTTAAAAAACGGTTTTTTCAAAAGTCAGTTTTTGTATAAGCGTTGTCGCTGTCGATGAAATATTAGGATTATTGGGAAGATAACAAACAAATCACTTTTAGGGTGTTCACTGTCAATACTTGGTGGAAAGGCATTATATTAATAAAAACAATATTCCTTTGTACTTCATTCCACTTTATTTAATATGTCAGGACCGGTTTCGCTCATTGCGAGCATTGTCAACTGAACAAATATTAATGAATTTTACTCTCTTGTTAAATTTTCTTTATAATCGTTTGAAGTATTTATTCGCTAGTTGTTCTATCGAAACAGTACGAAAAAAATGTTTGAGACATTAAATTTGAAAGAAATATGAAATTTCTACTTACTAACATTTAAGTTTCAACAAAGTTTAGCTAACTATTTATCTGAGAATACCAAAAATTTTATTCAACTATAAACGAATTATTACCGAGATATTTTATTCACAGCTTAGAAGTTTAAAATATTTTGATTCAGGTGTTTTTCCAGTAAAAGAGTTTGTCATGATAAATATTAAATCGCTACTAACATACTAAATTTCGTATATCAGGCAAAATTTTCAGTCAAGAATACAGCCATGTAACTTTTCGAAAAGATTTTGTCTGTCAGTAAAGTTGATATGAAGTTTTTGAGCCGTTGCTTACAGGCATCAAGCATCCTTCAAGTTATAGGCCTAGGGATATTTCCTAAATATTACGAGGCGCCCGATAAAAACTTTTGTTTATAAGCAAGACGCGTTTGCATACATTAAAAATAAGATTATTCCCATAGGGGAGATGTACTGAGTTTGTAAGCAGAAATGGTTAGCTAAAAGAAAAATTGTTTCAGTGTCGTCGCACACGAAAACGAATGAAAAAATATTATGTATAAAGATCCGTAAAATTAATTAGTTGAAGATATCTTTACTCTTCGTAGCGATAAGCGAGACAGTAATTTTAAGGCAGTGTTCTTCATGTCATATATTCTACTAAACTTCTTTAAATTAACACTACTCTATCTAGCTTTAATGATTATTTTATATTAGGGAAGAATAGTTCAAATCTCAGTTATTTCTACCTCTGCAGTAAATAATCATTGCCGTCATTTTTGGAACATTATTCAACATTTGAACAATACTATAATTAGACGTAATAAAACAAATGCAGCAAACTTCATACATACTGTTATATCTATAATGAAATCACAAAAAACCGCATATGCTATTGACATAAAAACACATTTTAAATTGAAAATTACTTTCAAATTTTATTTGTATTTACTAAATTACATTCATGGTTCATATTTCAACTATTTCGGAACGAGCCTCAAAAAACCTCAGTCTTTGCGTATTTCTTAATATCTACTTAAATGAAAATGACATTATAATTAAAAAGGAGTAGGTAGTCGGATTCGCCTGTTTTTTGCCTGACTACGAATGTACCCAAAACACCACGACTCCGACTCCATAACCCTGATATAAACAGCGTATTTCGGAGGAGGTTTTTAATCAA
Organism: Himalopsyche tibetana; assembly: GCA_030503985.1. NCBI lineage: Eukaryota > Metazoa > Arthropoda > Insecta > Trichoptera > Rhyacophilidae > Himalopsyche > Himalopsyche tibetana. The sequence continues at coordinate 17,619,513 of JAPJYX010000024.1, forward strand.
TAACTGTTTTTTTACTGAAATAAATGATACAATTATATGGGGAAAACAGTTACGCCATTGCTTATTGCATATCTCCCGAGCAAAGTTGTAGCGAGATTATAATACGGACACTTTTCATATTTAAATGTAAGTTTTGTCCCACAAGCGTTTTTAGTGACAAAACAGTTTTGTTTCAGCTAGGAAAATGCTTCGAGAACAAAGCATTTTATTACTTGCAGGAAATAAAAGATACCGACCACTTTGCTTTCATTTTATTATTAAAAATATGTAAGACGATTAACCACTCGAAAAGATTTGTTGGAAATTTAACTCTCAGCTTTTCGAAAAGCAAAACGAAAATACTATTAAATATTTTCGAAAATGTAGGACTGATTTTAAGCGATTCAAATTGTGTAATGTATATCCCATTTAAAATTCAAACAAACAATGTTCAGTAAACTAATCGAGTTTCAAAATTCATCGAAAAAACAAACTATTATAAATATGTACAGGTATTTTAAATTTTATGCCCTGTATTTTTGTATTTGGAAAATGGCTCTAATACCGGGAATATTTAATCTAGCCAAAGCTGAAAATTACAACCTTATCAAGCTTAAAAATTGAAAGGCAATTTTATTGCTCAATTAGTTAGTACAGTGGTTGGCAAAGTCATTAGTCATCTAAGCCAAATATCGTCTATACAACGATTGAAATTTCTTTTGGGAGCCACTTTTTTAAAACCTTAACTATATAAGTTATAAAAATTAGTAAAAAAATGTGTCCGCACACATTTTCACATATCCCGCACAGGCCGCATACATACATATTATTGTAAAAAGAAGGTTTGCTGGAGTGTAATGTAATAAAGCACCAACAAATTGAGTATGAATAATATTTTAGTTTTCTTAAATTTTATTGATTCTACCTACTTTTATACTTGTGCACACTATTTGTTTTTGCTGAAAATTAACTCCACAAAGCAGTGGATGGTCCACACACACAATATAAAAATTAGAGGGAACGTTGAATGTTATTAAATGATTAGAGTAATCCTGTGCTGGCTTTTGCTTAAAAGGTCTTCAATTTGATTGAGGTACGTATTCCTGGATCACCCCTTCCAAATCTATGTTTTAAGTCCGAAAACTTACTTCTAAACGTTTAGGACACGAAGTTTCAAAAACCGTAAGTAGTGTTTTAAGGAAGAGACACACTCAAGGGGCCAAACACTCAAGCCGCAGTTTCCCGACCAATGAGTCAATACATCTTATGATTGAATAAACCAATAATATGTTACTTATTGATCCTTTCAACGTTCATAAATACACACATATATCCAATACGCAAAACATAATATTATTCAAAATGTGTCTTGGTAGTATAATTGTATACTTTATCAATAATATTATAAATAATCTCAAGCGCTTCCTTAACTTTAGGCGGTATAGTTAAATTAAATTTTAACTTCCCAACTACTTCCAATGTATATTGCATGCAATGTTTTGAATTTAAATATCTACCATGGAGACAATTTTAGTTGCTTTTATCGCCAACAGAGCCCGCTATCGCACATGCTGTCTGGAAAACTTGTTTACATCTAAACTTTTGAATAAAACAATTAAACCTGAACAATTATTCGAGTTATAACTTCTTGAGTGTAGGGGAAACAAATTTTGTGAAAATGTAATTTCATTTTAGCAGAAATGTTCTATCATAAATTTATTTATAGCTTCACATATTGCCATACATATAGTTGGGTTTAGATTTCGAAATGTTATTTTGTGAAACAATTAATTTTGAAAAATAAAAATGTAATAGGTATGTTTTTTTTTAATGCTTATTGAACAATTACATATTGAATATGTATTTAGGTCTGGTAAACGCATTCTTCATATCCAAGCTCTAGTTATTGGACAGTAAATTAAGTCACACACAGGGGCGGGTCTAGCGTTAAGCGGACTGAGCGGCCGCCTGGGGCCCAAAAGTACACAGGGGCTCCGAGATCTTGGAATGTCTTCAAACTAGAATTCGAAGAAATATTTTTTTATAAAGTCCTCTCTCCATATAATGGTTTTCATATTCAGTAAAAAACGACACTATACAAACCGTTCTAGACATTTATTGAGCCGACAAAGAAATGTCTTGCACATTTCCAAATGTAGAATAAAATTGTTTTTTTTTGAAAATTCCCTTATCTAATGCATTAGTTGAAAGATCGTTTTCTGTTTTAAAGCGTGTAAAAAAATATTTGAGAATTACTATGAGAAAAGAAAGATTAAATAGTATGGACATTTTGTATATAGAATAAGAAAATTTAAGCCGAATTGACACTACCAAAATAATTGACAAATTTACAAGAAATAAACGAAAGACAAAAACTTTTTTTTTCATTTCTATAAAATTTATTATATTTTATGTTAATAAATTCATGATTTTTATAATATGTATAAAACTTTTTTTTTCAAACTTGAGTTTGAGGGCCCCGAATTTTTTGCCACTCAGTGTCTCCACTTGATTTGATCCGCCACTGGTCACATATTAAAAAAGGAAGGGACCGAATATACTGTTATGCAGTGAAAGTGAAACAGAGAATAAAATTATATTGGAATTTATGTATGCAACAGCGTTGCAGCTCAAACAACATTGATACTAAATTGATTTATTGAAATAATAATCACAAAATGAATTATTTCTACATGTTTTTATCATAAAAAAGTATAACATCAAATCAAAAGCAAACGTCTTTTGTTACAAATCACATATACGATGAAAAGAGAGTGATACTGAAATAATAACGAAGGTGATGCAGGTACTAAGAATTTTGTCATATTTTAGAAATGTCAACTTCGAAAATTAGTATCAAGAATGTTATGCTTACGAAGACCATAAATTACATGAATATATTTTGTTATAATTTGGTATCTAAATTTATTTAAAACTAAAAATATAAACGGCAATATATTTTTTCAATAGTTGAATTGTTCGTCAATAGATGACCTCAATGACTAATATATATATATATATTAGAGACACCTACTGTATTAAACCTTAACTTCTTTCATATTTGCAATTGGTAGAAGTGCACACTAAAATTATAGAATGACTATAGATGGCACTAATAAAACATTTCATGTTTATATTGAATGATGTTTATTTAATTTTGTATAGATGGCAGTAAAACAAAAATCTAATTTGGTTTGATTTAATTTTAAGAGATGTCACCCAACTTATCACATTATAATTATAACTTATATGAAATTTTATTTTAGTTTAAGTTTACGTTCAGAGATGGTAGGAAAAAATATTTTATACTGTAATTATGAAAGCCTGGCGAATTAATAATACAATATATTCAGGGCTATGAAGTCAGAGTCGAAATCGGAGTCATAAAAGCGGGTGACTAACTGTGTGACTATTTTTTTTCTCATAAAATTGAAAAACAAAAAAATACACATAACTGTAGGAAGGTAATAAAAATAGGGTTACCAATAATTGCACTTGTGGATTAGATGGTTTTCACTGGTACAAGTGAACAGGATTTTTGATTTTGTTGAAAATATAGCAAAATACATATTTAATATATATTTTAAATTTATTATCACAACCATCCATATTTTAATTAAAGAATAAAATATTGTAACCAAACAGAGTTAAATGGGGAGCTACAATATAAGTGAAAATAATCTAACCAAAAGTTCATTTAATTCGAAGTCATAAAAATATAAATAAAATTTTGCATTATTTCTAAGTCGAATTCTGAGTCGCTTTTTTTTCACGACACCACAAAATTTTTAGATGTTATGAAATAATTTATATGATTGAATAACTTATTTTCCCCAATGAAAATTATAGTTATATAGATAGCTGATTAAAAATATATTTACTATGATAATGCTAAAAATCTATGAGACAGATCGATAAAAAAGATTTTTATCAAGCAAAAAGCTAGTATTTTTACCTTTTCAATATATAAATATATGTAACAAAGTTTCCCTCTTTCTTAATAAATCTTTATAGAATGAAGCCATCTTTATTAGTGTAATTGTGTATGTTTGGATTAAAGTAAATGTAAAGTAAATAGTCATAATAGAAATTAAGAAATAGCATTTTCAAGACTGCTTACAATTTGCAACTGAAATTTTACTTTTTATATTGATTTTCCGTGTGCATCATAATTCTTTTTGGTTAAATTGATATTTTGGTTGAACTGCTATATAAAAGTGTTACTAAAAAAACAATTGTGTGCTTCTTGTGGATTGTCAAATATTGTCCACAGTAATTTGACAACTAACGATGACATATCTATATATGTACATAGCTTTTTATACTTTTACATAATGATTATTTAAATAGTTTATCTTGTAGCCGCAATGAAACATGTTTCAATAGTATTTTCTTCCTTTTATATTAAGGTGCTTGTTTAAATAGGTATATCCAACAATGCATTTTTTATTAATGCCTGGGGTAGCTTCTCATATTAGTATAATAACCGCGAGTGCACTTTTGTGTTTGTGGGGAAGGATGAGCATTGAGCACCCTTACTAAGCTGCATAAAAAGTGCATCTCAACTCGAGAATGCAGCGCCAATTTGTGCCGGAATGAGAGTTCTTCGTCCATAAAACTAAGACCTTAAATTGCTTTAGAATAAACATGAAATAAATATATTTTCAGTGGTAGAGCAACGCCCTAGTTTCATCAATGGTGACATCTATTAAAAATAGTAATAATTAATTACGGATATTCATTTAAATTTCAATAGGCTTAACGAAATTGTTTTTTCTCAATGAAGTGTCGGATATTTGGATTATATCTATTTTTACTTCCGTCCAATAAAATATGTGCTATTAGCGTCTACAACATTTTTTTAGATTTTGCACTAATCTTATCAAGGCAATGAAAATAATGTCTTTCGATGGATTCAGCGGTAACTTTGTGGAAGTTCATTTTAATATAAAATATTAAATAACTTAGATTATTTAGTTATTTTATACTATAAATAATGTCATAAAAATAATAAAACATTTTTGTAAACATAAATGTAAGCTCTAGTTTGGTGATTAATGCACCAGCTGTTGAGAAACAGTGGGTGAAATTGAGCTACTTGGGTAGAGTTTCAGAAAAGATTTCAAGGAAATTCAACAAAAACCTTTTTAATGTCACTTTTTATAATTCTTTTAACTTACAACGCATTTTAGTAAATTCTAAAGATAAACTCAACATTCTTAACCAAAGCGGCATATATTTCATTGATTGTGATTCTTGTGGAGCCAGGTATATTGGTCAAACGGGAAGAGCTTTTAATATCAGATTTAAAGAACATCTAGCCTGCTCACGTAAAGGGAATGAATTATCTTCATTTGGGAACCATTTGTTCCTAAATAAGCATACATTTGATATTTCTAAAAACTTTATAATCCTGCATGTTAACAATAAATCTTTAAAACTTGATAAACAAGAGATCTTAGAAATAAATAGACATAAATTCTTGCCGGACTCTAATTTATTAAATGAACAGCTTGTATTTGCATCATCCCCCTTGTTATATCCGTTTCATTAACATAATTCTAGCCTATTATATTTCCTTTTTTGTACTGTTTTATTTCTTTAGAATTTTAATTTTATCAGTTTGCTTTTATTTTGTAAGAATTGATATTGCCTTTATTCTTTTCGCAGGAATCAATTTTGCTGGATTAAGATTTATTTATTATATACACTAATTGTTGGTTTTTACTTTGGTAATGATAATTCATACCTAATTGGTTTTTGTCATAATAGTTTCATTGCTAAGTGGCCTTCAACTTTTTATTTATAGTTTATTTTCCTTGTATTTTACTTCAATTCTTTTGCTAGGTTGTAATACCAATTGTTTGTCATACCTTGTTTTTATCACTTAACTTTTGTATAAATATCACTGTTTTATTGTTTTTCTTATCAGTTGACAATGCTCATCATGAGCGAAACCGGTCCTGATCTAATAAATTTTATGTGGAAAAAGTACTAAAAATGTTTTATTATTTTTATTATACTGCCATTCCACCAAGTATTGACAGTGAACACCTTAAAAGTGATAAATAATGTCATTTATTTTTTTACAACTGTTGAATAGTTAGGTACTAGAATATATTAGGATTACACTTTTGAATGTCTCAATTTGTTAATAGTGTATGGAAATCAGTACAAATTTTAAAAATCATCGTTTTTAATTAAAACGTTACGTATATTTTACCCACTCAGAAAAATCTTCAGACTTACTCTATTTAAAACAACTTGCAATCCAAACATTGATTCTAACTCTTTACTTATATTTTTAATGTGAAACAAACGGTTGATTATTTTTGATTTCACAGAATTAATTCATTTTTAATATTTGTGATTTTGTAGTATAATAATCTTTCGTTTCAGATGTTTTTAATGCGCTGTGTTAATAAAAGAAAGTTATATACAAACATCAGTAAAAATATATTCTTTTATAAAAAAAAATAAAAAAATCTTTCAATGAATGTTAAGAATTAATATATAAAAAAAACCGACATAACTCGTATCAAGCTGATTCCAAAGCCGTTCGATTCCCTGAATGTTATCAGGATAGATAGTCATGAAAGCATTCGCACAAATGTATATAAACCTTCCCCAGGAACCCCTAAAAATAATACAGTTAATATTAAAATATTGCATCGTGCCTGTGCATTTTTTCATAATGCATCTTCACAAATATACCCAGGGCGTTTTTTTTTACCCGCACAACTTACCCCATATTAAATGTTTACCCTGCTGCAATCACAAGTCCACAGAAATATTTTATTTTATTCCATTCGAACGACGGAGTCTTATTTCTTTAATCATTTCTTATGCATCATGATAAATACCTGATTGCTGAAAATACCAAAATTAATTTAGAGCTTAAGGAAATGCATTTTTTATCACAAACATCAAAAAAAAAAGCAGTGTAACATGGACATAATCATTCAAGGCCATCGATTAAAAACCAAAGGCAGATTAAGCGTCCACTAATAATTATTAGGGTAACTAAAAAATAAATGCCTGTCGAAAAGCAGAATAGAGATCCTAACAGCCATCGTTGATTTAATTAATCTTCAATTATAAAGATACATACAGTTCAAAAAAAAATCTGGACAATGTAATAACATAACTTATTTGTCATATAATGTATAAAATGCTTATAATGTAAGTCCATTGTAAAGACGCAACAACGACGCCTAACAAAATTTACTAACTTATTCTGTCTTTTGTTTATTCTTCAACGACAGCATGTGCCAAAAAAAACGGTAATAAAATCGACCAGACAATCTCTCTTTGGTGAATGTGTTATTCTTGTATTAAAATTCTGAGTATATACTTACAACTATAAGACACGAGTAAATCCAATAATAAAACGGAAGTAAATAATACTTGAGCTGAAAAAATCCACATGATCGTAAAGAAGGAAATTTTTCATTATGCTTATGGTGTGTGGGAAGACATTTTCATTCGGTGAAAATGCGTTCGGTTTTATGTCTCTAGGATACTTTTTTGTGATGATCCTGTAGTTTCTTGCGTTGTGTTTTGTTTGTTTGACAAAGAAATGATACGGAAATTGATGCGTTTTTTATGTTAAGGTAAATGGAAGGTGCCTATTTTTGTACACGGAAATGCTTCCAAAACTATAGCTCGGATGCTGTCTATGTAATGATAGTTTCAAAGCAGTTGATTTATTTTTGTTAGGGCCTGTAACTTATCTAAGAAATTATATTTGATTTATATTGTAATATGAAGATATCAACCGTCGGTATGTACAATATAATTAAAATTCACAAATTATTACTGATCGATATTGAGTGAGTAATGACCAAATATGAGATAATTTTTAAATCATTAAATTTACAATCATGTTTGACTAAAATAAGTAAGTATTGAACAAAGCATATGGTCTGCCGTGCTATTTGGTAAGTTTCTATCAATTTGGCCCATATCTTAGAATGCGGTTTTAAAAATGCTAAATTTTCCTATTCAAATGCGTATTTCATTTATCCATTGAATTGACGTTTACTTGGTAAGACCCACTAGCAAAAAAATAAAACAATTACATTTTTATTTATAGTTATTCCCACTAGTTTTCACCAATTACATCTTCAAAGATATGACATAAAACTATATTTTGATAAAGAATAATTTAGGATACTTAGTGGATTGTGTGGTATACTACTGATTCTTATCCATCTCAATACGCATTCTTAAAATTGTTATGTCAATTTCACTAGTTAGCAAAATAGCCTAAATATAAAATTATCGTAGAAAAATAAAACGGTTCAAAATAGTATCCAAACCAAAAAAAGGTAGAGCTTCGGAATGTCGTCTGTTTCTTCAATTCAATATCGCGAACGCACCGTATACTTAGTCATCCATGAAAAGTATTGGGTATTTTTTTGTTTGTGTTGTAAAAAGCTTTCCATATTATGAATACAAGTCACCGGAATTTTCCTAAAAGGATCGCCTAGGGACTGCACTGTCTTAATAAATACAGTAAGTCAAACTTTCGCCCCCTATTTTTAGGGGATGCTATCGCATATATCTTTTCTTCCCGTGTCATATGTCCTATCTCTATTTTTTATACGCGATGCGTCAAATGGGTGCATTTAATAAAAAAAGATAAGTTCTTCTTTTACGTCATTTGTTTGATGCGATTGTTACTGCCGGGGTAACATATTGAATATTATATAGTATGAAAAATTGTTACATCGATTAGTTATAGTGTTTTTTTTATCGTAAAAACGACATGATATTAAATTATTAGTAATTTATCTTAGATGTCATGTTAACATGGTTCGTAATAGATAGTATTTGTGTTATTAATTTATATACTTCCTAACTATACTACTTGGCATCGTCCAAAATTTATATTCGCATAAAAATTAATACTCGCTTATTCTTAACTTATTAATCGAAAGAAGTTAAGTAAATTTTAATACGAGCATTTTCTATTGTATAATTGAAATTCCATTTCAAAGCACTATCTGCAATACTCATTTTGATATATTTAATTAAATGCTTATGTATCTGTCACAGTAAAAGTTTGAAATCTCGTCAATGTATACTTTCACTGATCCAGCTCTTCAGAAATGAACTATTCAACGTATCACGTTTTTTACGCTGATAATCTTTTATAAATACATGTATATGGTTCTCTAGTACCTTTGCTTTTATAAGAAGGTGACAGAAAAGTACGGTCAGATAATTATTATCTAATAATTATAGTTATTGCATCTGTATAGACAATTAGTCACATCGTAATTGGTGAAAACCATTAGTTAATTGTTGTTCGGGGTGGCTGTTAATTGCCTCATGAATTCGTCCCCTTCACACGAGGGTACTAACATATCAAATCCATACATATTGCGTCAGTACAATTGTAATTATTTAGAAATAATTGCGTTCCTAATGTTGAAATGTCACACTTGAATAAATAATTTTTGGGATTAACTAGTTAATCATTATTATTTATAAACTAGAATGTATTCAATAAAATATAACAAGGTGATTGTGCTGCCTGCCAGAGTTTTACAAAATACCCTGAAATCGATTCGCAGACACAGAGAGTGTGTGTGTACGCTTTATTAATGTATTCGCCCGTACTTCTTTCAATATTTAAACTCATGAAGAAATCGTGGCTCTAAGTGTACGACATCAAATAAAAAGTGAAATTCTTCATCGTGATACAATACAAAAATAAAGGAATGATTAAAATATGTTATGGATAAAATCTTATCGAGATTTTCCTATCATTTGATTTAAATTACCCACCATAGTATCATAATAAAAAAAACTTTGGTTTTTATTTTAAATTATCTCTCTTGAGAAGGAAAATCCCTTTATTTTGCTAATTGGGCATAAATAAGCCTATTTAATGCTTACGGTTTCTCGCAAACTCTCGTAACTTACCATTTTCAGTTTTTATATTAAATTCTCTCCTGCTCTTTCGCTTTGTAATATCTTTTTCATCTGTATAACGTTAGAAAACAAATTTTCTTCCGTATGAAATTATTTATATTGGAAATGTTATAATATTATTATATAAAGGAAAGAATATTAAAATTTGGAACTCATTTTTAAGGACGATGTAGTTGTATGAATATGTTTTTAAAAAATCCAAGTTTCATTTAAGTAACTAAAAAACTTTAAGCAATAAACAAATTTTGGATATCACATTTACGATAAATTAAACTAGAAAAATAATTTTATGGATATAATTATTTATTTTATAGTCAATTTTAGCTTGGATTTTTCAAGATCTTTAGAGATCAGTTAATCGAAAATGAAAAAAGAATACGATTTTACCTTATATGTGCCTTACTTACTAAATTAAAAATAAGTTGAATTTTTTTGAACTATTTTACGTGCGCTTGAAAAATACGTACTATTTTTGTATTATAAATATATATATATATTTTACACGTGCTTAGCTGTGAAGTATTTCGACAAATTTATGGGCGCTGGAAACTATAATAGCTCAATTCATTTACTATTTTCTTAGGATATGTTGAATATGTACATTTTGCTTCTGATGTAAAATTAATGACGTAACTGACTGTTTAAGAATAAATAGGCTTAATATTAATTTGAAATCATCGTCACCATTTTGGCGAAAAAACTAGGGCTGTGAATTTGGGTAAAAAGAAAACGATTTCGACTCCGACTTTAATCATTTCCGTTTAACTTACATATCTGTACATCATCAAATCATTCTAGTCACAGGAATATTTTAGTACATTTCACCTATCAAGATGATTAACAACTTTACAACTTTACAAATCTTTAAAACATGACTCAAACTATTTTGTTAGGATAAGTAGTATGCGGAGGGGCCACTTTTAAGCCCAGTGACTTGAAGATATAGAACTTTTTAAATAGGGCTTGAAGTTGTTAGTTTTTTCGAGTCAGGGCTATTAAAACAGTCTGACGACTCCACAACTCTGATCAAAAAAACTTTTGATGATTACATTGACACATTTGAATGAAAATGGAAAATTTTATAACTGTCAATCAACGAATGCATATTATGTTTTTAACATTCTCCTTATTTCTTGAATTGAAATTTCATTGAATTCGAGCAATTCAAATGGAAAAAAGGAAGGTTCTGATTTAAATAATACAAAATAACAATTTTGACATCAACGATATTTCCTTTCAGTAGTGACAAAGATGAAAGATTAGCTGACAAGTAATCAAGTATTATGTAATTGAAAATCAAAATGTCTGTTTCACAGTGCAATGGTCAATTCAATCAGAAGTGTCTCTCATTGTTGGGATTAGTGTGACGAAATCACTTCACGCTTCCCATAACCGAATTAGTATTATAGTTAGATCGCAGTCTTTTATGATCCTGGTAGAGCTTATGCTGGCGACATCGATACAAGATAAAACGATGCCGTTCATGGGAATGTCACATACAAGGGTACTAGGTAAATGAGGAGTATCCACTTGCAAATAAATATATATATTTTTTAAATATATAATATTTCTTTCTACCATAGCCGCTTCAAATGTGCAAAATACGGACTAGTAAGAGGACATCTCAAAATAAGTTTTTTTTCTTTTAAGAGAGATATGAAACGACTAGTAGTAAGAAAATTCGACTTTCTGTGTATCTTTTTTAAGATTACAAGTGTGTGGAATGTATATGTCACAGCGAAAGTGTAAAACTCGTAAATTAATAAGACATTCACTAACAGTTGAAATTTAAGCTTTTAAACTTTCATCACAGAAATTCACATTATCAATGTATGAAACAACTAGTTACTATATAAGCTCACTGATGAGCGTTAGACAGAGTAAAACTGGCGTTACTGTTAGTTTTCCGACAAACGATAGTCAAAGTATAAATGGCACTGCGGTTAATATAAGGTTATGTTAGATATGTTGAATAAAAAGAGGATAAGAATGACAAGAAGACGTTGAACTTTTTAGGTTATGTAAAAATTCAGATGACAGAAAAACACAATAACTGCGTGATAAAGCGAGCAAAGCAGTGTAGTGTGACTGGTAACAGTGGTAACACTACGAGTACACTCGCGATTATTTTGAAGTGTGTAAAAAATTAAACTACGCTTGTGTAGTGTACACATTGATTAGTTAAAATAATCATTTGTTTTTTCGTAGACAGTGTAACTGACTTAAATGGAATGCATGTTTTGATTAGTTAGCTAATACATTGGGTACGTGCATATTTTATCTGCAATATATACATTACATAGGAATGTATGAATATGAAGATGTATTTAAAATCAATGAATAAGTGTACTCGTTGGCAAACCACAACTTGTGACTTCTGTCCAAGACAAACTCCCAGGATGATTGCTCATATGGTTTTATCACTCCACATAAAAGATGATTTTCATTAAATACCACGAGTACAACAATCATCTGGATTGGTATTAAAGAGTAAACTAACATTAATTTTTATTTTAAGACAATTATGATCATTGATTTTTTCAATACACTACTTAGTTGGGCTCATTGAATTTTCTATATCACTTAAAAATGATACATTTTTTCCTTATGTGATTGTGCATGAAAATTATATAAAGGCTAAATTTGAACGATTCAAATTTAATATTGAAATTCCACCAAGCACCTTCAGTCGAAATCTAAAAATATAAAGACTAATTTAGTAACGAATCGATGCAAAAAAAAGGTTTTCAGAATATGACTTACCTGCTTTTATCCTATGGCCCAAATGAAAAGCTGACGACCGTGAATGACAAATCAAATAATGTAGGTATCAAGCAATTGTACAAATTTTTTCGAATTAAAGTCAGTTGGTAGTATTTAGGGTAAAAGAAAATTTTAACTCCTAATCAGGAAGAATTTAAATGATTTGTATAGGCTTTAACTTTCACATATACACTGAAACTGCGTTAAGTAATCATAAATGAATTTATATATCATATTATTATAATTAGCGACCATATAATTTTGTTAAGTTGAAGTTTTCTTCCATCATTTTTTGCAAATTGTGTATTCTGTGATGCGACAAAATATTAGAGCGGCAATGTTGTTTATTACAAATTACAAATGCCGGGAAGTGAAGTTACAAACTGTGGCAAAAAATATCAGCTTAAAATGTCAGAAAACAATAAAACCTTAATATTTTAAAAAAAATATGACAAGAAGTTTGTGGTGAGATGTCAATTCCGCTTCATTTGAACAAAATATGTCAAGTTTTATTTTTTCTTTTGTAGTATGGGGAAAATAGCATTTATAACCGTTTGCTATCATTGTACTCAGTTGAGTTTATGACTTTTTTTGGAATTAGGTGATTGTAAAAAGAATTTTTGTTACAATCAATTTTCGTGCTTTACCAATGATAAGATTTGAGACGAGGAAAGTGTTGTACAAATAAAAAAAAGTCAAAGTCCATGAGAAAATTCTTTTTTATTTCCATAAAGTAAGTTTAAAAAAAATACATGCTTAAGTTTTTTTTATAGCTAATAGCCAACCTAATTATTAAAAAATAATGTAGAAGATGCTTAAGATTTGAGAAAGTGTGTTAATAATATTATTTTAAATATACTTATAAAATATACTTTTTTATTTTTAATAATATGGCAGTATGTGTTAAGGCTTATCTTAACATTTAAAAAATATACTGATTTATTTTAACCCCAAGTGATCTATAATTTAAAGAATCCCATTTTTATAGTTTCAATATAAATGTTAATGCAAAGCACTCTTTGTTTGAAGTTTTAATATGAAATAGGTATTGAAACCCTTATAAAATGTTCATAGCGGATTCTCAATTACAGTGTTAACGTTATGAAGATGATATTAGTATATGACATGGGATAGCTGTCACTCTGATGTGCGTTCATATGTGACACGTGTCACTCCGAACGCGGTGTGTCACACCAAACACCCCACGTGGAAAGTTGCCCGGCTGGCGTGAAATATCTTAATTAATATAGCATTATAGGAATAAATGAATCATTCCATTTTGGGATACAATTAAAATTTGATAGTTTTATCTATAAAAATACATCGATCCTGTCGAAAATGGTCAAAACTAGCGAACACTATTTTCAGAAAAAAAAACAATGTGAAAACAGGTGTGTGCTTTCGTATATGTAGAATCACGTGAGTGTGCTTATTAGTAGTAACTTATTGGTAATTAAGTTTTAGCCTAATCGTGATAATACTGAGAGAGTAAAGCGATTAACTAAGTATTTACATTTCATTAATCCTTATAACCTGATGAGACAGATTGAAACCAAAAATATTTTTTGTTGAGGTTAGGGCATCTAATCCCGGATCCTTTTTATGGTCCCGGGACTGAGGGATTGACAATTTTTTCAATCCCTGAATCCTGGAATCCCGGGATTGAGCATTCACCATAAAATCATGTATAAGTTTGGGATTTGGGACTGAGAAATTTTTGCTCGGTGATTTTGAAATCCTTTGAAAAAATTTAGTCGATTTCTAATTTCTTCCCAGAATTTCCCAATCTGAAAATCCAAGAATTTGCAGAATTCTTAGAACGAAAAGAAGTGACACCTTTTTTTAGCTCTTCCAAGATTTTCAATTTCCGAAACCTAGGATTTGGCGAATTTGCCAAAATGAAAAAAAATGAAACCTTTTGTAGCCCTCGCGTAACTTTCTTAAATTTTCTCAATACCAAAATCCCGGAATTTCGGGATCACAAATTGGACGGGATCTCGAGATTGTAGGCCCTAGTTGAAACTCTATATATTCATGCTTTTTCATCTATTTATTTTAAGGTTCAAGATGACTTATGACAGCAAATAAGAAACCGATAATAGTTTATTGATTTATTGAACAATTATACCAAGACACAAAAAGAACTCGGACTAATTAAAATTGCAAAACGCTTCGACCTGAAAGATTTTCCTAATCAGCTCATACGGATGTCACAGGTTATGGAAATTCCCTTAATAACATGTTGAATATTTAGTACCACACCTGGCCGACCTCTGTCACGGCGCGGTGCCAGACCGGGCGCAGACGAAGCGTGTAATTGTGTCTCGCGGTAGATAGTTACTCCGCAACAGTGGTTCCCAACCTTTGATTGGTGATTGGAACCACATGGGCCCTTCATGAAATGAAATAGGGGGAGTAGGAAAATCATTACATCCGTCTGTATTCAATTAAACATCAAGTATACAGAACTAAAATGTCAACATCTCTAAAATTGATTATCCGGAAGATAATTTTGCTACCACGTTACAGTAATAAAAAATATTATAATTTTAAACAAAATCGTAATAGTATAAACATAAAATAGAGTCATTAGATTGCAACTTAAACTAAATGTCATCTCAGACTATACTCTCAGATAAAACAAAAATGAAAATAAGTGATCTTAAAGTACCATACCATCATGTCTTCCGATTGCAAAATTACATTACGAATAAAGCTAAGCTTATACGTTTGGAAGCGATGTTAATGGTTTTAATAGTATAGAACTTTTGTACAACTACATTATACGTAAATCTTCACAATAGTATTAGTGAGTTAATCTGACAAGCGGACGAGTTGATTAATAATAAGCAAAACATATCATTGTATTTGTCAATAAAATCGGTGCTATACGGAAAATGAGTAGATCCTAAATAGTAAATGTTAGAAATAAGACGGTGTAATTTAAAAATAAACTTTAGGCATGCCGTTTGTCAAAGACGTCGACAATAATTGATTATGGGATATTAATGAAATCACATAAAAAAAATAATTGTAACAGTATGTGACTAGTAAAACGGTAGCGGTTGGTGCCAGGAAGAACTGAGTGATTGAATTTGGATTCCTTAAAGAATATATAATCAAAAGTTTAAAATGAAATATTAGTGCCACAACGTAACTAAATACCTATTTTAAGGGACGATAATGAAAGATGGATGGAATAAAATATGACTAGAAGTTGTGTCATAATTTTTTTAACACCAAATATTCTAAAGATAAAGGTGGAGGAAATCATGGACAGTAAGTACCTGTACCTTTTTTAAAATTGTGGTACTCTTATTTTATTTTAGAAACCTGTAAATTTGCATGCGATTTGACATAGTTCATAATCTATATATTAATAGCCGATAAGGTATGTTTGGACGTCCATTTCACACCTTCCATTTCTCCACTTTTTTATTCATACTAAATTTATATATTAAAAGTCGATAAAATAATCACTCGCTTTTCACTTTTCACAAATGTGTGCGTACTGATGATGTCCTCGAGACATCTTCTTCTTCTACGAAATGTATTTTGTTTGCGTACATTTTCAAATTAATAGATAATGAAATGAAATAAAATATAATTCAATAATTTGCAATTTAAAAACTGCAGGGCTGTCGATATATGCGCCGTGGTCGATTTATGGTACTATGAAAAATGATTGTTAGCAAACTTGAACATTATTCTAAATATTAAATAATTTACGAAATTTATGCTACTACGAAAAATGGTTGTTAGCAAACTTGAACATTATTCCAAATATTAAATAATTTACGAAATTTCGGCTACTACGAAAAATGATTGTTAGCAAACTTTAACATTATTTCAAATATTAAATATTTTACGAAATTTCTACTCCTACGAAAAATGGTTGTTAGCAAACTTGAACATTATTCCAAAAATTAAATATAAACGAAATTTATGCTACTACGAAAAATGGTTGTTAGCAAACTTAAACTTTATTCCAAAAGTTGAATAATTTACGAAATTTATGCTACTACGAAAAATGGTTGTTAGCAAACTTGAACTTTATTCCAAAAATTCAATAATTTACGAAATTTCTGCTACTACGAAAAATGGTTGTTAGCAAACTTAAACTTTATTCCAAAAGTTCAATAATTTACGAAATTTATGCTACTACGAAAAATGGTTGTTAGCAAACTTAAACATTATTCCAAATATTAAATAATTTACGAAATTTATGCTACTACGAAAAATGGTTGTTAGCAAACTCAAACTTTATTCCAAAAATTGAATATTTTACGAAATTTATGCTACTACGAAAAATGGTTGTTAGCAAACTTAAACTTTATTCCAAAAGTTGAATTTTTTACGAAATTTATGCTACTACGAAAAATGGTTGTTAGCAAACTTAAACATTATTCCAAATATTAAATAATTTACGAAATTTATGCTACTACGAAAAATGGTTGTTAGTAAACTTAAACATTATTCCAAAAATTCAATAATTTACAAAATTTCTGCTTCTACGAAAAATGGTTGTTAGCAAACTTGAACATTATTCCAAAAATTGAATATTTTACGAAATTTATGCTACCACGAAAAATGGTTGTTAGCAAACTTAAACATTATTCCAAATATTAAATAATTTACGAAATTTATGCTACTACGAAAAATGGTTGTTAGCAAACTTAAACATTATTCCAAATATTAAATAATTTACGAAATTTATGCTACTACGAAAAATGGTTGTTAGCAAACTTGAACTTTATTCCAAAAATTCAATAATTTACGAAATTTCTGCTACTACGAAAAATGGTTGTTAGCAAACTTAAACTTTATTCCAAAAGTTCAATAATTTACGAAATTTATGCTACTACGAAAAATGGTTGTTAGCAAACTTAAACATTATTCCAAATATTAAATAATTTACGAAATTTATGCTACTACGAAAAATGGTTGTTAGTAAACTTAAACATTATTCCAAAAATTCAATAATTTACGAAATTTCTGCTTCTACGAAAAATGGTTGTTAGCAAACTTAAACTTTATTCCAAAAATTGAATATTTTACGAAATTTATGCTACTACGAAAAATGGTTGTTAGCAAACTTAAACACTATTCCAAATATTAAATAATTTACGAAATTTATGCTACTACGAAAAATGGTTGTTAGCAAACTTAAACATTATTCCAAAAATTGAATATTTTACGAAATTTATGCTACTACGAAAAATGGTTGTTAGCAAACTTAAACTTTATTCCAAAAATTGAATATTTTACGAAATTTATGCTACTACGAAAAATGGTTGTTAGCAAACTTGAACATTATTCCAAATATTAAATAATTTACGAAATTTCTGCTCCTACGAAAAATGGTTGTAAGCAAACTTAAAAATTATCCCAAAAATTAATTATTTTACGAAATTTCTGCTACTACGAAAAATGGTTGTTAGCAAACTTAAACTTTATTCCAAATATTAAATAATTTACGAAATTTCTGCTTACTATAAAAATAAAATAAATAAAAATAAAATAAAATAACATAAAATAAAATAACATAAAATAAAATAATATAAAATAAAATAAAATAAAATAAAATAAAATAAAATAACATAAAATAAAATAAAATAGAATAAAATAAAATTAAATTAAATTAAATAAAATAAAATAAAATAAAATAAAATAAAATAAAATAAAATAAAATAAAATAAAATAAAATAACACAACACAACACAACACAACACAACACAACATAACATAAAATAAAATAAAATAAAGTAAAATAAAATAAAATACAATGCAACAAAACACAATGCAACAAAAATCTCACGTTGCTGGGCAACGGGCTTACAGCTAGTCATTGTTTAATGGTCTACAGAAGCAGTAATTCAGTAGAATAATTGCAAAAAAAACTTTAATTTTGAAGACGCTTGCTATTCAAGTAACTGAAATAGTTGATATGTACTGGTCTGAACCAAAATGGGATCGTGTGTTGTTTGCGACCAAGTTAACGAAGTAAGTGACCACAGAGGAGCCAAATTGCGTTATCGATGGTTGACAGTGTTGACACTGATTGTATTAAAACTGTTATTTCTCGCAAGTCAACTAGAAATTATGCCATGTTGTCCTATTTAAACGATTCTTTGGTATTTGTTAAGCAATAATTTAATCGATTCTGAATAATATGAATCACAGACTTAAATTAAATATCGTTGGTCTGAAATGCAAGGCTTCCAATACAAAGAAAACGAAGTTTTTTATATTTTGAAAAAAAAAATTTAAGAAAAATAATGCTTCGAAGACATTATAAATTTTTAGGTTAGGCCTTCCCTGTGTCAAATAATTGAATTAAACACTTTTAAGGTGTTCACTGTCAATACTTGGTGGAATGGCATTATAATAAAAATAATAAAACATTTTTAGTACCTTTTCCACATAAAATTTATTAGATCAGGACCGGTTTCGCTCATGATGAGCATTGTCAACTGATAAGAAAAACAATAAAACAGTGATATTTATACAAAAGTTAAGTGATAAAAACAAGGTATGACAAACAATTGGTATTACAACCTAGCAAAATAATTGAAGTAAAATACAAGGAAAATAAACTATAAATAAAAAGTTGAAGACCACTTAGCAATGAAACTATTATGACAAAAACCAATTAGGTATGAATTATCATTACCAAAGTAAAAACCTTGAAAAATTGAATTAAAGTTAAAAAAATGTGGTCGTATGATTAATTCAAGGCGGTAAAGTAAACCTCTCACAGAGAAAAATAATTTCTAGATAATTTCGAAAGAATGTATTTTTATAAAATTTTTATATCGACAAAACATATTGGCTTTGTAACGGGACGAAGTTTATTATAGTGTTATTGTTGCCAGTCAAACAGTTGCCAGTCAAAAATTTATGGTGAAAATATAGTATACATAACAAAATTAAATTCAACAGGAAGAAATAAATTGTAGACAAAATTAACATTAAGCTAAATGAGGAAGATACAAAAATCTTCTATAAAGATAAAGCATTTTTCTGAATGAAATTTAAAACATACGATATCCAAATATCTATTAGGTGTCATTTGTAGCGTGTACTTCTATTCTTTAAGGACAAAAGCTTTTATTTGTAAAGTCTAAGACTCTAAGACATGGTTTGTCTTTACTTGCATGCTTTCAATGGATGTACATATAATATAATACAAGAAGCTCATAGGTCAATTTGCATGAGTCATTCTTTCACGCTAATTTTATTCAGCTCCAATGCGTCAAAATATATTTTTTTCGCCAGTAGAAGTTCTTATGTTTAATAAACTACAAATCACCAAACGAGATAAAAAAAAAACTTATATCTCTTCAATATTTATATAAAAGAAAATTAATAAATTTAAAACCAAACTGTGATAAAAAAACAACTTTATCATTGAAATTCAACGTCAAAATTAATTCTCTTCTATCATATAATGAAAGATGACCTATTTAAAAAAATATTGTCGTGCAATGATAAGAGTATTTATTTATTGTCATAAAACTGTATTTTTTGAGAGATATGCGATAAATTAATATCAATAAAGTACTTATATTAGTTATCTTTAATTTAGTTACAATATTTCAACATGAGTAATAAAATACTCATTTGTACTAATTTCACTGTTATATTATGAGAACATACCAAAGTAAAATTACTTAGTTGTAATTTGACAGTGAGTACATTAAAAATGAGTTGTACTGGTTTAAATTTTATTTAAAACCAAATTCTACTATTTATATTAGGTGGTTTACAATTGTTAAAGATTTATTCTTTCGTCTTCGTTTAGAATAAGTGCTCATAATGTGTACCATAGTAATGTTAAAATTTAATATTCATGGTTTTAGATATTTTGTAAACAAACAAAAGGAAATGTTTTTTTTATTGCGGTTAAATGTTACAACGCGGGCATTTGAAATAAATATTTAATATTCTCATACTTTTATAAATATTATGATTTTTTAAAGAAGCTTTACGTGTCTTCATTTTTATTTAAATAAAAACACATAAAAGTACGCCGGAGTAGGCGGTGTATCAAAATGATCACATTTTCTTTTTCATCTTGTTGTTTTTTTACAAGATACAAAATAATAAAGGCCAGATTGCTTCTTAAAATATCTCCCACCTCAGCCATCCTGTGGCTTTATAGCTGTGTAGGGATATATTTAATTTCAGGGCTCCACCAATAAAATATTATATAATAAAAAATAGATCAGTTGATAATGCTCGCGATGAGCGAAACCGGTCCTGATTTAATAAATTTTATGTGGAAAAAGTACTAAAATCTTTTATTATTTTTATTTTATTATAATAAAAAATACTTATTTTAATTAAGCCAATGTCGTTATTTGACTATTGTTGTATAGATAGTAATATCGACTTAATATTTTTTTCAGATATCCTACTGTCAACTATTTTTTTTCATGTGCTCATCTTTAAATTGAAAACAAATTTTTATTGTTATGGATACAAAACTACACTACAGTCATAACTAGAAATACACCTAGCAGCAGAAAGTAAATTCCAAGCAATAGAATATACGCTGCTGTATATAGGGTATCCAATCCCGGAGCCTTTTTCCAATCCCGGGATTTCGGGATTGATCCCCTTTTTTTCGGGATCCCGGGATTGGGGTTTCGGCATCCCGGGCTTGTGATTTTCTTACCGAGAAATTTGAAATCCTCAATTCGTTATACTATTTCCCAGAATCTCACCGAAACTCGTTTTTTTTTTTTAGCTCACCGAGGAATTTGAAATCTTCAATTTGCCAATTTCGTGTAAATTTCGAGAATTTGCTCAAAATTTCGAAATCCCGGGATCGCGGCCATCTCAATCCCGGAATTTTGGGATCAGAAAATTGAACGGGATCCCGGGATTGCATGCCCTAGCTGTATACCATGTATATATATTAAATCCATGAAATTTTGTCAAATAAGACTATGGTAAAATTAACAGCTTCATATGTGATCAGAAAAACAGTAACAGTTTTGAGGTAAGTTTACTTTTGAATTGATACGGCAGTGTATTTGTTAGATGGATATTTAGTAGCGACACGCGAAAAAGAATTACTTTCTAAATAAAATGTATTGATATATCTGGAACTAGAGTATCCAATCCCAGACGGCCAGATTATTATTGTGATTCCTTGATTACAGGATTGATTATTTTACATAATTTCATAATTTCAAAAAAATATCTGGCATTACGACTAATAGCCAAGTCAAAGTTGCTTGAGATCAATTCGAGGAGAAGGCATATCACAAACAAAAATGTGTAAGATTTTAAATTAACCCATTAACGCCCAAAAGAAAACCACGGGCGAAAAATATTTTTTTATGTTTTTATTGAGAGTTTATGAGAAGAAAAACTAGAAAAAAAAATCAAAAAAAAACAATTTTCATCGGAAATAATCGATACAAAGGCTTCTTCGAGCCTTGTATAGTTATGTTGTCTCTTAAAAACGTGATGGGTTGCCATTGTAGTCTTTCATCAAAATCAAAACGAAAAGACTAGCGTAGTTTTGACGGCTAAACGCCCATTGTACTCGCTTGAGTACAGTGCAATAAAATGCAACATAGCACACGGTAGATGAGAAATATTATCATACTAAAAATATGTTATGTTTAAGTAAAGCCTAAGTATACATTATAATGAGAAACAATTAAAAATGTATTATTATTTATACTAAGAAATAATTCAAATATCTAACCTAAATCATCTTGTTTTAAACCAATATTTCGATGATAAACTATTGACATTTATTTACGAATTTTTGCCAAATTGTATTTTTTACAGTTTACAACTATCATATAGTTTCATTAAAGGCTTATTATATTATACTTTTGAAATAAACAAAGAAATATCACGCTTGGAATAGGTGTACTCAAGCGAGTACGGTGGGCGGTGATGGGTTAAAACTTAGAAAACATATCCGTATCTCATGAAGGCTTCTTGGGACTTGAAACCAACACCACCTAACCGCTAAGCTATCAATTTTTACTATAAATTTAATTTTTGTACAATATTGGCTGCGATTGGATATTGCAATTAAATATGGAAAACAAATTAAATTTTCTGCCCTGTTACAAAATATTAAAGAGAGAGCACAACTTCAATTCATTTATTTAGAATGAAACATTGAAAATATAATACAAAATATGTAAAAAAAACAAACTGAAGTACACTATTGGGAATTATTTTATTATTAAATATCGACTGTGGAAAGGAAAAAGGACGTAACCCTCAATTTTCCAAAACAGCTTTTTTTCGATAATCACAATGTATACAACTTGACACACATTCTATCAAAAGGATGGAAACTGAAAATGCCGAATAAGTATCTAAATTTAGCTTTTAAGTTTGAAAAAGATGACCTTGTAAAAAATTAAAACCAAGAAAAAACACTGAAATAAAGGTTTTTCCGAGACAATTTCTTTAATTAATATTAGGTTATGTCAATTAAACACCAGTTTAGAAGTATCCGTGCACTTCAAGGTTGTGTATAATTTATAATTTGCATATGTCATAAAATCGTCAAAACACGTATTTAGCGCCTCCTGTAAAATTTGTGTGGGTTACGTCCTTTTTCCTTTCCACAGTCGATATGGTAGTCATTAGAAGAGTATTTAGATTTTTGACCTATTGTGGTGAATCCCAAAACGATCCCACTTATGATCAGTACTAAGACGATCCGGAATTGGAAGCCATATCTAAGAACATTCGGGGTTGATGATCCTTTTCCCTACACCGATACAAATACATTTACTAGTTTTCTACAGTTAACAAGCTTTATCACTGGCCTTAATTTTTCGGTAAGACGGTATTATAGAGGGATATCAAAATTGTACTGCAGACTATATTCAATTGTTACAAACAGAAAGAACTATACAAAAAGATAAATTTATTACTTTACAGCTCGATTTTGGCACACCCCTGCTTCTGAATACCTGAGAGTCTGCAAGGTAAACGTAAAAACTGACGATGACTTCGAGCGTAGATTTTTATTTGTGCAGGGCTGTAGGTGCGATTAAACGACAACAACCTGTGGCCCGCGTGCCTCCTTGTTTGTATTCGTCGCTGAAAATGTCCGCAAGAGACTGTACACGTCACAATGAATTACGCACATTAAATTTGATACAATTTTGGGCCATACATACTTTGCAATCAGACTTTTCTGTGCAATATTCAAAATTTTAACCCGATTTTGAATATTTTTTTTTGTAAACTAAAAATTCTGCAAAAACATTCGCTCTCAGACTAATTTCACATATTATATATTAAGGTTAATTCATTTTATTTTGAAAACAGGTCTGTAATGTTGACCATGACTTCATCGTTCTGCTTCCTTTAAACATAAACATATATGTATACGTTTTAAAATACCAGCCCTTTCAAATTTATAAGCCTTTCATTTTACTTAATATCATGTATCTTTAAAAACTCTACTTAAAATAAATTATAGGAAAATAGTGGTTTAATGAAGATCATTACATTTTTTAATAATTAAATATACATTATTGTAACTCTGATAATAATATTTTTATAACGTAAGTGTACAGCAAAAAGTTTTATTTTCAATTTTCGATCCTTTTCGATCAAGTAATTAATGATTTTAGAAGATTTTGTTTGCTTGTCTAAATGACGGTTTATCTTAAACTTAAACAAAAAAAATTCAAACAATTCAAATTTTATCTTAAACTGTACAATATTCTACTGAACCGAAATTAGCAAATTGATGAGATAGATTTTAGCAAATGAACATATATTTTATGATATACGAAATAAATCTTATTTCCTGCCAAGATGCATAGCTCCTGATAAAAATATTATTTTCTTGCAAAGCTACAAGTTTGTATCTACCAACTTCAATCTCAAATACTCAACATACAATAAACTAAGTATTTTGACTTTTGAGTATTCTCTCAACATGTAGTTGATTTATATGAATGTCTTTTATTAAATAAATTGAACCATCCAGTATCAACAGTCACCGATTAAACACTTTGGTTATTTTTCAAATAAATAATACAAAATTTTCCATATTGTAGGTTTTTATGAAATATATGCACTTTTGAGGACCCTAAGATTGAATACCTCAAGCGCGCTTCTCGTGCGCTTGCAGCGTAATCCGCCCCTGACTATAAAACACAGCCATGTCAGTTTCAATGTATTTTTTAGGATGGGCCAATGTTTGTATTACTACTTTTAAACAATACTTCGATGCGAATTATTTTTAATTATTACGAAAAACCCAAACACTAAGCGTCGACT
This sequence comes from Himalopsyche tibetana, assembly GCA_030503985.1. Lineage (NCBI taxonomy): Eukaryota > Metazoa > Arthropoda > Insecta > Trichoptera > Rhyacophilidae > Himalopsyche > Himalopsyche tibetana. The sequence continues at coordinate 17,644,482 of JAPJYX010000024.1, forward strand.
AAGCGATTACATAATTCCTACATACAAAAAAAATATTGAACGAAATTCAGTCACCTGATTCAAATTCTTCAATCTGATTTGCTCCCAATGACTTGGCCAGTATGATAACAAGCTGTATTTGACTGAGCTCTTTCTCATAGTAAAAAAAAACATTAAAAGTCGATTTTCATACACTTGTATAAGGTAAGGTTTTGAAACAATAATATAAACTGAATTAAAGGTATTAAAATTCCCTACCACAGTTAATACAAAATGTGTACATCGGTAAAAACATGATTTGACCATGATTGTTACTGGACGCTTCCTATATATTTTTTGATTATTTTTATCAATACTAAAATTAATTCTTGTAAACTTAAGTATGTATGTATATTAAATTATACAAATTAAAACCTGACCAATATTACTATGTTTTAATTTAATTTATTACAATTTGCTTCCAAATAAAGATTTTTAATGTTAAATATTAAAGATTTTTTAAACAAAACCTTTTTTATTTACTACAATTGAATTTAAAATAAACTTTTACTGTGGGTCATAAAAATGCTGTATTAAAACACAACATGACTTATTTTATACTGACATTTTGTCAGCAATAAATTTATTTCAATGGCACTAAAGATCCATATACGTTAACATTAATAGCAATCGGAAAACAAAAAAAGACATATGAGATGAATCGTCATGTAAGTTTTCACGTATATGGAATTTTTATTGGTGTAATAGTACGCGTATGTAGTTATTTGATGGTTTTATATGACAAATATGTGGTATAAAATGATTTCTAAACTAGCACCCTGGAGGTTGTACACGGTGCTCAAACATTCCAAAACACCGTAACACTTCAGGTATGAAACTATTATCGAAATAAAAGTAATGCAACACAATCTAAGAGTTTAAAATCAATTTACATTTTTTTTTATTTTCACCTGAACACCATTGATATTGTAATACATATATTTGAAGCCATAATCATTCCCAATTTGAAACAAACGTAATCCCAATAAAGCATCGCTATATTAGTTGTTTTATAGAGCTGGTTGTTAACGGTGTTCAACAATATTGCTTCGGATGTCGACATATTCCACGTAGACGTGGGTGAGTTCCGACGAATACTATTTTTTATGTATTAAAGTAGAGTTCGTTGGAGCTTACTCAGTTGACTTCCTTGCCACTTTTTTTTTTACTGATTTTAATATTAAATTATACTATTTTTTTTTCTCCATTGTAAAAGTTTTAAATTTATAATTTGTCAACCTTGTACAATGTTAATTAAATAAATAAAATAATATTCACTCAGTTTCTATTTGCTTCGATAATACTTATAACAATGGTCATTTATTACAGCTAATAAAAATCAGTTCCTTGTGTTTTATTTGAGTTTTTACCAAGGCGAGTCGTGAAAAATAACTGCATCTCCAATTTCAACTTCGATTTTAAAATAAAGTTGCGAAAGTATATATAATATGATTTCTGTGTCATTTAAAAATATCTACTTAAATGGATACATCTTCAAATTTTAATTTAATTAAAATAAAAGTGCCGTGGCCGTAAATAAACGGATGACTTGTATTGAATTTTTTAAAAGCAAAGTCTTATTAAATATAAAAATAAGTGGTTTTTAGGGATTCTATAATATCATGTTATTACAATTAGTTAGGTACACTTGGTATAACAATAAAAAAAAATGAAAAAAATTAGATGTCTTAAAGTTTGACAAAAGAATGAAATATCAGTGAGCTGCAAAACATGTTCGAATATGTTCAGTTATCTAGTGTTTTACGATTTATACATTAAATTAAATTTAGAATTTATTTTCCCTGGGTTGATTCAGAATATTCTCAATCTAATAATTTTGAATAATAAAAGACAAATTGTGGCAATATTATTTGTTTACAGTTTGGGAATACTTTCAATAAAAAATTCAGTCGAATAAAATAACAGAACAAAACACCTACGAAGGTGTGTATTAAAAGGTACTTGAAAAAATAGTATTGCTTTAATAGTACAATAAAGAAAAACATGTACGTAAAAGTTTGGTAACGTCGCCTTATTAAGAAGTAGAATGGTAAAGTAATGAGGTTTTTGTGATAAAATAAACGGTATAAGCTTGTTTTGTATAGAAACAATTTTATACATTACGTTTTCACAACGCGTGTATAAACACGAATTTGAATAATCAAATATTTTTCATCATAAGTGAAAATGCTATTTTTATTATGATATACAAATAGAGATGTAAGATTTTTACTGAAAATTTCTCATTGAATAGTGAAAATTAATATAAAGCTCGTGTTATAGTAATAATCAAAAATATTGCTTTGACGCCAACAGCCAACGAAACAGCCAAATTATTATTAAATCTTACGTTAAGTATGAAATTGTTTAATTTGATATAATATTTTTTTCTTATAATTTTAGATTTACATCTAATAATTGTTACACCACTTAAGACCTTTCCATAAAAACAACAAATATCTATTTTTTTCATTTTCTTGCATTTTTCAATACCCTGTTAAATTAAGCCATGAAATCAACTCTCAAAAATATGCTGTTTTTCTCAGTAGTTTCCTCTTAATCACCAGGAAGCGTTTGCTTAGATTCTATACGTCTTGTTACTGTTTGAGCTGTTACTATCGAATTATATTCAATTAGTTCAACCATCGCCATATTTTCGATAAAATCAGCAAAATTATGGAAATAGTATAAAAACAACAAATGTCACATCAGATTTGTTTTTTAACATCAATTTAATTGAAATTAATATAATGTAAATTTAACACTCATAAAATGCATATATGGTTTTTTCACGAAAACTCATTGTCAAATTAATAAAAATGTCGTTAAAAACCAATATATTAAGTTTTACCCACTCCTGAAAAAAAAAAGTTTAGTGACATTAGCTGTTTTCTGTGCAAAGGTTTTTTTTTACTTTTTGTTTCGTGAATAAATAATTCTAAACAAATCACAAAAATACCACTCAGCTGTCTAAAATATGTGATAAAACATGAATAATCTTTGAAGCGTTTGGAAAGAACGTAATCTAAAAGCAATAAAATTAAAGCTTTTTATTTACACAGCAGGATGTGAGTTATAGACAAATTGATATTTTATATTTATTTGATATCATAAACGTATTTTTTAACACCTACGTGTCAAGCTTTACTGCTGCTCGTTACATAGAGCTTTAGATAGAAGACGAATAAAAATTCAACTCTGGACACTCGTTAAGAATGTTAATTCTTAAATAATTTATGGTATCATTAGAAAATCTCCTCATTGATTGTTCTTTATTGAGATTTTTCTTAGTATGAAGGCATGATAACTCATAGTATCTATTTTAAGCTTCTGTTCGATTTCGGTTCTTCTAAATCCTTAAAAATAATAGTATTTAAATTGACTACAGCCATATCATGATTGCTAAAACACGTTTTAATGTTCACATATTCTAATTACCAACGTATTTGAAAAATATCACAGAGACCGACGCATAAAAAATAAATGAGAAAATAAATCCAGATCTTATAAATGACAGATATGCTGTTGATATTTATAAAAAAAAACATTAAAGAGTAGTGAATTTGTTACGGTCAGAAGCTTGTGACAAGATGTCATCGAACGTCATTTTGTCAACGGTGGCTGCACTAATCTTGTACCACTTTGTGGCAATTAATTTTTTAAGACATTAAGTAAATCTACTCAACAACTAGCTTCAGAAGCCATTTAGTTTTTTTTATGTTGCAAAACTCCTTCACTGATTTTTCAATTAAGTGTAAGCCGGTAATTTCAATTTTCATCTGTCAATCTAATTGTGACAGCCATATTTTATAAAATTCTTAATCGAATATTATACTACATTGTAAGACTTGTTTACAATTTTAAAAATACAGTGAGAATTAATAAAATATGTATCCACAAATACTGAACATCCTATTGAAATTCGTTACTTAGAATTTAAGCGTAAATCATTATCCAATTAATGTATAGACAAATGACAGACTTTATTCAAGGAAGAGAAATGTATACAACTAAAATTTTATTCTTAGCATTATAAAGGGACCTTTACAAATAAAAATAAAAAAAAAACGAAACGCTTATAAACCTACCAACTTCAATAATTTTATTCAAAAAATGTTTTATTTTAAAATTAAGGCAGACTATTTTATTAATTATTCTGTTTATATGACGACCAATCACTATTGATTTTTATAAATACTGGGAGAATATTTTTAAATAGTCCCCATTTTTTTGCTCCGCTGATAATCTGTTGATAACTTTAATTAATTTGTAAGACTATCGATACATCATAATTAAAAGATTAGTTATTATTTTATTAAAATTATCAGAGTGATTTCGTTACGTACATTTTTAAACAGTTCTTCCGCAAGTCAAATAATGTCATTCTTAGTGCTGTAACCGTTACAGTTAAAATACATATTTCACACGTGAAAAATTTACCAAGTTGAAAATAAATAATTTAAAAATGTTCTAGAGAACAGGTCGAACATTTGTAATCAATCGAAAAACCCCTCACTTTGTATTTGTGTTTCTGATTGTTTTTTTTTTTATATTGGTGAGCTTATAGTGTTTTGTTGAAAAGTTTTCCCAAATATGTTATATTCGTAAGAAGTCAAATAGTTTTTCGAGTCCATTTAAATATATATATTTACATATCTATTTTGGTCCTTTTCTCTTGTTTGGCGAACTTATTTTATTGGCTAATTGTTTCATGGAGCTAGTTCGTTACAAAACAGTATAATATATTGTTTGATGATTAAAATATGATAGATAACTTATGATAGATTATTTTGTAACAATTCGTTTTTAATATAAAATTAAAATAAAAACCTTGCGATGCTATTAATGATGCTTCTCAAAGAGGCGTAGCACGTGTCATATTTTGTAACACAACAAGTGGAAAAACATAGATATTTTTGATTTCAATGAACCTGCTCTCAAAATAATAAAACAAAACATATCTTAGAAGTAGGTATGTGTGCCATATTAAGAAAAAAACAGATAAATCTTATCCTTAAAGATACCATCACGCCAATACAATTCAAACAAACAACATTCAGTCACTGTCCTGTATTCATAGGTGTTATGTGTTACACTTATATTGTAATAGTAAACCTTTACCCATTGCAAGCTTTCATATTGTTCAAAGTGAACGCTTTTTAAACACTCTATTACACCTGATTAATTTCAAAACATTGCCCAAGTGTAAAGACAGATTTATCTGGACCGTAAAAGGTTAAGTGATTATATTTATTTAAAATTAATTTGGTTAGATATACTAGCCTTGAGTAGGTATACTATTCATGGATTTATGTCTAGCATACTTTACTTATTTAGAGTATCTAAATCAATGGCGTAGTTGTTTATTTTCAAGGGATTGGATGAGAATATAATAGATAATAAAGGAAACTATTCTTATGAACGGATGCATCATACTCACTATTTCATAATTCTAATGTGTAAAGGCAAAAGGAAGGTAGCCCATAGCTCTTCCAAAACAGATTTTTTTCGATTATCACAATGAATACAACTTGAAACACGTTCTATCAAAAGGATGTATGCGGCAAATGCCGAATTAGATAGTAGCTAAATTTAGCTTTTAAGTTTTTAAATAGAAAGGTATGTGAAAATTGTGACCAAGAAAAAGGGTTTGAAAATAGGTTTTTCTTGAACAATTTATGAAATTAATATTAGATTAAGTCAACAACAAATTTATCAGTCTACGTGCACTTCAAGGTGGTGAAGATACGTAATTTACCTTTGGCCAAAAATCATGAAAAAACGTTTTTTTGTGTCTCCTGGAAAATTTGTTATGTGGGTGTTACGTCCTTTTTCCAGTCCTCAATCGAATAATACTTTCAAAATGTAAAATTAAAATGTTTTAAAAGTGGTCTTTATATCACGTGTTTTGTCTCTTAAATTTAACTGTATCGATTTATTTTTATTTATAACAATTCTTATTATTTACTAATAAATAACAAAAATGAAGCTTGGAAGTTTTTTCTTCCTACTGAACTTGATAAGGGGGCTAGATGCAAATAACAGTAACATTTAAAATTACAGGATTAATTACTTGCGTTTGGAGGAGAAAATATCATGGAAAATAAATGTTATAGAGGCGAGTCACCTGTCGTTAATCACCGAGTAATGTAAAGTTCTTACTATTTTCCAACAACTCTAATAGTCCTTTAAATTAAATGTAATAAGTATGAAGATATCTTTTGAATTTGGTCAAGCACGGGTAGGTAGTTTAATACTTTCCTGAGCCATATTTCCTCTTAACACAAAAATAAGAAATTTACATTATAACGACATAAACAAAGAATATTTCTAATTCTAGTCATACCACTGCTGCCAACAGCGCCTACAAATAAATAAATAAATTATTCGATTCACCCACGCAGTGCTCCCGATATTGTTGTATCACCGCTCACTGCATCATAAAATATTTTATGTGTACGCAATAAAATTAAATAATAACACGACCGCTGGTTGAGGGAAGGCTTCGAATCGGTATCTCATTGGCCGGTAAACATTTAAAGAATCGTAAACATTCCGAATAATAAATCTTCACATGTCGATAGGCAAAAACCATATTTGTACGCCGTTGATTGATGTCGAAATAACATTATAATTGTACGCCCAAACTAATGTTTTCCCGTCAAACATATATTATTATTGATTTTAACGACAGTAAATATAAATTTAAAGTCATCATCATTATTGGTGATGTAACCTGCTTTGCAACCTTGTATGTCTTAACACCAATCTATTTTCTATAGCCTCTTTCTAGCGACTCAAGCCTTAGGCTAAAAGAGCCCATACATTGAGGAACTTTTCTCCTGGAACTTTTCTCCTGGTTTAATTTCTCAGGAACTATGTTTGAGATCATGTTCTTGAACACACGAGGGGTCACAAAAACGTCACCCGTTGAGGTTATGTTGCACAGTCTTGCGTCCGAACGAACGTTATTTGATTTTATTGGATGCAAAAATTGCGAGTAAATTTAATTACTTATGTTTATAAGCTTTCTACGATTAAAATACAATTATTTTATCATCCACTATGCCAGCTTATTCAGCTATTATAGAAATGTGCGTGGTAAATACTTAGTAAACAGTATTATTACGTTCCAGCATAAATATTTTCAAATCAAATGTTTAAACGTTTTTTAAAGCAAATTTAATAAATCTGTCTAAAATTGCAAAACAAATAAAGATTTAAGATTTGTATTCACCTGTACATTGGAGACAAATCAAGCTTATAAAGATAAAAGAGTCGTTAATTTTTATATTGTTTTTGAAGGAAGGTATCTTGACAAGTCAAAACATCGTAAAGTATAAAATCTTTTTATTAGATTACGTTGATGTTTATAGTTTATCTTTGTGTTATGGTAAGTAGTTAATACATAAAAAAAAATACATTTAATATGCATTATTTCATTGAATGAAGCATTATTTATCTTGTTTCTATCGGTGGATAAGATTTTATAGGACATTACATCAATCGGCTGTAGGAAGGTAGATTTTATATGGGCAATAATAATTGTTGTTCTAATGAACCCGGCGGCCAAATTGTGGCTAATTGGCAAATATTGTGATTGATGCCTGAAAATAGAAAAAAACAGCACGCGTTTTTACATAAATCAATATATCGTCTATAAAAATTACGTCAGTGCTATTTTTAAGCTTAACATTTTTTTTGCAAATTAATTAAATTTTATAAATAAATTAACGCTAATTCCAAACTCATACGTGACAAAAATAAAAAATATCTTTTTGAATGACGCGCCCGTTACTCAATATAATATTATTATCAAGTCAGTCGGTAAATAATTAGATGTGTTTGTTTTCTTGGTAATCAACCGAGTCTGATGATGACCAAATAGATTTTGAGCTTCGTCGTATATACTCCTATTAGTTCTTCCCCAGGCCAGGGTAATTCTTGGCCTGCTTAATCAAACTTTTTCGCCTTCTTACGCCAATTGCCAACATCGTTTTTGCAAGTCTTGTACATAAATATTCTTAATTAACGTCCGATTGGTAATGATCATAAAAGATTTTTTTAATTTAAAACATATATTCTTTATATTGTTAAAGTATTTTGTGTATAAAATAATATATAGATACATTCTAAAATGTTATTGATTGATATTCAAACGTTTTACATACACCATTTATTTATATAAAATATTTTTACTAGTCAATTAATAAAAAAAAAAATCTTGGCACAGTTCATATATCTATTAATTTATTTTACATTTATATCTGTAGAAAAGCGTACTGTTCTTCAATGAAAAATATTTTGTTATAACAAAAGATGACAGAAATTACAAATCTTAATTTTGTTAAAATAAAATAATTCTGCAAGAAAAGATGTGGCGCCGAGCCATCTTTTACTAAGAATTGTTATATTTTTCTGTTGAGAGAAACCTTTTCTTACTATCTCAAGGAAAAATGAAAGGGTTCACAAAAATAAGCGCTTTATCATTTCAGTTGTTAAGTTTGGCGTAAAACGTTCGTTTTTGATTTTTGATGAATGAAACGTTTTGTTAAATTGTGCTATATTGAAAATAGTCCTCAAATATTTATCGGAAAATACCCGAATTTTAGATTTCCAGGAAAGCAGATGTTTCTAAAATTTTTGGAGTTGATGCCATGAAAAATCACTCAATTCTCTTTTTGAATGGCTTATTGGCTATAGTGTAGCCAATAAACCAATCAGTAGGCTTAAGCTACACGACCAAATGTAATGTCATCATTCTTTCTTCTATCTATCTTCACTCCATCTTTTTTACAAAATTTTTTCTTGCACGCCTGTTTTACATGGAACGTATTCGCAAGCAAAAAGAGAATTGAATGTTCCTATGATTTATCTACGTTATTAAATAAAATTATAGAATAAAACATAAATATTTAGTTAATTTATGAATGATTGGTGAGGAGACTTGGCGAGTGAACTGTAGAAGTACTGGGCACAAAAATATCATTCTGAAAATTATGTTTTGATAATAACTAATTTTTTGTAGCTACAGTAAAGGAATATTTGTTTTTATCTGATAATTTTAGTATAAAATAATTTAAATTAAGCCCTTCGTATACCAATGGTGAAGGTACTGCAATACCGGAAAAGAAAACAAAGAACCCTAGAATCGATGGCACTTCATCAAATTTCCCACGCGTCTTTCTTACATTTCCGATTTTGTTTCCGCCAACAATCTCAAATATATCACTATGTATTTCTTTGTTGTTTACCGTCTTCAAACATTTCTCTTCGTGCAATATATTATGGAGTCACGAAAAGAAAACGCGGCAACTAAATGGTTTTCCCCGAAATTTACTAACCGAGACAATGGTCAGTTAATTGAGTTTGTTGCATTTGACACTGTTGTTTTTAATTAAAAATCTAATAATTTATTTCAACTTTGTCAGCTTTAGACATGGTAATATTTTTGATATTAGAGCATCTACATCACTATTATACATTTGAATAATATATTATTTTAATAACATACTCAACTGTCACTTTTAAGGAGTTCATTGTCAGCCTACGGTAGAAAAGCATGATCGTAAAGCTTTTCGCAAATGTTGATAATGCTCACGATGAGCAAAGCCGTTTCTGATATTAAACTATGTGGGATAAGTACAATAAGTGCATATTATTTTAATAAACTCTACTATTTTAAATTAAAACATAATATACTCTAGGTAAGGAACCCAAAAACAAAACATTTATCTATAAATAAGTCTGCTAATTTAAATAGTTTTACAAAAAGGTATGTAGGGAGAACGTAGTTTCCAAAACTTTTTTACCGTGATAATTTCATAGTAATTTAAGAATACCTTGTTGTTAACTTTTTACCAGTTCACACTATACAATTAAAAAGTATTCAAATGAAAAAATAGCTATATAAGAGATTTTGTAATGAAAACGTGAGTGTGTCGTTGGTATCGAAGATATTGGAGAAATTGAATAAATCCAATTTGACTATTTACGAGAAAATTGTTCATAATCTGAATCTAAACGAATACATGGTAATTTGAAACAGAACAGGAAAATAAATAATATGCGAGTTCTCATCAGAGCTTTGCTGTACAAATAAACAATTATATAAAAAAAAATGAATACAATAATTATAAAAAAAATATATCAACTCAGATTGCTTTATTTATATTAAATACCAATTAAAACAAGCATTTCTTTAAATAAAAAATATACATTATATAAATGTGTTGCTTTATCGTGACCTTGATACAATTTTTGAAATATATTTATATCTGTTACATTATTCATTTTTTCGTATTGATTTTTTTTTTTGACTCATGCCTGAAAATATATTTTTACAAAAAAATATAAATGAATTATACAATAAGTTGATTCCGGCGAACTTATTTATAAAGAAATATCGAATCGGTAAAATTCTTTTTTTACAAAAAATCAAATAAAACCAGTAAAATATTATTTCAGTGGAAATCTCGATAAAGCGTTTTTTATTTATTTTTTAAGCAGAGTTTTTATATCAATAGAATTATTGTTATATGGAACTGCGATCGAATCGCAATAACGATCTTTGTACAATTTAGTAGAATGTTTGTGATGTTTTAAACATATTTTTGTATAAGACCAACATTACGATTCATCGACCTTTATTCGCTTGGTTGGATTCGATATTTTTAAGACATTAAGAGAATCTATAGAGAAATCCAAACAGAGGTGTATCACGGGCTGTTTATTTATTTTTTATTTTAAATCTTTTTTTATGTATTTTTTATTATTATTTTCGTATTATTACGATGTATTTCTTAATGAAAAAGAGTGTGAAACTTATAAATCATCAGACTCATCATAGGTCGTGTAACAAATTGTGACTTATGTTTTGTTCCATAGTTCGTCTGAAGATGCTTCTCAAATAGGCGAATCACGTGTCCCCAATTCGATACACAACCTGTGAAATAACTAAGTGTGAATTAATTGACTATAAATTTTATTTTTATATAAAAAAAAAATAACTTTCACAAAGTATCGGGATATCCACCGAAAATATCATCAGATCATTCTTGCCATATGAAATTTTTCTGTTTTTACCCACAATATCATAATTTTTTTTTATTACGTATTGAAAATAAATATGAAATGTATGGTCAAGTTTTAGGTGTACAATGAAAAACTTTTAATATGTTAAATATAAAATAAAATACATTAAATGTAGTCAAAAAATAGCGCGTTCATTTATTTTACATTAAAATAAAATAATAAAGGCAAATAAAAATTTAAATAATGTTTGTCTAACTAATTAAATAATATAAGAATTTTATGACTCTAGCAAAATTAAATTACTGATGTAATTCTATTTAAATTATTTTTACTTGACATTATATTAAAACTTGTTTTTTTATTGTACACTTTCTAGATTCGTCCTGGATACGCAGGGACTACCAGACAAAACGAAATCGGACATCGAAAAAGAAGAGAGGACATTTCGCGCATTTGTAAAAAAATGCCTCCCCTTTCTCCCTGTCATAGTTTCATGCGGGCTACGGGGTAAAGGCGATATGGCTTTGATGGTAGGGAAACATGTGTAAGAATAGGTAGCCATTCGTGAAACAGGCTTATCAAACAAAATAATCTTTGGGCATTCGATGTTTTATTTAACTCTGTAATGTATCTTTAAATATAATCAGACGATCATCTTCAAAATAACTACTGAATATTTATTACGAATCTCCGAATAAAACCCCCCAATATTATATAACATAGATTATTTTATTGCTATTCTGCCTTCTTGACCTTGCTGCGTAAAAGTAACAATTCAATTTTCGAAAAAAACACCACATTTTTGTCAATAAAGATTTATTGAAATTATTTTTTAGACTAGTTATTTATATTTTTCATTTTTTATCTTATGTCATAGTATGTTTTAAGCCACAGGATATTTTATATGGTAGAAATAAGCACCCCAGGATTTTTTGTACTAGATTCTGTATCCTAACACGATGGTTGTTTTAAAAAAATGCTAAAAAATTCAAGCTAAGCGTATTTTGAGCCGCATACGACGCAAAAAAAAGGGGACCATAGAATTTGTAGGTGACGGCAGGTGAAGCAAACATGCACGAGCAGCGTATGCTGTGACAGCTGCATCACGCAATTGGTATATATGAATGACACAGAATGACCCACAATAACTCTTTTAATGTCTTTTTAAAGTCAATTAAATGAGTAATATCGTATAAAAAGGTTCAGTTTGCATTAATTCAATCAATTTCAAAGTCATTTTCTTGAACAATTTAATACTACACGTATAAGCGTGCACGGGTCACGCAGGAATCTGTGCTGATACGGAGCGAAGCGGGGGAGACGCATGTCTACGTCGCCCACTGTGGTCTAGTTAGTTAGAGCTTGCTCTACCGATCAGGTGGGTCTGGGTTCGATTCCCGGTAAGGTCAATGTCAAATTGGATATTTTCAATTGAGATCTAAGACATGGGTGTTTGTGACGTCAATTCTCCTTTCAATTCTCCCTCAATTCTCATCGAGTATATCTCGTATGATCTTTAAAACTTAAAACTTTTCAAATATTTGAGGCATTGGCGTAAGCTGTAATGTCAAATATTTTTTTAATTTTTTTAAAAATTTATTTAATTAAAAAAAAAACATGCGTCTCCGTATGCGCAGGTCTGTACTAGCAATACACAATCTGTGTGTCACCTGCGTCTCAGCATACGCCTAGCTCAGTGATAGGCAAACTCATTAGTCAAATGAGCCAAATATCAACTATACAACGATTGTAATTTCTTATGGGAGCCATTTTTTAAAAACTGAACCTACATAGGTAGATTCATTGTTATTAACTTGATGAATGTACTCCTAAGCTGAATACTGCTTGAAAGGTTTTCTATTTGATTTAGGTACGTTCGCTGAGATCGCTCCTTCCAACTCTAATTTTTATGATCAAAATCCGACAACTGAGCGTGGGACACGAATTTTTAATTGCACTGTCTGTGGTATTTTGTGGAAGAGCCACACTCAAGGGTCCAAAGAGCCGCATGTGGCTCGCGTGCCACCGTTTGCCTACCACTGGTCTAGCTTAACTTTGTGCACGCATATATACAAAATGAACATACTCGTACAATTAGATATAACCACCAAAAATACATAACTCTTTAAATCTTAATAAATTGTGATGTTATGAATCTTTTGCAGCTCACTTCTTTACAATATTATAACACACAGTTTTTCGATATTTTATTATATAGAATAATTTTGACGTGATTTTGTGATTATGTGGTATAAAGTATAAGGTATTGAGAAGTGTATATTATAATGCAACGATAAGCACAATTTCTCGAATCTAATCTACAATAAAAACGTCAAAAGTTTTTTACTTGCCGAAACATCAGATTTACTCTTTTATAATTTAATGTTCCATGATATTTGTTTCTGCACTGAAAACGTGAATAATCGAGTGATTTTATGGTTTATAGATTTTTATAAATTTTATAGTCTGATTTGTAATACAGTTTCGGTCATAATTTTTATTAAATTGCTCAGAATTAATATTGAATGGTCTTAACTCATAATGTATCAGTCCGTATACATAAGGCAGAATAAATAACTTATGGTCGTAATTTATATAAAACTAGCTGTAAGCCCGTTGCCCTCAACGGAGTGGATTTTTGTTGCATTTTAAATAGTCAGAAAATTTACTGGCGTGAAAAATAAATTGCAAACCTATTTATTGAATAAGCCAGAAAATCTAAATGTAATTAATTCTCTACATGGATTGTTTAAGAAATGCACACAATTCTCTAAAAGAACTAAAATACACCGGGATTGCAAAACAAAATATGCAAATAGCGGAAATCCCGGGGACGTGAAAACAGAATTTTACTGAACTGTAAATAATCAAAAATTACGTCCAAACCAAATTTAATAAGATAAAAATTTCTGCTCAAAAGGTTAAAAAAAGAGTTCGATCAATTGTAAAAAAGATGTTATTATTTTATTTGTAGTTTTAATATAAATAAAAAAGTAATGTTTGCTTTACATATATAAAAAAACTTTTTTTTTAATTAATTGCATATTTTATCAAAATGTATGAAAAAAAGTCAAAATATGATTCTATAAAATATCCATATCATAATTAGAATATTCGTAATGTATTTAAAATAATAAAAACTTATGTAAAATGTCCAAAAATATTCGACCCAAGACATTACCAAAGTATGAAAAATTCCAAAAAAATATTCAATATTTTGTCCAAAATGTATGAAAAATATCGAATTTTATATTTGCTTTATAAAAAATGTTTTTTTTTTAATTTTGATAAAATAAATATATTATTATAAATGAATACAAAAAACAATTGAGCTACCCTGTAGAGCTGCTATATCCAATATCGACAGCCCTGCAGTCGAAAAAAAGTATAAAAGTCCATACCGTAATTAGAATATTGCATGCATGTTTTCATGCAAAAAGTTTTCAAGGCTGGACGCGAAATATAATCATAGTCTTTGATTATTTGAAAAATTTCGTAAACGATACAAACTTTCAAATTAGTTTTTCCAATATTTTAGCATATACTACAATCTTTTTGTTCTAAGCCAGGAAATTTGAATATAAAAAGAAGTCCATTCCAAATGGAGGATCGAAACATGCGATCCAAAATAAGACGCTAGCATTGGCCGAAAAATGTGGAGTTCAAAATAAAGCGTTATCATTGGGTGAAATGTACATCAGTACGGACACATTTGTGATTATTTTATCGGCTATTAATGTTAAGATTGTCATAATTCAACTGAAATTAGTCAGTTTTTTTTTTGGTAATAGAGGATGTCATCGTATTGTGTTTCTATTTTTGCAAAGTGGAGTTGTTTACTACAAATCGTCCCATGACCTAACCAAAATGGTATACAAATATGACCGTATAATATTTTTGTTTTGACAAAAAATTGATTTAAGTTAAGACCCTTTTAATTTGTTACCAATTTTAACTGTGCCTACAATAGTAGTACTACCTTTTCACATTTTTAATACGTCTAGAGTTTATTATTATAATTTTTTTTTTAACAATATTCCTTTGAACACTATTTCCACTTTATTTATATCAACTGATTTGATCTGATCAACAACTGAACTGATCAGCTGACAATGCTCGCCATGAACGAAACTATCTTTCTACCAAGTATTAACAGTGAACACCAACGTTCCCTCTAAGCCAAAAGGTTAGCTACGCTACATTTCAAAGGCTGCGCGGAGACTGTGCGGACCGATCAAAAATGAATTGAACAACTGTCTTGTAGTGCGCGCCAACCCGGAATGAGTGCGCGAGGGCTTCCCAACTACTGCGCGGCCGCGCACGCGCGCAGCTTATAGGGAACGTTGGTGAACACCCTAAAAGTGATTAAGATTTTTATTGATTTCCCCCTCAGATTTTTATTATGAAACATTAAACCTTTGACTTAGATTTCTATCTTATCAATTAATATATATATATTATATTAATTAAAGCTTTTTATAAATATACTATATTTACGATATAAAACTCTAGATGCTGCGCTTAACAAGGCACTACAGTAAATAAAGCTTTTTTTATTTAAGCTTTACAAACATCTTTTGCGTGTATATTTTGGTCAAAGCAACTGACAGTATTTCAGGGTCACAAAAAAGCTCGCTAGGACTGTTTTCGAAAGAACAATACAAATTAGAATAAAAAGAGATAAGCCCATGTCGTATGATGTGATGTCAATCTCCAAGGCAATAAAGTTATACGTTATATAAAAAACGAGATACGACTTTACATATACGAAGTTTGTTATGCCTGACATGAAGGGATGCGAGATGCGAACGCGCCGCATTGCTAGAGTGACGGACTGCCGATGCGTCACTTGAATTATTCATTCATACATTTGTGCGCCGTCTCACCAGAGGCGGCAGACATTTGTTTGTTACCATTATTTTCTGAACGTGACATAAATAGTGAGGTAGTTTTTTTACTTGTCCCACAGCGTCAAAGCCTTAAATGAGTAATCTCTGCTGACAGAGAAAATGGCTCATACGTATTCTTGATAAAAGAGCATCTTAGATTATAAAACGCTAAATATTGTAAAACTTGAATTAATATATTGTAAACCAAAATCAAATTCACTAATAAGTCGATTTTATTACAAATATAACGTTTCATTACGCTATCAAAAAGTTCTAATTAATAATACTTTATAAAAATAATAAAATAATGGTACTTTTTATCATTCTTCCCACACAATCGCAATGACTTTTGGACCGTATACCTAATTTACAAAGCCATTCAAGATTATTGAACGTTGAAATATTCATAAATCTCTCAATTATAAACACAAATCTTGTTAATGGTTATTGGTAATCATGTTAGTTTGAGTTTGGTGATAAAACTAATTTATCACAAATAGCTTTGCAACTATGTTTTTGATGGGTTCGGCCGAAGCTTTGCGTAAGTTCATTCTTAATATAAAATTAATAGTTTGTTATTCATCAATGTAAATGAAACATTTTAAATAAGATAAATGGCTCACCATTGTTGTATTAAATTTCCACGAGGATTAACCGTATATAACAATAAGTAATACGTTTGTCATTGGTATATTCAATGTTTCTTTCTTACTCCCTCCTTGCTTCGTCCTGTAGAAAATGAAAAAAACCCGTTTTTTTTATTTTTTACTAAACTCGATTTATTTATAATTTCAGATTTTTAATTTTTTTTTTAGTTTATTCGTAAACCTTGCGACGCTCTGTCTGATGATGCTTCTTAAATAGGCAAAGCAAGTAAGATGATCTGTAAGACGACAATTGAAGTCAATCAAATTTAGTTTTACTTTGTTTCGTCTTTGAATTATTTGGTCTTAATTAAACTTTTCATAACATATGAACAATGGCTTAATACACAAATTACTTTGGAAACATTTGAAGCGATAAGTCTCTGTAGTTATTAAAACTATGTCGAAAGTTGTTTGTAATTGTATTTATGTGATGACTCGTGTAAGTGCACCGCCTCTGCATATTATATTATTCCTAAATCGGCTCGTTTGCGAAGACAACGTTTGTGTCTGAAGATTTGAAGATTTTTCCCTCCGAAAGACATTGTCGGCGGCCCCGTCCTACCTACTCACCCCGCATTCAAATTTGCAGCGCATTTTCTCGCATATTGAAAAATTTATTATAATATATCTGGCGGCGGTGGACTGCATCGAGAAACCTACGGGTGCACTTCCGGGGAACTATTTATTACGGGGGATTTCGTAGGGATGTAAAGCTGTTTTCACAAATTCGAAACGGGTTTCGGCCATTTTCTTTTTTGATGATGATTAATAGCGAAAGGATTTCAGCGTCTCCTTTACATTCGTTTCTCCTTTTTACAAAGTTCTTTGTATTGATCGGAGGATGCTTGCCGTTTTCAATGTCTGAAAGTAAAATGTTCTTTTTTCCCTTTTGTGCGTAAGTTTAGTTCATCTCGGGATTTCCCGGGTACGTACGGATCGAGTAAGCGGATGATAAATGGTGATGTTTTCTTTTGGGTCACGTACTGTTTGATGTCCAGACTGAACTGTTTTCCGTTTTCTTTATCGTCGGAGAAATATGCTTCGCTCATTTGTGGGAATATCAAAGAGCCGGTGAGTTACGACCGACGGAACTTGCCGCTGATATAAGCCCCATCCTAATAAAACTTTCCATATGATACATAACGTTATTATACAGTTTTCCAAAACACTACCATCATAAAAAAACTCTAAAAAATATATTAAAAATAATTTTGAGTCTGTCAACGATCAAACGATGATGCAGTTTTGCTATAGAAAAATCATCATTTATTAAATCAAAAGTAACGCAAATTTATTTTTTGGTCGAATAATGAATTTATAAAGATTATTTATGTCACTAACAAATCCTAGAAAGTTTCACACAAAAAATATTCTCTTGCAAAAAATATGTGTAGATATTATTATAACCTAATGTTTTGTGTAATGTAAAACATTTTTTTTTTACAAATAGTTTTAATTTTATCTTTAGCGTTTGCTCAATTGAAAAATTGATATTTGTCATTTGGTTTGAAATAAAAAATAAAATGTAATCCAAAACTATTTCTTTGCATTCATAAAACAGTGTTTTCATTGATTATTCTCAAACACTATATTACCAAAATGTATTCTAATTTTAAGTTAAAAAATTGTTTATGTGTATGTTTAATTTAATCTTCAATTATACCAAACATTTTTTATAATAAACAACAATTTTACTAATGATACAGAAAAGCTATTTGCTTCTAACTATTTTTTCTCTAACCCCTTTAATTCTTATTTACCCTTTCTAAAGTAAGTTCATGAAGGATAAACTTAACAACAGTTTTTTCAAAGATATTTTAGTATCCAAATAGATAGTTTAAGTATATCAATTTCATTTTTTTTTAATGAATATGTATTTTTAAACTTACTTGAGTTAAAATATCTATTTCACACTTTTTCATAACTATTCTATTTTTTTATGATAAACTCTGAAAAAGAAGAATGATTTCTTAAAAACATACAATTTCTTTAATTACACATACAAAAATCGGTAATCTCAGATAATTGTTAGAGGTCCTTTGATTTTATATTTCATTATAATACTTATTTTTTTATCATGTCTGCTTTTGATGTGAAGTATATAGACTTCTAATTGAACTTCACTTAACAAATGTTCTAAAAGATCTGCTTGTAACCCAGTTTCTTACATCTATTTTTGAACAGAGTAAGGAATAGAGATCGAAGAATAACTAACTAAATAGACTAGTTATTAGCTGATCGTATACGCCACGGCTTGTTTTTAAAGATTGGATGGGTGAGAGGTAATTTCAGATATCACAGACGAATATAAATCCATTAACCGATCAAACAGTTTTATTAATCTCTGTCGGGATTTGCTCATTTATGCTCAGTAACTGAAGCCAACGTCGTTCACTAATCGACCACGCAACCAAAAAATCTTTCGATTGATTTCTATAAAAATATTTTTTTTTTTTTTTGTCAAAGGAGATAATATCGACGAATAGAGATGGTCGAATAAATATAATTACGTTTATTTTTTCATTTCCAACATTCTATGAGTAATTTAGTATATCAAAAACAAAATCCTGCAGTACAAAAAAGTGATTATAATAAGCACACCATTTCTTGGCAGCGTAAAATTTAAACACTTATTACATTTTTATGGCTTTCACAAATTACACGCCATAAAATTGTTTCAGCCAAGATAATGGCGGAATAAGAAGGCATGGTTTCTTATCTGCCGCAACCTGTTGACGGTTTTCTGTGGCGGAGTCGATCAAATAACCGTAAAATAAAAGTAAAAACCGAATCGATGACATTACAAGGATCGTTGTCGGTCGGAACGTCCGCAACACTGTGACACTCCCACTCGGAAACTCAATTTCATTACAGTAACAGCCTTACGGAACTCACAATCTCGCGAAGAACCGAACAGCGAATTGGAAGTTTAAATTTATAAGAACCGTGTTACGTGCAAATGGAATGGAATTTCTTTTTTATTATTTTTCACTTTAGTGAAAACTTCAGAAAGACATTCGAGAATTTATTTTTCAATGTAGATTATTCATTTTTTAATACAAATAATTGCAATGTATACAATATACAAATAAATACAATAGCTTTTTGATAACTAGTGTTTTGTGATATTATAAGTTGTATTTTTAAAAAATCCCCAATAGTTTTAGATATACCTTTAAATTTAATTGTTTGACGTGATTACAAATAATTACCTTAATGTGTAAAAGGTGTTAAGCATATTAATTATTTTCAATTATATTTTTTATCATTATCGATAAATTCTTTTTATATTTCTACTGCCAATTTTTTAAATGCCTTTCTAGTATTACTTGACTTGTTTTACAAACAACCCTGTATTAATGTATACTTTTATCAGTTGAAAATCCTCGAGATGAGTGAAACCGGTCCTGCTGTTAATTGTGAAATAACTAAATAGAGTTTTTTTACAAGAATGTCTTTAACCAAGTGTTGACAGTGAATACATTGAAAAGAAATTAACTTTTAAGCATCGTAATAAAAAGTAGTATATTCTGTGATTGGATTTGTTTGCAATACCATCAATGTTTCTGTCGTTTCATCATTTTTGTCATCTCTATCTGATCCTGAAATCAAAACATAGACAGATCAATTAGATAAAATTTCGTTACTTTCTATTACTGAACATTTATTAATGCTAAAAAAAATCTAATAAGAGCTCCCAAGATGAAGCGGAAATTGTCAAAAAAAATGTTTGCTGTGCTTAAACTTAATTCACCATACGTAAACACAATTAAATAATACACGTAATGGCAATTAATTAATGGAGAGAAAATTTAATTGATACAAAGGTACCTATGTATATGTCAACGACGCCCACCTACGGCCTTCGGCGCCGGGACGCCAGACGTTGCGGTAAATGAGCGTCCGCCGTGTTTAATTACATCTCTATCGAGTGAATGGTCCAATACACACACGTTTCAATGTACCACCTACTTATGTCCCGCCATACTCAAACGCACTGTGCGATCACAAAATGGATAGAGGTAGTTTTACGTTCAGTTGTCCACCTCGTTTCGAGCTTTTATTTGTCTGCTTGCTTTACTGCAATGAGATCGTTATTATCCGGAGGTACGTACACAAAGTGAAATCAATGTTTTTTTTATATTGAAAAAAGGTTTGTATTTTTCCGGTCTGAATTTAGATTACATCGGTCAGTGTAAATAGTCATAATTTAAATTATTTTAAAAAAAAACCTAACCTAACCAAATTGTTTATAAAATATTCTGACCGTATAATATGTTTATTCCGACCGTTCATATTTGTATTCTGACCAAAAACTGATTTAAATTCTGACCATTTAATTTGTTTCCTTGAAAAAATATATAGACAAACCGTGGTAACACTCTTTTAGTTAAATATTCGAATGATATTTTCCATAAATGTATTGATGATTATTTTAAGCTGCCCAATCACAAAATGCTGGTTTTGATACAGTAAAAAGAGTAGTTGCTAAGCAACCAATATCTATTATCGAATAAAATGAGATACAGCAACTTTCTTACAATCAATTGTCGTTTGATAAAAACAGTTGCAATTTTAAACTGTGATTTTGTACGAATATGTAAATTCCGTTAAATTTTGCACGGTGTATGCTTTTTAGTTTATGAAGTAATAATAATATATTTTGCATCACGCACTGGTGTTCAGAAACCAACACAAAAACGGACATTTAATTTTTTTAATTGGTATAAAATAAATAAAAAAAATTGCAATTTATACAAAAAGACATTATTCATGTGTAACAATTCGTGAACGCTTAATGATGATACTTTATACTGATCACTATAGCTATTTTAACAATAAGAATATCAGGTGTAATGAACCTACGTCGGAAAAATATTTGTGATCAAAAACCTCCATAATATAATTTATTTTATATTTATTTTATCGAGACAACACAGGCAAATTAAAAAAAAAACTCAAAATATATATGCGGGGACTGACAGAATACACATTTTTATTAAATCTAGAATTTTAAACAATGAGAATAATAAAAAAAGATAAAAATCGATGAACGTAGTATGAATGAGAAAAAAAAACAATTAATTAAACGCAAGAAATTATGTGATTTTTTATATATCGTCATACTGGTAGAAATTGGTAGGTAGCAACATCCAAAACAGGATATAATAGAATTCTTTGATATCAATTCTTTGTCTGGAAGTCAGTTGGTGCAATATTGTACCAGTAAAGCAAGAACAGCATATTTATCAGTAATGATTATTAATTCAAATTTACAGACAAACAATTGTTCTTGTCTATTAATTCCTAACATTATTCATGTCATATAACTAAAAGTCATTCCATATTTTGGTTTAGAAAATTCGTTTTCTGTTTATTTAAAACTATCAATTTGTTACTTATTACTAGAGTATCCAATCCCGAAGCCTTTTTCCAAACCGGGATTTCGGGATAGATTAATTTTCAATCCCAGGAACCCGGGATCCCGGGATTGGGATTTGCTCACCGAGGAACTTGAAATCCTAAATTCGCTATAATTTTTTCCCCGAATTATCTCCAAACCTCGTTTTTTTTTAGCTCACCGAGAAATCTGTAATTCTCAATTTGGCAATTTCGTGTCAATTTTCGGGATTTGCTCAAAATTTCTCAATCCCAAAATCCCGGGATCGCAGCCGTATTAATCCCGGGATATTTGGGGGGATCAGAAAATTGGACGGGATCCCTGGATTGGATGCCCTACTTATTACTTATTACCTTCTGCTAGTCAATTGACAAAATATTGGAAATCAATTGAAAAGTTTCTATGTTCTTGAGATAGGCGGGAAGAATAAGTGTAGCACAGAAAACAATGAGTAAGTGTCCAGATTCATATGTAAATAAAAAAAAAACAATGAAAATATTTTCAAGATTTTTTAAATGTCATTTATAAAAACTGTTTCTGTTTTTTAATCGTAATATTTTAAAACTTTTGTCCAAACAAGTGAACGGAATTACTCTTCTAGTACAGGCCGGACAAAAGGTCCTCCTCGGCAATAATTATTGCGAACGAGTTGGGACCGCATGGACGGTCCTACACGATGCGACTTAATTCCATTTGCAAGCAACGTATGAAAGTTTTTTTTCCTTTTCTACCGGTGCATGTGACTCCATGTCGCTTAAGGTATCACTAAATAACATAATACCAAACAGATTTTCCGGGAAAAGTCGACTCGGTGGTCAGATAAGCTTTTAATGTAAAATATTTTTTATTCATTCTTATAATAAATACAACACTCACAATACATCATCAAGCATAACTAAGATCATTTAAAAAACATATTTAATGATGCCAGTTTTTAAAATCACACAATGTTTTTATAGTCTACATTAATTGAAGCATTAAAAATTCGGTAAAAAACGGCGTATAATAAATTATAAGGTAGGTATTTCTTTTATTTTTTCGTAGTATTTTAAGTCAATACAGTTTTTCAAAAGGAGTTAAGCTTTTTATCTACTCTTTGTATTTTCACGATAACAGAACGTGTTCATTAACATATTTAAACTATGGTATAAAATAATTATGTGCAATCATCACACAAAACATATTGTCCACTAAATATTTATGCTGACAACTGATAAACACAAAAAAACAAATGAAAATCAATCAATGATTCAACATTATTCTATTTCACTTTTATAATGTTAACTGCCAATTATTGTCATTTTATTTACAATAATATGACACCTTTTTGAATTATTTCGATGATTTTATCTAATGACCAAAATGAGAGATCTTACTTAGCACGATCTGATAATCTTAAAGCCATTTTTATTTATTTTCATTTAACAGATGTGATGAACAAATGAGATTTCATTATTAAATTAAATTATTTGAGAAAATTTATATTTATCTTGAAATAGTTTTAGAAGACAATTTTTAAAAAATTCAATCCCACGTCAATCATATTACCTCATTCGGCAATTCTCAAAATCACCTTTTAATTGAATGATATTGCGTAGATCGTATTCTTTGGCGTACAAGATTATAATGCTTTTTAATTTTCTGTCAACTTTTAAATGGATACCACTTGGTATCCGAAGATTTATTTTTCCTGTTGATACCACCTTATTAGAGTAAGTCTACTTCCATTTTTGCTTGGCGACTTGCCTAGACTTATTAGCATATTGAGGTTTTTCTCTACGACGTGTTCATACATAATCATATTACGTCTCATGACTCCAGAATGCATTTGTATTCTTATGTCGGATTCTCGCTATTTAATATTCTAGACAATACCTAATTGTAAAAATATTTTTTAAATACCATATCTATAGAAGATGACTACGCGGTAAAAGCTTTTTAAAAATATGCGGAAATAATACGTTAAGCAAGCTTTCCTCTGAATGGAGTAAGTAGATACTTAAGTACTTTAAATTAAGCTTTTCGTGTACAGTTGGTATCAATATCTACGTACAATTAGAGGGAAAAGTAAAACCTTGCTCACCGCTGGTTTTTAATTGCACTTTTTCACGGTTGAAAGCTCACAGGTGGACGATGAACTGAAAATTGTACATATAAATTTCATTGCCCGGTTTCATATATGCCACTCGAAAATACAAAAATAAAAAAGCAATATAAATTTATGTGAACTTTATTCGTATTTTACCGTGTATCTGCATTTTATTTTCCGTGATGTTAAGTGTAAGCAATGATTCCAATTAAAACTATGCAATTTTTAAACTAAAAAAGTTACTGATTTGCTTAAGTGTACATTTTTATACAATTTAATATTGTCATTAGTTTATAAAACACATGTTCCAAGCAAATCTTTAAAAAAAAAACAGAACGTCGGGGGCGCAATATTAAGTTGGACAAATTCAAGAAACGTGTTCAAGATGTATTCGTATTTCGTAGTCTTGAAAATGCCAAAATAAATTTCCAGTAAAAGTAAAAGTATATACATATTTTTTATAACAATTTCTTAATGTCGACAAATGACCATACACATTTTTTATTATTTTTTTTATGTTTTTAAACAAACAATATACTCAACAAAAAATGAAATAACACCTCGTTATACCGAAATTTAATTAACCGAGTGGCACTACGCACATATATAATAGGAAAAGTCCATTTTACATGCATTGCAGGTAATTTTGAATTGGCGTGTGTTTACAATTGCCGCGTGGTAGACGATGAGTTTTACCAAAGTGGGGTGGGCTTTGGCGGCGCTTTGATTAATTTCTAAATTGGTAAATTAAATGCACCTACGCAGTTATATATAAATACCAATGCAACGCGCGAGCAATTGTAGAGCAATTAACCCTCTCACTTCACATGGAAAAAATAAATAAAAATCGTAGTAGATGATCGCAACAAAAAAAAAATCACTTTCACGGCTAGCAATAAACACAGTTTTATTTAAAAAAATCTCAATGATTTTGAAATGACCTCTTTAAAAGTTCATCTGTATATTTTAATGCACGAATATTTCAAAAAGAAAAAGCTC
Source organism: Himalopsyche tibetana (assembly GCA_030503985.1). Classification (NCBI taxonomy): domain Eukaryota; kingdom Metazoa; phylum Arthropoda; class Insecta; order Trichoptera; family Rhyacophilidae; genus Himalopsyche; species Himalopsyche tibetana. The sequence continues at coordinate 17,669,559 of JAPJYX010000024.1, forward strand.
GGTTTGTTGTGCCAATCACCCTTAGTCGATATCATAAATTATAGTTTTTTTTTTCAATTCGTACACGCTTCCAATGTGGAGCATATGGACTTTAAATTGAGGTATTTCAACAGAAGTTTTTTAGAAGAACTGTTTGTTACTTTTTGCTTAATTTCTCTGTTTTTTTAAGAGAAAAGAGATAGAAACTATAGGATTAGGACAAGACTAGTGGTTAGCGGATTCCTCTCGCCGGGCCCTGTTATTTTAAGATTGGAAAGTTGGAAGGGAATATTTAGACCCAAAACATATCGATGCCTTCTAACAGAAAAAAACTGGGATTCAAATCCGTGAGATCCTTTACGGAAACAAACGACATTAATCACTGCACTACGGGCCCGAAAACAATAATAAAAACATGCAGAAAACAGATTTGACTCTATATATTTTTCTCGTTCAGAGAAAGAATTTTTAATAGTGTCGAAATAACACTTTTTCAAAGTTTGGTAACAGTGTAAAGCATATCGACTGTGGAAAGGAAAAAGGACGTAACCCTCAATTTCCCAAGACAGCTTTTTTTCGATAATCACAATGTATACAACTTGACACACGTTCTATCAAAAGGATGGAAGCTGAAAATGCCGAATAAATATCTAAATTTAGCTTGTAAGTTTGAAAAAGATGACCTTGTAAAAAATTAAAACCAAGAAAAAACACTGAAATAAAGGTTTTTCCGAGACAATTTCTTTAATTAATATTAGGTTATGTCAATTAAACACTAGTTTAGAAGTATCCGTGCACTTCAAGGTTGTGTATAATTCATAATTTGCATATGTCACAAAATCATCAAAACACGTTTTTAGCGCCTCCTGTACAATTTGATATGTGTGGGTTACGTCCTTTTTCCTTTCCACAGTCGATATGAAGTCCTTATGGATCATTCTAACAGATGTTTAGTAAGAGATAGAATATCATTTACACCCCTTAAATACACCACCCATATATCGATCAAATGACAAAATTGTAAATGACACAATTTTGTGTTCTCTTATTAGTTGATAATTCTTGTCATGAGCGAAATTGGTCCCGATCATATTTAAAGAAAATGGAATTAGTACAATTGATCTAATGCCTTTCCATTAAGTATTTATTGACAGTGAAACACCCAAAAGTAAAATAACATTTTTTCTTCGCAGATTTCAACTTGATGATACCGTTAAGCAAATAAATGAAAGGGCGAGAGCATTTCTTATTCAGCTACAGAACTGGCGCGTGAATTTAGTATATATAATAGTTTATGACCCCATTATTTATTTAGGCAAGTTAAGTACTATTAGCTTAAGTATTTTCGTCTTATACATAATAAAAATTTGAAATTGTAATTCAATAGCTGATTAAAAATGTTTTCTGTCCCCAAAAAGATACGGATTTTTTTTTAAATTAAAAAAAAAAAATAGTTTAAGAGCATGATAAACAAATTTAATAGCTTGTATAATGAAGGGTGACAAGAATCCTCTAAGAAAATATGGCTTAAATTTTATTTCATATTTTTAGACTATTTCATAACTAAAATTATTTTAATTATTAAGCTAGTATCAAAAAGCTATAAACTAAGCAGTAATACAACCAGTTTCACCCTAATGGGGTTGTTAACGTTTTTTATGCAGTATCAAATGCCGGTTTACGTGATGCACCGAGGACTGTGCTCATTTTTATGGGTGAATGCGGTTTTCAATTAAAATAAACTGGTAGGAATTAAATATTTTATTCGCTTATAAATCGTCATTCCGTTTACTGTTTCACTAAAGCAATGTTTTACGGTTCACGTACGAGAAGGAAACTATTTTAAAATTGTGAAACCGTCGCATGGTGTTGATTTGGTAAATATTATTATAATTCTTACCGAGATGAATTATTAGTAGCAAACATATTTATTTAAGTGTGAAATAATTTTCTTTATTAAAACGGTACTTTATGTTAAATAAATATATTTATATGTTAAAAAATAATAGGACAATCTTGTAATAAACATAATTCAAAATATAGTCACAATGCCATTCCACCAAGTATTGACAGTGAACACTTGTTTGTAAACATAACATCAATGGACAGATTTTTTACATTTTATTTTATGTAAAATATATATACCTATTATACAGTGAATGGGTCGGTACTGTGATAAAGCAGTTTCAGTCTTAATAAAATTTGAATGAATATAAAAAAATAATTATGTTGTTTTCTGTATGTACTATGAATAAACTATAAATAACATTATGAAAGTTATACATATAATATTTGATAGATATATGAAACACACCATAATGCTAATTTACAAAAATAGAAGGTAGAAATTGTCTTATGAGAACTTTACTAGGACATAAAATAGCTGTTTTGTATATGCTAAAAAATCTCCTTTGACAGAACAAAAATCGATCTAAGCTCAGCAAACAATTTTGTTGATGATTTATTTTGCTACTTATTTTTTAAGCAGTTAACCAAATTTTTGTATGAGAACTGTACTGGGAAATTTAATGATCATCATATAGTCTTTATTAAATTATTTAAAAAGGTTAATTGAATAAAATTAAAAGAAATATAAAAAGAACCAACGATCCACATTAGAAAAAAAAACCAAATGTACACAACTAAGCATTCAAAACGTAGTTGGTGGGTACATTTTCTATGAATGCAAAGTTATCTTGATTTTGTTTTAATAATGGTGCCGAGAATTTGGTTCCAAGAATAAACAAAACATGATAAAACAGAACATGAGAACATAGACAATTCAGAACACATTCAATTTTTAGTTGAATGATACCTGTTTCTTCTTAACTATTTATTGGAAAAATATTATAGTTTAATTGAATATCATACAGGTACTAATTTCAGAACAGTATGTTATAACGTGCGCTTTACTTTATCAGTCAATGGTGACTATTATAATCGTCGAATATAAGTGTATTTACGACAATTTCAGATTGAAAGTGTTATTGATATGCACGATTGCTGTTTTATTTATTGTATCTAATACGACATAGAGATTACGAATTGATTGTAAAACATATCAATACTAATGTTTTCTAAAGATATATTGTACGTTTTGTAATGTTCTGTTTTAACCGGTTATCGAGAATTCACAGAACTACAATTATCAATATGACCGTCTTATTAAGAATAATATAAAAATGGGTTACATTTTTATATGCTTCGCTTTGTATGTCATGGCATATTCAACTTTATTCCGCTGTGATTCGTTTATTGTGTGTATTTTATGAGTGCTCTTAAAAAGTAAATAAATAAATGTTCGATGGGACGAACCGTATCATTACAACCACTCTCGGGTATTTAATTCAAATCGTCATGGGAAGATTCCCTCGTCTTTTGTTCGATGAATGTGCCACTTGGTACGTTTTTGGTACTAAATAAATGAAACATTTGTTGCTATTGTCGGGTCGAAATAGTTGCGGGATCGATTTCACAAACGATGTATTACAAATTAAAATGCACACCCCTTTATATTGAAATGTTTCTACAGTGAACGCTACAAATAATACATTTATTGATATCATTATCGAAAAAAGATTGTATTTATTATCGCTACTATTTGAAATTTCACACAATTACATGAATAAGAACGCAGTGCTTTTTTTTTTTTAAAAAAAGGTGTTGGAACTCAATTCTAGTCAAAAAACAATCTAATCCATGTCCAATCCTTATGTGAAGAATATGACTCATTAATGAAGAGATTTCAACAGTAGGTTTGTTACGACAACTGTTTGTTGCTCAAACTGTCTTTATTCTCTTAAAGTAAAAAAAACTTGAACTAGTGCATTTGTTTTTGATTTATAATATAAAGGTTCACATTGAGATTACAGTTCTGATCTTGTATGTCTAATTTTAGTTCAAAATATTCTCGGAAAGCGTAACACATCAATACATGATCCGAAAATCAACAGTTTTCAAAGCAGAATAATAATATTGTTTAAACACTTAAAATGGAGAAAAAAAAGCACTGCTAATACGTAAATATATATCTATGTTATTCCACTTTTTGTGTTATAAAATGTGACACGTGTTTCATCTCTTTGGGAACCTTTATAAGACAAACATCAGACAAGAAATCGATTTTTATTTTTCAATTATTAAATTGAGAATTATAATCAATTTTTAGTTTGCTTGAAAGCCTTGCGATGTTCTGTTTGATGATGCTTCCCAAAGAGGCGAAAGAGGTGGCACAGCAAATAAAATAAAGTTTTATAATTTAATATCATATTAATAATGAAATTTCACCAAGTAACCACCAAATCCATCTAAAATAATACGTATCTATTTGATTAATTTATTTAAAAAAATATTTAATGTTATATTTATTTAACGTCACATTTAACCCTCCAGATACGAGAGCTTTTTTCCGAGCCATATTGAAGTCACGGATAACTTTTATTCCTATCCAAAATTTAAAAAAAAAAACGCAAAGTCGTTGTATAGAAACCCCGCATGACTATATGGTCATGCTCATCCTTTTATTACCGTGTAATATTGAGTACGGACAGAAGTAAGGACAAAAGTGACCGTATGGGCTTGCAAACATTCGGGGTTGAAATATAGCTAAACGTGATTTTTTTTTAAATATTTACAATTTGACCTCTTTAGATCAACATAATTTCAAAACAAATATATTAGCAAAATAACTGTAAATATTTTTATGTTTTTATAAAAAAATATCTAACAGTTTCAAAAAGTAAATTAAAAAAAACGGAAATTCAAAAAATCACATGTGCTTTTGGAGACCGTTCCTGTTCCTACGGCTGATGACTTACTGTAGTCCGTACCCTTCTTAACCAAATATGAGCAAAAGCAACGATATTCAGGTAGAAAAGTATGAATAGTGGAATCAATAGACAACGGTGTTTTGTGTGACCATATGGTGACGCTCGTCCTTGGAGGGTTAATAAAACGTTCAATGTAAGTATTTTAATTGATTTATTTATAGTTAAGTATTATTTTCTTTTTATTTTTTAGGATAAAAAAAGTGTTAAAAAAATAGTAGGATACTAAAATAAAAGATGTTATTAGATATGTTAGAATATTAATAGCTTAGTATTTATCTATTAAAATACAAAATGGATTGGCATACTAAAACCTCTCTTCAAAGAATGTTCGTCAAATCAAGTTTAATTTTAAATGACTAAAATAATTATAGCACTCAATGCATCTAAAAAAATAGTAATTTGAAATATATTTTAGGGGTTTACAACCCAATAAGGGCTTGTTTATGCAACCCTTCTTATTTTTTTTTATAGGGTGCTTCAAAGTTCTTTGTATTAGCCCATTTTTTCATATAAAAGAATCAGGAAGGGGGCAATGATTTCAATTTATTTCGCAATATTATTTCCTTCTGCGACGGCTTTTGACAGCATGTATTTGAGTTCGAGTTACCATAAATAAATATCAAAGTAACCTTTTTAAATATTTAAATTTATTCCTGAATACTAAAGTGTGTACGTATTTTACAAACGTACAAGATATCATAAATAAATAGTCCTGAAATAATTTAAATTAATATATATATATATAATAAATAGTTCTGAATAATATATTACAAAATTATTTTGCAACGATTTTGTGATGTTTAAAAAGTTAAGCTACAAAAAGACTCATACAAATATTGAGATAAATCTGACATAAAATAATACATCATACTTTTATATTACTTTTATAGCTTCAAGAATTTACGAAAAAGGACTGCGGATGATGAAAGATTGGATCTTGTCTCTTTATTCTTTCAGCCACCTGAAAACCCGCTGATAAATACTAGGAAATGCGTTCTGTCAAAAAGCAGGACGATGGCGTGAATATAATGAAAACAAGACAACAAATTCGTTGTTGACTATATTTATGCACTGAATAGTGAATGTGATCAAAGAAGAAGAGGATATGTCTTAAAGTAAAATGAAAAATACTGGAAAGTACATTGTAACAAAGCAAACAATATATATATACATATAAATATATGAAATTTGGTAAACATTTGTTTTGTTTTGCCTTTTTTTGTGATGATGAATTAGCGTATATCTTAAAAAATGAGCATTATTTGTAGTAATTCCGCAAATAAATGGTTTACCTCTTAGTAAAACAGGACTTGAGTATTCTTTTAAATTGTGGAGAAAATGCTTCAAATTATGATTTACTTTGTATTGAAAAATATCTAAATAAATTTTGATATAACTTTTTGCGCCAATCAACTAAATATATCGATATAGGTAACATTTCGGAATAAATATGGTACAAATGTATTTGATATTGGAATTTTATTGTCTTTTGAAATTGTATCTCACAGTCAAAAGCACGTGGCTATTGTAACATATACCTCATAACCGATGCCAATCGCTTCTAAAAAAACGTGTAATTACCACGCGATGTCACTGTATTGTCTGCCTGCCTTTTTATTCACATCTGTGGACGATATTAGAGCTATGCAGTGAATAATAAACTTTATTTTGTAATCAAAAATATGGTTTTTAATATCTGCCGAAATAAAAAAAATGTGTTGTGATTATATTTGCTAGTAGAATTTAATTCAGGAGTATTTTTTTACTAAATTAATAACGAAAAATGATTGTAAAGATTTATGCTTTATCAGAAACAAAAACTGATTAGTTATTCTACAGATTAAATCCGGTGGAACGGCAAAGCTGTAGTTATATAAATATTAAAATTAATTTACAAAAACTTTCCACCGAATTAACCGAAAAGACTTAAATAATTAATTTGTCAGTATTATTTTAAGCGGATCGTTAGTATAAGTCAAATATTTGATAAGTATAAATAAAGGATTAGTTTGTTTTAAATAAGGGCAATAGCCGTTAGGTTAGGTTAGGTTAGGCATCGTTGTCAACATAAAAACTCTTGCCTTGGGGTTAGAATACTGATTAATTAAAATACTAAAAATCTAATACTAACGTTTAAAGTTTAAAATTTGATTTAAATACTGACCAGATTAATACAAAGTTAGATTAATACAGTGTTTTGGTTGAAAGCTTACAATTGTAAATAAACACACTCATTTTTATAAATCAGAAAGGCGTTTAATGTAGCTTATGTTGCATCATAATTATTTTCAACTGACAAGCAAAATAAACTATGTATTTCATTGGAGGTTGTGTGTGTTTTTTTTTTTTAATATTTATTATGTCCACCTTCCGATATGGAGCATATGGACACCTTATGGAGTTTTTCACTGAAGAAGAATTTTTACGAGAACTACTTGTTGCTCAGTTGCTTACTCTCTCTTTTTTTCCAAATGGAGTACGGATAGAAGGATAGGACTAGGAAAGGATTAGTTGTTAGCTAATCACTCTCGCTACTCCCATTTGTTAGAATAAGATGGATGGCCTTCAAACAGAAATCCATAAATCCAAAATATTCAACTATAAAAACTGGCATTCAAACCCGTGACCTTCGTATTCTAAATTAACGACATTGACCATTTGACCACGCAGCCGGCAGCTATGTTTTAAATTATATAATGATTACTGCAATTACTAAAATAAATATGACTTTTGGATATCCAGACTATGAAGTTTTTACTATAGGCGTATGCATTATAATATAAAGTCTACTCTAATAAGATTTGATATAATATCTCGGAGTACATTCACGAACGCATCACATTTAGAAATGATTTTATACATATGATATGAATATTGCAGGAGATAGGCACCATTATAACGATTTAGAAGCTATGGCGAGAGTGATTTGGGGCATGCGGTGCCATATTGTGCTCAAAGCAGAGCCTCCGTGTGACAATTGTTCACAATCTGTTATTATACGACTCGTTACTGCGGATTTTGCCAGTTCAAATTGTCCGAACTAGCAATAAAAGTGTGTCTGTCAGTGGCTTGATAAAAATCGTCACTTAAGTAACATATAAAATAGTACTATGAGAAAATGAAAACTTTTTAAATACTTTATTTATAAACACAAAATTATTGAGTTTACCTCAGTTAAACTTTTTTTTTAAAAATAGCGGGGTTAAAATAACAGGACAAAGGCAAAACTATATATGTAAGCTACATGTGTAGCTTACTCTCACTTGGCTAGATAAAGCTTAATTGTATGACCAGTAGCTGAGTGGTCATTGTTAATTTTTTTTAATTGTGCATTTTTTAAAAATATGCATATCTATAGTGTCTTCAGTCCATCCCTCCCACCAACCCGTTCATATAAAGTAGTCGTAGTGAGTAGGGTCTTCAATCCCGGGATTGTCTTTGTCTAATATTAGAGTTTCTGAAAAAACCTTCAATGTTAATTACTTTAAAAGTATGTGGGCGAAATGCAAAAAAGGTGAAATATAATAAAATAAAAGACATATTAAAAATATTTTTTATTGCCAATTGAAAATACCAAACTGCGATACATAAAACATTTCAGTTTATAAATAATTGAAACTATTAGACAAAACTTTAACAGTTTCAAGAAAACTAAGAAGTTGTACATTATGAAAATATATAAAATGAGAAAGGTTTTATATTTAAGCGTGTAAAGCAGGTCTATCTGTGTACTTGTGCTGAATATATTGGTAGAAAAAAAAATGCATCATCTTCAAGTATTGCTTTTATGATATTGTCCTATTCAATATGCATTTGATTCAGCAGTCGTATTCCTTAGGTACAAAGCAGAATATACAGTGAATGAGGTTTAGACAAAAGGCGAATCTCATATCTGAAAATAAATGAAACTTGTTCGATCATAAAACATTACCCTAGACAACATGCTCAATGCTCAAATATTAGACAAGTTGATTTGAAAATATTTCTTACTAAAGAGGAATTTAAATATTAATCAATATTTTTGACTGTATCACAGTAATTTCTTAGAATTACAACTTAACTTACAGTACATTCAACTTTTTTTAGATGTTAGGTACGTTAGGCAAAAACCGTGTATTTACCAAGTAAAAAAATATAGAAAAGATTGGTTCCCTAAATTTTAAAGAAAAAAGTAAAATTGTGGTACAGAATATCGTCCAAAAAAGCCATTAATTATTATGAAGACCCAATAAATAAAATTGGTATTTAATATAAATAATAAATTTAATAACCAATATGAAAAAGAACTCAAAAACAAAAGCGATTCTTTGTATAATAATATAGCTTTTGTTATTTTAACCATCCTATGTATATAAATTATCTATCAATCGACTGCCAAGAGTAATTTTGAATAATAACCGCCATCTACGGCTGAAAATGGCGTAGCTAATGTCAGATATAAGCTCAAAGCTTTTTGTTGCTTGGTTTAAATAACTAGTATGACATTTGGCGCACCAATTTGTTGCACATTATTAATTTTCATCGAGAAGGGTTATCAATATCCCCTCACTTATTCACCCCTTTTCATTAGATAAGTTGTGTGATATTCTTTGAACAAAATATTTGTCATTTTTGCATCTGACACAATTAATAAAAATTTTAAGATTGACCAAATAAGTATAATTATATTGAAATATTTAACAACTGCGTTTAAACACTACCTTTGTATGTTGTTATTTTTATATAATTTACCCAAGATAATTTTAAAAATTGTGTACTGATGATTAATTTGACTTGTGTATGTTTCTTATATTAATACGCACGCATATATTTTTTTACCGTGTCCATTCCCATTGTGGGAATATGAACCCTTTCTATTAGATTGTATTTCAATAGAAGTTTTCTACGAGAACTGTTTGTAAATCAGTCGGTCACCATCTCAAAGCTTGTAACGCCGTGTGTTTTCTGCGTAACAAAGTAGGTGTGTAGTTGATTAGCTGGTTATGGTTAATTTTAAATTGAGCAATGCCAACTCTATTCCATACCATAAGTAGTAAGCTTTGTTCTTTCACTGCGTATCATCGAATTGGATGTAAAGAAGGGTAACGTAAGCAACATAAAGATCCATGTATTTTAAGAACTATTTTCAAATCGATTGATTTTTTTTTTTAATTTCCACTCGGAATTTGGGCCTATAAGTACAAGAAAAGAATAAAGCGAACGACCAAGAATGATGACCACTTACCTTTTAATATACTGGTTAATTTTGAAATATGTTATAATATATCATTTTCGTTTAAAAGCTTTCAGAACAAAAATTTTGATTGCGCCTATTCAGAACGCCATAAAAATAAAATACGATTTCGTTTTTTATTCGTACTGCGATCGCAGAGTTTTTTCATATGATATGAAAGTTCCATCTCACCGCAAAGTTCCATTCCAGCAACCATCATTACAAGTTATTTCACGCAAAATCACATGGAGTTAAGATTCAAGTCGAGGAACATATCAATGCATCGATACGCTTCGGGTCTGATATTTTCAAGACGTCGGAACTTATTGAGCAGTGAGTTGTTGTAAACCTTTGACTGTAAAATATATTTTTATAGTAACAGGATGGAAGCGCGGCTAATACACTTCGTATTGATATTTCATAAACGTTTGAATGGCCTTAAGTCGAGGGAAAAGCTTCAGACTCTGTAGCAGTGACATTTATTACTGAGAAAATAGTTTTTATCATTTTTTCACGAATAATGATTGAATCTAGCCAACCGTACAATTTTCTTTACTTGTACTTGTAACATAAATATTTTTCTAACCGTGTTTAGTATAAAGCGCCAGAGGCGTGCTTAAAATGGGACCTAATTTTTATTTTCTATTTATCTAAAACGAAATATTTAATAGAGGTTAGCGACAGTTGAATATAATGTAGTGTAATAATTTTGGTTATTTTTAACTTTATTACTATGAAACTTTGCTGAGTAACTCTCATACTAACCAGCCTGCTAATGGAGATGCCACTGTGGAGAGCTTTAAAGATTTTTATAAAACAAAATTGCTTTTGATGTCGACATATTCCACTTTTACATGGGTGAAAAGCTGAGTTTCTCAAAGCATACTCAAGTGACTTACTTGCCAATTTAAAAATTAAAAAAATCTACTGCTTTTTAATATTGGATTGTATTCTGTTTTTTCTTCCCTGCTTAAGTTAAGTTAATTTATAATTTGTCAATTATTTTCAATGCAATTTTTTTATTATTTAAATATATCATTTCATTTATTTGTCTTAATATCAACGTTCTGATTTCAAAAATATATATTAATCTTGTTTTGATGAGAAATTAATAAATTGACTAATATATTTTAAGTATTTTGAAGCAATTGCCTAGCGTGCTATATTATATTGATATTTTTTGAGATATAATAATGTAACATTCAATTAAAATATTATTATTTAAGCTTTTATGTATGAATGGTAAAAATAATATTTAAAATAAAATTATAATATATCAAAAAAACAATTTAAATTAAACTTCTGCTTATTAGGCTGCTTGTTAGACTCGAGCACCGATATGTTATGTTAAGTTGCGAAAGAATTGGTTTTTGTCGATAGGTTTAATGTTGTCTACATCTGTCGTATGTATGACATTATTTGGTTCACGTCTGCGTCGTCTAGGCGGGGAGCGGCAATGGGCGGCTGCTGTCGTCGGTTGAGATGCTGCTCACGACCGCCCGCGACATCTGTCCCGCGTGCGCCGCCCGCCTTAGAGATAACTTTGCTTTTACCTTTTTACCCACCAAATCTTGACTTTGCGAATACGCCTAGAAGGAAATAAGTTTTGGGCCTTTTTTTTTCAAGGCGGATGTTTGTTTTTTTGTCGCACAAAAAAATACTTTTAGTAACACTATTAGGAAGGCTTAGTTTACCGAAAAAATATAGGTCTCAAAGTCAACACCAAAAATATCTCGTAGGTATTGTATGTACGCTATACGAATAACTTTTAACTTTAATATTTCCGTAGTTCGATTGCTTAAATATAATAATTATTATATAGGAGAAGCATACAAAATATTTATTTAATTATTTAATGATTAAATTAAAAGCACTTGAGATACATATAACGTTTCTATGTAAGTAGCATTTGACTAAAATCTGACACCAGACTGTCAGTTAGTTTATAAAATTGTAAATAATATATATATAGTAAAAATTTTCATGGTACCTATTAGGAAGTTCAATCCCGGGTTCCCGTCCAATTTTGTGATTAGTACTGACACAATCCTGGGATTTCGGGATTGAGAAGAAGTGCAAAATTCTCGATAAAAAATTCCCACATTTTTTCATTTTCGGAATTACGCAAATTCCTGGGTTGTTGAAATAGATTAATGTCAAAAAGTGTTGTTCCATAAATTCCCAATTGATAATCGACGACCAAAAGTTTACGGAATCCAGAATTTGTCCACGAATTATAAATGTTCAATCCCAGGATTGAAAGAAATGTAAATCCCGAAATACCGGGATTGGATGCCCTATTACTTATCAAATCAACTGAACAGATTATTCGACCATGTTGACATTTAAATTATACTCTTGGATTGTGTGCTTTTACATCGTGTCAGATTGTTGTCATAAAAAAATATTTTCTATTTTTTTGTTGTTTTAAGAAATGAATATTCATTTAGTTTTATTATGAGGCGTGTGCCTTTTCATTTGAGATTGATAATATGTAATATCAATTAATTTTCAAATTTGTGCAACAATTGAGGCATTGGTATTTTACAAAGAAACAAATGCTACTATGAAATAATAGATAACTATATCTTACATATTTCGTAGCGCCATAAAACATTACTTTAGCGCAAGTAATGTTGGGTGTAAATTTATTGCAGTGGCGTACAATAAGAAACATTTACACATAAATCGAAAGCAAAACTTAATAGGAGTTGGATACAAATAAGTTAACTTTGATTAGACACGCGATAGCCTGTCAAGTGAACGAAGTAATGCGCTATGCTCAACGGTGATCTGTTATGCTGCATGAAATTGTTGAAAATACCATCTCTTGTAAGTTTCTCAAGCTTTACAATGTCAAAAAATATCATTACAAAACAGAGTTGTAGAACATTACAATAGTTTCTTTCGAGTACTTGGATACGTTGACAACTGCCACTACGTTTCCATTGTTTTTGTCATCTCCTATTTTTAAGTAAATATTTGTCGCAAAGTTCTGTATTGAATTAGGTCTTACATATTTTTACTTAGTCATTCAACTATGATTGGTTATTTGACAACTATACTGAAAGAAATATAATGATTAATAAAAAAAAAGGTAGACGCGTTTTCATATCCTACACGTCATAAAATACCGTAAAAGAGAAGAAACCTTAGTTAATACGCATTGTAATAAATAGTGTGATCTTCGTAAAATAAAAATATGCAATCCCTCAAAATACCTAATAAAGAATTTAAGAAGAATTTTACTAGTTGGCTCACTTCCCTTCTCGGGAGTTCATATGTTCTATGCATAATTTAATGTTTTTATCTTAAATTTTATTTGATAAATTATTGTGGTTAGTAATTTTTAATATTTGTTTAATAAAAGCAAAAAAAATGTAATTACTTTTTTAATTTTTGCATATTCAATATTTTTTAATTGTGATGTAGTTTAATAAATTTTAATATTTAATAACTATTGGGAAACTCTGGTTTCGCCTGTCTACAGATCGGGAAAGTGTTACTTCCCACGGGATTCTAACTTATTTTACTCAGATGTAGTTAGTCACTTAATTATTATAATAACAGTTTGCTTCAAGCTTACAAGAACAATAAACTTCTATAACTATGGGTCCAATATTTTCATATTGCTACTTTTTGGACTTCAATGAATGCATGTACATACATATTATTTGAAATGTTTTTTTTTTATCTCGGAATAATGAAGTATAGACAAAATAAAAAGTAAAATAGTTTTATGAACAAAATTTCCAACGAATAAAATATAATATAATATCATCTTTAAAAATAAGTGGTCAACGTCGTTGGTGTGAATCACAGGACAGATTAATTTAAATATGTTTTTAATTGATTTATAGATTTGTACTGGAAGAAATTATGTACATATATGATTTTTTTTAAGTACTTTAAGATCAACAGGGCATTACATTATTCCCTGTCTAGGATGTCAAATCTGATATTAAAAAAAAGATATTGACCTTGCTGAGACCTAGAACCCTAACCGGTAGTATAAAGTTTTTATCGCTATACCGTCGATGCCGACTGTGCATGTAAATAGCTGAATCGTTTGTAGAACAAGGTCTCATCCAATGAAGGATTAAGCACATGGGAGGCTTCAGGCGCAATCAAATTTGTAGGCCTTATTTGACGGATAATACAAAAACGTCAGAAAGTTCTAAGTAAAATAGTAAAACTAAATAAAAATCTGAATAAAAAGTATATGAGATAAAGTATTATAAGCTATTTTTCAGGGCCCTAAGATTCGTAGGCCCAAATAGCGCTACCCATTCGTTTATAGGGAAATAATCCGCGATTGCTCTCATCGTATTTAAAAAAATTAAAGTGTACATTTATTTTTTTATGAATAATACGATGATTGGTAATAACTGATTAATCAGTTATCATCAATCGTTGTAGTCAACCTGTTGAATCTTGTACTTAATTTATACTTATTGTTTTACGTATCTTTAGGGGTAAATTGTTTGTCATTTTTTTTTGTTACTCATGCGTGTATTTTTATCTCAGGTTATACAGTGTTTTTTTCGCATCTAATTTTTTACTTTCTTTTATCAGAATTGACATGAAAAATTGAAACAATCGAGAACGTGAAAGAAAAATAAAACAAAACTTGAATGACATTCGAATTTGATGGTCAAATGTCTGGGAGACCAGACAAGTCCTTATCGAAGAAGTTACCGTATCCACAAATCGTTCGTCAGACTGCAATGTATTTCAACACCGTTACCCAACAATCATTTTAATTTTTGGGTTACGACATATTGCCGTTTGTAAAGCGATATAATTCCTATCATAAGTTAGCAAGAACTTGCAAAATTCTCGAGCTAGCGCTCGATATGTTGCGCATAGGGATTTTAATATCGAAAGAGAAAAAAATACGTTTCATTGGATTCGCGAGTAAATCAAAATCGTTATTTTGACATCTCTAAATTTCATATAAAATATCATCATTTAAAAATCACAATTATAACAATGTGCTTTTCATAAATAACTTACAATTTTTTAAAATAATTATACATCATTGAAGGCTCATCATTCTTCAAACTTGTCAATATTGATGTAATTACATATTAGCAGATTTAAAATATTACAATTTTTCAGTTTAACAGTTTTATTAAAATATATTATGATGGTTTCTACACATTCAAAATTCGGTGTTAGTTTATTTTTAATACCCAAATACCGGTATTTTTACATTTTTGAAATAAGAAGATATTTAGACATCATACAATTTTATTATATTAGAGAAGAAAAGAACGCTAATCTGGGAATAATTTATTGAAATTGCCTCAAATACTTGTTTACAAATATTCATATATCTCTGTAGCCAAAATATAACAAGTGAACTCCTAAAGAAAGCTATCATCTGATGCTTTTAAATATGAACTGGTTATTTTTAGTTTTGTTCCTATATGTATTACATAAGAGGAGTAAAGACATGTAATTAACAAATCTATCTTGCTGTGCTCCGTTTTTAGGATAGTGTAAGCGGGAGGGAACAAAGACATTACTGACATTCATGCCTCTGAACGTCAATCTATGAATTGATTGAAGAATCAATCTTTAAAATGTTACATGCTGTATATTAATTACAATAAAAAAAACACTGTATGTGTATTTCAATAAGATCTATTGAAAAATTAAAAACTGAACTCACTCTTGTAAGAATCGATAGTCTTTTAATATCTTAAAAATATACTTTTTATCACCTAGTTATCTTGAAAACTTTTTCTTGAGAATTTAATAATACCGAATAGGTTAGCGAATATTTGTAATGTGATAATAAAATTATTTTATTTTTGGCTGACATTTTTTCATATTTATTATACCTATAGATATACTTTTTAAAAGCTTTTAAGGAAAAAGTTCAAGTTTTTTTATAAAAGTATAACTTTGTTTACCGTATCTGACGATCAAAATATTGTGCGTCGAGATTTTTCTTTTGTGGAAATAAATTGGACTTTTGAAAGATGTTTGAATATTTTTCCGGAACATAACGAGAAAAACGGCGCCTGAGGGCTTTGTATATATCTGTTTGTTATTTGGAAAAGGCTCTCTTATCGAATTCCAATTCAAAATGCATTCTTTTCTGAGAATCTAGAGATTTATTAGATATTTCTATCGATAAGGAAAAGTATGCTTTTGATACGCGTTTGGTGAGTGGTAAATATATGACTAATTATTAACTAAATATTATTACTTGCTACGATACAGTACAGGAAAAGAGAGTTTTTAATAGTTACATATCTTTTATTTACAGTATAATTGCTTCGTCTCCAAATATATCTATCATCGTAACATACATTTCCGTGATACATTTTCGATACTTAAATGCTCAGCTTAGCGTGATCAACAAAAAGAATATCAAGTTGAGAAGTGTATGCAACTTTTAGCTATTTTAATAACTTAGTTATAGAAGACAATAAATACAAAATAATGTATTCAATTTACTCATAAATATTTTGTAAAATTATAAGGACAATGCATGGATTAACAGCAAATACTTATGTTACATGCATTTGACAAATTAAATGTAGATAACAGAAAAAAGTATTTTTTACTGAAAGTAAATTAAATAATACAACATGAGCTTTAGACTGTTAGTAAGAATAATCGAAACTAATCTACACCATACAAAGATTCTTCAGAGGAAATCCTACGGTCAGGCAAAAAGTACCCGTGCGCGCTCTGGTCTACAAATAAAATTTATGATTGCCAACTTGACCCAACAAAGCCATACCAAACTTCTGATAATGATGACTTTATTCATAACAAAACAAATAATTATTGCCTTAATAATGGCAAAAAATAATAAAACAATTTTATTAAAATTAGAATAGAGGGAAGTAAATGAATGAATTTGCCGTGGCAAACGATTGTTTTATTCAAAGCCTTTTCGGACTAAGTATCACGGTAGCCGATTTGTGAGTAAAAGGTATTGTATTTTCCCTATCATTTCTATTATAAAACCCGTTGTACGTAAATGGCTTTAGTCCCTTAATATAAAAGATTAAGTAAAGTTATTCCAGTAAGTATATTAAACAATAACGGCGCCTTGGGGCTCTGGATATTGGTGTATTATTTGTACAGAAACCGCCTTAGCGGAATTCAATTTGGGCGGACGCGCTGCAACCAGATACAAGCTAACAACTCGAAGGCCGGAAAAATTTACAACATTAAATTTTATTATCATTACTTGATGTGTAATCAACTTCAGGCATAAAAATCTTCTCGTTTCTCTATTTATTTACGAAGTAAACATTGTTTAAAAATCCGTTTTTATAAATATGATTTTGATATAATCAACCGGCGAAACAAATCGATACACGTTTTAATGAAATGAGGTCTCGGAAATAAAATTGATAAAACAGTATCCTACACTTTTAAAGGTAATAGACCTGAGAAATCAGATACTAAAGCGCAAGTCAAAAACTTCGCATGATTGACTTTCCCATTCAAGTTATCAAATTCAATTGAATTCTCTGAGAGTCATTTGTTTTGTTGTCAGTACAGTGAAAAACCAAGTAATTCTAATATTTCTATGAAGACAAATGAGTCACTTGCTTATTATAAAGATTGGGTTGTCTGTTCGTTTTTTATGTACTGTCAACATTTTAAAGAAGTAAGAAAACTGTATAAGTAATTTATTATAATACAAAACATTTTTGACATCTGATATAACAGGAACAACTTATATCTTGTCTTTGAAATAAGTATTTTCTCTATTTAAGTGTCAATTTTCAATACGGGTCGAACAAATGAGCCCTCTAGAGGTGAAGTGAGCCAACTAGTAAAATAGTAAAACTTTTTTCAATCACGTCTTAATTTGATGTTTTGGTAGATTGCATATATTTATTTGACGGAGATAACACTATTGTAATGTGTAATAATTGAGGTTACTTCACTTTTACTAAACGTGTAGAATATTACAACGCATCTTACTTTTTTACTACAATACCAATTGGCATAGTTCACCTCTAATGGGCCATTAATATTCTTCGTAAGTCTATTTGGCATGTTTTTCATTTATAGATCTATTATATCAGTACACTTAAAAAAACATTTCAATTTGCGTTAAAATATCAAATAAGTAATACAGCTCCAATTTCCCATTTTGGTGATCGCAGTGTTAATCCAAGACCACCGTGTTTTAATATAGTATAAATTACACGTTAGTATACGATTCTTTTGTTTGGGAACGAGACGGTAATTTGTAGTTTGTTTTAGAGATAGGCACACTACACCAAAGAAAAGATTGATCGTGAATGAACGCCTCGGGAGCGGTACAGATTGTTCACAAAACATAAAATAATAAAACTTCAATCAAAAAAATTATAAAAATAAATATTAATATACACATATTTTGTCACGCAGAAACATTATTATTATATTTTTATACCTACAACCATAAAAAATATCTAAAGTAATATTTGGTTTCATCATATTTTTACGAATTCTGTTTCAATTGTCATGGTCAATGTCAATGTCAATGGTTTCTGATTAGTAATCGTTAAAAAACATTCGATTGTCAAAAACTAAAACCTTCTGAAATATATGTAAATATTACAGCTTTATTCATCAGTAATATTACATATAAATAACCTCTAGTCCAGCGGTCGGCGAACTTTTTAGAGACCACTAACTGGACTTTTGTGTTAAATATTACATATTGAAATAAAAGTGATCAAATGCGTCTAAAAATAATGTCAGATTTCTCTGCGGACCACCAAAATTTTCTCGCTTACTACAATTTGCCGACCGCTGCTCTAGTCGATGGATACTAGTAAAGTTAAAATTTATAATGATTGCTTGGAGCTTTTTCTGAAAACATTGTTTCCAATCAAATTTTCAACGTGGTACATACAGAATTCTTTCTTATTAATTTTCTCCAACCCTTAAGACAAAACTCTGTGTGGTCCGCAACCGAAATCAACGACTTTGACCACTCGACCAAGAACCCGGATTTGTTAAATAGTTAATGTAAATCAGAATACTATTTTTCGTCTACTCACCTTCATAAACTTGAAAAAAGATAGACATTCATGGATCTACCAGAGACAGAAATCTTCAGTTATTCGACCATGTGACATGGAGAGAAGTTTTCGTGGATTTACCTACTTCTAATGAAACAAATCAAGAGACGTTTGATGATGATTTATTAATTATTAAAAAAAATACTATAAAAAAGATAAAATAAAAACTGCATACTGATTATTTTATTAACGATGCAGATATTGTCTTATTGCAATTGAATAAGATTGATTAGTTTATTGCGCAAGCATGCATGTACGAGAAGTTTTTTTTTTATGTAGCTTAAGGTTAAAAGGTTAAAGATATTCTCACCAAATACAGCAGTATAAAATTATCACCGGATAATTTTATGATACATCGTAAAATTCATTATTTTGTATACGATGTTATAATTAATGAATTTACTATGGAAATTAAGATATTGCTTTCATCGATTCCACGTTAATATTGATAACGTCAATATTTTTTTAATATTAAGAAAAGTACACTTCGTTGAAATATGTATTAACATATATTTATATAGTAAAAAACGTCTCCCGTTATCGAGACCGACAAAGTCTGTATTACGCCACAAAATCTCGGCTCACGAGATTTGTTTTGCGGTCCACACAAACTTTTTATCGAAACCAAATATTTTGGCAAAACTAAAATTTTGATATAATGTCCAAAGCAAACAAAATTCAAATGAACGCTTTTGAAACCGGACTCAGAACGTATTCACGTTCTTCGTCTGTTTTTATTAATATTTTTTTGTTGTTTAGTTATATCTACAACTTTTTTTGTTGTTTTTGTGAAGCTAGCTAACGAGCAGTTATCGAATGGCCTGGACACGCCCCCAAAATAATGGCCTAAATCAACGCTTGTCAATAGTTGTATTTTATTCGCCAATACTTATTTTGGTAAAAAAAAATGTCAAAGTATGTATTGTAACTGAATGCAGTTTTGCATACAATTTCAATGCCAAAAAATAAATTTCACCCTCTAGATTACGGGTTGCCAACCTATGTGTCGCCAACTTTTTTGGATTATAACCTTGTTGAAAAAATGTCTTTTTCAATTGCATCGGGGCCGCGGGTCACATGGCTTTTATAAAAAGGTGTCACCACCCGAAAATTTTTGGGAACCTATGCCCTAGGTATTCAAAAATCTCATCACGTGCATTTTTATTATTGAACGTTAGAATAAATATTATATTATATTGATTTCACTAACATCAAATCGAAAATTATTGTTTTGAATACCTGAAATATATATGTATATAAAAAAAATATTTCCTGTTAACAGACATGTGATATGATTTAAATGAAACACTTTTAATTACTTTTATATAATCTCATTTTTTATAATTTTGATGGTGAAGTGATGCTGAAATATCTGTCAATATTTCAACAAAAGCTGTTGGGAAGTAAAGAATACTTTGTTATCTTTTACTTTAGTTTTATGGCGTTTACTAATCAAATAATAATTTAACAGTAAATACTTTAAAGCAGCGCTCGGCAAATTTTAAAACCTAGTGGGCCACTACATTCATCATTTTTAGCCTCGTGGATTAACTTTAAAATTCTTTGAACTGATAAATATATTTTATTTCACGTGGCTTGCATCGTTCATTCAAGTGAGTCATTATTTTTTAGTAGTTTGGTGTAGATTAAAAAAATCTCTCTGCCGACCACCGAAATTCTCTCAAAGACCACCATTTTTCTGTCCGCTGCTTTAAAGCAAATATAATTAATTATTGTTGTGATATAAGATAAAAATATTGTATGACGACTGAACAATGATAAGGATTTTTTTATGTCTTGAAGTCCAACACTTGATTTTTCGAAGAAATTTATATTCATGCAATAAATCCCAGTATTATGAACATATAATGGTATTAAAAATCTAATTTACAGGCTTAATATCGGTCCTTATAATCTCTGATGAACTTTACTTAACAGCTTAACGACCGTGGAGGCGTATTTGAGTCTTTGAAAAACAAAGGTTGCTGGCCGGCGGACACGTATATGCGTATAGGTGAAGTATCTGGAAGCTAAGAAAATTAAATTTTGTAAAGATATCTCAATTTGCTTACAAATTATAATGAATTTAGTAAAATTATAATTTTTGCGAATTTATTGCAAAATTTTATTTCGCCAGGTGAAATTTTATAAAAAAAACGTGCGGTCGTTAAGCTGTTAAGTGTCAACATTCTTGCATTTTTCATCCGTAAATAGTTCTGATGTCATTAAGTAAAATAAGTACTGATAAAAGATAACTTAATATTGTATTATACAAATATTTTTTATTGAATGTAACAAAGAAACCACTCAAAAATATTTGAAGACTAAGCCACCTGTGTGGTCGAGTGGTCAACGTTGTTGGCTTCGGCTACGGAGGGCCCGGGTTCAAATCCCGGTACGGACAGTTTTTATAAATTGATTTTTCAATCGATTTATGAATTTCTGTTCAAAGGCATGGGTATATGTGATGTTTTGAATTCCTCCCTCTCACCCATCCTATCCTACGAACGGGGCGTATCGAGAGCGATTAGCTTACCACTAATCCTGTCCTAGCCCCTATCCTTCTATCCCTACTCTCTTTGGAAAAAGAGAGGTTGAGCAACTGAATAACGAGCAGTTCTCGTAGAAACACTTCTGTTGAGATAAACTCCATTAGGAGTCCATATGCTCCACATTGGGAGCGGACATGGTTTAAAAAAAAAATATATTATTTATCATAAGATTGATCGTTTTAAAAAATCCTGGGATTATATACCTAAAAAGTTATTTTTAATATAAAAATGTGACAAAATGCAGTTTGAAATTTATTTAAATAATACAAACCACCAGTTGATAAAATTCAATATAATTAAATATTTCCTCTCGGTAGAGATATATTTACAGTTTGAGAAATATCACGGGATGGCATAAAGATGAATGGAAGAGAGAGATGGCTTATTTGTGAGAGTGTGATAAAAGATCACATGTCGGCACAGACGCCAAACGCTAAGCAACTAATTCGAAAAATTCTTCGTAATTTATAAGAAGGTTTAGCAAATATTGGCCCGCGGGCAATTTACGATCAGCTGGCGTGCTATGGAAATAAAATTTAAGTAATGTAAATTATATGTTCCGGCAGCAAAAATATTTTTTTAATTTTTTTATTGATCCGGGTAAGAATATTTATTTTAGGCTTTATTTGTAATTAATATCATTATTTTCGCTATGAAGCTAACACAAGATGATGTTTGAACTTAGTATTATTAAAGATTCAAGCTATCAGGTCTTGGTGGTGTTTATTCTCTTGGAGTAATAGCACATATATTGATGGGATAATTAGTAAGTAATATGACCACTTTATCAGTATTGTTTTAAAGCTTTTAATGAATAATTTCTCAAGCCGTAACGCACGATAGCTAAAAAAAATAGTAAATATATTTTATAATTATTTATGAACCAGAACGATTTTTTTATTTTTTTACTAGGCGATACTGTAGTTTTCGTGGATTCTCTAGAATTGCTTAAAACAAAAAAAAAATGAACCATTGTTTACGTTTTCAAATCTAGGGCCACCACAGTTTAAAATATTTCTAATTTATTATATTTAAAAAATGTGTTATTATTTTCGTTTACGTGAATCGTAATTAGTACATAATTTGTTTTGTGGCAACAAACATATTTTTTTCTCTAAAAGCTTATGTAATAGTTATTCACTAGTAATTTTTTTATATCAATGTTAATAAGTTGTAATTTTATTTTTAAGCTACTAAAAAAATACATCAAGCTTTAAAATTGTTTGATATCACTCACGACGTTCCTTTAAGAGGAAAATTACTTGATGATAAATATACAACAATTTATATTGTAGTATGCTGTACAAATAATCGATGGTTGATGATACAGTCTTGTTAAAATACAGAACCGGAATATTTAAATGGAAAACTCGATTAGTTTTAGGTCTATCCTCCGCTGTCGACGAGTTTGCCAGTCCATCTCGCTACCTTAGTCACTTTGTGATCGAGAACAATACGGAGAAGTGTTCTTCAACCACTATCCGTCTACGTAATTTGACTTGTGTCAGTTAATAAATTCAAAGATTTTTTTGTATTTATTAATTTTTAACTTCCTTTTATCAAAATAAAATATGATACAAATATAACATCGACATACCTATGACACATGTATTTCAACACATATAAAATTAACTGTTATTGATTGTAATTTTATGTTAAATACTTTGTCCATAAATCGACTATTGTCACAAAATTAGATGTTGATGAATTTTGCTGATTGGAACATCGGATAGATTTTCATCAGTAAATATAAATATGTATATCTGTATCTTTGTTTTTGATGTTTTGTAAACAGTTATTGTGTCAACCCATATCAAGTAAAAAAGGTAATCCAGGAAAAATAACTGTTTTTAATAGTGCACCAACAGAGTAATACAAATAAACTTGTTGAACAAATACAAGCTTATTGATTTATTTCAAGATTTTATCTATGAGCTCATAAGACGGAGGGATATTGTCACTAAATATAATTATCATGATTGTTAATTTTTTAAATAAATCTGTACATCGAGAAAAAATGTACAACTGTACACTGTAAGAAAAACTAATTTTGTATGACTGTAAAACACTGTATTTTAAAAAAAATATATATGATGGTCATTTTTAATGACTTACAATGAGCATAGAGTGAGCATTGAGAATAACTGCCGTAGAGTAAATAAATACGTCGGCCACGTTATTTATTATTTGATTCGTTTACGGTCCTCGCCCACGCCCCCGGCCCCCTAATTACAGCCCCAGGGATAATAAAGCGCCTGATTTATTCGCGTCTAGACATTGTCAAATCTTCATCGGGAGTCGTCTCGCGAGGCAGGCGCTTGCTGCAATGCCTGCCTTCCTTCTCAGTGGGCAGGGCGTGGACCGACGGCCATTCGGCGTCTCGCCCTGTCGCCTCTACACTGTGCGGACCGTGATATACGCGGTGCGGTTTACAACAGATGCTACAATATTTCCAGTGCGTGAAAAAACAATGATGTATTTTATCATGCAAAACACAGACACAGTAAATTTAAGAAATATCATTCCAATAGTAACAGACTCCATTATTTTTTTTGTTGCTGATACAAATAAAAACTGCCTTAAGAAAATTGTATATTTTTTATCGTAACACAATTTTACCATCCATCTTCAATAAGCAAAACAAATATTCAGTTTTTCCATACATATTTTATAACCAGAGATAATAGGCAACAGTGGTTTGTCTAGTCTTTGTTTTTCTATGTTTATATAAATGGCAAACAGTGATCGCTAGAGTGAGATCAGTCATTTGTTTATTATAAGATCTGCCAAACAGTCAGAAGACTCTAAACTAAATCTTAGTTTCTTAATCTTTTTGAGTCCGTGTGCCTCATAAATTTATTAGTTTCCTGAAACTCGGGAGAATGAAATAATAAAAAAATATTAGGAAAACCACAATTTGCTACGACTAGTGGATTCAATCCTGGACCTTTTTATTGATTTTGTCACATTTATTTCGGGATTGATCACTGGGAAGAATGTAAAAAATTGATAGATTTGACATTTTTAGCTCGATGGCTTGGGACGATGAACAAATGTTGGGAAATCACGAATTCTATAATTAATGAAAAACGTGAAAGATTTTTTTAAGCTCGCTCCTCCAAAGGATTGCGAATTGACGGTTTCCATACATATTATAAATGTGAAATTTAAAATCATTTAAAAAAAACTACGCCTACTAGTGAGACCTTTTTTGTAGCTCATTTATCTATGTTTTTATAAATTGAATGCCTTGATCGAATACAAAATGCCCAGTTTCTCTTCATTGTATTTAGGGTACCCGTGGCCAATGTTTCCGCCAACGTGTGCGCGTGTGCGCGCGCACACCTCCCAAAATATGCCCGCACACATTTTTCCATCCCCGCACAAAGAGATATTGTATAAATAAATTTGTTTCACCAAATTTTTATATTTGTGCACACTTTTTGTTTTGCTGAAAACTTACTATTAAAATAATATTTTCTCTGTAGCCCCCTTGGAACATGCTGTAGTCCCAGTTGGGAAACACTGCTCTAAATGACTTAAATTTATAGGTAAATTCAATAATTATTACTAATTTCATACATGTGTAAATATTAGGCCCAGTTAAACATAACAAAAAAATCTTTTCTATCTGTATTAATTTGTCGCATTCATGTTTCATAAAACAAATTTAATATTATTACAGCAATAATATTTAATAATTATGATGTCTCATTTGTGATACAGAAATAAATCTGGAGCATTTTAAAGCTTGATTGATGTTATGTTTATTTACTTTTCAAATGGTTGATGGAACAGTTCCCCCAAGTTGTAAGGGATTCTATTAAAAGATTGTCACTCCAGGATAGAAATTTCTTTTGCTTCTTGTAAAACACAGTTATATTACACACCGAATTAATTTGAAATAAAATAGGATATTTTTTCACATCCGCTTCTAACGTGGAGCATACGGGCTTATTTTGACAGACGTTCTTTACTGTTAAGTTTATCAGTTGTTTAACCTCTCTTTTTTTAATAAATTACCAATACAAAGATAGCAATATTTAATAATATAATAGAATAGTAATTCAGAAAAACATTAGCTTGACAAAAGAAAAATATCTTTTATATTTTGTTATGTAATGCTAGAGTGGCTATTTAATTTATCAATCAAATATGTCATACCGTAAAAATACTTGGAAATACGTAAAAATACTATAAAATTCGTTGGATGGTTAACGATATTACAATGAATTGATATAGGAGGCCGAAATTGTAGAGCGTATACATAATCAAAGTGAGAATTTTAACAAAACAACTCAAGTGATAAGTGATATTCTTCGAAAATTGCCGACCTTTTTTACCCTAAAAGTCGAACGGTTTTTTTATACATCATCATGGTGAAAAAAAAAATGAATTCAAAAAAGGAAAACATATTCAACCACATTTGTATCCCAAAGAACTTAATAGAATTTAAAAAAAAAATGCACAAATGAAAAACAAGAGCATTTTCGTACTCTTTTCCAGTGGGAATTGCTTTTTGGATAACAGTGTCATTAATTCAAAAGGTTTTCTATGTCGCGTTGTTCATTCAACTTCACATTACGATAAATAAAAATGGCAGTCAGAAATTCGTTTTTCTCCGAATTATGTAGATATAAAGAAATATTAAGTATTATGGATTCCTTGGATTCCTTGGATTTAAATTGTCCTATCTACATGTGACTGTTATACGCTATTCAAATGAAAGATATTGTGTTAATGAGGATTATAAATTCTGTTAAAACATATTTTTTGTAGAAGAATTTTATACTGAAGTAACAAATGTAGGTAGCGTTTTGTTAAGCTTTGTATCATGAGTCTAGCCAGTTGTATTGAATAAGTAAATGCTTAATAATGATATATATTTAATTAAAAATAATATATTTAAAAAAATATATATGAAAAGTATTACGCACAAATTATTGAATTCTTAATATAAAATAAATATCAAAAATAATAGTATCAATAAAAAAAATGTTTTATATGAAATATTTTATTACTTGCACCCAAATAAAAAGAGATTGATTATTATTAGTAGTCAAAACGACTTGGTAAGTTGCATGTCAAACATTGTTAGCGTACATAACAAAATCAAGTCTTTATTTTTATGGTACTGGTCTCGCAATATTTCATACTATTCAGCGTTTGATTATAAATAGCCAATAAGATGATGGCATTTATTCAAATACTCCGTGGTATCAAAGTCCTTCTGCATTTCGTGTATAAATAGTTACGCTACTGCAGATATGTACTAAATATATGTATTCAACTTGGGATTTTTTTATATCATACAGTTTGACTGCAAAGGTTAGTCGAATAAAAAGAAACGTCAAAAGAATGTAAAATCTATTCTTCCATGTACGCACAAATATGTCCGACATATTTGTCAAGTCATGTTTGGATGGATTGCCAACAAGGCCCAGCTTTTAGACGGTTGAATCAATATTGGAATAATGGTTTGCGTCTGAGAAGACGAAAATAGTTTTGTGATCTGTCGCCGCGGCGCCTTGTGCTAGCGTCGTTCTTTGCGAAGACGCCGACGCTTTATTATTTACTGCCTTCTGTTTCCAATCTGCCGCCTTCTAAGACTTCTTTTTTTTGAGATTGGTTTTTGGCCATATGTTGTTGAATGACTTAATTAAGTGCTTTTGCCTACAGTCAATTTTAATTTGAGGAATGATTAGTTAATTTATACTGCAGATAAGTTATACTTATTGTTATGTGATTTTATAAGATTAATATTTCAATTAGTAGTTATAGTTAAAATATTATAAAAAATATTAAGTATGCAAGCACTCTATAAAATCTCGATCGTAAAAGCATTTCTAATCTTAAGAAAAGAGTTACCAACTTGTTGTATTGTTTCTTGTATAACTAATATCATATTTCCTAAATACCTTTCAATACATGTAAAAGTATTAAATGTCGAGTTATTATCCATACAATATTAGAGTAGGTTGAACCAAGACACTGATGTAGAAAAAAAAATGCGTATATAACAATAAAATATGAAATTAAGAATAAATTAAAAACTATTAACATTACGCTAAAACAAATGTGATTTTTGTTTAAATAATAAATATGTGTTACATTGTGGTATTAATATTAACCTTAAATATTCTTAAATATTCTTAAACACCTTGTGATCGCTAGTGGAGATTGAACATAAAAGCTCAGAAAGTAATATTCATTTTTGAATTATAATATAAACTAATTTGGCTTCAATTTTAAATATTATAAATGAGCCCCTGAAAAGTGATGTGATCCAAGTGTTATTTTAGGTAAAAAAAAGTTGTATGCGTTATAATATTTTACATGTCTTAAAGATTGGCTTAAGATGAAGTGAGTTTAGTAAAACACACAGCAATAGATAGTGTTTTCTTTCTAAAATAAAAAAATGATAATTCACAAAAACATCAAGTAAAAATACCATTTACCGACTTGGCTCATTTCACTTCTTAATGGCTTAAATTTATCTATCCTCGAAATTTATGCAAGCGGTAGCTGTTACGCTTTGAATAGACATTATTAAAATTACAGATATTTTTTCCAGAAAATACAATAATTTAATCGTTAACCGAAAACAATTTTAAGAAGGTGTTAGCAAGTAAAAAAGTTTTTACATGGGTTTATCTTATTTTTAGTTCATACTTGTATTCCTTTAAAAAAAAATATTCATTTCCTTTTTTTTAGTTATTTTTAAAACATGTTGATGCTTAAAAGTGTTCGCATAATAAATATCAAAGTTATACCAACAATTATGACAAAGAAGGTTTTTCAGTAGTATTTATTAGTCTCATCAAAATTTCTTTTATTTCAATTCTATACTGCAGTTTTAAAATACTCCTTCCAATAACGAAATTAGTTGCCTCTCTTTATTCTGTCATCTCAATACATTCATTCATATAAACTTGCAAATATAAAATGTGTTTATCGCATTATTCTTTTTTCGAAATAAAAACAAAAGCTGTCGCATCTCTCAAGTCAACGCGGCGCGGATTCCGTGACAGGCCAATTTTTCACGTTCGCGTTCGCACCGAAGCGATTTCATTTCCACGGCTCACTTTTCCAAACTTATCTGTTGCATGTTTGAATCAAACTTTCACGCAGGCGCGAGATACTAGCCGAGGGGCGAGGGAAAGCTCCGTAGGCGGGGGCGGGGGCGGAACGCGGACGCCAGTCAGTCGTCCGCGGACCACGCGTGGACACGCCCGCATCTTGTTAAAGCTGTCAAAAAGCGTAGAGCCTACAGAATCCACGATCGCGGCAATAGGTCATGTCAAAACAAACGGACGCTTTACGCTACGACCGTTCCGAAGTGTGTGTATGTCGGCGATAACCATTAATATGCGTGAACTTTTTGTAAAGTGAGTGACGGAAAAAATCCTACACGAGTGAAATAAAAATAAAAGTCAAAATGAAAAGAATAAAATTTTAATTATTGTGATTTTAATTTGGTCACCGTAACCATGGTGTTTTTGGGAAACCAATCATTTTTCGCACTCGTAGACACGCGAAAGGCGTTTATGATGGTTGTATCCAGGTGGTATCTTGTGTTGTTAATCTCAGCGGTTTCCAGTTCTTCGGATCTTCCACGAGGATGCGAAAGAAGGGATTCGCTTCTGTCTTGTCATCTGAGAACCATAACCGGCGCACAGACTCTGATGGAGACGTTGCCTTCTTCAACGGCCGCACGCCTCTTAGAATTACAACTACTATGCAGCGACGTATTGTTTTTTGAAAGTTCTTTGGAAAAATCTTCTCAAAATAACGGCTCAGATTTTTTGGGACAACTTAAACAATTGACTGACCTGCAAATCGATTATTGCAAAATACGAAAAATTCCACCGCGTGTATTCGCGCATATGAGAGATTTAAGACATTTGGTTTTGAGGACTCATAACAATGACTGGTCAGCCATGTTAATGGAGTTGACACCGGAGAGCTTTGAAGGCCTGGCAGAACTCCGCTTATTAGATTTATCGGACAACAATATTTGGACTATTCCGCCTGAAGTGTTTTGTCCTCTGTACAGTTTAAAAACCTTAAATTTAACACGAAATAGAATACAAGATGTGACACAATTGGGGCTCTCAGACTGGGGAAAAGTTCCCGTGGGAAAATCGTGTAATACTGCTTTAGAAGTATTGGACTTAGCTGAAAATGATATAATTGTAGTGCCCGATAATGGACTATCAAGTTTGCGGTCTTTGGTATCGTTACAGCTTCAAGAAAATGCTATTTCGTCAATGGGAGATAGAGCTCTAGTCGGACTGTCATCGCTACAAATTCTTAATATATCCAGTAACTTTATAGTGTCTCTTCCCCCTGAACTGTTTCAATCATCGCGGGATATAAAACAAATTTATATGAATAATAATACACTGAGTGTGCTAGCGCCCGGGCTATTTGATGGGTTAGATCAATTACAGGTGTTAGATTTATCTCATAACGAATTATCGAGTAGGTGGGTGAACCGAGATACGTTTTCCGGTTTGGTGAGAATGATTGTTTTGAACTTGGCTCACAATTTGTTAACAAAAATCGACTCCGCTGTGTTTCGTGATCTTTACAGTTTACAAATCTTGAACATAGAACACAACAAAATTGATATTATAGCGGAAGATTCGTTCGCCGAATTGAAGAATCTTCACGCTCTGACGCTATCTCATAATAATATAAAAATTATCGAGGCGTATCACTTTTCAGAGCTGTACGTATTGAGTCAGTTGTTTCTCGATTACAATTCGATCAACTTCATTCACCATAGAGCGTTTGAAAACGTGACAAATCTTCAAGATCTCGATGTCTGCGGAAACGCGCTTCAAATCGTTCCGACGGCAATAAAAAACTTGAGGTTTTTAAAGTCCGTCGATCTTGCTAAAAACAATATAAGTGCAGTGTTTAACTCTTCGTTCGAAGGACTGGATCAATTATTTGGACTGCGATTAGTGGATAATAATATATCGAAAATATTTGCGGAGAGTTTTGCTAATTTGCCTTCATTGCAAGTGTTAAATTTAGGCTCCAATACTATACAAAGTATCGAGCGTGGGGCTTTCAATTCAAATTCCGATTTGAAAGCGATTCGCTTGGACGGAAACAAATTGAGTGACATATCCGGAATATTTGATGGCTTAAAATCTTTAGTGTGGTTGAATGTTTCAGACAATGAAATCCTTCGATTTGACTATAACGATTTACCGTCAAGTTTACAGTGGTTGGATTTACATAGAAATAGAATAAACACACTTCCGCGATGTACTAGATCTGATAAAATTAATATTAAAATGCTAGACGCAAGTTACAATAGATTAAAAGAGGTAACTAGTTATGTTGTTCCTAGCACTATTGAAACTCTGTATTTAAATTATAATAATATATCATTTGTAGAGGCGGCGACATTCGTCGATAAGAAAAACTTACAAGAAGTATTTTTGCAAAACAATTTAATACAGACAATGGATATAGGGGCTCTTGCGTTGAGTCCTATAGCCGACGGTAATGAGCCTCCTCAGTTTTATATAAGCGGAAATCCGTATAAATGTGATTGCACGATGGAATGGCTGCAGAGAATAAACCAATTAGTATATACGGGGCAACATCCGAGAGTCATGGACCTCGAGACGGTCACGTGTTCTTTGACTCATTCAAGAGGGACCGCGACGAAACCGGTCCTCGAATTGAAACCGTCGCAATTCTTGTGCCCGTATGATAGTCATTGCTTTGCGCTGTGTCACTGTTGTGACTTTGACGCATGCGACTGTGAAATGATTTGCCCCGAGAACTGCTCGTGTTATCATGATCTAACTTGGACGGCTAACGTCGTCGACTGTTCGAACGCGGGATACACCGATGTACCTTCTAAAATACCCATGGACGCTACAGAGATTTATCTCGATGGGAACGATCTGAAAGAACTCGGCAGCCACGTGTTTATCGGTAAGAAAAAGCTGCAAGTGCTCTACTTAAATAATAGTAATTTACACAATGTTCACAATCGTACATTTAAAGGTGTGGAGTCACTCAAAGTTTTACATTTGGAAAACAATAAAATACAAGAGCTGCGAGGTGACGAGTTCGATCAGCTGCACAATTTGAACGAACTGTACCTCGATCACAATGGAATATCGCGAGTCGGCAATAACACTTTCGTAGCGATGAAAAATTTGGAAGTTTTACGACTCGACGAAAATAAAATTTTGAATTTTTCTCCCTGGCAGCTTCTCGCATCGTCGTCAGGCAGTTTGGCGCACGTGTCACTCGAAGGAAACAAATGGTCTTGCGACTGTCGCAATATCGTTATGCTCGAGTCTTGGCTGAGAAGCAATCCGGGGGATCCCGAAAAAATGTTTTGCTCTGCATCCGGAAATAAAAATCAAAGGGAAACGATCGCATCCGTATTAAGTCGTTGCGATAATAATATGGACAATTCTTTAGCGACATCAGTAGAGCAAAGAGAAATAATGGTCGGGCCGACATTTATTGGTCAAAATTATATTTCGATATTTGCTGGTATCTTTATTTCGGTTGTAATTG
The DNA here is from genome assembly GCA_030503985.1 of Himalopsyche tibetana. Taxonomy (NCBI): domain Eukaryota; kingdom Metazoa; phylum Arthropoda; class Insecta; order Trichoptera; family Rhyacophilidae; genus Himalopsyche; species Himalopsyche tibetana. The sequence continues at coordinate 17,701,744 of JAPJYX010000024.1, forward strand.
TTTTTATGTTTGGAGCGCTCATATTCGCGTTCAGACAAGATGTTAGACTATGGGCGCATTCAAAGTACGGTGTTAGATTGTTTAAAGATACAACAACAACGAATATCGCAGAACTGGATATCGACAGACTATACGACGCCTATTTAATTTACAGTATTAAAGATGAAGACTTTGTTACGAGAGCTATCTCGTCAGAATTAGAACAGACCGGCTATTCAGTTTGCCTACATTACCGCGATATTCATATGATGACTGGTAATTCATATCTGTCGGATAGTGTATCCAGTACAACCGAGGCCTCTAAACGAATAGTTGTTATTTTAACAATGAACTTTCTCACTTTGGAATGGACGAATCATGATTTGAGAACATCGGTTCTCTCTACGTTAAAAAGCTTGAGATTGGCATCAAAGAATAATAAGATGATTTTCATCTTGACAACTGACGTGAGCGCATTGAATTTAGATTCGGACCTTCAGTTGTATTTACGTTCTCATGGAGTTTTTTATTGGGGAGAAAAGAGATTTTGGGAAAAGTTTAGATTCGCTATGCCGGATGTTTCAAGCGAAAAAGCTAAAAAGGCGGCGTCGACGCCTTCTTTAAAAACTTTACCTATAGAAGTTAGGAAAAGTCCCAATTTAAGATACACAGCCTCGCCATCAGTGATGGAAAACTGTCACCGGTACCATCAGACGCTTCCGCCGGGATTAATGCATCACGTGGCACCCGGAAAAGGAGCTTGCATGGATGGTTACGATCTCGAATCTTCCAGTTCATACAATAAGGACAAAGACACGAGGCAAGGATTCGCTTCCACTGGGCGGGGAGGGATGGGCGGAAGCTCCAGAGGTAGAACTTATTTTGTATAGAAACTTGTATGAGTTTCATTTTGAGGCTGTGAATTAGGTTTACTCCTACACGTAAGGACAATGCCTTCTAATTGAATAGTATTAATTTAAAGAGTTGTCGAAAATACATGGAGCTTGTTCTCAGAGTAAAAAGTTTCTATTTTTATCGATTAAAATAAAACATCTCGTAAAAAACAAATAAAAACTAAAAAACCGAACGGTTGAACAGTCTAAAACTTTAAATATTTCCAAACATTTTTTAAAGCACAACAAAAATCGTAACTTTCAAATTATCATAATGTAATAATTCCTGCTTAAAAAACATTATTTTGTATTGACGTTCTATTTATTATATTTTTGTCAACCTTTCTATTTTAATACTTTGCTTAGTAAACTTATATTGTAATTGTACTTATTAAACCAATTTATTTTATATTGTAAAGTAAACATACGATTTTGTTCCTATAATAACTATTACTAATAAATTTGTTAATATGATAAATAAAAGCGCACACGGGCAAAATAATTTATATCAATTTATTGTTTTTAGAGCATTATTATTATATAAACATCGTTTTTTTAGTCGGACAAGACTTGGACCCAAAAACTACAAGGTTCTAAGTTTATTATTTCTCTAAGCAAAGATAATAATGAGTACCATTAATGGTATTCATTGTTACTTTTGTTTCGCCAAAATTCTACAATTAAAGTCTTGTAGTTTTCGGGACGAAAAGTATATATTATAGCGATTGACTGAAATGTAAATATCTCTAACATTTATGATAGCTATTTTTATAAATACTCAAAATTTTATAAATACCTTTTCAAGTACATATTCAAATAACAATATAATTGTTTCAGTGCTTTTATTATTTTTACTTTGAATTAAAATTATTTTAAAAATATAAAACATATGAAACCCTAAAAAACAATAACATGTTTATTTTTTACTGTATAATATGATAGAAATTTCCGTGAAGTTTTCGGATAATTTTGTTTTTTTTTAAATACCTGTGTAATTATTTTGCTTAAAATTTCTTTACCCTTGAAAAAAAAACAAGGTATATTATTTTATGTTTATCAAGACATTTAGCTGAAATGATTTTATTAAAAATACGTATACATACTACATATAATGTTTTTGAGATAATGTAGAATTCATAATATTTCACCAAAAGCGATATCATCTTTATTGTATAAAATAATTTATTTAGAAGTATTTAACTTCTAATTCAAATTATATCATCATTTATAATTTCATCAAATAATCATTTTTTTTTAAAATCTGTTGAATTTAAAGATTCATTATTAAAATTCCGTCAATATCTTATGATTATTGAGTTAAAATGAATCCTAAAGAATATGAGACATTACTTTTTGGTTTAATGCTAAATATTTCATAATGTATTTAAAAACATTTGTTATATACTCTATATTTATTTACACCGCCAAAAATGTTGTGTTTTTTTTTGAGAATGAGAATTATTTAAATATATAAAAGCCACAAAATATAATTCGCTGTCTTTAAAATCGAATTTAAAAGCTTTTGTTCATACTTCATAGTGGGTATTGTCAAATAACTAATGTATGTATGTTTGTACCTAATTAACCCTACCAATTAAATTATATGCAATGTCTATACTAGTTATAAGGTAATAATAAGAAATCGATATTTGTAAATACACTATTATTTATTTTATTTATTCAAATTGAAAAAAAAAACATTTTTCTATGTATATTTTTTTATTGTTTCGCGTCTATAAATTTGGTAGAAAATATCGAATTAATAATTGTATTTATTCATCTCAATAAAAGAAGTGATATAAATGTAAGAAGCATTTGTAATAAATATACGTATATATAAATATATATGAACCGCTATAATAAATTTTGTTTTTATATGATAACCAGTTTTTTATTTCCAATATCTGTAAAAGGTATCATTGACTCGTTAGAAAAATCTCGTTTTTAATGAAATAAAATGGTTATGAATATTTTTTTAAAATTCATATAATCTTTTGAATTAAATTAACATATTTAGGTATTTATTTATGTGTTTCCATGCATCACCATATACCTAATGACATGGAGCGATGCTATAAATGTATTTCTTGAATCAGAGGTCTATAACGAACTGCTTCATTTATACATTTAATCTGCGTATTTATTGAAATATCAATCTCACAAAACAGCATTTTTGCAAAATAATATAAACATAAAACACAACAACACAAAATAAACTTATTTTTTAAATGTGTATATAATTGCTACAGCTTTCTTAAATAAAACAACAAAAAAAACAATGAAACATTTAATGATACTTGTTAAAAAAAAATAAAAATTTGAACGAAACATTAAATGAAACAACTATTATATTATTATTGATGTTTTAGTATGAAATGAAGCCATACACTTCCGATTTATCAACAAATATAAGTTTATTATTTAATACTGTACACATGATGTACAATACATACTACCTAAATTATGTAGAAAGAATTGTCGTTGTATCTTTCTAGTATGGAAACTCATATATCAATATGAATTTAAGTGAAAATACATTTAAAAAATACGAAGTATTGCGTGTGATAATTAATTATTTCAATCCAAGTTTTAATGATTTACAATTAGAAGATTTATGAATAACTTTACTCTCCTAACTGATTTATTGAGATTACAAAATAAAAAAGGAACTATTGTGTCCAAAAACTGATATACTCCATCTTACTAAAATAATCAAGTCAAAATATTGGGAACCGATAAACATATAGTAGAGTTATAATATATAATAGATTACAATCAGTTACCACAACTGATAGGTAATTAATTTATATGTAACACCTTTTCTATTTACATTATTTTCTAAAAGGGTTATTAAGCTGCCGTCTTACATGATGTCTGAGGTGGGCTGGAGGGGGATCGCACGAGCACTTTGTTAAATTTTAGTCAGGCCGGCGAGCCTATTGTTAAATAAAGAAAAACAATATTTTCAGATTAAATCAGTACTCAACTGCGATTCATGTAGTTGTTTTAAATGTATTATGAAACAGAAGACAATTCAATTTTTGATACACATTGATATTATTTACGATTTAAAACATTGTTTTATAAGAGTGATAACAAAATCCGCTCTTTCGCCGAAACACCGTGAATAGTTCAATGACTGAGCGAGCCCTTTGTTAACGTATTCGGAGCCCATCACTCCATTAAGTCCATGAGCATAATTTTCTACAGAGCTGCATGTATGTATTATCAATTAATTGAAACTCAAAATGGATAAATCGGTAGGTGCAAGTTCTTATTATCTATATTGTATAAAACAATGAATTCCATAAGTTTATTTCTATTAAATATCAATTGTTGAAAATATTAATTACATATTATGATAGCAAATGTGTATTTTAAGCTTATATTATACAATATAAAATCAACATTTCTGTGATGCAATAACGTTTAGTGTGCCTATTATATTTGACGTACGCATTGCCCTGAAAAGATTTAATATAACAAGTATTGAATAATAAAAAATAAATTTGAGACATTTCTCTCATTCGTATGGTATGGTATAGGTCGGCAACATCAAAAGGTGTGGTTCAAAGAATAAATTAAATACATTATGAGGACAGCAAGGAGTTTTACGTCCAATATTTTAGTGACTAAACGAGACAGAGAGACACCAAGGGTCAGCTAAAGTTGGTCGCATCCTTTTGTATCAGTGATTGCCAACTAACGTTTTGAAAATTATTTAAGCCGTATTTTAAATATTGTATAGATGCCAAAGAAATATGACGCCATTGTTTTAAGACACACATACAATGCTTAGTACAAAAGATTCAAGTAGTTATGGTGAGTACTGTCCATTTAGTCATTACTATGTCAGTAAATTGATTATAACAGTAAGTTCACTAAGCTTTTTTTTACACGGTTTTTAGATAACACGCTCCACTTAAAATAACGAATCATTTGTTGCAATACGATTCCGGAATTCCCAATAAGAAAATATTCACCAACACAATAAATTTATAGCAAACAAAAAGCTTCATTAGTTCCCAAAATATTCTACGTGTCAGACGTTTATAGCGATGAAAGCGATTTATGTCCAATTCGTTAAAAAATGTCTCCGTGTATAATCAAGTAGCGATGAATATTATTATTTTTTATTAATTAAAATAAATATACATTATAAATAATTTTGTCTACAGTTTTTTTATTCAATCTTCATTATTACCCTTTTTACACACTTTTCAATGTTGTCCAAATAACACGGGGACCAATAATCATTTTTTTACGAATACTATCACTTGTTTTACACTATTTTTGTGAAACTTATCTACTGTGTAAAAAAAGATTTGAATGTATTTAATATATATAACAATTAATGTAACGATTTAAATAAAAAGATTCTTTATAAATACGATACGAATCGGTAGCTCAGATATATGATTATTTTAACATTGTGAGGTAAACGTTAAAAATATGGACCTTTACGTTGAAAAGTCAAGTATCCAAATCAATGAATTATGGTTAATAACACAAGTTCATTTATTATTTTCTATGGCAACATAATTTTAAATGAGATATTTTGTATTGGATATTGAATGATTTTTTTTCCTACGGAATAAGTTATATATGTATACCTGTGAGTCTGTGACACTTAGTTTATTTTACGTATCTAAGAAATTATAATTATAGTAAAAAAAATATGCGATGATAAATAATCATGTTATTATCTTAGAAGTCTTTTATATCAATAATTATCTGACGAATAATGTATTTATTTTATTTAGATGCTCTTTATTAACAATTGGGAAGTCTCCTCTGAAAAAAAGTATGCACGTGACAAGTCTCACCCGTTTTGAATTCTCTCGCCCCCTGCACACATTGCTTTTATATGCGGTGAATTGTTTAGATATTAGATTCAATATTAACCGTCTCAAGCTCTTTTACGAAGCTATCTGAAGATATTTTTTTAAATAAACTAAGCAAGAAAGCGTCGTGGCTTAGCAGCAAGACAAGTTACACTTACAAAGTATTTATGTTATACATTGAACACGAATGTATGTAAATTATCACTTTTACGACCGCTGAGGGAAAATCATCTCGCGTTATTCGTGCGAAAATAACCAGGCTAGAGGGGGCTCGGAAGGGCTCGCGCGATCCCTTTGTTACATTTTACTAAGGCCGGCGAGCCCCTTGTTAATTCAAGAGAAAACAATATTCTCAGATCAAATTGGTATATAACTGAAATTTCTGACTTATATATTATCTACGACAGCTTCAGTATACACAGTAGTACAATTTTAGTCATTTACATTGATAATTTTACGGTAAATTGCATATTGTTTCATATTATAAGTGTTTTAAGTAACAATCGATTGATTATTTAAGCATTACATATAATTGAATAGGAGTGATAAAAAAGTTCACTCCTTTCCGATCCCCCTTGTTAACGTATTGGTAGCCCACCTCTGAAAATAACCGTGGTGTAACAAATAACTATCAAAAAAATATGATACAAATGATAAATGAATGAACTTCACCTTTACATTATTAAAATGCTAACCCTTTTACGACCGCAGAGCGACAAATCATCTTGCGGTATTTCGCGAAAATAACCGCGAAATGATTTTTCTTTCCGCAGTCGCTTAGCAGCCAAACTCATCAAAAAGAAAATTTTCGATTACAATTTAAGATTTCATTTAATTACACACATTTTTTAAAAAAATACAATACTTATTTGTACTATATCTACTTTGATTAGATACGATCAGGACCGGTTTCGCTCATGATGAGCATTATCAACTGATGCTCGACCAATGCCCGTCATAAGCGAATCCAGTCCTGATCATATTAAATAAAAATGGAATTAGTGCTGATGAGTACTTTATTTTTTGAATATCATGCCTTCCAAAACCCTAAAAGCGATTCTTTTTATTCCTTGGTACGTGCACAGTGAATAACTTGATACCATTGAATTGGTAGTGTTTAAACGAAAAACAGCAGATCATTATAAAACAAAATTTACTAATATGTTCTTGTACAACACTTAACATTACAATAACGAACATATAAAAGTAGCTTTTATACATCTCACCTAGGTTCACATTACTGCATTTTATTTGTTTATGTGATTAATGCAATACATAATAAGTTTTTATAGAACTTACTTTCAGACAACTTATAAAGTAATTAAAATTGATTTGTTTGTATTTATTTATATAAGACAATGAACAAGAGGTCATTTAATATAATTATCTAAGTTACTTTTATTGTCTTAACTGCCAATTCATGCGTGGAAGGGCGATATCTTAAAAAACATATGTTTTGTTATAATAAAAACTTTTTATAAAGAACAAGACAAATTTTGCTTATTATGAGCATTATCAACTGAACTTTGCATTACAAATTCACTGATATATGTAAGAGTAAAAAAGCATTAAATTGTAAAATAACAGTAATGCAGGCTGAAACTGAACTGAATTAGCTATTAGTGAAATACAAGCGTATTCGGTATACAGTCATCGTTAGAGGTTATAAGTTTTTTTTGCGTATCATTATAGAGTTCTTCATAGCGAATACCAAATATATTTATTGACTACCATTTTTTTAGTTTTTTTGTTGGTACTTTCAAAGAAAACAGTGTTTAAAAATATACTATTTTTAATATATTTAATAAATAGAATACTATGAAAAGATAAATACATTCTATTTTTAATAAATCAAGGAAACGTGATTCAACAATTTAGTTTTCAGTGACAATTATTACTGACAGATTCGATGTATCGAAAAAAGTGTTGCGTCATTGAAATTTATTTGTTTAACCGTGACGGCTTAAAATGAAATATTATTGGATAGCTAAAAACCAAATAAATGCCAATTAAAAAGATTACTCAAACCACACTTCTATAGTTCGACAAAATCTTTGAAGACGCGTTTTCAGATTTAATTGGCAATGTTCCAAGATATATTTATTTCTATTTACCAAGCGTCATAATATCATGTTGTAAATTTAGATCATTGCGAATTATCTCGAACGGAAACATTTAAAATTGAAAAAACTTCATTATAATCTTACTGATAAGAAAACACTTTTGTTTTTAAATCGCTTAGTTGTAACTGGTATGATATTATACAATTACTGTAGAAAAAGTTTCTAAAGATTTTTTAAAAATAGTATACGTTTTTTTTTTTATCAACAATTGATAGCAGGCACTTTTCTAATGAAATAAATTTTACGTTTGTTCTTCCACGAATCACCGATTCCAATGTAGAGCATTTATAAATTTTACAGGAGAAAGTTTTTTTTTAATTGCTCTCGTAATAAGTACTAAAAAGGAATTCTTTAAATGTACTTAGTAAACAGTAATATATGATCAATTATACTGACTACTTTCAGTTCTCTAGATCAGCGTTTCTAAGCCGGGGTTCACGTGGAACAAACGATAACAAGTCAAAACATTAAAGCACGCCCTAAAAAAATCAGGCGAATGAGATAATGCTCTATTTTTTTGTCACCGTCACCCTAGGCGATATTGAACAATTATTGTTTTAAGGCGTAATCTATCTAATGTTGTTGCTTTAGCTCTTTTGCCGATTATGGGTTGACATGGACTCTTTATGAAACTAATCACATCCGAAGTTTCTTCACGATAAATAATTGTTACTCAGCAGCTCGACATCTCTATTTTGAAGAGAGTAGGAAGTAACAATAAAGCTATGGTCTATGCTAGCACTAGTAGTTAGCTTACCGCTCTCTCTCTACATTGATATCCATGTCTTTGAATAGAATTTTATTACTAAAACTGTCGGAACTAAAATTTGATCCCGTCAGCACCAAAACCGCCAACGAAGTTGACTACTTTACCACAGAACCGATATTTTATCGATTATCGATCAAAATGTATTGTGTGAATTCTATTTGTTAACTAGAATTTTATTATTTACTCCCACTGTCATCCATTAATTAACATACATTTTAATGGGTTCATTATCCACTATGAACCACGTCAATTTTTGGTTATCAAAATTATTTCAATTGAAATGAAATACACTGTATATATTGTTCATCGAAAGAGTCGCAGGAATGTATTGCGATGTGCAATACTGACAGAAAACGAAAAGTCAAGACAAATATAATATGACTTAATGTATCTATCGTTCATTTATTAATGCGTTTTAACTAACATGGTTTATTTGTGTATTATTCAAAGGATTTAAACTGTATTACTTTGATTATTTATGTTGAATCTTGTAAATAAATACGTCTCGGTGCTTAACATGATTTAATACACATTATCGCATAGTAGATAAACGTGTAATTTAAAAAAATAGAAAAAATGAAAATCTTCATTAATAAACATGTCTATACTCACAAGACTTTGTTCGTCAAGATCAAATATCCTTTATTAATTTAGCTACAAATATTTATAATACCATGTTGAAATGTATACAGTTATATTGTGAAATTCAAGACGGACCTATTTTTCTACAAAAAATGCTTCCACCGAGAGTAATTGAAATTTTGATGCTTAAATTGTGAATTAAAAATATGAATTTTTCACCATATTCTGTTGACGATTCAAAAAAGCTACTGAAAACATCTTATGAAGCAAAAATTTGCATATTATTTATGCTTAAGAAGTCAAAAAGTATAAAAATTACTCTTCTCGAGATAGATGTAATATAATAACGATCAATTGATGGTATTTTTCCGTACTCATCGGAGATATTTCAGCAAAAGTTTTTTATGAGAATTGTTTGTTATTCAGTCGTTCAACTTCTCTTTTCAAAACAGTAGTAGGTATAGAAAGATGGGACATTGGTTATGGTCAACTAATCGCTACGTCCCGTTATTAGAAAATATAAAGCGTGAGAGGGAATTTTTAAATATACAAACACCTATGCTTTCGAACAGAAGTTGATTAAAACACGACACGGAAGTCAACAACGTTGAGCGCTGCAGTATGGACCCGAAGATAATGAAGTATTGACATAAATTCAGAATGTTCATATAATACACGTTATATATAATAAATGAAAATCATCTATATTCTAACAAGTATTGCTACGTACGAGTTAAGTTTTCAAAAAATATTGTTTTTTGGAATACGGTCGAATTTGATAAATATAATATAGAGGTAAATAATTTAACATATCACATAGTAAAAACATTTATCAAACTTCTCATTAAAAAAAGATAGCTATAAATGTGTCGTAATTGTTGACTCTATGACATTCATCACCGTAAATCAGTTTCTATTGTAGTCGAATGAACACGATAACCTTAAAAAAATGACAAAACAACAATTCAAGGTGGATAAACACTGTTTTGTATTATGTATTTACCTGAACACAGACAATACAGAAAAACTCATGATTTCTAAGAGCGCTTGATCTTTCTTTTTTGAAAGTATCCTCCACCACGCGCCGGGATACGGTTGGCAGCCAAAAATTCAACTTAAATTTATCGATCATAGGTGTCCCCATACAAAGTTTTTGTTTACGACAGAAAAACACAAACAAAAAAGTTCAAGTTTTTTCGTAAGTCCACAAAAGGGTAAAGTCTTGGGACGTCATTTTGCGACTTCTCCACAGCGTGATGCATGGATTTTTATGGTCAGATAACAGCAGGGAGTTAAACGGAACATCTTTTGTGAAACGAAGCTAAGAACTACTAAATGGTAATGGTCTATATATCATATGTTTTCTATCTATGTTTTAAGTTTATTTTATCCAACCGCTATCAAATTATAACAATTTTAGAATTTAGAAGAATAAAGATGTATTCACGTATTTATCTAAAATATAAAAATAAAATGTTGGTTTTTTAGTACTCTATGGGCTGCCAAACCGCTGATCCGATTACAATAAAACTTTGACAAAAAAAATTATTGCACTTCCGGGAAGGTTATAGGCATATTAAAATTGACTTAGTCTTATAGTTAGGTCTTATCTATAAAAAATAATGTTTGTATGTCTACCATACCGTTCATGCAACTTGCGCAAAGGTTTTAGGCGTAGTAAAATTAAATAACAGTAAGTGGCACGAAGACATAAACATAATTAAAACACAAACACTTTCTTTCTTTGAGTGGCATTGCAACGCTTGTCGGGAACCGGCTAGTCTTTAAAAAATTTCTATCATATGTCCAAAACACATCAAATTTTAACTTCCACATTGATATATTTTGTATAATTAAAATATTTGTAACTACCAATATAATGGACGGTCGATAAATATATCGAATAAATTAATGTTATATAATCGCCGCATACTGACAATTGTAAAAGAATTATGATATGTATTCTGTTATTAAGGGAATCGTAATAAAACTCATAATTGTCGATATTTGTAAAGTAGTGAAGTAATTTTATAGGCATATAAGTGTAGGAATAAAATAAAATCAATTACTGTGAGTACCATTATTGATAGTCAACAAAATAATTAACTTTATATAATTATAAAAATAATTATATTATATGATTTTTGATTAATATACTATAGATAGTCAATTGATTAGTTTTTATTTTATTTTTTGTTTATATAAGTGATGTAAATTATAGCAGCATTTTAGATACGGTTCAATTCAAATTCAGTACTTGCCCAATCAAAATTTAGCCCTAATATTTTTATAACAAAACTCATATAGTGATTTTCATAGTAGGTATGTAGTTATTTGCTAAAACTCATTGCGACCAATAAGAGAGCACAAACAGCGTAAGAAATAAAATCTTTTCTTTTTTGCTGATAATTTGTCATCATTTGTATGTTATTTAAAATTTTATTCGCAATCAACTCTGGTTTAGTTCGAATTTGAACAGTAGAACATTATAATTATATTTATATCGAAAATTAGTTGGTGGGATTCATGACGAACAACATTAAAATTCAATAGCTTAGCGCGCTGTAATAAAGCAATGAATTCGGAACATGTAAGGAATATTTTAATCCATCGCGTGAAAAGCGATAATAAGTAATATTTTTAGTTATTTATTAAAATATCCTAAATCTAAATATACTTATAAGACATACAAACTTTCAGATAGTATGATAAGCTGTTTGGCTTATTTATGATGCATACAGCAAAACACTTTCAAAGAATATACATATTTACATTTATTACTTTTCATTCTAGACATACAAAGCCGGGAAAAAACTTACCGGCGAAAGTTCTTGAAAGCTTTTTCTGGTAAATAGGCACAATCGCATGTGGGCTTAGTACTTAGAAACCTTGAAAGTTTTGACACATCTTACCTTCGAAAGCTTCGAAAAAGCTAAGAAAGCGTGTGATAGATGACGGCTTATCTGAGTAGGACACAACCTGACCCAATTACCTATTTTTCCTTACAAAAAACTATTTCACAGGACGTTCATATATTTTTCATAAGGCGCTATAGGGTGATTACTGATTACAAGAAAAAATGTAACAATTATTACTATGAGGACCACCAATGTAAGCTTTGATCATTGGAAGTGGATTTCGTGAGAGCTATATGTATATAAAAACTAAAAAAACGAATGGTTATCCAATCTTCTCGTAATTATGATTGCACGAGTGAGAGGGACCAATACATATGAATGTAATTTAAGATTTCGACTGAAGGTGCTTGGTGGAATTTCAATATTAAATTTGAATCGTTCAAACTATGTACATTCTCACAAATTTTGTCATTAACGACCCGGGTTTCGCCTTTCGGCATCTTCAGGCATTCAAGTGCACGGATGAACTTGTCAGTTCAAGTTCATCCGTGCACTTGAATGCCTGAAGATGCCGAAAGGCGAAACCCGGGTCGTTAATGACAAAATTTGTGAGAATGTACATAGTTTGAACGATTCAAATTTAACGTATGAATGTATCAAAAAAGCTTTGCAGTAATCCTAAACTAACTCATATACCAACTTTAAGATGTTCAGTTTTGCGTTATTTTCAAACATTTTTTTTATTAAAAAAAAATCTTATAATCGTTAGGGATCTGAATAAAAAGTGTTCGTTGGTTTTTTTTTTTTTTCGTGAATATTGTTTTTTCTTAGCATTTTTAAAACATATATTTACAGTTTCTAATATAAAATTAATAGTATTGATTCAACGACGCCATTTAAAAATAAATACTAATTAAACCGTTTTTACTAGTCGAGAGAATCCCGAACCTGATTTACTTTATATGCATCGGATTTGGACTATTGTGGAAAGTCGTGAGCTATTCAGGTAAGGGTAGTAAATAGAGAATGGAAAAAATGACAGCCTTACAAACTACGATATGTTATGGTTCATCCAATGATATTAAAAAAATAGTAGGAATATAATTGTCTTGCGAATAATTACTTTGTGTACAAACTGTAGTTAGTTACCTTATATTTCTTTTGTTGAAATTATTGAATAGGTGAACACCATAGTTGGTGGCCATGTATATGCAATAACAAGGGTGGTCTATTTAGACAGAATCGTATTGTTGTAGAAAATAAACCGTGAAATATTGTCAATGCTTCTGTTAACATTGAGAACATTAAATGTCAATTGATTTATGGGTATTTTTCAGTAAATTAATATCATAAGAAAGAAATTTTATAAGTAAAGTAAAACGCAAAATATTTATACAGTAGTTGCAGGTGGGATGACATAAATATTTTCTATGCACAAGTTTGAATGAAGGTCATAGTTATTGTAGATTTATAGAAATGTATTTGACTATCTAAAACATATTATATAAAATACATAATAAATTCGGTCGTATACTTATAAGACTGTTATGTTATTATAACCATGAGTTAATTTTACAACTGCTTAGTTAGGTTATTATTATTAATATACAATAATTTTTTCAACTTTTAATTTCATCTTTATTTATTAAAGCTAATGACAATGCACAAAACGGTTATAAAATTGAAAAATTTTACAAGATAATCTCAATAAAAAAATAACTCGACTTCCTCGAGATCAACTCAATGAGAATAAATTACTTCACATGTACAAGTTATTAAATTTAAATATAACAATTTTAATTTAGTATAGACCTTGCAGGGCTTGATCTGAAATCCATCTGATCGCTAGAATAAGGCTTGTACCACTGGATTATAGAGGCTGACTTAAATATGTAGCCATATACATACAAAGAGAGCAGCTGCTGTAGCCTATGTACCTCAATTTTAGGAGAACTTCATATTTTAACATTCACCACTGCATTTTTATATTATAACTTAAATGTATTTTTTTCTAACATTTCAATAGTGTAATATTTTCTTACTTATTTAAAATATTCAAATATTTATGAATGTAAATGTTTATTTATTCGAAAATGATGCATTAAAAGGACTTATAAATTACAAAGACAGAATTTATTTGTTTCAAAATAATATCAATGAAACAAAATAATAAACTTCTCCAAAAATATAGATTCCTTGGATTTTAAAGTATGTAAACAATGTAAACAACCACTTTATATTAAAAAATAAAATACTTTTTTTATAATTACATGTTATTAGTATAAATAACATGACTAATTGTGTTCAACATGAGCATTATAAATCGATCTTTATATACTATAACAATGTGCAATCAGCACAAAGAAGGGTTTTGTTTTTCAATATGTTTTTTTTAAATCTAGAATTGACAATGGACACGTTAAAAATAACTATCAATTTAACGATTTTGTTTGTCAATAGATATTTTTGCAAAACATAAATGTTTAGTGTTTTTACTATTCTGACGTATCAATTATTAATAATTAATAAGACATAATTATTAATAAAAAGTAAATTGCCATTAAAGGATTATTAACTTATTCGCTAAAATATATTTTAAAAAATTATGTGTATTTAGTGGCAAGTATAATCAAATGTGGTGAAGCTCTTTCATTATGTTCATTAAGCACACACGACTGTGTTTTATATGATAAGCTCTCAACATTTTTTCTCATTTAAATTGTTAAAACAAACAGTAAATATTACCAAATTTATAATTATAATAGGACACCTAAAAAAATGATTATTTTTTTGAAATAATTATATGTTTACTAAAATTTTTATCTTCGCATACTTATTATTTCCAATATATATTTTTTAAGTATTTATAGTACGTGTAACAAATATGTTTTCTAAGGGTCAGGAATAATGTATCTATATTATATTTATAAGGGAGCAAAATTTCATAGTTGATGTCCAAAGCTGTGTTAAGAATTAGGATTATACCTACGTAAGCATATTGTATAAACTTTTTATTCTATCCTTCATTTCTTTGCTTAATCCAATCGTCAATTTTCTGGATTTTCTGACAAACACAGATATAGGTATACTATTTTTAATATATTCAAGAAAGTGGCTGCAGTGGTTGAATTTTTACTTTTTGTATAAGTGTCAGATATACCATAATACAGGTTAGTTAACTCGTGTACAATGTACACATAATCTTTCCTTTTTTCGAACATCACATGGTAAATGTGATAACCAAATGCTTTACTATAAACATTCACACCAGCAGTGGTGTAGTGCCAATTAAAATTTTTTGAAAACGCTGATTAATTGTGATATTTTCATGCTCTCTAACAGCAGCGATCCGCACCATCGAGTATTTAAACAATTAAAAAGAAATGATCAAAACGTTATTTAATGCATTATAACAAAACCATTTTATTATGTTTTCGTCAAAATAAATATTAATCGCAAAATTTCCAAATCGTTTAGAATCTAGGTAAAGTGTCCAAGCAGTGGCGGATTAAGCACACGAGAGGCCCGAGGCGCAATAAAATTTGGAGGCCCTGTTTTTCGGATAACATAAAAACGTTAAGGAATTCATGTAAAATACTAAAAATCTGAACAAAAAGTATAGTTGCTATATAATATAAGCCATTTTTGAGGCCCCTAAGATTCGAAGGCCCCAAGCGCGCGCCTTATTCGCTTATAGGATAATCCGCCACTGTGTCCAAGTGCCGACCCCACGCGCCCCTGCCCCACTACGCCACTGCACACAAAGTCATTTATAAGTATAAAGCGGTTTTCTTGTGGGTTTTTTAAAAAACGGTCAAACTTTAAACGATGAATAACGTATAGGATGCTAATCGTATTACAACTTTACAATTTATTAGAAGAACTAACTCAAGGCAGGTCGAATCATTATTGGACCATACGGCCCTGCCATATTACGTATAAATTAAAATTATCATTTTGTAGTAGTAATTAATTGATGTTATGATTTTTCTCACCCTACTACGGGCCCAATAGGCCAATATAATTTGATCTCAACCAAGGCCAATTTTGAGACATTCGATAAATTTGCAACATCATATGGAAGGCTGGGTATTCTTAGTTCTTTTTTTAATTCAACCCGGAGTTGATAACCTCTTCTGCCAATACCAATACACAGGATACTTAATATCACTTAAAATAAATGGCTGAGCAAGTCACATTCTTTTTTTTTCTTTCTATCTTTATTTTTTTTTAAATCAAAATAGTGCATGGCTTAAAGATAAGTACCGTGGAGCTCTGTATCGGACCAAGAATATAAAGAGTAAATTCTTTTCTTTTCTTGATCTTTTTGCGTAATAGAAGGTGGCCATGAAACAGCAGCTGCATACACATAAGTGTTGGTGGTAGAACAATCAACAACCAACTTCATTACTATTTATTTTGTTCCCTTAAAATATGGCAGTGTCCTAATGAATTAATAGATTCTTATTTTATTGAATCAAAACTGTATACTTTTCCAATGGTTACATGTGCCTGTGTCATGGCGTAATGATACGACGCTAAGTGGTAACTAGAATCGCGTGATTAAGTCGCGTGCTGCTACTTGGGAAGTGATTGGATTATCAACAATTGACCGCCTTCCGCACACAAAATAGGTTATGATATACAATAATATTTTAACGCAGAAATCATAATAAGCTTTATATAAAAGTTAAGCCAACAATAAATACCTCCAGGATTATACGGATTTGAAAGAAAAAAAAGAAAATATATATATTAGCCACAGAGCGATGTTTGTCCTTGTCGAAAGTAACGGTCGACCAACTTGAGAATCTGAAGGACCATTAAATACATCATTTAAAATCCAAAAGACCATCATTTAAAAGTATACATAGAAAAAAGTTATTTGAGAACACATTAAATTGACCTAGTTGACACAATAAAACCATTAAACAATACCAAATTCTTAAAGCTCAATAGAACGAAAATTGTAAAAACGTGCCGCCTGTGTGGTCGAGTGGTCAACGTTGTTGGCTTCGGCTACAGAGGGCCCGGGTTCAAATCCCGGTACGGACAGTTTTATAAATTGATTTTTCAATCGATTCATGAAGTTCTGTTCAAAGGCATGGATGTATGTGATGTCTTGAATTCCCCCCTCTCACCCATCCTATCCTATGAATGGGGCGTATCGAGAGCGATTAGCTTACCACTAATCTTGTCCTAGCCCTATCCTTCTATCCCTACTCTCTTTGGAAAAAGAGAGGTTGATCAACTGAGTAACAAGCAGTTCTCGTAGAAACACTTCTGTTGAGATAAACTCCATTAGGAGTCCATATGCTCCACATTGGGAGCGGACATGGTTTTAAAAAAAACGTACGAAAATTGTAAAAACAGAACAATTAAAAATGGTTTCAAATTCCAATTTTCTAGCGGCTCATCATTTTGCCAACCGCCGGTCTAAATTGATCATGATATGAGAGACATGTATAAACAAACGCAGCTAAATCCATGCTGGTAAGTTTTCCAGAAATCACGAAAAAACTGTTCAACCAGTGTGGAGTTTCATTCTAAATTATTTAACATGATTTAAAAAAAATGTGTTTTTTAGTGTCTTCGGTAGTATTTAAATAATGCTAAATCATTTGATTAATGTTTTACGTACAGCATCTATATTGTTAATACATTTTTTTTTAAGTATACTGGGGTTGTTGCATTGTTTTTATAAGCCTCGGATAATACAAATACTATTAGGTACATGATATTATATTAAAAATATTAAAAATAAAACACAAAATTATAATTGATGATAAATTGTTAGCATATGTTAAACTAATTAAAACAATAAAACATTTTTAGTACTTTTTCTATGTTAAATTAATTGGATCAGGACCGGTTTCGCTCATGGTGAGCATTTTCAACTGATAAGAAATACAATGAAACAGTGATATTTATACAAAAGTTAAGTAAGAAAGTTTGTCGTACCTTGTTTTCTTACATAGCTTCTGTACAAATATCACTGTTTCATTGTATTTCTTATCAGTTGAAAATGCTCCCCATGAGCGAAACCAGTCCTGATCCAATAAATTTTATGTGGAAAAATTACTAAAAATGTTTTATTATTTTTATTATAATGCCATTCCACCAAGTATTGACAGTAAACACCTTAAAAGCGATATGGTAAACTGTTGAGAAATGAAGGAAAAAAATAAATAATATACCGCAGCTGAGTTGACATTGATTCTTCTGTCAAATGTTTTTGAGTCTTTTTAATCATTATTAGGTCGAAAACATAAATTATTGATTTGGGGAAGAATTGCCATACTATATAACGAAATATAAAATATTAACTTTAGTTTTAAGTATATAGCTTGCATAAGTTACCGCAATATTATGACGGTTGGTTACATAACTTTGGATGTGAAAAAGGTTATTTATAAATAATCCGAATTGAATATGACGTGGCTTCGCCATCTGATAAAGTTTTTGATTAGTCCTTATCTTGAAAAATCCCTCAGTAACAATTTAAAAATTTGCATAATATTTTTTAATTCGGTAAACAAAGAATGGAGTACTTACGTGAGGCATTTATTTTTAGACTAGCCGAACAAATAGGGGTAACGTGTCAGCTGGTTTTCTGATTACGTCTGAATTATTTTCCCAATAGGATAAAATCATAGAATAAGGGTATCATGCTAATTCATAACAAATACCTGATAAATGTGTATTTATTACAGACTCAGCACTAATGGATTATTGATAACCATCCGGAAAAGGGTAAACTTATTATTACTTTATTGATATAATATAACTGTTCCCAAAAGCCAATTTTTGCTTCGACGTGAAAATGAAAATAAGGGTTTCAGCCTGTTTTATCCGAGTTCAAAGCCGTCTTTCGTTTTTGTTATCAAAGTTATATATATTTTATTTCAATGAACATTCGTAAATAAGAAAGTTATAACGAATGAAAAACACCTTATCAAACAAAAGCTTAGCGCACTCTCTAATCGCTAGAATTATTTCATAACGTCTAACTTTGAGAAATCATATCGTTATATACATTTATATTTATTTTCTACAATTTTTGTACTCTCTTTGTAATAGAACGAACAAAATTGAAGAAGTTGCGACAATAAGAGCTCAAAAGGTTTACATTAACATATTTTATAGATAATTACTTTCCGTTTAATTTATCGCATTAATAATTTAAATTAATCACTAAAATCATAATCTAAGAGTTGCAGTATTTAAAATTGTTTATTACATTCAAATATATACAAATAAATAAATATAATTTGGAGATATAGTTAAGTATAAATAATACATTAACAATAGGCTCGCTTAATCTCAAAGAAATTTTCGATGTTCTGAGGATAGAGAGAATTTTTTATTTCTTCTATGTAATTATATGCAATACTTAAATAAGCAATCCGTTGTTACTTGTTACACTTATAATATTTAAAAATATGTAAATTACCGTAAACTAATCAATATCTAAAAATGTACTACTGTGTATACTGAAGCTGTCGTAGATAATATGTTTGTACAAATTTAATATGAGATTATTGTTTTGAATTAAATCAAATTAACAAAGAGCTCACAAGAATTAGTAAAAAAAAATTACAAGGGGCTCGCGCGAGCCCCTCCTAGTCCATAAGGGGTGGCACCAGTGGTGTAGTGGGGCCAGGTCGACGACCTGGCACCTGAAAATTTAGAAGGCGCCCTGCCACCTTTTTGACTTGTAACATAATTTTCAAGTATTTACACGTATTAAAAATGGTTTTTTTATTGATTCAATTGTTAAAACATGATGTTTTTTTTGACTTCAGGTGGATATAAAAAAAACAAAAAAAAATAGGGAAAAAAATTGATGACCAACCTGGTACTTATTTATTTACCACGTCACCACTGGGTGGCACCATATACTGACTACACATTTAAATCGTTTACATTTTTAATTAAGCACCAAAACATATTATCAAATGCATGTGTATTTTATGAGCCTAAGTTGTAATTTTTTATTTATTCCTTTTTAATATAAATAATACGTATAAATATCTTATATTTTTCGGGCTGATATTTATTTCAAATATTTATATTGTAACTGTCAATAATCATGATTTATATTGTACGAGGTATGATATATTATTATTTTGTGAAACATCAGTTTTAACTGCTTTCATTTTTTTGTTGTATAAATTGCCAATTATGAGAATATTACGTTGTGTTTGTATTTTGGCTCAAGCCAACTCTTTTCATCAGTCACGGATTTTACAAAATACATATAATTAACAGTTGGATTGTTAGCAGCATGCTAGTTTAATCAGAGTTACGAGCACGATATGTTTTCTGGAAAAATAATACGTTAGCTAAATAAACACTTTTTGTTTAAGCTGTATGGAATATAATATTTGCAGTACATATTTTTGTTGAGGTATTTACTATTTCTCAGGAATGGCGTTTTGGATAAGTTTTATACTTATACTGAATTTTAATGGGTAGAAATGGTAAAACATTTGATTTATAGTTGCGTGATGGTTTTTTAATTGACAATACGACTTTTAACCTTTATTTATATGCCTTCAATTCATATTGATTTTAAAGTATTATTTAGTAATGGAAAATATTAAATTATACTTTCAACTTTTTTTAAACGGTGATGAAATCTCATATGAAAACTAGTGATAGTATAAAAGAAATTTAATACAATTTAGCTAAACCAATTATTTATTAAACATAAATTTTACTCAAATTACTTTTATTAGTAAAATTTGGCGTTAGTGATTGGTCTTTTTCACCATTAATTGTAAAACAGCGATAATATATTTATAATTATCACTCAGCAAGTAATTTTTGCGTGAGTAAATAGTGTTTTGATAAACGTTATACAATAATATCGTGTTCCGTCAAAAAAAAATATATATTACAGTATTTATTATATCTTGCCTGGTCCATGGCATAGTAGTCAACCTCGTTGGCTTCTACGCCAGACCTAATGAGATCAAATCCCGGTACGGACAGCATTTTTTCAATAGATTGTTCGATTTCTGTTTGAATGCATGAATGTTTGCGATGCCTAAACCTCCCTCTCTGCTAACTATTTCAATCCTAAAAATAATGCAGTGTAGCGAGAGTGAACAACCCTTATTTCTGTCCTAGTCCTATTTTTTTAATCCTTACTCTCTTTAACAGAAAGAGAGGTTGAGCAACAGTTCTAGTAAAAAAACCGGAGCTGTGGAGTCGGAGTCACGGTATTTTGGCCAGAGTCGGGGTCAGAGTCGTGAAAAATGAACGGCTCGAATTCGATTCAAACAAAATATGCCAAAGTGTTGACATTGTATGCTTGGCTGACTAAAGATGACCTGATGGAATACAAATGTATATATAAGTCAAAATGAAACTATTGACAAATTTCCTTGGAGTCAAAGTCGGAGTCGTAAATTATTTGAAAGCTGGAGTCGGAGTCGTCTTTTTTTACACGACTCCACAGCCCTGAAAAAAACATCTATCGCGATACCTCCATTAAGAAATCATATGCTCCACATTGCGATTAGAAATGAATTAAAAAATAAATACATGCAATATAGATTATTCTCATGCACTGTTATTATTTTTTCTAAAGAAAAATAAATAATTATTTGAGTTAGGCAGTGGACAAGGAGTTTTCTTTTAAGCTTTGAACTGAACTGACTACTTCCAACTGGCTGGATTCTGGTGTTCAGGAAAACTGAAGGGTTTTATTGATACAATATATTAAATGAAACAAAGAAATACTGGAAAGAGACAAGTGAAGGTAAGTAATATATATGCTTCACACAGTATGAAAAAGATATATTCTGCAAAAAAACTTGCAAAAAAAGAAATTGCATACAATGTATATATAATAATTATCCAACGAGAAGCATATACAGTTTTCTTAGCATAATAAAATGTCCTCATGGTATAAATACTATAAACGTAGTAGTTCATACGTATGTTTGTATAGTTTCTTTTCTTTGGTATACAAACGAGATCTTTGAATGGTCTTTTAACTGAAAACATTGCATTGTTGTGGATTTAGGCATTTTGTCAGCCCTTTGTGCTCAGCCAATGTAATCTTGCATACTAAAATTGCTGATATATAAATGCTAGAACTTGCAGTGGGATACAAATAGGGTCAGACAGATATATAATTTTTAATTATAAAAAATTTAAGTTCATCAAATTTGTATTATAAGACAGATAACTTGGATTCTAACAATTTGTACTTTTTGACTAAAAAAATATTACATATTTAAATATAATTGATTTATTAAATTGTAACTGCGAAATTATGGAATATGTTTTTTTAATATGAGTAATTGACATAATCTAACCGAGAATTTTGAAAACTTCACATTTAAGCAAAACATTATTCGTATAATCGTATTATTATTTATCTCATTTCTCCATCATAATCAAGATTAAATTCTGTTTTTCCGAAATTAACGAAGATAAATGTTTTCTTTTTACTGAATTCAAAAAATAAATATCGGCTTAAACAGTTAAAATTCCATGACACGAAAATTCTTTCTAAAGAAAATAAAAATATTTTTAATTATTTTAATTAAATAAATAAACAAGCATTTACAAAAGTATTTGGCATTACAGCTTATGCCAATGCACCAAATATTTTTTAGTTGAAAGACCATATGAGAAAAACTCTATGAGAATATATTGTAAGTCATACGAGATCAACTCGAGTTTAATTGATATCACAAACACCCACGTCTTAGGTCTCAAGTTCTAAGAAAGAAAAAAAATTGACCTTACCGGGAATCTAACTCAGACCCACCTGGTCGAAAAAACAAGTTCAAACCTACTAGTCCAGATCGGGCTATCAATTATAGCTGCCTCACAAAGAAATAAGCAATTCTAACCATTACTCAAAACTAAAATATTTATATGTATAGTTATGATTTATAGTTTGAATAAATATAAGGAACTATACTAAAAACAGTTGGGGTTAATAATTGTGGGTCGTTGTAAGTTTTTGTTGCCTAATAATCTATTCTAAAGGTATATCGGATACGTTTTGCGACCCTATTAGTTAACAACTTCTGGTGAAGTGTATGTAAAGTTCGTATGGCAATTCAAAGAGAGAAGAGTGTCCTCAAGACAAAGCTTAGAAGCAAAACTTCACTACTAGTTTACGATGTTTGTGTATAAATATAAAACCGTATTTAAAATAATTATATAATGTATATAAAAAAAGGATCTTTTATTAAAATATAAGATAATCAATTTTCAAAATTTTGAGAAAAACAATCATCAAAGATTAAATTTGAATCGTTCAAATTATGTACATTCACACAAGTTTTGTCACTAACGACCCGGGTTTTGCCTTTCGGCATCTTCAATTAAGACAGATTAAATAAAGACAGGTTGACTTTTGCCAACCACCTGATTTCTGGGAACCACTCGTTCAACGAGTATGAAAGGATTGAGATTTTACACCCAAACACGGATTTTCCAGAAAATTTTAGAAATAAATAAGGCACAGTTAAATATATTTGTTGATTTGGCATTTACTTGGAAGAACTCCATTAAAATAGGGTAAAAATTTCAACGTAAACTGTAGAACTAAAATACATTGAAATTTTTACCCGATCACAGTGAAATAGTTTACCAATTTTGAATGAGCAGGTAAATCTCCCGAATTCCCTCCTTTCTTGTATCATATATGTAAGTAAATATAATTATAAATTTTCCAGCAAATAGGGTAAATATAGTTCTTGAAATAACTCAGCATTCGAATCTGTAGGCATTCCCATGGGTTAATCTATTTCGCCAGCAATGGCCTTAAACTAGAAATACATTTATATAAACATGATACATTTATTTACTAAACGTCAACTCAAGTTCATCCGTGTACTTGAGTGCCTGAAGAATCCGTAAGGCCAAACCCGGGTCGTTAGTGACAAAACTTGTGTGAATGTACATTATTTGAACAATTCAAATTTAATATTGAAATTCCACCAAGCACCTTCAGTCGAATCTTAATTAATATCAAAGATTAATTATAAAATAAAATTTAAAAAAAAAAATAATAAAGATGTCCACAAACCGCGAATATTTATTTAATTTTTTCTCGTCAATAGGTGTCACTATACTGTGAAACTCGCCCTGCTGATATTGTCATTAATTCATAACATATTCAATTGTATGCTTTGTAGTTTGTTTGCACTACAAAAGTCTACCAACAAAACATTGCTTAACAAACGTTATTTTCCTTTTCGCTCAATTTATAATAATTCATGAGTTTGTTATGTTTTATATCTATCAATATAAACAATATAGTTATAAAACGCAATGAGGCAAGTAAGTTAATGATGGAAAAACAACCCGTTAACCGTTTTATGTGGATTACCAATTAAGTTGTTTACTTTGATAGTGGCTCAGTAATAAATCGTTTAAGTACTTACTGGATTTTGCTATAAAGCGATTATGTATCATTTCGTTTGTACGAGGTTCAAAATACAGATAAACATCTCCATACGTAAAGTATTGTTATAGTTGTACGTTTCTATGATGTCATAGGCTTATAATATTATCTGCTACGCGACAGTTTACTGGATAAGTATTACTTTTATTAGGTAAACTAGTACCGGTACAAACCGGTTACATAAAATATCATAATAAAAGAAGTGAGAAAAAAAGTTTGCGTAATTTTAGTTTATAAATGTAATTATCAATTGAATTTGTAGCGACTTCTTTTTTTTTTACCTTGCTCCAACATTTTCACATTAGTCTATTTTTATGAGTGCTTAATATTACACTCATTTTTGTTGAAATTTGGGATTGAAAGTAAGAAACAGATGCATTTTATTTGTAATAAAAAAATTAAGTAGAAAATGCAATATATGTCTGTGCATACATGTTAAGTATCAAGCTCAGCCCAGTTCAATTTTTGACGATGAACACTTATATTAATTTTAATACCTAAAATTCAACATACTATATCTCAATTTAAAAATATTTCTACAAATAGTTGACAAATTAACGTTTTATTACGATTTAATTAAGAATAAGGGATCTTATTATTATAAAGATCAAGTTATTGAGAATCAATAAGATCGCAGGACTTGAATCAGCTGAATGAAGTCATTCAGTTTTAACGTTTAGTGTCTGAATTTTTCGTAGGTTAATTCGTGTTAAGATATCGTTTAAAAGAATTTTAGCAAACATTCGGCTCTCTTGAAACAAAATTGAAACTGACTTGGCCGTGTTTGATACTAGACGAAATAATAATTTGAAACCTGTATTAGAATTAGAAGTATCTTTCTATTTGAATTTTCAAGAAAAAAAATGTTTACAATTTTACCTCCTTTAGTAACAACGTACAAACATCACTCGTTTAATGGATCTTGAGTTATAAAAAAAGAACAATAAGATATTCAGATCTTGCGACTCGTCATCGACTTCTGTCTCTAATTATAATGCAAGGAGCATTTTCACTTATTCCATGCTGTGGAAAGCCAAATAGTCAAAGCCTGACAAAAAATAAAGTGACATAAAATACGGGTTGCAATACCGGTATAACCAGTGGTGTAGTGATAAATAAATAGGTACCAGGTCGGTCATTGATTTCTTCCCTATTTTTTTTTTGTTTTTTTTTATATCCGTCCGAAGTTAAGAAAAACCACAAATTTTAGCAATTAAATCAATAAAAAACGCGCAATTAACGCAGTTTAGTTTAAATAATTAATTAGCTTCTTCACATTGCATGTGTACATTTTTTTTTTATTTTTGTAAAATCCGTCGGGTAGATCAATTTTGATTTTTAATGTTTTAAATTTTTTGAACATTATTTTGAATATATGTATGTATTTTAAAATGAAGTTATAAGTCAAAAGTGACCTGGCTCATTTTCAGGTGCCAGGTCGCCGACCTGGCGCGACCTGGCCCCACTACACCACTGGGTATAACCAAAACCGGGATTCGTTGTGTGTTTCAATACCAAAATATCGATATTTATGTAGTGAATGAAAGTAAGCTAACATTGAATTTTGAATGTATAGAAACGATCATACATTTTATTAAAATTGTTCGCGATTAATGTGAATATTTTAAATTAGCTAATAGTTTTAATAATATTGACAGGTTCCAGAATAACTTTACGGTCCTTTTTAATGGCTATTTTATATGAAATATCGAGGTACTGATTTTGGTTTACATGTCAAATAGTCGTATTTTTTTTTTGTATTACCTGTATTGATATATTTGTTCGTCCTCATTTGCAATCCGTCGATATACATCAGAATATAGCAAAAACTCGACACGATCATTGTGATAAAAACATGTTTGAATTGTTTTGAAATTATACTGATTTTTTTCCCCTCTACATTGTTTATACTGAGAGTATAATTCGTTCGTAAAGAAATTCTTAATAACTTTTTTTTTTTTTTAACCATGTCCGCTCCCAATGTGGAGCATATGGACTCCTAATGGAGTTTATCTCAACAGAAGTGTTTCTACGAGAACTGCTTGTTACTCAGTTGCTCAACCTCTCTTTTTCCAAAGAGAGTAGGGATAGAAGGATAGGGGCTAGGACAGGATTAGTGGTAAGCTAATCGCTCTCGATACGCCCCGTTCGTAGGATAGGATGGGTGAGAGGGGGGATTTCAAGACATCACACACACCCATGCCTTTGAACAGAAATTCATAAATCGATTGAAAAATCAATTTATAAAAACTGTCCGTACCGGGATTTGAACCCGGGCCCACCGTACCCGAAGCCAACAACGTTGACCACTCGACCACACAGGCGGCCTGTTAATAACTAACCACCTAATATTTTTTGCTGCATTGGTTTTTGGTTCAGTCTGTTGATGTGTCGTTTTGCGTTCATTGTTGATTTTCCTTTGTTGAGAAATACGATACAGATTCCGTGTAAAATATCACCATTGATGTATGAAAAGTACAATAATGAATAGTATCATATTTTTTTTCGTTCTACCACTCTCAATCGAACTTCGCAGAATATTATTTGCTTAGTTTTATTTAATAAATTGGATGGTTCGGAACCCTAGATATTTTAAAAATATTTTGCTATTTTATAAAGCGAGTGGAGAGAATTTAACTGAATAATAAAAGCAAGTCTTTTCTTTTTAAATTCAAGTAGAAATTAGTTTAACGCAAATTATAGTATTCCGTAGTTATTTATATAATTGAACATATTTTTTTATAATTTTTCATGAAATATTTTATTGCAGAAAAAATGTTTTTTGCAGTTAAACATTTCAAGGCAGCTAAAAAAAATAGTGTAAAAAATACAATTTTTCATAAAACTTTTTTTAAATGTAAATACTATTACCCGGTTGTAGGACATGATTCATATTTATTTTGAAAACCATGTTTGCTTCCAATGTAAGAGCATTTTATGAATCTCCATTGAATCTCTCTAAAAATAAACTATTCTACGATGACTGCTTGTATCTCAATTGATAAACCACTCTTTATAAAAGTAAGTAGTGTTATCTTTCTGCGCTCCATTTTCCGATGAAGACAGCACAGCATCTATGCTTTCAAACACGCGGCTTCGTTCATATTTACCTATTATGAAAAGATAAATAAAATAAAGTTTACTAACAACCAATCCTCAATAAAAATAATTTATTATCGTAATACGTAAACACCGTTATAAAAAAATGTAGCTTCCATTTCCCGCAAATATATCCTAACCACGATCAAATAATACAAAAAAATGTTGACATAAATTTTGTGCTAAATTATTCTGCTATTGCAACATTGTCCTATATTCAAATATCAAATTATTATCCTAGGTGTGGCCTTCCCACAGGATGTCATTTGGAAATGGATATAAAAGATCGCGGTTGGATCATTCAGGAGTAACAATATTGTGCAATCTACTGAGTCAGCAACATTGAATGGATGCCAGGATCCATATGCCGGATGCGGAGACATTATTATTATTTGTTTTGACATATCCGAACAGTACAGTGATGAATTCAATAGCACACGTGCTATTTTGTCATATTTTGAAACCGCAAAAGATTTTTGTGCCGTGGGATTGATCGCTATCTACAGAATCTTATTTTGTCAAGAGTTTTTGAAAAAAATATTCAATATTGCTTCTTTTATAAGCAATCTATAAAATATCAACCTGTATTGATAAAGACACTAAATATATCATTACTAGAGACTCGTATTTCTAGCATCTATTTTTTTCCAATTTTCATTTTGTTAAGCTTTTCAATTTTAACATCTATTAAGCATCTACTTATTAGAAATTAATCAAACATAATTTTTAATTTTAACACAATTTAATATCATTTATTTTAGTATAATAATACAATCTCTGTTGTATATCTTTGAAATTACTTATAAGTTATATATATCATGAGATTGCCTACTGATGAAAATGTTGGGTATTTATAAGAATGATGTGATTTTGCTTTTTTGCTCAAACTCTCTTTAACAAGGAGAGTAGAGCTAGAAGAATATGGCTTAGACAGAAATAGTGGTTAACTAATCACTATTACTGCACTTATTTAATTGTAGGATTGTAAGGCTAGGAAGGGATTTTAAGACATAACAAACACCCATGCATTCGAACAGAAATCGACTGAAAACATACCGTTCGTACTAGGGCTAGAACCCGTGAGATCCGACACGAAAGCCAACGTCGTTGACTTTTACGCCACGGACTCACCCGTGTATACCCGATATGATATTTATCAAATGATGATTCTTTTTTTTAAGTTCTCATAATTAATTAAGAGGTTTTTAATTCGGTATGTTTTTCACTTAAATTTTACTACAATGTATTTTATTTTATAGTTTGGGTTTTATTATAATAAATACTCGGCAATTATGATTAAGTCTTCTTTTAAAACAAATACAATAGATTTTAACATCACGGTTATCTTTCATGCTAAAAAAGTAATTGCTATCTAGAATCTAAATGTGTTTTTTTTATCAACAGCGATCGATTTTACCAACTCAATTTTTAATGTTGGTTTTTGATCACAATAAAGTATTAAATTGCCTTGAATTTAATTGGACTTCAAATAATAAATCGCTTATCCGCTTAGGTCATTCAACTCAAGTTTAAATCTATTATCATACGCATAAGATGATTGAAATGTTCTGTAGAATCAAAACAAATCTTGTTTTAGCGCTCTTAATTAAATAATATTTACATTATAAAAAAAATGATTAATATGATGTTTAACTAATCTATAACTAGTATTACTTTAACATTTTAATTTAAAAAGGAAAATTTTTATTACTGTCGATGATAGAAAAATCAAGCATGAATTTCATTTAATTTAATTTATCAATGAACGCGATTGTTACTACACGGTTTCCGGTACAAGTAAAATCCCCGTAGTAGCATGGCTCTATACAGCGCGGTATTCTACAATCATGTTTATTTTTTATTAATTGCAAACATACAATAATTCTAAATGATAAAATTCATTGGTTTTTACCAAACTTATTTGACCCTTTCAAAAAAAAAAATCCCAAAATGCTGCAAGACTCGCTTAATCAGACTCCATCTTCTTTGGATGCTGCTGAAAACATGCCTGTCAAAAAAAATATTAAAAAAAAGATTTTTGACTGCTTATAAGTAAGATATATCATTATCTGTTAATATTATGTTTTTTCAATTGATCATTAAATTGTATTCGTCCAAAATTGAGCCACCGGTCCCACTACTTTCCACAAGGCAAGCATAGCTCCCTTAATTTCCTCAAGTACTCAGATGAGCCTTCTTTGAGAATCTATGTGGTAAATAATTAGTCATTTCGTACAGATATGTAATCGAAAAATTAGGGTAAAACGATTGTTAGATTTTTTGAAATATATGAATTTTTTTATCTAACATAATTTCTTTTGAAACGATTCTAAAAAGTGTGCTTTCAGAAGAAAGAATGAACAATTTGTGTATATATATATATATATATATAATATATATGTAGGTACGAAGGCTTTAAAATTTACAAGTGAGTTAAATTAAAAGTCCTGGCGATAAACGGCAGCCGGTTGTATCAATAATAATTTTATAAATAATGAACGAGGGGAAAAAAACAAATGTGTTTTGTAAACCGATCTATCTACTGTTACACTGTATTCGTATCCTGCAGTGTTTTTTCACCATTTTTATTGCTGGGTGTTGAATTTATAATAAATTGGAAAATTAATCATAATTCCACAATCGATTGCGTGGTTAGCTAACAGCAGGTGTAACCAATTTAAAACACAAGCAAACATCGGGGTGTTGAATTATTGTTGATAAACTGAACTTCATAAATTAAATTGGTTTGATTAATGATCTCGACTGTTTTATAGTTATAAAATGATCACCGTTGAAAGAGGCGTGTTATTAAATACAGCGTGAAATGCATTTCAATCTAGTTGTGACTTATCTTCTTTCAACAGAACACATCTATTATTAATTCTCATAAGTAATGGTATTTTCAGTTCCGGAGCCGAGTGGTAATACTTTGTATATGTAGTTCTACATATTATATAAAAAAAATTAAGACAACCAATATATACATTTAAAATTTTCATAATTGGATACAAAAAACAATTTTATTTACCGATCTTTAATTTCATCATTCAGATCTCTCAAGAAAAAGACTATAAAGATTTTTAAAATTAGGTGAGTATCATGATAAAACGGTCTTATTAAGCTAACAATCATATAAATATAATAAAACTGTTTTTCCTGACGTATTTATACGAAAATATATCAATTGGGAGTTGTTAGTACCTAGTCAAAAATACGAAAAGAATCATCTGCTTCTAATTAATTAATCACGTTTGTTGGAATAAAATGAAATTGCTGTAGGAAAAAAATATGAATCTGAAATTGATTTAATGAATCAATACGAGAGCTTTCTTGGAATTCATTATGCAAACCATCTGCTAGAATCGGGAAGCTTAAAAGCGTTTCATACGGATAAAACTTTTCCGCATTGCAAGTTCTTCTGTAAACAAAAGTTTAAAACATTTATTCGAATTTCGAACGTTTACTTTGACTTCCACCTGTTGATTTGCTCACAGAACTATTCTCTTCTCATCTTGGCGCGTGTAGACAAACAAATCTTTTAATTTTCCTTTGACTGTTTGTTCGTTCTTGGAATGTGATCCGTCGAACATCATCTTGGATTTGACAAATAATTATGATCAACCGACTACCTGATAATGCATATTGATTAACAAAACAATTAGTGTAAATTATTTATAATGTATTTAATTTGATACAGTGTTAAATATAAAATATTTATTTGTAATAAAATGGAATGGAATGCTTGAACCTTAACAATATTTAAACGTTTTGAATTTTTTATGGGACTTAAAAATAATATAAATATAAAATACATTGAAAATCTTTTAATAAGCAGCCGTTTTGACATGGGCCTCCTAAACGAGAGCATCATTTAATTTGACTGAAAAAAATCACTATTTAAACAAAACTTGTTAATTGCATCCCAACTACACCGTATTCAAAACCTTTTTTTATCAACCAATAAAAATGAATGTGTGTGTAAAAAAATGAATCCATACCAATGTAATTAACATGTACCAAGTAATCAATTAAACTAACAATTGTTATCCTCAACATGAAGGTGATGGACTTAACTATCCGAATACTTTTATAGAGACATGAGATATCTCATAACACGACTGATGATGAATTGAAATTTAAAAAATACCTGCACGAGATGATAAACATTAAAATGTTATCTTTGTTTATTTTATAGTTGTCCAGTTTTACTCATAATAAGTGCAGTTTTGTCATGGAATGTGAAACCTTTTAGTATTATAAAAAAAAGTGTTACTAAAACAAGAAAATGATTTATTTTATAATGTAACATCAAGAATGATTATAAATAAATGAGTATGAAGAAGTGTACTGTCGTCTTAATCAAAGACGTGATTGAAAACGATCTCTAATTTGTTTCTATTTTTTTTCGAAATAATCGCTAATTTGATTTGATTTATGAATTGAATTACCCCATAATTCTGAACTGTGAAAATGTTTCTTCTTTGAAACTTCATTCTCCAGTAGCAAAAAATTATATAAATATTTTTAACACAATTCAGTATACTTCGTGCAACAGCGTGTTAGGTTGCCGTAACTGGTTTTCGACAAACATTTTTAGTATGTTGTTTTCGAGTTTTACTCAATATCGCTGATTAGATTACAATATCAACCATCAAATCGATGCATCAGAGAAAGTCCTTAGAAAAATCAATTAATAGATTGTGCACGCAACATTCTGTTAGAAAGTTTCTGGTGTCGTCTTCTTTAAAGGGCTATTATTTAAAGTTTTAGCAAAGCATTTAAATTTATACATCACGACAAATTCTTTATGCTACCAGTACGCAGCTAGCAAATATACGGAAAAATGATTTATTCACTCTAGAAAGAAGTGCTTCAAGTAGATGAATAAACGTGACGTTTTTTAATGCAGTACCTCAATGCATATTTCAAAATTGAAGAAACGTTTATGCAATAAGATAAGTATGATATCTGCCAATTAACGCATAAAATTTCACGTTCCAGATCGTACGATACATTTATGCATTTATAAGATGTATGGTATAAGCACACGGCATCGTCCTTGGTGTCCGTATTTACTCAAGCAGGTAATATCAAAATTGAAGTCGATAAAACAATTTGAGTCTCGTAAAGAGACTTTGTTTACCTTGTAGTTATAAGTTATTCGGGTAGATAATGATACGTTTGTCAGACGAAAATTGTTCAATACGGCCCGGGGCCTTAATTCTTGTTAACGTATCGTGCTCGGGGATCTTACGTATTATATCTTTGGTATTTTTTTAATTGAGGTCCTGGTAATATAAGATACGAGAACAGTAGCGTGTAGCGCCAATGTTGATTTATATTATCGCAATAATCATTCTTTAAATATAAATATTTAGTTTTTTTTAAATACTTATTTATCATACTAAATATTGATACAGATTTTAAGGTATAACTGTCAATTACTATAGTAAATTCATAGCATAAAAAATGTAACAATTTTTTTTATGAATGCCAAAATTTAAAAATTCAGTACTATTTTTGCTCATCGTACACATTATCAAATGATAAATAAAAAAAGGCATTTATATCATATTTAGTGTGACAAGGTATATAAAAAAATTAGAACATTTAATATGGTAAGAATTTATAGATAAAAAAGCAAAATACAAATTTATGTTATGAAACTCTCTACAAATTGCAAAGGATTTTTTACATACACATAGCTACTAATTTGTGACCGTAATTAAGCTACAATAAAAAAAACGGCTCAGATAGAATAATCTCTCATCATGATGGGCCACCATGCTGACCCACTGTAATGACGAATGGTGTATAATGGCGGACGATGGCTTCGGTGTTCGTTTTTCCAGCACCCATGAGAAATATGACGAGCAGTGGCCAACTCGTGCCCATCATTCAGTACGTAGTTTCCAAGATTCGCTTACCTTGTTCTATTATGAATGCTTCATAATCACCACCTTCTTTTTGTCCATTTATATTTTTGCCTATATATTTAGATACTAATTAAATAAATCGCAGACACAACCGTCTCGACATCCATTATGAACCACCCGAGTGATTGTACTGATT
This sequence comes from Himalopsyche tibetana, assembly GCA_030503985.1. Taxonomy (NCBI): domain Eukaryota; kingdom Metazoa; phylum Arthropoda; class Insecta; order Trichoptera; family Rhyacophilidae; genus Himalopsyche; species Himalopsyche tibetana. Next base: position 17,735,402 of record JAPJYX010000024.1, read on the forward strand.
GATGGGGCAGCGCGAGGACACAAGTTGGTTGTTGAGTATTCCACCACCACCCGTTATATGTATGCAGCCGCATTTTCACGGCCGCCTTTCATAACGCAATGCGATCTAGAAAAGAAAAGAATTTATTCCTCATATTATAGGTCCGATAAAGAGCTGCACGGGACCTATATTTAAACCATGCACTGTTGTGCTTAAAAGATAAAGATAGAAAAAAAAAGAGAACGTGACTTGCTCAGTCATTTAGTCTAGGTGATATTAAGTATCCTGTGTATCCGTATACTGAGAATCCGCCGCGGCGGAAGAGACTAATCCACTCCGTGAAGAATTTAAAGGGGAATCAATAATATACTGTTCCCCATATGATGTTGCAAATTTATCGAATGCCTCAAAATTGGCCTTGGTTGAGATCAGGTCAGCGTGGGCCTATTGGGCCCGTGTGAGGACGGACCACAGCAAACAACTCTGCTCGTTCGGCATTCATCTCAGGGCAGTCCAACAGTACGTGATTGGTGTCTTGGTGGTTGTGCCCACAAGTACAATCCGGCCGTTCAACCAACTTGCCCAGCCCAAATAGTTTAGCGTTAAAGTTGCCATGTGAACAGCAGTAATGGCCAGTTATAGTCGAATAATTCAATGCCTGACAATGGCGATAGCTTATGATATCGTAAACAGAAGCCATCAGTCAACAAACTGTACTTGGTTTATCATGCCACCAGTAAAAACAGTCGATTCATTGCGTGTTTTTGGTAGATAGAAAATGATTTCATCAACTATAATATTCATCCCGATTGCAGAGATTTTTCATCAAAGTATGAAGTAATTTTTTAATTTTCTTTGTGAAAATATTATATAATATTTCTTAGGGAATTTATTGAAACTGTAGTGAACGCCACTGAAACAAATTGGTTTTGGGGACGGACTAAAAAGCTAATTTCGACAATGTTGAGTTGTCTATCTATCAAACAAGTTATATTAGTAATCAACAAAGTAGGGAATACGAAGATGCGTAATCTATAAGAAGGCTTGAGATTGGGTCCTACTACGTAATACTAAAAGAATTTTGTGGTAAGTAAGTTAGCAGTTTATTTTCACTTGACGGATAGTGTTTTTGAAGGCGGTCATATTATTTGAGAAGCAATAATGAAAATCCCCGGTCTTACATGAAAACATAAAACTTTTTATTTGACTCATTTCAACTGTTTCCAAATTCATAAATGTGCTTAACAAAGTAACAAGTTATCTAAATTTTATTGAAAGATTCAAATATGGTAACAAGACTATTTTTTATATATTTTCTAACTCTGATCGCTGCAGTCTAATGGGATACTTTTTGTGGATGTCACTTATATGTATTTTATCCCTGTTCTCTAACCTTTCTCCTGAAATACTAAAGTCACGATAAGATCAAATAATTACAAAAAAAATCTCAATAAAGATATAGGAAAATTATAAAAATCACATACTAAAATTGAATCTTTTCTTTTATCATTTTTCATGTATTTTTTTAAGCATACCATTTTATTTGAAAATTTTTCAAAAATAAATCAAATGAAATAATTTAAATATTCTTTATATAAATATATTTATAGTAATTATAAAATATCAAATTCGTAACAAAATTGAAAAATACTATTTATTTTATGTTTGTATGCGTTTTAACAATTTTTCTACACAATTTAATTTCTAAACAATTTAAGTAAAAAAAATAATCGAACAAGTTAATAATACATTTAAATCTTGTATGTATATTTTTTATTAGACCTATGACATTATGTATGTATTTGAAATTACATCATGTTTCTTGTAGGAGCTTAATGTTAAGACTTGGAGAATAAAGGATATTATAATATAACCAAATAGTGAATTTATATCTCGACAGTCGACACATAACATTAAACCAATAAAAAATAATTTAACATACATAATAGTTAGTTCTGAAAACTGTTATGTTCTCAAATTTGAGCCGGAAGTTTTCCGACCTAAATAGGCTAGCTTAATAATACAATAAGAAACTAATATTTATCCAACATCGATTCTTCGTGAGATATATGTTTTAGATAAAGTTTTTAAAAAGAATCGTTACAACATACGTTTAAAACTTTAAGTGTTAAATTCTTCACCCTTTGTATTAAAAACCGTTGCATGCAGAATTTAAAGTGCTTTGGTCACGTCGTAGTTATAAATTGATACATAGAAATTTCATTCAAGAAGGTTGAATTGGCGGGTAGTATTCTGTTGCATAAAGGCATCTTATATTCAAATTCCCTCAGTGGTTTTGCTGTGTCTGTTTCAAGTTCCGTCCAGTACAAGACAACAGAGTTCTTGTTGGCTACTTATATGTAAACAAAACCTCCAGCAGTAGCTTTATTGAAGAGACGGGGTGTCTTGTTCTTACCTCACGGTGGCGAGGGACTCTACCACATATTTGTAAATGAAACCGTCCGGAAACTCACAAGAAAGGGTTTTCCAAGCCGCAGCTTTTTTTAAAAAAATTAGCACTAATTTCTAAGATTTTTCCAATATATACTTTTGAAACTAATTTAACATATATATTTTTGTGATCAACATGAGTTAAAGCAAGCTTTTCTTTGTTTTTTTTATATAATGTGTTATAGTTAAGTTAATGTTAAAAAACCTGTTTTTAGTATTGTATTATTTTATATCAAAATATTAAAGAGATTAAATGAGCTGTTACAGCAACTTACATTTAATTACTTATTGGCATAAGATATTAAAAAATTGATAATTATTTTCAATATTTCATGACGCAACATTTTAGATTTTTAAAAACAATTGTGCTAATCGGTATGAGTGTAAACTACAGAGTCCAAAAATGATCTATACCTTAACTTACCTTACCATATCTAGGAAAGGTAAAAGTAAATATGAAATCACAATTATCAAAAAAAAATGTGTGGTAATTATAGGTGCTTTGATGTTTATTCATTTTAAATATGATATGAGTTACATTTTAAACAAAATGAAAAAGTGAGGTTATAATAATGTTTCAAAATGCCAAGTAGAATAAAAACCTGTTTTATTCTTCTTCAAAATCAAACAGCGATTTTATCGATCTTATATATTTTATTCTTGTGTTCTGCAATAGAATAATTCATTTTTTTTCAAATCAAAGTTGACAATATACTAACCACGAATAAAATATAATCAAATCATTACTTACACATGTCATTCGACGATTTTCATTTTTATTCTGCCCTAAGCAAAGATAAAACATTTGATGCACGATGCACCAAAATACATATAGGGTAAAATATGAACACACTTAGATCAAAACTATTCCCCGTATCAACGGTAAATATAAAAAATAGGCCTTATTGAGATTGGGTCATTAATAAAGTACACATTGTCTACCTGAAAAAAATGTCGGACCTTGGAGTTATTAGGGTCATGATTACAAAATAAGTGTTGGTGTTATAAACGCACCCTTTTTATATGCTCGTTAAGTTTATAAATATTTGACTTGGATTAAATTTGAGTTTCAAGTGTAAAATTTGCCTGCAGGGATTAATTACATTACATATGTTGACTTTTTTGTTACACCAAGAAAGTGTTGGCCAAGAAAAAAATTGTTAAAGTTAATATTTTTCCTATTCTCAGTTATATCATGAATACTTTAAACACAAACTTTTAGTGGAAAATATCGTTCAGTGTTAGATTTTAATCTTAAATGGTATAATATGTCATACTCTTAAATAAGCGGCATCATTGACATAAGGAGCAAAATAACACGTTTTAAAGTTAAATATAGACTTCTTCGTACTTAAAAAAACAGTCACAAACTAGTTTTAATCATTTTTTTTTATAAATAAACATATGCTATTTTGAAATAAATTAAAATACATACATATATACTTATTATAACTTAATTAAGCCTGTGTAGTGTGCTCTGAGTATCCTGACTATTTTATTGCGCTTTGTCTGATCCCAAATCTTTTTGAGCCAAATACATAAAATTCTAACTAAAAAAATTGTCTTTTTATTATAAACTAAATTAGATTAAATTGTCATTTAACAGGTTGTCTTGAAAATTTTGATACGAATTTTGTCTCTTTCGGAAGCATCCTTTGACAGGACACGAGTAACAATTTATTATACAATCTGTGGAATAATAACGCTATTCTACTGAATTTATACTAAAAATAAATTTTGACAAAGTTACTGCTGAATCAGAAGAAAATATTCTCTCAGAGATTCTCTCAGCAGAATTAAAAGTATAACCTATTACAAATACTCATTGAACTCGATCAATAAACGAAAGCATTCAATTAAAAATATGCTTTTTCTACATTTTTGTCACGTGTAGCTAGTTCATCGTAATTATGATGATTATAAATATCATGGATGATTGGTATTAGGGTATCCAATCCCGAAGCCTTTTTCCAATCCTGGGATTTCGGGATTGATTAATTTTCAATTCAATACTTTTTCCCCGATTCTCACAAAACGTCGTTTTTTTTTTAGCTCATCGAAGAATTTGAAATCTTGAATTTGCCAATTTTGTGTCAATTTTTGAAATTTGCTCAAAATTTCTCAATTAATCTCTCAGAAAATTTAGCGGGATCCCGAATCCCGGGATTGGATGCCCTAATTGGTATCACATATTTAATATCTATAGTAATGTCAATTACAGTATTGTGTCACACATTAATATTATGAGTACGGTATTTATGATATCCTTTATGTTAATAGCGCTTTATGTTATGTTATTGAAATGTCGTGAGACAACTAATTTTATAAAAAAAAATATTAAAATAGAGTTAGGTATATTATATAAATTTTACACCCTACGGCAATTGAACAATAATGCATTATTATTTAAGAATAAAAGAGATTATCCCTTTATATAAAAAATGAAATCATAGCAAAAGCCAAAATATATTTCATATTCAAGCTTATGTTTTGTAAAAAAAAATAAGCATAAATAAAGTTCAACTATGAATGCCCCTGGCTGTTTGGTAAATGATCGCGGTTATCAGGAGCTGTGATCCTCACAGGAACACAAGTTTTCAAAAGGTGGTTCTATATCTATCGTGTATAAAAGGAATTTATTTAAACTGGAAAAATGGGAATGCATTTGGTCAATGAATACGATGAATAAGTTTGTTTGGTAATATTTTCATCCAGCATGGCAAACGGATCTCTGTTATTGTTATTGAACACCTATATTTTTATGTTTTATTAATAGTTAATGTAATTAATATGGAAAATATATTTATATAATTGCTAAAAATATTGTACGTAGTTTTCTAATTTCATTACTGCAACCAAAATGTTCTACGTTCATTTTCCAACATAAAGGCTTGCACTACACAGCGGCCAACGGACGCAACGGAATGTAACTAATGAGTATATCGCGTCAGTTTGGCGCTGTGTAGCGCTGGCCTAATTTTGTACTTCCTCAAAGATAATATGTTAACAATAATTATTGGGTTTACAAAATTCTACAGTATTACCATTTGAAGAAAGAATCAATCACTTGGACGTACTCTCCAAACATGTGCATATATATATATTTCAAATTATAAAATCTGTTGCTTTTTGACATACCTATAATATAATTTTAAACAAAAAATAATACTTAAATTGTTTAAATAATAATTTCTGTTATGATAATGAATAAATTTCTAAGCCAACTCCAAATGTATAGTAGAAATAGACGCACCGATTATTTTTCTACTCAATCTTGGAGCAATCAAATATTGTAACAATATGACGTTATATGTACTACAATATTAAGTATGTCATTCAAATCAAAGATGAAAGAGCAAATATATGTACGCTTACAACATTGCAATTAATTATATAATTACCTAGGAATTTTCCTAATATTTGTGAATGGTTTTTTGAAAGGCACAACGACATTTTTTGCTGCTAAATTTACACATGTAATTTATTGTATGTTTATACGATTTCCCATGAAATTTAAAAAAATCTAGTCACAAGCAATCGAGATCTGATATCTGATAATGACCGGAAAAAAAGCCGATTTCAAAGATTAAAACCATGTTGATTATGTTGATGCACGTTAGAGTAAATTATTTTTGTTACCTGCATATCCAGTTAATTGACTTCAAAATCAAACAAACCTTTTCCTAGAAGTGTTTATTAACCGGCAATATCATATCACACCATAAATTTTAAGTAAATATTTATTAGTGCAGCCATCCATGAATCCTAATATTGTTAGTTTATGGTTGGGTTTTATTTTTTATTAACTCGAAATTATAATATTAAATAAACAAACGCTCCAGAACAGACGAATCAGATTTTTAATTGGTTGCTGTAAAACAATGAATCATTCCACCTTTCACCATTGGTCGAATAAGTCGTGTACATAGTTAATCGAGATTTTCCCCAGATTTGGTAAACAGTTTTTTTCAACGACTTTATGGTATATCATATTATTATCCCATGTATACGATGCGTCGTTAATTACGACGGAATTATAATTTCCATTGTTTTTATTTCATCGCAGTTTTCATGGGATGTGACCACTCTCATCGCCGCCTACCGTACAAACTAATTAATGACTTTAATTTTCCTCATAATTAGAAGCACTCGCATTTTGCCCGCAGCTCTGTGTAAGGTTTTAATTAAAAAACCATAAAATTCAAATATATTGTTGCCTTTAAAGTAAATTTATACCTTTACTCATCGCTACTCATTTAACGTGTATCTATTGTGTAATAATATGTATACTTAATAGGGTTGTCAATCGTCCCGGAATAAAAAGACTTATCTCGACATGAAAACCGCCATCCTGTATTAAGATTACCAAAAAAACACTTATTATATTAGTTATAAAAATACTATATTATAATATACATACTCTCAAACCAGGATCGTCAAAATTTGTACAAATATTAAATATACTCAAGTAGAAATAAATGTTAAAAGGCTCAAAAAGTGTATTTTCATACATTGATTATTTTATTGTTATTTACTTCCAAGCCAGCCTTTGCTTGCTTTAATTTAAAAGTAAAATCTTATTTTCATCGAGTCTTCAATTATATTAACGGCGAAAATGAAAAAAAAAACAAGTGCGGATATCTGCTTGTATAAATAAAATAATAAGGGTTTTACTTAATTAATTATTTCATTATTTATTTATTTATTGTAAAAAAAATTACAGTACATGACATAACAGCTGATGCCAATTCGCCATGTACTTGAAAAATATAATAAGACAAAACATAAAATAAAACTATACTAAAATAAAATTTTATATTATTCTTGAGCATAACACGTTATGAAATTGTTTGAAGTTTTTTTGGTGGATTTATCGTTAACTTTGTGAAAATTAATTGTAAATATAATGTAGAACTCCGCTGAGTTTGTCTTAATTTTTTTCTTAAAGAGGCAAAACACAATAAGTGTTTATTGCACAGTTTTTACCGCAATCAGTGGAATAACAAAAGTATAAATTTCAGATATAAGAAGGATATATTTTGAAGTAAAATGATAATTTTCATATTGTTACACAATTTTCATTAATTAAAAGGCTTGGTTACCAAGTGAATGCTTGCTGGATATTGGAAGAGTTTAAGAATACCGTTCGAGGCAATTACATTAAAAAGTATTTTTATTGTTATGAGCGCGATGCAATTGTTCCGGCCCCATTTAGTGGGAGGCCGTTCAAGCGATGGAGTGGTTGAATATTTCGAAGTGAGCTAATTACTATTGCATATTAAGTTAAGATAAGATCACTTCACAGAAGTTTCAAGTAGCCAGATCGCTTATTATTACCCCGTAATAAGAAATTCACCCAAGCAAAGCCGGTCGACCTCACGATGGTGTTGCCAGTCTATAAAAAGTAGATAGTTTACAAATTTAAGAATTTTTATTTTGGTTGAAATCAAATAAAAATACTTCAACTTGATAATAAGAATTCACTAAAAAATATATTTTAGGTTAATAAAAATAATTCAACAGCTACTTTATATAAGTTCTACTTACGGTCTTACTGAGTGTGATGCACACTTAGCTTTTTTTAAATTGTTTCCTGACTTCATCGGAAATATATTTTTTTAACGGGAAGTTTTCATATTTGAATAATAAACCATTATTATAAAACTGATGTACTAAACGTATTTTACTAAATTTATAAAAAAAATCGTATAAAATAAAGGTATTATATAGATTTTCTTACGTGTAAAATTTCCGCATTATGTCAGGCACTAAATTCACAAATTTCAGTATTTATTTATTTTATTTTTTACTATACTCTAAGTATTAAGTTGTGTTACACCTAGTTCCACAAGAGGAATAAAAATAATACATACGATACACTATAAAAAAACTTTTTATTATTATTTTGAACTATATGTGTATATTAATTGAAAAAAAAATCAAATTAGGATTAATATTTTCCATCCCACCCTTTCTATCCTCCAATAACTGGGCATAGTGAGAGCACTGAGAGCGATCAGTTAATCACTAGTCCTGTCTACTACTACTTTGAAAAAGAGTGGTTAAGAAACTGAGTAACAAATAGTTTTTGTAAAAAAACTTCTGTTAAGTTACCTCCATTAGGAAGCCATTTGCTTTACATTTCGAGCGGACTTGGATTAAACAATAATTTAGGTTAGGAAATTTTAGTATGATACTACAATATGACCCAAACCACGGCGTGACTTAATGTTGGCAACACTATTTGAATATGACCATCTTACGTTATATGTAAATACATAATGCATATATTATTATTTCTCTCTAGGCAAACCCAAAATTACAATGTATGATGCTAGGTAAATATAGGTTTGGAGTTGTCGCTGTATCCTTTAGCCGGGTGGGTGGTATTGAAATAATATTAATGATGATTAAATAACTAGGTACCTATCTGTTTGTACTGTTCGCCGTTAGCCCATATCAAATATTATCTTAATTAAAGCAGATAGCCTATCTTTATACTTTACCGAACGGAAAATTGGACGCCAGTGCAGTGGGGTTTCACCAGTTCATGATTTGGCTAAGCTTAACATGTTTATTTGAATCTAAATCGAGACTGGTGATAAAATTAAAGATTTATAACAGGGGTGGGGAATCTTTTCTTTTGTAAAGGCCGCATTATTTTTTTTTATTCAACATAAGACCACGGAAAACATTGACTAGGGAATCTTTGGCCGGAAACAATTTCATGCCAATTTCTAAAGCCCAGAAATTTGCGGTTTTCCCAAATTGGCACCATAAAAGAAAGGGCCAAATTGGGACCATTAAAGAATTACAGAATTGGCCAGAAGGCCGCACCGGAGTAACCAAAAGGCCGCAGGTTCCCCACGCCTGATTTATAACATAACCATAGTAAGTTATCGGTTTTAATTTATCAACAAGCATTATGTACAAAAATAGTTAAACATTAAAAACAATTATTCTAATATGTAAATTTTTAATATCAAATCTATAACTGGAAATCTGACTAGAGTACAAACATAAAATACTTCGAAAAGTTCCTTTTATTTAACTGTGAGCGATTTCAATTGCCTGGTCCTATTGCGCACCAGTTAGCGTAACTGGGCGAAGCGAGAGCGATACGTTAGCCTATAGTCCTGTTCTAGCCTTATCCTTATATCCCGACTACTTTCTTTGAAAAAGAAAGGTTGAGTGACTCAGTAACGAACAGATCTTGGAGAAACTTCTGTTCAGATTATTCCATTAGGAGGCCATACGCTCCACATTGAGAGCGGACATGGATTTTTTAAAAATGCAGCATTTCTTCACGCTTTCTGACGAGAACTGGATGGATTATAATCCAGAGAGGGCAAGAATCAATAGGTACAAGGATCAGATTACGAATGGTCTTTTATTGTAAAAGAAGTTGTAACAGAAATACATGACTTTGGACATAAATTTGTTGAAACTTGTTTGTATGTAATTTTTTGGAGTACTTACGTATTAGAAGGAAATGTCTATATAATCTTTTTAAAAGGACGAATAATGTTAGTAATTCTCGTATATTAAAATTTTTCATGTTTATTATTGCCTCGGATTATTTTCCCGTTGAAGATAATTTAGATTTGCTTGATATATTTCAACGCGCGAACTTTGTTACAAATGCTCTGACTGAAATTTAAGCGGTCCCGCTTTAAAAAAACGTATGGCTTGCCAAGTAATAATTAAAATACCGGTAAAAGATCTCGGTATTCATATTGTTATTTCAATGCCAAATTACCGGTTTGAAAATTAGGCTAAATTGAAATTGAAATGTATTGAAACCATTACATATTATAATGAAATTGTTTGCGATAAATTACAATATTTTAATCTACCAAGAGTTGTATCAATATTGACACTTGACAGATTCTAAAATTGATGAGATGTATTATTATTTATGACAATCGCCCGTTTATGATTATAATATATTTTTTAATGACGGCAGCTTAAATTTAATATCCCAATTAACTGTATTTGTTTGATTTATTTAAATATTTTTTTATGACCGTGATTTAGTATGAAATAACTTAATGCTGATTTTGATATATTCATCCGGTACTGCAATTATCACAGCCAAAAGAATGTTGAAAACATTGGCATCTTGGGTAAAAGGGAACAATATTAACACGAATTGTTTTTGAAATGTATTATCGAAAATTATTCTAGCGCTAAGTTAGCTTAGATTTGAAAAATAATACAATTACGATATTGTACACACTATTAATTATTTTGTAGAAAACGATGGTTCATTCACTTAACAGCAACAAAGTGTCAGTTAATTCTAAGAAAACATAATAGATTAATAATGAGTATTTAAGACTACTACCACTAGAACAATCGCAACAAAAATAAATTCTCAGAAGAAGTGAGATTTTTTCTGTATTATGTTTTGTTACATCGGACTATAATTATGTTTCTTTTTTAACCAGTAGTAGAAGAATGAAGTGATATTTATAAGTTATCGTAGTCGAGTAAAAATTTCCTTTTTGGATAATTATAAATAAAATTCATAATTCTGTGACTCACTTAATTGGGTTTATTTTATTATTATTATAAAAAAAAAACAAAAGTAGTGATTGTTTCGATGTTTTCATCAATATATTTTTTTCATAAAACGCTGATATAGACCATAGAAAAACACTGGCTACAACATATTGGATGTAGCCTCACGATGTCTTGCGGTCTGAGGACGTGCGTGCAATTTGCATACCACATAAACGTTCCAATTCACGTGACGGCCATCACTCGCGGGTGCATTATCCTGAGCAAATTGTCTGCATCACGTCACACGAACAGTCGTGGAGACGGTTGCTCGCCTATCGTCCAGCTCCGCCTAAATGGGCGGAAGACCCGCCTTCGCAACGAGGACGAGCGCCAACCGCACCCGACCGGAAGTGCGTCATTATTACAATCGCTTTTAAACCACTTGGCGACTGAACTCTTGGAGCTTTCCTATCACGCTCTGATGGTTTAATTATTGCACCGGTAATATAACGTAGTCGTAATGGCGGGTTGGAGGAATACGATAATACCTAGCTACAGCAGATTTTAATTCATTTAATTTAAGATTTCGACTGAAGGTGCTTGGTGGAATTTCAATATTAAATTTGAATCGTTCAAACTATGTACATTCTCACAAATTTTGCCAAAAATGCCTGAAGATGCCGAAAGGCGAAACCCGGGTCGTTAGTGACAAAATTTGTGAGAATGTACATAGTTTGAACGATTCAAATTTAGATTTTAATTCCTTACTGTGCTGCGCTGAACAAGTTCTACTCTCATCTTAACTATACAAAATTTCATCTCATGGTAAAATCATATGCTTTAATATACATTGGCAGATTAAGCACATGGGAAGCCCAGGGGTGAGTTGAAGGGAGCTCGGAACCTTTTGCTTAATTTTACTAAAGCCGGCGAGTCCCTTGTTAATTAAAGAAAAAAACAATATTCTCTGATCAAATCAGTACATAGCTGTAATTTCTGACATAAGTGTTATCTACAACAGCTTAAGTATACACGTTAGTACATTTTTAGACATTTACATTGATGTCCCTAAGATTTGGAGACCCCAAGTGCGCGCATTTTTGCTTCTAGGGCAATCCACCACTGAGAATATATTAAAAAGCACTGTCTTCTATAAGGAACGCATAATTTAATCTTAAACATAAAAAATACTAATAATAACGTCGTTCTGTTATCGAACTATTGAAAGTTATAAGTTCTCCATAAAATAATTCAAAGAATACAATTTGAGGTTTACCTATACGTTACGCAATTCTTTGATTAGCTTTGGAATTGGAAAATATTATAGTAGCGTTAATTTAATATCAATTTTGCTTATTTAAAGAATTTAAATATCTTTTATGAATCGACTAAAATCTCGGCAGCTGATAATACTTAGGAGGTATATAGAAATGAACAAATGTTTTAGTCGTTAATTTATAGCAAAATTGACTTCGGCAGCTTGAATTTTCAATGACCATCCCTTTGCATCTCTGTGAATGTATCTATAATACTACTTCGGTCTGCGGAGTTACCCAAAAGGAATAGGCTCCAGTCATTAACTGGTCGCAAACAGCTTTGCTAAATAGCTATTTCGCTAACACCTCAGTTGTGCTCTATTCGATAAATGTATCAAATTTTTACTTAAATTTAAAACAAGCTCAAAAAGAGACTGCACTTATTTATACAAGCAATCAAAAATTTATTGCACGATAGATTGATTATAACATTTTTTAAAAATTTGTTTGAGGTTTTATTTTCCTATTAAAACTTTTCATTATATCTACTTAATATTATTAAACAAAAGCGACATTTAAGTTTTCAAATCCGAAACAGAAAAAAAAAATATTCACTAGCAGTTTATAACATACTTATTTTTTTAAATGTTACTTTTAAAAAACTTGCCTTTTTTAATTCATTTTTCTCGATAAAACACAATATTTTATATCTTCAATGCAATTATTCTATAAAATATGATAAACCAATGTAGCTGCCATTTTTTGTATGTGTCTAATTTCAGGTTAATGTAATATGGCGTCGGGTCCTGTGGTGCAGCGGTAAGTGTAGTGGGATTCCGTGCCGGATCTTTTCTTCGAAACAGCATCTGTTTCTGTTCGAAGGCATGGGTGTTGTGATATTTATAAAATTCCCTCCAAGCCTTTCGATCCTTAAATAACTGGGCTGATTTGTTAACCACTAGTCCTGTCCGAGCCTTATTCTTCTATACTCACAACTCTTTTTGAAAAAGAGAGGTTGAGCGACTAAGTAACAAACAGTTCTCGTAGAAAAAAATCGGTTGAGATACCTCCATTAGGAAGCTATATGCTTCATATTCAGAAAGGGCATGGATTAAAAAAATGTAGTATTATATATTACTCGTAACTATATAACAATACGTACGGAAATATAATAATATAAAGTCAAATTTTTCGATTGCTACTCACAAAAAAAATACGAATAAAACGCTATCTATATGATATATACGTAAAATATAAATGCAAAATATAAACGAGTATTTGTATAGCTGGTTTGATTCAAAGATAAATGGTTTGGATTATTATATTGACCATAAAACCAGTTAATGGTATATGTTGCCTTTTCAATTCAACCATTGTACTCCAAGAAGACAAAGGCATAGATTGCTTGATGCATTCGATGCACTTTGTCTCAATCGACGCAACGTATAACGAGTGACCACTTTGATTCAAACGTTAGCTATATTGTCGCCTAAAATTAGCACAGACTGTGTTGTTCGTTGGGAAAATGTGGTAGACCACGTTATCGTCAGATGGTATACTTCACGAAAATGCAATATTGCCAACCCCGTAAAGTACGTCAAAGGAAAAAAGGTGTTGACAATTTCTCACAAACAATTCATCGCAAGTTTATTCACTCTCATCACCTGTAGATAAGGCAATATCTAATACGATTTGCAACTTCATAATAAGCCAGTGGTTAATCACCAAGAGATCGATATCTACAGACAGTTTGCATCCAAAAATTCGAATGCAATCATTTTTGTTTGACAAATTGAACACGATCAATTTATTGTCTGTATGCGATGTCCACTCATTTTCTATTTTTTTTTCACTCCATGTTCACTCACAATGTAGAGCATATGGCCTCCTAATGGAAGTATCTCAACAGACTTTTTTTCTACGTAAACTGTTTGTTAGTCAGTTGCTCAACCTCTCTTTTTTTAAGTGAGTAGGGATAGAACGATAGTACTAAGGCAGGACTAGTAGTTAGCTTATCGCTCTTGCTACGCCTATTTTCAGTATAGGATGGGTAGAAGGGAACTCAAGACATCATATATATCTATGTCTTCGGATAGTAATCCATAAATCGTTTTTAAAAAACAATCTATAAAAGCTTTTCACATCGTTAACACTCGACCACGCAGCCGGCAAATTTTCTATACCAGATTTAAAATGTATTTTTATGCTGTTTTACACCACCTTACTGTACTCCGAAAACTTCTGAAAAATTGTTTAACGAAAATGCTTAATTTATTTTATAATATTTTTTGTCCATATAAGTTCCCCATATGACCACTATACTGTATCCATTATTTTCCATACCCCGCCAGTCTATTCCTCCTTGGTTATCCCAGGAAGGAATAGACTGGCGGTGTACATACTATAGATGGTTATAAGTAGACTTCAGCGACAACAGGATCCATCCGGTTGGTAAAAGAGATTAACAGGGTTGAAACTCTATTGGAGCATCCGCAGCACGTCCATCGACCACCAGGTCCATTTTTTTTGCTTTTTTTTTTATTTCGAACATAATAAGGGGCTAATTATCATGCTTTCTTATCACAGTGTTCTTGACAAACTCAAAACACATATTTTATTACCAAAAATAAAATATACCAACTGAATAACCATGCAAAGAAAAATATTTACTAACTACAACTCACTATTGCAACGCATTAGTCTATAGAAATAATCAATAGGGTGGAAGTCAGTGAACGAGGATTGGGTATTAATGTCATTCAAAACATAATGCATTTGCACAATTGTACAGATATTTATGCTGTTTTACTATTCTAAGCTATTCAATAAACGTTCTATGGTAGTCGTTATATCAGGGTTAACATCGGTTTTATAATATATTTATTATACTGTTGTAAATCAAAATGAATGTAAATTAATGTGAGATCAATATTGATAATTTCTATCATTGCTACGCTGATAATGTAATTGTTCTGGCAACACTGATGATCCGCTTGAACGAATGAATTGGGAGCAGTTAGTTGTTTGTTGCAGCTGTTACATAGATCCTTTGTTTCAAATCCACTTTGTCAAATGACTTAATGAAATCGTTTTAATATTATTCACTGTCATTTTATAATTTGTCAAATTCAAAACTGAATATTAATTACTATCATGGAAATGGCGATGATAATTAGGTGAATTTTACTGAAAATGATTACAGCCAACGGAACGTAAATATAATATCATTGTTTGAAAAGAAGAATAAGTTCCATAAATTCATTATGGTTGTCAAATAATATTTAACTTCTTTTGTGATCGTTGGTAATTTTCTCGCAAATGATCAAGTTGTATTTATCCTAACTAATAAACAAATTGCAGTCACAAAATAATATAACACTTATTATTTTGGGTTTTCCATAGGCTCAGAAATATTATAACTCATTTGATGCGTAAAAATAAAAGGTCGACATACATTTGTTCCTCTTCTAATTCCATCATTCTTTCTAAAGTAAAGAAGTTGACCGTCTGAATTACAACCAGCTCTAGTCAAAAAACCTTTTGCATAAGCTTGCTCGACGGAGCGTACATAGAAAAAAATGCAATTTTTATCCACTTACCCTCTTAAAATGATCATTAAGTATGAATTTCTTAACGGACAAGCGGCAAAAATAAATTCCTGGGAAATTTTATTCAACCATAAATGTCACGGGTGTGCTATAAAAATTCAAATGCATACCTCTTCCACCGGAATTCAAATGAATCCATCATTAAGAGATGCCAGCACATTTAAGGCTATAATTAGGGGCTACGAAAAGGGTCCTATTGGCCCGTCCCAATGAACGAAGATGATAAATTATGCCAGCAAATATAAAATAAGCTGCCTCCAACATAAAAAGGAACCACTTCTAAAGGACTAAAAGGAACGTGATCATTTCGGGATTTCGGTTTTGATTAGCTCGCACACTCGACAACATAATATGAAAACGAGAAAATTAGTACGGAAAAAAGCTCTCAATTAAAATAAATTGTTATTTCAATCACATCGGAATCTTTCAGGATACATAATTAGTTTAAGTTATTTAGGTATTATATAATAAATATGAATAAAGGTACTAAAAATATTTAGATATGAGAAAAAAAAAATATTACATTTTTTAAAAAGTCTTCAAATTCAATATCCTTCCAAATTTTTTTTAATCATATTAAAGAATGAGAATTTATTTGATAATTTAGTCCGAATGATATTATTTTTAATTTATCCTGAGTATTTGTTTTATATATTTTATAACACTCGTATTAACAGTAGAAAAAAATCCAGATTATTAAAATCAGAGCCAAATAAGTGTAGATAACAATAATCCAAGATTTTTATAGCCAGTAGAATTTATTGAATTCTCTTTTTTATTTAAATATTAAAATCGTATTTAATTTATGTTGCTGTTGATACGAATTTGAAAAACACTTAATATCAATATATTTATATCTGGAATAAGATAAAGAGATATGTTTAAAATAGAATCAAATATTTTTTTTCTAAAATAACCATTCTATACAGAGATTTAAATAAAATGTATTAAGATATTTTTGTGAAAATTAGACGATGTGTCATATCAAATTATTGCCTAGATTTACATTAAACTTATATGTATTTCTTGTATTAAATATTTTGCAGTTTAAACATTTCAACATTCCATAATAATTATGGCAGGCTAAAAAAATAATTTAAATTTAAAAATTCTTCTACATCGATTATCTAAAAGGTTCTCCACCCATCAATGAAAAAACTTTTCAGCGTTTGAATGCTAAAAGCAAAAGTCAGGTAATAATTTTATTTTATTTAGTTCCGCCCCTCACATCAATAATCCACAGACTGCTGTCTCGTGAACTATACAAAGAAACCCCTTCAAATATTAGAATACATGCAATCTTTGTAAAAAACATAATATATTGTATAGCGAAAATGATGAAGCTTTTTTAGCCTAGTGAATTTATTGATTAAAAAAATAATTAATATTACAATTCATCGCAAAAATATTAAATTCAAATAATCTTTTTTGGCAGTATATAAGAATTTAGCATTTTTTTTGTTAATTAAGTCATAGTTTATTAGTTTTTATGGAAATTTTGGACCAATTAAACAAAAATGCTTAGATAAATTAGTCTTTAATCTATTTCGTATTATGTTGTTGTAAAGTCGTTAAAAAAAAGAAGCGTTTCAATTAAAACAAAAATTAATTTGTGTTTTTTTTTCTCTTACATAATTGCCGAATTTCTGTTTATTACATAAACTCGACTATGGTGCTTCAACTATCATATTAAATGTGACGATATTACTTTAACGTGATAACTACAAAAAAATGATGGATTTATGATTAGAACTTCTTACTTAGATAATATAGAATAATTTCATAGAGATATTTGTTTATTATTTCAATGCAACAAATAAACCCTATCGTTCAGAATACGAAAGAATATTTGAGGCGCTTAGTGTCAAACACGGCCAAGTCATGTTTTTGTCAATATACACTTATGTAATTCCGGTATGGAATTTAAATACCCACAAATCATGTATGAAAATGAACTTTAATTATTTATTTTACTATCAAAAGTAGCCATGTCAAAGGCGTTTTGTTATCATATTGGTCAAGTCATCAGAGCCAATCACAATGCAGGATTTAAATAAACCGTCATTCAGTATTTTGTATGGAATATAAACACCTAACTATTAGTAAGTTCACGTTTATTTTGTGGGTGTTTCATGGATATTAAAGTCAATTCGACTTTCCTGAAAAGTAAAGTGAAACGTCTTGGCCGTGTTTGATAAAAGGCGCCTCATTGGAATAAACTCTGATAAAATTATTTTATAATATTTTCTTACTGTAATGAAACATTTATTTGCCAATAAAGCGCCTTCAATATCTGAAAGTGTTGCGAAAAATCCATAAATATGTCAGACTTGATAATTTAGCAAAATAATATATATGATTTGCGGATTTCTCACAAAAGATGAACATCATCAACAAAAGCTAAGAACTCGTTCAGTTATGATTGTGTTCAAGAATCATGAGCGCTCACACAAACTTTTATTCGATTCCATTCATTGAAAGCAGAGCTCTTAAACAAAGTGAGACATTTTTTTTCTCAATTTAATATACATATTTTATATCGGTTAACGATCATTTATTCATAAAGTTATATTATGGCACGTAGCACATGTCAACGACATTGTTTTAGATTCTGGTGTTCACGGGCTTGAATCCTAGGACGGACAGTAGTATAAAATGATTTATTTTTATGTTCAAAAGTATGCATCAACGTGTTTGTATACAATCCTTTTTGGCAATTGGTCGCAGCAAGAGCAATAAGCATACAACTAGTCCTGTTATAGTTTTATTCTAAAAAGTAAAAGAGAAGTCGATCAACTGAGTGAAACGGATTCTTGGTAACAAAAATAAAGGATTTCAAATTATGAAAATTAAGCACAATTTACAATTCTCATTGGGATTTTTTTTATATGAAAAGAACCACTTTAGCTGAGAGAGTGGGCAGTCCCAACAAACAATGTTAACTCGCTGAACAAACCGGTTCTGATTATAATAAAATATTATACAATTGTGAAATAGGAACAAAAAACTATACTTAATATATTATATAAAAAATCTTTCTATTAAGAAAAGATATTTTTATAAATGTGATCGCTCTTTATTGCATATAAATTACAAATGGGACTTACTTCGAGAGAAGTGGCTCGTTTAATGAATTCACTGTTAATTATTGATAAATAGATTGACTGAGAAAAAACAGACATTTCGTTATATTTTTATTAAGATCAGAACCAGTTTCTCCTATCGCGGGCATTGTCATTTTTCAACTGAATAAAATAAATCAAAATATGACTTTTATACAAAATATAGTATGAAAAATAAAAACGTCTATAAAACAATAAATATGACAAGAATTTACAAATTGCAGATAAATTAAGTGATATATTATCAACATTGTAAATTTTAAGGGTCTCTCAAAAGTAAATAGCTTCTAATCTGTAATCGAAAACGAGTCAACAATAAATTAAGTAAGAAAAATACTATGAGCTTAAAAATAATTCTTTAACTTCATTGACAAATGGAAGAATTTAAAAAAAAATAATTAGGGGCCACTTAAATAATTTCTAAGACAATTAATGTTACATCATATATCGAATAAAAAGTTTGCTATCAGACAAAAGGCAATTGAAATGTTTTTTACAAAACCAATATAATTTACAAACAAACATAATAATATAATGTTTTTTAAATGATCATATAAACTTTTTACAAAAATTTGGAGAAGAAATTGGAATTTATTTCATAAAACGAAATATATAGTGATGAATTATATTACATTTATATATATATTATTTTTGTCGAGACCGATTTGAAGTCACTGCATTCATTTTAAAGTAGAAATATTTCATCGAATCTTTTGATATAACAATATCAATAATGATCAAATAAAGTCACCCGGAATGCGCATAAATAAAAATGAATTTCGCATAACCCGTTTTTTAACACCAACACTCCTTTCGTAAGTAAAGCGATACAATACAGCAAAATGTATTGAAGAATTTATTTCGCCTTTGTAAATGAATATTATGGCGACGTATTGACAAAATCTTTGGTTGTACAGAAATCGTTTTATTATTGGTTATTTATCTTTGAGCACAATGGTAAAAAAGGCATTCTCTGGAGAAGAACCCACTCACCGATAAAGCGAAACGTTCCGAGAAACTGAAAGGTAAAAAAACATTACCATTTGAATTTTGCTGAGCATCGAAAATAATAGCATCTTTTATTTTGACACAACGAGTTCTGTTCTGTAGTTTACTTCCAATAGTTGAAACTAACTAGCTGAAAAGAAATTGTATTTAATAAAACATGTAATTTTGCACAAGATTAATAAATTTATTATTATATTTAACACATCTATCTAAAGAGTTTTAACCACTATTGAAAAATTAATTAAACACGGGGCATAATATTTTAGCTAGACGTCAAATAAAATTTAGTATGCTTTTTAAAACTAAATACGTATAAATTAATTCTATTTCAATAATTCAATGTTTTATATAACCATAATCTTTGCATATTATTTTAGATCTACTAAAATGCATACAGTTTTTTCTTGTCATTTATATATAAAGCTGTTTTTAGTTGATTTATTGCTCCGCAGTACCTGCTATATGTAAGATCAATTATGATCCCCGAACCGTCAACGCGTGTCTACAACTTTGGGTATTGCAATATCATATTGACAGATTAAAATTAGGACATAAATATTTCAAAATAATCTGCATGGTAAACTGACCATCTTCGTTATACATAATAAGCAACTCCCAGCGAAAAAATGCATATGTCGTTCATCATAATACGTGGGGTTGGCATAAATAATTTTAACAGAATCCTTACAAGGTCTAAGAATTGAATGGTGACGTCCGGAGACCGGACTAGGTGTCGATGAATCACTATCTCCATATTCGTTACCCCAGATTTAAAAGGTAGTAAGAGATGAACATTTTACTGATTGACATGCCACTTTAGATACGTTTACATATCGATTGACAAGTCAAGGATTGAAATTATTGCGATGTTAGTTAACTATATAATTACAATTTATTTTGGTTGTACAATTTATTTTATTATGTTGATAGCTGCTTCGGATTTATGCCTTCGTCAGAGCTATGCTTAAAATAAAATTAGTTTAACTATATAAACTGAATTGGAGAGATACACAATACATCATACATCTTCTAATTCTAATATATTCTAAAATCCTTCTTAATTAAAAGTGTTTTTCTAGTATTAATAGCAAATATGGTATTATTAAATAGTTTGCTATGCAGAAAAATTAGTTCAAATTAAAATGACGATGTATAATTAATTAAACTGTTACAAGAATTTAATGATATAATGATATGAGAAGATGTATTGTGTATCTCTTGTAGGGCAGTACAAGACAAGGTCAACTTCGTTACCTTACAAAGCGAATCTCACGGGTTCGAGTCCCAGTACAATCAGCATTTTTAAAATAAACATTTGGAGCGATTATTTAACCATTTATCATGTCCTAGCCCAGTCCTTCCTCCCTTCTTTACGAACAAAAAAGGGTTTTATTAATTCAGTAGGAAAATTTAATACTAACAATTCAACATATTTTTCAGTTTTAGAATCGCACCACGAATATAAGAAAACAAACATTAAATAATAATATTACCATCCATATGGTCTGACAAAATTATTATGTTAGCATACCTAACAAGTTATGAAGAGCCAATCAAATCGCAGAATTTAAATCAGCTGACTGAAAGTCATTTAGTATTTTGTATGGAATGTTAACACATAACGTTTTTCGGAATTAATACAATTTTGTTAAAAAAAAGTCAAACAATCTTTCGGCTCACCTGAAATAAAATTGAAAAAAGTGTAACTGACTTGGCCGCGTTTGATATTGTATAACTCATTTTATTAGCTTAACAAAGATTTTTTTATACCATTATAAATATGGGTACATACGATTTGAAATAGCTTTATGTATTAATTGCAAGAAAAAATACAGTTTTACATGCTAATGGCGTTTTTAAGGTGTATACTCTCACGCCTCCAATGTAAATTTAACGAATTATTGTCAGGAAAAATAAACTAGCCCATGTCTAGTAAATGTATTATAACAATATAAAATTTATTATTTTTATAGTAAATAACAGGTGAGTTCAGTGAACGTTAAATTTTATTGCCACTTGTTAACAAACGGACTATTTTATTTCTTAGAATTAATAAAAGATACCATTGTGATTGGACACTCGACGCGGTTGTCTGCCGTACTCAGAAATTCTGACATAAAAGCTCCAGTGTAAATAGTTTGAATACATTAAAAAAAATACTAAATAAACATGCCGGCGTCAAGCTATTCCATGGGTACCCAAACTTTTAGGTCACAAACCCACTCGAATAACCCAATAATAAAAAAACTTTTTTTAACGGACAAGTGGAATATGTTTTAGCAGAATAGAGCAGGTAAACAATATTAAAGTAAGCTTTGCAAAGATTTTTTTTGCATTCGTTTTTTTTTCTTTTTGCATGGAATGATTTGCTTTCACCAGCCCTTAAAAGGTTATAATTAAACCACTACTTCAATAATATATGAACATACTGATTCGAATGTTTTAAAAACAGCTAGAACGTTGAGGATTTTTCTGGTTTTCAGTTTTGATTAGTTTGAATTATTTGAATCTTTAAAATGAATCAGTTTATTCAACAATGTTACCATTTAAAATAGTTACTGATTTTTTAATTATAAAGAATTCTTCAGTCATCAAAAAGTACTAATTTCCGATACAAAACGTGCAGTTCCCATCTCGAGAGAGTGATTTTATACATACACTGAGGTAACAATGAAATAAGTTTTTTTTAAATTGAATTTAATAGTCACGTCAGCTCACAAATTCCTGCGATCTTTTTTCGGAAGTCTCAAGTGCTGCGACCCAACGGTTGAGAGCTCGGGAGCTATTCTATTGAACGTTATATATTGTAATGACCCTTCATCCAAAAAACGATATGTGTTAAACGTATCTACCTGAACAAAATAAATTAAAATATTTTGGACACCCTCCCTAAATGATCCAGCTTTCCCTTTACTGTGACAATCATTTGCCGCATCCTTAGTGTCTTTTTCATTTAAATTAGTTTTTTTTCAAAGGACATAGTTTTGAATGTTTCACAGCATGGTGGGATTTAATGGTTACAGCTTACATATTATCGTAGGTTACAAATATTTATTAAAATTTGTCATACTTACTGTCATTGTAATTGTAAGATTTCTGATTCTTGTTGTAAAATGTAGGCCTTTCATTCAAAGTAATGGTAGTTTTGGACAGTTATGATTGGTTTAAGCAGGACCCTTACATTCATTATTTGTTGAATAAGTCAAGATACTATAAAATGGAAAATGCATGTAATCCTTTTAATTTCGATGCGATAAATTGAGTGGTGTTCTTAAAAACTGAATAACATATTATACATGTGATATTTTGAATTAAACTCCTTATCGACTATTTTTTCAACATTATTTTGAACCATATTGCATCATTTGATTTAGATGTATTCTTCTAAGCGGTAAAACATTTAAATGTATTTTTTTTTACCATTTCCGCTCCCAATATGGAGCATATGGACTCCTAATGGAGTTTATCTCAACAGAAGTGTTTCTACGAGAACTGCTTGTTACTCAGTTACTTAACCTCTCTTTGTCTAAAGAGAGTAGGAATAGAAGGAAAAAGCTAGGACAGGACTAGTGGTAAGCTAATCGTTCTCGATACGCCCCGTTCTTAGGATAGGATGGGTGCGAGGGGGGAATTCAAGACATCGCATACATCCATGCCTTTGAACAGAAATTCATAAATCGATTGAAAAATCAATTTATAAAACTGCCCTTACTGGGATTCGAGCCCGTGCCCTCCGTAGTGATGTAGTGTAGTAACGACGTTGACCACTCGACCACACAGGCGGCAATTTAACATTTAAATATATACCACATTTAACCACTTCACTGTTGAGCATCGAGAGGATTCAAACTATAATATTTTATAAATAAAATTGATCACTTTTAATCCGCTCACTGTCAATACTGGTGGAAAGGAATTGTATTAAAAAAACAAAATACTCATTTGTCCCCACTTTTATTTTATAAGATTAGGACCGGTTTTGCTAACGGTAAGTTAATCTTCTTTTTATTATTATAATCTTATTAAATAAAAATGGGAATTAAAACAAATGAGTGTTTTATTTTTTAAATAAAAGAAAGTTGATTTTAGCAAAAAAAAATGTTAATTCAATCTCGAGTCTTTCAAGCTTATGTTAAAATTTATTTCAAGTCGAAAACTACTTTCTCATGGAAAACTTCTCTGATTTAGTAAGAAGTCAACTTGATTTTGTGTGGGTCGTACAGTTTGATGTTGATTTTCCCGGAAACACAATTTCGTGGGCTATACATTTTTCCACCTCAACAAATTATGTCCTATGTATTACTTAGACAACTTAATTTATCCAATTCACATTAAGAATTTAATATTTTTTGCTCATTTATTAATATAGTTTTCCTGTTCTTGCTAGAAGAACTTTAATCATAAAACATTCCATGCTCATTATAAAATAATATATCCATTTAAAGTCCAGTATAATTTGGATTGACTAGTTAAATTTTAAATATACGATTTTTCTCTTTTAAGACGTTGACTGTCAATTCCCGGTGAGTGGCATTTTATATTATTCATTACTGGTTTATAATCTTACTTAATATTATACTAAGAGCCTGTGTGGCTCTGAGAGGCTGTACCATTTTATATTTCATGAATTGATAATTAGTACGAAATGAATTTATTTTAAACACAATATATTACACTATAAAATGTGTTGCTAATTTACCAATAGTTTGGATCACACGTTTTTCATCGAATCGTAATATTTCGAATTCATTTTAGTCAATTATTTTCTGTTTTTTCATTAAATAAAAATTGCAATGATGCCTTATTTCTCAATCGATGAAATACGTTTAAGCACTATTCAATGATTCTTTACCTGCCTTTTTCACTTAGTCGAAATATAAAAATGTCCGCTAACGCAGTGGAAATACTGTGAGATACATTTTCAGCAAACGTTCTCTCCAAGCAATTTGATATTAATTCTGCATAAGCGATCTTTTAAACTGCTATTTTAAAGTATTTAAAATTCATGAGTATACTATTCATATTGTCTTATTTTTCCACATAATATAAAGAGAGATTGAGTCCAACCTTTTTAAATCTAAGTCGGCTCCTAATGTGAAGCATATGGCTTCCTAATGAACGTATCTCAACCGAAGTTTTTCTCCATCATTCAGTTGCTAAACCTTAGAGGGATAGAACAGGAATAGTGGTTAGGTAATCAATATATCTACACCCCGTTATTTAAGGACTGGAAGGGTGAGAGGGAAATAGATATCACAAACAGGCGTGCGTTGGAACAAAAATCGATTGATCGATCGAATAATGCTGTGAAACCCCTATACCAAAATGGACCAGACAAACCACTATTATAAAGAAAAAAAATAAACATTGTTAAAAATCGGTAATAATTAAAATAGATTTCAGAACCAACTTCTTTAACAGTTTTTCTTGTGCATTGTTAAAGAAGTAGGAATCAATAATAGTACAAGAAGTCAGCAAGGACCTTGGCTTGGCCTCACAGGTATTAATTAGTCCAATGGTCACCAAACTTTTTGAGAAACGGGCCGGATTGAACTTTTTGAAAACTAAGGGGGCCGGGTGACAAATAAATTCTCATTGGAACCCAATCAGAATATTATTTCATTTTATGTGGTTACATAATAATTAGAATGTAAACAAATGTTTGCGGTTCTTAGAATTTCAATAAATGAGAATATTCGAGAAATTTTTAAGTAAACGAACATCTGGTCGTCTCGCCTCCAATTTCTATCCAACTTCCTTCGCTTTGAGTCCCCTATCAGATAGTTGTATAGCAATTGATTATTTGAAATAAGTAGTTGTCGTGAATTCACAACTAAATCATGAAAATTTATATTTTCTATATGAATAATTTCTATACAAAAATCCAGAACTTTTATTACCGCGGGCCGTAGTTTGGTGACCGCTGAATTAGTCCTTGGATATACTTTAAGGCGACTCAGTAGGAATGCAAAACTTTAATTTGACCTACAGCATAAATATTGCACTGACTTAAATAAGTAACCACCACAATACGTATTTTTACAGTATCAAAACAAGCAAAACATTTTTCTATTTCATTACAAAAATAACAATACCACCTAACACACGAATGGGTATTTAGACAGTTATAAAGGTTTTTCATATAAAACAATTTGTATTAATATTAGATATCGACGAAAATCAATAAGTATTTATTTATCTTCATAGCAAAGACTGACAATCTAATTTACTTCCCCAAATATCTGTTGCAACAATTATATGTAACTGAAACTATACGTTAATTATATATTCCTTGAAAATGCTTCATATGAGGTGTTGCTACATGTAAGCAACAGTAAGCTATCGTACTAATAAATTAAATCATGAGACGGCTTTTGCCAAAGGTAACAAGAGACGCTAAACAAACCATACAATACAAATTTCTCAAACTTTCTCTAATATATAGAATTAGTTTTTATTTTTAATTTTTTATAACCTATTTTTTATGATATTGATTTGATATGATTTGTTATGATATTGATGAATACAGTTTTGAAAAATAATTTTGTTGCATAAAAAAGTTTAAAACATAATAATATTGACATAACAAGATTAAAATAGAAAAGTATTGAGTTCTAAAAGAATTATAAGTTGCAATTGATAGTTATCTCTGGTTCGCGCTATAGTTGACCATGAATTTAATCCGAAAATTATCTTAACTATGTCTTATCGTGTGAGACAAAAAACTTCAATATTTTTAAATCATTGTATGTTAAGTAATCGTTCTTAACAAATCGATTGAACATGTCGCACAGTGACTTCTTTACATTTTTTTATTAATAGCATCTAAAATGTATTGCGGATTCTATTATATATTTCTATTGACCTTTTGAATCTAAGATCCAAAATCTCAGGATGATACATTGGTTCCAGAAAGTGGCGCGTAAAAAAAGCTCATTTCATATAATTTGATAAATCGGTTTCAAATCCGTGTAAAAAAAGTACCAAAAATGTATGAAAAAACGTAACGGTTTATCCAAAATAATCGAGTAAAAAAAGTATTGGGTGTATATTTTACTGAATGCAAATAGTTTTACTTCAATATTCTATAGTCTAACTCAATAAGGAAGAAACTAAATGAATATTAGACCAGATCAAAAGTAGTCATTCAAATAATTTATATTGAATGCATAGATATATTTGTATTTCTTTATATAATGTTTGAGAACTTTCTTTACTGGCAATTTGCATGTTCGATGACATGCAGGGTTGTGCCATATTAACATCTTTTCCAATATTTTTTTGTTTCTAATAATAATGTTTTTTTTTACGTTTAAACGACTTTGTTTTTTTAGCGAAAATCTTCCCCATCTGTAAGCGGCATAAAACTTTTGAAACATAGAAATGATTCATAAATACTAATGTAAAAATGCTTTTATTCATCTATTATTACGATTAGATACAAATATCTATAGATAGAATCTCTGTTTAAAAGCATTGCCAAATAATTATTTTAAAATACTTATCCATTAAGCCAGTAGTTTCCAACTTTTGTGTTAATGCGCTTCCCTTTGAAAAAAAATATCTTCGCGCCTCCCCATCCTTTATTTTCATATAGTAACAAAGACACGTTTTAAAGGGTAAATAAATATTTTGGACTGTTCGCGCTTCTTTTTACAATAGTCCACGCTTCCAAGGTTGGAAATCGCTGCATTAAATTAAAGCAAGAGTGTCCAACCTTTTTTTTTTCTTAATGTCGACTTTTCAACCTTAAATTTTCTCGCGATCGACTTCTACCATGATTCTTGTAACAATTTTTATTTAGTAGGGGTTTTCCCTTCTTCAATCTTAGAAATGTTTATTTTAAATGCGAAATACATACAATTAGATAGGTATATGCTTACAAAAAATTCAATTTTTGTATATTTTATATTTAAATTGTAAATTTTTTCCAAATTCACGGAAGCTTTCGGGATCAAACAAATTATGCTTTGGAGTCGACCGGTCGATCGCGATCTACCAGTTGAACATCCATGAGCTAAAGTAATACTGGTCTTTACAAGCGTCGCTATTGAAAAATACATTATTGTATTATAAATAATAATATTATTTGTCAGCGCTTTGGGCAACCCTAACCCCAACGCGTTTTTTTGGCAGAATAAAAAAACATTGCTTTGATTACCTCTAATATTCGTTGACCAGTGATTTAATATTTTTTAATAAAACATTTGATACGTCCACTCCGTACCACGTACGATCTCAGACTGAAGCTCAAACTGATGCATAGTAGGTAAGAAAAGGCATCTCCGAAAAATGGTTACCATTTATTGGTATTATCATTATTTATTTATTTTTTTTGCTTTTAAATGTAAACAATAAAATGGTTTTTTATTTCAATTTTTTTTAGAAGTATATATGATACAATTATGCTTTAAAAATCAGTCAGAAAAAGTGGGAAAAATGGTACATTTCAAATGGCTGTATAATCATTATATTCGATAAATTAGAAATTCTGCTCAAATCACTTTCTTAAACCAATCTTTATCTGTATTTCTTTCTAAGACTTCAAACTTCGGTATCTTATAATAAACCTTAAAACGATCTTCGCGTAAAGTAGTTGAAAAAAATCTAAGTCAATGTTTTACCGTGTAATCTTGACATTTTTACTATTTTCATAAAAAAAATAATGCAATAGTGTAAAAAAGCGTTTGGAAAATGTAATTATTGAAAAAAAAAATTTTTTAAGTGAACGGTTCACGAGATTTCGTCGATGGCAAACGATCGATTTACTCTGTTTTCAGGCGTAAAGGTACTATATCCTCTTAAGTAGGATTGACGAATAATAATTGGACCTGGGCCGAGTATGTCAGATTCATTGATAATTATCATTATAAACATCAAATATGCAACTTCTTTTTAAATTTAATTATTTCCCGTAATAAAATATTTTTAAAAACTAAGTTGAAATATAATTTCAATTTACGAAAAGTATTTGAGACAGAGTTTATTGCTTCATCATCATAATATAATATTTGTATTATAAAATTAATCATTGTGTGTTTTGATTTCATTCGAGTTAGAAAACAAAATTAATGCTGACTAGGACCCAAATCGAAAAAATCAGAATTCTCCTTTGCATCAACACCATTGACCTCTATGGTCCAATAAATATTTCATACCTATCAAGCAGATTTTTTTAAATTCAGTTACACTGATGCGTAGTAAAACACTTAATAATAAAAAATCAATCAGATTTTTTTGTTTCCTAGATTTAATTTACATTGAAATTGTAAAATACAACAATGTGTATCAAACATTTAAAATGCTAAATAACTTTGTTATTCCACTTGTTGTTTTATAAAATATTACTAAATTTAACCTTTTGGCTGCCGTAGATAAAAAGTACGTTTGTACCTACTACGCCGGCTATAACTTGCAATTATTAATTTAATTAGTTATTGACGAGGTAACTCGTTTCTGGAGTGTTGAGCACAATAAATTTGACGAGATATCTCGTCTGTGGCAGCCATCCAGTTAAAAAGTTTACTAAAATGTGACGCGTGACATTTAATATGATAAATTGTATACTCATACCCTAAACGATTTTTTTATCAGATACAATTAGATACTTTGTATTTTTTTTATATTGAGAATATATTGGTTAAAGTTTGACTTTTTCATTTGGAATAAAGTAACGACATATATTCACAGAAAATGATTAATGTTTTGTAAGGGGTATACGATGCACTTAATGCCTACTGTCGACCATAAAATATCTCACATTGGTAGTTCATTTCCCACAGAATATTCGACACACGGCCAACAATAAAATTACTGTGATGAAAAAAATCCCGTGGGTTAGTCGTCAAATACGAATGAAGATCTTATCCCGTGTCCAAATTACGGGAAATAGACATTCTTGCGAGACCCTTTCACCTTATGAGACGCGTAAAATCACGTTTCGTTCAAAACTTCAGCCTGCCCATCCTAAATAATTGAAATACTCTCTAGTAAATAAAATGTGAGTGGTAAAAAATTGTTACATAAAATGTCCATGACATACTAGCGGGTAACACGAAAAAATCGATCGAAAATAGTGTGAGGCTTTTTCACGTTTTCTAGAGGCTTCTACGATAAGGGTGGTCTTCGTACCGGAATTTACGAGACCTGGATGGCTTGAAATGCACCTTGTTATTTACAATATAATACAGGTGTATTCAAACCTTATACTTCAATTTCAACAGAAAAATATCGTTCGCCTATCGATTTATGAAAATATAAGAATTAGATTATTTTTTATAAATTTTACTCTAAAGCAGTGGTTTTCAAACATTATGTTACTACGTTTCTCTTTGTAAAAAAAAATATCTTCGCGCCCCCCATCCTTTATTTCATATAATAATTAAGACACGTTTTAAAGGATAAAGACATATTTTAACTGTTCAGGCCTCCCTTTGCAATAGTTCACGCCTCCCAGCTTTGAAATCGCTGCTCTATAGAATCTAGATTATCAATAAAAATTAGTTTGTTGCTGAAAAATATTATTATTCGATAATACATTTTCATAAATGATTTATAATTTTAAATATCATTTTTAAATAATAGCATTTTTTCATTTAGTAGAACAGATATAATGGCAAGTAACACAGGATTTTGAAAAAGTTATCGAAAATATCACATGAACTTGTTGATTTTTGTAGAATTAAATACATTGCTATTTGTAACCTTCTTATTTCTTCTAGATTTGTCATAATTACATATTATATCGACTCATACTAACGCAAAAAAAATTGATAAATTGCGTTTTAAGCCAATAATTTTTCAATATTGCCTAAGGCGTAAATGACAAAAAAATATCTTATTCGCTTGATCTGTTTTAGAGTTGTGCATTTTAGTGTTTTGGCTTGTTATCGTTTGTTCCACGTGGTCCCCAGTTGAGAAACGCTGATCTAGAGAACTAAAAGTAGTCAGAAAATTTAATTATAATACCAGGATAGACAATGCCCATATATTACTATTTACTAACTGCACTTATGTAAGGAATTCCTTCTTCGAACATAATCTTAAAAAACTTTCTCCTGTTATATTTATAAATTGTTGAATACGATGTTTTGCCTATTATGGGTCAATGTTGTCATATTGAAATATATTTAATCTGTTTATCTGAAGTGTTTAGTGATATAACATCTTAGTAAAGTGACCTTACACAAAATATTAATTTTAACTAGAAAATGTAAAATACATTTAATGACAGTCAATGATAAAACTTTGTATTCCAATATTAATTGAAATACAAAGTTTTTCTCCCCTGATATAATAGGTCGTGTCTGGGACGTAATTGCCCGCGCACCGGTCGTGACTATGCAAATACTTCAATTAGGGTTATAAACTTTGGACAACTGGCCGCGGTCCGTGGGTTGAACTCTTTGTACCCTGAAGATCTCGGCTAATAATTGGTCGATTTTTAATGGGCCCAGTTCTCTTGTGAATTTGTGGACTGTTATTTCTTTATGGCCATTTTTTTCCGAGTGCCGAGCGCAATGGGTATAAAACAATTATCTGATTTTTTAAGAATATGATTTATTGCGGTAATTGAAGCGCACTCTTCTTTGCTTATGGCAGTATAACTTTTTACAACTGCCGCAATGAACATCAATTAGTTTGTTGAAAGATGCGTAGCTACCTGATCATCAATTCCAAAGGAAATAATTTACCCCACGTACAATGTATGCAAGTATGCAACCATTGAAATAATTCGTTTATTTTACGCACACTTTTTATTATTTTTTTACTTTATTTACGCTTGTACGCGTGAGGGTTAAAGGATTGTTACCATCCTTTAAAAATGCTATCCATCATAATTAAGAAATTATATTTAGGCCATTTTGTTATTTGACATTTATAAAATACGACGAAGATTAGCTTATCACGCACATACTATTAAAGTAAACATTGCATAGAAATAATTTAAAAAGCCATATTCCATACTGAAATTGTTGTAGATATTCAATATATTTTGTTTGTCGCTGTTGTAAAATAACTTGTCATAGTTTTGTGTGCAAATAAACATACTGATTTGCAAAAATTGTAAAAAAAAATATATACAACGTTGAAAATTAAATAAATGGAATAAGTAGTTTTAGGGTCAGGTCCTTGATGCAGAGGTCAACTTCGTTGGCTTTCGCAAGGGATCTCACAGGTTCGACTCCTACCCAGTACGAACAGCATTTTTTTCAATCAATATATCGATTTCTGTACGGTATGGATGTTTGTGAAAATTTCCTCCCAGCTTTCCAATATCTAAATAATAATAAAAACGATTAGCCAAATACTAGTCCTGTCTTACCTTATCCTTTCAAGCCCTTCTCTATTCGAAAAAAAGGTCGAGTAACTGACTAATAAGAAGTTTTCTAAATAATTCTGTTGAGATATCTCCATTAGGAGACCATATGGTTCACAGTTCACACTGTGAGCGTACATAGATTTAAAAAAACACATTTTCATTTCATGCGTCTTGTGCTTAATATTGATTAATAAAATTAATGCTGTACAACATAAATAATCGACATGAAGTGTAAAGGTTGAAATATAAAAAAAAATAATGGAAAAAAAAAAAAAAAAATTTCCCGTATATTATTTTCTTTAAAATCTTGAATAAATCAATGACATTTTTTAATGCAGGTGTAAAAGATTTTTCTTCTCAATTTTTATAATCATTAGGTATTCCTTCATCTCGCTTTTTTAAATGTCCGCCACCAATGTGGAGCTTATGGCCTCCTAATAGAGGTATCTCAACAGAATTTTTCTACAAGAACTGGTTGTGTCTCAGTCGATCAACCAACTTTTTTAAAGCGAGTAGCAAGGATAGAAGGATAAGGCTAGGACAGGACAGTTATTAAATGGTCGAAAAGGAGGGAGGATTTTTTTCAAGACATCACAAACACCCATGCCGTCGAAAATAAATCGATTAATCGATCGAAAAACTGCTGTTCATACTGGGACTCGAGCCCGGGAGATCTGGCACGGAAGTCCACAACTTATAACGTAGAATACTTTTTGACTGTGTCGTTCTTGCGTTATGGTAGTACCTTTAATTAAATTAGCACTAAGGTGTAAAACAATATACAACATATTAACCATGAGCCGTGGAGACAGGAGAGTCAACTAATGCTATTGACTATGGTCATAAAGCCACTATATTTTCAAAACAACATTATACATATAAAAAAATATATACAACATTTAAATTATGCTATAATTTCGCATTCAAAAGTTTTCATAAAACAAAGTATTTAACATTTATTTTCAACGTTCATTCCACTGTAAAAAAAATTACCACCCGCGAACAATATGTGAAACAATAGAATTGTAAAAAAATAATTATTTAATTTTTGGTACAAAATTACAGGGTTCTCGGTCTATTTGTTAGGGGAAGGAAGGTAAATATGCAGGTATATCAAAAAGTCATTCAGGTAACGGCACAAGGGTTAAATTTATGAGGGAATAATTGAGTATAACCACAGACGTCTACACTTTACCCTTATAATATTCAAACTGGGGTAGGAGGTCGGCCAACCCCGTATAAAATTATGACGCAATTTTTAATCTTGACCCTGAGAAAATTTTACCTACAATATGTGTTCATATTGATTTTTCAAAAGTCACAATAGTACCGTCAACAATTTACTTTTATCATATGAAAACTGGTAGTAAAATAAATTAATTTCGTAACAGAGCAGGATGTTTTAATTAACAGTTGTCATGAATCAGAGAATATACAAAGTTTTCGCTATGCATCATATATGCAAGTTATCGATTGTTTCATAATTACAATGAAATCACCATATTATCTTATCTTAATTTATTTATGAAATTGTATTGAATGTGATTGCACGAATGTGATTTGTTTATTTCTCACTAAAACTTCCAATGTGATTAATAGGTTACAAAAACTCCTTCCCTTACTTCACATATTAGCGTTTATTTATTTTAGAAACCGATACTGCCAAATATTTATATTCCAAAACTACCAACCTAATGTTGTAGTCTTCACTATCTTCAAATAAACAGCATTTTCTGGATGTATTATATCTCGCGGTGCAGCAGCTAAAATTGCCTTCAAATAATTGCCGTGATTGTCGTAGGAGAAAGTGGTTGATATTATTACACAAATTGCGTTATTTAATAAACTTAATGTTAAGTAAAGTCCGGACAGTAAAAATACGATATTAAGGAGAGATTAATTAATTATAGGCCTGATTCCCAATTGTTGTTACGTAGAGTCTGGATGGTTTTATTTACTACCGCATTGCAAAAAGTGTAAATTTAAAAAAAAATGATTTCCTCTCTCATTTTTAACAATCAAAAAGTTCAACTAGCTGACATACGAAAGTTTAATCGTATGTAATATGCCTTCAAGTGAACGTACTATTTTTAAAGCGTTTCATAAAACGAAAGTAGTCTCAGAAATGTGGCTAGAATGTGTCATAATAAAAACAAGCGTTCATTTCCATGAATTTAGCGTCTTTATTTTCCATAAAAGCCATAGTTCTAAGTTTATTGCTCTACTGTATTCAATTTACGACCTATAAACACCGTTGATCATTTTAAAAGTCTTGGTTTTGTTGCTCAATCGAGACTGTTTTATATAAAACTCAACAGTAAATAAAGTGGCAGATTTAAGTAAGAAGTTAAAAGCGATCATCCATGATTGAAAATATACATAAAAATGAAACTACCAAAAGGAAAAAATCATTACCGAAGTAAGTACCGATGCTTAAGAGCCTTGGATAACAGAAGTCGTTTTTTTTCACAGATCCGCTCCCAACATAGAGCATATGGAATCCCAATGAAGTTTATCAAAATAGGAGAATTTCTAAAAGAACTGCTGGTTACTCAATTGTTCAACCCTTCTTATTTTTAAAGTGAGTTGTGAAAAAAGTATTTAGCTATGACACGACATGTGGTTATCTCATCGCTCTTGCTACGTGTCGTTTTTATAAGAATATGATGAGAAAGAGAGGGAAATTCAAGATATCACATACATTCACAGAAATTTATAAATTGATTTAGAATATATAGTTATTATTAGGATTATTGTCCTTGACTGAAATAACCTTCGTTCTACTAAGATTTTTATATTGTATGTTTTACATTTTAATAGTCAAAGTAGCATTTTTTTAAAACTTAAATTCGTCATTTTAAAACACGAACTCTTAATCAGGGTTTTCTTTAATTAAAGACTTTAAAAAAACTATCCCACGCATGCCCCTGAAATATTATTTCATTATTTACGTTTGACAGTTAGTATAATTATTCATTATACTCTAGCAATATATCATAATACACCAGTCAGTGTCACAGGTCAACATTTACGATCGTTCATAGAAACATTCGTGCGTTAGCGCATTGTTGTGCTGTGCGTTAAAGACAGACAGATAAGTCAACACAAATATATATATATTGTAAATGTAACACAAGATAAACATTAAGGGCGTGAACTGAAAAATATACGTAAAAGTTTAACTATTTTCGATGGATTCAGTGGTAACTTTGTGGAAGTTCATTGGAATATAAAAAAGATTTCATAGCTTCGCTTCTTGTGTTACAAATTGTGACACATGTTTCACCTCTTAAAGGAACGTCATCAAACAGAAAATCTTTAAGCGAACTAAAAAATGATTATAATTCTTAAGATTATTAATCATAAAATTTAAGTCGGATTTTTTAACCTTTTCTACTAGACACAGAATGAGGATAAGATACAATCATTGATAATATATATTACAAATAAATTACGTTCAAATTTTGTTTACTAAAATTTTATTTCTATTAAGGACTTAATCAAAAAACACCAACTATTCATTCGAAGCCCTGTATTTTTTACTATATGGATTATCCAATATATTTCTTTGTGTGATCACTTTGTACTAAATGGTATGTACAATTTTGAAAATTTTGCGCTGCAAAAATATTGTACATACTGGTATATTAAACGAACGTTAGATTTATTTTGCGAAATACGACATAACATCATTAAATGGTAACGGAAAAAAAGTTCACGAGTATCATCATTAATTTAATAAACAGTTAAGCTAAAACACAATTCATCCTGTCAAAAATACAAAGCACCATTTAGTTTCGAAATGAAAAAATCTTCAAGTCTAAAAAACTCTTGTCATCCATGTCCGTGAAAAATTAGGCGAACGAACAAGACGCATCTCTGGGATCGGACATGTTGTCCGCCCACGCACAATGAAATTGTTAATCAGAACATGAAAATAAATCTTCGTATGGAGGTATATCATGTACCGAAATATAGTCATTCTATTATAATATGTTTGATGCTACGAAATAACACTTCTTAGAATATAACGATTCGTTAACCTCGCGCAAGTCATCATGTTTATCATCACCAGCGTCTTTTATAAAGATTATTGATATGTATTATACAATAATATGTACTTTAAATAATGTAGAAAAATACTTAAAAAATAATACATCATTCGTTTGAGAACACATACATAAAAAATTTGAGGCGCTGAACTAGTGCTATTTAAAAAAAAGCATCATTGTAGAAAGTGGCGGTAATAGTGGTTAATTAAATGTTAAGTAGGTTTATCGTGTCAAGTATTAAGCACGATTGCTTTAAAAATTATAAATGACCATGGACTGGTAGAGAGATGAACAATTTTAATACTCTAGGAACGAATTTTTTTCTACTTTTCTTCGCAAACGACGTTCCCAATTAATTTCCAGTTCTTCAATTTAATCAAACTACGTCGATAATATAACAAATAACCATCCATACATTATTGTGTTAACATATTGTGAAACCTTTAGTTAAAATATAAAATTTACTGCTACGTTGATGATATTAAATAATAATTATGAAATAAAATTTACTGCTACGTTGATGATATTAAATAATAATTATGAAATAAAAGTTAATGATGTTAATGTCTGGTAAGGTAGTCTAGTGCAGCGTTTCTCAACCGGGGGCCATGTGGCTCCCTTGGGGGCCACAGCATGCTTCAAGGGGGCCACAGAAGAAAATATCAGTTTTGGGGAGCCACAGCAGACTT
This sequence comes from Himalopsyche tibetana, assembly GCA_030503985.1. Classification (NCBI taxonomy): domain Eukaryota; kingdom Metazoa; phylum Arthropoda; class Insecta; order Trichoptera; family Rhyacophilidae; genus Himalopsyche; species Himalopsyche tibetana. Next base: position 17,772,394 of record JAPJYX010000024.1, read on the forward strand.
TAGGGGGGCCACGGCCACTCAAAAATATAATGAACTAAAATTTATATTAAAATCAAATGTAATAAAGTAGGATAATAATACATTGTAGCAGAAATAATGTATTTATTATACATACTCTTTAATATTTTTTCAATGATATTTAAGGATACCATAATAACTGCATCCAAAAGTAAGTGTCTACTATCTTGTCCACGGATTTCTTTCGTCACCCCATGATATTATGAAACTCGTGTGCGTTAAATATGTTTTGCTTCACTAATGCTACTATCCATTTTATACAAAACACATAGACATGAAAGAAAAGCCATTTTAATAATTCAAAAAGCTTTAAGAAGTTTCCGCAACAAAAAAATAGGATTTATAGTATTCAGTGAAAAATTAGACACTGGTTTAATTAATAGTTTCTTACGAAATTTCTAAATTAATTGCAAAAGCTAGAAAAACGCATTATATTTTCAAATCTTTGGTTTTGCAATTTCAAGAGTTATGAATCAGAGTGAAAATGCAATTATTCAGGTGATTCCTTTGAGCAATTCCGTTCAGTATCAAGACGTATGTATGAGATAGCAGATGATAAAAAAACAACTAATTGAATATTTTGTCTTGCAAACTGACTAACCTAAAACGATGTGTCAGATTTTTGATGACGAAAAAGTTAGTTAAGATAATTTAATGCTCTTTACCAAAAACCTTAAGACACTAAAAGTGTAACGATTGAACAAGGAATAAAGATTTTTTATAAATAAAAAATATAACGCTTAAATTAATGGAAGTATTGAAGTTTAACTATTTTTTTTGAATTTCCTGCAAGATTCATCGTCAACATTGGGTTGTAAAAAATGGGACCTTTGTGTAAAACCCTTAATATTGTAATAAACAGTAAATTTCATAAAATCTCATTGACTTCAAGAATGTCTTTTTTGAAATTATTTTTTTTAATCAGCTCGATGCAAATACCAAAACGCAATACTAAAGACCAAAACTGATCATTGGCAAAGCTTTGTCCCTTCGCTTAGTGGCTAGTGTCCTTAGGGTCCTCTATGGGGCTGCAAATTCAAGTACCACCCCGGGCGGAAAGACCCCTTCCTACACCACTGCATATCATTCCAAAACTTCTTGCGTGATAGGTATTAAGTAATTGAAGCCTAACACCCAATCCATGAGAGTGGCTGGTAAAGTACGTGATACAAGGTTCGTAACCTTATTTTCTTATAGAAAATTCTTTTTACCGAATAATACAGTGCATTGATAGTCTTTACATTAAAGTTCAAGGCGCAACAGCAATGGGTGTCAAATCACAGGTGAGGATAATTCTTTGACTGTCTTCTTCTCGACCAGACCCTTCATTCTTAAGGCCCACAGAACTGTGGTGCACAGTATTGCTACAGACGCTGCTATGCGAATTTGGTAAAATTGATGGGAAATTATTTTAAGGACAGACATTCTTATAAATTCTTTCAAAATTTAAAAATGCGAATGGAGACCAACGCTTCGACTCCAAATTTTTGGATAGACCAATTTATAACTAGCCATGATCACTTCACTGCCAAGCTCTTCTAGGTCGGGTGATTAGTAAATAGCTTCAGAATGCTGATCGCATTTTTGAGAATGTCCAAGCATGAACAACGAACGGGAAGAACTGCATAAGATTATACGACCACAGTCGCATCTGGTGGTCCTTTTGGTCATGCCGAGTTGCATCTAGGGAAAATTACAAAGCATTCAAAGAGTTCACGGCGTCTTATGAAAAACGAAAAGAATTCATTTCATAAAAACTCTTTTGATAACGTTATTTTATTTCATTTAGCATTCTGCACCCTGCAGTGCATGCAAACTAGTTTTCAGAAATTTACGCATAATACGCGCCCGTAAGAATAGTGTGAACCATAGCGGGCTGTGATGGGTACAACGTTGGTTACCCTAGGGATTTACAAAAAAATATAATATTATAAACTATTTTGTAAACATTTTTTTTAATAAACAATTTTATTTTATTGTATTTTTTAAAAATAAATTTACCTACTTTTTTTTTTCATTTTTCCGAGCCCCGAAAATTTTACTATGGTTAGGGGGGGCACGGAAAAATATGAGACTCAAAAGGGGGCCACGGGCTTAAAAAGGTTGAGAAACTATGGTCTAGTGGTCACGTACGTCGTTGGATTCGGTTACAAAACATGAAGTTTTGAATCCCCCGAACAGAGAGCTTAACAAACTAAGTTTTTATATTGATTGATAGATAAATGTATCTGATGTTTAAAATTCCCTCCCACCACTCCCTCCACAGAACCTAAAAACGGGACGCTCTCTAACCGCTAATCTTGTTCTATTTATATTCTTATATCCCCTCTCTCCTTTGAAAAGAGTTTCCGTAGAGATCAATTTCTTTATAAGTCTATATATTTTACATTGTTGCCTGCTGTGGCCCAGTTGGTTAGCGCTTGCTCTACCGATCATGCAGGTCTGGGTTCGATTCCCGGTCAGATCACAGTGAATTTGAAATTTTTTCAATTCGAAGTTGTGATCGAAGATTGGGTGTTTGTGATGTCAATTCACATCATTTCCTCTCCTCCCATCCTTCTGATCCTTTGATAACTGGGTGTAGCAGTAGCGATTAGCCAACCACTAGTCCTGTTCTAGCCTTATCCTTCTATCCCTACTACTCACTTTGGAAAAAATAGGGATTGAGCGACTGAGTAACAAACAGTTATTTTAGAAAAAACTTCTGCTGAGAAACCTCCATTAGTAGGCCATATGTTCCACATTGAGAGCGGACATGGATTAAAAAAAATGTTTTACATTAGGAGTATAAAATTGTTAAATCGAAAACTATATTAAAAAATGTTTGATAATATGATATACTAATATATAAGCTGTCGGTCATGTAACCGAGTGGTTAGGACTGCTAGGCCTATAACCAATCAGCCCCGAGGTAGTGTGTTGGTCACATTTTAATACCTAACAACCCGTTGCTTGCCCTATACTGAAAATAGGACGCAGAGAGCAACTTATAATTTCTTGAGTCAATCTTGCTTCCTTATCCTTGTCAAAATGAAAGATTGAGTGACTGGCTATCAATCAGTTCTCGTTATAATCTTGTATGAGTATATTTTATTTGGACTCCATACGCTCAATGTTGGAATCGAACATGGATTAAAACAATAGCTGTGTCGTATTTATCAATTTTCAATGATTCCCCGAGAATCTTTCAGAAAACTAGACATTTCTAAAATCGATTGTGGCACTTTGTGTCAAATCTTGATTGCGTATAGATTAAAATAAATTATAAACTACATACACGATTCAATTAATATAAATTTATAATATTACAGCTTTTCAACAGGTTAAAAATATTCCAATCAGTGTCATGTGTGACACATCACATACCTCTGCTAATTCGCTAACCGGGCGCCATGTCAAAATGGTGTAACAATATCATCATTGTCTTTGACGAGTGGGTGAGAGATTTTGCCATAGTATTTTTTTATATGTACAGTATAGGCCAGAAGAAATTAAATAATATTTTTTATGGAACATGTTGAATGATATAAGTGTGTCTTAATTATTAAAATAACACCATTTTATAAAATAAACATTTCAGACGAAAACAAGTAATTATTTTATGAATTGAATTTTATATGTTAAAAATGACAAGGAAGTAAAAAATTGTGTCGGTTTCGTAGTGCAGTGTCAACGTCGTTGGCTTCCGTGACGGATCTCTCGGGTTCAAATCCCAGTGCGAAGAGCATTTTTTTCAATTGAATTATAGATTTCTATATAGAGGCATGGCTTTTTGTGATGTCTAAAAAATTCTTCCCACCACACTTCCAATCCCAAATAACAAGGCGAAGCGTGAGGTAAATTCCTGTCGAGCGATATTCCTGTACTAGCCCTATATAGTCTTTATATCCCTAATCTTTTTTTAAATGTCGGGTAGCTGATTAACAAACAGTTCTCTTAGAAAAATAAAAAAATTCTCACACTTTTCCAATAAAAAATAATAGGGCATAGCAAGAGCGATCAGCTAACCACTAGTCCTGTCCATTCTCTATCATTTATATCTCAAATCTTTTTGAATAAAAAACAGTTCTCGCAGAAAAAAACTTCTGTTGAAATATCTATATTATAAGGTAGTATGCTCAACATTATGTTATTTTTATATTGTATGAAAAACTGCAGCTATACGGGAATCATGTATATTTTAAGTATTTAAGAATTTAGAATCATTTCTCTCTAAAATACCAAACAGATTAATTACTAATAAGTATTGATCAGTAATTTCGTGTAAAGAAGATATTAAAATAAATATTTACATAAAACAGTAAATGAGAATAGACCGATAAATGCAAACACACGAATACGAAGACAATTGTGTAATACTTGTGTGGTTTATATTATTTGCAGCGTCGATTTATGGATCAATTCTTTTTGTCATATAAATCAAGCTTAATTGGCACCAAATTTCAGAATATACACAGCCCCTTTTATTATATAATATTCGGGGTAAAAAACATACCAATTTATAGAGAAAGTCATAAATTTATTGCAAGTGAAACCGGCATACATCATTTTGATTGATTTAATGAGCGGGAAAATAGTTTCGGAGGCACGCGGGCCTGAGATTATTAATATGCGCGAAAAGCGGTAGGTGATGTAGGTATATAGCATATTCACCAATTGACTCATTGGGCGTTTTGTTGGGAAATATAATGAAGTCATGCAATTTAAGCCTCACTTTTGAACAAAGGTTTTACAAACGATTCAATTTAACGGGTCATTTATTTCACAACGTATTAATCTTGATAAAAAGGTTGCTTATACAGAATTGGTATCACCTCTTATGTATGCAATGAAAAAGTTTTTTTTAGCTACACGTTATTATTGCTGAATTATGAACACAAGAATATTTGCAAGTATCGAAAAAAAATAACTCAATAATAATTACAATTATTTCAAACATGATAAACTAGATATTTATTGAAACCAATAAGTGGTCATATTGAACAAAAAACTAAAAATATAAATATATCGTTGTTATTTAATACAAGCATTCGTGTGAAATCTGTAAGTTTTTAAAATGTTTTTAAACTTTATTGATATTAAAATTCCCAATAAAATGGAATCCTTCACAAAAAAATTAAGAGAGTTTATATTAAATCAGTTTTTTTAAATGTATATTAAAACTAGATATTATTATTTATTTTTTGATTGTATGTAATCGTTACACGAATATTAAATTACCTAATATTTTTAAAAACATAGTATTTTCGATGTCATGCACAAAATTTTAAAATTTATATTCTTTCATGCTAAAAACTTGAATGAGGTATTTGTGATAAAAGTTATTATATACAGACAAAAATTTCATGGAAAATTAGAATTGATATTAATTAATAATAAAAATAAAAAATATCTGTGACTGACTATTACAAATCGGCATAATACAAAAAAGATTTGTAGACAGATCGGTCAAACTATTTATGATCTAGTGAAGAGTTAGATATCGAAAAAAATGCGTTTTTCTGCAATGAAACATTCTTATTAAAATTCCGTGCGTTGAAAATAGATTTTATTATGCTCTTTATCCGTAGGTAACGCTGACTAAGCGATTGAGTGACAACGGTTTGCGAAGAAATATTTAGTTTATAAACAAAAATGCAATTCAAGTTATATTAACAACATGGCCGGGATTAAGGCACCCGAGCTCTTATGGCGCTTGCCCAACGTGGTTTCACAATAATCAAGATGTTAAACTTTTTATGATAAGATAAGGGGTTCAATTTGGAAAATTTAATTGGTTTAAATATTTTTTTCATTACTCTTTTTGTAGTGAGCAACAGACTCATGAAAATAAATATCAACGATGAGGTTTAGAAATTTTGTTCTCAATTAGTACATTTTTTTAAAACCCAACAAGCATTACTTATTTTAAACGGAAAATTATTTAAAAACTATCATATATTAAATATATCACATCAAAACTTAAGCGTTATAAATAAAATATTTTTTCTGTTTTGGATGTATTGAAATTCTGTTTGTAGAAAGCGATTGCTTTAAACAGTATTTTAAATTTCTCTAAAAATAAACATTTGCATTCATTTTAAAAATGTCGCGATAACGTTGTAAATAAAAAAAGTCTTTCAACGACTCGCTATCAAAGCTTAAACTAAACTTGTCCTTAAAAGCTTTGCTACTCATACCTCGCCGGCATGAGGAAAGTTCAAAAAATCAAGTGGCGTTGCCCGCGAAAGCCTTCCAAGTGAAAAGGGTTCCTTGAACAAATATTACCTCGCGGCACGCAACCCCGCCGGGAAAGTCGTGCTCAGTTCATTAAAAAAATACTTCAAACGCCGAGAGTGAAGCTTTTCACATAAAAAGCTTCGAATGCTCTATAAATCCCCCCACAACCTTATCTGGTAAGGAGAGCCAGTGAGGAAACCACTGGCCAATAGCCGGAGTAAGCTTAGATTCCGATCAAGCCGAGTAAAACGATTAATGGCTCATTCACACTTAGGCTCCAATCATGTGTGAAAATAAATGGATATTAATTAGATTGATTTAATAAGAATAATTAAAAAAACTTCAATTATTTTTCACTGATATACATGGAATTCTTGTTATGCAGTGGTGTAATGACAAGTTGCCTACACTCGCGTGGGAAGACTCTTTGAAAAATTTTATTCACCTCCATCTCTCTTAAATGAGCAAATGAGATTTTTATACGATCTTTTCAACGGAAGTAATTCAATACAGACTAGTTATATTTTAAGCCTCACAATTAATATTAGATAAGTATTTCAATATCATGTGGATATATATTTGTTCGGGTCGGGTACGCTGCACAGTAGGTAACGTCGTTGGATTCCATGACGGATCTCACGGGTTCAAATCCCGGTACGGTTCGAGTCCCAATATAAACCGCATTTTTTCAATCGATTTGTCAATTTTTGTTCGAATACATGGATGTTTATAATATTTTAAAATTCCTTCCCACTCTTCCAATCCAAGGTTATGCAACTGAGTACCAAACAGTTTTCTTGGAAATAATTTTGTAACTTCTCTCTAAAATAGGATCACATGTGTTTGACATTGTAAGCAGACATGGATAAAAAAAGATATTCTTTCTGTCTACAACCAATCTATCAAAGGCTACTAGCATCTTGCTCAAATATATATTTTACTTCAATTTTCATCCGTGGACGTAAAACCTGATTGTGGAACATTGATATGTGCTATAAATTATTGGTTTTGATATAAATACGTGTTATAATTCAATGGTTTATGTTGAAATGAAACGTTTTGTGTGAAATTTTATGAATTTAATAAAAAATGACAGTTAAAATTCCATTTTTATTTCGATTTTTTTTTTGTTTTGAAAAATGTAGACTAACAAAAAAAAACTGACAACTTGGCTTTTAAAAAAATATTTCAGAATTTGATTGAACCAAGGGAATACATCTCTACAGTAATGATTAGCAATAATAGTAAATTACTCCATAATATGTACGTTCACTAGGGTCCATAATTAAACATAAGTAAATATGTATGTTTATATAATGGAATAACATTTGTTTGAATAGAGACCTAAATAAATTGGTTTGCGTGTATTTGAAGGCAATTTGTAGTTAATTGAAAACGGGTCATTAAAACTCTTACCTGTGCACAATGAGGTGTGAACGGTCCCTAAAACACAGAAGTTAGCCATAAGCAGTCCCTTAAGAGGAAACTGGCACGCTCTCGCTATTGAATATTTAAATTGCTTAATTGAAAATTTTGACCTGGTCAGCCGGACGCTTTGGTACCATTTAAGGTAAACTGATACAATTTAAAATTCATTGAAACTACGTAAACTATTGAGCGGGAACTTGTCCCTTTAACCCCGCGCTGCTGGGTACGGTGGTGGTTTAAATTTATCATTTGAACGGCGAACCGTTTGAAAAATAAAACACTAACTTAACCACCCGACGAGGGTAGGCTAGGGCGCATAATTTAACCCGCGCTCTTGATGGATAACAGACTAACCTGCTCAATTATTAATTTACTCGTTATAGTTACGCATTTACTCTCCGAAGTTTAAGATCTACTCTATAAAACACATTAACTTTCTCTTAGAGGGTATTGCCTATCGTAAAACTTTCCTCTTCTTGCAGTACTGAAAACAATATGGCTTGTATCACAAATATACCACATTACTTAATATTTCATGCAAAATTACTGATAAACATTTTTTAAAAAAATACATATTATTACTCGAGTAGTAAAATTCTTGTACAAGCTGAACCTCTTGTCATTCAATAGCTTTAAAACTTAACAATAAATAAAATTTAGCCCTAAACCATTTATGATTCAAATGTATTATTCCACCTTCAGCACTAGCATTTTTTTTAATAAAAGCCAACAATGGTTTGCCAGAAATTTGTATTTTTAATTCGGAAGGGATTTGGATTCTGAACGGAATCTGACCCATGTAAAATTACTTGATTAATGTATAAAATTAGAATTGATCGTCGATTAAATCAATATACTTTGTATGTCTTTTAATGACATATTGGAAGCCTGTGAAATAATTCCTTGTTCGAAATCTCATTATTTTCTTCTTTTTTTTTGATGAAAAATAACTTTCCAACAAATTAAAAAATTGTGTTCGTTAGTTCAAACCTTTATGTTTATTGATAATGATAGTCAGAACACTTCTTCAATTATACACGCATTAATTAAAAATATAATTATTTAATGAAGAGGTTTTATTAAAAATATTCGACTAATAGTTTCAATATAAACAATAATGAAACAATTAGGTAAGAAGTTAATTAAAATTAAATAAACGCCGCATATTTTTTTAAAACAGTGAAAGGATTTTGATTACATAGTGGAACGAATTCAGTTACTACCGGAATATTATAGCTTTCCAATGTTTCGATATTACGAATTTGTTACAGTCAAAATAAACCTATTCAGTAGTTAAAAGATTAATTTTACATCAGTTAGTCAGACTTGGGTTATAAAATAAATAAAGTAGCGAGTTATAAGAGATTTGTTCAAATGCCTAGTAGCAGTTTGAATAGAAACCGGGAGCTCGACTAAAAAAACCGACAAATTACATACAATAATAATCCTGACGAATCGTTTCGCGTGGGTGGGCTTGAACCCCAGCTCTTTGTATAAAAACCAGTGATTACATTCCATAAAGGCTTTTACTTTGCTACCGAGCCACTGTTGTCAAATAGTGTCCAGTGGCCAAACACGTTGTCTGGTCATACCGAGCTTTTATGATCATCAACCTTCTTGAATCAAGTAAAAAAAAACAGATTAAAAACATTATACGTCAATAATGGTTCGCGATTGAGGTTTAAGCATGATATTGGATTGAAATTTTTTAAGTAATTACATATTTTTTTGGTAATTAAAAAAATAACGGGTTTGCTCATTATGAGCATTTTCAACTGAAAATGCTCGCAATGAGTGAAACGAGGAATAAACACAGAAGCTTTAAATTATTATTAATTGACGGCATTACGCAGTGTCAATAATTATATTAACTTTTACTTTTATAAAATGTTTCAAGAATATAATTAATTTAACATTATTCTGGAGGATTTATTTCATTCGGTCTACAATCTATATTTCGACACTCGGCTTGACAAATAATATTATTTTGAATTGAATTATTTCCTCACTTTTCTTGTACGGTAGCTTAAGATTAAGATTATTTTCGATAAATTTTTGAAACACTACATTGTTTTTCGAAATATTATATAACGGCTACAAAGTCAAGAAGGTTCAAAAAATAAATAAGATGTGAAAGAAAAAAATACTTTGCGGGAAAGTGTGTGGGTATTTATCAAACGTTTGCTAAAAAAAAATTGATTTGTAAAAAGATGTTTGGAAATAATCAAAAGAATGTATTCTATAGATTATTTAATCAAACTTTATAAAAAAATCTATGTAAACGTTTATATTATTTGATGTTACCTATACCTGCGTATTAGAGAAAAGAAATATGTTGAAGGTATTCAATCGATTCGAGCCTTTTCTTATGGTAAACAGTCAAAACAGAATTAACGGTTAAAGTTTATGACAACCTATAAATATTTGGTAATAGAACTGTCAAAATATGAATAAATTGAATGTGTTTTCTTTCTAAATTACATTTCGTACAAATGACATTTCCGATCTATCATACGTCTGATAAATGATAAAAAATGGTAAATTTCTAAATTGTTTTGATTGTGTTTTTATTTACCGTTTAAATTCAACCTGTTCGAATTGCTTGGATAAATAAATTCCATTCAACAATTTGCCGTGTTATTTTTATTATACTCGAATAGTTTAGTACATAGTAATAAATATCAATAAAATATGAAGTTTCCTCTACGTATTCATGTAGAAATATTTAAATTTATGTAATTTTGCTGTATAGTTGAAGATTTATACACCATATAATATAATTAAGGGTTTATTAAAAAAATATCTGTCAATCTTACAAAAGTAGCAATAAAAAAATGCATACTGAATTGTCGTACGAAAAATTTATATTTAACTTAAATGTAAAAAAATATGAAACAAAAGTCATCTATTTGTAAAGAGAAGTGAAAGTCTTAACACATCTGTAAATAATATAGCAGTTCTAGATTTGGCAGACGCTCACTCGAAACTTATTTTCCTCCGACTGTTTGATGAAAGTAAAAAAAGTGACATGGTTCCTCAGATCGTTTTCGGACATGGTTTTCCAAATAAAGTATGGATCATCATTTTGTAGAAAAAATACTAAGCCATCCTTTTACTAACGCCTTATTCGGCGGAACGTTAGAGATTTAGTTTTATACGCTACATATATATAATTCAATTTATGTTCTGTTGAACTGGAAATATTGGGCGACTTACAACTAGAACATTCATTATTTTTTATGTGAAAAAACAGCATTATTTCATGATGTGATTGATACCTTAAATGTTTGTTTGTTTTTCTTTTAGTTTTTTACCGATGACTGAAGAGTGAATATTTCGTTTCTGTTTCTTAACTATTTTCATTTTTTAAAAAACTCTATCACAGTTTTAATTTATTTATGAGATTTTTATCACAATTGTTTTTAGTAAAATACATTAAAAGTTTTTTTTATTAGCATTGTTATTACAATTTATATAACTCATTCTATTACCCGTTTAACATTGATTGAGTAAGATGAAAACCATAAAAACAATAGTTCAATAACATTACATACGTTTATGACCTTTCCTACAGAAATTAGTTGCATACGTTATAATGATCACTTTTAAAGTAACCTTTAATGTGTTTACTGTATTGGTTAAAAAGCCTTTTGAATACTGTAGATTAGTATAATTTATTTTGTGTGAGGGAACTTTTAACTAAAATTAATTTAATGTAACTTATTCATATTTTGACTCTTTTTTATCTGTAAATTACTTTTTCATATTTATATTACCGGATGTTTGTAACAACATTATTAGTTTTACTTTGATATGTATAAATAGCTCGGTATTAGTGTATATCAGTTGATAATGCTCATTATGAGCGAAAAAGGCCCTGATCTAATTAACTAAATTTATAATATAATAAGTATAAGCAATATCTTTAACAAACCGAATAAATCTCACCATTGTGAAAGGCCTATGATGACCATCAATAGGATGTCAAGAATGACATGGGAGAAATCAAGAAAACTAGCGAAAACGGAGAATCTTGGAGGAACAACGCGGTGGCCATATGCTCCTCAAAGAGTGTTTTATTTTTTGAATAAGCTTTAGAAATTAAATACTTAATAGTGTTTATTGATTCCAGATTATTTCCACGGTAATGTGGCATTCTAAAAATAGTTGATAAAGATTTTTTAAACATCGATTGGATATCTAAATTGACACTGTACATCATACAATAAAATACTAAACTTCTATTCATAACGGAAGTAAGTACGTAAGTAGTTTATGAGAGAGAAAAAAAGATGTGCTTTATTCGAGCTATTGAAATCTTTTGAGCAACGATGCCACTATTGAGCTGTTACGATCCGCTGATATAAAATAATAATATCACGTTCCCTTTTCAGTGTGATCCTACTGGCTGACGATGAAGCCGTCCAGATCGTATCTCCGAAGTCAGTCCAGTGAAGATTTACTTAGCTTCTATCGGAGTTCTTTCAGTGAAATCTTTCATTGCCACTATGTACACTTACTACACTCTTCTCGATTTCTCAGCCGTTCATGCTTTTCTCTTCTTCGTTAATAACAAATGGCCTATTCTAAAGCAACGTGTCTCACGACCAACCAACGTTAATTTATTTGCACGCTCTTTTGCAACTCACTAAAGGTACGACATGGATTGTTATTTTACTTGCGGTGATATTTTTAAAAGAAAATTAAAAGTGAGATTAATTATAAATTTGCATTCATTTCACAAATAATAATTAGATATGTTATGCCCATTCAAATTTAGTATAACTAAACATCTCTTTGCATATTGGCCAGTTTTAAAACCATTATCTACCTGATTTTAAATTAAAAATAACACTTGCTTACGTTTTAAAAAATATGCATCAAAACATCAATATAACATCTGCTATTGACTGAATTGTAATTTATTTTGTTAGAAGTCCATTGCAATAAGGTGAAAAAAATTCAAAAAATTTTAGCGTTTCAAATAAAATTAAAACTATTTATAGTTCTGATATTATCTAATACTAATGTGGTCATGAATGTATAGCCTAAAATCAGGAAATCTAATATAAAAATAGTGCTTTTAATCATCTTTTTACTTACTTATTAGGTCGAAAAAAATTCCATAAATTTATTAAGAATGTTATTAAACGTAAATAAATGTTTGCATCAGTTGTGGTATAGCCACTTAAGTCAAAATATCAGTTAAAACTATTGCAGTTGTATAATAACTCTCTCATCATGAGAAAACTATTGTTTTAATAATGTTCAATATTCCTAGTTATAACTATATTTAAAATAAATTCTTTTATATAAGCAAATACCCCAAGGGTGGCTTGAGTTATTTTGAATATGTCATGAAATGGTTTCAAAACTTTGGCTCCTAAGAAAGCAATTATCTATTTAGCCACATTAAAATACCACAATGTTTGCTTGGCACTCCGATGCTGCTTTGTGTAAGGCTATTTGTTGAAGTCATGTTCCGTTTAGAAAACGATCGCAAACAGAAGGAAGAAGGGAATGAATTTATTTATATCCGGGAAGCATTACCTAAGAGCATTTATACCTTTTAAAACTAACGTATATAATTCATATTTATTCTTGAATTTATTAAAAAAAATGAACATAAATCTCAACTGTGGTAAATTATTTTTAATTAGTAATTGAATAAAATAAAAAAAGTTATATGTAAGTTAAAATTGATTATTTAAACGTTATAAAGTATTTACAAGTAAAGAATAAATCTCTTTAATTTTTGGTATATTTTCATTGATTGACCTACAGAGCAGTTACAAATATAAAAAAATTAATAAGTAAGTAATTATACAAAGACAAATATTGAAAAAAAAATCTAATCGGCTGCTTTTTTGACAACATATTGTGTTTTATACTTATATACCACACTGTTCCTATAATCAGTACATGTAAAATTGGAGACATTCGATTGAAATGAATAAAATACAACAAACTGCAAAATTCAGTTACGAAATCAATTCTTGAGCAGCTTAGAATTAAATTAAGAAGACAATCAAATTTTTCATGCTCAACATCCAACTATTAACATCATTTATTTTACGGTCGATTTAAGATTATTATTTTATACAATATGTAAGGATGAAACGCAATTTGTTTTACTAGTTTTTAAGTAAACAAAACATGTATAAATGCAGATTATTTCTTATATCGCTTGTCAAGCCATTACATCGGCTACTGTTTGCTAAGACATGGAATTAATGAGAAAGAAGCCCACACATGAAATAAGACGTATAAAATCAGTCGTATCAAACTGAGAAATTGTCGTCTCTATGTAAGAGCTCATTTTGAAATCGTTCTATGTCTTCGATGTAATACAGAAAATGAATAATCGTACGAATCGAAAAATGTATAACCGATGGGTGATAAATTGAAAAACGTTACCAAGAAATAACGCAAATGAAGATAATACTACATGTTTTATTCTCAGATTAAAACATTTTAGCAATTTGATTAACCAAACTCTCGATGGAGCATTTTCTATAATATATTTTAAGTACAATTTAGGATAACGTAATATCCTTAGTCGCCTGTCGTGGCCCAGTTGGTTAGAGCTTGCTCTACCGATCACGCAGGTCTGGTTCGATTCCCGGTCAGAGCACAGTGAATTTGAGAATTATTCAATTCAAAGTTGTGATCGAAGACTGGGTGTTTGTGATGTCAATTCACATCATTTGCAGTCCTCCCATCCTACTGATCCTTTAATAACTGGGTGTAGCAATAGCGATTAGCCAACTACTATTCCTGTTCTAGCCTTATCCTTCTTTCCCTTGAACTCTCTTTGACAAAAGTGAGGTTGAGCGACTGAGTAACAAACAGTTCTCATAGAAAAACTTTTGTTGAGATTCCTCCATTAGGGGGCCATATGCTCCACATTGGGAGCGGAAATGGATTAAAAAAAATGTTTATATAAGAAATAAATGTATCAATTCATTTATTTCTTATATACATTTTTTTTTATAAACACGACACATTTATTTACTTAACATCAGTTCAAGTTTATTCGTGCACTTGAACGTGTGAATATGTCGAAAGGCGAAACCCAGGTTATTGGCGACAAAACGTGTGTGAATGTACATAGTTTGAACGATTCAAATTTTATATTTAAATTCCACCAAGCACCTTCAGTCGTAATCTTAAATTATTAACATAAAATAGTTTAAATAAAATAATACAATTATTTAAGATCAAATAAGGATATATTTAATAATATCAAATATGGGAACATATTTTAATCACCGTTATAATAATAAAGATTGAATGAATGAAAGAAACGTGATAGAACCTTTTCAACGCATCTCAAATCAAAAATGATAGTAGTGCCAGTAAAGCATCTCGAAGCTGTTAAATCGCATAGCGGGAGGTGGTATTGTGGTACAGAACCACCCCGAAGGTGACAATGAAACCGAATACTCCTATTCAGGTGCGAGAGGATTAAATTGAATATCCTCCTCACAAAGATGGCTATCTCTACGCAGGCAGTGACCAAGCGGCTGCAATACAAACCGGGGTCACGGCCCTCGTAAAAATAACAATGGCTTGGATTAATAATTTATTGGCCGATGTTGTTTTGTTCTCAAACATGTTAGTCATCATAATACTTGATGGTGAAAAAAAATGTATAAAGGCGTTTCGTAAATCAACACTAAAATGATCAGATTAATCGGAACTAAACAGTGAAAAAACAAATGGTTTTTGAAGGTACAGAAAAAACCTGAAGTTTCTATGACAGTAACATTTACAATTGATTAAACCTATCTGACTTTTCAGTTGACTGAGTTTTCCGTAAACAATCACGTTGTTTTTTTCCAATAAATGAATGAACGTAACTCAACTCAACTAACTTAATTGACATAACCATACTATTATGTAACTTCAAATAAAAAGTATTTAAACTTACACTTAATTATTATTCTTAGTTGAACACAACACCATTTTGCAGATGAGGTAAATCACCCTTGAAATTATACAGCGTATTTAACTATTATTCCGAGTATATTTTACTATAAATATAGACATTATGAATAAATGTATATTAATTTTATTAAAAATTAGTTCAAGTGTTTCCAATTTCTGCGTCATAAGACAAAAATAGAGAATTACAGAAACCCTTCTACAGCACTTCCTACCATAGAACGGTTTACTATAGTGCGGGCAGCAATACTTTGTATATCGCTCCGTCCTATAACACCATTTATTTTTCAATGTAACATGTAAAATTTCATAAATATGTAATATGATATATAAATATAAACTCATTGTACTATACGCGGAGTCCAATTAAAAAGTCATACGTATATAGAACAAACTGATGCATTTAAAATATGTACGCATGTACAATCACGAATAAAATATATATTTACTGGATTCGTGCAATTTAAAAAAGGTGTTTAGTCTCCTATGGGGCGAGTTTATATGGCATGATCCCGAGATCGATGCAATAGGAGGGTTGACTGTATTTCAGAATTATACAAAGTTTTAGTTACTCAAAATTGAATAAACGACGAAATTCCGACATGATGATTTTAT
The DNA here is from genome assembly GCA_030503985.1 of Himalopsyche tibetana. Lineage (NCBI taxonomy): Eukaryota > Metazoa > Arthropoda > Insecta > Trichoptera > Rhyacophilidae > Himalopsyche > Himalopsyche tibetana. Next base: position 17,788,621 of record JAPJYX010000024.1, read on the forward strand.
CCAAAAATATTTGTAGAATTCAATCATATTGTTAAAAAAAAATATATTAATATAATTGATTATTACTAAGTTTGTTAGTAATCATGAAAGAAACATAATATCAAAGATTTTTCGCTCTTTCAATGTGTCATTTCAGAACTTAATATCATAATAAGAAAGGAAACGAGTCGTTGCAAGTAATGTAAATATTCTTATGGGAAAAAATAACAACAGAACAATTTAGTCTAGACAAGTATTTCCACACAATTTCTTCAGCAACCCCTTGTTTTAACAATCAGTGAATTTCTCACGAGTGAAAGACCTAACTTGTTTGCCAGCTTGTATAGAAAGAGTTAGAAAAGATGACAGATAATTTTACTTTAGTTTTTACAGCATTCTACCCCGCACCTAGAATAGAATACTTTAACAATTGTATAGAAACTTTAAACGATATTTTTTGCTATATTTTAAAGATTGTTTGAAAGTTTACTACCCTGAAAATCACCGGCAGCTGAATCAATCTATTTAAGTAGTATTCAATTATGTTTTTCACTATATGTTATCAATTGGGAGAATAACTTGCTTTCTCTTAACGCTTATTTATTCTGAACTGTTTTGACATACTTATAATAATTACTCGAAAATATGTAAAAAAAAACATAAAGAAATATTGTAAAATTTAGTTCCAAAAAAATAGAATACGTGAATGACGTAATTGTACTTTTTTGTGAAATATTGTTTTTGGTTGTTATAAAATTTAATAGTAGGAATAAATTAAAGCTCCCTTTCTTAATCTTGTTTCTTAAGAAATAATAACGTATACATTAATTTCAATTTATGCACAGCAACCCTCTTCATTCCTCATATTTTATTTTTAAAAAATTGTATAAGCAATTAAATAAATGTTATATAAAAAATGACAATTTTCAAAGTTGCTGTCGACTAACAATAACAAACACATTGAACACTAACGTTTATTTTTCCATTCAGATAAAAAAGGTGGTGCTCAATATTTCCAGAAATAAACTTTTAGTAACTCTTTTTTTCTATAATTTATTCAGTTCGCGTAATTTTTATTATTAATAAATTCTCACAGAGAATCGAATAATAACAGTCTAAGTATAGATAAGTTCTAAATGTAACTCAGTCAACTTTCCAGGATTTCCTTTTGTGTAATCGAACCCAGATGAATTTATACTTTGTTATTTTAGGTAAGAAAAACTTGGGCTCAATGTGCGCCTAAAATAATTCTCAAGTCATTTAAGCCTAGCATTCATTAGACGTCCTGAGTGATATCGGATTATTTTTGTAAGGGAGAGATAATTTTAGGTAATTGTGAACATATTGAATGGCATGGAATACATCAAAATGGTGGCTTGGATAATAAATTAACACAGACAAAATTAGAAAAATCTTAATATAACTACCCCAGAGCTTTACAATAATCGTTTTCCTCTTACGTAGGTATATAACATATGTGTATTATATTATGTCAAAAGTAAGCGATGAAGTTTAGATTAATCCAGTTGATGATTCCTTTCATAAGATATTGTTTGTTTTAACGTATTTCTGACTACGTGCTAAGGATTTTTAAGTCTTGGCTTATTTCATGTCCCAGGACACGAAACATAACATTGTCATGTCCTGGAAATTGTTTTCGTCCCAAAGCCGTAGTACTGTAGTAATTTTGATGACAAAATATTTGTATGCATGAAAACTATTGGTAACGCAAATATGACGTATTATAAATATTTATATTGCTTTTCATTACACATCATTCGAGGGATTCGTTTGACTTTGTTGATAAAAACATTTCCTTCAAAAAATAGTACATTAGGTCAGTACTTTGATGGCTGTTATTGCGAATTGTAACTGTTACTCGTACGTACAGCGGTCATATATTATGTTAGTCAATTAACGGAAGATTTCTAAAGATTTTAAGATTATGTTATTGACATCCTAATTGTATAAAGGTTCCTAGCGTATACACATTCTCAAACTTTATTTCTATTGTATGAAAAAATCTAAAAATTTAATAATAAATTATCAAGTTTCAAGTCTCGATTTGTTTTATTCAAAAGTACCAGGAACCTAAATTGACAAAAAGCGTCAATTTTGCGGAAATAAATTGCATACTCCAGACATTTAAATGAAAGAAATTTTCCACTTCATTTAGTTTTCTGTTGAATAAATTAATTAGAATTTAACGTCATAGTGTTGTTACTTATTAAACGAATGGCTAAATACAATATTGTATATATCAAGTAAAACTATCCGGGAAAGTAAAACTCTTAACGCAGGTTTTGTATCAGCACCTCGCTAAGAATTTCGAGTGCTGAGAAGTCAACTGCCATAATATTGATAAAAGTATGTTTAAAATAATCACGAATAAAGAAAAATGTGAAACATTTAAGTGGGATGTTTTCATCGCCTTTGTTTTATTTTTTCTTAGTAAAACATATCTTTGAAATTTTACATTCAAAATGCGGATATGTTCACATAAAATAAATGGTGTAATCCACTACTACACTATACAAACCTTCATACACTGTAATGGAATTAAACATCTGAGAAATAAACGAAAAAATCAATTTTATTAATAAATTAAATAACTTTATATAATTTAAATCTGTCTTACAACAAACGCTGAATTAAAACATTTCATCTTGCTGAAGAAATTTATTTTCTCCATACTGTAATATACATACACTAATATCCCTGCGTCAGCTATTCTAAAGACGATAATATGTTTTGAAACTACATTTAGAACACATAATCTACAATTTATAACTTAAGGTCAGAATAGATTGCTATTCAAGAAATCATTTTCAATGTAAAACAGAAAATGCTTACACCATCTCCAATAACTATTTCGATGTAGACCGAACACGGTCATTTCCATCTTATATAAACTCAACAAAATTTTCAATAAAATTTAACAACCGATGCCTGCTTTAAACTAATGGTTGTTGTCTTATTCATGAATTTTGGTCATGAACGAAGTTGCTTTTCACATAGGGTGTTCTTTCTTGATCGGTTTTAATAAACTTGACCAATAAATAAGTTATTTTTGGGAACTGGATAAATTAGGGGCTTTAAATTTTTTTCACGTGTTTTTAAATAAATAAAAAGAACTGAAATATGTGTGTTTACAGTATGATTGTTTGCGTTAACATACGTCATCTGTTGTTGCAGCCTAGATAGAATGGTTAAAAATATAAGACTCGTCTTTTACTCGGTTATGTGGTGTTTAAAAATCAGAATAATAAAATAATATTCTTCGATTTCAAGATGTGTGGCCAAAATGTATTGAATGAATTGAAATGTTAATTTGTCATTCTTCCTCACCCATTTACTATCAAATTATAAAATAGTACAACCTGCCCAAAGTTTAGTTTTATTTTATTATGTCTCATTTAACAGTTTTATTCAGTAAAGATTACATTTTCTCGACATTAGGAGCCGATATTGTTTCAAAAAAATGTATTGGTTATGATAAAACCATATTTCATTAATAATATTTTATAATTAAATGTCGAAGTTTTCAAGTAAAGTCCTATAAAAAAATCTTAATCTTGACTATAATGATATTTTATAATATTTTTATTAAATTAAAAAATATACATATTTAATGAACTTATTTTTTAGGACCCGGCTTGAATTGCAGTCATAAATTTATCAAAACACACATTAATCATCCAAAATATACTCATTAACCTTCATGAGGCAAATATTTAAAAACGAAATGGCATTATCAGAAAAAAAATCTTTCGAATTTAATCGAGTGTAAAATTTTCGTGGAGCGCTTACTTATCGGTGACGAATCGAATTTTCCCTCTCGTATTATTTCAGCGCCGTTTAAAAACGCAAGGGCGTCGCGACGAGAGAGACGCCGAAACAATAATAAAACTGCTCGGCCTGCTAAAGCCATCACACCGAAGCTTATGCGTCGTCAGTCAAGATCGTCTCATTTCTCGAACGTCATTTATTGACTTTATTTTCTCTTTCCGCAGTACGTGACACCCGCTCTAATAAAAGACTGCAATAAAATTAGAGGGAGATGTCACTGGAACCATAAACGCACTCGGCCGTGAATCTAAATTGTCTGGGGTGAAAGCTGAAAGTTTATAACATACTATTTCAAGGAAAGTTAAGGTCAGGCATAAAAAATGATCTCCGTGAAATTAATGTTTAATATAATAATGTCGGTTCAACGAAACATGAATAAGAATATTAAAAAAACCTCAACTTTAAGACATTTTTTTATAACACTGACGTTAAAAGTTAGATTTCACAAATGATAAACTGCATTATAGGCTGCGTTTATTTTAATTTAAACATAATGTAAAAACTATAAAATCTTCACTCGCAAGTATGTATTAGCGTATTTGAAAATTAAGTTTTAAATAAAAATATATTTCACCCTACGCATTGAAGTAAATAAAAAAAATATTTTTAATTAAAAAAAACAGAATTATCTTAATTATCATCTAGCTAGAATAAGATTTAACTCAGTGATATTAGGTAACACGAAATTTCGCTTGTTTTTTTCAGATCGAACAAATTACAGGTTACATTACACGCTTAAAGTCATTAGAGTGTATGAAAGTCTATTTTTTATTATTTCCCATCATTAATACATCTACAAATATAGAAATTCGAATCCACTATTCCTCTATGTACTCAAAAAAATATTTTATCACTATTTCTGTTTAGGTTTCAGGAGATTCATATTTATGAAAAAAAATTGACATAAATTTAAGTATTGTGTAGTTAGTCATCAGTCACAATACCATTACCATTTAAAATGTTAATTAAACTAAAACAGATTCGTGTGTCAAAAATATTTAGTCACTTGAACAAAAAACTGTGATTACTTGCCGCCCCTAGACAACTGCCTATTTCCCTATACCCACAGGACGTCTTTGGTTTCGGGTTTGTGAAAATACAATAAATATTTGATTTGATTTATAAATAATTATAAATCAGGAAAACAAAAGCAGCAGTTTTTATAATTCTTAAATGTTGGCAAATCAATTAAAACTTTGTTCATTTATATCGACAAAACTTTTGAAAAAAAGTAATCTTAAATTCTATAATTAGTTTTATCTTAAATGTCATTTACATTGTTTTTTAAATACATTTGAAAACTGCCGTGTTTGTTATACAGAATTATGTAAACTGTGTTTTTTTAACGAACTCTTCGCCTCTCAATTACATATCTAAGTCATTTTCGACAAAAAATGGAGACTGTCGTGTTTGTATCAGAATCTTCAAATAAAAGAAACCCCATAAAAAATGTATTTTTAATACACCAGAAATGAAAAGCTTATATAATTGACTGATTGTGATATTTTCTGTGACATATTTTATCAAAAAGATTTTAAGTAAGCCGACGATGTAAGCCTCTGCCGTCTTTTTATGACAACCCTTAATATTAACTTATGCAATAACATGATAAAATTTTGTCACACTGTGCTTAGTGACTATTCTGGAACAAGCATGTAACTTTGTAAGTAGACAGACACTTGTCAAAAGCTCATTTGTCAATTGAAAGCACGTTTTTAGTGACGCGCCAAAAATAGTTAGACAGACGTTAAATATGAAAAATATTTAAATACCCATTATGAAAACTTTATAACTTTTTGATTGTCATTATGAATTTTGTTAAAAACATTTACAGAGTTGAGAAGCCGATTAAAATATAAAGTAATTAAAAACTTTATAGAAAAAAAATAATTATGCTTACGTTTACCTTCATAAAATAATGAATGAAAAATAATATGTTGTACTTACAGGAGTTACATAAATCAAGTATTGTGGTTTGTATAGTCATTCTTGTTTAAAGTTATTCAAAATTGTTTTCATAATTAAAACATCGCATAAATTTTATATTTTATTATATTTCATCTTTTTTTTGTAAAAAAGCTCAACATTAAACGAATGAAATTCACAATTGTGTTTTAATTAAAAAGAGAAATGATAAAGATTGAAAAGGTACTGCAAAAATACAGTAAAATGTTACGTGAAAAACGTTGCCCATCATCTCGGCAGTGAGGAAAGGCAAAAAATTATCTAAAAGTGTAGCAATTAACAGCACTTTTTAATATTTAACCAATTCTATATAATATTTTTAAATGAAACCATTTCATTACAGACGTCATGTAAAGTGTAATAAAAATCATAGATTATAGATAACGTTGAAATATTTTATGTACTACGACAAAGCTTGAAAAGTATTTGAAGATGAATAAAATATGGTCATTTTGTAAAAAATATTCAAAAAGTTGAGAGAATTGTGCACATGAATAAATTCCCTTCTCATTAGGGGATGTTAAAGCAACAGAAGACTGTTGCTTAAAATATCTCCCGCCTTGTTGAGAATAAAAACACTTGCCTTTGCTTCTCTTCTATGCAATGTAAGTCAGTTACACGTTTAAATTCATGAAAGTAAATGGTAACTTCAAGTAATATTATTTATTTTTGTTCCGTTGGTATGACAACGGGTTGATTTTTTCAATATAGGCAAATAAACTTGGTTTTTTGTTATGTCGTCTGATAGATTTGAGATGTAATTATTTACTTTAACTAATTTAAGATGAATCCAGCATATTGCAAAGATAAATTAAATTGTAGTAAATAAAGAGTTACCCAATTCTTGTTGGGTATTTGATATAATATTATATAGTAAAATATATACAAATGTTCTTGTAATAAAGCAAATTATAATAACTGAGTACACTGACTTCAATCATAGCAGAATACGATTTGATGTTTCTACCACCCAATTTAACCCCAGCAAATAACTTTAATCTGGTCACTTACATTATTCTTTTCATCAAAAATTAAATAAAACTGTTTTAGATAATCCATTATAAAGCTGAAGTTTGTTAATCAATGTTTATTAAATTTGCGTCGTATACTTTATTGACATAAAAAAAATCTAGTTGAAATTTTCACGATTAATTCGCTCGGCATACTATGGTTTAGCAACGAAAACATAATAAACTCGTCTCTAAACTTAAAATACTATTAAATTTCAAAGTTTTTATCTTCTCAGTTCAGTAATAAGCCCTTATTACTATGTGATAACTGTGTGTTAACTATTAAGATAACAAAAATTATTCAAAATTTTGCATACAAGCATATTGTTTAGTACAATACGATTCAAACATTTGGTATTAGCAAATCCAAATCCATATGTCTAAAAATTTTGTGACGCGTAGACATAAAATGAAAATGAACTATCCTGTCCGGTAAAATTCTCTCATATGTTGCTGTCACAGGCTAACATCCAAAGATTGCTCTAAAAAATAATGAAGATGACTGTTGAAGTGATGATTTAAGCGTGACTTTAATTAATGGATCGTCGACTTGCAACTGAGATATTAAAGCTGAGAAAACACATTCTCGTCTTGGGTAACATTTTATTAAATAACAATGTTGATATACTTATGTCTAAAGAAATAATTTAATATAAAAGCCTTTGTTAGGTTGATTGAATAAAGATATTAGAATTAAGTATTTCGACTGAGGGTGCTTGATGGAATTTCAATATCAAATTTGAATTGTTTGAATTTTTTACTTTTCCATGAGTTTTGTCGCTAACGACCCGGGTTTCGCCTTTCGGCATCTTCGGGCATTCCAAGTGCACGGATGTACTTGAACTGACGCGTAGTAAACAGTTTGTATCGTTTATATACAAAAATAAGTAGATCACTAAGTTAAAAGGCTATTAAAATGTAAATTGAATGTATAAAATTTTCAATGAATTAAGTAGGTTTGTTATAATTATGGGGATTTTTTGAAAATATTAATGACCAGATAATAACATAGGAATGTTTAAAATAAATTTAGGATTTTATCCGACCTATTATTAATGAGTTGATTTGTTTTTAAGCCTTTGAATTAATATTTAATGATAGCAAATGTTTGAATCTATATATATAAAAGAAAGTGGGGTTTGTTACACCACGTATATCTCGAGAATTGCAGCTCGGATTTTAATGATCTTTGTCTTATTAAATTCGTATCCGCCTAGAATAGCAGAATAAGCATTAAAACATCGGAAAAAATATCACGGGAAAGAAATTATGAATAAAATAAATGTTTTCATACATTTTGTTTATTTGAAATTTCCAAATCGAACGCGGAACATGATTTTGTATGCTGTTTACGGTTAATGCACTAGGTGGCGTTGGTGGCATTATACCATAGACTGATGATATTGACAGTTGACTTGACGTCAATCGCGATGTAATTATACGCATAACGTTTTAAATATTATTATTTCATTGATTTGAATAGAGTACACCAACTTGGGTCGCGATAAAAATACACTGAACTACATTTTAAAACGATTTCGAAATAATACGGTGCAAAAAAAGAGAAAAATCGACCATTCATTTAAAAACATGGACAGAAATATTACACGGGAACTGGATATCTCAAGAGATCAAAGCGATGTCGTACAAAATATGCGTTAACGGTTTCGTCTATTGTCTCATAGTGTGGTGAATGATTTTGAATGAGGCCTTTGATTATTTTTAAATTTTTTTAAATAAAATTAAGATACAATAACCAATAATGAATTTAATATAAAATAACTTTGATTAATTAAATTTTATATTAAAATGAACTTCCACAAAGTTACCGCCGAAACCATCGAAAGTAATAATGAATTTTATTTTTTGATATCCTGAATTGATTTTCATGCAAGGAAATCTATTTACAATTTTTTTTTTTATCTTCTTTTATATATATAAAAATCTCGTGTCACGGTGTTTGTCGCCAAACTCTTCCGAAATAGCTTGACCGATTTTGATGATTTTTTTTTATGTATATTTGTTAGATATGAGAATAAAATGTAAACTATATTTCATCCCGCTAGGTGAAGGGTGTCCCGATCCAGATTTTTTTTTCAATATTCCTGACAAGTCATCGTTCCAATTTAAAACAATTGAAATGGACGTCTTTAAATTCAAATTTCCTGGCTTAGAACTGAAGCATCGTAATAATATTGAGAGAACTTTATTTTAAAGTTTGCATCGCTACGACGTTTTTTAAATAATCGAATATACTGATTCGATTTTTTGAAGCTATAATTATAGGGCTGGGAGCTGATTTGACAGATTTTGTTCAGTGACGTCATTGATTCGATTATTGGAGGTATGGTTTTATTTTGTATCTGGCCTTGAAAATATTTTTTATTTCTTACATGCATTAGGAATATTCTAATGACAGTATGGATATCTTATTGAACTATATTTCGACTTTTATTTTTAAATCTTCTACTACGAAAAATAATTGTAAGCAAACTTTAACATTATTCCAAAAATTAAATAATTTACAATTTAAATACTGCAGGGATGTCGATATATGCCACGAGGTCTATTTCTGCTACTACGAAAAATGTTTGTTAGCAAACTTAAACATTATTCCAATAATTAAATAATTTACAATTTAAATACTACAGGGCTGTCGATATACGCCACGTGGTATATTTCTGCTACTACGAAAAATGATTGTTAGCAAACTTAAACATTATTCCAAAAATTAAATGATTTACAATTTAAATACTGCAGGGCTGTCGATATATGCCCCGAGGTCTATTTTTTTAGTACGAAATATATTTTTAGACTTTTTATTAATCTAAAAATTATATTATTTACAATTTAAATACTACAAGGCTGTCAATATATTATGTCCCGAGATCTACTTCTTCTTCTACGAAATATATTTGTTAGCAAACTTAAAACATTTCAAATATTCTAAAAAATATATTATTTACAATTTAAATACTGAAGGACTATCGTTATATATCCCAAAATCTTTTTCTTTTTCTTCGAAATAAATTAGTTAGCAAACTTAAACATTTCAATTATTCTATCTCTATTCTAAAAATTATCTCTATCCCTAAATAGGCTTGACCGATTTTTATGATATTTTTAATATATATTTGTTAGATAGTAGAATAGGTTTTAAAATATATTTCATCCCACTAGGTGAAGGATGTCCCTATCCCGAATTTTTTTTCAATATTTTTGACGTCCGTCGTTCGTATTTCAAACAGAACGAAATTATTTATGTTGTTGAATGACAGATGGCGCTAAGTGCGCAGCAACTTAAGTCTTTTTACGTTTGATACGTGCCATGGTTACGTCAAACAATCAAAGGGTATTGTAAACAATTATCAAGTGAATTTTTAATAGTCGTCACAAAGCATTTCTTTCCCTGTCAAACAATTATGCTACCTAAAAGACTTGCTATTAGTTGATCTAGACCTCAAGCACGAAATAAAACGGCATCACGAGCTTCAGAAACAGAGGAGCAAGTTTGGAAACCGTTCGAGCTCTCACTGCTCAAGCCCGATCGTCTGATACAATGATATGCAAACAACCCTTTTGACCGTGATTAGGAACGAAAAACACAATTTGAGGTCGACAAATTGGGTACATTCGTTAAAACAAATCTTCCGAAATTGGTCCCAGAACAACGCATAGCGTAAAACAGAATTATGCATGCAATCAAATACAAGCCAAAACGTTGGATCACGAAAAAATATTGTTGGCAATCGCTTCATCTGCAATTGCAGCAAATCTTTTGGATGGTGGTCAAACAGCGCATTCAGCAAAGAAATTGCCTTTGAACACCAACATGCAATATCAAAAAAAAACATGATTGATGAAGTACTTTAATCATATCAACTCATTAAATGGGACGAATTTACTATGGCGCACAAAAAGGCATTAAAAAATCTTCACTATATGTACACTAAAAGATTTGAGAGGAAATGAACAGGTCTTTGGTCGCGAACCTTTTTTATTGTATGGTGTTTTTCGACAAACTCTACCAGTTATACCACGTTCAACAGCTGCTGATGAATCAAGTGCATGTCTCAAATCATCAGTTTTATGGTGACATGTGCAGAAATTGACTTTGAAAGCTAATTTGCGTGTAAAATTACAGTATGATGCATCCGCTGAATGTGTTATATTAGCAGTCAAAAACAACGATGGTAATGCCATCAACTTCAGGATTCCAAACGAAATACCAGGCAAAGAAACAACGTATAAGTCCATCGATACTATAAATTGATCAAGACGAAGTTGTCAATTATCCAACTGAATTCTTAAACTCACTTGATTTGCCAGGCATGCTACCGCACATTTTAACACTGAAGATTGGCGTACCTATTATTTTTCTCCGAAATATAAATCCACCACGACTTTGCAACGGTACCAGGCTTTCAGTGAAAAATTAATGAACAGTATCGTCTAAGCTTCAATTTTAAATGGAAAAATTAAAGGAAACGATGTACTGTTGCCAAGCATTTCAATAATTCCGACAGATAAGCCATTAAAATTTAAATGTTTGCAGTTTTCAGTGCGACTCGCATTTGGACAATCGCTAAAAGTGTGTGGACTTAATTTTAAAAATCCATGCTTCTCATATGGACAGCTGTATCTGGCCTGATCACGCGTTGGAAAACCTTAAAATCTATTCATATACGCACCAGACAAAAAAACAAAATATATCCAAAAGCACTTCAATAAACATAATTAAAACACAAACACTTTCTTTCTTTGAGAAGCATTGCAACGCATGCCGGGTCAGCTAGTTATTAATAAAATGACAATTATTTAAAAGGGGTACAACAATGGAGAATTTGGTAGATAATATTGCTCGTTTAAAATTGGCAAACTGTTGAGCTGAGCTCGATTAATCTCTAAGATTTCTTGGTAAAATAATAGGACACACCAGTTTAAAGATAAAGAAGCAGCTCTCAGAAAGTGTTAGACGGGCTTTCTATTGCAAGAACTCTTTAGGTAAATTATTGATAAATAATAAAGATGTTATAGATTATAAAAAACAAATCAAATCGTGAATCTCCTTATAAATAATTTTATAAGGAGATTCATGATAAGATAGACGATTTCAAGACAAATATATTATGAAGAAAAATATGCACGTCAGGGCTCAAGCAAGGTGGCATAAAAGTGAAAAAAAACTTTACCTTTGCTTTTAGGAATGTTGTCAATAAATCTGAGAGTTATGTGTGATTATTTGTTACATTTTGTAAGACATAATAAAACACTGTCTTCATAATATCATAATATTTGTAAAAGCTTATACTTTAAATAAATATCTTATTCTTCGTAGCCGTTTCTAATGTCTCAATCTTGACGACTTTGGATTACTCCAGATCCATGGATAAGGTGTCTCCGTTTTAGTTTGTCAGTCCCGAAGCGGATACCAGGTGTTTTCTTATGATTTTGTTTATCTAGTCGTTACTATTAGTTGACAAATGTGCATTGTTGCCTTTATGAATGTAGCACATTTTTTAATGCCTTAGGATTTAAATTGATATAGTTTAAGCACTTGAAGTCTGAGCTTAGCTTTATTCAATTTCTGAATAAGGCTAAGCTCAGGATTATTTATATAAAATGATTTTTCATAATAACCATGGTTGTTAAGGATTTATGTATATTAAACAAATGCGAGGCTTTTTTTTAATCGAGCATTTGAACCAGTTTTAGTTATCTAAATGTTTTGAAAATTTCATATGCATATAGTTATCCGAAATATATCTAGTTATAAGATACATTCAATTCATAATAATAATGCAAGGGATTCAACTGACATTCAAAGATAACAATACAATGCCATGTTCAAATGGGGACATCTTAAATCCTGGAGGATCAACAAGACTTAAAAGTAAAGTTCACTCACTTGACTACCATCTTAATTCTCTAAGGTGGAATGTGAAGAGAAACCATTAGGGGAGAAGTGTCTTCACTTATATGTACAATATATTTCGGGACACATAGTCCCAAAGTAATAATGTTCGAATCTTGCAGTTTATTTAAATTAACATTTAGATAATCACCTCATAAATTTTTGCTTATGAATTATTCTGATAAAGCATACAATGTAAATGACAATACAGTTGTTCATTAGCAGATGAATAAAAGATAAATCGATTTTATTTAGTAATTTAGTACTTTATGTGAATCTATCACTTCTAGCCGAGAGTTATTAGAAAGTAGCGAGCAAGTGGACTTTATCATTACTTCGTATCAGTAAATATAGTTTTAACTTCATATTAAGTATTCCATTTGTAAAAATTGTTATATATCATTATGTTTAAAGAGGTATTTTTCTTATTTGTCACCAGCCTACTTAAAATTTGTTATGAATGGTGAATTTGATACATTCATATAAGCTTTAGATTCTACCAAAAATTCGTATATGTGTCAACGTAATAAAGTAAATATAAAACCCACATTCTATGCATTAAGTTTTATTTTATTCAAATTGTAAGTATAATTATTATGTATCATTATAAAATATTAGAAAATCTATTCATTTTCAGAGCGTAAACAAACCTCTCAAAGAATTTAGCTGAAACTGAAGTCGTAGGGAAGTGATTTTGAGAATTTTCATGAAAGAAACTTGATAACCTAGTTACGTTTCCTAAATTCTTTCGCAGACTTATACTTTTACTCAAAGTGTTAAGTTTTCACATTACAGAAGGCAAGCTGTTGATATTTAATGTTAAGAAATGTCACGTTGAAGAAATATTACGATGAAAGTGGAAACTCTGATTTAATAATAGCAGTGTAGGTTTAAACATGAAACAACTGTTCACAACATTATTACTTCAAGTCAGAAGAGGCTTGTTACTCTGCACAAGTAGGTATATGAATTTTATAGAGGCATTTTTATATTTGGTAACCGACTGTTAGTCCGTACTTTTACAAAAAGAATTCATGTGAAATTGCTACATTTTTTCAAGTTAAAATATATTTATGTAATTTTGTTTCTTCTGCTATGATATAAATTCTCATTATCAAGTTATAACACAACAAATAAACTTTTCAAAAGTATTCATTAGCTTAATATATATATATATATACATATATATATCTATTTTAATGTATGTTTTTCTATGCTGACGATCAATGATTAGGGAGATCATTGTTTTGATTTTCAAATCAGAAGGTTGTAAGATTCGTTTAATAATAATAAACCAAGACATCACGTTTTTTATGTTCTGTTTATTTTGATGATTTTTATAGCGATGAAAGAACACACATTTTATTGATACATTTTTTTAAATATTTTAGACTCTTATTATATTTTTCAGTATTAAAATTGTGTTTTTGTAAGTATTTTACTAAGCGAACAGTGAGTATAAATTAAAAATTTGGTAAGTAAAAATATAATATTAGGTCAACATATCGACTGTGGAAAGGAAAAAGGACGTAACCCACAGTTTTTTCAAAACAAGTTTTTTTCGATAATCACAATGTATCAAACTTGATACACGTTCTATCAAAAAGATGCAAGCTGCAAATGCCGAATGAGTATTAAAATTTAACTTTTAAGTTTGAAAAAGATAGCCTTGTAAAAAACTAAAACCAAGAAGAAAGACTGATATATTTTTTTTCCTAGACAACTTCTTGAATTAATATTAGATTATGTCAATTAAACACCAGCTTAGAAGTCTCCGTGCACTTCAAGGTTGTGTTGTGTATAATTCTTTATTTGCATATGTCACAAAATCATTAAAACACGTTTTTAGCGCCTCCTGTAAAATTGTGTATGTGTGGGTTACGTCCTTTTCCTTTCCACAGGTGATATGAGCCCTCCAGAATTGAAGTGAGCCAAATGGTAAAATAGTAAAAAAAAAATCTGGGACTTGAAAGTACAATCACGTCTTTATTTGGTGTATCGGTGGATTGTATATTTTTATATTGCTTAGATAACATTATTGCAATGTGTACTAACTGAGGTTACTTCACTTTTACGATAATTTAAGACGCGAGAATTTAAGAATGTTACAACTCTTCTTTCTTAAATATCACTTGGCTCACTTCATCTCTAATGGACCCATATATATATATATATATATATTTATATCCGTAATCATTTTAAAGCAGAATTGCTTACGCTTTTCTGCCGATTGCGGTTCGATACGGCCAAAGAATAAATAGATGGGAGGCATAGTATCATAACTCACATTCTCCAAAAATTGAGCTTCGAGAAAATCGCAAAAAACCACAGGAGCAAAATTTTCTAAAAAATGTTAAAAATATCCATGAATAGTGAAAAGTAGTAATTTCTTAAGATGCGAAAAATAATATTATACCTTGAAAAATACTGATCATTGATTTGTTCTTTTTAACCATATGACCATTGTTAATTTAAAAATGTGAGCTTAGACATCGATAGTGATCTTTGGCAGAGGTTTTAACAGTGCTTAGAGAAAATTTTCATACTTACTTATTTTTTGTGGTGATGTGGGTTGTATTTATAATTTTTTGGCATACTAATTTCAAAAGTATCAAAAATGGATATTGTGAGTTTTGGTAAAGAGCCGCTAATATAGTAATATATAAATACCAGTATTTCGGTTGAATTTCGTTAAAAGTCGTAATTCTAAAAACGTTGTTAGGTTAATATTTGGTTTTCAATATAAAACTGGGCTTCAGGTTAAAATACCTATCAATAATATAAATACTAGCTGTACTTTTGTACTTTATTTATATTCCCCTACTATAGAAAAGCATGGCTTCACTTCCCCAGAATACGATGGAAAGACACCAAATATAAATATTAACCATTTAATATTATTGACCCCAAAAGATGATTTAAATATTATATTATATTTACTTTGTCAAACGCTTATATATGTGGATTTTTTTTTTTATTAAAACAATATGGGTGATTATATTAAAATACAGTATTATTTTTTTTTAATTTGTATCTATTAAACTATTATTTAATCTGACAATCACAGTTGCCTGTCTTGTTTTTAGCTCTATTACAGTTATTCGTGTTACATTTATATTTGCCATCATTCAGATAAACACTATCTGTCTAAAAAAGATCTGTTTCTGAATGGCAGGAAAAAAATACACGAATGATAGCTAGCTGAACATGAAAAGTTGAAATATCAACAGGGCTCGATAAATAGAAGATTGTTATCTTGCGAAAGTTTATGAAGGAGATAAAATTAAGTTTCCACCCTCTTTACAATGTCTGTTCCGGAACACAGTGACATAAAAAAAACTTTGACAAAGTATCTACGTTATATTGTGTATGACCATCACATACGAATGCCTAGATTTTTTCGTTTAGGTTTGCGTGACTGGCAGCATATTATTTGTATTCATATTTGGCCTTATATTTTTATAATAATATAACTTTACTAAATCAGCGCTAATGAATTTAATGTTGACCTAAATGCATTTAATTTAGACGTTTATTTCTAATTTACTACACTTATTGGGCAAGGTATTATTTTTTAATATGAATAATTAAAACAACATTAAAATAACCGTTTTAGTGTACATAAATTATTATTTTTATCCAATGTATTAATTTTATTTACACTTGTGTGAAGGACGTTTTTGAAATTCGTTTAAATGTAAATATTAGAAACGAAAGTATTAATAATTTAATTAAATCGTTTTTTTTACATCAAATTTATGTAAAGCATATGTGGACAACGCGTCTCAATATAATGTTTAATCTTATTCTCTGTGTAAGACATCTATCAGCTAGTGTTATCAAATTAAATCAAATTAAACTAGAAGTCACTCCAAAGAGTTGTTAATTATAAAAAGATTTGGAAAAATCGAGAAAATTGCTAATTTATAGTCGTTGTAGAAAATTACTTTTTCACCCACTGGTAATGTTTGTTATACGTCAAAAACAAATTCAATTTCTTAGAAGGCTTTTGTATAAAATCTTAAAATTAAATCAGGCAGGGCTATATATTCAAATTTAAAGTGATTTGTTATTCTTATGAATTATGATATCTTTATGATCATATTATTATTAATTTCTTTTGCATATGAATCTAATTTTATAAAATAAATAATTATTAATGAATGTTAAGCCCTGATAAAATACAATGTGAGTCTGACCATAAAAAGTTTCACTATAATAAATTCACATTATTTTTTGATTCATTTGAATAAAACTGTTTACCTATGCATTGTGAAATAATCGTACGTGATTATTTCAATAGCATGTGGTGTTTTCTTTTATTATTTGAGGATATATAAATATTATTTTTGATGAAATAATGTATGTTAATAGAATTAATATATTTTATTAATACCAATACACATCCGGAAGTTTGAAGACACTGCACATTAACAGAGAAGCGGAAATGGTCACACACAGCGGATGCCATTTTTTATATGTCCAAGAATACAAACGAAACGAAGCGTATCTTAAATGGTTATACGAACACCAAGGAATCCATTTTGATTTGCTTTTTTTGTTGTTTTTTCATTCTTTCCACTACACAGAGAAATAAGGCGATTTTTTTTTACCGAGAGAAGATTTTTCAAATTCTTGATGCGTTTTTTACGTCATGTTGTATCAACATCCGGATCAAATAGGCAGAAAAATAATTCAATAAATATTGTTTACTTGAAATATTTGCATCAAATTGAACAGCATTACGTTTATATTATTTTCAAAAAATCATTAAATTAAAATGAATATTTTTAGTGTTCATTATCGTCCTGTCGACTTTAGACTGTTAAAGATTTTCTAATTAATTATGATTTACAAAAAACCTATCACAACAACAAAATTACCGAATAAAGTTAAAAGAGATTTTTTTCAGTCTAGTAAAAAATGTATATTTTTCAATCAGCTTACATCAAGACTGATCCAATTTAAAAAATAGTATTTTCTTATATTTGAAAAAATTAGTACTTACTGTCTATACACACAGAGACTATAAATAATTTTCAGCGAAGAGCCAAATTAGTAAGTCAAAATTAAACGAGGGTTGATTCATTTTATTTATAATCATTATTTATAATGAGAGGGAGGATTCATTTTATTTATAATCATGAAAAAGAATTTTTCGAATTCAAAAAATAATTGATACTAATAGTTTAATGAAATGAACGGATTTTTTTTAAAAAATAGTTATTGAATTTGAAATTTTAGTGCTTATAAATTCTAATTATGGAAAAATCGTCATTCAAAACGTCATTAATTTTCAAATATTCTTCAAAATTATTTTTTAGTATATTTAGATATTTTTTTTTGTATAGTTAACCAGTAATCCTTGCGGGCCGTTGTTTGCCCAGGCCTGGTGTAGAAATCCATTTATAATTGTTTTTTTTTGTATTTACTTCGTATAGGTTCAACAGTCTTAGTTTTAGTACTGACATCTTTAAAACATAAAATCAAAAAATAAAGAAAGACAAATATTTGATTCAATTTTGAATGATTCAAAAGAATATAAAGAGTTTTAATTGTTGAAAACTGGCAAACGTTTGAAATCCGATATTCGTATTACACCCACGTTCCTATTGTTTACATTTTCTTTCGTCAGAGTTGTGAATACAAATTAATTTTATGTTGATTCGAGGTGAGAAAAAAATATCGTTTGAAGACTAAAAATAATCCACATTATATGACAATGTACAACGATGACTTTCATAAAGTAACGACATCTCAATAATCCAGTGACTTAGGCAAGAAGCATTTTAACACAATGGCGTAGGGGCTTTCCTTGAATTACGCTCGTCTACGGTGTGTTTCTTCTTGCAATGGAGAGAATTAAAAATTCAAACGTTGTCAGGTGATGAGGCATTGTGATTGAAGCATCAGGCGCGTTAATGAGCCGCGGGATGAGCTCCCACGCGCCGCCCTAGGGCACAATAGAATACGGTTTAGTTATATCTACCCGAAACAAAAGTCTCATTTTATAATAATATGCCTACGTCATTGTGAAATCCTGTCATGTTTTAAGCCTTACTCGGTAAAGACGCTTTATTAGTTCAGTAATTTTACATTTAAAAATCCATTTTGTTATTATTTCACTCTTTACTTATTCTTGTGACATTGTTGATTTCCTTATGCCTACAGTGTTGAGCGTCTCTTCGCTGAATTCTATTTATTTTAAAATAAACCATGTTATATACGAGACCTCAAAAGATGAATTGAGCTAACTGATAAAATGGTATAACTTTTTCATGGACTTTTAAGTACAATCACGTCCTTACTTGGCGTTTTGGTGGATTGCATATTTTTATTTTACGGCGATAACACTATTGCAATGTGTATTAACTGAGGTTAATACACTTTTGTGATACTTTAAGACGTGTAGAATATTGTAACGCATCTAACTTTTTTACTAAAATACCACTTGGCTCACTTCACCTTTAATTGGACCATATATTATATTATACCACATTAGTATTGTATAGTAACCAGTCGGTGGGGTAAATTGGTAAATTGGCTTTTCAAGTATAAGTTTATTTATTTTTTCAATTCAGCATTTGATATTTTGGGCATGAATTTATTTTATATACTTTTTCCTCAAGTTGATAGATATTTACCAAGTTGTATCTTATAAGTTTTAAAAATTTCAAATAATCATATATCACTATGTTATAATGTTATATCATGTTGTGTTGTCCTTTTGTGATTTAACACTTTAAATTATCACGTGAATAAATTTAAGGTCGGAGAAAGATAAAAAAATGATCATCATAAACATACATATTATACATGTATGCGATTATAAAGTCAAACATTTAAACAAAACACCTTTTTGTACTAATTCAACGTATTTAATAAACATCAGAAAATGTTTTAGTATGAAAAAAAATGTGTTTTTTTTGTAATATAATGCCATTCAACCAATAATCGACAGTTAACTCCTTAAACATGAAAAAAATAACAAATGTTATTGCCGGAGAAGTGAGTTTCTAAAAACTATAGTCCAGCGCTTTGACGATTTACATACGTATGTATAATACGGTAATAATTACTGGTTGGTCATCACCGCAGTGGCGTTAATTTAGACTGTTCGAAGACTCGGTAGATTGATTTGATTTGAAACACAGTTAAAACCTTTATATACACTGCTTGATCATGGATTGATTTTAATTATTTATGTTGTACTGTTGTCCTATATGAAAATGATAAAAAATAATATTATTATTAAGGAATTATAATAAGTCATAAGTTATGGTTGTCATTATAAGGATAGGATTAGGAATACCTTCGATATTAATTAAAAGATTTGAATGTTGATGATAATATAATTAAAATAATAGCAAGTACTTAGATTTATGAAAAAAATCATTCAGGCGTAAATTGGATTGTGCGAGAGTTACTGAACTTTCTTCATGCTTGCCACGAGCTTACAATCAACACTTGCATGAATAACTAAAATTGATTATCAAAAGCTCGCACGAAAGTGTAAAAGTTAAACAAGACAAAAGTTCCCTGCGTGCGGTTTTGGGTTGCAGCTAACTTCATTGCATTTAGTAGACACTTCCGACTGAAGTTGGTGTTCCGATTAGATATAAGTCTGCACGCGAGACTATTTTTATAAATATCATTTAATGTCAAAATAAACTTTTTTATTGTATTTGATAATAAAAACCGCGCTTAATGTTTGCTAAAAATCTGACTGTACAAAAATAATTAATAATATTAGATGACTTTATCATGAGTCAGTAACCTTAAAATTTCGATAACATTTTATCATTGATCAACAGTCAAACTATATCAATTCATAAATGATGATATGTCTATCCAATTTTATTGAAAATACCGTGAATTTTGGTCGATATAATTAATAAACTATAGAGCTGAAGTATAAAAAATAATCCATCTGAATACATATGTGATAAGTGTACTTTAAGAAGCGTTAAGTGTTCTTTCGATTTAGATTAAAATATGAATCATCCAGTTAGAAAAATATAACGATGGATAAATATTCCAGATATATGTTCATTTTTATGACCGTTGTTAAATGAAAATTCAGCGAAAGAATATCAACAAAATTCTAAAAATGTGTGAAACATTAAGTGTACTTATTTTCATCGAAAAACTACGAACTAAATTTGTCCCAACGAAACAACGTTCAATACAAAGTGATAGCAAGTCTTGAAAATCATCATAGTTCTCAAAATAATTATGATACACAATTATTCAACCATTTAAATTTGTATTGGCTTTATTTAAGTTGTTGTAAGCACTTTGATTAAATATCATTACACAAAAAATAAGTTAACCCGGTAATAAGTAACAGGTAATTTGTTATAAGCCTTTTCTTCCAATTCAGGCCTAGATCTTAGTTGCATTCGTCTATGGACAAGTAGATCTCTATTGACGTCGATTTCAGAAAGCTAATCGAACCAAAATGGATTTTACGACCAATATTAAGTACATAATATATGGACACAGATTTGTTTCTAAAAATTAATCATTTAACAAACTTCACTTGAAACAAATTATCAAAATAATATGACAGACAAAAATTACAGACAGATAATGAAAGATAAAAAATATGACAATCTTAATTGATTATAAATAGAAAAATTGCCATACTAATCAAAGGATTAAGAATAATCATTATTCTCATTACGTTATGCCCAAAAGCTAAATAAATGCAATTCATCACAATCTTTTGTGCTCTAAATATTTTAAATACGGTGCGTTTTAAAAATAACGAGACTACTTGACTTTAAATAAAGCAATTATTATTTTTTGAAGTAATGTATTTGCTAGCCGTGAGCTATCTACGGACGTTTAGATAACGGGTTAATCAATTCCATGATGGAAGTTTCCACGCCCACGTATTTGAGCATGATGTACTTTTTAGGTGAATAAAGGTATGTTGATTCCAGGGATGTGGAGTAAAAGTCCTAGGTCATAAAAGTTGCGTGACGTCAACTATATATTTGTTTAATTAAATTAAAATACAACAATTTATTTTTGATTAATATTAAAAAAATACCCCGATTATAGTATGTAAAATTTTGCATCTTTTTTCACTTTTTGTATGACTCTACATATTCAGTTGGTTTTTAACGCTTACGTCGTCTATGTTGTAAAAAGACTCTTATTTATATTTTTAGGGGATAAAAATAATAAATCTAGTTATAACTTAAATATATTTTTTTTATAAATTTATAAATCATTGTGAGCCAATGAAACATTCACTAAATTATTAATTTGTTGACGGATCTTATGTCTGATCGTAAATCAGAAATAGCTTTATGAACTTTTTTTCACAATTTTAGATGAACTGAGTTATATTTTTTTACTAAAATAAAAGTCCAAGCAAGTCAATATCAACTGATTTAAAACATTATATTCATGATGAGAGCTAAAAATACATATAGATCAACTTGCTAGCAATATGTGAGAATCCAAAAAAAGGTTGATGTTTTGGTTGTGCAGATAACAAGCTTAAACGAATTATATCCATAGTAGTTTTGAATTTTTAGTTTGCGTTTCTTTTGTAATACATATATATTCACATTTCCATCATATTACCAAATGAAAATCTAGCAATCGCATTCCGCCTGCATTATCCGCATGACGTCATTTCCTCCGTCGGAAAAATTACAAAAACATTACGGAGAACTTTTTCCCGCGGGTAATTACGAAAAAGAATGAACCTCTCTCTTTTCCCAGCGGCGTGGACATAAAAGTAACATTTTGTTCTTTGAAATTGCATTTTTAAATGCACAATACCATGTTACTGCATACGCCGAAGAGGGCTCGGCTAAGATTCTCAATCTGCAACCAGCCGCATAATTATTGTAATTTTAAAAAAATCATGGCCATATTGAAACGATTCTTTATTAACATAAGACAGATGAGTAAATTTCTACTCAACGTAGAATTACAATAACAAATTTCAACTCTTCAGCTAACTTCAGTGAACAGCATCAAAGATGCGGGAAATTCTCCAAAGATACTGGTAGAAATCATTTGAATTTAAAAAATAAACAAATTAGCCAATGCGCCAAATATTTTTATGTTGGAAGATCACACGAGTAAAACTCGATGAGAATTTATTGTAAGTCACTTGAGATTAATTCGAGGTAAATTG
Source organism: Himalopsyche tibetana (assembly GCA_030503985.1). Taxonomy (NCBI): domain Eukaryota; kingdom Metazoa; phylum Arthropoda; class Insecta; order Trichoptera; family Rhyacophilidae; genus Himalopsyche; species Himalopsyche tibetana. Next base: position 17,811,500 of record JAPJYX010000024.1, read on the forward strand.
ACATCACCAACACCCATGTCTTAGGTCTCAAATTCAAAATGAAAAATCTAAATTTGACATTGAACTTACTGGGAAACGAACCCAGACTAACTCGGTCGTTAGAGCAAGCTCTAAGCGGGCGTCACTTTGCTGCTGTAAATATATTTCTACTCGACAAAAAGCAGCTCTTGTTACCCATTAGAAGAAAAACGTCTTTCGTTTAAATTAACTGCGTACAAGTATATATGATTTTCTTTAAAGGCAGACATGCTTAAATAAACCTAAACGTATAAGCAATGCAGAATAAATAAAACTATGATAACGTTTTAGTACTTGTTATAAAACATATCATGTTTTAATGAAATTACTATGTAACGTCCTTTTCCATTTGCACTTAACGATGCTGATAATGATTGAAGGTTGAAAGTTGAAATTAAAAAAATATATTTTATTTGATTTGATTTAAAAAAGATTTGCATTCTCTTTGGTGGGGGACTGTAAAGAAAATGGTGCATTATTTAATTTAATCAAACCGTCGTAAGTTTGAACCAAATTGCCAAAGTGGGTCGTAAGGTTGGGTTACCTACTTTGTAATTGTAGTTCATTCTCATTAGTAGATAACACAGTCGAACAAATTTAATTGAAATAGTTTATAATCAGCATTGAATAATGAGTGAATCAATTATTATTATTTTTAGTTTTTTTTGCATATATTTTTACATTACCAAAATTCATTTATTCAATTTCAATTTTATCTTAATTTCTTATCATACTAATTGTATATTATTCTAGAGTTTCATATGAGTTATGAGAATGAAAAGTATAAATTCAATTACTTTAATTAATTCTTATGAATTATGGAAACGATCATTCGATTCCCTTTATACCACAGTTTATCAATATTGTTTATGGAATTGGTGTGGTACACTTGAATGATGTTATCGATGCAAAAAAATCTACACAATAAAGTGTAAATACAATAAAATAAATATACAATTAACACTACTGATTTTACAATTTCATTTGATAACTTATTAATTCCATAGGCTTACACGCTGCGTCAAGTGTTAACAAATTATCTCATCCTCCATTTTACAATTTTACAAATTAAGAATTATAATCGAGTTCTAGTTTATTCGTAAATAGCTTATATAAAGATGATTCTCAAATAGGCGAAATATACGTAAAATAAAATTAAATATTAACGTTTCGTCTGTAGTGCAGTGGTAAACGTCGTCGGTTTTCGGGACAAATCTCAGTATGAACGGCATGTCTGTTCGAAGATATTGATCTTTGTGATATCTTAAAATTACCTCCAACCGCCCATAAAATTCTAAATACGGGGCATAGTGAGACCGATTATCAAGCCACTAGTCGTGTTCAATAAAGCCTGTCTTCAACAACAAGCAGTTCTCGTAGAAAAAACTTTTTTTCGATATTTCCCTTATGCGACCATATTTTTTACATTGAGAGCAGACATGGAAGTTTTTTTTTAATTTCATTTTATGACTATAACCAAACGATAAGAAAAAAAAAGCGTTGAAATAATCAATGCTTGCGAAAATCCTTTTTATTTGCCACGTATTTTTGATTGCATTATCTGAAAAGCGTCAAATAATAATGTGAATCATTGAACAAATTTTCTGCAACGTCAGTGATATGGTATTTGAATTTGAAATTCTCACCCTCTTCGTTTGTTCATCAGACTGTTAAAAACTAATATAACAAAAAAAAAAAAAAACACGGAGCCACGTATGATGTGTAATCATTCTTGCCATTATTTTTTAATATCCGATCAATTTATTATTATAACGAGGAACAATGCCTAATTTATTATGATGTTAAACGAACGATGCAGTTGAAACGTTTCCAATTTAAAAACCTGCCTACCTGGCTTCCAATCGTTATCGAGTTATTTATTATTGTTTTTTATACGCAATGTTTGTTTTTTAACCATCGTTTGTTTTATACCATCAATCCAGGAGGGATCAAGCATGTTGACGTCGACACTCGACATCATAAATTACATATTAGAAATACTTAGATTATTTTAAGTTAATTGTTAATTGTTGTTATTTACGATATACTTTTTCATAAATATGTATTAAAACTTATTCAACAGTACATAATGATTTATATTAATAATACTTTGGTTTTGAAAATTTCACTATTTTAAAAGAACATTTAACAAATATTTGGGTGAGTACTTCATACTGAAATTTTGTATTCATATTTCGAAAGTAACTATTATTTATTTTAATAATAGTTAATTAAACTGCCCTAAGTATTTAAAAAAGGCTTAGGTGAACCAATGCGTTTAAAAGAACTTTAAAACTATCCTACATAAACGTTGTACATATATATGTATTGATTCTTTGACATGATTCTTGGTGGAAATACGTTATATGCATAAAAAGAAGAATTCTATTTTATTTTGTTTATTGTTCCCAATAATGGTCAGATGGGGCATCTGGCAACACGTTATGTCTCCATTATATATTTTTTAAATGGATATGAATCTATTGATAATAATTCAGATTCAAATACTTAAATTAAACCGCTTTTAGTGTGTTTTCTGACAATAATTGGCTTATATACATTATATTAAAAAAATAAAATATATATTCGTTCTAATTTTCACTTTTATTTATTAAGGTCAGGACCGATTTTTTACTTGATGAGCATTATAAACTGACCCTTTATAATTAAAAGTGGGTATTAATACAAATGTATAGTTTATTTTATGTACTATGAAAAATTTATCAAAATCATTTGATAGTTGAGAAAATAAAATTATATAAACGTATGTGACTAATTATATTAAAAAGATAAGCTTTGATACTCAAGTGCCCCGTCATCTTATACAGGTCATGTTATATTTAAAAAAAATAATGTGCAAGTATTGACTGAATATAAATGTTGATATGTGATAAGTCTAATGAAAGGTTTTTCATTGTGTTCTTCTCAGCTAATTGATGAGAGAAATCTTGTTTTATTTTTATTGTTTCAGGGACAACGACATTTAAAATTGAATATTTTTCTTTTAAATGCGAAATAACAATAATTTATTATTTTTAACTCAACTTATATACTATTTTTATTTTTTTGATATTGTTGAAATAATCAAGATTGACTTATATATGTGTATATCTTATAACATAAAAATGGACGTTTTTTGATGAATTTATTTTTCTATAAACCATATGCGTTTCTTATGAGCTTTTATGATTTACTGTCTCCTATAAACGCCTTTTGTTCCTCCACGACAACCCAGCTGCCAGCATCCCTCGGTTCCGCCAAGTACATCTTGAAAAATATAGATAGTACTCGACAGTCATCTGGGACGCCGGCTCATCGGTCGGAAGAAGAAGTAAGCAGAATTGAGGCTCTCTTGAGGAGTCCGCATCACGTGACTCAGCAAGTTTCAAAGACTTTCCATAACCACTACGTAACAGGACGCTGTCTTATATGCTCCTTAATCTCCAAGTTTCTCGTGAAATCAAACCACCCTACACCTACTAAATACATATAATATGGTGTAAGTCTACTATATAAAACTAACGCTATACTCTCACTGAGACACTCATAACATTAACGTATTGACTAAAATTATGACCACGGACCTCATAAATTAACTCCTGCAAAATAAAAACAAACAATGGAAGCGTTCTGCCAGACACTGTTTTATAGACAGTTTGTCGAACTGACAACTTTTAATACGTTTTTTATTAGCTTTATAGCTTTTTTAATTGTCTTCAGTTACACGTATTTAAGCTGATTGTTTTTTAATTGAATAGAATGACCGCGTGATGAGCTAGTTATGAGAACAGTTAAAGGTACCATCGCCACTTATCTTTTTTAAGAAATTTAACAGTAATATATACTCAGTCTTGAACAAACTATCCGACATTATTAAGAAGTTACTTTCCATGTCTACCAAAATGAGCTTCTTTATTCTTTTATGTCGTTGTTATTAACATCAGTATCTTATTTAACAACTGAATACACCTCTTTGCTCAATTTTCATAACGAAGTGCTAATTTCTTGTGTTATCTTAATCAAATTGCAATCAGTAAATATTCATTCCACAACTTCCTGACAAAGCAGAAGAAAAAAAAAGGAGGCTTAAAATTACATTAATAATCACAATACAAAATAATAATTACTTTGAGGAGATATCGTGTTGTTGATAGTGAAACCAGTAATAGCTTGGGAATTTTTCGTGTATTTCTTTTTTATGTCCTCTCCCAATGTAGTATATTTGGCATTGTAATGGAGGTTTCTCAACAGGTTACTCAGTTGATCAACCTCGCTTTTTCAAATAGAGTAGTAAAAATAGAAGTATAAGGTTGGGACAGGGCTAGCGGCTAGCTTATCGCTTTTGTAACGACATATTACTTTAAGTATTGAAAGATTGGGAGGAAGTTTTAAGACATCACAAACACTCATGCATTTGAAAAAAAAACGATAAATCTATTGAGAAAATGTTGTTTGTACTGAGACTCGAACCTGTGAGATCTGTCACGGAAGCCAATAAATAACGTTGACCGCTGCTCCACGAACCCGACAGTATATTATATTACAACTGTCGTGTATATTCTTTTATAATAACATGGTATCTTCCGATAAAATTAATGTTTTAAGAACAGTTCGAAGCATACTTTTTCCCGAGAGAAATTTTCCGGTTATTCCATTATTCGTCTGAAGTTTAACTAAATTTTAAGCTTCATCCCCACTGTTTACGGAGTAACCGTAAAACTCATCCCAAAGTCATAAATTAACGTAAAAGATAAACTTCACACTGCACTTATGTCGCAGTTACTTTGATTGCAATTATTACTTTGAAAGCTTTCCTATTTTGCTAGCTTTTGCACTGTTTAAGCTTACAATGCATACTTTTAATCATAATGGTTGATGAATATTACAAAATCTAAGGAATCTTGTAGCTTATATTTTATAGACTTAATATCAAACTGGGGTGTGTGTTTTATATTGAAGTAGTTATTCCCGTAAAAAATAACGATGTCGCATAATTATGGTGTTAATTTAAGATATGCTGGTAATTTTTTTAAAGCTACGCTATAAAAAAAATGTTGGTTTTTGTAAATGTAAGTAACGTGGGTGTGATTAAGATGATGACAATTTATCTAGTAAATATATTAATTCGTCTAAATTATATTTGTAGTTTATCAATATTTAAGTGTATTAATTTCGAAGTAAAGTAGTTGAAATTAATAGCATGAATTTAAACAAATCGTAAGATTTTAATTTGGGATGCAAGTAGAAGTAATCGGGTTATACATTAGAATTTGTATATTTTTTAATGGGAGTTGGATCGTTTGTAATTTCTAGAGTCGCTGTTTTTTCAAGACTCCTTTTATAAAAAAAAGCTTTTATTTTATACTGTGTGATATTAAGTGAAAAATTATATAACAACAAAAAATATTTAAAAAAATCAAATTTCAACATAATGATATGCATTTTAAACAAAATCTACTTACATAGAATAATAATTTGATACCAAAAAGTTCAATTGAAAAAAACAAATAATTCAAAAGTTATTAATTTATAAAAACGATTCTAAAATAAAAAAAAAACACTATTCAACTCAAACTGATCTTTGTTTTTATAATTATGAAAACTATTTGGTTATTTTCTAAAAATTTTAAATACAAATTTATTTAATATCTAGTTTTTTGTTATATACATTATTCGTTATTTTGTCTTTTTTTATTTTACGAGTTGAATCAGAAAAAATTCAAAAATATCAAAATTTGAATACAAAATAGACTGAACTCCCATTAGTACATTTGCCGCCGTTCTGACAAAGATTCGCGAGCATTAAAACATAAACAAAACATAAAAATGGTACAAAAAAAAAATCGCGTCTATAGTGAAAATTCACAAAATAAATTCGATAATTTAAATTCTACGGATATAAATCGTTATTTTGTTTTATTTTTTGTCAAATATTATTTTCTTAAAAAAATGTTTTATCGAAGAAAATTAAAAATAATTCCTAAAGTATTTCTTAAAGAAGATTAAGTGAATACAAATGTTTTCATCCAGTGAATACAAAATACGTTTTAGGGATTTTTCGACAAGCAAATAGGTTCCATAATTTATGCTGGTCTTAAATTTTCTTTTTACTTAATTAAATTTGTATTTTCCGTGACTTTAGATGCTTTTGACATTATGAAATGGAAGAAATGTTTAATTTGCCGTACTACATTTTTGTCTGTTGACGCGAATATTTGAAATTATTTTATAAGGCGTATTCAAGAAAAAGAAAAAAAATATTCATATTATAAAAGATCGCTGTAGATATTTCACTCGTGTAAATCATTGATTATTTAATAAAAAATTGAATAAAAAAAAACAGTTTGTATCTTAGCCGAGTGATAGCGCTCTAGGTTAATCACTTATTTCAGTTCCATGACCTACCTTGAATTTTCAGCTGATTAAAAGATATTATTTCTTTGAAGACTTTGTACTCGCATTGATATATTTGTAAAATATTTCCTAAGCAATAGATGCATATGGTAGTAATGATTTTTAATACGATATATCATTAATAAAAAAATCAAGTACAGTTTGCTTTGCTAAATTATTTTTGTAGAGGTTCAGTTTCAAATCGTGGCATAAAGGATTATGTTTTAGATACAGAGTTCCCGTAAAAATTTGGTGATAAATATTTTTTTTATTTTTTATTCAAAAGGGTTAAATTAATATTTACTATATTAAAAAAATCTAGTTTTTATGAATCAAGTTGTAGCTTATTAGGTGATATTTATTAAAAAATGAAAAAATTTACATATTCAAAATAAAAATGCCCTTTTTCCTCATCATTTTTAATAAGTAAAACAATTCTACATACTTGAGTAATTTTCATTATTTTTAAAATAAATCTTTGATTGAATTTATTTTTTTATATTGTAACATAAGTACTTTCAATCGATTTTATATGGCGTTAATCGTGATTCTACATTTAGGAAATATTATGTATCGTCTCTTTACTGCACTTGAAAAAATATTGTTTGTATGTATTGTTTTTCCTTTAAAATTCATTATCAAATGTAAGTTGCATCGTTGATTCATGTTAGAAAAAATATTAAAAATACAGTTTATCATAATACTCGCAATGTCAATGCCCGATATAGCGGTAGCTTAGTTTTTAATATATACGTGGAATAAATATGAAACAAAATAATATTATTCTTTATTTATTGATTTGGCATTTACTTGGTAGAACTCCATTATAATAGGGTAAAAATTATATTTACAAAAACATATTTAGTTCTACAGTTTTTTTATATTTATGAATTGATAGCTATTTCGGCTTTCGCCATCTGCGCTAGTTCTGACTAAACTAAATACGTTGATATTTTTACCCTATTAATATTATTCTGTTAAATTTCGGGTTCAAAGAATTCACCTCTTTATCAGTGAAATACGCAATCACCAGGCACTTCTTCTTTTTAATAAATATTTTTTAAATAATGTCAAACAAATAAGTTCTTACATATTAAAAAGAATTTTTAAAAAGCAATTTTTCAAATTTTCACATATGTAAATGTATAAATAGTAGTTAGCAATTAATTGATATAGACTTTCTAAATACCTTGTATATCGCGTGCTTGATTAAGAACTCAAACGGTTATTTTATTTGATTAATAATACTTATATATTTCACGAAAATACTCGGGCCACAGTAGCTTTCCACTAGATCTCAAGCACTGATTTTGAGTTTAGTGAAAGATTATTGAGCGCACTGAATTATTTATTTGGGGTTAAGCCTAGCTTGAAATAGCACACTTATAAATTATAATATTAATTCAAGCTTGGGTTAAAATAAATTAACCTAAAACTTTTTGAACAAATCAATATTTTACTACAATACCGAACAGATGCTAACTTTGACAAGTAAATGTACGTCTGGTATGAGCTAATCAATTTTTAGTAAGAATTTGTCGATACCGAATCAGAGATGTAATGGGTTAATGTATAATGTATGTAAAATAGGTAACTGATACATTCAAGCGATAGAGATTAAATCTCCATTAATCATAAAAAAAAAATCGGTAATACGATTTACATAAAATTAGGACTTCAGTCTACAGTCGTGTTAAATGACTTCTTCATTGTTATGAATAATTTAATTTGCAAACATTCATCATTATTTTAAAAAACAGATATAATGTTATTGCAACAACAAAACATAACGCTTTTTTGTTATGAGACAGTTATCACACCACCATATGTGAATTTATAAATTAATCTGTTGACAAAAGAGTGTGAATTAACTCCTGGGGAGTCGACAGAATTTTATGCTCTTGTGTGCAGATTTTGACTACTGAATCGATGTCTTTCAGTATTAATTATTGATAAAACAATGGCAATAAGAGTTAATCGAGTTGAATTTTCTTTGGCGTGGACTTATTATATTACAGACAAATAAATGAAGAATCCATAATAGATTTATTACAATCAAAATTTATTATCTGGTAGTTTTTTTTTAAATATTTATTTGTAATTCAAGTTTTTATTGTAAAATCGGCTATCTTCTAGCACGGAGCAGAAAAACGTGAAATGCTTAAATTTTAATTTAAAAAAAACCCGGATTTCTTTAGTACAATAAACTGTGTACATTTTTTTACAACGCCAGTACATTCAAAGTATATTAAATTTTTCATTTTAGATATATTTTAGTTTGTTAAAATTGATGGACAACAATTTACATACATATATCAAACTGTATATCACTAGCTATAAAAATAAAACTTTGTGTACACTTTTGGCATTATTGCTTACTTGTACTACCCAGTGAAAGTCAAGTGCAGACTGATCAGTCTGGTCAATACAGACAAAATAACGTAAATGATGTTTGTTTATATGTAAAATTAAAATAAATGTAATGTTTTGCATATCTAAACGTTCTTCAGGCGTGTCAGTCTTTGTAGACTAAGTCTTAATTATTCACGCATCAAAAATGTTGGTACTAATGCTATGCTATGCGACATAATATTATAATAAAAGCACGTATGTAAAACAATAATACGGCAACATTGGTAACGGGGTTTCGTTAATCCAATAATATTTGTTTTGTAAAATAAAGCAGTGTTGCAAATGGATTATTAATTCAGTTCATTGTTCACACGGCATAATATTAAAAATGATTTATTTGCATTGTGCAGAGCTGCATTAGTGACTAGAAACGCATTAAATATTATTTGCTCAGTGCAACAATACTTGCTTACATTTGCATAACATGCTGAACAAACTACAAATAATTGATATCATGAAATGATAATATTTTCAAATTATTATTTGATTTATTATTCACAAATCATTTATTTTAATATCATACTTATCGTTATTGAAAATCTATATAATATATCGCACCTCAGCAAGAAAAGTGTAACTACTCAAAAAAGTATATTTTAATATAATAATGTTCATATGATTTGTAAAGCAAATATCAATTTAACCTTACGATATTTTTCAATATTTTACGGTGGGTTTCAAATATTTAAAAGCATGTCATATAATAATATTTTTGAGAATAGAAAAAATCTTTCAAACTTTGACACATTTTTAAAATATTTAATAAACGTTTTTAAAATAAGAAATCTTAATCGGACAGACTAATTTTTATTTAATAAGTACTTATAATTGTAACATTTTTTTTCACTCAAATAAAACCTATACATAGTTCACAATAAACTGTTATAGCAACATAATTAACTTAAAAACATGTGAAATATAAAAGATATCATATTTAATGTATAACGTTATATTTCAAATTGCGACAGCTTTTCACTTGACTTGATAAAAAATACGTAATACAACGGTTTTTTTAATTTTTGTTTGGCATTAATTTCACATCCAATCTCCCCAAAAATGACATTTCGATAAATGCAACAGTATTCATGATTATAACGACATTCAATTATCAAACAGCTATAGTGTTACTTTAACCCTGTAGTGACAAGTTGAACTACCTAAATTAAGATTTTTTAGAAGATGAATTTATTGTATGTATATTCAATCGTACTGATTTCGCCGCGAAATCGTTAATATTGGAAGCTATGTGTAACTACTTATACATCTTAGTTAAGATACGATTGAATATACATTTTTTTTCATTTATTCTGACAGTAATCAAAGATCACAACGCTTCTAAGATTTGTATAATTAATTAAAACAAATAATTCACGAACAGTTTCTGTGTTGGCGGCAATTTCGATTAAACGTCAAATGCTTCACGACGCTATTCTTTAAGATAACCGAATTTTTATATTTCTTATCTAACTATATATTCATATAAAAAATGATGCATGTAGCGACACTTTTATTGCGGGGGTGTAATATACAAACATAATCGCTAAAATATAAAAAAAAATTAAGCCCCCTAATAGCATTCATTACTTTTTGTTACCAGTGAAATGCATTGTTTTAGAAGCTTGTTTTGCATTGAAATGCTGTGATGCATTTTAAATTCCACTATTTAATACCAGTCATGTTTGCACACGGAACTTCTGACGGAATTTAAATTACAATTTTTTTTTTTATTTAATTAAGTACAAAAATATATTCATTAAATTAACTGAAAATTTGTTTTTTAAAAAAATAGTCAAGTTGAGACACCTTAAGTTAATTAACAGTTTTCTACACAATTTTAAAGAAAAAATAATTTGAATTAAATATGTTTGCAAAACATGTTTTTTGTAAGACAACCACTGAGGTTGATTTGCAGGCAGGACGTAATGTTATAAAAGTACACAAAAGATCATCTTTACACGTTTATCAGCGTTTTATTTGAAAGCAACCGATTCAATCAATTTGGGGTTCGAATTATTAACCCTGTTGTTTTGTTATTTTAATATTTATTGAAACTGTTCAACTTGGCTTGAATTTTCACTTTATAGATAAAAATTCAGGTGACTAAAAATTGTGTAAGTTTCGCACATTACCAGTGCGTACCTTTATTGTCACGTCAAGAGATGGCGTGCCGAAGCTAATAACTGGAAAACACAATGCGGTGACATTTAGCTGTCGTCAAGTCATAACATTCCGACGTGGGTTGATATTATGAATGATCAAATGACACGCGATGCCTACGTGGCCACTGGGCCAACTTTATGCCATTTTGATAGACCATACGGAGTTTTGTCGATTTTTGACATGACATCGGTACATAAAGAACTATGTCACACTCACAGTCTAGAATTCTTGCAGGACAAATTAAGGATCAAATTTTTTTCTAAATTTGGAGTATGTTCTTTTGGTAATATTTCAAAAACACGAATTGGTTATCTCCCAAAGATATGAAAAGACCAGCGCCGTGAAACAAAAGTGGTTGAACTGTTGTGGTATAAAATGGAAAAATCTGATACATATTTAATATTTTGTATATTTTAAGTATAAGTTATTAAAGATTTTGCAAAAATGCATGTTAATCACATAATATGTAGAAAAGTTTACTTTCATTGTTTATAATGAAAAAAAAACCATTGTGCAATGAGTATCAATTCACATAATATAGTTTTTTAGTCTTTTATTCTGGGCAGATTGGTTCCACTCTTCAAGTTTACAAAACCATAAAGAACTTTCAAAAGCATACAAAAGGTAGGTGAATATTAAGGATTACTTTAGCTTCTATAAGCTCACACTTACCGGTAAAGTTAATATAGGAGCTGTTCAATACCAGATTTACTAATACTACTCAAATGAAAAATTCTATTGGGCCAGGTCTATAGCGAAGTGGTCAGCGTTACCACCTTCCCATCAGGCAGACATGTGTTGTCGTGAATTTCCCTTCAACCTATTTGTTCCTTAAAAACAGTATTTTTTATCCATGTCCGCCATTTTTTTTGCCATTTTCTAAAGAGAGGTTGAGCGAGAGAGATAGAAGGATACGACTAGGCCAAGAATAGTGATTAACTAATCGCTCTCACTACTCCCAGTTTTTGAAGGATGGTAAGGGTGAGAGAGAATTTAAGGCATCACAATCACCCATGCCATCGAACAGAAATCGATAGAAAAAAATTCTGTTCGTACTGGGACTCCAACCCGTGAGACCCGGCACGGAAGCCAGCAACACTACCCGCTGCGCCATAGGACCCAACAAAAAACGATATATAGCTAGAAAAATTATTTTACTACTTGTCCTACGCTAGACTCATCTTTTAAATCCCCATTTTTTAGAAAAAGAGAGTTGGAACAATCAAAAAACTTGTATAAAGAAAAATGAAATAAGATTCTATATAATTCACAATAGAACGGTGATGTAATAAGCAAAAAATACATTTCTAACAATTGTATATTACGAAATGGTTTTGCTTAACAAATTTTGCTGATTATGGTTAAAAGTATGAAATGGATTTAAAATATTTTATTAAACATAGCAATTTTAAATAAATATTTCCGAGTTATTATTAAAGACACGATTTTGCTTAGACATTTAGCGACTGTTTCCTTTTTCCCTTCATAAAATAAATTTGTCTTCCAACTCTTATGCACAAGTGGAAGTATAATATTTCACTTATTTCTTGATATTTGATATTTATTAGGAAACTTGCCCGAGAAAACTTATTTGTTTCCCACTTCTCGCTAAGTTCATGCTAATAATGTGATGAAATTCATATTACGTATGTTAGAGAAGTTTTTCGGGGAATATTTTTACGAGCTGACAACAAACTTTTCTTCTAACATGGCTGAAGTACCGAAAACTACCTGGTAAATAATAGTTTCTTTGCTGATTGCTTCTAAAAAAAAGGAGTGGCATTCTTTCATTGTTTATTGAGTAAAAAAGGATACCATATTATTACGAAAAAATTATCCGTTTCTCAGAAAATAAACGCTTTATGAAAATCATTCAAAACTGTTTTTTTCTGTAACCAGAAAGTTTATTCGTTCCGTGGAATATATTTTGTATGATTCTATTTTTGAGAATGAAACGATCGATAACTACCTGGTAAACGGCAATATCTTATAAACCATATTATATAAAATACTTTAATTTTGTAATGTAAATTTTTTAATACTGTTGATGTAACATAATTATAAAATATTCGCGTCAATGTTTTAAGTGGCTGGGCATGGTTCTGTTAAGTGAAGTCACTGGATTTGGATAGCAAAAGCTAGCCCCGTTACAAATACTAACTGTAAAAAAAAAAAAAAAACAAAAAGACTTCTCTTTTTCTTGAAACTAGAAAAAAAGCTGTGTTTTATTTTTTATAACGAAAAAAAGTTACCTAAATAAACGATAATAATGCAATTTGTTATTTATTGAAAAAATGTCCTTTAAAACAATATGTATCTCATTCTCTTTTTCACTCAATTCTTTTAAATTATAATTTTATATATTATTGATGACGATAATTTTAGTATTTGTTTTATCGTTAAGCATCTGCGACATCATGACATTAATTCGGCCCATAACAATTGCGCGATAAATTATAATTGCTGTAAATTGAAAATTATCTACAACAGAATGTTTGATTGAGATTAATATTTCACTATCAAAAGTTGTATATTGTCCATAGTTTTAGAGCGAATCGTTATAATTATTATTTTATTCGTTTTTGACTGTGTGTTTTGTATCCAGATGTTTTGTATGCATACTTTCGACATGTTGAATTATTTCCGAAAGTAAACTCTTGGGCATACATTTTAGTGTGTGGTATGAGAAAATGTGAGCAAAATCTATGCCAAAGGGTACGAATTTAATACCATTGACACATATTGAAAATCCCCTGACCTCTGTTAGAATCACGTACATTTCTATGAACTGTGTAACCGATATTTAAGTTGCATATAAATAAACTAGCAATAAATAATGTGGCTCCATATTTTTTTCGTGGATCGTGCTTTTTTGAACATTCAAAATATTTTTGGCGATCAATACTAAACCGTGAGGACTTATTTTTTACTTTTTGCTAAGGAGCTTTTTACAAAAAATAAAAGTTATACTAATATTATCTTAAAAAGCTTAGAATGAAATATTATTTTTTAGTTTCTATGTGATGGTTTGGTCATAAAGTAGAAAAAACAATGTAAATAATGTATTTACCTATAATATATAGTTAGTTGGTAGCAAGTTCGGCATCACATCTTTACTGTTCTGAAAATGACATGATGCGCGAAATAGCTATCTAACTAATTTGTTATATTTTAAATTATCATAAAGAAATTTTACAAAATAATAGTATAACAAGGATTGAAGGATACGGCTAGGACAGGACTGAGTGTAAAGCAATCGCTCAATTTACACCCCATTTTGGGAACTAATTACGAAAGGAATCTAAACAAAAACTTGTGTTATGATTTAATTTTTATAATTCCTGTAAAATTTATGAATTTTCGCTTACGCTTTTATGGCCATTACGGGTCAATATATAAACCAAAAACACTCTATTGTAGGTCCACTAGGGTAAAAAAGGAACGTTTAAATATTGTGAAATTGTAATTACTAATTGTCTACTACGATGCTTAGAAATACTTTAATTCAAAATGTATGAAAAAAAAGTGTTCTAACCAGATAAAAATTAAATATTGAATGAATAATTTTTCTCACAGAGGCACACAATATTAAACTTCATAAAATATACTACATTTTTTAAAAATCTGTTTAAGTAGGTACGTAACAAATCGTGATTTGAGTAGAAGAGAAGAAGTAAAAGAAACTTAAAATCGCCAAGCTGTTGCTTCAGTGACAACATATGGATATAATTTATTTAGTAGTAGATTTCAATGTTTACAATTCAAAATGAATAATAACGACACATTTCTAAGGGCAGCTGTTACAAAATTAGCCCAAAATTTAAATATTACGAGCATTTGACTAGAAATATTAGAGCTTCTTCTTATTTCCCAAGGGGTTAAAAGTTCGGTACTTGATAACGGATGCATGCGGTCACGTTCTAGGAATTACTAGATCTTTAAATGTTAATATGTTTCGAAAAGTGTGTCAACTGAATAGCACTTAACACGTTCATGGTGATAATAACATATCAGTTTGTAACAGATTTCAAGTGCCCGTAATATGCAAGAGGAAAGCGCTTAGGGATTTGTATTTTGTCCTAATTTCAGACCCTTGAAAAATGCGCAGCTGTTCCAAAAAAAACTATACTGCAAAAATTCGAGTATAGGGTTGGCAAACATTAATTTCCATTACAATATTAATGCATTTATATATCGACTGAATTTAATGACGTGTTTCACGCTTTTATGAATTAAGCTTTGATAAATTCTATATTACAATATAATATTCCATCTATATTATGAGTTTCCTACTGGAATGGACTTACTGTTATAAAAAAATATGAATAATATGTCAGTACACTTTAATTTAAAAAGCAATCAGTTTTAAAATTCTAAGTCGCTTGGGTACACTGAAAATAAAAGTTTTAATATTTACAAAATTCTCACTAAATATATATTTTCTTTTTTAATATTACTCATGGTATTATTCTATTGATTTTTTTACTAATAATGAGCAGTTATCACTAAGATTTCTAATTAAGAACATTATTGTGATCCCGGGATTTTGTGATTTACATTTTTTTAATGCCGAAGTTCTGGGATTGATCATTTACCATTTTTTATACATATAAAGACAAAAAAATAATACCTAGCATTACAGCCAATGGCCAAGGCAACAGACTAATTTATTTAATGCAAATTTCAAGTTATTTAACATAAAAAAAACAATCAATTAAAAAAAAGGCTTCACTGGTAGAATTTCATTGATTCCGTTTTATATATAGATGATTGAAACTGAATTTTGTATAAAATTGGGGAAAAATGATCTGCTCTTGTCTACGAGTGTTACAATACATGAAAAAGAGTAAGACAAAAATAAATTCATTTATTTATTACGAAGGTATTAAAATATTTGCAGATTAGGGAGGGTAGTTAAGAATAAACATATTTAATAGTGGCAGTCCTACAAAATGAAATGATACATATAATGAGTAGTTTCTATGCAGGATGCAATTCATAGCAAATGGTACAAAACTGACACTACTCATACCCACATATTATCTAATACTATAAATAGATATGCGATTGAAAACAGAAAAATACTATTTTAATTAAAAAAACCTTATTAACGATAAAAAAATAATATCGTATATTTCGTTCAGTACGCAATGAGCGAAAGTATGACTTAATAATATTGATGAAATTTATTTTTTGTTCGTAAAATTTATTAATAAAAACGTTACCATCTCAGACCACTCATATCATATGTATTAAAACCTTACCTTCGCCAAGAAGACAATTTGAGGAAACAGCCCTTACGAAATATGTTCTGTTAAAGCAATGTCAGCTATATTAAAATGCTAAAGCATCGGGCTAAAAGCCAACATTTGTAGATCTAAAAACAACTGAGATTCAGAAAATGATCCAATAAAAATTTAAAATAAAAAATACCATGTTATGAATTATCAATAATAGAACTTTATTATTTAGTTAGAATATTAACAACATAAAATAATATTTTGTGTATTTGAGATATCTTTTGTTTTAGTCGGATACAAATATTGATTCCTTTAAAAGGCGCGTGCCTTACTTTTTGTATTTATTTTGATTCAATCTAAGAACGTTTCTTTTATAATCTTTAAAAAATAATAAAAAATGATATATTAGAAAGAAAACAGAGCTTTGAAAGCATAACAATACCTACATCCCCTGTGTAAATGCTGCGTTTATTTTTCCCCTACTACGGTCTAAATACACAAAGGCTACATGCGTCGGTAATTATTTCACCTGTTGCCCTCGGGCAAATAAATCTGGACCGCAAAATAACCCGCTGATGATGTACGCAAAGATAATAAACTCCAATGGATCAAGTATCTCTATTCTTAGTATAAACAATATGATTGTGTCGTGCATCCAGTCGATTAAGACCCCTTCTCCAGATCTCGGAAAGCTGGGGAAAAAATTGCTCTGCGAAACCCATACTAATACGAGAGATCTAAATGATTGATAAATAAATAACAATATACATGTATAATAAGCCGACAGTAAGTTACAGATTGAATTCTTGTAGCAGTTTGGCTTAGAAAAAGTTTCTTAAATTGTGTTTTACGAAGAAAATGTGTAAATATCTACATCCAAGTAAAATTGTTGAATTGAAATAAAAAAATTACCATGCTATGTTTAAACATTGAAAATTTTATTGCGGATGAAATTCACAAAACACAAATAGGTTCCTCAACAAATTTTAATTGTGAATCACCGAAATATGATATATCATAAAAAAGTCGGTCTAAAATTGGCAATAAACTATTAGGTATATATATAAGTAATATTTATAAATAAATCAAGTCAACAGAATTTACAATATTGCATTTTATCAAAATCAAGATACACTTAATAAAACCTATTTTTGCTAGCTTATAAATATTATATTAAATCATAACTATTTTTTTTTTTAAAAATAGTAATATACTGTTTCGTACTTATTTTATAATTATTTATTAGGTTCAGGGCAAGTTACGCTTATCAAGAGCATTTACAACTGATGATTTTATTATTTTCCAATAGAATGTCTTTCCATCAAGTATTGGCAATGAACTCATTAAAACCTGTTGAATTTATTTACATCTTTGTTTGAATTTTATTTGATATATGAGATGATTTTAATTTAATTTTAATTTTGATTTTTACCCAAATATGTAATGAATATAATATGATTAGCCGCAATCAAGTTTAACATTCGTGGGAGGAAATAAAAAAAAAACAATGAAATACAAAATCGTTATTGTTATGTGAAATGTGTACTTCTTATCCACCACGCATGAAACCTAACAGTTAAGATGTTATACGCACTCAAAGATAAAATAGTAGGCATACTAAATAAATATATTTAAGTTAGATATTATATCTTAATATTATACAGCGATATCAAGCAGCCATACTCTCAGCATTGTCTTCTTAATGTCCTAAGTAAATATATAATTTTAAAAATCAATATCTCTCACGGAGCTATTTCATTTTAAGTTTACAAGAATAAGTTTATAGCCTGAAGGGAATATCGACCTGAGAACGAACACCATTGTTCAAAAAAATAATAATAGATAGTAACAGATGACTTGGCAATTTTTAAACAAATATTGAGCGAAATTTCGGACTTAAGAATGTTACATTTTATAAAAGAATTTTTAAGAGCACCGTTATAATATTTTATTGATAAAAGTGTCTATTTTGTGCAATCTTAATATTATAAAATTTAACATATTTTTTAGCCATATCTGCTCCCTATTTGGAGCATAATAAACAACATGGTGGCTACCACACGGTGTCTCCAAAATTCACTATTCACTGCCAGTCATCCCAGCGTCTCGTAGCTCCTCCGATTACATCCTATGTATCGTCTTCAGTAGCTTTCCACGTCTACGGGATCCATCCAGTTGTTAGAAGAAACAGGCAGAATTATAATAACTTCTAACTAAGATGAATTAGGTGGAGTCTAGAATAGATTATCTGAGAAATTATACCTACCTTTATTCTTTGAATGAATTTTAAAAGGTTTCCATTCTTATAAATTAATGTAACTAGGTATCTCTAAATTAAAAACTTCTCTAATTTAATAGTAAGCATTTCAATGGATTCGGCGGTAACTATGTGGAAGTTCATTTTAATATGAAATAAAATAAATTAGATTATTCCACGTATTGTGTAACAAAATGTGACACGTATTTCGCCTCTTTCAGTGGCATCCTCAGACAACTACTTTCGCAAATGCTTGCTTAAGTACGAATGATTTTAATTTTACTATTCTGATATACTATAATAAAAATCAAATAAAAATCGGGGGGGGGGGGCAAGGAGGGGATGATAGAAAAACAAACAATGGATAATGGAAATACAAATAACATTTACATTAAGAAATAATTTACTAATGAGTTGCACCAATTAGGACGGGCTAAGCCGTTAGAAAATATATTTAACAGTGGCGAATCACCTGTTTTATTCAAGGTATTATTTAATAATTTGCGAAAGTAGTTGTCTGAGGATGCCTCTGAAAGAGGCGAAACACGTGTCACATTTTATTACACAATACGTGGAATAATCTAAGCTATTTTATTTTATATTAATAGTAAGTCAATAATGAAGTGAATGAAATTTGATAACTTTTATATGAATGATATTTGATACATCTAGAGTGAATCTGTGAATTTTAACCTTTCAGTGATCTGGAACTCCTTATTTATATAGCTGCGTTTTGGTAATGCATCGATTATTAATTATCACTTTCAAGCGAGTCACATCTAGTTAGCTGTAACATCATGGAGTTACAATAATTTTCGTATTTTTATTTGAAAAAAAATTGGGCTATATTTTTTATACCTGTTTACTGTAGTCAACGATGAAAAGTAAGCAATTGAAAAAATATTTTTTTAATAAATAATATGAGCCAACACAGTCTGTTTCATTGTTTGTACGCATATATCATAAAACAAATAATTACTTTATAATGTTTCTATAGTCCACACTCCTTTGTTTATTAATAGCTTAATTAAAATGCTGCAAAACAACAACAAAAAAACGGAAAATTGAACCATCTTTTATTTTCCATGTCTATTTACCAACTCGAAACATTTAACGGAAAACAATATTTATCTTCTCGAAATTGCCCATTGTTTAATAAAATGAAACATGTTTATAAGCAAATAGGAGAATTTTTGTTTCAGGGGTAGCTTTCAGAATCCCACACGGGACATCCTTTGGCAGAATTTAATTTTAACCCTTCTGTTTGTATGGGGGGTGAAAAAAACCACATGGCCTTTGTGAAATGAGGGTGCCTAACTGCATTTGCGAAGGGAGGTGTCTTTACTATCACTTCAGCCACAGCTGCTTTTAAATTGCTAGCATTTTAAATGTCTGAAAATATTGCTGCAGAATTTATGCCTATAGTGATAATGTTGGGTGTTAATAATACCCATTATACATTATGAATTATTTTTTGAGCTTTTCTACATTATATCATTACTTACTTTTAAATTGCTTGATTTTAAGGCCATGTGTTTTTGTAATAGAGATCGAATTAACCAAAACAGTTATTCACCTAAAATAGTTATAAACTAAAACATAAACCTTTATTTTTTTTTCTTTTTACGACTATTTAATTTTTTGATCCATCAATTAAAAATATTTATAATGGTTATGCTCCATCTAAAAACAATGTAATTCAATATATTCAATGATTTCAGATCATCATTACATGTTTGTAGTACACATAGTTTGTAATATTTATTTCCTTTTTTTAATGTGCTTTTGGAGCGGTAACTAAGAACACAGGAACAATGAAAAAAGCCAGATCTGCGCTTTGACCGTGTTCACATGATATGGCTTGATTCTGCAACTAATATTTTCAAGTCTTGTAGTATGTAGCGGGCTTATTATAAATCGTTCAATTGATCACTTCATTGTAAAATATTAATAACGCAAATCAGAATCTAGATGAAACGTTTTAAAAGGAGATATAAGTAAATATATAAAAAAGAAAGGAAAACTTTGTATTGAATGGAAAAAAATATAATGTTATAGTGGCCGATAATTTGTCACATTTATAACATAAAAACTATAAAAGAGGAGCTTAAATTAGTTAATATATGAAGGAAATGTTATGTTTATAATAGACGAGATATCGTTCTAAATTTTGTTGTCTCAACAATTTTTGAGCAGACTAAACAAATGAGACAGTTGTTAGTTTTCCCATAAATTTAGCCAGACCGATGATATGTTTGTATTTTATTAGTAAATTTGCTCACTTACTGAGCCATCGTATATTAATATTTTGGTAAAACTTAAAATGAATTTGATATAAATAAATGTGTAGTTGAAAACATTAAGAAGTCTAACGTGAAAATATCATTTTTTAATAATTTCTAGTAATCGATATCAAAGTGTTTTTAATATAGATGAGAAGCACACTCGAAAAAATAAATTGATCACAGTCTAATTCGCACCAATTTGCACACGGTACTTAGCGCCTTACGGTCCGACGAAATTTAACGTGAAAGCTTCATCGTGGATGTATCTAATAGGGCATCCAAATTGTGAAATCTTCAATAATAATCACAATTAATCTTTTTTTTTAATATTATCTAAGTTGATCATATTTTTTGGGATGAATCATTATGAGTATATATTATATTTAAATTCTGGAAATGTAAATTTGAAAATTTAGTCAAACGATTTTTAAACCAATATGCTAGATATAAAAAAACAAATACTATACTAAACTAAAACAATTCTAATACAAAACTATAAAATACTAAACAATGATCTATTTTGTTATGAACTATGGCACAATAACACATGAAATTATTCTCAAATTATATATTTTATATCTCATATAAAATAAACATTCAATTTGATTGTTCACCTTGCAAAGAATTTACCCCGGAAGGTTTCCAAATAATTCTTTACATATATGCATCGTAGAGACCAAAGCTTATTGTTTTTGTGTTTTATGAAGAGTAAATTAATCTATAATTTTATATCGCTACATCCAGAGAAAAAGGCAAGATTGTGATAGAAAAAGTATATAACGTTTTACTGAATCGAAATGAATTGATATTTTTGCTTCATTATAAAATTTATATTTCTTTATAGTTTTTTTGTATTTATTTCAATTTTTAATCCACATTTAATGCATAATGGATTCAAAAGCAAATACTACAATCGACAAACCTGTCACCATTTTTTTTAAATTTTAGATACACAATGATAGTAAAGATGTTATTTTAATTACTGGTGGTGTTTCAAACTGTCCAATAAACCGTTTTCAATGTCTTTTTATAGTTTAAGCAGCGAAAAAAATGCGATATATTTCATCGATGTATAACAATCTGATAATTTTTGTGTATTTTATGAGATATGGTCACGATGTGGGCACAGCATTATAAGAACGCGTCTCCATTAACAGGCAGCCACTTTGTCGCGAACTTTTACGAGCCTCCAAAAGCTCCCGTGGCAATCATTGCACGTCTAGCTTGGCTCAAATCATTATTACAAAGTACGTATTAATGAAACTGTGCGAGGCGTCTTCGCCACATGAATACAGATGTCGTAGCGGCTACGACATGGGTCTACGAAGGTGAAGGATCCGCTGCTACGATGACTAGGCGTGGGTTGGCTGTATGAATACACCTTATGATAATATTATTACGTATCTTATGTCAATAATTAGTATGATATCTTCTACATTCAAACATTTGCGGAATAATGTGCTAATTTTGTAAAACTTTGAAAGCTACCTCGGAAATGTTTTATACTAAATGATGAAGTCGGAAACGAGTGAAAATATTTCAGGTACATACATTTATTCAAAGTCGTTATTGTTCGTTTTATAGTAAGTTTTAAATTCACTGTAAAAAAATTGTCGTTAAAGCCACGATAAAAAGATAAAAATGACAATATTATGGTAATTAATTTTCACCCCTTGATTTAATCGTGAACATTCTTAAGATTGTTTTAAGCACAATTTCAGAGCTGACTTGATCAGTATAGAATCTAGATAACAACAAAGTTGCTGCTTCTTTTTTACCTAGTTGCAATCTTTACGCAGTGCCTGTCATGATAACTCTATAATAATTCATCGCCGCTACAGGCCAAAGAATTTGAAACTTATATCTCATGCAGTTAGCTATCAGTCTGTCATATATTAACAAATCATTCTCGGCATATATAATTTAACAATTTTATTTGAGAAAATCGATCAGGTTACTTTAATGTAATTTTAATCAATCTTTTTCGTCAATATTTTTTGACCAGTTAGCAGCTAATTCTAGTTCGTTCATATGTACGACCATCAACAAATATTTACAGACAAATCCTGTACCGCTATGTGATTTAAAATTTTAAGAAGTCTTAGAATTAATTTAACTTTCGGATAGATTATTTGCACTTATAGTGTAGCTTCTCACTTAACTCTTTTTGGCTACAATATTTTATTTATGAATTAAAATAAAATATTACATTCACGGATGGTTGTGTTAATTTGAAATATAAAATATACATTAAATATCTATTTTGTTATATTTTCAACAAAACCAAGTTCGCTTTTACCAGTGAAAACCATCCAATCTACAAGTGAAATTATTTTTAACCCTTAAAAAATATTGGTACACGTACTTATTTTTAGTTGCAAAACACATAAATTGTAGTGAACTTAAAAAATATTTTAGCATGAGTTCGTTTTTTCAAGAATAAAGTTCATGCAATGTGCGAAAAAAGTTCATTTTAGTAAACGTATCCTTTCTTTCAAGCATTATAAGGCAGCGGAGGTCTGCGACGAAAGTTGTTTTGTCGCCAGCAAAGGCTTTATTGAGTGGCGTAGCTATGCACGATGAATTGTAATTATTCTAATGCTATCCAAGTGAAGCACTTGTAGCGTAATAGCAGTTGTATTAACTGACAACTAATTAGATACAATTTACAGAATGTTTTTTAAAAAATAAATAAACTTTATTGTACAATATTTTGATAAAAAATGCATATTTTTTGTAAAATAGAAGATGATTTTTTTATAAAAATAAAGTTATGATTTTAAAAAATATTAGCACAATTACTAAAGAATTTTATTAAAAAATATTTAAATATTTTTTCTCTAAGTCTAGAATAACTTCCTATTGGATTGTAACGGTATCGTCTAAATATTGTTTGTATATTCGTAGACAGAAATACCATAAACGGCAAAAATAGTACGCAAAAGTCTATTGTCTATGCGTAACACGACCTCTAGTAATATCACCCAATGCACTTTGGTATCTTGCTGTTTTAATTGTGTGAGGGGGGGGGGGAGAGAATATTCAACGTGCCCTCTGAAAATTGTCTCCAGTATAATAACAAGGGTTGTGCAACCTTCCAAAATTGCACCACTTACTTTTCCTAATTTGATACATACACAATATTTAACATATATATCATTTGTTAACTAGTGTATGGATTTGCTAAATTTTAATATAAAAGTACAACGTTGGGGTTAATTCATAATGTTATATACAGTTGAAAGCTATTTCGGAATAAGAAATATTTCCGTGGAAAAAAATATTTCTTCTGTTTAACTAAGCAAAAAAAAGTGTTTAATTTTTAACTTGACATTGATTCTATAAAATTACAATTGATATAAGAGAAACTGAAGGTAGAATAATTAAAAAAAAAAAATTGAATATCAACTAAGACGGATTCGGTGGCTATTTTGTTTTTTAATATTTTATATAACAAAACATAAAGCTAAATTGAAGATACTGTTATTGTATCGTTTGTATGAGGAAAAAAGCAAATGAAGACTTTCATTTTTATTGTTTCAGCATAACATTTTTTTTAAAGAATGACAAAATATAAAATGAATTTAATAAATTAACAATAATATATTTTATTTCTTGTGTTTATCACAATTATTTTCAATTTGATAATGCCTCGTTTAATGATGAGTAAATTTATAAAATATATTTAGCGTGTAAAATATAGACTAATCATTGTGAAATTTAATTTTGTGACGAAGAGTTATCAAATGTTACCAAATGAAATTCTTTAGTCGCAAAGCTTAAACGATGTTTTGTTTTTTTTTAAATGAAAAATTTTTACTCTAACTAGATGAAAAATCCTTATTTCGTAAAGAATACCAAATCTTTAACAATGTTTTATCGTATTCAGTAATAAAAAACCAAACTGAAGAGTGCAAATATTTCAATATGTTTAAATAAGCTCAACCAATTATTTCATTCGACTTTAATATTTTCATTCGTTTCAAATAAACGAGAAAAAGGAGAGACGGTCCCTGGTCGAAAATCTACCCGCTCCCAATTTTATACCAGTACCCGCTCTAAGACGACATTGTGTTAGCACATAATTAGCAGCGACGTTCTTATTAGCGCTAAGCCCTGAATAATTAATCACCAGTTAAGAATCTTGAATACCTTAGGTTGCTGCTTTGTCTCAAACAAATATAGTGTTTTTCTTTTCAGCCCTTAGTCTGTTAAAAGTGTTATGGTTATATTTTTTTGCTACAAGCGTACTCTGGGTGTAGTACAAAGTGTAAGTAGAAAATAACAGTAGCTTTACATTTTTACAGGATAAATAAATTATCTTTTTAATCAATGACTCGCTGTTTGCGTTTCGAGAAATAAAATTGATACATTACCTTGAACACAAATTTTATAATAAACATTTTCAAGATACGATTATATCTATTGCTTCAAGCTATTTAATCTAGTGTAATTTAAGATTTCGACTGAAGGTGCTTAGTGGAATTTCAATATTAAATTACAACGATTCAAATTTAATCTAGTGTCTAAAAGATTATTCTGGAAATATTTTTTTTGATTTCTTTCATAGATGACGGTGGGCTAACTTTTATAAACATACATAATCTTTTTTTTTTTAACCATGTCCGCTTCCAATGTGGAGCATATGGACTGCTAATGGAGTTTATCTCAACAGAAGTGTTTCTACGAGAACTGCTTGTTACTCAGTTGCTCAACCTCTCTTTTTCCAAAGAGAGTAGGGATAGGAGGAGAAGGCTAGGACAGGATTAGTGCTAAGCTAATCGCTCTCGATACGCCCCGTTCATAGGATAGGATGGGTGATAAGAGGGAATTCAAGACATCACATACATCCATGCCTTTGAACAAAAATCATAAATCGATTGAAAAATCAATTTATAAAACTGTCCGTACCGGGATTTGAACCCGGGCCCTCTGTAGCCAAAACGTTGACCACTTGACTACATAGGCGGCATCTTACTGGAGTTAATATCAACATAATAATATCTACGAGAATTGTTTTAGAAGCGAGAATTCGGGAGAGAATTATATGGCTGAGACAGGGCAAATGATTAGAAAATCTCTCTCGCTATACATACTACGTTTATGTTTGTTTTTTTTTTGGGATTCTAACCCGTGAGCGTTGCAGCTAGGGTATCCAATCCCGGAATTCGAAATTCTCGATTTGGTATACTTTTCCCTTAGATTGTCACAGAACGTCGTTTTTTTTTCTCACCGAGGAATTTGAAATCTTCAATTTGCCAATTTCGTGTCAATTTTCGGGATTTGCTCAAAATTTCTCAATCAGAAAATTGAACGGGATCCCGGGATTGGATGCCCTTGTTGCAGCTGAAAGTAACGATGTCACCGCCAACAAGTTTGGCACTAAATTTTATTTACTAATTCTATAGCTTAATTATGTATAATTTATAACGGACTTGATTCAATACAGAAATCAATTAAGGTTAAATTGTTTTTTTTTGTTCAATGGTTTTATTATTTAATAGTTTAAACACTTATACCTTAGCCCATTAAACCCATGTACCTTAACAATTATAAACTTTCATATGCACTACTATTTATATTTTATAAAATTTTCTAAATAAATCGGAAGTACCTGTGATAAGAAATGTATACTTTTGATTGTATTATATAAATGAAGCTCAATGTTTTATGTATGCATTACAATTTGTCATTTTAGCGCATAAAAAGTGCTGTCAAGCATAAAATGAACAAAAAAACACATCAAAGGTTTCGCATGAGACGAATGAAAGCTCAACAACATAACATAGGCAGGTTTTGGTACAAACGCGTTTCCCAAGGCGCCTTCGAATGATGTGTTCGCGTCTCAAAGGCGTCGAACGTAACACTATGCATACAGGAAAGATAGGCTTCTTGACGTATTGCTTATAAGCATATTGGCTTTATTTACATGCATAACATTATCAATAATGAGCGAGTTACGTGAATACTTACCTCAATATTATTGAATTTTGCTTTCAGCTCCCGGAATTTCTGTCATGGAATGGAAAAGTTATGGGGTCATATATTTTTTTACTTCTTTGTAAGATTGATTATAAAAAGCTTTTTCGAATATATTTATTGTTCTAAGAATAAGAGTAAGTTTACATAAATGGTTTTAATATGCACGATACAATTAAAACAAATAGTATATATTTATATCAATTAAGTAAAATCAATAGGTATAAAATCATATTCAACAAGATGAGAAAGCTTACTAAAATACTAATATATAGCACATAAAACAGTTTTTTATGTAAACCTGAAAATTTCAATGGCTAAAAACGCTTTTATTCACTAATGACTAAGTGATACTGGAAAATAGTTTAATTATAATTATTTTATCAATTATTACAAGAAGTCCTAATTTGTCGATGAAGTTTTTACAATTACTTCTATAACAAAAATAGCAAACCACTTTCTTTACTAAACGATAATTTATAATAAACTGTTATATGTGATGTAAAAATGCCATTTTATTCAATGTCTTGATGAAATTATACGATTATTTATTAAAAATAATGATTTTTTAAGGCGAATACATCGATAAGATTTCAGTAAATCAATTGAACATTAAAAAGTAAAGTGAGTCAAGTAGAAAACTGGTAAAATTTTTCTCTTGGACTTTAATCACGTCTTTACTACTACTTTTGTGGATTAAAAAAAAATATTTTAAGGAGAAAACACTATTGCAGTGTTTATTTACTAAACTTGTTTCACGTTTACGGTTTTTTAAGGTATGTAAAATATTGTAACGCTTCCAACTCATTTTTTTTCGTAAATACCAGTTGGCTAACTTTACCTATTAAAAAGAGTCTATATAAAATTAAAATTGATAACTATTTTATTGCATTGATTGTGCTACGAAATTATCGTGGATAGTAAGTAATTCATCCCGTCAGAGCTATTATCTTATGAATGAAAACGGACTTATACTAAAAATTGATTTTAAGCGATGCTTGTTTAAATAAAAAAGAGTCAAGGTTCTTAAGATGAAGGAAATAAAATATTCCATATCTATATCATTTAAATTTATTCAGACTTCTAATGACATTTTAATTCCTTGAAGACCATTAGAAAAATTAATAATCATGCAATGCTTTTCAAGTTAAAAATAATATAGTAAATATGTTATGGATATATTTTTACTAAAACACTTATTTAATGTTGGTTCAACTTTATTCCATATATAATTTACACTTTAAAATAAATCACTTAATCTTATTAATCTAATGATACGATATGAGTATCGAGGCGTCTCTACTTCGTTGTAAAACGTTTCGATTTTAACTCTCGATTTGAACTGGCTATATTTGGAGAAAGAATTGGATATCGATATACGTTTATTGTTGCAATAAGTTGTCATGGATAATTTAACAACTTGACTCTATGTTATAATGGTGTGTATAGATAACAAATATTTAAAAAAAAAAAACACTCTAGGAGTCTTGTGTTTGTTTTCTCGGTTGGTAATTATTTAAACATATTTTATTTACGTTTGTTGTTGTTTTCAAATAAATAAATTCTGGTAATGCTATTTTCTTAGAAAAAATATTGAATATGCAATTGAGGAAAGGAAATTTTGACGAATAACGTATTCTTAGACTAACCGGTACGCACGCCTGGTTTGATAAGCCTTCCCCAGGCTGTATATGAGGTAACATATTACCTACAAGCATATTCAAACAAATACACAAGCCTGTAGGTATTTTCGTAGCAGCAGCGACCACAAATCCTTCTCCGTCTTCACTTTGGTCTATGAAGAGACAAGATCCAATTTTCAGGAAATACATTTTGTGTGAGCAAAGAAGGATCAAGATTTTCCTGTACACGCCTCACGTGTGCTTTTTGACTTTGTCTTATGGTTCTTACATTATGGTAGACAAAAGTGATCGAAAACCATTTTTTAGCAACTAAATAAACTGTCTTTGAAGTTTCTGCAAATAGGTGGATTTCTAGACGTCGAGGTTACCAATGAAACAAGTATACTGAATTTACTTGCTGTTTTATCAGTCTTCCAAATTAACAGAAATAAAACAAGTGTAAACGTTAGTGAAATATATATTTTTTTCATTTTATTCAAAGATTATTTGGCTTTTACTATAAGTTCTTAACTTTAGAATTCATCAAAATAATAAACTTCATTAACATACTATAAAATATAAAAAAATGTTTAGTGAATATAATACATTCAATGTTTTCAAATAGTTAACAATAGTATTCATATGATAACTTTATTTTTAAGTGTGACGGGTGTTAAGTCTTGAAGTTCACATTGAGCTTAACATTTTTATTTTTACATTTTAAAAGAATTACTACTTTAAACCACCAAATATAATATAATCTTTGTAAAAATAATAACATTCATGTATCATACGTGTATAATAAATACTATTAAAACGATAGGGTAAAAATATCAACGTATTTTAGTTCTACAGTTTTTAATAATTGTTATGCGTTTATAGCTATTTTGGCTTTCGCCATCGTTAGAACTATACGTTGATATTTTACCCTCTTATAATGGAGTAAATGTCAAATAAACTATTAAAGTGATCAAAAAATTCAACCGAGCCTGTTATTTTTTTCTAAAACTTATATAATTGTCAAATATTTTTATTAAATCTTCAACAATATAACACCAACATTAAAGTATTAAAAAAGGCTCAGAATTAAAATAAAGGCTAATTAAATATTCTGATTACGAAGCGTAAAATTATTTTGCACCTTAAACGCATAAAAATAACTGAAAGGTATTTGTTTGAAATTGTGTAACTCTTGAATTATATCTATTTTAACAATTATTATTTGTCACCATTAGCAAAGCGTAATATTAATTTAATAGCTGCATAAAACAATGGTTTGCTTATACAAATTTATAAAAGGATTTTTGATTACAATTTAAAATAACATTTTTAATTAAATATACTTTTGGTTACCTAAGGATTTAAGACATATTTTATAAAGAAAAGGTCATTTAAAAAATGTTTTGTACGACTTATTGTCAAGTTTCTATCTCTTTTTAAATAGTGATTAATTATGTCAACAAAATACTACATGTTCCAAACTGTAACATAACATACAATTTTATATGAAATTAATAATATCATAGCCTTGGCGTGACCTCGTATTAACTGCCTGAATATTTAATTATAACATTCAAGTGTCCAGTAAGAAGAAAAACCATATAAAACAATTCCTATTTTTAATTTTATTAATATGAATGTTATCAAAAATAGTCGCATACATTTTGGCCATTCTTTC
Source organism: Himalopsyche tibetana (assembly GCA_030503985.1). Lineage (NCBI taxonomy): Eukaryota > Metazoa > Arthropoda > Insecta > Trichoptera > Rhyacophilidae > Himalopsyche > Himalopsyche tibetana. Next base: position 17,841,544 of record JAPJYX010000024.1, read on the forward strand.
AGTATTGAAATATCATCAAACAAATACGCTCTTTCTGAACTCATGGTAATTCGTTACGGTAAATTAATCTGAGTATTTTTCGTGTTGGTTTGATAAATTAAAATAATGAAGTTACTGTTAACTAGTATTTTGTTTATTTTAGGCAGAATATTGATGGAAAAATATTTTTTATCCAGCGTGAATAACTATCAATCAATTGTACTTAGTTATAAAAAATAAGTAACATTGCATTAAATGTATTAAATACATTCATTTAACACAATCTGCTTATTTCAATGTTCAATAAAATGCAACAAGTAACACATTTTTACACACATCAACAAATACACAAATGCAGTATTTATCTTACTTTCTGCAAAGCAAATGATCAATATATTATATTATATTATATCGTTCCAAATAATTATGTGAAATATGTTTTAAAAAAGTTTTAAATTCTTCATTTTAAATGTACATAATAATTCATTAATTGAAATTGACACTACGTTTTTTTACTATTATTCAATCATCAATTATTAATGAGATAAGATTAAAATTGTTTACATTTAAAATGCAAAAAAATACTTGTTGAATAGAAAACAAAAGAGCAGTGACATAAATATATTTATTGTATGTTTTACAATAATCCCTATCTTTTTTCACAGTTTTTTTATGCATATTAGTATTTTTAATGACATTAAAAATAAATGTTTTGAATATGACTATATTTGTAGACCCTATTTATTAATTGTGTTAATATGAATGAGACACTGCCTTTGTTTTTGACGTTGAAATATTATTTTACTTCACTGCAAATGGTTGATAATAACATCGTTATTTCGACTTAATACATTTCCAGGCGATATTATCAATACAATGTTCAATATCGCTATTTGGATGCTCTATATGATATCAGAAAAGGCAATAAGCGAACTCGCTGATGGATTTTCCTTCACGTTTTGTTTCTGTTATTGGTACCGATGTTTCTTACCCATCAAGGCGGAAAAGGTACGCGCCGAACAAAGAACAATAGTACACACGCACGTAAATGCTGTGCCAAAAGTAACGCCACCTGTTTTCATCATTCTTTACATTATACATAATTTGTGTCATTAGCAGCTGCACGCTTATCGATATTTTATGAAATATTATATTTCTATTGTGTGTAAACAAGCAAGATATATAAATCTACAGTATCTAATGGAGATTTTAAACAATTTTTGTGCTGGAGAAAACTGTTTGTTACTCAGTCTTTAGTCATTCAACCTATTTTTTTTAATGTAACATATAAGAATAGAACAAACAAAGGATAAGTACTTATTTAATTTATGTCAACTGATCATGAATCGGATAAAGCGGTAAACAGGATAGTAGGAAAACATAACATACATACATATGAACATGCATTAGATATAAATCAATTGAAAAATAAAATTTTGTAACACTCCGTTATTATTACATATTTCAGTAATATTATACATTTGTATTGTAATAATATTAATATTGTTATATAATAAAATGGTATTAGAAATTTTTATTTTATTATATATGGCGGAAGAAGACAAACAGATAGTGTGAACAAAGTAATATATTATAATTATTTGCATTGATTTTTTTACAAACCTGTGTATGTTGTACACATGAATATTTCTTTTAGTTAAAATAAATCAAAGATTTAAACAGCATTTTTTTACTGTCGTTAAAACTTATAATAATTAATTAAATTAAAGGCTTAGCAATGAACGCTTAATATATATTATTTGACTTTCCTGTTATGTAGTGATATGACTCATTTACTGTATTATATTCAATTAGTAAGTTTAACCTTTTTACTATTAAAAATTAGTCATATTTGTTATTTCGTAAGTTTTTCTGTATTGTTTACTTGTTGAATTGAGCAAAGCTATATTTGTATGTCGAAAAAGTATTTTTATAAAAATCTTTATTCCAAACAAATTGCATAAATCATCATAACAAAGTCATTATTCATAACCGATCAAGATTCATTTAATAAGTTTTGTTTGGCTGTTTTTCTTTTGTTCTCGCAAACAAAACTTTTGCTTCACACATTATGTGAAAGAAAACATAAAGAAACGATGAAATAAAGAAGACAAAAACTATTTTCAAGCGTAAGATCGAAAATAATAAAACTGTTTGTCGATTGTGTTTGTAAAACATATTGCGATCCCATATAAATATGTATCAAAATGAACAGAAAACTGTTTTTGACTAGACACCGAAATTGAACATGAATTTTAAATTTGACTGAGTATACAAGTACACTTTAATAGCATGTATACATCTATTAGAGCTTTTCAGATATTAACTGACAATTCTCGGAGGAAAGGCATTCAATAAAGGTATTCACGAATACGGCTAGAAAATGGCTAAACGTTAGACAATTGATTTATCTACGTTTCAATTTTAGCATCATATAGAATAAGTAAATACAGGAAATAAAAAAGGCACTAAATATAAAAAAAGAGTTTACAGAAATGTTCAATGTGAGTTGTGACGTATAAAACATTCCTGCCTAATCATTTGCTTTGTTAGTAATTTAAGTGAAGCCATTTTTTTTAAATACATATAAACCTATATCGTTACATCAATGCATGCAATGTAGGATAATCGACAAAAAACTTGTTTTTAATATAAATGCGATTAAAAGTAATATTTAATAATGAATCTAATGCAATTATAGAACACACTGGAATTAAAAAAAAAAACTATCACAGGTATAATCTTACAGTGAAACACTCTATATATTAAAAGTCGATAATGTCCGTCCGTCTGTATGATTGTCCCTGATTTCCCCTCCCCCTAATAATTATTAGCAAACTTAAACATTATTCTAAAAATTAAATAATTTACAATTTAAATACTGCGGGGCTGTCAATATATGCCCCGAGGTCTACTTGTTCTACTACGAAAAATATTTTTTAGCAAACTTAGACATTTCAATTATTCTACGGAATATATTTGTTAGCAAACTTAGACTTTTTAATTATTCTAAAAAATATATTATTTAGAATTTAAATACTGCAGGGCTGTCGAGTGTCGATATATGTCCCGAGGTCTATTTATTTTTCTACGAAATATATTTGTTAGCAAACTTAAACATTTCAATTATTCTAAAAATTATATTATTTACAATTTACAATTTATTTTTCACGCCGGTAAATTTTCTGACTATTTAAAAATGCAACAAAAATCCCCTCCGTTGAGGTCACCGGGCTAACATCTAGTTTACTATTAATGCTAGAATAATATAAATTACTATATTGATACGCAAATATTATATTTCTTTGTCCTCGTGTAGTACAATGTATAATATATGTATATTAAAATATTTGATTGAAATTAACAGCTTTTTTAAAAAACTACATATATGTAATAAAAAATATATTAGATTTTTCAAACACTAAGCTATCATTCTCTAGAAACTTAAAAAATCATTTTTTTTTCGATTGTCCTTCTGTTACATTGATGTAGTGATATGTCGATATACTCAACGAATTAAAATTCAATGGATTTGGATGCTTGATTCAGAAAGCAAATAAGGTTATAAATATCACAAATTCACCCAATAATTTAGTACGACACTAACTTATATTCAAATATTGGTATGGAAATTGCTTTCGCTCACAAAAATTTTGTTGCTACGTTTTTATATATGTAGTATATCAAACTCTATTATAATAAATTCATGTCTTAAGATCTGACGGTGATATTTTTTTAAAAACTCTGAAATATGAAAGATAGAGAAAACGACATAACATAGAGGTATTGCATCAATTATTCTCAAAATTCTTATATCATATTCAAAGGATGAGATAGACAAAGGACAAAACATAAAACGGACAACTTCGTTGACAAATAATATATTAGTCGAAAAAATATAAAAAAATTAATATAACAATGTTGTTGCATCTTAAATATTTTTTTGAGTCAAAATTTCACCCGTCTTGCATAATCACAGCTACTATAAGCTTAATCAATAAACAGCTTAGTACTGTGGCTAGTATTCAAATAGAAACATATTTTAAAAAAAACGGTCATTTGAATACATATTGATATTAATATCTAGGTTTTTTTTTCGGAAAACATATGATATATCATATGCAGGAACATTGTCTTGGGTGAATGCCATCAGAAATAGCAACAATTAGTAATGAATGACAAGAGCTTTATTTTCTAATAATATTCACATCAATCATGAACAAAGTGTAGCCATGTTTGAGGAAATTTTTCGACAAACCACGTGACATACAAAACAAGAGTTTTAACAATGGCAACCTCGATTGGGTAATAAATTTCCTTGTAAACAACACACCGTCGATCCACGAGCTTTAAGCGGGTTTATTGTTTGAAAATGATTAATCGAATATAAGATGAAACTTGTCATGCGAAAAAGACATGTCTTGAGAAGACAATCGCTAGTCTCTGCGGATTGTCGCAGTAACGTGTTGTTGAAAGAGGGTCGCGATCGTTACTTAGTAATATTTCATATTGATACGCTATTCAAATGAGGTATTGGCGTTCCCATCAACACAATATAAAGTCGAGCTAAGCACAGATAGTGTATGTATAGTATATTTGTCAACCAAAAACGTTCGGAAACAACTCCTAGATTAACTTGTAGGTATATGTCTTTCGTTTTTTACGGTATCTAATAGTCTATGGTAGAATAAATAAGCCGTTATTATCAAGAGGAATACTTCTTTATGAAAATTTTTACCCACAAATGAGTTTATTTATTCGTCCTGCCAGTGCTTCTGCAATGGCAAATGGGTGATCGTCTTTGAAAGAAATGAGAGGTAAGATTTAGCAATGGCAAACATAAATTTTCCCTGGACCATCTTTTATTAAATGTTAAACCTTATCACTCATTCACTCTTAAAATCAAGATATTGTCAATGTTCTCGCTAAGGTTTGCGCGTGTGCACGCGCACACTTCCCAAAGTGTGTCCGCACACATTTTCACATATCCCGCACAGGCCGCACACATAAATATTGTAAATAGAAGATTTTCTGGAGTGTAATGAATAAAGCACTAACCAATCGGGTATGTATAGTATTTTTATTTTCATAAACCTTATTGAGTCTACCTACTTTTATACTTCGCACACTTTTTGTTTTTGCCGAAAATTAGCTGCACAAAGCAGTGGATGGTCCGCACACACAAAAAAAAATTAGCGGGTACGTTGGACATTGTATGTTATATTTATTAAATATTAGTGATAATCAATTTTAAAAAAGCAACCTTGATTAGTATAAAATTAAATTTGATATTTTTGTTATTCAATTTGTTGTGTTACAAAATGTGACACGTGTTTCGCCTTTTTGAGAAGTATCATTGGAAAAAACATAGTAATCCTTCACGAGATTCGCCCAACATTATTAAGTAAGTAAGTAATTAGTTTGTAATTATTACTAGCATCTTAAAATCATCAATACTTTTAACACACATCTTCAACACGAATTAGCGCTATAACATGATTTAAGTTACTTTTTTAAAAATACTTTGGAGAAAATTATAAAATGGCATAGGCCAAATCTTATAGCTTAATCCAAAAATCCATGGATGATAGCAAATTATCTCCCTTCTGGTGTACACCCTTGGATTTGACGAGAGTAGGTTTCTAAGGCCAGGCTTACCTACGCTCCAGCAGATCGAGAGGGGATGTAAACCTTATGGGGGTGCCTTTAAATAATAAGCACTCGACTCATTTAGTCGAAACGTCGTCTTATAGAAAACAAAGGCTTTATTTAGACCGGCAGTTATGAGATCGTATAATTAATATTGTATTTATATAAATTTACCAGAGATAATTACGTGATCAAGAATAGGCATTTTACTCTTAAATAAACATTTGAGATATCCGGGATGACTTAAGGTTGTTGTGAAAGAAAAGGGTCTGTTATAATAAGAAAAAAATGTTATTCAATTTTCAATGGTTACAAGTTACGCATACAAAAACAGAATTTTAACACGAGAAAAATAAAATAAAACAATTAAATAAACAAAAATTTGCGATAGCAGATAGTAATAGATAATGCTAAGAAAATATCCGTCTACCCGTACTACTTGCGGGTGGCTACCGGAGCTAACCGATAAAGCAGGGATGCACAACCCGTGGTCCAATTTCCTGCGGTGCGTCGCCTGCATCTCAGCATTTGTTTAGCCTAAAGGTCGGTCTCGGACACCGTGCAAAACAAGGATGTTTTAGATTATATATACCGTTTTAATATGTTATACCTATTTTTCTGATTTCAATTATGGTGAAACCCCGATTCTACGTTTTCCAAGGGACCGGAAAAAATCAACGAATAATGCGGGAGACCGATAATGCGGGAAATCTTCAAATAGTACCAAAAATGTTTAATTTTCAACCAACTCATACATTAATTAATTCACTTTTTTTATTAAAGAATAAATATATTTATTCTTTAATTGCTTTATTAATAAATACTAAGTTGCCTATTCGTAGTTGGGTACGTACATTTTGACAGACACCCACCCTTCAAACACGCGTACTTTTCTAAGTTATTTTTTTTTTGCTATATGACATTTTTCAACGCCTTGAATTGTTTTCAGTTTCTCAGCTAGAGTTCTAGTTTTCTTTATTTAGGCAATTAAGTTTTGACTTTTGAGTTGGAAAAATTCGCGCAACCAGATGCAATGCATGACTGTTTATGAGTGAAAAAAGATATTATCAACAAAATTGTCAATCGGGATCGTAATTAGGACAGGATGATAATATTTAAATGATAGATCGAGAAAATCGGTAAATGGGGAAATGATTAACGTGAAATTATTAAACATTGTTATTACGAAGTTTAAGTCGAGTAAAAAATAAACGATGTATGCAACAAAACGAAGATAGCGAGAACGGAAGATCGGGGTTCCACTGTAAAAAACGCAAAATAAAATACGAGGCAAGACTATTTATGAGAAATATTCAACGAAAATGGTCAATCGGGATAATATTTGTGACGGGACCAACAAAATATTTAAACGATAGATGGAGGAAAAGGGTAAATCGGGGAACGATTAATGCGGGATTATTTAACATTGTTCTTATGGGTGTTTGGCCAGGACTATGAAAAATAAACGATTAATCCGGGAAAACGAACAATGTGAGAACGGTACATCGGGGTTCCACTGTATTAACATAAATAATTGAAGCTAGTATTTGCAAACCCGGCTCATTTCAAAATTGTTCCAACATGAACCATGAATGTAAATAAATAAATATTCATTTTGAAGTATTTTTAGAAATAATTCTCAAACGTGCCTTGATAACATACAAAAAATCATTCCAAAGTAATAACAAAATAAAAATATTTCAAATGTGAATTGTTTTACAAAATGAAATTCATGTTTTAAATCATTTTGAAATGAGTTGTGTTTGGAAATAGTACCCCCAATTGATCAAAATATAAATAGTTTGCTTAGATACAGTAAGTAAGCAACCTAATATTTATAAACAGTTTGAATAGTTATATGGATTCATAAGTATCTTACTATAATATGTTACCGCTTTGTGAAATGATATTAAAAGATATTTTATACATTTAGCAGTATTGTATAATATTTTAATAGCGAATAAAAGCATTATTTAATTTTATTTAAAAAACATTGTTTTTATATAATTCCAAATTTATATTTATGTGTATTATGTTACTCTTATTTTGATATTCATTTCGTTTATATGAAAGATTAAACAGTATAAAAATAACAGCTATCAATAAAAAAAAATGTTTAGTATGATTAACAATGTATCGTAAAAATTAACTGTACAGTTCAAAATTTATCTGTAACACTTAACGCATTATGTATAAACTTCATGTGTTTGATAATAATAAAGTTTGAATTGATCAATAGTAGGAAACAAAATTTTATTGTATTTTTAATCAATGCTTGATTTTCATCATAAAATTCTATTTGTTCAGATTAATATGCCGGCATAAAGTGGACGTAGGATATACTTAAGCAACTTCAATAAAACGGCAGTAATATCGAAAATTCGTTGACTTAACGATTCCCAGTGTTTAAAATACGTAAACTCATATTTACGACAAAAGTTCAGATGAAAATATCATAACTGGCTATAGAGTGGTTCAGGGTTTACGGATACTAAATGATATTATTTTATTAACAAACTAAATAAATATCTGGAAAAAAATCAATAATTTCAAGATATTCAAACGATATTTTGTATTACTTATCAACGAACGAGTGCCGAATAAACTATCGAGCGTATAATATATTCATCTTAATTCACATATGATATATCAAATGCAATCAACTAAAAAAACTACTCTTTCGATGGTCAGTTAAGTTATTGAGAATGGGCATTTTCTAACTGTATCTCAAAATGAAAATTTCTGACTTACCTAATTACACGCCCCGACCCACAAATTGCTTATTCGATTACTAATGTTAGCAGCACTATAGTATTTTAACTCATTTCTCTACAGTATCATTGACTACATGAGCCCTGAAGAGGTGAAGTGAGCCAAGTATTAAAATGGTAAAAAAAATCCATTTAAGTATACGTGATTTTACTTGGTGTTTTGGTGGATTGCATATTTTTATTTTACAGAGATAACACTATTGCAATATGTTTTAACTTAGTTCACTTCACAGTAAGAGATGTAGAATATTACAACGCATCTAACTTCTTTTCTTCTAAAATAAAACTCGACTCACTTCACCTCTAACAGGCCCATTATAATGCTTATATCGTTAGTTTGATCTACTATAATATACGGTTTTAATTAATTCTCAGTAGTTGCAATTGTCGATACTAAACTTATTTGGACTAGTGCTGTATCAAAACTTTCTATTGCGTTGCTGATAACTTGTCCCAAATGTAATATGAAGATTTCCGAGTTTGCTGATTTCAAATGCTTGAACTATACAATTTCTAAGTATCGAATGATTCAATGACTTACATCATAAAATAGCTGCAAATATAATTACATGTACAACTTTAAACTTCGCAATTTCTTAACTTAATATTCATTTTGTTGTTATTGTATCTCTGAGTATTTTCATTGTGATAGAACTATACTTTTATTTTGAAAACATATCATCTAAGCACAGTATACTATATTTTGACATCGTAAATATTTCAAAAGTGAAACTCAAATAAATAAAGGAATTTTGATTTATTACTTACAAGACATAATATAGCATGTATATTATAATTATCTTTTGTATAAAACATACATATATGTAATAATAATTGTGTTTTGACGAAATATTATAAAAAAATATTCATTTTAATTTGTCTGTCTATTTGTAGTATCAAGGTTATGTACAGCATACACCCTCTGTTTATTATATGTAGTGAATATTGACAGGTCTCACTATATACTACCTACAATTAGAATAACCAATTTAAAATACATATTTAAATTCTAACGCACCTCTGTTAAAATATCGTTTGAGGAATTGTTCACTCTTTCCTGTAACATTATTATTTTCCATAGATAGGACACATTTTTTTTATGGTTCATTTACAATAACAGTAATTTACAGTAAGCTACAATTGGAAAATCATTGTATATAATTGATCAGCAAATATTCAAAAAGTGATTTATCACACAAAGACAGAGCTTTTGAAATGATGGATCGAGTGTTGGAGAAATCACGGTTTGCTTGAATGTTTCAACTTAATGATTTAACTTTTACAGAAAAAAAACTTTTTTTTGAACACTAATTATGATTTACATTAATAGATTTTTATGAGCTATCAGAACTGATATTAAGCGGCATTTTTCAAAATTTGTAACAAATCACTTATTGAATGTTTGCTCCTCAATTGTTGTTATGATATTGAAAACCAAGTTGATAATTATTTCGAGTCATAATGTACTGCCAAAGGAAATATTTCACTTCATCGGCTTGGGGCCAGGGGCCTAAACTTATTTCTGTTCAATGTTTAATTAAACTTTTGAATAAGGCTACATTGTTGTTTTAGGCAGTGCGGGACAACAGCTGTTCGTGCTTTATGGGAGATCTGCGAATATACTGACTACCTAACTCCTCCCGCGCTACCCTTTAGTCAAAGGGCAAGTGTTCGAATACAATCGGGGGTGTATGCAAATTGCATACGCAAGTAATCTATTCCGACGTTTTAATTGTTTCGACACAATATATCATGAATATAATGTACCCACACACAAAATTTACATCGGTTTTGTACTAGGCGAAAAAGAGAATTTTATACGAAATGTCCGAATTGTTTCGTATAGATAAGAGCGCTTTCATGCGTAGATAAAAGGATAATACTTTAAAACCAAAATAAATAAATATGATAAAACATTAGTAATTGATTTGAATATTCAAAAATATTATTGAGTCAGCTAATGGCAGTATCTACTACTATGGGAAAATTTTTTCGACTCCACTGTAAAGGATATGGACTCCTGATTAAGCATTTAAATATAAGCGGGTTAGTAAGGAATCGTTGTAAGAGAGTCATTTTTAATCACAGTATTCCGAACGGCTATGAAAAAAGGATTAGCATAGCATTAAGATAAGCCCAACCGAAAAATAGATTAATAAATCAATTTATAAAATATTTCATTCAACGAATCATACCCCATGACCCCGAATCCAAGAACGGGGAAAACCAAGAATAATTACCACTTAGCAATATATATACATATTTAAAAATCTAAAGTTAAAAGAAAATTTGAATGATATGTGCGAAAAATTCACAAATATTTTATTGTGTGTAATGAAATCATTGCCATTACAATTTATTATTAGTAGATATTATTGTCTGTCTGTAGGAAATGATTTGCCTTTCTCCTGTCTAACAAAACCTCCAATACACCATTCCCACCTAACCTACAAACGCATTCTTAGCCAGAAACTAGAAAGTAGACAAGTCTTCAAAAATAAAAAAAATATTCTAGTATTTTATAAATAACTTTAGTGTGGAAGCGAAAATGACCTACCAATTCTATAATAATCTGACAATCAATTCAGATATTTTTCCTTGCAGAAGCGTTATAGTACCTGCTATTTATTTTCATAGCATCATGCTCAAAGTTAATATGTTTCTGAACTAAGCAGTCATAAACACAGTCTGTAATCAATATTGTAAAAAAAAATATACCCGATATCATCACAGATAGATAAAACGACATTGAAATCTTTTACTTCAATAACATAACTACTTTTAATTTGAATTCAAAAGAGTATTTTTCAAAATATGTACCTAGTGGGATGTTTACAGTGGTTCGCCAAATTGTAGTACCGCTACTGTCTTCTATCATTACCAAAATATGCATACAGTAAGTTAATAATATATTTGATACCTATTAAACTTAGGCGCTTTAGATCGTTTTCTGCTAACGAATACCCACCCGATGATTTAGTTTTGTGTGTAATAAAACAGCGACCAAGCAATAAGCAACATGTGTTGCTCTCGACAGGATTTCTCTACTACATTTAACTTTTATTGGCTTATATATATTTGTTTGTTTATATATGTTTATATAGTTAAGTAATGTTTAAAGTACAGCCATCGTGTTTGGTCAACACTAGGTCATTCAATCCCAGACCCTTTTTGTGATTCCGGGATTTGGAGATTCACAAATCTACGATCCCGGTATCCCGGGTTCTCAGGATTGATCATTTACAATAAAATCGTGTCAAAATTGTTTGAGATTCTTGGAATTTTTTTGGATTCACAATTGTTAAGGGATGTGTGCTTTCGGGATCCCGGGATTGATCACTGAGAAAACCGTCAGAAGTAAGAACTGTTTTGCCACCAAAACATTGCTCTCGCTTAATCGTTCAGTCACTGGCATATTTATGAAATATGATTATTTGTCATTATATTGTACGACAAACAGATTCGTGGAAATTGCCATTATTTGCGACACTTAAAATTGATATTATGTACGCTTTAAAATAAGTAAAAAAAACAGAGTAGCAATGATTTTTTTAAAATAAATTATTCCCACAGCTCAGATCTTAATAGTGATGCTATAGTTTTAAATAATTCTGAAAGCCTTCTGATGTCATTTCTATATCACACTTTTTTTTCGTTCAAATAACTTCCGCTTTACCACATACGCATGTAAAACTATATCATCCATATGGAACACGTAAAAAAAATGTAACGCTCCAAAACTACTCCACTTCTAAAAGCAGACACTTGTGATCTAACAAAACTAAAACAAAACGTTACACTCAAAGTAAAGTGTCTGTTTCACACATTAAATTTTAAATGCTGCCATCCTTTTTCCACTTCACAATTTCATAGTGGTGTATTTGCGAAATGTTTTCGAAGAAGTGTGTTGATTTTACATGTTATTTAAGTGCGCGGTAATAAAAAAATGTTAGTTTTAAGAATCAATTAGATGACAGAATCATCAGGAAATATAATATCATATTATGACTGTAATAGAATATTTTTGGATGACGAATAGAGCCGAGCCATATGGTTTTGTATCGAGTATCATTTTTTTCCTGGTATGTTTGCGGAAGTTGTAAGGGATATAATCTTGAAGGGGGGAAGATTTTTGTTTGCAAATAAGGTGACAACGTTTTTTGACTATTCTGCATATCCTTGATGTATGTAATTATTCTTCTTCGACACTACGCCTCAATCAATCTTTTCCACTTTACTCGGCGACACCTGGAAACTTATTCAAGATCGTGAAAACGGTGACGCATATGGTCAGTAGCCAGTACTAATGTAGAAGGTAGATAGACGTGGCCTTTCGATAAGAGCGATGGGCGTAGGGCCAACAATCCAACCTCAGAAAAATATCTATTTCGATATCTCATTGAATCTTACCAAATTTGGTCCATAAATATATAATATGTTCCACTAAAAAATGTGTTACACATCACTCTCACCCTTTTTGGTTACAGTGTAGAACAATTCTACACTGTAGAATGCAGATAAATAGATTGAGATAGTAAAAATGTAAAAAAAAAAAAAAAGTTTTCAAGGCTCATTGTTTTGTATGTGTTCATTGTCAATTTTTCAAGTGTTAGCAAAATATTAAAGACCGATACTCTTCCTTTTACACATATTTACATACATATATATATATTAATAAATTTTCCTATTCATATCCAATTAATAGTAGAATAAGCGACACATGATCCAATAAAAAAATGTAGCCATATTCTGTGACATTTTGACACCAGTGGTTATTGAGTTTTTTTTTATTTAAGATTATTACTCTCAGGCCAGTACTTTAACGGTACCATAATATGGCAAAGCTAAAAACCTCCGAACATAGTACGAACAATATTTTTCATTTGCAAATAATAGCCTAATAGAAAAGTTCTTTATGGTATTAAAAAGATTACGTGGTTTAAAAAAATACGGTCAAACTTATTTAAAAAAAAAAGAACTCATTTACATTTTCATACAGCGTTAGCAATTGAAGACTTGTCATGAAGAAAACCGGTCCAAATCATATTAAATAAAAGT